>CM070716.1:28794323-31620246 GCA_036346275.1 Otatea glauca | reverse complement strand
GGCGGTAACCCTCTCGACCCAAAGCGTTCTGGCCTCGCCCGGCGTATAGTTGCTAAGTAGCGCTTTGCGAAGAAGGAAGTGCCCGAGTGGAATGACCTTTAGTCATACGAACACTCCTCTCCCGCAAGAACTCGGCTAGCTCACGCCATGCGGGTCGGTGACTGCTAACTATAAGGTCGATCCCGAAGCTGTAACTCTCTCGACCCAAAGCATTACTACGCCCGGCGACTATGGTTGCAAGTAGACGTCGCTGAAGAAGGAAGTGCCCGAGGAGTGACCTTTAGTCACGGAACACTCTCCCCGCAGCACTCTGCCAGCTCACGCGCTTGTGCGGTCGGTGACCCGACCGGTCACGAGGTCCTCCCTAAGCGGCAATCCTCTCGACCCAAGTACTATGGCCCTCGCCCAATGGCTATGGTTCGATATTTTGCGGAAGAAGGAAATGCCCAAGTGGAGCGATCTTTGCCTCGGTCAGAACACTCCGATCCTCACAAGTGTGCATAATCGTTGAGTAACCAAGATTCCTATCCTCTAACCCTCTCTCAAGCAACCCGACCCACGATAAGTGACCTTTGCTGTCCTTAGAGCTATGGCCGGTCAAACATTCGCCAAAAATACGTAAGGGCAATGCGCATCGAACTTGTTAAAATTAAAATTGCTTATGCGAGCAGATAGCCTTTACAAATTAAAAGGTTAAATCTAACTATTTCGTCCTTCCTCGAGGCGACTGCACGCGAGATGTGGTCGGGCGACCTCCGAGCATGCGGCTCCACCAGAGCTCAAACTGCTGATTCTGTTTGGTCCGGCTTTCGAAGGACGCCATTGCTCACTCACCGCAAGGTCAATACCATCGAGTGCGAGATGGTGTTGACCAGCGCGTGAGGAGGCTCCGAGGCCGCACGGCCGATCACCGCCTTCTCACGCGCCCGACTCAGTTAGCAAGGGCGCTAGAGCGCCGGCCCATGGCGGCTCCAAGGACTGTGCGCGATATCCTCGGCCGCCCCGCGAAGGGCCTCCGCCCGCGCCAGCACTCCGACTGCTGCAGAACCTCCAGGCCGCCAGAGTTACGCCCCGCACCGTGACCGCCACGGCTCGGGCCGCGCCCTTCCGCCTCAACCGCAAGGCCCAAGTTCTTCGCGCTCGCAGATGGCAACGGCGCGTATGATCACGACTCATGAAAAGTCCCCGCACTAAATAAAAGCCGAGACCCCATCGCCGCAGAGTTCGCCAGTTGCCGACCTCTTGCCCGACCGCCAGCGCAGGAGGTCTTCAAGGAGGACAGATCCTTTCGAGCGCTTCTCGCCGAGCGACTCTGGCGCCCTCCGAGCTCAGCCTCGGTCTTCGCCGGCTCGCATGCGGCCACCACGCGCTGCCTCGGGCGGTGGTGGCGGTATCCCTAGCAACGGTGGCTCTCGCCAAGGAGGACTCGAGCTCCGCCACCTTCATCCTCGTGGACGGGCCTCAGCGCCATCGAAAGAGTCTGGCGGCCCCTCAAGCTCTCGGGCGACCGCCGCCTCCGATCGCTCGCGGCCGCTTTGAGCTGTGACGCAACTCAAGGCGCAAATGGTCGCGTTTTTCCTGATACAACCGCCTACCGGTCGCCCGAGCAAGCCCGGCAGATGTCGCAAAGTGATGACTAACCATTAGTCTCACGCAAGACGCACGCCGAATTTTATAAAGTTGCGTTCTTTCGCCAACTTACTAAATCGACGGCTTGACTCCCGACCATCGCGGCCCAATGCTCTACCGAGGATTCCAGACAAAGAGTCGCCCTTTCGACCAGCTCCATCTCTCGCTTCGGCCCGTAATGCCTTGTCAAGAGCGACCCACTCGCTTCTTCTCGCTCCGCCCGACGACCTTCGACTCGGGCCTGCCCCGCAGCGGGCCCCGGTCGCCCGCTTCGGGCGGGCGCTACTCGTCTGCAGCACCACCGGCAACGATGGTAGGATCGGTCCCCGGTCCCCTGCGACTCCGCTCGTGGATCTCGGTCTCGCCTCCCCAGGCGAGGGGTCGGGGCACTCGGCACTGGGCAGCGCCGCCTCTGGGCACGACGACGACGCCGCTATCTCTTCTCCGCAGGCCACCGACGGACGGCCGGTGTCCCCAACCGAGGCGCTGGAAGCTCGCCACTCGACCGCGTGGGCCCCTCCGGAACTTCCTCGCGGCGCTGTCCCTGCGGAACCGCCACGAGACGCCCCACGGCCACACCAAAGATAGGCGCCGCGTGGCAAAACTCTAAAAGCGGTTCGAACGGCTTTTTCTGCAAAGGTGTTTGAACAAAAGAAAAGAAGTACTTATCGAAGCCGAGCGGGTGCGCGCAGCGCGCTTTCTTCACCGGTCCCTCCGAGGGGCGATCCGCCGGCCGCTTTCCTAAAGTCGCTTCCACCGGCGCGACGATGGCAACGATCGCACCCCCCCTCGAGGCCCTCAGCGCGTGCCCGTGGTGTTCCTCTCGGCAGTCCACGACCGGATCACCACCGGCCGGGCTGGCTCGGGAAACCCACAAAGACGCTGCGGATCGGGTGCTTCCCACCGCTGTCGGTGGAGGTTGCACCCACAGCAGCTGGCCTCCGACACGCCTCGCCGCGCCTCCTTCTTCTTCTTCTTCTTCCTCTCCTCCTTCCGCTTCTTGCGGGAGGAGTCGAGCGGCCGCGGCTCGCCCGAGCGGGCCGCCTCCTTCCTTGTCTCCCGGAGCGGTGCCCGGAGGACATGCCCAAGAGTCCCTAGAAGATAAAAAGCACCGGTCGACCAGCGCTAAACGCAAAGAAAACAGGGCGGGAGAAGACCGCCGACCTACCGATTGGAGGGTGGCCGAGAATGGCTCGTGGCCGCCGCCTCGTGGCGCTTCCTCCCATGATGGCGGCCACCGGGCCGACTGCCGCGCTGCCGGCTCGCCATCTCATCCGACGGACGCTTCGCGTGCGGAACAGTGGGCGGGTTCCAGGCGCGAGAGGTTGCACGCCAGCGATCCCCATAAAGGCACGCACGACCACGCCCCCGGTGAGCCCTTGTTTTAGGGCCCCCGATCCGCGCCCACGATCGTGGCCACCTTGTTCTTCTCGCTTCTCGCCCAGGGCCCACTCCTCCCGCCACGGAAGATTGCCGTGAAGGGCGGGGCGCTGCCTTCAACGCTCGAGCATAGAACCACCTGCAGCGCCACCCCTTGTTGGACGACGGCACTTTTGACTCGAGGTACTCCGTGCTCGCCGGACCGGCCGGAGGGCCAGCCACCATCGGGCGCCGCGACGTCCGGTCGGCTTGTCCTTCCGCAGCCTCGCTGAAGAAATGCTCCACAACGCCCAACGCGCTCGATTCCGAGGAAAGCCTCGCAAAGGGTGATGAATATGGCGATGTGAGGACCCCGTAGGGTTAAGATGGTGCGCCCGCCTTGTAATGAAGAGCAGCCCCTGACGAACTGATGCAATGGCAAGTCGGGCCACGCCAAAAAAGAGGCAAGCACCATGACTCGCCGTCCCTACGAGGTGGGCCGCCTCCCACGGCACTCCTCCAACCGAGAGATCTTGCGCAGGAGGAAGCCCTTCTTCACTAAGCTGCGCACGATCGCTCATGGAGCACTCGCCACGACATCCTCAAGTAAAGAGGCGACGGAAAGGCGAGGAGAAGAGAAGGTTGAGTTTTCTTTTCCTTGGCTCTTTGTCGATCTTTTTTGTCTTAGGGACAGAGACGAGGAAAGCCAGAAGCGTAACTATTCAAAGCGCCCTACAGATATATAGAAGACAAGCTGTGCCGACCAACAAGCGCCCGAGCGGCTCGCCGTGCCCACTCACGCCACTGTAACCCGGGACCAATTCCACTCCGCATTTAATCTCGATAAAACGGCAGAGCCATAAAGCCGCCGCTCGGGCAAGGCGGCTCCTAACCTCTCGGTCTCCACCTTGAGGCCGTGACGCTGCTCCGGCACGCGAGAGGCCCATCGGCCGCGCCCCAAAACTAAAGCCCCGTGGCTTGCGCTGGGGCCCAGCTAAAAGTCGCGGGTTCAAAAGGCCTACCCCACCGATGGGCTAAGGTCACCTCCAAATAAACTTGAGCGAGGGGCAAGTATGAGGTGAGCCCCACTGGCCCTGCTAGGTCGGCCGATGACCCAATCACCTCTACTCGCCCGAGACCATACTTCACACTCTCCCGGAGCTCATCGATGAGCGACACCTGCCAGGCTCTGCCCGCGAACGCACCCAAGGCCCATACGGATCGAGAGAGAAAGGTTTTTATGGGTCGCCCACGCAGGCTGTGACACCTACTCGGGACCGTCGCCTAAGGGTCCCTCATGGACCTCCTGTGACCCACTTGACCACCTATTATAAGCTCCACGAGCACGGGCGCTCAAACCAACGCGGTAAACGCTGTCGCCACCCCTCCAGGTCCCACACCGCGTGTGGGGTATACGTGTGGGATAGATGGTGGCCACTCCTCTCGCAGCTCCTCGCCGCACGAGGACTCGGGATGGATGCCCCACGCCCGCCTACGACGAAACGAGCCTACGCCCAGCTACGACGTAAACGAGCCTACGCCCACCACGACGAAACGAGCCTACGCCCGGGCACGACGTTAAACAAGCACTCGGACACCAACTCGCGCCGAGGCATCGCGGCGCGTCCCCGCCGACCAAGGCACGGTCTAGCTACGACGCAACGAGCACTCTGACACCAACCTCGCGCCGAGGCATCGCGGTCGCCCCCGCCACTAAGGCACGGTCTAGCTACGATGTTAAACGAGCACTTGACACCCGAACCTCGCCGAGGCATCGCGGCCGCCCCTCGCCGACCAAGGCACGGTCTAGCTACGACGTTAACGAGCACTCTGACACCCGAACCTCGCGCAGAGGCATCGCGTCGCCCTTGCCGACCAAGGCACGGCTCAGCTACGACGTAAGATGAGCCTACGCCCGGCCACGACGAAGACGAGCCTACGCCCGCCCACGACGTAAACGAGCCTACGTCCAGCCACGACGAGCCTACGCCTAGCTACGACGCAAAAACGAGCCTACGCCCGGGCCACGACGAAAACGAGCCTACGCCCAGCCACGACGTAAAACGAGCCTACGCCCGGGCTACGACGTTAAACAAGCACTCGGACACCAACCTCGTGCCGAGGCATCGCGGTCGCCCTCGCCGACCAAGGCACGGTCTAGCTACGACGTTAAACGAGCACTCCTGACACCCAACCTCGCGCCGAAGGCATCGCGTCGTCCCCGCCAACCAAGGCACGGCCTAGCTACGACGCTAAACGAGCACTCCTGACACCCAACCTCACGCAGAGGCATCGCGGTCGTCCCCGCCGACCAAGGCAAGGTCTAGCTACGACGTTAAACGAGCACTTGACACCAACCTCGCAGAGGCATCGCGGCCGTCCTGCCGACTAAGGCACTGGCCTAGCTACGACGTAGCAACCCTGACAACTCAAAACGAAGACACCCATGAAGGAAAAGAGATTTGTTTATAGGCCAACAGCTCAAACTTTACACAACTTTGCAATATAGTACTCGATGTGATACAAAAATAGTTACGCTACACTACAAACAGGACCTCCTCCGCTCCAAAGCCTTTTAACATCCGTGACGCACCGGCATGCACCGACGACATGTTGGTAGGCCCTTGTTCGTCGACGGACGGCCGCAGATGTGGAACAGTGACGCCGATGCGCCCCGCCGCTCAAAGAACATCGACGCAATCGCACTAACTACACGGCGGCCCTCGCGCCATCGCCTCTAGGAGGGCCCCTGTTACCTCGAGTCCCGGACGACTCGAGCAACAGATCGACGCAGCAAAGATCACGGCCGCAGCCTTCTTCCTCCCGGTTCGCCATCGCCGGTCGAACTCAGCCCAAAGCTCACCTAAAGGGTCCTCTTCCTCCGCCCGACATCATCACCAAAAGCGAAGACTAAAGGGTGCCCCAAGCCATATCAAGAAAAACAAAAGGATTCTCGTCTAAGGGTTTATCACTCAAGCAAGCCGTGCGCCCTTATATACCCTGACGGAGGAGATTGAACGCTCTGCAATAAATGCAAGCGTCCCGAAACGGCGCCTTCACTGTAATCCGGCGATCCGTAAGACGAGCGGCGAGGCGCGCTAAGTCAGGCGCTTGGGCGTGCACGACGAGGTGATTCAAAGCCCGTGGTTCGAATGACCCAAGCAAAATTCCAAGGCAGCCGTCGGATCGTTGGGTACACTGGCAAATCGCTTGACCTAATCCCGGTTGGATGACCGCATGGGCCCATCACTATTCTCAACCTCAACCAAATCTGCAAATCGCCGAGGGTTCGGCCACTCGACGAATACTTATAATGGGGTACCCAACGGCCCAAGGTGACTAAACACCGGCCTCAAGCACAGCTCAAGCCCAGCGGGCCGCTTCCCTCACTACCGATCGAAGCACCCGCAAAGCCACACGGACTTCTGCTGGGACCCGAATTTGCAAATCCGACCCTCCGTATACCGTGCACTAGTCCAGGATCACGCTAGTGCACACAGCTCAACATAGATGCTATCATAGTCACACACAAATATATAGCATAAACTTCATTAATTAATAATAATCGTTGTCTTACATGAATAATGCCTCACAGGGCTTAAAAGAGTATCAATGAGAAGCAAATGGAAATAGAATAAACGCAGTGGCGCTCCAGTCGCCACAGCAACCGACGAGGCTCGGACCCTAAGCATTCGTGATCCAAGTAATCCTCCTCCATGAATGGTATAGATTCCTCTTCTTACGAAGTTGTTGTTGTTGGGGTGAGTACATAAAGCACTCAACAAGTTGTGCACAACAATGCAAGTCTAATATTCTATATGCTTGGCTTAATCCAAAGGAATGGCTAGTAAGGGTATTTTGCAATAAAGCGAGATTTAACAAGAATACAATAAATAGATTGAAAGCGATAAAACAAATACAAGAATTAATAAATTCAAGATTTCAAATACACCAAGTTTCCAATCCTAAATTAATTTTCCACTTTCCATGGCACCTTGCCATCCCAACAAGTTTTTGTTTAACAAAAGTCTAACCCTTAATCGTAATTCCCGAGCATTGCCCAATACAGTGAGCACGGCTATTCAATAGATTGTACACTCTGCAGAGGTTATGCACTTTACCCACACGATACAACCAAACACCACCAAGGCGAGTGATCATAACAAAGCCTTTACAATGCTACACCTAGACCCAAGATCGCTCGCTAAGGTTTCAACATCAAGGGTTAAACCACCACAACAGGCCCCCTCTTGCGCCATGTGAGTTAAACCAGAACCTGAACTCACTATTCACCACGACGATGCAAATCTAGGTTTCACAAATTATTCAAATAAGTGTCCCCATTCCGCACATGTGGTTGCAAGAGAGACTCGGTCAAAGGCTTGCAAGGTTAAGTCCTTAAAGTGATTAAGGCAAGACTTCCACATACCCACGCCAAACTGGCCCACCTTGGCATTAACGCCCTTGCCACTTGCCTCAATCTAAAATCATTACCACCCCAGCTTGATTACCAAGCACCACATGCCATCAACATTTCAATCCCGATGTGTGACCTCCTCGCCACGACAACTTGATATCATTGTGTGACAACACATGACACACCAATTCATAAACATTGTTCCATATTCCATTAGTCAAGATTAAGTATTGACATTCTGACACATGTGATGACGTGGCATGGCTAAGCAATCTATGACGATCTAACTAGCCCATGTTGATTATCAACTATAATTCCACATCCTAGGGTGACAAATAGATCATGGCATATAATTGACAAGGTATGGTTTAATTCAAATAGGCATATTATCTAATTCCCAGTTAATTGAAATCATTTATACACATAAAATATCATGCATAAAGTTTAAAAGACAAAATAGCGATTTGGTGAAAATTAGGTGCAACATGATCAAAGCACAACTTGCCTTGGAGTAGGTGCTGGTCTTGATCTGAGTTTGGGTCTTGGGCGACGAATCTTCCTCCTGATCACCGAGCAGCTCAACGCCTACTGAAACGATGCCAAAATAGCAAATAAACACCAAACCAGAGAGCAAACAAACTCCAAAAATAAAATAAAATTCACCAATAAATAGATATTGATTTTACAATTTTAGAAATTTGAATCACTCAAATCGAGTTAAAATGCAAAAGATATAGCCTTTTGAAGTTTGAATAAATCTGAAAATACAGATAATAGAATTTCGATTTTTCTAAATTATTTTTCTATTGAAAAGATCTTTATTGCGCAACGCCGACGCCAGCCCGACTCGGACCAATCAGCATCGACACGCCGCTGGGTCCATGGACTCGCCCACGGAACCGCTCGTCCACCGTGGACGCGACCCACGCGCCGCACCACGCGCGCGGACACGCCGGCGCATCGATTGGTCGCGACGCCGCGCGTCGTCGATGCTCGACACCGCAGCGCGCATCTGCGGGCGACCGACGGCCACCGATCTACCCCTACGTGGCTCAATCCCATCGTCTATTCGGATCTAACGGTTAGAAATTTACCCGAGCGAAACATCGATGAAGAAGCGACGTGGCTTGATCTCGACGGTTCGCCGAAGATCCAACGGATGCGCCAAGCCCGAGACACGCGCGCGGCTTGCACCGAGCGAGGAAGACGACCACCCGAACGGCGCTTCGACGCGACTCCGGCAAGAAGAAGGGCGCACTCGACGCGACACGACGCGAGGAACTCGGATCCGGAACGATTCGGCGGGAGGATGCTCGACGGCGCGAATGGCGCAAAAACTCGCGGCGGCACTGCAAAGAACTACGGCGAGCTCTTAGCGATGATAAGCGTAAACAGCGAAGAGGCTGGAGCTACCGCTGCGCAAGGGAACGAGGAACATCGGAGTGCGGCCGCGCTTTTATAGCCTCGGCATGCGCAGTGGAAGGAAACCCTAAATCACGCGGCGGCGACAAGCGGCGGCGGATTCGAAACCGAATCGAGACGACGATCGAGACCGTCCGATCCAAGATGAGCGCCAAGATTAGATCCGGCGATACGATCCGATCCGCTTTTCCAAATCCAACGGACGAGATCTAAACTTACCAAAACAACGCTGGCGATCCCGACCACTTGATCTCGATTCAACGGCTCGCGGACTAGGGTTTCGCGAAGGAGGCAACCATCCGATCTTCATCCATCACCATCACGCCATGGCCGGCGGCTTAAGCAGTGACGGGCCGCACAAAGAATGGGTCACAAGACGCACAAAGGAGCTTGGCCCAAGATCGTTCACTGATTTTCAAAAGCTTTTGATTTAAAATAATTCCTAAAATTAGATTAATCTATTTTAAGTAATTAAAATATCGTGAAAATCCTTAAAATTCTCATAAATACTTTGAGACATTACGAGCTCAAATAAAATATTTTTGGTAAAACTTTTATTAACTTTATCTATATATATTTAGTTTTCACCAAAGGTTCAATATACTTAATTAAAATAAATTTAGATAATTTCGGAAAAATCCAATAAATTGAGTAAAATCACAAAAATGCACGGAGCGAAATTATAAGCCAAATTTTGGGATGTTACACTTCCCTTCCTTCCGACCAAGGGAATGTCTCCGACCGAGCTAAGCTCCCGACCTCCTCAATGAGACAACCCCGGCTCAGGCAAGCGGGGCTCCCGACCGCTCAGACGGTCCGAATCCTTGACTCCGATCGTGCCAAAGACCACCGCCAAGGGCCGCGGTCGGCCTCTACCTGACGACACACGTACCCCGCGAACGGGTCAATCAAAGTGACTATACAAGGGCAGTGGCTCTTTCCCGGAGGGTTTAAATGATCGATCAAGTCATGCTCCCATCCCATCACCGGCCGCATCTGATCGAAGACACGCCCTCTCCCAAGGCAGCACCCGTCGCCAGCGCACAGCGTCAACACCCGTAAGGTTCGCGAGAGGGCGTGCGCGTTTCCTGAGAAATACCTAACCGCCGACCAACTAAGCTACCGACCCAAAGATGGGCAAGATCGAGCGTTGATCGGTCAGTGACGAAGGACCAAACTCCTAGTGTAGGTTGTCTCGCCCTCTCCCAATTCGATGTAACCCGCCTTCCTTTCGTATAAAAGGAGGCGGAACTCCGTAGAAAAGGGAGAAGAACCAAGAGAGCGCCATCAAACCCATCTCGCTAAGTCATTGGCACTCTAAACATAAACCTTGTGCAGTCATCTGTGCTAAAGAGAATACAACGTCACCACACGAACTGGAGTAGGGATCTTCTGCCCGAACCAGTATACATCTTGGACTTCTGAGTCTAACCATTCAGGGAGTGGAACGCGCGACCCCTTAGACTTACAAATTTACTTGCCGGTGCTCGAAACGCCGACAATCTGCCTGTGTACGCTGCCTTCTGCTTTCATCTACTTCCTATTAGAGGGCACCCACTCTCATCTCCGGAGGATGGGCGGTCGTTAGTGGAGATACACGCAGAAGAGAAGAGAAGAGAAAGGTGCGTGCAAGAAGCAAGAAGATTTTTACGCAATAGGAAATCAATAACGTTCTCCTCCTTCAATGGTAAGGATTGATATCTCTCTACTAATTCTAATTAAGAGTTGGTGGCGATCGTCCATTCTCCTTCAGAGTACTTGATTCGTTGGATCTAACATGAACGGTTGAGATGGAAGAGGATTTAACCCGATAGTCAAATCTCTTGGAGGAATAAACTTTTCCTACTATTGAAACATAACTAAAGTTAGTGTTCTTTGCAAATAAATTTATTATCGCAAATTAAGTTTTACGTTGTAACGATGCGGACATATGACTAGTATATACATGATGTACAACTAGGCTAGTTATTAGTCATAACGGACCCCGGGGGGCAAGTAAACAACTTGAAAATTCAACC
This sequence comes from Otatea glauca, assembly GCA_036346275.1. Taxonomy (NCBI): domain Eukaryota; kingdom Viridiplantae; phylum Streptophyta; class Magnoliopsida; order Poales; family Poaceae; genus Otatea; species Otatea glauca. The sequence goes on along the minus strand of CM070716.1, from coordinate 31,609,401 downwards.
AATCCGAATTTGGTTCGACCATTTTTGCGGCACCAGTTTCACCTCAAAACCTTTTCTAGATGGTTTAGGCAGGTTGTGCTCAGGTCAACTACTACCTGAGTACATCGACATACGATGACATATGTGTTGACCATGACAAAAGACATCGCATTGGCATGTAGCAATAGCATATCCATGTACATGCAGTAGATAGTTTTATTGGCCTGGATGCAATCGGTAGCATAACCGGGTGCCCTGCTTTATACGCTTCGCATGGACGTCCGCGTTGGCCGGTGCTTTAAGGCGAAGACAGTCCAAATTCTAAAGAAGGTAAAGAAGATAATACCGTGACAGATCATAATGTGTGCGTAACAAATAAAGTAGCAATAGTGGTGTTAGTGAAACCGGATGTAATCATTACCTTAATATACTTCCTCTCATCATAAATAGTTGTTGTTTTAGATATAGGTGCGATTAAACTTTTAAAACTTTAATTGCTAATATATTTTAAATATTTAAATTGGACACATAAAAATCATATGTGTATATTTATCTCGGAATGTACTTTCATAATATTATAATTTTATTCGATTTTATAAATGTATTATAAAAAAAATTAGTGGTCAAAGCTATATTTTAGAAACCGTGTCAATTCCAAAAGAACAACTATTTCTGATCAAGAAAGCATATCCTCGTGATTTTGTTAATCATTTCTCAAATGGTTGCGTTCTTAAAGTGCACGCTACCGCAACGACCTCATCGATCGAGCAAGGAATGTTCTTGGGATTTTTTAGTTGTTGTGCTCTTCTCGAAGAAATAGCTTTTAAGCTTAGGAAATGCATGTGTCTCGATTCGTTGATCGACATGAATGATCGAGATAGAAGAGGATTTCATCATATCTTAGATGAAAGGATTTTATCATATCTTTTTTGAATAGAAATATTATTTTAGCATATCTCTATTGACATGTTCTTACTATAGAAGGATGTTATTTATATATCTTATAAATAGAAGGATTTTCTCATCATGTCTGTGATGGATAGAAGGATATACTCACCATATCCCATAATACGATAATTCTATCTCATCATATCCGAAATGCATAGACTAAAAGGAAAGAATCACGCAACCAAATCACGTGCCAATCACGAAGATGTCGAGAGACATTGCTTCCATCCGTGATTTAATACTTATAATAGGGGTACTAGCGCCCAAGGTGACCACCAATGACCTCAAGCACACTCAAGCCCATGACCGCTTCGACCACTCTGAGCCAAGCACACGCAAAGCCACACGGACTTCCCTTCCCGACCGACCAAGGGAATGTCTCCGCCGAGCTAAGCTCCCGACCTCCTCGGCAGAGACCCCCGCTCCGACAAAGCAGGCTCCCGACCCTCGCAGTCGGAATCCTCGACTCGATCGTGCCAAAGACCACCTCGCCAAGGGCAGCGTGTCGAAGCCTCTACCAGACGATCACACGTACCCGCGAACGGGTCAATCAAAGTGACTATACAAGGGCGGTGGCTCCTTCCCGGAGGGTTTAAATGATGAGCAGAAGTCATGCTCCCATCCCATCACCGGCGCGATACAATACAAAGACACGCCTCTCCCAAGGCAAGACCCACGCCAGCGCAGAACGCCAACACCCGTAAGGTTCGCGAGGCGCGTACGCCGTTTCCGAGAAATACCTAACCGCCTCGACCAACTAAGCTACCGACCAAGCATGGGCAAGACCGAGCGTTGATCGGTCAGTGAGCGAAGGACCGAAGCTCCTAGTGTAGGTCGCCTCGCCCTCTCCCAATTCGATGTAACCTGCCCCTTCCTTTCGTATAAAAGGAGGCAGAACTCCGTAGAAAAGGGAGAAGAACCAAGAGAGCGCCATCAAACCCATCTCGCTAAGTCATTGGCACTCTAAACATAAACCTTGTGCACCATCCGTGCTAAAGAGAATACAACGTCACCACACTAACCGAGTAGGGATCTTCTCGCGAACCAAGATACATCTTGGACTTCGAGTCTAACCATTCAGGAGTGGAACGCGCGACCCTTAGACTTACAAATTTACTTGCGGTGCTCAAACGCCGGCGGTTGGCGCGCCAGTAGGGTCTTCGTGCGTCTTCATCACCATCTCGGATTCGTTTGCCTCCTCGATGGCATCTTCCACTGCGACGGCATGGTGCGTTGGAAGCAGATCCGCCGGCTCCTCAACTTTGCCGCCACGCGGCGGAAGGCTTACGCTCATCCCCGCCACCGGAGTTCGGCGCCACCGAAAGCCCGGGCGCCATCTCCGGCGACCGCGCCGAGCTCCGCTTGGGGCGCCCTGCGAGTCCCAAAGCGGAGCGAGGAGCGCTCCGCCACGATCGGTGGCGAAGCTCCGCGGGCTCGACAGTGACCGAGTCACCCCACACAAGCTCGCGACTTGTGGCTATGGCTGGCTACATGTCGGCCTCTATCCAGCTGTTGGAAGACTCCTCCAGCCACGACTCGGCTCCGATCACGAGTACCGCTCATGGACGGCACTCGCGAGTGCAACATGGCGAGCCGCGATCGATTAATCATAACCCCCGAGTTCGGGGCCCCCATCCGGCGCGACCGAGGCGCGGAGAGGGAACACCCGCGATCATCTTTGAACGCCTCAAGCCCGCCGACCGAACTCCGGCGACAACGCCAAGAGTTTGGATAAGCAAAGGTGAGCTCGACCAACTCGTGCCAACCTCGAGCAGGATGAGCCAGCGACTCGGCCAGTGCCGGCGACGCTTGACACGCGGCGTCAGCACACCACAAGCGGGCGAAGAATCCGGCGCCCTCGCTTCTTCCCCATGCAAGCGAGGCGTGGCGCGGCGCGATCTTTGCCGAGGCCTTCCGAACCGGTCGACCGGAGGCCAAGGTCACATATCGTAACCTCCGGGCCGGTAGGTAGCGCGCGTCGTGCAACACATCTGAGCCTTCGGCTCCTATCGCTCGGCGCCACCTCGCCACGGCACGCGATACCGCCGCTTCGGTCCGTGGAGTCCGTGGCGCCACACCACGAGCCGCCCGAGCCTCGCGCACCCGGTGCGCCAATAGCGTCGGGGATGTTTCTGACGTTCGCGCCACCCTCGGCGCCAAGAAAGGCGACGGAGGAGGCCGCCCACTCGCAGATAGTAGGCGGCGGGCGTCATCGCCGCGGCCTCAAGCCCCGATGGTCCCGGACCACGGGCTTTACCGAGGATCCGACAGCGGTTTTCCGCCGGTCGGGCACCCACTAACATCGCTAAGTACATGGGGCCACGAACCTGTGTGTCGGCTTGAAGACTACCGGCTCGCATGCGAGGCGGGGAAGCGACGGATGATCTCTTCATCATCCAATGACTCTCCCATCTACCTTGCGGACTCGGCCCGAGCTTGGCTTGAGTACTTGCCCGCCAAAACCATCGAGAACTGGCCGACCAAGACCCTCTTCGTGGTAACTTCCAAGGCACTTACATGCGCCGGCAACTCCTCGGGACTTGAAGGGCGCAGCGGCGGCCAGTGAAACCCTTCGATTATATCCGGCGGTTTTCCCGCCAGGTGCGAAGCTCCCGACATCTCCGACGCCGATGTCGTGGGAGCATTCATCTACGGTACCTCCGCAAGGCCACGGTGCACAAAGCGGGCCGCTCAAGCCAGGACTACCAAGGAACTCCTCGACATCGCCACCAACCACGCCTCGGCGAGGAGGTGTGGGGGCTATCTTCAAGGAGGAAAGGCCCGAGAAGAGCCCGTCCCGACGGATCCCTTCCGACCGCTCCGACAAGCGAAAGCGGCATGGAAAACAGTCCATGAGCACGGTGGTCGCCATCGTCGACCGCCCTACCAGCGGCCAGCGCGGCCGACCGTCGCGCTGACCACTTCGAAAATTGATGGACGGCTGTTCAACCACGGGTTCCTCACAAACATAAGTACCGGATCGCGAAGTCACGAGGCACTTTCTTTCTTGCGCCCCACGACTCGCGGGGCAAAGGAAAGAAGCCGACCACGCCCCACGGGCCGTGGAGAAGAAGGCGACGACGAGTTCCCGAACCCGACGGCCGCTTTATGATCTTTAGCGGACGGCGTGCTTACGCCGGACAAGCGTCGCTCAAACTCGCCTACCGTGAGGTCCACACCGCTTCACCGCCGTCCCTCAATACCTCCGTTGGTCGAATTCTCGTCACCTTTGATCGGGCCGATCACCCGACCACGCCCCCAGGAAGATACCCGCGGTGGTCGACCATCGTGGGAAGAAGCGCCACCAAGGCGCCATGGATGGCTAGCGGCCTCAACATCCTCTACGCTGAGACGGCTGACGCCATGGGGATTCTCGCTCGAGTCTCCGACCGAGCAAGGCTCCTTTCCACGGCGTCATCTCGCCAAGCGAGCCCATCCGCCGGCGGTCGACCTGCTCGTCACCTTTGGGGAACCAGGAATTTCCGCACCGAGACCCTCACTTTCGAGGTTGTGGATTTCCGGCTCCTATCACGCCATCTTGGGGCGGCCATGCTCACGCCAAGTTCATGGCGGTCCCGCCTACGCCTACCTCAAGCGAAGATGCCCGCCACGAGGAGTCATCACCGTGGCGCCATCTTTTCGCTTTCCTACAATCTGCGGCGCAGTTAGCTAGAGCTTCGCCTCGCAGATCATCGCGTCTGCCGAGCTCGATAAACTCGGGAGGGAAGCCTCGAGTCCGCCCCGAGTCCAGCAAGTCGGGGCGGGATCCTTCAAGTCCGCCGAGGACACGGCGAGGTCGCGGTCGATCCTCGCGATCCGACCAAGACCGTTAGTCGGAGCCGCGCCCCGCCAAATAGGAAAGCGCTCTTCGCTGACTTCCTCCGCGCCAACAATGACGCTTTCGCATGGAGGACCTCCGACATGCCAGAATCCTGGGAAGTCGCCGAGCACTCCTTGAGCATCCGACTGTGCTCAAAGCGGCCGCTTAACGCCGCGCCGCTCGACGAGGAGAGGCGCAGGATCATAGGGGAGGAATCGCCAAGCTTTTGGTCGCAGGGTTTATAAGAGAGTCCGCCACCCGAGTGGTGGCCAACCCTGTACTTGTAAAAAAGAAAAATGGGCAATGGAGAATGTGTGTTGACTACACAAGTCTCAACAAAGCGTGTCCCAAGGACCCGTTCCCCTTGCCCCGCATCGACCAAGTCGTCGACTCCACCGCGGGGTGCGAGTCTCTTTCCTTTTTGGATGCCTACTCAGGCTACCACCAGATAGCACTGAAGGAGTCCGACCACCGCGACTTCCTTCATCACGCCGCTCGGCTCGTTACGCTCACGTTACAATGCCGTTCGGCCTAAAGAACGCGGGCGCTACATACCAGCGATGTATGCAAACATGCTTCAACAACCAGATCGGTCGCAACGTTGAGGCCTATGTTGACGACATCGTCGTGAAAACCAGGAATACGCACGACCTTATTGCCGACCTGGAAGAGATTTTTACGAATTTCGGCGGTTCCAGATAAAGCTCAACCCGAAATCGTCTTGGGGTCCCCAAGGGAAGTTGCTCGGCTTCATCGTCTCTGAGCGAGGAATCGAGGCCAATCAGGAGAAGATCTCGGCGATCGCAAGAATGGGCCTCATTCCTAATCTCAAAGGGGTCCAGAGGCTAGCAGGGTGCCTTGCCGCCTTGAGCCGTTTTCGTCTCGCCTCGTGGCCGCGAATGCCGCTCTACAGTCGCTCAAGAAATCCGGCCGCTTCACCGACCCGTGGAGGCTCGGAAACCCTCACTCGCTGAAGGCCTTCCTATCCTCCTCCAATCTGGTCGCCTCTGCACGGCGAACCGCTTCCTCCTCTACATCGCCGCCCTTTGCTCAAGTCGTCGGTGGCGGCCCTTGTGGTGGAGCAGCGGAGGAAGGTCGTGAACTCAGCGTACAATGGCCTATTTACTTCATCGGTTCTCTCCGAGTCAAGGCTCGGTACCCACAGTGCGAGCGCTCTCACGCGGTGCTCACCGCCAAGAAAAGCTTCAGACATTACGCCCGAAGACGCCATCGCTCGTGGTGACCGCATCCCGCTCGGCGAGATCGTCCGCAATCGCGACGCCTCGGGAGGATAGCCAAGTGGGCGCTCGAGCTCGCCGATTCACGGCATAACGTACGTCTCTCGGACGGCGATCAAGTCGCAGGTCCTTGCAGACTTCATCGCCGAATGGACCGAAGCCAAGGCGCCACCGGTGATCGAGGACCCCGAGTACTGGACAATGTACTTTGATGGATCCTACACCAAGAACGGCGCGGGCGCGGGAGTCGTCATCATTTCCCCACTCGGGAACAAACTTCAATACGCCATCAGGTTGCTCTTTGACGCGACCAACAACATCGCCGAGTACGAGGCTCTCGTCAACGGTCTCCGGATCGTTGCCGACCTCGGCGCTCGCCGACTCTGCGTCCGCGGGGACTCCAAGCTTGTCGTCGACCAGGTCATGAAGGCTTCGGAGCCGCGAGACGCCCGTATGGCTGCATACTGTCGGGAAGTGCGCAAGCTCGAGGAGCGGTTCAAGGGTTTCGAGCTCCACCACAGCTACAGACGCTACAACGGTGAGGCCGATTGCCTAGCCAATCTTGCCTCCGGCAAAGTCGATCCCACGGGATCTTCGTCTGCGACCTCCTGCAACCTTCCATCCCATTGGACTTGGTCGCGGCGGTCTCCGATCCACCTAGCATGGTCATCTCGACGCCCGCGGCCGTCGCGCGAACTTGGTCGGATCAAACGCAGCTGCGTCTTTGTAGTGAATCCGACCGAGGAAGCTCTTCATCAATCGTTTGTGGATGGGTCGCTCCCCTCGACCCGAGCCGAGGCCGGCGCCTCGCTCGGCGAGCAAAATCTTTCGTCTGGTTGGCCCAGCACCTTTACAAAAGGAGTCCTCGGGGTCCTCTAAAGGTGCGTTACGGCCGACTAAGGGAAGCATTTCTTTTCGATATCTATGGCGGGGTTGCGGCCACCATGCTGCACCCGATCCTCGTTGGAAAAGCCTTTCGACAAGGTTTTATTGGCCGACCGCTGTCCGGCGCCGAAGCGGATCGTGCGCACTGCGAAAGTGCCAATTCTTTGCCGGCAGACACATCGCGGCTCAAGCCTGCGAGACAATCCCCATCACTTGGCCGTTTGCGGTTTGGGGACTTGATGCGGTCGGGCCCTTCAAGAAAGCGCCGGGCTTTACTCATCTCCTAGTCGCGGTGGATAAATTCACCAAGTGGATAGAGGTTAAACCGGTCGTGAGCGTCACATCGATACAAGCAGCCATCTTCTTCCGCGACATCATTTTTCGGTTCGAGTCCTAACTCTATCATCACCGAACAGCGGACGCAGTTCACGGGAAAGGAGTTCCTCGAGTTCTGCGGCGACTTCAACATCCGTGTCGATTGGGCGCCGTGGCCCATCCGCGGACTAACGGCCGGGTCGAGCGTGCAAGCGGAATGATCCTTCAAGGACTCAAGCCACGGATCTTGATCGGCTCAAGCGCTTGCGCGGTGGGTGGCGAGTTGCCCTCCGTCCTCTGGAGCTCTGCGGACCACGCCCACCCGGCGATCGGGTTTACACCGTTCTTCATGGTGTTGGCGGCGGCCGTTTGCCAACGGACACGGGTATGGCGCCCCAAGACTACAAGCCTTCGATGAGGCTCGGGGCTCGCCTCGCAACAAGGCGCCATCGACCAGCTCGGCGAGGCACATGGCGTAGCCATCTGCGATCGGCCAAATATCAACAAGCTCTGCGACACTACCACGACCGCTAGGTTCGAGGGCGATCCTTTACGCCGGCGACCTTGTCCTTGGCGGGTCCAAACCAAAGAAGACAAGCACAAGCTATCGCCGCCTACAGGAAGGCCCTTCACCGTCGTAGAGGTTCTCCGACTGCACCTTCGACTCAAGGGCGCCGACGGTCGCATCCTTCCGACGCTTAGAACATAGAAAAGTTAAGGCGATTCTATCCCTAAACTCTTTTTCCTGGCGTATTCTTTACCTTTATCTTTCCGAGCACACGTAGCCTGCGGCAGCTCGAGGCTGCCCTGGCGCCCGTTGAGCCGCCTCTAGTCGGCGTTTATGCGGGTCGGTGACGACTAACCATAAGGTCGATCGGCGGTAACCCTCTCGACAAGCGTTACGGCCTCGCCCGGCGACTATGGTTGCTAAGTAGCGCTTTGCGGAAGAAGTGCCCGAGTGGAATGACCTTTTAGTCGATCGAGAACACTCCTCTCCGCGCAAACTCGGCTGCTTCATGCTCATCATGCGGTCGGTGACACGGCTAACCATAAGGTCGATCGGCGGTAACTCTCTCGACCCAAGCGTTACGGCCTCGCCCGGCTATGGTTGCTAAGTAGCGCTTCGCGGAAGAAGGAAGTGCCCGAGTGGAGTGACCTTTTAGTCAGTCGGGAACACTCCTCCCCCGCGCAGACTCGGCTAGCTCACGCGCTTGTGCAGGTCGGTGACCCGACTGGTCACGAGGTCCTCCCCAAGCGGCAATCCTCTCGACCCAAGTACTATGGCCTACGCCCCAGCGGCTATGGTTCTGATACTTTGCGGAAGAAGGAAATGCCCAAGTGGAGCGATCTTTTGTCGGTCAGGAACACTCCGATCCCTCACAAGTGTGCATAACTGTTGAGTAACCAAGATTCCTATCCTCTTAACCCCTCTCTCGAAGCAACCCGACCTACGCATAAGTGACCTTTGCTGTCCTTAGAGCTATGGCCGGTCAAACATTCGCCAAAAATACAGAAGGGGCAAGGGCGTACTGGAACTTGTTAAAATTAAAAATTGCTTGCGAGCAGGATAGCCTTTACAAATTAAAAAGGTTAAATCTAACTATTTCGTCCTTCCTCGAGGCGACTGCGGCCGAATGTGGTGGCGACCTCCGAGCATGCGGCTCCACCAGAGCTCAAACTGTCGATTTCTCGTCGGTCCGGTTCCGCGACGCCATTGCTCACCACCGCAAGGTCAATACCATCGTAGTGCGAGATGGTGTTGACCAGTGAGAAGAAACTCGGCGCCGCGCCGCGATCACCGCCTTCTCAATGCGCTCGGGACTCGGGCTAGCAAGGCGCTAGGCGCTCGGGCTGTTTGCGGCTCAAGGACGAGCGCGAGACATCTGGCCCGCCCTGCGAAGGGCCTCGACTCATGGCCAGCTCGGCCCGATCGTTTCGGCAACCTCGGTAGCGCGAGCGTCCGTCCGCCGTGACCGCCCGTCCGCGGGCTGCTGGCGTCCTTCCGCTCCTCAACCGCAAGGCCCAAGTTCTTCTGCGTCTCGCGGATGGCAGCGGCGCCGGATGATCACGACTCATGAAAAGTCCCGAGAATTAAATAAAAGGTGAGACCCTTCGGCGCGAGTTCGCGAGTTGCCGACCTCTTGCTGACCGCCTCGTAGGAGGTCTTCAAGGAGGACAGATCCTTCGGCGGCCTCCGCTCGGGCGGACTCGGTCGGCGTCCTTCGAGCTGGTCTCGCTCGGTTCGCGAGCGATTCGCTGCGCTTGCACGGCCCCACAGGCGGTGGTGGCGGCATCCTAGCAGCGGTGGCCTCGCCAAGGAGGACTCGAGCTCCGCCACCTTCATCCTTAGGGACTGGCCCCAGCGCTCATCGAAAAAGAGTGCGGCGGCCCCTCAAGCTCTGGCGGACCTTCGCCGCCTCCGTCGCCTCGCGCTCGGCGCCTCTTGAGCAGACGCAACTCAAAGCGCGGCCGATCGCGTTCTTCCTTGACAACCGCCCATTGGTATCCGTTCGAGCAAGCCCGAATCTTTGCAAAGTGATGACTAACCATTAGTCTCACGGCGTGCGTCGTCGAAATTTTATAAAGTTGCGTTCTTTCGCCAACTTACCAAAGCCGATCGGCTTGACTCCCCGACCATCGCGTCCCAATGCTCGGTGGAGGATTCGGACAAAGTCGAGCCCTTCGGACCAGCTCCATCTACGCCGGCGTCGAGAATGCCTTCTTTGAAGAAGCGACCCACTCGCTCTCTGCTCATTCCACCGACCCCGACTCGGGGGCCTCTCGGCGATGGGCCTGATGCGTCTGCTTTCGGGCGGCGCTACTGTCGAGCACCATCGGCAGCGATGGTAGGATCGATCCCCAAAGGTCCCCTCGGCGACCTCACTTTGTGGGATCTCGGTCGGCGCCTCCCGGCGGTCGGGCGCCGGGCACCGGCGCCGTCTCGGTAGCACGATCGCCGGCGCCGCCATCTCTTCCTCGCGAGGGCCACGCATCGGACGGCGGTGTCCCCAACCGAGGCGTTAGAAGCTCCTCGCCCGACCTCGGCCGCGTGGGCCTCTCGAAACTTCTGCGGCGTTGTCCTTGGAACCGCCACGAGGCATACGGTCACACCGAAGATAGGCGCTGCGTGGCAAAACTCTAAAAAGCGGTTGAGCGGCTTTTACGCAAGGTGTTTGAACAAAAGAAAAGAAGTACTTCTCGGCCGAAGCGGGTGCGCGGCGGCGCGCTCTCTTCACGGTCCCCCTCAGAAGCGGATCTGCCGGTCGCTTCCCTAAAGCTGCCTCCACTGAAGGCGCGACGATGGCGCGACCGCACCCTCCGCCTGAGGCCCCTCAGGCGCGGTGCCTGTGGTGTTCCCCCCCGGCAGGTCCACGACCGGATCACCACCGGTCGGCGGGTCGGAAGGAAACCCACGATGCAGCGTGACCAGGGTGCTTCCACTTCTTTGTCGGTGGAGGTTGCACCTGACGGTGGCCTCCGACACGTCCTCGCCCGCAGCGCCCTCGCCATGCGCGCTCCTTCTTCTTCTTCTTCTTCCTCTCCTCCTTAGCTTCTTGCGGGGAGGAGTCGAGCGCCGCGACCTTCGCCCGGCGGTCGCCTCACCTCCTTGTCTCCCGGGGCGGTGCAGGAGGACATGCCAAGTCCTAGAAGATAAAAGCACTTGGTCGGACCAGGCGTTAAGCATAAAAAAAGCGGGGGAGAAGACCGGCCGACCTACAATTTGGAGGGTGGGCCGCGAGAATGGCTCTGGTGGCCGCTTTGCGCCTCGTGGCGCTTCCTCCCATGATGGCGGCCACCGGGCCCGACCTCCGTCGCGGCGGCTCGAGCTCTGCCATCCTCATCGATCGGACGCTCCCTCGTGCACGGAGCAGGCGCGTGCAGGCGCGAAGGTTACGCGCATCCCCATAAAACACGCCGACCACGTCCCGGTGAGCCTTGCCTCCTTAGGGCCTGATCGCTCCACGATCGGGGCCACCTTGTTCTTCTCTCGCTTCTCGGCGCCCAGTTCCTCCTCCCCCACGGGAAGATTGCGGTGAAGGGCGGTAGCTGTCTTCAACGTTCTGAGCATAGAACCACTCAGAGCGCCACCCCTTGTTGGACGACGGCAGCTTGACCTCGAGGTACTCCGTGCTCTGGCCGGACCGAAGCTGGAGGGCGAGGCCACCAATGGGCGCCGCGACGTCCGTCGGCTTGTCCTTCGAGCCTCGCTTGGAAGAAATGCCTCCCTAGCGCCCAATGCGGCTCGATTCGAGAAAGCCTCGCAAAGGTGATGAATATGGCGATGTGGAGGACCCGTTAGGGTTAAGATGGTGCGCCTCCGCCTTGTAATGGAAGAACGGCCCCGGACGAGCGGATGCAATGGCAAGCGAAGCCACGCTCGAAAAAAGGGCAAGCACCATGACCTCGTCGTCCCTCGGCGAGGCGATCGCTCCGTCGGCACCCTCCAGCCGGAGAGATCTTGCGGGAGGAAGCCCTTCTTCACCAAGCCAAGCGCCTGGCGGCTCGCTCTGGCGAGCACTCGCCCACGACATCCTTGCGAAGAGGCGGAAAGGCGAGGAGAAGAGAAGGTTGAGTTTTCTTTTCCTTGGCTCTTTGTCGATCTTTTTGTCTTAGGGACGGAGCGAGAAAGCGACAAGCGTAACTATTCAAAGCGCCCGGCGTATATATAGAAGACAAGCGGTAGCCGAGAACAAGCGCCCCCTCGGCGAGCGTCGTGCCCACTCGCGCGACTGGTAACTCCCGATTTCCAATTCCACTCGCATTTAATCGACAAAGCGGCGAATATAAAGCCGCCGCCCGGGCGGTCACGTCCTAACCTCTCGGTCTCCACCTTGAGGCGGGGCGGTTGCTCGGGACGCGCAGAGGCCCAGCTGGGCCACTGCGGCCCAGCGGCAAAAGCCCGTGGCTTGCGCGGGGCCCAGCTAAAGCTGCGGGTTCAAAAGGCCTACCCCACGGATGGGCGTAAGGCCGCCCAGTGAAACAAGCGAGGGCAAGTATGAGGTGAGCCCCACGGTGGGCCCTCGGTTAGGTCGGTGATGACCCAATCACCTCTACTCGCGTCCGATACCATACTTCACACTCTCCCGGAGCTCATCGATGGCGGCGGCCAGTGTGCCGGGTGTGAGCGACCCAAGGCCCATACGGGATCGAGTAGAAAAGGTTTTTATGGGTCGCCCCACGCAGGCCGGGACACCCTACTGCAGGGACCGTCTGCTCGGAAGGGTCCCCTTGGCGGGACCTCCCAGACCCACTCGGACTACCTATTATAAGCTCCACGAGCACGGCGTTCAAACCAGCGGAGTAGCGCGCGTCGCTCGCCCCCTCCAGGTCCCACACTGCGGTGGGGTATCGTGTGGGATAGATGGTGGCCACTCCTCTCGCGGCTCCCTCGCGGGGCGAGGACTCGGGATGGATGCCCCGTCCGGCTCGGACGTAAAAGCGAGCCTACGTCCGGCTACGACGTAAAACGAGCCTCGTCCGGCTACGGCGTAAAGCGAGCCTCGTCCGGCTACGGCGTTAAACAAGCACTTTCGGACACCGAACCTCGCGCCGAGGCATCGCGGTCGTCACATGTCGACCAAGGCGCGGTCTAGCTACGGCGTTAAGCGAGCACTTTCGGACACCGAACCTCGCGCAGAGGCATCGCGGTCGTCCTGCCGACCAAGGCGCGGTCTAGCTACGATGTTAAGCGAGCACTCGGACACCGAACCTCGCGCGAGGCATCGCGGTCGTCCTGCCGACCAAGGCGCGGTCTAGCTACGACGTTAAGCGAGCACTCGGACACGAACCTCGCGCGAGAGGCATCGCGGTGCGTCCTTGCCGACCAAGGCGCGGTCTAGCTACTGACGTAAGATGAGCCTACGTCCGGCTACGGCGTAAGGCGAGCCTCGTCCGCTACGGCGTAAAGCGAGCCTCGTCCGGCTACGGCGAGCCTCGTCTGGCTACGGCGTAAAGCGAGCCTCGTCCGGCTACGGCGTAAAGCGAGCCTCGTCCGGCTCGGCGTAAAGCGAGCCTACGTCCGGCTACGGCGTTAAACAAGCACTCGGACACCGAACCTCGTGCGAGGCATCGCGGTCGTCCCCGCCCGACCAAGGCGCGGTCTAGCTCTGACGTTAAGCGAGCACTCGGACACCGAACCTCGCGCCAAAGGCATCGCGGTGCGTCCACGCCAGCAAAGGCGCGGTCTAGCTACAGCGTTAAGCGAGCACTCGGACACGAACCTCACGCGAGGCATCGCGTGCGTCCCTGCCGACCAAGGCAAGGTCTAGCTCTGACGTTAAGCGAGCACTCGGACACCGAACCTCGCGCGAGAGGCATCGCGGTCGTCCACAGTCGACCAAGGCGCGGTCTAGCTACGGCGTAGCAACTCGGACAACTCAAAGCGAAGACACCCATGAAGGAAAAGAGATTTGTTTATAGGCCAGCGAGGCTCAAACTTTACACAACTTTGCAATATAGTACTCGAGCGGATACAAAAATAGTTCGCTACACTCTGCGGGACCTCCTCGCTCCAAAGCCTTTTAACATCCGTGCGGCACGGCGGCACCGACGACATGTTGGTAGGCCCTTGCACAGTCGGCGGACGGCGCGCGGATGTGGAGCAGTGCGCCCGTCGCCTCTGCCCGTTCGGCAACATCGGCGCGATCGCACCAACTCTGATCGGCGTCCTCGCGCCATCGCCTCTAGGAGGGCCCCCCTTGCTACCTCGAGTCTCGGGACGACCTCGAGCAGCGCATCGACGGCAGCAGCATCACGGGCCGCAGCTTCTTCCTCCCGAAGTTCGGCCATCGCTGGTCGAACTCATTAAAGCTTCGAAAAGGTCCTCTTCCTCTGCCCGACATCATCACCAAAAGAAGACTAAAGGTGCCCGAAGCCATATCAAGAAAACAAAAAGGATTCTCGTCTAAGGGTTTATCACTCAAGCAAGCCGTGGCGTCCTTATATACCCGGACGGAGGGAGATTGAACGTCTCCAGAATAAATGCAAGCGTCAGAAAACGAAGCGCCCTTCACCAGAATCCGGCGATCCAGGAAGGCGAGCGGGCGGCGCGCTAAACTGTCTTGTGGCGTGCCGACGAGTGATTCAAAGCCCCGGCGGTTCGAATGACCCAGGCAAAATTCCAAGGCAGCCGTCAGATGCGTTGGGGTACACCTGGCAGAAATCGTTTGACCTAATCGGTCGGACTGACCGCATGGGCCCAGTCACTATTCTCAACCCTCAACCAAATCTGCCGAAATCGCTCGAGGGTTCGGGGGCTACTGACGAATACTTATAACAGGGGTACCCCAACGGCCCAAGGTGACCAGCCAGCGGCCTCAAGCACAGCTCAAGCCCAGCGAGCCGCTTCGACCCACTACCGATCAAGCACGCAAAGCCACACGGACTTCTGTTGGGACCGAATTTGCAAATCCGGACCCTCTGTGTATACCGCACTAGTCGGGATCACGCTAGTGCACACAGGCTCAACATAGATGCTATCATAGTCACACACAAATGAAATATAGCATAAACTTCATTAATTAATAATAACGTTGTCTTACATGAATAATGCCTCACGGGGCTTAAAAGAGTATCAATGAAGCGTGAAATAGAATAAGCGCGATGGCGCTCGATTCGCCACGAACTAACCCAGCGAGGCTCGGACCCTAAGCATTCGCATCCAAGTAATCCTCCTCCATGAATGGTATAGATTCCTCTTCTTACGAAGTTGTTGTTGTTGGGGTGAGTACATAAAGCACTCAACAAGTTGTGCACAACAATGCAAGTCTAATATTCTATATGCTTGGCTTAATCCAAAGGAATGGCTAGTAAGGGTATTTTGCAATAAGCGACATTTAACAAGAATACAATAAATAGATTGGAAAGCGATAAAACAAATCAGATAATTAATAAATTCATATTTACAAATACACCAAGTTTCCAATCCTAAATTAATTTTCCACTTTCCATGGCACCTTGCCATCCCAACAAGTTTTGTTTAACAAAAGTCTAACCCTTAAGCGTAATTCCGAGCATTGCCCAATACCGTGAGCACGGCTATTGAATAGATTGTACACTCTGCGGAGGTTATGCACTTTACCCACACGATACAACCAAACACCACCAAGGCGAGTGATCATAACAAAGCCTTTACAATGCTACACCTAGACCCGATCTTGCTCGCTAAGGTTTCAACATCAAGGGTTAAACCACCACAGGGCCCCCTCTTGCGCCATGTGAGTTAAACCGTAACCGGAACTCACTATTCACCACGACATGATGCAAAATCTAGGTTTCACAAATTATTCACTAAGGTGTCCCATTCGGACATGTGGTTGCAAGAGAGACTCAGTCAAAGGCTTGCAAGGTTAAGTCCTTAAAGTGATTAAGGCAAGACTTCCACATACCCACAAAACTGGCCCACCTTGGCACACTTGCCCTTGCCACTTGCCTCAATCTAAAATCATTACCACCCAGTTGATTACCAAGCACCACATGCCATCAACATTTCAATCCCGATGTGTGACCTCCTCGCCCGACAACTTGATATCATTGTGTGACAACACATGACACACCAATTCATAAACATTGTTCCATATTCCATTAGTCAAGATTAAGTATTGACATTCGGACACATGTGATGACGTGGCATGGCTAAGCAATCTATGACGATCTAACTAGCCCATGTTGATTATCAACTATAATTCCACATCCTAGGGTGACAAATAGATCATGGCATATAATTGACAAGGTATGGTTTAATTCAAATAGGCATATTATCTAATTCCCAGATTAATTGAAATCATTTATACACATAAAATATCATGCATAAAGTTTAAAAGACAAAATAGCGATTTGGTGAAAATTAGGTGCAACATGATCAAAGCACAACTTGCCTTGGGTAGGTGCTGGTCTTGATCTGAGTTTGGGTCTTGGGCGACGAATCTTCCTCCGGATCACCGAAGCGGTTCAACGTCTCACGCGAAACGATGCCAAAATAGCAAATAAACACCAAACCAGAGAGCAAACAAACTCCAAAAATAAAATAAAATTAACCAATAAATAGATATTGATTTTACAATTTTTTAGAAATTTGAATCACTCAAATCCGAGTTAAAATGCAAAAGATATAGCCTTTTGAAGTTTGAATAAATACTGAAAATACAGATAATAGAATTTCGATTTTCTAAATTATTTTCTATTGGAAAAGATCTTTATTGCGCCACGCGCGCGTCAGCCGACTCGGACCAATCGAGCATCGACCGTCGCTGGTCCATGGACTCGGCCCACGGAACCGCCTCGGTCCACCGTGGGCCGCGACCCACGGCGCCTCGCACCACGCGCCCGGCACGCGGCGCGCAAGCATCGATTAGGCTGCGACGCCGCCGTGTCGATGCTTTCGACACAGCGGCGCGCATCTGCGCGAAGCGTCCGACGGCCACCGATCTACCCCTCGTGGCTCAATCCGATCGTCTATTCGGATCTAACGGTTAGAAATTTACGGCGAAACAACGATGAAGAAGCGGCGTGGCTTGATCTGGGCAGTTGGCGAAGATCCAGCGGATCGCGGCTTCTCGAGACACGGCGGCGGGCTTGCCGGAGCGGAGGAAGACGACCACCGAGCGGCGTTTGACGCGACTCCGGCAAGAAGAAGAAGCGGACTTCGACGCGACACGACGCGAGGAACTTCGGATCTGGAACCGATTGGCGGGAGGATGCTCGGCGGCGGCGAATGGCGCAAAAACTCGCGGCGGCACTTGCAAAGAACTCTGGCGAGCTCCTTAGCGATGATGGCGTGAAAGCGGCGAAGAGGCTAGAGCTCTTGGTGCGCAAGGAGCGAGGAACATCGGATGCGGGCTGCGGCTTTATAGCCTCGGCATGCGCAGGGGAAGGAAACCCTAAATCACGCGGCGGCGGCGGCAGCGGGATTCGGAAACCGAATCGGAGACGACGGCCAGGACCGTCCGATCCAAGATGGCGGCCAAGATTAGATCGAGCGTACGATCCGATCCGTTCTTTCCAAATCCAGCGGACGAGATCTAAACTTACCAAAACAACGCGAAGCGTCCGACCACTTGATCTCGATCCAGCGGCTCGCGGCACTAGGGTTTCGCGAAAGGAGGCAGCCATCGATCTTCATCCATGATCACACGCGGCAATGGCGAAAGCGGTGACGGGCCGCCGCGGCAATGGGCACAAGCGCATAGCGATCTTTGGGCTTGGCCCAATCTTATTCACTCGATTTTCAAAAAGCTTTTGATTTAAAATAATTCCCAAAATTAGATTAATCTATTTTAAGTAATTAAAATATCGGAAAAATCGAGAAAATTCTCATAAATACTTTGAGACATTACGAGCTCAAATAAAATATTTTTGGTAAAACTTTTATTAACTTTATCTATATATATTTAGTTTTCACCAAAGGTTCAATATACTTAATTAAAATAAATTTAGATAATTTCTGGAAAAATCCAATAAATTCAGAAAATCACAAAAATGCACGTGAGCGAAATTATAAGCCAAATTTTGGGATGTTACACTTCCCTTCCCGACCGACCAAGGGAAATGTCTCCGACCGAGCTAAGCTCCCGACCTCCTCAGCGAGACACCCCGGCTCGAACAAGCGGGGCTCCCGCCCTCAGGCGGTCGGAATCCCCTGACTCCGATCGTGCCAAAGACCACCCCTGCCAAGGGCCGCGTGTCGAAGCCTCTACCAGACGACCGCCACGTACCCCGCGAACGGGGTCAATCAAAGTGACTATACAAGGGCAGGTGGCTCTTTCCCCGGAGGGTTTAAATGGTGACCAAGTCATGCTCCCGATCCCATCACCGGCCGCATACAATGCGAAGACCGCCCTCTCCCAAGGCGGCACCACGTCGGCGCGACAACGTCAACACCGTAAGGTTCGCGGAGGCGTCGCCGTTTCGGAGAAATACCTAACCGCCGACCAACTAAGCTACCGACCCAAGATAGGCAAGGCGGCGTTGATCGGTCAGTGAGCGAAGGACGAAACTCCTAGTGTAGGTCGTCTGCCCTCTCCCAATTCGATGTAACTGCCCCTTCCTTTCGTATAAAAGGAGGCGGAACTCCGTAGAAAAGGAGAAGAACCAAGAGAGCGCCATCAAACCCATCTCGCTAAGACATTGGCACTCTAAACATAAACCTTGTGCGATCATACATGCTAAAGAGAATACAACGTCACCACACGAATGGGTAGGGATCTTACGCGAACCAAGATACATCTTGGACTTACGAGTCTAACCATTCGAGGAGTGGAGCGCGACCCCTTAGACTTACAAATTTACTTGCCGGTGCTCGAAACGCCGACAATCTGCCTGTGTACGCTGCCTTCTGCTTTCATCTACTTCCTATTAGAGGGCACCCACTCTCATCTCCAGGAGGATGGGCCGGTCGTTAGTGGAGATACACGCAGGAAGAGAAGAGAAGAGAAAGGCTGCGTGCAAGAAGCAAGAAGATTTTCTGCAATAGGAAATCAATAACGTTCTCCTCCTTCAATGGTAAGGATTGATATCTCTCTACTAATTCTAATTAAGAGTTGGTGGCGATCGTCCATTCTCCTTCAGAGTACTTGATTCGTTGGATCTAACATGAACGGTTGAGATGGAAGAGGATTTAACCCGATAGTCAAATCTCTTCGGAGGAATAAACTTTTCCTACTATTGAAACATAACTAAAGTTAGTGTTCTTTGCAAATAAATTTATTATCGCAAATTAAGTTTTCGTTTAAGCGTGCGGACATATGACTAGTATATACATGATGTACAACTAGGCTAGTTATTAGTCATAACGGACCCCGGGGCAAGTAAACAACGAAAATTCAACCAATCCGAATTTGGTTCGACCATTTTGCGGCACCAGTTTCACCTCAAAACCTTTTCTAGATGGTTTAGGCAGGTTGTGCTCAGGTCAACTACTACCTGAGTACATCGACATACGATGACATATGTGTTGACCATGACAAAAGACATCGCATTGGCATGTAGCAATAGCATATCCATGTACATGCAGTAGATAGTTTTATTGGCCTGGATGCAATCGGTAGCATAACCGGGTGCCCTGCTTTATACGCTTCGCATGGACGTCCGCGTTGGCCGGTGCTTTAAGGCGAAGACAGTCCAAATTCTAAAGAAGGTAAAGAAGATAATACCGTGACAGATCATAATGTGTGCGTAACAAATAAAGTAGCAATAGTGGTGTTAGTGAAACCGGATGTAATCATTACCTAATATACTTCCTCTCATCATATATAGTTGTTGTTTTAGATATAGGTGCGATTAAACTTTTAAAACTTTAATTGCTAATATGTTTTTAAATATTTAAATTGGACACATAAAAATTATATGTGTATATTTATCTCGGAATGTACTTTCATAATATTATAATTTTATTCGATTTTATAAATGTATTATAAAAAAAATTAGTGGTCAAAGCTATATTTTATAAACCGTGTCAATTCCAAAAGAACAACTATTTCTGACCGGAGAAAGCATATCCTCGTGATTTTGTTAATCATTTCCCCTCAAATGGTTGCGTTCTTATCGTGCACGCGCCTGCAACGACCGCATCGATCGAGCAAGGAATGTTCTTGGGATTTTTTTTTAGCTGTTGTGCTCTTCTCGAAGAAATAGCTTTCTTTAAGCTTAGGAAATGCATGTGTGTGATTTTGTGAGGTGTGGTACGCTCGTTCCCATACATATGATACAACATTAACGGGACACGATTAAGGAAAGCAATGTTATTTCGCTGTCGAGAATGCATTCAGGTCTTGTTTGGCTTGGCTCCGGCTCCATCTTCATAATCGATGAGAAGGTATATGAACCTGTTGTTGTACGGCTCAGAGTTTTGCAAGGCACGTCAAAGTCGATATATACTAGCTTTAAAAAAAAGGTTTACATTGTTGGATGTGCTTAGGCTGCAATCAAGTACAGTTCATTAAGCACACAATTCAAGGCCTTACTGAAATTCTTGAGTTGTGTCAAACAAGATTAAATTTGGGGGTTAAATTTATCTACTCTAAATGCAGTATAGAGAGACAATACGATTCCGTTCTAGGTGAAATTCTCTCCGCGATCCATACTATAAGGTTCCATTTCTCGTTTTGTGAAGAGACGCTAGTCCGGTCCCGTCAGATCTAGTGATCTACCCTTCTTGTTTGTACTTTCCCTACATGCTTCCTCAACCTTAAATCAGAAAACTACCAGATTCACATTTCTACTCTTGTAAAACCAAATAAACCGTAATACCAACCGGCCGGTGTTAACCATACAGTCCGAACGATAAGTCTAATTATTGTTGGGAAACCCTGATGGTCCATGAAGACCCATGCTGGTCCCTTAAGCCTAAACCCTAGGTGAGCGCTATAAAAGAAGGAGGGGGGTCCCCCTATGTACCAGAAATCATTAGCAATAACGAATTCCGCTGTTGCTCTCCCTGAACACGTGTCTCTCTCTCTTTCTGTTCTCCAATTCAGATCTGTTCGGGAACCCCGAACTATTCGATAGCGAGGTTCCTTAACACGTTATCAGCACGAAGCTCTACCGAAGATCAGAATTGAAAAGGTGAGAAGAGGTGGGATTTCAGCAATTGGATCTAAACGCTTGACGTTTCTATGCATGCATCTATCCTACGCATCTTGTATTGTTTTCGTCACGTGGCACGAAGCCACACGGCGATCGCTCGAAGCTAGCATGAAGCTACAGAATCGCTCTGATGCAATTCTTGTACACACAAGAAAAAATGCGCTTGGTTCCGCTCGCGGCCTAAGCTGCCATCGCCGCCGCCCGGCACGAAGCCGCCTCGGTTCCGCGCTTCGCCCGGCTTGAAAACCGGCTAGCCGCCCGTCCGCGGCCATCCGACGCGTAGCCGCCCGCCACGGCATCGGCCTCACGCCCGTCGCCGCGACGGCGAGCCTCGGCCGCCGCCGTCGCCGTCCGGCCGACCCGCGGCCGTAGCCACCAGCGCCGTCGGCCCGTTGTCGTCGCGGCCGCCTCGGCCTCCGGCGCGCCGCCGCCGACCTCGGCTTCGCGGCCGTCCGGTCGCCTCGGCCTCGCCGCGGCTCGCCTCGGCCTCCGTCTGCGCCGCCTCGGCATCGCCGCCGCGTCGCGACCAGGCCACGGCCTCGCCAGCGCCGCCATCGCCTCAACCTCCGTCGCGCCGCCTCGGCGCTCGCCGCCGCGTCGCAGCCCGACCACAGCCTCGCGGCGCGCCACCTCGCGTCGGCACGTCGTCGTCGCGCCGGCACCGCGCCCGGCTTGCGATCGCTCGCGGCCGGCAGCGCCTTCGGTTTCGCCGCTCGCGGCCGGCCGCCGCCTCGGTTTCGTCGCTTCGCAGCGGCCGCGCTTCGGTTCGCCGCTAGCGCCCGGCCGCCGCGCTTCGCTCGCAGACACGCCACCTCCTGCTACGCCCGACGCGTCGCTCGAGCGTCGTCGCCGCGTCGCGCCGCCTGCAAGCATCGCCCGCGCCAGTAGCGTCGCGCCGGCGGCCGCCGCCTCACTCCGCCCGCCGCGGCGCCACGGCCCGCTTCTTTGTCGCCGAAGCGCACAATGGCACAAAGCCGCGCCGCTGGCGCCGACGCGCCGCCACCCGACCACCGGCCCGCGCGCGAAGTGCCACACGGCGCCACACACGAGGTGGTCGTCGCCGCCCGCCCGCTTCTGCCCCGGTCCGCCCTGCCCGCTCCCTCGCCTCGGCCCTCACTCCCGCCGCCTTGCCGCCCCAGCTCTTTGCCAGTCCGCCCGCACGCCCAAGCTCCATCACCCGAATAGATGGGCCATCACCTGAAGAGACGGGCGGCAGGACGGGCCGGGGAAGTGGAAGGCGAGCGGCGCGCAAGGAAGCCGGCGACGGAAGGAGAAGAAAAGAAGTGCGCGCAAGGGAAAGAAAAAGAAAAGGGAAATGGCGGCTAGGAAACCCTAGCCGTCATGCGTTCTTAGGCAGGGCAGGTTAGTAAGTAAAGAAAAGAAAGAAGAAAAAGAAAAGAAGAAAAAGAAAGAAAAAGAAAAGAAAAAAAAGAAAAAATTGCAGAAAAATTGCAGAAAATCTTGAAAAAATTGCCAGAAAATTACAGAAAATTATTTGGCTCTATTTTTAATTTTTCTAGCTTTATTTCTCTATTTTATGAATATTCTTTATGAATTTTGAATTCATTTCTTTATTTTGTATATTGCAATGCATAGCAATTTATTTCCTGTACCTTATGCTTAAAGCAACCATTTTCTATTAGATTACACGCAGTAATCTAATGTCGGAATTTTGAAATCATGAATCGTGAATCGTGAGTTTGAAGAAGCGGCCCATGCAGTCGAAACTACCTCACTTGGGCATCGGACGTGAAGATAGTTCTTGGGGGCAAGAAGCTCCGTACTGCGATTGGTCTAGGGTCCTCGCAGGACGCGAATCCTACCGTCGAGCAGAACGATCAAACCGTGCACTGCCGTTTAAATGCATGAATCGTATTTTCTTTTAGATTATGGTTGTTAGCATTTTCTTTTGAATTATGAATTATAAGCTCTAGAAGAGCATACTTCTCTCATGAATAAATAAGCAATTTATTCTTTATTCCAGTATTCTTTCTTTTACAAGCAATATTTGAATTATTTTGCCTCTGTTTGATTGGGATTATATTTCTTGTATCTAGAAATCATGTAGCGCCCAAATGAAAGAGATATGCATTGTTGATAGTGGCACAACAAATACCATCTTAAGAGAGTCTAAGTATTTCCAATCGATCACGAAGAACATTTGGAAAGATTACTACGATCGCGAGGCGACTCATATGTAATCGGCTCGGGAAGAGCCATTATTATATTGCCTATGGGTACAACTCGGTAATTGAAGAAGCCCTTTTGTACCCTGAATCAACGCGCACTCTC
Organism: Otatea glauca; assembly: GCA_036346275.1. Lineage (NCBI taxonomy): Eukaryota > Viridiplantae > Streptophyta > Magnoliopsida > Poales > Poaceae > Otatea > Otatea glauca. The sequence continues at coordinate 31,586,343 of CM070716.1, read as the reverse complement.
TTAAGCTTTAAAGACATCCGCGCCAATGGTTTTCACGTAGAAACCAATGAAGAAAATGGCAAAGAATACTTGTGCATTGTGAAGCACGCGGTATGTGGAAAAATGGTATTAGAAAAATGTCCCTCATATGAATCGGGTTGTACTACGAATATTCATGCACACAAGTGTATACTTCCTTGAAGACTGCTTTTAGAAGGTCTGAGTTATTTTCTTTATGGCATGGTAGATTAGGTCACCTGGTCTTAGAATGATGAGAAATATAGTGAACAACTCACAAGGTCATGGCATTAACGTTAAAAATTTCCCGAATCATGAAGATTTTGTGTGCCTGCATGTGCCAGAAATTAATAACTAGACCCTCTGTTATGAAAGTGCAAAGTGAAATCCTGCATTCTGGAGCATCCGGGGATATTTGCGGTCGATTCAGCCCTGTCGGGACCGTTTCGATACTTTATGGTGCTCATCGATGCTTCCTCGAAATGGTCGCATGTATGCTTGTTGTCAACAAGAAACCATGCTTTTGCAAAGCTGATCTCGCAGATCATAAGAATTAAGAATGCTTTCCCTGATCATCGCGTGAAGTCCATTAGAATGGACAATGCTGGAGAATTTACTTCAAAGGCATTTGATGATTATTGCATAGCAACAGGGATAGCAGTTGAGCACTCTGTACCACACGTCCATACGCATAATGGACTAGCAGAAGCACTAATAAAGAGGATTAAGTTCATTGCCAGACCGCTTTTGCAGAGTTGTAACTTGCCCAACACTTGTTGGGGACACGCGATCTGCACGCAGCGGCACTTATCAATTTGAGACCATCGGCCTACAACATCCATTCTCCTATGCAGCTTGTGCACGGGATCATCCCGAAGATCTCCCATCTTAGAAAATTTGGGTGTATGGTATATGTACCTATACCACCCCCTCAGCGGACTGCAATGGGCCCTCTCCGCAAGTCTGGGATATACGTTGGTTATGAGAGTGCATCCATAATCAGGTATTTGGAACCCATGACTGGAGACTTGCATACAGCCCGATTCGCTGATTGCATCTTTGACAAGGATCGTTTCCCGTCATTAGGGGAAGGAAATCAACCTTTGGATGAAAAATGCCGGGAAATCATATGGCATTCCACTGGGATCCCCGCACATGACCCCCGCACTAATGAAGCAAATCAAGAAGTCCAGAAGATAATTGATTTGCAGAATTTAGCAAATGAACTGCCTGATCATTTTGTGATCTGAAGGCGTGGTTAAGTCGCATGTACCGCAAGAATGCACGGAGAGGTGGAAATACCAAAGAAAATAGAAGGTATCCCTCAACTTTGTTCAGAGGCCTCAAAGAAAAGAACAGAAATCGGCCCCTCAAACCCAAAGTACCGGAGGCGTCGGAGAAAAGGGCGAGAGGACTTACCACAACCAATCACGAAAATGCCCCAAGGAAAGAAGGGCAGTTGAGACACAGCACTTGGAAAGAAGCCAACAGAAAGGCAATTCTAGACTTGAATCTTCCACTGAAGGAAGCGCGGAAATAATGTGTGCGCACACATAGGCGATGAAAAACTAAAGGAACTTGCTCTTGCGATAGGGAATAGCAGTGAAGAGCAAGTAGAAGTGCATGAAGCACCCCATGAAGAAATGGCCATAAACTTTGTAATAACAGGAGAATCCTGAATAGAGCAACGATAGCGTTGATGCATACTTTGCAAAGAAGATTGCCTCGATCATTGATCATGATCCCGAGCACGCATCTCGCAGAGTGCAAGAAAAGGCTAGATTGGGAAGAATGGAAAAAGGCAATCACTGCAGAGTTAGTCTCTCTGAACAAGAGAGAGGTGTTTGGGCCCGTATGCCGCACACCTCCCCATATAAACCCCTAGGTCACAAATGGGTCTTTGTTTGGAAGAGGAATGAAAACAACGAAGTTGTAAGGTACAAAGCAAGGCTTGTAGCTCAAGGTTTCACTCAACGTCCTGGAGTTGATTATGAAGAAACCTATTCTCCGGTCATGGGAGGAATTACCTTTAGATATTTGATCTCAATGGCAGTCAACTTGAAGTTGAGAATGAAGCTAATGGATGTTGTCACAGCATATTTCTATGGAAACTTGGATTCAGAGATATACATGAAAGTACCAGAAGGAATCCCTATCCCGAACCAAGACGAAGCAAATAGAAACCTGTACAGTGTGAAATTAGAGAAATCACTGTATGGGCTGAAGCAGTCAGGAAGGATGTGGTACAATCGCTTGAGTGACTTTCTCTGTAAGAAAGGCTACACAAACAGCGAAGATTGTCCATGTGTGTTTATACAGCGATCCCCGAATGGATTCTGTATAATCTCCGTCTATGTAGATGACTTGAACATCATTGGGACGGATGAAGAAATTGAAGAGGCATGCTCATACTTGAAGTCTGAGTTTGAAATGAAAGATTTAGGTAAAACCAAGTTTTGTTTAGGCTTGCAGCTTGAAAACATGTCCAAGGAGGAATCTTGGTACATCAATCAACCTACACGCAGAAAGTGTTGGAAAGGTTTGGATTTGAAAAAGCATATCCTGCGAAGACTCCAATGGTCGGAAGGTCACTCCAAGCAGACCTAGACCCATACAGACCTAGAGAAGAGGGGGAGGAAGTCCTGGGAGCAGAATTCTCATATCTGAGTGCAGTTAGAGCGCTCATGTACCTTGCGAATAGCACCAGGCCGGACATTGCGTTCGCCGTGAATTTGCTAGCTCGGTACAGTGCAGAACTCACCAAAAGGCATTGGAAAGGGATCAAGGACATCTTCCGTTACCTCCAAGGAAGCAAAGACTTCGGTCTGTTTTTCAGAAGAAACAATGAATTGAATTTGGTTGGCTATGCAGATGCTGGGTATTTATCAGACCCGCATACTGGCAAGTCCCAAACTAGCTATGTTTTTCTATGTGGAGGAACAGCAATTTCTTGGAAGTCGTCTAAGCAGACTCTTGTCTCAACGTCGACAAACCACTCGGAAATCATTGCTTTATATGAAGCATCTCGTGAATGTGCATGGCTCAGAAGAATGGTTCACCACATCCAGAAGTCATGTGGCTTGAACATTGAGCAAACTCCCACAATAATTTATGAAGATAATGCAGCTTGTGTTGCCCAAGCACAGATGGGTTATGTGAAGAGCAATCTCACGAAGCATATCAACCCCAAGTTCTTCTATGCTCACGAATTGCATAAGATGAACGAGATCAAGATATTGCATACTAAGTCATGTGAAAATCTTGCGATTTATTCACTAAATCACTCCAAAGATCTACCTTTGAAAGGTGCGTAAAAGGAATTGGGATGATGAGACTTAGAGAAGTGCAGATTTCAGGGAGAGATATTTCACATACTCCCACATGAATCTCGAGCATGAATTATGAATACCCAACATGAATCTCGAAGATTAGCAATTGAAGTTGGGAGAATTGTACTCTTTTTCCTTAGCAAGTTTTTCATGAAGTTTTCTTGCATAAGGTTTTAACGAGGCAATTCGTGCAACATAGTAAGCGTATGCTATGTGCTCTTTCTCCAAGTATTTTTTCCACTAGGTTTTTCTGGAGTTTTAATGAGGCATATGCATCTCGCGGCAAAGGGCCCAAGGGGGAGTGTTGGGAAACCCTGATGGCCCATGCTGGTCCCTTAAGCCTAAACCCTAGGTGAGCGCTATAAAAGGAGGAGGGGGGGTCCCCCCTATGTACCAGAAATCATTAGCAATAAAGAATTCCGCTGTTGCTCTCCCTGAACACGTGTCTCTCTCTCTTTCTGTTCTCCAATTCAGATCTGTTCGGGAACCTCGGACTATTCGATAGCGAGGTTCCTTAACAATTATCACCTAAATACCGGATACTCGGTACTCCTATTTCACAAGGTAGTCTTTTTTCTTGGAATAAAAGCTTCACAATGCTACGGTCTGTTTACTTTGCTTATGATGGTTACTAATGCTTACCTTACCAAATTTTAATAGCATTGATCAAATTTGGCAAGCATTTGGTTTGCTATCGAATTTTGGCAAGATTCTCTTCTTACTTGGTTCTTTAGTTTATTTTCTTATCAATCTTTGGCTAAAAGATTGGTAGCCAATTTGCAGCTTGTTTGGTTTTATGACAAATTTACCTTACTAAACCTTACCAAAATTTGTTTACCAAATTAGCTACTAATGTTTTGGTCAAAGATCGGAAAGAAAATAAACTAGAAAATCAAGAGAGAAAGGAATCTTATCAAAATTTGGTAGCAAACCAAATACTTGCTAAATTTTGTAAACGCTATCAAAATTTGGTAAGTTGACCATTAGAAACAAACCAAACAATGCCAAATTTTAGTAAGGTTTAGTAAAACACATTTATCATCAAACCAAAGAGGTCCTACATATCTACGCTGGAACATTAGTGTAGTTGTTATGCCTGCCCATGGCTCTACATTGAGAGAATATTGAATATGCTGAAGCACTCCAACTAATAAAGGTAACTTTGATCTATATGTACTAAATGCTCTTTTGATTTTGTAGTTCATTAGTTAAATAGAAGAGAGTGGATTTCTCGTCTCTCTCGACGTACATGCTCATTTTGGGGTAGAAACACGCTCCTAAAGCACAATGTTCTATGAGAGGAGAGAAATCGGTCTCGTCAGCCTGGTCCAATTCCAAATACAAACCAGATGTGCTCTCTTTTTGTTCGAAGTTTGAACTAGACCCACCCATGCATGAAACAAACTAACGCAAATAACACACCTGACAATCAAAACAACACCGAGTAAGTTCAGATTGGTGAGCACTGAAACAAATAGAAGATATGTTTGTGCATGGTAGGCTTAGGGAAATAGAGCAAGTACTCCCTCCAATCACAAATAGTTATCATTTTTGGCATAGGTGTAGTCAAACTTTCGAAACTTTGACTGTCAATATCTTTTTAAATATTTAAATTGGATACACGAGAATCGTCTGTATAGATTTGTCTCAAATGTACTTTCATAATATTAAAACTTTATTGGGTTTTATAAATATATTATAATAGAAATTAGTGGTTAAACCTGTATTTTAGAGACTGTGTTGATATCCAAAATGATAGTTATTTGTGATTGGAGAGAGTATAAAAGGAACTACCCTCGGTGAAACTCATTGAATAATTATTACTACTCCCTACTTTCAAAATCATGTACTACCTCCGTTTCTGAATAGATGACGTTTTAAGATTTTGCACTTCAATCAAGACATGTGTAGAAATGACCAAACCACCATCCTTCATTAGCTCACTTATTGCTCTTGGATAGTGTGTGTTAACATTAGGAATAATGAATGGTAGAGGTATGCAAAGGAAAACAGCAGTTAAAAATTGTCTCAAAATTGTAGAATTATATATATTTAAGAACAAAATTTGAAATCTAGGATGGCATGTATTGAAGGACGGGGGGAATAACGTTTGAGCCTCTATCACGTAGAACATGGTGGTGTTTAATTACTTCATTTGTGACCTAGTTGCTCCCTCTTAAAAGACTCTCATCTGCAGTTAACAGAGCCCAATTAGTACTCCACTGCTCCAATCCGCAGGTCCCAAAGCCCAACAGCAGCTTGTGCCAGGATTCCAAAATCGCGATTTCCGATCGCATCGAGCAGGTTCGATATTCGGAACCGATCGATAAACCAATCCAATGCAAATTTAAATTTAAAAAGTCAGAAATTTAGAAAAAAAATCATCCAAAAGTTTCCCAAAATTAGTATTAATAGATCTTTGACATCTGGGATGATTTTTTTTGAAAAAACGAATTTAGGAGACGTTTTCGAGCAAATCCGAATACACATAATAGAAAAAAGAAAAAAGGGGCAAAATAGCCAACAATTCCTGATTTAATTGAGCTGCCAAATCGTGTTATAAAATTTTTTAAAAAAATTTGTGAGGAATCTAAGGCAATCCTAATGATTTTGTAAAATTTTTAGATGATGACCCGACATGTGGATTTTTGTAAAATTCTAATAGTGCTACTGTCTTTGTATATGCTCTTCTGTTTTTGATTTTCTAGGGGCACTAAATGAAGTATAATATTTATAGAAATTTTACTACATAATCTTTTGGCACTTTTTATGATACAATTAAAATTTCAAAGCATGATCAAGCTTGTAAAGTTTTATAAAAATCTGACAATGTCTCTGTTCCTTTTCATTAATTGTTGTTTTTTATTTTCCAGAAGTACTAAACGAATTCAAAAGTTATTGAAATTTCTCTAAGGTGTTTTATAGATTAATTAGGATTTATTCAGATTTTATTCAATTTTTTCTAATTTTCCTTGAGTGTGCCGATTTTCGATGTAAATCGGTCGAAAATCGGACAAAACCGTTCAAAAATCAAACAAAACTGGTGGAAAATCAAAATTGAAAACCGGTCCTTGAGTGTGCCGATCTAGGTCAAAAATCGAACAAAACCGTCAAACATTGGCCAAAATCGTTTGAAAATCAACCAAACCGGTTGATTTTCGATATTTTTCGCCACTTTCCGCTGAATTCAAAAGGTTTGACTTTGCAATTCATTCGGTTTATACCGATTTTTGACAAAAATTGGTGCCGAGGGCTTTTCGAATTTCCATTTCGGTTCAGTATTGTTAACCCTGAGCTTAGCACTGAGGGGATTAGAGTAATTGCATTCATGTCAACCAGTTTTTAACAGGGGCTCTTTAAAAAAAAACATTACCCAGAAAACCCAAAACATCGTCTATTTGAGAACAAAGACAAGTTCCTAAAACATAATATAAAAAAAGAACGCAAGAAGTATCAGAACTATGTGCCTCATGCAGCAAAGGAACATAGCTCACGCAGTAAAACATCCTGGGTGAAACTCATTTAGAATTCTTACTACCAGAACCATGGAATCATCACTTTTCTAGTTCCCAATGAACTTCTTTTTTTCTAGATCTAGCCCTCTTTCGAACGCAATTGTAAAAATAGTCTCACCCCTTACCATAGAAGTGTCGACAGATAACACGTGTCACCATCTACCGAGCTCTCTCAACTTCGGTGGCCTACCGAGCTCTAAGAGCTCGGGTGGTACTTTCGCGGTGTGATAAGTCTAATTATCACCTGAGTAATGGACACTCTGGACAAAGTGTCAGAGTTTTATAGTTTTGACATGATGGTTTTTCATTTGCACTATTAATTATTAATACAAGTATTCATTCTGTTTCACAACGTAGGTCTATCTTCTTGAAACAATTGTTTCATAATATGTGTCCACCAGTCCATGTATGGAATGTCCATGGTTCTATGACGAGAGAGAATATTGAATACGTACGGTGAAGCACTTCGATTAATATGGGTAACTTTGATCTATATGTAGTAAATGCTCGTTTGATTTTGTGTTTCGTTAGTCAAATTAACCACTATATATCTTTACAGTTAAATGTTGTTCGAGATATGTGCACAGCTGGGGGCCAAATAGATTCCTAAAGTATTATGTTGTATGAGAGGAGAGAAATCAGCCTTGTCAGCCTGGTGCAAATATAAACTAGATTTGCTCTCTTTTTGTTCAAAATTTGAACTAAACCCATACATAAAACAAACTACCCAAGAATAACAACACATGAGAATCAAAACAACACGGAGTAAGTTCAGATCTCTGTGTCCTGCAACAAATAATAGAAGAGGTATTAGCGCATGTGTAGTGGAAGCGCACATACATACATACATACATACATACATACATATATTATATCGTGAAACATACATAGGAGTAAGTAAAACTCAATGGACCAGTTCACCCATCAATCACGAAGCAACTTTTTTTTAGATACAAGACGGACACATACAATTTATACACATCACACTCAAACATACCGTATTAATGCACCACACGTACACACGTGTGTACATGAGAATTAATTGAAGGATTGATCTTCTGAGCGCGAGAACGCATTGTCCCTCTGAATACGCACTGCCCAAAAATTCGCATTTTCTGGTGTGTGTACCAGATATTCTGGCCAGACGCACGCGGCAACCTCAGTCACTGAGCTCCGGCTGAGTTCTGGATGACGAAGCTACTTTCTTAAGCTGTTATGCATCATGCTGGTTGGTGGACAATTACATTCCACCGGCTGCCTCTACCTTTATCATCGCCTTTTGAACAAGCCGTCCACTACTTAAACCATCACAATCAGCAGCAGCAGCCGCCTTACAGCAACCGCAAGGATCCATCACCCCTGAAGAAAGAAAAATCAAAAGCAGCCTTACAGCAACCGCAAGGATCCATCACCCCTGAAAAAATCAAACAAAAATAAGGAAAAGGTTACAGAGGTTGGTCATACGCATGCACACAAATTACGAAGCCATTCGTTTCAGTTTGGGTGCTAAATCATGCATGAATTATTGACGCTCAAGGATGCACCGACGGGCCATTTTGGGAGTCAATTGCCCCGTTCATTGACAAGTTCCGTTTTACATGGAAGCGAATGCATAAATGTAATTGTGCCTTTGTTTACTCTGGGTCCTATAACTAAATCCTGAAAATTCCCAAAAATTCTCCCTTATTCAAACACACCCTTAGGGCAAGTACAATAACAAAACCAACTACTGACTAATAGTAAATTAAAAACCAGCTTGTATAATAACTGTCTCTAAAGGTTGTCTCTAGATGTTGTGCAATAACTATCTTTTCTCTCTTGTACATAAATGATCTACCTATTCTCCCGTGCAAAGCTGGCTACTAAATAAGAGCCAGCTCTCTTCTCTTTCCTCTTTTCTCATTCCTCCACATAGACCAAAGCTGATGTGTACAGGCTAAGAGCCAGCTGACATGGCCTTAAGGCAAGTACAATAGCAAAGCCAACTACTGGCTAATAGTAAGCTAAAAGCCAGCTTGTACAATAACTGTCTCTAAATGTGTCTCTAGATGTTGTGCAATAACTATCTTTTCTCTCTTGTACATAAATGATCTACCTATACTCCCGTGCAAAACTGGCTACGAAATAAGAGCCAGCTCTCTTCTCTTTCCTCTTTTCTCACTCCTCCAATAGACCAAAGCTGATGTGTACAGGTTAAGAGCCAGCTGACATGACCTTATTGTACATGCCCGTACATGCCCTTAGTCTTTACATTGGTGGTTTGAAAATCTATGTTATGGAAAAGGCATGCGCTGGACGGACGGCCGCCAAACCAATAATTCTTGTGCGGCCAATTAATGTAACAACCCTAATTCTCGACTAGGTGTTTCGCCACGTCGTTGACTATTCCCTCCATCCAAAAATATAAGGCGTATTTTGACTTTGTATAAGGATTAAGGTTAAGTTGAAATTAAGAAAGGTATGAGAGAAAATACTTAGATGCCCCACTTAATTGTCTTGGAAGATGACAGATAATATTTTGTTTGAGTGGTAATGAATAAATACATATAGTTGAGAGAGAATAAATAAGGGTATAAAAGGAAATACCTTCTTAAATTTACATGCATACCTTATATTTATGGACAAGATCATTCAAAAAAATAAGCCTTATAAATATAGACAGAGGGAGTAGATCATCCGTACTCGCTAGGGAGCAGAGTCGATCGAGCCATGGTAGTGGTGAAAACCCTATTATACTAAGTTGATTGATTTTTCTGCACTACATTGTAGTCGTCGTGCGTCAACTTGAGCGTTCATTCGAATAATTAACTAATTATAGGACTGGAGAACTTGAATTCTTTAGATACCATTCTTTCCTCTAGGCATCAGTTGCATTGCAATTGCATAGTATTGGCCCATTCTCAGAGAATTCAAGTTCTCAAAAAGAAATGTATGTGTACTCTTGGAGTACACAATTTTGCTGTAGGAGGCCAAAAGAGTTTTACTTTGGAAAATTATGCATAATTACTTATAAAATAGCTATTCTATGAGTTCCTATAGTCCACCGGAACTGCAGCGATATGCTGTGGTACAATTGTAGTAGAAAGAGCAATTTAGAGAATAACAAAGTATTTATTTGAAAGGATAGAAAATAATCTCAGCAAACTAGTTTTTCCAAAAATTATCCAATTAGGCCTTAATTGCAAAAAGATCCTTGTATCAACATTTTGCAAAAACATCCAAAATTTTTATGAAAATACACACAGATTGAAACTTGGTGGGGGGAAGCATTACCATGGAAAAATTCAAATAATTACTAGAGGTAAAAGTTGTCATTTATGAACATTCAATTAACACTAAGGTGTACCTACCACTTTGACAAAAAATTACAAACCATGCTACTAATTGTGAAATGACCAAAATACCCAAAATGACAACTCGCACCATGAGGTGTCAGGCCTCTGCAAATTCCGAAATTTTACAATGTACAAATATTTCATTTTCACCAATCAACTATGTAGAAATTACCATCTATCAGAACCCGAATATGTAAATTCGGACTATCTATGTATATCGCACTAGTCCAGGATCACGTAAGTGCACACAGTGCCAACATAGATAAATATCACAATCATACATAGCGAAAACATAATAAAAGACTTCATTTATTAAATATAAGACAATTGATTGACCTTATTGTCGACTTTACATGACTATGCCACGTAGGGCTTAAACTATAAATAAGTAAAACCGCAGCGGAACGAAAACGTAATAAGTAACCCATCAATTTACCATAGACAACTGATAAGGTTTGTACCCTAGATGTTCGTATCCTCCTGATACTCCTCCTCTAAAACTGGTGTAGGCTCCTCTTCAACTGATGATTTTGTTGTGGCAAAGGTGAGTACATAAAACACTTAACAAGTTGTGCACAGAATACAAACTAATATAACTATATGCTAGGCTTATTTCAAATAAATGGCTGACAGGGTTATTTTACAGTAAAGCAGTATTTACAAATGAATACAATAATTAGATTGAAATGATAGTAAAACAAATAACAACAATAATAATAAAGCTTTCAAGTGTTTCTCAAGAATAAACTTGGCACGCAGCTCTAAACATGTTCCAATATTTCTAATGGCACAATGCCTCCCTTCCCAAGTTTTAATTTTACAAAATCTACCCCTTGATTGAAATTCCCAAGCATTGTTCATAACCAGGGACACGGCTATCCGAATAGATTGACACTCTGCAGAGCTTATACACTTTACCCACATGGTATGATCAAGTTTACACTGTCATGCAATGTCACATACCCATCGAGGTGTGGCTAAGAAGATCATAATAAAACCTTTAGGAGACTCCGTCTTAACACCGACCCTCTCAATAAGTCTGAATTCACTATTCCTTTCCTCACACAGAGCAGAAGAATAGGAAGACATACCGTTGGACAGATATGAGGCCACTGCACACACAAATTCCCCATAACCATACACCTAATTTGGTTATCCTCCTGAGGCATCAAATGTTAAAACTCGCTAACTTACTTAGTTAGGTCTGTCCTATTCCAGATATGTGGTTGCATGATTAGCCCAGTTCAACGGCTTGCAAGGTCAAGTCCATAATTGACCGAGGCAAGACTTTCAACAATTCACTTATAGAAATCACATCACATTCACTCATATAACAACATGTCAACTCAATGCCACATAGGTCCACCATAACTCACAGCCCCTTACCACTTGACGCAGTCTAACTCATTTACCACCCTAGTTAATTATTATGCAACACATGCCATCAACAACTCAACATCATTGTGTGACAACACATGACATACCTTTTCATAAACATGTTCTATATTCCTTTAGTCATGAGTGATTTGAACTTTCAAAATGATATCAATAACCCATTGCATGGCTAAGCAAACTAAGCACGATCTAACCAATCCACGTTGGCATCTATTAGCAACCAACTAATAATGAACCATCCTAGGCTGACAAACAATAAAGGCATACAAATGACAAGGTAGGTATAATCCAATTGAGTTGAATAACTAGATTCCAAACTAATTGAAAACAGTTCTAAGCATAAAATATCATGCAGTAATTTAAATCAACATAGCATTTGTAAAACTGGGTTCAACATGATCAAAGCACAACTTGCCTTGAAAAAGGTCTTGATCTTGGACTGGAGCTTGGTCATGAATCAACACTTCACCCTCGAGCGATGCGGACACTTTGACGTCTACATGAAACGAGAGAAAATACCAAATAAATCATAACTAGAGAGCAAACAAACTCCAAAATCACATAAAATTCATATTTAAATAGATCTCAATTTTACAAATTTTTAGAAACTTGAATCGCCTCAATCGGAGCTCGTATGAAGAAGAACGGGTTCTTGAAAAATTCAAATAAAAGATAAATCCAAAAAAAGAATAAACCCAAATTTTTGAGTTATTTTTTATTAAACAATTGATTAATGACATCATAGCTAACGCTAGCAAAGAATAAAATAATCTAGAAAATCCTATCATGCTGACACTTGGGCCCACAATCCATGGACCGAGTCCACGAGATTGGATCTAGTCCACCATAGACCGAGCTCACGCCGCAATGATTGACAGGTGGACCCGATCAGCTGGCGTGGCATGCTAGCGCAACCGACACGCCAGGGCCTGAATCAATGAACACATAAGTGACAAATCGAACAGCCGCTGAGGTGTCGATGACCAGACTGCCACGCGTCGAATGCTAAGACATGCCACATCGACAGCGGCAGCGTGGGAACCTATGGTCATCGCCGGCGACCAAGGAGGGCATCTACGGTGAGCTCGCGACATCACCTACCTGATGATGTGATAATCTTCTCTTCTGGTGCTCTAGAACAGTGGTGACGATGACTTGAACGGTGATAGGTTCGGGCTCCACGGTGCCACGACGTTCCAATGGTTCTCTGGCCAAGTTAGCGCGCGCACAGGAAAAATCTTGATGAGACAAAGCGAACAGCACCGACGACAATCCTCGGGAGTCTCTGACAACGATGAATCTTAGATTTCCCCCTTTCGGTGATGCTCCAACCAAAATTTAGATTGCGATGAAACGACGGTGCAACTAGATTGATCAACTTAGGGTTTGCATTCTACAGGTTATTACGGTCCTGATGTGCACCTATATAGCCTCGGGGAGTCCAAGATGTGAACGAACGGAGCTCGAGTCCATGGTGGAAACAGAGTCCAGCGTGGAGTCCTGTGACCTCATGAAGACGATGGCTCTGAACCGTCCACGCGTCCGACATCCGACGGCGACACGGCGCAATGGATCGTGCTGGAAAAATGACTAGGCCAACGGAATTGGGACAGGGTGTTAATGGATCAGGCTGGGAAGGCTTGCTGGGCCAAGCCTTAGGGTTTCGGCCCACATCTGATTTCCCGGATTTTTAACAATTTTCGAAGAAAAATTAATCCCATAATGCAATCTACTCCAAATAAATAGCAAGAATATGAGAAAAATTCTAGAAATTTTTTGGAAAATATTTCGAGACATTTAGAACTCAAATACAATATTTTTCATAAAAATTTATATAAAATTTCACATATAATTAAATAATATTTACAAAATGCCTAATTCAATAATATCAATTTAATCCTAATAAATTCCAAAAATTCTCAAAATCCACAAAATTCACAAATAACACTATTAATTCAACAAAAACTAAAAATTGGGATGTTAAACCATCCATGCCATGAATTGTGGATTTACCAAATTGCAGTTTGGAAGGTGTCATGTGAGGTGGTGACACCACATAACCAAGCCTTTTGTTACGTAAACAAATTAAAATGAATTCAGATTCTATACACCAAAATAGCCGGCAACCTCTAAAGGTTTTAACAAAATACCATGGTGGTGAATTTACCATTTTACCCTCAAGATATTATGTGTCTACATAGGTGGCACATGCATGCCATGAGGTAGCACGGAGAGAGAGAGAGAGAGAGTTTTCACCCTTTTTCCAAAGTAAACAAAAACAATTCAAAACCAAATTGGTAAATTTTCATGAGACTTCACCTATATATAGAGCACTATGAGCATAGTAGAAAAAGGTTGCATGTTGCAAGGCTGATCTCGTTCTTCTTTCCTTCCTTTTTCTTTCTTGTTCATGGCCAGTGCCTTGCTTTGTGTTGGCCATGGAGGGGAAAAAGCAAGATACAAGGAAGAAGAGAGGAAGGAGCTCAAGCATCCGCCATACAGGCAACATCTATCACTAGGGCAAGCTCAAGAATTTAGGGATCAAGGAGGAGTTGATTGGGAACACAAGGGAACCAAGAAACCCAAATCTTTACATGTTTGCATCTTTGGGCAGATCAAGGTACACATGTTTTGCATCCCAACATGATGTCATTGATGATGCTTGATGCATGGTTACCATGGAAAATATCATGCATATGTTATATATGTATATTGCTCTCATATTCTTGATCATAATTGAGCTAGTTGGTAAGACCTTTTATGCAGTATCATGACCATATCAAGAGTTGCCTTGAGTTCTTTAGCATGAATGTGAACATTGTCAATTTTAAATGACTAACAACATGTGTCGGTCCTTAATCTACTCCAATACATTATGTCTCAAGCTATCAATTTTTATACATCATTGCCATGCTAGTTAACATGACCCATGTTACTAATTTCTCATTCTAATAATGTCTTAAGGTATGAAAGTATAGGTTGTCGTGACATCCTAGTTACATTAGTTGTGAATTTGATCATATGAATTTGGTGATATGTGTGATGATTGTCATATGCATAAGTGTGATGTCATATTTTCATATGTGTGGATGGTCAAGAAAATATCTTTTTAAAATATATTTAGTGTTCTCTTGCTATGATAAGACAAGTAAAAATGAGTAAATGGATATGCATTCAAGGTACAACGTGGAAAAGTGATATGTTACATATAGGCGATGATCATGCCATACATACAAAATATAGGAATAGGCCAAACACTAATTGAATAGGATTTATTTATACATTAGCATGTTATTGATTATAAGACATTGTAGTAATTATGTCATACTAGTTTCGTAGGCATATCATATTGAAACTTGGAATGGGAGAGCAAATTTTGTAAGATGTTATTATGGATCAAATCATACCAATGTGTTACCAAGTGGTATATCTCCCTGTGTATCTCAATGTTTTAATTAAGCAATTGTGTGTGCATGCATTATCATATAAACAACCACCATGGTTAGCTTAAATCGGCAAAATAGCAATCATCCTAATCCTATGTCCAATTATTCTATCATCATCATCATCATTCTAAGTCTCAAGCACAAGCACAAACCAAACTGAGCCCAATCGGGCTAGAGCAGAGGTGATTTACCGTTAGAGGAGACCACCGTTAGAGGTGCTAGGTTGCTTGGCTCTCTACCATCTTGACAACATTGATTGAGGTGGTGCAAGTACGGCTGGCAATGGACAGTGGTGGCACCACTAGGCTGAGACCGAATAGGAACTGAGCTAGGGGAGTAGGGAAAGGCCACGATAGTGATTTAGGGTTGGCCCAACATCGAGGGAAGCCCTAGGAGCGACAGCGACACCAACCGGGAGGTGGTGTCGGATTTGGTCGGTAACCCCAGCGGCTAGGGTTTGCCATAGGAGCTCGAGAGTCCAATCCAAGTCGGGAAGAGCTAGAGGATGTCTTTGTGGTGGCCAGAACCAAGACTGGTGGGCTGGAGTGCGACCGTGACAACGACCAACCGGGCGGAGGAAATGATAGAGAGAAATCGGAGGGAGAGAGAAAGTGAGACCGAGAGAGAAAGGGAGGGCGAGATAAGGAGGCCGGTGGGCCAACTAGGCTAATTGGGCCGGTTGGTCGATTGACTCAGTCAACTGGACTAGCTGAGCCTTAACCTTATCCTAAATCACATTCCCAAATCCTTTCTTGTCCAAATACTTTCAAATATTTATTCATGAACCCAATTTTCCATACTACTCAACCAAAATAAATTATTACCTATTATTTAATTACTCAATTAAATCAAGTTAGTTATAAAATCATTTTCTAAAATTTAAATATCATTAATTAATATAAAAGAGTAATGGGTTCTTGAGTAAAACCAAAAATTTTCCGAAATCAAATAGTTTGAAAAACTAAAATAAGGTATTTTCCTATTCTAAATCATGCTTCATAAGACTAATCGACTCTTTTAATTTTAAAATAAAACATCATATTTTTTGAATTTCTTTTCACTCAAATAAATTAATTACAATAGTTATTTTCAATTTCTAAAAAGATTTCAACAGTAAACTATATCCATCTTCGGAATACAAACTTTTTTTGAGTCAAATGATTTTCTCTTTGGAATAAAATGTAATATCTTCTCTTGATTAAAAGTCTCTCTTCTAAGTTGTCTTAAATCTCTTTTCGATTTTCTAAGTAAAACAAAACTCTCATTGCAAAATAAATAAAACTTATTCAATTAAGTCTCTAATTCCTTTCCTTTATAGAAATATAGGTTAGTGTATTTAAAGTAGTTAATAAAAATTTTCCCATTTAACTCTTTCCAATATATTTTCTAAAAGATGTTTATGTTTTCTTCTCAATGATTTTTAAATACATCTATTTACTTTAATTGTAAATCATTTTCTTATATTCAACAATTAAGGTCTTTCTCTTAAACATAAACTTAAAGATACTTCCTTCTCAATTACCCCTAATCAATTCCTTAAATAAATAAGTAAATAAATAAATGAATCATTCTATTTTGAAACTAAAACTCAAAAGTTTTCTTTAAAGCTGAAACTTAACATCCTTTATCTAAGTCAAATTGTCCCAAGAGAAGCTAAGTAGAACTTATCTTGTTTCTCTTTCCTTCTCTATGCAAAACATCGGTACCATTCTAGAACAAGAGTCAACAGCCATGCGTTAGCCTTCCTTTAGTAGAATCGTAGTTCTTCCATATGCATCATGTTTTCGTTTGGCATTAGTCGTTGGTGAACTTTGTTTGAGTTTTTCCCTCTTCTAGAATCAAAGTAACCTTGGGATCTACTATTCAACTTTGAACCCTCACTCTTCAATTCTTCCGGATACTCAGGCAAGTCCAATCCTTTGATCATGTTGTCTTGATTAATTTATTATCTCGTACTTGCAACTTAAATTACTTGTTATTATCTCCATAATAAAAGTTACTTTCTAGAAGCAAATAAACTTGACTATGTTGCATGGTTGGCTGGATGTTCTAGTGGATTGAATTTTATCATGGATGGTAGTTGGAACCCTAGAAAGGAAAGTTTGGATTGTGTGGGTTCTACTACATATGTGATATTACAACTCTTAAGGTTAAACAACAATTGCCAGAAGGCGATTTGGTATTGTAACGTCCGTATGGACCACATGACCTAAGCATATCTCTCAAGCTAAGAAATGCCTTCTTAATGCCATATCTCTCAAGGATTATATATAGGTAATGCTTGGGTAGGCATTAGTACCCGTAAGGACTTATGAGCCACCGATGGTGGTGTAGTATGGGCGCTATATGCGCAGTGAACTAGTGGATGGCGTCTGACTACAATGGCGACACTTTTGTATTAGCCAGGTAGAGATATTGGCAGATGGAATTGATGAAAAGCTTTGCATTTTTAGTCAGGCCGCACACAAAATGAAGTGTTCATTAGTAAAGAAAATCTTATCACATATGGTTCAAAAACCTCATCACAGACGGTTTTGTGAACTGTCTGTAATCATGTGTTAGTGATAATGACGACTCATCACAAACGGTTTTCGAACCGTCTGTGACGGTTCTGAGTGTAAACCGTCTGTGATAAGTAGATATCACAGACAATTCTGAGTATAAACCGTCTGTGATATCCACTTCTGTGATAATTAAGCATCATAGATGATTATTAGTAGGAACCCTCTGTGATATGAGATGTATCACAGGCGATTTTTCCTAAAGAATCGTTTGTGATATTAATTTGTATCGATTTTGTTTACTGGCTAGCCTCAGGAAATACTAGCCATGCCCTCTGAAACAAGGAGATTACAGATTACATCACAAACATATTATCACAACCATTTCAGAAATCAACTCAGAATACATATTACACCATGTACAGCACATCCATTTGAAAAATCAACTCAGATTACATATTACACCACGTACATCACATCCATTTCAGAAATCAACTCAGATATATTAACAATTGAATGCACAACTACAATTCACAAATTCATAGCACAAGTTTCACAAATTAACCCAAGTAGTAATTCAGAAATAACACAACTCCTCTTAGGTAGAGTGGAACTTGTCTCATGGATTTATGACCTCACGCAGCAAGAAGGAACAGAGTTATCCTCGAATTTCGTTCAGATCAGTCTATTCCAACTCAGTTGTAGCGCATTTCCAAACCTTATTGGTCTTGATTGTATCGAGGAGGAGTTGCATGTTTTGGCAAACGTAAAATCTACATATGTTATTTCCCTTTCTCTGCTAGTGGCACTGCAAATATAGAATTTGTTAGTTCTAGAGGTATTATTGCGGACTGTGATATAGGATTATTGTGTACTAGCGGATACCAAAAACTTAAAATTGAGCTTCAGCTTCAGCCTCAGCCCGTCCTTGCCAGATGGCCCTCTACGAGCTTTGTACACTTTGAACGACCTACGTAATTCCAAAAAGTTAGCCTTGGCCATTCCAAGAGCAACGTACACCTTAAACAACCTACAAGACAGTTATCTATGTAGGAAACGTGATTACCTGTCGAATAATTTTGCGATAGGCTTCAAGTCATTGCTATAGCTCTGTAAGGAATCAAGGTATATAACCCGGTTCTTTCTTGGTTGAATTACAATTAGAACCTAGTAAAACCTACATAGGTATGTCGTCACGATCATTCAACCTAACTTTGAGTTGCGTGTATAGTACAAATCAAAGTATAGCAAGTAGTGCAACAATTACCCCGGGTTGTGGGGTAAAAGTAGGTACACTATTATCTTTTGAGCCACCAATGCCTCATCCACGTAATCCTCAACGACTTATAAATTTTCGTCTATTGTTTGCTTCAAGGCCATGTGTGGGCCAAGGAAACCCACCAGTTGTTTCTTCTTTTTCGCTTCATGGATCATGTATATATATACAAAAGCAAGGAGACATATATATATTTGTGGTATTTATCGGTAGTACATGAATGTAGACTATGATTGCACACACTTACAATATCCTGCATCTAAAGAGCGAGGCATCGAGGCCGTCGAGGTTGAAGAGATTGAATAAGTTGTCGAAGTCGACCCTAAAGAAGCCCCCTGATGACTGGTTGAATAGATACTTGTGTTTGAAGCTGACAAGGGTACTCGTTACATGTTCTGCACTGGCTTTTTGGCTTATTCCATGTACCAATCATGCAATCTAACACAAGCCAATGTAAGCTTTTTTAGACGCTCTCCCGTTACTAAAGGCTCTCCTAGCTTGTATCTCCGAAAAACAGGATAATCGGATAGTCGAGGATCTCCGTGATATGCTTCGATTTACCCTTATCTCGCTTTCTACTATAGGGAATCTTCACGAGAGATGAGTGGACACGAAATGATGTACCAGCCTGTGATGCACGGGGTATGGTAGCCGATTTGGTGGCCTACTAAGGTGTAGCAGGTGACTCCAGTAGTGCAGTTGACTCCGAGAGTGGGTAATTCCGGTGCTGGAGAATGGGTGTCTAGAAAGATGTTGCTGCTAGGCCACTAGATGTATGTGCCAATGGCATCCCCTAGTGTCACAATCTCATCGTTTGGGGGTATCTGCAGCGCGACAGCCTTGAAAATATCATGTACACCTAGGGGTGAAAACGGGTCGGATACGGGCGGATATTGCTCTTCCTGTATCCTAACCCATATTTTTTCCCGGATTCGGAACCGGATACGGGCTAACCGGATACGAATACGGATTCGGGTTATTCGGGATACGGATACGGAACGGATATGTGACGGATTCGGTCGAAACGGATAAAGATATACGGATAATGCACGCATATATAGAATAATATATATTGAATTAAAACCATACGAGTACATGACTATAGTAACAAATTATATATCAATTAAATTCAACAAACATCGTAGAAAGAATATGCTACTTGAGGATCAATAGAACCAACTAATTGTTAATATAAATGGGCTGAAATGGAAAAAAATGATGAAAATGGGCTGGGCCTTGCTGATATCCGAATAGGAAAATCCGAATATCTGATCCGAATATCCGATCCGATATCCGAATAGGAAAAATCCGGATATCCGGATCCCGTCCCGTATTTACCGGATATTGGATGCTCCGGATCCGATCCCGAATCCGGATTCAAGTATCCGGATCTGGTCCCGGATCCGATCGGATAGTAAAATCCGGTTCTGGATCCGGTCCCGACAGGATCCGGTCCCGGATTGGGCGGGAGATATCCGACCCGTTTTCATCCCTATGTACACCATCCAAATTGACCTTCGTGAAACCCGGCCTTGAAAATGTCATGACCGATCCACATTGCCGTAGCTAGTGCTTGTGCTCGTCGATATACAGGGACACTACAGCCATGTGTTGTAAAACTATGAAATGGGCGTGAGTAAATGCAACCAGATCAGACGTGACTGTTTTCCTTCCTATGGTCCCTATACCCTCGAGCCTCCCCACATGGCGAGAATGAGGCACACATATCGGTTCGACCTGAGCCATGCAATCGACGTAGAGCTCGACGACCTCTTCGGTTGCATAATCTTCAACAATGCTACCCTCCGATCGAAATCAGTTCTGTACGTAGGACTTCAGAATTCCCATTGTGAGCGACCCCTATTTTCACATACAATGCGAAAATGAGAATCTATGTGCATACAATACTAGTCCCATGATCAGTGGCTAGTACGCACATTTACAACAATTGGAATCACAACCATACAACACATTATTAAAGCGGAAGCTATTTATACAATGTATTCTTACAATTCAGAGTATATAGCAGCAATAGAAGCAAAGTCTTGTAGTGTGCCTATTCAACCCTTAGGCAACTGACAAGGCATAATCCCTAGAAAGATCGCTTTATTGAATTTCCAGCAACCTGCTATGAAAAGTAATCTTCGGAGCCTCTTTTCTCTCCTACCTAAAAACAACATATTAAGCAAGGTTGAGTACTTTCGTACTCAGCAAGACTTAAGGTGTATTTGCAAATGCAGAAATGCAAGCCATGTCAAAGGAGGTTTCTATGGTTAATTTGCATAAAGCGAATTTAATTTGTAAAACAAGTAGTAATTTGCAAAATGGAATTTTGTAAAAGCAAGGTTGACTGATATGAAAATAACAAGTAATTAAAGCATAAGTAAAAACTCACAGTCCTCCATGACGTGAGCATCGAGACATCCATTGCCAACACATGGCATAATCCAGTTCTTGCCAACACATGGCACAACAGCTGATACCAACACTTGCCAACATATGGTATAGTATTGTATCACCTGCAAGGTAAGCTTTTCAAAACATACATTTCCTTTTAAAAATGATAAAACAACTAACTAAGTGAAGACTTTACCAAGTGCCCATGTCCGCCGGCGTGGCTTTTCGAAAAGATTTTCACTCTGCAAAGGTGTACAACTTTATCCACAAGACATGACTGACTTTTTGTGCAATCGATAATTAGCACACTTCCTTTGGTGTGCCGCGGAGAGTCATGACATAACCGTTACATTACTTAAGCCTAACTTTGCACCAGCCCGATGACGACAAACCCATACTATGGCAGAAGAACTCAGAGCATAAATATGATAGAACTCCCCATAGCATGGCGTACACCATTATATTGGCAAGCGTTGCTCCCATCACCGTGGTGTAGGCGCCCCTTTGAGCAATCCATAATGGAACAGCCTGTACTACTTCGGCCTTCCAACATGCAAAGCTAGACTTAAATAACTTAATAAGTTAAGGCTATCCCATACTAACACTTGTGGTTGTACTAAATTGTTGGCTTGTAAACGACACATTAGTTCGGTCCTTAATCCGACACAGGCAATAATCTCCCCCTATACTACGTGCAACACATGCACCTCTAGCTATTGCCAATAATCGCCCGCATCTAAACCATAGTTTTATTTTGAGTTTTTATACTAAAATACCAATAACCATCATCATGTCTCAATATCTCCAAGTTTTATCTGGATCAGTTTATCCAATTTGTTCATCCCAAGTCTAAAGCATATCTAAACATGATTATTAAATCATATATACCCAAATTGACATTATATATTATCTAACCTTAATTTCTAGGTTTATCAAGGTTCACATGTCAATACTTATCAAGGAGGTTTCATGAGACAACAGGTATATCTACTGGTACCATAATATAGCAAATTTACAGAAAATAAACGCATGTATAAATTGATTTGTTAAAACAAAATGAAAATTAAAACACTGGGATCAATATGATCAAAGGGGTGCTTTCCTTGCTTAGTTGTTGTTTACGACGAAGACGTTGTTGCAGTCGGTGTAGTCGACGATGGAATCAGTGACGTCGGGTTCTACACGTTGTTCAATGGAAATATAGCAAATAACAAACTTTCAATAAGGCAAAAAGAAGTCAGATGAAAAACCAAATAGAAACTTACCCAAGAAGAACATGGTGGTTTCAAGTTTCATAGATATCACTTGCATATTGGTTTCATTGATACTTTGCTTATGTGAGGCCTATTAATGAATATATTACTTTCATTCATTGAATTCAAGAATTTAAAGTTATGTATCTTCATATTTATAATTTTGAATTCAAGATGCTAAAATTATTTGGATTAATAAAATTAAAACATTAGCCATTATGTTGTATGTTATCAATGAATAGTACTTGACCTTAAACAATTTTGCATGAGAAATTTCGTATATATTAGGTCTATTAGATTTTAGGCCACAGGTTTTATTTTCATGATTTTTGAGAAGGTTCTGGTGATACAAATATCTTAATTATTGTTTTCTTAGTTATTACTCAGTTCGTTTATTCATATTATGGATTTCAGAGATCATAATACTTAGGGTCATTTTGCTAACAGGATTTATATGCAAAACACGATGAAGTGAGATTATTTCTTTAGAATAGGGTAGTCTTTACTTTGGAGAGCATTTCTAGGCTGATTTTGTAAATTTTAGTATTTAGATAAGATATTTTATTCATTATTGAAATAGCTTATGTGGTATTAAGGTTTACGTTATCCGGATTAGTAAGGTGTAGTGTACGATTAGTGCTTAGTCCTATGGGTTTTGCATGCAAGGTAATTTATACAAGTTGGGTTCTACAAAATAAGGCTAGTGGTTGCATCTACAAGGTCACATAATGATTTCTAGCCATACAGGTACTTTAGATAAATGTTTCTTAAGCTCAATATTCATATAAAGGGCTTTAGCGACCATAACAATTAGGGTTATTGCATTAGCAGGATTCAGATGCAAAGCAAATTGTAATAAAAATATTTTTTCAGAATATGGTAGTCCATATACTATAGAGCATTTCTAGGCCGATCTTCACAAAATTTTATTAGACGAGATATTTTACGAGCTGCCAAAAAGGCTTAAGCGTTTCTAAAATCTATGGGATAAAGGTTCAGTTTCCGATTTAAGTTTGCGACTTCACCTTACATGATTATGTGACCATTTTTTTGTATTAGCAGGTGGTGTCTCTAAGAGTGTTTTAAAGCTAGTTCCATGATATATTGCTTTTATCCGAGATAGTTTTCATATAAGCAAGCATTAAGGCCTAATATGGACATAATTCAAATTTGTACAAACACAAGTTATTTTTACAAAACCAGCAAGGTTATCATTTAACCCGTAGACTTAAAAGAAAAAGCATGTCTCTCCTTTCTATAGAATTTCTTACAAATTTATCTCTACTCTTTGTAGAACTTCTCACATGCATATCTTGTAATTATACTTTATATAGTGATACCTTGAAAAATGATACCCTTGCTGGTTTTGTAAAAATATCTTGTATCCTCTTGTTCATTGACAAAATAATTTATTTACCAATATTATGATAAGTTATCATTATATAAAGCATAATTAATCATAACATAAATTATATAGTTCCAACTCCATCTATATTATATAAATTCATATGGAATTGCATAATATTATAAACTAATGAATTGTGAATAACATATAAATTATTTTTTTGTTAAATAAATGGGAAAATGGCCGACTAATCATTTGAGCACGCTAAATCCTCTCCGCATATGCTACATGTGATGGTGTACCAACTGCCAACCAAGGTTTCAAATTTCGTTTTCGGATCACATCTCGGAGGTAGATGAAATTCAAAATTTTGGCGAGATTTCAGAATTTCGGCTGAAATCCAGATGAAATTCGAAGACCAAATTTCAAATCTGGTAAATTTGAAACCTAGAAAACTAAAATTTCAACCGAAATCACCAAAATTTCTGCGAAATTTGCCAAAAGTTTGGTGATTTTCATCCTCCTGTGAAATAGTCTCTTGAGGCTAGAAAAACTTGAGAAAAAATATGAGAAAATCATAGAATCATTTATCTACATTTTCTATCTATTTGAATGCAAATTACTAAGTATTAGCACATAAATTCCCAAGTTATGGTTTACATTGAAATACATCATGTAAGGCTGAAATCTAAGTTAGGGTTTAGATCAAAATACATAATTTAATGCCGAAATCCAAGTTAGGGTTTAGGTTTAAATTCAAGATAGAGTTTAGAGTTTAGACTGAAATACAATTTAAGGCTAGGGTTTGGACCGAAATACATCATTTAAGGCCAAATTCCAAGTTATGGTTTAGGGTTAGAGTTACATAATTTGTATACGTATTTTTTTCAAACTTTTCACATGTATTCCTCATAAAAGGCATTACAATTCTTCACAAAAAAAATTAGTGCGAAATCCAGTCCAAAATCCATGAAAACCGGTCTAAATCACCGAAATCTCGCCGAGATTTGTCGGAATCACTATAGCAACCCTAACTTTCAATTTTTTCATCCCACTGGATTTGGAATCTCGGCCCCGGCCGAGATCCAAAATTTCACCGAAATTCACCGAGATTTTGAATCCTACCGCCAACAATTAGTCGGTTGGCGCGTCTATTTTAACGCGGTTGGAAATAAAACACTTTGGATATTCGGCGTCGTTATAAGCCAAAACTTAGTTCAGATATAATCAAGTGAAGATTTTTTTTTTTGAACTTATCCGGGAAAGGTTGTTAATAAAGATGGAAAAAAATAATTGAACGGAAAGTTGGGAGTCCACCCTCAATGCATTGCTGGATCTTCTTTGCTATATTTAGCGGCTTGCCCAGAGTTTTTTCTTGAATGATACCATGAAGTGATTGTCTGATTGATACAAGCCCCACCATTGCATGTCTGGGTGAAGTGCCCTTCCATGTTTTGGGTGATTCTTAGGAACTATTGAGATGCAACTTTCCACCTGTAGTATAAAGTTTGGCTGACCTTTCATTCGAATCATTTCTAAACCTTTTGTAAGATTTTGGAAAAGGAAATGGTCTTAATTGAATTAATGCACCTTGTTTGCTTGGGAGGTTGAAAATTCCCGGTACTAAAAAAATGAAAAAAAACACCCCGTTTATTTGGTAGCCACATGTTATAACAACCAGCTGAATTTAGTGCTAGCTATCGAGTTTAACTAACAATTATCGACCTTCTTTCGAAATTGATATAGTTCAATATAAAATTATTTTATTTATTATTTAAGTGGTTATTTCAAATTCTAACTAACGAGACACTATCAACCCGAGCCTTATTAATACTAGTCATGTGCCCGTGCGTTGCAACGAAAACTCAATTTGCGACAAAAAATTTATTTGCAAAGAACACTAACTCTAGTTATGTTTCAATAGTAGGAAAAGCTTGTTCCTCCGAAGAGATTTGATTATCGGATTAATTCCTCTTCCATCTCAACCGTTTATGTTAGATCCAGCGAATCAAGTACTCTGAAGGAAAACGGACAATCGCCACCAACTCTTAATTAGAATTAGTAGAGAGATATCAATCATTACCATTGAAGGACGAGAAAGTTATTGCCTTCGTCTTGCAGGAAATCTTCTTACTTCTTGCACGCAGCCTTTCTCTTCTCTTCCTTGGTGTGTCTCCACTACCGACCGGCCTCTCCTCCTAGAGATGAGAGTGGGTGCCCTCTAATAGGGAGTAGATGAAAGCAGAAGGCAGCGTACGCAAGCGGATGGAAGCCAGGTCTCCCCGACATCTTCGTGATTGGTACGTGATTTGGTTGCGCGATTCTTCCCTTTTAATCTATGCATTTCCAGATATAATGAGATAGAATTCCCATATTATGGGATATGGTGAGTATATCCTTCTATCTATGCAGGACATGATGAGAAAATCCTTCTATTTATAAGATATATCAATAACATCTTTTCATAGTAAGAACATGTGAATAGAGATATGCTAAAATAATATTTCTATTCAAAAAAGATATGATAAAATCCTTCCATCTAAGATATGATTAAATCAAGTACTCTGAAGGAAAACGGACATCGCCACCAACTCTTAATTAGAATTAGTAGAGAGATATCAATCCTTACCATTGAAGGACGAGAAAGTTATTGCCTTCCTCTTGCAGGAAATCTTCTTACTTCTTACACGCAACCTTTCTCTTCTTTTCTGCATGTATCTCCACTATCGACCGGTCTGTCCTCCTGGAGATGAGAGTGGGTGTCCTCTAATAGGGAGTAGATGAAAGCAGAAGGCAGCGTACGCAGGCGGATGGAAGCCAGGTCTCCCCGACATCTTCGTGATTGGCACATGATTTTGTTGCGTGATTCTTTCCTTTTAATCTATACATTTCCAGATATGATGAGATAGAATTCCCTATTATGGGATATGGTGAGTATATCCTTCTATCCATGCAGGACATGATGAGAAAATCCTTCCATTTATAAGATATATGAATAACATTCTTCCATAGTAAGAACATGTGAATAGAGCTATGCTAAAATAATATTTCTATTAAAAAAAGATATGATAAAATCCTTCCATCTAAGATATGATTAAATCTTCTTCTATCTCAACCGTTTATGTCAGATCCAACAAATCAGATACTTTAAAGGAGAATGGACCACTGCCACCAACTCCTAATTAGAAGTAGTAGAGATTTTTGCTCTCGAAATAGACTTATTTTAATTTTGAACCTATTATCTATTGTAATTGAAGCAATTTCGATTCAAGCCCTAACGAGCTTTTTTACTGGCCCTAGCTTACTTTCCCACGCAATTGCACAGCTAGATATTGCAACATATAGTATTTGTTATATAACTTTATTATCTTTTAAAAATATAGTTGTATTTGTTACACAATTGTAATGATATAATATCTATATCTGATTAATCTACACCGTTATAATATGGTCCCACCAAAATAAATGGAGTATATCTTCTTTTTTCTCTTGATTAATTAAAAAATTCTAGGAATTTGCTTTTTCTAATTTAAGGATTATTGTATGATTTTCTAGACATCCAAAGCAAAGGTACCTTGAATATCATCAATTGCTTGTAGAAATATATAGGTGCACATTAATCAATTATATTTGCACTACGCCAAAACCTGCAATAGGTGACGGTCTATTTGTGGTGGTTTTTTTCGAACCGCCACAAAGATAATTATCAGTGGCGGTTCTATTTCAAAAATGGCGGGAAAAATATCAGTGGCGGTTCTATCCTAGAATCGCCATCGATAATTAATTATCGATGGCGGTTCAAGGATAGAACCGCCATCGATAACAAATACATTATCAGTGGCGGTTGGAGGCTAGAACCGTCACTGATAACTAGGTTATTAGTGGCGGTGCTATCCTCCAACCGCCATCGATTCTATTGATTATCCGTGGCGGTTATATCCTCGAACCGCCACTGATAATTCATTATTAGTGACGGTTCGAGGATAGAACCGTCACAGATAATGTTATCAGTGGCGGTTCTAGTTAAAAACCGCCACTAATAATATTGCCTATAAATAGGTGGTCGATGCAAGACTTTGGTCTTCTTCTTCCCGAGAGCAAACCAAAACTTCTAAATTTGATTTCGTTTTCTCCAATTCTTGTGCTTGTACTTCCTCTAGTTGTTCCTTGGTGAGTTATTTTTCTCCTCTCTTGATTTGTGTTAATCTTGTTGCAATTTAATTTTTAAACCAAGTTTAATTAGGATTTATATGTAGATGAGATGAAAAGTTTAGATTTTGTTTATTTTTATTTAGCTACCATTTTGTAGTTGATGAATTTATTTCTAGCTAGGTTCATTAGATGATGTTGTGTTCCTTTTATAGATGATGAATTATGATTAAGCATATATTTAATATTAATTGCATTTTAAGTTAATTTGATACATGATGAATTTATTATCTAGCTCCTTTAGATGATAAGTAATTAGATTGGTTTTTAATTACTATTAATTGGGTTCTATTAGTGTACGGACATATACATCTTGCATATATATGAATTTATTATCTAGCTCTTTTAGATGATAAGTAATTAGATTAGTTTTTAATTACTATTAATTTAGTTCCATTAGTGTACGGACATATACATCTTGCATATAATAAATTTATTTAATTAAGATTATTGGGTATTAATATAAATGAAATTTTAGTTAATTTGGTAGGTGGGTGCTCATCATTTTTAGATTATGAATTTATTATCTAGCTTCTTTACAGGAAAAGTATTGATTAGTTTTTAATTACTATTAATTTGGTTCCATTAGTGCGGACATATATTAAATTTATTTAATTAAGATTATTGGATATTAATATACATGAAATTTTAGCTAATTTGGTAGGTGGATGCTCATCATTTTAGATGATGAATTTATTATCTAGCTCATTTAGATGATAAGTAATTAGATTAGTTTTTAATCAATTTTATATGTTAATTAATTTTAGATGGACCGGAGATGGATGTACAATGCGAACTGTTATAGAGATTACATCGATGGGGTATCTGCTTTTCTAAGAGCCTCTGAGGAGAACAAGTTGCACAAGAAGACGGAGTACATACATTGTCCATGCATTGATTGCAAGAATGAGAAAATGTTTTGAGACAAAGAGCACATCCACTTGCACTTGATTCGAAGAGGTTTTGTACTTGGCTATACACGTTGGACAAGTCACGGTGAAGAGGAAAACATACATGAAGGTGATAACGTATTGGATGATGGAGAAATCATTATGGCAGCTGACATCAGTTATGGATCTGATGAGGATAGGTTGGACATTGATGACGATAATAATCTTGCTCAGATGTTGCGCGATGCAGAAGGGAACTACACTAGTCAGAGAGAGTTTAATCAATTCAAGGGTTTGTTGGATGACTCGGACACACCTTTGTTCCCGGGTTGCAAGGAGGAATACACAAAGTTGCACACCGTGCTTTCACTTCTAAAATTGAAGGCAAGCAATGGTTGGTCCGATAAAAGTTTCACGGCGCTATTACAACTCTTAGCGGACATGCTTCCAGATGGAAACGTATTGCCGATAACCACTTATTTAGCTAAGAAGGTTGTATGTCCATTGGGATTGGAAGTAGAAAGAATACATGCATGTCCAAACGATTGTATACTCTATCGCAAAGAGTATACAGACATGCATGTATGTCCGGTGTGCAAATCATCACGATACAAGCGTAAAGGCCATGACAAATGAGGGCACCGTGGTGAAGAAAGGGCTCCGCTAAAGTGGTGTGGTATTTACGGTAATACCTAGGTTGAAGCGTTTATTTGGAAACAAAAGCATGCCCAATCGATGCGATGGCACTCGGAAGAGCGTAAAAGGATGGAAAGTCGAGACACCTGCGATTACGCGGTGGAGAACCATCGATAGGCTCTTTAGGATGGACTTGAGAATGAACCGAGGAATGTAAGGTTTGGGTTGAGTACGGATGGAATGAATCCTTTCGGTAACATGAGTAGTATTCATAGCACTTGGCCCAACTCTCAGTATCTACAACCTTCCTCCTTGGTTGTGTATGAAACGAAAGTACATTATGATGTCGCCGCTTATCCAAGGGCCGAGACAACTGCAATGATATTGATGTATACCTACAACCATTGGTGGAAGATCTTGTGATCTTGTGGAACGAAGGTGTGCGGTATGGGATGAGTACAAGCGAGTACTTCATCCTACGGGCATTGTTGTTTTGCACCATCAATGATTTCCCTGCCCTTGGTAACCTATCCGGTCATACTATAAAAGGGGCCAAAGCATGCCCCCAGTGCATGGATGAAACCGCTAGTGTGTGGCTCAATAACTCGAGGAAAACCGTGTACATGCATCACCGTAGGTTCCTTCGAAGGAATCACCCCTACCGCAATATGAAAAAACAATTGACGGGACAAAAGAGGATGGTATAGCCCCAAGGCCTCGTCGTGGGAAGAGGTATATGATATGGTTAAGGATATTAATGTCGTACTTGGAAAGGGAGATAGTAATAATACATCGAGGTCTCGTACTGAGAAGACCACATGGAAGAAGAGATCGATATTTTGGAACTTGCCCTATTGGAAGGACTTAGAAGTTCGACCTTTGCATAGACGTCATACACGTGAGAAAATGTATGTGATAGCTTGATTGGTCTTTTCTTTGAACATTCCTAGCAAAACTAAGGACACGGAAGATATGAAAATCGAGCTGAGCTACATCCTCGGGACACCGGAAAGGCGACTTTACCTTCCCCACTTGCTACACTCTTTCAAGAAAGAGAGAATGAACTTTGCAAATGCTTGCATGGTGTGAAAGTTCCGTCCAGGTTACTCATAAGCATCAAGAAACTGGTCTCGATGAAAGATTTGAAGTTAATCGGCATGAAGTCTCATGGTTGTCATGTGATGATGACACAAATGCTTCCTATTGCAATTAGATGTATTTTGCCTGAAAAGGTCCGAGAGGCAATCATGAGGTTGTGTTTCTTCTTCAACACGATTTCACGAAGGTCATCGATCCCATCGGACTTTCGAATCGCAGAATGATGTGGTCAAGACACTATGCCGCCTAGAGATGTATTTCCTCCATCATTTTTCGATATAATGGTTCATCTCATTGTTCACCTTGTGAATGAGATAAATGTATGTGGCCCCGTATTCTCGCATCGATGTACCCGTTCGAAAGGTACATGGGTATCCTGAAGAAGTATGTACGCAATCGATCTCGGCCGGAGGGCTGCATTGTGGAAGGTTATGCAACTGAGGAGGTTATCGAGTTTTGCGTGGATTACATGGAGGGGGTGGAACCGGTAGGAGTGCTGTATCCCGACATGAGGGTAGGCTGGTGGGAAAGGGACGATTGGAAGGAAATCAACAAATTCTTACGATCATGGATTATTCAAAAGCTCATTTCACGCTTTTGCAATGATCGGTTGAGGTGTCCTCGTATATGGACATGCACAAGGATAAGCTACGAGAGGAAAATCGTGGACGATCAGAGGTTTGGGTAACAAAAGAGCATAACCGTTTGTTCAATCATTGGTTCAAAGAGCATATGACTGGGAAAGAAATGAGTGTCATGTTGAGGTGGCTGGCAAAAGGGCCATCAGGTACAATCTTGACATGGCAAGGATACGACATAAATGGATATACCTTTTACACGAGATCTCAGGATAGCAAAAGCACTTACCAAAATAGTGGTGTTCGCATAGATGCCTATGACAACACAGGCAGTAAGAAGAGTAGCTTCTACGGGTTCATAGAAGAGATTTGGGAGCTCGACTCATCGTATTTTTAAGATCCCAATGTTTGGTGTCGTTGGGTACAACTCCCAAAGGGTGTCAAGGTGGACAAGCACGGCTTCACTACTTTGGACATCGAACATGTCGGATCTGAGAGATGAACCATTCGTACTTGCGAAGCAAGTAGCACAAGTCTTCTATGTAATCGACCCAGCAGATAAGAAGCGCCATGTAGTTCTTGAGGGGAAAAGAAGGATCGTCGGAGTTGAGAATGTCATGGATGAGGAAGAGTACAACCAGTTTGATGAGTTGCCTCCTTTCGTAGATGGCAACATCAGGCTCGAGGAAGAAACCACTCAGGAAGCTACCTATCATCGCGACGATCATGAAGAAGGGCAAATTGTGAAAGAAAATAATTAGCTATATACGAGTAATGGCAAAATATCAGAGGCGGAGCTAGCTCCTGGGCAAATTATGACCAGCCGCACAAGTCTTCCTCTATGTAATCAACCCTAATGATAACCATCGTTGAAGATAATCTTGTGCATGGTAGTTTAAAGTCTGTTTTGGTTTTGTTTCCTAGCTATGTGCTAGTTTTTTGGTCTTTGAGTCGATTTGGACTTTGCTAGTTTTGGTGATTGTTTGATGTCTCAAGAGTACTTGTTTGTTTTGCGGATGACAAAATAGTGTTCTATCCGATTGAAAGTTTGGAGAGTTTGTTGAGTCCGTCGGTGAAAGGAGTCCGGATTCTTTCCTCAGAAATCGCTTATGTATTTGCTTTACAAGTAATACACAAAATCGTAAAACGCCGCAATTGCGCGACACCAAAAACTAGGTCTTCGAACTCGCCACGCTATTCGACAATAGTCGTATAAGATTGAAACAAATTTCAAGGTATAGAGGCACATCGGTGGCGGTTCTTAAAAGAACCGCCACTAATAACATATCTGTGGCGGTTCGTATACGAACCGCCACGATATATACATTATAAGTGGCGGTTACGTATACGAACCGCCACAGATATAAAAGATCGATGGCGGTTCTTTCTAAGAACCGCCACTAATAATCTCCATCTATAAATAATAGATCCACCGCTTGTACCCTTTACCCTTAAAACTCCGCCCTTCTCTCTTCTACCCTAAAAACCCTTGAGCTTCCGTGCTCGACACCGTCCCCACCGCCCCCCCTGCGCCGACGCCGTCCCCGACCCGACGCCCTCCGACGCCGTCCCCAACGACGCCAACCCAGCCGACGCCGCCACGGTCGCCGCCCTCGCTGTAACACCCCGGCACCCACAGTGCCCTGAGTGTCACCAAAAAATAAGAAATAAAACTAGATAAGGAGATCAACTCTAACAGTACTTCGAAATCCACTAAAAATTTCAGCAGCACCTTCCCTAAAACATGGACATCCACTCAGCAGACAAAAGACAAAAAACATTCTGATATCTTCTACAACATGTCATGGAATCAATCAACCATCATGACCAACTAAGCACACAACTAAACATAATATCATCAATCATCAATTAAACTTAACTACAACATGATTACATAATGAATTCAACTAATTTTCAGAGTGAATTGATTAACCCAACTAATCTTTTAACATGTCATGAGCGTGAGTGGAGGTGCGGCTAAGTCCCATCCCGACAAGTCGCTCTCGGGTACCTAAAACATTAAACAAACAAGTATGAGTTCAAGACTCAAAGAAAGTGCATCACAAACCAATTTACACAATTAAATTAACAAGAAGAGCATACTTCTTATCCAAATCCATGAATTTATAAAACAATAGTATCAACAACATTTACCTCTTTTCACTTCATTACTTACTTATTACACGCACCTCTTTAAATCTCTTTGGATGAGTCCACGACTCGATCCCAACTCTACACATTTTATTGAACTCAAAATCATCGTTAGGATGCAATGCGACATGCATGCTCATGAATGCTCTTTTCTTTGCACGCACAGTATCGCCGAGTGCACACCCGTCGGTGTGCACCCTCACGTCCTTCCATCCCGTGGAAGGTGCCTACTTTCTTCGTCTCGCTCCCATTCACTTCGATAAATGGGACCACGAGGTAGGACTTTCGTGTTCACTACGTGTGAACACAGAGGCCCGCATCGAATGGGTCGCCTCTTCCATTATGAATGCACGTATGCAATTAACATGAATACATGTGCAACTTCATTCATTTTCACCACTTGCGTAGTCATGCCCAATTTCATAAACATCAGTAAATTCATCCATCCATGAATTACCGTTTTTACTAGTCCAAGCAAATTCAAGAAATATGCATGGTAGCACATCATATCATATTCATATGCACAAGCAACCAATCAATATTATAATATCCTTCTAGTTGATACACTTGCCTTCTACCGAGAGGAATGAAGTGGCGGGAAGAAGAAGCCACTCCCGGCTACTCCACCTAGAAATACAATTGCGCACTCAAAATCACATGTTCTAGAGTCAACAAACATCACTTTCACTCCCTAAATCAAATTTGCCCCAAAACTCTGAATTCATACAAAACTAGTTTAGATAGCCCACATCACCATAGCATAACTACTGCTATATAACTTTAAATTGAGCAAATGAAGACATTTTAAGCATCTACATAAAATTTTCCATCTATCTCTAGGCAATTGCAAGTTCCAACTCGGCCTCTAACTTGTCCTAAATCATAGAACAACATTGAATCTGCTACTAGTCACAATTTGGACAGCAAAAGGTAAAACTTGCATAACTTCTTAATGGTTGAACCAAATTGAGTGAACTCAGTTTACAATTAATCACAAGAGGATAATCTACAACTATATTATAGCCATTTATTCAGAAGATGCATTACTAGTTCCCAGATTAGAGATGGACAGAGGTTATATACATTAACAGCAGTTCTGAACAGCAGGTACTAAAATGAACATAACTTTTAATTGGCTAAGTAAAAATTTGCATTCTTAGGCTCCAAATGACCACAAGAGGATAACCTACAACTATATTATAACCATTTATTCATAAGATGCATTACTAGTTCCCAGATTAGAGATGGACAGAGGTTATATACATTAACAGCAGTTCTGAACAGCAGGTACTAAAATGAACATAACTTTTAATTGGCTAAGTAAAAATTTGCATTCTTAGGCTCCAAATGACCACAAGAGGATAACCTACAACTATATTATAGCCATTTATTCAGAAGATGCATTACTAGTTCCCAGATTAGAGATGGACAGAGGTTATATACATTAACAGCAGTTCTGAACAGCAGGTACTAAAATGAACATAACTTTTAATTGGCTAAGTAAAATTTGCATTCTTAGGCTCCAAATGACCACAAGAGGATAACCTATAGTTACCCCATAGCCATTTTCTCAACACCTGAAAGTAAAGTCCTCAAACTTCCCTCTGAACTTGAGACCAACTCTGAACTTTCAGCAGAAATCTGAGTTCTGGACAGCAACTTCAACATGCCAAAACTTTTGATTCCTAACTCCAAATTAAGGATACTAATACAGTTTCTAAATCTACAAGAAATTTCCTAACTCTCTCTAGGCAAACAAAAATTCTAATTCGGCTTGCATCTAGCTCTAAACAGCAGTTTAACATTTCAGCTATCAACACGAGCACAATCAGGACAGCCATCACTAAAATGACTATAACTTTTGATTGGCTGAACGAAATTTAGTGTTCTTATACTCAAATTAAAGGGGGTTCGACGATATACAACTTTTCCTATAGCCAAAAGTTCAGGAAATGCTTCTAACTAGCTCGAAACGCAAACCTAACAGACAGGCAAAACTCAGCCCGAAAACAGCAGTTTTCCCCCCAAACCCTAGAACCACTTTTCCCTCCAAAACTTCAAAATCCCAAACCCTAGAACCCCCATACCAGCAAGATACCTCCATTAGCACAGCATAGGCCCTCCCAAAACTACCAAATACTCACCTCCTAGCTCATGAGGAAGAAGAGGGGGAGGAGAAGCTGCAGCTCGCTGCTGCTGCTGCTGCCGCTGTGCTGCTGCTCCTGAGGGGAGGAAGAGGCGCTGATTGGGGAGGAGGATGCGCCACAAGGGAGGAAAAGAAATGAGAGGGAGTCAGGTGGGGGAAGGGGAAAGGAGGAGGTAAGGGGAAAAGAAAAAGGGGGTGGGGAGAGAAAAATTGCAACTGCGATCGAAAATTTTTTCGTCCGCGACATTACATTCTCTCCCCCTTAAAGGAATTCGACCCCGAATTCCCAGAACGCCAAAACACAAAGCAAGGTCCACCTGGGACAAAAACTTTCTAGTAAACTCAAAACACCCACGCAAAACTTTATGGAGGCGACTCATTTTCACAAAAGCAAACATCAAACCTTTACCAAAGCAAAACACCTATCAGATATCCACTGATCACTTATGAAACGATCATAAGTTTCATCCTTTGAAACACTCGCAAACCCATACACACTTTTCAATTGAATCCAACTCAGCCACAAAAGGGTTACAAATTAAGTGTTTAACTCAAGAGGTTCCAGCACAACCCATTATGTCTATTTGCTACCTTTAAATGTTGATTCCAAAGATAGTTCAGTTTGCACGCAAAAAAGCGCGATCCCTTCATATACTCTTGAGTGCAAAACCCCTATTCATAACATAAGCTAACCAGTTTAGCCAAAACCAAAGATTGGCATAGATCAATGAAATAAAATACCCCAAAAATCATCAAAAGATTACTTCACAATTACTCTTTCATCGTCATTTTCGACCATCAAAACCAATTCCGCAACTTGACAAAATGCAAACGAATTGGGGAGTTCTATTGCCCTCTAATTAGGGCGCCATAACCCCAAAAGGCATGCACTCCCAGAAAATTATACACTCAAATGAGTCCAGGAACCTTTAAGAGAAGGTTCGACTCGAATACTACCATTTCGCGTATTCCCACTCTTAGCCATTAAGTATTTCATATTCACCAAATCCCGAAAAGCCCAACACTCTTAAGCATAAGACGCGTGCCAACACCTTCTTTTGGTCTACTAACCAAGGCAAACCATTCTTCATATAACCTGTTTATTCCAAGCTTAAAACACATGTCATCAGCACTTATCTCGGAATTCCTGTTAATTCCATAACTCACAACACCTTTCATAATTCTAATCAACTTTCACTTTAGATCATATACCGTCTCGATTAATCATCTATACCACACAATAAATTAGGTTGTCTTTAAACAACTAACAAATCCACTTTAATGTAATCAAGAACCCACATCAACTAGAAGCGCTAACTACTCATCATACTCTTAACGTCTTAAACATCATCGTGGGTCACATACCCAACCTTTAAGGAAAACACAACTCTTAAGCATGAATGAACACCGATAGATGCTTCTTTCCGAAAAACCCAAACAGAAATTGCAAGAGAGCGCAACTCTCAAATACCCAAACTCGCATGCAAAAGATCTTCATCAAATCTCAAAGTTACAACTTCCACAAGGAAGATAAATGCAAGGGAAATCCAAGCGATCAACCAAATCCTTTACGATAAAACCTTAACACCAAGAATCCACAAGACTTAAGTTTTACATCAAGACTTCAATAATTTCTTTTAAACTCGGAGAATAATAACACAAGAATAAATCGATAACTTTCTCCGTAAAGCAATCCAACAAAACCAAGGCCAAAGCAAGAATGGCAACGAAAAGAGGCGTTACACTAAACTCTTCTTCTTTGTCTTCAACCAAAAGAAGGCAAAACCAAAAACCGTCGAAAGAACAATCAGCGAATACTCGTTACCAAATACCTTTCTTTTGTTTCCAACCAGTAAAGACCAAAATAAATCAACCAAACCGATCGACAGAACGGTAGAAGAAATCCTAAAGGATCCACCACCAAACTTTCTATTGGACTCCAACCAATGAAGCTAAAAGGAACCAACAAACTCCATCCACTCTCTAAACCTTGTCGCAAAAGACGATGACTCTTACCTACGAGAGGCTCCAAACTTTCGGTTGTGGCTTTACCCAGCCACAACCACCACCATGGCCACTCCACAATAGAAGAAGGTGACCAAACCCTTCTAAAAGACAACTCACTTAATCTCAATAACAAAACAACTCAATTCATTCCTTTCATAAATATAGCAACATACATTATCAAATGTAACACTCAACATCAAAGCTCAAATACAACATTTAAGCGTAAAGCAACGATACCCATACCTTTTCCTACTGTGCATCAGAGTGTGTCAAGTTTTAAATTAATTAACCACTCTACTTGATTTTAAAGTTGTTGCCCTAAGGCCAAATTTTTAACAAGAGTGGAAACCTATGCCATGTTTCTAATTTCATGCAGCAAAATTTTAGTTTACTCTAGAGTAATTTGCTAAATTCACATGCCACGGACCTAAAGCCCGCTCGATACCAATCAGAACACCCGGCACCCACAAAGGTTCTGAGTGTCACCAAAAATAGGAAATAAAAATAGATAAGGAGATCAACTCTAACAATGATTGAAATCCACTAAAAATTTCAGCAGACCTTCCTAAAACATGGACATCCACTCACAGACAAAAGACAAAAACATTCGATATCTTCTACAACATGTCATGGAATCAATCAACCATCATGACCAACTAAGCACACAACTAAACATAATATCATCAATCATCAATTAAACTTAACTACAACATGATTACATAATGAATTCAACTAATTTTCAGAGTGAATTGATTAACCCAACTAATCTTTTAACATGTCATGAGCGTGAGTGGAGGTGCAATTAAGTCCCATCCCGACAAGTCGCTCTCGTGGTACCTAAAAACATTAAACAAACAAGTATGAGTTCAAGACTCAAAGAAAGTGCATCACAAACCAATTTACACAATTAAATTAACAGTAAGAGCATACTTCTTATCCAAATCCATGAATTTATAAAACAATAGTATCAACAACATTTACCTCTTTTCACTTCATTACTTACTTATTACACGTACCTCTTTAAATCTCTTTGGATGAGTCCACGACTCGATCCCAACTCTACACATTTTTATTGAACTCAAAATCATCGTTAGGATGCAATGCGACATGCATGCTCATGAATGCTCTTTTCTTTGCACGTACCGGTACTGCCGAGTGCACACCCGTCGGTGTGCACCCTCACGTCCCTTCCATCCCGTGGAAGGTGCCTACTCTTACTGTCTCGCTCCCATTCACTTCGATAAATGGGACCACGAGGTAGGACTTTCGTGTTCACTACGTGTGAACACGAGGCCCGCATCGAATGGGTCGCCTCTTCCATTATGAATGCACGTATGCAATTAACATGAATACATGTGCAACTTCATTCATTTTCACCACTTGCGTAGTCATGCCCAATTTCATAAACATCACCAATTCATCCATCCATGAATTACCGTTTTACTAGTCCAAGCAAATTCAAGAAATATGCATGGTAGCACATCATATCATATTCATATGCACAAGCAACCAA
Organism: Otatea glauca; assembly: GCA_036346275.1. Taxonomy (NCBI): domain Eukaryota; kingdom Viridiplantae; phylum Streptophyta; class Magnoliopsida; order Poales; family Poaceae; genus Otatea; species Otatea glauca. The sequence goes on along the minus strand of CM070716.1, from coordinate 31,547,326 downwards.
TCAATATTATAATATCCTTCTAGTTGATACACTTGCCTTCTACCGAGAGGAATGAAGTGGCGGGAAGAAGAAGCCACTCCCGGCTACTCCACCTAGAAATACAATTGCGCACTCAAAATCACATGTTCTAGAGTCAACAAACATCACTTTCACTCCCTAAATCAAATTTGCCCCAAAACTCTGAATTCATACAAAACTAGTTTAGATAGCCCACATCACCATAGCATAACTACTGCTATATAACTTTAAATTGAGCAAATGAAGACATTTTAAGCATCTACATAAAATTTTCCATCTATCTCTAGGCAATTGCAAGTTCCAACTCGGCCTCTAACTTGTCCTAAATCATAGAACAACATTGAATCTGCTACTAGTCACAATTTGGACAGCAAAAGGTAAAACTTGCATAACTTCTTAATGGTTGAACCAAATTGAGTGAACTCAGTTTACAATTAATCACAAGAGGATAATCTACAACTATATTATAGCCATTTATTCAGAAGATGCATTACTAGTTCCCAGATTAGAGATGGACAGAGGTTATATACATTAACAGCAGTTCTGAACAGCAGGTACTAAAATGAACATAACTTTTAATTGGCTAAGTAAAATTTGCATTCTTAGGCTCCAAATGACCACAAGAGGATAACCTACAACTATATTATAACCATTTATTCAGAAGATGCATTACTAGTTCCCAGATTAGAGATGGACAGAGGTTATATACATTAACAGCAGTTCTGAACAGCAGGTACTAAAATGAACATAACTTTTAATTGGCTAAGTAAAAATTTGCATTCTTAGGCTCCAAATGACCACAAGAGGATAACCTACAACTATATTATAGCCATTTATTCAGAAGATGCATTACTAGTTCCCAGATTAGAGATGGACAGAGGTTATATACATTAACAGCAGTTCTGAACAGCAGGTACTAAAATGAACATAACTTTTAATTGGCTAAGTAAAATTTGCATTCTTAGGCTCCAAATGACCACAAGAGGATAACCTATAGTTACCCCATAGCCATTTTCTCAACACCTGAAAGTAAAGTCCTCAAACTTCCTCTGAACTTGAGACCAACTCTGAACTTTCAGCAGAAATCTGAGTTCTGGACAGCAACTTCAACATGCCAAAACTTTTGATTCCTAACTCCAAATTAAGGATACTAATACAGTTTCTAAATCTACAAGAAATTTCCTAACTCTCTCTAGGCAAACAAAAATTCTAATTCGGCTTGCATCTAGCTCTAAACAGCAGTTTAACATTTCAGCTATCAACACGAGCACAATCAGGACAGCCATCACTAAAATGACTATAACTTTTGATTGGCTGAACGAAATTTAGTGTTCTTATACTCAAATTAAAGGGGGTTCGACGATATACAACTTTTCCTATAGCCAAAAGTTCAGGAAATGCTTCTAACTAGCTCGAAACGCAAACCTAACAGACAGGCAAAACTCAGCCCGAAAACAGCAGTTTTCCCCCCAAACCCTAGAACCACTTTTCCCTCCAAAACTTCAAAATCCCAAACCCTAGAACCCCCATACCAGCAAGATACCTCCATTAGCACAGCATAGGCCCTCCCAAAACTACCAAATACTCACCTCCTAGCTCATGAGGAAGAAGAGGGGGAGGAGAAGCTGCAGCTCGCTGCTGCTGCTGCTGCCGCTGTGCTGCTGCTCTGAGGGAGGAAGAGGCGCTGATTGGGGAGGAGGATGCGCCAGACAAGGAGGAAAAGAAATGAGAGGGAGTCAGGTGGGGAAGGGGAAAGGAGGAGGTAAGGGGAAAAGAAAAAGGGGGTGGGGAGAGAAAAATTGCAACTGCGATCGAAAATTTTTTCGTCCGCGACATTACACTCGCGCTCGCGCCCGACGCCGCCCCCGACTCGACGCCCTCCGACGCTGTCCCCAACGACGCCGACCCCGCCGACACCGCCCCCAGGTGGCACATTTTCTGCTGTGCTCTACTCGTCATGTTCTTGTGATTAGCATGCATGGTTGCCGTGCATTTTGGATGATTCTGCTGCTACATGCATCTCTTGATCAAGACACGTGATCGCTTGCTTTCTTGCGTTGCTCACGTCCAAAACACTTCCATCAGACACTATCATGTGTTTGTTGTGCCTTTGGAACACTTAGTCATCAACTAATTAGGAATAAACATGTCAAACAAGCAAAAAGCCAGCCTTTTCTGACGGTCGGAACAAAATAGTGCGGGGCATGGAATTATTTTTTGAGCAGTTTAGCACAAGATGAATACACCCATAGCACAAAACATCATTTTAGGAGTTATTGTCTATTGCAAACACTTTTCTGTGTCATGATTAAGACCATGGGATCCTAAAGAGACAAGTTTATATATATATATATGGTTACTGCTGTGCAAGCTCTTAGAGGAAGGGTATCACCGGTTTCTTGCATGATTTGTGCACTGTTGGGGATATTGGAATCCTTTTGGCCGGTTAATAAACAAAGGCTTCACCGTTGGGGATATTGAAATCCTTTCGGTCGGTTAATTATTGCCAAGAGACAACCACCACCATCATGCATGAGTATGTGCCAATTGTTTCTTTAAGCAAGCAACAGAACAAGAATTAATTAACTTGCCTAATTTTCTTAGAATATTGATCTAGACAATCGGAGCCCGCTCAACTTGAAAAATCTTGAAGCCTAACCCACACACCAAAATCTTGAAGCTCATTTATACTTATTAGACGAACTCACACTTCATTCTTCGCTTCTACCATATTTTAGAACTAGCTAAGAATGCTACGGATCATCTTCCACTTGTTGCATCTGCATGCTTTGTTCTGTAGTCATCCACTTGCCCTACATGTTTTCATCTTCCACTTGTCCTACATGTTTTATTTAGATTGAGTTTCATTAATGCAAACCATGGGCGTTGCAAGGTGTATGTGTGTAGCATTTTAGTGCTCACTGTATGCACCATAGCTACATATTGGGTCCACAAAATTTACAACCAATCAGAACTAGTTCAAGAGTTAATGCTTGCTTAATTAGTTTTGTTCGAGCTAATTAAGTATCTTGCTCTTGCAAAATCATTTTCATCTTAGCAACACACAATATTACACACAGACAAGACATCCATGCTTTGAAATTCCATGAGATGATTCTGTAATAATTGATTTAACATTATGTTTCGGGTTGAATCAGTAGTTCTAATGGAGCCCAAACCGAGCCTATAGTGGAGGAGAGCCCGAGCAGGTACCTTACCCTCCACCCAACCACCGAATGTGCCGAGGCCTCCACCGCTGCTGCGATGATGCTCTGTTGCAAGACGCCGAGGACGAGGAAAACTAAGAAGCTCAAGGCGGTACACCATCTCGAGGTCTTAGATATCTGGGGTCCCTGTTGCACCGAGAAAATCAGAAGAAAATACAGTCAACATGCGGGTACATCGTAAGGGATAAAGTGCCAATCACCTATTCGGATTGGCATAAAGTGCCCGAGCCACCAAAGAGGATCTGTGGATGAGCTCAAAGAAACCTTCAATTCCCGAAGGAGCCGAAGATCTTGTGCGTCGCGACGCATTGATGACCATGGATGCGGCGTGGAGAAACTTCAAGCGGTGAACACAAATTATGTGAAGCAAAACCGGTCACCATCGGAGAGTACCCAAGATTGGAGCCATATTGGGATGAGTTTGTGGCGATGAAGCAATCGGAGCGACAAGGAAGTCCAAAGAGGACCACATTAGCATCGCAAGAAGGAATACTCACCCCACGCACTTGGCACGAGTGGGTACGCGGTAAAATTGCTCAATGGGAGAGGCAAGAATTAGAAGCGGTCCAATTGGCTAGCACAAGTCCCTTGATCGGACTACGGATCGAGTGAAGCACTACGTGCTAGCGAGGCGTATATGTTGTCTCATCGGGGTTTATCATTCAAGAGCAAAGAAGACGAAGCAATGACGCAACGAGTTCACGAGTTTCACGCCCGATCCACCCAAGGATCTTTTCACCCAGACAGGAGAAAGACGAGCTAACAGCCCCCTAGGAAACAAAGAGCACCACAGTCTGGACACGAGGCGTCGGGTCAAGGTTCCATGGAGGAGTGGATTCTCGAGCACGGAGACTCTTATAGGAGTCGGAAGAGAGCTAAAGATGAGCGGCCGAGAAGGAAATGGAAATGATGAAGGAAAGGGTTCTGCGAGAAATACAAGGCACCATTGAAGAACAAGTTGAACGACAAGTACAACAAGCCTTGAGTCGATCGCAGCCCACAACGCTTTTCTCGATCCCACAGTCGTCGCGGCGATTCGCGTCCACGCCATTGGCGGCGGACAACAACCATTATCCCGTGGACGACATACAGGACCCCACACCTGTCACTCAACGTGCCGTGATGAACATATTTGTGCAGTACCGCTAGGGGTAGTCTATCCGTGCCAAGAAGGGGTGTCTGCACAATACCCGATAGCGCCAGTTATGCAAAGGTCCAAGTGGACACGGTATTTGCACGCTTTGAGATCGGATGGAAAACCCACCAATGATGAGATAACTACTCTAGGAAGTGCCGCCCACTCATTCATCCAATGGCGCAAGCGTGACATCGTCTTGGACCATGCGATGCCATCCTCTCTGCAAGATACAATCCTCGCATCCGTCACCAAAGACCGAGAGTGAAACGGGAAGAAGCAAAATGAGGTAGAAAAGAAATGCATTGAGGACCCCATCAAGATGGCCACCGTTAGTACTCCAAAGCGAAACCTATAACACTGGTACTTCAAATGACAAACCTACAACCTCGATCCCAAAATTGGCACATTAGACAAGTCAGACGGCCCGATCAAAGCGAGGCCAGATCGAGTATGATGTCGTGCGACAAAAAGTAAGGGCAAGGCGAAGTCGATGACCAAGATGATCAACAAAGATTGAAATTCGAGGTAGGAAGCCCTTGGTCACCGCTCAAGTTAAAAAGTCTAACACCCATGATGCAATGATTACATGCATGGTACTTAGATCGATCCAACCAAGACGTACTCCCAAAGATGATCACCGCAATTTTCCGTGAGGAACATTTTCACCATGAGGGCCATGGCTACTTCTTAATAGAATTCGATAACTTGCACAACTTGTTCTATCACGACGCCTCGACATATCTTTTTGAGATCTTGGTCACCGTAAGTGTCTAATATATTAATCTTGGCCTACATTCACGTAATACCGATAAATTTCATGTCTAACTAATTCGTTATATAGATACGAGATGATTGAAGTACGAAGAACCAAGGGGCGATTAGGATTCCTCGACCGGAACGGTTTGCCAACATGAAATCAAAAGAGTACCAAAGGAGGTCGAGAGTACGTATATAAAGTTTTGATTAAACTACAAGACAAGGAGTTTATACTTTTGCCATACAATTTTAAGTAAGTTGCTCACTAGCTAGTTAAATTACTCGTTTATTTCGTTATTTACTCTGATGTAAGGACTAATGACTGGCCTCATGCATGTGTATGTAGCTTCCATTGGATTCTCGTAATAATTCATCCAGAAAAGAGCAAGATGCTGATCATGGATCCACTAGATAAACCTAAAAAAGACTTTGAAGAGATGACACATTTAGTGAATGAGGCGTTCAAAAGATATTGTCAGAAGAGCTCGAGATACCGCCCATACCACAAATCCCTTACAATCCGTACGAAGTTTCCGGTACGCACGAAGGGAATACTCTTATATCATATTTCATAGTAAATAGCTCCTTCGACGACATCTTAGTTCATTCGATTTTTGCAATGTCACAAGCAGCCGAAAGGAACAAATTTATGTGGGTACTTCGTGTGCCAGTACATGCGCGAAATCTTATCATGCACAATAAAAGACAATGACGTAGAGGTCACCATGCCGACATGACACATTGATTCACACCACTCAATTTCTATATTCTCTCTTAATTTTGTTTTTATACTTACAATACCTCAAGTTGTCTACGGTAGGACTGCTTCCTTCAAATCCAAGGCATTGGGGCCAGCTCGCCTACTTCATCATGAAGGAAATAATCAACAAAATGGCGAGTTTTATGACGAAGACAACAACGATCCAATCATCCATACTATTGTCCCAAATCACATGTCTTCAACCTCCAAGACCCGTAGGCTTCTAGTTTACCTCCACTAGTTTAGGCTTTTTACTTCAATTCGCTTTCATTACAAAGTGTAAATAACTCTTTGTTCCTTTCAAATGGGAACCCCTTCTTTGCCAATGTCACTTATTTTGTCGGTGGTTGTGCAAGCCTTTTGGATGCAAGTACTCTTCATAGATATTTTGTATATTGTCTTATATATGACTGTTTGAGCATCATGTTATCATCACATCCCGATATTATGACTTCAGAATCGATAGGAACATTTATATACGTGAGCTATATGAACCTTTTGTGGTCATGGACTAACCACCTTGTATATCTATTATATAGATATATAGCCATACTATTTCAATATATTATTTTCTCGTTAGAATTGCGAATGATCTCACCAAAATACTGAAATAGCGGTCAATTAGAGGGGAACTACTACTGTAGCAAGCGGCCACCATGAACATGTATACAAAGAAGGTAAAATGGTGTTTTTTGTTTGTCTTGTCTTACAATATTATAGGTGTTTTTTGTTTGTCTTGTCTTACAATATTATATGTTTTCTGTTTTGCTATTACAGTTTTGCCTTGACCGAAATGAAACGATCCGATGTGCATATTCCTGGTTTGCTACCGCCAATAACTTATACAAGGTGTGACATACTCATTTCTTCAATATTCTTTATATTACTTCATTTTGCATGCTTTTATTGAACAAATGCTGCCCAAACTAATCTGTTCTTCTCGCAGTTGGTTGACACTTTGCCGGCAATTTTCTCGTACATAGCTCGGTTGAAGTATACAAAGCTAAATTCATGTTATTCTAGCAAGTTACCACCCGAATGTACAGCTTATCCTTCAATATTTTTCTAGTTCCTTGATAATACATGAGTATGTTGGTCAAATGATGGATCTGATTTGTTTGGTAACATCTTCAATGTTGGTCAAATGATGAAGATATCTTCGATGTCGTTATTTGGGAGGGTTATAGAGAAAGGAATGATTAGTTTGATTATTCTATTGTTAAGACTAATGTTTTGTTTGTGTTTAATGCAATAGCTACTCAGTTTGTTACTTCTTTTTCCTATTGCATATAAACGCCGCAGCCTTTATGCCCGTTGATCGCTAAGGTAGAGCTTTGTTGTTTCTCCGTCCAAATAAATCGAATATGGAGTTGTATTTGCCATTCTCTTTTAGTTCTATATTATATTTGCTTTGTGGAGTAGAGAAAATTTCTACATTTCCAAGATCACATCAAGGAGCTAATGGAATAGCATGGTACAAGTAATCAAAATGCATCTTCTTATAGGTTATCTTCTTAATTATATAACAACCATAGGTATGGGCATACCATGTAGGGCATAGGTTAGTGTGTGGGTATGTTGTGCATATAAGATGAACATCTCTTATTTCATATTTTTAGTAAGCAACTTGGATGCTTTGATCTTCCAGATGTTCGCAATCCTCACATTTCAAAGTTTGCTATGTTTGTATTGTGGTTCCAAAACTGCGTTTGGTTACATATGTAAAATTGTTTTGGAGGCAAATAAGACAACTCAATCTTATACATGAGTGTAGATTTATAATTGTTAGTTGGTTTATGTATATCATGTCTGCGATATTATGTGCAAATAAGCCATACTTATATTACAAATCAAGGGCTACAACCAAATATTATGTGTTTTTATAGGTCTGTTTTTAATAAACAAAAAGAGGACTAGATCGGCTCACTTACTTAAATACAATATCTTTGACATGGCAATCCATATACGCATGTGCATAGGTCCTCACTGCTACATGAAATTTGTGTGCAAGAATTGCAAGCTTGGCGAGCATAGGAGGATTCGAAAAGGACTTGTTGTGACAAGAATCATGCTTGGTTGTCTATTTTTCGAACATCGAACCAAAATTTAATGGCTATATATGTAGTTCCATAGGTTGAACCGTGTAAATTGTTATGTATGTAAACCATCAATTCAGTTTATGATGTATGAAACAATGGCAAACCATGTCACCAAAGTGGTCTCAGAAGGAACTCTCAAAAAAGAACCTTGTCACTACGGAGGTATGGAATTTTCGTATTTATCTCATGCCTCTGTCTTTCTTCGTGTACATGATATTGGATTCTTCACTACTTTAATCGCTACCATGTACTATCTCCTAGATGCTTCATTTTTGTATTTCTAGAAATTTGTGTCTCTTCCCGCAAACTTCACCGCTCTGTGTTATCCATATCATTTATGAGCTTTGCACTATGCAAACTAGAGGTAAGCAGCTCTCTTTTTCCTTCTTTCTTTCTGGATAGTTTGTATCAAGAATTAGCAATACATGTTATTTCGGATTATATTGGTTAGTCTATAACACAATAGGTACTAATATGTATACTCAAATTTCAATAATTCAATGTATTCTTCTTTGCTGTGTACATAATGAAGAGGCATGGCTAGCGCGCTGAGGCTAGCCAAAATGCCGCTTTTTATTTTCGTGTGTGGGATTATCGTGACGGTTTTAGCCCAAAACCGCTCTCGAAGTAATATCGTGACGGTTCTATCAAAAACCGTCATCGATACTAGATCTATCGATGACGGTTTTATATACAACCGCCATCGATAGTTGTATCGATGGCGATTCTAGCCAAAACCGCCACTAATAGTCGTATTATCGCTGGCGGTTTTGGTCTAGAACCGCTACTGATATTTGAGTATCAGTGGCGGTTCTATCCAACAACCGCCACTGATAATTGTATTATTAGTGGCAGTTTTTGGCTCGAACCGCCACTAATACCCGAATATCGATGATCGTTTAGCGTAAACCGCCACGATAGTGTTATCGTGGCGGTTCTAGAACCGCCACTGATAATCCTCGATTATCAGTGGCACTAAATCTGTGACGGTTCAAAAACCGTCACTGATGGCAGTTATGAACCGCCACTGATGGCTTTTTTCAAGGTAGTGTTGGTAGGCTCAGGTTAGTCAAATTGACGTTTCAACCCCATTTTCTTACAAAAAAAAGATGTGCTAAAAGTATTATTGTGTATGGGAGGGATCGAAACAAGGTTGGCAAGATTCGGAGATAGGACGAACTGGGAGTCAAACACTCAAGCAAGTGATGCTGTGAGCCTGTGACAGCTACAAGCTGCTTTCAGAAACTCAGCGAATTAAAGGCATGAATTGGAGTAGTGTACCATAAGAATTGACGTCGTTGTTAGGACTGAGATTAAAGGAAACGATGGAAAACACGACGAATCAACAACCAACCACCCCAACAGGGAGGACGACTCCGACAATTGATAGGTCCCAGTTATGTCTGGCTAGAGCAGGTTTGCAATATCATCGATAATCGCTCGAATATCATGATTATTGACTATATCAAACCGATTCGGTATCTAGTATCGGTCGGTAAACCGGTTAAATTCAAAAAAAATTCAAAAATTTGGAAATATTTATGCGACGTAAATATCGCGATAATCAATGAATATCGCTCAATTTTCGATGAATATCGAGTGAAAATCGCTTAAAAAATCGAGCGCCGAAGAAGTTCACTTGGTCGGTCAATTATCGAGGCATATTGAGCGATTATCGGTGAAAATCGATTTTTTTTAAAAAAAAATTCTTCAAAAATGTTGATTTCGAAACCCTTCGATTTTTAACAATTTTCGACTAATTATCGACGAAAATCGGTACCGGTCGATTTTTAAGGTCAAATCGATAAGGTAAACCCGAGGCTGGAGCATTCTCCAGACCCTATAATCACATGAGAGAAAAATAACTCTTTGGTAAAATCACTATAAAACTATACTTTTAATTAACAATTTTAGATAACCATATTTCCATTTGCATTATTTTACAAAATCACACTTTTAAGGATCCAACTCGCTAGATCCCACTCATCAGTAACGCCTGCACGTTGAGAGTAACGTTGGAAAATTAACATGGTATAACATTATTTTAATTTCATAGATGCAAAAAAAAAATATAACGTTAAAAATTGCATCTACAACAAGATTACTAATAACAAGCATTCTCATCAAAACTAATCACAAAGAGAGCTCCCTTGGACCAATAACCGTCGGTCCCAGAAACTTACAACGGACTTGATGTAAGAAAGGAAGCTACACAGAAGCGATGTGTGATGATCGAAGATGAAGACGAGTAGTCGCGTGGTGCAGCGCTTTCCAAAAACCTGATAGCCGGTCTCCGTGAAGGGTGTCAAGTGGCCGGCATCGGATCGGAGACACCTCTCTCCCTCACGCTAATTACACAATAGGCGAAGGGATGGAACGATTCGGGTAGCAACAAGTATGGAGGAAGCAGAGATCGCCGGAGGAGAATGAGATTGGTTTTCTATTGCGCACTTCTTCACGTACAGGGGCGTCTCTCTTAAGAAGGCGCGTAAGACCAAAATCGCCTCATGATAACACCGATCAACTACTACGATTCTAGGAACTGCCCCCTTGAATCTCGCATCGCGGGTGAACGGACTAACCACACGAAAACATGCATCTCCCTCAATCTGTGGCACTACGTCAACAGTCGAGGTGTAAGGTGATGTGGCATAGTCGGTACACGTGGCAAAAGGTTAAGTACACTCAGCACGTCTCGGTCGGGGTCACGCGTCGTCGCAGTCACAAGTCACGTGATAAACACACGAAATACGCGATACGCTCATGCGTATGTGCGTGTGTGTGTATAGCCTAACATAGCCAACCATATGTACCTCTAGTCTTATCACTAACTCATAGTAGAGTCCATGAAGGAGCATCCCTTATAAGTTGGTTCAACTCCACCTATCTAACAAATATGATACTAAAAATCATACTCTCAACTCAACACCTTTTTGACTTCTTCTATTGAATTAATTCCAACAATCCCACCAAAAAGTCAATTTATAAGAAAAGGCTTCCCAGCACTTTTAATATATTGGTTTTACAGTTTTGATCCGTCCTGGGTTTAGCTACACCTAGCACATCAAGATCAACTTACTTACAACTATGCAATAGCCAAAGCCTTGAATTATCAGTCTTATGCAAGCAAGGTTCACTTGAAGGCATCATCGATACTAGACAACCTAGAGCCATGCCTACGGTTTGGAGTGTTACGATCATGCTCCCGCACTCTCTCGTGAGCTTATTAGAGATTACCCAAATCTCATAGACTACGACCTCATAATCTAGCTCACATAGGTGTGTTCTTTCGAGTGTACTCTGTAGGATAGTACCTCACTATAAAAATAGGCCTCATAACACATTAAGATATAAAAGTTATCCTCCCATGAAGTACTTAAGAGTACGCATCTCCTAACGGGAAAAAGGTAAGTACGAATGTACTCTCCAGTTACCCCTGACAGCTTATTTTTCCTATCACCTAATTCATGGGATCTCCGTTACATAGGCTGGGTTTTCTATCACCTAATTCACGGGATCACCTAATGATAGTGAAAGTGAAGATTCTCGTACAATTGCAGCAAAACATCTAGAAGTGAGAAAATGTGCAACAAGAGCTAGGAGGTAGCTCTCGTGCTAGCAAAAGGAAAACAAATTGCGTCAGAGTCAAGCGAAGAGGAAGAGGAGGAAGAAGAAGAAGTAGAAATGGAAGTTGATGAAGATGAAAATGAGAATGGAAGTAATGAATCAGAAGAACAAGAAGCCTTTGATGACTTTGATCCCACGAGAGACTTGCAAGAAATCAAAAGAGAGAAATATTATGCTTTGAGGCAAGCAAAGCAGCATCTTCTTCATCGAAGTGCTACCGAGGATAGATTCAGAACCTTGTTCCAGCAAAAGGTATACTATGAGATATACATGAACAAGGAGTTTGCTGACCATAAATGTATTAACTAGGAGCACATTTACAAAGTGCCACTGTTTGTTGGCGTTCCCAAGCTATTTCAAGGTGCTAGATTAATGGACTTTGTGAGCCGAAGGTGTGATTATGTGGATGACATGGTGTGTCAATTCTATGCCACTATCTACATATCTGACACTCATGACTCTATCACCTAGATGACAGACTCAACTGTCTACACTGCTTCCAAGGAGATATTGAACATGCTTGGGGCATTTTTCATAGTGGATATCCCCACATTCACAGTGACAGAGTTCTTGGGCTATCCCGGCAATTTGATTTTTATGACCCCACAGCAAATGTTAGGAGGCCAGGTAAATTGGCAAATCTTCTTCCCACAGCAAGCTTGATCAATAGGATCATTAGAGTTACCGTTCATCCAAAGATTGGTAACTTTGATGAAATTCGTGGTTATGCCTAGAATATCATGAATAAAATCATGTATAAGCAGAAGTTCAATGTTGTGGACTTTATGATTAAGGAGTTGGCCTCATCAGCTCATGATCGTGGCAAGAGAATTTATTTTGCTCCCTACATTATGATGATAATCAAGTGGACAACTGGGTATAGAGGTTGTGGTAGTGCTCACAAGCCCTAAAAGCCTCGTGAGGCGCTGCCTCAAGCTCTAGGACCACATCATCAGCAGCCACAGCAGCAAAGAGTGGAAGAAGAGCAAGCTCATGAGGTACCACAAGACGCTATTCTAGCAAGTTTGAGAAATGACATGATAAGTTAGTTTGCAATAATAGATGAATACCAAGCCCAAACTCGTCAAATGGTGGAAGAAGTGAGGGGTAGCATGGATTCTCTTGACACAACCTTAAATGCCCTCAACACTTCTTTTCATCAGTTTCGCACTGAGCAGGCTCCTCTTGCATTTCATTGCTGTGGATGTGGTCCCCGTGCTCCTCCACCCTCTTAAGTATCCTTGAAGATTTCCCAGTTTTTGGTATTTGATGCCAGAGGGGGAGAAGTGCAAGTTGGATTCAAAAGAAGCAAATTAAGGCATCAAGAAAAGAAAATAGTCTAGAGGATTAGCTTATGATCTGTAATATTTATGTTATGTAAGCTAACTGAATCTCTTTTGTTATTGGTTGTTAAGCTACTTAATGCCTTTGAACCTTGTGTTGGTTGTTCAATGTTTTTGTTTTCATGGATGATTATGCTTATGATAAATCATTATGGTTCTTACTTGATCATATTGGATTCATTGCATTTCGTGCTTGTATATTGTTATATTCCTTGTTCATTCAATTCCTCTCAATTTCCTCATATTCAATATTTAGAGAAAACTCCGCCAAAATTTCAAAAATTCCATAAGTATGCATGACCTCAACTCATTATCTTTATGCACATCTTTAGGGGGAGTTTTAACTAAATATCGTGGCTTTAGCAGCATTTTACTCAAAATTCATTCTCTCTCATTTCCAAGAAGTAAAATGCTACTTAAAGCAAAAATCCTAGAGTATACAACTTATTTGACTTGTTGCGTTCTCAAAAAAAATTCAATTTCATTATCTGTATTGAGGTTGTCATCAATTACCAAAAAGTGGGATTGAAGCATCTAGGCCCCTAATTCGTTTTGGTTTTGGTAATTAATGACAATTGTGATTAAAGGACTAACGTTTTTCTCTTGAGGTTATGAAAAAAGATTGGTCCTAGACATGGCACGTAATGAACTAAGGAAATAAGGTTCAAAGATAATCAAAGCATCAAGCTCAATTGCCAAGGTATAATATTTAAGGACCTTTTCGTAGCTTATGCCGATCTTGGTGTTTTGGATAAAAGATCGGGTTGCTAGATTAGGTACCATACTATTAAGGGGGACCTTGGTTAGTAGCTTAATGTGGATCAAGTTTCATGGCTCAAATCATGCTCACACTAAGTCTTAGATGTTTCTAATTGAATCATTTGAAAGATCTGAGAGAAAGCTAATAAGACCGGTACTACCGATCATGTGGGAGCGGTGCTACCGCAAGATCAGTAGCACCGGGTCAAATGACCAGTATGCTTTTTACAGAATGTTGATTTTTGGGTCTCTGTATGGCCAGTGCTATCGACCATGTGGGAGCAGTACTACCGCAGGTGCATTAGTATCAGCCCCAAATGACAGTGCATTTTTTCCAGAGAGCCTGTTTTTGGCTATTTTTCTCTAACCAATGCTACCGACCATATGGGAGCGGTACTGCTGCAGGTGCGGTAGTACCTGCCCCAAAGGGCGTTGCGTTTTTTCCAAAAGAGCATAAAAAATTTGCGGTCATGTTAATTTTGAGGCTGGTGCTACCGGAACTACATGGGGCGGTAGTATCGGGTCTCTGTAGCAATGGCTACAATTCTTGCATTTGATGCACTATTTTGACTATTGAGTTGGGGCCGATACTACCGGTCTTACATAGGTAGTTGTACCAGGTTTGCTGAATTTTTCAAAACTTTAACCCCAACGGCTAGATTTGTTGGTGAGGGCTATAAATACAGCCCCACCTGCAGCAAGGGCTTTTTCTTAGACATTCATTACATATGTGTGAGCCCTGGCTGGTCTCTCTTCATCTCTAGTACATTTAATTCATATTTTGTGAGTTGTTGATTGAATTCAAGTGTGCATTGAAGTTGAGCCATTAGACACTTGATTAACATTAAGCGAGCGTCAAGGTCTATTCTCTTAGAGTTTGCCGCCTCCTAGACGGCTTGGAGGCATGAGAACCAGTGATTTTCTCAAAGGAGCTTGTGAGTTGGCCCAGTAGATTATGAAGGTTGGAGCTCACCTACCCGGAGCGGGGAAGAGCTACCACTAGTGACCAAGGGATGCTCAATTGCGCAAGGAGCCAGCATGATTCATTCAAGCTTCCTCAACGTGGATAAGGAGAGATCGGCAAGTCTCTGAGACCATGTGAAAAATCATTGTGTTCATCTTTTGTGGTTTGCTTTCTTGTATTCAATTGTGCAAATTTACCTTTCTAGTGTACTTAGTGCTTGCTCATTTATCTAGGATTTTGTAATTTGTTTAGACATAGCTTGTTGGTGCACTTAGAAAAACCTAGACGATTTAGGCTTTAATTGTTAAAATTCTTGATTATAGTATTACTTGATCATCTATGCAATTAGAGCTAAAGAATTTTAAAAACCTCCTATTCACCCCCTCTAGTCGGTTATCCTTGATCCTACACCAGGTGCTACATACCCATCGGGTTGCCTCATATAAATTTTCTCATCCAGTTCTCCATTTAGGAAAGCTGTTTTTACATCTATTTAATGAATGTACAACTTATATGAAGCCACTAGTGCAAGAAGTACTCTGATAGTAGCAAGCCTAGCAATAGGTGAGGAAGTATCAATGAAGTCCTCTCTTTTCTGTTGGGTAAAACTCTTAGCTATAAGTATAGCCTTGTACTTTTCAATAGTACCGTCAGGTCTAAGTTTTTTCTTGAAGATCCATTTACATACAACGGGTTTGAAGCCAATAGGACAGTAACAGACTTCCCATGTTTTATTAGCAATAATGGAATCCATTTCACTTTGGACCGCTTCCTTCCTGTACTCTACATCGGGTGATACTTATGCCTCTGAAAGGGTTTTTGGTACATTATCCACGAGATACACGGTAAATTCATCACCAAAGGATTTTTCAACCCTTTGTCTCTTGCTCGTACGAGGAGCTTCTATACTGACATTCTCCTTAATATTATCTTCATGAAAGGTGAGAGGTTCAGAAGGTAGATTAAAGAATGCTTGACTAGATGATACATTAGTATCCTCGATAGGAAATATATTCTCAAAGTTTACATCATGAGATTCAATAACAGTGTTAACATGAACATCAGAAATCTAGAATTTCATTACTAAAAATCTTTAAGTTGCACTATGGTGTGCATAGCCTAGAAAGACACAATCCATAGTCTTAGGTCCTAGTTTATATTTCTTACATTGTGGTACATTAACTTTCACCAAGCACCCCCATACGCATCAGAAATCAAGAGAAGGTTTTCTTCCTTTCTATCCTGCATATAGAGTAACCTCACCTTTTGATGAGGGGACTGTATCAAGGACAAAACATGCGGTCAAGATGGCTTTCCCCCACCATGGCATGGATAAACCAGCACTATCCATCAGGGCATTAACCAAGTCCGTAAGTGTTCAATTTTTCCTCTCTGCAACCCAATTTGACTGGGGTGAATAGGGAGCCGTCGTCTCATGGATAATTCCATATTCCGCACAATACAAGGAAAACTCATTAGAGATGTACTCTCCTCCTCTGTTTGACCTTAGACGTTTTATTTTCAATCTTAGCTTTATAGATTTTGAAGTACTACAATGCCTCATCTTTCGTTTTAAGTAGGTACAATTAGCAATATTTAGTAGCATCATCAATAAATGTTATACAGTATCTTTCCCTGCTTTAGTTAATACTCCATTCATCTCACACATATGAGAATAAATTAAATCTAATGATGTCAGACTTTTCTCCCTCATAGCCTTGAAAGACTTTCGAGGTTGCTTAGATTGCACACAAGTCTGGCACTTAGATCCTCTAACTATGAGAAAGCTTAGAATTAAATTTAGATTAACCAAACGAGCAATTCTATCATAATTAATATAACATAAACGATAATACTAAAACAGTGTCATCTCCATCATTATTTGCCAAACAAGATAATGTGTTCACAAGGTTACAACCATCAAGGACAAAAAGGCGGAATAGACCTTTGCAATCATAACCTTTGCCAACAAATAAACCAAACTTAAAAATAATAAATTTATTCGACGCAAATACTAGCTAATGGCTGTCATGACATAAAAGAGAACGATTGATGAAGTTTCTATTTATTCTAGGAGCACGTTGCATATTCTTCGATGATAGAATCTTTCCTAAAGTTAACCTCAAATCCACTCTACCAATCCCGCGCAAAGCGGACCGCGATCCATTCCCCATCAAGACGGAGGGACAGCTAACAGCCTGATAAGAGGAAAACGAACTGAAGTCAGCACACACATGTACATTAGCTCCTATGTCGATCCACCAATCGAAAGGTTGACATGATAGAAGAGAGACAGGTACATACCTTGATCCTCTAGCCTCACTAATAGTAACATTGGCAGATTTCTACCCATACTGACCGTCATTTCTTCTCTTACATCGATGGCATTTTCTAGCTATATGGCCAAGCTCACCGCACACAAAGCAAGTAAGGTCTTCCTTGCTCCTCTTCTTCTTTCTAAAACTAGTTGTCTGTTTGGCATTTTCTTTATTCTTGTTATTCGCCCCACCATATTTGCCATCTACAAAATTGAAATTGGAGGTGCCTTCCTATGAGGGACGAGGGGCATCCTTGGCTCTTGCCTTCTCCTTAACATCAAGAGTTGCGATCAATTCCTCAACGGTCATGATCTCCCTCTTATGCTTCAAAGTCGTGGCAATGTTCCTCTAAGAGGGAGGTAACTTGGCAATTATGCCACTGGCCACAAACTTATTTGGAAGAGCACAATCAAAGTGCCCGAGTTCTAACACCAGGAGCTAGAGCTCATGATCTTGTTCCATTACAGAACGGTTATCCACCATTCTGAAGTCATGATACTGCTCATTCACATAAAGCTCACGTGCAGCATCCGACACCACATATTTGCAGTCCAAGGCCTCTCATAGATCGGAAGCACTAGTTAAATGCATATACAAGTCACACAATTGGTCCGAGAGGAGAGACAACAAGCAGATGAGATAAGTGTCATTGCTTATCTCATAATCTAGCTGCTATTCAGCTGTGAGGGGCCTCATGGGGCTATCACCCACCACAGGTTCATCGACATGAATCAAAATTTGGCCCATGTCTATCACCTCTTGAAGTTCTCTTCTCTGAACCTCTCAGGTTTTATTGCATCGGATGGTTGTGCCATATCAAGTTTCTAGATTGTTGGAAAATTAACATGATATAACATTAATTTAGTTCCCATAGATACGCAATAAAAATATGATGTTAAAAATTGTGTCTACAACAAGATTTCTAGCCGCAAGCATTCTCATTAGAATTAATCACAAAGAGAGATCCCTTGGACCAATAACCAGTCAGTCCTAGACACTTACATTGGGCTTGATGTAAGAAAGGAAGCTGCGCAGAAGCGATACGACAATCGAAGATGAAGACGAGCAGCCACGCGGTGCGGCGCTTCCTAGAAACCTAATCATCGGTCTCCCATGAAGGGCGTCAAGTGGCCGGTGTCGGATTTGAGACACTGATCTCCCTCACACCCATTGCACGACAGGCGAAGGGATGGAATGACTCGGGTGGCAGCGTACGGAGGAAGCAGAGATCATCGGAGGAGAACGAGATTGGTTTTCTGTCGCGCACTTCTTCATATACTGTGACATCTCCCTTAAGAAAGTGCGTAAGACCAAAACTGTCTCGCGATAGAACAAATCAAACTGCCAAAATTCCAGGAACCGCCCCTGGAATCTCGCATCATAGGCAAACGGACTAACCGCACGAAAACGTGCATATCCTTGAGTCCGCGGCGTCACGTCAGCAATTGAGGTGTAAGGTGATGTGGCATAGTCCGAATGGAATTGCAAATCTAGCCCCGTTCCCAACCGCAGAAACTCCAAAAGCTGACACGTGTCAACTTTCGCACTCCCCTACTGTGGAAGGATTCTCCCGTGCTCGCCATCTGTGGTAGCACGTCTCTTGAGCCCCTGGCCTCCAAAGCCCCAACCCGCAAAAGCTTGATGGCCATGGCAATGCGACTGTTGCTTTCTCCGGTCGCGACATCGGCCTGGCTACCACGCTGCTCGACCGCGGGAGCTACTGGTCCTGCACTCCCTGGCTCCTCCCATAGCTCACCGGCTATCGCGCTCCCTGGGCACGGTAGCTCCGTCTTCCGCAGTGAGAATAGAGCTAAATCTATAAATAATTTTACATGGATGCTAGGTTTGAAAAAAACTAAGAGTCTAGAAAAAGATGATTTCGTACATGCACAGGTAGGCTGTGATGTACTTTACTGTTCATCTACCGGCAGAGTACGAGGCTACGATGGTTAGACGTTGGTCTATAAGTCTCTCTAGTCTCCCTAAACTTAATGATGCTTTGTTGCTTTGTACCTCCTTATTCTCAAATTCCTTTTCCAGGTAGGACGGAGGTGACCTCCCAAGAATGGAGTTAGAAGTGTGCATGCACTTGCGATGACACGCCGTTAGGTGCGCAGCAGCTTGGGGACATGACATCCCGAACACCCAGACAGCTTCGTGAGTAAAGTTTTAAATTTCGTTTTCGGATTATGGGATGCAAGGTTTGAAAATTCGGTTTCGAAATAAATTTCGTCCCTGAACGGATCGCAAAATTTCAGAAATATTTCGGACGAAATTTGAATTTAAAAATTCAAATCCGGTCCATTCTGTAAAAAAAAATCCGAAATTTGGCGAAAAAACCCAAAATTTCGGGCGAAATACCCGAAATTTTGGATTTTTTGCACCGGCTGAAAAGTGGTCTAAACTTTAACAAAATTTTTTAAAATTTTTGTTGAAGGTTTCTGACACATTTCTAATGTTATCATAAAAATTTCAGCTGATTATCACAATTGAGAAATTTTTTAAAATTCGGAGAGTGGTACTGTCCTGATAAAACACTGACCGACAAGTTTGATCCGAATGAAAAATGGTACAAATCAAGTTATAAACTGTTGAAATTTTTTGTGCATGGTTATGATCCATAACTAATATTATCACAAAAATTTCAGCTGATTATCACAATTGAGGAATTTTTAAGAATTCGGAGAATGGTACTGTCCTGATAGAACACTGACCGACAAGTTTGATCCGAATGGAAAATGGTACAAATCAAGTTAGAAACTGTTGAATTTTTTTTGCATGATTATGATGTATCTATAATGCTCTCATAAATTTTTCAGATGATGATCAAACTGTATGAATGTTTGAAAATTCGAACAGTACTACTGCCCTATTAAAAGGCTTACCAGTAAACTTGAACAAAATGAAAAATTATGTAAACCACGTTAAAAACTTTTGAAATTTTTTTTGGATGGTCCTGATGTAACATTAATTTTTATTTAAAATTTTTAAATGATGATCTTTCTCAAATAATGTTTAAAAATTCAGACAGTGCTACGTCCTCATAAAAGTCTAATGATCAATACATAGATTTGCTTTAGCAATAAAAAAAGTTTAAAATTTTTGAAAATTTTACAGAATGGTTATAAGGAAGTTCTTAATATCCCATAAAAATTGTTATTCATGATAACACTCCAGTGAATTTATAAAATTCTTACAAGGCACAGTACCATTTATGTTCTTTTCTTTTTGATTTTTGAAATATAACATGACAAACGAAGTTCAATGCTTACATAGATTTGATTGACCAAAAAAACAAAATTAAAATTTTCTAAAAAATTTATATAATGGTACTGATTCAATTATTAATATCTCACAAAAATTTTAGATCATAATCACACTCAAAAAATTTTATAAAATTCTGACAATATAACTGTCCCAATTATGTTCATTCTGTTTTTGATTTTTTAAAGATAACAAATGAAGTTAAATTATTTTTAAATTTTTTATGTATGATCCTAAATTACTACGGATAGTACCATAAAATTTTCAGATTATTATAAAGCTTGTAAAATTTTATAAAAATCTGACAGTGTTTCTGCCAAAATTTTAAAGTGTTTAAAAATTCGTTTTTTCAACAAATTTTCATGGGAGATGACTTTCCTAAGGGTTATTTGACCAAATCCGGCCCTAAAAGTTTCAAAACCGGCCAAAAAACTTGAAATTTCGCCAAAAAACCAAAATTTTGGGTTAATGTAGCAATTTCAAATTTTTTTTAAAATAAATTTCGGCCGGTACTTTAGATTTCAGGGTGGTCCGAAATTACGCCGAAATTTGGAACCCTGATGGGATGCGACAAAAATCTAAAATTTTGATAAGATTTTAAAATTTTGGATGAAATCCAAAAAGAAAAATTCAAATCTAGAATTTTTTAGAACGAGATTTTTGAGATTTCGACCGAAATTGCTGAAATCTTGGCAAATTTTAAATGAGTGAAAAATGGTTCAAACTATGTTAGAAAATTTTGAATTTTTTTGTTGATGATCCTAACATATCACTAATGTTTTCATAAAGTTTTCAGATGATGATCGTGCATGAGGAATTTTTAAAATTCTGAAAGTGCTAATGTACTCATAAAAGCCTTTTCAGCAAATTTCAACCGAATAAAAAATAGCTCAAACGACGACAAATATTTTTTAAATTTTTGTGGATGGTCCTTACGCATAAATAATATTCCTATAAATTTTTCAAATGATGATCAAGCCTGAGTAATTTTCAAAAATTCTAATAGCACTACTATCCTGATAAAAGCATTACCAACAAAATTCAACTGAATGAAAAATAGTTCAAACCACGTTAAATTTGTTTGAAAATTTTTATGGATTTCCATGATGCATCTCTATTATTCTCATAAAATTTCAAATGATGATCAAATCTATGGAATTTTTGAAAATTCTGACAGTGCTAATGTCCTGATAAAAACCTAGCTGGGTACATATATTGCTTCCATAGATTTGATTGAGCTATAAAAAAAAGGTTTATAATTTTTGAAACTTTTATAGAAGTGTGCTAAGGCAATGCTTAAGTTCTCCTAAAATATTTGGATCATGATCACATTCGAACGAATTTATAAAATTCAGAAACGGTTACTGTCTCATTTATGTTCCTCTTGTTTTTGATTTTTCAAACATAACAAATGAAATTCAATTATTTTGAAAAAATTTCTGTATGATTCTAAACTGCTAAAGATAGTATTATAAATATTTTAGAACATGATCAAGCTTGTATTTTTTATAAAAATCTGACAGTGCTTCTGTTAATTATGTAAAACACCTCAAAAATTCTGTTTTTACAAAAAAAAACATGGAAGATGACATTCTTAAGAGGTATTGACCCAAATCTGATCCAAAAAAGTTGAAATCCAGTCAAAATTATTGAGATTTCTGCGAAAATTTCGAAATTACTGTAATAATTTAAATTTTATTTAGATTTTTTTATTCGAAATCTCGTCTCTTCGTGAGATACTTATTTTTGTAGACGACGACGCCGTACGCGGAATGGATCCGGCTAGAGATCTCCGCCGATCGAGTACGGCTACCGGAATATTCTTCGGTACCACTGGCCTGGGGTTCTTTGACAACTGAACCGTCGGATGACCTGATCTGTGCGTTGATTCGTTACGTCTCACCTAGAAAAGATGCCTGCCGTAGAGTCGAACGGTGGCGCGGCTGCGGACCAACCCTGCTTCTTCAAACATGCTTCTCGGCGACAGTCATCCATGTGAAGCCTGCGGAACCATATAGCATTTTTGACTTCCATCCGCCAGTAAACTGCACATATATATTCATGAAATCCATTAACGATAATCTTGCGTTCCAAACGGAGCCTATTTGTTCAGATCGAATGTATCAGGGAAAATGAAGGGGTGGGCAGAGAGGGTCTTGGAACTTGCTTAGTTGTGCAGGATAGGGTTGCCCCGTAGTCTTAACGGGACTGCAACCGGTCCTTAGCACTGTCCGATTAAGCGGGCAAACGGTCTCGACGCAATGATGCTATTACAGTGCTTTTGAATAGTATTCTCGGGAGGTCTAGATTGTTGCTTTTGATCTAACGATTCACGTACAACTGCTTAAGTTACTGTCTCAATAGAACTGCTTTGGATCTTTTTCGAGTTGTGCGACGTTTAGGTCTTTAAACATTGTACTTTCTAGTATCACTTAATTTTCTTTGAACGAACAGTATCACTTAATTTTCAGCCATGCCTAGACTTTCATGGCACAGTTAAAAAGGTTCCAAGTATTTACATAATAAAGCTAAAATTGAAGTTTGAGGCGCAGTAGAGCAGTAGATGTCTAGATATCAACATAGGACAGCCGAGCCAATTCAAGTACCAGCTTCTGCTGCACTCTGTTCTGTAGAAGGAAATGGGGCCTTTTATTCGAGGTTAGAGCAATATATACATTGCGCTTTTCCTTCTCCTAGTTGTCACGTACTGATAGAGCGATTGGGCCTATGTTTAATTGATGGACCAGGGAAATTACGGCAAGCCCATGATCGAAGTTTGTTGGGCTAGGCCGTCGCGTCGGTTCACATGTAATTGTGATTGCGTTTAGTGGTTCATCATCTTTCTAATAGTACAAGATACTAATCTCAAAGAAAAAAATGTAAAAGATAACATAGTCCAGGCTTAAGCCCGAATTGGAGTTTCAGCTTTCATATTTGGGACGATTCTGTGCCGCTCCGGCGATGTGTCCGACGCTGCAGTGCCGCCTCCGGCGTTAGCGAGAGAAGAGGCACGCCGCATCTGCCGCCGGTGACAGTTCGAAAACCTAATCGATAGAGGAAGAAGAGGGGTGGGGTGCATTGCATTCAACGTAGGGCACGCCGTGCACCGACAGAGGTGAGGGTGAGGCTGCGCACGAATCTCTAAGCGCATCCAAGGTATAGGAATTGTACTGAAATGACGAAATTTTCTTTTGCTGCGTTATTATTTCCCTTTTCCGTTTATATGTTGTTGGGCTTGGCCCAGGCCGTGCTTTCTTTGCTCAATTTGGGTGTATTGGGCCTGAGCCAGGCCACATCCCATTAAGCAAACCAGGACCCATCCGCCCTGCGGCATTGGGCGTGTCATGCAGCAACTGCAGGAGGCAACAAAAAACAACGGCCACGCACAACCGATGAGCGATGGCGGCTCGGGGTTATTTGGTTTGCTACCCTTGCAAACCAAATCAAATATTGATAGAAAGGTGCTTCTACGTATTATTTTAAAAAAAAATTGTAACGGTTAAAGCATAAATAAATGGTAGATAATGATTACCTATCTCTTCATTTGCTTTAAGGTTTATGTAACTTGTATTAAAAGATGATGCATATAAGTACTACTCTGGTAGGTTAAAATTGTTTATTACTCCCTCCGTACAAATTTATGTGGCGTATTTCTTATTGGCACATAGACCAAGAAGATATTGAAAATGACTAGATTACCTCTAATTATTATCACTAAACACTATATTCAATACATATATGTAGAGGATATAAAGTAAAGATAGATATTATTAAGGGTTTAGAGGGAACATCACACTATTTTTGCATTGCAATATGAAATATGCCCTATATTTAGAGACAAGATTGTTCTAAAAATACATCTTATAAACTTGGACAAATAGAGAATTTGATTACTATTAAAATTTGGACAGATGAAGTATTTGATTACTATTAAAATTTGGTTACACTAGTGAAATCTAATATCACACGTGAGCAATCCAAGGGCAAGAAAATCGCTCACCAAAATTTTGGTAACTCCAAAATTGGCTTAGCCATGATCTAACAACATTCAAGTTTGCTAATATTTGGCATTACCTGTATTTTGGTTATGCCAAAATTTTGCTTGGCTAATTGAACCAAACAGCTCCGATTTCTGCATCAGTCAACAGAACTCAGCAAGCATAGACCATCACAGGATACAAAACACCAGTTTCTTCTTCCGATAGGACGCTTTCAGATAAGCACTCTCTTCTGAGTTTTGTCCTGACATATCTCCACTCAGATGGATGCATGTACAAACATACTACCACTTCTGTCTCGATAGGATAGCAATCATGACAAGTGACATAAGGATATGAAAATTCTCCATAGCCTTATCACAAAGTGTTGGACCGGATTACTAAATTCGAAATCTACTGTGTATAACGTACTAGTTCATGTTAAATATAGTGATTTATATATAGTCTTTTAGGATTTAAAAAGGTGTACTAGAAGAATCCTAAAAGGATTAGGTTTCCTAATAAGAGTAGGATTCTTGTTTGCTTTGGAGGAGAATTAGGGAAGCTATATAAACCTAGGGGAGGTTATGGAGAACCCAAGCAACCAAAAAGCTACAAGCCAACTCTCTAGAGCAAAAGGTGCATGACAGGATTAGATGCTAGGTTATTCTTTAGCAATGGATTCTTGTATAGGATAAGAATCTGAGGGTCCTAAAAGGTTTGTAAGATTGTGAGAGAGCAATAATTCATTGTACTTTTTTGAGGATATGCTTAAAGAATTTGTGGTCGTTTCGCCAAATCTTTCTCCCTTATTATGATTGCTTCAATGTTGTTATTTTCATTCTTGAGACCGTGTATGCTCATGTCTTATCTCATAAAACTCTAATCCGATCTAGGAGCTGCTGCGCATAAGAAGGGGTATCAGAGTATAACAATCCAAAATTACGCTAGTGCACACAGTGGCAACATGGATGAAATACTATTCCATACAACGAGTTAATTAAGAAAGTATCAAACTATTATTAAATAGAAGCAACTGACCTTATGGTCGAAGTTTACACAATTATACTTTAAGGGCTTAAGAAATAAATAAAATGTTGCAATGGAAATAAAATAACTTGGGTCATTCGACATGCTATAGGCAATCGTTTAGTGAAATGACTTCTTAGTTCACGTAGTCTTCATAGCATTTCTCCTCATAAAACTCTGTATTCCCTAGTCCTTCCTTAGTAACTAATCAACAAAGGTGTATAACCATAAGTACAAAAAGTACTCAGCAAGCCATAGAAAAACGATGCAAATATATTCATGCAAGTCTTGATAAAGGAATAGTCATATGGTTCTTTTGCATAAAGCAATATCTTGAATTTAAATACAATAAATAGAGAAAGTATATTTATGAAAAGATAATACATAACTGGTAAATCAATGGTAGATAACATGAACAAATTGGTGAGGCTTCACCCAATCACCAGCTAAAACCATCATCAAACCACTAAACTCATCAGTGTTAACATTAGACATCAAAATCAACAATGAACTCCCCATTCATTTCCAACAATTTCACCTTCCAATATTTTATAAAAAACTCTATATCTCATGTGAAATTTTCTTGCATGCCTATGACTGCGGACACGATGATTCGAACAGCTTTACACTCAATAGAGATTGTACTGCTTTACTCACAAGATATAATTATCTTTGACTATCCATCTAACACACCTCTATAAGTGCGTGACTAAAAAAATTATAACAAGGCATTTACACTATTGCACACTAGCACCACCTTCCCTAGTGAATATCTTTACTACTTCTAATTAGGAGTTGGTGGTAGTACGTCCGTTCTCTACCTCCTCACGCGCTTCTCATGTGCTCACGTTCAAAGAAAAAAATGAATGCGCTCACGTTCCCAAAAAAGCGGATCTAACCCCTCTCCTTCCTTGGCTACGCGGCATGTCGTGTTCTCTTCTTCTTCTTGCTACCCAGTAATCAGCACCTGCATGCCCGTGCTGCCACTCAGCATTCACGAGGGTCGGCTGCTGCTGCCATACCCCCTTCTCCCGGATCGCACTTCAGCGAGGAGGACGGCGATGAAGACCGCCGCCGCGGTGGTGTCCCCGTCAGCGGAGGGCAGCCGGGGGCCGAAGGGCGTTGACATTCCGCAGACGTAGCAGCTGGGGGCCATGATCCTCGTCTGATACCTCCTCAACGTTTACTTCAATATCTACAACAAGCTGGTCCGTCCTTGTCACCATTTCTCCTTCACTTCTCTTTAACCCGTGATTTCTTGATCCTAAATTCCTAATCCAATATTCACTACGCAGGTTCTGAAAGCAGTTCCCTTCCCGTACACCATCACCACCTTCCAGTTTGCATCTGGCTCTTTCTTCATCACCCTCATGTGGTTGTTTAATCTGCATCCCAGGCCAAGGCTCTCCCTTCAACAGGTAACTTTGTTTACCTATTCATGTAAAATTGTTTTTTATTCCCGAGAACACATGCATGTAAAATTGTAAAGTAATACAAATGTGATGAGGTATTCTTTTATTTTTGGATGTAGTATGCAAAGATCTTGCAATGGATTTCATTTCACCTGAAAAAATTATGTTCAGCTGGTAAAACGTAGCTGCCGATTTACAGATTACCTTGTCAAATGTGATGTGCAGGATGAAGGGCTGAACATCATTTCTAAAGGTCTGAACTTTGGACACACTGAATATTCTGGCAAAGGGCATGAATGAGGTTTATTGTAGATGTATGTAGCTTCCTTATTGATTAAATTAGATTGATTCTCTGCTTGCATTAAGTCAAAACTAAAATTATTCATTTAACCTTAACTCTCTGCTGGCATTAATAACTAAAATTGTTCATGTAATTCTACAGGAACTGGATAGGCAGGTGTCTTTGATGGATGAGATTGACTCCAAGGCTAACTTTTAGTTTTTTGTCTTTTCAAAATAACTATTATCATAATGTCCATAGTTAAAGTTAAAAGAAATTCATGTGCATAATTTTTGCGGGTGAATAAAGCTAATGCAAAGCTAAGAAAGGCTAATGTCAGGCTAAAAGAAACTGTCAACCAGATGAGTAGTTGGTTTTGTTGAAACCTGAAGTCTTAATTTACAACTTAACTGTTGTTGCAGTGTTCTTAGTTTTATTAACAAATCTGGGTGTTGTGCAGTTTCGATCGACTAGAAACTTCACAATTGATATCATCTTAATTTGCATCATTCTTGGCATTGCAGCATACCTCTACAAGTAAGTGTCCATCAGTTTTATCGATCACTGCATGTTATCTGTTTGAGTTATTATCTGATTTCCTTAATGAAATAGGGGGTTCTCCTACTTTCTCATAAGAAAAATATCAGTTAATTTAATGCATAATTCCTTGATTTTCGAAGATTCAAATTTACTATCTTCTAACAATGTAATAGTATTGTGTCTTTTCAAATTTGCTCCCTATGACAGAAGTGAAGGGAATTTAAAGAAATTATGTTGTAGCTATGGTGAATATGGACATGCTCTCTGCCCTAAGACCATTTAAAATGGTAATCCTCATATATTCATCTTATATATCTCCGGTTTCAGTACTGTATACTTTTCAGAGGTATAATCCTTATCTTCGTAGTACTGTATGCTTTTTGACTAAAATCTCTTACCTGTCTAGCAAGCAATGCCATGTTAGGCTTGTTTTGGACAATCAATTTTATAGGATTCTTTCTGGAATTACATTGTTTCACCTGAAAAATCATTTATTTCAAATGAGATATTTTTATTTAACCTTGTCTACTATTCATTGTGTTTGTACATAAGCAGTACTTATGTGCATCTAAAATTTGCAAAGTATTTTATAACATGAGGGCCTTCAGATTGCAAAATTAAAGATAATTCCAGGCTCAAGTTTGTAAACAGGTGTCTGGAATTTGTATGCTTCGATGAATTGATTTAAACATTCAACCATTGCACATTCAGAGTGAACAGTATCATTCAGACAGGGTTAGTGCTCTTTGCAAAGAATTTTTTGTCGCAAATTGAGTTTCTGTTGCAACACACGAGCACATGACTAGTATCCTCTCAACCCTAGGACAAGAACTAATTGGTCTACCCCTAGCACGTATGTAATATCCCAATTTTGCTTTTAATTTTTATATGCAATTTATTAATTTTAAGGATATTCTGGATTTTATTTCTAATTTAAATATTAATTTGAATCAGCCTTGTTGGTTTAGCGATTAGTGGAGATTAGCTTAGTCAGACGAGACTCTTGTGTGGGAGTTGTGATTGCTTAAGGTACGAGTGTTGACTTTTAGACGTTAGGCTTGTGTGCTTAATTTGAGCTTGGAGCATTGTTTTCTATCTATGCAATATGTGTTGCAAGAGCCCTTAGGCACTTGTAAGCAATTATATTAAGTTATTAATAAAGTTGCTAAAATTTTGAGTTTTGGGTTATACCTGTCTCTCCAGCTTGGTTCTTTATTATCTTACCTATACTATTCCCTCTTCCCTAACCTTGTGAAGTGATCAGTAGATGGTTCAGTCTGTGGAAACAACAGAGCTAGTGGAAGTGGTACTCAACCCGGTGAGAATCCAAATGATAATCATTCCCTCAACTATCACCACAAGTGGATATGTAGAGCTTTGGAACATTCTTAGCTACTCAGACTCAGTTGATGTATATAATGATGCAGCAAGTGTAGAATATTACCAATTAAGTAAATATCAGCAATGCATCCCAAGATGTTGTCAATGGCCCCTGTCCGTACTCAGGATTGCCAGAATTCATGAGGACTCGTCCGCCGGCATTTTTTGAAAATGTCACGCCTCTAGAAGTGAATGATTGGTTAGGACTATTGAGAGGAAGTTACTCATAACCCAGTGTAAAGGCAATGAATAGGGGGTGAATTATTGTGCTGCCCACGAAGCCCTACAGAATATCTCCTGGAATGAGTTTGTTGCTACCTTTCATTAGTACCATGTGCCAGATGGAATCATGAATTTGAAGAAGGAAGAATTCAGAGCTATAAAGCAAGGAGGCCAATCTGTGGCTGAGTACCTAAATAAGTTTATACAGCATGCTCACTATGCACTTGAAGATGCAGCTATTGATAAGTCAAGATAGTCTCGTTTCATGAAGGAACTGAACTCTTGATTGTAGGTTGGGTTGATCATTCATACATTTCCAAATTTTTAAGAGTTGGTTAACAAGGCTCTCATTCTGGAGGATAAGCGCAAAGAGTTGGATGATAACCGCAAATGTAGAATAGCTCAACAAGTAAGTCGTCCAAATCATCAGAGGTTGAAAGTTACACCTCAATAGTTTGTTAAGTTTCAGCCTCAACCTATGTTCAAGATGCTATCACTAGCATCGCGTCCATCATGACAAAGTTTTCAAACACCTATTCAGGTGAATGCTGCGCCAGGCAGAAATCAATAGTCCTCAATCAAGCGTTGTTTCAGTTGCCGAGAGCTGGGATATTTCGTCAATAATTGTCCCAAAGAGGAGGTTTTACCCCTATTCGTTTCAATCTTGATTCTACACCAGTGAAGGCACCTACGCCAGGAACGAATCATGGAACAAGTCAAGCTAAAGCTATGCCGCAAGCGACGATGAGAGGTCATGTCAACCATATCACTGCTGATAGAGCTCAGGATGCGTCATATGTTTTTCTGGCTAGGTTCTTGGATAACTCAGTACCCGCAATAGTTTTATTTGATTATGGAGCTTCACATTCTTTTGTTTCTCAAGTTTTTGCTTTTGAAAATGGTTTGGATATTATGAATCTTAAGTGTATGCTATTTAGACCAATCCTTTATATCAGAACTCATATCTAATCTTGGTTGTTTGGGAGTTAAGTTACTTATTGGTAGGATAGAGTTTTTGGTAAATCTCATCATCTTGGATACCCACACTCTAGATGTTATTTTTAGAATAGATTGGTTGACCAAGCATAAGGCTGTTCTAGATTATGGTTGAAGAGTTGTGACAGTTGAAAGCCTAGAAGGCAAAAAAGTAGATTTTCAAGCAACTGTTATTTGTGATGGTCAGTTAATGGTCAATAATGTGAAAGTTGTCAGTTTGGAGGATGTGCCTATTATCAGTGAGTACCTAGATATTTTTCCTAAGGGTCCACCAGGAATGCCATTAAATCGTGATATTGAGTTTGTTATTAAGTTAGTACCTAGTACATCTCCAATATCAAAAAGATCCTATAGAATGCCTACTGATGAATTAGTGGAAATGAAGAAGCAGATTCAAAAGTTGCTAGAAAAAAGTTTCGTGAGACCTAGTTCGTCGCCATGGGAAGTGCCTGTTCTATTCGTCGAAAAGAAAGATGGGAATTTGATAATGTGTGTTGATTGTCGTTAGCTTAATGAAGTGACGATTAAGAATAAGTATCCATTACCCAGGCGATGATTTATTTGATCAGTTAAGAGGAGTCGGAGTGTTTTCTAAGATTGATCTTCGATCAGAATATTACTAGTTGAAGATATGTGAAGAGGATGTCCCTAAGACCATATTTTCTACGTGGTGTTGATATTATGAGTTTACAGTCATGTTATTTGGATTGACTAATGCCCCTGCTTAATTCATGAACATAATGAACAGAGTTTTTATGGAATATTTGGATAAGTTTATTGTCGTGTTCATAGATGACATTCTAGTCTACTCTAAGTTAGAAGAAGAGCATGAGGAGCATTTGAGATTAGTTCTTGAAAAGCTTATGCAGAGCATTTGAGAATAGTTCTTGAAAAGCTTCGAGAGCAACAGTTGTATACTAAGTTCAGTAAATGTGATTTTTGGAAAAAGGAAGTTGAGTTCCTTCATAATGGCTGTCAAAGAAGTTGCTGTTGACCCAAGCAAAGTGGAAGCTATATTGCATTGGGAACAACTAAAGTCAGTTACTTAGATTCGCAGTTTTCTTGGGACGGTAGGATATTATCGTCGATTTATCGAAGGCTTCTCGACAGTTGCCAAGCCGCTTACATAGTCGTTGAAGAAGGAAAAGCAGTTTACTTGGTCACCGGAATGTGAAAAGATTTTTTAGGAATTGAAGAAATGTCTGACGACAACGCTAGTGTTAGTGTTGCCGGATATTCAAAAAAGTTTTGATGTTTATTATAATGCTTCATGCTAAGGACTTGGTTGTGTGCTGATGCAGAAAGGCAATATTGTTGCTTATGGTCGAGACAATTGAGGTCACATGAGGAGAATTATCCAACGCGTTATTTGGAGTTAGCTGTCGTAGTGTATGCTTCGAAGTTGTGGCATCATTATCTCATTGGAAATCGTTGTGAGATATGTACAAACTGCAAGAGTTTGAAACATATTTTCAACCAGTCAAATCTCAATATGAGACAACAAAGATGGTCAGAGTTGATAAAAGATTATGATGTGGAAAGCCACTATCACCCTAGAAAAGCCCATGTGGTAGTAGATGCTTTGAGTAGAAAGAATTATAGTGTCAACATGCTAGTTCAGGAGAGTCAGCCTAAATTGCATAAATTGTTTCAGAAGCTGAAATTAGAGTGTCAACATGCTAGTCTCCATGATGCTTTTCAAGCGCTTGCTGATGATACTGATAGCGCCATAGACGCTCTTCAAGAGGTCGACCTGTACAAAAGGAGGGTTGGAACATTCGCAAGTGCTCTAGCTGAGCGGATGGCACATGATCCCAAAACAACCACTGGTATTTTCTCTATGTCGTCTTAAATGTAATGCCACTCTCATATTTTCACCTCGTACTTACTGTTCTCTTCATTAACTTACAGCACATTGGTGGGGTGTGTTTGGTTTGGACACACCCACGCTCCAGAAGTTTCTCAGCAGATCGTTTTGTATTGCACTTCTTCTAGCGGATGCGAGTGCAATTAGAGCACGTTCGCCTTTATCCACACTAAAGTTCATAACCGCTTGTCCTACAAGAAGCTCTATAAGTTGGTGTACGTTAACTACAATCTGCAGCTCAGAATTCAAGCCGACGAAAGTTAAAGGTTCACAGCTGAAGACGATCCATCCATCATCTTTTGGAGCTTACATTGTGCGACGCTGAAAATCCAATCCGAGAGTGGATAGAGAAAGAGAGGTCCAATAATGACCCCTTACTTGATAAGGAGAACACTGAGAGTGACACCTCCCTCCCATCACACTTTGTGACAGATCTAGTTGACCCTACTGTGTTGCGAAAGAATAATGGGGTTGCAAGCATCCTCGAATGGGAAGACAAGACAGTGGGTGACAATCACATGGGAAAGAGGAAGCACCACACAGTAGAGACGAGGGAGCAAGCAAAAAGGAGAGTTCACTCGAAAGGAAAGGGGAAGCTTCCCATAGAGGGGAAATATTACGTAGGGAGTGATAACTCGATTGATAGAACTCTTGAGGACTGTCAGAGCCAGTCGTACCAAGAGTCTAATGACAATAGCTCCAAGACAAACAACGATGGTGGTGACTCCGATTACGGTGCCTCTATCCCTCTCACTTCTCGCTCACAATGACAGCGTCCCATAGAATTTACAGGGGAGTCCTAGTATACTCATGCCACACAGGATAAAGACTATGATGCTCCACAGTCACAGAGGCGACTACTGCAAGCAAGGGAAGAGATCATCGACATAGCCATGATGCACCGCAGGATAGCTCCGGCTCGTTCAGCGTTGCCGAGATGCAAGGGAGCTATGGCTCATATAGCCAATACGACTACACTATCCCAGATGCTCATGCACAACCTCCCACCCAACATGTTTATGAGTGGCAAGACTCCAAATTTTATATCATGTTGTACCAATAATGGCAAACGACTAGCCCATAGAGGGGGTAAAGCTGGCACGAATACAAAGCGGAGTTGCTAGTTACACGAGGATTAGTGATGATGTCCACAGATGAGTACAATATGGCCAACCAAGTGTACAGCTAATAACACTACCCGTAGCCCCAAATGTAATGTTTCATTTGTATGTTTTATTTCATTGCAACTCGATTTTTTACTAATATATCGTTCATGTAGGTCCAACTTAGCATATGTGTGATAATGGAATGACGACGAAACTATGCCAAGTGTGAATATTAATTTTTGGTGAGAAATGTTGATTTCAAATGTCATATGCCATGGTATTGAAATGAATGTTATTAAAATGCGGACTTGTTGGATTGATTTGTCAATAGTATTAAATTAAAATGTTATTTGTTGAGATATTATTGCTAAATGCTTATTTATAACTTGAGATTGTTTAAAATATAGCAAAAGTCATGCCAAAATTTTGTCATAAAAACATTTCTAACAGTTTTTCTGCTCTTTTTGGACTTTTTCGGCTTTTTACAAATTTTCTGCAATTTTTTTAAATTTTCTTATATTTTTTTTCTATTTTCCATGCGGTTCCTGATTTTCCATCAAACCGATCGATGGTCGATTTTCGATGATATCAACCGATTATCAAATTTTTTAGCCTTCGTTTGACCAGTAATTTCAAATACATTTGATTTTACAAACCGTTCAATCTTTAACGATTTTCGACGATAATCAATACCGACTCCACTTTGATTTTCAACCTAAT
This sequence comes from Otatea glauca, assembly GCA_036346275.1. Taxonomy (NCBI): domain Eukaryota; kingdom Viridiplantae; phylum Streptophyta; class Magnoliopsida; order Poales; family Poaceae; genus Otatea; species Otatea glauca. The sequence continues at coordinate 31,513,524 of CM070716.1, read as the reverse complement.
TTCGGTTTTTCAAACCCTGCTCATCATTCCCTCAGCAGCCTCCAGCCGACTAGCTGCTTCCTTGGGCCAAGGGCACTAGGACATTGCTATCTGATGTGGATTCGTTCGACGGGACAGCTAGCGGCTATGGTTTCTCGCGCAAAATTTCGTAGCAGAAATCCATTTGTTTCAGCCTATCGCGAGGCCGTTTGTCAAGAAATCCTGTAAAGAGCGACTCAGCTGGCTCTTTAGTTGGAATTTATCTCCTGTCGTAATTGCCAGGGCGACAATAAACGCATGTTATTGGACACGAGTACGGCCGTACGATTACGTAATTGCCAGGTGTGTTCTGCTCGGGAACAGACATGGGTGAAATGGGAGCCGATCGGCAGTTATCTGTGCACCTCACGAACAGCCTCTGACGGCGACCTTTTTTGTTTGGGCGAAAGCATTTTTTGTCGGAGCGACGGGTTCAAATGTCCAATCATATTCCCTATTTCCTCATTAGACTCACATATAGCATACCCAGAGTCCTCCTGGAGCACGGATCGCAGTGCAGCAACTTGCAATATTGCAATCCTTTTTTAAATAAAAAAATGGGTCTCATGCTCGCTCACGAAAGAAGGTAGGCATCTGGGTTACGGGTTGGACAGAAGGTTCGACGCCAGCCGTTATCAACCTAGCGGTGCTTGGTTTCTTAGAGGAAATATACGCTAAAAGTAGATATATGGTGAAAGAATGAAATCAGATAAATAGACGCGTTGGACCGAACTTGAATGATCTAGATCAAGGTGGAATATCACCTGAAAGAAATCCTACCTCTAGATGAGATTCTACCTAAATCTGGCCTATTCAAAACCGATCCAACGTCCCTATTTACCTACTTTCATTATTTCACTATGTGTCTACTTTTAGAATATACTTCCGCTGGTTCCTAGCATTACAATCTTTGCACTATGAAAAAAAAAATCAAAGCAAGTAAGATAATCTTGTTAGTTCCGACGTCCCGAGCGAGATAATTAAGAGCTTGAAATTAGATCAGAGATGGTTGACGTGGAGTTGGGATAGCTAGGTGGTTCGTTCAGTGGTTCTATGACTTCTATCCCTTCATCCTGAATTGAACAGTGCGCATGCGTGTGTCGCGTGTGCCATTGCCGTCGTTCAAACGGTGCGTTTATGTTGGCATTCGTGCGTGCATCGCTGGTTTCTGAAGGAAAGAACAAGCACCGGAGATACGTGGTCCGCGTGTGCTGATCCAACTATGCCACAGCGCGCGCGTTCGCGTGGGGCGTCGCTTGTTTCGCTTTTGAGCGCCCACGGATTCGGATTTCATCGAAACTCGAAACAACGGTGGACTTGGCAACCCTTGGACTGCTGTGCTGTTGCTCTTCTTTCTGCTCGTGCCGCGGTGGCAGATAAAGATACACAGATATTAAAACACGGACTAAGAGTAGACTGCAATTATTTATCTTTTTATTTCTTTTAAAATTTATATAACTTGTATTAGAAATGTGATGTATAGAAGTACTATTTCTACTTTTAATTGGTTTGACGGCTAAGGCTTCATTTGTTAGGTTTTCAAAAGAACTTACACCTCGTTTCCCCATGTTTGAAATTAATTCCTTGAATCGGATTCTAATTCATAATTTAATTGGATTTGAATTTGATTCAAACTAGTTGCAAATTCAATTTTTCTGTTTGGGATGTTAAACATAGAATAGTCTACCTATAGATGGAAGGAGATCCTCATTCTCAGGAGCTGCGCCTCCATAATCTTCTCAGTGATTCTAGCCACGGTTGTAAACCTTTCCATGTACTCACCAATATATATGAGAAGGTTATGACCCTTTGTGGTCATTCTGCGCCAATACATTCACATGGTATCAGAGCCAAGTAATTTTCTTTGAAGATGCCGAACTCGTCATCTTCTTTCTCCTCTATCCCCATCCACCATGCTGTAACCATCCGTCTCAACAAAACAAACTTCATCCTATGGCGCGCCCAGCTCCTCCCGTATCTACGGAGTACGAAGCTTATGGGCTTCATCGATGGATCCAAGACGGCACCAGACAAGTTCGTTGCATCGTCGACCGCTGCCGGTGCTGATCTTGTACCGAATACGGCGTATGATCAAGATCAACAGGTCCTCAGTGGCCTTCTCTCCTCGATGACCGAAGACATTCTTCAAGATGTGGTGTCCGCTACGACCTCTAAAGAGGCATGGAACACCCTACATCTTATGTTCTCCTCTGCCACGCGTGCTCGCACCGTACAGATCAGAGTTGAACTCGCCGCCACCAAGAAGCGCAACCTCTCTGCCTCCGACTACTTCCGCAAGATCAAGGGTCTTGTCTCTGACCTGGCCGCAGCTGGTGCTCCTCTTCGTGATGATGAAGTCATTGCCTATCTTTTGGCTGGTCTAGGTTCGGATTATGATGCGTTCTTCACGTCCATCACCACCAAGACCGAGTCGCTCACTCTTGATGATGTGTATGCGCACCTGATGTCCTTTGAGGGCCGTCAACTGCAGCACCATGCTGAGATGCGTCTCAACATTAGCGCCTCAGCCAACTTCGCCGGCCGTGGCGGTCAGCACCGAGGTCGGGGTCGCGGGCGTACTTGCGGCCGTGGTGGTCCGCAATTCGGGAAGTCTCGCGGTAATCCTTACCCTCCTAACCGTGATGGTCCACGTCGTTTTCTGTGTCAGATCTGTGGACGTGAGGGGCACACCGCGGTGAAATGTTGGTATCGCATGGATGAGTCTTATCAGGAAGACCAATCACATGCTGCCATGGCTGCTACTTCCTCCTATCAAGTGGATCCCAACTGGTACAATGACACAGGGGCCACTGATCATGTAACCAGTGAACTTGATCGTCTTGCTATGCGAGAGCAATATCATGGTGGAGAATCGGTGCAAGTCGGCAATGGAGCAGGTTTGCAAATTATGCATACTGGTTCTTGTTCTATTGATACTGCTACTCGCCCCCTTGTTTTAAAAAATGTTCTCCATGTTCCTGAAATCTCTAAACATCTTCTTTCCGTTCATAAACTTTCCCGTGACAATAATGTTTTCTTTGAATTTCACCCTTATTATTTTCTTATCAAGGACCGAGTAACAAGGAAGTTGCTCCTGAAAGGAAGATGTGAGTCCAGCCTTTATCCTCTCAAACCATCCGACGTCGAGTCTCTCAAACAAGCTTTGCTGAGTACCACTGCGCGTCCGGATCAGTGGCATGCTCGTTTCGGCCATCCTTCTACTCAAGTTGTCAAGTCTATCTTAAGTCTTAATAATCTTCCTTCTATCAAGGAGTCAAGTTCTTCAGTTTGTAATGCATGTCAATTAGCTAAGAGTCATCAATTACCGTACACTACTTCAGTTTATCGTTCTACTTCACCTCTTCAACTTATCTTCTCTGATGTTTGGGGTCCTGCCCCTATATCTGTTGGTGGTTACAAGTATTACATTAGTTTTATTGATGACTTTAGTAAATTTTCTTGGATCTATTTGATGCATGATAGAACTGATGCACAACGCATATTTTTACAATTCCGGGCTCATGTAGAACGACTCCTTAATACCAAAATTAAATGTGTTCAATCGGATTGGGGTGGGGAGTACCAGAAATTTCATAATCAATTTTTTCGACCTCTTGGTATAACACACCGTGTATCATGTCCCCACACCCATCAACAAAATGGTTCAGCCGAACGCAAGCATCGTCATATTGTTGAAACAGGTCTTGCGCTTTTAGCTCATGCATCTATACCCATTAAATTCTGGGATGAAGCTTTTTTGACAGCCACGTATCTCATCAACAGACTTCCTACCCGAGTCATTGACAATTTGTCCCCTTTAGAACGTCTCCTCAACATACCACCCAACTACTCTATGCTCAAAATTTTTGGCTGCGCCTGTTGGCCTCATCTTCGACCCTATAACAAACACAAACTAACTTTTCATTCCACGATGTGTGTTTTTATTGGGTACAGTTCTCTTCATAAGGGGTACAAATGTCTTGATATGAATTCCGGTCGTGTCTATGTTTCACGTGATGTCGTTTTCGATGAGTCAGTTTTCCCTTTTTCAAAACAATCTTCATCCAATACTGTTACCCCCCACAAATTTCGCCACCATCATTCCAGGGCAGTGACAGTTTTGATTTGAACATTAACCCTATGCATATTTTGTCTCCTACTAATGTTGTGACTGCAGAAAATCCGGGTGCAGTAAATTATGATCGTCCGGTGTACGAATCACCTCCGGGATTGCTGCCACCTGCCGTACAAGGACCCTCTCCGGGATTGGCGCCACCTGCCTTAAGTGCTCGGGATTCCATTCCCTGCACTGATTTGGCCACCTCGGGATCACCGCCAACCACCCCACGGGTGACCAATCTCGCGTCGCCCATTGCGCCATCAATGGCTGGCGTTGCATGCGGAATTGCCTCACTTCGGGATCCCGCGTCCATTCCCGCGCAATCATCGGCAACTGCTACTGCCACTCGGTCTGCGGGCCCAGAATCCTCCTCGGTTGTGCCACCCGCCTCCGAACCTCCTGACGATCCACCGGCTGCTGACCAATCAGCGCCAAGTGAATCTGCTCCCCCTGCCCATCCGTATGGTACACGGCTTCGCAACAACATCAAAAAGCCATTCATTCGTACAGATGGCACGGTCACATATTCTGCTGTCCGGAATACTACTACAGAACCTTCTTCTCATGTTGAGGCTATGGAGCATCCTCTTTGGCGTAGTGCCATGCATGATGAACTTAAGGCTCTTGTCAAGAACAAGACATGGCATCTTGTTTCTCCTCGCCCTGGCCTCAATGTGATTGACTGCAAGTGGGTATTCAAACTCAAGCACAAACCAGATGGCTCTATTGATCGCTACAAGGCACGCCTAGTTGCAAAGGGATTCAAGCAACAATATGGAGTTGATTATGACGATACTTTCAGTCCAGTGGTCAAGCCTCCTACTGTTCGCCTCTTATTATCTCTTGCAGTCTCTCGTGGTTGGTCTCTTCGGCAAATTGATATTCAGAATGCTTTTCTGCATGGCCTTCTCCATGAGGACGTCTATATGAAACAACCACCAGGTTTTGTGTACTCTGATCACCTTGAACTTCTGTGCAAACTGGACAAGTCCCTCTATGGCCTCAAACAGGCTCCACGGGCTTGGTTCTCTCGCTTGAGTGGCATGCTATTACAATTGGGGTTTCAAGCTTCGAAGGCCGATGTTTCTCTGTTCATTTTCAAGCAAGGGGGCATTCAGATGTATATCCTCGTCTATGTTGATGACATCATCATTATTAGCTCTTCATCCGCTACAACAGATCGCCTCCTTTGTCAACTTCAAGCTGATTTTGCGGTCAAAGATCTTGGTAGTCTTCACTATTTTTTTGGCATCGAAGTGCACCACACTTCAACTGGACTTGTCCTGACGCAACACAAATATATTCAAGATCTTCTGACCAGAACAAATATGGCTGCTTCTAAGGGTGTTCCTACCCCTATGCTCCCCTTTGATAAATTGTCTCTACACAATGGTGATCCTCTCTCTGCCACAAATACTACAGCGTATAGAAGTGTTGTTGGTGCTCTTCAATATTTATCTATGACACGGCCTGATATTTCGTTCAGTGTCAACAAAGTTTGTCAGTTCCTCTCTGCACCAACAACTGCACACTAGGCGGCTGTCAAGCGCATACTGCGCTATCTTCATGCCACCTCTGATCTGGGTTTATGTATCACTAAATCCGGTTCCTCCTTACTGAGTGCCTTCTCGGACGCTGATTGGGCCGGCAATCCAGATGATCGTTGGAGCACAGGTGGCTATGCGATTTTCTTTGGAGGTAACCTTGTGTCTTGGAGCTCTCACAAACAGCCGACCGTCTCCCGTTCTAGTACTGAGGCTGAGTACAAAGCGGTTGCCAACGCTACTGCAGAAATAATATGGCTTCAAGTTCTACTACACGAGCTTGGGATTTCTCAACTTCGACCGCCTAGTCTGTGGTGTGACAACATTGGCGCCACCTACCTGTCAGCTAGTCCCATATTTCATCGACGAACCAAACACATTGAAGTTGATTATCACTTCGTTCGGGAGCGTGTTGCGTGCCAGCAACTTGATGTTCGTTTTATATCCTCCAAAGATCAAACAGCTGACATCATGACTAAGCCATTGGCGGTTACTGCTTTCACTCAGTTTGTTCGCAACCTGAACTTAGTTTCCCACCGTCCAGCTTGAGGGGGGATGTTAAACATAGAATAGTCTACCTATAGATGGAAGGAGATCCTCATTCTCAGGAGCTGCGCCTCCATAATCTTCTCAGTGATTCTAGCCACGGCTGTAAACCTTTCCATGTACTCACCAATATATATGAGAAGGTTATGACCCTTTATGGTCATTCTGCGCCAATACATTCACATGGGAGTCCTCCTTTGGAATTATGAATTAGAAGTTCTTTGCAAAAATCAAAATACAGAAATAAAAAAGAATCTGAAGAAAAGAAAATTAAAAGCATTGAACGTTGTGTTGGAAATATTAGGAATTTTCTCAAAATTTTAATCCACAGAATTATGTAAATCATGATTAAACAATGATGCAATTTTTGTTCAAAGACAAAGGTACTAGATAACAAATTATCTATCTCATACGCAAAGACTAAAGAACAAGAAATCAACATGAATAAAACACGGTATAAGTTAATATACCCTTGAGCCGGTGCCACCGTTGGCACAGGCGCAGGCAGAACATTTTCGTTCGCCATGACGGTCGAAGTAGACGATCACAAGTTGTCGCAGTGAAGCCTTGGTGCAGTGAAGACGCGTTGCAGTGCAGATGCGCTTCCAGGAACACCTTTCGAGCAGTCGCGTGGTACGCTCCCCAAAAACCTTGTCGGCCTTCTATCTCGAGCAAGATCTCAAGGAGGGCGAGGTTCCGGAGGCCTGCTCCCTCCGCTGCTTATGCGCGCAAGAAAACGGAGTCGGTGTTCTGCAGATGGAGAAAGGCACAGCCCTCCTTATATAGGCTTGTGGCAGAGTAACTGACGGCGATTAATAGGAGGCCATCAAAACGTCCGTTAGTAATGGCGACTCCATCAAGACGTCCATTACTAATCGCGGCGGCGTTATGACCCAGCCATCAACCGGCCACATTAATCACTGAAACGGCAAAACAAACCGCTCTCGCCCAGCACATCACGTCCGGACTGGCCTGCGCTGCGCACGGGCACGTCACGTCACGTCACGTCACGTCTCGTCTCGTCTCGTCTCGTCTCGTCTCGTCTCGTCTCGACTCGACTCGCACTCGCACACGCACACGCACACGCACACGCCACGCCTCGGCTCGGCTCGGCTCGGCGCGCGCGCGTGTGGCACAGCCTTTACCCTTTTCTTCCTTGCTAATTGAGAGACACACAACTCAACTATTTAAGTTGGTCAAACCTTCTCTCAATTACCCATATGGTACTAAACCAATTTCATGACTCCTAGTATTCTAATGGGCCTTTTGGAATTTCTATTAAATTAATTATGGGCTAACCCCATTATAATCTAACAATCCCCACCAAATTTCAAAGGCACATTTGAAATGCTCTCAGTTCCAATGTAGTTTGATATACCAGTTTTTTGATGGAGACTGTTAAGTTGAACTTCCACCTAGAACAAAGGTTACACTCATCCACAACCGAACAATGGACTATGCCTTGAATTGATTTTGTGCGAACAAGTTTCACCAAAGTCCTTTACTGATACTAGGCTGCTAAATGCATCCCCTCGGTTTGGAGCTTATAAGTCATACTCCTTAGCCTTTCATGAGCCTCTAGAGATCACCCAATCTCATAGACTGTGACTAGTAGTTGAACTCATATAGGTGTATTCCTCAAAAGATGTTCTGTAGGACAACATCTCTGCTTATCAAAGCCACTCGGAATACATTAAGGTATAACCAACCTGCCATACAAAATAGGAGAGTTATTGCATCTCAAACGGAGTGGGCCAAGTACAGAAGTACTCTCCTCTCAGCCAGTCACTAGCTTGTCTCAACATCCTAATTCACAGGATCTCCGATCAAATAGGATGAGTTACCACTAAGACATGACTTTATGTGGGTCTCAAGCCCATCTCCCTCGATGCTTCATCTATCACATTCCGCGATAGTCCTTTGTAAAAGGATCGCCAAGTTTTTAGCCGTCGGACATAGTCCAACGCTATAACTCTGAGTTTCTCATTTTCTGATGACTTCAACCGCCTCTTAACGTGCCTTGATGACTTCATGTTATCCTTAGAACTGTTCACCTTGACAATCACCGTCTGATTGTCACAGTTCAAAAGAATAGTAGGCACCGGTTTCTCAATCACTGGTAAGTTCTTCACAAGTTCACGCAGCCAGTCGGCTTCCACAGAGGCGGTATCTAATGCTGTGAGTTCTGCTTCCATTGTAGACCTCGTTAAGATGGTCTGCTTGCAAGACTTCCAGGAAACAGCCCCACCACCCAATGTGAATACATATCCACTTGTGGCTTTTATTTCATCGGCATCGGATATCGGTTTGAATCACTATAACCCTCAAGTACCTAGGGTACCCTGTAGTGAATTCCATAACTTGATGTTCCTTTTAGATAGCGCATTACTCTCTCAAGAGCATGCCAATGATTATCTCCCGGGTTTGAAACAAACCGGCTTAGTTTGCTCACAGCAAACGAGATATCAGGCCTTGTTGCACTAGCTAAATACATCAATGAACCAATGATTTGGGAATATCTCAATTGATCCTTTGCTATTCGTTGGTTCTTTCGTAATAGCACACTTGGATCATACGGCGTTGGAGCAGGTTTGCAATCGCTATAGCCAAAGCGACTCAACACCTTTTCCACATAATGGGACTGCTCAAGAGTAATCCCACCGTCACCTTCTCTTAACAATTTAATGTTTAAGATGACATCCGCTACTCCCAAATCTTTCATTTCAAAGTTTTCGGACAAGAAGTCCTTGACTTCCTTAATCACATTAAGGTTCGTCCCAAAGATCGAGATGTCATCAACATACGGACACATAATCACTCCTTCACCCCCACCATAGCGGTAATACACACATTTGTCACTTCATTCACAACAAAGCGGCAGATGTTAAAATTCTGTCGAACTTCTCGTGCATTTGCTAGGAGCTTGCTTAAGGCCATACAAAGACTTCAACAACCTACACACTTTTCCTTCATGACCCTTTACTACAAATCCATCAGGCTGATCCATATAGATTTCCTCTTCCAACTCTCCATTAAGGAAAGCCGTCTTTACATCCATCTGATGAATGATCAGACCGTAGGAGGCAGCCAAAGACAGTAGCACTCTAATAGTGGTCAATCTAGCAATAGGTGAGTAAGTATCAAAGAAGTCCTCGCCTTCTTTCTGGGTATAACCCTTGGCCACAAGCCTTGCCTTGTACTTTTCAATCGTACCATCAGGCCTCAGCTTTTTCTTGAACAACCACTTACATCCTACAGGTTTACACCCATATGGACGTTCAACAACTTCCCAAGTTCCATTGCTCAAAATGGAATTCATCTCACTCTGGACCTCTTCCTTCCAATAGTCAGCGTCCTGCGATGAATAAGCCTCCTCAATGGTTCTTGGAGTATCATCCACTAGATATACAATGAAGTCATCACCAAAAGACTTTGTAGTCCTTAGTCTCTTACTCTTACGAGTTACTTCATTGCCCTCATCTATTGGATTTTCCTCAAAAATGGGCTCAATTTGTATAGGAGTGGAAGGTTTAGGAGAGAAGATAGATTCTTGGCCAGATGAGCTAAGTGTCTCTTTCATAGGAAATAAATCCTCAAAGGATGTGTCATTATTGGACTCAAAAATTGTACCTTCATTCATATCAGGTACTCCAGATTTCACTATTAAGAATCTATATCCAACGCTGTGAAAAGCATAACCAATGAAAACACAATCAACGGTTTTTGTCCAAGTTTACGCTTCTTTGGGATAGGCACATTCACTTTAGCCAAACAGCCCCAAGTACGTAAATAAGAGAAATTTAATCTTTTCCTCTCCCATTCCTTGAATGGTGTGATTTCTTTATTCTTTGTAGGAACCCTGTTTAGGACATGACAAGCAGTCAATATAGCCTCACCCCACCATTCCTTGGAAAGTCCCATTGTTTCTAACATGGCGTTAACCATCTCGCTTAGAGTACGGTTCTTTCTTTCGGCAACCCGTTTGATTGGGGCGAATAGTGAGGCGTCCTCTCATGGATTATTCCATGTTCCTCACAGAATAAATTAAACTCATTAGAAAAGTATTCTCCACCACGATCGACCTAACCCGTTTGATTTTTCTCTCAAGTTGGTTCTCGACTTGACTTTATAGATCTTAAAATAGTGAAAAGCCTCATCTTTGACTTTAATAAATACACATAGCAATATCTAGTAGAATCATCAATCAAAGTCATGAAATACCTCTTACCACCTTTCTCAACTCCCGTTCATCTCGCATAAATCGGTATGAACTAGTTCTAACGGTGCCAAATTTCTCGCCTCAGCTGCCTTGTGAGGCTTGCGAGGTTGCTTAGATTGCACACACACTTGACACTTAGAACCTTTGACTTGGGTAAATTTTGGGATTGAATTCATACTGGCTAACCGCATCATGCAACCAAGATTAATATGACAAAGTCGTGAATGCCAAACATCAGTCTCATGATTACAAACATGATTCACAATTTTATTCATGTCCGTCAAAGACAAACGGAACAAGCCTCCGCTCTCGTAGCCTTTTCCAATAAAAGTTCTAATTTTAGAAACAACACATTTATTGGATTCAAAAACTAGCTTAAAACTATTTATACACAATAGAGACCCGCTGACAAGGTTTTTATTTATCACGGGCACGTGATGCACGTTCCTCAGTCGCACGACTTTTCCTGAAGTAAACTTCAAGTCAACTGTGCCGACTCCACGTACAAATGCCTGCGACCCATTCCCCATCAACACGGAGGTAGCCCCTGCGACCTGGTAAGAAGAGAATAAGGATCTGTCAGCACAAACATGTATATTGGCCCCCATGTCAATCCACCAATCAGGTGAACGACATACGATAGAGCGGTAGGTATTGAAACATACCGGATGTTCCTCCTCGATGATTGCCAATAACAACGTTGGCGGACTTTTTCTGCTTATTGTCTTTGCGATCAGGGCAATCCTTTGCCCAATGATCAGTACCATTACAGACAAAGCAGTTTCCCTTTCCTTTATTCTTCTTCTTCTTGAAGCTAGTAGTTTGAGCGGCCTTGTTCTTGTTCTCAGGCTTTTCAGACTTATTTTTATTCTTCTTGTTGAATTGAAAGATTTTCTTTTGTACCACATTGGCACTAGAACTTTCTTTCCCACGTATATCTTTTGCCCTCGCTTTCTCCTCAATATTTAGAGACCCTGAAAGTGCATCTAGGCACTGATGTTATTTTGGTGATTAATGACAAACACTCATAATGACAATCTATGCAATTAAGTAAATGCTTAACTTAGTGCTTAGCAAATGACAAACCTCTAATATGATTATATTGCTATGAGACTAACATGTTATTGCCTAGTTGAGTATCAGTCTCATCTTTTAGAGGAAAATCAAATAGGAAGGTTAAGCAAAGATAAGGTATGCAATTTTGGTATCTATTCTATATTTGTTATTGCATTCCTTTCGTGCAAATGCATAGTGAACTCCAAGTAGCATGTTGATTTTATATATGCACATTGGTTCATGTCATATTTATTTGTGCATATATGTTCATTTGAGTTCATTATGGTATGCATGTATTAACTAGAGTTAAACTTCATATTGCTATAGATTGACTTGGTGCATGCATGTTTTATTTGTATATCTTCTCATGCAATTATCTTAGTGAAGTTTATCTAGTGTTGGATCACATCTTTACTCTTACTCCAAATATTATTTGCACATGTACAATTCGTGTATATTCTATCATGTGCTTCATTTAAGTAAAGTCTGTGATCCTTGCCATGATTTAATTGACTCATCATATTGGCAATTATCTCTCTAGTGCATATAGATCAATTACATATTCATCATGATGTACTTAGTAGAGAACATTTCTTATGTCAAGTGTTTCCATTTATATTGTGCTTCTTTATATGAAACACTTGTTGTAATCAACTGCTCACAAATATCAACTCTATTCATATCTATTGAGCTTTTGGGACTAATGTCTTTCATGAGTAGTTTGGAAAGAATTAGGTCCCGTCTGTATGATGACCAAGGTATCTTGGAGGATGATCATTGTCGAGGTCAACAAGGCAGCGGTGTCACCAAGAGTTGAGGACTAAGTTAAGAGCGACTTGGCGTGGAGATCGTCAGAGAGGATGATCAAGTCAAGGTTGATAGGACGAGAGTCTCATGAGGTGAATCGAGTCGAGTTGGACAAGGCGAAGATGTCATCAATTATATGGTGAAGGTCTTCATGCATCGACATCAAGAAAGAAGACGGCAAGTGACTATTTCTAGACTTGTATTATCTTTGATTTAATTTGAGTCTAAGGATTGCCGTACTATTAAGAGGGATGCGATGTTGAATGACTTTTAGATGTGTCAAGTGCTCAAGTGATCCATCCTTGTGAATCTTAGAAAGAGGGTGGTGTTGGTAGTGCCGGAAAGTGAGGGTTGTAGGTCTCTCTTGGTTTCTTTGTGAAATCTGTGGTTATCCTTTTAGTTTTGGGTAGTGAGACCTTGTTATTTGTGTAGCCCTCGTTCTTAGCTTTCGGAAGAGTCCAAAATCTCTGAAATCGGAGTCCGGAGTCAAAAGTTATGCTCGTTTTCGTCGAGCTGCTCAGTGCTGATTCGGACTATCCGGAGTTAGTCCGGACTATCCGGATAATCCGGAGTATCCGGACATTTATCCGGACTCTCGGGTTGGGTCTCTCTGTTAGCCTTTCTCGGTCAATCCGAGTATCCGGATTGAAGTCCGAGTCTCGGGTTGTCGTGATCTGCCCCAAACGGCTAGTTTTGGGGAGGTCTATTTATAGCCCTTCCTCCCTCTTTTTGAAGAGGCTTTTGGAGTGGATTTTTGAGGGGCTGTGTGGGGGGCTTTGAGGGAGCTTTTACCCTTAGATCTAAGTGATCCCCTTGTGAGAAGGGTTGGGAAGAGTTTGGGGAGTGAGTTTTGAGTTGGTTGAGCACTTGATTTCATCTCCAAGTTTGTTCTTCGTGAGCATTTGTTACTCTTGGAGGTTGAGGACTCCTAGACGGCTAGGAGGTCGCCTACGAGCCACCGGAGCTTTGTGTGGTTGGCCGTGGGAAGTTTTTGAAGGCCGGTTCCGCCTCCGTTAGGGAAGGAATCAAAGGAGTGAAGACCGGCGAGTGCATTTGTGCAACACCGGGAGGAAGAGGGTTGAAAGAGACCCCGACTCAAGTGTGACCGAGCCGCCTCAACGGAGACGTAGGATCCCCTCAAGGATCCGAACTTCGGGTGAAAAATCATTGTCTCCAAGTTTGCTTCTTTCTCTTGCTTTAGCATTTGATTTTGTATCTTGAAATTGCCCGATCTACTCTATTGTTGTGTTTGGCTCTAGATCTACATCATCCCCATGTACCTGATTGTATTTAGATCTTTTGTATTCAAGTAGATTGTTGAAAAATTGCAAAGATTTAAAATCTCCATTCGAAGTCTCCAATCCGGAGTATCCGGACTCCATAACCCGGACAGTCCGAACTATCCGGAGTATCCGGATTGAATACCCCGGACACTCCGGATTGTTCGGGACACTCGGGAGATTTTATTTAGCTGCAATATTTTTATTCCGCTGCATTTAGCTATAAAGTTTTTAATTCGCCTATTCACCCCCCCTCTAGACGACATCCCCTGTCCTTTCAGACCCAATGAGACCAGCAACGCTGAACTCTTGTCTCTTGTGTTTTAGAGTAGTGGCAAAATCCCTCCAAGAAGGTGGCAGCTTCGCATTGATGCATCCCGCCCAAACTTGTCGGGTAATGCACATGTAAAATTCTCAAGTTTTTTCGCAAAAGCTTGAACCTCATGAGCCTGTTCTACTACAGAGTGGTCATCAACCATCTTGTAGTCATGAAACTGCTCCATGACATAGAGTTCACCGCCGCGTCGTGCTCAAATTTTGCCTCAAGTGCATCCCACATTTCTTTACCACTTGGCAAAATCATATACACATCAACAAGATTTTCTCCAAGAACAATAATCACAGCGCCTCTAAACAAGTTATCCGCAGCTGTGAAAGCACTCTCCTGCTCAGGAGAGAGCCCACCCTCAGGCTGTGGCTTGCCTTGCGCAACGTGATACACGTTCATGGCAGTCAACCACAAAATCATCTTAGCGCGCCAACGCTTGTAATTTGTGCCGTCAAATATAGTTGGCTTAAGTGCGGCAGCAAAACCAGTAGTTGTAAAATTCCTAGTATAAGGTTTTTGGATTATTGGAAATATTAGGAATTTTCTCAATATTTTAATCCACAGAATTATGTAAATCATGATTAAACAATGATGAAATTTTTGTTCAAAGCCAAAGGTACTAGATAACAAATTATCTATCTCATACGCAAAGACTAAAGAACAAGAAATCAACATGAATAAAACACGGTATAAGTTAATATACCCTTGAGCCGGTGCCACCGTTAGCACAACAGCGCAGTAACATTTTCGCTTCGCCATGACGGTGAAGTAGACGATCACAAGTTGTCGCAGATGAAGCCTTGGTGCGGTGAAGGCGCGTTGCGATCTGATGCGCTTCGGGAACACCTTTGAGCGATCGCGTGGTACGCTCCCAAAAACCTTATCGGCCTTCTATCTCGAGCAAGATCTCAAGAAGGACGAGGTTCCGGAGGCCTGCTCCCTCCGCTGCTTGTGCGCGCAAGAAAACGGAGTCGGGAATGCAAAAGACAGCAGCAGCTACAAGGATGGAGTATTGTTCTGCAGATGGAGAAAGGCACATGTCCGTTACTAGTAACTGACTCCATCAAGACGTCCGTTACTAGTAACTGACGGCGTTTATGACCCAGCCATCAACCACGTCGATTCGTAATCGACGGCGGCGATTCTGGTCATAAACCGACCACATTAATCACTGAAACGGCAAAACAAACCGCTCTCGCGCAGACTGGCCTGCGCACGTGTACGCACACGCCACGCAACGGCTCGGCTCGGCGCGCGCGTATGGCACAGCCTTTACCCTTTTCCACCTTGCTAATTGAGAGACACACAACTTAACTATTTAAGTTGATCAAACCTTCTCTCAATTACCCATATGATACTAAACCAATTTCATGACTCCTAGTATTCTAATGGGCCTTTTGAAATTTCTATTAAATTAATTATGGACCAACCCCATAATAATCTAACACGTTGCTGATCCGTCGCTAGGATGCCCAGTCCCTGGTATCATCGAGGAAACCGATCCAGCATCGATCCATGCAGCGCAAATTGATCCATCACCCAAACAACAAACGCAAGGAAGACGAAGCAAATCGAATCGGCAGTGATGCAAAATCTTCCTTTCCTTTTTATCTCCTCCGTCAATCCATCCTCCTTCCATGAGATCTGTATAATGTTTGAGCCTATTCGGAGATGCCTTCATCAATTGTAATCAACCGGACTTATAAGACCTTGTGTTTAGCTGGGTTGATCCTGTTTAGACGAGAGGGATTTTGCTAGGACCTAGTAGACTAGTAGTATGAAAATTTTGAACCAAATACCAAGCAAATCCAGATGCTCATCTATTCGATGACTAGGGAGGCAGGCACTAATGGCAGCTAGGACCTGCAGCGACGAACAAGCCAAAGAAATCCAACAAATCACAGCGGCTTGCATTAAGTATGTACAACGGTAGAGATTGCATTAAGTATGTATAGTAGTAGTAGAGATGGCTACTATCTATATACTATTCTATGTTCACTTATAGACAAAATTAAAGATAACTACTACAATAGATAATATATTAAGGTTGTCTTTATAAGATCTTATAATCTTTTAATGATAGTATGAAAATGTGTTATCGTAGACAATAAATTATGTAACGGTGTTTAATGTTGTTTATATATCCGTTTCTTCACGAAGTAACAGCTATACTCTAACTTCTTCGTATCAATGAAAATTTTATATAGGAAAACATATAGACAGCTAATATCATGTTACCAAACAGGTAATCCGTTGTTAACTCGTGACAGCTACACCAGTAACACCACTCACTCTCTGGCCCTGGGGCGGTCACGGAGCGCACAGCAGCAGCGGCGACGTGACGTGCCGGGCGCACCCAACCAAACCCCGACGACGGCGACGTGATCCGTGGCCCGCTCGCGTGCCGTCCGGCCAGCTGCTCAGAACGATAGGCGGATTGGACGTGCCGGATAAGGCGGCCGCAACCAATCCCTCTGCAGCAGAAGTATGGAGGAGGGGTCAAGTCACACAGTGGCGGCATCAGGCGGCGCCATCGCTGATGTGAACCGTGGTCCTGGAGCGACGCTGACCTGTTATCACAGACTCGGGTGGAAGCTAAGCTGGCCCGACAATCAACATTCCTACACACACACACGTATACATGTACGTATATGTATACACGTATACATGTACGTATACGTATACGTATACGTATATGTATATATACATATACGTATATGTATACATATATATATATACGTATATGTATGTACGTATATTCGTATATATATGTACGTATATGTATGTACGTATACGTATGTATATACGTATATATATACGTGTATATATACGTATATATACGTGTATATATATATATACGTGTATATATATATATGAATGATTAACATGCAAAGTTGTAATCTAGTCCTATGAAAATAAGTGGTAGAGTTAATTTTTTTTCTTTTCGAGTATTTGTTATATAACTGTAATATCTACCTATGATTAACATGTATCATTATAATCTAGCCTTATCAAAATAATTGATGAAGATTTTTTTTTGTTAATGTGATAATTTCTCTCTTTCTTTAGATTATTGTGGGATTTGTTTTGCCCTTAAAACGATTGAGATACTTATAATATCACAAATTATTTTTATTTATATACATATGAGAAAAGCATGCATACTAGAAGGGGCAGGGTTCACATTCTCGTTTCGCCGGCGATTTTCGCGGATTCGGCGGTACCGGTTTTCGAGGTAAACCGCGTGAAAACCGCGAAAAACCAAACGAATTTCGAATTCAAAAAATTTGAACGCTGGTCAAACCGATTGGAGAAAACCGCGATATTTATCGAAAAACCGCGCGGTTTGTGCGAAAAACCGAGCGGTTTTCGCGGTAAACCGCGCTAAGCCGGAAAATGGGGGGGGGGGATGAGGAAAAAAATGGGGAAAATGCAAAAACAAATGTTGTAAAAATTGTAAAAAAACAGGGGAGGCTAAAATTGAGTGAAACACATCAAAAAAAAATCCAAAATGATCTCTCCTAAATTTGAGAAAAATTCGACATGACCTTTGCAATATTTTAAACAATTGAAAGTTGTAAATTAGACATTTAGCAATAATATATCAATTAATAATCTTTCATTACAATACTACAATCACACAAGTGCAAAAATAGGCATTTAAATAACCACATAGTAAAAGCATTCGCAATTTCAGTACCATTCATTTGTCACCACCATTTACATTATAATACATTTCAATTGAAATTGTGGAATAGGCATTACCATAGCTTTGTCATTTTTCCATTATCGCATAAATACCATGTTCGACCTACATGAACGGAATGTCAGTAAATATTTCGACTTGCAATGTACACTTGGTATAATATCAAGTTGCACTGAAATGAAACATGCAAATGAAATATTACCTTCGGGGCTACGGGTAGTATTGTTGCGTGTACACTTGGTTGGCCATATTGTATTCCTCGATAGACATCAAGGCCAATCCTCGTGTAGCTAGCAACTCCGCCTTATAATCGTGCCAGCTTTGCCCCGTCCATGTGCTTGTTGTTTGCCATTGTTGATACAACATGGTATAAAACTCAGGGTCCTGCCATTCGTAGACCCATAGCGTGGGAGTTTGTGCATGAGCGTCGGGGATGACGTAGTCATAGCTGCTATATGAGCTTATGTCTCCGTGGCATCTCAGGGACGCCATAGGAGCTAGAGCTAAAGCTGTCCTGTGGTGCGCATGCGCCCTTTACCTTCTCCTTCCCCTTAATAGTTGTCCTCTATGATTGAGGAGCGCCATGATCTCTATCCTGTGTTGCATGAGTGTACTGCGACTCTCTTGTAAATTCGATGGGTTGAGGATCTTCTGATTGGTGCATGGCAGGTTTAGAGGTATTGTCGCCACCATCGCCATCGGTGTCCGTATTCGAGCTGCTATCATTGGACTCTTAGTATGTTGGGCTCTTAGGATCCGCACTCTCAGTAGAGTCATCACTCCCTACATCTGTTGTGTGTTTACCCTTTTCTTTGGAGGATACTCTTCTTTTTGTTGCATCCTTTCTCGAAACTGATTGGTGCTTCCTTTTCCCTGTATGGGTGTCCCCGACTGTCTTGTCTGCCCATTCGAAGATATTTTTAGCCCCGGTGTCCTTTCTTAACTCAGTAGGGTGAACCGAATCTGTGATAAGCTGGGATGGAAGAGGGGTGTCACTCTCTGTATCTTCCTCGTCAAGTAATGGGTCACCGTTGGATCTTCCTTTATCCATCCACAGTCGGATCTGGTTTGTATCATCACATAGTGTTAGCTCCATAAGCTGCTGGAATGGATCGTCTTCATCTGAACGCCTTTGATTTTTTGCAGCTTGAATTCAAAGTCGAAGGTTGTAGTTGACATACACCAGCTATGTAGCTTCTTGTATGACAAGCGGTTGCGGATTTTTGTGTGGATGAATGCACATGTACTCCAATTGCGCTCACAACCACTAGAAGATGCACACTGTGACACGAGACATACGGCAAACCGCTGTAGCGTGGGTGTGTCCAATCCAAACACATCTCACCAATGTGCTGTAAATTAACGAATAAAATAGTTAGTACTGACGAGAGTACCGTTACATTCGAGACGGTGCAAGAAAAATACCAGGGGATGTTTTGTCATCTTGTGCCATCCTCGCAGCTAGAGTTGATGAGAACGATCCAACCTTCCTCTTGAAAATGTCGGCGTCTTGAAGAGCTTGCGCGGCGCTATCAGTGTCCTCAGCAAGCGCTTCAAAGGCATCCCGGAGATTTGGCAAGGAGTTGGTCGTGCCGTAAGCGTAGGTAGTCCGCGGGTTTAAGGTGGCAACTGTACGATGTGAAACGAAGCATTTCAGTACAATATACAACATTTGTACAACTGCAATATACTGTATTGCAGGGAAGAATATATTACCGGCATTCATATAAGTGTTGCGCGTTAAGTCATCCATTCGTCTGTCCACCACGTCCATGTACTTGTCTTTCGTTGCTGGAGACTCATAGAACAAACTGTCGTACTCCTGTCGCACTATGGTGTACCGTAGGATTGTCTCACTCAAAGTAGGCACCCTGTCCTGATCGACGAATCGCAAGAAGGCGTACAACGGTTCCACCGACTTCACAACTGATCGAAGATTTTCCCACCAGTCCAAACTTAAGAGGTAGCCATACACGTACCTCCCCTCGGTGTTATCAACAAAGCGAGAGTTTACAAATTCTTCGGCAGTCATCCATTGCATGAACTTGTCTTTGCGCCAAAGGAAACTGTCCAAGAACATATAGTTAGTGCCGAAACGAGTTGCATTCCACTTGACCAACTCGCCTCCAATGTATTTCTTCATCATAGCATGTATCTTCGAATGGTTATATATCCATCGAGAGATTTTTCTTGCACTCTTAATCACCGAGGTGTGATATGGGAACTCTCCAATCTCCTTCAGCATCAAATTAATGGTGTGGGCCACGCAAGACTGCCACACTATGTTGCGATGGTGCCGTGCGATGAGCTTGCACGCTTTCTTGTAGTTCGCACCATTATCTGTAACAATCTGCACCACATTTGACGGACCCACCTCGTTGACTTCTGAAGATATTTCCTGCGTGACCAAACAAAACAAGGTACGACAATTACATTATATGTATGTTAATTCAACTTCAGAAGAATAAAAACAAAACCAATTACCTTGGTCAAGTACGAAGCATCCTGAGAGACGCCGGTAGCATTGACGGATTTGTGGAAGAATATGGTACCATTACAGTAAATCATGAAGTTTATTATACTCATGCGTATCAGCCCTATCCAAGAATCACACATGATTATTACTCCGTACGTAGACCACTGCTGCATGAACTTTGCAAAGCTCTCCTTAATTTCTGCTTCATTAACGTCTAAATATTTCCCATCTATATCTCAACCACTCGGGGACGGGATACCCTCGCCTACAAATGAAACATAAATGTTAGCTATGAATCAGAGTACAACTGAGCGACTATTTTAAATCTCACTTACCGTATTTTTGTGTTTCCCGAATGGCGCTGACAAAGTATGGACTATCTGCTTTCCACCCTGCGATACCAGCAGCATGGTACCATTTGGCCCACGCAGAATGGACATGCTGCTTCCCAGCCTTCCCCTTCTGTGTCCATGGATGGGTGTCAATCCTTGGTTGTACCGGGGCATGGGCCACACCAATATTGTAATCCCCCATCGCCGGTGGTCTTTCTCGCTGCAACGAACTCCGAAACATCCTCGACAACAGACCGGGGCGATCTCCTCCAGCTCTCTTGGAGGAGCCACTGCCACCACCATGCTCATACCTCCCACCTGCCCAGCTTCTAAATTCTACCTCCGTCCTAGAGGTAGCCATGGCATGCTGGAGTTGGGCCTCCTCATCAGCATCACCTGTGTACTCTGAGTATACACTTGGCCTCGGTGGAGAATCTCCAGCTGTTGCTGCTTCTTTCCTCATCATCTCATCTCTCCTGCCCTTCCTCTTCTCCTTCATTATGTCTAGCTAATTCTGAAAGTACTCACGAACGTCTACAGGAATTTTAGTGCAATGGACGACACCCGTACCACGCCCTGCTAAGTGCTGCTTGAATCGGGTCGCACCACCTCCTTTCTTCTCTTTGAGACAGTACTTGCATCAAAATCTAGCACCCATCTTATCACCATGCTCCCACACCACGTCGGTATCTGCCATCTAATAAAACAACACAATAAGCATTTCATCATAAACACATAGTGCATTCCATCACAATGTGAAACAAATGGTACTGGAAATTTTCAATGAAAGAAAAATATAATTCATCCAACATAATGACCAAATTGTCCTAGTTAAACAAATAATAATGCAATAAGATATCATATCATATCATATCATCTCATGCCCATTAATCGACATTCAACGGTTCGGACGAAACCGGTTGTGACCTGTCTTATCAAGTACACAAACAGATATATACCTCTCTATCAAATGAACAAACAAGTAAGAACTGATTTTATCGACTTGTGATTTCTGTTTTCTACACAGTTGAAAATTCCCATAGTATTGTGTTCAACTCATCCACATATGAAAAACATAAGAACTGCACCTACTCAGAGTATGCACCACCATACAAAAAGAAAATATGCATAGCATTTAATCAATCAATCTACATTACAAAGAGTCAGAGACTCAGAGCTACTTCAATTCAACAAAAGACAGCATTACACATTTATTTGGCCAAGCATTTAATCAATCAACCATTTGGCCAACCATTCAATCAATCAATCATGCGGCTAAGCATTTAATCAATCATGTCTTCATGTGGCTACATGCTACCGAACGGTTTTGAAAAAACCGATCGAAAAACCGAAGAAACCGAGCGAAAAACTTACCAAATTTCGCGAAATTCGTCGATCTGCAACTTTTTCGCGTGAGCCGCGGTAAACCGCAAAAACCGCGAGGTAAACCGCCAAAACCGCGCGGTTTTCCTCTCTTCTCTGGCGGTTTCCCTGCGCGTGGTGGCCGGAAGGCGGCGGCGTCGCCCTGGTCGGGAGTCTCTACGACTAAGGAAAGTGAAGGCCAATAATTGAGCTTCAGCTCGGGAGTGAGGAAGAGCCGCACAAAACCCACTTCGGGTGGGCCAAACAAATGCAGCTGGGTTGCACTCGGGCCGGCCGGCCCACGACCGACTCGGCCTGTGGGCTGAAAGCCCACAGGCCGAGTTTTTTTCCCTATTTTCTACGATTTGAAATGTCTCAACAAGGTCTCTAAAATTCGTTTTTTCTACGAAATTTAGCACCAAAGGCCCTAAAGAAATTAATACTAATTTTTAGGATAAATTTTTATAAATTTTTTAAAAAATTTAAATTTGAATTTCAAATCGGCTAGTTTACCGAGCGGTATGCGATCTCGAACCGGCTCGGTAGACGCGAAAACCGCGGTTTACCGCGGTAAACCGGCGGTTTACCGCGGTAAACCGGCGGTTTTGCGAACCCTGAGAAGGGGGCTCCTTAATACGAACTTTCAATGAGATTATGGAACAAAAAAATATGTCAACTTTCAACTAGGTTAGGTAATTTCTACTTTTCAAAATGCTAATTTGATGTTACTCGTAGCTAAGTATCCCCTGTTATTCATAGCTCCACCGCGCTTCCACTGCCGCGATTGTTGACAGTATCCATTCAACAACATTTTGAATTTAAAAAAAAAATCAACTTTCACCTGTTAAAAAATAGGGAACTTCCAATTCAAATTGGAAAATTTTCACCAATGGAACTTTCAATTCAATTGGGGAAAAAATCATATGAGGAACTTTCAATTCAATTGGTAAAAAAAAAATCATCTGAGGATCTTTCAACAGGGAATTAGTAACTTTCAAGTGAAAAGGGAAGGGGATTTTGAAGTTCTCAAGATCAAAATTGAACTTTGACTCAGTTCGAAGAAAACTTTCATCCCAAATCGGCGCACTTTCAAGTTTCAACTGTGCTGTAGTTACCTTAGCCGGCAATGAAGGCGGCGTCGTTCACATCTGAGATGTTGGTGTGATCTCAATCCGCTACTCCTCAAGCCTTGCGGGAAAACTTGCTCGGTTGCTCCCCTGTGGTGGCACACTGCAATGGAGGATCTCTACGTTGATAGCGAAGCCGATGTAGCTCCTCTGTCCACACTCCGGCGTCTCGTCAGCTTAAGGGCCTGTTTGTTTCAGCTTTTGATTCTCTAAAATCTGATTCTGGATTGTGGTTTTTGAGAAGCTGATTCTCCAAAAGCTAGAATCCAAAAGCACATATGAAGTGGATTGTGGATTCTAGTGTATATAAGTGGGGTGGATTGTCAGAATCGGATTCTAGAATCAGACTGTTTGTTTCTGATTCTGCTTTTGGGATCAGAATCCAGAATCAAAAGCTAAAACAAACAGGCCCTAAGTTGCGTTTGGTTCAAAGTCAAAAGATGATACTATCTATCTTTTTTTTCACCCGTCCTATTTAATTAGTTAGATAGATGGATGGATAAAAGCAACCAACTCTCAGAAATATTCCTCGTAGATGTTAGATCAGTCCATCCCATGAATTTAGTTGGATGAGCACATGCCATGAATTTTTCTCATCCTACCGACCAAATTTAAACTCTCATCCTATCTTACTCTCGTCCCTCCAACCAAACAAAAATTTTGCTTATCATATCTATCTCTTATCCCTTCAACTAAACATGAATTTAAATAGCTTTATCACTATCAAAGTAGATGGTCTCATTCTATTCACTTTTGCCATTAGACCAAACGACCCTGTGGCCAGCGTGTAAGACTGGCGAGGTGGATATCTCTGCAGACACCTCCTAGCATGGAGAAAAACGCCAGACCACATCCATTGGCTGGACGTGGAAGAAAGTTGAATCCAACGTCGCATAGGAAGTGACCACAATTTGTAATGCGCCAATATCCACGTAATAGCAATTTTGACTTTCAAAACAGAACAATAAGAACTCTTAACATCTTCGTACTAATATAAAAGAAGTAGTCGGTGGTTACTATGATGGGGCGTAAGTAGTCACCCCATCCAACTCCCACTTCCGCGGTTCCGCCTCTAAAACTAACAAAAGCCGGATAAAATAATATCATAACGAATAAATATTAATTTTTTAAAAATTCTCTAACAAAAAAGACATAACAAAGGAGTAGTAATCACTTTTTTTTTAAAAAAAAGAGTAAGTCCATTTTACACCTCTGAACTATGAAAAAAAGTCCAAATAACCCTCCAAACTATAAAATCGGTTATTTAACACCCTCAACTATTAATATCAGATCAAATCACACCCTATGTCAGTTTTCCTTGGCTGTTTTGCATTTTCTATATATAATTAAGGCAAAAAAAGGATTAATTTTTTTTAAAATTTTGTTTGTATAATCCTAAGGAAATACTTATACTCCTATAAAAATTTCAGACAATGATCACACTTGTACAATTTTATAAAATTCTGACAGGGTCACTGTCTCAATTAAGAGTTTTATGATTTTAATTTTTATGAGACATGAAATTATGTTCAATTCATTTGAGAATTTTTGTGTGTGATCTTAGGGGTTTAAAATGATACTATAAAATTTTCAGATAATTATCAAACACGTACATTTTTATAAAAATCTGAAAGTGTAATTGCCATTTTTAAATTGCAGCTATTTTTTATTTTTCTAAATGTAATTAATTCTTTAAAATTTTCTAGAGACATTTTTGGAACATTTTGTTGGTGGATTATGGTTTAATTAAATTTTCTTAAAATTTTATTCTTGCATGATTATGAACTTCAGATGTTACAAATAAAAGCTTTTATTTGTTGCATTTTTTATTTGTAACATCTGAAGTTCAAAATTATGCAAGCATAAAATTTGAAAAAAATTTAATTAAACCCTAATCTACCTCTAGAATGTTTCTAAGAAGTCTCAAGAAAATGTGAAAGTATTTAATACATTTAGATAATAAAAAACATCAATAAAATTTTAGATTTTTATAAAAATATACAGATTTAATCATCATTTGAAAATTTTATAGTACTATCTGTAAAAGCCTAGGATAGCAAAGAAAAATTACCAAATGAATTGAATATAATTTGGTTTCTTATAAAAATCAAAATCAGAAAACCCTTAATTGAGACAGTGACCTTGTTAGAATTTTGTAAAATTGTACAAGTGTGATCATAGTCTGAAATTTTTATGAAAGTATAAGTATTGCCTTATGATCATAAAAAAATTTCAAAAATTGTGCATCACCTTTTGCCTTAATTATATATAGGAGATGCAAAACAGCCAAAGAAAATCGCTCTAGTGTGTGATTTGATATGGTATTGATAGTTGAGGGTATTAAATAACTGGTTTTATTGTTTGAGGGGTTATTTGAAAAATTTTTATAGTTCGGTGGTATAAAATAGATTTATTCCAAAAAAAAAAAACAAGAGTTGTAATGTCGAGGGGGCATTTCGGTCAATTTGTCCCTTCCAAGGGCAATATGGACAGCTTCTGTGAGCAGAGCGCGCGCTGAGGATATTTACATCCACGGCTTCTGTGATGGAGAGCCTAGGCCGAGCAGAGCAGACATATATTCATAGATAGAGTAAGCAAGCAAGCTCCTCAGTGCAGGCTCCAGCTCCACCACCAAAACCACCAGCTCCGATCCCCGAATGCCGCACACCATAGACCCCTTCTAGAAGCTTCCAGAAGCACTCGCAAGCCGTACGTGCATGCAGGAGTTCCAGCCCATCCCCGGCCTGGCCGGGCGGCTGTTCGGCGGCACGACGGATCCGCCGGGCCTCCGCAGCGGCGGGGCGCCGCTGCCGCCGGAGGAGGTGCGGTGCCCGCGGTGCGACTCGGCCAACACCAAGTTCTGCTACTATAACAACTACAACCTCTCGCAGCCGCGCCACTTCTGCAAGACCTGCCGAAGGTACTGGACCAAGGGCGGCCTCCTCCGCAACGTCCCCGTCGGCGGCGGGTGCCGCAGGCCTAAGCGACCCGCCGCCGCGGCCGCCGACGTCGACAAGAACGCTGGCGCCCACCGCGACACCAAGAACGCGCGCTCCGGCTGCACTGGCGGCTCCAGCGTCAGCCCCGCCGCCTCTGCCGCGCCCGCGTCGAACAACGTTGGTGCAGCTGCCGCGGCCCACTCGAGCGGCGGAAGCACGACAGCGACGGGCGTCGGCCCCAGCGCCTTTACGACCGACGCGCTGCCTCTGCCGCCGCCGCCGCCGATGTTCGCCGACCAGGCGGCCGCGTTTGCGTCGCTCTTCGCGCCGCTGCCGCAGCTTCCGTCTTTCAGCTTCACGGCGCAACCCAAGGCAGAGGAGTATGTCGCCCCTGCGCACACACTGACAGAGCAACCGTCGTCGGCGTCGTCCACCGGAGACCACATGGCGCCGTTCTCTGTACGGTCAGGTGGCGCGGCGATGGCATCAGCAACCGACTGGCCACCGGCAGCGGTTGACGCCGCCGAGATATTCGACGTCGCCGGCGACACGTCGTCGTACTGGAACCTGGCGAGCTGGACGGACCCGGACGGGACCATATACTTGCCGTAGTGCGCCGTGCTTTAACGATCGTGCGGCCGGCCACGTACTGAATTCGATCGCTTGCTTCAGCTGTGGTTAAAGACTCGTCTAATTGTAACCACATTGTAATCGTATATGTGCGTGCACGGGCGGAAATACACACTTTATACGTATAACTCTATAATCTTGTACAATAATTTTGTAAGATAATAAATCTAACACATATATTTGAAATGTACTAAAAGTACAATACAAATAGTTATAAGGTCCTAAAAATCTCAAATAAGTAAATCGGAACCAATTCAATCAACAAATTTGATCCATTGAAAAGGTGATCTTGTAGCACTTTTCTGGGCCCTAGTACCACCCTTGCGTGCCTGCAAGATTGGCTCCTCACTACTACAGAACTGGGCATCACAACCGGCCTATTAGAAGCGGTCTGGTGCGAACCCGTTGTGATCTTCGCACTAGAAGCGGATCGTTGGCAACGGTCCGGAGAGGGCTTCCAGAAGCGGTTTAAGACACGAACCGCTTCTGAAGGTTGCGTTCTAGACGCGGTTCTTTTCTCAAACCGCTTCGATTTTGAGCGGTTTGAGAAAAGAACCGCTTCTAAACTCAACCTTCGAAGCGGTTCGTGTCTCCAACCGCTCTCGAAGCCCTCCCGCAAGCAGCGCATTTAAACCCTTCTTCCTCCATGTGCCAGTGAGGTGCGAATACGATCGAGCAGAGAAGGCCACCAAGCTACTTCTTGGGGAGGTGCTGTCCAAATTTTTAATTGGAGGTGATTAGCTCTAAATTAAGTGTTTCAAAGTTAGTAACATCATGTGAACATCCTTCTCACCTAGATATTGCTATTTTTTCAATGGATGTGGAGAAATCTTGAACTTTTAAGCATTATCGAAAATTTGTTTTTCGTGCCTTGTTTTTGTTGTTGTATGAAGATGTAGGGTGGAGATCTAGTTCAAAATATGACATTACAAGGTAAAGGTGATTGGAAGCTTTAGATCTAGGTGGTTGTTAGCTTTAGAATCTTAAATATCACAATATTGGAAGAGATCTAGGTATAACATTGCAAGGAAGTAATTATTGGTGTATGAAATAAAATAGAAAAACATGTAGAAGAATAAAAAATAATTACAAAGATAGGAAGGGATACAAAATAATTAGAAAGGTAGGTCTTTAATTGGATGACGGTGTAGGTGGAGTTTTTTTTGGTTGGGTTTAAATGTTACGAAATTTAAGTTAGGTTATAATTTTTCTAACGGAATTTGTTATAATTTTTAATGAAATTATAACTTGGTATAGATGAATCGGCAATGGATGTACAATGCGGACCGTCGCTCGAGAGAGTTCATTGATGGCGTGCAGGCTTTTCTCGATGCGGCCGTTGCATTATTGCCTCCAGGCAGTTTCATATGTTGTCCGTGTGTAGATTGCAAGAACGAGAAGGAACACTCCCAGCGATTGCAAGTTATGAGCCACTTGATCATGAGAGTTTTCATGCCAAACTATACCTGTTGGACCAACCATGGCGAAGTTGAGGTGATTAGCCAGGAAGACGATGAAGAAGACAAGGAAGAGGAAGATGGATTCAACAGTAACCCGGACGACACGCAATACTGTTCCGTGGAAGAAACACTTGGTGACTTTGGTGATGATGAGCTAGACCAGATCTTTGCGTGACGGAGAGGAGACTACAGATGAAAGACGATTCGAGAAGTTCCAGCGCATGTTAGAGGACCACGAACTCCTTTGTACCCAAACGTAGGCGGGACCACAAAAAGCTGCGTACCACACCGGAACTCTTGCAATGGAAGGCTAGAAATGGTGTGTCGATAAGGGATTCGATGAGGTGTTATCACTCGTAAAGAAGGTGCTTCGAAAGATAACACTCTGCCTCGAATCTACATATGAAGCCAAGCAAGTCGTCATCCTTTGGGATTGGAAATCACGAAGATACACGCGTGTCCTAATGATTGTATCTGTATCGTAATGAGTATGCCGATTTGGATGTTTGTCCAAAGTGCGAGAGAATCAAGGTATAAGGTGAAGCGTGGCGATCCAGTGAAATAGATGGGGGCGTAAGAAGAAGAGACCTCCAGCTAAAGTGTTGTGGTATTTCCCTGTGATCCTCCGATTGAAACGTATGTTTGCTAACAAAGCGCATGCCCAGATGATGCGTTGGCACAAAGAAGAGCGTAAGGACGACGGGATGCTTAGACACCCTGCAGATGGCTCACAGTGGAGGAAAGTCGATCGGATGTACCCGGACTTCGCAGATGAGGTGAGAAACATAAGGTTTGGGTTGAGTACCGATGGGATGAATCCTTTCGGAGAATTGAGCAGCATCCATAGCACCTGGCCCGTTACACTATGTATCTATAACATTCCTCCATGGCTGTGCATGAAGCGAAAGCACATCATGATGCCGTTGTTGATCCAAGGCCCCAAGCAACCCGGAAATGACATCGATGTCTACATGAAACCATTGGTTGAAGATCTTGTGACGTTGTGGGACGATGGTGCAATGGTATGGGATGAGTACAAAAGGGAGTATTTCACCCTCGTGCATTGTTATTTGTAACAATCAACGATTGGCTCGCTCTCGGTAACTGTCCGCCTAACTAACAAAGGATATAGAGCCCGCATCCGATGCTTAGATGAAACGGACGGCACGTGCACGAAAAACTCTCGGAAGGTTGTGTACATGGGTCACCGTAGGTTTCTTCTTCTGAGTCACCCGTTGCGGAAGGAAGGTAGGAAATTTAACGGCAACTGACCTTCGTGCAAGGCCTCGGATCGTAGTGGGCCACGTGTGTTTGCTATGGTAAAGGATTTGAAAGTAGTATTTGGAAAGGGTCCCGGAAGCAAACATGTGCAGAATGAGGATGGTCATGCACCCATGTGGAAGAAGAAGTCAATATTTTGGGACTTGCCTTATTGGGAAGTTATGGAGGTTCACACTTCACTTGACTTCATGCACATCACGAAGAATGTCTGCTTGAACCTGCTAGGCTACATAGATATGTACGAAAAATCGAAAGATACACTGCAAGCTCGGAAGGACCTTAAACTCTTGGAACTGAGGAACGACCTACATCCCGAAAAGAGAGAGAAAGGACAACATTACCTACATCCTGCGAGCTACACTCTAAGCAAAGAAGAGAAAAAAAGCGTGATAGAGTTCCTGAACAGTGTGAAGGTCCCTTCCGGATACTCCTCGAATGTAAAGAGACTCGTAAACACGAAAGAGAATAAAATCGTACACATGAAATCTCATGACTGTCTTGTGTTAATGACACAGTTGCTCCCAGTGGCTGTGAGAGGCATACTGCCCGAGTGGGTACGAGGGACAATCACAAAGCTGTGTTCTTTTTTCAACGCGATTTCACAGAAGGTCATCGACCCAGATAAACTAAGTAAGCTGCAGGATGACGTGGTACAAAGTTTGGTTAGCCTTGAGATGATCTTTCCTCTTGCATTTTTTGATATTATGGTTCATCTCACTGTTCACCTTGTCAAAGAGATAGGTATCCTTGGACTGTGTATCTACACAACATGTTCCCTTCGAGAGGTACATGAGTGTGCTAAAGAAGTATGTTCAGAACCGTTCTCGTCCTAAGGATGCATTGCCGAGGGTTATGGGACAGAGGAGGTGATTGAGTTTTGTGTGGATTACATTAATGATCTAAACCCGATCGGCGTCCCTATATCACGCCATGAGGGAGGCTACGAGGAAAAGGGACACTAGGAAGGAAAGCAATTGCATGCAATGATCTTCTTACATTTAAGCAATCACATTTCACGGTTTTGAAACAATCAACTGTAGTGGCCCGTATGTCCTTGAGCACAAGAGTATTCTACGCCGCGATTTCCGGGAGGTATGAGGATTGGATAACAACAAGCACATGGATTCTTTCTAGCTTGGTTACAAAAGTACATCCTTTTGAGAGGGTCAAACAATGAGCAGTTAACGCTTGGCTCGGGGACCATCTAGTGAAATCGTGACATTTAAAGTACGAGATAAATGGTTACACATTTTACACGGATCGCGGGGATAACAAGAGCACCAACCAAAATAGCGGTGTCCGTATAGACGCCGAAGACAACAAAGGCAAGGTGGATACATATTATGGTTTCATAGAAGAGATATGGGAGCTTGACTATGGACCTTTGAAGGTCCCTCTATTTAAGTGCCAATGGGTCAAACTGACTTCAAGCGGCGTGAAGGTAGACAAATACGGTATGACAATCGTGGACCTCACCCAAGTCAGCTATAGGCACGAACCGTTTGTCCTCGCGAACGATGTGAGACAGGTCTTCTACGTAATGGACATGTCAAGCAAACCTAAGAAGCATAAGGACAAGCAGAAAGATTGTAGTACTAAGCCGAAGCGACACGTGGTTCTACAAGGCAAACGAAGGATTGTTGGAGTTGAGGACGTCACGCAGACGAGGAAGAGTATAGTCGATTCGACGAGATCCCTCCTTTCACTGTGGATGTCGACATAAGCCTCCTCAATGACACGGATGTGGATACTCCTTTCATACGTCGCGATCATAATGAAGGAACACTTGTAAAGACAAAATGCGTTACTACTTAAGATGTACCCCTCTTGTATGAACTATGTATATGTAAGTCTTTACGAGAGGAAGTGTTTATTTGGAATGAATGTAAAGTGCCAAAATTCGGAATGAAACTAAAGTGCTCAAAGCATTTTGTAAAAATTATGGAATGAAAGTAAAGTTCTAAAAGCTTCTTAAAAATTAAATGAAATGGCAAGTGCAAAAAGCATTTTTAAAAATTATGAAATGAAATGTCATTCTAAAAGCATTTTTAAAAATTATGAAATAAAATCAGTCGAAAAGAATTTTTAAAAATCTGAAATGAAACTAAATTGCTAAAAGCACTTTTTAAAAATTATGAAATTAAATCAAGTGCTAAAAGCATTTTTAAAAATTATGAAATGAAAAAGTGCTAAAAGTATTTTTAAAAATCTCAAATGAAACTAAATTGCTAAAAGCATTTTTAAAAAATCAAATGAAATGAAGTGCTAAAAGCATTTTTAAAAATTATGAAATGAAATCGAGTGCTAAAAGTATTTTTAAAAATTCAAATGAAATGAATTGCTAAAAGCCTTTTTAAAAATTATGAAATGAAATCAGATGTCTGAAAAGAATTTTTAAGAAATCATGAAATTAAGCAGGCGGTTTGAAAACGAACCGCTTCTAGAGTGCAACATTCGAAGCGGTTAGTAATAAGAACCGCTTCTAGAACGCAATATTGAAGCGGTTTTAGAAAAGAACCGCTTCTAGAGTGAACTATTGAAACGGTTAGTAACACCAACCGCTTGTAGAAGTCATCCTCTACAAGCGGTTGATCTAACTCCGCTTGTAGAGATATTCTAAAAGCGGTTCGTTCTCTGAACCACTTGTAGAAGTCCTCCTGCATAAGCGGTTGGTTCTAAAACCGCTTGTAGAGATTTTTACAAGCGGTTGGTTATTAGAATCGCTTGTAAAGTGCTCCTGTATAAATTTGAAACGCCCGCCCTTTTCTCACACCAAATCTTCTAAGTCCCAGTCCACCCGCGTGCGCCAAGCCTTCTCGCCACCCTCGTCGCGCCGTCCTCCACCCCGCCGCCAAGCCTTCTCGCCACCCAGCGACGCCTTCTCCGCCACCAAAGCGCCGCCACACCGCCGTCCACCCGGGAGGACCGAGGTAGCTGCTTGTGCACGCGTCGTCCTCCTCTCTAGTTCTATTGCCCACCATCATTCGGTGAAATGCCTACAAGTGCTCGCTTGCTTGAAATTTTAATTCTAAATTAAACCAACACGTATATTTTTCACTTAGTATGGAATTACATAACAATGCATGTTTTTTTTTTCTTTTTATTATTTTGTTGTTTTTATTTAATTTTGAATTTCATTCTAGTTTAGGATTTGTATATAAATTTAACTACTAATTTCATCTAATTTTTATTTCAAATTTTAGCTATGTACATATTTTAATTTAGAGTTATACGAAAATCAAATAGCTAATTTCCTTTTTTATTTCAAATCTATGTTAATTTTCATTGTATCGATGTCTATTTAGTTTTGCATATCAATTTTAGGTAGAATTCATATACAAAACGATCAAAACGATCAAATCATCACGATCAAAACGACTAACTAATAAATATCATCACGAGTTCGTGTTTGATCCTTGGGCTAGTTCCAACACGCCGTAGTACTTAATGCTTGGTGTAGAGATTTATGTAATAATATGCTTGTGTTGTAATCTGTAATATGGTTGTTTCAAAGTAATATGATATTTATGTCAACATTTTTTCGGAATTAGTATAGATGGCGCAACCAGGACGTGGTGACCCTACGTTCGATGAGGGAGAACAGTTCTTGTTGGACTCCATCGCGCTGGGTACCATCGAAGGTGATGGTAATGCCCGCTGCCGGGGCTAATGGTGGTTTCGGTGAGGTTTGTTGAGGTCGCGGTGATGAAGCCATTGACGCGGGAGCCGCTGAGTCCGATAACACTGGTTCCGGCCAGGATGAGGTACAGCCAGAAGAATATAATCCCCGTAGACATGTTAATTAATCGCAACTCATTAATATAATACACTCTGACATGTTTGTACATATGTCTATGTATTTCAAGCCCCGTGCATCGAGCAACCAATCCAAGCATCGGGGACCTAACAAGAAGCCGTCCACGTAGCACGTGTTTACCGACGTTAACAACGAAGGGATGCGGTTGCCCCTCTTTTAGCGATTGGGCGTACAACAACGCTTGCGGTTACCACGTGAGGGATCACGTCCCAATTAGCATCGAAAAATGGGCGAAGTTCCTCAAGCTACCAAGGACTGCTCGGCAAGATATTAAGGAAAATTTCACATTTCCTCAAGGGTCCAAGACAAGGCCAAGAAATTTACTTTGAAGAAGATGGCAACAATGTTTCAGGCTTGGAAGGCGTCTCTCACCGCAAATACGTGCGAGAAGGAGAAAGACCCGACTTCAACCAATTTCCTAAGTTGGCGGATCACCGGAAGCATTCGAGGAGTTCAAGTCGGTGAAGGCCGGCCGCGAGTCGGAAGAACAAGGCCAATTCACGGATGAAGAAATACCACCACCATCTTGGCACCGGTGGTTACATCAAGGCTGTACCAAAATGGGAGAAGCGGGAAGAAGAATTAATGGCGAAGGACATCACATCGGCTACCGCTCTGTGGGAACAGCGCCTGCGCAATTGGTTCATGGGTCATGGGGGGAGCCTTTCAGATGACGGCAGTTTGGTGATGGCACCAGGAGTACAAGAGGCTGGTCAAAGGATTGTACAAGCCGTTGAGCGCCTCGGTAGGTACATTGGTGCGAACAGGAGAATGACGAGCTAACACATGCCCTTGAAAACCCTGAGCACCCAGGACGGACACGAGGTATGGGCAAGCTGACGCCGTGGAAGTATGGTTTCGCGAAGGACGCACATACGTACAGGAGCCGGCATAGAAGCAAATCAAGAGAATCACGTAAAGTGTACCAATTGGAACAAGAGCTCGAGCAACCCGTGCTAGCATCGGCGACATAGTTGCGCAACAAGTACAAATTGCCCTCGGCAAGCTTCAAAGACTAGGTCCGAGCAATCACCGGACGCCGTGATCGACCCCTCGCGCGAAGTAGCCGCACGTCCACCGGGCCTGAGGCGGACACCTTGCTATCCGTTATCCCGTGGATGACATAAGGGTTCGCCGCCGATGTGAGCTGCATGTTGATGCGCGAACCTCTCCATCAAGGTGGCTTACGGCATGGCATATCCGGTGGAGTGGGCGGATGTTCCATCGCAACGAGATACCCCGGTTACTCAAAGGTCGCGGTGGAGGAGGTCTTTGAGCGGATTTGAAGAACTTCACCTCGATATTCTTTGGAGGCGACGACGTGACCAAGCTTGGACAGGCCCTCCACAATATCATCCTTTGGCGCAAGCGGTACATCATATTTCCACCTGCTATGGACGCGTAATCTCCACCACGGCAACCCACGCCTCCTCCAACGTCACCGCCACGCAATGCCTCGCCAAGAAAAGCAGGCGAAGCCCTACTCCACCACCGGCGGCTCTGTGTCTCCACCCGCTCCACGCAGAAGCCCTACTCCACCACCAAATCTCAAACAAAAAGAACCCCTAGGAAAACCACGCCTCCACCATCTCCTCCGAGGAAGAAGCTCGATAATAGAATGAAGGCTCCCGCACCTGCTCCCAAGAAGGCGGAGTCCAGCCAATCGACCAAGGTAAAGGAACCTCCAAAGAGGGCATATGATATGAATAAGGAGGAGAGTGACGCGGTCACTAAAGCAGAAGTGGCTGCACACTTCGCAAAAGAGAAGGTAGAGCCAAAGGTACCAACCGATCCAAAAGCGGCAGAACACTTCGCGACATGCCGTGAAAGCCGCTGCTGTCTGGGCCCAACTATGAGCGGACAATAATTAAGGCTACAGAAGAATAAGCGTGGTCGGTAGGCGGCAAAGAAGAAGAAGAGAGACCAAGATCAGGAGAACCTTGAGAGGTTTATGAAGGAGGCAGGACTCAGTTCCACAGCTGCAGCTCTTGGATTAAGAGATGATATCCCAATGGCAACAAAGGTCAGATGGCAATTTCAGTTGGGCCGGGAGCTGATTGACCCAAATGAGATAAAGGATCTGCCAACCAAGATGCGGTAATTTCACGAATGGTACATGACAGAGTCCGCTCAAGGAAGAACGATGTTCCCCCTCCGTATCAAAGAAGATGATTTTTATCGCGGGGACAACACCATATGGCTCGAATTTGACGACTTATACAATATTTACCATGCCGACTCCATCAACGTGTCTCTCATGAGCTTCTTGGTGCTGTAAGTGTCAAGCTCATACCTTTACTGTGCTTCCTCGTACAATAAAATTGCAACTATTAAACTTATACCTTTCTATGTAGAATGGAGATACAATGATGTAGAAAAGAGAATATCTTCAACGTGGGCTTCATCGACCCGTAGATTGTTAACGAGTTCGTCTTTGGATACAACCGAAAGGAACTTGAAGATTACATTCTCGATGCATTCTTGGGACAACAATACAAACCGTACATACTTCTGCCCTTCAACTTCGAGTACGTATATATACAACCTCTCGTTCTTATATTTTCCAAGGCATTTATAATACTACTAGCTAACTAGTTACATATATGTTGCAATACATGAATAGGTTTCACTGGATCCTGCTTGTCATCAAGCTTGATAGCAGCCAAATCATTGTTCAAGACTCAAAAAGGACTCCGGTGAAAAAATTTCAATTTATCATTGACACCCTAAACAGGTATATAGCACATATATATACGATGGTTTTCCTTATTATATATATTGAAATACCTTGCTAATTATTCCAACTCTGATAATTACCATTCATACTAACGCATCACACAGGACATTCGCACGGTTTCGAAAGAAGCAACAAGGAGATTTCGAGAACGAATTTGATGTACAATTAAGCACTCGAGTACGTATTAAAGAATATTAATATGCCGTAACAGTTTTTCATCCCAATAATCGTGGTCCTTTCAAATTTCATCGCAGGTTCTACAACAGACGGGTGGAAACAACCTATGTGGCTATTATGTGTGCCACTATATGCAAAGTATTACCCACGGTGATGTGCCGACAACCAACGCCGAGGTAGTGTGCACATGTCAATTTCTTAGTACTTACACTTTAATAATTACATGTCCAGAGATTTATTTACCTCTCGCTTTGTCATTAACATCGATGTGCAAGGCGTGATCCCGCCGCACGGGTTGCAACAATCCAAGAACAACTCATCGGCTTTATTGTCGATTTAGATTGTATCCACCAAAGCGAGTTCCACGCAAATGGTTGGAGAGATTGTCTGAAATAAGGGCAGTGAACCGACATCAACGTCGACCAAGGGCACAAAGAGCGACGACGCAAGAAATGAGCTCAACATTCGCCCTTTTATTCTTTGAAAGTTGTAAAAGACGTGGCTAGCTTATTATTTCATGTGTTCATCGATCAACTTGTTCATTTTTAGTGATCTGTAATTATCTGAATGAATACTAATGACTAATATATATATATATTTAAGTGTGTCAAAAAAACTCATGAAGTTCTATTTATTTTAATTGTCAAAATCTATATCAAAAACCCCTCTGAAAACATGTTCTACATTGAATATAATCAAAACGCTACGCTGTCAGACTCTTCACAAGCGCTTGGTAACTCCAACCGCTTGTGGAGAGAGCTCTCCACAAGCGGTTCGTAATACCAACCGCTTTTGAGAGAGCCTCTCCTGGCGGTTGGTAACACCAACCGCTTGGAAATGTCGAACCTCAAGCGGTTCGGGGAACCGCTTGTGATACCCGACGGGGTATCACTCCCGGTTGCTTACAAGCGGTTCTAAAACCGCTTCTGAAAGCGGTTTCGAACCGCTTGTGCATGCCCGATCCGCAGTAGTGCCTGCTTCTTTGATTCTTTTGGGGGTTAATTTTGCACCGAGATTTTTTTTAAAGTAATACGTTTTTTTGTTAATATTGTAGAAATAATACATCAAAAAAATTACAAAAATACATCTACATAGTCATTTGAAATGGTGACAGAATATTTGTCGCTATTTGAAATGGCGAAATGACTATGTGGCGTCTAGGCTAGTCTCTGTCGTTATTTCAATTAATGACAGAGAGTCAACCGCCAAATGAACTAGCGACATGACATTTGTCACATGTTGAAATGGTGACAAACTCCCTATCACCTTTTCCACTTGCGACAGAGGCAAAGCCTATGGGTTTTAAGATTTTTTTTTAGAAAAATTGACTACCAAAGTTGGTTTGGCAACATTATATCAATTGGAAGAATTTTGTTTTGAAATTATAATACTACAAAATAATAAGAATTTTATTGGAAAATGATAGTATTACAAAATAAATAGTAAAATTATTTAGGAGTAAAATGTAAGCATCAATACATAGGAACATAGTGAAATGTAAGCCCACGGAATTATGTCAAGATAATTAATGAAGAAAATATGGTTACATCGCACGTTGAGTCGTTGGTATCCAATTTTGCTTACTACGTCTATGGTACAAACGATAAGGCACATGACTCAATCAAATGTACTACAACTACAGTACATACACACCTTTTGGAATAAAAACTATATGGTGAGTGTATTTCTAATAGGTTTTCTGGTCAAATGCCCTTAATGCTAAAATAGGACATCGTAGGACACCCATATGGAATGGTGGTCATCAAAGTGATGTCAACACAGTTGGTTGTCACGGTAGTGGTAGACGCAATTGTGGCTCGGGTTAGTGTAGTAGGCCAATGCTCAGGAATGTATGGGTAGTCACGGAGCGGATATCTAGGGGCATAGAGCTCCTGGATTTCTCATGGTTTGGGGGAGGTCAGGGTCTAGAGGGCGTAGATGTGCATGTCTTCTAGGTAAGGGTTGCACCCTCGAAACGCAGACCCCGTCAGCATCCCCTCCCATGCCTTGAGCTACCTGCTCTGTCTATCATGTTGTGGTTTAAGGAGTTAGTTGTAGGTACGTAATTTTATAGAACAATTTATAGGCTCTATTGGACATGGGCGACAGACTTGACACATAAATTGTGGTACAAGCAAGGTTTGGTCCTTTCGATTTGAAAAGCAGGTGGCAGTGTATTGTCACCTCGATCTTAAAAAGTGCTGGTAAGAGTGTTATCATTTTGGGCTTTAAAAGGTGGTCGCATGGTGTGTTGTCATGTTGGTCTGAAAAAGGGTCAGTCAGAGTGTTATCACTTTGGCCTTAAAAAGAGGGCAGTATGGTGTGGTCATTTCTAACTGAAAAGGCTACTAGTTGGCCTTGTCGCGATACGTAGTGTTCACTTTTTTTTATCAATAATACAATTTTTAATATTTACCTATCAAAGAGAGAATTTGATGAGTTTGTTGTATGCACTTAGGAGAGCCTATCTCATAGCCATAGTGGAAGTCATGTATTACACCCCTGAGAGCATCTAGGCTCCCTATTTTGTAAATTATGCTTATTTTATAGGTTTTGGTGTTGATGACTAAAAAGGATACTTAGTGAAAACCGCTAATAGTCAGATTTGATGATCAAGGCTAAGGTGTTTTTTTATAGTTTTGGCTAGGGAGTTGATTCAAGCCATAGTTAGAATCACCGTACTATTAAGAGAGATTATACATAAGAAATGATCTTGGTTCACATGCAGAATCGCTAAGATTACTTGGAGCATAGGACTTTTCATGTTTCTCACTAAAAAATTCAGAGTTTTATCTTCTTAGCTAAAACAATTTTTCTGGACCAAACTTTATTCTTTTTAGGCGCACAAAGATCCTAAGTTCAAATTCCAACCGAGCGTACACCATGTTCGCCAGACCGATATTTTTGGTCCGACGCTGAAAAATTCTCTTCACCGAGCGTTTTCCATGTACACCGGACCGACTTTCTCAGTCCGACGTTAAGAATTAATTTTCAACCAAGTATACACTATTTTTATTGGACCAATCTAAGATCTTTCTTTAATTTAGTCCGTCATAAGTTATATATTCATCTTAAATATATTCTAGTCTGTATTAAGAATTATTTTGCTTAAATCTTAACCGGAAATATGAAGTTTGATGCAGACCAGAATTATATGTGTACACCGGACCAACTTTTTCGATTTGGCGCAAACCTGTTTCGCTCTGATAAATCCAGCCGTTTTTCAATGTACGACGGA
Source organism: Otatea glauca (assembly GCA_036346275.1). Taxonomy (NCBI): domain Eukaryota; kingdom Viridiplantae; phylum Streptophyta; class Magnoliopsida; order Poales; family Poaceae; genus Otatea; species Otatea glauca. Next base: position 31,474,324 of record CM070716.1, on the reverse strand, counting down.
CTAACTTTTACGGTCCGGCGCAAACGTTATTTGCTGGTACTCAAAAGAAACAAAACCATATGTTCATCGGATCAACTTTTTCGGTCCGACGCAAGCATTGTCTTTCTGATATCAAAATCAAACAATATACGTGTATGACGGACCAATATTTTTGGTCCGACGCAAATAGGTCTCTCTGAGTACAATTATGCTTGTCCAACCCTATGTACTCTAGACCAAATATTTCAGTCCGGCGTGAGTGTATAATTTGACTTACGACTCATATACCCTAAAATTCGTATAAAAATGGCAGCAGTTGACCTATCCCATCTATCCTACCAACCCCCAACGGGCAAATGGCAGGTGTAACTGTTATTTCTGTTCAGGATCTATATATAGAATGCCTGGGTTCACAAATGAAACATAGAGCTTCACACTTACACATCCTTGACATTCTGAACATCTCTTGACATCGTTCTAATCATATACAACTCTTGATCTTTAGAATTCCTAAGCTTCATTTCATCAAGAGTTTTGAGCTTCAACTCAGAAAAACACAAACATTCATTCTGAGTATTTAGAGTACTTGCTCCAAGCTAAGTCTAGTTTGCATATAGCTACTGAACCAAGAGATAGGGCTTGTGGATAGTCTATTACTCTTGGAACTAGCTGTTCCTAGACGGTTGGAGAAGCTGTTGGTGCGACCTATCCAACAGTGATTGTGGAAGGCCACCATTACTGTGAAAGGTTGAGACTCACCTCACTGGAGTAGTGAAAGAGTCAAGATAGTGGAAAACCAAAAGCTATTGAGATTGGCTGTTTGGTGGAGCAATACTTCTGAAGAAGTGCTCTAACAGGGACGCAGGAGTGATCTCTGAACCTCGGTGGAAAATCCTTGAGTTCTCCTGTGTTTGGTTTCTTATTGCTTATTATTCTCTTATTGTTTCTCATTCGAAATTCCCTTCCATACAAAATTTTCTGGAACAAGTGTTGTGCTGGACGTTTATACTAATTGCTTCCATTTCTATATTTATTGAGAAAAGTTTTTCATAATATTTAAAGAGGTTTTAAAGTTTCCTATTCACCCCCCTCTAGGCCAACTTGGTCCTTACAAGTGGTATCAGAGTAAGGTTACCCCTTTAAAGCTTAACAACTTGGGTAAAATGGCCGAGGGAATAGGATCAGCTACAGTAAGTGTAGGAAGGGTTCCTGTTTTTCATGGCACAAATTATGCTTATTGGAAAATTAGAATGAGGTGTTATCTTAATGCCGTAAGTTATCATATGTGGAGGGTTACAGAAAGACCTTTGTCTCCACGGGTCATACCTGAAGAGCAATCCTCATCCTCAGAACCTACTCCTGGAGAAATAAGAAATTTGCAATATGATGCTCAGGCTAGAAATGCTGTCTTTTCTTGTCTCAGCGTTGAAGTGTTTGATAGAGTTAGTAATTTGTCAACTGCCTATGATATATGGACTACTCTTCAAGAAATTCATGAGGGTATCTTTGATGTAAAAGAGGAAAGATATTTTGTTGTCAGAGAAAAATTTTATCAATTCAAAATGCTACCTCATGAAAATGCCAATGATATGTTCTCTAGATTAAACCCCATTGTAAATGAACTTAAGGGTCTAGGAACTAAAATTGATGATGTTGAAGTTTGCAGGAAAATGATCAGGGTTCTATCTCGAGCCTATCACAGTCTAATCACTTACCTATCCAATAGTGGTGATCTGAAGAAACTCTGAAGGATCGAGATGGCGAACAGAGGGGGGTGAATGGTCGCAAATAAATTTTCCCCCAAAATACTCCAATAAAAACCTCGACAAGATCTCTCAAAGGAAATCGTGAAAAACTCGAAAAACTAGACTACTATGTGTACCCTTAGCTTGCATGGATAAGTACCATAAAATATATGGGGATTTTTGAGTCACAATCCTGGTTGTATAGTGTCCAAGACAAAGAGGAATCAATCCAACTCTTGCTTTTAGAAAGGACATCAATTCAAATCACAAAAGTCACTTTCAGAAAAGCAAAAGCAGAATTTCCAGAAATTGTCCTCAATTTGAACAGGAGGTTGGTGGGTTTCTGCAGCTCACAAAATTTTGAGAACTTTTCTCCCTATGAGAAGAAGAGTCATGAAGAACTCCACCAAATTTATCCTCAAAAAGACTTACAGAAAAAAACAGGAAAACTCGAAGAACACAGTCAGTCAAGAACTTCGAGCAGAAAGTTTGGGGCTCGGTTTTCACCTCATGGCGCCCAAACGGTGCAACAAGTGAACTCCAAAATTTTTTGCAGGTGGATATCGGAGTCCTGCACATCCTCCAAGAAGAATCAGTTAAAAAAGATTTTTATAGATTTTTATAAAAATCAAATACTAAATGCTGCGCAAAGAACAAATTCTGAACAAAGTTGAAACTTGAAAGAAAAGATGTTCTCTACTCAATCAAAGAGTGCAAAAGAGATGTAAAACCATATGAATACACTCAAAACATCCAAGATCAACAGCATTTAGAAGGAGGTGAGGCAAATCCAAATTGCGTGAAAGTAAATTGCAAGAATGTAATTGCGGGAAAGTAAATGCTGAATTTAAATTGCGTAAAGTAAAGACATAATGTAAATGCGCAAAATAAATTCAGAGTTGGATGGATAAAACTTTCATTTCTAGAAGAAGAGGTTATAAAGCCTCACTTTCATGTGGGCAAAGCTCAAAGGATCATTCAAAAACCTCAAAACCTTCTAAAGGAGGAGGCTACCCTTCCACCCCTATTTATACTACTCTTGGGCCACCTACCACCCTTGGATGAGTCCCTCAACCCTAGAGCACTTATCTAAGGGCTAGGATTAACCCACACACACAGCCATGCAAGGGCTAACCCAAAACCCACATACATACCGGGTTTTCTTGCACGGTTTTCAAAGCATACTACCTAGACCCGCTAACCTATCAACTAGACCTCAATCCGACGGCCCTCATTGATCCAAGCGGCATCTAGCTAGCATCATCTCCTTTCCTTGTCTTCTTGACTTGCCCGGACTCCGTCTCCGATCATCTTCCGGCGATCTCCCAACCGTCTGGACCTCCGACGCTCCTCGCCTAGTCCCGGTCATCCTCCGCCTCACCATGACCTAGCACCGTCACCCTGCAACCATCAAAGACAAGGAAAAACCTTTCACATAGCAATACCCACAAAGATATTCAATGATTATCCCAAAATCATTAATCGATCATAATTGCTCTCAATGGTCCGGTGCTACTACCCCTAGGCCGGTAGCACTAAGAAAAGCACCCAACACTCAAATTGCTTCAAATCCAATTCAATTCAAATCAAACTAAGCTCAAAACTTGTCAATTACTCATCACACACAAGGATAGACCTCCACATGGTCTTTCAAACTCACACCCACTGAACTATTGGGCAAGATATCAGCTCATGAGCTTACCTTGGGTGATGAAGTTGAAATCAAGAAGAAATCTATTGCACTCAAAGCCAAGGAAAAAGTTCAAGATTCTTCTGATGAAGAAGAAGAAGAAGATACATGCTATGAAGAGGATGAAGATGTAAGAAAATTGGCATTACTCATGAGATCAACAAACAAAATCGTGAGAAGGGTAAATGCCAAAGGTAAATCCTCTAACCACTTCTCAATAAGAAACCCTTTCTCTAACATTGTTTGTTTTGAGTGCAATGAGAAAGGACACATAGCTGCCCGCCGCCCTAACAAAAGCAACAAAAATGGCAAGAGCAAAAATAAAGATGACAATGATGAAGAAAAAGCTCAGGGAAGCTATAAGAGAAGTAATCACAGGAAAAGCTACTCCAAGAAGCATTGGAGGAAAGGGAAGAAGGAGGCACACATTGGTGAATGGATCACTGATGAAGAAAATTCAAGTGAAGAATCCTCCTCCTTCTCAGAAGAAGAGCCGAGGCCCAAGGGACTAGCAGGGCTTGCTCTAGATGAATCTACACCACCTTCATCTTCACCTTCCTTACCTCTGTGCCTAATGGCCAAAAATGATGAAGATAAGGTAAATGATTCACCTTCGTATGAAGAGCTTGTAGAGATTATTAAAGAACTTAATAATGCTTTATATGTTAAATCTGATAAAGACAAAGCTCTTAATAAAAATAATATTAGCTTGATAAATAAAGTTGATACTCTTGAATCTGACATCAAGATCATGCATGAAAAATATGACGTGCTACAAATTAGTCAAAATGAGCTTGTAGATAAACATGAAAAACTTTCACATGCTCATTCTATACTAAATTCCGATCATATTTCTCTTACTAATTCTCATGATTCTTTAAAAAATGCACATATACAACTAGTTAAAGACCATGATGAATTACTTAATAAATACTATGAGCTGGAAATTGCCAATGAAATGCAAACTAGCAAATCAAAAAGGGTTTCATCTTGCAATATTTCAATTAACTGTGATTTGCTATCTGATGAAATGATTATTCCCAGCTCACCTAGCATGTGTAGTAAAAATTGCAAAAATATTGTGTATGCTAAAGAGCTCATGGCAGAAAACAATGAGCTGAAATCCAAGGTAGCAAAATTTGACAAAGGATTAGAAAAATGCTTCCTTGGTAGTGCTACTCTTGATAAAATTCTCGGTGAGCAAAAGGTTGTTCTGGGTAAAAAGGGATTATGTTATAAAGCCAAATCTATACCCAAAAGGAATGAACAGACAAAACCCAAGATAAATTTTGTCAAAAGTAGGACTCAATGCTATTATTGTCATAACCACAATCATACTTCTATAAATTGCAAGTTTGCCTGTGCTTCATATGCTAAGTTTAACAGAAGATGCATGGTTGATGCACATTATATGTTTTTTAAGGATTTTAGGGGTAAAATGAATGTCAAATATGTTGGCCCCTCTAATCTGGATAAAAATCTTAAAGCTATTTGGGTGCCTAAGTCCTTACTTACTAATCCATTTAGCCCCAAAGTTGTTCAGACTAACACTAATGGACCTAAAAGCATTTGGGTACCTAAAATCAAGAAATTAACATTCTTTTAGGTAAATTACAAGAGTGGCGGCTAGCACTGGGTTATCGACAGTGGCTGCACACAACACATGACCGGCACCTCAAGAATGTTCAGTTTAGTTGAAAAGGAAAAAGATTCAAGTCACAAAATCACTTTTGGAGATAACAGTAAAAGAAAGGTAAAGGGAAATGGTAAAATAGCCATCTCAAATAATCACTCTATTGATAATGTATTACTTGTTGATTCTTTAAATTTCAATCTTTTGTCTGTTGCTCAACTTTGTGATCTAGGTTTCCATTGTATTTTCTCCAGTGATGGAGTAACAGTCCTTGACAAAAATGAGAAGCTTATTTTTAAGGGTTTCAGATTTCAAAATCTCTACCTTGTTGACTTTAATTCTAATTCCTCATACATCTCAACTTGTCTGCTTGCTAAAGTTTCACATGGTTGGCTTTGGCACAGAAGACTTGGGCATGTAGGTATGTCTAATCTCAAAAAGCTTTTCAAAAATGAACTAGTAGTGGGCCTAAAAGATGTTAAATTTGAAAAGGATAAACTATGCAGTGCTTGTCAAGCTGGCAAGCAAGTAGCTAACTCTCATCGTGCTAAAAATATTATGTCCACTACTAGGCCCCTAGAACTTTTGCATACGGATGTTTTTGGTCCAACCTCATATGCAAGTATAGGTGGCAACTCATATTGTCTTGTAATTGTGGATGATTTCTCTAGATTCACATGAGTATTCTTTTTGCCAAATAAAAGTGAAGTTGGAAGAATATTTAAAACTTTTGCAAAAAGAGCTCAAAATGAATTTGATTGTCCTATTAAGAAGATCAGGAGTGACAATGGATCTGAATTTTTCAATACTAACATTATTGAATATTGTGATGAGTTAGGTATAAAGCATGAACTTTCAGCCACATACACTCCTCAACAGAATGGTGTGGTTGAAAGGAAAAATAGAACTCTCATAGAGATGGCAAGGACAATGTTGGATGAATATAATACTTCTGATGCTTTTTAGGCTGAAGCTATCAATACTGCATGTTATGCAATCAACAGGCTCTATCTTCGCCGACTTCTCAAGAAGACTTCATATGAGCTTCTGGTAGGGAGAAAACCTAATATCTCATATTTTCGTGTGTTTGGATGCAATGTATATATCTATAAAAAGAGAACACACTTAGGAAAATTTCAAAAGAGATGTGACACAGGTATCATGCTAGGTTATTCTTCTAAATCTAAAGCTTATAGAGTGTTCAATAATACAACTGGGCTAGTAGAAGAAACCTATGATGTTAAATTTGATGAATCTAATGGCTCACAAGGTGAGCATGAGAATCTAGCTGATGTAGGTGAAGAAGCTCTAAAAGAATCCATGAAGAAAATAGAAATTGGTGAGATCAAGCCCAAAGAGGATAAAGATGATCTACCACAAATGTCCACAATACCTCAAGATGGATCACAACTTGAAGATGATGAAAAGAAGGATGAAGGACTAAACTTCATAAAGAGCCATCACACCATGACAAAGGATCATCCTGTAGATCAAATCATTGGTGATTTTAGTAAGGGTGTTCAAACTCGTTCTAAACAAGCATCTTTTTGTGAACATTATTCTTTTGTTTCATGTGTTGAGCCCAGAAATATAGATGAAGCTTTGAAGGATGCTGATTAGATTGTGGCAATGGAAGAAAAGCTCAACAACTTTGAAAGAAACAAAGTCTGGAACTTAGTAGAAAGACCCACAGATCATAATGTTATTGGAACAAAGTGGGTTTTCAGAAATAAACAAGATGAAAATGGTGTGTTCACACGCAATAAAGCAAGGCTAGTAGCTCAAGGATACTCTCAAGTTGAAGGTTTGGATTATGGAGAAACTTATGCACCTGTCGCTCGACTTGAAGCCATACGGTTCCTTCTAGCCTTTGCATGTCATTTCAATATTACTCTCTTTCAAATGGACATTAAAAGTGCTTTTCTTAATGGTATCATTGAAGAAACTGTCTATATTGAACAACCTCCTGGTTTTGAATATATGAAATTTCCCAATCATGTATATAAGTTATCTAAGGCACTATATGGTTTGAAACAAGCCCCTAGGGCATGGTATGAGCGCCTTAGAAACTCTTTACTAAAAAAGAATTTCAAAATTGGGAAGGTTGATCCAACCTTATTTCTAAAAGACTTCAATGGTACATTAATAGTTTGCCAAATATATGTTGATGATATCATCTTTGGAAGTACTAATCTGTCTCTGTGCAAAGAATTCAGTAATCAAATGGCTAAAGAATTTGAAATGTCAATGATGAGAGAGCTTACATTCTTTTTGGGATTTCAAGTCAAGCAATTGAAGGAAGGGACTTTCATCTCACAAGAAAAGTATACTAAAGACCTTCTCAAGCACTTTAATCTGGAAGAATGCAAGCCTCTTAAAACTCCTATGGCAACCAATACACATCTTGATCAAGATGTAGGAGGTAAGTCCATTTATCAAAAGTTATATAGATCCATGATAGGTTCTTTACTTTATTTGACAGCATCTAGGCCAGATATCATGTTTAGTGTATGCATGTGTGCTAGATTTCAAGCTGCACCTAAAGAAGTACATCGTAGTGCAGTAAAAAGGATTTTCAGATACTTAAAGCATACTCTTTATTTTGGCTTATGGTATCCAAAAGGTGCTTCTTTTGAACTTCTTGGCTACTCAGATTCTGATTATGCCGGTTGCAAAGTTGATCGAAAAAGCACATCTGGGGGTTGTCATTTACTTGGAAGATCTTTAGTGTCTTGGTGTTCAAAGAAACAAAATTCAGTAGCACTATCAACTCTTTGGCCAATATGTTGTTTGCAGCGATTGTTGTGTCCAAATTCTTTTTATCAAACAGACCTTTTTGGATTATGGTATTAAGTTTGAAAATGTGCCTCTGTTATATGATAATGAAAGTGCAGTGAAAATAGCCAACAATCCAGTCCAGTATTCTAGAACTAAGCATATTGAAATTAGACATCACTTCATTCGTGATCATGTTGCCAAAGGTGACATTATGCTTAGGTATGTAAGGACTGAGGATCAATTGGCTGATATTTTCACTAAACCACTTGATGAGGCCAGTTTTTCAAAATTAAGAAATGAACTAAACATTCTTGCCTTTTCAAATATTGCTTAAGTTCTTTGAAATAACATACTAAGGGGGAGTCAAGACAGCTTGCCATGCATATCTTGCTACCTTTATATGATCATAAGAAATTACTGGTGCTGGAATAATGTTAAAGCAATATTCTAAAATAAAGCTCACTTGAAAAGCTAGTAGTCATAAAAGTTGCTGCTAATAACCTTCTCTTTCTCTATTACTATACTATGCTTTCCTAAAACACTATAATTGGGATAAGAAAAGTTTCAAAAGAAAATACTTATATAAATAAGAACTCTTGAAAACCTAAACTACTCAGCACATGAGTTCTCTTCTCTTGATCTTAAGTTAATCATACTCATGTTCTTATGAAAATTAGAGCTCATACATTTCCATTTGAAATCCAACTTCTCCTGAATTTATTGGTTGATTGATATAAATATTAAAATTACTTTAAGATCCCTCTAAAAATTTGTGTGTTTTTCTTTAAAAAGAGAGATCTCAGAAAATCTTTAAGAAATTAGTTATATCTGTATTTTCAAGTACCACGGACTGCTGAACCTAACCGAGAGTTTTCCAACTACAGCGGACCAAGTGTGTCTTATACAAACACGGTCCGGCGTAGATGGAAAACTATCAGGAATCGGTCCGGCGCAGATAAAGGGTTTTCAAATTTATCTGAAAAAGCTGTCCGAGGCCTGTACGACAACAACTCTGTCATCTAAGCACTTATCTTTTTCAAACCGTGTTCATCTCAAAACTCTAAAAGATCTTATCCTTGCTATATTAGTCAAAATCTTACCTATTCTTAGGACTTATCTCTGCTAAACCTATCCGATTTTGGTAAACTTGTTTCTTGGATTCTCTGTTTTCCGACCCCACACCATAAAGAAACTTCATTCAAGTCTGGGCAGTTGCAGGCATCTCTTTCCCATATGTTGTCCGTACTCAAAACGACTGCAATAACTCCCTTCTTTTACTCCTCGCATTGGGCGCTACTTATAGCTTCATCTTTTTCAGAACCTCTCAAGCCTTTTGATCCACAAATCCTCTCGCGGTCTGTTCTTGAGCCCAAGACCTTCTATTCACCGAAGCTCATCCCGACCGGGTGATTGACGACGGTATCTCTGTTTGTGCTCACGGCAAGGCATTGCGTCTAGGGTTCTGTAAGTTCTTCAATCTTTATATCTTATCTTTGCTTAGATTGAAACCCTAAGTTAGAAATCTTTTCTTATGGTTCTTCTCTTATTCTTTAGGTTGTTCTTCAGTTCTTGCGTTTTGCATTGTCAATAAACAGCCTGCTTGTCTGTCATCCAAGTCAGCCAAATTTTTCTACTTGAAAAAGAAGTCAAAGTCAAAATGAGTTCTGAGAATCCAGACAAAAGAGGTCTTTTTGGAAAAATTGCTGATAAGGTCAAAGGGAAAAAGAGAGCCAAAACCGACAGATCCAGTCAAACCCAGCAATCTGGTGGAGTAGTAAAGAAAGTAACAACTAAACCATCAAAAAGGGGAAACAACCAATGCAACCTAATTCAACCTCTTCTTCAGATGACAGTGATTATCAGCCTAGTGCAAACATATCTTCTGATGAAGAAATAGAACTTAGTGGTGAAATTGACATGATTTGTGGGCATGAGCTAGCTGCTTTAGGTGGAAAGAAACTAAGAGCTGCTAGATTGGTGCCAGAAAGGGTTTGGTTTCCTTTTGATAGACCTTCCTTTAATGAGCAATTCATCACCACATTCCAGAGAAATATATATATGGGCTACAAAAACAGGAAGAATAATAATGGTAAACTCCTGTCAGCCCTATGCAAGCATCAATATGTTGACTGGAACCAGATTAACTATGTTCTAGAATCAAATAGAATTCTAGATTGTGTAAGGTCAACTCTTGGCCTTGCAACACTTATGTCTTCTACTGGGCCAGCTTGGAATGAAAACAGAATTATGGAATTCTATGCATCTTTGTTAGTGAACAAGAATAGACACTATATTCTGTTTACTATTGATGGAAATAAGAGAAAAGTGAGATCACCTCAGTTTGAAGAAGCTATTGGAGCCTAAGTTCTTTGCTAAACGGAACTAGGACTCATGATATGATGTTTCCTGGAAATAGATGGAGGCAGATTGGTGACATGCCTGACTTGCAAGTATCTGCTCACATCTACAGAAATATCCATGAGGCTGGATTTAATGCTAATAGGGTTCATTGTCTAACTACCGAGGCCAAGGCTCTGCTCCTGATTCTCAGACACACAATTTACCCTAAATCTGGCTACAAGGAGGGAGTAACTCCACATCTTGCTTGGCTGCTGCATCTAATTCTGTCAAGACAACTCATTGATCTGACAGACTATATTTTTGGAGAGATGGAAGAAGCTATTTACAGAAAAATGGGCAGTCCTCTACCTTTTGCCATGCAAATCACTTAGATGTTACTGGCTCAAGGTATCATCTCACATCTTGAGATGGACAGGGATTTCAACTCTAGATCAAAGCAATACAAAATGCCCAAGCCAGTTGCTAATTCATGAGCCAAGTGCTCAAGAAGGCACTGAAGTACATGCAAATTCAGATGATGATGGTAGAGCTCCAAGTCATAGCTTTCATACTCAGGAATACCTTTTTCCAGCTCCAGACTTTCCACATACTCCTACAGAAATTATGGGCTACAACTCTGAACATCATAGTCAGCAAAGGTTTGGACAATCTGAGCACACTAAAATCCATGTTAGCTTAGAGTCTCATCATGAAGATGAGGAAGTGCACAAATTACAAGAACTAGCAGCTGCAGCTAGGTTCATGGAAGCTCAAAGATTTCCATTAGCAGCCCATAAACATGAAGCACGTGGTTCTAGGCCACCTTAGGGTCACATGCCAACGTTTTCTCAACACTCAGATGAGGACTCTCACTATTCTCAATTTGCTGAACCCGAGTCCACTCATGATTTTGGTCAACAACCATCTTGGTGGGATTCTCAGCCTGGTCGGTTCACTTCTTTTGAGCAACAATACAACACTGACTTCAGACATGCACAAGAAAACTTTGAAGAAGAAAGAAGGTTGGTAGCCCAGAGACATAATGAGCAGATGACAGCCATCCAACAACAGCAAGAATTATTGCAAAAGATCTATCAAGACCAAGCAAATCTCAGAGATGAAACTTATAAAAGGTTTGACATGATCAGAGGAAATCAATGGGATATGAGGAAGTGGTTAGGTGAGATCAAGACTTAGGAACTGGTGATCAAGGACAGAATGTATGATCTCAACAAAAAGCAAAATGCTCAAGATGCAAAGATTGACAAGTTTGCTCAAAATGTGTACAAAAACTTTGAGAAGTCTGGCAGCTGTTTGGATTGGCAAGGGGATATGCTTGATTATCTTCGAGATTACTCTGAAGATGCTAGAAATAACTTGGTGTCTAATCAGGAACAACTTGCACAGATCTTGTTGGATAAGTCTGAAGAAACTCAAGAGCTGATCAGAGATGTCCAGCATGATTTCAGTGAATTCTCTTTCAATCCTCAGCCTGGTGATCCTGATTATCCTAGTTGGCATGATCAAACAATGGACACTCCACTCTCTGACAAAGACCAAGAGCAATCATCTCCTTCTCCTCCAAGAAGAAGCACAAGTTCCAGGATGGCAAATATGCTGAAAAGGATTTTTTCAAAGCGCAAGAAGTAACCTTTTTGGCTATTGATGCCAAAGGGGGAGAAGAATAGAAGAATATTAAGAGTAAATTAGTTTAAGGGGGAGAAGAATAACATAGGTAAAAAGGGTTTATATTAGAATTATTCTCTCTATAGAGTCTCCTATCTAAAAAGGGTTTAGATTAGAATTATTCTCTCTATAGAGTCTCCTATCCTAGTAATCTAAGCTTATTATATAGAGAGTTTGTTATAAGAAAACTCAAGTCTTTTATGGACTTTGCTTTATGAAGTTGCTTCTCTTAATCTATTTGAAAAACTTATCCTGAATGATTCTGATATGGCTTCATGTGTTCAACTGAATTTCTTCTCATGCATTCATTCAGGAGGAGTATAAAATACTTAATTTTTTTATATTACTATTTGTTCTATCAGACTAACTTTTATCTGCAGAAAAAGTAATTCTGTCATAGCTCTGAGCAGAATATCAAGGATATTGTCATCAATCACCAAAAAGGGGAGATTGAGAGCATCTAGACTCCCTATTTTGTAAATTATGCTTATTTTATAGGTTTTGGTGTTGATGACTAAAAAGGATACTTAGTGAAAACCGATAACAGTCAGATTTGATGATCAAAGCTAAGGTGTTTTTTATAGTTTTGGCTTGGGAGTTGATTCAAGCCATATAGTTAGAATTACTGTACTATTAAGAGGGATTATACATAAGAAATGATCTTGGTTCACATGCAGAATCGCTAAGATTACTTAGAGCATAGGACTTTTCATGTTTCTCACTAAAAAATTCAGAGTTTTATCTTCTTAGCCAAAACAATTTTTCAGGACCAAACTTCATTCTTTTTAGGCGCACAATGATCCTAAGTTCAAATTCCAACCGAGCGTACACCATGTTTGCCGGACCGATATTTTTGGTCCGACGCTAAAAAATTCTCTTCACCGAGCGTTTTCCATGTACGCCGGACCGACTTTCTCAGTCCGACGTTAAGAATTATTTTTCAACCAAGTATACACTATTTTTGTCGGACCAATCTAACATCTTTCTTTAATTTAGTCCGACATAAGTTATATATTCATCTTAAATATATTCTAGTCCGTGTTAAGAATTATTTTGCTTAAATCTTAACCGAAAATATGAAGTTTGATGCAGACCAAAATTATATGTGTACACCGGACCAACTTTTTCGGTCCAGCGCAAACCTGTTTCGCTCTGATAAATCCATCCGTTTTTCAATGTACAACGGACCAACTTTTTCGGTCCGGCGCAAACGTTATTTGCTGGTACTCAAAAGAAACAAAGCCTTATGCTCACCGGACCAACTTTTTCGGTCCGACGCAAGCATTGTCTTTCTGATATCAAAATCAAACAATATACGTGTACGACGAACCAATATTTTAGGTCCGGCGCAAATAGGTCTCTCTGAGTACAATTTGCTTCTCCAATCCCATGTACCCCGGACCAAAAATTTCAGTCCGGCGTGAGTGTATAATTTGACTTACAACTCATATACCCTAAAATTCTTATAAAAATGGCAGCAGTTGACCTACCCCATCTATCCTACCAACCCCCATGGGGCAAATGGCAGGTGTAACAGTTATTTCTGTTCAGGATCTATATATAGAATGCCTGGGTTCACAAACGAAACATAGAGCTTCACACTTACACTCAGAAAAACACAAACATTCATTCTGAATATTTAGAGTCCTTGCTCCAAGCTAAGTCTAGTTTGCTTCTAGCTACTGAACCAAGAGATAGGGCTTGTGGATAGTCTATTACTCTTGGAACTAGCTATTCCTAGATGGTTGGAGAAGCTGTTGGTGCGATCTATCCAACAGTGATTGTGAAATGCCACCATTACTGTGAAAGGTTGAGACTCACCTCACTGAGGTAGTGAAAGAGTCAAGATAGTGGAAAACCAAAAGCTATTGAGATTGGCTGTTTGGTGGAGCAATACTTCTGAAGAAGTGCTCTAACAGGGACGTAGGAGTGATCTCTGAACCTCGGTGGAAAATCCTTGAGTTCTCCTGTGTTTGGTTTCTCATTGCTTATTATTCTCTTATTGTTTCTCATTCGAAATTCCCTTCCATACAAAATTTTCTTGAACAAGTGTTGTGCTGGACCTTTATACTAATTGCTTTCGTTTCTATATTTATTGAGAAAAGTTTTTCATAATATTTAAAAATGTTTTAAAGTTTCCTATTCACCCCCCTCTAGGCCAACTTGGTCCTTACAACCCCTTGTGTCATGTACATGGCTCTGGCCCCTTTAATTCCACTCTCCTAGTACATGTATTGCCATGCACGAGTGTTAACATCGTGCGAATTCATATCATACAACACATGGTCTAATAACAACTTGTGCAACCATCTCATAATGGTGCCCCAAACGTTGCTCTACATGTGGTAGACTGTCCGTGACATATAGAAAATGACTCAATCCAACCCCTTTTGCACCCATATGTGCAGCCTCTTCTCTATAATGTATTTTAAACTCCATTCGTTCATTCATCCCTGCCGAGTATTTCGTCAAATAATATGATGTTAACGATAACTACTCATTTGATTACATAAATACAGAGTATGATGCTACTACGCAATAGACAAATAAATAGAACTACAAATGCATCTAACTAGCATATCTATTTTTCTAAAATTAATATGTGCAATACAACTGACTACTAATAATAAACCCTACAAAAACTATTGCTCCGATATTTTAGGTAATATATATTTAAATTAATTTTACTGAAATACATAGTCGGAACAAAATTACATAAATACATTATATTCTGCTACTACGCAAGGGATGATAAATTTTCTAAAATTTATCGGTTGTAAGGTCGAGGAGGCCGACTAGAGAGGGTGAATAGGTGGTTTTAAAATCCTATTTAGCCAAAACTGTGTTTTATATGCGAAAGCGTAAATCAAAATGGTTTTGTCCGATTAAGGGCTAAATCGTCTAGTATCAATTATATGCACCAACAAGCTAAGTCTATGTCAAGATTTGCATTCCTAGGGTGACAATGTGACGACCCGCATAATTAGCCCAGGTAGCAATTGTAGCACTGTCATTACACCGGGATAATTACACGAATCTCGGCATAGTAGCTAACAAAATATCAAGAGACCCGATACTTTATCAGTTATTGTATCGTGTTCAGTGTGTTGCAACAGAACAATAGTTAGAGACTGAATGAAAATATATTCAAACCAGGCCACGCAGGGCTATATGTCCATTACATAATTATACATCTGATCCAAGTACAATAAAAATATATTACAACTGTTTGGCTACCCTGTAGGCCTCCCAAAATGCTGATAAGGCCTATAACGTCCCCTAGCCTTCCTAGTGGTAGTAGTTGTAGTAGCGGTCGCAACCTTCATGAAAGTCTTCCGAAAGGTCATGATACCGGTCTTGTGGGAAGTCCTCACCCCAAGCCTCATGTATGGATCTATCGGACTCACCTTCTAAGCATAAGGGGGATTTAAATAAGAGTGAGTACAGAGTACTCAGCAAACATATAATTAATAATGCAATATGATGTTTTTTCTCTCTCCAATTACCACTTTCTTCTGTCAAACTCCATTTTTACCGTAACTAGGTTTTTGGTTTTCTTTAAAGGTTGGAAATTTTAGTTATTGAAAATTTACTACTCGTAGTCGAGACAGACTTGGCTTCCGTAGCCTCCAATCCAGGAGATAGGCTTCAATTCAAGATTTGGACCCTGCGCAGGTTCGTACCACTTTACCCATTACGGCCATCACACGAGAGGCTCCAGAATGTTTATCGCTAATCCAGTATTTGATCTCTAACCCTACACTCGAGTGGGGAGCCTCTACTAGGTCATCCCACGACCGCAGATACAGTTGTACCCGGCACCTCCTGTAGTACACCACCAAGCTTCAAATATACCGCCCTTAATACATTCCATCCTCATTCCTTACACATTTCATTCACGGTCCTCCTGGGTCATACCGGCATTTCTCAGCTCGACCATAATTACTTACCCATTGTGGAGATCATAGTACTTTCATAGGACAACCTTTTCTGACAGCGATTTATCTCGCTATGGTTGGTACTGGAATACGGCTCATTGTCCGAGTGTAGGTGTTTAACCTTATATTATAGCCTATGTAGAGGGCTCCACCGGCACAAGCACCTCCTGCTTTTCTTGGCACCCTCTACCCACCATAATTATTTCTATTAACCAATCCACGACTCAATTCGTGGACGCTAAACTTCAACTCAACCATTTCCCAAAACCACAATGCCGCATTACCAGTTCATCATTTCCAAAACCATATCACAATTCCATCCTCCATTTCTTTCACCACACTTCCATCATCCACATCCGATTCAACATTTCAATTTTGAAGGTAAATTTTGATGCGTTGACGATATATGAATTATACGAAAGCATTAAAAATCATTTCATAAGAGATGATCAAAGAATCTTGCCTGATATAAATGGAAGATACTTCCTCGCCCGAATTCTGAATTTAGACGACTGAAAGGTTCAGGTTTGGTCCTGAAATCATAAGGCATTACTCTTAGGCAATTAATATGAACGGGTTTTTCTGGCGTCAAACCATTTCCCGAACTGCGATAAATTATCAATTGGGCACATTTTATGTAGTGCATTTTAGTTACAACAATTTGGATCCCTGAATTTCAATTTGGGATCGTATTTTATTCAGAGATATTAAGGTCATTATTCTACTATATTTACAGATTTGCGATTCTTAATATGCCTCTTATTTATTTAGTCGCATTCTGCATAGTCTTTCGATTTTTAAGCGATCCGCCAGTCGATTAGCAAAATCAACGTGGTTCGCGGCACAGATTTATTTTCCCTACTTCCTAACTTTTTCTCTTTTCTCCTCTCCCCATTTTCTCCTTTTTCTTCTTCCCTTCTACCTTTTCCTTTTTATTTCTTTTCTTTCATTCTTTCCTTTCCTTTCTCTTTTCCTTCTTCCTTTCCTTGCCTGCCTTTCCTTTTCTTGGCTCTGGTCGAAGCCTTGCCTCAGCTGCTTCTCCTCTCGGTCTCATCTCCTATGTTCTTTTTCCTTTGGACCACGACCACGCTCTCGGCTACGCCTTCCCCTGCCGATTTCTCCTGGCCGACATCTACTCATCTCCTGCCTCTCCATTTGGCTCTACCCCTCTTCCATTTCTCCTCCCAGCTTCTTCTCTCTACCCTGCAGCTTCTAGCCGCACCACGCTGGCCCGGCCCGACTGGCTGCTACCCACACGGCTTGGCTAGCACCGCAGCTCCTCCTTGCGCTTCTTTTCTTCTCGCTGCTCGGCTCAAGCTACTCGTGTGCGACCCAGTGTCGCACCGCCCGACCATGGCAGCTCGGCGGCGGCCGCGCCGCGTCGTGACTTGCATGGTGTCGCCTCACGCCTGCGGCCCGACCGAGCTCCTCTCCTCTACTGACTCCACTGGGAGCTAGCTAGGGTTTCCCTACCCCTTTCTGATTTTTGGCCATATTTTACTGATTATCACTTTAGCTAATGGGGGGTCTATGATTATTATCGGGTGGGTGGCTCTGGATGCAGGTGACGAGTGGCGACACCGGCTTTACCTACGCGCCGGGGGAGTGTGAGGCGAAGCCAGGACGTACTCATGGCCCTAGGGTTACCCAACGCGCTGAGACTACGAGGATATGACCCGATCTATCATTGGTGCACACAACCTAGTACTGTTGCTACTATTGGTGCTGATGGTAATGTGCACCTGATGGTCCTCGGTTTTGGGAAGGGAAGGCTAGTGGTGAGGAAGCTGTTGCCTTGGGTCCTCTTTGGCTGGATCAGCTTCTGGACCACCTCTTTTCTGGGTGCCCACTTCTGCATCTCTTCTGGTGGTTCCTCACCTCCTCTTTTGATAGTCCTCCTTTGGCTGAGCTTGCTTGTTCTTGCTGTTTCTTGGTGTTCTTGAAGTGGAAAAGTGGAAAGCTGGCTCTTGGCTGTCCTTCGGTTTGTGTGTGCTATGGCTGTGAATGAGCTGGATGGCTTGCTACCTCTCAGCTGGTGAATGGTTGGCTTTATTTACCTCTAGGCATGCCATTTTACCTCTCCTGCCCTTGGCTTTTACTAGACCCTATTGGCTATAAGGGCATATTGGTCATTCTTCGCTATTTTTACTAACGGTACCTGCAACCGTACCAGGTTTGTTTTTGAATTGCCGAATGATGAGCCTGGGTCTAGCGAGAGGTACCGATCCGACCCCGGATGGATCAAGTAATATCGATGAGCGATACCCTCACCTACGGGACTGACGGCAATTCTCAAATCCTTACATTTTAATTATCTTGCCTAATTGCTTTTATTGCTTGATTAGTTGTTTACTGATTTTTATTAATTTTGATAACCCCCGGGTTATCACAGACAAGTAATCAATTCAATTCTAGAAATATAATTTGCAAGAATGTAAATGAGTAATAGAAAGCAAACCAAAAGACGACATATGATCCTTTTATTGTGGAGTTCGGAGACTTATCGGTCTCTCCTATTCCACGTTGAGGTAAGCCCAAACGAACTGGACCGGCTCCACGAATTAAACCAAATATCTCGAATCCACTAGTGGTAGCTCTTTCCCCCCTACGAGTAGGAGAGCTCCAACCTTCACAACACACCAGACCTTCTCACATGCTTCTTGGGAAGATCACTAGACCACGATGCCTTCACGCTATCTAGGTGTTAACAAACACCAAGAGTAACAAGCCAAACCTCTTGCTTGACCCTCATCAAGTGCAACACATTCACAAGTGGATACTCAATCCACCTCTAGAAGCAACACATGCAACTAAAGACCTTTCTCTTTGCTCACAAGGTGCAACACATGAACAATTGAGAGAAGAAGCTCACACTAGCTCGAGAGGATGAAATGAAATACTAAAATATTTCAACAAGAAAATCTAACTCAAATGCCTCTCAAATCTATCAAGAATTGCTCTATAAGCTTTTAAGGCTTTGCTCTCAAATGTATACCTCAATGGAGTGTGGGAGCACCATCTAAAACCTGCATACTCATCCTCTTTTATAGGCCCTCAAAGAAACTAGCCGTTTAGAACAAGGCCATCTGAAAATTGCAAATTCAAACATTCCTAATTAATAAATTCAAACATTCTGAATGGTCACAAATTCGAAAGAAAATTAGGACATTCTGAACACACTAATTCGAACATTCCAAATTTACCAATTCAAGCATTCCTAATCCTAAAATTTAGACATTCTGAATCCTATAATCCAAATCACATGTTCTGTCAAAATGTCCTAAAATCAAAATTTGGATATTCCTAAACTTAAAATTCAAAAAACTCACAACACAATTTAAAAAGGACCGTAACTTTTTACTCCGAAGTCCAATTTAGATGATCTTACACTCTATTGAAAGTTTATATAGAGGGCTACAACTTTCATCCATTTTCATTATCTAAGAAGCCATAGATATTTCCGTAGAACACTAAAACTCCAATGTTACCACACAAGTTTAAAATCCAATTTCTCGAAATCTCTAACATAGATTTGATCAAAAGCTTGACTACAAGTTAGCAAGAGTCTAGAGATGATCAATGTATGAACTTTAATAATTTACAAAACATATTTGTAAACTTTTAATCACAAGCTTTAACTATTTATAAAACACGTTCGCAAATAGTTGCATCATGCATTGGAGAGCTAGGGCAAGCGGGATTGAGGTATCAACACATGATGAGTCTCAAACTATTAGACAAGACCCCTCTTAATGGTACGGCAACCTACACTAGTAATCTGGTCTCCTGACCAAACACTGAGATCGATAAAAAACTAGAAACGCATCCTTAGCCTATGCTAGTTATACCTTTGCCTTGCTCATCCACTTGGAGGCTTTTCCTTGATGACGGTCATCTTCTCTTCAAGTTTAGGTCATTGTCTTGTTCATCAACATATGATGAATTACTTTCACTTCGAGATCTTATTTTGATGCTCTTCAACACATAATGACATCTTTCGTCCCGAACATTGATTTGATGACCATCAACACATAATGTCATATGTAGTCTTCATCATCATTGGACTCATCCTATATCACCAACTCATAGAAAATATTAGTTCAACATATCCAGATGTTGTTAATTACTAAAGCACACCATTAACACATAATGTAAGGCCTAGATCCTTTAATCTACCTCTTTGGTGATTAACGACAACCCAATTGCAAATAATTAAATTTAAATCAACATGAATATATTACAACTACGAAAGCTTTATATACTCAAAAGATTTATTTCAAAGTAAAGGTCCTCAATATATGTGAAAAAAAGAAAGAGATCAATACTAGTGAAACCATCAAACATAGAGTAAACTCCCCCTAAATGTGTGCATACATATATATGAGTCGAAAACAATATGCACATATCCAAATTAAAACTTTTGTGGAATTCACCTTGTATTTTGAATCCAAATAATGCAACATGGTATAATAATATGACATGGGATGCATACCTTCGAGATTTCTATTTTTTCATCCAAATGAGACTAATCAATATCATATTCAACAAAGGAGTTAGTCTCACATTTAGATTTATCATTAACCACCAAAGCCAATTTAACGGTGCTTGAACTTACATCGGTGCACTGCAACTAACTACTACAAGAAACTAATATAAATAAATAAATATAAAAAATAAATTACAACTATGGATCTAATTGTTTTATTTGCTAATCTACCGTGGTTTCAAATTAAAATCTATAAAGAAACGAAGAACTGGCCTCCAAAATCTGAAACGGAAAGAAACACTCTTCTTTTCTTTTCTTCTCCAAATCTCTTTTCCTTTCCTCTCCTCATCTCTTCTTTTCTCTTCCCTTCTCTTCCCCTCCCCTCTTCTCTTCTCTTCCTCTCCCTCCTCTTTGTGTTTTTGTTATCTAGTGCAAATGACGACAGAGGCTAACACTTCAAATGGTGATTTGTTTACTTTGTCACCAAATCGAACGACAACGGATGCTATGGCCAAATCAAACGGCGACAGGTGCTATGGTAAGCCCACATGGCACACTATCATCCGTTCATTTGGAAACACAGGCTCTGTCCACTAGTACAGAAAATCATATCACAGACGGTTCAAAAAGGTTATCACAGACAGTTTTGTGAACCGTCTGTAACCACGTGTCAGTGATAATAATGGCACGTTACAGACGGTTTCCGAACCTTCTGTGAATGTCACATCACAGATGGTTTTTAGTAGAAACTGTATGTGATGTTAAGTTACCATAGACGGTTCTTCTTTGGAACCGTCTGTGATGCCCTCGGTATCACATACTGTTCCAAATAAGAACCGTCTGTGATGTGATCGAATGGCATACAGTTTCATAGCAATCCATAACAACTACACCTACACAAATTGGTTGCCAGATGGCTAGGTAGAATAGATTTTTGCAAGTTGATAGCCTGTTCCTATTGAAAACTGAAAAAAAACAGTGTCATAAACAAATATGATATCTGCCATCTAGCAAATCAGTAGATAGCTTTAGTGGAAATCCTCAACAGGAAACATCTTGAAGATAATATATGCTCTAAGCTGTTCAAGTAAATTTCAATTTCCATTTTGAGGCTTCAAACTCCTCTTAAAACAGATATCCTTAACAAAGAGGAAAGTGGTAAAACTTGCCTGAGTAAGGGCAGTGGCCACAGAGAAAACCATATACAGGTCGATAATCGGCACAAATATCACCACAAAAAGAACACGGTCAGTAACAGGCTAATATAGCTGATGACCTCAAGTAATAGAGAGGGGAAAAAGTTCAAATCAGATTTACCTTAAGATTTGTTGGTGTGGCAGCATAGGCCTTGCTCAGGGAATGAATCAGAAGCTTTGTATCGCTTGTGGATCTCAGCATCCTCAAAAACTTGTCTTCGACTTCAAGCTGACCAGGAAGGAAGCAAGCCACAATCAGATTGCCTGGACTGTAGCAAGCTGGATCAAATGGGGAAACACCTAATAGCTGACATGGAGGTATTAGAATATTAGATCATGGCAAACAGTACAGCTTCCACATTGCAAGTCCTACGCAATATCTGGAAATTTTTACCGTTCTAGCCTGTATAAAACAATATTTTTCGTGATTAGCCTTCGATCCGAGAAAATAACAAGAATAGCCCATGTACAGTTTAATCTAACGAATCAGAACCGCGGGATTTTTTTAATTATTTTTTTCCTCACTTTCAACGGACGCATTCCGCAGGAATTTTTTTTTCCGCCACATCCAGCGGAGTTGGTCTGCGAGAATTTTTTTTATAAATTTTTTGGGCGGGTCCCCGAGTTCCAGCAGTTCCAAACCGCTGGAACTCGTGGGGGTGGGGAGGCGGGGTTGGGGTGGGGTGCCGGGTTGAGTAGGGTGCGAAAAACGCGGTGGACGAAAAAAATATTTATAGGACTATAACGATCTTGAAAAATTGTGAACTTTTTTGTGAAGGTTTTTGACACATCAATGATATTTCCACAAAAAATTGAGAAGATTATCACATATGAGGAATTTTTGAAAATTCAAAAATTACAACCGCCTTGATGAAACACTGACCAGTAAGTTTGAAGCGAACGAAAAATAGAACAAACCACTTTGATAAATTGTGAAATTTTTTGTACAGGTTTTTGAGACATCAATTATATTTCCATAAAAATCTGAGAAGATTATCACATATGATGAATTTTTAAAAAATTCAAACATTACAACTGTCTTTATGAAACAATGACCAGTAAGTTTGAAGCGAACGAAAAATAAAACAAACCACGTTGATAAATTATGAAATTTTTTGTGCAGGTTTTTGAGACATCAATTATATTTCCATAAAAATCTGAGAATATTATCACGTACGAGGAATTTTAAAAAATTCAAACATTACAACTGTCTTTATGAAACAATGACCAGTAAGTTTGAAGTGAACGAAACATGAAACAAACCACGTTGATAAATTATGAAATTTTTTGTCAAGGTTTTTGACACATAAATTATATTTCCATAAAAATTTGAGAAGATTATGACATATGAGAAATTTTTAAAACTTCAAACATTAAAACTGTCTTGATGAAGCACTGACCAGTAAGTTCGAAGCGAACGAAAAATGATACAAACCACGTTGATAAATTCTGAAATTTTTTGTGGAGGTCTTTGACACATCAGTGATATTTCCATAAAAATTTGAGAAGATTATCACGTATGAGGAATTTTTGAAAATTCAAACATTACAACTGTCTTGATGAAACACTGACCAGTAAGTTTGAAGCGAACGAAAAATGAAACAAACCACGTTGATAAATTCTGAAATTGTTTGTCTATGGTTACGATGCATCATAATGTCCACATAAAATTCGCTGATAATGAAAAGTTTTGTGAGTTTTTTTAAATTCGGACAGCAATACTATCGTGATTTAAGTCATACTGACAAAATTGAACCTTATGAAAAATGGTATGAACCACTTTATAAAATTTTTGGGTGTTCCTGATGTATCTTTAATGAAGGTTACGCGTAATGGGAAAAATGATCCGTTCAACGAGGACGTTAAAAACTGTCAGAATTTGTGTAACTTACTGCAGCTTGATCGTCATATGAAAATTTTATAAAAACATTAATGATACATCAGGAACACCCAAAAATTTTATAAAGTGGTTCGTACTATTTTTCATAAGGTTCAATTTTGCCGGTATGGCTTAAATCACGATAGTACTGCTGTTCGAATTTAAAAAACTCACAAAGCTTTTCAATATCAGCGAATTTTATGGGAACATTAATGATGCAGCGTAACCATAGACAAAAAAACAAGAATTTATCAACGTGGTTTGTTTTATTTTTCGTTCGCTTCAAACTTACTGGTCATTGTTTCATAAAGACAGTTGTAATATTTTAATTTTTTAAAAATTCCTCATACGTAATAATCTTCTCAGATTTTTATGGAAATATAATTGATGTCTCAAAAACCTGCACAAATTTTTTTAGAATTTATCAACTTAGTTTGTTCTATTTTTCGTTCGCTTCAAACTTACTGGTCAGTGTTTCATCAAAGCAATTGTAATGTTTGAATTTTTAAAAATTCCTCATATGTGATAATCTTCTGAAATTTTTATGAAAATATTATTGATGTGTTACAAACGTTCACAAAAAAATTCACAATGTTTCAAGATCATTACAGTCCTATAAATATTTTTTCCATTCACCGCGTTTTTCGCACCCTACCCAACCCGGCACCCCACCCCCCCACCCCCACCCCGCCCCACCCCCATGAGTTCCAGCGGTTTGGAACTGCTGGAACTCGGGGGCCCACCCAAAAAATTTTAAAAAAATTTTCTCGCAGACCGACTCCGCTGGATGTGGCAGAAAAAAAATTCCCGTGGAATGTATCCGCTGAAAGTGAGGGAAAAAATAAAAAAAAAATCCCGCGGTTCTGATTCGCTAGATTAAACTGTACACGGGCTATTCTTGTTATTTTCTCGGATCGAAGGCTAATCGCGAGAAATAATGTTTTATACCGGCTAGAACGGTAAAAATTTCCAATATCTGAGCTTCCAAAGGTATAATAGCACCAAGAACTCGAAAATTGTTAAATTTTACATTTCAAAACCATGCCGGAGATATTCCAAATCCAAACACCACCGAAAAGGCACAATTGGGCGCGACACAATTACCTTAAGGACAAAAAAATGCAACAGGCTTTGTGATTTTCTTTTGCACAATTCTGAAATCCGCACTCCCATCGTACCAAAGATGGCATACTACCCCAAAATTACCACTATATCGATCATAGATCTAAACCAAACAAGAGCAAATAAGGCGAGCTAACACAGGAGCAATTCCACCAAGAGGCATGTAAATTTACAAAGTTAAAGCTAGGGATGGGAATCACACTCACTGTGTATGCGACTACAAGGCACAGTATGGTTCCCTAGCACTGTAGCTTCGCTTTGGAGCGAAGGCCGCGCCACGCCACTGACCGTATGGACATCAAACGGCTATGCTCGTGACCCACGTCACCGACGGTTGGGGACCAAAAATGGTTTTTAGCAAAAACTGTCTCTAATGCCATTTATATCACGGACGGTTTTTGGATAAAATCATTTATAATGTGGTCTCATCACAGACTATTTTTTTTAAACCATCTGTGATTATATTTAACACATACGGTTTTTAAAAACCGTATGTGATGAGGAGTCTAATATAGTCTTTTCTGGAATACTAGTCGCTATTGAATTGGGACAAAGCCCGTGTCATCACTCTGTGTTTCTTACAACAACACCACATATTTTTATAACCTTTTTCGATGTATTATTTTTGTAATATTAATAAAAAAATATATTATTAAAAAAATTCTTTGCATAAATGTGTAACAAATTAAGGGAAAATTACGAGTGACCTTCAATTTAATATATGCGTTTGTTGATATTATTGAGTTGTAGAAGCTACAGTTGTTCAGTGTTGATATCATGATCAGTAGTTGTTAACATCAGATGACGTCTGTACAGGTGTACTCTCTCTCTCTCGTCTGTTCATGAATCACGAAGGAGACAAAACTAGCCAGCTTTCGTCTACTGCTTCTCCGAGTATAGGAGGTAGTTGGTTCGGGACGGCATATGACATGCCAATGTGACGTACTCTTCTACTAACTATGCATATGGATGGTTGTTGGTTCAGGGTGGCGATATGGCTTCACATACATTTCAACTTAATTGCAATTTTGCAAAGTGTCACGGTAGATATCATCTACGTGTTGCACGGATTTTAATTAGGGGCTTTTTTTGAAACGTAAGGATATATTTTATACGGAAAAGCTGATAAAATACGGTTATAAGTGCTAAGGGGGAAAAAAGAGGAGGGAATCGCTAGAAATCTATATACGTTATATTATTAAAGCTGGTGATTTACAGCTGCTAAGAGAAAGGAATGCTGGAAATTCTCGCAAAAAAAAACAAAATTGGCTCTTATTCCGGTGGATCCTAATTTCAAAAGTTTAGATTTTATAGTTTGCTTAGAGATATTAGAATTTGAAACATTTCTCAGAAGAAAAGAAAAAACATCTAGCCCTTAATTTTGTGGACCATAATATTAAAGTTTAGATTTCATAGTTGGCTCAAAGTATATTAATTTGAAAATAAAAACATAAGTAGCACTACTAATTCAATCCTCTCTTTCACAGAGGGGAGAGATGTTAAAATAAATTGTGCTAATTAAATATGGAACAAATATCCCAAATTTATGTCGTTTCATTCGTTTGTGAAATAGGAAATTCAACAATCGGAGATCACATTGAAATATACGCTAAATTATACAATACTACTCTGCGGAATCTCTCGAATCGGATTTTATAGAAGATAAGATCCATTATTTTCCATTGAATAGCTCCAAGTTCAACAATTTCCACCGAATAATAGCGTATTTCTTTCAAGTCATCAGGTTTCAAATTTTGTTCGCAATGTGCCATCAGTGTCATCTACTCGCTCATGCCCCCCCGTTAAACCATGACCCATGAGAAAAGACAAATTTGCCCCCTTATCCCGATGTCTCTCTCGCGCCTCTCCCTCCCTAAACTCTGGCCAACACCAACCTCCAGCATCGGTTCATCGAGCAAATCCATCAACACCTCAAGTGGGAGCCTTTCTCCACCAGCACCACCCAGCCACCGGCGGCGAGCAGATCGAAGGACCGGAAATGATGATAAGACGAGGTGAATGATCAACAACAATTTTTTCTCTAAAAGAATCAACCCAAAGCCTCACTAGATCAAATATGAGCGGAAATATAAATTTTCAGATAAACTCAGTCTGGAGTGGCACTACCGCATCATAGGGAGTGCTAGTGCCTGATGAATACAAAAATCAGGGTGAACAGTAAAATCTGCACGAGTTCAAATCCAAGAATTGATGTATCTTTTGATTGGATGATCCAAAACTCGTGAAACTTTGTTTGCACCTTCATATGGATATTAAGAATCTATTCCAACCATCAATTGCAAAGATTGACATTAAAGTTTGACCTTTTTCAAATTTAGCGAAGGTTGCACCAAAACTGGGTCAAATGCAAGAACTTCACCTTGAGCTTGCTCGTGGAGATTTGATGATTAAAATGATCTTAAACGATCTCCCACATGTCACAGCAAGCAAAACACCAAAGAACCAACCCTCAAAATCTCAAGAACATGATCTACCACAAATCCTTCCTTCTCAAGTTAAAAACCGGTTTCTTGAGAAATCTCTTAATGATCACGTGAGAGCTTGCCTAAATGATTGGGATATGACCTACAAAGGATTCATCCATTAATCATTCATCTTTGGCAACACAAGATCAAGGGAAAAAGAAACCAACAAGAGAGATCAAAAATCAAGAAAGGAGATCAAAATAAGAGCAAGATCTTGAGCATGAATTTGATTTTCATTTCAGATCAAGAAGGATGATTACAAAGCCTCTCCAAAGAGAGAAAAGCTCCCAAGGAGCACTCACACACCCAAAGACTCTCCTCTCTTCTCTAGGAGGTCACTCTTCTCAAAACCCTAATGGATCTCTTGTTACCTCAGTCTATATCTCAAGCCCTTATATAGAGGAGGCAACTCACAAACCTAACATGGTTACACATGTGGATACCATCCACACTCAACATAGGCTAACCCGTTAACTCAACACATAACGGGTTTTACGCACTCACACGTATGCTTCTCAAAGCGGCTTCTCCATGACACTTTAATTCGCTCCATGAGCCCGAATCGTGTCCATCCCCACTTTGGCTTGACCTAAACGACTTATGCCACCGCCATGGTTTCTCCAAACCGTCTCCATCTACGGTAATTAGCAAATTACCAATTTGCCCAACTACTCGTCTTTTTCTTCACCTCGAAGCATCGTCTATGCTTTGTCATCTTCCATGTAGCCCCAATGACTTTCTGCCAAACCTCTCATGCGTACGGACTCCCCCGAACCGTCCTAACTTACAAACGGACTCAAGTCATTTAGCGTACCATATATTCTTATCCGCTTGATCATGACGCTTCCAGCATCCTTGACCGTTCTGGACCTCGGCTCCTCCACGAGCATAATCCTGGTCCATACTATTCTTGACATGTCCATCACCAGTGGCTCATGCTTCAGCTTCTTGTCTTCTTGGCTCGCAGCAACTCCCCGGTCTCACTCATCTTTAGCGTGATCCTAACCGTATAGACCTCAGCTCTTCTAGTCTAGTCCCGGTCTCCTCCGCCTCACCATGACCTAGTTCCGAAGTCATGCAATCAACACAGACAATCAAACAGTTACATAGCATTATTCTCAAAGATATGCAATAATGATCACAAAATCAAAACAACAATCACAAATTTGCTGGAAAACCGATATTACCGTCCCTAGGGACGGTATTACCACCTCGGTACTACTACCAACTAGGGCCGATAGTACCTCCCGGATGAACCAAAAATCCTCGCTCTGAAAAATAACTACTGCCAACTAGGGGCTAATAGTACCGCCCCCCATGGCCTATAGTACCGCTCTTGCTCGACCCAGAGAAACACCTCTCTGTAAAATAACTACCACCATCATGAGGTTGGTAGTACCGCACCCTAGTACTACCACCCCCCATGGGCTAGTAATCCTGCTCCGGCTAACACCAGCTCAAATTGCTTTCAATTCAAAATAAATTCAAATCAAACTCAGAGTTGAGCACTACACAGTCAATTACTCATCACAAACTTGGTTAGACCTCCACACGGTTTGTCACAGAGACATGGTGACCAGATCCAGCCTCCCCATCCCAGCATCCCCTTTACCTCTCTCTATCCCATGGCAACTGGATCTTGAGTCAAGAAATCATCAAAAATAGGACATCTACCTGCCCCCTGAGGTGGCTTGCCCAAGAATAGAGGAGTTAGGAACTGATCAGTGGTCAAATCAGAAGGTCGGTACCTGGTAAGAAGCATAGGCTTGCGAGGGGGCAACAGTAGCATGTCGAGGCCTTGATGCTAGGGAGGGATGCAAACGCAGGGGCCGCGCTAGCATGCTTCTTGGTTGGGCGCCATATCGTGTCTAGCATCAACAATCGAAGAAAATGCCGATTGAGGGGCATCCAAGTATGGGTGAGCGACGAGCTGGACGCTGAGCAGTCTTGACTGTTGGATCAATGCTCCCTTTCACCACCGCCGTGAGGAGAGTCGGGTAGGAAGAAGATGCGATTAGCGACAATGTCATCTGGTGAAGAGGAGAAAGAGCAGGGAGATGAGGAACTCTGACATGCTTAACGGAGGGGCATGGACAGGGAGATGACATATTTTGGACAAAACTTGAATCCCATTGGCGTGGAAGGTATACACAGTTATTCGGTGGCCAATGGTTGAACTTGGAGTTATTCCGTGCCAAATAATGGATTTTCCCTTTATGGAAAGAAAAGATAAGCATACCCTCAATCTGGTGGGCCTTATTACAATTTGATCATAGCATTTGGATGTTGTTTGGAACATGATTTTGAAATTACTTCCTCTGTCCCACAATATATGATCTACTTTTGGAAAGAGTCATCCTATAATGTAAAGTCCATTGCGGAGATAAAATGTGTAGTTATTGCAATATTTCCACTATATACCTATGTTTTAATGCTGAAAAGTGGATGGATAGTTATAGTATATCATTTAAAAGGGTATATATGGATCAATAATATTAAATTTTTCTTAGATTAAGTGTATCATTGATCTGTGCACAATGGTTTGCTTGAACTTATATTGCAGGACGGAGGGATTGTAAATATAGTGAATAAAAGAAACGATATAACACTCTTACTAAGATAGCCCAAGTTAAATTTGAAGTTATTTATGTACATTGCGTAGTTCTTTGATGATCTACTCTCTCTGTCCTGCAATATAAGTCCATAGATCATCATATGCGCGTACCAAAGAATTGTAAAATTGAGTGAAGATAAATGCTAAATGGACCATACTACCCTTGTTAATCAAGGCCAACGTATTAATGAAATCACTCTCACTCACTCTACCCCATGGAGATTAATGGATGCATGTCATGAAGTCTTGGAGGCTTTGGTTCGATCTTTTTTCAATGGATATTATTGTTCCAAAACCACTCGCTAGACTTATTTGGAGCCAAATATTTTTTTGGAAGAAAATAATTGGAGCCAAACAGAATCGTCAAATTTTCATCAAGTTGTATTTTTTCCTCCAAAACAATTGTATAAGGAGGAGCATCAGCTACTTGCACCGCCCCCTCAAGTGACAATGGGCCTTAATTATAGACCTCATCTAGGTAAGCGACTCTAGTCCTCTGTTTTCTTCCTTCCCAGCGGTGCAACTGCTATACATACCACATTTGATCCTACCATTCCTTTATGATGTAGCATGACACGTTAGCTAAGTAAATGATACAAACATACAATATCGATCCTCACTCTCTTCTCTTCTTCCCACCAAATTCATGGAGGAGCGAGACGGGGCAACTGGCGCATGCAGGGCCATGGGAGGCTATGGTGGATGGCGAGCCGAGGCAAGATGGGCGGCACACGATGCCTGCAACTATGCTGACCCGGCAGAACACATAGGCAGAAGAGAGAGAGAGAGGGGTGAATAGCAATTCAGTAAAGGTACTGATATCTATCTTGTCTTGCAGTGTAGTATTCCATTGTTAACTCCTGCTTTGCGTGTTTCATATGTAGTACCTGATCTCAACGTCATGCCAAATTCACTCATGAGTGAGGTTGAAATTGAGACATACAATGAAGGTACGGATATCTATCTTGTCTTTCTGAAATGCTAATATTCCATTGTTAACAATGGAGAAGACTGTTCTAGTGTTCTGTGGTTAAAAATCCTGCCCTTCTAATAAGGCTGTTACACTACTACAAAAGGACTCATATTAGACCCCTCATCACTGACGGTTTTCAAAAACTGTCTGTGATGGTTGATCATCACTGACAGTTTTTTCCAAAAACAGTCAGTGATGAGGTCCATTGTCATCATAGATGGTTTTTGGCTAAAGCCGTCTGTGATGAGTATAGTATCATCACAGACGATTTTTGGCTAAAATCGTCAGTGATGTGGGTCTCATCACAGATGATTTTAGCCAAAAACTGTCTGTGATGAGCTTTTCCACGAAATAAGTACAGAGAGCCCTAACCTCCTTAGTTTTCTTAGGGTTTCGCAAGCTATTTTTGAGGTGGCTGCGATTGAGAGGCGATCTGGTGAGAGGAGATCGTCGATTTGGAGGTGTGATTGTAGATCCTTTTGTTTTAGGTGATCTAAGGTTAGTAATTGGTTCAATTTGCATTATATTCAAGATCCAGCTTGGTAAAATGGGAATTGAAGATGGTTTAGATCTAGCTTGGTGTAGATCCATTTGTTCTTTGTGATCTAAAGTAGTAATTGGTCCTAATTGCATTATACTCAAGATGTAGCTAGCTAGGTAAAGAGAGAATTGAAGATGCTAAGTTGATCCAAGGTTAGTAATTGGTTCTAATTTGCATTATATTCAAGATCTAGCTTGGTAAAGAGGGAATTGAAGATGGTTTAGATCTAGCTTGGTGTAGATCCATTTGTTCTTTGTGATCTAAATTAGTAATTGGTTCTAATTGCATTATACTCAAGATGTAGCTAGCTAGGTAAAGAGAGAATTAAAGATGCTAAGGTGATCTAAGGTTAGTAATTGGTTCTAATTGCATTATTTTTTAGGAATAACAGGAGGGGATGCCCCTACTGTGGTATATATATTAGAAATAGAAAATATGTACAAGCAACAGAAGAACAGAATGTACAAAAAGGAGAGGGGAGGGAAAACTACGAGAAACTACTCAGCCAGGAAATAAATGCATCCTTTAGGGATGGCTTAACTCTATGGATAACTTGAGCAAACTCATCCCTAAACTCTCTTTTCCAAGACGTTAAAGAAAGAATCCCATTGTCGAAAATGATTCTTGCAAATCGTCCAGCAGGCGATTATGATAATCTCTTTGAAACAAACCACAGTGTGCCATTCTTTTGCCATTTGAATCATGTTAACCACATCTAGAGAAAGATCCCAATTGATGTGGAGGAAGTGCCAACACCACTGGCTAAAATGATAGGAAAAGAAGAGGTGGTGGAGTGATTCTTCACTCTGGGTAGCACAAAAGCACACAATTATAGCTTTCCAAATGATGTCCTTTTTTCTTTAGAAGAGAGCCAGTGTTCAACCTTCCTTTGAGGAGCAGCCAAAAAAGAACTTGTGTTTATTAACGCAAAATGATTTCCACAACCATAGAAATGGTGGCGGAACAACATCATAACCCATGAGCTGATCGTAAGCTTTCTTAGATGAAAAACTTCCTGAGCCCCATATATAAGACCATGTATCAGAAATATCCGAATTTAAGTGAACAGACAATAAAAGGTCACTTAAAAGCTACAGTTGCAAGAAAGCGGTTGGGGACAGAGGAAGATGAAATTTTGAGGAAATTTCTGTAGTAATTGGTTCTAATTGCATTATACTCAAGATGTAGCTAGCTATGTAAAGAGAGAATTGAAGATGCTAAGTTTAAATGTAGCTTATATATATATATATCCATTTGTTCTTTGTGATCTAAAGAGCTATATAGGTTAATTGGCAAGTTTAAATATAGCTTATATGTAGAATATTGTAGATCCGTTTGTTCTTTAGATCTAGCATTGTCTATGATTTAGGGTAAGGTTTTAGCTAGTTAATTTGCGCTCTAATTTAAGAATGTGTGAATGTGCACTCCTAGTGTACTTAATTCATAGTTTAACACTTATTGTTATATACGTAGTATAGATGGACCAAAGCTGGATGTACGCTGAGAACCATGCGAGTGCCGAGTACATTAATGGCGTCTCTGCTTTTAGAAGAGCTACAGAGAAGGATATGTTGCACAAAGGGGTGCAATTTATGTCTTGTCCATGCATTGACTGCGAGAATCTGAGGATGTTTCAAAACTCAGCGCAGATCGAAGCACACTTGATTTTAAGGGGTTTCAAAAGGGGGTATACATGTCGGACCAATCACGGTGAAGAGCAGATTATACAGGAAGCAAGTAGTATTAACATCATCAATGAAGTCAACGATACACTGGATGATATCGATTATGCTTTCGATGAGGATAGGTTTCACGATGGTAATCAGGATCAGATGTTGCACGATGTAGAAGGGAACCGTGATGAGCGATAGTGTAAAATTTTGGGACTTGATGGACGACTTAGAGAAACCTTTGTTCTGGGGCTGTAAGTCCAAATATACAAGGTTGTCATCTGTTATTAAACTATTGAAATTAAAGGCAAGCAACTGTTGGCCCGTAAGAGTTTCACGACTCTGTTAGGTCTATTAGTGGATATGCTTCTGGAGGGAAACGTGTTGTCGACAACCACCTACAAAGCCAAGAAGGCTCTTTTTCACTTGGGAATGAAAGTAGAAAGAATACATGTATGTCCGAATGACTGTGTCCTCTACCGCAAAAAGTACACAAACTTGTATGTATGTCCGGTGAGCAATGCATCCCGGTACAAGCATAAAGGTCAATCAGATGATGACGACGAGGGCATCGAGGTGATGAAAGGACCTCCTGTTAAGGTGGCGTGGTATCTACCTGTAATTCCCTATTTGAAGAGTTTATTTGCGAACCCAAAGGAGGCAAAACTGCATCGGTGGCACTCGGATGATCGTAAGAACGATGGAATACTAAGGCACCCTGCTGATTCCACTCAGTGGAGAAACATCGATAGAAGGTTTCAATAATTTACTACGGATCTGAGGAATATAAGGTTTGAATTGAGTACAAATTGAATGAATCCTTTCATTAACATGAGCAGCCATCATAGCACTTGGTCCGTGAATCTCTGTATCTACAACCTTCCTCCTTGATTGTCTATGAAGCAGAAGTACATTTTACTGTCTATACTTATCCAAAGCCTGAAGCAACCTGGGAACGATATTGATGAGTACCTAGCACCATTGGTGGAAGATCTGAAAACACTATGGGCTCCTGGGGTACACGTATGGGATACTCACAAACGAGAGTACTTTACTTTGCACTGCCTCTTGTTCTACACCATAAATAATTATCCTGCCCTTGCTAACCTGTTGCGCCAAAGCACAAAGGGAGACAAAGCCTGTACTCACTTCTTAGATAATACCGAGAGTGTGTGGTTGAATCACTCGTGCAAAACCATGTACATGCGTCACCGTAGGTTCCTTCGGAGGAATCACCCATACCGCAAGATGAAGAAACAATTCGACGGAACAAACGAAAACGGTTCAACTCTAAAGCCTTTAAAAGGGAAAGATGTTCATGATATGGTTAAGAACTTGGATGTTGTTCTTGGAAAGGGATGTAAATCGAGGACCCATAAGAAGAGCATGTGGAAGAAAAGATCAATATTTTGGAACCTACCTTATTGGGAGTACCTAGAAGTTCAGCATTGCATCGATGTCATGCATGTGGAGAAGGATGTCTGTGATAGCTTGATTGATCTCTTATTGAACATTAAGGGCAAAACAAAGGATGGTATCAACACAGAGCTTGACTTGGTCGATTTGGACATCAGACCTAAGTTAGCACTGAAAGAGACCAATAAAGGTTGAATGTACTGCGAACCTGCTTGTTACACTCTGTCTAAGGCCGAGAGAACTGAATTGTGCCAGTACTTACATGTGTGAAAGTTCCATCCGGTTACTCCTCTAACATCAAGAGACTTATTTTGATGCAAGATTTGAACTTAACTAGCATGAAGTCTATGATTGCCATGTGCTTATGACACAAATGCTCTCTGTCACAATTAGAAGTATTTTACCGAGTAAGGTCCGGGAGACAATCACAAGGCTGTGTTATTTCTTTCACACAATTACTCAGAAGGTCATCGATCCCGAAGGACTAGATACTCTGCAGGCCAAGGTGGTGATGACTTTATGTAATATTGAGATGTATGTCCCTCCTTCTTTTTTCGATATCATGGTTTATCTCATTATTCACCTTTTGAGGGAGATAAAGATGTGTGGGCCTGTGTCCCTACGTAGGATGTACACGTTCGAGAGGTACATGGGAATTATCAAGTCCTATGTACGAAATCGATCTTGACCGGAGGGTAGCATTGTTGAAGGTTTTGCAACCGAAGAGGTCGTCGAATTCTACATAGATTACATGGCTCAGGTCAAACCGATCGGTGTGCCTCGATCCCACCACGAGGGGAGGCTCCAGGGTATCGGGACCATCGGAAGGAAAGCAATCACGCCTGATCTAGCTGCGTGTGCTAAAGCACATTTCACGGTTTTGCAACATATGGTTGTAGTGTCCCTGTATATCGACAAGCACAAGACCTAGCTACAGCAAAAGAATCCATCGCAGCAAGAGTTCTGGATCATCAGATAGTATAACCTTCAGTTCAACAGATGGTTGAAGGAGCGATAACTCTTCACTGGAAGCTCGTCAGGTGATACGCTAACATAGTTGGCAAAATGGCCAACATTTATAGTTGTAATATGGAAATGATACAACTTAAATAGGTACACATTTTACACGAGAGATTAGGACATGAAGAGCACAAACTAGAACAACGGTGTTTGCATAGATGCGCTCAATACCACTAGGTCGACGAGGAGCTCCTACTATGGGTTTATTGAGGAAATTTAGGAGCTCGACTACATACTATTCAAGATTCTCTTATTTCGGTGCCGTTGGGTTCACCTGTAGCACGTGAAGGTTGACAAGTATGGCGTCACTGCTATGGACCTCGAACGTTTCGGATACCAAGACGAACCATTTGTACTCGCTAACCAAGTTGTTCAAGTCTTCTATTTAACCGACCCGTCCAACAAGAAGTGCCATGTGGTTCTTCAGGGAAAAAGGAGGATTATCGGAGTTGAGAATGCAGTAGATGAGGAAGAATACAATCAGTTTGACGAGTTGCCTCCTATCAAAAATGATATAACGGTCCAGGAAGAACAACCTGAGAAAGACAGCTACACACGTGTTGATCATTATGAAGGGCTAATTTTTATACAAAAGAATAAGCAAGTGAAGTTATGATGAGATCGTCATGTTTATTTTAAGTGTACCTGTATTTTAATGTAAACCAGCTAGCTATGTGACGAATACACATACCAGGGGCACCCCAACGGCACAGAATGATAAGCAGGCCACCTCAAGCCCAGCTCCGACCTAACAAGCGGCACCAGGCCCATTGTCGACCAAAGGACCCGTGGATCACGAAGGATGCCCTCCCTACCGACCAGACGAGCATCCTCGACCAAGTAGGGCTCCCGACCCCCGCGACGGGTCGGGATCCTCCGACTCCGACCAAACCAAGGCAACCTCCGCCAAGGAGCCGCGTGTCGGAGCCTTCACCGGCTGACAGCCACGTGCCCCACGGACGGGTCAATCGGCGGATCAGACGAGAGCAGTGGCTCTTTCCCGATGGCATAATGGCTACGAAGTCAAGCTTCCATCCCATCACCTACCACGAACAATACGAAGGCACGCCCTCCCGAGGCAAAGACTAACGCCATACATCGCGACGCCAAGACTCGTCGAGCTCACGTAGGCGGTGCGCCATTTCCGACGGAGCGACTTAACCGCCTGCCTAACGGGACTACCGACCCGGCATGGGCAAGGCGGGCGATGACCACCACTAGAGGGAAGGACCGGCTTTAGCATAGGTCGCTTCACCCTTCCCTCTCCCGATTTTCGATGTAACCCGCCCTCCCTACTATATGAAGGAGGCAGAGCCCCGGGAGAGATGACATGAGAGGGACAGAGAGAGACCGACTCTTCCGCCAAGTCCTTACGAACGGCAATCAAGATTCTCGCTTAGGACTTTCACTCTCTTGTAAACACGGCACGACCATCCGCACCAAGGCAATACAATACCACCACACGAATTAGAGTAGGGACATTCGGCCCGAACCAGTATACATCTTGGGCTTCCGAGTAACCATTCAGGGAGAGGGAACGCGTGGCCCCTTAAACTTACAAATTTACTTGCCGGTGCTCGAAACGCCGACAGTTGGCCCGCCAGGTAGGGGCCTTTGCGCGTCTTCATCAACATCTCCGGATTCCCGTTTGCCTCCCTGATGGCATTCTTCACCTGCGATGGCACGACTGCGTCAGGAAGCCGGATCCGCTTCAGCTCCCTCGACTTCGCCGCCACTTCGGCAGGAGGGCTCGTGCTTATCCCTGCCGTCTCTGGAGACCAGGCACCCGTCGGGAGCCTGAGCGCCATCTCCGGCGACCTCGCCAAACTCCGGCTTGGGGCACCCCTACAGGCCCCGAAGTCGGAACCCGAGGAGCACCCGCCACTTCGCAATAGCTCGAGGTCCGGCAGTGACCATGTCACCTCCCGCAGGCTCACAACTTGTGGCGATGGCCGGCTACATGCCACCTCGTCCCACGAGCCGAAAGATTCTTCCAACCATGACTCGGCTCCGACACGGAGCAAACCGCCACAGACGGCACTCGCGAGTGCAACATGGCGGCACGGCCGACTTGACCAGTAACCCCGCTGCCACGGAGGCCCCATCCGCACACTAAGGCGCAAGAGGAGGAATACCAACGTGAGCGCGACGAGAACGCGCAAGCTCGCCGCTAGCAAAGCCAGCCGACAGCCAAGAGTGGAGGAGTGAAAGGTCGAAGCTCGACCACCTCGTGCCAACTCGAGCAGATGAGCCCGAGCCCCGCAGATGCTTACGGCGGCGGCGCGCCGCACGTCAGTACACCACAAGCTGGTGGAAGAGTCCGACGCCCTCGCCTCTTCCCCACGCAGTCGAACGTGGTCGCGGCCGCGATCTCGCCCGAAGCCTTCCTAAGCCGGCTGACCCGGAGGCCAAAGCCACGTACCAGAACCTCCGGGCGGTGGAGCGTCGCACCATGCAAAGACATGCAGCCTCCGGCCCTACCACTCGGGTGCCACCTCTGGCCGCCGGGCCCGTACCGCTGCTCGGAGCTAGTTGGGCCCGGCAAAGGCAGCGGCGCACCACGAACAACCCCAGGCCTCGCGCACCCCGGTGCGCCAGTGCCTCGGCGACGCCTATGACGTCCGCGCCACCCTCGAGGCGCGAAGAAAAGCGACGGACGAGGCCGCCCACTCGCGTATTGTGGACGGCGGGCGCCACCACCACCGTAGCCCAAGCGCCGATGGTCCAGGACCACGGGCCTTCTACCAGGGAATTCGCCATGCGAATTTCCCTGCCAGGTTCAGGGCACCAACCAACATAGCCAAATACACTGGGGCTACGAACCCCGGCGTATGGCTTGAGGACTACCGGCTCGCGTGCTGGGCAGGGGGAGTAACGGATGACCTCTTCTTCATCCAATATCTCCCAATCTACCTCGCGGACTTGGCTCGAGCCTGGCTCGAATACTTGCCCACAAAGACCATCAGGAACTGGACCGACCTGAAGACCCTCTTCGTCGGTAACTTCCAGGGCACATACAAGCGCCATGGGAACTCCTGGGACCTGAAGAGCTGCAAGCAGCAGCCGAGAGAAACTCTCCGGGATTACATCCGACGCTTCTCCCGCCAATGCAACGAGCTCCCCGACATCTCCGATGCCGATATCGTGGGGGCGTTCATCTACGGCACCTCCTGCAAGGCCTTGGTGCACAAACTGGGCTGCGTCAAGCCCAGAACCACCAAGGAGCTTCTGGACATCGCCACCAACCACGCCTCCGACGAGGAGGCTGTGGGAGCCATCTTTGAGGATGGCAAAACTAAGCAAGACCCCGACGCCCGAGTCGGGTCCCCTTCCAACCGCTTCGACAAACGGAAGCGGCACAGGAAGCAGGTCCGCGAGGCCCAAGTGGTCGCGGCCGTCGACCGCCCTGCCAAGCAGCAGGTGCGACCGACCGTCGCGCCCGACCACTTCGAAAAGTTGATGGACAGCTCGTGCCCACACCACGGGTTCCCCATCAAACACAAGTACCGGGACTGCGAGGTCCTAAGGCGCTTCCTCTCCGGCGCCCCCACGATGCCGCGGGGCAAAGGAAAGAAGCCGGCCCCGGCCCCACGGGCTGCAGAAAAGATGGCAGACGACGAGTTCCTAGAACCCGACGGCTGCCTTATGATCTTCGGCGGATCGGCATGCTACGCCGACAAGCGCCGGCTCAAGCTCGCCTACCGCGTGGTCCACATCGTCACGCCAGCCGTCCCCCAATATCTTCGGTGGTCAGAGTCCCCGATCACCTTCGATCGAACCGATCACCCCGATCACGTCCCACAGCCGGGGAGATACCCGCTTGTGGTCAACCCCATCGTGGGGAAGAAGCGCCTCACAAAGGTGCTAATGGACGGTGGCAGCGGCCTCAACATCCTCTATGTTGAGACGCTCGACGCCATGGGGGTCCCCCGCTCGAGTCTCCGACCGAGCAAGGCGCCTTTCCACGGCGTCATCCCTGGCCAGCAGGCCCACCCGCTCGGGCAGATCGACCTGCCCGTCACCTTTGGAAGACCGGAAAATTTCCGCACCGAGACCCTCACTTTTGAGGTCGTGGGTTTTCCCGGATCCTACCACGCCATCCTGGGGAGGCCATGCTATGCAAAGTTCATGGCGGTCCCCAGCTACATCTATCTGAAGCTGAAGATGCCTGGGCCGCGGGGAGTCATCATTGTGGCTTCGTCCTTCCAGCTTGCTTACAACTGCGAGCGAAGCAGTTGCGAGCTAGCATCGGCGGTCATCGCGTCCGCCGAGCTCGCCAACCTTCGGAGGGAAGCCTCCGAGTCATCCCCTGAGTCTAGCAAGTCGGGGGCGGGATCCTTCAAGTCCGCTGAGGACACGAAGAAGGTTGCGGTCGATCCCGGCGATCAGACCAAGACCGTGCGGGTCGGAGCCACGCTCCCCGACAAATAGGAAAGCGCGCTCGTCGACTTCCTCCGCGCCAATAACGATGTCTTTGCGTGGAAGTCCTCTGACATGCC
This sequence comes from Otatea glauca, assembly GCA_036346275.1. Lineage (NCBI taxonomy): Eukaryota > Viridiplantae > Streptophyta > Magnoliopsida > Poales > Poaceae > Otatea > Otatea glauca. The sequence goes on along the minus strand of CM070716.1, from coordinate 31,434,633 downwards.
AGGAATTCTCAGGGAGGTCGTCGAGCACTCCTTGAGCATCCGACCGGGCTCAAAGCCGGTCACCCAACGCCTGCGCCGCTTCGACGAAGAGAAGCGCAGGATCATAGGGGGGGAGATTGCCAAGCTTTTGGCTGCAGGGTTTGTAAAAGAGGTGTGCCACCCCGAGTGGTTAGCCAACCCTGTACTTGTAAAAAAGAAGAGTGGGCAATGGAGAATGTGCATTGACTATACGAGTCTCAACAAGGCGTGTCCCAAGGACCCGTTCCCTTTGCCCCGCATCGACCAAGTCATAGACTCCACCGCAGGGTGCGAGTCCCTCTCCTTTCTGGATGCCTACTCGGGCTACCACCAGATAGCGCTGAAGGAGTCCGACCAGCTTGCGACCTCCTTCATCACTCCGTTTGGCTCATTCTGCTACGTAACAATGCCGTTCGGTCTAAAAAACGCGGGCGCTACATACCAGCGATGTATGCAAACGTGTTTCAACGACCAGATCGGCTGCAACATTGAGGCGTACGTCGACGACATCGTCGTAAAGACCAAGAAGGCCGACGACCTCATTGCCGACGTAGGAGAGACTTTCGCGAATCTCCGGCGGTTCCGCATAAAGCTCAACCCCGAGAAGTGCGTCTTCGGGGTCCCCAAGGGGAAACTCCTCGGCTTCATCGTCTCCGAGCGCGGCATCGAGACCAATCAGGAGAAGATCTCGGCGATCACAAGGATGGGCCCGGTTGGCAACCTCAAAGGGGTCCAGAGGCTAACCGGATGCCTTGCAGCCTTGAGCCATTTCGTGTCTCGCCTTGGCGAGCGCGGAATGCCGCTCTACAGGCTGCTCAAGAAATCCGACCACTTCAGCTGGACCCAGGAGGCTCAGGAGGCCCTCACCCGCTTGAAGGCCTTCTTGTCCTCACCCCCGGTCCTGGTTGCCCCGGCACCAGGCGAACCGCTGCTCCTCTACATTGCAGCCACTGGCCAAGTCGTCAGTGCGGCCCTCGTGGTGGAATGAGCGGAAGAAGGCCGTGAACTCAAGGTACAACGGCCAGTCTACTTCATCAGCGAGGTGCTTTCCGAGTCCAAGGCTCGCACCGCAGTGCGTAAGTCGCTTTCGCAAAGGCTCATCGCAAAAAGGAAGTCGGTCCATTACTTCAACCAAAGACCCCATCACCGTGGTGACCACATCGCCACTCGGCGAGATCGCCCACAACCGCGACGCCGTGAAGGATAGCCAAGTGGGCGCCGAGCTTAATGGTCACGCAGATATCATACGCCTCGAACGGCGGTCAAGTCACAGTTCTGGCCGACTTCGCCCGAGTGGACCGGCCCAGCGCCACCGGCGCCAAGACCCCGAGTACTGGACGATGTACTTCGATGGGTCCTACACCAAGAACGGCGCGGGCGCAGGAGTTGTCATTGTTTCCCCACTCGAGAACAGACTTCAATACGCCATCAGGTTGCTCTTCGATGCGACCAACAATATCGCCGAGTACGAGGCTCTCGTCAACGGTCTCGGATCGCCGCCGACCTCGGCGCGCCGACTCGCCCACGGGACTCCAAGCTTGTCGTCGACCAGGTCATGAAGGCTGCGGAGCCTCGAGACGCCCGAATGGCTGTGTACTGTCGGGAAGTGCGCAAGCTCGAGGAACGGTTCAAGGGCTTCGAGCTCCACCATAGCTACAGACGCTACAACAGTGAGGCCGATTACCAAGCCAATCTCGCCTCCAGCAGGGGGCCAATCCCGCCTGGGATCTTCGTCTGTGACCTTCTGCTGCCTTCCGTCCAGTTGGACCTAGTGGCCGAGCGGTCTCCCGACCTGCCGAGCACGGCTACTCTGACCGCCGTGCGGTCGGGTGTAGGCCCGGCCGGGTTGGGCCGCGTTGTGCTAACGACCCAATCTGACTGGAGGAAGCCTTTCATCGGCCGTCTGACGAACGGATCGCTTCCCACCGACCCGACCGAGGCCCGACGCCTCACCCGTCGGGCGAATCTTCGTCTGGTCGGCCCGCACCTTTACAAAGGAGTCCTCCGAGTCCTCCGTAGGTGTATTCGCGGCACCAAGGGAAACAACTGCCGCCGATATCCATGGCGGGGTCTGCGGTCACCATGCTGCGCCTCGGTCCCTGGTAGGAAAAGCCTTTCGACAAGGTTTATACTGGCCGACCGCCGTGTCCGACGCCGAGCAGATTGTACGCACCTGTGAAGGATGCCAATTCTTCGCCCGGCAGACACATCCGCCACCAGCCTTACGCACGATTCCCATCACATGGCCGCTTTGCGATGGGGACTCGATCTGGTCGGGCCCTTCAAGAAAGCGTCCGGGGGCTTTACTCATCTCCTCGTCGCGGTGGACAAGTTCACCAAGTGGATAGAGGCCAAGCCGGTTGCGAACGTCACGTCGATGCAGGCGGCCGCCTTCTTCCGCGACATCGTCTTTCGGTTTGGAGTCCCGAACTCTATTATCACCGACAACGGGACGCAGTTCACGGGGAAGGAATTCCTCTAGTTCTGCGATGATTTCAACATCCGTGTCGATTAGGCAGCCGTGACCCATCCGCGGACTAACGGCCAGGTCGAACGGGCGAACGGCATGATCCTCCAAGGGCTCAAGCCGTGGATCTTCAGTCGATTGAAGCATTTCGCGGGGTGATGGGTGGCCGAGCTACCCCCCGTCCTCTGGAGCCTGCGGACCACGCCAACTCGGACGATCGGGTTTACACCGTTCTTCATGGTGTTCGGTGCTGAAGCTGTCCTGCCAACCGACCTGGAATATGGCGCCCCAAGACTACAAGCCTTCGACGAGGCTCGGGGGCTCGCCTCGCAACAAGACGCCATCGACCAGCTCGGCGAGGCGCACGATGTGGCCATTCTGCGATCGGCCAAATATCAACAAGCTCTGTGACGTTACCACAGCCGTCAGGTTCGAGGGCGATCCTTCGGTACGGCGACCGGTCCTCGCGCCGGACCGGCAAAGAAAGACAGCACAAGCTCGCCGCCAGGAAGGCCCTTCACCGTCGTGGAGGTTCTTCGACCCAGCACCTTTCGACTCAAGGACGCGGATGGTCACGTCCTTCCCAATGCATGGAATATAGAAAAGTTAAGGCGATTCTATCCCTAAGTTCTTTTCTTATTCCTTGCATCGTCTTTACCCTTCCTTTCGAGCACCCGGTCGCCGTGCGATGCTCGGGGGCTGCCCGTTGGCACCCCCCGTTCAGAGCCGCTTCCGGTCAACGCTAATCGGGTAGGTGACCCGATCGACCAAGAGGTCCTTCTTGAGCGGTAACCCTCTCGACCCAAGTGCTACGGCCTACGCCCCAACGGCTATGATTGCGAAGTAGCACTTCGCGGAAGAAGGAAGTGCCCAAGCGGTGCGGCCCTTGGTCGGTCGGGAACACTCCTCTCCTGCGCAAACACAGCTAACTCATGCGCTCATGCGGGTCGGTGACCCAACTGGCCACGAGGTCCTTCCCGAGCGGTAACCCTCTCGACCCAAGTACTACGGCCTACGCCCCAGCGGAAGAAGGAAGTGCACGAGCGGAGCGATCTTTGGCCGGTCGGGAACACTCCTATCCCTCACAAGTGCGTGAGAATGCTGCGTAGCCAAAGTTCCCATCCTTTTTGCCCTTCCAAAAATGACCTGACTTACGCATAAGCGACCCCAGCGGTCCTTAAGGCTATGGCCGGTCAAGCGCGCACCATAACATAAACGAGGGCAAGAGGCATGCTGAAACTTGCTAAGTCTTAAGATTATTTACGAACAATAGTCTTTACAATAAAAGGGGGATGTATCTAACTTCTCCTTATTCTTATTGGAGGGCACTCATGGCGAGATGTGGTGGCAATCTCGAGCGGCAGCTCGACTTGGAGCTCGAGCACACGATCTCGCTGTCGGTCCGATTCCCGGCGACACCGCTGCACCACCGCGAGGTCGATGCCGTCGTAGTGGGAGATGGTGTTGACCAACGCCGAGGAAGCCCCGAGTGCGGCGCCCACGATCACCGCGCTCTCGACGTGCCCCGGCACTCGAGCCAGCACGGTGGCGAGCGCGCTCGGACCCGCCATGGTTCCAAGAACCCGGTCGCAGACATCTTGGCCGACCCCGCGAAGGGCCTCTAGCTCTGCAGCCAGCACGACCCGGCCACCCTCGGTTTCCTTCAGCGCCGCCTGCGCCACGTCCCGCGCCGTGACCGCCTCATCACGGGCCTGCAGGGCGTCCTTCTGCGCCTCCACGGTGCCACCAAGGTTCTTCTGCAACTCTGCAGATCGGGGTCAAGTCAGAAAACGCGTCCCGCAAACTGCTGAGAATCGACATAAGAATCAGAGCTCTTACCGCTCGCAGAGCTCTCCAAGTCGCGGAGACTGGCCACCGACTTGGCTAGATCCCGCTGGGCGACGTCGCGCTCGCGCCGCGCTAGCTCGGTGCCCTCTCAAGCCTGGTCCAACTCAACCTGAAGGTTGGTCGCCTCCGACCGTGCGGTCGCCTCCCCGGCCACGGCCCGGTCCTTGGCGTCGCTCGCCCCCGCAAAGAGGGATTCGAGCTCCGCCACCCGCGCGGCCAAAGACTGGCTCGTCCGGCGCTCCTCGAGCAAGGCCCGGCCGGACTGAGCCAGCTCCTGGCGGGCCTCCTCCGCTGCATTTTGCTCACGGCCCAGGGCCTCCCGGGCATTGCGCAACTCAGGGCCAAGCCGGTCACGCGCCTCTTCGGCGGCTAATTTATAGCCGTGCGCGCCCATGATGAACCGTGACTTGTCTCCCGAGCGGGCACGCAAGCGCTACAAGGCGCAACACTCCGTTAGCTCACGACGAATCTACCGAAAGTTATGAGAGCCAGGCCCCGACGACTTACCAAGCTAACCTAAGAATCGTTTTCAGAATCGCGTCCCAGCGCCTTTGCTTGAGCTTTGGCGTGACCCAGCTCCTCCTGGATCCGCTTGGTCTCAGCCGCGGTGCGCTTAATGCTGTCCCGGAGGACAGCCCATTCGCGGCCCTCCGCCGGGTTGTCCATCGAGATGGTCGGCCCGCCAGATTGGCCGCCCACCGACCAAATTAGCGTCAGCGGGGGCGGCAGATCCGAGCCGCTTGGGCCGGCCCCAGTGGCTTGCACCAGGGGGAGGCCACTCGGCACCTCCCCCTGCGACTCCGGGAGGATCGGCTCGGACTCTTGGATCGCCTCCTCCGGCTGGTCCCTGGGCGACGGAGTCACCACTGCTTCGGGAAGCCAGGCCGCATCTCCCGGAGGGCTCCCTGGCGGCGGCGGCGGCAATTCCACCTGACCTCCCTCGACCGAGGGAGGAAGATCCGGCTCGCCGAGGACGGTCGGAGCCGTCTCTCCCTCCGCCTGGCCGCCGGCCTGGAACCATCGTCTGCTCCACCGGCAGCTCCGACGCTGCCGCCCGTGGAACTTCGTCCCCGGTCGGACCGACCAGGGCCTCCCCGACCTGCGCTCCGCCTTCCTCGGTCGGTCGCGCTAATGCTATGCTCGGGGCTGCAGTTGCGACCGCCCCTGAGTAAACACTGCGCGCCACAAACAATCAATAATTTGCTCAGACTACCCTACCGTTACCAGTCAAAGAGGGGACACTTACTGCGCTGATCGGACGCGCGGCAGCCGCGCCCTCTTCGTCGGTCCTCCTTGCGGGGGCGAGTCGGCCTTCCGCTTCCCCGAGGACGATTCCACTGGGGACATCTCCACTCGGGGCACGGCGTCGGCCGCGCCTATGTGCTCGCCCCCCGCCGAACCTCCGACCGGGTTGCCCCCGGCCGGCGAATCGGACAGATACCCGTGGTATGGGTGTCCGCCCCGGTTTCCGCTGCTGTTGGTAGAGGTCGACACCGCGGAAGTGGTCTCCGATGCGTCCTCGCCGCGCGCGGCTCTTGCAGCGCGTTCCTTCTCCCGCCGCCTCCTCTTCTCCTCTTTGCGTTTCTTGCGCGCGGCCTCAATTTGCGCAGACTTCGCGCGGACCTCAGCCCTCAGCTCCTTCTCCCCTGGCAGCAGCGCCCGGGAGACCATCCTGGCAAGCCCCTTGGGAACGTAAAGACCATGATCAGGCAGAGCGCCAACGCCGAGGGAGAAAAGAAAAAAGGAGAAAGAATGCTACACTCAAATTACCAGGTTCGGCAGATTCCGGGTCGAAAATGGTTCGGGGTGGCCGCCCGTCGCCTCAGTCGCGCATCCGCCCGTCACGGCGGATACCCGCGCCCTGATCTCCGACAAGGGGAGCTCCTCCGCCATCATCCTTGCCGGGTCGGTCGCCCCCTCGAACTTGAACATAGGGAGCGGCCGATCCATAAGCGGTTGCATGCGCATCTTCATGAATGCGTGCACAACAACGTCGCCTGTAAGCCCTCGCTTCTTTTGGACCTTGATCTGGTCCGTTATCACCTCCACTCGGTTCCTCTCCCCCTTCTCGGTGCCCTAGCCCCACGAGGGCTTCATCTCCGGGAGCTGACCGGTATAGCGGGGGCGCTATCCCCCGAGATCGTGGCGTAGAGCCACTCGGAGTGCCACCCCCGGTTGGACGACGGCAGATTCATGTCAATATAATCTGCTGCGCGCCCGTGCGCAGCTGGAAAGCCATACCTCCGACAGGCACCGCCGCGTCCGAGGACTTGTCTTTCCTCAGCCGGGCCTGGAAGAAATGCCTCCACAAAGCCCAATGGGGCTCGATCCCCAGAAAAGCTTCACAGAGCGTGATGAAGATGGCGATATAAAGGACCCCGTTGGGGTTAAGGTGGTGCACCTCCGCCTCGTAGTGAAGAAGAAGCCCGCGCACGAACGGGTGCAGCGGGAGCCCGAACCCGCGCTCGTAAAACGAGGCGGGTACGACGACCTCGCCGACCCCCGGCGCAGGGAAGGCGGTCCCAGACGGCACTCTCCACCCTGATACCTCCTGCGGAGGCAAGAACCCTTTCTTCACCAGCTCGAGCGCACGGCTGGCCTGGATGGAGCACGCTGGCCACAACATCTCTGAGAGAATGGGGAGAACGTGAGAAAGGGAGAAGTTGGAGTTTTTTCTTTCTCTTGCTCTCGCGGTCTTTCTTCTTGTCTCAGGCAAGTGCAAGAAGATGAGGAAGCAAAGGCGAGAGGTTTGCTCGAGCACCCCCTCACCCTATTTATAAGGGCCAGCGGCGCCACCAACAGACGCCTCCTCGAGCGAAACATCACAAGACATCCTCATCCGCCGTGCTAATCGCTGAGCGAAGGCTCACCAAGCGGGCGCGGCCGAGCGACAGACGCCCCTCGAACGAAGTGTCGCGACGCCCCTCGTCTGCGCGTCGGGCACTGTAACGCCTGCCTCCAATTCCACTCTGCATTTAATCCCGACAAGACAAAGAGTAGAAGACACCGCCTCGGGCCGCGCGTCCTGGGACCTCTCGGTCTCCGCCTTTAGGCCAGGACGGTTGCCCCGGGGCGCGTGCGAGAGGCCCGCTGGGCCACTGCGGTCCCAAAATGGCAAGAGCTCGATGGCTCATGGCAGGGCCCAATGAAAGTCGTGGTTCTAAAGGCCTATCCCACCAGATGGTCATAAGGCCGCCCCAGCGAAATTCGAGCAAGGGGCGAGTATGAGGTGAGCCCCCAGTGAGCCTCCGATTAGGTCGGCTGACGACCCGATCGCCTCAACTCGTGTCCGAGACCATACTTCACACTCTCTCGGGAGCTCATCGATGGGCGACAGCCAGCTGTGCTCTGGGTCGGCGGACGACCCAGGGTCCGATACGGGATCGAGTAAATAAAGGTTTTTATGGGTCGCCCCACAGCAGGCCTGGACACCCTACTCTGGAACCGTCCGCTCGGAAGGGTCCCCCTTGGGAGGGACCTCCTAGGACCCACTCGGACCACCCGTTATTAGCTCCACGAGCACGGCGTTCAAACCAACGCGGGTAAACGCGCGTCGCTCACCCCCTCCAGGTCCCACACCTGCGGACGGGGTATACGTGTGGGATAGACGGCGGCCACTCCTCTCGCAGCTACCCTCGCCGGACGAGGACTCGGAATGGATGCCCCACGTCCAGCTACAACGTAAAACGAGCCACGTCCAGCTACGACGTAAAACGAACACTTGGGTACCAGAACCTCGCGAAGAGGTATCCGATCGTCCCTGCCGACCAAGGCACGGTCTAGCTACGACGTTAAACGAGCACTTAGGTACCAGAACCTCGCGAAGAGGCATCCGGTCGTCCCTGCCGACCAAGGCACGGTCTAGCTACGACGTTAAATGAGCACTTGGGTACCAGAACCTCACGAAGAGGCATCCGGTCGTCCCTGCCAACCAAGGCACGGTCTAGCTACGACGTTAAATGAGCACTTGGGTACCAGAACCTCACGAAGAGGCATCCGGTCGTCCCTGCCGACCAAGGCACGGTCTAGCTACGACGTTAAACGAGCACTTGGGTACCAGAACCTCATGAAGAGGCATCCGGTCGTCCCTGCCGACCAAGGCACGGTCTAGCTACGACGTTAAACGAGCACTTGGGTACCAGAACCTCACGAAGAGGCATCCGGTCGTCCTGCCACCAAGGCACGGTCTAGCTACGACGTTAAGCGAGCACTTGGGTACGGAACCTCACGAAGAGGCATCCGGTCGTCCCTGCCGACCGAGGCACCGTCTAGCGTGCACTCGAACACCCCCTAAACAAGCATTCATGAGTTCGCACGTCCGACTGCTCGCGCCCAGAAAGAAGCGATCACCTGCCGATTGCCGATTCTCGAGGACCGGGTTAAGGAACAACCGAAGCAAGCTCATCGCAAAGATATTTGTAAAGGGAAAGGAGATTTCGTTATAGGCCAACAGGCTCAAACTTTACACAATTTTACATGAAGCGCCCGGCAGGCTCAAAAGCTACGTAGAGCTACAAGATATGGTGGAGCTATTTCAGCACCAAGTATCATATCTTGAGCATCAATGCGGCGTCAGTGCACTCACTGACGGCGACTCACTTCCTGGAGTTTAACGGAACAGCCGCCGCTGCGCTGACTGCAATCAGCGCATCGGTTTCGCCGTCGCCGCACTGGCAGCTACCGATGCGCTCGCGCCATCGCCTCCAAGAGGGCCCCCCTTACCACCTTGAGCCTCAGAACGGCCTCGAGCAGCGCGTCGACGGCAGCGGCATCACGGGCTACGGCTTCTTCCTCCTCCCTGAGCTCACCATCGCTGGTCGCTCGATCAAATTCGGCCCGAGCTCGGCGGAGGATCTTCTTCTTCCACCACGACATCACCGCCGAAGCTGAAGATCAATGGGTGCCTCGAAGACATTTCGAGGATTAAAAAAGAGGACTCTGGCTTAGGGGTCAATCGTTCAAACGAGCGGAAGCGCCCTTATATACCCAGACGAAGGGAGATCGAACGTGTCCAAAATAAATGCAAGCGCAGGAAAACGAAGCGCCCTCCACCAGAGCCCGAAGCGGCCAAGAAGACATGCGGCCAAGGCGCGCCAAGCCATCGCGTGGCGCACACACGAAATGATTAAAAGCTCCGGTTCGAATGCCCCGGCTAGGCTCGAGGCGTACCGTCGGGACGTTAGGGCACACTGGCGAAACCAGACCAATCGGTCGGACGGACGATCGGGCCCGGTCTGGTCGCAACCAAGTTCAACCCCAACCGTATCGATTTAACTCGCTCGGGGTTGGGGCTCTTGACGAATACTCATACCAAGGGCACCCTAACGGCCCGGAATGATAAGCGAGCCGCCTCAAGCCCGGCTCCGACCTAACAAGCGGCACGGGCCCATTGCGACCAAAGGACCCGTGGGACTCGAAGGATGCCCTCCCGGCCGACCAGGCGAGCATCCTGACCAAGTAGGGCTCCGACCCGCGGCGGGTCGGGATCCTCCGACTCGACCAAACCAAGGCAACCTCCGCCAGAGCCGCGTGTCGAGCCTTCACCGGCCGACACCACGTGCCCCACGGGACGGGTCAATCGGCGTAGATCAGACGAGCAAGTGGCTCTTTCCCGAATGGCATAATGGCTGCTGAAGTCAAGCTTCCATCCCATCGGCCGATCCACGAACAATACGAAGGCACGCCCCTCCCGAGGCAAGACTAACGCCTACATGCGACGTCGACTTTCGTCGAGCTCACGAAGGCGGTCGCCATTTCCGACGGAGCGTTTAACCGCCGCCTAACGGGACTACCGACCCGGCATGGGCAAGGCGGGCGATGACCAGTCACTAGAGCGAAGGACCGAAGCTCTTAGCATAGGTCGCTTCACCCTTCCCTCTCCCGATTTTCGATGTAACCTGCCCCTCCCTACTATATGAAGGGAGGCAGGAGCCCCTGGGGGAGAGACAGACAGAGAGGGACAGAGAGAGACCGACTCTTCTGGCCAAGTCCTTACGAACTGGCAATCAGCATTCTCGCGCTAGGACTTTCAGCTCTCGCTTGTAAACACGGTGCAGCCATCTGCACCGAAGGCAATACAATACCACCACACGAATTAGAGTAGGGACATTCGGCCCGAACCAGTATACATCTTGGGCTTCCGAGTCTAACCATTCAGGGAGAGGGAACGCGCGGCCCCTTAGACTTACAAATTTACTTGCCGGTGCTCGAAACGCCGACACTATGAATGTCTAGTCAATATATACCTTACTTCAAGGACAATTTGTCGTTGATGTTGTGTTCTGGTGTGTAATTTTTGCAAGTAAAGATATATTTAAGTGTTCCAATTCTAGCAAGCTTATATCTATGTCTACAGCCTAAAAATAACCCTACTAGTTGGTAATGATACCAAACAAATATTTATGATCAAATTGTTAAAAGATATTATGCAACTCAAAGTACATATTGATGACCAAACCAGGAAATAGGAGTAAGGTATGTACTAAGTTCATAAACATAACAAATGAACAAAATATATGCTTCCTGATTAATCATAAACATAACAAATGAACAGAAGGAAATGGGAGTAGTACAATCAGCCATTGTAAGAAATATTAACTTGAGTAAATTTAAAAAACCCTCATCACAGATGGTTTTGGACTAAACCGTCTGCGATGAACTCATCACAGACGGTTCAAGCCCAGAACCATCTGTGATGGTTTCATTTTAGTCATAACCGGCCACAAGCCCTCATACTTTTCGGGAAGAGCAACATGAAATAAATGTCCTGTCGATCTTTTCCTATTGCCAAGTACTTCACATCTGGAAACTTTTTGTACAAATTACCAGTGGTCGTAGACAATTTTACCTGACTAAAAAAATGCACATCAGAGAATGTTCTATACTAGAACCGTCTTTGATGCTGCCCATAAATCCATACCCGACTGTTGTTAATTCTTGCATTCGACATTCTCAAACCCTAGCCTCCCATTCGGCATTCTCAAACCCTAGCCATCATTCTCGCATCTTCCGCCCAGCCGTGCCTCCGCCTAATCGCTTCCCCGGTCGCGCCTCTGCTCGATCAAGCCCCACTGGATCGCCTCCCCGGCGCGCGTCCTCTGGCCGCGCCTCAGCCCGAGTGCCTCCCCCAGGCTGCGCCTTCGCCTGGCCGCACCTCCGCCCGACCGCCTCCCCCTCGAGAGGTACACATTCGGTGCAGCTACCATGTTCTGGAATTCATCTGTTTGCTAGTATAGCTTTCTGCTATTTCTACCGTAATTCCTTTGAAAAAAAATCATGAAATAATTTGAAGGTTGGGGTATTAATCTGATGGGAGAAATAGGAAAACAAAAAAAACTTGTAGAATGAACTGAGTAATCTGGAAGAGGAGGAAAATAATAATTTGTCTAGTGAACAGATGTCTAGAATAGCTGAAATTCAAAAGGAGTTCATACACCACCACAAGATATGAGTATCAAGATAAAATTTTGGACAGGTGCAATTGGTTGAAGCTTAACCATGACTGGATATTAATATATTTTGCAAGAGATATACATGCAAGAGGCTCTTTCAGCCATTGCGAAAGTATGAAAAAACACCTAGAGTAGACATCAGGTCACAGCAACACACAATTTGCGTGTTAGTTAATCCTTCAAAATAAAGAACCTCTACAGTCACTTGTTAATACAAGGCTATTTTATCGCTATTTGGGCCTAATTACCTCTAGCTACCCATTACTTTAATAGGCTTTCAACCAATTAGCTAATATGAGGAGGCTTACTATGTGCCCAACTCTCTAACTTAGCCGAGGAGTTTTTCAGGCTAGCCCTTATCAGGACAATAGGAGGTAGGTAACAAATGCATGATGTGCACATGTTGTTGTTTAATCTACAAACTTATTGCTGTTTAATTTGGTTATTCTAGTGTCAGTCCTAATTAACTTATTGCTGTTTAATTTGGTTATTCTAGTGTTAATTTACTTATTGTTGTTTAATTTGGTTAATTTGGTTATTCTAGTGTTAGTCCTGTAACCATGTTAGTTAACTTATTGCTATTTAGCAACCTGTTTTTTTGTCCTCTTGCAAATGTGGTGCCTCAGTGAGGTAATTTGGTAGTATTTCGGACCTGCACTTATGTTTTGTATGTGATGATTAGGGTTTGGTGATTTTTTGCTGGAGATGCTTTGTTTCAACTTTGAAGAGTTAAAATATATTAAATCGAAGCCCAAATTATTCTGTGTGATGGAAGTGACCGCAAAATAACCGTGATAGCCATTCCTTTGGAATAAACCTGCATATAGTTATGTTAGAATTGTATTATGTGCACAACTTATTGAGTGTTTTAAGTACTCACCTTTGCCCACAACGATATCACCAGTTGAGGAGTCTACACCAGTGCTGCAGGAGGAGTACCAGGAGAAGACAAATGTTTAGGGTGCAAGCCTTATCAGTTGCCTGTGGCTAGGACGTTTATATACGTTTTCATTCCGCTGCAGTCTAATCTGTTATTCACTAGCCTTGTGAGGTATATTCCTGTAAGTTCAACCATAAGGTTATTCAACAAGTATTATTTAATATATAATATATTTTACTATGTTTCCGTTATGTATGATTGTGATATACATCTATATTGAGCCTGTGTGTACTAGCGTGATCCTAGACTAGTGTGATATACACAGAGGATCTCCGACAGTCTCAAATCTGAAGTGTTTCATCATCTCTCTACCTTTCGTGCTTTCGTTGAGACGCAATTTTCGACAGAGTTTCAAGCCATTCGATCCTCCATCAACTCGCAGCTCGACATGGCATTGTGCTACTTACTTCTCCTTAAAACGGACGTGCTGAACGCCATACGCACGGTCCACAGCATTGTTCGTTCACTTCTCTTCCAAGCTAGTCTGCCGCCTCCGTTTTGAGCAGAGGTTCTTGAGTTTGCTACACACGTTCTCAACAGAATCCCGACCAAGGTTAACAAAATCGGTTTGGAAAAAATCGGCCGAATTCGAATTTCGAAAATCGGAAATATCGAGCCGAAAACAGGTCGAAAATAGTCAAAAATCGTGGAGCTTCAAAATCAAAAAATTTGAAAAGAAAAATAAAAAATTATCTTTTTTCATGGGAAATCGGCCGATTTCGATGGAAAATCGGCCGATTTCTGTGGAAAATCGATAGGCGAGTTGAACTTTTTGGTGGACGATTTTTGAGCGATTTTCGACCGGTTTACGTCGCATAATTTTTTTTGAATTGCACCGGTTTATCGGGCAGTTTTAGAAGCCGTTCCGCGCCGATACGATCGAAAATCGCGATTTTCAACCGATTTTCAGCGATTTTGCGAACCCTGATCCCGACCAAAACCCTTACCTCCTCTACACATACCAGACTATAACAAGCCACCATCTTATCCCCAACTCTAAGGTTTTATTTGGTTAGGCAAAAATCTCGGCTCATCTACTTAGATTGATCAAGATTTTAGTTCAAATTTCTGGTCCACCTACATTGATTCTGACTGAAAAGAAACCTTTTATTAGAGATAACTCAAATATCTCAACTTACTGTATATTTTGGTTTTATCTAAATAGATTGTTAGTCTAAATCTTTTACAACTAGGACTGTTTTAGCTATATAAGCCACCCCCTGTGCATGTAAACATTAAAGCATTATAGTAGATTGTTTCCCTTGATTTTTTTCCGTAAGGTTTTTCCACGTTAAATCTTGTCTCTAGTTATTTTGTCGTGCTTTTGTACCTAACAAGTGATATCAGAGTCTTAACAAGTGGTATCAGGGTTAAGGTTTTCATATCAATTCGCTGCGCTCGGGAGGAGACGATTTCCAGGGGCGGCACCCGCACCCGCACGGCCACAATTTCAGATCTACAGGACCACCGACGACACAGCAATTCCCATCGCACCACCGTCGTTCGCGCGCCATCCTCTTCGCCGGTTCCACGCCGGCCATATCACGGCGGCCATCACACAATTTCATCGAGGACCTGTTCGGCGTTGTTCGTCGCGTCAATCTGGTCGTTCGGCGCTGACCAGCTTCCCTATGACGCCTCCGACATCCTCAAGGCCGAGCAGGCCCCGCTTCACCTTTGGCTATTCTAGAGGAAGCATCAGGCCGGTGCTTTCCATATACTTTCCAAGGGCTTCTGTTTATTTCCTGATAGGCGATATGGAGCTGTTCCGATCTGGCCCTACTGCTCTATCCCGGCCTCGACCTACCCGAGGCGTCGCCGGCGCAGTCCCACGCCGCCGCCAACCGGGCACCGTCGCCGAGATTACCTACGGCTACGGGTCTTTGATCAAGTTGATCCACCGGATCACCAGGTGGACCGGCCTGCTCCCACAAGGCCAAGGGCATCAGCCACATGAGATTCAGCATTGCTACGTACAGTCATACACATATACATCTGGTCCAGACCAAAAATGAAGGATTTTTTTGCAATTCAGGCTGCTATGTCTATTTTTTTGAAGGATTTCATTGTAATTTATACGGGATTTATCATTGACAGTTTCTTGAAGATTTATTCGATGTTTCATCGTCGGTTTCTTTGATGTTTCATCGTTTACTTTGGCGAAAAAAATGTCAATTAAGGATACAACTGAATTTAGTGTTTTATTCACCGTTTGCATATGTTGCTATTTTGGATCGCTTGCACGACCATTATAGAGGTTTTGACAACGTTAATTTGGAATTTGATGACACCCTGCTGGTAGCATTATACTCTTCGAAGTTTTTTCTAGTGAAAGTTTTGCTCCAATGTCAGTTTGAGATGAAGGTTTGAAGTACAAGAAGTTTGTTTCTACGTGAATACTATAATGTTGTTTTATTGTCTTTGCTCGATAAGAGGGGTTTACTGCAATTTATACTCCATTAGCAGCACGAGAATTTTTTCTTCATCTTGGCATTTTTTTAGGAATAGTTTCAATCATATTATGGATTTTCAGTAGGCAGTTTGTCGAATTTTATGTTCCATATAGAGCATGCCAAAAATCTATGATATGAGTTCTTTGCTATCTACCCAGCACCACAGGTGATGTTTTGGCTTATGCCACTTGATGATTGAGCATTTGTTTCAAGAGGTCAGTTGTATAGACTCAGACTTTATTAGGGTTATGAATCCTTGAAGACTTAGATTTTCTCGTCTGCTTTATTGACAGCTGTGTGTTTGGATTGACTGTTTCAGTCTTTCTTTCGACCTACTAGTGGTTTGCTCAATCTTGCTTCATTAGAAGCGTTTCGATAAGATTGTTCTAATATTTGTATTTTGCACTACAAGTGTTTAGATTGACTATTTTAGTCTTCCTTATTCATTAGTTATTTGGACTTTTAACGTACTTGTATTCATATTGCTTTATTACCGTTTGGGGTTTTCTGAAAATGATTTCGTTAAAGATTTTGAATTAAGCGGAGGTTTGTTAGACATAACTCAAATATATCAACTTATCATATCTTTTGATTTTATCCAAATAGGTTGTTAGTCCAAATCTTCTATAACTAGAACTTCTTTTAGCTATATAAGCCAATCCCCTGTACATGTAAATATTGAAGCATTATAGTGGATTGTTCCCCGTGGTTTTTTTCTCGCAGGAGTTTTTCAACGTTAAATCTTGCCTTCAGTTATTTTGATGTGCTTCTAACCCTAATAAGTGGTATAAGAGCCCTAAAACTTTCAGATAAGGCTTAAGCGTAATGGTTATCGCCCGTGACCGGCTGGGCCAGGGTAGCTAGTATCTCACCACAGTACTGTATAATAGAGGAAGAGGAATATTTCCTTGTGCTACTGGGAACAATCTGACAGATGTGTCTGTACATGGTATTTGGTGAGTAGTCGTGTACATGTACTGCCATAGTGTTATGCCAGCAGCCGGTAATACTCACGTGCAGCGCCGGCCGGTACGAAATGATGGCGACACTGTAGTTTGTAACACGATCTCACTCACAGGCTCACACAGAATAGTTACTGTCAGTGTGATCTTTGCAGGCTGCAAGAACTTTCAGTTTCAGGGAACAGCGGCTCGATGCGTGGCTGTGTTTGCCGGTTCTCTGATGGCGTAGCGTGCTGAACAAATCACCATCAGCAACATCGACAGAATTTTTCAGTGATGATTGTGCTCGATGATGAGTCCATTGTCGTCGATCGACATTCTTATCAGAAACAGCACCTAGCTAGTCCCCAGGTAAGTTTGAGCTGCAAATTACTAATGACTTGCCTAAGATCGGAAGGATAGCATAATCTTGGGTAAGAGTTATCAATCACGCGTATCGTTCTTAAATTCTGAACCGCGAAACCGTAAAACATGCGGCTAGTAAACTGAAGACAAGTGTCTGCTCCCACCGCTGTATGCAGTGCGTTCACGCACAAAAGTGGGAATTTGCAGTCAGATAACAGCCACCCACATTGCTTTTCTTTACCACTCGTTCACTGGACAGTTAAAATGTTTAAACGAATATCTCAACCCGTTTTTACGGATAAAATTAACCGAGGTAAATGCCCGGGTCAGAGGAGACTGTAACTCTTCACATGCAAAGACATGCTCGCTGAGAAAGATCGCACTAACACCAGCTCTGCTTGGCGATGAGTCCAAGCTGGGCACTGTTGCAGCTGGAGATCATCTTCCACAAGAATGGCATCCATCTGTTCGACAAGAAGGACTGTTCCCACTAAGTGATCCTTTTCCCTGTAAAATAATTGACAGCACGTACATATTAAACTGTATGCATTCACAGCAGCAGGCTTGTTCCTAAGTACTGTCACTGTTGGCACTTGGGAGTCTCTTGGTCCCAAGTAACAGGCCATGCTGTTGCAAAATAGTCTCTGTTCCAAGGGATATATACTGCAAAATTGCTGTGCAAAAGTAAAACTCAAGCAGGCAGTAATTGAGGTAAACTTATGTCAGATTTTTTTTGAGACGAAACTTATGTCAGAAACTTGGTGGTACGAGATAGAGTTAGATAGCATAGCAACATTGAGTGCCTGTCTGAAACGCAATAATTTCATAGGAAATAGTTCAATTTCCACACCCAAAACGTCGAAAATTCACATAAAGCATACATTAGTGGGCCTTGGGGTGATTAAACACAGTGATAGGATGATACTCCCACTGTCCCACAATATAAGTTTATCATGACTTATCATGATCTCCAAAGATATATATATATATATACACATATACATATGCGCTATTCTTTGGCTGCGTGTAGAATAGCCTATTCTACTTCCCAGCCATTTAATCCAGTCCGACCGAGCCAATCTGCGCAATAAAACAGTCCGTGGCAACCAACCAGCAAATAACTAATAAATGCTACTTCTAGTTTGTATATCAATATTTCTTTCTTTGATTTAGTCGTAACTTTCAAATGAGATTGAATTTTGATTTCAAATTTTATACGATTGTAGAATCTCACCTCCCCTACGTATGGTATTTTTTTGAGAATTTTTTAAAACTTATACATATGATTTTCGTAGACTTTATACCATTTGGCTGCTGTGTACAGCATGTAGTAACAGATTGAGTAGGAGTCAGTAAAATGCAGCTTTCTTGATAGTAAATTGTAGTATATGCTGCTGTTCGGTATTTTATTATTTTCAAATCTCTCAAATCCCATTGAGTTTGGTTTTGAAATTTTCCAGGGTTGTAGAATATTACGTTCCCTAGGTGTGGTGATTTGTTGAGAATTTTTCACAGTAAAGTATTATTTTTTTGATAGTAAAAGATAGTATACGCTGTTGTTTGTCACTTTGTTATTTTCATATCTCTCAACTTCTATTGATTTTAGTCTTCAAATTTTGCAGGATTGTATAAGCTCAACTCCTCTACGTGTGGTAATTTTTTAAGAATTTTCTAAATATTTTACTGCGGGTCCGACAAACAGAACTAAATTTTTATTTATGAAAATCAATGGTACACATTTTCAAAAATTCTAAAACAAATTACTATAGATATGGTAGGTGAGATTATACAACCATGAAAAATTTGAAATTCAAAATCAATACCAGCTGAAAGATATGAAAAAGACAAATTCGGTTAACTAGTGATTTTTCACTGTCTAGTGCTTTGTCAATTCCATATCTTTTAAATGCGATTTAGTTTGGTCCTCAAATTTTGTAGAGTTGTAGAAGCTCACGTATCCTACATATGGTAATTTGTTTGAGATTTGTTGAAAATTTATACATATGATTTTCGTAGACTTTATACCATTTGGCTGCTGTGTACATCATGTAGTAACAGATTAAGTAGGAGGCAGTAAAATGCTGCTTTCTTGATAGTAAAATGTAGTATATGCTATTGTTCGATATTTTGTTATTTTCATATCTCTCAAATCCCAATGAGTTTGGTTTTGAAATTTTCCAGGGTTGTACAATATTACCTCCCCTACGTGTGGTAATTTTTTGAGAATTTTTCACAGTAAAGTGTTATTTTTTTATAGTAAAGATAGTATACGTTGCTGTTTGGCACTTTGTTATTTTCATATCACTCAAATACTATTGAGTTTGGTCTTCAAATTTTTCAGGATTGTAGAAGCTCAACTCCTCTATGTGTGGTAATTTTTTCAGAATTTTCCGAATATTTTACTGCGGGTCCGACAAATAGAACTAAATTTTTATTTACGAAAATCAACGGTACACATTTTCAAAATTTCTAAAAATATACTATAGATATGGTAGGTGATATTATACAACCCTGAAAAATTTGAAATTCAAAATCAATACCAGCTGAAAGATATGAAAAAGACAAATTCGGTTGACTAGTGATTTTTCAGTGTCTAGTGCTTTGTAAATTTCATATCTTTTAAATCCGATTTAGTTTGGTCTTCAAATTTTATAGAGTTGTAGAAGCTCACATATCCTACGTATGGTAATTTTTTTGAGATTTGTTGAAAAATTATACATATGATTTTCGTAGATTTTATACCATTTGGCTGCTGTGTACAGCATGTAGTAACAGATTGAGTAGGAGGCAGTAAAATGCTGCTTTCTTGATAGTAAAATGTAGTATATGCTATTGTTCGATATTTTTCAATTTTCATATCTCTCAAATCCCAATGAGTTTGGTTTTGAAATTTTCCAGGGTTGTAGAATATTACCTCCCCTACGTGTGGTAATCTTTTGAGATTTTTTCACACTAAAGTGTTATTTTTTTTATAGTAAAAGATAGTATACGCTATTGTTTGGCACTTTATTATTTTTATATCTCTCAAATCCTATTGAGTTTGGTCTTCAAATTTGCAAGATTGTAGAAGCTCAACTCCTCTACGTGTGGTAATTGTTTGAGAATTTTCCAAATATTTTACTACGGGTCCGACAAACAGAACTAAATTTTTATTTATGAAAACCAACGGTACACTGAAGGACCGAAATGGCGAACAGAGGGGGGGTGAATGGTCGCAAATAAAAATTCCCCCAAAATACTCCAACAAAAACCTCGACAAGATCTCTCAAAAGGAATTGTGAAAAACCCGAAAAACTAGACAACTATGTGTACCCCAAGCTTGCATGGATAAGTACCATAAAATATGTGGGGATTTTTGAGTCACAATCCTGGTTGTCTAGTGTCCAAGATAAAGAGGAATCAATTCAAACTCTTGCTTTTAGAAAGGACATCAATTCAAATCACAAAAGTCACTTTCAGAAAAGCAAAAACAGAATTCCCAGAACTTGTCCTCAATTTGCACAGGAGGTTGGTGGGTTTCTGTAGCTCACAAAATTTTGAGACTTTTTCTCCCTGTGAGCATCAGAGTCTTGAAGAACTCCACCAAATTTCTCCTCAAAAGCCTTACAGAAAAACACGAAAAATCGAAGAACACAGTCTGGTCAAGAACTTCGAGCAGAACGTTTGGGGCTCGGTTTTCACCTCATGGCGCCCAAACGGTACAACAAGTGAACTCCAAAATTTTTCTGCAAGCGGATATCAGAGTCCCGCACCTCCTCCAATAAGAATCACTCAAAAAGGATTTTTTTATATTTTTACAAAAATCAAACACTGACTGCTGCGCGAAGAACAAGTTCAGAACAAAGTTGGAACTTGAAAGAAAAGATGTTCTCTACTCAATCCAAGAGTGCAAAAGAGATGTAAAACCATATGAACACACTCAAAACATCCAAGAATAGCAGCATTTAGAAGGAGGGGAGGCAAATCCAAATTACTTGAAAGTAAATTGCGGGAATGTAATTGCGGGAAAGTAAATGCTGAATTTAAATTATGTAAAGTAAAGACATAATGTAAATGCATAAAATAAATTCAGAGGTGGATGAATAAAACTTTCATTTCTGGAAGGGAGGTTACAAAGCCTCACATTCATGTGGGCAAAGCTCAAATGAGCATCAAAACCTCAACACCTTCAAGGAAGGAGGCTACCCTCCACCCCTATTTATACTACTCTTGGGCCACCTACCACCCTTGGATGAGTCCCTCAACCCTAGAGCACTCATCTAAGGGCTAGGATTAACCCACACACACAGCCATGCAAGGGCTAACCCAAAACCCACACACATACCGGGTTTTCTTGCACGTTTTCAAAGCATACTACCTAGACCCGCTAACCTATCAACTAGACCTCAATCCGACGGTTCTCATTGATCCACGCGGCATCTAGCTAGCATCATCTCCTTTCCTTGTCTTCTTGACTTGCCCGGACTCCGTCTCCGATCATCTTCCGCGATCTCCCAACCGTCTGGACCTCCGACGCCCTCGCCTAGTCCCGGTCATCCTTCGCCTCACCATGACCTAGCACCGTCGTCCTGCAACCATCAAAGACAAGGAAACTCCTCACATAGCAATGCCCACAAAGATGTGCAATAAACCATCCAACTCATCACTACCGCGTCCATACGACCAGATCGCCACTCTCGGCAGAGACAACTCAAATTGCTTCATTTTGAAAATCAATCCAAATCAAACTCAAACTTGAGCACACCTTGCTCAAATAAAGTCAAATACTCATCACAAACATGGATGGACCTCCACATGGTCCTTCATACACATTTTCAAAAATTCTAAAAAACTTACTACATATATGATAGGTGAGATTATACAATCCTGAACAATTTGAAAATCAAAATCAATACCAGCTGAAAGATATGAAAAAGACAAATTCGGTTGACTAGTGATTTTTCACTGTCTAGTGCTTTATCAATTTCATATCTTTTAAATGACATTGAGTTTGGTCTTCAAATTTTGTAGAGTTGTAGAAGCTCACGTATCCTACGTGTGGTAATTTTTTTGAGATTTTTTGAAATCTTATACATATGATTTTCGTAGACTTTATACCATTTGGCTGCTATGTACAATATATAGTAACAGATTGAGTAGGATGCAGTAAAATACAGCTTTCTAGATAGTAAAATGTAGTATATGCTGATGTTCGGTATTTTGTTATTTTCATATCTCTAAAATCCCATTGATTTTGGTTTTAAAATTTTCCAGGGTTGTATAATATTACCTCCGCTACGTGTGGTAATATTTTGAGAATTTTTCACAGTAAAGTGTTATTTTTTTATAGTAAAAGATAGTATACGCTGCTGTTTGGCACTTTGTTATTTTCATATCTCTCAAATCCAACTGAGTTTAGTCTTCAAATTTTGCAGGATTGTAGAAGCTCAACTCCCCTACGTGTGGTAATTTTTTGAGAAATTTTCAAATATTTTACTGCAGATGTAGAAAACAGAACTTTATTCTTATTCATGAAAACCATAAGTACACGTTTTCAAAAAATCTCAAAAACTTACTATAGATAGGGGAGGAGAGATTATACAACACTGTAAAATTCTAAGACCAAAATCAATATCAGCTGAAAGATATGAAAAAAACAAAGAAGAGACAGATTCTTGTACAAACTACAATACGCATTAACTAGCTGGGTTGACCAACGCATGAACTAGTAACTGATTCGGTAGTAATTCAATCTGTTGTTCTATAGTAAAATGTATTTGTGATTTACTACCGAATTAGATTCAGGTGTGCTTTGCATGCGCTTCGACAGTAAATTCATCAGTTGTTCTGTAGTAAACTATTTCATGATTTACTAGTTGGCTGCATTTACTAGTGTTGTTTGCAATGCATTAACTCACTACGTTTTGGCCAGCGAGTGAAATTTACTTCTCTGGCCAGAGCGCAGAATAGCTATTCTACGCTCGGGAGTAAAATAGCACCACCGTATATATACACACACACACACGCACACACCTCGGGCACCATGATCCAAAATGCGTATTTCCCCTATGTATTTGCAAGCGATTTTTTTTGAAATTTTTAGGATGTTGAGTTTAACCACTTTACTAACTAGTTCAAACAAGTTTGAACTGAAATTCAAACTAGAGTTTCCTTTTTTGATGATAGTTTGATTGTAGGTATGTGCTAATTTTATATATAAATCAGCACAGTATGTAATCTAAATTCGTTAAAATCTTTGAATTCGAGTATATTTTTTCAAAGGTATGTGAAATTGTTATAGATGGGTATATACCCTAAAATTGAAAGTTTCGAAAAATATACCCGAATTTAACTTAAATTCACGCATTTAAAATTATGGTGCCTATGCTCCACGGTGGCCCATTTTGCCTTCCTATATATATATATATATATATATATATATGGTTTCATACAAAAATATACATCTTTACCCTTTTGAGCATACTCTAATAATGATTATAAGATACTCGAAAGTGATTTCTATGAAAAATTTCAATGAAGTCCACTTTTTATAGCATAATTTGTGTATATACTCATTTTACATATGAAAAAAGATATATAATAAAAATAAAGGGCTCCGATGAAATTTTCTTAATCATGTCGTATTGCAGTATCTTTGAATTAGTATTTAAGTATAGCAAAAGTGATAAAGAAATATAACACATTCATTTAAGTAGTATATATTGGGAGTGGAGTACATACTCCCAAAGTCCCAGGAATACAAAAAAGGCTTCTATATAGGAAGCCTCTTTTCTATTCCAGGGATTAGTTACTCCCTATGTCGTATCTCATAATGTAGGGCGTATCTCACGCAACAGAGGTATGTACGAGTAATATACAAGTATATAAGGCTGTCTAGATGGTATATGTATTTTTTACAGAGGTAGTATGTATATTTTTTAGACATACCCTTTTTTATGCATGTATATAAAGATATTTGCAAAATACGCTAAAAACTATGGACTCCCTTGCAATTTTTTGTGTGGTTCATATCGAAATATCTTATAATGAGTATATGAGTGTACACAAAGGTATAAAGGAGTATTTCAAGTTCGTTTATAAGGTATATCAAAGGTCTAAAAAAAGGTATGAAATTTTTTACATGTCGAGTTTAACTAGTTTACTTATTAGTTCAAACAAGTTTGAACTAAAATTCAAACTAGAGTTGTCGTTTTAATAGTAGTTTGATTGTAGGTATGTGTTAATTAAATATATAAATCAGCAAAGCATGATATCTAAATTCGTTCAAAATCTTTGAATTTGAGTATATTTTTCAAAGTATGTGTTTCATTTAAATTGTTATAGATTAGTATATTGTCGGGACTTGAATACGCAAATCCGGATCCTTTGTGTATTCTGCACTAGTCCAGGATCACGCTAGTGCACACAGGCTCAACATTGATGAATATCACAATCATACTTAACGGTAACATAATAAAGACTTCATCAATATTAAATATAACTGTTCGACGACCTTATGGTCAGCCTTACATGAATACACCTCGTAGGGCTAAGGCTGAAAGTGAATAAATAGCAGCGGAAATAAACACAAGCGTAGAAACCCTTCAATCTGCCACAGGCAACTGACAAGGTTCGCACCCTAGTTATTCGCCTCTTCCTGATACTCTTCCTCAAAAGCAGGCGTTGCTTCTTCTCCAACTGCTGATGTTTTGTTGCAAGGGGGTGAGTACATAAAGCACTCAGCAAGTTGCGCACAAAATGTAAGTCTAATATACTGTATGCATGGCTTATTACAAAGGATAGGCAGACATGGTTAATTTGCATAAGCAGGATTGGTAAAAGAATAGCATAAATAGATTGAAAGGCAGTAAAACAAATAATAACAATAGTACATTTTCCATTTGTTTTCCAATAACCAACTCATAACCTTATTCCACATTTCATATCCATACCCACATTTGTTCTTAATGAAATCTAACCCTTGATTGTAATCACCGAGCAATACTCAATACCGCGAACACGGCTATTCTAATAGATTTTACACTCTACAGAGGTTATACACTTTACCCACAAGATACAACCATACACCACAAAGGCGACTGATTATAACAAAATCTTTCCAATGCTTATCTAAACCCAGTACTATCCGCTAAGGTTTCAATACTGGTGGGACTGGTTACCACATCCAGGGGCCCTCTCTTGCGCCATGTGAGCATACCCGTGCGAGGACTGATTACCACTACCCGGGCCTCACACCACCACAAATAGTACAAAAGCTTAGACTCGACAGATTAATCACTAGGTCTGTCCCATAACAAACATGTGGTCGTATGAATGACTCAGTTCAAATTCTTGTAAGGTTAAATCCTTAATTGACCAAGGCAAGACTAACTAAAAATCATCTTAACCATGAACCAACCATTATCATAAAAAGCAATGCAACCGCCCAAGTGCCACATAGGCCCACCACAAATACATGTCACTTGCCTCAATCTAAATCATTTTACCACCCCGGTTGATTACCATGCACCACGTGCCATCAACAATAACAACATTGTGTGACAACACCCGACACACAATTTAGTAAACATGTTTCATAATCATTAAGCAAGATTAACCATTTTTACATAAAATTATGACTCGTTGCACGGCTAAGTATTCTACTTGCAATCTAACTAACCACATTGGCAATTATAGCTACAAATTAGTATTAAACCATTCTAGGGTGACAAATGAAATACGACATACAATATGGCAAGGTGGATGTAACTCAAAGTGGACAATAACTAATCCCAACATATTTGAAACAACGATACTTGAATTAATATGCAATACTTTGAAATAATATAATATTTAAAGCATAGATTCAACATGATCAAAGCACAACTTGCCTTCAAATAGCTCTGACTCCTACTCTGGACCTTGCTCGGTGCTGCCTCCTCAATCACAAACTCACCGGGCAACTCGACGTCTATGTGTAACAAGCGAGAAAGCAATAAATAGCAAATAAAGAGAGCAATATCAACTGAAAAAATTAAATAAAATTCACCATTAAATAGAACATGATTTTATAAATTTTTAGAAACTGGAATCACCTCAATCGGAGCTAATATGCAAAAGATATAGCTATTCAAAATTTGAAATAAAAGATAAATCAGAAAATTGGAAAAACCGAATTATTGTTATACTGGAAAATAGCATTTATGACGTCATGCTGACGTCAGCACCAAAATGATTTTCGGCTAAAATATTTTTCTACGGAAAAAGCAATATATGACGTTATGCTGACGTCAGCGGACACGTGGCCCAATCGGGTGCTGACACGCGGCACAACCACGGTGCGACACGCGTCACCGGCGCATGGACTCTGTCCACGGTTGGAGCTAGTTCACGATGTACCGACGGCACTGTGCCCGTGCACCGGCTGACGCAAGCGCTCGGCGCAATCTCATCCGCTCAATTCAAAACAAACGGCTGAGATCAGCGCAAGGCGCGATGCGGCGGCTCACTATGGAGGCGACACGCGGCACCATCCCGATCGTCCAGATCTGATCGGACGGCAGCGACGACGGCGAGAACTGAAACGACGAGGTGACGCGGCTAGCCCCGGTGGACGGCACGCGGCACGATCCGAGACACACACTGCGGATCTGACGGCTACGATGAGGCGACGCGAGGCAAGGTGGAAGCGACTACGTGGCTCAACCACAGACGACCGAATGAGGATCTAACGGCGGCAAAGCGGCGAAGAGAAGACAGCCACGCAGTTACCCCGGCAGGCGACACGTGGAAGAAATCCGACGGTGCTTACCAGATTCGACAGCTAACGAAGCTTGCAACGGCGACGATGGCGCGGTGGAGCAGGTTCACCAGAGATGAAGATGAAGACGTGGCCGACGGCGTTCTGGGGCACCTCCGGCGACGTTAGCTGACGCATTCGAAGCGTCTTGACACGGCGAACTCAGCGAGGGTCTTGGCGGCGGCGGAACGAGATGAAAACCACGAAGGCACGAAGCGAAAACTACGGCGAGCTTTTGCAGGCGAACGGCGGCGGCTCGGGATGCGCGAGCTAAGGCTACGGATGCGTCTCGACGTGCGTGACACAAGGGTGGCGGCGGCGCATTAAATAGGGCCCTCGGCTTCCGCAAAACGAGACGGAAACAAACTCCGAGAAGCACGGGATCTGGCGGCGCGGCGGATTCAGACGAGCCGACGTGGCGCGATCCAGCGCGTCCACACAGATTCGATCGGACGGCTGGCAGCAAGCGGCGGCGCGGCACGAACACAACCGTTGGATCAAAATCCAACGGTCGCGCGGCTAGGTTTCGGCGACACGGCTGTGCGGGCTGGGCTGCACGAAGAAAACGGGCCGGACCGGAGCGGTTTCGGCCCAATACTATTCAACCGATTTTTAAAACTATTTCGAATTAAAATAATTCAAATAAATAGATAAAGCCAAAATACATAGCAAAAATATCAGGAAAAATCCTAAAAAATCCCAGAAAATACTTTGGGACATTTGGAACTCAAATAAAATATGTCCAACTAAAAGTCATTAATAATTTTCTTTGAATGATTAAAAGATAGCAAAATGCTTTATTCAAAATTCCAAAATGAATTAAATAAAACCTTAAAAATTCAATAACAAGGAAAAATCATATTAAATCCAATAAAAGCAAAATTTGGGATGTTACATATATGCTCTAAAATTGAAAATTTCGAAAAATACACCTTATGGTTTTATGAAATTTACTCTTCAAACATGGATCACAGTTTGTTTGAAAAAGGCCTAAGAACCATGTACCTAAAAATCAGGAGCAGTGACTCATGAGATTTTAGGAGGCCCATTTGCGATGAAAATTCACGGCTCCCATGTTCGAAGTAATTCTTGCAACACTGTCGTGAATCTTGCGCAATGTTTGATCCATGTTGGTTTCAAAAAGACCTAAGCATCATGTACTTAAAACATATGAAAGCACAATTGAGCCCAGCCCGCACCAGCCCTAATTTTTTAGCATGGCCTTGTAAAACTTCTCAGGCCGAACTCGAGCTTCATCAGGCAAAGAAATTTTTGAGCTTGGTCAGACTGGATGTAATTATGCTTCTATAGACCCTAGCGAAAGCCCATTACAAATTATATAACAGTGCTATCAAACCCAGTCCGGATGTTGAGGAGGCAACGGTCACAAGCTGTACAGTCGGTCACTGATCGGATCGCATGTTTTATTAAAGCATATTTATAATACAAACATGAAAAGGTATATATATCCAAACAATACATGATTATATATAGTTATTTCTCTTAAAACAATAGTTCTTTCAGGATGCACCTCTTGCCCAATTTCACGTACGTTAACCAGACCAGTTTGCATCAAAACTGGGCGATCCAGCCCGGTTTGGTTCAGGCTGGGCTAATCTAAGCCCGGACAGGTAAGGAACAGGTTCGGTTTTTTCTGATCAGACCGTCTTAGTCCAGGTCTAATAACTATGCTATGGTTTAGCCGTTTAGGTTTTAAAAAAAAGGCTGGAAGCAATTTGGAAGCCATACTAGTCAGGAAGAACCAAGGCCAAGTACAAACACATTATAAAGCCACCCTTAACAAGTCTTAAGCCTGAAGAGCAGGTATTATTAAATCGTCAGCTCGCCATTATCCGTAATAAGTCTTAAGCCTGAAGAGCAGGTATTATTAAATCGTCACCTCGCCATTATTAATGGACTAACGGTAGGTGTGTTGCGTATGTTTGGAGTGTCGAAGCGGTCCAGACATACGCAGGTGGTAGGTTAATTTGTCCGAGCAACACAGAGAAGTAATGGCCGCGCGCGCCCAGCCGGTACGATACACGGCAACCACCTCGTCTGTCTGGCCTAATTTTGCCAACTAGAAATGCCTGTATTTTATTACTTATAAAAATAATATTATCTAATACGTTAAGCTATTGTTGTTGGATATAGCTTACGTTATGCTCTGGATTTTACCGTAGTCTTGGTTGAGGCACACCATATGCAACCACCACGTCCGGCTCACCTAATTTTGCCAATTTTGTTTGGTTCGTTGCGTGTTTATAAGATCTATTTCTTCTTAGTATATAGATCAAGAAGGTATTGAAAATAATTAGATTATCCCTAATTATTATCACTAAGCACTATATTCAATGCATGTATATAGAGAATGTGAATTAAAGATGGATATTTATTAAGGGTATATAAATAACAGCACACTAACTTTATATTGAAATATAAAATATGCCTGGATATTTAGGGGTATACAGGGAGTACTTAATTAGAATCATGCACATACGTACTGGGCTCTGGCTACTGTATTGTACTTGGTAAATTTTATGACATGTCAAGCTTTTGGGGGACCGACCTTACGGTGGCGGGTAGTTTTGCAGGGGAATATATAGTGTAAATATGTGTTTTTATGTTAGCATATAAAACTTGGCCTGACATTTCTGGGTTGGGTTTCGAGGGTGCCATGTTTTACAAATAATAGACCTGAGGTCGGCTCGTGTATTTTGGCTAGCCCACAGCCTAGTAGGCATAGCCCGAATAGATGTTAGGCTGGGCCAGCACGTCACGAATGACAGGATCAAGTCGGGCATAAATTTTGAGCACATCAAGTAGCATGGTCCGACCTAAAAACACATCTATTTTCCCCTTCTCTTTCTTCTTTCTAGTTCCTCTCTACTTCTCCTCGTACTCTCTCGATCTCTCCTCCACGCGGCGTGCGGTGGCAAGGGCCAAGGTGTCGGAGCGGGCGATGTGTGCAAAGCGAGTGGTGGCAATTGAGGCGGCGGTCCAAACATGGGTCCAAGCCTCCAAGGTAGCTTAGATTTGAGCAACAGTCGAGGCGACAGGGACTAAGGTGGCGGGTGCTAGGGCAGCTCAAATCTTGGTGGCGGTCAAGACGAGCAACGGCGGTTGAGGCGAGGAACTATGCTGACTGTGGTTGAGGAGGGTGAAGCCGCGTTGGCGGCCAAGCACGTGTTATCAGTGGCAAGCAAGCGCGTGGCGACAGACAAGTGCAGCACCGTCGACAGCCAAGGTACACGTCTCAGACACTCTTAGTCTAGTTCTAGCATACGTATACCATACCAGTGACGACACTGCCCGACGTCCACCCGACATTGCCATCGTACCGTACCGGGCTCGCCAATAGCTGTTCATGCCAACACGAATCGGTTCGTGCAAGCTCCCCATGTCGTGCTGGTACGACATGACCCAACTCCCACCGGTAACAAATAGCGGTATTCCTAATCCAGAAATTACACAAAAATTTGATCCTAAATCATCTGGTCGTTACTCCTCTAAACAGGCTCCAGTGCTCCACCATGGGAGAATGGCTACATGGCTCCGCCGCCCCCATCGTTTTATACTATATAATTGTAACAACCCCCATTTTCACAAACTTGCAAAAATGGAAATCTAATGTGCATTCCGTACTAGTCCCATGATCAGTAGCTAGTACGCACATACACCAATTGGAATCACAACCATACAACAAATATTATTAAGCGGAAGCTACTACATAAAGAAAATTCTTACAACTCAGAGATATGGCAGCAAAAGAAGCAAAGTCTTGTAGTGTGCCCATCTAAAACCAACAGGCAACTGACAAGGCATAATCCCTAGAAAGATTCGACGAAAAAATCCATAACTGCGATTTAAAGGAACCTTGAAGCTTCGCTAACTTATCCACCTAAAACCACATATAAGCAAGGGTGAGTACATTCGTACTCCGCAAGACTTGAGCAAAGCCTATAATATATGCAGGCCATTTCAAAGGAGGCTACTACAGTTAATTTGCATAAAGCAGAATTGACATTGTAAAACCAGTTATTTGCAAACGGAATTTGTAAAAGCATAATTGACTAATATGAAATAAGTAAAGCATAAGTAATATTCACAACCCTTCGTGAATATCGAATAATCCAGAAATGGAATCCATCAATATCGATCCTTTGACATGAAAACAAAAGCTGCTAAACAAGTTCCAAACCACAACCCATTTTAAAAAATTAAACATTTAACTAGTGCAAGTTCACCAAGTTTCCCATAACCGAGGGGACGGCTAATCGATTAGATTTACTCTGCAGAGGTGTACAACTTTACCCACAAGTCATGACCTTTTCTTTTTGCCGCGAGTTTCACGCACCTTTGGCGTGTGGCCAGAATGTTCATGACGAAAACCTTTACATTATCTAATTTAACTTTGCACCAAAGACCGGACGATAAAACCCACGCTATCTTTGGGATAACTCGAGCATAGGAATGTTGGAACTCCCCATAGACGTGGCGTACACGTTATATTGGTAAGTGTTGTTCCCAAAGACCTCGGTGTGGGCACCCGTAGAGCAAACCCGAAGGAAAGCCCGTACTACTTGACCTACCAATGTGCAAAGTTAAACTAGATAACTTAATTGGTTTAAGGAAGCCCCATAACAACACTTGTGGTTGTACAGATTATCTTGGATCATACAACACTGAGTTCGGTCCTTAAGTTGACACGGGCGATACTCCACCCTACACTACGTGCAAATCCCTCTGCACCTTCGGCTATTGCCAATAATCGCCCACATCAAAACCATAGTTTTATTTTGGGTTTTTAATCAAAATACCCATAACCAACAGCTACAATTACAACATTTTCCATTTCTCAAGGAACACATTTTGATCTGATCATCATCATCATTTATTCTAAAAGCATGGCTAAGCATGGATAAAAGTAATCGCATATACCCATGATGACATTAAGTAATTGTCTAAGCTTAATCTATGGTTATCAAGGTTCACATTTTCATACTTATTAAGGAGGTTTCATGAGACAAAAGGTATAACTACCAGTACCACAAAATAGCAATTTACAGAAAGTAAACGTATGCATGAAACATTTTAATAAACAATGCAAATTAAATTCTGGGATCAAAATGGTCAAAGGGGGTGCTTGCCTTGCTTATATATCGTTTACGACGAAGACGCGATCACGGATGACGGAGGCAACGACGGAGGAAGGGACGTTGGATTCTACACGTCGATTGATCAGAAAATATAGCAAATAATAAACTTCAATAAAGGCAGAAAGAAAACAGACAAAAAATCAAATAAAGATTCATTGCAGAAAACAGGAACACTTTAGAGTTTGGATTATTTAAGAAATTACTTTATTCTTAAACTTGATGGTTTTATGACAAACAAAACAGGGTTTCTAATTATTTAAGTAATTATCAAATCTTGAATTACGAATTCAAGAGGCTAAAATTATGAATTTTAGTATTTACGATTTCGAATTATAGATGCTAAAATTATTTGAATTAAAAGAATTAAAACACTAGTTAAAGGGTTACGCTAATAGCACTTAGCCTTAAGTGATTTGCATACGAAAGGTTTTAAATAAGTTATGATTGATAAGCTAGCTAAATAGATTTATTTATGGTTTTTAAGAAGGTTCTGGTGATACAAATATATTAATTATAATTTCTTTATTACAAGGTTCATCTATTCCGATTACGGCAAGGTTCGCTAAACATAAAACTAAGGGTTATTCGACTACTAGAATTTATATGCCAAACATGACGAAATAAGATTATTTCTTCGCAAGTGGATAGCATATACTTTGAAGAACGCATCTAGGCTGATTTCATACATTTTAGTGTTTAGACGAGACATTATTTTCACAACTGAAAACGCTTATGTGACATTAAAGGTTACGACATTCATACTTTCTAGGGGTATTCCACTAGCACGATTTAATTGAAAAGAAAGTTGTAAATCAAATATTTTTTTAGGATATGGTAGACCATATCCTAAATATCATTTCTAAACAAATTTCCATAGTTTTTGCATTTAGACGAGAGGTTCTACGGGTTGACGAAAAAGCTTGATAGTTCAATTTACTACTCGATGAGATTTCAGTTTTTGATACAAGTTTGCGACTACACTGTCTAGGATAATCTACTCATTTTTCAAGCATTGACAGGTTATGACTCTAATAGCATTTTAAAATTAATACCGTGATATTTGGCTTCTACCCGAAGTGTTTTCCTATAAGGATTCATTAGGGTTTATCGTTATTTTATTTCATTCTTGCACAAACATAAGGTATTTTTGTAAAAACAGTAATAGTACTATTTTTCAAAGTTATTGGATTTGGTTTCATCAAATTCAGAGTTTGTTTGTGTAAGTTATAACTATTCCAATTATGCAATTATTTACACTTTAACTATTGATCATTTATTGTTTTATGTAGTAATATTTAAATATTATTTTAAATCTGAAATCCTTGCAATGCCAGAGGTATAATAAAACTGGTTTGGTTACTATTTGAATTCATTTGATCCATATTACAACCATTTGACTTTGTATGCTATACATATATACACACTTTACATTTAAATTATTTCATACTTTCCACGATAATTCAAATCAAGTTCATTTCTTAAGTATTTTGGCAAACTAAGGTATTATACTGCCATGTTAATATTTATAAATAAATTTTTCTTATTCCATGTTTCATTTATTCAAATTATGTATATTTGAATTTCCAATGCATTGAATACTATCTTTAATAAAAAGTAATTCAAACATAAGTAAAAATTAAATATTTTTATATATTTGAACTTCTGGAAGCATAAGGATTTTAATAAAATTAGTTTCATTCCATTCCAAGTTTGTTTACATCTTTTTAATATGTGGCACTTCTTTAAACCTCTTCTTTGAATTTGAATTTCAAATTTATCCAGTGAACATTTTCAAAATGTTATTGCATATTCTGAAATAACTAGATTTTAGACGAATTTAGAATTTTGTTTCACTTCATTTGGAGTTACAATACAAAAGTTATAAGCATTTAAAGCAGCTCGGGTATGTAAATTTCCAGAAAATTGAAAATACGTTTTCGGAGTTGGGAAGACGTATTCTACCGAGTGAACTGAGGATGCTTTGACTGGTTGACAGAGAGGTCCCACGCGGCAGCGACTGAAAGCAGAGGAGCGGCTAGGGCTCGACGGCGCCGACGCTCCGGCGAAGGTCCGGCGAAGGGGAGGGCATGGCTAGCATCAGTGAGTCATCACGCACTCGGGGGTGGTGTCGATCACCGGCGGGGTCGGCCGGAGAAGGCTGCCGTCGGCGACCTGCGACGGAAGGAGGAAAAGCTCACCGGAGAAGAAAGGTAGTGGGTTTCCGGTCGAATCGACAGCGATTTAAGCATTAGTGATGTCAGACCATTCCATTTTTCCGGTTGTTTGGCTCGGGGATGCGGTGGTTTGGGCTGTCACCGTCGGCCGGCCGTGGGGAAGAAGGGTGCCCGGTGAGGAGACTCTGTAGGAGAAGAGGGGTGAAATTTCGGTGTGATGAGTAAACTAGGATGTCGGATGGTGCTAGAGGAAGAATAAATTTCAAGGATGGATACCAATTTCGCCCGAATTGGAGTTCTTCCCCCTTTTCGGTTTTCTGGCGAAATGGCGAAGAACCTGAGATTCGGCTTGATCATTTGGTTCTGGAGGTGAATGAGGGAGAAGGGAGGCCTCAATGTGATGCGTAGTTGGTATTTATAGCCGGAGGAAAGTGTTTCACAGGATTTGAACGCACGCGGGAGTTGCGGCTGGCTCTACTCACGCTCGGCGATGAGGCGCACGCACTCTTGCCGGCAAGAAATGACACAAGATTGACCGGGGTATGGCGCTCGGCTTTCAAGGATGAACGTGGCAGTGGTTGGCAGCAGCGGCGCGGTGATGCGCTGAATCCGGGCGAAGCGATGCGAGGGAGAAGTCTCGAGAGCACTCGGCTGTGAGGAAAGAACAGGGAAGAGAGGAGGGTATGACGAGTGGGACCGGGTTGACAGAGAGAGAAAGGAGTCGGCAGCGAAAAAGAAGCTGGCAAGGCGGGCCCACAACGCAGTGAGAGGGGATGAGGCAAGGGATAAGCTTTGCCGGGACAAGCTCCATGTGGGCATTGAAATTGCTATCAAATCACCGTAAACTTTTGTGAAACTTTTTGACCGACCTCTCCTGGTAGTATTATTACTTCAGTAAAATTTGTTGGTCAAAATATCTTGTAATGAATTATTTAAAATTATGACACTGTACATCTGCCAAAATTTCCATTTCGGATTTTTATTTATTTAGGGATGTAAACCATATTAATTATTTTCCAAACTTTTTATAGGTATTAATTTTGTATTAAGTATATCTCCATAAAAATTTCAAGTCAAAATATCAAATTAATATTTTATAAAAATTCTGACATTAGGATTTCTAGTTTTTAATTGTTTCTGTTTTTGAATTATTAGAGGGCTTTGCCGACATGATCAAAGCCTGATATTTTTACCAGGTGTAGGTTTTACACTGAGGGTGTTTTAATAATTTTTCCAGATCCAGATAAACTTCTAATATTTTTCATTAATTCTGGCTTGCACTGTTTTTAGTCAAAAAGAGGTGTCATTCATTTATTTACTCACTTTTCTGTGCATAAAAATTTTACTTGTTGATTTTACTGACTTAACAGCATGGTTATGGTTCCATGGTAATTTTTCCAAATTTTTACTTTTACCATTTTATCTTGTTACCATTATCCATTCCTTAATTCTTTTTGTTTGATTTTCCATTCAATACAAAAATCCAGGAAATTCCAAATAAATTCCAATCATGTCAAGAAAAATCAGAAATAATATATTCAAATTCAAAATATAAATTTTTATATTATTCCATTTTTCGGGATGTTACAATAATATGGCACTAGCTTACCGTAAACTCCGTGGATTGTAGCTTGATGCCTGTATAATGTTGACCTCAAGCGTAAACAAGTTAACATGCTTAGCAAAGTTAGACTACTAGATTGTCTAACCAGACAAATCTTAACTCCTATGTAGCAGTGGACTAAAATGAATTGTACGATACCACGCTCGAATATCTTTACTTTTTTTAGAAATAAAAAAAAACTAGCGGTGGTAAATGATGTGTTTATTATATTCCCAACCTCTAACCGTCTCTTTTCAAATCTCTCTTCTACCCCTAAAAAATCTTTAACAAAAAAACAAAAAAATATCCTATAATAAACAAATTAACTATTTAAAAAAATGTAGTACTTATCCTAGCAACCTCACTTTTCTCCTTTCGTAGTATGAGGCAGAGGTGTGATGCAAATAACAGTGACGAAATTGTGTAAGTCAAACTCGACAATATAGGTATAGTGTGGGCTGAGACAAAACTTGATCAGACACAACGGTAAAGCAAAGAGCATGACGTAAACTAAACCCGATAACAACAGTAACACACTGGATAGTAAGTATTCGGTTAGTACTAGAAATGAGTACATAATAATTTCAAATCCAACACATAAAAAAGCTCAGGATAGTGCATAATGCTTATTTAGTGTGCATAACAAGTTTTATTAGAGGTTCCACTTTCATTAACCTGTGGCCCAGCATTGTCTTCTTTCCTCCCTTTCCCTTTACCAAAGGCGGGCATTTTCCAGTTAGGCTACCCTGCAAGAGTGCAAGCCTCGTAAAAGCGGCCCGGTCGGAATCCAAACCCCGACTGAATCCAGCGACCCAGAAAAAGCCGCAGCCTTAAACCCCGACCCAACCACTCCATTCCCAGCCGTTTCCCATTCCCGAAATCCCAACTACAATTCCATTCCACCCCATCCGTTTCGATTTCGATTTCGATTCGATTTGAAAAGGGAAAAAAAAGATGCTCGACCGATCCCACAAACCGCAGCCGGCGGAGGGCGGCGCCGGCGAGGGCGGCGGGAACGTGGATCGGGTGCTGTTCAAGAACTTGGTCGAGATGGTGCCGCTCGTCGAGTCCCTCATGGTGAGTGCGTGAGCGCGTCGGTGGGTGGCGCGCGGCGCAGATCTCGCCGGGGTTCGAGGGGTTTTAGGCTCTCGCGGTGCTCGTGGGCTGTCTGACCTCGTGGGGCTTCTTGGATTTTGGCTGCAGGATCGGAGGACGAACCCGTCGTACTCGCGGCGCGCGTCGCTGGTGTACACGCCGGCGCCGGCCAAGAAGGTGACACAGTTCCTTGTTTATTTTATCCCTTGTTTTATTGGGTTATATGTATTTGTTAATTTTATCCTGGTTGAGGATAGTTGCCAATGTTTGAGTTTTATTTACTTTTTTCTTAATTGTAACTCGTGAGTGGTTCAGGTGTCGGGTTTTGGTGGTTAGGATTTTCAAGAAAATGCGGTCAAATGTTGGATTTGTGTTCCTATTCACCTAAGACATTTTGGCAGTCATGGTACGATTTACGGAGGTAGATCTTGCAATTTTACTAGTTTTGGTTGAATTTTGTAGCCTTGTTGGGAAAGAATGACATAGATCAATCTATTTTGTTCGCTTCGCATAAAAGTTGGCATGCTCTTTGGTTTCCATCGCATGAACCTTAATGATGAATGATTCTACAGGCTGGTGATTTGAAAAGTGGGAAGGCACCACAAAGTGTGTCGGCGAAAAAGCGGAGAGATCCTGGAGACACGGTCAAGGAGAGTACCGCAAATTCCAATGGTGAGAACGGTTCAATTGCGCCAATGGGTCTTTTGGGAGCTGAAGATAAACCCAAGGATGAGTTGGCTTTGTTACGCGTGCAAATCGATGAGCTGCAGAAGAATCTACTTGAAAAAGAGGAGGCGCTGAGATCTGCGGAGAGTTCAGTGAGTGAGATGAATGGAGCATATTTGACCATCGATGAGCTGAGGCGCCAGGTTGCTGAGAAAGAAGCTTTGATCAAATCAATCAATTCTCAGTTGCACAATGCTAAGGTGAATTGCTATTGTGTTAATATTCTGGATCAATAAGCTAAGTTTCCTCTTTTTCCGAATGCTTATTTATGAATTTTCAATGCTTATTTATGAATTTTCTTGCAATTTGACTTTATCTACCAAACATTATTTGCTACGATTGGACTGTAACGCCTGTATCATTCAAAACATGATCATTCTGATAAAATCTGTAGAAAGTTGATATTGTCTTCGTGATTGCAACATAAAAATAAGGAGTTAGATGCATTTGTACACCACCATCAAAATTTGCATTATGTCACCTTGTTTTCAAAATTGAAGAAATTAAACACAAATAGCGGACATAAGCAGCTGCTCGTGGCGAGTAACTAATTTGTGTTGTATTTACATTTACTCATCCATTTTTCTGGTTATGAGCATCGTTGGTGAGTTCCATATCTTTGTAGCTTCACTTTTTGTTTACTGCTATGCAGTCTATGTTGTGAGGTTTGTCCAAAGTTTTTATCCTCAATTTGAGCATACTGCAAAAGTGCAATTTACTGTGGCCTGTTCTTGTACACAGGATTGCACCTTCTTTTGCACAATTCCAGCTTTTGCTTGTTTTGTTGAATAAAATTTGTTTTCTTCATATACAGTTATACACGATTCAACTTGTCAGTTTACTTCTTCCCTTGCCAGATGATAATAATATTGCTCAACCTTGGTAAAATGTACATAGTGACAGTTCTCTTCTTTTCTTGTGTTAAATGTTTGATTCATAGCTAAAAACATATATTATTTTCATGTGACATTTTTGTTTTCTATTTGCTCGGTAGATTATGCTTGCAGACAAGCAAGCATCTTTAGAGAAATTGGAATGGGAGGTAAAGATGTCAAATAAGAAAGTTGAAGATCTTCAAGGGGATGTGTCCAGTATGGAATTTGAGATTAGTTCGTTGATGGCATTATTCGAAAAGATA
This sequence comes from Otatea glauca, assembly GCA_036346275.1. NCBI lineage: Eukaryota > Viridiplantae > Streptophyta > Magnoliopsida > Poales > Poaceae > Otatea > Otatea glauca. The sequence goes on along the minus strand of CM070716.1, from coordinate 31,396,476 downwards.
TCGGAGAATGTTTCAGGTGATTGTTATGATGGTAGCATGCCATCATCTTATGAACTAGAGGCACTTCAATCAGTGGTGAGTACTCTATGATTCTTGAACCTTTACCTTTTGAGGTTAACCTTCTTGAACCAATACAAGTGTGATCAAAGCTGATGCTATGTACTCCTAACTTTTTGTAAAAAAAAAAAAGAAAAGAAAATCTAAATGCAATTTAGTATTCTGAAATATTCTATGTTGGTTAGCTCTGTAATAATGTTATGGGGGGGGGGGGTGGGGTTACTATCCTCTTCATTTATAGGTTTTTAAAGTTTTGGGCCAGGGATTGAGAAAACAAAGTGGAGTTTCTGTACCAGTCGCATTAACATCATAGATAGGAGTAAATTTTGGATTCTACCAAGGAAATTAAGTAAGAAGAACAATTAAACTAGGAACTTTAGACTATCAATATAATTGGAGTAATGCTCTCAGGGAAGATATGTAAATTATGTGACTTGGGAGTGTTTCATCTTGCAAGATCATTATGACGGCTACCACAGAAACTAAACTCAATGAAAACTGAGAAGATGCTATGCTCTGCTTGGATATTAACTCTCTTGAGCTAACCATTACGCATTTCTCTGTCAGAGTGAAATTGACAAGATTGAGGTCGAGAAGATAGAGCAGGAAAGAGTTACATATGCTGAAGCTCTTGCTGCTGCAAGAGAGAACCCGAACGAAGAGCACTTGAATATAGCTGCGGAGGCACGGTTAAGGCTGCAGGTGCTTGTACTATGATGGGAAAAGTGCATATTCTAGTGTATGTATGATAATGTTTAAACGCTGATGTAGTTATAAGTGTGGGCTTGAGTTGATTCGTGTGTGGAACCATCCTGGCTGTAATCGATCAAGCACTGGAAACTGGACAGTTATTTAATTTGGAAATCATATTTATTCTGTTATGAGCTCTCCTTTGCTGATCAGCAAACTGGCCTGTCCTGTTGTTGATGAACAATGTTACTATCTTCCTCCCTAGGTATCTCACCATGGTGGTTACTACGTTGAGGTCCATGGCCATGGTTGAATCTACATATATAAATTGTACATATATAAGAACTTCGGAAGTGATGCTTCTTCTTTAACTTGTTACCTTTCCCTGTGAATATAGGAGTGCATAATGCCGCATCTGAGGTCTGAGCCGTAGCAGTAATAAACCCGTGTTGTGTGTTGTCAAATGCTATAGTCCTGAAATATCTCTGGTACTGAATGCAGCTGTATCGTTCCCATGAATAACTCAGGCCCAACAATACCATCCACCAGATTACACCTGCAACGACTATCAATACCAGACCCCACAAGTCAGTGGTTACATTGCCGTTTCAAAATTTGGCGCGCAACAGCCGGACAACCACTGATCCCCGGCCAGTCGGCCACCCATCTCCGCCGCGAGCTCTGCCGCGAGTTCCTCCCATCCTCTCAAGCGTTCTCCGTTGCAACAAGCGCGACCCTATAAAATTTCTCCCCTCTTCTCCCTTCCAATCCACCCCACAAAGCCAGGAATAAACCTACACACCCCATCGATCCCTCCTAGATCAAGAATGATGTCGCGCGTCACGGTCGCAATCCTATTCTACATCCTCGCCGTCGCCGCCCTCTGCGCAGCCCAGGCCCCCGCGGAGTCGCCAAAGCCGTCCAAGGCCACCACTACTCCCGCCAAGGCACCCGAGGTTGCTCAGAAGGCCGCTCCGGCTAAGGCCCCTGAGGCCGCCGCCGCCGCTGCCCCGGCATCCAGGAAGTCTGGCCCGGCTGCCGCGCCGACCACCGGGAGCTCTGAGCCCACCTCTGCACCAGATGCTAGTACGCCTACTGCTTCCGGCGAGGAGTCTAGCCCCCCAGAGCCATCTACCGCCCCGGCGTCCTCCGCTGCCGATGGACCTGTTGAGGGGCCGGCTGATGCTGATCATTCCGATGCTGCAGCTCTCGGGAGCGGCGCTGCCGTTGCCGGCGTTGCTGCTGCCGTTGCTACCGTCATCTTCTACTAAGATGACGCGGAGCAGAAGATGTGGCGTGTCGTGGTGAGCCATTAGGGTGGACACGTACGGCAGGAGGAAGGAAAAAAATCATGGCTGTGCCTGTGTGTTCTTGCTTGCCTCTTGTCTCGTCAGGAGGGACCAAGTGTCTCTTGGTTTTGCTCATCTCATTTGCTTGTGCAACATTATGGGGTCGATCATTTCAATTCAATGGATTTGATTAACTGATACATCTTCTGTCGTGGATCCTGATGTCTCGTCGCATTACTTATTGTTAACTTTACACATAAACTCAACCTAAATATGCTAAAAGCTAAAATACATCAAGGACGGCCTGTTTGGTGGAAGTGAGGGTGTTCACATCGCACGTATGTGTGGTGTATATCCTCGTTGTAATCTCTCTAAAAAAAGCTAAAATATATCCATTTCTTCAAAAAAATATTATGGACCAAAATCTTTAAAATTGTTATGAGATAAGATATTTTTAACCGTATTCGGTTGGACTCTATCTCTTATGTGTAGGCGAATCCAAATATATCTCTTGCTATCTTCTACTATATATTGGGCACCACCTTGTACAAGAGATCAATCTAATAGAGTGGGAGAACTTTGTCCTCTATATTGTGTGTGCTCCCGTTCTTCCTCTTGTGATTTCGTTGGCGTGCTATTGATTGATCGGGGATCAATGACTACGTTTTACAACACGTTATCAGTACGAAACTCTACCAAGGCCGATTGTGATCGTCTGCCTGCAATAATCGACACTGCGTTGATTTTCATCCTGCTACACGCGATCATCCTACGCCAAGTCCTAAGTTAATCGCATCGATGCAAAAAGTAATCCAATAGATTATCTTACACTAATGGCAGATTAATCTAAGCATCAATTAAGGATTCTACTGTTCATAGAGAAAATCGGCCTGAAGGCCACATGTTGTAAATCTGCGCCGCCATCGCCGGCGACTAGCTCCATCATTGCCCGCAGCGACCGGCCGCCTTTGCCCGCCGCGCCGCGCGCTGCGTCGTTCGCAGCGCCGCCGCCGAACCCGCGCGGAGGCTGACGCCATAGCTCCCACGCCTGCCGCCACGACGTCCCACGCATCACCGTCACCTCGGCTTCTCCGCATGTCGCCGGTTTTCCACACCCGCCATGTGCATCTGTTGCCTCGGCTTCTCCGTGCGCCGCCGGTTTTCCGCGCCCGCTACGCGCCGCCATCGCCTCGGCTTCTCCGCGCGTCGCCGTCGCCAGCAGCGACCGGCCGCCTTCGCTCGCAACGCCGCCACCGAACCCGAGCGACATGGCTCTGTGCCGGTCAGCTCTCATGCCTGCAGCCGCTCTGCGTGGAAGCCGACGCCTCAGCTCCCGTGCCCATCGTCGTGACGTCCTGCACCCATCGCCACGTCACTGCGGTCGCTGGCCATGCGTCTTGCACCGCGTCGTGACGCTTTAGCTTCGCACCAGCGTGGTTTCTGCGCTCGCAACTTGCCCGACGACGGTCTGACTCGGCGACGAGGCGCAATTAGCGCCGGCATGTGTGTGTCTGTCAGGACAAATGGAGGCTAGGGTTGGAAACCCTTGCCGCTAGGCTAATAAGGCGCATTGGCCCTGTTGGCCATGTGGGCCTTTTTGGATTAAGGCCGATCGGGGCTTTTGAGGCCATGCGGTTGAGCGCCCCTTTGGACCTGCATGGGCCCGCTGATCGTACGGCTCACCAGCTGAATATATATATGTGTATACACTGTTGAATTAATCAATAAATCCTGGAAATTGCTGCTAAATCTAAGGAATTAGATTTTCTAGGTTATGGCCTTCCCAAAAATTTGGAAAATTGAGATTTAGCCTATTGTTGGAAGTTCCATTCCCTGGGTTTATTTTCCAGCTTTATGCCATGTTTTTATATGTGTTGAAATTTGTCCTCTGTTATTTAAGTAATTCTGAAAATTGCTTAACTATTAATCCCTATGATATATGCTAGAATTTCTATTCTTTCTGTTAATTGGTAATTCTGAAAATTACTTAATGTTTAGCAGAAAATTATGAAAAATGCTATGAAAATTATGAGAAATTTTAGATAATTATATACTGAATAGATATAGACCAAGCTTTACTGATTGAAGAGTGGGCATGCAATATAATGATTTTACCAGTAGTAAAAGTCATTTTGCATAACTAGAAATAGGATATGTTGGACATCGCAAAAAAAGAACTTATCAAGCTTGCCCTGAATGGCAACAATTACCTTACCCGGGCAATGAATACTAAGATTAATCTGATAGCTCGATCTTTCAAGGCTACTATTTTTCCAGCCTGAAGCTGGTACCCCTGCTCTTCTCGAAGCCGCCAGATGTACGGCTCTGCACCTCCTGAGGCACCATCTCCATACGGATCTGAAGACCGAATAGTTTATGGAAGATGACCAGCTGGTATTTTAGATTCCATGAAGGAAAAAAATATAACCAGCAAAGATCCGTTATGTTGCCAGAAGTACAACGCGAATGGATCCTCCCGCGCTTTCAGGATTTTAAAGACTGTGGTAACATATAATTTTTGTCATACACAAGCTTGTCATTGATCTAACATTATGTAATCCTAAAGTTACTAATGCAAAAAAGATCAACAAGATATTGTGCACATTCCACCCCAATATGAGGATACTGCCGTAACAGTATCGTTGCCAAGTACCAGAAGTACTTCGAGCTTATATGCATTTGACTAGAAGTAGAGAAGCATGATGAACTCCTGGTGAAGAATCATCATATAATTCCTAATGGGAGTTTTGCAATGCTTGAAGCACATGCAAATGCTCAATAGGCTAGCAATAGCCAAATCCGCAGAAAAAGCCAATGAAATATAAGGGATAAGTGGAAGAATGACAAATCAAATAGAGGAAGAGACAATTCATAGTGGAAAAGTAAAGGTAAAGAGCCAGGGTATTCCAGAAGTAATGCTGCAAACCCTGAATAACCTTATTTAGGTATAAATGCACTGGCCATTGGTCATGCAACTATTGCATCCCGAAGCATGTGGTAGATCTTTACATGCAATCCACTGAAAAAATAAATAAAACCTGGGAAAATAATATTGAGTCATACTTCACCGTTCAACCTGTTGTTGATACGGATGTTGAGAAGTATGATGATATGATTCCTGAAATTATTGAGTTCGAGGAGTCCCAGGAGGGCACATACGTCTCATATGGAGACTTGGATTAGTCTCCTAAATATCCCTTCATTTTGCTAAGTCGATGTCACATATTCCTTATAAGTCTCCTTATCAGTTTAGCCCTAGTTCCTGAATGAACATTTGGTCTACGCTCCTGTTGAGCGATTATCATTCAAAAATTGAATAAATTGATATTTCCCAGATATTTGATTAATTGTGCTATGTTTGTTCTATATTCTACAATTTATTCCTAATGCAATAATTGTTTGATTGTTAAATCATACCTTTAATATAGGACAAAGTATAATCCTACAACGGAGGAGAAAGTTTGTCTAGAAAACAGTTGTATCACACTAAGTGAATTGGAATTATTATGACTATCGCCAGAAGCGATACTCTCATAGTTGGCACCAGAAGAATGCCATATTATACCCTGAGTCCAGTCATACTCCCATAAGTTTTAAAGACAGCGGTCTAAAATCGTTTCCATATGGAGACAAAGGATGAGGATGGTACAGAATACCTACTCATGACTAAGTTTAATGGGTGTAATAAATGTGTGGTTGAAAACTTCATTCATCCTCCTCCGGGTTATACTATGCACATGTAAAACCTGAAGTTTGTGTTGCGATGAAAACCCAGAAATATTTAAGATCTAGCAGATCGACTGGGTTATCCTGAGTTGAATATGAATCAGAAGAACAACTAATAATTCTGCTGGCCAAAACATAAAACTTTCCTAGACCTGAAGATTGTTTATGCCCTGTTGTGCTAAAGGAAAGCTCATACTTAGATCTTCTTACCTAAAAAGTTAGGGAAGAATCACTGAATTTCCTGGAGAAAATTCAAGGTGATATCTGTAGACCTGTTCAGCCCCTTTCGAGCCCTTTTTAAGAAATTTTATGGTATTGATAGATGCTTCTACTAGATGGTCATATGAATGTCTCTTATCTACTAGGAACCATGCTTCTGCCAAAATAAATTGCCCAAATTATTAAATTAAGAGCCTACTTTCCAGAAGAAATGATCAAGTCTATTCGAATAGACAATGCTAGCGAGTTTACCTCAAAAGCATTTAATGATTATTGTATGGCTCTGAGAATTAATGTAGAGCATCTCGTACCTAATGTTCACACTTAAAATAGCCTTGCAGAGTCATTATATTAAAAGAATAAAAACTTATTGCTTGGACGATCTTGCAGAATAGTAGGCTTTTCACCAGTTGTTGGGGCTATGCAATGCTGCATACTGCGGGTTTAATTCAACTCAGACTAATTGCACATTATGAAATTCCCCATTGCAGATAGTGCGTGGAAAAGAATTAAGTATTTCCAATCTGCGAAAATTTAGTTGTAATGTATACATGCCAATCTCTCCACCACAGCGTACCACCATGGGACCTTACCGGAAGTTGAGGATCTATGTAGGTTATGAATCTCCGTTAAATATTAAACACCTAGAGTCTATAACGGGGGATCTGTTCACGGCTCGGTATGATGATTATACTAAGGATATTTTTCGGTATTAGGGGGAGATAAGTACCACATTAGATAATGCCGAGTTCTTAGATCCACGCACTACAGAGACCGAACTTGAAGTTCAGAGGATAATAAATCTGCAATAAATAAGCTTATAATCTGCCAAATGCCTTCACTGTTCATAAGGAGTGAAAAGATCTCATATACCTGCAGTATATGCACCTGAAAGAGTGGAAATACCCTAGAAGGATATTGAACTCACTCTTGACCCTCATGATAAAAAGAGGGGGAGGCCTCTAGGTGCACGGGACTCAATTCCGCGGAGACATCCGCAGAAGTAGAGAACCAAAAAAATGAGAACACTACCCATGACAATGGAAGAAGCTCAACTTGATATTGAGAAAATCTCTGAAGTGAGCCATCCTGGAGATGGTAACATCCCTGAAGTGATCCATCCTGAAGATGATAACCCTAGCGTATATTTGCGCACACAATCCCACACTGGGAAATTGGAACACCCAGACTACATCGTTGTGGGAAATCACGAGGAGCTGGAAGAAATTTATAAAGAGATATCCCTGAAGTGATGCAGGAGAATTGTATAAAAGAAAGACTACAATTGTTGACATATATTTGCCTCTAAAATTGCTAAAGTTGGATCTAGAACAAAAGTCCATGGCAAAGTGCCAGAAGCGCTCAGATAGGGTCAAATGAAAAGAAGCAATTGAGGCAGCGCTCGCTTATTAAAAGGAAAGCTTTGGTCCCGTTGACTAAACATCTCCTAAAGTGATCCCTGTAGGATCAAATGGGTTTTTCATCCGGAAGAGAAATGAAATACCCAGGTGGTGAGATATAAAGCGAGGTTTGTAGCACAAGGGTTCACGCAGAGACCCGACATCGATTACGATGAAATATATTCTCCTGTAAAGAGTGGAATAACATTCTGAAATTTAATATTAATGGTAGCAAGCTTAAACTTATCAATGCAGTTGATGGATGAAGTGACCTCATATATATGGGTCACTGGATATGGATATTTACATAAGAATCCCTGAAGAAGTTACAATTCCGAATCCTAATAATCGCAACATGTATAGCATCAAACTGAAGAGATCGCTATACGGATTAAAACAATCGGGGTGAATGTGGTATAACCGACTTAGTAAGTTCCTCCTGAAGAAGGAATATTTCCCCTGTGTGTTCATAAAGAAATCTCAGAATAGATTCTGTATCATCTCAGTTATATGTCGATGATCTGAATATCATCGGAACCATAGAGGAGATAGAGGAAGCAAGTGCTTACCTCACGATGGAGTTTTGAGATGAAAGATTTGGGTAAAACTAAATTTGCTTAGGCCTACAGCTAGAGCATTTCTTAGAAGGAATCCTTATACACCAGTCTTCTATATCAAGAAGGTATTGGAAAGGTTTAATATAGATAAATCGTATACATTAAAAACCCCCATGGTCATAAGATCCCTTGAAGTGGATAAAGACCCTTTCAGACCAAAGATGGAAAATGAGAAAGTCTTAGAACCTGAAGTCCCATACTGATGTATCTTGCGAATTGCACAAGGCCTGATATTGCATTCGCAGTAAATTTGCTAGCAAGACACAGTGCACTTCCAACCAGAAGACATTGGGTTAGTGTCAAGACTTTACTTAGATACCTCCAAAGTATTCAAGATCTTGGATTGTTTTTCCAGAAGAACCAAGACTTAACCATGGTGGGACATATAGATGTTGGTTATCTATCTGATCCCCACAGTGCCAAATCTAAGACTGGTTCTGTATTTCTCTGCGATGGTATAGCCATTTATTGGCAGTCTTTTAAGCAGACGTTGGTAGCTACTTCTACCAACCACTCAAAGATTATATCTTTATATGAAGCCTCACGTGAATGTGTTTGGCTGAGACGTGTGATTAACCATATCCAGAAGTCATGTGATCTTAACACCGTCGATACCTCCACAATTATCATGAAGATAATGCTGCTTGTGTTGCACAAATGCAAATAGGTTATGTAAAAAGCAATATCACGAAGCATATTGCTCCTAAGTTTTCCTATCCTCATGAACTCCAGAAGAACAGTGAGGTAAAGATTTTACAAACTAAGTCAGGTGAAAATCTTGTAGATTTATTCACTAAGTCCTTGCCAAAATATACATTTCAAAGATGTGTTAATGGTTTTGGAATGAGACGACTTAAAGATATGCAAAATTCAGGGAGAGTAAATCCCTGAACCATGACCCTTTGCATGATCCAGAAGGTCATATTTTAAATCCTAAAGATTATAAGTTGTACTTTTTTTTCCCTTAGTGAGTTTTTCTGAAGTTTTCTCACATGAAGGTTTTTAATGAGGCAACTAGTGTAACACGGAGTGCGAGTGCAATGTACTCTTTTCTCCATCCCTTTTTTCCCATTGGGTTTTTGGGAGAAGTTTTTAACGAGACATGTGCATTATGTGGTATTCGCCCAAGGGGGAGTGTTATGAGATAAGATATTCTTAACCGTATTCGGTTGGACTCTATCTCTTATGTGTGGGCGAATCCGAATCTATCTCTTGCTATCTTCTACTATATATTAGGCACCCTCTTGTACAAGAGATCAATCTAATAAAGCGAGAGAACTTTGCCCTCTATATTGTGTGTGCTCCCGTTCTTCCTCTTATGATTTCGTTGACGTGCTATTGATTGATTGCGGGTGAACGACTACGTTTTACAAAAAAAAAAAATGATTGATACCATTCACAAAACCCACCAACTCGGTACATTCGGAGCCTCTTCTGCAAAGACAGACCTTGCAACAAGTGTCCACTCCTCAATCATAAGATGCTATTGATCGCACTGATCTAATGGTTGAGGAGTAGTTCCTCACCTGTAACCGAAGCCTAGGAGAGACACGCCACAATGGTCAAAAGAAAAAGATCTGAGAAATAGCCTGAGTTAATTAGGAGTGATTGAACCAAGTAGGCAGGTAGAACCCCTCGAAGTTGCCAAGAAAGAACAAGCTTAGCACTATACTCCCTCTGTCCACAAACGTAGATTATTGTAGGATCATACAGTCAAAGTTTTAAAACTATGACCATTAATAATACATATATTAAACATGGAAGGATTCCGGCCTTCTCGGCGTGGCCACGTCGATTTCGGGCCGACGTGGCTGCGCGCCGTCGCGCCGCGTCGCCACTTTGCTAACGCATGAATACGGCTTAAGTAAAAGTCCTGCGTTATCAGATGCGAACGACCGCTTGGCGCAACGGTAACGAGCGCTGTTGGGACGGCCGCGGCGCAAGTTCGAGCCCTCCCGGGCGCGCGCATGGCCTCCTAATTTTTCCACGCGACACGTGGCTCGCCAGTGCCTGCAGCACAGCTGACTCGTGGCGCGTTTTTTTTGCGAAAAGCCCCCTATAATTTTTAAATTCACATAAAGATCCTTTTTTCGCACGAAGACCCTCACGTTTTTTTCGAAAAGACACCTAGAATTTTTTGAATTTACATTCAGATCCTTTTTCCACAGGGAGACCCTTAGAAGATCGTTTTTTAGGCGCGTTTTTTTTGCGAAAAGCCCCCTACAATTTTTTAATTCACATAAAGATCCTTTTTTCGCAGGAAGACCCTCACGTTTTTTCCGAAAAGACCCCTAGAATTTTTTGAATTTACATACAGATCCTTTTTCCGCAGGGAGACCCTCAGAAGATCGTTTTTTAAGCGATAAAGCCCTTATAATAATTCCCAGAAAACAGTTTTTTTGTGCAGTTCCTTTTTTTGCAATAAGACCCTTCGAAAAAAACCGTATTTTACCCGATCACTCTTTTTTCAAATCTCGTATTTTTTAATTACATGTAGACCCGTTTTAGCGTCGGGTTTTTACCCGAAAAAACGCCCTCAAAAAGATTAAAACTGTACTTCTTTTAAATTCGCGACACCCGCTAGACGCGTCACAGCTGGCGCGGCGTGCGCCGCACCCGCAGATCTAGTATATATTATAGCATATATATTTGCTCCATCATAGCCAGACAGGGACCGACCCAACCTTGGGTCAAGGGGGCTGTCACATACCCTACTACCGACGGCACCATGGGTACCCCATATTACCCCTAGCTAGTGGGCGAGTGGTGAGCGTGTGCCGAGCGGCATGCAGGTCTGTGAGCCAGTGGTTAGAGTGTCGGGACCCGAATATACAAATTCGGACCTTCTGTGTATACCGCACTAGTTCAGGATCACGCTAGTGCACACAGGCTTAACATAGATGTTATCACAAACATACACAACAGAATGAGATAATAGTTCCATTATTTAGTAATAAATGTTGTGACTTACATGATTATTACCACACAGGGCTTAACTAAGAAATAGAAATATGTAGCAACGAAAATATAAATAAACGTAGTGGCTCTCCAGTTCACCACAGGCAACTGACGAGGTTTGATCCCTAAGCATTCGCATCATCATGACACTCCTCCTCCATAGCAAGGATAGCCTCTTCGTCCTATGAGGTTATTGTTGTTGGGGTGAGTACATAAAGCACTCAACAAGTTGTACACAAAATGCAATTCTACCGTAACTATATGCAAGGTTTGTTCCAAAGAAATGGCTAACAAGGCTAATTTGTAGTAAAGCAGTACTTAATAAAGAATACAGTAAATAGATTAAAAGTGGTAAAAAAACTATCAGTATGAGTAAATTGTAACATTTCTCAGGTAACATAGTTTAATTCCTAATCATCTTTCAATTTCCAATGGCGAACCGCCATTCCCTCCAAATTTTATTTAAATAAAAGTTTAACTCTTGACTGTAATTTTCGAGTATTGCTCAGTACCGTGAACATGGCTATTTAAATAGATTATACACTCTGCAGAGGTTATGCACTTTACCCACACGATACAACCAAACACCACAAAGGCGAGTGATTGTAACAAAGCCTTTACAATGCTCCACCTAGACCCAGTACTGCTCGCTAAGGTTTAAACATTGAAGAGCTAAACCACAACAGGTCCCCCTCTTACTCCATGTGAGTTAATCCGTAAATCTAGGACTCACTATTCACCACAACAGTACCGAAATCTAGACATCATAAATTAGTCAGCTAGGCTGTCCCATTCCAGACATGTGGTTGCAAGAAAGACTCAGGTCAAAGGCTTTCAAGGTTAAGTCCTTAGGGTGATTAAGGCAAGGCTTCCACATACCCTTGCCATTCCTAGCCCACCTTGGCACACTGCCCTCGCCACTTGCCCCAATCTAAATTATTACCACCCCAGTTGATTACCAAGCACCACGTGCCATCAACAATTCAATCTCGTTGTGTGACCTCCCCGCCACTACAACTCGACATCACTGTATGACCACACTTAACATACAAGTTCATAACATGGTTCCATATTCCATTAGTCAAGATTAACTTTCAACATTCCAAATATGTGACAGGTACGTGGCATGGCTAAGCAGACTAACACGGTCTAACCAACCCATGTTGATTGTTAATATTAACCAACTAGTAATTTAACCATCCTACGGTGACAATTAGATCATGGCATACAATTGACAAGGTAGGGTATATCTCAACTAGGCATAATAACTTAATCCCAAAGTAACCAAAACTATTTGTACTTATGAAATATCATGTAATAGTTTAAAGACAATATAGCAAATTTGTAAAACTAGGTGCAATATGATCAAAGTCCAACTTGCCTTGGAATAGGTGCTGATCCTGCTCTGGACTTAGATCTTGAAGCGATGAATTCTCCTCCAGAGTATCGAACAAAGCAACGTCTACGCGAATCGAGATAAGAATAGCAATTAAACACCAAAATAGAGAGTAAAAAAACTCCAAAAATAAAATAAAATTCACCATTAAATATATATTGATTTTACAAATTTTTAGAAATTTGAATCAACCAAATCCGAGTTCACATGCAAAAGTTATAGCTATTCAAAGTTTTAATAAATTATGTAAATAAAGAAAATAGAATTTCTGAATTTTTTTATAAAGAAAAACCACATTATTGCGCAAGCAACACGTGGACCAACTAGAGGCTAACACGTGGCTTCGGCACATGGACCTGGTCCACAAAAATTCTCTGGTGCACCGTGAACTCGAGGTACTGTGCTCGTGGACCGCATGACGTCATCGCGACATGTGGACCAATCAGATTGCGCCATGTCGCTCGGTCTACGGACTGCGTCCACGACACAGCGCCTATCTACCATGCACCCAGCGCACAACGCTTCGATTCCAACACTGCCACGCGTAGGCACGCCATTGGTCGAACCAAGCGATGCGATCTAACCAACTCAGATGCGATCTAACGGTCAACAATCAACGCATACGCAGCAAAATCTTGACCGATCACCTCTGATCCAACGGCTGATGTTACCGGAGACGTTCACTATTGATGAAGATGACACGACGCGATCTTGATGGTTCGATGAAGATCCGACGGTTGTTCGAAGCTCCGAGATGTAGATGGCAGCACGGCGGCACAGCTTCACTGAACGCGAGGACGACGACCCACCCGACAGCGGACCGGGCTCCTCTGATGACGAAGAAGTGGCGGCTCCGACGCGGCTTGATGTGGCGAATCTAGATCTGGAACCAGTGTAGCAGCAAACAGCTTGACAGCAACGGAAGTCAAGGAAGACGAACGACGACGCTTCGGGAAACTCCAGCGAGCTCTAGCGAACGAACGGCGGCGGCTAGGGCTATGGATGCGCAAAGGAACGGCGATTCTCGGGGTGCGGGCTGCACCTTAAATAGCCTCAGCATGCACGCAGAAAAGGCAAACCTAAATCATGCGGCGGCGGCGGCTAATCGGCGGCGGATTCAGAAACCGAATCGGAGACGACGACTGCGGTCCGTCCGATATGCGATGAACGACCGAGATTCCACCGAACGCGATACGATCCGATCCCTCCTTTCCAAAACCAACGGATGTGATCTGATCCTTTCCAAACTAACGCAACGCAATCTCCACCGCACGATCTTGATCCAACGGCTCACAACGCTAGAGTTTCTAATCGCAACCTCAACCGCATGATCAAAGATCAACGGCTCACGCTTGATTTGGCTACACGGGCCGGCGACGCCGAGCAGTTGGGCCACGCAGACACGGGCCGTGCTCGCACAGTGCTGGGCTCCGGCCCATCACTGTTCATTTGATTTTTCCCAATTTAACTTTTAAAATAATTACATAAATTATTTTAATTTGTTTTAGGCTATAAAAATATCAGGAAAAATCACAGAAAATTCTCATAAATACTTTGAGACATTTTAGATTCAAATAAAATATTTTTGGCTAAACTTTATATATATTTAATTTGTTTTCGCAAAAGGTCAATATACATTATTTGAAATAGACTCAAATAAATTCCAAGAAAATCCAATAAATTCTAGAAAAATACAAAATGCACAAAGGACATTAAAATAATATTTGGGGCAAAATTTTTGGGATGTTACATGGAGACAGGGCTAAGGGGGCGGCGGGCGTGTGAGCTAATGGCAGGTGTCGGGTTGAAGGGGTGGGCGTAGGCTACATGGGGCTGAGGGGACGGTGAGGGTGCAAGTTGGCTACTGGCGGCGTTGCAGCAAGTTTAGGGGCTGAGTCGGTGGTAGACACTGAGCTGAAGGGGCATGCACCGACCGAGCGGCGGGTGTGCACTAACTAAGCGGCGTGCAGGGAGGGATTCGGCAAGGCGGTGAGCACCCTCTAAAATTTGATCCTGGGTCTATCACTGTAGCCAGAGTCATTCCTCTGCCACCATGCGATCAACCTATGACACACCCTCAACCATGCAGCCACATTTGACCTATGTCATCGTTGTCTTGCTAAGCCTGACGAGGCTAAATTGCACCCTACTAGGACTGGGAGAGGTGGCCACACTCGACGGTAGGGTTTGCAACAACCTTGTTTGGCGGTGGCAACTGGAAAAACTAATAGGAAGGGGAGGGGGCAATGTGAATCCAAAAAAGGATTTTGTGGGAGGAGGTTATTGGAATAAAAATATTAGAATTAAAATTTTTTGTTAGGTGATTTGTTTTCTAATTTTTTTGTTATAGATTTTGTAGGACGTGGAAGGGCAATGTACCGCCAACACTAATTCCATCTTTTATATTAGTATACTAGTAGGGTGCCCGTGCATTGCAACGAAATCCTGAAAAGGGTGATACATATAAGTAAAAAAGATCCTAAGCCATACAATAAAGTACAATTTCTTTCATACACATATCAAGCGGAGTATATCTCGGCAAGCTTTACATAAATCAGATTATAAACAAATATTTTATGTTGAGTCTCGTCCAACATGAATACAAATAAAATATCTTTTAATTGTATTATAAGATATCTATGATGTAAGAACTTTGTAGACGATATTCTTGGTAAACGTCTCATCTGAATTGAATCGCCCATCCTTTACAGCACAACAAATATTTTATGATTGCTCGTAGAAGTAGCTTGTGAGAATGCGATGTAGAGTTGTCCATGAGAGAACCAGATCAGGGAGATAAAGACATACATTTAGGATAGTTTGACCATGTCCTTGCAAATGATCATAAGGATTTGTTTCTTCAAAATCCTTAAAAAAAATTGTCAAGCACATTTGGCTACACAGATTCAGGTTCCCCATAGAAAAAGAAAGAAGGATCATCCACATGGCGACTATTACTTTGATTATCACTTTAAGCTTTATTAGTTTTTGGGCAAAAAAACACTTTGAGAAATGTATTATTAACCATCAACCAAAGTAATATATGCATTTTAGGAGGGCAATTAACTTCAAACTTCTTGAATAATGACACTCCTAACACTAAATATGTGCAAACCATTGGAAATGAGCTCCGAGACAGATTAATTTTCACCCCCATTTAGCTCCATTGATTTATCAATTCTCATAATTTCATACCACATATACATAAGCCTCTCCTCTATGGAAGATATATGAGACAGACCAAAATCTCCATGGCAAATATAACTTCTATAGATAGAACTATGTGTAGAACCATTTTTCATTGTTTGCCATATATAGAACTGATCTGGGTTAGCAAATTTTGGAACTCATCTAAGATGTGTTATAAACAAAGTATGAATCAGAAAGCTTGACCTTGCTACTAGTTCCTCCTAGAGATACTCTGCTTACCGTTGTAGACTCACCTTCAACCGACCAACCAAAGATCAGAACAACACAAACCCAAGAGGACAAGAAATGTAGAGCCATTCAGAATAACACAAATCAAATATCAAAATAACACAAACCAAAGATTAGAATAACACACCGTCTCAGCCGTTCGTACCAGATCCACTTATCAGGTGTTCTGAAGAAGAACGAATGACCATCACCAACTCCTAATTAGAAGTAGTAGAGATAAAGATAAAAAAGTTAGTCATATTTCGGAACATTAGATCATTCTATGTGGTCCTTGTTGTCATCATTCGTGTCTGCTAATCTTTATTACTTAGCAATGTCCACATTCTTGCCTTGATGTCTACTTATAGACGCAGTATTGCTGCATCCTTTTTTAGGTGAAATATGCTCATCAACTCGCTCTGAATTAGTCAAGTTTGTGTTGTACCATCATTGTAGTAACAAAAGACTATGTTAAATGTTTGAATTTCAAGTTTTTATTGTTTCTTGCCAAGAATTACCTATTAATAACGTGTTTTTCTGTCATTGCTGGTAAATAACTCTTGTGCAGAGCAAAATAACTAAATTTGCATTAGTTTGGTGATTAGTGTTACTTGGACACGGACACGGACACAGACACGGACACGAGAGTTGGAATCCGACTCGGCAAAATTTTTTAGACATGGAAAATGCTACTCAGAATCGGACACTAGCGTCAGCATCCGACTCGGATTGGAGGTTTCCGATTCGGCAAAGATTTTTGGATACGGGTGTCAAGTAACCCTATTGGTGATAAGTTATCTAAATTTGTCCCTAGTGTTGAGTGTTGTGACGTATTGGAGAGGAAACAATAAATGAGTTTGTGACATGGCCCCATGAATCTGGATTATGTAACAACCAAACTATCTATGACATGTGGATCACCGTCGTCATTGAGAGAATACACCATGATGTTCATTGTGATCCACATATTGTAGTAGTTAACAGTGTCCATATCCATGTCAGTATGTCTATTCCTGGATGTTAGCATTCTGCATTTGCTTCCGTGGAGATAGTTTGCTCTTAAGTAGTTTGTGTTGCAATCTATCATTGCAGCAGCAACGACTATGTTGAACTTTGAATCTGAAGCTTATCATGTTCCTTGCCATGAATTCCATATTAATCATGTTCATTCATCATAGCCCGTGCATAGCTAGCTAGATGGATTTGAATTTTGTAGTATTGTACCCTGATGTCTTCACTAGTGTTGAGATGCACTGCACATGAAAATATAGAACTTGGAGGATGATTTCCTTGCATGAATGACAAAAGAAAATTTCTAAGAGGTCCATCTTTATGTTCGATTTCCTATAGAATCCCTGTGAACCAAGCCATACCATGAGAATTTTATACGAGCTTACACATGATTTCTCTTTGCGGCTTTGCCCCAAATAGTTGAGTAGAAAGCTTTTAGATATGATTCAAATCAATCAAAATTACTCCAATTTTTCTCCGTTCCTAACATGCTTTAACATCTTTGATCACAGTGAAGCACCAGATCAAGTTCTCAGAATTTTACTATGAGTTTTGTACTCTCCGATCACAACAAGTATCTTTTTCCATTTCAAGGTCTTGGAGATATATTTGTAAAACTAGTAAAGCTGTAGCATTGTGAACATATCTGATGACAAATCTACTCATGTAAACTTCTAAATCAATGCTGCAAGAAATTACTACTAAAGAATTAATCGTTCAATGTCTTTCTAAATTTAGGGTTTGATCAAATGAAAAGTATATTTAAACTACTCTCGTAATATTAGACATTTGTTATTTTCAGATATGTTGTGATAGAAACTAATGGTAATTGCATCTTGGAGACCGTAAAAACTAAAAAAAAATGCCTATAGTTTTTTATTGGAAGGACCAATGTCTTACCATTTGGTCATCTATGCGTGCAAACTCTCTGCCTATCTTGCCTCAAATAATCTTTATTCCAAATAACATCATGCTACAAACGGCCACAATCGCAATTAACTAAGCGGATATTTGCATCTGTTTCCCAACAAAAGAATATAACTTCAAACTTTTTCAAGGAAAAACAGTAGATGAGGCCCCTAGATAACTCAAGAAACTGAATATGACCTGACATCTTGTTGTAGTTTTGTTGCCTCATACATATATATTATTTAAATTTTCAAATGAATTGTCTAATCATCAGAAACAGGCATCAACAAAGTCCCATTTACATCATTCAACGGTTAAATGCATTTTTATAATTTCTCTTTTTCATCCGATTAACGTTCATATTGACCATTTTTATAAGGCGATGGCCTTTCCAAAACCACTCTCTAAAACAACATTCCAAAACAGTAAACGAGGAGCCTAGAAAACTCAAGAAACTAAATATGACTCCACATCATGTTGTAGTTTTGTTGCCTCATCCATATCTACTATTTAATTTTCAAATGAATTGTCTAGTCATCAGAATCCCACAAATCAATTACTCCATGCGTTCATGAATATATGTTATTCTACCTTTCAAATTTTGTTCCTATATACATATCATTCTACAATTTCGAGGTCGTGTTTTTACAATTTTTTTTCCTTCTATACCCTCTCCTTAGCTATTTTCAATGTTATTTACGATCATAGACTAAAGTAAGACATACTATCCAAAGATATAATAAAAAGGGGTAATATAGTCTATTGTAGATATGCCTTACGGACTAAAATAACATCTATTCAATAACGGAGGGAGTAGTCCCTAAATTTGCGTCGTTCAGCGGTTATATCCATTTTTAGAATTTCTCTTTCACTTCCTATTAATGTTTATACTGTGTTATTGACCATTTTTAGAAGGCGATGGCCATTTCCAAAACCTCTCTCCTAAACCAATACTTGTCATGATCTGAAGCACAGCACAAAAGATGCGTCCAGAAAGCAAGCTATGCTAAGCAATCTTCTTATTTAACACACCCATCTCAGAAGCACAACACCTACACCAACACACTCCATCCCCAAAGCCCTAAAGCCAAGTACTCCTTGGCACCTTGGCAATGGAGTCCGCCGTTCCCAACGGAGCAGCAGCTAATGATGCGCAAGTACCCGTGGAGTCGGCAATCCGGGAGCAGGACCGCCTGATGCCAATCGCGAACGTGATCCGCATCATGCGCCGCGTGCTCCCTCCCCACGCCAAGATCTCCGACGACGCCAAGGAGTTGATCCAGGAGTGCGTCTCCGAGTTCATCAGCTTCGTCACCGGCGAGGCCAACGAGCGGTGCCACGGCGAGCACCGCAAGACCGTCACCGCGGAGGACCTCGTGTGGGCCATGGACCGCCTGGGCTTCGACGACTACGTCATGCCCCTCAGCGTCTACCTGCGGCGCATGCGCGAGTCCGAGGGCGGCGACCGCGCCGGGCCAAGGGCGCCCTCCGTGCCGCCCGTGGCCGCGCTCCAAGGCGTGGAGATGCAGCAGGCCGTTTATGCGCTCCCAGCTCCGGCGCAGGCGTACGCCGTCGCCATGCCGCTTCCGACCAACGCGCCGAGCGTCAGCGGTCCGTACGGGGGGTTCGGTGGCGAGCGCTCCATGGCTGCCTACCTCGGTGGAGGGGCATATGGTGCCGGCAGCAGCCGGGGAGGCTGTGTCGACGAGGCAAGCTCGTCGAACGCAGCGCAGGCGCCGGAGCCGGCAATGGGCACTGGTTCCCAGTAGCTAAACTAGTTCCCGTGAGCTTATCTATGCATCGAGTAGTCGTGTCTAATAAGAGGCGGTTGGCACTCTGGCTAGCCGGCTGAGCTTATGCTCCAGGTGCGCCGTGTGTGCTACTCTGTTCTCGCCGGTCGGAGTCCTGCGTCGGTCGTCATCGTCGTCGTCGGAGCAGCTTTGCAGCCGTCGTCCTCCGTGGTGTTCGTTTTTACTTAATTTACCGTTGTTCTAGTCTTCGTGCGGTACTCGGTGAAAGATGATCACCTAACAGCTTGCCTGCTACTAATCAGTTTGTCAATTCAGTTTATTTTCCATCGTTGCATTAAGCCAAAATGTGGTCGAATTACTTTGAACTCGAAGCTTATCTAGTTTCTTTGATGAATTATCAAGTGCTAACTAGGTGTGTTTCATCACGATCTATCGTCATGTTCAAGCTCCCTGCTGTGCAGTGTGTGTGTGCGTGTCACTGTGTCGGTTAGCTAAGTGACCTTGAATGATTTTGGAGCTATGCACTCCGAAGTCTTGACCGGCGATGACATGTTTTTCTAGCTGGAGAGGGAACTGCCGTGACGTCGATGCAATTGATGCGGCTGGCGTGGAAGAGCAGTGTCGCGCTCGGCACAATTGATATATTGGGGGAGAGACGGCCAACCCGGCTAGTGCCACTAATCCGGCAATCGAGGTGGTTCAAGACTTCTAGTGTCGCTGCCGCCGGTTTCCACCGGGCTGCATGCAATGCAAGCTGCAGAAGGGGCTCGCTTTTCCTCCGTAAGCCAGCTAATAGCAACGTCTCTAGGGGAGAAAACCGAGTGTTACCGATGCAATTGGTTTTGATTTGGTTGGATATCTCTTTTTTCGTATCCTAAATCATATTTTTTGTCAAACTTGGATATAGATATATAGTGCCGAATACGAATATGATGCAGGTAATATTAGTCACAAATTTGAAGTGAATACGGAGGGGGATCGATACGGTACTGAATATTTTTTTGTTAAATATCGTATGAAAACAGATACTGCATATAGCACACATATAACAATGATTAGTCAACTTTATAAGTTCAACATCCAACAAGATTATCGCAATTTGACAAGTCATTTTATTAGGTAGTTCAACAAAGTTGCAAAAGTATTAAATATTCATTTATATTTTGCAAAAGAATACCAGCTATTAATGTAGGCAAATGGAAGTATATTCTTGTATGTCAAACTCTAGTGGCGGCCAACATGGGCCGATGGGATGGCGGCAGGAGGGTGGAACTATGGAGGGAGGAGGCCTAGTTTGGGCTATTTGGATGGGCCCAATTGAAGCTGCTAGAATATGGAGTGTAAATATCCAAATAGAGTTATCTGAAATTATACGAGAATATAATCAGAATATCCCGATATGACAGATAGTGATCTCCTAAATCCGATGCCGAATCCGATATCCAATCGAATTCGATTTGAACACATCTGGTCGGTCGGCATCTATCTAATCCGATTACACCCCTAACCGAGATTCCCAGTTGCTGCCAGCCAGTAACCAATTTTTTTTGGGAAAAAAACCTGTTACAAGTTTGAAACCAAATCTTGAATTTGGTAACCAGCCGAAAATTTCCATTAACCGGCTTGAATTCAAATTTGCCTTTTTCGGCTACTGGCCTGGATTTTTTTTTCCCATGATCGTCTCCAGAGAGCAAGCTCTCCTGTTTCTGCCGTATGCAAGGTTGCTGCATGCATTGCTCCCAACAATGGTTGCTCCCTGGAAATAATGAACTAGCTGGATGGAGTTAAGCTCTTGTTAGCACGTGTTTGAATTATGCCGTAGTGCATGCATTTACAAAGGAAGCTTGCCATGATAGCTTACAGGAGGATGGTATATATCCTGAGTCAATCTAAACCGCTCATTCCAGATCGGATGGTATGCTGGGTTGTGGGCCATTTCCAGTCATCAAAACATAAGCTCAATATGGTTTTGTTAGAAGGGCTTAGCTTTTTGTAAGTTGTCTGATTTTGTAATTTGTTAACTGGAAGTACTCCCTCGATCTCTCGGTGGTTACTTGAGGTCTTTCCCTCAATGTGTACTACTCCGTTTCAAAGTCTTCGTGTTGCTTACATGCTTTTCACATAGACCAAGAAACGGTAAAATCAAGTAGGAGAAGAAAATACAGATTAGCAATTAATATTTTTGGAGTTATCTATCTATCCACCTATTACTCCACGTAAAGTAGGTGAGAAATACTGACTAAATGCGCTATGGATTTCTGTTGCGGCCTTATATTTTGAAATATGGCCATGCGTTATAACGGAAATTCAAACTAAATGTGTTTGCTTCAAGATTTATGCAAGTTGTATTACGAGGAAAAGCATAGATGCACTACTCAGATATTTTTTAGTCTATCTTAGAAAAACTGTCCTATCATATTGTAAAGATACTTTTTGCGATAATTGACAATGTGTCTTAAATAAAGAGACACTATTTGAGACGTGTTGGATAAAGAATATGGAATGTAGGCTGTAGAGAAGTTTTTGAGATATTTTGTAAATTGCCAAAACAAAAATCATGTAGAGATATATTTCAAAGCACTTATTAAATTGACTTTATCTCGTAGAGATGATATTTGAGGCACTTTTATTCTCAAGTGACATTTTTTTAAGATGTTTTAGGCATATTGTGTACTACTTATAATAATTACAATATGAGTATAAACAAGTTATAATGTTAGGTTTGTGAGGCTTGTGGTTTTCCACAAGGTCTTGAGTTCAAGGTTTAATTCCAACATATTTTTCGAATATATTTCTAGTTTTGCTAGAGGATACTATAGAGTATGGAGACAATTTAGAGCACCTTTATAAAATGTCTTGTAGAACATAAAGACACTTTAGTTAGTGTCTCATTGGTCTTTGGAATATATTTTTCATTTTGCAAAAGAATGTTAAAAGTATAGAGACTGTATAGTGCCTTTACAAAATGTCTTATAGAACATAAAAAAAATTTAGTGTCTCTTTGGCCATAGCAATAGTGCACGTAGAAACACCCTTATGGTATTTTAAAAGATGTCTTTAAAATCATATAGACACTAAAAAGTATGTCTGTATCGTACAATAAAATTTTATCTTGTACGTCAATTGATACTTTTAAGCATTGCGCATGGATAGTCTCTACCTTTACTTTTATATTGCGTTCACGTATTTGAAATTAAAAAATTCAAAAGTAATGATGTTTGACTAGTCCAATAACATATACATACACATACACATACACATACACATACACATACACATACACATACACATACACATACACATACACATACACATACACATACACATACACATACACATACACACACATATATGTATATATGTATGCATATATATATGTATATGTATATATACATATGTATGTCTATATATACATATACATATGTATATATACATATGTATGTCTATATATACATATACATATAGGTATACATATACATATATAGGTATATATATACATATATATGTGTGTATGTGTATATACCTATATATATATAGGTATATATATAGAGAGAGAGATAGTATATACCTATATATATGTGTGTGTATATATATATGTGGATATACATATATATGTATAGATATATATGTATATACACATATATATATATATACATACACACATATATATATACATATATATAAGGTATACACATACATACATATAGGTGTATATATACATACATATGGTGACGCTATTCTACGTGCGATCGTAACCTCGTGTCCAAATCATTCAATTACGTGTGTATGCCCATGTATCCACTAAAACGTGGCCAACTACTAATAAATGCAATTCCTAGTTTGTACATGAATATTTTTTCTTTGTTTTAGCTATAACTTTTTATTGGCAACTCCAATTCATGAACGAATTTCATCAGTAGATTACTGACGACGAGAGGAATAGCATGATGTAAGTCTCGCTAATAAACCTCATATAAATCAGATTTTACTGCTAAAATGAATATCAGTTTACTACTGTACAATAGTAAAAATGTTATGTAGATAATCGTAGAAGTTACTGTAATAGATAGTAAAATCTAATATCGTGTTTCTTTTGGCCAGTTCTAATATGATTCTGCACTGTCAGGGCCGTTCTACTTACGTCTGTCTTGATGCATGGAGCATTGCTACTATCATCGTTTGCTAAAGCTAATTAGTAGAGTACGAAAATTTCTTCCTATATATATAAGTACATATAAGGGTGTACCTACAGCAATAATAGAAGACGGTTTAGCATGCTTCCAGAATCCAGATATGAGCTACTACTACCACTCTTAGTAAAGCTAATGAACTACAAGTTTGGCCAGTGCATATGTATGCATTCGTGAGCTAGCTACTCCCCTCTGTATGCTGATTTTACTGTTAAAAGAACACTAAATTACTTAATACGTTGTAAGATTTTACTATCGCATAACACATCGTGTCAGATAAATGTAGCAGTAAACTTATATTTGTAAAATGTTTATGTCTTTATCACGTTTATTAGCGAAACTTATACTAAAGCCAAGAAATCAACATGAAAGTAAAAGTCTATGTGCATGCACGACGAGAAGGTTTGCAAAAATTACAAATTACTCACTGTATTATAAAGGAAATAAGCATGAAAGTAAAAGTCTATGTGCATGCACGATAGTAATGGCGTAGTAATTAATTGCTCGCCGCACTTGCACTCGAACCTATCACTGATAGTAAATGTACCAGTGACAATAGTTAACTTACGTATTACTGATAGTAAAAATCCTTACTAATTTGTGAAAATAGTATGACTTAAATTTTATAGCTACATGAGATAGTAAAACTGGATACGAAAATATGAACAGTATTGTACGACCTAATTAACACCCTGCAACTTATCTTCGAAATAATTACTCTCCCGACAGTTTAGGTAGTACAATCGAATACAAGCCAGTAAAATATGTAACGATAGTAAAATATTTTACCAGCTAGGAAAAATACTATTTATTAGCGAAACTTATATCATTTTGTTCATCTCGTCGTCAGTAAGCTACTGGTGAAAACCGGTTGTTAATCGGAGCTACGAATAAAAAGTTGTAGCTAAAATAAAGAAAGAATAGATGCATATGCAAACTAAGAAACGCGTTTATTAGTTGGTTCGGCTACATTACTGCTTCAGTAGTTACTTCGTTTCCTAGTTTATACACGAATCTGTTCTGTCTTTATTTTAGCTATAACTTTTTATTCGATGCTTTGATTCACGAACAAATTTCACCAGCAAATTACTGACGACGAAAAGAACAAAATGATATAAGTTTCGCTAATAAACGTTACATAAATCAAATTTTACTGTTAAAATGAACATCAATTTACTACTGTATGATAGTAATATATATATATATACATATATATATATATATAGGAAGCCTTTTCTGTACTCCCAGGTGTACATACTCCCACCTCTAATATACTATTTAAACGAATATGTTATACTTCTTTATCACTTTCGGTATACTTCAATCATAATTATAAGATACTTCAATGTGATATAGTTGGAAAAATTTCATCAAAGCCCTTTGTTTTTGCTATATACACTATTCCATATGTAAAAGGAGTGCGTACACAAATTATGCTTTAAAATGTGGTGCTTGATGAAATTTTTCAAAGAACTCACTTAGGAGTATCTTATAATCAGTATTAGAGTATGTTCAAAAGGATAAAGAGGTATAACAACATCATTTAAGTGGTATACTTAGAGTGGGAGTATGTACACCCAGGAGTATGGAACCATTTTCCTATATATATATATATATATATATATATATATGGATAGTAAAATCTTTTATATATATATAAGGATAGTAAAATATATGATACCTGATTTGCCTCATACATTGTTTTTGATAGTACTGAAGGGAAACGCGGTATGCTACGCTAGCACAAAAAAAAAAACTACCGCGCAACCAGAAAGCTACTCGCAAGAAGGGGATCATAGATAAGATTACCACTAGACGCGCAGTTGCGGAATCCTTCGCGCGTCGATGTAGTGGTTCGTCCTCGCCGCAGTCGTTGCGTCGATGTAGTGGATCGTCCTCGCCTCGCCGTGGATCGTCCTCCCACGCCCTTGATCGCAGCAGCGTCACCGCAGTAGTCCACACGTCCAGAGATGGAACGCCGTGCGTCGGTGTGCAAGCACCTAGTCGCTCGGCAGGGGCAGCGAGAGGAGGAGGCTAGGGTTTCAAGTGAATCAAACCTAAACCGTGGAAAGCACACACCGCGCCTCCCTCCTCCCTCCTTATATAGCCACGAGATGAAACCCTAAACCAGGCCCACCAAAGATGCTAAGCCCACGAGGTTCATTAATTACGGATCCAATCCAAATTAATGCGTCCCACCCATTAAGTGTGTGACCTGCAGGTTCACATACGCTTGGACATGGATTCGAAAACTCCTTTTCAATCCAATAGTTGGTAGCGGCTTCTTGCAAAGTATGCCAACTCCCAAACATACCGTGATCAAATCGAATGTAACCTATCAAAAGAACTCATGAAATAATCCCTTTGCCAAGTATATGAAGATTGATCTCAAGGCGAGAAGCATGTCATCCTTTGATGATTCAATCCATCTCTCGTATCCGTGATATATTAATAAGTTGTGATTGACTCTCAATCACGGCATGGCCATGCACTTTCTTAATCATATCACACGAGTGGCCTTGTCATATATCTCCGTTTCATTGGAGTGGCAAATTCCATCTTGATCGCTCACTTCCTCTCGCACGCTTCATAGTAAACATGAAAGCTACCTTTATAACTATCCGGTTAGGAAGTAGTGTTTGATAGCCCCAAGGAAAACTATTACACATGTAGGGAATATGACAATCTCAGGTCTAAGGATCATACATCTTCTAGGTATGAGATACATCGATGACACATAAGAATGAAACATTCTCGCAGTTGTCCCATAGCGGGTCTATCTAACCCATGTTCTTCAACATGGTCCACAATGTAGAGATGATATCTCCATATCCCATGATCTATGAAGCATGATCATCGATCACTACATGTGCCGATCTATTCATCGTAGTCCTATACGATGATATCCGATCGTAGATATTTATCGAATTACATCATTAAGTAAAGAGCTTCATAATCAAGTCACATACTTGTTGATCAATACAATGATATACATTCATTGGACCAATAATCATATTATTATTCATAAACATAGTCATGTTACAATCATCTAAATGATTGCCTCAAGGGCATAACACTAACAATCTCCCACTTGCACTTGAGTCAATCAATTAAGTATCTAATACCAATAGACCTTGTGTGCGCCTCATGCTTAGGGTGTGGCGGTGGCTTTGTCAACGGATCGCCACATTGGCTTCCGTATGTACTTTGCATATTCTCGACGTCACCTCTATCCACAATCTCGCGAATAAGGTGAAAGCGACGGAGTATGTGTTTAGACTTTGATGTGATCTAGGCTCTTTTGCTTGTGCAATGGCACCACTATTATCACAATAGATGTCCATTGGACTAGAGACACTAGCGACCACACCAAGCTCGTGATAAACTTCTTAATCCACACAGCCTCCTTTGCGGCCTCCGGCCGCAATGTACTCCGCTTCGTCGTAGAGTCGGCCACCGTGTTTTGCTTGGAACTCTTCCACCATCGCTCCTCCATTAAGTGTAAACACAAACCCGGATTGCGATCGAAAATCATCTTTGTCGGTTTGGAAGCTTGCATCGGTGTAACCCTTTGCAACCAGATCTTCCTCACCTCCAAAAACAAGGAACATACCCTTAGTTCTTCTCAAGTACTTCAGATATTTTTACGGCTATCCAATGACCATCACCAGATCCGCTTGGTATCCGCCGTGACACTTAGAGCATATGAGACATCCGGGCGTGTACAGATCATGGCATACATAATAGACCCAATAGTGAAGCATATGGAATCTTGCTCATCTGTCTCGCTCATCGATGTCGAAGGACACCGATTCTTGCAGAGACGATGCCATGTGACATTGGCATGAAACCTCTCTTGGATTCATGCATATTGAACCTTTTCAATATCTTGTCAATGTACGCTTCTGACTTAATCCAATTAACCTTTTGATCTATCTCTATAGATTTTATGCCCAAGATATAGCATGCTTCTCCCAAGTCCTTCATTGAGAAACTCCTTTTCAATGAAGTCTTAACATCTTCAAGCATAGGAATGTCATTCCCGATTAATAATATGTCATCCACATACAAAATCGTAAATACAAGTGCGCTCCCACTAGCCTTCTTGTAAACACAAGGCTCTTCTTCATTTTTGATAAAGTCAAAACCTTTGACTACTTCATCAAAACGAATGTTCCAACTCCTAGATGCTTGCTTTAACCCATAAATGGATCTTTGAAGCTTGCATACCCTTTTAGCATATTTAGGATCAACAAAGTCTTCAGTTTGTATCATGTATACATCCTCGAAAGATTCCCATTAAGGAAGGCTGTTTTGACATCCATCCGCCATATTTCATAATCAAAATATGCAAAGAATAGCTAAAATGATCCGGACAGACTTGAGCATGGCTACCGTGAGAAAGTTTCATCATAGTCAACTCCTTGAACTTGTTTGAAACCCTTTGCCACCAACCGTGCCTTATAGATCTGAACATTTCCATCTACGTCTATCTTTTCTTGAAAATCCATTTGCACTCAATGGTTTTACACCATCAGTGAATCGACCAAGTTCCAAACTTGATTATCATGCATGGATTGAATTTCGGATCTCATGGCTTCAAGCCATTTTTCGAGTTTGGGTCCATCATTGCTTCTTCATAAGTCGTGGGCTCATCATTGTCCAACAATAATATGTCATTCCCATATCTAATAGGTACATGACGTGGCCTCCCGACCTCGTGGGTGGAGTCTCTTCCACAGGTTGTACAACACTTTGTACATCTTGTGAAGGTTCAGAGGTAGCTTGAACATATTCATGTGATTCTCGAACTTCATCAAGATACACATCACTCCTACTGATTTCTTTTGAAAGAAACTCTTTCTCCAAAAAGACACCATTTCGAGCAACAAAACTTTGTTCTCGTTTCTTTTGTAAAAGTAATATCCTTTTGTTTCTTTAGGATACCCCACAAAAAGCATTTTTCTGATTTAGGTGCGAGTTTATCTGATTGTAAACGTTTTACATAAGCCTCACATCCCCATATCTTGAGAAATGACAACATGGGTCTTCTCCCAGTCCATATCTCATATGGCGTCTTCTCAACGGATTTTGATGGGACCCTATTCAAAGTGAACGCAATTGCCTCTAGAGCGAAACCCCAAAGGATAATGGCGGATCTGTTTGGTGATCATTGACCGAACCATATCTAATAAAGTCCGGTTACGTCGTTCGGACACACCATTCCATTGAGGCGTTCCTGGCGGAGTAAGTTGCGGAATGATTCCACATTGCTTTAAATGATCACCAAACTCTTGGCTCAAGTATTCGCCACCACGATCGGATCGTAAGTGTTTTATTGTTTTGCCAAGTTGATTTTGTACTTGCTCAAACTCTTTGAACCTTTCAAAAGTTTCAGATTTATGCCTCATTAAATAGATATATCCATATCTACCAAGTCATCGGTAAAAGTTACAAAGCATCAAACCCACCCCTAGCAATGAGCTCATTGGTCCACATACATCCGTATGTACTAGGGCCAATAATTCACTTGCTCTCTCACTAAAACCTGTGAAAGGGCTTTTGTCATCTTGCCAAGTAAACAAGATTCACATGTTTCAAATGATTCAAAATCAAATGAGGTTAGAAGTCCATCACCATGGAGCTTCTTCATGCGCTTCTCATTTATATGACCTAGCGACAATGCCACAAAAGGTAGGGTTCAAATCATTAGGCCGGTGCCTTTTACATTAATATTATAGACAGTTTTTTCTTGAGTTCAAGGACGTACAACCCATCCACCATGGGGCAACGACCATAATACATATCATTCAAAAATATTGAACAAACAAAGTTCTTTATTCAAATCATAACCTTCATGTTCCAAACAAGAAGATGAAATAATGTTTCTACTCAAAGATGGAACAAAATAACAATTATTGAGTTCTAAAACTAATCTCAAGGCAAATGCAATGGGTATGTGCCAACAGCAAGACCAAAGAACTCTTGCTTTATTCCCCACGCCAAGATCCACTTCTCCTTTTGCCAAGTCTCTACTCTTTATCACCGCAACGAATTGCAAATGTGAGCAACCGAACCGGTATCATATACCCATGAGTGAGTGAAGAAGTAGCAAGATTAATTTCTATAACATTAATACCAAGTGGAAACCACATTTCCATTCTTTTATCCGCCAGTACTTTTCGCGAGCCCGTTTCCAATGCCCCGATTTCTTGCAATAGAAGCATTGGGTATCGAGTTGAGGGCCAACTTTAAGCTTCGAAGCTTAGTTTTGAGGCTCGCGATCTCATCTTGAGCCTTGCCCTTGCCCTTGCTCTTTCCGTTCCCCACCTTAGCCTTTCTCTTTTTGAAAGCGCTTGTTTTCAACCATCATCACATGATTGGGTTTTTTCTTAATGCTTTCCTCCGCAGCCTTGAGCATCCCATGTAGCTCGGTTAGGCTCTTCTCCATGCTATTCATATGAAAATTCATAATGAATGGCTCAAAGCTCTGAGGCAGAGATTGGAGAATAACATCTGTGGCCAAACCGAGGCTAAGGGAAACTCAAGTTTTCCAATCTCCCAATGTAACCAATCATCTTGATCACATGAGGATCGACCGACTGCCTTCACCACTTACAAGCAAATAAAAGCTTTGAGATACCATACCTCTCAGCTCTTGCTTGATTCCCAAACATGCCCTTCAAGCCCACAATCATATTGTAAGCATCCTGTCCTCATATTGCTTTTGGAGCTCGAGTCCATTGTGACTAGCATGAGACACCGACTCTCTGAAGCATTAACATGCTTTTCATATTCAACCCTCAAATTGCGAGCAAGATTTTCGGTCAGTTCATCAGAATTGGATTCTCTAGAACATAGTCCTTCTTTTCATGCTTGAGAACAATTCTCGAGTTGCGATACCAATCAACAAAATTAGTTCCATTCAGTTTTTCCCTTTCCAAAACCGATCTCAAAGCAAAACCAGGTGTAGCAGGAGTAGGAGAAGGTGCCATTGAACTACAACAAAAAAATGCAAAGATTCTAAGCACTATGTTTATGTAAAACTTTTATTAAACTTTTTAATTAAAGACACTCCTATTTTATGTCCTTTTATAGACACATAGTGAGTATTCAAGATCCATATTCATTAAACACTAGTGAGCTTTGGCATCACTGCTAGAAATTTAATGACATAGGTAAGCAACACCTTTGCTAATTACATCATATGTGAAAGACCATGTGGAGGTCTATCCCTGATGGTGATGAGTAATTGACTGTGGTTTAGCCTGTTGTGCTTGAATTTGAGTTTGATCCGAGTGGTCAGGTCTTTGGTTGGTCGGAGACCAGTTGTCTGACCCAGAGTGGTAAGGTCTTTGGTTGGTCGGAGACCAGTTGTCTGACCCAGAGTGGTCAGGTCTTTGGTTGGTCGGAGCCCAGTTGTCTGACCCAGAGTGGTCAGGTCTTTGGTTGGTCGGAGACCAGTTGTCTGACCCCGAGTGGTCTGAGCTTTGGCTGGTTGGAGACCACCATCCGACCGAGTGGTCGGGACGAAGACCAGTGGTCGACCTCGAGTGGTCGGAAGAAGACCGCGGTCGGACCCGAGTGGTCAGGACGAAGACCAGTGGTCAGACCTCGAGTGGTCGGGATGGAGACCAGTGGTCAGGTCTGTGGTCGGATGGAGACCAGTGGTCAGACCATGTGTGGTCAGGGTTTTGCTGGCCAGTGAAGTGTATATCTTTCTGTTGAGATGGATATGTGTTGTTGGACATTGCTATGTGATGTGGTTTCCTTGTCTATGATGGTTGCAGGACTTTGGAGCTAGGTCATGGTGAGGCGAAGGGGATCAGGACTAGGCTGGGAGAGCTGAGGTCCAGATGATCAGGGTGTCGCCAAAGATGACTGAGGCCAGGGAGTAGCTGCAAGCCAAGAAGACAAAGGAATGGATGAGATGCTAACTTGGAGCTGCTCTGATCGAGGAGGACCGTTGGATCGCGGTCAGGAAGAGAGAGTAGCGGGTCAAGTTGGTATGCTTTGAACAGCGTGCAAAACCCGTTGTGTTGTTGGGTTTCGGGTCAGCCCATGCATAGCTGTGTGAGTGGGTAAAATCTCAGCCCTTGATGGAGTGCTCTAGGGTTTAGAGGCTCATCCAAGGGTGGTAGGTGTTCTAGCTCGCTACTAGACAGGAGAGGGGTGTCTCCACGGGACGTGGTGGCGGTGAGGAAAGTTTACGTGAGTAGTTGAGAGTTGTTGAGAGTGATGTTGTAAGGATCAAATCCTCGGCTCTTGGATGTTGGCTTAGGATTGAAGCAAGATATCCAAGGGTGGGAATTGATCCTGTGTCACTATAAATAGAGGGTAGGGGCAGCCTTCCCTCTCTCAAGGTTCGAGGTTTTTGCCGCTCATTTGAGTTTTGCCCACTTTGTTGTAAGGCTTTGTAAACCTCCTTCCGAAATGAAATGTTCTTCATCTATGTTCTTGTTTCATTTCCTTACGTATTTACATTACGCACTTAAATTACATTATCTAAATTCGCATTTACTTACTTGCAATTTTCTTTACGTAATTTGGATTTGCCTCATCTCCTTCTACATGCTTCGAGTCTTTGTTGAAATTCATGATTGATGAACTCTTCTCTAGATTCGGTGCTTTCAATCATCTAGGCAATCATTGCGTTCTTGTTGCAAGTTTGTAAATCTGTGTGTTCTTGAAGTGCGTAACGTGTGACTTGCGCTTCTTTAGTCCCGATTGGCTTCGGTCCTTGTTGCCAAGGATGAAAGATTGCTTGGATGAATCTTCTATAGATCATATCCCAATTATCTAGGCAATCTACAACCTCTTCTATTCAGTTTTGCAAGAAACCAATTTACGTGACTAGTTTTCGATAGTGTTTCTATTTGTTTGAAGGGTTGTTTCTTCGTACTTACTTGCTGTGATTTGTGTAGAGTCATCCAAGGATATTCTGATCATCAACTCTCACCAGCAAGTTAGGGGTGAAGTCTGTGTTCGTGACTCTGTTTTTGGTGTCGCATTTGTTTAACTGAAAAGGGACGGAACCTTGGTATCAATTCCTTCGATTGATGATTGAAATAGGTTCCTGACATCCTTAGGGAGGTGCACACCAATTTTCCCTGTTTTTGGATCAGCCGATCAAAAGTTACATCGATTTACTTTTTAAGATCGTGCTGATTTTACTGCTCATCCGACCCCGTCTTCGTTCATCCGACCTCTGTAGGTCGGGCGCATCGCTCATTGGTCGGGGCACTATCCATCGAACACCGCTCACCCGAGTATCGCTCATCCGACCTCGTAGGTCGGGTGTACTGCTCATCGGTCGGGAACACTATTCGCCCGAGTATCGCTCATCCGACCTCGTAGGTCGGGCGTCATCGCTCATCGGTCGTGAGTACTGCTCATCCGAACACTATTCACCCGACATCGCTCATCCGACCTCTGTAGGTCGGGCGTCTCGCTCATCGGTCGGAGTACTGCTTCATCGTAACACTATTTCACCCGAGTATCGCTCATCCGACCTCTGCGATCGGAGTATTGCTTAACCGACCTCCGCAATCGAGTACTGCTTCATCCGGTCGAGTCTTGCTCACCCGAACATCGCTCATCCGACCACTTCCGGTCGGGAGTTACATTCACCCGACCACTTCCGGCCGGGAGTCTGTTCATCCGACCACTTCGTGTCGGGAGTACTGCTCATCCGACCGAGACTAACGACCGATTCGCGATCGTTTCATCCGACCAGAGCTACTCGACCGGTGCGCTTTTCTGCTCACCCTATCTTAACTGGTCGAGCCTCTGCTTTGAAATTGCCCGATCGATGGTTCGCTTCTTTCTTTCGGTCTTTTGGTGGATTGAATTCTAGGGGAGAATTTATTCGAAAATTTTATTTGGCTCCTATTCACCCCCTCTAGTCGCTTTTCGATCTTTCAATTGGTATCGAGCCGGTTCTCGCTCTTTCTAGATCTTGACCGGTCTCAAGAGCCATGGCGATGGACAAGTATTCCACCAAGCCTCCTATTTTCTCTGAGTTGATTTTCCTTTTGGAAATCTCGGATGGAGTCGTACATCACGCCTGTGGCTTCCCGATATGGCGTAAGGTGAAGCTCCGTATGAGGTTCTGCCGATGAGAACGTCACGGCTGCAATATGGCTGACGTTGAGGCAAATGCTAAGGCAAGGAACATCCTCATACAGGGCCTTAGTCGCAGTGAGTACGATAGGATTTCTCACTTTCGTTCTGCTCATGAGATTTGGGTGACCCTTGATGCTTACCATGAGGGCACTACCCAAATCAAGACGGTTCGACAGGACCAATTCAAGCGTGAGTTCAACAAGTTTGAACAACACGCTGGTGAGAGTCTTGACGAGTGCTTTGGTCGGTTTACAAAGATTCTGAGCGACCTCCGAGCAGTCGGTTGCATATACCCTGACTCGGACAATGCTCGGCATTTCTTGACCGCACTCGACCTTCGGTCAGGAGATGAAGGTGACCACCATCAAGGACACCACCGACTTATCGACTTTGACTCTTGACGGGCTTTATTCCGCCTCAAGACTCATGAGATCGACGTCGTCTCGCGGAAGACGAAGTCTCGATCGATGGCTTTGGTCACCGATCCCATTGGATCCTCTCTTTCGATTCTTCATTGGTTTCTCTCTCGCCCTTTGTGAGCTAGCGATGACCAACTGGAAAAATTTCAAAAATGAGCTTGCTCTTCTTGCTCTCAAATTTTCATATGCATACAAGAGAGTGAGAGAGAGGAAGAGAGGTGAGATGATCACCTGTTTCGAGTGTGGTGGCCCCAACCACATTCGAGCAAACTGTCCCAAGCTGGAGAAGGGCAAAAACGAACAAGGCGGTTCGGGCAAGAACGACTACACCGACAAGAACCGCAACAAGAAGGCCCCAGCTCGTGAGCCGGCGAAGAAGAAGTACCGCAACTTTGCCAAGAACAAGAAGCTCTTTCACCGGGTCCTCGCCGCACTGGACGACATCGAGCTCTCTGACACGGAGAACTGGAGCGATGCAAGCGAGGACGATCCGCAAGAGAAGGTGAAGGGCAACGATGACTTCTCCGGCATGTGCTTCATGGCAGGCGCCATTGAAGTAAGCGACTCATTTGTCTGGCGACACGGATGAGGTACCCACCTACGACGAGTTAAATGTCGCTACGTAAATTAGGCAAGTTTCATGCTAAGGCTAGGTCGAGGTGTTCTGAGTTAGAGAAGGAAGTAGGTACCTTGACTCGGGAGTTAGCTTCACTTAGATCTTCTCCCTCCCGAGTCACTGATGACTGTGTTCTCTGTGATGCTGTTCTTGTGGAGTTGGAGAACCTAAGGACCATACATGATAGTGTGCTTGCTGAACTTGATGGTCTTAGGATGAAGAATGCTAGCACTAGTTCTATTGATGATATTTCAGAGAAGCTAGTTTTCTTAATGCTCACTCTACTCCCTCTTGTGCTAATTGCCCTAAATTGCTTTCAAATTGATGCCATGAGCGAACACCTTAGAAAGCTTTACGCTAGAAACAATGAACTTGAATCACATGCTTCTAAGGATCCAATACCATGTGAGGGTCAGAAGCAATTAAAACTTGACAATGAAACCACGAATGTCAAGTGTGCTAAACTTGCTAAGGACTTACTAGATAAGTCACAAAAATATTGCTTGCGATGTCTTGAGATTGTGGGGACTTGGATAAAATCCATGTCGAGCTTAGGAAGAAATTAGAAGACCAAGCCCATAGAATTAGAAATGCGTCTTGCGTTTCTTGTGAGGCCCTCAAGATTGAGGCAGCCGTCTTTGAGGAGAAAAATGCACGTCTTTGAGAGAGCTCATCTTTCCGGTTCTTCTTCTTCTTCCCCTGCTCTTCTTGTGCTTCTTTCTTCCGAGATTGCCAGATCTTATGAGCACTCTCGAGAAGTTTGTTGGAGGCAAGAAGAAGCAATCTCATTCTAGACCAATCTAAGATCAGCAGATTTAATCGTGGTCTAGGATTTGACTACTTGGAGCACGCTAGGCACATCCTCCTACCATTGTGCGTGCATCCAAGAGTGGTGAGATTGTGGTAGCTCCTGTGGTGAGCACCACTTGTGTTCAGTCTGCCGGTGTGGTCCATGGGACTTGACCGTAGGATGCTTCTCCTATTGCTTCGCCTCTAGCAAGGCGAAGTATACATGCACCTTCCGTAAGAAGGATGGTCACCTAGTAGATTTTTGCTTTAGGCGCGCCAAGATCACTCGGCGTGATCGTGTTGTTTGCTCTTAGGGTATTCGGGTCATCCCGGACTTTGAGTGCTCCTAAGACACACACTTCTTCTAGACAAAGTTAGAGAGTCGCTGTTTTTGGGCGCGTCCCAGGACTTGGTTTTCATCTTTGGTTCTTCAATTTTAGTCTTGGAGCTGTTCGTAGTCAGTCTTTCCGCCGTCCTCTTGATATTCCTCGTTCTTCCCATCGAGGTAGATATCAGCGGTGTGAGGTATTTTCTGGTAGGAGATTCAGGCAGCCTTACTGGGGTGGTTCGGCTTTTGCACCACGGCAGCCAACCCGCTTTTGACTCTAGATCATCTACCGAGCCGCTTCGATCGTGTGATAGTTAAGCGGCGAGAGACACTCGAGTCCATGCATCGGATCGGTACTGAGAGCGCCATGTGGTTCAAGATTGGGTTCCCAAGTCTTCACTCTATCCCATCTTCGAGTCATCTTTCTCTCTTATGTCTTGATCGGGTTGGTCGGATGGGAAGGGAGATGTTTGGATTGTTGACTCGGTTGTTCTCGCCATATGACCGGAGATTCTCGATGGTTCTCTTCCTAGTCCGAGCCCCGTGATGAGTTAATCACTTTTGGGGATGCATCTTCGGTAGAGTCATTGCTAAAGGTACCATCTGCATTAACCAAAATTTCATTCTTAAAGATGTTGCCTTAGTAAGTAAGTCGCAATACAATCGCTCTCTGTTTCTCGACTTATCGATGACTCTTTCGAGGTAAGCTTCAAGAGTAATGTCTGCAGAATCCTTGATTCATCGGGAGGGTTAGTTTGCGGGATTTCTAGATTTGGGAGAGTCTTTCGTGCTGATTTTTCTCGCTTCTTCCGGAGACTCTCTTGATGTTTGATTGCTTCGAGTCCGTGATCTCTCCTTCTCGCATAGGAGACTTGGCCACATTGGTTTTGATCATTTGACCGAGTTAGCGACCACGATCTCATTCGGGTCCGCTAAACTCAAGATGGTCAAAGACTTAGTTTGCTCTCCTTGCCGACATGGCAAGATGGTTATCGCTTCTCATCCTCCGATCCACCGTAGTGATGACTGATGCACCAGACAGCTTTTACATATGGACATTTGTTAGTCCAAATAGAGTGCGATCGGCAGGAGGGAAGTGGTATGTTCTTGTCATCGTTGATGATTTTTCTAGATACTCTTGGGTATTCTTCATGGCCTCAAAGGATGAGACTTTTCTCACTTCAGGGGTTTGGTCAAGAGGGTTGTCTATTGAGCTCCCTGTGCATTACGAGCTATCTGCGCAGTGATAATGGCACGGAGTTCAAGAATTCCTACTTTGAGAGCTTTTGTGTGGAGTCGGTTTAGAGCATCGCTTCTTTCTCCCTCGCCTCAGTGAGAATGGCGTAGTGGAAAGGAAGAACAGACCACGTTGAGATGGCCAGACGAT
This sequence comes from Otatea glauca, assembly GCA_036346275.1. Lineage (NCBI taxonomy): Eukaryota > Viridiplantae > Streptophyta > Magnoliopsida > Poales > Poaceae > Otatea > Otatea glauca. Next base: position 31,359,182 of record CM070716.1, on the reverse strand, counting down.
GCTAGATGAGTATAGTACTCCTAGGAAGTTTTGGGTGAGGCTATAGCTCTTGCTTGCCATGTGACTAATCGCGTGTTTTGAGAGCACATTTGCATCGCACTTCTTGTGAGTTGAGGTATGGGCGAAAGCCCAGTGTGTCCCATTTTCGCGTTTTGGTTGCAAGTGTTTTATCTTGAAGTCCGTAACCTAGATAAGTTTGAGTCTCGCTCTTACGATGGTATCTTTCTAGGTTACTCGTCTTCTTCTCGTAGCTATAGGGTGCAGGAGTGTTGATGCGCATAGGATCATAGAGACTGTGATGTGACCTTTGATGAGGCTAGCCCAGGAGCTAGACCTGATATTTCAGGCTCTTCTTCTTCCTTCGAGACCATTTTTGTAGAGGATGAGGAGAATGGAGATGATGGTGTTCCATCCGATCCAGTCCCTCTACACCGAGGTGCCTCTGTTTCCATTTCTCGCACCTCGGGAGACCACCCTTGCCTTCCGACTCTCCTTGGTGAGTGGCTCTGCTCCTCTCTCTTCTGCTCAAGAGGTAGAGGCCACTACGCTTCGGTCCTCCCGTCATATTCGAGACGCCATCCTTCCGATCAAATGATCGGCGATTTGTTCGAGCGTGTCACACGCTCAAGAACGGGTCTGTCTTCTTCTGCCTTCACTCTGCCTTCGTTGCCTCTTTTGAGCCAAAGGATGTTTCTCATGCATTATCCGATGAGTCGTGGATTAATGCCATGCATGAGGAACTTGAGAACTTTGAGAGGAACAAAGTCCGCAGCTTGTAGGCGCCCATCCGTCATAATGTCATTGGGACCAAGTGGGTGTTCAAAAACAAGCAGTGAGGATGGGGTTGTCATTCGCAACAAGGCTAGACTAGTTGCAGGGGCTTTTCTCAAAGTTGAGGGTCTTGACTTTGAGGAGACCTTTGCCCTCGTAGCTAGGCTAGAGGCTATTAGGATCCCGCTTGCATTTTCTCGCATCCCGGGGCTTCAAGCTCTATCAAATGGATGTCAAGAGTGCATTCCTCAATGGCTATATTGAGGAAGAGGTTTATGTCAAACAACCTCCGGATTTGAGAACCCCAAGTTTCCGAGTCATGTTTTCAAGCTTTCCAAAGCTCAGTATGGACTCAAACAGGCCCCAGAGCATGGTATGAGAGGCTCAAGTCTTATCTTCTCACCATGACTTTAAAATGGGCATAGTAGACAAAACTCTGCTCATCAAACACCATGAGTCTCATTTTCTTCTTGTCCGATTTATGTGGGCGATATCATTTTTGGTGGCTCCTCTCATTCTCTTGTCTCTCGGTTTTACGATGTGATGAGTCTGAGTTTGAGATGAGTATGATGGGCGAGTTGAGCTACTTTCTTGGCTTCCAAATCAAGCGCACTCGGAGGGTACTTTCTTGCATCAAGGCAAATATACCCGTGACCTCTGAGGCGCTCGACATGTCGATGGGAAGCCGGTGATGACTCCTATGGCCACCACTGCTGTCCTCGAGCCCGATGAGGATGGTGAGCCTGCGATCAAAAGGAGTTTGAGCATGATCGGCTCCTCTTGTACCTCACCGCTTCGAGGCCGACATACATTTTGTTTGTGTCTGCAGGCGCTCGATTTCAAGCTTCTCCTCGCGCCTCTCACCGCCAAAGGTCAAGCGCATCTTCAGTACCTTCGTGCCACCACCGATTATGGTATTTGGTACTCTTCTTCTTCTTGTCTATCTCTTAGAGCCTTTTCCGATGCCGACTTTGTCGGGTCAGAGGATAGATAGGAAGAGCACTTCGGCACTTGCCAATTCATTGGCACTTCTCTTGTTTCTTGGTCTTCTAGGAAGCGATGCAGGGTTGCCAGTCCACCGAGGTGAGTATGTTCTTTGCGACCGATTCTTTGTAGTCAGTGCTCTGGATGAGATCGACCTTGCAGGACTATGGGTTAGAAATAGAGAGTGTGCCACTCTTCTGTGACAACACTTCAGCTATTTGCATTGCTAAAAACCCAAAGCAACATTCCCTGACCAAACACATTGATATTAGATATCACTTCCTTAGAGACCATGTGGAGAAGGGTGATATCGTGCTTGATTCATAGATGGTGACCACCAGATAGCGATATCTTTACCAAGCCTTTGGATAGCTCCAGGTTTGTTGCCTTGAGGAGTGAGCTTGGAGTCGTGAGCCCATACGGCTTATCTTGAGGGGAGCCGGTTTGTATATTATGTACTATATATTTTCTTTCACTTTTCCTTTCTTCTTACGGGTGACTTTGGGCTTGTTTTCTTAAGTTGAGTTCACTCACTTAGCATGTCTTCCATGGACCTCTTATCTTATGCTTTAGGTTGCTATCATGCGTGATTAGTCTGTTCTCTCTTCTCTCTAGGTTGAGTTCCCTCACAGCCTTATAAGTCTAGCGGGTTTTGGGCCTCCTGGTAGACAGGTGCATGTGCACTCCTTAGTTGGGATCTAGAGTCACTTCCTATGTTAGTCTCTAGGGAAGATAAGAGCCATCTGAGCGAGTGAGTTTCTTCTATCTTATCTATGCTCAATAGCCATCCAGTCTTGCGCTTTCTCAACTTCTTCTCCCATTCTGCTTTTTTTTCTGGTTTTATTGAGTTCATTTGGGTCTTCTTTATGCCTAATCTTGATAATAACTCAACTTTAACCAGATTTGAGCCTAAAATTGATTCAACTGTTGAGGGGAGTTTGGGAATCTGTTCATGCATTGCATTTAGACTGCATTTTTCTTTTATGAGCTTTGTCTATTATGCAATTGATTCAATCTTTCATGTAATGCACCTTGCTACATCTTTGAAGAAAATCACTAGCTTAGGTCTATCCAAGTTCATCTATGATACTAAGCTTGTTAAAATCTGAAAATTGAAAATCTTAAATGAAAACATGTTGCTTTTTCTTGTTAAAGTTTCTTCTCTAGAGGTTTTTACCATGAATTGTGAATTTATGGAGTTCTCTAGAGTCCCTATAGCAACTTGGGTGAAACTTGCTTGATCCATATTTTAGTCCTTCAAAATTGCTCATATATGCTAAAATAAGAAAAACTTGACTCTTTTTGTGCAAAATTGAACTCAACACTATATATTCTCTAGACCGCCTCCCATTGCACTTGGGATGAACTTGGAATATATAGTGTATGACCAAGATCATTCTCTTAAGAGTTACTCTTGGGGTGATCGAACATGGCTTGAGTCAACCATTAAGAAATGCAAATAACAAAAACATAAGTGGGTAAAGAATGCAAATAATGTCAAACATTTGCACCCGCTATGTCTTTCAAAATATCAAAGAAGAAGAATTTGCATGAATTGAAAAATGAACTCAAGGACTCTATATGTACTTCAAGATTCCCCAAAGTGTTGAGTAGGTTGAACTCTAGGTTTTCCATTTGATCCTATGAGTGGTGCTGGCTTCTAGCTTTGAAACTTTTGCTAAGTTTTGCACTTGTTCAAATCTTGCTAAAATAAAATCTTGTAAACCAAGCTTGTGAGCCAAATGAATTTGTTCTTGCAGACATCCTAGTTCACCATTTTCTAAATTGACTAGCTTGGTGTCATATCTTGTCATTGTGATCACTTGGATAATTCTCAAAGCTCACTTAGGATGCATTTCATGCATACATATATAAAGGGAGAGAAAACAAACAAAAAAAGAGAGAGAAAATTCCATTTTGATGCCTATATTGCCAAAAGGGGGAGAAAATGTAGAAAAGGCATCATTTAAAATGTAGAAAAGGGGGAGATAAAAATGTGAAAGCTTGCTATCTCTTATGATCTTTGTAAATCTTTGCTATCTCTTATGGATCATATCACATTTGGCACTTATGATTGATTTTAGAGCTTTTGTAGAAAACTTGCTCTTTTCATGATCTTGCTCTAAAATCTTACTGCCAACTTGGTCATGATTTTATATCTTTCTCTCTGGACCAAGTTTGGTTTTGCAATCAAATTGCTTTACAAACTCAAATTTATGCCTTTTCGAGTGTTTGTCAATATACTCATCAAGGGGAGATTGAAAGACCATGTGGAGGTCTATCCTCGATGGTGATGAGTAATTGACCGTGGTTTAGCCTGTTGTGCTTGAATTTGAGTTTGATCCGAGTGGTCGTCTTTGGTTGGTCGGAGACCGCTTGTCCGACCAGTGTGGTCAGTCTTTGGTTGGTCGGAGACCGGTTGTCCGACCAGTGGTCGAGTCTTTGGTTGGTCGGAGACCGGTTGTCCGACCTGAGTGGTCAGTCTTTGGTTGGTCGGAGACCGGTTGTCCGACCCGAGTGGTCTCGAGCTTTGGTGGTTGGAGACCAGTCCATCCGACCCAGAGTGGTCGGGACGAAGACCGTGGTCGGACCTCGAGTGGTCGGGAAGAAGACCGGTGGTCGGACCCGAGTGGTCGGGGCGAAGACCGGTGGTCGGACCTCGAGTGGTCGGGATGGAGACCGATGGTCGTCCGTGGTCGGATGGAGACCGGTGGTCGACCATGTGTGGTCGAGGTTTTCTTGGCGCTGAAGTGTATATCTTCTGTTGAGATGGATATGTGTTGTTGGACATTGCTATGTGATGTGGTTTCCTTGTCTATGATGGTTGCGGGACTTTGGAGCTAGGTCATGGTGAGGCGAAGGGGATCGGGACTAGGCCGGAGAGCCGAGGTCCGGATGATCGGGTGTCGCCAAAGATGACTGAGGCCGGGAGTAGCCGCAAGCCAAGAAGACAAAGGAATGGATGAGATGCTAACTTGGAGCCGCTCGATCGAGGAGGACCGTTGGATCGCGGTCGGGAGAGAGAGAAGCGGGTCAAGTTGGTATGCTTTGAACAGCGTGCAAAACCCGTTGTGTTGTTGGGTTTCGGTCACCCATGCATAGCTGTGTGAGTGGGTAAAATCTCAACCCTTGATGGAGTGCTCTAGGGTTTAGAGGCTCATCCAAGGGTGGTAGGTGTTCCTAGCTCGCTACTAGACAGGGAGAGGTGTCTCCTGGGGACGTGGTGAGCGGTGAGGAAAGTCTACGTGAGTAGTTGAGAGTTGTTGAGAGTGATGTTGTAAGGATCAAATCCGGCTCTTGGATGTTGGCTTAGGATTGAAGCAAGATATCCAAGGGTGGGAATTGATCCTGTCACTATAAATAGAGGGTAGGGCAGCCTTCCCTCTCTGAAGGTTCGAGGTTTTGCCGCTCATTTGAGTTTTGCCCACTTTGTTGTGAGGCTTTGTAAACCTCCCTTCCGAAATGAAATGTTCTTCATCTATGTTCTTGTTTCATTTCCTTACGTATTTACATTACACACTTAAATTACATTATCTAAATTCGCATTTACTTACTTGCAATTTTCTTTACGTAATTTGGATTTGCCTCATCTCCTTCTACATGCTTCTGAGTCTTTGTTGAAATTCATGATTGATGAACTCTTCTCTAGATTCGGTGCTTTCAATCATCTAGGCAATCATTGCGTTCTTGTTGCAAGTTTGTAAATCTGTGTGTTCTTGAAGTGCGTAAACGTGTGACTTGCAGTTCTTTAGTCCTGATTGGCTTCTGGTCCTTGTTGCCAAGGATGAAAGATTGCTGGATGAATCTTCTATAGATCATATCCCAATTATCTAGGCAATCTACAACCTCTTCTATTCAGTTTTGCAAGAAACCAATTTCTGTGACTAGTTTTCAGATAGTGTTTCTATTTGTTTGAAGGGTTGTTTCTTCGTGTACTTACTTGCTGTGATTTGTGTAGAGTCATCCAAGGATATTACGATCATCAACTCTCACCAGACAAGTTAGGGTGAAGTCTGTGTTCGTGACTCTGTTTTTGGTGTCGCATTTGTTTAACTGAAAAGGGACGGAACCTTGGTATCAATTCCTTCGATTGATGATTGAAATAGGTTCCTGACATCCTTAGGGAGGTGCACACCAATTTTCCCTGTTTTTGGATCAGCCGATCAAAAGTTACATCGATTTACATTTTTAAGATCGTGCTGATTTTATTGCTCATCCGACCCCGATCTTGCTTCATCCGACCTCTGTAGGTCGGGCGCATCGCTCATTGGTCGGGGCACTATCCATCCGAACACCGCTCACCCGAGTCTCGTTCATCCGACCTCGTAGGTCGGGCGTCGCTCATCGGTCGGGAACACTATTCGCCCGAGTACTGTTCATCCGACCTCTGTAGGTCGGGCGTACTGTTCATCGGTCGGGAGTACTGTTCATCCGAACACTATTCACCCGAGTACTGTTCATCCGACCTCTGTAGGTCGGGCGTACTGTTCATCCGAACACTATTTCACCCGAGTACTGTTCATCCGACCTCTGCAGTCGGGAGTACTGTTTAACCGACCTCCGCAGTCGGGAGTACTGTTCATCTGGTCGGGGTACTGTTCACCCGAACACTGTTCATCCGACCACTTCCGGTCGGGAGTTCTGTTCACCCGACCACTTCCGGTCGGGAGTATCGTTCATCCGACCACTTCAGGTCGGGAGTACTGTTCATCCGACCAGTACTAACGACCAGTTCGCAGTACTGTTCATCCGACCAGAGCTACTCGACCAGTGCAGTTTTTACTGTTCACCCTATCTTAACTGGTCGGAGCCTCTGTTTTGAAATTGCCTGATCGATGGTTCAGTTCTTTCTTTCTGGTCTTTTGGTGGATTGAATTCTAGGGGGAGAATTTATTCGAAAATTTTATTTGGCTCCTATTCACCCCCTTCTAGTCGCCTTTTCGATCTTTCAATATGTAACTCTTGTTTGTTGAGTATGAAAACAAGTAATGAATGCCTCCATCAACTTGACTCATGGCAGTCAACTCGCCCCAAGGGCTCACATGAGGAGGAGCACTTCCGTATTCGGTGCCAATTAAGAAACTGCCTCATGTGTGTTTTCCTAGACACCAATTGTCTTGTATAGGTTCCTTCATTATGAAATCAAATCCCAACCACTTATGTCCTCAAGCCCAAAACCGTTTTGATAGCTCGTTTAAATCACCATCTTTATGCGTGATGTGTCCAACACATCCCTATCATCTATTGAGATAGCCATTGATATACTACTTTGGCGATCATATCAATAACGATCTAAATTCTTGATAGGTGCAACAATTGGATGGACAATTTGATTTAAGATTTTTAACTATAAGGATGAACAAAGATTACTATGAACATAGCATCACATGCAATGAGCATAAAGAAAATAGCAAGGATAAAACACACATCCACGTAAAATCAAAATAAGTGTGAAATAGCATGGCCCTTAGCATTAAGATCTCCATCATCATGCTTGGTTGTTCACTTAGCCACCTTGCTTGATTTGTTCACCTAGCCATCGTCTTCATCATTATGGATGCAACTCCTTACAACTTTTGATAATGAATTTTACATGAGGTTTGAAGCATCACAAGTCGACACGCAGTCGTTATACAATTTAAATAGCCTTATGGCTTAACACGCACGCAGCCATGTGGAAATTACATGCATCACATACACATAGGCCATACTATTTCACATAATTCCTGCAAAACGAGTTAAACAAAAGCAACCCTCGACTCGGTCCGAGGGGCGCCCGGCGGGTCCAAGGCGGCGCCCAAGGGCGGTCCCGCCGGCGGTCACCGGCGGGTCCGAGGGGCGCCTGGCGGCGGTCCTACCGGCGGTCAATGGCGGTCGAGGGCGCCCTTTGAAATTTTTTAGAGGCATGTCTTCCGCCATGGAAAACACCTCAAAATTTCCACGGATCAACCAGATTGACCTAATCCGATCTAACATGATTGGCTTGGTCCCATATGGATACGTTTGAAACCACGATGGCGGTAACCCGACCGGTAAGGGCAACGTCGTACCATGAACGGACTCACCCAAATCAATATTGAATCTGTTTGCGCTTACCATGGATCAACCAGATTGCCAATCCAACTCGATCTGATTGGCTTGGTCCCATATGGATACGTTTCAGAAACCCTGATGGCGGTAACCCGACCGGTAAGGGCAACGTCGTACCATGAACGGACTCACCCAAATCAATATTGAATCTGTTTGCGCTTACCATGGATCAACCAGATTGACCCAATCCAACTCGATCTGATTGGCTTGGTCCCATATGGATACGTTTCAGAAACCCTGATGGCGGTAACCCGACCGGTAAGGGCAACGCGTCGCACCATGAACGGACTCACCCAAATCAAGATTGAGTCGGTTTGCATTTTCCTCAAACCCTAAATCGATCGATCTCATCGATGGTCGCCACACCAATTCATCACATGAACTGGCCGAACATGTAATAGATCCAATCTACTAACCTCACACATCATATGTGCAACATCCGGATCACAAAACTATACGAGATGGCTCGATACCACCAAAGGAAACGCGTATGCTACGCTAGCACAAAAAAAAACTACCGCGAACCGTAAAGCTACTCGCAAGAAGGGGATCATAGATAAGATTACCACTAGACGCGCATTGCGGAATCCTTCGCGTCGATGTAGTGGTTCGTCCTCGCCGCGATCGTTGCGTCGATGTAGTGGATCGTCCTCGCCTCCGTGGATCGCCCTCCCACGCCGCAGCGCAGCAGCGTCACCGCAGAGTCCACACGCCCGAGATGGAACGCCGCGCGTCGTGTGCAAGCACCTAGTCGCTCGGCGAGGGCGCCGAGAGGAGGAGGCTAGGGTTTCAAGTGAATCAAACCTAAACCGTGGAAAGCACACACCGCGCCTCCTCCTCCCCTCCTTATATAGCCACGAGATGAAACCCTAAACCAGGCCCACCAAAGATGCTAAGCCCACGAGGTTCATTAATTACGGATCCAATCCAAATTAATGCGTCCCACCCATTAAGTGTGTGACCTGCAGGTTCACATACGTTTGGACATGGATTCGAAAACTCCTTTTCAATCCAATAGTTGGTAGCGGCTTCTTGCAAAGTATGCCAACTCCCAAACATACCGTGATCAAATCGAAGAACCTATCAAAAGAACTCATGAAATAATCCCTTTGCCAAGTATATGAAGATTGATCTCAAGGCGAGAAGCATGTCATCCTTTGATGATTCAATCCATCTCGTATCCGTGATATATTAATAAGTTGTGATTGACTCCTCAATCACGGCATGGCCATGCACTTTCTTAATCATATCACACGAGTGGCCTTGTCATATATCTCCGTTTCATTGGAGTGGCAAATTCCATCTTGATCGCTCACTTCCTCTGCACGTTTCATAGTAAACATGAAAGCTACCTTTATAACTATCCGGTTAGGAAGTAGTGTTTGATAGCCCCAAGGAAAACTATTACACATGTAGGGAATATGACAATCTCAGTCTAAGGATCATACATCTTCTAGGTATGAGATACACTGATGACACATAAGAATGAAACATTCTCGCAGTTGTCCCATAGCGGGTCTATCTAACCCATGTTCTTCAACATGGTCCACAATGTAGAGATGATATCTCCATATCCCATGATCTATGAAGCATGATCATCGATCACTACATGTGCTGATCTATTCATCGTAGTCCTATACGATGATATCCGATCAGAGATATTTATCGAATTACATCATTAAGTAAAGAGCTTCATAATCAAGTCACATACTTGTTGATCAATACAATGATATACATTCATTGGACCAATAATCATATTATTATTCATAAACATAGTCATGTTACAATCATCTAAATGATTGCCTCAAGGGCATAACACTAACAAGTACAACATATGTATAAGCTCAGCTTCCTTCCCTAACTTGACAACAATCCGTCTATGCCACGTATATATGTACGTGCAGGCTCCATCCATCCATGCATCTAGCCGACATCTTCGCCTCCTTGTTAGCTAGCTGCGGCATATAAGTGTGTGTGTTAGCAATAGCATGCATCCATTCATTTTGGCTACTGCTACTGGTTTAAGCTAGTACTAGTAGTAGTATAGTTTTGGAAGCAAGAATGGATGGAGAGATTCACGGAAATAGTAGTGGCCATAGCCGAAGGAGCCTAACATACTTGTCAAATTTTATTGTTAAATGTATTTCAATTTCCTGGTTATGTCTTTATACTTTACTATCGAACCTCACAGTGGTGTATTATAGCCATGTGATGAATTTACTCTAAAATTACTGCCAAATGCATTCTAATTTACTATTTGCATATATATATATATATATATATATTTGCATATATATATATATATATATATATATATCATACAAAGGATTCAACAGCCTGTAGAGTCTGTGAAATGGATGGAGAGTTTTCTTTTTTCTTTTCCAATTCTCACGAGTCACGATACAAAATTATCCCTCTGAACGGGTTTTTGAGGGAAGAAAAGGATAGTAGGTAGAGTGTAGATACTTAAGCGGATTACACCATAAAAAGGATGCAGATGGTAGGTGCTAATTATCCAGAATGGAGTTCCAGGATTGGATGTAATAATGCCACTACTTTGTATTAGCCGATAGTAAAGTCTATGTATATGGATAGTAAAATCTGATTCATTTAGTGTTTATTATCGAGAGTTATATCAATATGTTGCTCTCATCAGTAGTAAGCTAACGGTGAAAACCGTTCGTGAATCAGAGCTGTCAATAAAAAGTTATGGATAAAACAATGAAAAACATCTTCATGTACAAACAACAAATGCATTAACTAGTTGGTTTTGCCCACGTAGTTGGCATTTCGTTTGTGCTGATTAGCGCGTTGTATGGTTGGGTCGGATTCAGTCAAATGGCTAGGGAGTAAAATAGGCTATTCTACACGCAGTTGTAGAATAGTACATACATACATACATACATACATACATACATACATACATACATACATACATACATACATACATACATACATACATACATACATACATACATACATATGTATATGTATATATAATACATATACATATATATATATATACACATATATATGTATATGTCTATATACATACATATATACATATACGTGTGTGTGGCTATATATAGACACACATATATGTACATATATAATGACATAGATATGATTTTTTTTATATTCATATTTGAAAGTACTTATCACGATTTTGTAGTTATTGATAATTAATGTTAAAATGAATTAATGTTCAAATTTCAATTTTGAAGACCATATGTAAAATCCAAAAAAATTCAATTATTTAACTAATCATTTATTTAGGATTTTGTGATTTTTTCTGAATTTTTAGAATTTAATTAATTGTTTTTGGCATTTTTAGATTTAAATAAATAATTTATTGGAAGAAATAAAATAAACATTATGCTTGAAATAATTTTCCTACGTTAAAAATGTTCCAAAGTATTTTTGAGAATTTTGGAACATTTTTGAACTCATTTGATATTTTCTATAAAGCTATTGGTACTTTAGGTATTATTTTAATTAGAAAACGAATTTAATGTCCTCTTTTTCCTTTGACCAAAATCCATTTCTTCCCTTGGCCCGCCTCCTTTTTCGGCCCAGCCAGCCACCCCCATTCTTTCCCCTTCCCCCTTGTGCCGGCCTAGCTTTCCCCGGCCCAAGCTGTCCTCCCCTTCCCCTTTGGCCGCCCCGCCACCGGCCCTGTCACCCCGTCCAGCAGCTCGGCCCGAGCACGCCTCCCCCGTGCGATCATCTTCTTCCCAGAGACTCCTTTTCTCTCTCACACAGATAGAGCTCCAAAATCCGTGATTTTCGTGCCTGATTCTGCCCCCAGCCGTGTGCAACCGGATCGCCATCTTATCCCAACCTCTCTTATCACGCAAAATCCGAGCTGTTTTCATGAGATAGGATTGAAACCGGCCGCCGCCTCTTTGTTGCCAAATTCAAGCTCATCCGAGTTCCCCTAGTGCTATAAAAGCCACCCCCGAGATTGCAAGTCCGCAACTCCTCGAGCAACCCATTTTGCCAACTTCCGAGGCCTCTCTCCTCTTCATTTGCTCGAAATAGGCAAAACTCTGGTCGCCTTCTCCAACTCCAGCCATCGCCTTCTCTTCATTGCCACTGCCACCTCAGAGCTCCAATCATCGAACCGCCCCCTGGTTCCATCCATCCTCACGTCGTAATCTTGGTTTTACCGTCGCCGACCGCACCTTCTTCCTTGCCTCCGGCCATCGCCACCGGCCGCCGTCACTGTCGCCAACTGTGCCTTCCCAGCATGCACCCTGGGCATGCCTTGCCGCTGCCCCCTCTCGTGCGAGCCCTAGCCTGGAGCATGCTTGGCCGAGAGAGCTAAGCTGAGCAGCGCATAGAGAAGAGAAAGAAAAAAGAGAAAGAAGAAAAAATAAAAAGAAAAATATTTTAGTGATGACATCATAAATCTGAATTTTATTTAAAAATAATTTCGAAATTCCTTTCTCTCTCTATTTCCTTGATTTAAATCTTCTAGGAGACAGTTCTCCTTTGTTTGAACTCCGAATTCAATGATTCAAATTTTATTTTTAAATTCATCTAAATTCAAATTCTACCTTTCAATATAAAATTTTCAATTTTATTTGAATTTATTTTATTTATTTTTGTTTGATTTTCACTTGTAGACGTCGTCGCCAGAGAAGCCCTGTCGGTCTAGCAACCATAGGTAGAACCAGCCGCGTTCGGTGAAGTTAAGTCTTTCTTGATCATATTGATCCTAAATTTTAAAAATTCTTATGTTGTTTTAAATTATTGCATGCCTACTTTTATGCAATGTACTTTAAATTCAGTACTAACGTTTAGTTGAATTTACAAATTTGTTATGTTCTTCTTGGCATTGATCATTATGTACCCTTGTCGCCCTAGATGGTATTATCTATTTTATTTGGTGATAATTAGTATAGTAGCATAATACGATATAATTGCTTAGTCCAGCTTAACCGCTATAGTATTGTGCCATTATTGGGTATTACTTCAAATCCTTGTTTAAAACCATTTGTGAAGTTGCAGCAATAGTTATTGTTGCTGTTTATTAAATAAATAAAATAGAAAAAATGGTTTTTTACTAGGGCGGATGGAAAGTTAGGTGGCTGCAGAAAGCACGAGACTTTGTAAAGTGATTGTTCCACCCTAGTTAATTAAGGACCAAAGCGTGTGTTATTTCAAACGGAGCACTACTGTAACATCCACAAAAATATAATAAAATGAAAATGAATATTTTCAATTTGAATATATTTATTTCTGAGTTTTCTTAATATTATTGGTTTTTATTTGGATTTTCCTTGGATGTATGCTTTGTATGAAAAATCCAATAAATAGAATTAATGAATGGAAAATGGTAAGAAGATAAAGAGTAAAATTTGGAAAAATTACCATGAGACCTTAACCATGCTGGTAAACCAGCATAACCATCTAGTAAAAATTCTATGTGCTGGAATGTAAATAAATAAAATATTTAACTATCTCTTTTGACTAGAAACAGTAGAAGTCGGAATTACTAGAAGAAATTAGAAGTTTATCTGGAGCTACAAAAATTACCATAACACCTTCAGAGAATATAATACGGCTGGTAAAAATCTCAGAAATTTATCGTGTCGTCTATGCTTTTTAAAAATTCAAGAACAGAGGCATTGAGAAAATGAAAATCATCATGTCAGAATTTTTATAAAATATTTACTCAATAATTTGACTTGAAATTTTTAAAAATATATATATAACACAAAATAAACTCTAAAAAAAGTTTTGGAAATAATTAGCATGATTAACACCCTCGAATAAATAAAATACCGAAATGCAAATTCTGGCTGATGCACAGTGTCAGAATTTTAGTTAATTAATTATAGGATATTTTATTCTGAAAATTTTAATTAAATATTATAACTCCCAAGAGATGTCGGTAAAAAAGTTTCATAAAAATTTATCGTGATTTGATAGCAGTTTTAATGCCCACATGGAGCTGTCCTAGCCAAGCCCTTATCTCTTGCAACCTCGTCTCACTGACGTGTGGGCTCGGCATCGTGAGCGCATCGGTCTTGTTGGCGCTGGGCTGGAGTTTCTCTCTCGCTGCCCGGTGGGGTTGGTCCCACTCATCAGCCACCGCTTTCCCTTCTCCCTCTCTTCTTCTCCTCTCCGCCGAGTTTGCCTCGCTCGTGCCCGAGTCTCGCCGCCATGTGCCCCGACAACTCCGTGCTACCCACCCCGTCATCTGATGCCACGTTCAACCTCGGGAGCTCTGCGCCATATTCTGACTGCCTCACGTCGCCTCCTTGCCGGTGAGAGGCTTCGCGCCGCCTCGCCTCTGCACAAAACCAAGCGTCGCAACTTCCGCTCGCGTTCAAATCCTGTGAAGCCGAATTGGCTGCCTATAAATACCGCCCGTGCATTGTCGTGAGCTTCCCCTCTTCCTCCTGCTTTCCTCTTTAGCCTGCGCCTCTTCTAGCTTTCATTTCCTTCGCCATTGCCGCGGAGAAGCGAAAAGAGGGGAAACATCGAATCAAGCTCATTCGGTAGCAAGTTGTGCAATTAGTCCATCCTAGAGCTCCACAGTGCCCCTTGGAACCCTGATCAACTAGTGTTTTTCACTTGTTTTGGTTGCAGCTCATCGTTCCCTCCTCTCTTCTTCTTCTCGGCCGGCGAATGTGGGCAGCCACCTTCGGCTCTTCTTCGCCTCCACTCTCAGGTGAAATAGCTCACCCTTAGCTCACTTATGCTCACCCCATGCCCTTCTGGTGAAATCATGGCCGGCGGCGAGCTTTTGCTCGCGCGGCCATGGCGGCCGCCGCCCCTCCACGGTGCCGACTACCTTTCCGGCCACCTCCTGGCGAATGGGTACCATCCCTAGGTGCGCCTTGGCACACTGATACTCATGGTGTTACCCATTCCACCGCGGCGGAGCTGGTTCGCCGGCGGTGAGCCAGAGTCTGAATCGCTCTGCTTCGGGTCGCTGACTGGTGGGTCCGGGTTGTTAGCTGCTCGCGGTCTCCCTTGAGCCGCTCTGTCGCTGCGCACCGGGGCCCAGCCGTTAGTCTCTCGGCCATCCTCTCGTGTGCGCTAGTTCGGTCGTTGACGGGTGGGGTCGGCTTGTCAGCCAGACCGAGCTGGTTCAAACGCGCCAACGCGCCAAAAACTGGAAGACGCTTTCCAACAGCGAAAACGTATTTTCGAATTTCAGTGTATTTTCCAAAACCGAGCCACTTCAATTGTCCATAACTTTTGAATCATAACTCCAAAATTAGTGAAATGAGATTCTATATTCATGTAAAATCATGTACTTTCAAAATATGTAAAAATATTTTGAAAATGATCTCAGGGTAAATTTGAAATTCAAATTTGAATAGAAGGCCAAAAGATATGCTTTATAGAAAAATTCTACAAATAAACTTAGAATTTAATGAAAATAATTTTTCTAGGATCCTTATGTTTCCAGGATTTCAAATATAGAAAAATATTAAATTTTCATGTATGGTTGAATTACTTTCCATTAAATTTTGGCATTCAACACACTAAAAATTTAGATATGTTTAATTGTATGGAAGAAATATGAAATGTGTAAGATTTGATTTTCTAAATTTTAGGGAGGCAGTAGAATGCTTGAACTTGCCAAAATAGTTAAGGGGTAATCTTGATTTGAACTACCATTAAAAATATGAAGTAACCCTAGTGCCAAATGCGCGCGCGCACACACACATATATATATATGCATAGGAAATTAAATAATTAGAATTTAGATTAAATGGACTCAACCCATGAACAAATCTAGTAACCCAGCTTAGTAGATTTAGCTTGATCAACCCTTTTTCCTTATGCGTCGCTTAAGGCTAAGTGCTATTCGCGCATAACCCTTTATCTTATGTTTTAAATCTTATTAGTCTGGATAATTTTAGTATCTATAATTCGAAGTTAAAAATGTAAGAATTTATAATTTTAGCGTCTTGAATTCTCAATTCAAGAATAAATAATCTAAGAGAGAACCCATATTTGTTCATCACAAAAGTCTTTAGCGATGTGTTTGTGAAATTACCTAGATCATGAAGTCTTGAAATCCTATAATTCAGACCCTAAAATATATTCTTGCTTTCTGTAGTTAATCTTTATTTGGTTTACTGTCTGTTTTCTTTTTGGCCCTTATTGAAATTTGATATTTGCTATGTTCCCGTTTGATCGACGTGTAGAATCCGACGTGCTCGAGGATGAAGACGACTCTATTGCCGATCCAGATTTCGTACTAGACAGTGAGCTGCAAGGCAAGCAACCCCTTGAGCATATCGAGCCTGATAATTTACCTGCCTTATGTTGTTTTTGTGTATGTACGATTCATCCGGATAATTCTCCATAGAAGTGCTAATTTGGGTTGGAACTGTAGTTAATCCTGTACATTATGGTTTACCTTAATCTGTATGGACATGTGAACCTTGCAAACCTTAGTTTGAACTAGACATACTTAATGTCATTTTGGGTATAACCGCTAGCATAATATTCCTGCTTAAGCTATCCGTTATATGTTTCAGTCTTTTCAACAAATGTATGGTCCTCTTTGGGAAAAGGTTGCTGGTACATTGGTTAAAAACCCAAAATAAAACTATGTTTTGACGCGGGCAATTATTGGCAATAGCCGGTGGTACAAAGGGAGTTGTACGTAGTATAGGGTGGAGTATCGCCCGTGTCGAATTAAGGACCGAGCAATGGGACACTATAGATCCAAGAATTCCGTGCAACCACGAGGGCTAGTGTGGGACAGTCTGATCCTATTAAGTTATTTGGATGTGGTTTTGCACCTAAGGAAGGTGGGAGTATAGCGGGAGCTTTCCGGTCAGGACTGCTTGTGAGGGGCTTCCACACCGAACTTTTCTAACCCTCGGTGTGGGTAAATGCATACCCGCGCAACGGTGTACGCCCCGCCATAAAACAGAAATGGGTGTTGTGTTCACATGAAAGGAACCACGTCTCGTGTGTGTGTTTCTGTTTTATGATGGGGGTTAACGTCCCGGGCTGGTTCAAAGCCATGTCTAAGTAATGTAACGGTTCTGTATGATCTCCTTGCCGACACACCAAAGGTAGTGTGTTAATATGGCCTGGCAAAAAAGGTTGATCATTCCTTGTGGGTAAAGTTGTACACCTCTGCAGAATGTAAAATCTAATCGATTAGCCGCTCCCGCGGTCATGGGCACTTGGTAAAGTCATTCCAATGTTAGAGTCTTTTGGTATTTTTTTAAAAAATGGCTTTGATTTGGAAACTATTTTGCAACTAGCTTTTTATGTCAAAGGATAGACACCGGGGACCTTTGCAGTCGGGTAGACTGGGTTGAAAAGCTTGGATATTTACTTTTGCTTTGTCTCTCAGATACTTTACTCAAAATGCGTTGTTTCAATCTATTATATTCATACTTTGAAATGTTTGTGCAACCGCAAAATAACCTGTAACCTGCCTTTGCTTAGCCTGCATGATTATTTATTTGCATTTGTCAAACACTATAAGTCTTGTTGAGTACCAATGTACTCAATCTTGCATCTGCTGTATCAGAGGACGAAGTCTGCGAAGTGCCAGACGATTCTTATTTCCACGCAGAGCACGAGGTTTTCGACGATGATTTCCCTAGGTTTTGCCTAGTCAGTTACATGGGGGTTAGTGGGCAAACCACGAGGCTTTTGGAGTTCTTTTGACTCTTTATAAAAATCAATAGATGAGTATGTTCTATACCTTTCCTGACGTGTTCGGCTATACAGTAATTTTAGAGACCATATCAATGTTGAATATGTCCTATATTTAGTCATGGAGGGAGCAATGTAGACATTAGATAAAAAACAAATTGTAAAAGTTGAGTCTCCGTTTTACATTACAGTGGCTTTTCAAAAGCATTTATTTGTTTCTAGTTTTGGATGTAAGCGTCTCTTTTGAAACTGTAAAAATAACTCTTACTGGATTAAGCAAAGTTTCTCCTAACTTGCCATATTTCACAGCGCACCAACCACAAACTGGCCCTGAAACGGTGTTGAGTTCAATAATCTTTGGATTTTCTCTCAAAACGTCATCGAACTTCAGCTGATGGTCAATAAGAGAAAATTGTGATAAATATCATTAAAAGAGAGATACCATTAACGAAACCTAATTGCCTCTCTAAGCCAATGAGAGAACAATTTGCTAGTTATTATGTAATGTTCGTGACATCTTAACTATTTTCAACATTTTTCAACAATTATTAGTATGTTGTCAGACGATGATATCCCTTTTGTAGTAATTTTTTTAGTAAATTTTAGAAACAAGTATATTGTCATTAATATCATGAAAATACAGATTAAAGAAAAATTAGAGAACTTCGGAATTTAAGCAATTTGGCATGGCTGAACTACAGGTCTAAGTTGACATACTACATACTACCGCTTTTGACAATATGCTAGCCTCTCATAACTGATTCCACTGTTCCATCCGGCTCACATGACATGCCACGTCGCATGTGCCTTTTCTCTCTCACAGTTGGGTCAAATTGTGTCTAGGTGCCTGCGTGTGGAAGGCACAAGTGGCACGTGATGTGAGCTGGGAGAAGCGACGGAATCGGTTATGAGAGGCTGTCAGGAGTGGAAGCATGTAATAAGTTGGTTTAAATCTATAGCTCAGCAATATGAAATTGTCTTAAATATGTAGTTGGTTGAAATATGTTCTTAAATGTTGTAGCAACCTGAGAATTACAAAAATAAATAAAATATAAATTTCAGTGGAATTGTGATTTTATTCTGAATCTTCATGTTTTCTATGTTTTTCTTGAATTTTGGTCTTTAAGAAAATCATTTACCTTATTGAATCTTTGATTTGTAATCTTTAAAATCCAAAATTATATAAGCATAAAATCTAACAGAAATTTATCTAAATCCAAGGACAACTCCAGAGCATCCCTAAAAAGCCTCAAGCCCTCAAGGATGTTTGAAAGCATTTAATGCTAGTAAAAAAAATCAAAAATAGTATCAGATAATGAGGAATAGTGACACTTTCAGATTTTTCTAACTTTGTACGAGCATGATAATCCTTTGGAAATTTTATGATATCATATGCAGTACTAAAGGATCTTACAGAAAAAGTTTCAAAAATATTGAACCTTATATGGTGCTTCTGAAAAACAAAAAACTTTAGCAATTTAAAGACAGCGATAATACTGTCAAAATGTTATAAAAATATACGGATTTTATTATGATATGAAATTTTATGGTGCTATCTATAAACCCATAGGATTACATAGAAAAATTTTCAAATAATTGAACCTAATTTGAAACCTCCGTAAAATCAAAAATATAAAACACTTAATTAAAACAGTGACATTGTCAGAATTTTATAAAATTTTACAAGTAAGACCATGGTCTGAAATTTTTATTGTAGGATAAGAATTGCCATGGGATCATTCAAAAAAGTTTAAAAAAATCATTAACCACTTTTGACAGCTTAATTAACTTTGAAAGCTTGTTCTGCCAAACCAGAGAATTCCAGTCTATTCGTCCCTGTTTCACTGCCACGTGGGACCACGTCCATCCTGGCCCACTTGACAGCATCACCCGGCAATGCCTCACCGCCCTCTCTTCAACTAGACACCACTCAGCCCTTGCCCAATCCTTGCCGCGGCAAGAAAATCCCAGCAACTTCGCTACCAAGGCAGGAAGTTCATTGCCGCGTCTCGTCTGTGAGCAAGATTTCACCACCGAACTCGCCCATGCCTCCCTGCTTTGGTTCTCTACCGCTGGACCCCGAATACCCCAGCACCTTCCTCCCCCAACGCTACGCCGCCTCTCCCTCTCTCTGCTTCAGTCAAGCTACGGATTCCCGAGCCTTCCACTGCACCGGCCAAGTTGGCATCGTCCATACCCTGCCACGACTGAGTCCTCCATACCCTGCGCCAGCCTTGACCACATAATTCCTGCAGACCTGCACCGCCGACCACCTTGACTCTCTATCGAAATTGCGGCGCCATGTCGATCGCACCCCTTCTCACCTATAAAAGTCGCCAAGGCGACCTTGAACTCCCTGCACCCCCCTAGCTCCTCTCTGTCCCGAGCCAAAGCAAATTAGGTCGCCGATCTCCTCCATTGCTGCATAGCACTGCTGGTCTGGAGCTCCTTTGCGACTCCCTGAACTTGTCCATCACCTCAATTTCAGCCCCGAAAGGCCGTAGCATCGCCGACCCACCACCTTCTTCTCCGCCTTCGGTCGCATGGTGGAAAAGCTCTCCGGCCAACCTCCGACCAAGCCAGGTAGCAAAATGGACTCCCCGAGGTCCACTGATACTCACCCATTCATTTCCTGAGCTTAAACACCTCTCAATTTCCCTCGTAGCTACCTCTGGCATTGCTCTATCTCGCCTCGCCGTTGTCAGCCATCTCCGGCAATTGCCCGTTGCCACTGACCGATGCTCTGACATCCCCGAGCCACCCTCTAGCTCTCCCGGGCCTCGCCTCGTCGTCGGCGAGCTCGGCTTCTGCTTGCCTTGTCCCGTGCCACAGACCAATGGGACCCCCTCATCAATCTACGCCTCTCATCAAGCCGAGCAATTCACTAATTACGGGCCCCTATTGCCAGCTGCTGTGTTTAATTCAGCAGGCCCAAAAAGTAAAAGACGTTTTCTTCATCTAGAAAACATAATTTTTCAATTTTGATGCATTTTTCAGAGTAGTCAACATTCAAATAATTATATTTTTTGCATCTTAAGTCAAAATTGAGTCAAATGAATTTATGAATTCATATAAAATCATAATATTTCATAATATGCAAAAATATTTAATTTTGGACCTCATATCAGAATTTTTGAATTTAAAATTTGAATCGACCTTGTATAGTCACTATTCACAATTGTTAAACACTAAGTCCAAAAATTATGAAATAAATTTTTAAAACAATTATGAGATCATACTTAACTTATTTATGCAAAAATATTTAAATTTAAGTTTAGTTTGAATGGAATTCATAAATAGATTAGTTCCAATGCATTCAAAATTTAACTGATTATAACTATTGTGAATAAGCTCCAAAAATTATGAAATAAATTCATAAAATTTTCTGAAACCATAAGTACTCCAAATCTGGAAAAAATATTTAATATTTTACTTAGTTTAAATTAAAGTTCATAAATGATTTCACCTCTAGTACATAAAAGATTCAAATATGAACTATTTCCATAATAAATATTAAAACATATGAAGCTAATTTTAAAACACCCTAGAGGTCAAGACCCCCTAATACTGTAAAAATAATCCTATGCAAACATGTTTTGCACTTAGTTACTATTAGAAACCTAACCACTTATAATGTAAACCGAAGAAATTTATAATATAAGAAAATAAATTTAAATAAAGTGAAACTAGTACCAAAAATATTTTTATCACTGGAACCTTTTTTTTAATTTATATTTAAATTTGATGTTACTTGTTTCATTTTCTTCTTATTGCTGCTATACGATTATCGCGTGTAGATATTGACGTACCCGAGCCTGCTATAGTCGACTTCGACTCCACTTCTGAATTCACTGAGTGAGGAAAGCACCCCCTTTAACCATGTTGATCCCAGTATTTCAATTAAGTTATATTGTTTTGTCAAATCTATTATGCATGCGTGTATTTTCAGTAAATTCGCTATATTGTGGTATTGGTAGCTATAACCTTATCTCATGAAACTTCCTTAGTAAATATTGACATCACATCCTTAATAACCCTAGAATAAGGATAGATAATATATAATGCCATCCTTTAGCAACAGAATAATGGATGAAGAGACATGTTGTTCTTTACAATTTAAAAAGGTTAGATATAATTAAAGGTTGCTGATATTTTGGTAAAAATTTAAATAAAACTATGATTTGATGCAGGAGAATATTGGCAATAGCCGGATATGCATGTAACTTGCATGTAGATAGGGGGAGATTCTAGCCCGGGTCGGTTAAGGACTAAACTATTGTGTTGTTATCAACCCAAGAGATCAATACAACCACAAGTGCTAGTATGGGATGGCCTTACTTATTAAGTTACTTAGGTCTATGTTTGCATGTTGGAAGACTGGATTAGTACGGGCTTTCTAGGATGAATTGCTCGTAGGGGTGTCCACACATAGGTGTGGATGAAACACATACTAATATAACGGTGTACGGCTTACTATGGGGAGAAGTGAGACAATGGGGTGTATAACTATTAGTCGTACAGTGATTGTACAAATATTTTCTGCCCCTATAGTAAGGGTTTGTCATCACCGAGCTGGTGCAAAGTTAGGACTAGGTAATGTAACAGTTCTGTCTTGATCTCTTGGCCACACGCCAAAGTAAGCGTGTAGAAAGAGGTAAAAAGAGATGGTCACGACTTGTGGGTAAAAATATACACCTATGTAGAGTATAAAACTTTTCAAAAAACCACACTCACGGTTAATGGCTACTTAGTAAAGTCATCACATAGTTATAATTTTATGTTTTCATAAAAATGATCACATCGAGAATATTTGTTGGAAACTCGTTATTTCAGATTTTATGCAAGGAGTTGGCAAATAATGGTTCGATACTCACCATCATGGAGGACTATGAGTTTATATTTATGCTTTCATATGTGTTATTTACATATTACTTAAATTTCTTTAAATTCCATTTACGATTCAATACTTGATATTCATGCTTAAAATAAATAAATTTAAATAAATTTCATACTGTAACATCCCAAAATTTGCTCAAATATTATTTTATTGCTTAAATGTGCATTGATGATTTTCTGGAATTTATTTGGATTTTTATGGATTTATTCAAATTAATTTTAATTTAAGAATATTGACCTTTTGTTCAAATCTATTTGAATTTATGCAAAGTTAAAAAAAAGTTTTGCCAAAAATATTTTATTTGGGTCCAGAATGTCTCAAAGTATTTTTGAGATTTTTCTTGGATTTTTCCTGATATTTATTCGGCTTAAAACAGATTAATTGAATTACCAGAATTACTTTATTAATTAAAATCCGAGAAAACCTTAGAATAGTGTCGGGCCGTAGCCCATCCCTGTGCAGGCCGGCCCATTCTCGCAGCCCGTCAGGCCCAGATTCTAGAAGGGTGATCGGTGACCGTTGGTTTTCAGGTGGTGGTTCAGATCTCCTGGCGTGGATTGCATCGTGATCGTTGATCTGAGGATCGGACGGCCGAGGCGCAGCGTCGGGTGAAAACCCTAGCGATCGGGCGCCGTCGGATGCGGCCACGTGGACGGTCACGATGGAGCGACATGCGCCGCCGTGTCCGACTCGAATCCGACAACGATTTCCGTTTCGATTTCAGCGTTTGTGCCCAGCGCGGACTCTCAGGCCCTTAAAAGGCGGCCCCGACCCCGTCTCGAGGATCACATGCCCTCGCCGCCCTTTTTCCCCTAACTTTCGGCTGCTAGAACGCTGCGTGGAACCCGTACGAGCTCGCCGGACTTCGTGGACAAGCGTCGCCGTTTCAACCGTCAATATCGTCGCTGTTGTGGTGCTTCCGCCGGAACCGAGGTAGTACCAAGTTCGCCAAAGCTCCCTCTTTATGATCCCATGAAATCCCGGTTGAATTTGTCGAGTTTCGCCGCGTCGTAGTCGTCTTCCCCGAGTCCGTCAATGGCGCCGCCGCGTGAAGCTCATCGTCGCCAGCTGTGTCCCTTCGCCGTTGGATCTAATCGGACGAACCGAGACGTAGCCACGTGCTCCCTTGCCGTAGCCGTCCAATCGGATTTGTGCGCTCTAGATCAAACCGGTGCCGCAACCAATCGAACTGTACCGCGTGTCGGGCGCTGGTGCCGAAGCGCCATGGACCGGGTCTACCATGGTCCGGCATTGCGCTGTGGACCTGGTCCATACGCCCGAGACGCGTGGCAGAACCCGATTGGTCCGGGTCAGGGCTGACGCCAGTATGACGTCACGCTGACGTCATAAATCGGTTTTTCAGTTTAAAAACAATTATGTTAATTCCGAATTTCTAATTTCTGTATTTTCAGTATTTATTTCAAACTTCAAAAGGCTATATCTTTTGCATCGTAACTCGGATTTGAGTGATTCAAATTTCTAAAAATTTATAAAATTGAGATATATTTAATGGTGAATTTTATTTGATTTTTGGAGTTCATTTTCTCTCTGTTTTGGTATTTATTTACTTTTCTTCTTCGGTACGCGTAGACGTTGAATTGTGCGACGCTTCGGAGGAAGATCCAGCAACTCAAGAGCAAGTTTCAAAACCAGATCAGGACCTATTCCAAGGCAAGTTGTGCTTTGATCATGTTGAACCCATGTTTATAAAATTGCTATATTTGTTTTACCCTATTGCATATTATTTCAAGTATACAATTGTTTCAAATTAAATTGGGCTTAGCTAATATACCAGATTGATTTATATCCTACCTTGTCATTGTATGCCATGATCCATTGTCACCCTAGATTGGTTCAATATAGTTGGTTAGTAATTATAATCAACATGGGATGGTTAGTCCGTATTAGATGCTTAGCCATGCCACGTCATCACATGTGTCAGAATCATTGATAATTAATCTTGATTAATGGAATATGGAACCATGTTATGAACTTGTGTGTCATGTGGGATCACACGATGAGATTGAGTTGTTGTGGCGAGTCATGTCACGCAACGATGTTGAATTGTTGATGTCACGTGGTGCTTGGTAATCAACTGGGTGATAATCACTTAGATTGGGGCAAGTGACAAGGGGCGAGTATGCCAAGGTGGGCCCGATGGGCAGATGGTATGTGGATGTCTTGCCTTGATCACATTAAGGACTTAACCTTGTAAGCCTTTGACCTGAGTCAATCATGCAACCACATGTCCGTATGGGCCACCTAATGAGTAATTTGCAATGTCTTAATTTTGGTACTATCGTGGTCGGTGTGAGTTTCCGAGTTATGGAGTAATTCACATGGCGCAAGAGGGGGGCCCTGGATGTGGTAACCAGTCCCACCAGTGTTGAAACCTTAGCGGGTGGTACCGGGTTAAGCCAGCGCATTGTAAAGGCTTTGTTATAATCACTCGCCTTGGTGGTGTTTGGTTGTATCACGTGGGTAAAGTGCATAACCTGTGCAGAGTGTGAAACTATTCGGATAGCCGTGCTCACGGTATTGAGCAATGCTCGGAAATTACAGTTAAGGGTTAGCTTAATTAAATGGACAATTTGGTTGGGATGGCGGAATGCCATGTGGAAGATGGAATTTGATTTAGGATTGGAAACCTGGTTTACTTGAGAAATACTGAATCTATTTATTATTGCTATTTGTTTTACAAGTCTTTACAATCTAAATATTATATTTGTTCATAAATGCTGCTTATTGCAAAATAGCCATGATAGCCTATCCATTGGAATAAGCCTTACATATAGTTACATAGAATTGCATTCTGTGCACAACTTGTTGAGTGCTTTAAGTACTCACCCTTGCCAACAACAATAATCAACAGTCGAAGAATCTACACCTGTGTTGGAGGAGTTCCAGGAAGACACGAGTCATTAGGGTCCGAGCCTTGTCGGTTGCCTGTGGTGAACTGATGAGCTATCTACGTTTTCTACTTTCCGCTGCTTAATTATTAGCTTATATTTCCAGTCTTGCCTTGCGTGGCTTAATAATGTAAGTTGGTCATAAGATCATACATTTAGCTATATCAATAAATGAACTATTATTTCTATTATCGTTGAGTATGATGTGATATGTACCAATGTTGAGCTGTGTGCACTAGCGTTGATCCTGGGACTAGTGCGGTAAACACAGTGGGTTCGAATCGGTGGATTCGGGTCCTTACACATACAGTACTAGTCCCATGATCAATGGCTAGTATGCATATTCACAACATTGGTAGCACATCCATACAAAATATTTTACATATATAAGTGAAAGTTAATTATGCAATGATGTCTTACAATACAGATTATATTGTAGCGGAAGTTCAATTGCCTAGTGGTATACCCATACAACCCTCATGAAAATGACAAGGTATAAACCCTAGAAAAACACATCAGAATGTACCCCGTATCCTGCGTTGAAGAATACATCTTCTAGAATTTCGTTCTTCACCTACTAAACCAACAAATAAAGCAAGGTTGAGTACTTTTGTACTCAGCAAGACTTGTAGTGTATCGCAAAGATATAATAGAATGCATGCTATGTCAAAAGATGCTTCTACGATTATTTTACGTAAAGCAAATTTGAGTCATAAATACTAAATAATAGATTGTAAATGGAATTTGTAAAAGGAAGTATGATATGAAATAAATAAGAGTAGCATAATATATAACTCATAGTCCTCCATGATTGTGAGCATCGTATCACTATTTGCCATTCCCTGTCATATAATCTGAAATAAACACTTTTCAACACATATTTCCAAATCATTCATTTTTGAAAATACTAAAACATCTAACTAGTGTCAGTTCACCAAGTCTCCCATAACTGTGGGCATGACTTTTCAAAAAGATTTAAACTCTGCAGGGGTGTGCAGCTTTACCCACAAGACATGACCGACTCTTTTTTCAAGCTATTAGCACACTTCTTTTGGTGTGCTGCAGAGAGTCATGACATAACCGTTACATTACATAGACCTAACTTTGCACCAGCCCGATGATATCAAACCTTTGCTATAGCGGTAAAACAAAAACATCCAAGACAGTTGGTCCATCATTCACACAATAACCAAGGCAGTCTATCCCTGCCATAACCGTTTCTTCCCATAGTAAGGCATACACCGTTATGTCGGTAGGCGTTATTCCCAACACCTCGGTAAGGGCACCCCTTCGAGCAAACCTACTCGGATTGCCCACACTACTCCAGCCTTCCAATGTGCAAAGCTAAATCTAAGTAACTTAATAGGTTAATGCCGTTTCATACTAGCACTTATGGTTGTACGGATATCCCTTGAATCATTCAACACTACGTTCGGTCCTTAATCCGACCCGGACTATAATCTCCCCCTATCTATGTGCAAGTCACATATACATCCGGCTATTGCCAATAATTGCCCGTGTCAAAATCATAGTTTTATTTTCATTTTTACCAATATATCAACAACCTTTAATCATGTCCAACATTTCAATTTATAAAGAATCATTGTCTCTTTGACCATTATTCCATGGCTAAAGCATGGCTAAGCATGTGCACATATAATCGAGTATACCCAATTTGACATTATTATATATCTAATCCTAACTTAAGGTTTCAAAGGTTCACAGTTCAATAGTTATTAAGGAAGTTCTATGAAATGAGGGATATATCTACCAATACTCGCAATATAGCATATTTACTGAAAATACACACATGCATAATATTTTTGATAAAACAACATAAATTAATTTAAATAATGGGATCAACATGGTCAAAGGGGGTGCTTGCCTTGCTCTGTTGGTTCAGGAATCGACTCAGGGTCAGGGTTGACGGTCATAGATTTGGATATGTCAGTGTTTACACGTGATTACGTATAACAATAACAATAAGAGGCAAAAAAAAAATCAAATAATGCTGAATTCAAAAATAAACTAAAATAGAAGGTTCTCATGATAAAAAGGTTTCTAGGGCTGGTTTCTTATTTTAAATTTATTTTCTTATATTATGTATTTCTAACATTTATGTTATAAGTGATTAGATTTCTTTTTAGGTCTGTGAGTGCAAATCACACATATATGCAATCATTTTTGTATCATTAGCAGGTCTTGATCTTAGGAGTATCATGAAACTATTTTTTTTTGCATGTTTTAGCTTTTGTTTGTGAAAGTTATTCATGTCCCAATTACATATATATAGGAAACAAAATCGTTTACGAACCTTAGTTCAACTAAGTTAAATATCAAGTATTTTTATATAAACAAAGGGAATATGATTTTCACAAGGTTTATAACCTATTTTCACCAACTTTTGAATTTATTTGTACTAGTTACAATTATTTGAATATTGCATATAATGAATATTTACCCTAATTAAAGTTTGATACAAACTAAGTCTAAATTCAGATTTCTTTGCAGAAATGTGGTGCTTCCATTTTCTGGATTATTTAGAATTTTTTTTCATTTGTTTTAAAATTAATTTGCAACAGTTCTTAATGGAGTATATCCTATATTCCATTCAAATTTAAATTTTAAACTTATGTCCAGAAGTCAAGAATTAAATATTCTTGCATAAATGGACTAATTATGGTCTCATATATTTTTGGACTTAATATATAAAAAATGTATATAGTGACTATCCTAGGTCTATTCAAAATTTTAAACTTAAGTATTTTTGAACTTAGATTCAAAATTAAATATTTTTACATATTTAGGATACATACTGTTTCAGAGGTTTTTAGAAATTTGCTTTACAGTTTTTGGAGCTTATTTACAATAGTTATTCATATTGGGGTTTTGCATGCATTGAAGATATACTATTCATGAATGCAGTACAACTAAGTTCATGTATGAATATTTTTGTAGATTTTGAGTATTTATGATCTCAGGAGTGTATAAAATTTGTTCCATCAAATTTGAGGCTAAAACACATATATTCTATATAGAGCACATATTAGGCGTTCAACTCAAATTTGAATTTAAATTTTGCACATGGGTCAAACTAGAAATATTTTTGCATATTCTGAAATTTCATGATTTTATATGAATTTATAAATTTATTTTACTGGATTTGGACTTAAGATGTGAAAGTTATAAACTAATAAATATGCTAGGGTTTAGAAATAACCAAAAATCACAAAATACGCTTTCTAGTTTTGGAAGCGCATTTCTCCTTTTTGTGGGCTTTTGAATTGAATCACGCTGACATGTCGGGCCCGCAATGCAAAGAACCAAAGCAGGGCAGCTTGACCCGGTGGCTGCCAGCGGCGAGGGGAGGACGGAGCTAGCCGATGGTGTGAGGATAGCTAAAAGAGGTTCCGACATAGCTAGGGCTGGCCTCAGAGGCAACTGGAAGTGCCCGAGATAGAACTCCCACTGGAGAGGGGTGGCGCACTACGATGGCGACATCCGGGAGGAGAAATGGGATAGGCTTTAGCTTGAAAAGAGGTTGGGTGAGCTTCAGAGGATCAAGGAGGTCCCATTTTGCTACCTTGCATCATCGGAAGTTGGCTGAGGAGCTCCACCACTATGTCACTGGACATGAGGAAGAGGGCTTGGTGTGCCGGTGCTACAAGCAAAGGAAGTGGGAATTAAGAAGGGAAAGTGATCATGGACCTCCAGAGATGCTACAGAGCGAATGAATTTGAGGATCATTCACCAGGGCATCCTAATTTGGTTTTCCCCTTCCTTTGCTATGCTTCGGCCATGGCGACAGTGAGGGGTGATCAAGGCCGGCTTGGGCAGTGGAAGGTTGAGCGAGGAGCGCAGGGAGCCTTGGAGCTGCTCGATCGGCTTTTATAGTTGGAGAAGGTCGGTGGCTACAGGGTGTGATCGGGGAAAGGGTAACAGCGGGCAGAGCCGCAATTTCTACAAAGCCGAGTTGATGGTGCGGGTCTTCTAGGGAAATGGCAGCTTAGGGTATAGGGAAAGCCAGGTGAGGTAGGGCATGGTCGATGATCGTTGTATACGACGGTCTAAGGTGGTGAGATGGCTCGAGATTTCTCGATTTGACCGGGCGAACAGAAAGGCGATGCTGGGATCTGTGAAGAAGACTTGGCCAAAAGCTTGCCATGGTAGGGGCGCTACATTGGTGGTAGCACTAGGCTAGCTCAGTGCTAGAGCCTTATGCGCAGAAGGGACACAGTGATGATCCTTGTGTCGTGGCAATGGTTGGGCAGGGATGAGGCGGTGTAGGACTCAGCTGAGGAGAGAGCAAGTGAGGGAAGCTTTGACCGAGTTCCAGGGCAAGGCAGGGATTCTGGGATGCTGCCATGTGGGGCCAAAACAGTAAGGGAGGTCCAAATGTTTGTGAGTTTTGGGAGGGAAAAGAAGAGAATCTGAGTTTCATCTTTTGGTCAAACATGAGTTCTTGTTTTAATTGAGCTGTCATTCAAAGTTAACAATTTTTCAAACTTTTTGTGTATGTTCCCAATGTATATCTTATCATCCCTTTAAAATTTCAAATCATAACCTTATCTTTACAATTTTATATAATTCTGACAATGCCTCTGTGTCAATTATTTGTTTTCTGATTTTTATTTTTCTGAGGTTTCAAATTAATTGAAATTCTTTTGAAACTTTTTATATGTGATCCTAGGGTTATTTTAACATCCCAAGTTTTGGATTATTTGGAATTAATATGGTTTTTAGGGAATTTTGAATTTATTGGATTTTTTGGAATTTATTTGGATTTATTTATTATTATTGAATATGGCCTATTATGAAAATTATTTGATTAATGAGAAAGTTTAATATTTTTTGCCAAAAAATATTTTATTTGAGTTCCAAATGTCTCAAAATATTTTTGAGAATTTTCTAGAATTTTTTTATATTTTTATTGCCTTAACCAAATTATTTTAATTATCAAAATATTTTTAAATCAAAAAGCTTTGAAAAATTCTATTAATAGTATTGGACCTAGCCTAGCCCTGTGCATGCTGGCCTGGCCCGTTCAGCCCACAGTAGCCCGCCCGCTAGCCCTAGTGATCTCGGTCGTTATATAATGATCTAGCGGTCTGGGCCAGCTCTTAAACCCTAATTTGTGTGCCATCAGATCTTGATCGCGTGGCTGAGGATGATCGGGGGTAGTTGAAACCCTAAATGATCTTAGCCATTAGAATCATGTGCGGCCTGGATTTGATTAAGCTGGTTGAATCTCGTCCATTCATCGTGACGCGTGTACAGTCTCGGGTCGTTTTTCTCGTTGAGTTCGTTTGGGACTGCACCACCGCATTGCTGCCACATCCAAGTTGCTCTTCACCTTGTGTGTAACATCCCAAAAATTTGCTCATAATGTTATTTTCTCATTATTTGTGCATTTTATGTTTTTCTGAATTTATTGGATTTTTCTGGAATTTATTTGAATTTTACTTTAATTGAGTATATTGAACCTTTGGTGAAAACTAATTATATATAGATAAAACTAATATAAAGTTTTGCCAAAAATATTTTATTTGAGTTCAAAATGTCTCAAGGTATTTATGAGAATTTTCTGGGATTTTTCGTGATATTTTAATTGCTTAAAACTGATTAAAATAATTTCTGTAATTATTTTAAATCAAAAACCCATTTAAAATCAAAATGAACAGTACTGAGCTGCAGCCTAGTACTGTGCGCGTATGCGGCCCATTTTTTTTGCGCAGCCCGTTTGGCCGTTCCGGTTAGGGTTAGCGTCGGCCGTTGGATCTTCTTCGCGCGGTCTTCATCAAGCCACGTTGTGTGCGTGTGATCAGCCGTTGGATCCAGATCGAGCGGAGGAGGTTGAGCCACATTAATTAAGGAAAGATCTGATCACGTCCGTTGGATTTGGAAGGTGTGGATCGGATCGTATCGCTTCGAGAGTCATCGTGACCGTTCATCGCAGATCGGACGGTTCACGGTCGTCGTCTCCGATACGGTTTCCGAACCCGCCGCCGACTTGCCGCCGCCGTGTGATTTAGGGTTTCCATCCTAGCACGCATGCCGAGGCTATAAAAGCCGCAGCCCGCACCCTGAGGATCGCCATCCCAGTGCGCACCCAACAGCTCTAGTCGATTCGCCAGTTTCGTCGCCATTTAGCTGCAAGAGCTCGCCGTAGTTTTTCAAGCGCCGCCGCTTGTTTTCTCGCCTTTCTGCCGCTGTCGAGCCTCCATCCGCCGTGTGGGTTCTGGTTTCAGTTCGTCGCATCAAGCTGCACCAGAGCTGCCACCTCTTTGTCACCGGAAGGACCTAGTTCGCCGTCGGGCCCGTCGTCGTCCTCGTCTCCGGGAACTCAGCGCCGCCATGACATCGCCGTGACTCGGAGCTTCGCTCAGCCGTCGAATCTTCACCGAACCCTCCAGATCGTGCCACGTCTCCATCGTCAACAGTGTTCTGCTCGGGTAATCGTTAGCCGTTAGATTTAGGATGAGCAGTCAAGATTTAGCCACGTAGGAGTAGATCGGTAGCCGTTGGATCCTTGCGCGGATGTGCGACGCGAGTCGGCTCGGAAGCTGAAGCGTTGTGCGCTGTCGCTTCAAGACCCAAGTTCAGAGCAAGACCAGCACCTGTTTCAAGGCAAGTTGTGCTTTGATCATGTTGAACCCATATTTATAAAATTGCTATATTTGTTTTACCCTATTGCATATTATTTCAAGTATACAATTGTTTCAAATTAAATTGGGACTTAGCTATTATACCAATTTGATTTATACCCTACCTTGCCATTGTATGCCATGATCTAATTGTCACCCTAGGATGGTTAATTAATAGTTGGTTAATATTGATAATCAACATGGGCTGGTTAGACCGTCGTAGATTGCTTAGCCATGCCATGTCATCACATGTGTTGAATCATCGCTGATTAATCTTGACTAATGGAATATGGAACAATGTTATGAACTTGTGTGTCATGTGTGGTCACACAATGAGATTGCGTTGTGGTGACGAGTGGATGTCTCGCAACGAGGTTGACTTGTTGATAGCATGTGGTGCTTGGTAATCAACTAGGGTGGTAATGATTTAGATTGAGGCAAGTGGCGAGGGACAGTGTGCCGAGGTGGGCCAGATTTGGCAGAGGGTATGTGGAAGTCTTGCCCTAGTCACCCTAAGGACTTAACCTTGCAAGCCTTTGACCTGAGTCTTACTTGCAACCACACGTCTGGAATGGGACAGCTTAGCCGACTAATTTATGATGTCTAGATTTCGGTACTGCTGTGGTGTATAGTGAGTCCCGGGTGTACGGGTAGACTCACATGGCGCAAAAGGCGGGCCCGGAGTGCGGTAACCAGTCCCTTCTGTGTTGAAACCTCAGCGAGCAGTACAAGGTCTAAACAGAGCATTGTAAAGGCTTTGTTATGGTCACCCACCTGTGTGGTGGTTGATTATATCGTGTGGGTAGAGTGCATAACCTCTCCAGAGTGTAAAAACTGTTCGAATAGCCATGCTCACGGAATTGAGCAATGCTCGAAAATTACAGTCAAAGGTTAGACTTTTGTTAAATAAAAAATTGTTGGGATGGTGGATTGCCATAAAAATTTGGAATTGACTTAGGATGTAAAACCCTGTTTACTTAAAAAGTTGAATATATTATTTATTATTATTGTTTTACTGTATTTCAATCTATTTACTGTATTCTTTTATAAATGCTGCTTTACTGCAAATTAGCCATGTTAGCCTTCCTTGGAATAAGCCAAGCGTGTAGAATATTAGACTTGCAATACTGTGCACAACTTGTTGAGTGCTCTATGTACTCACCCCGCAACAACAAACTTTAGAAGAGGAGTCTACAACATTCTTGGAGGAGGAGTACCACGACGCTGATGCTTTGGGTCCGAACCTCGTTAGTTGCCTGTGGTGAACTGGGGAGCTGCTACGTCTACTTCATTTCCGTTGCTGCTTAATTGTTATTTCTTAATTAAGCCCTGTGAGGCAATAATCATGTAAGACAACATTTATTATTAACTATTGAAGTTATGCTATATTCCGCTTTGTGTGACTGTGATAGCATCTATGTTGAGCCTGTGTGCACTAGCGTGATCCTGGACTAGTGCGATATACACAGAGGGTCCGAAATTGCATATTCGGGTCCCGACAGAGATGGTATCAGAGCCATGCTGACCATAGGTTTGGCCCTAGGTAGTTTGGTTTGTCCAAAACTATTTTCTAAAAGAAAAATATAATTTGGCTAATAAGAAACTCTTGACTCATCCTATTCTTCTACTCTCATCTTTGCTGAAATTTCTGTTTTCTCGCTGCCAGTTCAAGTGGAGACTCACGCAAAATTGTTTTGGACAGATGCCGATCTTCCAGTCCTTTGAGGAGAGGCGAGGTGGCTATGCCATGGAGCTTTGGAGAGTTCTTCAAGTGATTGGAGGTTTTGACCATCCACTTTACCAAGGAAGCAGTTGGAATGTCAACGGTGTGCATCGGGGTTCTTTTGCAAGTTGACCATCTTCGCTCGAGAGCGCGACGAGACCACCAGACCGATCCACATCACTGTCAGGAGGTTCACGTACGAGGCTGGAATTCAAGAGGCTGCCAGACTTGCTTTTCGACGGATCTGCCACGACTACGCCGATGAGCTCCGCGACACCGTGTTCCGTCTTCACCCGATCGTGCGAGCATGACATCGACGACGGATCGTGGAGGGGGAGTGTGCTACCGCAGTGCACCTTGCTGAGTAGCCATCGCCCAGGAGGAGCACATGAAGGACACCGCTCAGGAGCAGGAGACAGCGTACGAGACTGAGAGTGATAGAACGGGAGCTTCAGAAGACCCGTGCCGCAACCGCCAGAGTCAATGGAGAGCTGGAGGAGGCCTTGCAGGCAGCCGAGGAGGTGGCAGATCAGGTCCTTCAGGAGCCGAACGAGAATGTCGAGGAAGAGGAAGAAGACCCTGAGGAGCGTGAGTGGGAGCCTGAGGAGCTAGCAGAGGGTCACCAGGATGCGTTCGCACCCATGCCAGCCCACCCACTGGTGTATGTACCGGATCAGTCTCAGCCAGGGTGGCTGGATGAGTGAGAGTCAGTCTTAGAGTGGTGTCGAAACTCGAGTATTGAGTCGCGTCTTTAAGTTAGTCTTTACCCTTTCATAGACGTTAAGGTTGCATGTTTAGTTTGGTTCTTAATTGTTTGCTGAGTGTGCAGTATGTGTTGCAAAGCTCTTAGGCATTGTAAGCAACCATACCAAGTATTAATAAAGATTATTTAAGTTGGGTTTAACTTGTTTCCCCGCCTTAGAAATTCTTGCATCTTATCCATGCTACATCTACCTTTCCTAACCCAAGAAGAAATCGACAGATAGTGAACACCCGCAGCAACAACGGAGCTTCAAGAAGTGGTCTGAGCTCAGGCAACAATCCCAATGAAGGAACACCACCACAGTCAGCATCGCCAGTGGATCTGCAGAACTTGGGGGCTTTTCTCACTGCACAAGCTCACTTGATGCAAACCATGATGGAGCAGATGCAGCAGATGACCACCAGGGTTGCAGTCAACAACCCTGTGGCCCAGAATAACAATGGTGGACCTCGTCCTTACTCAAAGTTATTCGATTTTATGAGGACCCGACCGCCAACATTTTCGAGCAATGCTAACCCCTTGGAAGCCGATGATTGGCTAAGGACCATCCACAGGAAGCTGTACATCACCCAATGTGAAGGACACGAGAAGGTTCTTTATGCATCCCATCAGCTGGAAGGAACTACTGCAGAGTGGTGGGAAAACTACTGCGCGGCTCATGACGCACCAATGGAGATCACTTGGGAGGAGTTTACCATAGCCTTCCGTCAGTACCATGTGCCAGAAGGGATGATGGATCTAAAGGAGGAGTTCAGGGCTCTTAAGCAAGGAGGCCAACCAGTGGCCGAATACCTGAATAAATTCACGCAGTTGGTTCGCTATGCTCCGAAGGATGTAGCAACAGACAAGGCCAGGCAGTCCCGCTTCATGAAGGGGTTGAATTCAGGACTGCAGGTTGGGCTGATCACCCACAATTTTCCAGACTTCCAGGAGTTGGTGAATAAAGCTTTGATCCTGGAGGATAAGCGCAAGGAGCTCAGGGAGAATTGAAAACGCTTAATGACCAACCAAGGCGGACGTCCTAACCACCTACGAATGAGAATGACACCGCAACAGTTCTCCAGATTCCAGCCACCAGCCGCTAACAGGACAGTGACACCTACGCCGCGACCATCTGGACAGAATTATCAGACGCCGGCCCAGGGAAATAATGCTCCAGGAGGTGTTCAACAGTCGGCCACTAGGAGGTGCTACAGTTGCAACGAGTTGGGGCACTTTGCTAACAGGTGTCCGCAGAAGGGAGGTGTCACGCTGGTGCATTTCAATCTTGGAACGACACGTGCTAAGGCGCCGATGTCAGGAGAAAACAGGGGAGCTGGTCAGGTGGGAGCAACGCCTCAAGCTACGGCAAGGGGTAGAGTCAACCACATCACCGCAGATGGAGCCCAAGAAGCATCAGACGTCGTACTGGGTAAATTTTTGGTAAACTCAGTACCTGCAACAGTTTTATTCGATTCTGGAGCCTCGCATTCATTTGTTTCTCGAGCTTTTGCAACTGAGAATGGTATGAGTGTGAAAAATCTTAAATGTGTGATGCTAGTCCAAGCCCCAGGATCTGAGTTAAGATCTAGCCTTGGGTGTTTGGGAGGTAAGCTGCTAATTAATGGGGTAGAGTTCCTAGCGAACCTAATCATTTTGGATGCCCAAACCCTAGATGTTATTCTTGGAATGGATTGGTTGTCCAAGCAAAAGACGGTATTGGATTGTGGTCGACGGGTCGTATCAATCGAGAGCCCTAAAGGAGAGAAGGTGGAATTTCAAGCTACAACAGTTCGTGATGGGAAGTTAATGATCAATAGCGTGAAAGCCACCAGCGTAGAGGATGTGCCAATAGTCAGAGAATATGCAGATGTATTTCCAAAAGATTTACCAGGTATGCCACTGGACCGGGATACTGAATTCGTCATTGAGTTAGCATTGGGAACAACACCGATAGCAAAAAGACCTTATCGGATGCCTACTGATGAACTAGTAGAAATGAAGAAGCAAATTGAGGAACTGTTAGAGAAAGGCTTCGTAAGACCAAGCTCATCGCCATGGGGAGTGCTAGTATTGTTTGTTAGGAAGAAGGACGGAAGTCTAAAGATGTGTATTGATTATCGTGCACTTAATGAAGTAACAATTAAGAACAAGTACCCGTTGCCAAGAATCGACGACTTATTAGATCAATTGAGAGGAGCAGGGGTTTTCTCCAAGATAGACCTTCGTTCAGGATATCATCAACTGAAGATTCGAGCAGAAGATGTCTCGAAGACCGCATTTTCGACGAGATATGGACATTATGAGTTTACAGTCATGTCGTTTGGATTGACCAATGCGCTGGCATATTTCATGAATATGATGAATAAGGTTTTTATGGAATATCTGGATAAATTTGTGGTGGTATTCATAGATGATATTCTGGTTTATTCCAAGACAAAAGAAGAGCATGTGAACCATTTGCGGTTAGTTCTGCAGAAACTACGAGAGGAACAGCTGTATGCTAAGTTTAGCAAGTGTGACTTTTGGAAAGAAAAAGTTGAATTCCTGGATCATGTGATGACTGCGAAAGGAGTGGCAGTAGACCCGAGCAAAGTGGAGAAGTCTTGCACTGGGAGCAGCCGAAGTCTGTTACCCAGGTGCGTAGTTTCCTGGGAAGGCAGGTTACTACCCGCGGTTTATAGAAGGATTCTCAACAATTGCGAGACCTCTCACACAACTGTTGAAGAAGGAAATGAAGTTTGCTTGGACGCCAGAGTGTGAGAAGAGCTTTGAGGAATTAAAGAAGCGTTTGACGACAGCCCCAGTATTGGTATTACCTGATGTCCAGAGTGGTTTTGATATATACTGCGATGTGTCGAGACAAGGTCTTGGATGCGTATTGATGCAGAATGGTAAGGTAGTCGCGTATGCGTCAAGGCAGTTAAGGTCGCACGAAGGAAATTATCCTATGCATGATTTGGAGTTGGCTGCCGTAGTGCATACCTTGAAATTGTGGCGTCACTATCTCATTGGTAATAGATACGAGGTATATACGGACCACAAGAGATTAAAATATATTTTTACTCAGTCAGACCTTAATATGAGACAAAGGAGGTGGTTAGAACTGATAAAGGATTACAACGTTGGAATCCACTACCATCCGGGGAAGGCTAATGTAGTGGCTGATGCTTTAAGTCGTAAAAGCCACGTTGCAAATATGATGGTGCAAGAAGATTAGTCGGAGCTGTGTAAGGAGTTTCAGAGGTTAAAACTGGAAATGGTTCTAGAAGGATTCGTAGCTGCATTGGAAGTGAAGCCGGCTTGAGGATCAGATTCGGGAAGGGCAAAAGGATGATGAGAAAATCAATCGGATCAAATCTAAAAAGGATGAAGGTTTAGCCTAAGATTTTTCGGTGGATGATCAAGGTACCATGTGGTTCAAGAGGCGAATTTGTGTGCCAAACAAACTAGAGCTTAAACAGTTGATTTTAGAAGAGGCACACGATTCCAAGTATTCAATTCATCCAGGAAGCGCCAAGATGTATCAAGACCTAAAAGAGAGATTTTGGTGGCCTAAGATGAAGCGTGAAGTTGTTGAGTATGTTGCCCTGTGTGACGTATGCCAAAGAGTTAAGGCTATACACTAGAGGCCAGCAGGTTTGCTGCAACCATTAAAAATTCTAGAATGGAAATGGGAAGAAATTGGTAAGGATTTTATCACCGGGTTGCCAAGAA
Organism: Otatea glauca; assembly: GCA_036346275.1. NCBI lineage: Eukaryota > Viridiplantae > Streptophyta > Magnoliopsida > Poales > Poaceae > Otatea > Otatea glauca. Next base: position 31,321,054 of record CM070716.1, on the reverse strand, counting down.
CTCAAAATGGGTATGATTCTATATGGGTCATTGTGGACCGATTGACCAAGGTTGCTCACTTCATACCGGTTAAAATGACTTACTCAGGGGATCGATTAGCAGAGTTGTACATGGGCTGAATTGTGTGTTTGCATGGTGTACCTAAAAAGATAGTGTCCGATAGGGGTACCCAATTTACCTCGAGGTTCTGGGATAAGCTACATGGAGCCATGGGAACCAGATTAAATTTCAGTACAGCATATCACCCACAGACAAATGGTCAGACAGAAAGGGTGAATCAGATTCTTGAGGACATGTTAAGAGCTTGTGCATTAGCTTATACTGCTTCGTGGGACAAATGTCTGCCGTATGCGGAGTTCATTTATAATAACAGCTATCAGTCTAGCTTGCAGATGTCACCATTTGAGGCTCTGTATGGTTGTGCTTGTCGTACCTCGTTAAATTGGAACGAGACAGGAGAACGATTGGTATTCGGACCAGATATACTCAAGGAAGCTGAGGAACAAGTGGCTACGATAAGAGAGAGATTGAAAATTGTGCAGTCAAGGCAAAAGAGCTATGCTGACAACCGACGTCGTGATTTGAACTTTGAGCCAGAAGATTTTGTGTATCTTAGGGTTACTCCTGTGAGGGGTGTTAAAAGATTTCACACCAAAGGAAAGCTTGCTCCAAGATATGTTGGACCATTCAAGATTTTGAGTCGGCGAGGAGAGGTAGCATATCAGTTGGAATTACCGCCGTCTTTGGCAGGAGTGCACGATGTGTTCCATGTGTCATAGCTCAAGAAGTGTCTTCGAGTGCCGGAGGAGCAGATGCCATTGGAAACAATTGAACTGCAGAAAGATCTAACCTACAAGGAACACCCGATAAAAATTTTGGATGTCATGGATCGCAGGACCAGAAACAAGTCTGTTCGCTTTTGCAGAGTTCAGTGGAGTAATCATTCAGAGAATGAAGCAACCTGGGAGCAAGAGGAGGATCTGAAATCGGAATTCCCAAACCTATTCCCTAGTCAGCCTTAAACCTCGAGGTCAAGATTCTGTTAAGGGGGGAGGTTTGTAACATCCTAAAAATTTGCTCATAATGTTATTTTCTCATTATTTGTGCATTTTATGTTTTTCTAAATTTATTGGATTTTTCTGGAATTTATTTGAATTTTACTTTAATTGAGTATATTGAACTTTTGGTGAAAACTAATTATATATAAATAAAACTAATATAACGTTTTGCCAAAAAAATTTATTTGAGTTCAAAATGTCTCAAAGTATTTATGAGAATTTTTTGAGATTTTTCCTCATATTTTAATTGCTTAAAACTGATTAAACTAATTTCTGTAATTATTTTAAATCAAAAACCCGTTTAAAATCAAAATGAACTGTACTGGGCTGGAGCCCAGTACTGTGCGCGTGTGTGGCCCATTTTTTTGCGCAGCTCGTTTGGCCGTTCCGGTTAGGGTTAGCATGGGCCGTTGGATTTTCATCGCGCGGTCTTCATCAAGCCACGTCGCGTGCGTGTGATCAGCCGTTGGATCCAGATCGAGCGGAGGAGATTGAGCCACGTAAATTCAGGAAAGATCTGATCACGTCTGTTGGATTTGGAAGGTGTGGATCGGATCATATCGCTTCGAGAGTCATCGTGACAGTTCATCGCAGATCGGACGGTTCACGGCCGCCGCCTCCGATTTTGCCAACCATTGCCGACTTGCTACGCTGCCGCGTGATTTAGGGTTTCCATCCTAGCGCACATGCCGAGGCTATAAAAGTCGCAGCCCGCACCCCGAGGATCGCCATCCCAGTGCGCACCCAGCAGCTCTTGTCGCTTTGCCAGTTTCATCACCGTTTAGCGCAAGAGCTCACCGTAGTTTTTTAAGCGCCGCCGCTTGTTTTCTCGCCTTTCCGCCGCCGTCGAGCCTCCATCCGCCGTGTGGGTTTTGGTTTCGAGTTCGTCGCATCAAGCCGCACCGGAGCTGCCACCTCTTCGTCGCCGGAAGGACCTAGTTCGCTGTCGGGCCCGTCGTCGTCTCCGTCTCCGGGAACTCAGCGCCGCCGTGACATCGCCGTGACTCGGAGCTTCGCTCAGTCTTCGGATCTTCACCGAACCCTCAAGATCATGCCACGTCTCCGTCATCAACAGTGTTCTACTCGGGTAAGCGTTAACCGTTAGATTTAGGATGAGCGGTCAAGATTTAGCCACGTAGGAGTAGATCGGTAGCCGTTGGATCCTTGCGCGGATGTGCGACGCGTGTCGGCTCGAAAGCTGAAGCGTTGTGTGCCGGGTGCACGGTGGACAGGCGTGTGCCGTGAACGCAGTCCGTAGACCGAGCAACGTGGCGCAACCCGATTGGTCCACGTGTGCGATGACGTCACGCTGACATCATCCGGTCCACAGCACAGTACCTTGAGTCCACGGTGGACCTGCGTGATTTCATGGACTGGGTCCATGCGCCGAAACCACGTGTCATCCTCTAATTGGTCCACGTGTCGCTTGCGCAATAATTGGTAATTTCCAGTAGAAAAATAATTCTGGAAAATCGAATTTTCTAATTTCTGTATTTTCAGTATTTATTCAAAATTCAAAAGGCTATAACTTTTGTATTTTAACTCGGATTTGAATGATTCAAATTTATAAAAATTTGTAAAATCGAGATATATTTAATGGTGATTTTTATTTTAATTTTTGGAGCATTTTTGCCCTATGTTTTGGGTGTTTATTTCTATTTTATCTTGTTTCGCGTAAACGTTGAATTGCTCGGTGCTCCGGAGGAAGATTCGTCGCTTCAAGACCCAAGTTCAGAGCAAGACCAGTACCTGTTCCAAGGAAAGTTGTGCTTTGATCATGTTGAACCAATGTTTATAAAATTGCTATATTTGTTTTACCCTATTGCATATTATTTCAAGTATACAATTGTTTCAAATTAAATTGGGACTTAGCTATTATACCAATTTGATCTATACCCTACCTTGCCAATTGTATGCCATGATCTAATTGTCACCCTAGGATGGTTAATTAATAGTTGGTTAATATTGATAATCAACATGGGCTGGTTAGACCGTCATAGATTGCTTAACCATGCCATGTCATCACCTGTGCACAACTTGTTGAGTGCTCTATATACTCACCCCGCAACAACAAACTTCAGAAGAGGAGGAGTCTACAACATTCTTGGAGGAGTACCATGATGCTGATGCTTAGGGTCCGACCCTCGTCAGTTGCCTGTGGTGAACTGGGGAGCTGCTACGTTTACTTCATTTCCGCTACTGCTTAATTGCTATTTCTTAGTTAAGCCCTGTGAGGCAATAATCATGTAAGACAACAGTTATTATTAATTATTGAAGTTATGCTATATTCCTCTTTGTGTGACTATGATAGCATCTATGTTGAGCCTGTGTACACTAGCGTGATCTTGGACTAGTGCGATCTACACAGAGGGTCCGGAATTGCATATTCGGGTCCCGACATTGTGCATGTCTCATTAGGCCTTTAAAAGCCCCCCATGACCTATCCCGAGAATCGCCGTCTTCCGCCGCACTAGTTGCCCTAGCTAATGTCGCTCGCACCACTGTCGTCATTGCGCAAGAGCTCATCGTAGAAACAAGCTGCACCGTTGCTGGTTTTCGCTATTTCTGATGCCGTCGCATGGGTTTCGCTGTCGCTGTTGACACCATCGAGTTGCCTGCATCAAGATCTACTAGATTTGGGTGATAACACCGTTGAAAGGTCGTCGGAGCACCGCGTCGTACGTCATCGTCTCCAGCACGGGTGAGAACTTTTCCATCCCGCGCCACCGACCTTCGCTTCTATTCTTCGCCATCCGATCTGCATCTAATGTCCACGATCGTGCCACGTGTCCACGTCGCTGTCGTCCCGTCCGCTCAGCCGCAGCCATCCGATCGATCTTGGGAGGACCAGATCATGCCACACGTCAGTCACCGGGTGTCGCTGCGTGGGCGACGCCGCATCCAATCGCATGCCACATCGTGTTAGGCAAGCCGTGAGAAGCGCCGTGGACCTCGTCCAGTGTAGATCAGCATGGTCTAGTGGACTGCATCCATAGATCGGGTGATGTGTCAAACCGTGATTGGTTGGCTCGGGTGCTGACGCAATAAATCGAATTTTAAATATAAAAATGATTCAATTAATTCGGTATTTTCTATATTTTCTTTTTATTTAAAACTTTTGTGAGCCTGTTCTCCCTTATACGAGCTTCGATTGAGGCGATTCAAATTTATGAAAATTTGTAAAATCAAGATCTATTTAATGGTGAATTTTATTTGATTTTTATAGGTTGGTTTCTCTCTATTTTGGTATTTATTTGATGTTTTCTCTAGATACGCATAGATGTTGAAGTGCTCAGAGCGTTCGAGGAGGAATCATTGAACCAAGAGCAAGGTTCAGAGCAGGAACAAGAGCTTTTCTAAGGCAAGTTGTGGTTTGACCATGTTGAACCCAGTTTTATAAAATTGCTATGTTGATTTAAATTATGCATGTTATTTTAAGTGTAGAATTGCTTTCAAAATAGTTTGAGATCTAGTTAATCTACCTAATTGGATTATACCTACCTTGTAATTTGTATGCCATGATTATCGTCACCCTAGGATAGTTCATTATTAGTTGGTTGCTAATAGAGATCAACATGGGTTGGTTAGACCGTATACGGTTTTGCTTTGCCATGCCACATATGTCACATGTCTTTTGAAATATCAAAGTTAATCTTGATTGATGGAATATGGAACATATTTATGAATTGGTGTGTCATGTGTTGTCATACGATGATGTTGAGTTGTGGTAACATGTGTTGTTCTGCAACGAAGTTGAAATTGTTGATGGCAAGTGTTGCATGGTAATCAACTGGGGTGGTAATGATTTAGATTAGGGCAAGTGGCAAGGGGCAGTATGCCTAGGTGGGTCTGTGTGGCGGAATAGATTGTGGAAGTCTTGCCTCGGTCAACATAAGGACTTAACCTTGCAAGCCTTTGAATTGAGTCAAACATGCAACCACATGTCTGAAATTGGACGGATCTAGCTGATTAATTTGCAATATCTTAGCTTTGGTACTACCAGTGGTGGTGTGAGGTCCGACTGAATGATGAAACTCACATGGTGCAAGAGACGAGCCCTGATTGTGGTAACCAGTCCCTTCAGTGTTGAAACCTTAGCGGATAGTAATGGATTAAGACAGAATATTGTAAAGGCTTTGTTATGATCACTCGCCTGTGTGGTGAGATGATTGTTTCTTGTGGGTAAAGTGTGTAACCTCTGCAGAGTGTATAATCTATTCGGATAGCTGTGCTCGCGGTATTAAGCAATTCTCGGGAATTACAGTCAAGGAATATAATTTGTAAGATGAAAACTTAGATGGGAAGCTGGGTGCCCGTGAAAGTTTGGAATATGTTACGACTGGGTGCAATGTTTACTTGATAAATGCTGAAAGTTACTATTTATGGTTATTTATTTTACTGTCATTTCAATCTAGTTACAGTATTCTTTTATAAACGCTGCTTTACTACAAAATAGCCCTGCTATCCATTTCTTTGGAACAAGCATATAGTATAGTAGATTTGCATTCTGTTCACAACTTGTTGAGTGCTTTATGTACTCACCATTGCCAACAACAACATCACCAGTTGAGGAGGAGTCCACCAGTTTTAGAGGAGGAGTATCCAGAAGAGATGAATATTTAGGGTGCGAGCCTTGTCAGTTGCCTGTGGTATACTGAGGGGTTTATCTACGTTTTCATTCCGCTGCAATTTAATTTGTTAATCTTAGTCTAGCCCTGCGTGGCATATTCATGTAAGGTCTACCATAAGGTCAGTCAACAGGTTAATATTTACTATATGAAGTCTTTTATTATGTTTTCGCTGTGTATGATTCTGATTTTCATCTATATTGAGCATGTGTGCATTAGCGTGATCCTGGACTAGTGCGATATAAATAGAGGGTCCGAATTTTCATATTCGGGTCCCGACAGGTATACAGAGGCTACCATAAAATATTCATAACATGATCAACTCTATTTATTTTTATAAAATTTTGACATCATTCTGTGTGCTTATTTAACTTCTCTATTTTATATTTTATAAATGCCTCATATAAGGTTATATTTTTCTGAAAATTTTTAAGTTGGGTAAATTCACTCTATATATGATTTCATAAAAATTTCATAAGGTTATCTTGTTTGTATAGTTTTAATTAAATCTAACAATACTACTATTCTTATCTTGGCTACAGTTTTTGATTTGATATCTGCATTAATTGTTTTCACATTCCTTTGAAAATTTTTGGGGATGTTCTAAAGGTGAATTAGGGTCACTACTACAAAAAGGCTTATATTAGACCCCTCACCACTGACAGATTTGAAAAACCGTCTGTGATAGTTGATCATCACTCACGCTTTTAGCCAAAAACCATCAGAGATGACTACCATTGACATCATTGATGGTTTTTGGCTAAAACAGTCAGTGATGTTAGCCTCATCAGAGACAGTTTTAGCCAAGAACCTTCAGGGATCACTACCATTCACATCACTGATGGTTTTAGTCAAAAACCATCAGTGTTGAGAACTCACACCGCTGACGGTTTTTGCAAAAAAACCATCAGTGATGACTACCATTCACATCACTGACGATTTTTAGATAAAATCGTCAGTGATGTGAATTCTCATCACTGACACTTTTAGCCAAAAACCGTCAGTGAAGTGAATGGTTGTCATCACTGACGGTTCTTGGTTAAAACCATCTGTGAGGAGAATTTCCTAGAAATAATTACAGAGAACCCTGACCCACCTAGTGTTTTTAGGATTTTATGAGCTATTTTTGAGGTGATTGCGATTGATAGGCGATCTGGTGAAAGGAGACCATGAATTTGGAAGAGTGATTGTAGATCCTTTTGTTTTTGGTGATCTAAGGTTAGTAATTGGTTTTAATTGCATTATATTCAAGATCTAGCTTGATAAAGAGGGAATTGAAGATGGTTTAGATCTAGCTTGGTGTAGATCCATTTGTTCTTTGTGATCTAAAGTAGTAATTGGTTCTAATTGCATTATACTCAAGATGTAGCTTGCTAGGTAAAGAGAGAATTGAAGATGCTAATTTTAAATGTAGCTTACATAAAAATTCATTTGTTCTTTGTGATCTAAGAAGCTAGGTTGGCAAGTTTAAATGTAGCTTATATGTAGATTGTAGATCCATTTGTTCTTTAGACCTAACATGGTTTATGATTTAGGGTAGGGTTTGGCTAGTTAATTTGCGCTCCAATTTAAGATTGTATGCATGTGCACTCCTAGTGTACTTCATTATTTAACACTTATTGTTATATACATAGCATAGATGGATGGAAGCTGGATGTACGCTACGAACTGTGCGAGTGCTAAGTACATTAATGGCATCTCTGCTTTTAGTAGAGCTGCAGAGGAGGATATGCTTAATAAGGGGGTCAAATTTATATCTTGTTCATACATTGATTGCCACAATATGAGGATGTTTGGTTACTCAGCCCAGATCGAAGCACACTTGATTCTACGAGGTTTCAAAAGGGGTATACATGTTGGACAAATCATGGTAAAGAGCAGATTATACAGGAAGTAGGCAATACTAACATGATCGATGAAGTCAACAATATGCTGGATGATATCGATTGTGCTTCCGATGAGGACATGTTGCACGATAACAACCTGCATCAGATGCTACGCGGTGCAGAAGGGAACCATGCTGAGAGAGAGTATGGTAAATTCTGGGGCTTGATGGATGACTCGGAGAAACCATTGTTCTCAGGCTACAAGTCGAAATACACAAGGTTGTTGTCTGTGCTTGAACTGCTGAAATTGAAGACAAGCAATGGTTGGTTCAACAAGAGTTTTATAGCGCTATTAGTTCTATTAGCGGATACGCTTTCAGAGGGAAATGAGTTGCTGACAACCACCTACAAAGCCAAGAAGGTTCTTTGTCCCTTGAGAATGGAAGTAGAAAGAATACATGCATGTCCGAACGACTGTATCCTCTATCGTAAAGAGTATGCAAACTTGTATGTATGTCCGGTGTACAACACATCCCGGTACAAGCGTAAGAATCAACTGTATGATGACGGCGTGGGCATCGAGGTGAAAAAATAACCTCTTGCTAAGGTGACATGGTATCTGCCTATAATTCCCCGTTTGAAGCGTTTATTTGTAACCCAAGGGTGGCAAAACTACTGCGTTGGCACTCGGAGGGACATAAGAATGATGGAATGCTAAGACACCCTGTTGATTCTTTCCAGTGGAGAAATATCAATAGGAGGGTTGCACAATTCGGTGCGGAATCGAGGAATGTAAGGTTTATATTGATTACGGATGGAATGAATCCTTTCGGTTATATGAGAAGCTAACATAGCACTTGGCTCGTTAATCTCTATATCTACAACCTTACTCCTTGGTTGTCCATGAAGCAAAAGTACATTTTGCTATCTATACTTATCCAAGGGTCGAGGCAACCTTGAAACGACATTGATGTGTACCTAGCATCATTGGTGGAAGATCTAAAAACACTGTGGGTTCCTAGGGTACAAGTATGGGATGCGTACAAATAAGAGAATTTCACTTTGCACTACCTGTTGTTCTGCAATATAAATGATTATCCTGCCCTTGCTAACCTATCGGGCCTGAGTACAAAAGGAGCAAAATCTTGTACTCACTTCTTAGATGATACCGAGAGTGTGTGGCTAAATTACTCGCGCAAAAATGTGTACATGCGTCACCGTAGGTTCCCTAGGAGGAATCACCCATACCACAAGATAAACAAACAATTTGACAGAAGGAACGGGGACGGATCAAGGCCTTTAAATGGGAGAGCTGTTTATGATATGGTTAAAGATTTGGATATTGCACTTGGAAAGGAACATAAATCGAGGACCCGTGAGAGAAGCATATAGAAGAAGAGATCAATATTTTGGGACCTACCTTATTGGGAGCACCTAGAAGTTCGCCACTGCATCAACATCATGAACGTAGAGAAGAATGTATGTGATAGCTTGATTAGTCTCTTATTGAACATTAAGGGCAAAACAAAGGACGGTATCAACGTACGGTTTGACTTGGTCGATATGGGCATCAGACCTGAGTTAGCATAGAAAAAGACCGATAAAGACCGAACGTACTGCGAACTTACTTGTTACACTATATCCAAGGCTGAGAGAGCTGAACTGTGCTAGTGCTTGCATGGTGTGAAAGTTCCACCCAGTTACTCCTCCAACATGAAGAGACTTGTTTCGATATAAGATTTGAAATTATCTGGCATGAAGTCTCATGATTGTCATGTACTGATGATACAAATGCTCCCTATCGCAATTAGAAGTATTTTACCGATCAAGATTCAGGAGACAATCATGAGGGTGTGTTATTTCTTTAACATAATTACTCAGAAGGTCATCGATCCCGAAGGACTAGATGCTCTGCAGGCCGAGATGGTCATGACTCCATGTAATCTTGAGAATCATTTCCCTCCGTCGTTTTTTATATCCTGGTTCATCTCATTGTTCACCTTGTGAGGGAGATAAAGGTGTGCGGGCCCGTGTTCCTACGTAGTATGTACCCGTTCGAGAGGTACATGGGAATCAATCTCGGTCGGAGGGTAGCATTGTCGAAGGTTATACAATCGAAGAGGTCATCAAGTTCTACGTCGATTACATGGCTCAGGTCGAACTGATAGGTGTGCCTCGATCTCATCATGAGGGGAGGCTCGAGGGTATCGGGACAGTCGCAAGAAAAGCAATCACACCTGATCCGGTTGCCTACGCTCAAGCCTATTTCACGGTTTTGCAACACAAGGCTATAGTGTCCCCATATATCGAAGAGCGCAAGCACTGGCTACAGCAAGAGAATTCGGCGCAGTAGGACTCATGGATCACGAGACAACACAACCTTCAATTCAACAAATGGTTGAAGGAGCGACCCATCACTGAGAACTCATCAGGTGATCATGATATGCTGACATGGTTGGCAAAATGACCAACATTTATAGTTGTCACATGGAAAGGATGTGATTTAAATGGGTACACATTTTACACTAGAGATCAGGATATGAAGAGCACAAACCAGAATAGCAGTGCCCTCATTGATGCGTTCAATACCACTAGGTCGCTGAGGAGCTCCTATGTAACATCCCAATTTTTTTCTTTTATATAATTTATTGTGTTATTTATGCATTTTATGGTTTTTTCTGAATTTATTGGATAAATGTCCAAAGAGAGGAGGTGTCACACCAGTTCGATTTGACTTGGGAACTACACATGCCAAAACACCTGCATCAGGAGGGAACCGTGCAACAGGTCAAGTTGGACCTCAAGCAATAGTGCGAGGTCGAGTAAACCATATCACCGCGGATGGAGCTCAGGAGGCATCAGACGTTGTGCTGGGTAAGTTCTGGTTAACTCAGTACCTACTATAGTTTTATTTGATTCTGGAGCTTCACATTTGTTAGTTTCTCAGAATTTTGCGATTGAGAATGGGTTGGATGTTAAGAATCTTAAGTGTGTGCTATTAGTCCAAGTCCTAGGATCTGAACTTCGGTCTAGCCTTGGGTGTTTGGGAGTTAAGTTGCTCATGGATGTGATAGAATTCCTAGCGAATCTTATCTTGTTGGATTCCCAAACTTTAAATCTTATCCTAGGAATGGATTGGCTATCCAAACATAAAGTTGTTTTGGATTCTGGCTGAAGGGTTGTGTCCTTGGAAAGCCCTAATGGTGGGAAAGTGGAATTTCATGTGACTACACTTCGTGACGGTCAATTGATGGTAAACAGTGTGAAAGTAGATAGCATGGAGGATGTGCCAGTTGTTAGTGAATACCTAAATGTTTTTCCTAAAGATTTGCCTGGTATACCGCCAGATTGGGATATTGAGTTTGTTATCGAGTTAGTGACTGGAACAACACCAATAGCAAAGAGACCGTATCGGATGCCTACGGATGAGTTAGTTGAGATGAAGAAGCAGATCGAGGAATTACTTGAGAAAGGTTTCATAAGACCTAGTTTATCACCGTGGGGAGCACCAGTTTTGTTTGTCATAAAGAAGGACGAAAGTTTGAGGATGTGTATTGATTATCTTGCACTTAATGAAGTGACGATCAAGAATAAGTATATGTTGCCTAGGATCGACGACTTGTTTGATTAGTTGAGAGGACCTGGAGTTTTCTCCAAGATAGATCTTCGATCAGGATATTATCAGTTAAAGATCCGTTCGAAGGATGTATGTAAGACTGCGTTCTCCACGCGATATGGACATTATGAGTTCACGGTCATGTCTTTTGGATTGACCAATGCTTCTGCATATTTCATGAACATGATGAATAGGGTTTTTATGGAATATTTGGACAAGTTTGTCGTGGTGTTCATTGACGATATTCTTGTTTACTCCAAGTCGAGGGAAGAGCATGCAGAGCATTTGAGATTGGTTCTGAAAAAGCTGCGAGAGCAACAGTTGTATGCTAAGTTTAGCAAGTGTGATTTCTTAAAGGAGAAAGTTGAATTACTTGGCCATGTAATGACTGCTAAAGGAGTTGCAGTTGACCCGAGCAAGGTGGAAGCTATGTTGTATTGGGAATAGCCGAAGTCAGTTACTCAGATTCGTAGTTTTATGGAAATAGCGGGATATTACCATCGATTTATAGAAGGATTTTCGATAATTGATAGACCGCTTACGCAGTTGTTGAGAAAGGAGACGAAGTTTGCATCTGATGATAGCACCAGTGTTAGTGTTGCCAGATATGCAGAACAATTTTGATATATATTGTGATGATTCTAGGCAAGATCTTGGATGCATGTTGATGCAGAATTACAAGGTTGTTGCTAGGGATGAAAACGGGTAAGATATTTTCCGCCCGATCTGGATCGGATTTTACTATCCGATCGGATCCAGGACCGGATCCGGATACTTGAATCCGAATTCGGGATCGGATCCGGAGCATCCAATATCCGGTAAATACGGGACGGGATCCGGATATTCGGATTTTTCATATTCGGATATCCAGATTTTTCTTATTCGGATATCGGATCGGATATTCGGATTTTTTCTATTCGGATATCAGCAAAGCCCAGCCCATTTTCATCATATTTTTTCCATATCAGCCCATTTATATTAACAATTAGTTGGTTCTATTGATCCTCAAGTAGCGTATTCTTTCTACGATGTTTATTGAGTTTGATTGATGTATAATTTGTTACTATAGTCAAGTAGTCGTATGGTTTTAATTGAATATATACTACTTTATATATGCGTGCATTATCCGTATATCTTTATCTGTTTCTGACCCAAATCTGTCATATATCCGTCCCGTATCCGTATCCCGAATAACCCGAATCTGTATCTGTATCCGGCTAATCCGTATCCGGTTTCGAATCTAGGAAAAAAATATGGGTCAGGACACGGGAAGAGCAATATCCGCCCGTATCCGACCCGTTTTCACCACTAGTTGTTGCCTATGCGTCAAGGCAGTTGAGGCCGCACAAAGAAAATTATCCTACACATGATTTGGAATTAACTGCCGTAGTACATGCTTCGAAGTTATGGCGTCATTATCTTATTGGAAATAGATGTGAGATATATACAAACCACAAGAGTCTGAAGTACATATTAACTCAGTCAGATCTCAACATGACACAGAGGAGATGGCTGGAGTTGATTAAGGATTATAATGTTGAAATCCATTATCATCCTAGTAAGGCTAATGTGGTAGACGATGCTTTGAGTCGTAAGAGCCATAGTGCTAATATGATGGTGCCAAATGATCAACCAGAGTTGTGCAAGGAATTCCAGAAGGTTAAGCAGGAAGTTGTTCCACAAGGGTTTCTAGCTGCTTTGGAGGTGAAGCCAACATTAGAAGATCATATCAGAGAAGGTCAGAAGGATGATGAAAAGATTGACAGAATCAAATCCAAGAAGAAGGAAGGCTTAGCCGAGGATTTTACTTTGGATGAGTAAGGTACTATATGGTTTAAAAGTTGAATCTGTGTACCGAACAAGAAGGAGCTTAAGGAGTTGATTCTTGAGGAAGCTCATGATTCAAAGTATTCAATTCATCCAGGAAGTGCTAAAATGTATCAAGATCTTAAGGAAAGTTTTTGGTGGCTTAATATGAAGCGTGAAGTAGCTGAGCACGTTGCTCTATGTGATGTGTGCCAGAGAGTAAAGGCGATGCACCAAAGGCCTGCTAGTTTATTATAGCCGTTAAAGGTTCCTGAATGGAAGTGGGAGGAGATCGGTATGGATTCTATTACTGGTTTGCCTAGAACTCAGAAGGGTTATGATTCTATACGGGTCATTGTTGATAGATTGACCAAGGTAGCTCATTTCATACCAGTAAAGACTACCTATTCAGGAGATCACTTGGCAAAGCTGTATATGTGAAGGATTGTGTGTTTACATGGTGTGCCTAAGAAGATAGTGTTAAATAGAGGTACCTAATTTACCTCGAGGCTTTGGGGTAAGCTGCATGAAGCAATGGGAACTCGTTGAATTTTAGTACAGCGTATCGTCCGCAGACAGATGGTCAAACTGAGAGAGTGAATCAGATTCTGGAGGATATGCTAAGAGCTTGTGCGTTAGCTTATGCGCCCTCTGGGATAAGTGTTTGTCATATGCAGAATTCAGCTATAACAACAGTTATCAGGCTAGTTTGCAAATGTCACCATTTGAGGCTTTGTATGGTTGTGCCTGTCGTACTCCGTTGAATTGGAATGAGATGGGAGAGCGTTTGGTATTTGGGCTTGATATTCTTAAGGAAGCCGAAGAGCAAATTGCTATGATCAGAGAGAGGTTGAAAATAGCACAATCAAGACAGAAGAGCTACGCCGATAATCATCGTTGAGAGTTGAGTTTTGAGCCAAATGATTACGTGTATCTCAGAGTTACCCCTCTTAAAGGTGTTAAAAGGTTTAATGCGAAAGGGAAGCTTGCGCCAAGATATGTTGGTTCGTTCAAGATTTTAAGCCATCGAGGAGAGGTTGCTTATCAGTTAAAGTTATCACAATCATTGACAGGAGTGCATGATGTGCTTCATGTGTTGCATCACAAGAAGTACCTCAGAGTGCCAGCAGAGCAGACACTGTTAGAAGCAATCAAGCTACATGAAGATTTGACTAACAAAGAGCAGCTGATAAAGATTTCGGATATGATGGAGCACAAGACCAGAAGCAAGTCAATTCGCTTTTGCAGAGTACAGTGGAGCAATCATTCAGAAAGTCAAGCTACCTGGAAGTGTGAAGAGGAATTGAAATCAGAATTCCCTAACCTATTCTCTAGTTAGCCTTAAATCTCGGGGTCGAGATTCTGTTAAGGGGGAGGTTTGTAACGTCCCAATTTTTGCTTTTATATAATTCATTGTGTTATTTATGTATTTTGTGATTTTTTCTGAATTTATTGGATTTATTGGATTTTATTTGGATTTATTTCAAATTATGTACATTGGCCTTTTGTGGGAATCAATTAATTATAGAAAAAAATATAAATAAAGTTTGGCTTAAAATATTTTATTTAAGTTCAAATGTCTCAATTATTTTTGAGATTTTTTTGGATTTTTTCTGGTATTTTATCTGCCGTAAATAAATTAATTGAATTACTAGAATTGTTTTTAAAAGAAAAACTCTGGAAAAACATTCAAAACAGTACAGGGCCGAAGCTTGTTACTGTTCTTGTGCGCAGCCCATATCTGTGTGGCCCGTTGGCCCATCTTCTAGAAGCTGCAATGATCGTCGTTGGATTATGATCAGAAGGCCTTCTTCATTTGGGAAACCCTAAGCAATGGGGGCCGTTAGATCTTGCCTGTGTGGTTGTTATTCATCGGTACCGTTTCAAGTTCTGAAAGATCTCGGCCGAAGGATGTCGTGAAGGGTTTGGATGGCGCCACATCAAAGAGGATCCTGACCGTTTGTCGGCGATCGAATAATCCACGGTTGTCATCTCCGTGTGGGACTCGGAACCGCGCCGCCGTGCACGTTGCGGAGTCCTCCGCAGTGTCGGTTCGGGTTTTCGGGCCGTATAAGGCTGTCGAGGCCTTTATAATGCGTGTTAACCCTAGCCCGAGGTTCATCATGAGTCGCCGCATCTTTTGGTTGGAGCAGCTTTGCCAGAGCCACCGTAGTTCACGTAGAGAAGCTCGTCGAAGTTTATGAAGGTCTGCCGAACGTTCGCGTGCTTCGTCCGCCATTGTTAAGCTGTCTTCCACCGCAACGGTTCCAGATCCGGATTCACCGACCCATGCCGCACCAGATCCGCAACATTTCATCGCTGTAGCATCACCGAGGCACCGTTCTGTTGTCTTCTTACCCATCTCCGATGAGATTCTACATCCGCGACGCCATCTTCGCCGGGGAAGCTCTCAACCATTAGATCTTTAGCCTGCGTCTGAGATTGCGCCACGTATTCACGCCGTTTGCTAGTAACCTCATCCGCTAGATCTGCCACGGTCGGTCCCGATCTCACCACATGTCGATCGTGGGCACTGTCGCAGTGGGCGGCATCGCCACCAACTGGAGGTTTCCGCGTGACACGAGGCGTCGTGGACCGCGTCCGTGGTAGACCAGAGGAGGCGCTGTGGACCATGTCCATGCACTGAGCTGACGTGTTAGCCTATGATTGGTCCAGCTCGGCGATGATGTCATGCTGACGTCTGCATGATGCAATAAAAGCCTTTTTCAGTATAAAAATAATTCGGTTATTTATTTGATTTTCCAATTTTCTTATTTTTAGATTTTTTAATCTTCCGAGAGCCCGTTCTCCCTCATATGAGCTCCGATTGAGGTGATTCAAATTTCTAAAAATTTGTAAAATTGAGATCTATTTAATGGTGAATATTATTTATTTTTGGAGTTTTTTCTCTCTATTTTGGTATTTATTTTGCTTTCTCTCTCGTTTCGCGTAGACATTGAGTTGCTCGACGCATCCGAGGATGATCTATCAACTCAAGAGTAGGTTCCAGAGCAAGAACAAGACCTTTTCCAAGGCAAGTTGTGCTTTGATCATCTTGAACCCAGTTTACAAAATTGCTATATTGCTTTTAACATTATTGCATGTTATTTCATGTATACAACTGTTTCAAATTAAAATTGGGACTTAGCTATTATACCTATTTGATTTATACCCTACCTTGTCATTTGTATGCCATGATCTATTTTCACCCTAGGTTGGTCCATTAATAGTTGGTTAATACTAAAATCAACATAGGTTGGTTAGACCGTGTTAGTATGCTTAGCCATGCCACATCATCACATGTACTTGGATCATCAATGTTTAATCTTGACTAATGGAATATAGAACATGATAATGAATTGGTGTGTCAGGTGTTGTCACACGATGATATGTAGTTGTTATGGCGAGGGATGTCACGCAACGATGTTGACTTGTTGATAGCACGTGGGCTTGGTAATCAACTGGGGTAATCATTTAGATTAGGGCAAGTGGCAAGTGACAGTGTGTCAAGGTGGGCCGAAGGGTAGAGGGTATGTGGAAGTCTTGCCCTAGTCACTCTAAGGACTTAACCTTACGAGCCTTTGACCTAAGTCAATCATGCAACCACATGTCTGGTATGAGACAGTCTAGCTGATTAATTTGCAATGTCTTAGCTTTGGTATTGCTAGTGGTGGTGTGAGTCCCGGGTTCACAGATTAACTCACATGGCGCAAGAGGGGGGGCCCTATCGTGGATATTTAACCCTCCAGTGTTGAAACCTCAGTGAGTAGTATTGGGTTAAGGCAGAGCATTGTAAAGGCTTTGTTATAATCACTCGCCTTTGTGGTGCTGGTTGTATCATATGGGTAAAGTATGTAACCTCTACAGAGTGTAAATCTATTCGGATAGCTATGCTCGCGGTATTGTGCATAGCTCGGGAATTACAGTCAAGGGTTAGACTTTATAAAATGAAAACTTGGTTGGGATGGCAGGTTGCTATTGGAAGTTGGAAACTTGACATAGGATTGGAAATCTTGGTTTACTTGAGAAATGCTGAAATTACTTATTATTGTTATTTGTTTTACTGCCTTTCAGTCTATTTACCGTATTCATTTACAAATGCTGCTTTACTGCAAAATAGTCATGTTAGCCATTCCTTTGGAATAAGCCTTTCATATAGAATATTGCAATTGCATTTGTGCACAACTTGTTGAGTGCTTTAAGTACTCACCCTTGCCCACAACAACATCAACAGTGGAGGAGTCTACCCCAGTTTTGGAGGAGTACCAGGAGGACACGAGTGTTTAGGGTTCGAGCCTTGTCAGTTGCCTGTGGTAAACTGATGGGTTGTCTACGTCTTTATTTATTCTGCTGCATTGTCTTAGTTTATTATTCAAAGTCTAGCCCTACGTGACTTAATAATGCAAGTTGGTCATAAGATCATACAATTAGTTATATTTAATAAATGGAGTCTTTATATTACTATCACTTTGTATGATTGTGATATTTACCGATGTTAAGCATGTGTGTACTAGCGTGATCCTGGACTAGTGCAGTATATACAGAGGGTCCAAAGTGGTAAATTCGGATCCCGGACTAGTGCAGTATATGCTATTCAAAATCCTCTTATTTCGATACCGTTGGGTCCACCTCCAGCAGGTGAGAGTTGATAAGTACGGCGTCACTAATGTGGACCTCAAACGTGTTGGATATCAAGATGAACCGTTCGTACTCGCTAGCCAAGTTATTCAAGTCTTCAATGTAACCAACCTGTCCCACAAGAAGCGTCACGTAGTTCTTCAGGGAAAAAGGAAGATTGTCAGAGTTGAGAATGTAGTAGATGAGGAAGAGTACAATCAATTTGGTTAGTTACCTCTTAAAGGAAACACCATTACGATCCAGAAAGAACAATCTGAGGAAGCTAGCTACACACACGTCGATCATCGTGAAGGGCTAAATTTCATACAAAAAAATAAGCAAGTGGAGTTATGTGGAGGTGTCATCATGTTTATTTATCATTTGTAAAATTCTGAATTTATAAGCAAGTGGATGATTTTGATGAACTTTGAAAAACCTACGGTGCATATCTATATATTGATTGTGATCAATTGCTAACATACTAACATTTATGAATTTGGCATAAAATCAACTTGAAATTCTATTAAAAATATTAAGAGCAAATTATCAGTGTGATCCAGAATGATACATTTTGAGTCTGTGCTCAGAGACATCACAGACGGTTCTATATGTAGGGTACATCACAGACAGTTCTATTATAAAACCGTGTGTGATGAGTCCCACATCACAGACGGTTCTAAGAGAGAACCGTCTGTAATACGTGTAGATCACAAACGGTTCTATAATAGAACCATCTGTGATAAGTTTACATCATAGACGGCTCTATTATGGAACCGTCTGTGATAACATCACTATAAATATAACTGTGTGCACCATCTCTCCAAAGCCTAGCCTCCTCATGGTCGCCACCTCCTCCCAATCACCTGTCTCCTCCCAGTCTCGGTCCTGCCGCCTCTCACCTCGTCCTCCTCCTCCTTGTAGTCACCGCCTCCTCCCGGTTCCGGTCACGCCGCCTCCTCCTGGTTGCCCACCCCCTCGCGGTCATCGCCTCCTCCTGGTCACGCCGCCCCTCCCGGTCAATGGCTCGTCACCACCTCCTCCACTCCCGGTCACTCGCCTCACCGCCTCCTGCGCTCCCAGTCACCGCCTTGCCCGCTCCCGGTTGCCCGCCTCATCCCCTCCCAGTTTGCCAATTGCTTTACATCTAGTATAAGTGATTGAATAGTATTGAACCCAATAGTAGTTTTTCGCCGACGAAATTTCTGTGGAGTTATTGTATTTTGTGGCTAAACTTAGGGCATGAAGTATCTTAGCTAATTTGTTTGGCTTTTGGAATAGTCAAGCATGATTAGTAATCTCGATAGGAGCAGAAAGAAAAGGGAATGGACACATTGATCATTGGGGTTCTTGTTGGAGTAGACTCTCTACTTCTCGTGTGCGAGTGTGGCTTGGGTTAGAGATTCTAGTTGTAGTTGCAGGATTTGAGTGAACATAGTTAATAGCAGTTTGTCAAATATATGTCATTTCAGAGCTTTTAGTTTAGAGACACTTAAAGTAAAATATCAAACAAAATTTAATAACCCAACTCATTTATTAGGAAAAATAGATCTTTGTCTTTTTTATTTTCAGTCAAAAAAATGAGAAACGAATATTGTACAAGTGTATTTCAAGCAATTTGCTTTTAGTGTGAACGTTGAAGGTATGTTTAATCCGCTCACCTTATATTAGCCATATCATAATGAGCACCAACTCTATTTTTGTGCCACGTATGCCACTGATGGAGCTATCATCAAGATCTAGTATTGAGCAAACGATGGCGTATGTATTTTATTATCTTTTTCCCTGTTATTCTAATAAATATCATAATATTTAAAAGCAAATGTGGCGACTTCCACTTCAACTATTTTTAGTTGCGGCAATAGTGGCAAGCTGATGGATGTGCAAGTTCTAATTAATTTTATAACTACCTAGACAAGTGGTAGTGTAACTTTTTGATGATGAAAACGGCAATCTAAACCAACTAACTAAAGTAATATGAGGCAATGATATCGTTTGAAACGGTATAGGGGTTGTACTTTTTATAGAATTTGTTCAATAAGGAATTTGGGTTCCATGTTTCTAAAGTTGTATGCTCAATGATGTATTTTGATCTTTTAGAATCTGAATTGAACAATTACAGTAGTAAGTTTGGCCTTGAACTAGATTGTTGCTTCCTGTTAATTTAGTCATTTGCTAGGTTAGAAATGCAAAGTGGTCAAAATTCAAAGTGAGTGACCCATCACAACTGAACAGTACTAACACATATGACTTCCACTACTAATCACTGTCACATATGTCATTCATAATTGCAAAACATAATAGTACCTAGCCATACATCACAGTATACAATCTCACAAACACAGATCACAAATTAAAATTCACAGTACACATAGTAGAGAACAATTAATCTTGAGCAACTAATCTTTATCTTTAGTAATTAGAGGCTCTCCTAGAAGTCTGCACATTATTTGTGAAAAAGAAAACATCATAACAATCCACCTTTTGTAATTCATTCATCCTACAGCAACGAAAGAGTTTAATGTATCATGAGTAGTGCATAATTTAGGAAGGTAAAGAGTTCAACGCCTTATTTGCTAAGACAATTGTCTAGTTTAACTTATGATTAATTTGACCCTAGTGTAGTGAAGGTAAGAGATTAATCTTTAGCAGTCCTACACCTTGTGGTGAGGAGGCTGAAGGTCCAACCTTCAGCAGCCCGACACCTGAGAGCACACTTTGTTATTCAATTGTTCATCCATTTGTTAAATAGACATGATTCATTTCCTAACCGACATAAATTTTATGAATTTCTTTTCTCTTTAACTGGTTATTGTAATTAATCCTCAAGTATTGAAATCTGATTGATAAGACTGTTGATTGTCATATACATGCTTAGATACTTGAATATAAGTTGCTCTTATGCTTTGATATTAGATAATACCATTTTTCTGTGTCAATCTCTTTCCTCGTTCTAAAGAATAAAGAAACCCTTTTTGAACTATTTAGTAAAAAGAAGATGACGTCCCCTTAATCATTGCCATCGAATGGATCTAATAAGCCGAAGATAGGAAAACCAAGCTGCGGTCCAAGAGGCGTAAATAAAAGGCCTCAGAGCTGATATTCCATCACAACAATCAATTCATAGGACGAGGCCCCCATCCAACCTCTAAATGTAGTGAATGCATTCCAAAGCTTATGTGGGATAGTTGGATGAGAACGGGTGCCCATCACTTGTCCATCCTGGAAGTCGTTGACCGATGAGGAGCGCAACAACATAGTAACAAATTTTTTTGCATGATTTGAGATCCCGGAAGACGTCGTACGCCTAATGCGACGATAAACATTGCTATTGGTGGGAAAAGCATGGAAGAACTTCCAGAGCACGCTTGTCACAAATTACGTCAAGAAGGAAAGGACTTCATTATCTAAGTATGGTTTCATTGACGAAGCCGTATGGCAACAATTTGTTGAGATGAAGATGGTAGAGGAATTCATTCATCAAAGTAAAGCGCTCAAGACCCTCCAGGCCCAAAACACCCACCCCCATAGACGGTGCGAGGTACCGGGTAAGAGCGAGCAATGGAGGAGGGAGGATGAGGAGGCACTTCTAACAGGGGCGTCCCTGCCATTTGCCTCGATCGTAGACTAGTGTGCCCGAAACTGGCTAAAAGTGAGGTCAAATACCACATCTTTGGGCACCGTATCCTTTAGGAACCCTATAGACAAGGAAGTGTTCCAACGCCTGGTAAGATATCGAACTATGTAGTTTGCAATTGCTTCATAATTATAAGTGACATGGCATGCCGGGCTCTTGCAAGATATTAAACTACGTAGTTTGTAATTGCTTCATAATTATAAGTAACATGACATGCTGGGCTCTTGTAGGTCGTGTTGAGTTCAGAATCATCGCAAGCCATTTTCTGGTCGGACAGGGAGAAAGATGTACTATCAACAGCTTGGGAAGCAAGGAGCACCATGGTCGCACGCGAGGCTTGAGTGTTTTCGTCCTCTGAAAAACGGGATTCCCACAGGACTCCACACGTACTGGAGTAAGAAAGAGTCAAAGCTGAGCGTGAGGAATGACTAGTAGCTTCCATTAAGGAAGAGCTTAAGGAATAGATTGAGGCAGGGCTAAAAATGCAATTTGATGAAAAGTTAAGAAGCCTTAAGGAAAGATGGGAGCTAAGGGTGGCTGCCCCACTAATCAGCGGAGCAGCTGCGTAAGCCCTAGAAGCATCGACACAAATCAGCCCCACTAACCAATGGAGCAGCTACACATCTGCCCCTGAGATAGACGTACACGATGGAAAATTTGCCATCGATGACATCCAGGTAATACATATGTCTGGAAAGCTCTGTGGATAGAATCTATTAGACGTGTTAGCTAATTGTGTACCGTTATGTAGGAGGCCATGCCGTGTAAGCTCCAAGTGAGGCTTGTTGATAACTCTCCTCCCCTGCAGGCTGGTTGGGGGAGCGTGTATTCGAACAGTGAAGGGAAGACTATTCACGATCGCTTGGTAGCACCGGGTTACGCGAAGGTCACTGTGGACTATTTGAATGAATCTTTCAAGCACGTCCCGCTGAAGATACCCCTAAACAACGAGATCGTGACACTAGGGGATTCCGTTGACACATTCATCCAGTGGCGCAAGAGGCACATCTTCATCGATGATCGTCCTCCAGCCCCAGAACAACATGCAGAACATGATCCACCTGTTGCAGTGGAACTACCAGCACTACCGGAGCCACCAGCTACACCAAAGCGGCCCACCAAATCAGCTATCATGCCTATTGCATCAGTGCAGGCCGATACAACACTTCATGCCCACTCCTCTCCCGTGAAGATGACCAAAAGTGGAAAGGGAGACAAAGAGAAATCCAAGCAGATCACGAAGGACTTGGAATATGAATATGCCCCGTTGGCCTGCAAATTTAAACTAGGAGAGCTTTAATAACAGAAGAGGGCTTATAAGAACTTTCAACAGATTCCATTAGATTGTATGCTTGGTACATGAAACAAGCAAAAAGCCGGTGACAACACTCAAAACGAGTATCTCGATCAGCTTCAAGCACGAGCATCTTTTCAACCAAGCGTTGAGGGGCTTCTTCACAGTCGACTTCAACGACTTATTCAATCTCTTCAACCTCGACGCCATCAGCGCCACGCTCATGAGATGCTGAAAACTGTAAGTATGTGCAATCACGGTTTATACATTCATGTAATACCGATAAATATCATATGACTCCTTGCTTTTGTGTATATAGATACATGATCGTTGAAGCGAGAAGGAACAAAGAACCGATGGGTTTCCTCAACCCACACATAGTCTCGAGGCAAACAATGAACAAAAATTCTCGTTACGTCGAGAATTACATGATAGAGGCATCAACGCGATGCAGAGTACATACTTCTACCCTACAACCCGTCGTAAGTGTTGCACTACCTGCTATACTTTGATTTGTACTTTACACGCAACTCAAAGTTAGGTTGAGTAACTATGGCAATATTGCTGTGTAGGTTTCATTGGGTTCTAATTGTATTTCAACCAAGAAAAATTGGGTTAGCCACGTTGATTCCTTACGTAAGGGTAGCCACGACATGAGGCCTATCGAAAGATTACTTGACAGGTAATCACGTTTCCTCCATAGATAACTCTCCTGTAGCTCGTGGAATAGCTGAGGCTAACTTTTCTAGAATCACATATGGCGTTCAAAGTGTATAGACTTCATGGAGGGCCATACAAGGACGCGTCGAAGCTGAAACACGATTTTTACTTTCCGATAGCCGCTAGTACACAATAATCCTATATCACTCCGTAATAATGCCTCTGGAACTAACCAATTCTATTTTCACAGTGCACCCAGCAGGGACAGGGAAATAACTTATGTGCCTTCTACGTTAGCCATAACATACGAACCCTTATCAGTACAAAGAAGATCAGAGATACAACTACGTTGAAAAGGCCCATATGGAGGTAATCATGAACACCTCTCTGACTTCTTGATGCGTGAGGTCATACATCCAAAAGGCACATTCCACGCTACCTAATTTATGAAACTTGAGCATTCTATTGGTTAATTTGTGAAACATGTGTGAATTTGTGAATTATAAGTGTGCATTCAATTGGTTAATATAATATTTGAGTTGATTTCTGAAATAATTGTGTAATATGTGATATAATCAGTTTGTGATATATTGGTTAATATAATATTTGAGTTGATTTCAGAAATTGTTGTGTAATCTGTGATATAATCATCTTATGATCTATTGATTAATATAATATTTGAGTTGATTTCTGCAATGGTTGTGTAATATGTGATTGTAATCTGCTTGCGATATAATCTGTGTAATCTGCTTGTTTCAGATAGCATGTGATGCAGATATATCCTCTATTGTTGTATCGTCTCATGACTCTAAGTCTACAAATAATCACATTACTTGTTTTGCTGCTGCTAAAGTGCAAGTGAGTCACAAGACCGATGCAGGTTGTGTTGATAATGTGCTACAGGCTGAGAATTGGAATGCAAACCTTGGAGAGAAGAAAGGTGACTTGTGAAGGACCATGTGGAGGTCCATCCATGTTTGTGATGAGTATTTGACTTTATTTGAGCAAGGTGTGCTCAAGTTTGAGTTTGATTTGGATTGATTTTCAAAATAAAGCAATTTGAGTTGTCTCTGCCAGGAGTGGCAGTACCGGTCGTATGGACGCGGTAGTGATGAGTTGGATGGTTTATTGCACATCTTTGTGGGCATTGCTATTTGAGGAGTTTCCTTGTCTTTGATGGTTGCAGGGCGACGGTGCTAGGTCATGGTGAGGCGAAGGATGACCGGGACTAGGCGAGGCGCGCGGAGGTCCAGACGGTTGGGAGATCGCGGAAGATGATCGGAGACGGAGTCCGGGCAAGTCAAGAAGACAAGGAAAGGAGTTGATGCTAGCTAGATGCCGCGTGGATCAATGAGGGCCGTCGGATTGAGGTCTAGTTGATAGGTTAGCGGGTATAGGTAGTATGCTTTGAAAACCGTGCAAGAAAACCCGGTATATGTGTGGGTTTTGGGTTAGCCCTTGCATGGCTGTGTGTGTGTGGGTTAATCCTAGCCATTAGATGAGTGCTCTAGGGTTGAGGGACTCATCCAAGGGTGGTAGGTGGCCCAAGAGTAGTGTAAATAGGGGTGGAGGGGTAGCCTCCTTCCCTTGAAGGTGTTGAGGTTTTTGATGTTCATTTGAGCTTTGCCCACATGAATGTGAGGCTTTGTAACCTCCCCTTCCAGAAATGAAAGTTTTATCCATCCACCTCTGAATTTATTTTGCGCATTTACATTATGTCTTTACTTTACGCAATTTAAATTCAGCATTTACTTTCCCGCAATTACATTCCCGCAATTTACTTTCAAGTAATTTGGATTTGCCTCCCCTCCTTCTAAATGCTGCTGATCTTGGATGTTTTGAGTGTGTTCATATGGTTTTACTTCTCTTTTGCACTCTTGGATTGAGTAGAGAACATCTTTTCTTTCAAGTTCCAACTTTGTTCAGAACTTGTTCATCGCGCAGCAGTTAGTGTTTGATTTTTGTAAAACTATAGGAAAATCATTTTTGAGTTATTCTTATTGGAGGAGGTTCGGGACTCTGATATACACATGCATAAAAATTTTGGAGGTCACTTGTTGCACCGTTTGGGCGCCATGAGGTGAAAACCGAGCCCCAAACTTTCTGCTCGAAGTTCTTGAGCATACAGTGTTCTTAGATTTTTCCTGTTTTTTATGTAAGGCTTTTTGAGGAGAAATTTGGTGGAGTTCTTCAACACTCTGATGCTCATAGGCAGAAAACTTCTCAGAATTTTGTGAGCTGCAGAAACCCACCAACCTCCTGTGCAAATTGAGGATAAGTTCTGGAAATTCTGCTTTTGCTTTTCTGAAAGTGACTTTTGTGATTTGAATTGATGTCCTTTCTAAAAGCAAGAGTTTGAATTGATTCCTCTTTATCTTGGACACTAGACAACCAGGATTGTGACTCAAAAATCCCCACATATTTTATGGTACTTATCCATGCAAGCTTGGGTACACATAGTTGTCTAGTTTGTCGGGTTTTTCACAATTTCCTTTGAGCGATCTTGTCGAGGTTTTTGTTGGAGTATTTTGGGGGAATTTTTATTTGCGACCATTCACCCCCCCCTGTTCGCCATCTCGGTCCTTCAATTGGTATCAGAGCCGGTTCTGCTCTTTCTAGATCTTGACCGGTCTCAAGAGCCATGGCGACGGACAAATATTCCACCAAGCCTCCCATCTTTAATGGAGTTGATTTTCCTTTTTGGAAGTCCCGGATGGAGTCATACATCACTGCCTAGGGCTACCTGATATGGCAGAAGGTGAAACTCCCGTATGAGGTTCCTGCTGATGAAAATGTCACGGCCATCAATATGGTTGACGTTGAGGCGAATGCTAAGGCAAGGAACATTCTCATACAGGGTCTTAGCCGCGGTGAGTATGATAGGATTTCTCACCTTCGCTCCGCTCACGAGATTTGGGTAACCCTCGATGCTTACCATGAGGGCTCTACTCAAATCAAGACTGTGAGGCAGGACCAGTTCAAGCGCGAGTACAACAAGTTTGATCAACGCGCTGGTGAGAGTCTCGACGAGTGTTTTAGTCGGTTTACAAAGATTTTGAGCGACCTCCGAGCAGTTGGTTGCATATACCCTGACTCGGACAATGCTCGGCATTTCTTGACCGCACTCGACCTTCGGGTTTGGGAGATGAAGGTGACCACCATCAAGGACACCACCGACTTATCGACTCTGACTCTTGACGGGCTTTATTCCCGCCTCAAGACTCATGAGATCGATGTCGTCTCTCTAAGACGAAATCTCAGTCGATGGCTTTGGTCACCGATCCCATTGGATCTTCTTCTTCGATCCTTCTATTGGTTTCTCTCTTCCGCCTTTTGCGAGCTAAGCGATGACCAACTGGAAAAATTTCCAGAAAATAAGCTTGCTCTTCTCGCTCGCAAGTTTTCTCATGAATACAAGAGGGTGAGAGAGAGGAAGAGAGGTGGCATGATCACCGCTTGAGTGTGGTGGCCCCAACCACATTGGCGAACTGTCCTAAGCCGGAGAAGGGTAAGAACGACGCTGGCGGTTCGGGCAAGAACGACTACACCGACAAGAACCGCAACAAGAAGCCTCCGGTTCGTGAACCGCGCAAGACGAGAAGAAGTACCGCAACTTCTCCAAGAACAAGAAGCTTTTCCACCGCGTCCTCGCCGCTTGACGACATCAACCTCTCCGACACGGAGACATGGAGCGATGAGGGCGAGGATGATCCGCAAGAGAAGAAGGGCGGCGATGACTTCTTTGGCATGTGCTTCATGGCCGACACCAACGACATCAGCGACTCCGAGCTCTACAGCGACTCGGATGAGGTACCCTCCTATGACCACTCAACGAAGCTTTACGCAAATTAGGAAAATTTTATGCTAGAGCTAGAGCTAGGTGTACGGAGCTTGAGAAGGAAGTAGGTACCTTGACTGGGAGTTAGCTTCACTTAGATCTTCTCCCTCCCGAGTCACTGATGATTGCTCTTTGTGTGATGCTATTCTTGTGGAGTTGGAGAACCTAAGGACCATACATGATAGTGTGCTTGCTAAACTTGATGGTCTTAGGTTGAAGAATGCTAGCACTAGTTCTATTGATGCTATTCCTGTTGAGGCTAGTTTTCTTCATGCTCACTCCACTCCATCATGTGCTAATTGCCCTAAATTGCTTGCGAAATTGATGCCATGTTTAACACCTTAGAAAGCTTTACGCTAGAAATGATGAACTTGAATTGCATGCTTCTAAGGACCCAATACCATGTGAGGGTCAGAAGCAACTAAAACTTGACAATGATGCTTTGAATGTCAAGTGTGATCAACTTGCTAAGGATTTACTAGTTAAGTCACAAACTGGTTGCTTGCTGTGTGTTGGGGTTAAGGATGATGTGGATCAAATCCTTGTCGAGCTTAAGAAGAAGTTAAAAGACCAAACCCTTAGGATTAGAGATGCTCCTTGCGTTTCTTGTAAGGCCCTCAAGATTGAGGCAGCCGTGCTAAGGGAACAAAAGCACGTCTTTGAGAGATCTTCTCTTCTCGGTTCTTCTTCTTCCTCTCCTTCCCCTGTTCTTCTTGTGCTTCTTTCTTTCGAGATTGCCAGTAACTTATGAGCACTCTCGAGAAGTTTGTTGGAGGCAAGAAGAAGCTCAATCTTATTCTAGACCAATCCAAGATTAGTAGATTCAATCAAGGTCTAGGATTTGATCCCTTGGAGCACGCCGGGCGCATCCTCCCACCATTGTGCGCGGCTCCAAGAGTGGTGAGATTGTGGTAGCTCCTGCAGTGAGCACCACCAAGTTTAGGTCTCTTGGGGTTGTCCATAGGACTTCGACCGAAAGGTGTTACTCCTATTGCTTCTGCCTCTAGCAAGGCGAAGTACATATGCACCTTCTGTAAGAAGGATGGTCACCTAGTAGATTTCTGCTTCAGGCGCGCCAAGATCACTCGGCGTGAGCGTGTTGCTACTCTTAGGGGTATTCGTGGTCATCCCGGACTTTGAGTGCTCCTAAGACACACACCGCTTCTAGACAAAGTTAGAGAGTCGCTGTGTTTGGGCGGCCCGGGACTCGGTTTTCATGCTAGTTCTTTGAGTTTTAGCCCCGAGCTATTCGTAGTCGATCTTTCCGTCGTCTTCTTGATATTCCTCGTTTTTCCCATCGAGGTAGATATCGGCGTGAGGTGTTTTCCGGTAGGAGATCCAGCAACCTTCTTTGGGATGGTCCGGCTTTTGCACCACGGCGTACAACCCGCTTTGACTCCTAGATTATCTACCGAGTTGCTCTGATCGTGTGAGAGTTGAGCGTCAGAGAGACACTCGAGTCCGCTTCTTCGTGGTCGGTACTGAGGTGTCGTATGGTTCAAGATTGGGTTCCTAAGTCTTCACTCTATCCCAATCTCGAGTCATCTTTCTCTCTGTGTCTTGATCAGGTTCGCTTGATGGGGAAGGGCGATGTTTGGATTGTTGACTCCGGTTGTTCTCGTCATATGACCGGAGATTCTCGTTGGTTCTCTTCCCTAGTCCGAGCCCCTAGTGATGAGTTAATCACTTTTGGGGATGCATCTTCAAGTAGAGTCATTGCTAAAGGTACCATCTGCATTAACAAAAATTTCATTCTTAAAGATGTTGACTTAGTAAGTAAGCTGCAATACAATCTGCTCTCTGTTTCTCAGCTTATCGATGACTCTTTCGAGGTAAGTTTCAAGAGTAATGCCTGTAGAATCCTTGATTCATCAGGAGGGTTAGTTTGCGGGATTTCTAGATTTGGGAGAGTCTTTCGTGCTGATTTTTCTGCTTCTTCTGGAGACTCTCTTCGATGTTTGATTGCTTCTGAGTCCCGTGATCTCTCCTTCTGGCATAGGAGACTTGGTCACATTGGTTTTGATCATTTGACCCGAGTTAGCAGCCACGATCTCATTCGGGGTTTGCCCAAACTCAAGATGGTTAAAGACTTAGTTTGCTCTCCTTGCCGACATGGCAAGATGGTTACTGCTTCTCATCCTCCAGTCACCATAATGATGACTGATGCACCAGGATAGCTTTTACATATGGACACTGTTGGTCCAGCTAGAGTGCAGTCAGCAGGAGGGAAGTGGTATGTTCTTGTCATCGTTGATGATTTTTCTAGATACTCTTGGGTATTCTTCATGGCCTCGAAGGATGAGACCTTTTCTCACTTCAGGGGTTTGATCAGTAGGTTGTCTATTGAGCTCCTGTGCATTACGAGCTATACGCAGATGATAATGGCACGGAGTTCAAGAATTCCTACTTTGAGAGTTTTGTGTGGAGTCTGGTTTAGAGCATCGCTTCTCTTCTCCCTCGCCTCTCAGAGAATGGCGTAGTGGAAAGGAAGAACAGGACCACAGTTGAGATGGCGTGATGATGCTAGACGAGCACAAGACTCTAGGAAGTTTTGGGTGAGGCTATAGCTATTGCTTGCCATGTTTCTAATCGCGTGTTTTTGAGAGCACATTTGCATCGCACTTCTTATGAGTTGAGGTATGGGCGAAAGCCCGGTGTGTCTCATTTTCGCTTTTGGTTGCAAGTGTTTTATCTTGAAGTCCGTAACCTAGATAAGTTTGAGTCTCGCTCTTACGATGGTATCTTTCTAGGTTACTCGACTTCTTCTCGTAGCTATAGGGTCCGGAGCGTTGATGCGCATAGGATCATAGAGACCGTGATGTGACCTTTGATGAGGCTAGCCTAGAGCTAGACCTCGATGTTTGTGCTCTTCTTATCCCTCCGAGACCATCTTTGTAGAAGATGAGGATGATGGAGATGATGGTGTTCCACCGGATCCAGTCCCTCTACACCGAGGTGCCTCCTGCTTCCATTTACGCACCTCGGGGAGACCACCCTTGCCTTCCGACTCTCCTTCAAATGAGTGGCTCTGCTCCTACCTCTTACATGCATGAGGTAGAGGCCACTACCTTACGGTCCTCCCGTCATATCCAGAAGCTCATCCACCGATCGATCATTGGTGATCTGCTTGAGCGGGTCACTCGCTCAAAATCGAGTTTGTCCGATTCTGCCTCCACTCTGCCTTTGTTGCCTCCTTTGAGCCGAAGGATGTTTCTCATGCATTATCCGATGAATCGTGGATTAATGCTATGCATGAGGAACTTGAGAACTTTGAGAGGAACAAGGTATGGCAGCTTGTCGAGCCCCATCCGTCATAATGTCATTGGGACCAAGTGGGTGTTCAAAACAAGCAGAGTGAGGATGGGGTTGTCATTCGCAACAAGGCTAGGCTAGTTGCACAGGGCTTTTCTCAGGTTGAGGGTCTTGACTTTGAGGAGACCTTTGCCCCTGTAGCTAGACTAGAGGCTATTAGGATTCTGCTTGCATTCTCTGCATCCCAGGGTTTCAAGCTCTATCAAATGGATGTCAAGAGTGCATTCCTCAATGGCTATATTGAGGAAGAGGTTTATGTCAAACAACCTCCAGGATTCGAGAACCCCAATTTTCCGAGTCATATATACAAGCTCTCCAAAGCTTTGTATGGACTCAAGCAGGCCCCCAGAGCATGGTATGAGAGGCTCAAGTCTTATCTTCTCAGCCATGACATCAAAATGGGTATAGTAGACAAAACTCTGTTCATCAGACACCATGAGTCTCATTTTCTTCTTGTCCAGATTTATGTGGACGATATCATTTTTGGTGGCTCGTCTCATTCGCTTGTGTCTCAGTTTTCTGAGGTGATGAGCACAGAGTTTGAGATGAGTATGATGGGCGAGTTGAGCTACTTTCTTGGCTTCCAAATCAAGCAGACTCGGGAGGGTACTTTCTTGCATCAAGGCAAATATACCCGTGACCTCCTGAGGCGCTTCGACATGTCTGATGGGAAGCCGACGATGACTCCTATGGCCACCACTTCTGTCCTCGAGCCCGATGAGGATGGTGAGCCTGCTGATCAAAAGGAGTTTCGGAGCATGATCGGCTCCCTCTTGTACCTCACTGCTTCGAGGCCGGACATACATTTTGCTGTGTGTCTGTGCACTCGATTTCAAGCTTCTCCTCGCGCTTCTCACCGCCAGGCGGTCAAGCGCATCTTCAGGTACCTTCGTGCTACCACTGATTATGGTATTTAGTACTCTTCGTCTTCTTTTCTATCTCTTAGAGCCTTTTCCGATGCCGACTTTGCTGGCTGTAGGATAGATAAGAAGAGCACTTCTGGCACTTGCCAATTCATTGGCACTTCTCTTGTTTCTTGTTCATCTAGGAAGCGATGCAGGGTTGCACACCCACACGAGGCCGAGTATGTTGTCGCAGCCGATTCTTTGAGCTGCAGTGCTCTAGATGAGATCGGCCTTACGGGACTATGGGTTAGAGATAGAGAGTGTGCCACTTTTCTGTGACAACACTTAAGCTATTTGCATTGCTAAAAACCCAGTGCAACATTCCCGGACCAAGCACATTGATATTAGATATCACTTCCTTAGAGACCATGTGGAGAAGGGAGAAATCGCGCTCAGCTCAGAGAGAGTGACCTTGCTTAGCGATATCTTCACCAAGCCTTTGGATAGCTCCGTTTGTTGCCTTGAGGAGTGAGCTTGGAGTCGTGAGCCCTTACGGCCTTTCGTGAGGGGGAGCTGGTTTGTATATTATGTATTATATGTTTTCTTCCAGCTTAGTTTTTCTTTTCTTTGTGTTTCTTTTGGGTGACTTTGGGCTTGTTTTCTTGAGTTGAGTTCACTCACTTAGACTTCTGGCATGCCTTCCATGGACCTCTTATCTTGTGCTTTAGGTTGCTATCATGCGTGATTAGCTGTTCTCTCTTCTCTCTAGGTTGAGTTCCCTCACAGTCTTATAAGTCTAGCAGGTATTGGGCCTCCTGGGTAGACAAGGTCTGTGTGCACTCCTTAGTTGGGATCTATAGTCAGCTTCCCTATGTTAGTCACTGGGGAAGATAAGAGCGAGTCTAAGCCGTAGTGAGTCTCTTCTATCTTATCTATGCTCAATAGCCATCCAGTTTTGCAGTTTCTCGACTTCTTCTCCTCATTCTATTTTTCTGGTTATTTTTGAGTTCATTCGGGTTTTCTTTATGCCTAATCTTGATAATAACTCAACTTTAACCAGATTTGAGCTTAAAATTGATTCATTTGTTGAGGGGGAGTTTGGGAATCTGTTCATGCATTGCATTTAGACTGCATTTTATGTTTTATGAGCTTTGTCTATTATGCAATTGATTTCTTCTTCATGCTATACACCATGCTATATCATTTGAAGAAAATCACTAGCTTAGGTATGTCCAAGTTCATTTAACTTGCTAAGCTTAAAAATGAAATAAGCCTTAAATGAAAAACTTGATGAAACTTGTTGCTTTTACTTGCTAGGTTTCTTCTCTAGAGGTTTGTGCCATAATTTGAGAAATTTAGGAGTTCTCTAGAGTCCCTATAGCAACTTGGGTGAAACTAGTTTGATCCATGCTAGAGTCCTTCAATTGCTCATGAATCATTGTGCAAAAAAAATGAAAATTAAACAAAATTGACTCTTCTTGTGCACATATGACTCAACACCTTGCATTCACAAGACCGCTTCCCATTGCACTTGGGATGAACTTAGAATACATCGTGTTTGACCTAGACCATCCTCTTAAGAGTTCATCTTGAGATGGTCGCATACGGCTTGAGTCAATTGGTTGTCAAAAGAAAATGCAAATAAATTAAAAACAAAGACATATGTGGGTAAAGAATGCAAATAATGTCAAACATTTGCACCCCTCTATGTATTGTATGATGATAAATCAAAATTTGCATTAAGTGATAAATGAGCCCAAAGGACCTTGTATGCTCTTCTAGATTCCCCAAAGTGTTGAGTAGGTTGAACTCTAGGTTTTCCTTTTGATCCTTAGAGTGGCTATTCTTCTATTTTTGAAACTAAAGCTAAGTGTTGCACTTGTCTAATCTTGCTAAAAATGAAATATTCAAAACTAAGCTCGTATTTGCACTTGGACATGTCTTAGTTTAGTCATCTTCTGAAATTGACAAGCTTGGTGTAATATCCTTCCATTTTGATCAATTGGATAATCTTCAAAGCTCTTTCGATTGCATTTCATGCATACATAAAAAAAATTGATGCCTATATTGCCAAAAGGGGAGAAAACGTAGAAAAGGCATCACTAAAATGATAAAATGTGAATGCTTATTTGGTTATTATGATCTTTGTAAAACTATGCTACTACTTCATTGGATCATAATCTCATAATCACATTTGACATGTTTAGTTGGATTTTAGAGTTTTTGTTGAAAACTTGCTCTTTCTTAAATTTAACTCTAAAATCTGAATTCCTCTTCGTCAACTTGGTCATGGTTATAATTTCTATCTTTGGACCAAGTTTGATTTTGCAACTAAAAATTGCTTTCTTCTTCATTTTCTTCAAACTCAAATTTATGCCTTTTGTGTGGTTTGTCAATATACTCATCAAGGGGGAGATTGAAGGACCATGTGGAGGTCCATCCATGTTTGTGATGAGTATTTGACTTTATTTGAGCAAGGTGTACTCAAGTTTGAGTTTGATTTGAATTGATTTTCAAAATGAAGCAATTTGAGTTGTCTCTGCCAGGAGTGACAGTACCGGTCGTATAGACGCGGTAGTGATGAGTTGGATGGTTTATTGCACATCTTTGTGGGCATTGCTATGAGAGGAGTTTCCTTGTCTTTGATGATTGCAGGGCGACGGTGCTAGGTCATGGTGAGGCGAAGGATGACCGGGACTAGGCGAGGAGCGTCGGAGGTCCAGACGGTTGGGAGATCGCCGGAAGATGATCGGAGATGGAGTCTGGGCAAGTCAAGAAGACAAAGAAAGGAGTTGATGCTAGCTAGATGCCGCGTGGATCAATGAGGGCCGTCGGATTGAGGTCTAGTTGATAGGTTAGCGGGTCTAGATAGTATGCTTTGAAAATCGTGCAAGAAAACCCGGTATGTGTGTGGGTTTTGGGTTAGCCCTTGCATTGCTGTGTGTGTGGGTTAATCCTAGCCCTTAGATAGTTCTCTAGGGTTGAGGGACTCATCCAAGGGTGGTAGGTGGCCCAAGAGTAGTATAAATAGGGGTGGAGGGGTAGCCTCCTTCCCTTGAAGGTGTTGAGGTTTTTGATGCTCATTTGAGCTTTGCCCACATGAATGTGAGGCTTTGTAACCTCCCCTTCCAGAAATGAAAGTTTTATCCATCCACCTCTGAATTTATTTTGCGCATTTACATTATGTCTTTATTTTACGCAATTTAAATTCAGCATTTACTTTCCCGCAATTACATTCCCGCAATTTACTTTCAAGTAATTTGGATTTGCCTCCCCTCCTTCTAAATGATGCTGATCTTGGATGTTTTGAGTGTGTTCATATGGTTTTACATCTTTTTTGCACTCTTGGATTGAGTAGAGAACATCTTTTCTTTCAAGTCCAACTTTGTTCAGAACTTGTTCTTCGCACAGCAGTCAGTTTTTGATTTTTGTAAAAATATAGAAAAATCCTTTTTGAGTGATTCTTATTGGGAGTGGTTCGGGACTCTGATATACACCTGCAGAAAAATTTTGGAGTTCACTTGTTGCACCGTTTGGGCGTCATGAGGTGAAATCCGAGCCCCAAACTTTCTGCTCGAAGTTCTTTAGCATACTGTGTTCTTAGAATTTTCTGTTTTTTTCTGTAAGGCGTTTTGAGGAGAAATTTGGTGGAGTTCTTCAACACTCTGATGCTCATAGGCAGAAAAATTCTCAGAATTTTGTGAGCTGCAGAAACCCACCAACCTCCTGTGCAAATTGAGGACAAGTTCTGGAAATTCTGCTTTTGCTTTTCTGAATGTGACTTTTGTGATTTGAATTGATGTCCTTTCTAAAAGCAAGAGTTTGAATTGATTCCTCTTTATCTTGGACACTAGACAACCAGGATTGTGACTCAAAAATCCCCACATATTTTATGGTACTTATCCATGCAAGCTTGGGGTACACATAGTTGTCTTGTTTTTCGGGTTTTTCACAATTTCCTTTGAGCGATCTTGTCGAGGTTTTTGTTGGAGTATTTTGGGGGAATTTTTATTTGCGACCATTCACCCCCCTCTGTTCGCCATCTCGGTCCTTCAACTTGGTCATGCATCCACAAGGAGTAATATCCCTTTCTTTTGGAAATATGTCACCTGAGAAAGGAATTCTATTTGGATCCATATTTGTTAGAATTATTGACAGCGATCCATTGGAATGGAAGGCAAAGAAGAGTTACATGAGCAAGGCTGGTTCACTCAAATCTGTCCATCCATTTGATCATGATGCTGCTGCTAATAACGACAAGTAACATATCCTTGGGCTATATGGATGGAAAGATATTGAAGTCTAGTTTCTAGCATTTCAAACCGTGCATCATTTGGACTTCCAAGGTGGGAGTTATGACTGTTTTGGTGGGAGTTGCACAGGCTGTCAAAAGTTGCGCGAAACCATATCTTGCTGTCCAACTTCCAAGGCATTGAACCTTTTATCTACCCAAGAAAACTCCTTTAGTTTCTTGTATAGTTTCACACCTAAGCTAGGAGGGATGTTCCTAGTATAAATACTTATGTATTTCCATCCGGAATGGACTTTTGGATGATCAGAAATAGACAGCATAAGCCATGGTTGTTTATGGCACAAATACCATGTGTTCTTGATAAGTTCTTCCCGTTCTTGGGTTTGTTAGTGTTGGTGCAAGTCAAGAACGGCATGTTCTTGTGATTGTCCACTGAATCTATACGATTCCTCCACTCAATTCGCGTTCTTGTGTTGATCGCGGTTTGTGTGACCAGTTTCTCGCTTTTGAATTGGCTCTTTTGCCGTTTGAGTGCGAGCGTAACGAAGCTATCGTCGTTGTACCGTGAAAGATTGGGCCATCTTTGCTCAACAGCAGGTTGGGTCTTCATCATCTGGTATCAGAGCTTTCGTTGCTCACGGTACGTACGAATTCTTGTCGCTGATTTCAGATTGCTAGCAACAATGTCGGGGGCAAACCATCACGTTGGAGAAAATGAAGAAATTGTTGAGGAGCAGCTGCCAATTAACCCCAATCTTCCCACTGCTACGCGTGCTCAGTTTGAGGCCGCGTCGATCTTCTATCATGAGCGGGAGAATCGGCCGTGGTGAGTGAACTTGATGCACACCGCATCACGATGGGTTCAATGATGTCAATGCCAATCTTCGCCGTTTGGAAGAGATGCTACTGCCACTACAAGGAGATGACGCACCGAGGCAGCAAGCACATGTTCGCGGTCGACGTGCTAGCTCACATTGCAGCGATGAACGGGACTTTGGAACTGATTTGGAGGACAACATATCTGAAGCTCGATCTGATTTTCGTCGTAATCGACATAATCACAATGACCATCAAGGTGCTAGACATGGAGGAATTCATAGGAGAGGTGTTGATCGTGAGGTGGATGGTATTGGTCATGTAAGAATCACCGTACCGGAATTCAAGGGGCGTGCTGATCCGGAGGAATATTTGGAGTGGGAGATGCGAGTCAATCAAATTTTTGACAACCATCGCTACTCCGAAGAAAAGAAGGTTCGTGTTGCTTCCATTGAGTTCACCAAATATGCTATTATTTGGTGGGATCAATTGAATCGTGCAGGGGAGCATCCATATACTTGGGAGGAGATGAAGAGAATCACGCGTTCTCGCTTTGTACCAGCGCACTACACTCGAACGTTGCACACAAAGTTGAGGCGGCTATATCAAGGTGATAAATCTGTTGATGAGTACTATCAAGAAATGCAAATACTCATGATCCGTACAGCTATTCGTGAGTCCGCGGATGCCACCATGACAAGGTTCTTTGAAGGGCTGAATGAGGATGTGCGAAACCGTGTTGATTTGATGCAATTCAATACCGTACAAGAGCTACTTCATCAAGCGCAGCGTGCGGAACTATGGTTGAAAGACGCACACAAATCTGTTGTGCATCATGGACGTGTCACTTCTAGTGGTTGGCGGCGCTCGTCACAGCAAGTTAGCGAAGGTGGTTCTTCGTCTATGCCGGTTGCATCAACAAAACCAAGTGGATCATCTCCGAAAGAAGCAGCAAGAGCAGTAGGGACAGCAAGCAAGGATTATTCCAAAGCTGATACTGGTGCCTTCTCTACCACTAGAACTCGAAATATTGAGTGCTTCAAGTGCAAGGGCAGAGGACACATAATGAAAGATTGCCCAAATTTAAAGGCAGTAATGCTTACCACCGATGGAAAGTATGTTTCAGAGAGTGATGCAAGTGAGAAATCAGATATGGTAGGTGAAGAACATGATGATGTGGTTCATTGTGACCCTGAAGATGGACAATGTTTGATGGCTCAGAAGGTGGATCGTGATAGTGCTCCAATTGTGGAGAAGGGACAACGACGTGCTATTTTCCAAACCGAATGCAAGATCAAGGGAAAACGGTGTAAGCTTGTGATAGATGGAGGAAGCTACAATAATGTGATTAGCAAGGATGTGGTTGATGCTTTGAAATTGACCACACAGCGCCACCCAAAGCCATATTACATGAAGTGGCTTCATAATGTTGGTAAGCTCAATGTGACCCATAAGGTGCATGTACCATTTTCCATCGATGGATATGAAGACAAGGTGGAGTGCGATGTCGTTGCAATCATGCTAGTCAAATTCTTTTGGGGCGTCCATGGCAATTTGACCGGAATGCTACGCACCAAGGGAGGACTAACCGCTATACATTTATGCATCGAGGGGTGTTTGTTTCTTTGCTGCCCAAAAGTGAGAATGATATTCATTGTGACATCCTCACTAAGCTAAAGAGTGTTTTGAAGAACAACTCGAAACCGAGGACGGTTTCGCTTGAAGAGGGACGGGATGATGCGGATATATCCTCTATTGTTGTATCGTCTCATGACTTTAAGTCTACAAATAATCACATTACTTGTTTTGCTACTGCTAAAGTGCAAGTGAGTCACAAGACCGATGCAGATTGTGTTGATAATGTGCTACAGGCTGAGAATTGGAATGCAAACCTTGGAGAGAAGAAAGGTGACTTGGTCATGCATCCACAAGGCGTAATATCCCTTTCTTTTGGAAATATGTCACCTAAGAAAGGAATTCTATTTGGATCCATATTTGTTAGAATTATTAACAGCGATCCATTGGAATGGAAGGCAAAGAAGAGTTACATGAGCAAGGCTGGTTCACTCAAATCTGTCCATCCATTTGATCATGATGCTGCTGCTAATAACGACAAGTAACATATCCTTGGGCTATATGGATGGAAAGATATTGAAGTCTAGTTTCTAGCATTTCAAACCGTGCATCATTTGGACTTCCAAGATGGGAGTTATGACTGTTTTGGTGGGAGTTGCACGGGCTGTCAAAAGCTGCGCGAAACCATATCTTGCTGTCCAACTTCCAAGGCATTGAACTTTTTATCTACCCAAGAAAACTCCTTTAGTTTCTTGTATAGTTTCATACCTAAGCTAGGAGGGATGTTCCTCGTATAAATACTTATGTATTTCCATCCGGAATGGACTTTTGGATGATCAGAAATAGGCAGCATAAGCCATGGTTGTTTGTGGCACAAATACCATGTGTTCTTGATAAGTTCTTCCCGTTCTTGGGTTTGTTAGTGTTGGTGCAAGTCAAGAACGGCATGTTCTTGTGATTGTCCACTGAATCTATACGATTCCTCCACTCAATTCGCGTTCTTGTGTTGATCGCGGTTTGTGTGACCGGTTTCTCGCTTTTGAATTGGCTCTTTTGCCGTTTGAGTGCGAGCGTCACGAAGCTATCGTCGTTGCACCGTGAAAGATTGGGCCACCTTTGCTCAACAGCAGGTTGGGTCTTCATCAGCATGGCTAGAATTTCCTGAGGCTAGCCAATAAACAGAAAAATATTCAGTAGTTAAAAATAATATTACAGACGGTTCCATATAAGAAATCGTCTGTAATACACTGTTGTCATCACTGACACATGTTTATAGACGATTCACAAAACCGTCTATGATGAACTTTCAGAACTGTCTGTGATGACTTTTTCTGTAGTAGTGGGTTTATCTAAATTTTTCCAGATTTTATTCTTATGTGATTTTGACTTTTGCATTTTGGAAAAGAGAAATCCAATCAATATAGAATGGATGACAAGAATCCAAAAAAATTAGAAAAGATGGAAATCATAATTCCAATTAAAATTTTTATTTTATATCTTATATGATTTTGAATTTCAAAGTTTGAAAATAATAGTTTTGGCATTAAAAGCATTTATCAAAAACAAAAAATCATAGAAAAATAGAAATTCATAATAAAATCATAATTCTAATTGAAATTTAATATTTTCTTTATTTTGGCATTTTTCTGGGATGTTAAAATTACACTCAAAATAGCATCTAGTCAACGAGAAAAACATTAAAACAAGTGCAATAACCCTCAGCCATTCACAAATAACCGTTTAAGAAAATTGTGAATCTTGTCACCAACTGCATTGCTCGTAGTGACCTATATGCGGCACTGGTCGTCACGGAACGTCACATATCAATTTCCTTTTTTCCTCTAGTTGTTGACGCTGCATAAAAACGTTGTCTTTTTTTTTTCCTTTTGAACTGTATGCTGCAGATCCATCTCCGTATAGAAACACATACAAAGGGACACAAAATTAAGATTCTTTATCATCATGCGACTACAACAAGATGAGTTCGGTCTTCGATCTAGTGGCGAAACTTAGTGATAAAACTTTGTTTTGTCACTATTAATTAGAATTACATTAATTGACGACTAAATAAAGTTTTCTTACTACTTCGTCGATTATTTAGGACAAAATACGACAACTACCACATTTTTAAATAGTGACAAAATGTTAGTTCGTCGCAGAACGAATTAGTAGTGATGTAAAGTGAAAAACAATAACGTTGTACTACTTTATGTAAAAATAGTGACAAAATGTTATGTCGTCGCAGGACACCCTAACAGTGCCGATTTTACGGTAATTGCAAATTGTCACATTGTCACAACTTCATTTATAATTAATAGCAAAATATTATGTCATCGCAAGAAACCTTGTTAGTGATATATCAGTAGTCACTACCTTATTTATAATTAATGACAAAATATTATGTGGTCGCATGGTACATTAGTAGTATTGATGATTATTCGGTAACAAACTGTCAAGTTACCACAATTTTATTTATATAATCAGTCGATATTACGCCGTCAAAATACACCCTGGTAGTGATGAACGCCAGTTATCACTATTTTAGTTTTATTTAGTGATATAATATTATGTTGTCACACGACACGACACTTCATCTTTTTCTGAACGAGATGAGCCCAAGACATGCACATGCACCCAGCTGGTCGATCCATCAACGCCAGGCCAGCAAGCTAGCACGCAGCAAGAACACGCAGTGTTTGAGGTTTTAACCGGCTGCCGGACCTGCCTCGGCGTCGTACTTAAACGCCCTGCAGCACGCGCAGCAGAGGCACCGGTTCTTCCCGCTCGTCGTCTTACGCTTCGCCGCTCTGTTCCTCTCCTCCTCGGCCTTCCTCTCCTTCGCCATCTTCACCCTGTTCTTCATGCGCTCCGTCACCGGCAGGGAGCCCTTCTCCGCCAGCTTGTACAGGCACGGCATCGTGAACAGCAAGATGTAGCAAATGTTCGGCAGTATCCTACACCAGTACAGGAACGTGAGAGAATGAACATATATACAAGAACTTGAGCATGCACTGATCGAGGTATGTAATTAATGTACGTGCCATTAGTTTTTTTTTAAAATGTACGTACCTGGCCATGTAGATGACGCAGACGAAGAGGAAGCAGGTGAGCACGATGATGTAGATGGATGAAGGCATGTTGCGGGTGGATCCGGCGATGTAGGCGCCGACGAGGCTCATGAGGTCGATCATGGTGGTGAGGGTGAGCGCCGCCACCTTGGCCTCCGACCGGTAGAACCTCTCGTTCAGGAGCAGGAGGATGATCACCAGGGACGTCACGAACGCCGTCGCGTTGAAGTAGTAGAAGGTCAGGTACCTCTTGACGCTCTGGTCGTTCATCACCGGGTTGCCGGCGCCCTGGCCATCCTGCCAGAAGCCGCCGGGGGGGTTGAGCCCCGCCTGGTACGTGACCGAGGCGGCGAGGGTGGCCAACACGATCAGCCACCCACGCATCTCCTTGAGCCACTCCTTGTGCGACGCCTCCTTGTCTTGTGGGTCGTCGCCATCGACGTTGATTTCACGGTGGTGGTGGGGGTGTTCGTCGGACATTGCAGGCTTGCAGCGTCCGTGCGTGTCGACGTTAGCCAAATTAGCTTGATAGCGTAGTCACTAGAGAACATGCTACATATAAGCACTTGGTTTCTGCCTTCGCCAAGATTCGTGCGTGCGCAAATGTTCAAGGGACCCAATGAATTCTAGCTTTGCTCAAGGATTACGATAGGTAGAATGCTGGCCGGGCTTTTTCCTGGTTAATTGGCTAATTCCATGGATCTTCCGACAAAAGAGTCCATACAGGGTGTGTTCATTCCTACATATCGCAAGAAAGGAATGGAAACTATTGTAATAGAACAGATATGATAAATTAGTCACCTTCCCTTTTCTTTTGTGTTGTTAATTACTACTTGTAAACTTCATAGGGGTTCTTAAGAGTTTCAGTGTACGGACGATTCCCAAGTTTCCCTAAAAGATGATCAAAGGAGGTAATTAGTTAGCTTACATCGCCTCTTGTTATGACTTCCTGGGAGGGAAAGAACAAATGTGAGGCACGTTCGTGACGGAAAAGGAACAAGATTATATAGGTTCGTCAAGCATCAAGTGTTGCTTGCGTACATAACATATTCTACAGCTTTGGTCCCACACGCTCCATATATGGATGGTGCGAATCAAGAGTTGATTAATTTGAATGCTAGGAGATTCCAAGAGGCAAGAGTTGTATTGTTAGAGATAATCTTGACATGCATCGGAGATTTAGAGTTTTAGTTTTAGAAGTATCAAACTATGCAAGTTTTGTCTGAGTCTGTTAAGATTAGGAGTTTGGATTGCTATCCAGTTAGCATGTAATCTCTAATATAAATAGCAATAAAAAATCAGAAAAGTCTGAGCAGTTGCATAGGCCAGCAAAAACATTTCCTGGTAGTTCCTACAATTGGTATCAGAGCTCCGGGTTCAAAACCCTAATTGCTGCCCAGGAGGAGGAGACTCCCAGGGCGGTCAACCGCGCGGCACAACATCGACT
This sequence comes from Otatea glauca, assembly GCA_036346275.1. Taxonomy (NCBI): domain Eukaryota; kingdom Viridiplantae; phylum Streptophyta; class Magnoliopsida; order Poales; family Poaceae; genus Otatea; species Otatea glauca. The sequence continues at coordinate 31,278,762 of CM070716.1, read as the reverse complement.
GGCTTGTGTTCTGCGAGGATGTGTCCCTCCCGAGGCGGCGCGTACAAGGTGATGGGAACGGTGGCCCGATCTTCCGACAGGTACTAAGTCGATTGGTGGAGAACTCGACGTTGACGATCCGGCTTCCAATCAGAACGGATTCGAACCCTGCAATCGCTACACCACTACTCCTTTGGTTATCAACTACGTACAAACACGGTTGACCTCGCCAAGAAGGCTTATCCCTCCATGCAAATCGAGAACACAAGCAAGAACAGGTAGGTGCAATCTGAATATTGCTAATTACTAATAAAGAACTAGAAATTGGGGTTCCACAAACCGAACAAATGGCGAAACTGTCAAAACCAGAATAATCTAAGCAAAACACATCTATTCTAGTGACGGATACTGAATATATATGAGGATGAAGGCAAGGGAAGCGGTCAAGGGGATGGCCGTGCAACGCTAGGTCGTACAAGGCCTTTGGGCCCAAGTGGAGGTGTTGCAGCACCCGGCAGATTATGTTCGTCATATAGTTTTGATGATTTTTGTCGACCTAGAAGGAGTTTGAATGTGAAACCACTTCTGTTGGAAAGCTCTCATCGTGGGCTTGTCCGTAGAGTCCAAGAAGGTATCAATCGGACTACGTATGACACAAATATGGTCATTTTATGTTGTACTTCTCCTGAGGTCCGAACTGAACTCGTGAGCGAATTGGACTTGATCTCAGACTAGTCTTGGAGCTTCAAAAGTTGTTGGGCCCTTGTTTTGGCTTGAGGTAGAAATATGGCTTGCTGGGCCGACATAGTCACATCATCCTCCCCTTCTTGATTTTGAATCCTCGACTCAAGCTCATTGGCTTGCAAAATGTTAGTAACAAGAGGCGGCAAAGAAACAAGCATACCCTTTGTTTGTTGATATTGTGGTAAATTAAAAGAAGATTTAAAAACTATACAAATATAAACTCGATGCACTATGTACTTTCCTTTATCATTATGTTTGCCAATAGCATGAAAACTGACACTCACTACTGTAGAAATCATCTCAGACGGTTCAAAATCGTTATCTCTGACGGTTTTATGAACCATCACTAACAATATGTCAGTGATGTAAGGGCGCATCACAGACGGTTTTCGAACTGTCTGTGAAAATAATCATTACAGATGGTTCTAGTTTAGAACCGTCTGTGATGGGGACTCATCACAGACGGGTTTAACTAAAACCGCCTGTCATACATAAATATCACAGACGGTTTCTAAATAGAACCGTCTGTGATTCTCTTTTTTTTCCTACACCCCAGCAGAACTTCCATCATTAGTATGTGTTGTTCAAAATTTTCTTCTACTTAGGTATTTTCGCAACTAAATTTATAAGGCACAACCAAGTTATAGATTTAGTAATTGAATATCTAAACTTCCTAGATGCATCGAGACAACAGCTTGTCTGATCAAGATCGTTTTAAAATATGAAATTTTGTAGCACTTTCATCTCTTTCTTATTATAATATTTTTATGGATTCTAAGGTAAAATCCATTTCATTCCGCAGTTTGTTATGAACGCTGTCATGCTCTGATTTATCATTTCCACTTCATCCTCATCCCCGAACGAGAATACCGTAGGCAGCCATGCTTCTTAAATTATTGAGTTGATTAAGTCATCATATGGAGTTGATTAAATTATCGTATAGTGCCATACGATAATTTAATCAACTCCAACTTCTACTAGAGTTTGCAAGGGACAAAATTCCATAGCAATCTAGATTCCAAAGAACTTCCTGAACCAGGAATCTCACAAGAAATTTTTTTTCTCAACCGTAATCCTCAATTTCACCCACTAGAGGCTCAATCAAAATAATTAATATGCCAAATCCCCACATCGAACATATCATACCACTATCGCCAGATAGTCTGATGCAACTCAGAAAAACTTTCTTTGGTATTACCGGAGAAGACCTCATTCTTGGAAAATCATGGTTCCAAATTCTTGGCTCAACTTTAGATTCCCTTTTTAACTTCAATCTAATTTCCCATCTAGAACTTCTTATCCCAATTCATCTTATTCATGACAACAAGAATGACACGAGGCTTTTCATTATAACACGCCTCTAAAACATATCTTAACTAATCACTCATACTATCCGTTAAAAATCTCGAGTTCCAAACTTGAACCCTCAAAGAATCAAGTACACAAAATCCCATCTTTTCCAATTATTTGACACTTTCATCAAAAGGATCATACCCAATTAATGCCATCGAAGGAAATAACCCACTTGTGGCATAATTTTTTTCTTTTTCCTTTTCCAATCGCATGTCCACAATATAAGATTTTTATTCTATCCCCTCCCGGGCCTATCTCATACACAGAGACAACTAGGTAAGACAAATGTTCACGACAGAACATTCTTCATCAAAATTACTATCACCTTCACTACCCCCAACGATACTCTCGACAAAATTTGAACCAAGACATCAACAATCTCCATCATAATTCACCCTTAAATCACTAATGGCCAACACCTATCCCAAGCTAGGATCATAGATCATTACCAAACCACAAATGGTTCTCTTCTTAAGAGGGTCTCGCCCTCACACTTTCCCTCAAATAACCAAGCCCAAGAGTATAATCCTCTATTATACTCAACAAGATATCATAATCATTCATATTCTTATCTCAGGCTAGAACGTAAATAAAATATAATTCTCTTTAACCAAAAGAACCACATACATCACCTTGAATCCAAAGCGCTAAAACTTACCTTGGAGAGAACTCGACAAATCCCACTGATCACTCATTTTCTTTTCCCAAGCCAAAATGCAAAGGAACACTCAACTCTCTTACCTCACATAAACCACTTCATCAATTTCAAATCAATACGATAAAATTTCACATCAGGGAGAAACTCAAATTAAAGGAGAAACCCCACACCAATCTTTGGCAGAAACCCTCATAAAAACTAAAAACAAATCAGCTCGCTTTCACCAAAGCAAAACCTCTCATGTTTAACCAAAACCAACATTTTGGAAGAAAAAACCGATTCCCAAGTCAAACATCTGCACTCATAACCACCCCATTTTCTCTTCTTTTTTAATTAAACCCAACTCTAGTCAAAAATAGAGTTACCAATATTTTCAGCTCAAGAACTTCTAACACATCCCATTATGTCTGTTTGTTTCCTTTAAATATTAATTCCAAGGTTAATCTGTTTTTGTACACTAAGAAGCACGATCCACACACACACTCTCAAGTGTAAATCCCACATCCATAACTTAAGCTAAATAACTTAGCTAAGACAAAAGATTGGCATGGTTCAATGAAATTAAATATTCCAAGAACCAACAACCGATTACTTCATAATTACTCTTTCATCCTCATTGTCGACCATCAAAACCAATTCCGCAACTTCACAAAATGCAAACTAATTGGGGGAGTTCTATTGCACACTAATCAGAACTCCTTAACCAAAAGGCATGCATCCCCAAAAGATTATACGATCAATTGAATCTGTAAACCCTTAAAAGAAGGTTCACCTCGAGTCCCACCATTTCTAGTATTCAAATACGCTTGCCATTAGAGGTTTCGTATTCACCAAGGGTATCCGGAAAAGCCCCAACAGGTTTTAACATAAATTACAAAACCCAATCTTCCTTTAATTGCCTTCTCCTATTCATATAATCACCACTAATCCTACTATCATCAAACCCTAAACCAAGTCTATCCCATGACAATCAACCATGAGAACTACGTCATCAACTCTTTCTTTTCAACACATTTAACATAATAGTTAATTCAACATAAGATAGTGCATCAACATTTTTTTTCTGGTCTACTAACCATCCCGAGCCAACAATCATACAACTATATGTTCCAAGTTTAAGACACATCGTTTCAACGATAATTTTGGCATGATCAACAAATAACTTTCATATAACCCATAAGTCAACATTTTAGTATTCCAAGTTTATTCAACCGATAAATAACTCCAACTACTCGTCATGATCTCCACGAGACATATTTCATAAATAAGGCCCCAAGACAATCCTTCGTCAAGGACAAATCCCAAGCACCAATACAATCATTCCATATATCCTCATTCTTTGATTACACAACGATTAAGTCATTCTGTTGATTCATAGTATTGACTAACCCATACGCAACATAGACCAACAAACCTCATGACTTTACACCATCACACTCTAATGCTTTACACCAACATCTAGCTATAGTAAGGCCATCAAATGGATCATTAATGGCCTTACCGGAACACAAATCTCGAACTCTCAATTAATTTCATGACTCGCAACAATTCGCATAAAAATTATAATCAACTTTCACCTTAGATCACTTACCATCTCAATTAATCTTTCTCTACCAACACAATAATTTAGGTTGTCTTTAAACAACTAACAAATTCACTTTAACAGAATCAGTAACCCACATCATTTGAAGGCTCTACTACTCATCATACACTTAACGTCTTGAACATCCTCGTGGGTCACACACTCAACCTTCAAGGAACCACAGTTCTTAAGCACAAACAACATTAATAAACATCTTTCTTTCCAGAAAAACCCCAACCATAAATCACAAGGGAACTCAACTCTCAATTTCCCAAACTCTGGCATACAAAAGCTCTTCAAATAAACCTCAAGATTTACAACTTCCACAAGGAAGAAAGATGCAAGGATGCTTTCATGAAAGGAAAACCAAGTGATCAACGAATCCCTTTTTATGGTGAAGCCCTAACACCAAAATCCGCATAACTTAAGTTTTACAACAGAACTTCAATAAGCATCCTTGAACTCAAAGAATGACAAAACAGTAGCAATAACATTCAAAAAAAAGAATCATCACTAATCTTTTCGCCTTGTCTCCAACCGTCAAGGACAAAAGAACAAAGCTGAAAACCTTTCGGCTTAACCAGTTAACTTAAACATATTGATTCAAATAATTCTTTCATAATCAAAGCAATATGCAACAATAAATTTAGCATTCAACATCAAAGCTCAAATACAACATTTAGGCGCAATGCAATGGTACCCATACCCTTCCTACTATGCATCAAAGTATGTCAAGTTTTAAATTAGTTAACCACTCTAATTTAGATTTTAAGGTTATTGCCCAAAGGCCAAATTTTAAAAGTAGATACCTATGCCATGTTTCTAAATTCACATAGTAAAATTTTAGTTTACTCTAGAGTAAATTACTAAATTCACATACCACAGACCTAAAGCCCGCTCTGATACCAACTGTAACACTCCGGCACCCCACATGCCCCAAATGTTACACCCTCAAGCAACCATAATCACAAATCACTAGAGAAGAACAGCAAAACAACCTAAACATGCTAGTAGGCGGCCGAACTTTAATAAAACATTTCGGCAACACCTCCCCTATTAACATGGACATCCACTCAGCAGACAAAAGACAATATTCAATCTAACAACAATAACAACAACAAGCCATGTTATCCATTAACCATCATGACCAACTAAGCACACAACTAAGCATAATAACATGAAAGAGCAACAATATTCAAAAGATAACTATGGTGCAATTAAAGAGGAACTACAAGTATCAACACCATAACCCAAGGAAGTAAACTAACATACCACCAACTACTTACAAGCTACCTATTCAAAATCAAATTCTTTTAAATCTAGCACCTCTTCCAAAGAGAGATGATTCAACTATTTCAACTACATTAAGGCATTGTGAGTGAAGTGAAGCTATTTCCCATCCCGGCGAACTGTCCTCATAGTACCTAAAAAAAATTAAACAAACAAGCGTGAGTCCAAAGACTCAGCAAAATGTATCACGAAACCATTTAACGCAATTAAATCAGCGGCATGAGCATTTTTCTTATCCAAATCAACAAAAATGTGAAACAATAATAATGTCAACACCATTTACCTCTTTCACTTCATTGCTTAATTCCTACACATACCTCAGTAGATCTCTTTGGATGAGTCCACGATCCTATCCCAACTTCTCACAATACCATTTAACACACAAAACTCATTGTTAGCGATGCAATGCAATGTGCATGCTCATGAATGCATCTCTCTTTTAGCTCATACCGGTATTGCCGAGTGCACACCCGTCAGTGTGCACCCTCATTCCCTTTCATCCAGTGGAGGGCGCCTACTCTTACTGACTCGCTCCCATCCACATCTGTGGATGGGACTACGAGGTAGGACTTTCGTGTTCACTAAGTGTGAACACAGAGGCCCACATCAATATGGGTCGTCTCTTCCATTATGAATGCACATATGCAATTTAACATACATAAATCACAAAGAAAATGCACTCCTTTCCAACATCCACATTTTCATCAACATGAAAATAAATACACATGCACGATATCATTTTACTCATAATCATCACTTTATCATTTTCATCATCACAACATACTCATCTGTAACAATTCATAATCATTCAACAATCCTTTTTCGATATAAACATACTCATAAATATACCAATGTGGCTAGCATAAACATAATCAATAATATTAGCAAGGAGATGGTATCCTAGCAATCATACTAATTGATACACTTGCCTTTAACCTCATGAAGCGGTGTGGCGCGAGGTTGAAGCCACACCTCCTGAAAAAAAAATCACATATTCATGCATCTCAAAACAAAGCAATCAAAATTCAAGCAACAATTAATAATAACTCTTTCACTCTAAGCGTAACGCGCTTTAAACTTCCTCATTTAGACTAATTCATCCTCTCACACAATTCCAACTCAACTTCATACACCAATTCAACACTAAAACCAATACGGCCATACCGGACAGCAGCCACTCAAACAATCATAACTTTTGCTTCGCTTGACCAAATTGAGTGAACCCATATCCTAATAAATCACAAGAGGATAATCTTCAACTCTACTATAGCCATTTATTCAGGAGATACAGCGAAAATTCCCAGATTTGAAATGAACAGAGGTTACATGCATTAACTCTAGTTTTGAACAGTTTGAACAGCAGTTAGAGAAATGATCATAACTTCCAATTGGCTAAGTAAACATTTGCATTCTTGGGCTCCAAACGACCAGAAGAGGATAATATACAACTCTACTATGGCCATTTATTCAGGAGATGCATAAATAATTCCCAGATTAGATATGAACACAAGTTATATGCATTGACAGTAGTTCTGAACAGAAGGTACTAAAATGAGCATAACTTTTAATTGGGTAAGAAAAAACTTGCATTATTGGGCTCAAAATGACCACAAGAGGATAATCTACAATTATCATATAGCCATTCATTCAGGAGATGCATTTAAAGTCCTCGAATTACACTCTGAACCTCAGTCTAAAATCTGAACTTTCAGCAGCTTCAGATTTCAGGATAACAACTTCAAAATAGCATAACTAATGATTCTTGAATCCACATCAAGCAAACAATGACATTTTATTAATCTAAAGGAAATTTCCTAACTCTATCTAGGCAAACAAAAATTCTAATTCGGCTTGAATCTAGCTCTAAACAGCAGTTTAACATTTCAGCTATCAACACGAGCACAATCAGGACAGCCAGCACTAAAATGACCATAACTTTTGATTGGCTGAACGAAATTTAGTGTTATTAGTCTCAGATTAAAGGGGATTCGACTAGATACAACTTTCTCTATAGCCAAATGTTCAGAAAATGCTTTTAACTAGCTCGAAACGCAAACCTAACAGACAGGCAAAACTCAGCCCGAAAACAGCAGTTTTCCCCCCAAACCCTAGAACCACTTTTCCCTCCAAAACTTCAAAATCCCCAACCCTAGAACCCCCATACCAGCAAGATACCTCCATTAGCACAGCATGAACCCTCTCAAAACTACCAAATACTCACCACCTAGCTCATGAGGAAGAAGAGGGGGAGGAGAAGCTGCAGCTCGCTGCTGCTGCTCCTGAGGGGAGGAAGAGGCGCTGATTGGGGAGGGAGGAGGCGCCAGCAAGGGGAGGAATCGCCAGGAAGAAAGAAAGAGAGGGAGGGCTGTCGGGTGATGGGGGTGAGGGAGCAGCCGGCTGGAGGAAAAGAAAGGAGAGGGAGTCAGGTGGGGGATGAGGAAAGGAGGAGGTAAGGGGAAAAGAAAAAGGGGGGTGGGGAAAGGAGGAGGTAAGGGGAAAAGAAAAAGGGGGGTGGGGAGAGAAAAATTGCAACCGCGATCAAAAAATTTTCGTCCGCGACATTACAGTTAAGTTGAACTTTCACCTAGAACAAAGTTTACACTCATCCACAACTGAACAATGGACTATGCCTTGAATTGACAGTTTTGTGCGAACAAGTTTCACTAAAATCCTTTACTGATACTAGGCTGCTAAATGCATCCCGTCAGTTTGGAGCTTATAAGTCATACTCATGAGCCTCTAGAGATCACCCAATCTCATAGACTATGACTAACAGTCGAACTCATATAGGTGTATTCCTCATAAGATGTTCTGTAGGACAACATCTCTGCTTATCAAAGCCACTCGGAATACATTAAGGTATAACCAACCTGCCATACAGAATAGGAGAGTTATTGCATCTCAAACGGAGTGGGCTAAGTACAGAAGTACTCTCCTCTCAGCCAGTCACTAACTTGTCTCAACATCCTAATTCACGGGATCTCCGATCAAATAGAATGAGTTACCACTAAGACATGACTTTATGTGGGTCTCAAGCCCATCTCCCTCGATGCTTCATCTATCACATTCCATGATAGTCCCTTTGTAAAAGGATCTGCCAAGGTTTTAGCCGTCTGGACATAGTCCAACGCTATAACTCCGGAGTTTCTCATTTTCCTGACAGACTTCAACCGCCTCGTAACGTGCCTTCATGACTTCATGTTATCGGTTTCTCAACCACCGGTAAGTCCATCACAAGTTCACACAGCCAGTCGGCTTCCACAGAGGCGGTATCTAATGCTGTGAGTTCTGCTTCCATTGTAGACCTTGTTAAGATGGTCTACTTGCAAGACTTATAGGACACAGCTCCACCACCCAATATGAACACATATCCACTTGTGGCTTTTATTTCATCAGCATCAGATATCCAGTTTGAATCACTATAACCCTCAAGTACCCTAAGGTACCCGGTGTAGTGAATTCCATAACTTGATGTCCCTTTTAGATAGCGTATTACTCTCTCAAGAGCATGCCAATGATCATCTCCCGGGTTTGAAACAAACCGGCTTAGTTTGCTCACAGCAAACGAGATATCAGGCCTCGTTGCACTAGCTAAATACATCAGTGAACCAATGATTTGGGAATATCTCAATTGATCCTTTGCTATACGTTGGTTCTTTCGTAATAGCACACTTGGATCATACGGCGTTGGAGCAGGTTTGCAATTGCTATAGCCAAAGCGACTCAACACCTTTTCCACATAATGGGACTGCTCAAGAGTAATCCCACTGTCACCTTCTCTTAACAACTTAATGTTTAAGATGACATCCGCTACTTCCAAATCTTTCATTTCAAAGTTTTCGGACAAGAAGTCCTTGACTTCCTTAATCACATTAAGGTTCGTCCCAAAAATCAGTATGTCATCAACATACAGACACATAATCACTCCTTCACCCCCACCATAGCGGTAATACACACATTTGTCAGCTTCATTCACAACAAAGCCGGCAGATGTTAAAGTTCTGTCGAACTTCTCGTGCCACTGCTTAGGTGCTTGCTTAAGGCCATACAAAGACTTCAACAACCTACACACTTTTCCTTCATGACCCTTTACTACAAATCCATCAGGCTGATCCATATAGATTTCCTCTTCCAAATCTCCATTAAGGAAAGCCGTCTTTACATCCATCTTATGAATGATCAGACCGTAGGGCAAACCAAAGATAGTAGTACTCTAATAGTGGTCAATCCGCAACAGTGAGTAAGTATCAAAGAAGTCCTCGCCTTCTTTACAGGTATAACCCTTGGCCACAAGCCTTGCCTTGTACTTCTCAATCGTACCATCAGCCTCGACTTTTTCTTGAACACTCACTTACATCCTCTGAGTTTACACCCATATGGACGATCAACAACTTCCCAAGTTCCATTGCTCAAGATGGAATTCATCTCACTGGACCGCTTCCTTCCAATAGTCGTCACGAGATGAATAAGCCTCATCAATGGTTCTTGGAGTATCATCCACTAGATATACAATGAAGTCATCACCAAAAGACTTTGTAGTCCTTAGTCTCTTACTCTTACGTGTTACTTCATTGTCCTCATCTGTTAGATTTTCCTCAAAAATGGGCTCAAATTGTATAGGAGTGGAAGGTTTAGGAGAGAAGACAGATTCTTGGCTAGATGAGCTAAGTGTCTCTTTCATAGGGTATAAGTCTTCAAAGAATGTGGTATCATTGGACTCAAAAATTGTACCTTCACTCATATCAGGTACTCCAGATTTCACTATTAAGAACCTATATCCAACGCTGTGGAAACATAACCAATAAAGACACAATCAACGGTTTTTGGTCCAAGTTTACGCTTCTTTGGGATAGGCACATTCACTTTAGCCAAACAGCCCCAAGTACGTAAATAAGAGAAATTTAATCTTTTCCTCTCCCATTCCTCGAATGGTGTGATTTCTTTATTCTTTGTAGGAACCCTGTTTAGGACATGACAAGCAGTCAATATAGCCTCACCTCACCATTCCTTGGAAAGTCGCGCTGTTTCTAACATGGTGTTAACCATCTCAGTTAGAGTACGGTTCTTTCTTTCGGCAACCCCGTTTGATTGGGGCAAATAGGGAGGCGTCCTCTCATGGATTATTCCATGTTCCTCGCAGAATAAATTAAACTCACTAGAAAAGTATTCTCCACTACGATCTGACCTAACCCGTTTGATTTTTCTCTCAAGTTGGTTCTCAGTTTCAGCTTTATAGATCTTAAAAAAATGAAACGCCTCATCTTTTGACTTTAATAAATACACATAGCAATATCTAGTAGAATCATCAATCAAAGTCATGAAATACCTCTTACCACCCTTTGTCAACTCCCCGTTCATCTCGCATAAATCAGTATGAACTAGTTCTAACGGTGCCAAGTTTCTCGCCTCAGCTGCCTTGTGAGGCTTGCGAGGTTGCTTAGATTGCACACACACTTGACACTTAGAACCTTTGACTTGGGTAAATTTTGGGATTAAATTCATACTGGCTAACCGCATCATGCAACCAAGATTAATATGACAAAGTCGTGAATGCCAAATATCAGTCTCATGATTACAAACATGATTCACAATTTTATTCATGTTCATCAAAGACAAGCGGAACAAGCCTCCGCTCTCATAGCCTTTTCCAATAAAAGTTCCAATTTTAGAAACAACATATTTATTGGATTCAAAAACTAGCTTAAAACCATCTCTACACAATAGACCCGTTGACAAGGTTTTTATTTATCACGGGCACGTGATGCACGTTCCTCAGTCGCACGACTTTTCCTGAAGTAAACATCAAGTCAACTGTGCCGACTCCATGTACAAATGCCTGCGACCCATTCCCCATCAACACGGAGGTAGCCCCTGTGACCTGGTAAGAAGAGAATAAGGATCTATCAGCACAAACATGTATATTGGCCCCCGTGTCCACCAATCAGGTAAACGACATACTGATAGAACGGTAGGTATTGAAACATACCCGGATGTTCTCTCCTCAGTATTGCCAATAACAACGTTTGGACTTTTTCTGCTTATTGTCTTTACGATCAGGGCAATCCTTTGCCCAATGATCAGTACCATTACAAACAAAGCAGTTTCCTTTTCCTTTATTCTTCTTCTTCTTGAAGCTAGTAGTTTAAGCGGCCTTGTTCTTGTTCTCAGGCTTTTCAGACTTATTTCTATTCTTCTTGTTGAATTGAAATGTTTTCTTTTGTACCACATTGGCACTAGAACTTTCTTTCCCACGTATATCTTTTGCCCTCGCTTTCTCCTCAACATCTAGAGACCCAATGAGACCAGCAACGCTGAACTCTCGTCTCTTGTGTTTTAGAGTAGTGGCAAAGTCCCTCCAAGAAGGTGGCAGCTTCTCAATGATGCATCGCGCCACAAACTTGTCGGGTAATGCACATGTAAAATTCTCAAGTTCTTTCGCAAAGGCTTGAACCTCATGATCCTGTTCTACTACAGAGTGGTCATCAACTATCTTGTAGTCATGAAACTGCTCCATGACATAGAGTTCACTACCCGCGTTAGAGACTCCGAATTTTGTCTCAAGTGCATCCCACATTTCTTTACCACTTGGCAAAATCATATACACATCAACAAGGTTTTCTCCCAAAACGCTAATCACGGCGCCTCTAAACAAGTTATCCGCAGCCGCGAAGGCATTCTCCAGCTCAGGAGAGAGCCCTTCCTCAGGCTGTGGCTTGCCTTGTGCAACGTGATACACGTTCATGGCAGTTAACCACAGAATCATCTTGGTGCGCCAACGCTTGTAATTTGCGCCGTCAAATACAGTTGGTTTAAGTGCGGCAGTGAAACCAGTAGTTGTAAAATTCCTAGGATAAGGTTTTTGGATTGTTGGAAATATTAGGAATTTTCTCAATATTTTAATCCACAGAATTATGTAAATCATGATTAAACAATGACACAATTCTAGTTCAAAGCCAAAGGTACTAGATAACAAATTATCTATCTCATACGCAAAGACTAATGAACAAGAAATCAACATGATTAAAACACGGTATAAGTTAATATACCCTTGAGCCGGTGTCACCATAGGCACAGGTGCAGGCGGAACGTTCTTGTTCGCCATGACGGTCAGAGTAGAGGATCACAGGTTGTCGCAGTGAAGACTTGATGCAGTGGAGAGGTCGATGCAGTCGAACGTTAGTGCAGTGCAGATGTGCTTATCGGCCTTCTATCTCAAGCAAGATCTCAAGAAGGGCGAGGTTCCGGAGGCCTGCTCCCTCCGCTACTTGTGCGCGCAAGAAAACAGAGGTGGGGAGATAAGCAATGCAACACTACAGATGGAACAATGGAGTCTTGCGGGAGAGTTCAGGACTGGCCTACGCACGTCACGTCACGTCACGTCACGTCTCGTCTCGTCTCGACTCGCACACGCCATGCCTCGGCTCGGCTCGGCGCGCGCGCGTGTGGCACAGCCTTTACCCTTTTCCACCTTGCTAATTGAGAGACGCACAACTCAACTATTTAAGTTGGTCAAACCTTCTCTCAATTACCCATATGGTACTAAACCAATTTCATGACTCCTAGTATTTTAATGGGCCTTTTGGAATTTCTATTAAATTAATTATGGGCCATCCCCATAATAATCTAACAGTTACCTGTAACCAAAACCCTGTTTGTGGTTCATTACTGTTTTGGGAACTTGGACTGGAGCACCGGCGCGCCAGCGGTGTGGCCCTGGTCGTCGTCCTTCTGCCAGAAGCCGCCGGAAGGGCTAAGGCCGGCCTGGTAGGTGATCGACGCGGCGAGCACCATGAGCCAGCCGCGCATCTCCTTGCGCCACTTCTCCCGCTTCTTCTTGCGGTCGTCCTCGTGTTGCTGCCCCAGCGGCGACTTCTGGTGCAGGTACAGCACGCCGGTGTACCCCCACCATCGGCAGGCATGGATACGATGGGGGATACGAGGACGTGCACGGGCTTGCCGCGCGTCGTCGACGGCCGCAGCGATCGGAGGTGGGCTGCAGATAGGGTCAAGGGCAGATCAAAAAAAAAAGTCAATGAGGTCATTGATATCATTATGCCCTAACTTTATTTAGGTTTATAAGTAATCATTTGTATATATAACGTGCTAATATGGATTATACATAAGGTCCTTAGGGCAATACACCTGGATCCGCCCCTGGAGAGGATCCATGGGTATCTCCACGGACATGACAGGTGGCATTTGGATGGGATTCTTGTGATCTATTTGCTCGGTTGATTCCAGCGGTTGAGCTGGAGTAGAATGATTGGCACCGATCGATGCTAAATTTTTTTTAAGGATCGGTAGGAGCTCTGTCTTTTGTTCGTGAGAGAGAATAATAAAATTTTTTACAACAAATCGTGGAAGGTTTGCCGTAGAGATTGATAGATTTAATCTTGTAATTAGGAAAGTTTATTTTAGGAAAGGTATTAGGATCTGAGTCAGCCGTGGAGTTCGGTTGCTGTGCGATTCGGTTTGACGTTCTGCTATATAAGCACAACTTGTTTAGATTGTGTAAGAATATCATGAGAAGAAGCAATTAGTCACAAAGAGCCTTGTAGCTTAGTGGTTGAGTCTGAGTTCTTGATCAGAACCAGATTCTTGATTCGTTACCTAAGATGATGCCGCGCTCTCTGGGAAGTGGTGTCACCGGTGATGAGGCGACGTTGGGTGTGATGGCGAAGGAGAGTTCCGCTGTCTCGCTGCATTATCCGATGCTCATGAAGAGCAATTATGCAGCATGTGCAATCAAGATGAAGGTCTATATGAGGGATCAAGGACTGTGGGATGCGATCGTGGACTACAACGTCGATGTGCGCAAGGATCAGATGGCCTTGGTGGTGAACTATGGAGGCATCCCAGAGGAAACGCTCTTCCTACTGGCCGAAAAGGAGACGACCAAAGCTACGTGGGAGGCGTTGAAGACGATGCATCTTGGCACCGATCGTGTAAAGAAGGCAAAGGTGCAGACTCTTAAAATTGAATTCGAGAGGCTGCGTATGACGGAGACGAAGTCAGTCGACGATTTCGCCATCCGGTTGACAACAATTGTCAACAAAATCAAATGACTTGGTGACAAGATGTAGGAAAGCTATGTGGTAAGAAAATTCCTTCGTGCAGTCTCTGGCAGGTTCCTGCAAATCGTCTCCACCATTAAGCAGTTCGGCGACCTCAAGGTGATGACGACCGAGGATATGATCGGTCATTTGAAGGCTCACGAGGAACGGATTAGGGGATCTGGCAGGGGTGAAGATGAGCACCTACTCCTAACACGCACCGAGTGGGATACTTGATCGTCAATGCGCGACGACAAGGACTCCTTCAGTGGCTCGAAAGGCGATGGTCGACGTGCCCACAAGAATAAAAAATTTGACAAGACAAAAATGAGGTGTTATAATTG
This sequence comes from Otatea glauca, assembly GCA_036346275.1. Taxonomy (NCBI): domain Eukaryota; kingdom Viridiplantae; phylum Streptophyta; class Magnoliopsida; order Poales; family Poaceae; genus Otatea; species Otatea glauca. The sequence continues at coordinate 31,263,759 of CM070716.1, read as the reverse complement.
TAATGATTATGGACATTTCGCTTCAGAGTGCCGCAAGCTGAAAGAGGTGAAAAAAGCACTCTTTACAGAAGCTTTAAGTGACAACGAACCAGCACTACTTTGATGCTATGTCAAGCAAGAGTGTTGACTCTGGGACGTTGAGGAGGTGTATTTGCCGCCCTATGTCGAGTTCGTTAAAGTTGACTCGGGTACGTTGAGGAGATGCATTCGCCATACAAAGTCAAATTCGTCGAAGATGAGTCTGAAATATTGAGGAGATGCGTTCTCCATCCTGTATCTAGTATGTGTTTAGCAAATTGTAGTTGAGACCGATTGCCTCAATAAATTAGAATTGTGTTACAAGATTAAGAGGGTGATTGATAGATTTAATCTTGTAATTAGAAAAGTTTATTTTGAGAAAGTTTGTTTTAGGAAAGGTATTAGGATCCGAGTCGGTCGTGGAGTCCGGTCGCTGTACAATTCGGTCTGACGTTCTGCTAGAACCTGTTTAGATTGTGTACGAATAACATGAGAAGAAGCAATGTAGTCACAAAGAGCCTTGTAGCTCAGTGGTTTCCGTTGCTCCTGTGAAACCAAAGTTCCTGAGCTTTGAGTCATCCTGACCGCAGATTTTTAGCAATTTTTTGGTATTTTCTTTTGTGTTCCAACAGAGATACATCGAACCCAAACAACTAGAACGCATGCGGGACCCGTAGGGCAACAAAACTTAATGGCACCTCTTAGATGAAGAAGGGTTTAACAACACAGAGAGAAAACAGAGGCAACAATTAGAAGCAACATGAAACTGATACTGATACTGATGTTGTAGCCTCTCTGTGCACTGTCAAGGCGAGTTGATGTTGTCTCCCTCCTGGTCACTGCGAGCGTCAGATTGGAATTTCGTCACGCTAAAGGAGCTGTTGCTGAGTGCCCTAGGACTTGTCGCTTTTCTTTTGGTGAAACTGATCAGCTTGGCAGTCAGTCGCTAGCGGCTTGTTTGCTGTTTCCTGTCTGTTGCCTTGCAAGCTTCCGTACGCGCCTGTTAACTGTGGTTGGTGTGGTGTTGAAGCTGCAGCAGCATATATTCTGGTTTGTCTGCAGCCTACCCATGACCTTGGAGTTTCATCATCTAATTATCAATCAGATCGCTGAACCTGTAGAAGAAATGAGGATCCCGTGTAATCTGTGCTGTACTCCCGTGCGTTGTTTTCTTGAAGTGTTGTTCACGAATTTGCCCGCTTCCTGGAACCTGCAGAAAAGATTAAAGAATGAACTGGAGCAGCCTTCTGTTCGCTATTCTCGCTAATGTACGGACCACGCAATTCACTCGTTTCGAACATCTTGAGTGATGAGACTGAATACGGACTGAACCGTATGATAAACACTGTCGAAGTTTCTACTGTTTCTTTCCTTTCATAGATTCTAAAAGACGTAGACTAGTACTCATCAACCTCTTTTCAGTACTGCTTTAGGATGCATCGACAGACAGATTCCCGCCAACAGCCTACTGATACTCCAGACTATAGCATGTTTGGGCTAATGCGCATTCATCTAAGTAATTTAGACCAGATTTGTCTTGCAAACGAGCATAGCAGTATCAAATGTGTCGCTGACTCTGGATTTGATCCGCACATTGGACACATGATACTATTGGGCCATCCTATGATGGCTAACTTATCGACTATCAAGATTCTATTATGAATGAATAGCTATGAAAAAAAATTTACACCTATTATCAAAGTTCGCTCCCAGATGATTCTGTAGTTGTGACTGTTGGTGAAGTCTATGTCACTGAAGTGAAGGGAAGCTTCGCGTTGAGCTGCTCACACTTTGTAGCTCGTGCCGACGTAGAACTACCGTAGTATTGCTGCTGCGTCCAACTGTCCAATGCAATTAGTAATTCCAGATCGTGTATTGTATTGTAGGATCTTAGGATCCTCTGCTCCTGTGATCCCGTAGTCATTTGGAATCCTACTCTACTACGTGAGATCCACAAAATATATAGCTGGCTTTCAAATACAATCAGATCACCATTCGACAATTCGATCCTACAACGCAGATCACGTTAACATGAAAATGGCCATTTAGGTGCACCTAAACGATCCTACCCTGCTGTGATAAGCCCTCGTTTTCTTTCAAAGGTTATGCTTTTACTATTTCTTTAAGCACCGAAGCACCAAAATCTCTATTAGAATTTCCAGCCGATTCTCACAGTTAAATTAAAGATCAGACGAGACCGCAACCGGACAACCCCTCCACTTGAGCCACAGCTAGCTAATTCACTTTTCGCCTAGTTTACTTCACCTGACTAGGAGCAGTACCGGGCTCAAAACTGTTATGAGATAAGATATTCGTCACCATATTCGGTTGGACTCTATCTCTATATGTGGGTAAATCTGAACTCATCTCTTGCTGTTTTCTTTATATACTGGGCATCTCCCTTGTACAAGAGATCAATCTAATAAAGCGAGAGAACATAATTTTCTTCCTACATTGTGTGTGCTCCGGTTCTTGTTCTTATGATTTTGTTAGCATGTTGTTGATTGATCGTGAGTGAACGACTACGTTTTACAATACGTTATCAGCACGAAACTCTACCGAGGTTACCGATCGTGATCGTCTGTCTGCGATAATCTACACGGCATCGAAATTCATCCCGCTGCAAGCGATCGTCCTACACCAAGCCCTACGTAAGCGCCTCTATACAAATGTCGATCCTTCATATCGTCTTTGCAGATTAATTGCATAGGCTAATCACTAGCAGTATATACATTTGTTACTGTTCATCCACAATTAAGAAAAGAGAAAAAGAATTTTTCATCCGGTCGGCCGTGGCGCATCATTGCTCGTCGGCCCGAAGCCATGCGCTGTAGCTCATTGGCCCAAAGCCGCGCATCGTAGTTTGCCTGGCCCTGGCGATGACAAGCGCCCGTGTGGTTCCGACGGAAGCTACTCGATCTCCACGTATGCCAGCAGTTGTGCGCGGCGGCCACCCCTTCGGCTCACACACTCGCCGGTGAACGCACCCATACGGTGGCCACTCCTTCAATTCCTGTGCCTGCCTCGGCGGCTGCGCCCCCGCCCGCTCCGCGGTTGTGCCTGCGCCTGCAGCGCGCTCGGCCGCGCGACGCCCACGCCGCCTCGGCAATTGGCCTTCGCGCCTGTTGCGCCGGTCGCTGTCATTCGGCTTCCTACCGCGTTGCTTCGGCCCGTCGGCCTCGTGCCCATTGTCGCATCGCCCCGGGCCGTTGGCCTCCGCGCCTTGCGCCACTGTATCCCTTCGGATACAAGCTTTGCACCGGCGTGTCGCATCTATGTTTTGTGCCGCCACCAGAGCTCCCCATCGTGGCTATGCGCCGCTCGCTCGTCGTCGGCCGTGAGCCCGTAGCTCACCCACCGCCGGCTGCTGCCACACCCGAGCGGCCCGGCGGAGACCTCTGTGCCCATCGTGCCGTTTGGCTCCGGGCTCGGTGCGCCGGTCGAAAGCCGAGAAGACAACATCTTGCCCGCCAGAAGCCGAGAAGGCGCTCCCTAGCGGTGGCGGTAGATGGAAGGGCCCAGATGGCGCTCTCCCGCATGTGGAATAGTGGCAGGTAGGGTTCTGGAAACCCTAGCTCCCGCTCTTCTGACCGGCAGATTTTGGACCACGTGGCCCAATGGGTCGAACCGGCCACTGGCCCATTGTTCCCGAAAAAATGAGATTTTCAGAATTAATTAAAGAAAAAAATCTAAAAATTAATATTAAATCCTAGAAATTAGATTTTCTAGGTTATGGGCTTCCGTAATTTTTTGGTAAATTAGCATTTAGAACAATTTGGAAGTTCCAAGCTCTAGTTTTATTTTCTAGATTTATGCCGTATTTAATATGTGCTAGAATTTATTTTCTGTTATTCAGTAATTCTGAAAATTGCTTCCAAAAATTGACAGAAAATGCTATAAGATTATGGAAAATTATGTATGACCTATTGCTGAGATTCATGTTGCTGTATTTTTTTATTACCATTATTCCATGTTATTATATGCTGGAATTTATTTTTTGTTATTTAAGTAATTCTGAAAATTGCTTGGTAATTAACAAAAAATTATGGAAAATGCTATGAAAATTCTAGATAGCATTTGGGAGCTTCATGTCTCTACAATTATATTTCTAGCATTATTCCATGATCAATTCATGTTGAGATTTATTTTTTTGTTATTGAGTAATTCTGAAAATTGCTTACAAATTAACGAAAAATTATAAAAAACATTCTAGGAAAATTTTATATAGCATATTAAAAGCTCCATATTTCTGGATTTATTGTCCTAGCATAATTCTATATTGATATATGTTGAAATTTATTTTTTTGCTACATGGTAATTCTGAAAATTGCTGAATAATTAACAGAAAACTATAGAAATTGCTAGTAAAATTTTGGAAAATTTTAGATAATTATCTATTGAATAGATATAGACCAACCTTTACTGATTGAAGAGTGAGCATGCAATATAATGATTTTACTAGTATTAAAAGTCATTTTGTATAAATAGAGATAGGATATATTGGACATCGCAAAGAGGGAATTTGTCAAGCTTGCTCTGAATGGCAACAATTATCTTACCCGGGCAATGAATACTAAGATTAATCTGATAGCTCGATCTTATGGAGCTACTATTTTCCCAGCCTAAAACTGGTACCCCTGCTTTTCCCGAAGCCGCCAGATGTGCGGCTTTGCACCTCTTGTGGCACCATCTTCTTATGGACCTCAAGGCCGAATAGTTGATGGAAGATGACCAGCCGGTACTTTTGGATTCCCTAGAGAAAAAATATATAACCAACAAAGATCCATTTTGTTGCCAGAAGCACAACGCGAATGGATCCTCCCGCGCTTTCAGGATTTTAAAGGCAGTCACAGCATATAGTTTTTGTCATATACAAGCTTGTCACTGATCTAACATTCTGTAACCAAAAAGTTATTGGTGCTAAAAAGATCAACAAGACATTGTGCACATTCCACCTCAATATGAGGATATTGCAGCAATAGTACCATCATGCAAAGTACCAGAGTACTCCGAGCTTATATGTATTTTGCTAGAAGTAGAAAAACATGATGAACTCATGGTGGAGAATCATCATGTACTTCCTAATGGGAGTCATGCAATGCCCAAAGTATATGCAAATACTCAGCAGGCTAGCAATAGCCATGGTCGCAGAAAGGGCCAAAGGAATAAAAGGGATAAGTTGAAGAATAGCAAATCAGATAGGGAAAGAGGCTATCTATAGTGGAAAAGTAAAGGGCCAGGGAGCTTCCAGAAGCAAGATTCAGCTAAATAAAGCTGCAAAACCCGAATAACCCTATTTTAGGTATGGATGCACTGACCTTTGGTTGTGCAACTATCACACCCCGAAGCATGTGGAAGATCTTTACAAGCAATCCACTAAAAAAGTCAATAAGACCTAGGGAGACAAATGCTGAGTCATACTTCACCGTTCAACCTATTGTTGACACAGACGCTGAGGAGTGTGATGTTATGGTTCTTAAAAACATTGAGTTCAAGAAGTCACAGGAGGACACTTACGACTCATATGGAGACTTGGCTTAGTCTCCTAAGTATCCCTTCACTTTGCTAGTCGATGCCACATATTCCTTATAAATCTCCTTATCAGTTTAGTTCTAGTTCTTGAATGAACATTTGGTCTATACTCTTGTTGAGTGATTATCATTCAAAATTGAATAAATAGCTATTTTCAAGATATTTGATTAATTGTGCTATATTTGTTTTATATTCTACAATTTGTTCCTAATGTAACAATTGTTTTATTGTTAAATCATACCTCTAACATAGAACAAAGTATAATCCAATGGTGGAGGAGAAAATCTGTCTAGAAGACAGTTGTACCACACTAAGTGAATTGAGAATATTATGACTATCGCCGAAAGCGATGCTCTCATAGTTGGCACTGGAAGAATGCCATATTATATCCTGAGTCCAGTCGTACTCTCTTATGTTTTAAAGACATTTGTCGAATCATTTTCTTATGGAGACAGAAAATGAGGATGATACAGAATATCTACTCATGACTAAGTTTAATGGGTGTAATAAATGTGTGGTTGAAAAACTTTCTTCTTTCTCCTCCGGGTTATACTATGCACATATAAAACCTGAAGTTTATGTTGCGATGAGAACCCGAAAATATTTAAGATCTGGCTAATTGAATAGGTTATTCTGACTTGAATATTATGAGAAGAATAATTATAATTCTGCTGACCATAGCATAAAAACTTTTATAGACCTGAAGTTTTCTTATGCCTTGGTTGTGCTAAAGGAAAGCTCATACTTAGATCTTCATACCTAATAAGTTAGAGAAGAATCAATGAATTTCCTTGAGAAAATTCAAGGTGATATCTGTGGACCAGTTTAGCCCCTGTCGGGCCCCTTTTAAGAAATTTTATGGTACTGATATATGCTTCTACGAGATGGTCCTATGTATGTCTCTTATCTACTAGGAACCATGCTTTTGGCAAAATTAATTGCCCAAATTATTAAGGTAAGAGCCTACTTTCCAGAAGAAATGATCAAGTCTATTCGAATGGACAATGCTAGCGAGTTTACCTCAAAAGAATTTAATGACTATTGTATGGCTCGGGGAATTAATGTAGAGCATCTTGTACCTTATGTCCACACTCAAAATGACCTTGCAGAGTCATTAAATTAAAAGAATAAAACTTATTGCTTAGCCACTCTTGCAGAATACTAGGCTTCCCACTAGTTGTTGAGGCCACGAAGTGCTGCATACTGCGGTATTAACTCAACTCAGACCAACTGCACATCATGAAAATTCCCCGTTGCAGATAGTGCGTGGAAAAGAATTAAGTATTTCCCATCTGTGAAAATTTAGCTATGTTGTATACGTGCCAATCTCTCCACCACAGTGTACCACCATGGGACCACACCGGAAGTTGAGGATCTATGTAGGTTATGAATCTCTGTCAAGTCTTAAAATACCTAGAGCCTATGAAAGGGGATTTGTACACTGCTCGGTACGCTGATTGTACCAAGGACACTTTTCGTCATTATGGGGAGATAAGTATCACATTAAAGAATGTCGAGTCCTTAGATCCACGCACTAAAGAGATCGAACTTGAAGTTCGAAAGATATTAAATCTACAACAAATAAGCTAATAATCTACCAAATGCCTTCACTCATCATAAGGGAGTGAAAAGATCTCATATACCTGCAGTATATGCACATAAAAGAGTGGAAATACCCTAGAAGGATATTGAACTAACCCTTGACCCTCATGATAAAAAGAAGGGGAGGCCTCCAGATGCACGGGACTCAATTCCACGGATACGTTTAGAAATAGAGAACCAAACAAATGAGAACACTACCCGTAACAGTGGAAGAAGCTCAACCTGATGTTGAGAAAATCCCTGAAGTGAGCCATCCTAGAGATGGTAACATCCCTGAAATGATACATCCTAAAGATGATAACCTCAGCATATATTTGCGTGCACAATCCAACACTGGGAAGCCAGAACACTCGAACTCCATTGTTGTGGAAAATCACAAGGAGCTAGAAGAAATTAATAAAGAGATATCCTTAAAGCGATGCAGGAGAATTGTATGAAAGAAAGACTATATTTGTCGACATATATTTTGCCTCTAAAATTGCTAAAAGCTAGATTCAGAACCAAAGTCCATGGCAAAGTGCCAGAAATTCTCAGATTGGGTCAAATGAAAAGAAGCAATTGAGGCAGCGCTCGCTTAATAAGAGGAAAGTTTTTGATCCTATTGACCGAACACTTCCTAAAGTGTTCCCTGTAGGATCAAATGGGTTTTTCATCTGGAAGAGAAATCAAAATATCTAGGTGGTGAGATATAAAAGCGAGGCTTGTAGCACAAGGGTTCACGCAGAGACCCGACATCGATTACGATGAAACATATTCTCCTGTAAAGAGTGGAATAATGTTCCAAAATTTAATATTAATGGCAGCAAGCTTAAACTTATCAATGCAGTTGATGGATGTAGTGACCGCATATTTATATGAGTCACTGAATGCGGATATTTATATGAGAGTCCCTGAAGTAGTCAAAATTCTGAATCCTAATAATCGCAATATGTATAGCGTCAAACTGAAGAGATTGTTATACAAATTAAAATAGTCGGGGATAATGTGGTATAACCGACTTAGTGAGTTCTTCCTGAAGAAGGAATATTGTCCCTGTGTGTTCATAAAGAAATCCCTGTATAAATTCTGTATCATCTCAGTTTATGTCGATGATATGAATATCATCGGAACCACAGAGGAGATAAAGGAAGCAAGTGCTTACCTCACGACAGAGTTTTGAGATGAAAGATTTGGGTAAAACCAAATTTTGCTTAGGCCTACAGCTAGAGCATTTCCCAGAAGAAATTTTATACACCAGTCTATCTATACCAAGAAGGTATTGGAAAAATTTAATATGGATAAATCTCATCCTTTCAAAACCTCCATGGTTGTGAGATCCCTTGAAGTGGATAAAGACCATTTTTCAGACTAAGGATGGAAAATGAGATAGTCTTAGGACCTGAAGTCCTATACTTATGTATCTTGCGAATTGCATAAGGCCTGATATTGCATTCGCAGTAAATTTGCTAGCAAGGCACAGTGTAGCCCCAACCAAAAGACATTAGGCCGGTGTCAAGTCTTTACTAAGATACCTCCAAAGTACTTAAGATCTTGGATTGTTTTTCCAGAAGAACCAAGACTTAACCATGGTATGATATATGGACATTGGCTATCTGTCTAATCCCTATAGTGCCGAATCACAGACTGATTTTGTATTTCTCTATGGTGGTACAACCATTTCTTGGCGGTCTTGTAAGCAGACCTTGGTAGCTAGTTCTACCAACCACTCAGATATTATAACTATGTATGAGGCCTCACGTGAATGTATTTGGCTATGACGTGTGATTAACCATATCCAGAAGTCATGTGGTCTTAACACCATCGATACCCCCCTCTCCACAATTATCTATGAAGATAATACTGCTTTTGTTGCACAAATGCAAATGGGTTATGTGAAAAGTAGTATCACGAAACATATTACTCCTAAACTTTTCTATCCTCACGAACACCAGAAGAACGGTGAGGTAAAAATTTTGCATACTAAGTCATGTGAAAATCTTGCAGATTTATTCACCAAGTCCTTGCCAAAATCTATATTCCAAAGATGTGTTAATGGCATTGGAATGAGACGACTTAGAGATATACAAAGTTCAGGGGAGTAAATCCTTGAATCATAACCCTTATTATGATCCTGAAGATCCTAATATAAATCCAGAAGATTATAAGTTGTACTATCTTTCCCTTAGTGAGTTTTCCTGAAGTTTTCTCACATGAAGGTTTTTAATGAGGCAACTAGTGCAACATAAGTGTGAGTGCTATGTACTCTTTTCTCCATCTCCTTTTTCCCACTGGGTTTTTGAGTGGAGTTTTTGATGAGACATGTGTATCACACGGTATTCGCCCAATAGGGTGTTATAAGATAAGATATTCATAACCGTATTCGGTTGGACTCTATCTCTATATGTGGGCAAATCCGAACTCACCTCTTGCTGTTTTCTTTATATACTGGGCATCTCCCTTGTACAAGAGATCAATTTAATAAAGCGAGAGACTAGAATTTCCTCCCTACATTGTGTATGCTCTAGTTCTTATTTTTGTGATTTCATTGTCATGCTGTTGATTGATCGTGGGTGAACGGCTACGTTTTACAACAAAAACAAAATATTGCTCTCAATAAAATAAAGGGGCAATCACTTATATACCACTGAATAACTTCTTATATCTATAATATGCTACTAATGTCTCACTGTCATGTAGGTCCGGATCTCACATGTCAATCTCACAATAAGTGATATATTGTAGATTATGTAGTTATTCAGTGGCATATTATAGATTTTCTCTAAAATAAAACAACGCTACACACTCACAACAAAGATCACTGATATGGGACAAGCCGTGAGCAAAGATCACTAGTATTTTATTTTAGGGTTTTGGTAACTTTTCCTCGGATTTGTAAGCATTCGTTTGTCTTTTAGATTGGTGCATGGTGATGAGGCAAAACGGGCTCGGATCCTCCATTCCTTCCCACTTGATGTTCTCACATACATTAACAACCACACACTATCAAAAGGGACATGCTACAGGAAGATATACCGTTGAAAACATTTCCAACAATATAGATGAGTTTCACAAGGTTTCATTAAAGTTCTACATAGTTCACAAGTTTCACCTTGTTTCAACTGGCTTTATTGATGTTTCACAGGTTTCATCAAATTTCAAAAGAGTTCCAAAAGGGTTTCTTAACATTTTAGCATGTTTCAATAGATTCCAATGGGTTACAAAATACGAAACTGTAAGTTTCATCTAGTTTGAAATATGAAACTTGATTACAAACAAGTTTGAGAAGAATTCCAACTGAGTTTCAAAACACAAACTTCCAAGTTTCCTAGCATATTTCATAGGTTTCATCCGGTTTAAAAAGGTTTCAAACTAGTTTCACAAGGTTTCAACATGTTTCAAATATGAAACTATAGGTTTCGTCTTGTTTCAAATCTGAAACTTGATTGAAAACGAGTTTTTGAAGAATTTCAGCTAAGTTTCAAAGCATGTTTTGCAGGTTTCAAAAAAAGTTTCCAAATAGGTTTCAACATGTTTCAACAAATTTCAAAAGGTTTTCAAATCTGACAGGCTAGCAGTTTCATGGAGTTTCATTAGGTTTCATCTGCATAATCTATGTTTCATATGTTTCAACAAGTTTTAGATTTCAAATCTGCAGGTTTTGGTAAGTTACAATGACTTTTAAGTTCCAGATTTATAAAGGTTTCAATAATTTTCAAGTTTTGCAAGTTTTAACCCCAAAAAATTAACAACTCAATACAAATTTCAAAGAAAAGCACAAGCTTCAAGCTTTAGCCTTGGAGATCATGAATCTGAGCTTGAACTGGAGCTAACCCAGAGAAGAAGAGGATGAGGATGAGTTTGGCTACAAACCTCAACGAAGCATGCCACCCCATCTGATGCTACTCATCCATGGGGCATCTAGACACTGCCCCGCAGTGCAACGGCTTGTCGACACCAACCCGCCATTGCTTCCGCACACCAGAGTTCACTCGCAGCCCGACATCATGCAAATACCACACCTGCTCACCATGTGACACGACTACTACTTCTACTCATTCCATGCCCTGCTCAGGCAAGCATGTAAGCATGCACGCATGAGAGAGAGACGATCTTGTTGTTCCGTGACTGCTCGAACATGAAAGGGAGAGATAGAGATAATTGGATATAGATAAGATTTGCTTGGATGTGGGTGCTTGTTGGATGGTGCTCACCTGTACCCACCCGACGGCTCTCGCCTACACTCTCTTCCCCGCTTCTTGCCTACACCCATCCACTTGCTGCCTCAACGCGCACTTCTCTCTCACTCTTGTGCTCATTGCCGACTGGCGGCCCATGCACATCTTCGCTGCCGTCGCCATATAGAGATGGATGGAGTAGTGAGTGAGAGAGGGGATGGTGGGATTGGACAAGGATGGTGGAGAAATTTGAATATGAAGATACTAGAGAGAGGTGGAAGAGATCAGGATGGGCATAGGGACAATGATGGTTGAAGGGGCTAATCCATCCGGTATGTCCAATCATTATGATCAATGGAAAGAGTCTATCTCGTTGTGTATGCCTTGGACGGTATACCGTCCATTAGTTTATCTCCAAACAAAAATCAAATGGTGAGAATCTCGTGAGAACTAAGCTATAGCAATGTTTGGTCTAAGGGATCAGTTCTAAGGGATCACCTTATTCTAAGATTGATTGGTCTATTATGAGGTCATCCCAAAAAATTGGTGGGATAATACCATCCCTCGTTTTACAAGACATGTGCTTATGAGGGACAAGGTGATGATAAACTAGCCTATTCCATTCCTCAAACCAAACAAATAATTTAGATTCGGAGTTAGGATCGGACAATCCATTCACCGTATCATCCTTTAAACTAAACACCTCATAAGTCTCTTGCTGCTCGAGGACTAGGGATGAAAATGGATCGAATAGTTTCCGACCGATCTGAACAATTTTTGGATATGGATTTTATCAGATCAAATAGCATCGGATCGGAAACAAATATGGATTTTTTTTGCGGATATGGATATGGATTCGGTAGATCACTATTCATCAGATATAGATATGGATACGGATATTTATGGGCAAATTATCCAAATATGTTTCTAAATTTCAAAATCGTTTTATAATTTAATTAATCTACAAATCAAATTACAATTATTAAAATTGGTAAACCAGCTCCAAAAATTATGATTTCTTTGGAGAAGTTCATATCACCAATCTATTATTTAAAAAAATCATTTTCAAGATTTTATTAGATTTTAAATATTTTCAAAAATTCAAACACTGTTGTCCTTAATATTAAAATATTTTAAATAAGTAGCTAAAAATTCATAAAAACTCATAAATACATAACTTATTATTTTAAACATAGTTTAACAAAGAATACAAATCTTGGATCATTACATGTTCTTCATGAATGTTTGGAGCAAATAAACTAGTTACATTTTTTCATTTTTTTCGTGTACAATTTAAAGGGTTTCATGTTCTGATAAATATTTGTGACCATATTCATTTTGATTCATATTCGCTTCGTATCTGTATTCGATATTATTCATATTCATATTCGTATTTGAGTTATCTGTATTCGCATCTGCATCCGAGAAAAAAATATGAAAACAAATATAATAGAGCTATTATCCATCTTTATTCGATCTATTTTCATCCCTATCGAGGACACATGGGAGGAAGGGATGTTATAACACTACAAAAGGATAGATGGTGTTATCTTAGCAAATTTATAGTTTGAGTATATGATGGAGCAATTCATCATGCTCGAACCAAAAGGCCAGATCAGTTCCTCCCTCGAGAGCCCAACAAAGCTTACGGTTACGGCCCACCAGTAATCAAGATTCAAGGTTTAAAATCCCAGCAAAATTTTGGAAATTTCAGCTAAGATTTTGGATTTCGGCCGGAGACAAGATTTCAAATCTCGGCGGAATAAAAAATCTTGAAAAAAAAATTCAAATTGCTACAGTGATTAATTTTGTCAAAATTTCAGTTTTTTGAACTGAGATTAGAACATATTGGGCCAGATTTAGTGTTTTTAGGAACGGATTTGGAGTGGAGTAGATGTAAAAATTTATACATATACAAGTTATGTATAAGAGTTTACTAATTCAGAAACTTTGCAACAAGCTTGCTTAGTTCAGTTGGTACTGCTCTCGATTAACCTCTGAGGCCCTAGGTTCGAATCCTGATTCCTGCAATGCATTTTTTGGATGCCTACACAAGCCTCATGCATTAGATAACATAATGAAAAATTTTAATGCTGAATGTGGGATTCGAACCTGGGTTAAAAAACTCAAAATTTTGATTTTTCAACTATTTTTTATTTTTAAAAATCGGTACAAATCGAACGAAAATTAGCCAAAAATGGTAAAAACCGAAGAAGTTTGAATTCAAACTTTTTGAACTCGACAGTAAAACAACGGCAGGAAAAAAAGATTTTCATCTATTTTCACTCGATTTTCGTGCGATTTTTTTATTCTCACCAATTTTTTGAGAGATTTTCACTGATTTTCGATTTTCAACACAGCGAAGGAAAATTAAAAAATTCCAAAAAAATTAAAAAATCCCAATTAATCTATAAAACACCTCAGAGAAATTTAAAAAAAATTGATATCATTTATTTCTTCTTAAAAATCCAAAATAGCAATTAATGAAAAGGAACAAAGACACTGTCAAATTTTTATAAATATTTACAAGAGTTATTATATTCTAAAATTTTAATGTAATCGTAAATAGTGCCAAAGGATCATGTACTAAAATTTTAAGAAATATTAGACTTCATTTAGTACTCATATAAAATCAAAAATAGAAGAGAATATACAATGATAGTGGCACTTCCAGAATTTTTAAAAAATACAAATATCTGATCATCATCTGAAAATTTTACAACATCATTATAATTATGTCAGAACATCACATAAAAATTTTGAGAAATATTAGGCATCATTAGTTCCCCTAGAAAATAAAAAACTAAAGAGTATATATTTTGACAGTATCACTGTCATAATTTTTAAAAAATACATATATATGATAATCATCTGAAAATTTTATAGAATCATTAGAATTTACTCAGGACCTCACACAAAAATTTTAAAAAAAAAACTTTAACACTTTTTGCTAAATTTTTTGAATTTGCATTTGTACTCCACGGTTTACCGAGTGGTTTTTATTGCCGAACTGGCTTGATACAGTCAAAAATCGTGATTTTTGATCGAAAATTGTCAATTTTGTGAACCCTAATTCACAACCATGTCATCAAACATGCCGAAGCTTAATGTGGTGCCCTGGACCAACTAATCCTTATGAGTTTCATGCCATGTACCATTTTCTCTTTTTTTTATAGCCTCGGAAGATCATTTCACAGGTGCTGAAAAAGACCGAATGACCGAAATTTCGAAAATTTTGTTTTCAAATTTACTTTTTGAATTTCTTTCAGATTTTGGCCGAAATTCAGAAATCTCACCGAAAGTTTGGATTTCGGTCGTCTCCCAGACGTGATCCGAAACTAAAAATTTTTTGAAAAAAACTTGACCAAGAGCACTGGCATTCGTTATAGAAGAAAAAACGACAGACGAATTACATATGTACACACGCAGTACTCGCCTCCTCGCGTGCGCCGCGTCGAGCCGCGCTCGAACGTGGACGAGCGAAGCGAGGCTCGCTCGCTCGCGCCAATCGGGCTCTCGCCCCGACCGCATCCGAAACAAAAATTTGAAACCTTGCCAGTAATACACATCCAATTCCACCGGATTGCCTCGTTAGAACAAACCGCAGCGCACCAAAAATTCTCTGACCAAGTCTCGCGCGCACGCCGCCGATCTCAGGCCGTCCAAAAGCTTCGCGCCGTCGTCATCAACGGTTTCCCCGCTGGCCACGTCCCGTCGCGAAACCGCCCGTCCCGTCACGCCCGCAGCCCACTCTGCCGCGTTTACCGGCGCCACTCCCTCGCTCCTCATCTCCCCTATATAAACTCCTCCCGCGAAGAGATCGCAAGATTGGTTGATCGATCGCAAGGAAATTACAGCGCTCTAGTGCGTCTTCTTCTTCTTCTTCACAAAACAACACGAGCGCTAGCTAGAACCGCCGGCATCGGTCGAGCCATGGCCGGCGTCCTGTTCCCGGCAGTCGCTTGCATTCTGCTCGCCGGCGTCGTCTCTGCGTCGGCGGAGCCGGACATGTTCACCGTCGGCGGCGAAGAGAGGGGGTGGAGGCTGCCGACGGCCAACGAGGAGACGTACAACCACTGGGCCACCAGGAACCGCTTCCACGTCGGAGATTTCCTGTGTAAGCACGCATGAATGATGAATCACATTGCAAGCACAATTAATAGTAATACCATCCGTATGTGTCGTAGTGGGATGTGCCATGCGTGTGCATATGACGTTTTTTTTTTTTTTTGCAGATTTCAAGTACGCCAAGAACGACTCAGTGCTGGTGGTGACGCGGAAGGACTACAAGCTCTGCAGCGCGGTCAAGCCGGCCCTGCGGTTCGACGCCGGCGAGACGAGGTTCCGGTTCGAGCGGAACGGCTTCTTCTACTTCATCAGCGGCGCGCAGGGCCACTGCGACGCCGGTCAGAGGATGACCGTGCGCGTCATGGCGCAGCACGACGAGAAGGGCGGCGGCGCCCCGGGGAAGGCGCCCGCGATGTCGCCCGGAGACGACGGCGGCGGGTCGTTCAACTCGGGCTCGGGCTCGGGCTCCGGCTCCGGCTCGACACCGGGGTCCGGCGCGGGCTTGGGATCGGTGCCGGCGCCCCCGGGGAGGGCGGCAGGCGGGAAGACCAGCGGCGCGTCGTCCATGCGTGCGCCGTCGTTCGGTGGCTATCACGTCGTAGCAGTTGTTCTGGGCGCCGTGCTGCTGGTCTTGGCATGAGATGCATCCATTAATTCTGCTTGTGTTGCCGGCAATTCATGCGTGTAGCCGTGTCGGCATGTCCTAGAGCAGGGCGGAGCCACCTCTCACGCTGGGTAGGCGATTTGTCCGGACTCACCGGTGACGAACAGTGAAATTCTTAGCCACAGTTTGATTTGCCGAAACTCCTAAATTTTAATGGCTCTGCCGTAGAGGAAGTAGAATTGCTAGTCTGTCTTAGCGATCTGTTGTTGTCGTTGTGTTAGGGTAACTCAGTGCCTCGGTGTATTGTGTAGCTACAGTGTGATGTAATCTGTTGGGTTCTTAATTAGTGATGTTAAATTCTCGATCGTCGGTAACAACTTGCAGTACGTAGCCTTTTTTTTTTTACTGTGGCGATCGCTCCCCATCAATAGGTGGATTATAGTTCGTCTTCCGTTTCCGTAGGCCTTTTACGTAAAACCGGAATACGCCTTCACCCGGCCGCGGTACAAAGCTTATATTCACCGTCTCTGTCCGCCGCCGTTTCCCTTCCCTTCCCGCCGCATCGCCAATGGCATCGCGGCTCTGGCTCAGTGGCCCCAACCCAAACCCAGACCCCTGCCCCGGCAAGGTGACGGTGGAGAGAGAAGCAAAGAAGCCGGACCCGCCGCAGGAGGTAACGAACTTGGGCGTTCGCGGCGAGGTGGTTCACATCCCTCACTTTGTGCCGTGGGAGACGACGTGGGAGTGGTTCGACTACCTCGACAAGCACATACCATGGACGCATCCCACCATCTGCGTCTTCGGTCGCTCCATCTCCCATTTCTTGCGCTTCGTTCGGTTAAGCCTTGGGGGTTCTTAGCGTTAACATTGTTGGATTCTATTTATTGCGCACAAAATTTGTAGCTCTGCTGTTGGTTGGGTAAGAAATAAGTGCTAATCTTGCAAAAAAAGAAGTTATTAGGCTTGGCGCACGATTGGTGTATATTAGAGGAAAAATCGGATCTTGCGATGGTGGGTTGGAACTTGGATCATAGCTGTGGTTCAGCAATTTGTCCATGATTTAGGTAGTGAATATGTGTTGTTTGGGGCAAGCAGTACAATATATAATGGTGGGTTTAGCTGTAACAAAGCTGGTTATGTAAAGCGATCGAGGTTGTTGCAATGTGATGTTAGTATTACTAGGCAGAGCCGCGCACGATGCCACGACGCGCGAAAAAATTTGGTCCGAGTTTTTTTGGCAAAAAAAAAGTAATTTTGGTTTTCTCGGTGGTGTTTTTTTAACATTGGCTAGCTAGGAGCCGTTGATGAATTTCCGTAGCGAAAAAATTTTGGTCCGATTTTTTTATTTTGGGAGAAACGTAATTTTGGTTTTCTCGATGGTGTTTCCTAAAAAAACGGCTGTCTAGGAGTCACCGACGAATTTGGGTAACCATGGAGTCCTTTTTACAAAAAGAAAAAAGGTATAAGGACCTATCTGTAATTTTGGTTTACCGTGGAGGACCCCTCCGAGAATTCGCGTAACCACGGTCCTTTTTTGCAAAGTCACCGTTGAAAGGACCTACCTGCGTTTTCAGAATTCTTGGAGGGTTTTTTCACGAAAAAGATGAGCTAGAGGCCTCCCCTATGCAGCATTTCTTTCCGGTGTAATATATATATTATTATTTGATTGTGTCTTAAGGTTTGGGACTTACAAATTTATTTCCGAGAATTACTGTGTCTATCTAGACCGAATGTGATTATTGTAAACTGGACTGACACTGAAAGGGAAACTAGGCTGTATTACGTCCTACGCGAGCGAGCGTGGGGGAGGGGTGTGTGTGGGGCTGTTTTTTTCTAGACTGAAAAGCAGTCAAAGCTTTTTATAAGAGGCCATTTGACAAACAACTGATTTTTCTTAGCAATAAGCTGCAAACGTAGGTCCTCCGCTCAGCTTTTAGCTTGTGCTAGTTATACGTGATTTCTGACTTATGCTATAAGCCGCTTAAAAGCTAAGTTGTTTGGAGGGTTTACCGGCTCTTCAGGAGGCTGGGTTTAAACCCTCCCCCCTGAAGTATCAAGGATAACTGACTAGAGGGGTGAATAGGAGTTTTTAAAATTCTTTGGCTCTAATTGCAATAAATAGACAAGCTAGGCAGTAATTATGATATTTGACAATTAAAGCCTAAATCGTCAAAGTTTTGCTATGTGCACCGACTAACTAAGTCTAAATAAAATTATAATCCTAAGATAAGATCAATATGATAAGCAAGTTAAGAATGTAAATTGCACAAATTAAATACAAGCGATCAAACCACAAGAAGAGATGAACACAAAATTTATCTCGTGATCTCGGAGACTTGCCGGTCTCCCCTAATCCACGTTGAGGTACTTTGACCAACTCAAATCGGCTCCTTTGCGCAAATAAGCCTCCCTTGATCACTATGGTAGCTCTTCCCCGCTCCGGATAGGCAAGTTCTGGCCTTCACAACTCACCGGGCTTTCTCACAAACTCCTTTGAGAAAGTCGCCGATTCTTTCACCTCCAAGCCGACTAAGAGGTGGAAACCTCCAAGAGTAATAAATCTTGACGCTTGTTTAAAGTCGATTCAAGTGTTTAAACGCTCAAACACTAAATGCACACTTGAATACTCCTAACTCTCTCAAAATGAGAATTCAATACACAAGAATGAGTAGGAGACTTGCTAAAGCTCAAATGTATTCAATGAGGGTCTAAGAGTTGCTCTAGTATGCAGGTGTGAGGGTATTTATAACCCTCACCAACTATTTCAACCGTTGAGGAGAAATTACATAAAAATTCAACAAATTCAGTGCTACCACCCATATAGGGCCGGTAGCATCAGACCCCAACCCACCGGTCAAACAGTGCATTTAATGCACTGTCAGTAGCCGTTGCTACTGAGGGCCGGTGCTACCGCCCAACTAGGACTGGTAGCACCAGACCCAATTTTTCAATTTGGCCGAAAAGTGTATTTCACTAGAAAAATCACACCGACCTTTGGGGTGGTGCTACCGTTAGAGCGGTAGCACCGGCTAGAGGATTTTGGCCAAAATGGCCCCCTCGATTAAAAACACACTGCCCCTAGGCCGGTGCTACCGCAGGTGCGGTAGCATTGCTCCCACAAGGGCGGTATGACCAACCAGCCAAATGCCAAATACTACCTCTCTGTAAATTTCATGCCAGGCATAAATTCGGTGCTATCGACCCAGCAGTAGCACCGCTCTCATATGGTCGGTAGCATCGGCCATGACTAAATATTTTCTAAATTTTCAAATTGACTCAATGCAAAACATCTACAAATTCAAGTGAGCATGATTTGAGCCTTTAGACTTGATCAACTTCAAACTACTAGCCAAGATCCCTCTTAATAGTACGACACTTAATCTAGCAACCCGATCTTTTCTCCAAAACACCAAGATCGGTAAAATCTATGAAAATGTCCTTAATTTTATACCTTGGCAAGTGAGCTTAATGCGTTGATCTTCTTTTAGCTTCATTACGTGCCATATCTAGGACCAATCTATTTTCAATAATCTCAAAGTAAAATATTAGTCATTTAATCACGATTGTCATTGATTATCAAAACCAAAACGAATGGGCCTAGATGCTTCAAACACCCCCCCCCCCCCCGGGCGAAAAAAACACCCACCCACCCCACAAACAGGGCCCAGTAGCTCTCCAATGCTATTCTCCTTCAATGGCAATAGTCACATTGATAATATAACCCTTGTGAAAGCTTCTAGCCCAAGTATCTGATCCTTACTAGTTGCTACACCGCAGCCTCGAGATATATGCTATGTTGCAGACGAAGGGCTAACATATTTGAAGTATAGCGGCCATCAGCCTCACACACATTCTTGGGATGAATTCCTTGTGCTCAAGGATATCTTAAACGCGGTAAGAGCTATGCCAAAGTGATTCTTTACATTGCTATATGTTAATCGGCAGAAACCAGCTGTCATTAGGAGTATTTGAAAAGTATTCAACAATTTGCATTTGAAGATGAGCCAGTGAAGAATATCCACACTCGGCCTTTCTAGTGATTTGCTGGTGTGTGTATGTTCGTTAAGTTCATGAATCCCTGCCTGGGAGCTATTTTAACAGCTTGCTCCTGAACATATACAAGACTAGTTCAGACTACGTTTCATGGCATGCTGATGATGAGCCACTCTATGGACCTATCCCGGAGATAGCATCGGTCACATTTGGATGCGAACGCGAGTTCTTGCTAAGGAAAAAGCCTACCAAATCACAAGGTATGCAGTACAGAAACTAAAAGGAATTTCCAAATTACCAGTCCCATTGGTAGATTTTGGAGTAGCGGCATAAAAAATTGATTCATGTTAATCATCTACCAGCCTATAGCGGATCTGGAGAAGCAGCTCGAAAGCAGATCAAGATCACTGCCCCTCGGCAGCACACTTCTCTTCTGAAGCATGGTTCCTTGCTCGTGATGAGAGGCTGCATCCAGCGGGACTGGCAACACTCGGTGCCCAAACGTGCAAAAGCGACCTCGCCAAGGATCAATCTGACTTTCCGGCGTGTGCTAGCATAAGCATGTCCTGTTGCAGCGACGTTCACTGGTTGCTTGGTACGCCGCCTACATCCTGTCCCTAAAGTTTTGTGGTGATGTAAATGTACCACACACTCTTTTTTTTATTTTATTTTTGACAAAATGTACCACACACATTTTGCTTTGAGACTAGATGTGTCATGCTCAAAGGATGGGTTGCAACTGAGAAGCTTGAACTGTAAACTACATCGTCTCAACAAAAAAAAAAAGTTTGACATGTATGACCGATTTGTGTCTCAAAAAAGAAAATATATTTTTGTAAGCCCCTTTGAAAATTAATGTTTTGTCAATAATCCTACAAATTTTGCTGCAATGTATTGATTAGAATCTCATGCATGATACATTTGAACTCAATTGACGCGAGCTCTAAAATGGATCACGCGCTGGGGATAGCAGCAGGGCTATTTCCGGCGGGGAGGCGCTCTCCGAACAGCCACTAATAAGCAAAGTACAGGATTTTACTCCCCGCGTTTTTTCAGACAACATTTAAGAATTCGTGCGGTCAACCTTTCATAACTTTGATTGTTAATATACACAAAATTATTTAGATTTATCACGTGAAAATAGTACTACTAGATTTGTCAAAAAAAAAACTTTCATATCATTACATTTTTAATAATTTTTGCTAACATATAAATAGAATAGTTAATGGTCCTGATATCCAAAATGATGAGTAAAAAAGAACGGAGGTAGTAGATGTTAACACAAGTTCACAAAACAAAATTGACTTCAACTGAATCTCTTTTTAGAGGAAACCTCAACACAATCTTATGGAGTCCAAATACATCTCAAGCATCACATTCTACAGGCAAAATCTGTTCCTTCGGATTAGGGCCCCCCACAAATGGGACGCCCACGCTAACCCAAGAGCCATTGGTTTATTGTGTACAATATTTCTACATGAGTTTAGCACATAATCACTATTTCCTGCAAAAGAATGCTAACAGATATGTTACATAGCCTCTGACCTCTTCGAAGGATACGCACAATGAAATTCCGGGGACACAAGGCCATACTAAGCTGGCAACAAGTTTTAGCATCTAATAACATTACAAGCAAATCCTATTCCATTGCTCTTCTATACTAACCTGTTGCTATTGCAAAGAACATTTTCTACATTACAACTGTCAATTGCAAGGGTCAATTAATGAGATATCCACATTCCTGAACGACTGCCTGTGAAATCTGCATCCTACGAAGAATAGTCAACTGAGAAAGCAAGCCTATGTTGCTTTTGCTGAACGTTTTCTCCAGACGCTCTGCACATTCAGGACAAAACAATAGAAGTGAATCATATCATAATATGAAAAAAAAAATCTGAAATCCAGTATGGGAAGACAGGCTCAGAGCAAGGTGATGTGCTTACAAGAGTTTCGTTGTCAGATTCCTCCTTGCTGTTCAAACTATGGCCATCAGGCTTTTCCTCCTCTTTCAGCTCCGCACATTCTTTGGATTCTTTCTCTGGTTTTTCTTTCTCAGCTGAGCTAACTACTACTAATTTCTCCTTGTGCCCATCTGGGATAATAGAACAGTCACGCGCTGCGTTCATTTTTGAAGAAATGGCATGCATATTATGGATAAACAGTGGCTCATAAAATCAACCCTAAACAACCATACCAGAATTTACATCTTTGTCAGAATCTGAATGAGCAAGAGAACTGGATGAATCTGAATCATTAACACCAGTGTCACTGGTAGCTTCAACAGACTTTTTATCTCCTGTTGCCTTTCTATGTTTGTTTTTTGGCAGCCCTTGTGGTTTGTTTTTCCTCTTCGAAAGTGAGGGCCTACAAAAGATGGATTAATCAGATGAATTGCACCAAGGTCCTAAAGTCGGATCATTAGATATGGACTTACCTCTTTTTTGACTTCTGTTGGCTAGGCGGAGTTTGCTTGTTGCTGATAGTTATCTCCTGTGCTCTGCAAGGTGTGATACAGATCAAACATGTAGGGATGACTACAATAGGGATTAGTATGAAATATTCAAAGGTCTTCAGTATAGCAGAGTTGGATCAGGTGGTAAGCAGAAGTAATATCCTCTTGTCTGGCAACTTTGTGCCTCAATGATACTGTACTGTATTTTTTTTTTCCAGATGTTCGACTACAGTTTGTTATACAGTAGATTCGAAGTAAAGAGGAATTCTGGCTTACCGTCCTTGGTTTGTCCCTGGATGATCCTTCTTTTTCTGCTGCAATAATTTAGTGAACTATAATGAATTAAATATTATCTTCTAGGTTAAAGAGACATTTTTAGGAAAAAGATTAACAATGCTCTACCTTTACTGCTGGATCATTACTTTCAATCATTTTCCATTTTTCTTTAGCCAAGTTAAGCACTTCAACATCTCCGTCATCGTATAGCACCTATGCAGAGAAGCAGTCATATTTAATATAACCAGTACATTTACACCTTACAAACACCTACCAATTTGAACTAAAATTATCAATGATACAACTGTTGCATTCTGTGATGTTGATTAGTTGATGCTATATTGAACTAAAAAAGTTGCTACTGTGACTTTGTAAGCACCAAGCATTCTACTTAAATATGTCTTTAACACAATAAACCTTTTTTATAATAAAATTTGCAGGCAACGTTAGGCAGAATGGGAGGAAGTCATAACATTACAAATACCCTCAGCCATCTTCATAGAATAGTCGAAATGGTAAAAAAAAAAGCAATCCATTGCTTTCCATGAGTCGAAATGGTAAAAAGCAAAGCAATCCATTGCTTTCCATGCTTTACTTATAACAGTAAAATGAATCAAACGAATACATCATAATAGTGACAATAATTAATGCACATTCGTGGGAACTTACCGTATGTCTTTTCTTTGCTGAATCATAAGATTGCACAACACCTTCATAAAATCTAATAACAAAAAAAACAATCCATTAAAATCTAGGCTACCTTCAGAAATTAGATAATAACAAATGTTCATTGCTCAGAACTACACAAACTTGAGAACTTACTTCTTATCCAAAGGCCACCAAACTTTTATTCTGTGTCCTACCAAGTCTGCACTGCTTGAGTCATGCGTTGAGCACTGCAAGCATTAATTAATTCTTAGTACAGATGATACAAGGACTTGCAGAAAGTTGAATACTATTGGAGAGTTAGTATTAGAGATTAATTAGAGTCCGAGTCATGTGCAACTCGGAGTCGTGTTAAGAGTCGGATTGTAACCTCGATACTATAAATAAAGGGTGTGGGGGTCCTATCGGACAACACACAGCTATTCCGCAAAATTCTACAAATACCACTAGCACACATATACTTCCTTTCAGGGATGTTAATTAACAATGTTGCATAAAGCATGTTAATAGGTCGGTGCTACTTACAGAATAAAAGATAACCATAGAGATTACCTTTGCCAAACCAGAAATCAATTTTGGCTTCTGCTTTTTGAGCGACCCATTTAGGCTTCCCAGTTCAGCAGTTCTCTTAGTACTTTCTGCATCAGCAGACTTCTGAAGAAGTTCAACAAGATTCAACATATCAGAACCTGAACTTTACCCATAGGTCCCATACATACATACAATAGGGATGGAAAGAAATTACCTTTAGACTACTACTCAAGACTTCACTGCGGGAATTCTTAGCACCTTTTTTTCCTTTGGATACAGGGGTTTTGGTACTAGTAGGCGATGCTACCAACTCTGTATCATTTGAGTCATCTCGGACTTTCTCCTCCAACTTATTTTCCGAGTTATTGGTTTCATCTGTGTTGACAGGATGCGGTAGAAGCTCATCACTGATTTTATGGCCTTTCGCTGAGTGTGGTCTACTCTTAGAAACTGATCTTTTGCGTTTTGGTGTCAAAAAATCTACTGGCTTCTCATTGCTCTCTTTCAAATCCATCCGCCGCTTCTTTGGTCTGCTCTTTTCCAATCCTCCTAAATTTCCTTGGTTGTCCAAGTTTATTTCTCTTACCAATCCCAAGACATCATCATCTTTTCCTATATTTACTGAACCAGATGGTGCCTTCTGCTTTCTCCCTGTCTTTTTTGCTCCATGAGATTTAAGAATTTTGACAATTTTGCCTAGAGGAACTTCATTACCAAATTCATCAGTCTGATCTATGAGCATCTTATCTTCGGGAGATTCAACCTGGAAGGACACAAAATCCAATAGAAGTCAAGGCCCAGTAGACGATTCAAGCTGAATCATAATATGGACAGCAATATGCATTATGTACCTCGGCATTGTTTGCTATCATAATAGCCTTAAAATGGGCCAGTACATTCTCACATCCCAACCACATCTGCTCATCACTCTCCTACACAATATCAGATAAATTATCGATATCAGAAGCCTAAAAGAGAAGCAAGAAATTCGTTGTTTAGACGAACTATCAGGTGATTCTTAAACAAATGGGTTCCTTCGTACTTTATTAGAGAACATACCACAGAATTTTCATTTTGGTTATTCTGAACTGGCGCATAAAGTTGAGTAGGCAATGGAACCATTTGAGTTTCTGGCATATTTATATGGTCTTGACATAACCTCTTTGCAATAAGAATACCAAGATCACATATAGCATGCAGAGTCTGCAAACAACATATCTCAGCTTTAATCCATACGTAATAGCAAGCAAGCTGATTATAGTACAGCAGCAAAAATGTAGAAACAATCAAACAATACACTCAAAACACTTTCCTACCATGGTCTTATTTAAATCAACCACATCTTGAGAACATTTGACGCTTCTGAATATAGATATTATTGTTGTGAAGCTCTCTTTTTTCATGCCTCGAACACTATGCTGCAAACCTTCTTCTCCCAGCAGACTTGAAAGAAGCAGATGCAATCGCCTGGAAAGAGCTTTTTTGATAAATATGCACATGCAAGCATGCAACAATTTCAGCTAGAACAAGCAAGAAAAGCAAATTTTCTGTTGCTCTATTTTGTGTCAGAACAGCTCATATTACAAAACAAACTAGAGACCTTACATTAACAGCCATAGATGTGTCGTTTGAATTAAACCACTTAAGAGTCTTAGACTTATTTTTTATTAGCAAACACTTTAGGGGTTGGCCATTTAAATTATCAGGTACATAGTTAGAATGTGAAATTCATTGACAGCAACATTACATTTTATGTGCACAAAGTAATTAAGATGGGCAATGATCAAGCATTATTATGAAGAAAATTAAAAAGATATAACAATGATAACAAGAGATAATAATATCATAAGAGCTATTATCAGGTACCAGTAAATTGATAATATGCTTTGATAGTATTCCTCCATGTGAAGGCATCAAGCAAATATCAAATTATATATGGGTAAGTCAAGCAAATTCACGATAACAAGCAAGAGAAAATAGTATCGTAAGAACTATTATCAGATACCAGTAAATTGGACCAAATGCTTTGACATCCTCATATTCCTCGATGTTAGGGCAAGCAGGATCATGAGTGAGGACATGAACAAAATAGGAAAGTATATATTCTGGATAAGCCGTGAGCAAATTCATATCTGCTTGGACAGAAAGTTGACGCATCTTAACTTGTTGGCATATTTGCGCCACCTCAATCAGGTTGTGCTTAAACTAAGAAAGGTAAGGAAACAAGAAAAACATATTAGAATCAGTAAAGTGAAGATCTATTGATTATCGTGTTTAGAATATGAACCTCTTCGTATTGTGGTGAACGATAATCATCCACGCCTAACAAGAAGGCGCAAGCAAATTTTGCATCCAAGGCCCTCTCCTTGATATATTGATGTACTTTACTGAGAAATAATTTCCTCACCTGAGGAAAATCATCCTGGAAATGGAAGAAACTATAAATCTCCAAAGAAGATGTTGCATACAAGTGAATCAAATGAGGGGAACAACGAGAAAGTTGCTAAGCTGCATTATCCCCATGACATACCTGTGAAATCCTCAGAGTCAAATAAAACACATCAACAGGCACTTTGTGGTCCCATTGTCTTGATAAGCGGAGAACAGCTTTCGCTGCTGCCAGCCTCAAATGGGCCTTATCGATAGCACTGCAGGTAACAAAGTAATGAGAAATAACATTACATACTACATAATTTCCACATTAAATAGAAAGGCGTGTCTCTATTGGTACCTTGAAATCTTATTTGGGGAAATATCACCATAGGTAAGAATATTCTTAAGGATACCCATTAATTTTTCTATTCCAGGATGTGCTTGAGCATCTTTGCAAGGTAGACAACTCTTCACCAAAGTTTTAATGCCATAGATCTACAGAAGAAAATACCACAAGAGATTAACTAGGAGCCAAAGAGCATTGATGATTGGACTAAAGTCAGACCTTGAAAACCATAATTTCACTAACCTTTAACAAACAACTCTGTGTGCTATCACCCCATTCAGATTTTTGATCAGAAACTTCAACCATATCCTGGTGACGCACTTGGAATTGCAATGAAAATGTAAGGGAAAAACAGAAAGAAATCGAAAGAGAGTAAGTCTTACATGATTGCAATCAAGAATTTTTTTAGTGATGAAACTTATTATTTCTTCCCCCCTTGTTTCAAAAATTGGCATCGCTATCTGAGCTATACACCCCAAAGATTGCAAGATAGATGGTAAATGCACTTTCTTCTCCTCCAATAAATCCACAAGCCTCTGTGAAGTACAAATGCAAGGCACAAAATATCAGAAATCTCAAATACAAGGTACAAGAAAGAAACAACTGGGGAAAATTCACACCTTGTAAAGAACAGATAGTGCCATCAGACCATCATCTTTTGTTATGGCAGCCAGAGCATGAACAGAGTATTTAGCCTGCTTCCGTGTTCCTTCTAAACATAGCCGCTCTAATAGAAGAGCAACAGAGCTGAAAATAGATACTACAGCAACTTAGTTCCATAATCTTAGTAGCTATTGCAAAATATAGTGTCACAAAATGATGACTTTCAAGCAGTTGCACCTTGATGAGGCTAGCTGTTCACGAATGTTGCCACCGGCCTTTGACAAAACATGGGCAATACCCTCTTTAAGCAGTTCATTATCCTCCTTCAGGAGTTCAATGATATCTTCTTCAAGTCCAGACAAAAGCAAAGGGAAGAAGGTAGATATTGCCTGCAATGAGTGAAACAACATGGAATGGGAACGGTCTTCGAGAGTTTGACAGAGCAAAATGCACACAAAAAGGGATAAGAAACAATAAGCTTTAAGAACAATATCTGAAAGTAGAGACATTTTACAGCACTTGGAAGGTACCAGAGGTACCTCCACTCGGAAAAATACCAACCATTGATTACTACAAGGTATACTTCAGGTACGGATCTTTGTATAAAAATAAGTAATATAGTAGTTGTTAACTAGCTTGGAAAAGGCCTGCCATCAGCATTGATCTGATGCCTAAACCTTTGTCAGCCATTGCTGTTCTCGTGCCCTTCATCTATATTCACCATTAGAGGTAATCCGTGGAACATGTCATGAGAAGTTTCAACTAATGCCAATCCTTACTTAACCTTAGTGGCAGGCAGGCAAGCCAATCAAGAGACCCAAGCGGAAGGCCTTTTGACCTTGGCAATGGCATCTACATCAATAAAATTGCATTGGAATCTTCTGAGCTATTTCAATCCACAGCTGCAAATTTCATGATTGATCAATTGGCCCAGGGCCCTTTCCCTAAATAAGAATGTGCAGCACCGCAGTAATATTTTTAGAGCGCCACCACAGGGTTGGGACAATGGAAGATAGAAACAAGGCTAAGTCTAAACCTCCTTGACTTATCCTATTGTACCTTATTTTCTATTTTGGTGGATATAGAAAATTACATGTCTAGCCTTTTATCCTATTTTTAAGCTAGTAGATGCCCAGCAATTTAAGTACCTGGCTACCTGCCCTGCAGGTACCTTTAACTCTAAACCATTGGATTACAACTAATGAACAGACCTCATGATTTTAAACATAGGAGGAAATCTCCTGAAAGAAACATTTGTTCGCTCTTGAGTAGCAGTATATATGTAACATGCAGCCACATGCAGGCAACTCCTGAAGAAGTTTGTTTTGTGCTTCCTTGATGGTAGAAATAAATTGACCCAGATGTTGCATCTAGAAAGAAACAGTTTCAGTGAACTATACCGTTAGAAGATTCATGCATGATGAGATGAGTTTTGTATTCCCAACAGATTTTTGTTCAGAAGCTTCAGAAAGAATCTCTTTGACATACTCCTTGTTCACAAGTAAATATGAACATCTCATTGATAGTGTGCTCACAAAATCATATAGTACATGTTTTTCACCAAGTGTCTTAAGCAAATCAACCTGCACATGACAAATAAAATTCAAATTGTTTAAAACAAGACATTCAAAAAACAATTCGAACAGGTATAGCCATCATAAGTGTTTTTGTCCACATTGAGAGTTTATATGGGTGGGTCATGAATTAGGTAGTAAATACAATTGCTTAACCATTATATGGTAACCATCTCTTATATATATGCAGCAATAGATGAGATAAATAGAACCAAAAAGGGTAAAAGCTCGTGTTAAGAATGGGCTAGAGGCATGAGGCATCTTTTCTTAATATCCTGGTTGTTGTTTCTATTTCATGTCTCAACTTAGAAACAAAATAACTATAGGAAAATCAAATAGTAGGTACCCGAAGAGACCAAGCTTTGTTGAATGTTGTAGAACAATCAAGCAAGATTGTGAATATGTGCCAAATATTCGCATCTTTTAGCTGATGAAGCATGTTTAAGTTCTCCTCGGTCTTTGCAGGGTCATTGAACAAACGAGAGATGCTCCGGAAACATCCGAGGATTCTTTTTTGCAAATCGGGGGCATTTTCCTGCTTTACAAGAAAAACAGGCAAGGCAAAGTCACCCATCAGACAGTAACTCTGCAGTGCGTTCCAGTCTTCAAGAGTCACAAACCTGGCTTATTTGCCGAAGGGACATGTACTTCAGCATTTCTTGTTGTAGTCTGGAATTGGAGGCAACATATCAAAACATTTTTAAAACACACACACACAGAGCAATTATCCAACTAAGCAATCTTGACAGACTGTCAGACCTTTGCTTTTGCAGAAGAATTTGTTCAAGAGCTTTCATCTCAATTTTATCAAACTGTGCGACAGCTGTTACCCAATGTTTCACTCTTTCCTTTGTCGGAAACTCTGGTGGGAACAATGAACCACACAAAACTGATTCAATTGACTCCGGTCTGCACCAAATAAATAAAAGAATCACATGGACATTTTCTCATAGGCTCACACTAGAACTTCACTGATCACAGTGTATGACACACAATCACCAAAGTACAATATCTCTGCCTCAGTGAAAAAAGAGATACTGCTGAACTTATTTCCATGCAGGACTTAAAAGCATACTAGTTTTTATTTTTGTTTGTAACCATCAGATGTTGACGTCGGAGAAAATATGAACAGATACAAAACAGAAAGTTTGCCCATAATTCTATAAAATGTCAAAAACACAAATTTATGCATTTGTATCCAATGTTTGTCACATGTGCACCAGAAAGAACAATGTACCAAATGCTATTAAGCAGATCTCAAGAAAAGTGGAAAACCATAACAAGCAGTAAATGTCTAGAGCATATATCATATAGAAAGAAGCGAAGCGTAGCGATTCGTACTACCGGAAAAGTGTCGCTAACCATCTTACAGGCAAGAAAATACCAGCAAGATATCCCAGATATGCAGGCATATATAAGGAGGGAGTATAAAATCATAAGAATATATAATGACAAATATTGAATAAATTACATCTTTTGTGCGGTATAATTGCGAAGCAGGATACAATACGCCTTGACAATATTTAGTGTACTTACCGAAAATCTTTGTCATAAAGACATTTTAGTATTTTTCCAGGTATCCATTCAAAATCATCAGAATTTATTGAGCAATCAGAACCCCTCAGGCAACACAGCTTGTAGATATCAGCCAATCTCTCCATGGTGTAGCACTTCACAGAACGCTGATTTTTTTTTTCAAGAATACACCGTATATTTAAGTAAATCATACGGATCAAATTACATTGAACGAAAAATTGAAAGATGCGGACAAGAGCAAAGGAATATTAACTGTTTTATCACGAACACGCTCCGCTACTAGTTTGATAGTTTCAATTGAAACAGTACCAAGTGAATGGCAAGCTACATCACAAACAGCAGCCACTACTTGCTTCCGCACATTTTCTTCATAATCTAACAATCTGCCACATAGTGCCTCTGCGAAGGAGCCAACCATCAGGGCAAGCACAATTCATTGCTCACTCAAATGATATTTACAGGTATTAGGGGAAAAAAAGGACTTACCAATGATCTCTGGAGCTTCAGGTCGGGAATGGTTTGACATTAGACATTTCTTCAAATGCTCGATAGCAGAAACACGGATTTCTACTACTCTGTCAGTCAATCTCTTCAGGAACTCAGCAAAAAGAGACTTGAAAGATTCCACGATAGGGACTCCAGGTAAAGAAAAAAGCTCCCCTAGTAATTCAACTGCTTTAGACCGAATTTCTACTTGATCTGCCTAGAAAATGTCAAATACAAATTTAATTAACAACGCAGAACCATCTAACAAAATTAGTCAATTAAACTAAGATGTATGGCAATGTTTAGTTCATTTTCTGAAAAAATGGTAGAGACATTTTGTTCCCAAAGCATTATTGCGTACTGCACACTATCACTTTCAGGATAGGTATTTCTGTTTTAAATTGATAATTGAAAGTTAGATCGTACCAGTAGTTCCCCAGTTATATAAGGCACCACCGCTTTAAGAACCTTTGGAGCACACTGATACACATCAAATATGACTTCGTGATGATCAATGTCATCATTTGAAGAACTGCCATCCCCAGCCAAGGATGACGTGAGAAACTTCTTTATATACGATTCGAGTTTTCCTGCAGAATGCTCTATAACATTGCAAGCAAGCTTACGCGCAGACATAGAAACACCCTAGTAATCAAAAGTTGCAGAATTAAAACTTATAGAGGGATATGAAAGATAATAATTGGTTAGAACTGTACACACAGAAGCTAATGACAGTTTAACAAATAACAAAATAGGCCCAAAAACGCCTTAAAAATGAAAGGCACTCACAGTTTTTCTCCGGCCTAAAGCTGATAGCAGTACATGTAGAAGGCTTTCATGTATATCCTCACTCTCCTCTATAATAAGGGCCATTATTGTCTGCATTGACTTTACAATATTTGGCTCATGATTGTCACTGCATCAAACAAGTTAAGATCAAAAACATAATGGGTAAAAAAAGGGCTATCCATAGCATCAGCATATAAACTTCCACCAAAAAACTACAAATTAGAATAAATCTTGCATGTAGAAGTCACTTGGCAGCATTAATAATCTGATCATTTTGGCTGGAAATAAATGTTTGTGTTCCTGCTTTAGGACAATATAAAACAATATTCCAAGTATCTAATAACTCGGTATCATGAAACAGCATGATACTACTACACTAGTGGTGGAATGGAGATAGATGGGGTAATGCAGTGTTCTTAATCAAGGTTGCTGGAGCTGCAAATGGGCCTGCTAAACTGCTAAAGAGTTCAAGCAAGCCCATCTGCTCTGAATATCAAGGCCGCCAACCTGCATATCAATGTTGCTATCAAGGCAAATCTGCATGAGAACGTAAAGGTTGGGGGCCAGTCACTAACTGCTATTTAGAACACTGGTGTTAACAGCTGTACAATTCCTTTTTTGCAACCTTCTTGCTATCCATTCCATTCATTTTTTATAGAATACTAAAGTATTCCAATGACTTCTAAAAATATTCCTTCATGCTGTTAAACTTTCAAAGAGGCATGTCGTGCAATTCAAGGCAAACCTCCATGCACTTCAAACATTTCAGATAAGTCCTCCAGACAAATTACTGTCTTCAAAATATGACTTTTAAAAATATTCCTTCATGCTGTTAAACTTTCAAAGAGGCATGTCATGCAATTCAAGGCAGACCTCCATGCACTTTAAACATTTCAGATAAGTCCTCCAAACAAATTACTGTCTTCAAAATATCATAAATTTGGTCCTTACGATTTAAAATTTCAAAGAGGTCCTTCACACACACAATTCACACAATGGAAATTTTGTAATGTATATCTCAGTACTCAAATTAATGTATCCTTATAAACCTTAACAACAAACACAACCCAAAAAGAAATTGAAACAATTCTTTGTGAAGTAGCATCAAAGAATGCCAAGAAGTAAATTTTATTGGAGGAATTTTATGTAGGACTCTTTTACCACATGCAACTAACAGTGAGAAACCAAACATGGTAGTAACTACTACTTGCACGATCATGCACAAAGTGTGAAAACTAGTCAGAGTGCAGTGGTATTACATAACACAAGGAATCACATCCAACCAAATCTAGCCTAGTTTGACATAGCAGAATTACCTGACGACTTCTAAAAATGTTCGGAACATGTCTGTGATGAGATCATTGCATTCAAGGTCTAACATCACAACACATGCCCGGTATCTTGAAACTGTTTCCAGAATAGCAACTCTCCTACCAAAGGATTGGTTATTAACATCACTGAGTCCACTAAATGTACCCACAATCAGATGAAATATGTCCTGCAAGAGAAAGGAAAAAAAAGAATTCTCAAATACTGAATAAGCATAGTAAACTCAGTCAAAGTTATTTGGCTCAGTGCATTCTGTAACCACTCTTGATGATAGTTACCCTTAACACATCATCACTGTAGGGAGCTTCAGGTGCAGTTATTCTTGTAATTTCACAGAAGCAGGTTGCCAAGTGGACTTTAACATCTTCATCCTGATGTTTCAACAATTCTTCCCTGGCAACTGCCTTTAGACATGATTGGATAGTCTCCATCACCGAGGATCCTGGCGACTGCTCTATTCCATGTAGGCATTCCGCAGCTCGCTGCATTACAATTAGCTTTAATAGCATATCCAGAGCTTACTTAAGCAAGAAAGAAGAATTTCAAGCAAACAGGTAATATGGCATTAACATTAAAATAAGACATAACAGTGCCAGACTCTGAGAGATCATGTCAACAGTAAGAAGCTAAATCCAGATGGTAGTGTAATAATGTCCTTACTCCCTGTGACCCTGTGCTAGGACTGAAAGTACAAGGCAGACAACCAATTCAAGACATCTAATCTTTTTCCATCATTGATGCCACCAAAATTCCAGCTCTTTCTCTCTCTCTCTCGGAAGAAAAAGGTCTAGCTTTTGAGCTTTTAGATGTGTTCCTCATAGTTAAGTCCAGTTGTTCAAGCTAAAGCAACCATAATGGGTAATTGCAAAAAGGAAAAAGTTCAAATCATAACAACATTCCGCCACAGAGCCTACACTTACATACAACCTACAAACTCTTATTTTGGAACTACAATTGCAAAGCCACAGATAATCACTGGAAATGAATGGGGTGAAAACTACAAATCTTAAAGTAGGAACTACTGTAAGTTACTAATTTGCGCTAGGCTCTATTTCCACAAGGACTGAGTTGTTTAATTCATGCCACATAGTTATTTTAGATTTAATTTATGTGATAGTTAGATATTTGACTAAAAAAGCTGAGATTACATAACTATATTAGTGATTGTTCAAAATTCAAGCTTTAATTTCATATTATATTATCTAAATCTTGGATTAGCTGTTTCAGCCTAACATGCTAGTGGGCCAATAGCCTGTACATATACATATGCAATAATGGTTGTCACATGCTTGTATTTGGAATGCGACACTTGCACTTGAATGGCTACAGTTAGCACCTAAAAAGTTCAAAAGCTATAGTCTCCCAAACCCCAACTCTTCAATTTCAGTTGCTAGCTGAAAGATTCCATATCCCAGCTAATGAACCTAAAGAACAATATTGGTTCGATTCAATCTGAACAACAACATTTACCCCGCTAAACCCCAGAGCAATACCAGATGAACCTGCATTTCAGCCTAAAAAACCATGCACCCAGACCTATCAAATTGGCCTTAGTTAGTATGCAGCTGTCCATCAAATTACCCAAGTCCCTATGCACAAGCATCAGTAATTTGTAAGTTAAGTTTTACATTTATAGCTGAAGTAACAAATCATGGCTGTGTGCAACTGCAAACACACAAGATCTAAGCAAGGAGCTGCAAGATATGCTATTTGCTAACAAAAAGTTCAAACCTTCGGAGCACATTCACCGATTTCACTGATTATGCTGTTTACTGCCAAAATTTTCAGCATTGGAGAGCAGCGAAAAGAGAATTGAATAAGCCACAAGCTATCCATAGTTACACAGCTATCCGCATCTTAAACCCTAACATAGAGCTATCAGCACCAGCACATATAAAACCCAAAAACTTGAACCTAGGGTATAAGGTTGACTGCCAAGATCCCATCAATAATCAGTTCTAAACTAAAGAACAAAACAAGTAGGCCTACGAACAAATAGTTGGATTGCATTTGATGTTAATCCAACATGGACGAGTGGCAGGATCCAACAAATGCACCGGTGTTGGATTTGGGTAGTTCTAAAAAGAGCGATTCGAGGACAAACCTAACAAATTAATTTTATTCTAAAAATAATGTCTACAAAATTATCGAGACAAAAACTACCATATAAATAGCGTTCAAGGTATTGCTAGCCGCAGGTGTAGACAAAACTACCATATAAACAATGTATCCTCATTGGAGCACTTCCACGCAACATGCCCTAGGTGTAGAAAGGTTTTCACATGAACACTCATAATAGCAATCCGCGGTCCAAAATTTACCGTTTCCTTAGCTTGTCTCACTTCTCAACTATAACTGAAGCAACCGCCACCACACCAAGTCACCAACCCACCCAGGTGAGGCCTTTTACACCACTAAAACCCTATAAACCCTAATCCACAGCAATTCCTCATGCAAAACAGCAGAAACTGAACCAATTGGTCCCAAATCGCAGCCGCACAATTCAGCACCCAAAACCTCAACACGCCCAAGCTTCACTTAGCACTTCCTCCCAACGTAAGCCGAACAATTCCAGCCAAAACCAGCAAACAACCACCAAGCATAGCACCCATACAAGCGCCAACGCAGCTACCTCGACCAAATCTCCGCCAAAACCTAACCACTTGCCTCCCAATTACCCAACCCCCGCACAAAAGCTCGCGCCTTTCGAACCCTCCCGACCACTAAAATCAAGCTAAACCATCCAAATCCAGCAACAAAACCCCTAATTCGCACGCTAAACCCCACCCCCTCCACCCACCCCTACCACCCGAACCTGCCGAATTGGCGCACCTCAGCCACAGATCCACCCAAACCCACCCCTCCACGACGAGGGCAAGCAACCAGACCAAGAAAGGAAGCTTCCGGGGTCCCCCGTCTCACCTCGAGGAGCTTGGCGAGGGCGTCGGCCGGGGCCGGCTCCGCCGCGTCCAGCTTCTCCCCGAGCTCCTTCAGCTGCTCCGCGGCCGCCATCCCGCAGCCACCGCGCCGGATCGACGGCGAATCCGCTCACGCTTACCGGCGAGGGTTTCGAGCCCGAAGCTTCTCCTCCTCCTCCTCCTCCTCCTCCTCTCTCTCTCTCTCTAGGTCCTAATCTGCGAAGCGTTTTGGCTTTTGGCTCTCCCTGTTTCGAAACTGGTGTGGGTGGGGGGGAGAGGCGGAGAGCTCGTGAGCGAAACGCGAGGTTTGTGTCGAGCTCGAGCCAGTGGCCTGCTACTATACTACTGCTACGCTACGCTCCTCCTAGCGCTTAGAAAATCTTTTCCCCTGCGAGTTTTGCGCCTGTGTTGAATGCTGTGACCGACGTGTGGGTCCCACGTTGCGTGTGGTCCGCCTGTCAGTGGGGGGTGTTGCGTCCCGCGCTGGTGGGGAGGGGTTTTCTCGGGTGGTATAAGGACAGTATTTAGATCCGGAGAGGCGTACAGCTATGGGGCTCCGGAGTCGGGTTAACGGGAAACATTGAGCATTTGCTACTTTAAAGAGCTATTGATAGATTTGATGATTTGGCACTTAAAATATCTTTTTTAGGGATTTGTCATTCTAAAGCGTGAAATACTTGTATTTTGCCGCTTCCATGGTATTTCTATATTTCTTCTTTTTACCAAAATTACATGTGAAAAAGGACAAAATTGCCCCTACCCCCAAACCGGCCTAGCCTGGTTTGGTCGTTTCACCGGGTGCTGTAAGCCAAGCCAAAACACGCCTTTACATCCACTTCCGTCGTGGCAGTAGCAGACTCGACTCATATGGTGAGGAAGAGGGTGACAGCAGCCACTGCGAGGACGATGGAACCAATCCGACGAGGTGAATTGGAAATTCCCCCGTTTCTACTTATTCATTTTTTTTCACTTTTTATGGTCTTTAACACAACATTTTTACTATGATTTACATCGTAATAGACTAGCAAAATATAATAAAAACTATAGGCTATGAAAGTAATTTGGAAGACAAATCCAATGACTTTATTTTCATATAGTCAATTTGTATACTTTAATATATATTAATGATCAAAGTTTCAAAACCTTGACCGCATAAACCCCACAGCTTTTGGGACAAAAGAGAGGAGATCTTAATGTCGGTCGATCATCTTAAATTTTAATCTACGATGAAATGAAAGGTGTGTATAATTTTCCCGTCCTCTTGTCAAATGTAAAAAAACGTAACAATTTATGAGTTCTTATTTATTTTTCCCACCCTAATACCTAATTGATGGTTCAAGCCAGAAACTCACTCCTCTTCCATAGCACTTATGAATTTACATAAATTTGTCGTTTTCTGTTCTTTATAGGTTTGCGGCAATGCCAAATGTGGCTAGCAAGTTGTGGGTACGTATGACATTTTTGTTATTTCCACATGTTAAAAAGGACAAACTATCCAATATAACAAATACACAGAAATTAGTGTATGACAAATCAATAAAAACTTACACATAGACTGGGCATCATATCATGTGTAAGAAAGGAACCTATCAAATTACCCTTTTGCCTTTATCTTCTTCTTTCAATCATTCCCTCTCCAAAACTTTTAACTTTCTCCTCCTCTATGATCACATGTTCCTTCAAAATCAACAAACCAAGATCCTCCTCCCCGTGGCATCTAGCCAACAACATTTCTCACTGCTATATCTCAAGGATCATTTATGAGTTCAACAATGAAGTTTTTTGAGAGAGTATAAAGCAATAGAAGGAAAAATGCAGCAAAAAAATTTGTGAAAACTCATTGTGTTCTCGACATGATGTCAAAGAGAGAGAAAATTTAGTTCCTAATGAGAATGTCTTTCATGATGAGAATTGGGGCATATTTTTATATTGGTTTATCATTTCTATTTTTCACATGCCACCTTATTAGAGCAGCGTTGCCATCACCTACACCATTCATAAACACAAGATACAAGGCATCTCCATCCTAGCATTCCTCCAAATTTCTAGCAAGATCATTGTCATCAAAGGGTTCCACCTCCTCTGCTGTCACTATACATCATGTATAGATCTAAAAAGTCTCACTTAGAATCAATGATGACTCTATAGTCGGCCTTTTGGATTGTGTAACATCCCGAAAATTTTAAAAATGGATAAAATAAAAAATTAAATTGTAATTATGATTCTAGTCTGAATTTCTATCTTTTTTTTAATTTTGGTCTTTAAGAAAAATCAATTTCCTTATTGGACTTCTCTTTTCCAAATTATAAAAACCAAAATCACAAAATGAATAAAATGAATATTCAGTTGTGATTATTATTTTATTCTGGATTTCCCTCTTTTCATGATTTTCTTGTAATTTTTTACTTTAAGAAAATCCATTTGAATTGTTGTTTTCCTCTCTTCGAAAATGTAAAGATTTAAAAACACTTAAGGATAAAATCTGGAAAAATTATATTTAAATCTTAAGATAAGATAGGATCATCCCAAAAAAGTTTCAAAGTAACATGAATGTATTTAATAACTAAAAGAAATCTAAAATAGTGACTAAAGACTATGAATAGAGGCACTGTCAGAATTATTTAAAAATATTTACACATTATCATCCTCTGAGCTTTTTATTGATTCATATAAAGCACCAAATTAACCTACATAAAAAGTTTCATGAAAATTGTAAAGCATTTAATGCAGATGTAAAATCAAAAATAGTATTGGTGACTAAGAATAGTACCATTGTCAGAATTAATTAAAATGTATGAACAATATTATCTTCTGAAATTTTTATGAAATCATTGGTATTTTAAAAAGTTTCACAAATAAATAATATTATTTTATGGAATTAGAAAATATTAAATAGAAAACTCAAATAAACTGACAAAGTAATGTCAGGATTTTATAAAATCACATAGATTTGATCATCATCTGAAAATTTTACAGTAATCTCTTTATACCCATAGGTTCACCCAAAAAATATTTAAAAAGAATTGAACCAATTTTTAAACCAAAGGAAAATAAAAATCAAGAAAAAGATAAATGAAACAGCAGTCTTGACAGAATTTTAAGAATTTGTACATACCAGATCATGATCTAAATTTTTAGGGGAAGATAAGCACTACCTTGGGAACACACACAAAAAGTTTGAAAAAAAATTTAACCATGAATGATAGCTCAATTAAATCCAAACCTATTCTGTTCGGAGAAGAAAGTTCCAGGGTTCCGATTTGCTTTCACTGTCATGTGGGCCTAGCCCTTGCTCGACCCCACCTAGCAGTGTCACCAACCCTGCCTTGGCCGCACAGCCCTCTCTTCAGCCGACGTTGCACCACCTGCCCAACCCATGCCACAGCAACGGACCGACAACCAAATCCTTGCCACGGCACAAGGATCATCGTCGTGTCCCTTCTGCACACAAGGCTTTAGCGCTGAGCTCGCCTTGTGCTACCACTAGTGCAGTGCCCCTGCCACGGCAAGCTTTTGGCCAAGCCTTCTTCACAGAGCTCAGCACCGCCTCTCTGTTTCGCCCGATCAAATAAAGAATTATCGAGCCATCTCACTGCCTTAGACTGCCGTATACGACAATCATCAGCCATGCCCTACCTCACCTGACTTGCCCCATGCCCTGCGCTGCCATTTCCCCGGAAGACCTGCGCCTCCGAACATGACTCTGCCCGCCATTGTCCGTCCTCCCTCACACCTTGTAGCACCGCCTATTCCATCTATTTAAAGCTGGCCAATGCTTTCCATAGCTCCCCACACCCTCCCCTAGCTCCTCTTCACACCGGGCCAACGCACATTACACCTCCAAAGCCCCGCCCATTAACGCTATTACCGAGGGACACCAAGAAAGGGGAGAAACTCCAATCGGCCCAACCAGTGAACCATGTTTCAATTAGTCCCGCATAGAGCATATTCTTGACCCTCTAGTCTCGTTCCCCTCCTTATTTACAGCACAAATCGGCTGTAACGCCGCCGCCGCCCCTTCTTCTTTGCGACCGGTGAATGATGATAGAACTCCTCGAAGCTCCTCCTCCACGGTAAAGTCCCAAAACGGAACCTGCTTAAAACCTTGATACTCACCCGACACCTCCCAAAGCACGGGCATGTCCCTAGCGCCGTCATGGCCATCACCACTGCCGTGTGCCGCCCCTCGTCATCATTAGCCACCTCCGGCAAACCCCGAGCCCAACCAAGCGATCCCTAGGGATCCCCTCATCCCCCTCTTGCTCACTGCATCGTCGGTCGGGTGAGTTCGCCACCGGAGCACCGTCGGTAGCCACCTTTTAGAGCCACCTTGCTTTGAGTCACTAGACCATGGGGCCTCCTTGTCAGTCTCCTCCTCTCTATCAGTTGAGCCTGAGACACTGACTCTGGGACCCCTCCGTCAGTCGGCGAGAAGGCTGGAAACTGTTCAAATGTCAAAATACGCTTTCCAATTAAGAAAACGTAATTTCCTATTTTTTGAGGATTTTTCAACTCAAGCTTTTATATTTTAAGTCCAATTGAAGACAAATAAATTTATAAATTCATCTAAAATTATTTAGTTTTAGAATATGCAAAAATATTTAATTTAGGATCCTAGTGCAAAATTTTTGAATTCAAAATTTGAAAAAACAAAATATGTACACTATTAAAAATTTATAAACCCTAGCTACTAAAAATATGAAAGAAATTTCTAAAACATTTTGAGACCTTAAGTATCTCATTTCTGCAAAAGTATTTAAATTTGAGTTTAGTTTGAATCAGATTTTGTAAATAGATTATTTTTAGTACTTTAAACATTTAAATAGGTATAGTTAATATAAATAAATTGTATATTTAATGAAACCAATATTATACTTTAAATATGATAATCTCTTTGTTTATGTAAAAATAATTGATTTTTTACCTCTGTTCAAAATTTTTGAAATTTAAATTTGTATGTAACCTAATATGGTCACTATTTTAAATAGTAAACCTTAACGTATAAAATGGTAAAATAAATTTACAAAAAAAAAATTATACCTTTAAAATTCTATTTCTACAAAAAAAATTAGATTTATACATGATTTAAATCAAGTTTGTTAATGAATTACCATACAATGCATTAAAAATTCAAACAATAATAAGATGTAACATTTAGTTTATGAAAATAATGAAATAAATCTATAAAAACCACTAGAACCATAAGAACCTCATATCTGCAAAAATACTTAATATTTGACTTAATTTGAATTAAATTTATACATAACCTTGTCTTTAATGCATATAATAATAGAATATGAATAAAAAGTCATCAATAAATGCTGATACAAATGAAAGCAGTTTTAAAACACTATTAAGATCAAAATCTTATGATATTGCAAAAATGGCTTTATTTACACATGAATTGCACTTAAATCTTTAAAAAGAAACTTAGCCTTTATAATATAAATCATAATAGGAGAAAACAACTTTAAATA
Organism: Otatea glauca; assembly: GCA_036346275.1. Taxonomy (NCBI): domain Eukaryota; kingdom Viridiplantae; phylum Streptophyta; class Magnoliopsida; order Poales; family Poaceae; genus Otatea; species Otatea glauca. The sequence goes on along the minus strand of CM070716.1, from coordinate 31,222,432 downwards.
ATAAGAAATCATAATTTAAAATATTTTAATCACAGAATTTTATATTTTTATTTATTTTTGAATTTGGAATTATTTGTATTCTTTTTTATTATTATTGTTGTATATCGAATTAAGTGTAGACACCGACATACCTGAGTTGGCTATTGTCGACCTCGACCCCGAGTCAGCCACTGAATCAACTGAGCAAGGCAATCACCCCTTTGATCACATTGATCCCAATATTTAAATTAGTTTATATTGTTTTTGTCAAATCTATTATGCATACGTGTATTTTCAGTAAATTCGCTATATTGTGGTATTGTTAGATATACCTGGTATCTCATGGAACTTCCTCAATAAATATTAAATTGTCAACCTTGATAACCTTAGATTAAAGTTAGACAATACATAATGTCAATATGGGTATACACGATTACTTAGTACACATGCTTAGCCATGCTTTAGCAATGATAAGTTAAATGAAGAGACATGCTATTCTTTATAATTTAAAAAGGTTGGATATAACATTAAAGGTTACTGATATTTTGGTAAAAATGAAAGTAAAACTATGATTTGACGCAAGTGATTATTGGCAATAGCCAGATGTTCATGGGACTTGCACGTAGATAGGGAGAGTTTATCACCTAAGTCGGATTAAGGACCGAACTACGTGTTGTATAATCCAAGTATAATAAGTGCAACCACAAGTGGTAGTATGGGATGACCTTAACCTATTAAGTTATTTAGATTTAGCTTTACAAATTGGAAGGCTGGAGTAGTACGAGCTTTTTGAGACGAATTGCTCGTAGGGGTGTCCACACAGAGGTGTGGGTGAAACACATACCAATACAACGGTGTACACCGTACTATGGGGCGAAGTGCGGACTCAACAGGGATGGACTGTTGAAAGTACAGTGATTGTACAAATATCTTCTACCATTATATTATGGGTTAGTCATCATCAGGTTGCTGCAAAGTTAGGCCTAGATAATCTAACAGTTATATCATGACTCTCTACGGCACACTAAAGGAAGTGTGCTAATAGCTTTGCAAAAAGAGTTAGTCATGTCTTGTGGGTAAAGCTATACATCTCTGCAGAGTTTAAAACTTTTTGAAAAGCCGTTCCGGCGATTATCGGGCACTTGGTGCACTGGCACTAGTTAGAGTTTTGTTATTTTCAAAAAGAATAATATTTGGGAATTTTTGTTGGAAAGTCTTTGTTTCAGATTTTATGCTAGGGATTGGCAAAGGAAAATTGATATTTAAGCCAGGGATTGTCAATGAAATGATGCGTTACTCATAATCATGGAGGACTTTGAGTTGTTATTTTATGCTTCTATATTTATTATTTACATATCAATTAAACTTGCTTTTATAAATTCCGTTTGCAAAGTATTACTTGGTATTCATGTTCAACTTCACTTTATGCAAAATAACCTGCATAGCCTTTCCTTTGACATAGCTTGCATTTACTTTATATTTGTAATACACTACAAGTCTTGCTAAGTATACAAGTACTCAACCTTGCTTAATTTGTTGGTTTAGATGAAGATAGCAAATTTTCGGATGACACACACGATGACGCAGGTTACGGGGATTGATGAGCCTTTCTAAGGTTTATACCTTATCAGTTGCTTGAGGGTTTGTATTGGCATGCCACAAGGCTTTTCGATTTCCGCTGCAATATTTTCCATCTTGTAAGACTTTATTGTATATACAGATTCCACTATTAAATGTATAACATTGTGTATGGATGTGCTACCAATGTTGAAAATATACGTACTAGCCACTGATTATGGGACTAGTACTGTATGCACATAAGACCTTCTTTTGTAAGAAGGAGGGTCATCACAGATTGTCCATTTCAAAATTTAGCACATCAACATCCATGTCTTCTACAGCAACATCACTTTCTTTTTTAACAAATCTGCCTCGCTGCTATTATAGATCGTTGATTGTAGGAGACTAGTCAGAGTTTTACTAAATTGTTTTTGTGATGCATAAGCATAATAAAAGAGGATCATCACGAGAGGGCCAAGGTGAATAGGTGTTTTAGTAATAAAGAAAAAAAATCAGCACCTTCGCCCCCCCCTTTATTGTAATTTTATTGTCTTTACTCAAACTCGTATGTACAAGCGCAACAAAAAAATACGTGTTACAAGAGGGATTTTGGGGTAGTTTAAGACAACTTCTATATTTTGTAGAGGTAGGTGTCAGGTTCATGCTTTTTAAATCAAAAGGACATCAAGACCTGATGCCCCAGTTTCATTAATGAAACAGAAGATAGCAACATCACACGTTTAACCCATAAAACCGTTGACATAGCAGGACAATTAAGCACTTACCACCCAAGAAACAACATTACATTTTTCCATCCACCAGGTTACTAACATAAGATGCCAAGGCCCTTAATTCTTCTGGAATGCATTCTTCTTCTTGAGCTTCACCCATCAGATGATCTTTTCCTGTTATATTGTTCCATAGCCCAAAGGGAGCGGTGTTCGGAGCCTGATCTCCAAAAATCTACAGAACTGCTCCATCTTGCTCACCATTTCCTTCATGTAGATCGGCCTCCAATCCTTCAAAGATAACAGAATTCTTCTCCAAACTGTTTTTACATTTACCCAACACTGATAACGAAAAATCATGTCATTTCTATTTTTCCACAAGTTCGAAAGGGCAGCAGCACAAATAATATTAAAAGTAGCATTTTTCTTATTGCTAAGCCAACAATGAGACACAGATTCAAAATTATGCTCAATATTCAAATAAAAAAATTCACCAATCAAGCCCCAAATTATTTTGGCAACCACACAGTCAAAGAAAAGATGAACAACAGATTCAACCTCATTACATAAAACAACAATAAACCCCTCTATCCATCCCCTTTTTAACAAATTATCTCTAGTCATTAACTTGTTATGTGAGACAAGCCAAAGAAAAAACTGAATTTTGGGGGGAACAACCAAGCTCCAAACCGCAGAGATAAAAACGGGAAACACACCTCTAAAACTAGGTTCATGTTTTGAAAACAAAAAACTAGGTTCATGTTTTCAATAATGTTGTAACACCTCATGCCCAAAATTCGCTAAATACCCTGCCAACTGAGGGGGTGATCCCATCTATACAAATCTCCCACTTACACTTTTGTCCCCGTTCCATGATTTGTGTAGGAGGGTTAACTCGGATGTGCTATATTTGGCCCAACCCACATTATATGCTACCGCAATTCACACTAAACTTCCAATATGGGCCTCATGGGAACCTTCGATCAAGCGGGAGGTTACAATCGCACCCCCCCTAATAGGGCTAATGCCCTGACAACACACCTTATAGTAAATACTCAGAACCACCCCCTTAGTGCAACATTAAATGGGTGGTATTCTGATACCACTAATCAGGTGAATATATCCTAAGTGATATTTATTTGAGAAATAGTGGAATCTCAGGGATCATGGAAGGCTAGGGTGTTAATAATGTGGTTAGTTTTCCATATTTCCATTGTAGTATGAACCATATTTTCTAATACAGAACATATCAACATAAACTAAATTAAATTACGAATATACAAGAAACAAGTAGAAAAAGTTCTAATACTTACACTGCCATTCATCGTACACGTCAAGTATATGCTTAATTGCACAATGATAGCTTTGTAATTTCTTCTATTGCAAAAGGCTGAACGAACATGTAAGCAAGATTTTCGATGTTCTTCTAACTTTATCCTTAATTCCCTCCACACTTTCAAAAAATAATAATTCATGCGAGATGTTAGCTAGCACCAAACAACATTGTCCATTTCCTGAGCATTTATAAGATATAAGACAATTTGGACATTTCCTAGTGTTGTTTTCCTATACTCATACTTGCTCCATCTTGGTCATCCAAATAAAATCCACCATATACACCAAGGCCAAGAAATCCCCATGGATATATTCAGATCCACCCAAATTACTACCATTGCCCACCAAGCTCTTATCTAGATCCAAAATCAAAATCCTTGAGCTCCTTCCATGCCTTATCCAGCCATGGCGGAACACCGCCGTGCGCCCTCATCGGCCGGCGGCTATGGGTAGTCCTGTCGCGCGCCCTCGTCGCCCATCGTAGCCATGCATCATCATCGCTTGCCCTTGTCTTCCTAGCGACGTGGGCAGCTACTTTGACCAGCCTCGATTCTTCTGACACTATGTCATTGGATTGTTAAGCCAATGGCAAATATTGTGAAAAATCCCATCTTGTTTCCTGTGTATTAGAAAAGAACAATTTTTTTTTGCTTTTTGAATGGCAACTGCACTGTTTTGTTGTATATGTCCATGCTAACACTCTAGAAAATGTTTGCCCCAGGTCGAGCGAATTTTGTCAAACAAGTTCAGATTGTTGTTTGTCACCTTAGGGTGTATTAAAAGCGGCCTTATTTTAGTTGAATTATGTTGTGCAAATATGTCAATGAATGAATATGTTTACAAATTCATGTGCTAGATGTTCTGTCAAATTCATGTGCTAGATGTTCTGTGGTTCTGTCAATGTTCTGTTGCTTTTTGGGGAGTGAGAAATAAATTGTGCTCACTTAATACTGTAAGGAAAATGGTAGAAACTACTTTGGTCATAAACATTCAGAGAGTTTGAAGTTAGGTTACAAACGGTTATTTGATTGCATGAAGGCAGAGGATGGAGCTAATGGCGCATTTGCCTTCAAAACATTAAGGCAGAGGATGGGCCGCTCCACGAATTCAATCTAGACTGCCCACCACTATGGGCTCTCATGGGCCCACGATCTAACCAGGTTGGGTTCGAGTTCGAGAGCCATATTTGATTTTCCTTTCATTTTGTTGTAAAACAATGACGATTACCGTGGATTAATCTCAATATCAATCAAGAGTAGATGAAGAACAATCACAGTAGATAACATCAGATATTGAGAGATCAACTCTTTTTTTTATTGATAGATAGATTGATTCTCTTGTACAATGTGGTACTACATTTATATCCATAACCCCTCATGAGTAGTTTCAAAATTCGCCCACCAAAACCAGGTGTCGAGATATATCTCAACAATCAGGATCAAGAGTCCAGTTATATTTTAACACCCTCTTGGGCGAATACTGCGTAATGCATATGCCTCATCAAAAACTCCTCCAAAAAATCCTCAATAGATCATATCCCAATCATCTAGGTTTCTTGAGAAATCTCTTGAAGATCACATGTGAGAGCTAGTCTAGATGATTAGGATATGATTTATAGAGGATTTATCCATCAATCATTCATCCTTGTCAACACAAGATCAACAGAGAAAGAAACCAACAAAAGAGATAAAAAAAATCAAGAAGGCAGAAGATCAAAACAAGAGCAAAATCTTGAGCATAAAATTGATTTTCATTTCGGATTAAGAGAGATGTTTACAAAGCCTCTCCAAAGATGGCAAAGCTTCTAAGGAGTATTCATACACACAAAAAAATTAAAATCTTGTAGAAACCCTAATTCTTCTCCTAGAGCTTGCCTCCCACTACATCTCAAGCCCCTTATATAGTAGAGGCAACCCTAACCCGAACACACAAGTGGATACCATCGATATTTATATGGGTTAACCCGTTAACCCAACACATAACAGGTTTTACTAACACACGCACGCTTCTCAAAGTGGCCTTTCATTGATGCTTTAAACATCTCCACGAGCTCGAATTCATGTCAATGCCCTTTTTGGCTTGACCTAAACCACTTAGGCCAAAGTTGTGGTTTTTCGAACCGCATCGATCCTCGGTAATGGCCAAATTTCCAATTTGCCCCACTACCAATCTTTTCCTTCTACTCAATGCAACACCCATACTTCGTCACCTTCCATGTGGCCCCAATGACTTCCCGCCAAGTCTCTCACGAGTTCGGACTCTCCCGAATCTTCTTCGCTTGCAAATGGGCCCAAGTTACTTAGCGCACCACATATTCTTCACTTTTTGATCATAACGGCTCTGGCTTTTTTGACCATTCTGGACCTCGGCTCGTCCCTAAGTATAGTCCTGGTCTAGGTTGTTGCCCGCCATGGTCATCACCAGTGGCTCACATTTTAGCTCCTTGTCTTCTCAGCTCAGAGCTACTCCCCGGCCTTAGTTATCTTTGGTGTCACCCTGACCGTTTCGACCTCAGCTCTCCTAGCCTAGTTCTGGACTCCTCTGCCTCACAATGACTTAGCTCCAAAGTCCTGCAACTAACACAGACAAGCAAACCGTCACGTAGTACTATTCAACAAAATATGCAATATTCATCACATAATCAAATCATAATTCAAAATTCGCTGAAAAAATCGGCACTACCGCCCCTCAGGGCCGGTAATATCGCCCCAGTACTACCGCCATGCTGAGGCCGGTAGTGTCGCCCTAGATAAACCAGCAGTGCATGCTTTGGAAATTAATTACCACCAACTAGGGCCCGATAGTGCCATTCCGCCGGTACTACGCCTCAGGGGTGGTAGTACCGATTTCTCTGAGCCCGGAAAACGACCCTCCTGGAAGATAACTACCGCCATCCTCAGATCGGTAGTACCACCCTAGGGCTAGTAGTATCGTCCACCATTGATAGCACCTCAAATTGCTTCAAATCAAAAGCAAACTCAAACCTGTGCACCACACGCCCAAAATTTAGTCAAATGCTCGTCACACACATGGTTAAACCACTACATAGTCTATCAAAACCATTTCTTTGGATATATACCCTGGCAGTAATGGATACTGTATTTGCTTCAATGCTTTATATCTTTTCTACTTACTTTAACACCTAGTCTAGATTCTCCCCATTTTAGCTCATGTGGAGAAAAGCTTGCAAGCAGCTGATAGAGAGAACCTCTCTAGTATTCCATTCAGAAGTTAGAAATAGAATGATTTGGATTTAGAGCATTGCTGGTATAACTAGGAAAAGAAGTAAAAGTCATATCTTCTTTCTTTTTCGACAGAGTGAGATGTATGTAACGGCACATTATTTCTTTGCAAATACGAAGCCTTATGTAGGACAAGACGATTTCTGCAAACTTTACATTACATAGCGGGCAAACTATTGTTTTCTTCCTTTATAAATCGTCAATGTAGCACCAAGTAACGAATTATGCATTAGTTTGAACTATTCAATTTTCTGATCCGTTTTTTTTTGGCCGGCAAATCTGAATGTCCAATAGCATCAAAATGTACGTGGTTGAAAAACTAGAATCATTTCATCAGCAAAAGCGATAATTTCTTTTGCGATACTAAGATGAGTCACTTGAGTTGGAAACTTCTTACTTCCTAGGTGAAAATCATACATGATACATCCTCACCATATTATACTTAAGCATGAATTGCAAATGTTAATAACAACAACGAATGCCTCACTAAATATTTCTGTGAAGCAGGCACATCGAAAGCAGGGCCGTAGCTAGCATTTTGGAGGCCCTGAGCTGAATTTAAAATTAGACACTCTTGAAAGGGTTAATTACAAGAACAAATAATCATGTTTCATTATCCAAACTAGTATAACTTTGTAATCATCATACGTTTAGTCATTGTAGTGCTATCGTGAGTCTTTTCAATCCATTAGATCTTTCTCGAGTCATTGTAAAGTCCAAATAGGACTTCAAAAAATAACTTATAAAAATTCCCTTTTGCAAATGCAAAAACCATGTGAATACTCAACAAAATTCTATATGCAACAATTGAATTACGGAAATAATATAGTTGTTTCACAATCATTAAAATATCAATTGGCCTATATTTTTCTTAGGAATATTTTTTAAGTAAAAGTTTAGCACAAGAAAATAAAGAGAGAGAAACGGAGAAAGTAGATGTGAATTGGTGGAAGTTTTTATGGAGAAGTGGATAAAAAGAGCTACTCACTTACTAGTTTACTATTAATACCAAGATTAAGCTTCATTAATTGAAGGAGATTTGGTAAAAAAAAATGAGGCCTTTAATATTTGGGGACCTGTGCGGTTGCTCACCTCGCACATACCCCAGGTACAGGCCTGATCGAAAGACAAATAACCAGAGCAAAGCACAGAAAAAGACCCACCGACTCAGCAGGGCGGGAGGAGGCCGTGAACTGACGACGACTCAGGAGAAGCACAGAAAAAGACCCACCGACTCAGCTGATCGAGATCCTAGACTGGAACAGACGGATGGTAGCGGCGCAGCTGGAGGTACAGAACATGAATTGCCAGCTCGACAGGGAGGCTAACAGCTTAGTTGTTGTGCTCGGCAGGCTTGCTGATGCACTTGGCAGGATTGCTGATAAGCCACAGTAGTCACCTAGGATTACAACAGCAAAAGTTGTCATTTTTATGTGAATGTACAGATTGGTATAGGATTATTGGCATTCGATTCATGGCGGACTAGTTCTGAAATTCAGTCAGTAACCGGAACTGGGGCTGCCTTGTTATACTGGGAGATGAGGTTATAGCATTCAAAGTGACCTGGAGTTCTGGATTGGCAGAATCCAGTTGCGTGCTTGTGGTTGATTATTGAAGTAGTTATTCTCAGAAATGGAACTGTGTATCTACTATTGAGCTTTGGAGCTGGTTTCCTGTTAATATTGCCTCTGAGTTATGACTGGAGTTCTGGCTAGAATATGCATGTAGAAGAAGGTAACTTAAGTTTTTTTTGAAATCTAGAAAGTAGGCAAGTTATTAAAACACGAAAGATATTTATTCACTAAACATCTATTTGTAGAGAATCTGTTAGATGATTGTTACTTCACCCGTCCCAACAGCTTGATAGCAATGATTACATACTCACTGTAGTCACAGAAAAGTGATGTTTAAAATATAATATTATTAATTATTTTTTTACGAAAAATTTACTCATATCATTTTCACATGAGGCCATCTATTGAACAGGTGACTGAAAATTTGCTAGCTTTCAATCATTTTTCTCAACACCTTGGATGAATATCTAACCACCGTCATCACTCCCATCACTTATAACTTATCCCCTCACAACTAGGACAAAGGCTAAAACAAAGAATTATTCTAACACATATAAAATAAATAAATTTAAGTCTGATGAACCTCTACAAAAATTAAAAAAAAAATTCGAACTTAGACAAAAATAGAATAAATCTTGGTGAACCATACAAATACAAAAACAAAAGAACTAAAAATTACAATAAAGTTGTACTAGAATTGTATATTACCGGTCATCGACCCATGCGCTTGCACGTACAATAATATCTTCTCGTCTTACTTTCTATTTAGCAAAGGTTCCTTTTCATATGGTACTCCTTTGATTTACCATATATTCTTATGAATAGATAAATAAATCTAAACCGTGGATGAAAATGATTAACTAGATTGGACAACTAAGATCTTCTCTTTTTTTAGAATAATGTGGAATTTTTAGTAATTTTTCTTTTTTAGATTAACGTGGGAATTTCTAGAGTGAGAGGCTTACAAAACCAGAATTTTTTTTCTTTAATATTTTTTTTATTCTTTTTTTCAAAACTATGCGTCCGAAATTTTTTTTTACGAAAATGCCCCTGTCGCCTGTGTATGGGCGATCGCTATCATACACGGCGATATGCCCTGCGCCGCTTGCTCCGTCGGCCGCCACAGGGGCCCCTCGCTCGCTCGAGACAGGCGGCCACTGGTTTGCGTGTTTTTAAGTATTTTTTGTAATTACTATATGCCTTTTAATATGAACCTCATAACTTTTGCTAGAGTGTCCAAATTAAATGAAACTTATTTCTAAATTTAAATTTTGGAATGAGGAATTAGACTGTAAAATAAAAATCCATATGTTGTTTGCAGAAAAATATTTTTATTTGAGTTCGAATGCTAGGCTCTAACTATGGATTGTGAAGGAATTATAATGTGTGTTGATCCATAAATCATGAAATAAATAGAATAAGTTACTACAACCTTATGCACTTCATTTTTGCAAAAATATCTAAATATGATTGCATTTTGAATCAAAGATGGCTAGTTTAAACCCTTTATAACATTCATTGTTCAAGCAGTTAGAATAATGTCTAAAGGACCTCAAAACTTGACAGAACCAGTTTTGTTGCATTCTTGGGCTTGCATAGGTTACAAATATATAAAAATATTTAGATGTCACTTTAGGATGCACTATTTTATTGTTGTCCTAACATGCAATCCAAGAAACATCAAAATGGCCGTATCTTTCGCAAACGAGGGTCAAACTCGATGAAATCAAATCTGATGAACTTAAAATGCTATAACCTATCTTGATGGACAAAAATAACATCATTTGGGACAACTGGAGCAGTAGGACATATACGAGCCCTTCGGACAGTGAGCATACACTTTAAGGTTAGGCCGCACTCTTTATTACGACTTAAAACTGAAAGGAGTACCACGAACAAAGAAAACCAAAGTTAACACCAGACGTCTACTGAGTGCTTCGAGGCCACTTCCCATTCGCCCATGCCTCCGGCGGAGCTTCTCTGGCACGCCGCGCCCTCTCTCGTTTCCTCTCTCTCTCGGCCTCCTTCTCCTCCGCTTCCTTCCTACATGCCTCCTCGCGTGCGACATCGCGTTGTTCTTGAAGCCGCCGCGTGAACTCGTCCTGTCGGTTGGCTTGGTCAAGAAGCCATTGGTCCTCGGGTTGATCTCGTATCAAACCATCGCTCAAATTCACACAGATGGCGGAGGTGATCGCATGAAACGTAAATTAGCAAAGTTTCATTCACAAATATTATGTAACCCGTACGATTGTTACCATGCGGTGATCCTTCAGGCTCTTCTCCGGCGGATCGAAGGCGTAGTTGCGGTACTTCCAATACCTCCTCTTCCAAGTTGAAATTTCCCAAGAGCGGACAAGCCTACAAAGATCTCCGCACATACACATGGGTGCTACAGCTCCACGAGGTAGGAAGAGATCTTGGTACGCTAAATTGCGCGGGCATGCACTTGCTTCTTCCTTTGCCTTCCCCTTTCCCTTTGCACTTGCACGCCTCGGCATTTTCGATTGATCCTAAATTTTTTTCCTCACCCCTCTATTCTTTCTTCCTGTATTCTTTGCGAGACCGCTTGTGAGAACGAATGTTATAAAGGCCAGATATCGCCCGGGTATGGAGCGATCGCCTCATATTAGGGCGATCGCCCCATATTAGGGCGATCGCCTCTACTAGAGGCGATAGGTGCACCGAGACGTTAGTGTGTTGTCACGTCGTGTGGCATAGGCAAGCAATGCATACATGAATTTGAACAATTTAAAGTGATAAGGCTGTCATGTTACTAACTCGGAGAGTTGTACAATATGCTGCTGAACGTAAAGCCATTACAAAAATACATCCGTACAACAAGTCAATCACGGCCACGCTTCCTGATCTGGCCCGTGGGGTAGGTGAGTGGCGACGGCGGACGGACGTCCCTCCTAGACCGCCCTACGGCGCAGCGAGTAGTAGTGGCGTGACGAGGGCGTGCTCGCGGGGCGCTCTCGAGAGCTGAGAGGGGTCGAGGTTGTCGGTCGAAAGGTACTCCTCTAGGTCGAACTCGTCGTCCACAGGGTCGTCGAAACCACCCAAGGGTCCTGCTGGGGCGCGAGACGACGAGGGAGCCTCCGCAGCCCACTGTCCCCACTGCTGCTGCGTGGGAGCGTAGCGAGGAACCAGCGGGGTAGGGTGAGACGCGAAGGGAGCCTCCTGAGCCCACTGTCCCCACTGCAGCTGAGTGGGAGCGTGACGAGGCACCGGCGGGGTAGGGCGAGGTTTCAGCGCAGGACGTGGTGTGTCTGCGTCCGCCGACGCCTCCGCGCCCCGGCAGTGGCCAAGCGAGCCAACCGCCTCATCCTATCGAGGACCCGAGCCCAAGCCGTCTCGGACTCGACGGTGGTCACCAGATGCCCCGTAGGCGCGTCAACATGGACACGCCTCCACCTCAATCTCCCCATGAGCCGAGTCCGCATGTAACGCCGATTGTTATTACGTAATTTACATGAAAAGACGTGCCCATGTAGCTTCTGCGACACTTACCGAGGCATTGTCCTCCGGGACATCTGTGAAGGGTACGTGTCCGCTATCGATGCTCGCCGCGGCGACGTCACGGTCTGGTGCGCACCCACCCCGAGGCGAGTCGCGGGCGAACCACTCCATGTATCGATCGTACATGTCATGGTCGACGGCCGGGTCTCGGTGACCTCTCGTCGAGTCGCGGCGTCCCACCGCACGCCCCATGGTCGCATACGGTCGCGTGAATCGAGTGCCCATCGCAGCACCCATCCGGGTCATCCTGCAATGCAAAAACAGTAAGTACACACGACATTGATTTCGCAAAGATGCGGAGTAGTAGGATCAGGGCAAGTACCTGTGAGCGCCACGTGCGACAACGTGACGAGGCGGCAAGGGAAAGGACTGGAACAGGCCGAACTGCCGCAGCACTCGGTACATCGGAGAATTACATGATGCGAAAAATAACTTACTAGTACGTTGAAAATTACATCGATCATTACAACTTACATCACAACTTACCGGTCCATTGAAAAATACAAGATGGGAACAACATGGAAAATTACATTATCCGCGGTTGCGACGCGCCTCGGACTCGTCCATATCGTTCCGAATGCGCCTTGTCCTTCGACGCCCGACCTTCAGCTTCAACATTCGGATGTCCGGTACCCATCGATGGTCCGGAGGGGGGGCTGTTGTGAACGATCCATCCACTCGGTACCCGTACACCTCGTGATGCCACGTGTTGAGAACGCTCTGCTTGTAGTAGTACGAGGAGACGAACGGATGACAGGATTGATGCGTCTCGGCGGCTGCGGCAATGACGTGCAAGCGTGGCAAGTGCAACAGGCGTGGTTTCTGGCAGGAGCACTCGCACTCAGCTGCTCGGAGTATGCACAGATGGGAAGTCCTCTCCCGGTGGGCACCCCTGCGACCTCGGCCACCGCAGATGCATGTGGTATCTCCGCTCCACGCCACTCTCGGTGTAACCCGATGTGTCTGCGCCTTTCTTGTTTTCTTGGACATGTAGGTAGACACAACAGTTGAGTACGACAGTCGATTGTCCGACATACATGTTGTGGAGGTCTTGTATCGCTCAATGAAATATCTCTATGTCCCTAATAAGACACTCTCAACTATACCCACCAGTGGAAGGCATCTGGTGCCTTTCATTACCAGTTGTAAATCTCCGCTGAGTTCGTTGTCATGATCCCATAACGCGAGCCGCCTCGTCATGCGTAAGGACCATTTCTCCAAAGGCTCATGTCGATCCAATCGGTGAAACTCTTTATCTTTGGTACCGCCCTCGCCGAGGTTTGGGGGTCTGCATCAGCCGCACACAAGGTGTGGGTCCTCTCCTCGCTCATGGTACACCATCGGGTTCCTTGATGAACTAGCGGTACCTCCGGGATCCATTGATTGCTTCTTCGTTAGTTCGCCCAACGCCTTCCAAAGCGCGTCGAACTTCCTCCGTTGGTTCTGCTTTGCACAGCGCTTGAACATGTTCATAAGCTCCTTGTTCTGGAATCGACGAAAAAATTGGCACCCATGTGCCTCATGCACCACCGCTCCTCGTGTCCGCCACTTTGTCGCTCCCACGACGGCGGACCCTTGTTGCATATCCACGATCGCTCTTAATGTACTCGCATGTCGGTCATGGATGACACAAATATCGAACTGTCGAGAACAATCGCTAGCTTCACTCTTTCAAGGAACCAGCACCAACTCTCCGTGTTTTCTCCACGAATGCCAACGCAACCGTAGAACTCGTTGTTGGCATCCACCGCGATCGCAGCTTAGAATCGCCCTTGTACTTCCCGTGAGGAACGTGGCATCCCATGCAAAGGACCGGCGATGCGTTTTAACGCATTTATGCATGCGCCAGGCGAAGAATGCACGCCGCAATACCCACTTACCGGCACACACCACCCGCAGGAAACTCCGCAAGGTCGATGGATGTACCGGGGTTCCTATGTGCGATTGCCCCGAGCAAGTGGGAATATTCTCGCACGGCCCTCGTCGCCTCGAACCGTATTTCCGAGCTGTCCTTTTGCTCTCCATGCCTTTGCGTAGCTAATCTTGTATCAAACTTCTCCTCCACTACCGTGATAATAGATCGAGGTCGCAGATGAGGATTGTCCACGATCCGACCAGAAACACATTTGCCACCCAAGTGGACGACAGATTGCGGTATCCCTACTCCGCTTCTTCCAGCTCGCAGTTATGCTCAATCACTATGGAGCATTTCCAGTAGTCCTTCCACTTCCCCTGGTATGCATGCACCCGCCATGGGCACGAATCAACTACGCACTTCACGTCGTAGTCCTTCTTGCTAGACTTCACAACCTTGAATTGCCGTCGGAGAGACATTGCCCAGTACTTCACCGCATCCATCACAGCCTCCTTGTCTTTATATATGGCCCCCTCCGTCACCTCGTTCTCACGATACTCCCATGCATCAATGTTCCTTCATTCATTGTTAGGTCTTCAAATTGTAATTGGTCCACGCACCGTGGATAGGCACCTCGGGCGTTGTCCTCCTCGTCGAGTGCTCACCATCGGGGACTTCCTCATCCGCACGGTCCTCCTCTTCCATCAGGTCAACAATGTCCTCCACCTCCTCCCCCTCGTCGGCCACCCCTCGCGCCTCCACCGCTGTCTCCTCTGCCCCTCCGGTCCCTTCGCCACCGCCAGTCTCGTGCTCCTCGTCTCCGGGCTCCTCGCCGCCTTCCTCTTCGCATCCTTCTACATTTGACGTCCCCTCCCCCGTAATGTCCACCCCGACATCACGAACTTGTGACACCGATGGAACTACCGGTAGCATCAGATACCAACAACATGAGCGCCAACCCCGCTCTACAGCAAAACCAACATAACTCCTCCATGTTGACGCCGAGTTAATAAGAATCAACTCTCCGTAAAACGGTCTTGCGCTCGCTCACTCATCTGCTCGACCCGCAACCAACACTCTGGGCATCCAAACCAACATCCGAGATATCCACTCCAACAAACCCTCGTATGTCCTATCGCCGATCTACATATGCCCTCACGACTCTTGAAAATGATGATAGATCCACCCCATCCGCCCCCTGTGCTATCTCCCCATCTCCATAAAATATTTGGAAATACAATTTCTCCGACATGCTGCAATGTTCGACGGAAAAATATTACTCTAAAATACAATCTACAAAACGTACATTGATCGTACTACAAAATTATTTACATTGCCTAATACATTATTTACGTAATAAAATTAGTAATACACAACCCTAATAAATTAAATTTCTAAATATTACCTATAGTTTCTACTGAACTAAATTTCTACATACAAAATACTACATTAAATTTGCATATAGTGAAATACTACATACTACATTAAGTAACTGCTACATTAAATTTCACGAGAGCTATACAATTCTAAAATTCTAAACACTACGCAATCCTAAAATTTCTAAATACTACAACAAAGTCGTAAATATTAAATGATACTTTAATTACGCAACCTATAAAACAATTCCTACAATTATCTCTAAAAAAATTCTTACAGATAACTATAAAAAAATCAGAAATTTACCTTTTTTTTTCCTTTTTTTTCTCTTCTCTCTTTCTTTCTTTCTTCCTTTCTTCTCTTCTTTCTCTGCCTCGCTCGGCTTCTGGCTGCGCTGTGTGCTCGGGCGAAGGGAGGCACCGGCTTTAAAGGAGCCCGTCGCCCCTACATGGGGCGATCGCCCATGTAGAGGGCGATAGGGGGCCACTCAAACGCCGCTAGGCGCAGGGTCGAGCCGTTGACGAGGGCTAATCGCCTGTAGGGGTGATCGCCCATACACGGCGACGGGGTATTTTCGTATTTTTTTCTTCGGACGCATAGTTTTGAAAAAAAGAATAAAAATAAATATTAAAGAAAAAAAATTCTACAAAACCAAGTCCAGGGTTCTTGTATATGCGATTGACCATCTGGAAATCTTTCCTGTATTGAGGGTCTGAGAGGAAAGAAGTTAAATAGGGGATCTCATCAACGATAGCTGACACGCCTCCATTCTTGGACCCCTTCCTCAAAGCTTCAGCATATTCCTCTTTCTTTTTATACGGCCTTAACCTATTCTCTCTGAAACCTTCCTTTCTCAAGACGGAGTGCACAAATCCTGCATACTGGTACCCAACGAAATCGCCATTGTTCCGGAGCTGGTCGAGATCTGTCACCGAAGGCCGGAGCCTCTTTGCCGTTAGCATGGATGACAAGCTTGCTGTGTAGCTCTGCACTAATATCAGCACTACAAAGCACCATATCACCGCAACCATTTTTGACAGAGGACTACTGATAATTTGACCTGCACATGGAATATTCTGATTAACGTAGGGGTTTTTAAGAGAGCCTCCAATTAGTATATAATAATAATAATAATAATAATAATAATAATAATAATAATAATAATAACAATAATAAGACTAAACACCATAATTATAGACTTAGTACTGTATAATCTATACCCCTTTATAATGCACCTAAGCAAATTTTCCTACGTCCACCCTAAATAATGCACCTCATTAGAGATGGTCCAATGTTCGTGCACCCAAAGAAACGTCCCGAAACTTGCATTCATCAAAATGAACGCCTCGATCTTTCCTCGCTTTACTCACCCACATCCGATGGTCATTATTTAGTGTGTCTAATCATCTCTGTGGCCCACAACAGACCTCCCCCACCTACATATTTGGAAGGAGAGCGAATCAAACAAGGAAATAAATAAGGAGGATCCGCATGCAAGGAAACCAGATTTGAATTTTTATCGCCAAAATTGTATGCGTACTACATATTTGGAAGGAGGGTGAATCAAACAAGAAAATAAATGTGAGGATCCACATGCAAGGAAATAAGACTTGAATTTTTATTGTTCGCATTGTGATCGTATTTTTTCCGAATATGACCCTTTTCGAGACTTTTTACGGATCTAGCCCCATAGAGTTTAATTTCAAAAGCACGAGAGCGCCAATTTTTGTTTTCATTTTTATCTAAGAAACCAACCGTCTGTGAGTGCCGCTTAATTTTTTTAATTTTTCTCGCGAACCAACGGTACATGAAAGCATCGCTTAATTTTATCTTTTTTCCTTGCGGATCCAAATGGCCGGCGAGCGCAGATTTATTTTTTCATATTTTTCCAAATCATCCTCGTGGCCCACAAATGCACCTTCCTCACCTCCAAAGATCAACAAGGAAAAGGAAACAAACGTCCCAAATCAAGGAAAAGGAAACAAACGTCCCGGAAAAGGAAAGGACCATACATTACGTCTTTGGGAAAAGGAAACCGAGATGGGGCAACGCGGCGGAGAACGCAGTCGCAATGGCTCCACGGTGCGCCATCGGTGGTTTTGCCGACGCCAAGAGAGTTCTTTGGTCACGACCACGCACACCGTGTTCTCGGCAAATTTATAATTTAATTTTTTTGAAAATAATTTTATTAAGTACAAAATAATCAAAAGTTTTTTTGAGAATTTTTTTAGAATTTTTTAACCTAATGTGCTATCTTTTCAAAAATCCTTCTATATTTAAAAAAATGAAGGCAATCACCGTAGCTTCTTTTAGCAAAGAAATTCTGCACTGCAGAAGCTTCTTCTCTTCCTCCCTCCATTAAAGCAAGAAAGAAGCTCCAAAACTCCATCAATCCCGCACCAAATCTCCTCTTTCCATCTATGGTGTTAATTCCCCAAATTTTGTGCTCTATTGCCAAAATTTCCTCCCAATCTGATTTGATCCCAAATTAATGGTTTACATAAATATGCTTGTTTCGGTGCTATAAAAGCCGGCAAGCTCTCCTCCATCCCATCGCATTACGTAAATCCCCAAGTGCTCCCTCTTGTAAAGATCGCCGGATTTTGGAGGTAACCCAAGCCATCACCGTCATCTTTACCGGCGAAATTCACCGCAACCGTGACTCCTCCCCCGCAGATGTCGGTGCCGACGATCTCGCCACACCAGTGCCGACCCATCATGACCGCCGCCACCCCGCCTTCCTCCCCTTGCCTCTGCCATGCCCAGAGAGCACGCTGTGCTCTCTGTGGAAGCTGCAAAAAAAATAATCTAAGATCAGAAAATTATTTTTTCTTTCTCTTTCTTGATTTAAAATCTTTTGGGAGCCCGTTTTCGCCTAGTAGACCTCCATTTAGTTCCGTTTTTCTTTCTAAATTCATTTAAAATTCTAAATTTCTCTTTTATTATTAAGTGTTGTATTCATACTTATCTTCTCATTTAATTGATAAGCGGATATACTGCCGTCGTAGCGTTAGCACAGGCACTATATATACTAGTTTTAGATAACTAACCGTTTTCATATATCTAAGTCATATATTCTAGAAAATATATTTAGTCCAAATTAACAATGCGTGACAAAGTTATAGAGGAAGTAGCATTTATTTATTCCTTAAATATTCTTAACGACACGCGCCGCGCAGGCACGTCAAGCACGGCCAAGGATGAAGTTCCAGCCGAAGCCTCGATTGAGGAGCAGGAACCTGACATGCGTGATGAACTCCCCGCCAGCGCTGAGGGTCTTGGCGTGGAACCCGGATTCGCACCGCGGAGCGAGGTGGTACAGCATCTCCATCCACACCGAGGCGATCAGCTCCCACGGATCGCCGCCGCCGCCACCTTGTCCTCCACCTCCCTCGGGGTCCCTGTTGAGCAGTATCTGCGCGAGCCTCCACGCTCGTGGCAGCACGGGCCTCATTGTGTCCGTCGAGTTGCGCGCGAATATCACGTCCACTCCCTCCACCGCGGCGGCGTCCGGGATCTTGCGCACGCCGGCTTCCAGCATCCTCTTGACGGCCTCGGCGTCGTCCACGTTGATCCTCTCTTGCTTCGCGAGCATCTCCTTGACTTCGTTGCGGGCCTTGAGGTGAGCGACGTGCCCTTCGCTGCTGATCAGCACGCTCCGCTCCAAAACGAGGTCCATGAGGTAGTTAGAGATCTCCCTGCTCAGGCTCATGTGCCGCCGGGCACCGCTGGCGCCGCCGCTGGTGAGAAGGAAGCATATGTCGGTGACGAGGTGCCACATGAGGACGCTCGTGGAGAAGTCCACCTTGTCGATGCTCTCGTACAGCTCGGAGTTTTGCCCGTGCCCTCTCCGCCGCAGGATCTCCTGGCCCCGGACGTGGCTGAGCCGCTCCGACCGGGTCCGGTCGTCCAGCTCGTTGCAGATGAGCTCCTTCGTCTTGTCGGAGATGTGGCAGAGCTTCGTGTCCCCCACGAGGCCAATGCGACGCATCATCCTTGTAACGACACAGGCTTGCTTTTCCTTGATGCATCCAAATATCAGGTTGTATTGCGCCCACTTGTTCGACCACAATGGCTTGTGGTATGGTCGCACAAGCTTGATCGCATAGAATATCGCTTTTGTGAATCTGTTAGCTCCGAATCTGTCGCGTAGGAAGCAGTATGACTGATAGATGTCGGAACATAACGCTAAAAACTTTTGGGACAATTTTCTTTTTATTACTTTTTGCTCTGTTCAATTACAAAACTCAGACCTACCCCTATATTTATACCCAAAATCACAACTCTAAGAAACGGAATATGATTCTACTTCCATGTCCTAATTGAACTCGTCATCCTAAACTTTCTTAATACAAATTTTTCAAATTAAACATTTCCTATTACAATATTACTTCTAACATTTTCTCCCCTAATCTTGTAATATTTAATTTCTAACACAACTCTACCTAATCTTCCAAATTTTACCTTCTCTTTTTCTCAACTTCTACTCTTCTCTTTCACTATCCCTGCATGCTTCTCTCTCTTGCATGCACTGTAGGCTGTTTCTCATCTTGGTTTGCTTGCATGCACATTGCACATGGTAGAGCTTCTGTACTTGCGTCACACAGTACTGCTACCTCCTGGGACGTTTGCCGCTGCTGCCTGGAAACCAAGTCCCATGTACTCGCGTACGCCTGCTTGTTGCTCTCCTCCGGGTCTTGGCACGAGCTGGCCTCCATGTCCCCGTGCCCAAGCTTCGCTCTGGCCGCACGTGGCTAGCTCGGTGACCGCCGAGCGTAACCTTTTTTCTACGCGCCGCCCCTAAGTTGCTCTTTTCTTCCCTTTGCTGCGACTCCATCGACTGAGAGTCCGCCTCATTCTGTAAGAATTTTTTCTTCAAACTAGCCTCATGACAAACCCGTTTACAAGTTTTCAGGGAAATCTTGTACAACCGATTTGGGGATCTAATGACCTTCATCAACAAATCTTTATTCTTGTCATAAACAAGCAAGAACTCCGACTGCAGCTCAACCCTGCACCCTTCTTCTGCCATCTGTCCAAGACTGAGTATGTTATTACACAAACTCGGTATATAATAAATTTCCAAAAATATCTTTTGATCGCCGTTCTTGCATTGTACCAACATTGTTCCTTTGCCTTTTATTTGCACCGTGGAACCATCACCGAACTTGACTTTTCCTGAAATTTTCTCATCAAACTCATGAAACACGGAGCGATCTCCAGTCATGTGATTGCTTGCTCCATTATCCAAGTACCACAAATTAGTGTGGTCGTGGTCATCTCCTTCCATGCATAGTTTAGGAACTATCTTCTCCTCATTCAACATCAGTATATTCGGCTCTTCTTCTTTGCACAATGAGAGGAGTAGAGCCGGTTCGTCGTCTGCAGTGGCTTGGGTGAGGTTTACCTCCTCGTTCTTCTTCTTGTTCCTGCAATACGAGGCGTAGTGTCCATACTTGTTGCAATTGAAGCACTTTATGTGACTGCGACACTCCGCCGCGTAGTGACCATATTTTTCACATTCAAAACATTTGATATGTGACTTATCTCGTGATCTGTTATCACCGTCTTGTTCAGTCTTGTCTCCTCGGCCACCTCTGTCTCCGCGGTAACTGAAACTGCCGCGTCCACGCCCGCGGTTAAACTGCTTGCGATCACCTCTTTCATCTCCCTTTAACAGCAACACCTGCTCGTTACGGGACTGATAACCTTGCTCATTATGAGATTGATACCCCTTCAGTAGCTCCTCATGCGCCTTGAGCTGGTGATCTCCTCCATTTTCATGTTCTCCAAATCAGGGGAGTACATGAGCGTGGTGACGATAGGCACGAACTTTTCTGGTAGTATGCGTAGGTACTTCTTCACTGCCATAGATTCCTCCATCCTGTCGCCGAGAGAAATAATCTGATTGTACAATGAAGTAAGCTTACCGACGAACTCGTCCACCGTTTGGGTTTCTCCCATCTGAAGATTCTCAAACTCGTTCCGTAGATTCTGTAGTCGCACCTCCTTCACACGGTCAACTCCCACATGCATTTTCTGAAGTGTTAGCCATGCTTCACGTGCTGTCTCCTTCCCGATGAGCTGATGCATCATCGAATCTGGTACCGACTGATAGATCACAGCAAGTGCTGCCTGATCTATCCTATCATCTTCCACAGCCTTCCCTTTTGGATCGACTGCACCCCAGACACCCTGGACACGCAAGCTTTCCTTCATCTTCATTGCCCATACCGGGTAATTGTCGACCGTCAGGAGAGGATACTAGAGAGATATAGACCTACCCTGAGTCTTCGCATTCTCGCCCATAATCTTCACTACCACAGAACGTCACGTTCTTCTCTGTTTTCTCACCGCACGACAGCTTCACAACTTTCAACACGTCACTCTTCCTTCCTGTGCTGCACAGAGAATTATCTTTACTTGCCTTGGTCTTCGCAGCTTCTGACTTGATACTTGTTGTGCGTGTTGCGTGCTCCTCCTTCTATAGCTTGGTTTGGCGTCGTGCGACTTTCTTTGCTTGCTTCTCTTGCGCCTTGCAAACTTCAGGAGTGATCTGCTACTGCTAGCCTTTTGCTCTGTGTCTTGACTTCTCTGTTTTCCTGCAAGTCTTGATGACTCCCGATTCCCGACGCTCCCTGCAGCGCTCTGCTTTCACGACGTTCCTGATTTTTCTTCTCGCCGTGACGATCGCAGTTGCAGCCGCACGGAGAACGCGACGCTCTTCACCTGAGCCACGCCTGATGGGATCGATCTGCACCTGGATCGAGAACGACCGAATCGTCGAGATGAGACGCGCAGCCTCGCTTTGATCTTACGACGGATCTTCTCTGCTCTGATACCTTGCTGAAATAGAACGTTAAAAACTTTTGAGACAATTTTCTCTTTATTACTTCTCGTTCTGTTCAATTACAAAACTCAGACCTACCCCTATATTTATACCCAAAACCACAATCCTAAGAAACGAAATAGGATTCTACTTTCATGTCTTAATTGGACTCCTCATCCTAAACTTTCTTAATACAAACTTTTCAAACTAAAACTTTTCTATTACAATATTACTTCTAACAATAGGATAGCATGACCATTAGCATGGACAACACCTCTAGCGTCACGGCACCGACCAGTAGGATGCAGGAGACGGTGATATCCACTCCGCTATACACGCCGGCCTTCCTCGCCGTAGCGAAGAGCGCCAGGACTGTCGAAGTGGTGCCGAGTGTGAGGAGCTGGAGGCCGAGGCCGATGATCGGCCTGGACTGGGTGTACCGCAGGCCGACCTTGGTGTAGAGGTGGCCGTAGATAAGCGAGAGCTGGATCTCACCCATCTTGTAAGCCCTGGATGAGAACCAGTCCTTGCTAGCTCCTTGCGTTGATCCTGATCTCTTGTTGCGCTGATCGATCTCCTCCATCATGTCAAATATAGAAGGCAACACCCATGACGCCACAGGGATGTCCACCAGGACATTCATGCAATAAAGCAGGCTGTCGCCAGCTGCTTGCACGAGGTCGGCGAACTCTTCTTGAAGCCACCATTTCCTCCGGCCAACAATGCTTTGGTAGTACTTGTTGATCTCCGACTGCTGATCCGCCTGTTTCCTTGTAGAATCTTCGAATTTCCTCAGCGTATTGAACAGTTCGTTCATGCGGTTGACCTTGAACGTCTCCGGGGCGGCCGTCTTGAGCGCCCATGTCCTCTCGGCGTACTTGACGGTCCCCGAGACAAACATCAGCACGACGGGAGCAAGGAGCCGCTTGTCACGCCATGACTTGGCCACGGTGTAGACGGCCAGCGCCACCTGGGAGACGAGGCCCAGGAGGTGGCGCTTCCACAGCTCGTTGTCCTCCATGGAGAAGGCCGTGATGGTCTCCTGCCCGCCCAGGTGGAGCAGCAGGACCGGTGCCCACAGGAGCACCAGCTGGTGGCGTGGATCGTCTATCTGGAGGGTGAGGTGGCCGAGGACGAAGACGGCAAGGTAGTCGGCCGACAGGTACGCGAGCCATAGTAGGATGCGGAGCACGGTGGACGTACGTGTTGCGCTTCCGGATGTGCGCGGTGAAGAGGAGGAAAGCCTGCAAGGCGAAGCTGGCAAGGACAAAACACTGGAGCTCCCATTGGTTCCAAAGTTGCTGCACGTAGGCCAAGCTGCACGGGGACTTAAAAACTTGTTAGTACTTTCTACCTCAACATGAATTTCATGACTAGCAAGCATCAATCAATCAACACTACTTTATCAACGTCATAAGGAGATGACTAGCGCCTGGACGTCCGATCCAGGCGCTAGGATCGGATACTCGGGCAGCCGTCCGATTTCATAAAACATGGTATCTCTTCGTAGTCTGATCCTTCCTCGTAGCAGTGCAACAAATTTGCAACTAGTGCAATAATTGGTTCTAGGTGTGCAACAAATGCCGCTCTAGTTGTAACAAACCTATCGCAACAGAAGAGCTATTACAACAGAAGAGCGCAACACACTAACAACACTCTTGCAACAAAAAGAAAATACACCAGTGCAATAAATTAACACCCCACTGTAACAAATAAAAATTGCTACAATATTTAGGAAAGATATATTGCAACAAGCAAAAACACTCCTTGCAACTGAAAAACCATATGGAGGTCTAACCATGTAACATCCCGAAAAACACAATAAAATGAAAATATATATTTTGAATTTGAATATGATTATTTCTGAGTTTTCTTAACATTATTGGTTTTTATTTAGATTTCCTTGGATTTATGCTTTGTATGAAAAACCCAACAAATAAAATTAATGAATGGAAAATGGTAAGAAGATAAAAAGGTAAAATTAAAATTTGGAAAAATTACCATGGAAACCCTAGGCGTGCAGGTGGATGATTCCAGCTGCCAAATAAGATTTTTATGCACAAGAATATGAATAAATGAATTGAATGATAGCATGTTTAACTAAAATCAGTAGAAGATAGAATTACTAGAAAATCTTAGAGACTTATCTGGAGCCATGAAAATTACCATAACACCCTCAGTGCATAAGATGCTACTGGTAAATGTTTTATAAATTAATAAAGTCATATAAGCCGTCTAAAAATTCAAAAACAGAGATCTTGAAAATCTGCAAAATAGAATGTCAGAATTATTATAAAATAAATACATAATATTTTAAATTGAAATTTTTAAGGAAGAATACTCAACCTAAATATAGCTCTGAATTTTTTTTCAAAAATAAATAATATAATTTATACCCTTAAATAAAATAAAATCCCAAAAGGAAATTCTGGACAGTACAGTGTCAGAATTTTTATAAATTCTATATATGATATTTTGACCCAATAATTTTACTAGAAGATAGAAATTAACAGGAGAGCTCGTTCAAAAAAGTTTTACAAAATTTGACAGTGAATTGATGGGTGAGTTAATGTTAGAACCGAGCTGTCCAGAGGAGCCCTTCCCCCTTATCTCTTCTCTTCTCCCAATGACACGTGGGCTCAATCTTCCCGTGCAGACTCTAATTGCAAGGAAACCACCGAGCTGGCCCCTTGCCTGTCTCTGCCCAGTGGTCCCTGGATCCATGCGCCAGCCACCCATCTTCTTCTCCTTCATCAGCCGAAGCGCTCTGCGCTCTCTCTCACTCCTGATTCTTCTCTCACTCTCGCGCATGCGCTCGCCTGGTCTTGTCTGCCGAACGCTCGATTCAGTGCATCGCCGCGCCACCTCCGCTTGACCAAAGCCACGCTTGTCCTCGTCGCTCTGCACCGACAGCCTTGCGCCATACCTCACCGGCCAAAACCTCGCCAATTCGTCGCTAGTAACAAGAACTGAGCTGCAACCTTGAGCGTGCGTTCAAACACTGGAGAAGCCGACTACCTTCGGCTATAAATACCAGTTAGTCTCTGCGTAGAAGCCCTCCTCCTTTCCCTCGAACATTTCCTGAACCCAGAGATCCATTCGCAGTCTTCCTCCTTGCCTTTGCTGCAGAAACCAAAAAAAAGGGGCATCAGTCAATTGAGCCAATCCGGCACAACTCATCTCAATTCCTTCTATCTAGAGCTCCTATGAGCATTTCTGAACCCACACAACAACCCAACTTCAGCTCTCCTCTGCCGATCAACCGTCGCCGCGCGTGCCTTCTTCTCCATGGCCAGCCATCAGTGGCGCTACTCCTCGGAGCTTCTCTCTTCTGGTAAGCCACAAAAACGAAACACTCTGGCCTCCTTGATACTCACCTCGTTACCCATTCGAGCCGAGACTAACTCATTTTCTTCCCCGGTGAGCCACCATTTCCTCCGCCGCAAGCCCACGGTGGCAGCTCATTCTGGCAAACCTCGAGCTTAGCCGAGCCTACCCCCAAGTTCGTGGTGTCCGTCTCCAACTCATTGTGCTGCCGGTTTGCCGAATTCGGCCGCCGTTCACCGGAGCCGCCACGACCTAGCCGCCTCCCTTGCTTTGTCTCACTGCGTCCCGGGTCCCAGATGTCAGTGACGCAAATAAAATCAGTCCAAACTGGTAAAGACGTTTTCCCAGTAAGAGAAGCATATTTTCCATTTTCTTTAGAATTTCATTACCCGAGATAATTCAATTACTTGTAACTTTTGCATTATAACTCCAACATTAGTGAAATGAATTTCTATATTCATATAAAATCAAGTGCTTCCATAATATGCAATTATGTTTTGAAAATGATCATGGGTGAATTTGAAATTCAAATTTGAGTAAAAGGCCTAAAGATATGATATATATTAAAATGTTGTAAATAAACTCAAAATGGAATGAAACCAATTTTATTAGAATCCCTATACTTCCAGGAACTCAAATATATAAAAATAATTAGATTTCAACTTTGTTTAATCATTTTCCATTAAAGGTTATTCTCAATGAAATAAATAATCAAAAATGAATAAATTGTGCAAAAGGAATAAAAAAAAGATAAAAATTGATTTGTAAACCCTTGTATGACAGTAGGCTACCTTATTATGCTGAAATGATTAAGGTATGAACTTGACTTAGACTTGTTTATGAATAATAAATGGTTTAAATGAAAAGGATGTATATATATGTGTGTGCATATAATAATCTGTAGCAATAGATGTATGCATATGAAAAGTATCTAATAGATGTACAAAGATATGAATTGATATTAGAATGAGTAATTTGTCACTATTGAAATATTTTTAATGAAATATCATATATGCACGAGTTTAAATTGCATCAATAACGTAAGCCTTGCATATGTAGAAGAATTTATACATGTATAGTTAATGAAGAGCAAAATCATGAAAAGAAACTAGAATCTAGATATCTAATGTAATCAAGCGGTTTGATCGAGCAAGAATCATTATATAAGGTCATAATCAACACTTAACCAAATAGTTGAAATTCTAATACTTGTATAATTCGAATAGTTATAACTTTTACAAATGAACGTCAAATTTGACAAAACCAAATTCTAGGACCTTGAAAAATAATGCTCTTGCTGAATATACAAAATATCTTATGTTGTGGAAATTTGAATTAAGATCATGTTAGGCCCTAATGATCACTTATATGGAAAACATCTCGGATAAAAGCCAAACATCGCGGAATCAACTTTAAAACACTTTTAGTGTCATCCCATGTTAATGCCTGAAAAATGGATAAATTATCTTATAAGGTGCAGTCGCAAACTTAAAATGAAAACCGAATTGTTATGATGTTACCTTTGTGGTTGTTTATGCCTTTTCAACAGCATATAAAATAACTCGTCTAAATGAAAATAATTGTGAAAACGGCATAGAAATACTCTACAAAGTGCATGCTACTATGTTCTGAAGAAAGAATATCATTTTGTTAAGGTTTGCATATAAAAGGATCTAGTAACATAGTCCTAAATGTTATATTTTCTAAATAATATAAACACTTACGCATTTTCAACAGCCTGTAAAGTATCTCATCTTAATGCAAATATTATGAAGATCATTTTAGAAATGATAATTAGGATATGGTCTACCATAATCCAGAATAATATTCTTGTTACAACTTGCTTTTCAACTAAATCCTGCTAGTTGAATACCCTTAAATATTATGGTCATCGTAACCCTTAATACCATATAAGCTTTTTCAACAATGAATATAATGTCTCGTCTAAACACTAAAATGTATGAAATCAGCTTAAGTCCGTTCTCCAAAGTATAGACTACGTTATTATGAAGAAATAATCTTGTTTCATCATGTTCTGCATATAAATCCTGTCAGCCAAATAACCCTAAGTTTTATGGTTTATGAACTTCATAATAGGAATAAGCAAACTTAGTAATAATGAACAAATCTGTAATTAAGATATTTGTATCATCAGAACCTTCTTAAAAACCGCTTAGCCAACTTAATAGATCTAACATATTCAAAACCGCTTCTTATGCAAAATCACTTAAGGAATTAAGTGCTATTCACACTTAACCATTTAACTAATGTTTTAATTATAATAATCCAAATAATTTTAGCATCTAGAATTCGAAGTTATAAATGCTAGAATTCATAATTTTAGCCTCTTGAATTCATAAGTTAAGAATAGATAATCTATAAAAGAAGCCGTGTTTTGTTCATAAAAGCCATTATCAATATGAATGCTTAACCAACTTGAGCGCAAGATGTGGAATCATATAATTCAAACCCTAAAACATTCTTGTTTTCTGCAGTGAGTCTTTATTTGGTTTTCTGTTTGTTTTCTTTTTGCCCTTATTAAAGTTGGATATTTGCTATATTTTCGATTGAACGACGTGTAGAATCCGACGTCGTTGCCCCCGTCATCGACTCCGTCAGCTGCATCCTCGGCTTTGTCGTAAGCAATAAATAAGCAAGGCAAGCACCCCCTTTGATCATCTTGATCTCAGTATTTAATTTGCACTGTGTTTATTAAAATGTTTCATGCATGCGTTTAATTTCTGTAAATTCGCTATTTTGTGGTACTGGTAGTTATACCTGTTTTCTGATGAAATCTCCTTGATAAGTATGGACATGTGAACTTTGATAACCATAGATTAAGCATAGACATTATTTAATGTTATCTTGGGTATATACGATTTCATAATTATCAATGCTTAGCCATGCTTTTAGAACCAATGAGGTAGATGATCAGATCAAAATTGCTTCTTGAGAAATAGAAAATGTTGGATATGACACTGTTGGTTGCTGGTATTTTGATTAAAAACCCAAAATAAAACTATGGTTTTGACGCAGGCGATTATTGGCAATAGCCGGATGTGCAGAGGGATTTGCACGTAGTGTAGGGTGGAGTATCGCCCGTGTCATAGTAAAGACCGAGCAATGGGACGCTATTGATCCAAGAAACCCGTACAACCACAAGTGTTGTGATGGGACAGCCTTAAACCAATTAAGTTATCTAGTTTAACTTTGCACATTGGTAGGCTGAAGTAGTACGGGCTCTCCCTTCAAGGTTTGCTCGACGGGGTGCCCTCACCGAGGTGTTGGGAACAACACTTACCAATATAACGGTGTACGCCATGACTATGGGAAGTTCCAACATTTCTATGCTCTGAGTTCTTCCATCATAGCAAGGGTTCAACGTCCCGGTGCTGGTGCAAAGTTAACTTAGATAATGTAAAGGTTTTCATCATGAATATTCTGGCCATACACCAAAGGTGCGTGAAACATGTGGCAAAAAGAAAAGGTTATGACTTGTAGGTAAAGTTGTACACATCTGCAGAGTGTAAATCTAATCGATTAGCCGCGTCCACAGTCAAGGACACTTGGTGAAGTCATTCCAATGTTAGCTTTTCGTATTGTCTAAAAATGGGTTTTGGTGTTAACCTGTTTAGCAGCTGTTACTTTATGTCAAAGGGCCGACATTGTTGGATTCCATTATCTGGATTATTCGATGCTCACGAAGGGTTGTGAGTATTACTTATGCTTTACTTATTTCATATCAGTCAACTTGCTCTTACAAATTCCGTTTACAAATAACTTGATTTTACAATATCAATTCTGCTTTATGCAAATTAACTGCAGTAGCCTCCTTTGAATTGACCTGCATATATTATAGGTTTTGCTAAAGTCTTGCGGAGTACGAAAGTACTCACCCTTGCTTATATGTTGTTTTTAGGTGGATAAGTTAGCGAAGCTTTGAAGATTTCTTTCATCGCAGGTTGCGGGATTTTCATCGACGTGATCTTTCTAGGGATTATGCCTTGTCGGTTGCCTGAGGGTTGGATGGGCACACTACAAGACTTTGCTTCTTTTGCTGCTATATATGCTCTGAGTTGTATGTTTTCTTTGTATAATAGCTTCCGCTTAATAATATGTTGTATGGTTGTGATTTCAATTGTTGTGTATGTGCGTACTAGCTACTGATCATGGGACTAGTATGGAATACACATCAACTTTCCATTTTCGCATTTATGTAAAACTAGGGGTCGTTACAAACCATATTGTTGATGAGTATTTGACTGTATTTGATTAGGAATATGATTTATTTTTAGCAATTGGATAATTATTGCATATCATTTTGGACATTGCTATGTGAAAGGTTTCCTTATTTTTGATGGTTGCAGGATGACGGTGCTAGGTCATAGTGAGGCGAAGGATGACCGAGACTAGACGAGGTGCGCCGAGGTTTAGACTTCGGGGATCACCAGAGGATGACCGGGGTCGGAGTCGCTGCGAGCCTAGAAGACAAGTAAACAACTGAGATGCTAACTTGGGGTTGCTCGGATCAAGGAGAGCCGTTAGATTGCGATTTAGAGGATAGAGTAGCGGTCAAGTTGGCTTGAGTGAATCTCAACCTTTGATGAGGTTTCTTGAGGGCCAACTAGAATTCATCCAAGGGTGGAGAATGAATCAATCTCAACCCTTGATGATGTTACTTGAGGGCCAAGTAGAACTCATTCAAGGGTGTAGGATGACTCAAGAGTAGTATAAATAGAGGGGTAGGGGTAGCTCTCCCCTCTTGAAGGTTTTGTGTGCTCCTTTAAGCTTTGCCCATCTTGTTGTGAGGCTCTGTAAACCTCGCTTCAAAGAAATAAAATTTTACTTTCTTACTTTTCTAAATTTAATTTCAGCATTTACATTATGTCTTAAATTCAACTTTTAAATTCCGCAATTTATTTTCTTGCAATTTACATTCTCACAAGTTGGATTTGCCTCCCCTCCTTCTACTTGCTTTTTAAATTTTGCAATTTACATTTTCGCAAGTTGAATTTGACTCCCTCCTTCTACCTGCTTGTGCTTCTTATATCGAGGATGTATGATTGATGGATGAATCTTCTTCAGATCATATCCTCATCATCTAGGCAATCATTTGCAAGAACTCGATCTCTCTGCTTAATCTTAGAGAAATTTTTTGTAGATCGCGTTGGAGGTTTTTGTTTCTTGTGTTCTTACTTGTTGTGACAAGTGAGAGAATATCCAAGATCATCTTGATCATCACAACCCCACGAGCAAGTCTAAGACCAAGATTTTCTTTGTTGTGCTCCTTTGCATTTGAATGTTTCAAGTGAGGTTTTAGTTAGATCCATTGAGTGGGGAAACATTTAGTTGTGATCATTCACCCCCCCGCTGATCGCCACGTCGGTCCTTCAATTGGTATCAGAGCTCGGTTTTGCTCTTTTATGGATCTTGACCAGTCTCAAGAGTCATGCTAATGGACAAGTATTCCACCAAGTTTCCAATTTTTTCTGGAGTTGATTTTCCTTTTTGGTAATCGAGAATGGAGTCGTACATCACTACCTAGGGCTTCCTAATTTGGCAAAAGGTGAAGCTCCTTTATGAGGTTCCTACTTATGAAAACTCACGACAGGTAATATGGCTGACGTTGAGATTAATGCTAAGGCAAGGAACATCCTCATATAGGGCCTTAGCTGCAGTGAGTACGATAGGATCTCTCACCTATGATCTGCTCACCAGATTTGGGTGACCCTCGATGCTTACCATGAGGGCACTACCCAGATCAAGATGGTGAGATAGGATCAATACAAGCGTGACTATAACAAATTTGAACAGCAAGCTGGTGAGACCCTTGATGATTGTTTTGGTCGTTTCACAAAGATCTTGAGTGATCTCCGTGAAGTTGGTTGCACATACTCTGACTCGAAGAATGCTCAAATAATGCTCCACAGTCAAGGAAACCACAAACTAATCGACCTTGACTCTTGACGGGCTCTATTCCCAACTCAAGACTCGTGAGATCGACGTTGTCTCTCGTAAGACAAAGTCACAGTTGATGGCCTTGGTCACCAATCCCGTTAAATCCTCTTCTGAGACTTCAGTTGGTTTCTCTCTTTTTGCTCTTTGTGAGCTAAGCGATAAACAGGTGGAAAAATTTCTAAAATGTGAGCTTGCCCTATTAGCCCACAAATTTTCTCATGCCTACAAGAGGGAGAAAAAGAAAGGTGGCATCATCACCTGCTTCGAGTGTGGTGACCCCAACCACATCCGGACGAATTTCCCCAAGCTGGAGAAGGGCGTGCAAGAACGACGCAGGCGGTTCAGGAAAGAACGACGGTACCAACAAGAACCGCAACAAGAAGCCTCCAGTTCGTGACCCAGCGCGTGAGAAGAAGTACCGCAACTTCTCGAAGAACAAGAAGCTCTTCTACCGCATCCTTGCTGCACTCAACTCCGACACGGAGACCTAAAGAGACGAGGGCGAGGATGATCTGCAAGAGAAGAACAAAGGCGACGATGACTTCACCGGGATGTTTTTATGGCGGACGCCAACGTCATTAGCAACTCCGAGCTCTACAATGACTCGAACGAGGTACCCTCTTATGACCAGCTCAATGAAGCTTTCTGCAAATTAGGGAAATTTCATGCTAGAGCTAGAGTTAGGTATATGGAGTTAGAGAAGAAAGTAGGTACCTTGATTCGGAAGTTAGCTTCTCTTAGATCTTTTTCCTTCCGAGAGTTTGATGATTACACTCTTTGTGATGCTTTGCTTGTGGAGATTGAGAACATAAGGACTGTGCATGATAGTGTGGTTTCTGAGCTTGAGAGTCTTAGATCGAAGAATGCTAGCATTGGTTCTATTGATGCTATTCCTGTAAATGCTAGCTTTCTTCATGCTCACAGTAGCACATCATGTGAAAATTGCTCTAAATTGCTTGCTGAAATATGAAAATTGCTCTAAATTGCTTGCTAAAATTGATGCCATGAGCACTCACCTTAGGAAGCTATCTACTAGAAACAATGAACTTGAATTGCATGCTTTTAAGGACTCAGTCAGCTCATGTGAGGGTTGTAGGCAACTAAAACTTGAAAATGAATCCTTAAATGTCAAATTTGCTGAACTTGCTAAGGACTTACTAGTTAAGTCACAAGAAAGTTGCTTGCGATGTGCTAAGATTGAGGAAGATTTGGATAAAATCCAAGTAGAGCTTAGGAAGAAACTAGAGGCCTAGACCCTTAGGATTAGAAATACCCCGTGCGCATCTTGTGAGGCCCTCAAGATTGAGGCAGCCGTGCTTAGGGAGAAAAATACACTTGCTGGTAGTTCTTCCTTATCTGGTTCTTCTTCATCTTCTTTCCCCTATTCTTCTCATGCCTCTCTCTTCCAGGAGTGTGAGTACCTCATGAGTACTCTTGAGAAGTTTGTAGAAGGCAAGAAGAAACTCAATCTTATCCTAGACCAATCTAAGATTAGCCGATTTAATCAAAGTCTAGGATTTGACTACTTGGAGCACGCTAGGGCTCATCCTTCCACTATTGTGCGTGGCTTCAAGAGTGGAGAGATCATGGTAGCTCCCAGGATGAGTACCACTATATTTAGGTCTGTTGGGGTTGTCCATGGGATCTTTGACCAGAAGGTTGCTTCTCCTATTGCTTTTGCCCCTAGTAAGGCGAAATATACATGCATTTTCTGTCAGAAGGATGGGCATCTAGTAGACTTCTGTTTCAGGTGTACCAAAATCACGAGGCGCGAGTGAGTTCATGCACTTAGGGGTATTCAGGGTCATCCCCAAAATCTGAGTGCTCCTAAGGTATACACTGCTGCTAGGCAGGACAGGGTGTCGCCTATTTTTGGGCAGCATTCAGGACTTACATTTCATGCTGTTCATTCGAGTTTTTGTTCTTAGCTGCTCGTGATCAATCTCTCCTCCATCCTTTTGATATTTCTCGTTTTTTCCATTGAGGTAGATAGCAGTGGCGCGAGGTGTTTTCTAATAGGGGATTTGGGCAGACTCACTGAGATAGTCTGGCCTTTGCACGACGGTGAACCAACCCAGTTCCAGCTCTCAGATCTTCTGCTAGTGTTGCTACTGGTCTCATGAGAGTGGAGCATCATAGAGATGCTAGGGTCCAATCTTTTTCTTCTGTGGCTGGCACTTCGAGGCGTTGTGTGGTTCAGTATTGGGTTCCTAGATCTTCTTTTTATCCCAGTACTGAGTCATCTCTCTCTCTCTCTTGTGTGTTGACCAGGTTCGTAGGATGGGGAAGGGAGAGGTATGGATCGTTGTCTCTGGTTGTTCTCGTCATATGACCGGAGACTCTCGTTAGTTCTCTTCCCTAATCCGAGCTTCCGGTGAAGAGTTGATCACTTTTGGGGATGCTTCATCAGGTAGAGTCATTGCAAAAGGTACTGTCTCCGTTAATGATAATTTCATTCTTAAGGACATTGCCTTAGTGAGTAAGCTACAATTCAATTTTCTTTCTGTCTCTTAGCTTATCGACGACTCTTTCGAGGTAAGCTTTAAGAGTAGTGCCTGTAGAATCCTTGATTTATCAGGAGGGTTAGTTTGTGGGATTTCTAGATTTGGGGGAGTCTTCTGTGCTGATTTTTCTATTTTTTCTAGAGACTCTCTTTGTTGTTTGATTGCTTCAGAGTCCCGTGATCTTTCTTTCTGGCGTAGGAGATTAGGTCACATCGGTTTCAACCATTTGACTCGGGTTAGCAACCACGATCTTATTCGTGGTTTGCCTAAACTCAAGATGGTCAAAGACTTAGTTTGCTTTCCTTGCTGACATAGCAAGATGGTTGCTGCTTCTCATCCTCCTATCACTATTGTGATGACTAATGCACCAGGATAGCTTTTACATATGGACACTGTTTGTCCAGCTAGAGTGTAGTTAGCAGGTAGGAAGTAGTATATTTTTGTCATTGTTGATGATTTTTTGAGGTATTTTTGGGTGTTTTTCATGGTCTCGAAGGATGAGTCTTTTACCCATTTCAGGGGTTTGATCTGTAGGTTGTCTGTTGAGCTCCCTGGTGCCTTACGAGCTATACGCAGTGACAATGGCATAAAGTTTAAGAACTCCTACTTTGAGAACTTCTGTGAGGAGTTAGGCTTAGAGCATCAGTTTTCCTGTCCATACGTCCCTCGGCAAAATGGCGTAGTGGAAAGGAAAAGCATGATCTTGGTCGAGATGATCAGGACGATGCTAGATGAGTACAGTACTCCTAAAAAGTTTTGGGTTGAGGCTATAACTACTGCTTGCCATGTGTCTAATCGAGTATTCTTGAGAGCATATTTGCATCGCACTTCTTATGAGTTGAGGTATGGACGAAAGCCTAGTGTTTCTCATTTTCGTGTGTTTAGTTGTAAATGTTTCGTTTTGAAGTCTGCAAACCAAGTGGGTGTTCAAGAACAAGAAGAGTGACGATAGGGTTGTCATTAGGAATAAGGCTAGTCTAGTTGCACATGGTTTTTCTCTGGTTGAGGGTCTTGATTTTGAGTAGACCTTTGCCCATGTAGCTAGACTAGAGGCTATTAGGATCCTGCTTGCATTTTCGGTATCCAAGGGCTTCAAGCTTTATCAAATGGATGTCAAGAGTGCATTCCTTAGTGGATATATTGAGGAAGAGTTATATGTCAAGCAGCCTCTAGGATTCGAGAACCCCAAATACCCAAACCATATCTTCAAGCTTTCTAAAGCTTTGTATGGACTTAACTAGGACTCTAGAGCTTGGTATAAGAGGCTTAAGTCTTATCTTCTTAGTCATGATTTTAAGATAGGTAAAGTAGACAAGACATTGTTTATCAGACACCAGTGTTCTCATTATCTTCTCGTCCAGATTTATGTGGACGATGTCATCTTTGGTGGCTTTTCATACTCTCTTGTGTCTTAGTTTTCAGATGTGATGAGCACAGAGTTCGAGATGAGAATGATGGGCGAGTTGAGCTACTTCCTTGGCTTCTAGATCAAGCAAACTCGGGAGGGCATTTTCTTGCATCAAGGCAAATACACTCGTGACTTTCTGAGACGCTTCGACATGTCTGATAGGAAGCCAATGATAACTCCTATGGCCACCACTGCTGTCCTCGAGCATGATGAGGATGGTGAGCCAGTTGATCAGAAGGAGTTCAGGAGCATGATCGGCTCTCTCTTGTACCTTACTGCCTCGAGGTCGAACATACATTTTGCTGTGTGCTTGTACGCTCGATTTCAGGCTTTACCTCATGTCTCTCACTTTCAAGCCGTGAAACGCATCTTCAGGTACCTTTAAGTTACCATTGACTATGGTATTTAGTACTCTTCTTCTTGTCCATCTTTTAGAGTCTTTTTCGATGCAGACTTTGCTGGCTGTAGGATAGATTGGAAGAGCACATCTGGCACTTACCTCACCAAATCAGAAAAAACCCAGAGGTTATTTGGATTCCTCGGAAACCCCCGCCTATTAGCACTTCTCTTATTTCTTGGTCATGTAGGAAGCAGTCCGAAGTTGCACAGTTCACCACTGAGGCTAAGTACATTGCAACCGCTAGTTGCCGTAGTCAGGTGCTTTGGATGAGATTGACCTTGCAGGACTTTGGGTTAGACATAAATAGTGTTTCACTTTTCTGTGACAACACTTCTGCTATTTGCATTGCTAAGAACCCAGTACAACATTTAAGGACCAAGCATATAGACATTAGATATCACTTCCTTGGAAACCATGTGGAGAAGGGTGACATAGTGCTTTAGTTTATAGAGAGTGACCACCAGATTATTGATATCTTTACTAAGTCTTTGGATAGCTCTAGGTTTGTAGCCTTGAGAGGAGAGTTTGGAGTTGTATGCCCTTACGGTATATCTTGAGGAGGAGCTAGTTTGTATACTATGTACTATATATGTTTTTCTTTCAGCATTTCCTTTCTTTTGCATCTTCTAAGTGATATTGGGCTTATTTTTATAGTTTTGAGTTCACTTCACTTAGACTTTTGGCATGCTTTGCATGGACCTCTCATCTTATGCTATAGGTTGCTATCATGCAAATTAGCTGTTCTCTCTAGGTCGAGTTCCTTCACAGTCTTATAAGTCTAGCAGGTGTTGAGCCCCTTGGTAGATAGGGTCTGTGTGCACTCCCTATCTTGGGATTTAGAATCAGCTTCCCTATATCAGTCATTGGGGAAGATAAGAGCGAGTCTGAGTCATAGTGTTCTCTACTATCCTTTCTATGTTCTATAGCCACCCAGTTTGCAGTTTCTTGACTTCTTCTTCTTATTCTGTGTTTCTGGTTTCGATTGAGTTTATTTGGACATTCTTTGATCTTAATTCTACAAATAACTCAACTTGAACCAGATTTATGCTTAAAATTGATTCACTTGTTGAGGGGGAGTTTGAGGAACTGTTTCATGCATTGCATATATAATTTATTTTCTGTTTTAATGAGCTTTGTCTATTATGCAAATGAGCTATCATTCATGTTATACCCTTTGCTACTTTTCTGAAGATTATTGCTAGCTTAGATATGTCCAAGTTTATTTTGCTTCATCATGCTAAGCGTGCTAAAAATGAAAATTGAGCTTTAATGAAAAGTTAATGAAAGTTGTAGCTTTTACTTGCTATGTTTCCTCATTAAGTGCATATGCTATATTTTGTGAAATCTTGTATTTCTACTAGAGTCCCTATAGCAACTTGGGTGAGGCTAAATTGATTCATTCTAGAGTCCTTCAAATGCTCATGAATCGAAGCACTAAGATGAAAAGAAAATTTGACTTTTGTGTGCAAATTTATCTCAACACTTTACATTCATGAGACTGCTTCCCATTGCACTTGGGATGAACTTGGAATGTATCGTGTATGACCAAAACTATTCTCTTATGAGTTCTTCTTGAGGTGGTCGACTATGGCTTGAATCAATTACACTTGAAAAATACAAATAAAAAAACACATATGTGGGTAAAGAATGCAAATAATGTCAAATATTTGCACCTCACTATGTGCTTTGAAATCTTAAAGCAAAAATTTGCATTAAATATAATTGAGCACGAAGGACCTTGTATGCACATCTAGCTTTCCCAAAGTGTTGATTAGGTTGAACTCTAGGTTTTTCGTTTGATCTATTGAATGGCTTTGCTTCTAGTTTGGAAACTATGCTAAGTGTTGCACTTGTTAAATCATGCAAACACATGAGTCAGAGTCGCTGCGAACCTAGAAGACAAGTGAACGGTTGAGATGCTAACTTGGGGTTGCTCGGATCAAGGAGAGCCGTTGGGTTGCGGTTTAGAGGATAAGTAGTGGTCAAGTTAGCTTGAGTGAATTTCAACCCTTGATGAGATTTCTTGAGAGCCAAGTAGAACTCATCCAAGGGTGGAGAATGAATCAATTTCAACCCTTGATGAGGTTACTTGAAGGCCAAGTAGAACTCATTTAAGGGTGGAGGATGACTCAAGAGTAGTATAAAAAGAGGGGTAGGGGTAACTCTCCCCTCTTGAAGGTTTTGTGTGCTCCTTTGAGCTTTGCCCACCTTGTTGTGAGTCTTTGTAAATCTTCCTCCAAAGAAATAAAATTTTACTTCCTTACTTTTCTGAATTTAATTTCAGCATTTACATTATGTCTTAAATTCAGCATTTAAATTCCGCACTTTAAATTCCGCAATTTAATTTCTTGTAATTTACATTCTCGAAAGTTGGATTTTCCTCCCCTCCTTCTACTTGCTTTTTAAATTTTGCAATTTAATTTCTTGCAATTTACATTTTTGCAAGTTGGATTTGCCTCCCTCCTTCTACCTACTTGTGCTTCTTGTGCCAAGGATGTATGATTGACAGATGAATCTTCTTCAGATCATACCCTCATCATCTAGGCAATCATTTGCAAGAACTTGATCTCTTTGCTTAATCTTTATGAAATTTTTTGTAGATCGTGTTTGAGGTTTTTGTTTCTTGTGTTCTTGCTTGCTGTGACAAGTGGGGGAATATCCAAAATCATCTTGATCATTACAACCCCACAAGCAAGTTCAAGACCAGGATTTTCTCTATTTTGCTCTTTTACATTTGAGTATTTCAAGTGAGGTTTTGGTTGGATCCATTGAGTGGGGGAAAAATTTAATTGTGATCATTCACCCCCTCTGATCTTCACGTCGGTTTTCAGCAACCATCGAGAAAATGAGTTGCAACAATTCAAGGAAACGCCTACAACACACCTACCTGGAGGAGGAGGCGCGCAGATAGTGGTGAGGCGCAAAGCTTGTCAGGGGAGGTCATGGCGACACTAACGAGGAGCCCACAGCCGCGAAGCTTAGTTGGCGCTTGTGAAGGCCGCGCCCTGGTGGCGACGGTGCTCAGAAGAGGCTCACAGAGGGCACTTGTGGTGATAAAAGGTTGGAATTCTGCTGGAGCTCGTAGAGGACGAACAACGGTGACCTCCCTATGGCCTCAAATGGGGGGAAGAAAGCGGGTAGGTAGGGGAATAGAAGCGGTGCGTGGAAGGGAATGAGGCATCCAAAAATTGCATGTTCTCGGACTCACATTCCATAGACACCAATGGATCTCTCTTCTCTAGGAAGATTAGAGATGGATTGAGGTGTGGATTTTGGATTTATGTTCTTGTGACTTAGGTATTGCTTAGTTTCTTGTTATTTGGGGAAGAAGGTTTGAGATAGGAGACAAGTTGTTGAGTTTGCTTGGTACTAGATGAGTGAGTAGAGCAAGAGGGAGGCGTCCGATGCGAATAGTTTGTCTAGATGCACAACCCATAGTTTAATGGATCCTATATGGCATGCTCCTCTCAGCCATGACCCATGCAATGTAGACACTTGTAAGTCCCGTTTAAAAAGCGCGAAAACTAAAATGGATTTTAAGAATCAAGGAAGAAGATGGGAACGAGTTAGGACCGTTAAAGCCCGTGCCCATTGTTGGAGATGGCAAGGGAATAGCAACCGGCCATGCATGCTTGTTCCGTTGGCGGCGCCAGCCACGTGGTGCAATATAATTGGCTTGCGAAAATAGTCTCCAAAAGTTTTAGAGAGATACTCCGTACTTAGGTCATTGACAACTAACACATGGAAGGCCCAGCTAGGTTATTTGGTGTGCAAATACATATGGGCCCGACTAATTTATGGTCGGTCTCATCGACCGTTCCGTGCGCACTCGAGGTGAGCGCTCCACGTGGAGCTCCACTATCCGTAAAGCAATCCAGGTAAGCTACTAGCACGTAGAACAATCCGCTTGCTACTTGAGGTCAGACGCAAACAATTCCTTGCATTTTGTATTTGAAAAAAAAGTACAGACAAGTTCAACTCAAAATTTTCAACTAAAAAAAAACAACTAAAAAAATATAAATAAAAAAATTCAAATTAGAAAGTTTCAATTCAAAAATGTTTTAAATTAGAAATTTCAACTTGAAAAATTTTTAATTAGAAAATTTCAAATTAGAAAGTTTCAAGTCGGAAAGTTTCAACTCAAAAGTTTTAAATCGAAAAATTTTAAATTCAAAAAAATTCAAATAAAAAAGTTTCAAATAAAAAAGTTTCAACTCTAAAAACTTTGAGTTCGAAGAGTTCTATTTAAATTCAGCTCAAAAAATTTCAAATAAGAGCGTTTTAACTAAAAAAAAATTAAATCAAAAAATTTTAAAATAGAAAATTTCATCTCAGAAAGTTTTAACTTGAAAATAATTCAAATTGAAAACATTCAGTTCAAATAAATTTATTTTGAAAAGTTTCGATTTGGAAAAACTTTCGGCTCGAAAACTTTTGGCTTAGAAAGTTTCAACATAAAAAAAAATTCGATTTGAAAAGTTTTGACTATAAAATTTTAAGTCGTAAATTTCAACTCAGAAATTTTCACATTAGTCCAAAAATTCAACTCGAAAAATTTAAACTCAAATAAAAAAAATCAACTCACAAAAAATGGCACGCTTGTATTTAGGGAAAAGATGCACGCGCGCAGAGTTTTGACCAATGAAACGCCCGGGCTACGCTAGCCTTTGCGTGTGAGACGTGTCGCGTTAAGAAGATCTTGCGTCATGAGCGTTGCTACGGCCGGCCGTAAATTAGTGTTTCTGAATACATACACCCCTGACCAGCCTGAGCGGCACAAAGTACACACTTTTTTTTTTTGCGATTGCTAGGAGCCGGACATCCGATCCCAGCGTGTTTCCTCGAACGCGTCGGTGCAATATTTTTTTCAACATCTGCAATATTTTTTTTCGCGCACACATTTTTACTGTTATCGAAGGAAAATATTGCGCGTGTAAGAAAAAATATTTCACACATAGGAAGAAAATGTTGCAGCGATCCGAATGGACATTTCAATTGTTATTGAAGAAAAATGTTGCACGCGTGGAAAAAATATTTCATGCTTTGGGAAAAAATGTTGTAGCGTCCGGAAAAATCGGACGTCCCGTTGTAAGTCATTCTATTTTTTTTTTAAATAAAGGGATTTCATCTGCTTCATTGGAAAACAGAACCGTCAACAAAAATGTCGCAGCAACAAATAGAAAAGATAATTTGAATGGCTAGGATATCTCTGCCACCCGCTACTCCTACTGAAAACGAAACAACATACACACTTTTTTTTTGACTGCAAACTAGAGTAACATACACACATTTATGTACTTGCATTGTAAAAATAAGCTTACAATTACCTGATCCATTTCGCCTTCTGATCGCCACCGATGTGGTTGCTGATTATCATCGTCACACACGCACACACTTCTACGGGTTCGGTAATTAACAATCAGCTTTAGCTGCTGCCTGGTACCTGAGAAACAACGAGTGAAACGATTAATGTCCTATAGAGCGCAGTTCTAGAGCCTTCAATGCTACTATATATGCTCTCGCACAAACTGAATTGTACAAATAGTTTTCGTTTTAAGTAAATTTTAGTTGCATAATGCTTGAAAGATGAACGATCTAGACTATTCAGGTTCAAATACTCAATAAACCTCTCTTAATTGTTCTACATGTATAAACGGTGGCATTGCCAGCAAGCAGTGGTTTAATTGTAGAGCCTGTTTGGAAAGCACGATTTTTGTCAGGGTTTTAAAGGAAAAAAAATCATGCAATTAAATGTAATTTCACTACCACACAAAGGGTCATCACTGACGCGTCATCTCAGACGGTTTTGACCTTCGCGTAAAAACCTATCCTTAAAGGCTAGAAAAATACACTACAACGATCATAGATGGGTAGAACTAAGCAATCGTCTGTGATAATCGTAGATTGTCTGTATCTAGACCATTTTCATAGACGGGTTAGAAAGTATAACCGTCTATGATACAACACATATGGTTTATATCTCGTAGCCATCTGTGATGAGTAAAATTATCACAGACGGCTTTTTTCTCACAACCGTCTGTGATATAACATATGCGGTTTTTGTGTGATAGCCATCTGTGATTAGTCAACTTATCGCAGACGATTTATTTTTCCAATCATTTGTGATATATTACAGACAGTTATTTTATCGTAGCCATCTCTGGTGTGTCAACTTATCACAGATGGTTCATTTGTCAGAACACTCTTAGATATTGCACAACTATTGTTTGTTAAGAACCGTCTGTGATGAGTAAAATTGAAGGCAAGTAATAGATGGACTGACAAGAGCTTTATAGGGCTGTTAGATCTGTTAGTGGACATGCTTCCAGTGGGAAACGAGTTGCCCAAAACAATGTACTAATAGAAAAATCTTTTGTGTCCCTTGGAAATGAAAGTAGAAAGAATACATGCATATCCATTGTATCACCGTAAAGAGTATAAGGATATGCATGTTTGCCTAGTTTGTGGCACATCTCGATACAAATGTAAGAATGGTTTAGATGATGGTGACGACGCTAAGGTGAAGCAAGGACCTCATGCTAAGGTGCTATGGTATTTGTCCGTGATCCCCCGCTTGAAGCATTTCTTTGCAAAGCCTAATGAGGCAAAATTGGTATGCTAGCACTTAGAAGAGCGTAAGAAAGATGGGAAGCTCAGACACTATATTGATTCTGCACTGTGGAGAAACATCGATAGGGAATTTATCAACTTTGATGCATACCTAAGAAATATATGGTTTGTGTTGAGTACCAACGAAATGAATCCATTCGGTAACATGAACAGCCGTCATAGCACTTAGCCGGTGCTTCTTTGTATGTACAACCTCCCTCCTTGGTTTTGTATGACACACAAGTATATCATGATGTTGCTACTCATTCCAGGACCAAAACAACCCGAAAATGATGTTGATGTGTACCTAGCACCAATGGTAGAGATCTTGCTAACAACGTGGAACAAAGGGGTGCAGGTATGGGACGCATACAAACAAGAGTACTTCACTCTACGTGCTATGCTATTCACACCATCAATCACTACTACAGAAAAGACTATATTAGACGCCTTATCACAATAGTTTTCAAAAATCGTCTGTGTTAAATCTAATCACAGACAGTTTTTTTTATAAAAATGGTCTGTGATAGTCTCATATCACAGACGGTTC
Source organism: Otatea glauca (assembly GCA_036346275.1). Lineage (NCBI taxonomy): Eukaryota > Viridiplantae > Streptophyta > Magnoliopsida > Poales > Poaceae > Otatea > Otatea glauca. The sequence goes on along the minus strand of CM070716.1, from coordinate 31,179,678 downwards.
TAGATAAAAACCATCTGTGATAGATATATATCACAGACGGTTATATATAAAAACCGTCTGTGATATATGTGTTTCACAGACGGTTCAGAAACCGACTGTGATGTGCCATTATTATTACTCACACATGGTAACAGACTGTTTAGAAAACCGTATGTGATGATGTTTTTGAACCGTCTGTGATAAGATTTTCTATACTAGTGAATGATCTTCATGCCCTTGGAAGCTTATCAAGCCTTAGTACGAAAGGAACCAAAGCCTGTCCTCAGTGTTTAGATGAGACTAAGAGCATGTGGCTTAGTAACAGCCAAAAAACTGTGTACATGCGTCACTGTCGATACCTTCCAAAGAATGACTCATACCGCAAGATGAAGAAAGAATTTGATGGGAACAAGGAGGACGGTTCAACCCCAAAACCTATAAGCAGGAAAGAAGTCTATGATTGGGAAAAAGATATTGACGTTCTGTTAAAAAGGGTCGTAAATTGAGAACCTCTGAGAAAAACATTTTTAAGAAGAGATTGATCTTTTGAGACTTACTGTACTAAGAGCATCTAGAGGTCCGATATTGTATTGATATCATGCACATGGAGACGAATGTTTGCGACAGTTTTATCAACCTATTACTGAACATTCTGAACAAGACAAAGGACGTGATCAATTCTAGTCAAAATGAATATCAGAATGGAACTGGCACAAAGCTAGGTGGTCTGGACTATTTGTTAGCTTGAGATGTATTTCCCTCCGCCGTTCTTTGATATCATAGTCTATCTCATTGTTCACCTTGTAAGAGAGATCAATATATGTTGAGCCATGTTTCTATGTTATATTCATCAATTCAAGAGGTACATAAGAATTCTAAAGGCCTATGTGTCGGCGTTTTCGAGCGCCGGCAAGTAAATTTGTAAGTCTAGGGGGTCGCGCGTTCCACTCCCTGAATGGTTAGACTCGTGAGTCCAAGATGTATACTGGTTCGGGCTGAAAGTCCCTAGTCCAGTTCAGATGGCCGTATTGTATTGCTTTTTGCACTATGTTTTTACAGACGAGGCCCCTAAATGACTTAGTCTCCTCGTGTTCTTATGTCTCCCTCCTTCTTGAATCGTTTAGTCCTGCCTCCTTTTATACAGAAGGAAGGGGCAGGTTACATCGAGAGTTGGGGGGAAGAGCGAGGTGACCTATGTTAGGAGCTCCGGTCCTTCGTCTCCGTGGACTGTCGCCACCGCTTTGCCCATGCCGGGTTGGTAGCCTTGGTGGTCGTGGAGGTTAGGTATTCCTCGGAAATAGCGTACTTGCCCTCTGTGACCCTTGCGAATCGCCGACGTCCGCGTGCGTGACGCTGGTGCCGCCGGAGGGAGCGTGCGCCAGATCAGACGTGGATCGTTGATGGGGCCGGAAGCTTTGTCTTCTGCAATACCGATCTTCTTGGGAATGAGCCACCGCCCTTGTATAGTCACTCGATTGACCTCATTCGGGGTACGTGGCGGTAGGTCGATGAGGACTGACACGCGCCCCTCGGCCCGCCACCTTGGTTCGGTTGAGTCGGGAGATCCCGCCCGCCAAGAGGGGTTGGGAGCGCCGTCTCAGTCGGATTCGCTTCCCTGCCGGTCGGGAGCGGATGTCTTGGCGCGTCTCGCAGCGATTCGGCCGGTGGCGGCGGCGCGCTGTTGGGTCGAGATATGCTTGAGGCACGGCTCGTCGCCGGGCTGTTGAGGTATCCTCGTTATTAGTATTCGTCAAGAGCCCCGAACTCCCGAGCGATTTCGCGCATTCGGTTGGGGTTGAACTTGGACGAAAGTGGTGGCGGGCCCGTCGGTCGGTCCGCCCGATCCGGTTAAGCGATTTCCGTCACGTGTGCCTCGTTGATCCGGCGGCTGCCCCGAGTTTGGCCGGGGCATTTGAACCGCCGGAGGCTTTTACTCGCCTCGCGCATGCCGAGTATAGTTTGGCGTGCCCCGCCGCTAGTCTTCTTGATCGCCGGGTTACGTGAAGGACGCCGCTTTCCGCACCCGCATTTACTCGAGACGCTTAGCCTCCTTCGTCCGGATATATATATATGTGCGCTGTAGCTTGCTTGAAGAGGATGAGAGCTCTTTCTTACGTTCTTTCAAATGGCTTGAGACACCTCTAGTCTTTAGCTTCGCGATGGCGTCGCGGTGGAAGAAGAAGATCCTCCGCCGAAGCTTTGGGCTGAGTTCGACCAGCGATGGCCGAGCTTAGGAGGAAGAAGCCGCAGCCCGTGACGCCGCTTGTTGACGCTGCGCCGAGGCCGCTCCGAGGCTCGAGGTGGTAAGGGGGCCTTCGGAGGCGATGGCGCAAGGCGCCAACCGTAGTTAGTGCGGCGCGCGCGATGTCGCCGAACGGCAGCGGCATCGGCGTGTTACTTGCCGCGCGCGGCGGCGGCTGTCCGTCCGACCGTGCAAGGGCCTACCAAAGATGCCGCTTGCCACCGATGCCGCACGGATGTTTGATAGGTTCTAGGCGCGGTAGAGTCCTCGCCGTGCAAAGCGGCCACTCTTGTATCCGCTGCATCGTGTAAAGTCGTGTAAGTCCGAGCTCATGGCCTATAATGAAATTTTCTTTTCTTTATGAAAATGTCTTCGCGATGAGTTTGCTTTAATTTTAATCGCTGTGGACGGCGCCTTGGTCGGCAGGCGACCGGATGCCTCTGTGAGGTTCGGTGTTCGAGTGCTCGCTTAACGTCGTAGCTAGACGGGCCTTGGTCGGCAGGACGACCGGATGCCTTGGTGAGGTTCTCGTGTCCGATCGCTTTGGCCTGGCAGGACGACCGGATGCCTCTCGTGAGGTTCGGATGTCCGAGCGCGCTTAACGTCGTAGCTAGACAGTGCCTTGGTCGGCAGGGACGACCGGATGCCTTTGTGAGGTTCTGGTGTCCGATCGCTTTGGTCGGCAGGACGACCGGATGCCTCGTGAGGTTCGGTGTCCGACCGCTTTGGTCGGCAGGACGACCGGATGCCTCTGAGAGGTTCGGTGTCCGAGTGCCTTGGTCGGCGGGACGACCGGATGCCTCGTGAGGTTCGGTGTCCGATCGCTTTGGTCGGCAGGACGACCGGATGCCTCTGAGGTTCGGGTGTCCGAGTGCCTTGGTCGGCAGGACGACCGGATGCCTCTGTGAGGTTCGGTGTCCGAGTGCTCGCTTAACGTCGTAGCTAGACAAAGGCCTTGGTGGCGGGGACGGCCGGATGCCTCTGTGAGGTTCTCGTGTCCGAGCGCTCGCTTAACGTCGTAGCTAGACGAAGGCCTTTGCTCGGCAGGACGACCGGATGCCTCTCGTGAGGTTCGGTGTCCGATCGCTTTGGTCGGCAGACAACCGGATGCCTCGTGAGGTTCTCGTATCCGAAAGTGCCTTAGTCGGCAGGACGACCGGATGCCTCTCGTGAGGTTCGGTGTCCGACCGCTTTGGTCGGCAGGACGACCGGATGCCTCTGTGAGGTTCGTGTCCGAGTGCCTTGGTCGGCGGGACGACCGGATGCCTCTGTGAGGTTCGGTGTCCGATCGCTTTGGTCGGTAGGACGACCGGATGCCTCTGTGAGGTTCGGTGTCCGATCGCCTTTGGTCGGCAGGACGACCGGATGCCTCTGTGAGGTTCGGTGTCCGAGTGCCTTGGTCGGGCAGGACGACCGGATGCCTCTGTGAGGTTCTCGTGTCGAGTGCCTTGGTGGCAGGACGACCGGATGCCTCGAGAGGTTCGGTGTCCGAGTGCCTTGGTCGGCAGGACGACCGGATGCCTCTGTGAGGTTCGGTGTCCGAGTGCCTTGGTCGGCAGGGCGACCGGATGCCTCTGTGAGGTTCGGTGTCCGATCGCTTTGGTCGGCAGGACGACCGGATGCCTCTGTGAGGTTCGGTGTCCAATCGCCTTGGTCGGCAGGACGACCGGATGCCTCTGTGAGGTTCGGTGTCCGAGTGCCTTGGTGGCAGGACGGCCGGATGCCTCGTGAGGTTCGGGTGTCCGAGTACTCGCTTAACGCCGTAGCTAGACGTGAGTGCTCGCTACCGTCGTAGCTGGACGTGAGTGCTCGCTTACCGTCGTAGCCGGACGTGAGTGCTCGCTACCGTCGTAGCCGGACGTGAGTGCTCGCTACCGCCGTAGCCGGACGTGAGTGCTCGCTACAATCGTAGGCGGACGTGGGGCATCCTTCTCGAGTCCTCGCTTCGCGAGGGTAGCTGCGAGAGGAATGGCCACCATCTATCCCACATGTATACCCCATCCGCAGTGTGGGACTGGAGGGATGAGCGCGCGCGTTTACTGCGTTGGTTTGAACGCCGTGCTCGTGGAGCTAATAGCGGGTAGTCCGAGTGGGTCCTGGGAGGTCCCGCCCAAGGGGGACCCTTCCGAGCGGACGGTCCCAGAGTAGGGTGTCCTGGCCCGCTGTGGGGCGACCCATAAAAAACCTTTCTACTCAATCCCGTATGGACTCTGGGTCGTCCGCCGACCCGAGCACACCGGTGCCGCCATTGATGAGCTCCCGGAGAGTGTGAAGTATGATCTCGACGCGAGTAGAGGTGATTAGGCCGTCACCGACCTAACCGAGGGCCCACCGTGGCTCACCTCATACCGCCCCTTGCTCAAGTTTTGCCGGGCGGCCTTATACCCATCCGCGGGTAGGCCTTTTGAACCCACACTGTCATTGGGCCCCGACGCAAGCCACAAAGCTTTTGCCGCCTTGGGGCCGCAGCCGCCCGATGGCTTCTCGCGCGCCGAGCAACTGCTCCGCCTAAAGGCGAGACCAAAGGTTACGGACACGTTGTTCGGGGCGCGTCTTTATGGCCGTGTCGCCGACATGACAGGATTAAAAGCGAGTAGTATTGGAAATCGAGTTACCAGTCGGGCGCAACAGCGAGGGTGGACGCGACGCTTCGCTTGACGGGGTGCCTGCTTGGCCGGCGTTCGCTCGTCCTCTATAAATACGCCCGTTGGGTGCTTTCGGGTGGTCACGCTTTCTTGCCTTCTCTGTCTCTACCTCTGAAACAAGAAAAGCACCAGAGAGCTAAGGAAAGAAAACCCCAGCCTTTCTTTCTCACCTTCCAGTCGTCTCCCCTGTGAAGATGTCGTGGCGGAGTGTTCACAAGAAGACAAACCGCGGCGCTTCGGCTTGGTGAAGAAGGGCTTCCTCATGCCGCAGACCTTTCCTACCGGAGGGTGCCGACGGGGCTGCCACCCAGCGCGGGCGACGAGATCGTGGTGCCCGCCTCGTTCTTCGAGCGCTGCTTTGGCTCGCCACACACCCGCTCGTCAGGGCTCGTCTGTCTCATTACAAGGTGGAGGTGCACCATCTCAACCCCAATGGGGTCCTCCACATCGCCATCTTCATCACGCTGTGCGAGGCCTTCCTGGGGATCGAGCCGCACTGGGCGTTGTGGAGGCACTTCTTCCAGGCAAGGCTCTGGAAAGACAGCCGCCGGGACGCCGTGGCACCTCGGTGGCTCGCCCCTCGGCTCGCCCGGTCGAGCACGGAGTACCGGAGGTAAACGCCCTCGCCCAACAAGGGTCGCGCGCCAATGGCTCTACGTTCAAAACGTCGGCGACAGCGCCCCTCGTTTCACCGGCGAGCTACCCATGGTGGAGGAGCGGTGGAACTGGGGCGCCGAGAAGAGGGAGAAGAACAAGCTGGCCCTGATCGTGGAGCAGATCAGGGCTCAAAGGAGGCGGGGGCTCACCGGGGACGTGGTTGTGCGTGCCTTTATGGGGATGTGCGTGCAACCACTTGTGCATGTGCCGCACTTCGCTCGTCTGCGGGCCGTCCGACCGGGCGAGATGGCGTAACCCGAGCCGGCGCGTCTGAGGTGGAGCCCCGGGTGGCGGCCGTTACGGGCGGAAGCGCCACGGTGGCCGCGGATGGCCACCCGGAGCCATTCTCGGCGGCTTTTCCGCCAAATCTGGTAAGCCGGTGAAATTCCTTTCTGCTTCTCTTTTCTTTGTCCTTAGCACTTGACCGACATTCCTGCATCCTCTTAGGGGCTCATGGGGATGTCTTCCCGGGCGCCGCTCCCGGGATAAGGAAGCCTTGATACGCCCGCGAAGACTAGAGGTCGACTCCTCCGCAAGAAGCGGAAGGAGGAAAGGAGGAGGAAGAAGCATAAGGAACGCGCGGCGAAGCGCGCCCGCGGCGAGGATGTGTCGGAGACCACCGCCGTGGGGACAACCTCCACTGATAGCGGCGGGAGTGCCTCCGGCCACCCCTATGGTGGGTTTTTCCCGACCGCCGATCGGCGGCGGCCGAGCGCGGACTCGGCGAGGGCGGCATCACGGGCCCGTGGCCACGGATCCTCAGCGGGGTGATCTTGCGCCGCGATCGCCGCAGCGCCTCTACCGGAGGTGGCCGGGGAAGACCACCACTTGCCCACTTTGGGCGGGCCAAAGAAGAGGGCGCGCGCCACGCACCCGCCGCCTTGTAAGTGTATTCTTTTATTGGAGCATTTTTCTTTTTGGCAAAGCCGCCGAGCGACTCTTGAATCTTTGCAACGTCACGGCGCCTATACTGGGGTGACCGTGGGCGTGCGCGACGGCTCCGCAAGTAACGGCGCCGTGATTTCGGTGACCCGATCGGGTCGGTGGAGGTCGCGGCGTCGGCGTCCGAGGGCGCGGTCGCCGAGGACGGGCCTCACCCGAGGTCGTGGACCGAAGAAGAACTTCCGCGCCTCCGGCGGGACCCCACCGACGACGTGATCGCTGCTTGGAGGATGAGACAATGGCGCCGCCGTGATCGCGCCCGGTCGTGGCGAGCCGGCGACGGAGGTGCTCGACCTCTCGTCCCGGGAGTTGCCGACCGATGCTCCTCAGCGCAGTCGCCGAGGGGTTTCAAGGGTTGACTCGCCACCCTTGCCCATGGTGCTTTGGACGGCGACGCCCCGCCCGAACGGCGAAGCGAAGCGCCACGTGTAATCCCTGCCCGGGCGTCATGGGTCGCGAGGAGAGCGAGTGGGCGCGCCCGGCAAGGTGCGCCGACGCCGGCCGAGATAGGCGATCCGCGAAGGTCCGCTCTTGCTCAAGTCTTCCACCGTATACTGGATACGATGGTCGGGAGTCCACCATCGCCTGTAGGTCGGTCGAAAAGTTCGACTCGCTGCACATTTTTGATAGTTCTTCCGCGCGACTAACGGAGTGTCCACGCTTTGCAAAGACTTATGCGGGCTCGCCGTGCGCCAAAGTTGAGCTTCGCGGCATCCCCGACAACAATGTGGCGGTGCGGCGGAGTGCAATCAGGCCGCGCCTTGAGTCGCGCCTTAGCCCAGAGGCCCCGGGCATTAGGCGGCCGGAGGCGCGGTGATCCGCCAGGATTTGAAGAGGCCACAAGGCCCTTTATGATGAGCGCCTAGGAGCCAAGGCCTTGAGGGCGAAGTGGCGAATCGAGTCCTCGACGGAGGTCACCGAGGCCAAGGATGCCGCCGCTGCCGCGGAGGGATCACAGGCAGACGCAGTAACATGCTCGCGACCGAGCGAAACAAGGCTCGTGGACGCCGTCCGAGTTCGCTCTGAGCGCGCGATCGCTCAAGGAATCGGCCGAGCCAAGACTTCACACGAGGCGCCAAGTCGGAAGCCGCAATTTGACCAACTCGCGCCGGTAAGTGTCTCAATTCTTCAATTAAGTTTGGGGTGCGACCCACAGTATGCGAACTTGTCCAAAATCTCCGCACCGCAGAGGCGCAAGAATCTGAGCGCCGCGGAGGCGCAGAGAACGGCCGGATGCTCGCGACGTGGGATCGTGGCGGGGCGAGGCCCGGCGGCGTTGAAGGTTGTGGAGGACGGTCGGGCCGAGATGAGCGCCGAACTGGAGGCCCTCCGCAAGGCCGGTCGGGAGGTCTGCGACCGCATCCTTGGAGCCAGGGTAGGCCCGAGTGCCCTTGCCCGTCTTGGCCGCCCGGAAAGCGACCGTAGAAGAGGCGGTGGTCACCGGCGCCGCGCTTGAGCTTCGCTGCTGGGTCAACACCATCTCGTACTACGACGGCATCGACCTCGCGGTGGTGGGCTGCGGCGTGGCTGGAACCGGATCGACGAGAGATCGACCGGCTCGAGCTCCCGGTCGAGCCGCGACGTCTGGGAGATCGCCACCGCATCCCGCCGCAGCCGCCTCCAGAAGCGAGGCGCCCAACTCTCCGTCTCGCCACGGCCGCCCGCCAAGAAGAATAAAAATATAGTTAGCTTTATCCTCTTTAGATTGTAAAGACCGCTATTTAAACAATCTTGAATTTATCAAGTTCCGTAATCGCCCTCGCCCTTTTCGTATTTAGGATGAGCGCTTGGCGACCATAGCCTTAAGGACCACAGGGTCATTTATGCGTGGGTCGGGTCGCTTTGGGAGGAGCGAGGTGGATTGGAGACTTGGCTATGCAAATGTTAGGCGCACTTGTGAGGGATAGGAGTGTTCTAGACCGCCAGGATCTTTCCACTGGCACTTCCTTCTTCCGCGGTGCTACTTAGCAACCATAGCCCGGGCGAGGTCGTAACACTTGGGTTGAGAGGGTTACCGCGGATAGACATCATGACCAATCGGGTCACGCACCCTCATAAGCGCGTGAGACACCGAGTTCGTGCGGGAGGAGGTTCCTCGCCGACCCAAAGGTCACTCCACTCGGGTACTTCCTTCTTCCGCAGTGTTAGCAATCATAGCCCGGGCGTAAGTCGTAGCACTTGGGTCGAAGGGGTTACCGCTCAGAAGGACCTTGTGGTCGGTCGGTCATCAACCAGCGCAAGCGCCGACGAGCAGCTTTTAACTGGCGCTGGAAGGCAGCTTCGAGTCGTCGCATGGCGACCGTGTGCTCTAAGGAAGAAAGTAAAGAGCATGCTAGGAAGAGGAAAAGAGTTTAGGATAGAATCGCCTTAACTTTTCTATATTCCATGCATTTGGAAGGATGCGCCGTCGGTGTCCTTGAGCCGAAGGTGCCAGTCGAGGATCTGCACGACGGTGAAGGGCCTTCGTGGGGCGACAAAGATGTGCTTATCTTTGCCGGTGCGACCCGACGCAGACTGTGTCGCCAAGATCAAAGACCGCCTCGAACTCGGCGGTGTGATAACGCCGCAGAGCTTGTTGATACCCGCCGATCGCAGATTTGCCACGTCATGCGCCTCGCCGATCCGGTCGACGGAGTCTTGTTGTGCGGCGAGCCCCGAGCCTCCTCGGCTTGCAATCTTGGGGCGCCATACTCGTGTTCTGCTTAAGCAAGACGGCTTCAAAGACCGTATACCATAAAGAACGGTGTGAACCCGGCCGCCGGTCGGCGTGGTCCGTAGACTCCAGAGGACGGAGGGTAGCTCGGCCGCCACCGCCGGTGCTTGAGTCGATCAAGATCCGCGACTTGAGCCCTTGAAGGATCATGCCGCTTGGCGCTACCGACCTGGCCGTTGGTCCGCGGATAGGCCACGGCGCCCAATCGACGCGATGTTGAAGTCATCGCAACTCGAGGAATTCTTCCCGTGAACTGCGTTCGCTGTCGGTGATGATGGAGTTTGGGACTAATCGAAAGACTATGTCGCGAAGAAGATGGCCGCCAGCCGACGTGACGCTTAACGACCGGCTTGGCCTCTATCCACTTGGTGAACTTGTCCACCGCGACGAGCAAATGGGTAAAGCCCCCGGGCGCTTTCTTGAAAGGCCCGACCAGATCGAGCCCCCAAACTGCAAAAGGCCACGTGATGGGGATTGTCTGCAAGGCCTGAGCTGGCAGATGTGTCTGCCTGGCAAAGAATTGGCATCCTTCGCAGGTGCGTGCGATGTGCTCTGCGTTGGACACGGCGGTCGGCCAAGAGAAACCTCGCCGAAAGGCCTTTCCCACCCGAGATCGGGCGCAGCGTGGTGACCGCAAATTCCGCCGTATGTCGCCCGCCAGCTTGTTTTCCTTGGTCGCCGTAATGCACTTTTGGAGGACCCCGGAGGGGCCCCTTTTGTAAAGGTCTGGACCGACCAGGACGAAAGACTTTGCTCGCCGGGCGAGGCGCCGGGCCTCGGTCGGGTCGGGAGGAAGTGACCCGTCCACAAACGATCTATGAATGGCTTTCTCGGTCGGACTCGGTTAGCACGCCGCGGCTCGACCCGGCCAAGTCTACGCCCGACCGCGCGGCGGTCGGGGCGACCGTGCTAGGTAGGTCGGGGGACCGCTCGGCCACCGGGCCCAGCTGGATGGAAGGCCGCAGGAGGTCGCAGACGAAGATCCCGCGGACCGCTCTCCGGAGGCCGATTGGCGGTAGTCGGCGTCGCTTATTGTAGGCGTCGGTAGCTATGGTGAAGCTCAAGCCCTTGAACCACACTTCGAGCCCGCGCGCTTCTCGACAATCTGCGCGCCATACGGGCGTCTCGGCCCGCGGCCTTCATGACTTGGTCGACGACAAGCTTGGAGTCCCGTGGACGAGTCGGCGAGCACCGAGGTCGGCAAAGGATCCGAGACCGCTGACGAGGGCCTCGTGACTCGGCAACGTTGTTGGTGGCGCCGAAGCGGCTGATGGCGCATCGAGCTTGTTCCCAAGTGGGGAGATGATGATAACTCCAGCGCCCGCGCCATTCTTGTTGTAAGACCCATCAAGTACATTGTCCAAGACTCGGTCTTCGATCACCGGTGGTGCACGGGTTTCGTCCACTCGGGACGAAGTCGGCTAGGGCTGCGATTTGATCGCCGTCCGAGGGACGATGTGATGTCGTGGTCGGCGAGCTCGAGTGCCCACTTGGCTATCCTTCCCGAGGCGTCGCGGTTGCGACGATCTCGCCTAACGGGACGTGGTCACCACGGTGATGTTGTGCCGATCGAAGTAGTGGACGAGCTTTCTCTTCGCAATGAGCACCGCGAGAGTAGCTTCGCACTGCGGTACGAGTCTTGACTCGGAAGGACCTCGCTAATGAAGTAAGCCGGCGTTGTACCTTAAGTTCGCGGCCTTCTTCCGCTCGCTTCCACCACGAGGGCAGCACGACGACTTGGGTAGTGGCGGCGATGTAGAGAAACAATGCCTCCCAGTGCCGGGCGACCAGATCGAGGCGAGGACAGAAGGCCTTCAGCGGGTGAGGGCCTCCCGAGCTTACGGGTCCAAATGAAGCGGTCGGATCTCTTGAGTAGCCTTTAGAGTGGCATTCGCGCCGCCGAGGCGAGACACGAACGGCTCAAAGTCGCCAGCATCCGGCCACCGACCCCCTTGAGGTTGCCGATTGGGCCCATCCTTGCGATTGCTAATATCTTCTCTGGTTGGCCTCGATGCCTCGCCGAGACAATGAAGCCAAGGAGCTTCCCTTTGGGGACCCCAAAACGCATTTCTCGTGATTGAGCTTTATGCGGAATCGCCGAAGGTTCGCAGCGTCTCTTCCGTGTCGGGACAAGGTCGTCGGCCTTCTTGGTTTTACGACAATATCGCCGACGACACCTCAACGTTACGGCCGATCGGTTATTGAAGCACGCTTGCATACATCGCCGTATGTAGCGCCAAGTTCTTTTAGGCCGAACGGCATCGTAACGTAGCGTAATGAGCCGAACGGGTGATGAAGGAAGTCGCGAATGGGTCGGACTCCTTAGCGCAATCGTGGCGGCCCGGTAGGCATCCGAAAGAGAGGGACTCGCACCGCGGTGGAGTCGATGACTTGGTCGATGCGGGCAAAGGAACGGATCCTTGGGACATGCTTTGTTGAGACTCGATAGTCAACGCACATCCTCCATTGCCCATTTTTCTTTTTACAAGTACGTGGTTGGCTAGCCACCGGGGTGGTGCACCTCTTTACGAACCCCGCAGCCGTAAGTTTGGCGATCTCTCCCTATGATCCTGCGCTTCTCCTCGTCGAAGCGAAGCGCGGCGTTAGGCGACCGGCTTTGAGCCCGGTCGGATGCTCAAGGAGTGCTCGGCGACTTCCCTTGGGATTCCGGCATGTCGGAGGACCTCCATGCGAAGACGCCTTTGTTGGTGCGGAGGAGTCGACGAGCGCTTCCTATTTGGCGGGAGCGTGGTTCGATCCGCACGGTCTTGGTCGGATCACGTGGATCGACGCGACCTCCTTCGTGTCCTCGGCGGACTTGAAGGATCCCGCCCGACTTGCCGGACTCGGGCGGATTCGGAGGCTTCCTCCCGAGGTTGTCGAGCTCGGCAGACGCGATGATCGCCGAGGCAAGCTCACAAACCTGCGCTCGCGATTGTAGGCAAGCCGAAGACGATGCCACGGCGATGACTCCGTGGCCCCGCATCTTCACTTGAGGTAGGCGTGGTGGGGACCGCCATGAACTTGGCGTAACATGGCCTTCCCAGATGGCATGGTAAGAACCGGGAAATCCACGACCTCAAAAGCGAGGTTTCGCGCGGAAGTTTCCGGTTCCCAAAGGTAACGCGCGGTCGATCCGCCTGAGTGGATGGGCTCACGCCGTAAATGACGCCATGGAAGGGCGCCTTGTCGGGTCGGAGGGTTGAGCGCGGGATCCCCATAGCCGAGCGCCTCGACGAGGATGTTGAGGCCGCGCCTCCGCCCATAAGCACCTTTGAAAGGCGCTTCTTCCCACGACGGGCGACCACCGGGTATCTCCCTACCGTGGAACGTGGTCGGGTGGTCGGTCCGATCAAAGGTGATCGGGAACTCCGACCACCGGAGGTATTGGGGACGATGGCGTGGCGGTATGGACCTTGCGATAAGCGAGCTTGAGCTTGCGCTTGTCGGCATAGCAGCCGGTCCTCCAAAGATCATGAGGCGCCCGCCGGGTTCAGGGAACTCGTCGTGCGCCTTTTCTCTGCCGCGGCCGCAGCAGCTTCTTCCCTTGCCACGCCGCGTTGCGGGGACGCCGAGAGGTAACGCCAGACCTCGCAGCCCCAGGTTTTGTGCTTGACGGAGAACCCGTGGTTTGGGCACGGGCCGCCCATCAATTTCTCGGCGGGTCGGGCGCGACGGCCGGTCGCACTCGCCGCTAAGCGGCGGCCGACGATGGCGACCACTTGGGGCTCGCGGATCCGCTTCCGTGTCGCCCGCTTGTCGGAGCGGTCGGCGGGACCCGATGCGGGCGCCGGTTCGGCTGGCCTTTCCTCCTCGAAGATGGCCCCCACGCCTCCTCGCCGAGGCGTGGTTGGTGGCGATATCGAGGAGCCCTTGGTAGTTCCGGGCTTGAGGCCCTAGTTTGTGTACCAAGGCCTTGCAGGAGGTGTCAGATGAATGCTCCCACGACATCGGTGTCGGAGATGTCGGGAGCTCGTTGCCCAAGGAAAACCACGGATGTAGTCCCGAGGGTTTCCACAGTCTGCTGCTTGCGCCCTTCAGTCTCAGGAGTTTCGTGGCGCTTGTAAGTGCCTCGAAGTTGCCGACGAAGAGGGCCTTCAAGTCGGTCCAGCCTCGATGGTTTTGGCGGCAGTACTCGAGCCGGCTCGGGCGAGTCCGCGAGGTAGATGGGAAGGTATTGATGATGAAGAGGTCATCCGCTGCTCCTCCCGCCCGGTATGCGAGCCGGTAATCTTGAGCCGACACCGGGTTTGTGGCCCCGTATTTGGCAATGTTGGTGCGCCGGACCGGCAGGAAGTCCGCCTGGCGGATCGCCTGGCAGAACGCTCGCGGTCCAGACCGTCGGGGCTCGGGCTGCGGTGGTGGTGCCCGCCGCCCGCAACCCGTGAGTGGGCGGCCTCGACCGCCATCTTTCTTCGCGCCTCAAGGGTAGCGCGAATGTCGTAGGCATCACCGAGGCATTGGCGCACCGGGGCGCGCGAGGCCTGGTGTGGCTCATGATGCGGCGACGCTGTCCGACCCAACCGGCCAGACGGCGCAGACGGGCCCGGTGGCCAGAGGTGGCTCCGGAGCAATAGGAGCCGGAGGCGTGCATGTGCTGCACGGCCGCGTGCTCTACCAGCCCCGGAGGTTTTGGTAAGTGGCCTTGGCCTCGGGTCGGCCGGCCCGGAGGCCTCGGCGCATTGCGGCGCGGCCACGCTTTTGACCGGCGTGGGAAGAAGTGAGGACCGCCGGACCTTCCGCTCATTGGTGTGTCGACGCTCGCGTCTTGGCTGCCGCCAGCACATGCGGGCCTCGAGCCCTCTTGCTCTAGGTTGGCCCGAGCCGGCCGAGCTCGGCTTCGCTCCTCCAACTCTTTGCGCTGTTGTTGGAGCTCGGCCCAGGTCCGAAGCGTTGCTCAAGACGCCTGGCTGGTATTCCTCCTCCTGCGCTGAGTGCGCCGGACAGAGGCCCGCGCCGCGAGGGCCACTGTAATCGACGGTGCCGCGCATGTTGCACTCGCGAGAGTGCCGCTGCAGTGGTACTCGTGTCGAGCCGAGTCACGGCCGGAAGAGTCTTCCAACAGCTCGTGGATGGAGGCCGGCAGGTAGCCAGCCATCGCCACCAGTCGCGAGCCTACGGGGGGTGACATGGTCACCTGCCCGGGCCTACGGGAGTTTTCGCCGACCGTGGCGGAGCACTCCTCGGTTCCGGCTTCGGGGCTTGCAGGGGCGCCCAAACCGGAGCTTAGCGGAGTCGCCGGAGAGGACACACAAGCTCTCAGCGGGCGCCTGTCCTCCGGAGGCGGCGGGGGCGAGCGTGAGCCCTCCCGTCGGGGTGACGGCGGTCGAGGAGCCAAGAGGATCCGTTCCCGGTGCGATCATGCCGCCGCAGCTGGGTGGATGCCATCGTGAGATAAACGGAATCCGAGATGGTGACGAAGACGCGCTGAAGCCCCTACCGGCGCGCCCAACCGCCGGCGCTTTCGCGCCGGCAAGTAAATTTGTAAGTCTAGGGGTCGCGCGCTCCACTCCTCGAATGGTTAGACTCGTGAGTCCAAGATGTATATTGGTTCGGTGAAAGTCCTAGTCCGATTCAGATGGCCGTATTGTATTGCTTTTTGCACTATGTTTTTCTGACGAGGCCCTAAATGACTTAGTCTCCTCGTGTTCTTATGTCTCCTCCTTCTTGAATCGCTTAGTCCCGCCTCCTTTTATACGTAAGGAAGGCGGCAGTTTACATCGAGAGTTGGGGAAGAGCGAGGTGACCTATGTTAGAGCTCCGGTCCTTCGTCACGTGGACCGTCGCCACCCGCTTTGCCCATGCCGGGTTGGTAGCCTTGGTGGTCGTGGAGGTTAGGTATTCCTCGGAAATAGCGTGCTTGCCTCTGTGACCCTTGCGAATCGCCGACGCCGCGGTGCGTGACGTTGGTGCCGCCGAGGGAGCGCGGCGCTCATCAGACGTGGATCGGGTTGATGGGGCCGAAGCTTTGTCTTCTGCAATCACCGATCTTCTTGGGAATGAGCCACTTGCCCTTGTATAGTCACTCGATTGACCTCATTCGGGGTACGTGGCGGTAGGTCGATGAGGACTCGACACGCGGCCCTCGGCGTCGCCACCTTGGTTCGGTTGAGTCGGGAGATCCCGCCCGCCAAGAGGGGTCCGGAGCGCTGTCTGTCGGATTCGCTTCCCTGGCGGTCGGGAGCGGATGTCTTCTTGCGGTCTCGCAGCGATTCGATCGATGGCGGGCGGGCGCGGCCTGTTGGGCTGGAGATATGCTTGAGGCCGCTGGCTCGTCGCTTCGGGCTGTTGAGGTATCCCTGTTATTAGTATTCGTCACTATGTGAGGAATCGCTTTTGACCTAAGGGCAGCATCATCGAAGATTACGCGACCGAGGAGGTGAATGAGTTCTGTGTTGATTACATGGCTGAGGTAGAACTAATGGGCATACCTGTATCTTTTCATGAGGAACAGCTCGATGGTGTTGGAACCATCGGCTAAAAACAATCACTACTGATTTGGATATGTACCCCAAAGCACACTTTACGGTCTTGCAACACATGACGAAGGTGTCCCTGTACGTCATCGAGCACAAGGACGTGCTATGACAAGAGAATCCAGAACAGTCTGAGGTTTTAATCATGAGAGAGCATAACCCCCGATTCAATGTGTGGATGAAAGTGCACTTGAACAGGGAGTCAGCTAGTGTTGTTCTGAAATGGTTGGCAAAAAGGACAAAATTTACTGTTGGAACATTTCAAGAATATGATATCAACGAATATATATTTTACATGAAAACGAAGCATGGAAAGAGCATTGTGCAAAATAGCGGAGAAAGCATATATGCTTTTTCATGAGGAGTTCAGCATGACCGAGCCAATGAGGATGGCATGTGGATTGAGTTCATACTACGGGTTCATAGAAGAAATTTGGGAGCTCAAATACATACTTCTCAAGATCCCATTGTTTCGATGTCGATGGGTCCAAATTCCACAAGGTGTGAAGGTCGATAGGTACGGATTCATTTCCATGGACCTTGAATGAGTCACATACAAAGTCAAGCCATTTATACTTATCAAGCAAGCCGTTCAAGTCTTTTATATCACCAACCGGGCAAACAAAAAGTGGCTGGTCATCGTTCATGGCAAGAGAATGATTGTGTGAGTGGAGAATATCGTAGATGAGGAAGAATGCAATTAGTTCAATGACATGCCACCATTTGGAGATGGTGTATGACTCGATCTCGAAGATACTAAGGAAGCCGGCTATGCCCGCATTGATCACCAGGAAGGGCTATACTTCAAAGGTAATCCACATATCACATCACTTTGTTTCCATCAATGTAGCCTATCGTACATTTTCTTCCTTTGTAGGTATGCGGTAACTGGAATAGAGTAGCCAGAAGATAAATCTAAAAAAGTCCAATCTTCTAAAATATTTAGAATTTGACAAAACCCACAACATGAAAAGTTCCATTTCAAAGTTCTCTAAGTGTTTCATGTAGAAAGTTTTTTTAAATTACCAACCTTATGAAACTACGACATAATATCAAATTCAGCCAAATTACTGAAACATATGACTTTTTCAGATTGAGGCATGAAAATAATATTACAGACAGCTAATTTCCCAACATCTTCTATGATAGTTGCTGTGGTACAACAATTTGTGATGAACAAAACTATCACAACAGACGTTCTCATAACCATCTGTAATATAACATAGATGTTTTTTTTGGAATAACCGTATGTGATAAGCAATATCACAAACGGTTAAGTTTTGATAATCATCTGTAATACCAGGCATATGGCTATGTAAACATCTCGTCTGGTCAATTCAAATACTCACACTTAGCCTTTCTCCATAAAAAATCTAGGGTTACTAGCACCAACGCCATCTGCACCACACCCTCATTGCCAAGCAGTCCTCACTACCCCGTCGTTGTTGCCGTCCTCTCCACTTCATCTCTGATGCCCTCCTCACTGCACCGCCATGCTCCTCACTATCACCATTGTCCTCCTCACTACCTCATCACCGTCAGCATCGCCCTATCTCCATCACCGTCATCGTTGCAACATCACGTCACCCTCCTGATCACGCCGTCACCCTCCTTGTCCTCACCCATACCGTAGGTAAACCCTCCATGTCGTCGTTCATCTACCCGCTATTGTTTTAAATTCAACTCTGCACATGTTAGATTCATCTATGCATATGTTAGATTTATCTAACTATTTTTGTGTTCTTCCTTAACTGCGCAGCTTTAATTTTTATAAGTAAATTTTGCCATTTTTTAGTACTATTAGATTCTCATTTTATTCTATAAGGCTGAAAGGTACTGATATGTGGTGGGTAACAGGTTGTACCCATCGAAGTTGGCCCATTGACTGTGACCCAACAGAAAAGTCGAACGCCTTGAGGACGATCGACATATAAGGTTCCCTCTAGGGGAAGAAAGCTTGTCATTGAAGATTTCAGTTCGATTAGGAACCCGATAGCTCCAAAGAATGTAGCAGCTACGTTTCACACCACGTACGACATACTTGCAAGGGAGCGAGTGTCGATCACCATCCCCAGCTATAAGGACGTGACGGAGGATGACAAGGACATGCTTTGGGAAGAATTAAAGGTGGCCACCTTTGTCATACCCGAGGAACTCCAGCGCCGCGTGCATCGACAACCTTTGATGTCAATGGGCAAGGTCTAGAAGACCTTTAATAGCACTCATGTAATTGAATATGTGAACAAATCATAGAGTCATCTCGACAAGTACCCTTTTGTGACTTTGACAGTATGGGAGTTCGTAAGCATGAAGAGCATGCCTGAGTTTTGGACACTTAGTGCAAGGAACAAATCTATCCAAGTACTGAACACCCACTCGCACTATCTAGGCATTGGTGGGTATGTGGGGAAGATTGCTTCAAGGAGGAAGCAGGATGAAGAGGCTGAACGATCGTCGGGTTCTGTGTTGATGAGATCGAAGATGGCATCATCAGGGCCATCTAATTTGTTAACCTTGCTGATAAGATCGTCATCAAATGACCAGTAAGAATATCTACCCTGGTAGGTACCCTTCTCATCACACGCTCGGCTTTGAATCCTAATTAAATAATTAACCTATTGTAGAAGGATTTGAGTGCAGAGCAATCCCAAGGTCTTTCCAAGCTGTTAGGGATAGGGATGTCCTTTCAACGGTGTTGGAAAATAAGGAGCACCCCAGCCTCATGCAAGTGCTGGGTGTTACTGTGCCTTGGAAGGATGGTTTCCCTTATGACCCAAATGCGAGAAGGAGGAGAAAGAGACCCTTGCATGAATGGATCAAAGAAGAGCTCTGATCGGAGATGCGGTCAAAGATGGACCAGCATAACATCAAAATCAAGCGTTAGTTGGCTCAAATGCAAGCATGGCTTGATGAACTTAGTCAGCCCTAGTCCACAGGGGATGCTCCTCGGTTCAATCCCAGTCTCTGCTATTGGAGGAATCTGATATGTAGCATCCCATCGATTATCTGTAGGTAATGTCCAATTTACCTTGTGTTAACGTATCTTGCTATTCGGTCTAGTGTGCTAATGTCACCTTAATTGTGTACTATTTATAGGAACCCGCCTCTTGTAGGATTCATCTGCGTGTTGGTGGCTCCTTTTCAGTCAAGGCTGGCTGTCGGTTGGCGTTTCCATGCCCAATAGGGATGATTGGCTGGTTTTTGCAAAAAATCATGTGGATAACGTCCATGAACCTTTCAAGGCCATCCCACTAGAGAAGTCTCCGAATGATGAGGTCACAACACTCGGGGCTGCTGTCCACATTGCAGTGGCCCAAGAAGGACATCATCCTTGACATAGAGATGTCTCCTACAATAAGCACCCAATCGCCTCCTAGCCAACCAAACCCTTTGCCTCAGCAACCAAACCCTCCACCACCTCAGCAACCGACCCCTCCTCTTGTGAATGTATGTGGCCTGTGTCAACAGCAGTTGGGGTCTCAAAAGAGCAATTTGATGAAGAAGAAGCCTCACAAGGATCCGCCGAAGCACCAAGGACTCTTGAAATTTACATTAGGAAGGCCCAAAATTCACATTAGGAAGGCCCCTGGTTCCCTACTTATCCTAGGCAAACTTGGAATGGCATGCCAGGCTTTGTATTCATGGTACACACAGAAGGCCAACAAGACCAGGACACATGGTCCTTTGGGTTTCACGATCAAATTTTTGAAGGTCCATTTCCACCACGAAGTGGACTACTTTTCGATGCCCTTCGAGGGCTTATTTTAGTTCTTCAACCTCATTGAGCTCGACATTTTAATCCTACATTCATGGATGTTGTAAGTATCTATTATCCTATGCCCACGATGCATTATATTATTATATCGATAAATGTGTAATAGCAATTGGTCTGTCACTTGCAGATACATGATCAAATTTGAAGCATGAAGACAGGAACGAGCCGAATTCCTGGATCCCAACTTGATTGCCGAGCAGACGATAAAACAATTTGCAAACTTCATTGTCGACTACATAACACAAGGTTTGCAAGCTCAAGTCGACAAGGAGTATATACTTGGACTCTACAATCAAGGGTAAATCCTTTAATCAGTACTTTAATTGTAGATCAGTGCTTCCATACACACTTTAAACTTAGGTGAGATGACTTAGTGATGTGTGACATGCATGTTCTATTGGGTTGTTTTGGTCATCATACCAAAAAATAACAAGGTTTACCACCTTGATTCTATGTTAAGGAGTAAACCTTGATTCCATATTAAGGAGTAAGGACGAGTTTCAACCTATGCAAGATGTACTTAATAGGTAAATATCTTTTTTTCTTGCTGACTGCAATTATCTTCCATCTACATTTTCATTACTTAAAGTGTTATTTTAGAATTAATGTACGTAGAACTTTCAAGAATTATGTCGACCGTGGAGGGAGACACAAAAAGGAATGGGTCTATGGTTTGTTGCATGTGACGGACTTTTTGGTACAAACAACAATAACATATTTTATGTTATAATTTATCGTAATGCCTCTCCAACTAAGTAATATGTATTGTATTTTTGCAGTGCCATTAGCAGCCGCAAGACCATCCATGTGGCTTCTACGTGATGCACAACATGTACGACCTTATCAATGCTCACGGCCAAATATACCCGAGGTATGCAATCTTAACTAAATCAATTTGTCTATATTTCATTCGTCACAATTAAAACTTTTTAGTAACAGCTATTCTTACTAGCGGCAGGATGTGAAATTATCTACATTTACTTTCCCCCTGAGGATCTCAAGAAGGTTTGAGGAGAGCTCGTCGTCTTTTTCCTAGTTGATGTGATCTGAAAGACAGGCGAGTTTAAGGGCCCGGACAATCCTTTGGTTGTGTAAAGTAGATTGTGATGCGGATGTTTTTCAACTATAAATTATGTAAAATGTACATGCATATTTTTCGACTGTGAATTGTGTAAGTCATTTATTCAAATGGTACACATGTCTTGTTAATTGTGTGTTGTCTTGTCTTATATCTGTATAGAGGGTATGGTTAACGTGATTCCTGATGCTAGCCATAAAAAAGAAAAATTATGTTCAAAAAATATTACATACTATCACAGATGGCTGCTTATAAATGGTCTATGATAAAGAAAAATCACAGATGGTTCTTTCTTACGAATCGTTTGTGATGTTGTCTTATAATAGACCGTTTGGAATTAGGAATTATCTGGGATATTTTCTTATCACAGATGGTTGGTAAGTAATAACTGTATGTGAGATTTACCACTGATGGCTCCGAAATAATAACTGTGTGATATTTAACCATCACAAAGGTTTTTTAGTCGAACCACCTGTGATATTGTTTGTCACAGATGGTTCCAAAACCGCCTGTGATGACCATTGATTACTACTGACTATTTTTTCACAGACAATATGATTGTTTTTAACCGTATGTGATGTGTTTCTATGTGGTAACCTTTTTATCTAAAATTTCCATATTTTAGGCTAGGCCTTAAAAAGGAATTACCATCCAATGTAAATCCATTCTCCAACTACTTAATTCTAAAGGAATTTAATACAACATATTGTGGATGCAACACAGCACAACAGCCAGGGACACACCGCGTGGACCACGGGAGAACGGGGTCGCGTGCGACTACGAGAGCAAGCTACAAGCACGCAGCCAGCGGAGGGGCGATGCGGCTAGTGAGTAGTTCCAGGACAGCAGAGACAAGATAGCAAGCTACCCACCAGGCCACCACACACCGTCCAAGTAATTCGGTGATCCAAACTTTAATTAGAATCGTGGATTACTTGGACGCCATATTGGAGTAGCTTCGGGTTCCTGATAGAAGGTGTCACAGGATGGCAGTAGTCGCTCACCAGGATCACATTTGCCGCCGAAGAAGAAGAGAGAGATGGCTGCACCGTAGAGCTTATAATGGGGAGGGTATGGGTTACCCAGTCAAATCCTAGTTTTCATATGTACCCATTTAAACTCATGATACCCATATCTAGACTTGGGCTGGGCTTTCTTGGGCAAAGCCCGAGGCCCAATGAGCACAACATAGGCACGATACATGGTGGATCAGGTGGGTAGTGCTAGGCCTCGTAACAAGGCACAACGCCCGGCACGGCACAGCACGCCGGTTGGGTCGTGCTCGGGCTGGGCTGGCACGGTGGCGGCATGACGGCACATCAGATTCAGATCAAGAAGAAGAGGAGGGGAGGATAGCAACATACTATGGGTGCTTGGCGGTGACCTCGTGGAGCTCCTTCATGCACTTGTGCTCTCTCTAGTGCATGCTCGTCTCTAGGATCTACCGGTGGAGTGCACCACTCTGGAGCAGCTCTTGTGACTGACCTTGGAGTGGGCATGTCTTTTGCTCACCACCGTCGCAGTTGCCATTGGTATGCTTCTTTGTCGTGGTCGTCACCACGGCTGCCTTAGAGACGACGAAGCAACGAGCGGTTTATATAACTCGGCGTAGTGGATTGATTGGGAGAGGCATGTGGCCCGGGATGGTCGGGAGCAGGGGAGCCGAGACGGATGGGAGGAGAAGGGGAGTAGATACGCCAGGGCCCAAAGAGGAGGGGGTGGAGCCGAGGAGGAGAAGGCTAGTAGGGTGAGCTGGGACATCAAGGAGTAGGGACACCGGGGCTCGAGGAGGACGAGGGGAGGAGGGGGTGGAGTTGAGACGCTGGGCCCCGAGGAGGAGTGGGTGGAGCAAGGGTGTCACAACCGACAATGGGATCCTGCGGAATCTGGTGGCCCATAGCCAGATCATGCCGGTGCGGTTGAGCAAAAAGGGCAAGGGAGGGGTGTAGTCGTGCGGGAGGAAGAGAAGACGCGAAGAAGGAGAGGAGGAAGAGGGGAAGGAAAGTGGGGAGAAAGAAGGAACGAAAGGGAAAAAAAGGAAAGGAAAGAAAAATAAAGGAAAATAAGAGGAAAAAAGGGGGGAAATAGAGAAGGGGATGAGTTGTTTTGCCGCACTGAATCTGCTTTTCATACACATACAGTCGTGAAATGGTCTACAACAGATTTATTCATACTCGATGCTCATGGTAAAATGTTGTTGTCACCTGGTTTCATATACATGGGTTTTGGTTGTATTTGTTATATATTCAATTCATAACCATTACATAGAGACAACTAGGGCTCCATTGCAGACAAGTTTGCCAAATCTAGGGGGTCATATTTTAGGCCATGTTGTTGTAGCAATGGAGGAAAAATTTGTTAAATATTTTAGATCTATTTCATACCTATGTTGCTTTGCTATCATTTCCTATGCTATGCCATTTTGCACGAGATATTCTACTGGTTTCGGTGTCCACCGTCTTTTCGGAAGCGACATTCAGTATGGTAGAGAGAATAATTGAAGAAATGCGGTCATCTCTTATGCCCAAGATGGTGGAGGCAATCACCTGTGTCAAGGACTAGGAATTTGCAAAAGAATGATAACAACATCAATCGGAGGATCCTAGGATCATGCAGACATACACTAACCTAGAATGCATTAACAATCTGAACATTGAGGAGTAGTTAGTATGTATTCACGTTGTTACTGCACTCTTTTCCTTACTAGGAAAGCCCTACTCTAGAGCGTAAGTTTTTTAACGAGGTGGTAACTTTGTATATGCACCCAATGAATAAATACAATTAATTTAGTTCTTTCTCTCCGAATAATTGTGTGTACCAGATCCTCATCGGTGATCAATGCTCGCACCTCGTTAGTTGTGCCATGCATGACGACAGACCGACGACGGTGGCGTCCTCATCTGCAGATGTCCAATAGAACACGGCATAGGCCGGCATAGCATGACGGTGACACACCGTGCCCTGAACCGGGTTGGCACAGCACGGCATGCCGTGGCTCAAAGCCCGCTAGCCCATCTTGTGCCGACGCGGCATGCACGCCCTACTCCCAGGCCTACACATACCCAATAAAATTGTGGTATAGTCTGTGGGTACGGCCGTACAGGTAACCCAACTGGTAAAAATGGGAGAGAGATTGAGAGAAGCAAGGGACATAGACGGTGACAGATTGCCGGTGGCGCAAGCGGGGGCTATATCCGCTGCTTGCCAAGCGGCGTATCCACACGGTGATGCGTCAGAACCGTGCAATGCCAAGGGAGAAGAAATATGGAAGGATCAACTACTGGATAACAAAAGTTATTAAAATTTGATCTGATTCGCCAAACACTGTAATAGATTTCTCACAATGCCTTTGAAAGTAAGCATAGAATAGCAGCTGCAAATTGACCCAAATTAGCTTTTTAAAAGACGAGCATACGCAAGAGGAACTGTATATCTCTACTACTTCTAATTATGAGTTGGTAGCAGTGATCCGTTCTCCTTTAGAGTATCTGATTCATTGGATCTAACATAAACAGTTGAGATAGAAGAAGATTTAATCATATGTTAAATGAAAGGATTTTATCATATCTTTTTTGAATAGAAATATTATTTTAGCATATCTCTATTCACATGTTCTTACTATGGAAGGATGTTATTCATATATCTTATAAATGGAAGGATTTTCTCATCATGTCCTGTATGGATAGAAGGATATACTCACCATATCCCATAATACGGGAATTCTATCTTATTATATATAGAAATGCATAGATTAAAAGGAAAGAATCACGCAACCAAATCACGTGTCAATCACGAAGATGTCGGGGAGACCTGTCTTCCATCCGTCTGCGTACGCTGCCTTCTGCTTTTATCTACTCCTTATTAGAGGGCGCCCACTCTCATCTCTAGGAGGACAAACCGATCGGTAGTGGAGACACACGCAGAAAGAGAAGAGAAGAGAAGAGAAAGGCTGCGTGTAAAAAGCAAGAAGATTTCCTGCAAGAGAAAGGCAATAACTTTCTCCTCCTTCAATGGTAAGGATTGATATCTCTCTACTAATTCTAATTAAGAGTTGATGGCGATCGTTCGTTTTCCTTCAGAGTACTTGATTCGTTGGATCTAACATGAACGGTTGAAATGGAAGAGGATTTAATTCGATAGTCAAATCTCTTCGGAGGAACAAATTTTTTCTACTATTGAAACATAACTAAAGTTAGTATTCTTTACAAATAAATCTTTTATCGCAAATTGAATTTTCGTTGCAAAGCACGGACACATGACTAGTCATTGATTTAAACGAGTATAGGTGGTTTTGAACCTATGATCTCAACCGGCACGGCATTACGCTCTATCACTAAGTTATGTAGGCGTTCTCAATTTTGCTCTTTAGTTTTGTTTTTGTTTCTCCGAATACGCAAAATATGGATTCCTTGCTTGGGTAAGAATTATTGGCCATTTAATTGGCAGCTTTCGGATAGTGCGCAAAACAAAGGCATATTCTCCGTCTCAACCTGTAGTATTTGTTCAAAAATATCTCTATCATCTGCGTATAACTATGGAGGCAACCTCTCTAACATATTGTTTCTCATAGTTCTAAATAATGGGGCGCACTCATCATATAAATTAAGGCTAAAATTCGAACACAAGACATTGTAAAAAATATGTTAGCTTAATTGCACTACAAGGGTTAACGGACCAGTAGCCAGGGTTCCAAATCTTAGCGAAATTTTGGTAAATCTCGTTAAAATTTTGGATTTCGACCGGAGACGAAATTGCAAATCTCAGCAAATATTTTTTTTGAAATTTGGGTTTGCTACAGTTTTTTCCGTTAAATTTGAAAATTAGGCTTTTTGACCGGTTTGCATGGTTTTTGGACCGGATTTTGCATCATTTTTTTTGTGGAGAATTGTAATGCATTTTATGAGGAACACATATGAAAAATTTGCAAAAAAAAACATATACAAATTATGCAAACATAACCTTAAACCCTAACTTGGATTTCAGCCTTAAATGATGTATTTCGGTCTAAATTCTAACTTGGATTTCAACCTTAAATTGTATTTCAGTATAAACCTTAAACCTTAACTTGTATTTCAGCCTTAAATAATGTATTTTGACCTTAAATTGTATTTTGATCTAAACTCTAACTTGGATTTTGGCGTTACATGATGTATTTCGGCCTAAATCATAAACTCTAACTTGGGAATTTTATACGCAAATACTTAGTATTTTGCATTCAAATAGATAGAATATGTACATAAATGCTTGTATGATTTTTTTCATATTTTTCTTAATTTTTTCTAGCCTCGGAAAACCATTTCACATGGGTTGAAAATTACCAAAATTTTGGTGATTTAGGCTGAAATTTTGGTTTTCTCGATTTCAGATTTACTGGATTTCAAATTTGCTTTTTGTATTTTGTCTGGATTTTGGCTGCCTTCAAAATATGGTCTGAAAACGAAATTTGGAAGCTTGCAGTAGCTCCTCGACTCAGTCTGCAAAACAACGAAATGGTTCCCTAGTGCAAGAGATGGAGATAGTGTTTCGTAGACAACATAAGGATTCTGAAAGTTGAGTCAGCGTGACAAAGTTATCGGAATGGCTGACCGATTGCTCCGGCCGGGAAGATCCCTAATACATTGCTCTGTGTTGCCAAGGAATAGACGTCAGATCATCAGATGTGTCGGCGCTGCTAGAGTTAATCTTATATTAGTTACTATGTTTAGCTAACGTGATAAGAGTCAAGTTCGAGACAAAGTTGAGTCCGTCTCAGTCTGCACATCCGCGCATTGTCTGACCAAGTTTTTACTTTTTAGCCATGTCCAACATGGTGTGTGAGTCCGACTGCATATGTGAGTTGGAGAACAGCAGCCTATATAATCTAGAGGCTTGTAACCTGTTTTTGATAGGAGTAATAAAACAGGAAAATGTGCTAGTGTGCCGCACCATCAAAATACTTTTGTTCATGAATTCTCTCGCTTGATTTTTTGCCGTCGTACGTGTGTGCTAATCCTGGTTGAAAGTCAACAATTGGTATTAGAGCCATGACTAAGGATGGAGAAACAAGAGGGATGAATGAGAGTTTCGTTTCGCAGCTATATCTGATGCTCACGAAGAGCAAATATGTTGCATGGGCGATCAAGATGAAGGTTTACATGAAGGCACATGTGGTGTGGGATGCCATTGATCCCGATGTCACTGACACATGCAAGGACTAGATTGCATTGGCCGTCATCTACCAAGGAATACTAGAGGATACACTCTTCCTATTGGCCAAGAAGGAGACGGTTATAGAGGCACGGGAGGCGCTGAAGATCATGCATGTGGGATTTGAGCGCGTAAAGGACTCCAAGGTGCAAACCCTCAAGTAAAGTTTGAGTGGTCGCGCATGAAGGAGTCGGAATCGGTTGATGATTTCGCAGTCCGGTTGACGACTATCGTCAATAAGATTCAAGCACTAGGTGAGAAGGTCGTGGAGAAGTATGCCGTCAAGAAATTCCTTCGCACTGTCTCTCGTAAGTTTCTCGAGATTGCTTCGACTATTGAACAATTTGGTAACTTTAAGACCATGACGGTGGAGGAGCTTACTGGGTGGTTCAAGGTGCATAAGGAGTGCCTAGGAGGATATGGCAACTCTAGGGAGGGGCATATGTTGCTCACCCATGCCGAGTGGAAGGCCAAGGAGGCGAATGCCGGTGGACACAACAGAAAGTTCGTCAAGACAAAGGTATAATGCTCCAATTGTCAAGAACGAGCACTTCGCTTTCGAATGTTGTAAGCCAAGGAAGGAGAGAGCAAAGGAACATTTAATTGAGGTATATGCTAAAGACCAACTAGCATTGTTCTGGTGCTGAGTCGAGTTCATCCTAAGTCGATCCGGGACGTTGATGAGATGTGTTCGTCGTCCTGAGTTGAGTAAGTAGAGTTGAATCTAAGATGTTGAGGAGATGTGTTCATCGTCTTGTGTCGAGTAAAAGTTGGATAAATCGTAGTTAAGATCGACCACCTCAACAAGTTAGAATTATTTCTGAAATTAGAGCCAGTTGATGCTACAAGATTAAAGGGTGAATGATAGAGTTAATATTGTATTAGTTTCTATATTTAGTTATCGTGCAGAGAGTCAAGTTCGAGACATAGTTGAGTTCGTGCCAACAGACGCATACGTCCGACAGAAAAGGCCCTTTAGCGAGACTGTCAATTCTCCACCGTGGAATTGGGGTGGAGAAGGAATGGAGGGGAGACCGGAAGCATGGAGTCAAGGAGGAATGGGAGCTCCATGGTTAATGGTAGAGAAGGAACACATGACATGTACAACAGTGGTGCCATCAGTAAGTCACGTGCAAGGCAGTACGAAGGTTTCGAATTTTGGTTTAAAATTTTTTTGGGACACTTCCGTAGAATTTTGGAATGAAATGATTGTCTAAATATTTGAATTTTTGGACATATTTTGACTAAATTTGAATTTTTGGCAACCAAAAATTCAAAATTTGGACAGAATTTAAATGTACCCACCGAAATGTAAGCGGGATAAATATATATATTTCAGGACCCACCGAAAGATCCAATTTTGTGGAAATTTGAAAACCTCAGGGTACCGAATAAGGGTTCATCCAACGTTTGTTCGCAGGCAGAACAGAAAAGGAGAACAGATTAAGCCATTCCATTCCAACAATTCCTCGTGGAAACACGTAAGGACGAGATATTTCATGTCGAATAACAATCACAAATCTTGGAAAATTTGGCCGAAATTTAATTACCTGGCAGCTAGTGCGTGGGAGAGGTTGCAGGATGCATGCGGATTTGGATCCAGCTGAGAGCACCGTCGGGCGACCGAGCCCAGATCTGCAAGGCGCATGTAAGTAGGGGGAGGATTCAAGGGAAGCAAATTTTAAGAGACCTTCCCTTTTCCTAATCTGAAAGACCCTTTTTCTTTGTTTGACACGTGGGACTGTACAAATCTCAAAACAATTAGTTTGTCATCTCAAAGCAATCTGAGAGATTTAAACGGGAGAAGAGATGACCCATTAATTGCTTTGAAATTTGTACAGTCACACATGTCAAATAAAGAAAGAGGGTCTTTCAGATTAGGAAAAGGAAAGGCCTCTTAAAATTTGCTTCCGGATCCAAGGGCGCTGGGGAGTTATGCACGTACCACGTTTACCTCCATGCCGCCATGCTTGCGGGCTGCAGCTCGCAACACGCAAACCGGTCCTCCTGCATATATGCTTTGCTTGCGAGCGTGCTTTGCTACTTTGCTTGAACCCGGCTGCATGATCGAACCAGATGCAAATTAAGTTACGCTCTATCACTAAGTTATGTAGGCGTTCTCAATTTTTTTGCTCTTTAGTTTTGATTTTGGAACTCCGAATACGCAAAATAGTCTGTGCTTGCGTGCACTTTGCTTAAATTGGTCGGAAGTAGATGCGAAGACACATGAACGTGGTGGTCCTGCATTGGTACTTGTCACCGGCCTTTATATGGATTCCTTGCTTGGGTAAGAATTATTGGCCATTTAATTGGCAGCTTTCGGATAGAATGCAAAACAAAGCCATATTCACCATCTTCAACCTGTAGTATTTGTTCAAAAGTATCTCTATCAAAAATACCGACAGCTCCTCTTCGCCACCGGGTCATACCTCCTAGCACAAACTCAACAAGGCGAATAACATGATGCGGACGTCGCGGCCAACGGCGACCTCTGGCGATGGTGGCAACCACGAAAGCAGTGGCATCGATAGCATTTACGGCGATGCTCCGGCAAAAAGAGGGTGCACACCAAGTAGAACACTACAAGGCAAAACTAGGGATGTAGACCAAGATGACAGAATCCGGTGAGAAGCTTGGCAACGACGCTGGTGGAAAACCTCAAAATAGGGTTTAGGCCGAAATCCAAGTTAGGATTTAAGGTTTAGACCGAAATACATCATTTAAGGTCGAAATCTAAGTTATGGTTACATAATTTGTATACGTATTTTTTTGTAAACTTTTCACATGTATTCCTCAAAAAAAGGCATTACAATTCTCCACAAAAAATTAGTGTGAAATCCGATCCAAAATCCATTGAAACCGGTCCAAAAACCATGCAAACCGGTCCAAATCACCGAAATCTTGCTGAGATTTACCGAAAAAACTGTTGCAACTATAATTTTCAATTTTATTTCATTTCGCTGAGATTTTGAACCCTGCTTAGGGCTTTAGATGTGGATATCAATGCGCTGCTGGTGCTCCTTTTATAGCAGCCTTGTCGTGCATGTAGCACCCGATACACGACAAAGTCGGCGACGGCTACGACACGGACTCAGATTCCTAGGCGAAGATGAAGAACAGTGTTTTTCTGACAAGTGGGTCCCACCTATCAGTGACACATGTAGAACGGTGCGGGCTATGCATGGGCTGACTAGGCTGAGAGAAGATGGGCCGGCTGGCTAGGTTTTGGCCCGATACAATTCTAGCATTTTTAATTTAGTTTTTTAGAAAATGCAAAAGAGCTTAAATAAAATAGCAAATTCACTTGATAAAATTCTCAAAAAAAATCTAGAAAATACCTCCAAACACAAGGAACTCCGATAAAATAGTTTTGACAATTGTTCACTTGAGCATTAATCATATTAAATCAATTTTAACTTATGAAAGTCCCATATTAAGCTTTAATTACCATATAAAATGGTGAATATTTTTGGAGGGCTAAACTACACAAAAAGATTTTAAAAGAGAAAAAAATTGGAATGTTACACTATTATAGATTGTTGATTGTAGGAGACTGGAAAGAGTTTTGATAAATTGTTTTTGTGATGCATAAGTATAATAAAAGCGGATCATCATGAGAGGGCCAGGGTGAATAGGTGTTTTGGCAATAAAGAAAAAAATCAGCCCCTTCCCCCCCTCTTTATTGGAATTTTGTTAGGTCTTTACTCAAACTCGTATGTACAAGCGCGACACAAATAAATTATGTGTTACACAGGAGGGATTTTGTGGTGGTTTAAGACAACTTCTATATTGTGTAGAGAGGTATGTATCAGGTTCAAGTTTTGCAATAATATTGTAAGACTCATGCCCCAAATTCGCTCAATGTCCTGCCTATTGTGGTGGTAAGGTCATGTATACATGGCTTATTCTTACACATTCGTTCCCGTTCTCTGATTTGTGTACGAGGGTTAATCCGAATATGCTATATTTGACCCAACCAACATTATCTACTACTGCAATTCACACTAAACTTTCAATGTGAACATCGTGGACACCTCCGATCAAGCAGGAGGATAACAATCACACACCTTAAAAGGGCTAATACCTCGACAACACATCGTATAGCAAATACTCAGAATCACCCCGTTAAAATTGAACCACCCCTTAGAGCAACGTTAAAGAGGTGGTACTCTGATACCATTAATCAGGCGTATATGTCTTACATTATATATATCCTCCCTCTATTATACTTCATAGAGTTCCTGGCACCATAATGATTTGAGCCGGCTCGGCTCGCGGCTCGAGCTCAGCCGCGAAAAAAAATTTACGTTTAGGTCCTTTACCAAAAAAATTACGTTTAGGTCTTTTTTTGGGAAAAAATACGATTAAGTCCTTTTTTTCGAAAAATAATATATATTACGTTTAGGTCCTTTATGTGTTTTTAGGCATTGCGCTCGGGTCTTTTTCATAAAATCAAAATTACGTTTAGGTCCTTTTCCGGGGGGAAATACGTCTGGGTCCCTTTTTTTGGGAAATAAATACATTGCATTTAGGTCTTTTTTGCGTTTTTTTAGCATTACATTTAAGCCCATTTTCGATTTTTTTTTGTTTAAGTCTTTTTTTCTGTTTTCCGTTTTTCCCGACGCAGACCTTTCATTCCAGCGAAATCGCAGATTATATCCTTTCAACCGTTTCGCGTGTTTTCTCGATTTACTCGCGTAGGGAGCGACAGTCGCACGTTTTCTCGATTTACTTGCGTGAGGAGCGACGGTCGCGACGTGGCACGACGCGCTCGATTGTATAGTTTATTTGAGAAGTAGAGGCATCCTAGGACCTGTGGAAGGCTCGGGTGTTAAGAATGTGACCAGTGTACCGTACTTCTAATGTAGTACGGACCATATTTTTAAATACGGAACATATCAACATACACTAAATTAAAAGTACGACCTTACTAGAAACAAGTAGAAAAAGTTCAGTACTTATTCTCACACTTCAAGTATATGCTTGATTGCACAACGAAAGCTTTGTATTTTTTTCTATTGCAAAAGGCTGAAAAAAAAAGGCTGAACATGTAAGCAAGATTTACGATGTTTTTCTCACTTTATCCTTAATTCCCTCTACGCTTGCAAAAAATCATAATTCATGCGAGATGTTAGTTAGTGCCAAATAACATTGTCTATTTCCTGAGCATTTATAAGATATAAGACAATTTGGACATCTCCCGGTGTTGTTTTCCTATACTCGTTCTCGCTCCATCCTGGGCACCGAAATAAAATCCGACCACATACACCAAGGGCAAGAAATCCCCATGGATATATTCAGATCCCCACCCAAATTAGAGCAACTCAAAAAGCACTATTCAAAACTCACTCTCTAAAAGTCATATTTGGAGAACTCTTCAAAAATGCATCTTCGTATCTCCTCTCTCTCCAACAGTACTATACATTTCACACTCTCTATTTTCTCTCTCCTATATTCTAATCATATTCTATATAATCGTCGTAATAGCAACGGCAAAACGACTATATTTGAATGCAGGAATTTAAAACTTAAAATTTATGGTGACAACCACGTTGTAATCGTTATCTTTGAACAGGTAAATTCGAACAGCTATATTTGAATACGGGAAATTTAAATTTAAAATAGTGCATACATATATTCTAGCATAGCATGGTCCAGTAACACAAAAGGTTTTAACAAATTAGTTCATACAACATAACTAGTGCTCAACCGGACTTATTACATCTTCGAGCGATGATATCGTTCTGCAAGGTCAAGTAGTATTGTTGTTGTGGCCCATTCAACCGACTGGTGTCAACGCTCGTAATTCTCTCTTCTTCGACTATTCTCTTTAATTCAAACTCATTTATTCTTCTCTTAATCTTTTCTTTCTCTTGAACAATCCTCTCTTGTTCTTGTGCAAATGCTTGTTCATACCGCCCTTCCTTCTTCTGTTCTTTCATAATCTCCAATTCTTTCATCTCTTTTCTAAAGTTTTCTAATGCTTCCATGTAGAATGAACCTATTGCAACACTCTCAACCGAAACTTTACCGCGGCGTAACCATTATTTCTCGGCCTTCCTACCAGTTGGCCTTCTCAACACATCAGTTTCTGCAGTAAGAGCATCTTCATGAAGATGACTTGCATTGGAGCTAACAGGACTAGAAATACCCAGAGAAGCATTAGATGATGTCTTCTACTTTTTCTAAGATAAATGATCAGTCCACTTTGGATGGTGTTGTAATACGTTCCAGCAATGCAAGTATGCAAATAATATGTTCCAACAATGCGAGTATGCAAATAATCGCCCTTCTTCTTGTTGGTACAAAGCTTTAGCATGCACAATCTGCAGAAGCACTTGTAGCTTATTAACATGGCACAACATATGAAGTTATAATGAAAAAAGTGATATGGACCAACCTTTTCCTGCTCTGTTATCCCACTTTGCCTTCTATGCTCAATGAGATCATAACATCCACAAAACTTGTTGACATGTTTTTGAATAGATGACCATCGGTACATAAGTGAATTCTGACTACGCTCTGAGAAGAAATTTTTGTTCTCGTGGAAGTAATCATGTATTCTACTCCAATATGTGGCACGAGTTTGTTAGGTCCCTTGTACTGAGTCCAAACTAACATTGAGCCATACCGACGCCAACATATTGTCTTTCTTCTCCGATTTGTTTTGATATTTTATTGTGAGCTCTCACTTGGGGACTGGAATGGTCAATTGGAGAAGGTTGATTCCCAATTGGGCTTTCATCCCAAGGTATTTCGCTTCCCTCCTCACTCAACAGACGAGCGTAGAAGTCATCCATATTGTACAAGCTGTGGACATCAATACTTCATTAAGCAAATATGCATAACAACACATGTAAAAGTAGAACACGTCTTAATGTATTTTCATAAGCAGAACACGTCTTAATATACTTTCATAAGCAGAACATTAATAGGTCTTAAAAGTAGAACACGTCTTAATGTACTTTCATAAGCAGAACACGTCTTAATATACTTTCATAAGCAGAACATTAATAGGTCTTAAAAGCAGAACATGTCTTAATGTACATAATACAACGGCACGAATAACACTAGTCACTGGACTTGATACTTTCATCATCTCTAAATTGATGATCATCACGTTTACCCGAATCATCGGTCTCGTAGTCGTATGGGCGCAAATGCTCGTCAACGCTGGACGAAGTGTCTCCTTCTTCAAGTGGATCAACGCCATCTGTTCGCACCAAATCTTCCAATTGTATGGCAATTTCATCAAAGCGGCGAGCAGTGTGTTCGATCTCAAGTAAGAGTCGGTTGAGTTCATTCGCGCTTTCGCATGAGTAGGAGAAAAATTATCGTTCACTATGTTTTTAATATCACATGCGATTTCCTCTATGTGATTAATTGTTTAAGCATGCACTTCACTGACTTTCTTCGAATCTTTATCCATCTATATACAAGTAAATAGCACGCTAAGACATAGCATAAGTATGCACAAGCAAAAGTATAAAATTAGCATTTACTGAGAAATAGAACATCTATCCTCGCACTGTAAAGAAACAAGTCTGGGCAAACTTCATGTCACATCACCAGTAGCTAACTGGCAAACAATGTAACCATATAGATCTGACAAAATTCCTATACAAGACATGTATACTTGAGAAGATCTTCTATAAAATTTTAATGTTTACTCATGGTAAAGGTATGCATATTCAGGAAGATAGACAAGGATGGTCAGATATCTTCTACCAACCAAAGATGAATGTGTATCTAACTCAGGGTGACGGTTATGGCCTTAAATTCCATATTGACCATATATATAAAATGAGAAGGGCTTCAGAACTAAGTTGGTGTGATGACTGACTGAGAAAGATTAACATGTGAACCAGATTCTTGAACTTAGTACTGCTGCTACTGTGAACTCTTACACTAAATGGCAAAATTACAGGTTCCTATCTAATATGGATACACCAAAGCCATGTAAACCACCACAAGAAGATCTTACAAGTTGGTGAAGACAATATCACTCTCTAATGCAATTCAAGGTCAAGTGGCACTATTTGGTAAAGATTGAGGGTAAAATCATGGTTCAAGGATGTATACTTTAGTGCATACTGCATAGCTATAGCGTTTCCATTGCACTCAAAAGGTGGATATAAAAAACAATAACTACTGATGAGTTAGAACTTAGAAGCAACAAATGAAGGTTAGAAATGTCTGCTTGCTTAGTTACTTATGTCAATTCTTGCTAACCAAGGCTAAATCCTCTAATATGAAGTATGAAATTCATACACATCAAAATATTTATGTTTGCCAACTAAACTGTGGAAGTAATCAGTGTAATAAAATAAACAAATTTATTTATTGCTTGTCTACTTTGGATTACTGAAATTAAACCACTATCACTCCTGGTTAATTCTATGAAGATGCCTCTATTCGCCTAGCAGAACTAACGTTAAGAACAGCTCAACCATTATGCAACTGCTGTTTCATCTTAGGTTTTTTTGGGTGGGTATATGTCGGTGTGATTGAGGTCTTGTGGAGGTAGTAGTGGTTCAGGCACTGGCAATGGCACCCTAATCAGCTAACACTACACCTTTGATTTGAGAATGCAGATTGTTACTCAGTATTTACAAAGCAAATCCAACGAAATTTTCCGCCTCATATATAGCATGTGATGGGAAGTTCAATGACTGGGGACTGGACTTCCTATATAAGACATGTATGCTTGAGAAGACCTGACCATTGAGCAGGTGCTTACTGCTATGTTGAATTAAACTCATCAACAGATCAGCCACAAACATTTGTACTGATTGACCATTGTGTGAAACCCAATTCGTGTATCAATTCTGCTACTCAGAATAAGCCTTTTCGCATTCATCTGCGACTTAATTTCTGACATCTCATTATACATTTCAGCAAAAGTGCAACAGAAGAACGCGATATGCTCAAGCACACGGCCAGATCTACAAGAATATGGAAGGAGCAGGAGCAAATCGGACTACCTTGCAGTGGGAGCCCGAGCTCGTAGTCGCTGGTGTCGGGGTAGATCTTCGGAGTGAGGATGAGCACGCGAGCACCGAGGAAGCCTCTGCTGCCAGGGGAGACGAAGCCTCGCCGGGGGAGACGAAGCCCCTGTCGAGGAGAGGAAGCTGCTCCGGGTGAGACGAAGATGCGCCGGGGAGACAAAGCTACGAAGGGGAGACGAAGCTACGCCGAACGGACTGAAATCCCTGTGGCTGCGCGAACTCCGCCTCGCTGGATAGCGAGCGAAGAGAGAATCATCAAATGTAGCAAGTCTCTCTCTGCTCGCTAAATTTGGGGACAAAGTTGGCGAGGCTGTTGGAGCTAAAGAATCGCTGTGAATTGGTAAAAAATGAGATAGGGAGCTGAGAGGCTTTTGGTGTTGCCCTTAGTACCACTGCTTGATGTAAAAGGGTGCCCGATCTTTCAATGAGGTAGATAAATATAGATTTGGTGGAATTGTCCCTCACGATCCGACTACAACCGCACGACGACATTTGCGCCTTAGTAATCGCTGAACCAACTCCAAATGGTTATTGACTTAGCCGAAAGCGCAGTTAATCTGAACACAAGGTTCAATCCCTGCGAGCAATCGAAGAACTAGCAAGAATAAGATGAATAGCGACCTGAATAACAAAGGTGGAATTCCGATTAAGCTGTCTTTACAGGTGGTCGACCGACACAACTGAAGAACAGAAGTTTGCACAAGGGCTAAACCTAAATTCAATGAAATCCGAGTACCTTGGAGACCGGCCTTGGTATAAAAAGAAGTAGGGGAGGGCTGTTCGGCCAGCCTTAGTTTGTGGCCGAAATCAGACCTTCCCTCCTATTCCTTTCCATCTTTAGCTAGGCATCTTTCCTATTATTTTTATCTCTAATTAAAGGACTCTATTGCATGGCAAGGGTCACTCTATAGGTGGCGCAGTACCCCCTCTCCTTGTTGTCGAAAACCCATGGAGAAATGCTGAAAACATCAATAAGTTTTGGCTGTCATCTTCTTGCATTCTATTAAGCATTACGGCCATCTCTTCTATTCAATCATGAAGACTTCAGGGTCTTGTGGTCAACTGAAGAGCTCCTTCCCTTGCTGCCATTATCATCGTGTCCATTCACCATCATCGAGCTTGGACCTTCATTCCTTAAAAGAATAAAACAATCTGTTTCAGGTAGCATCATATAGTTCTTGAAGTCATTAGATACACCAAGAAACGAAAGTACCTGATAATCCAGTTTATATGCACGAGCTCGATTGATTGACCCTTGTATAGGTTGAGGAGTTGTGACAGCAGGTGTTGTCGGTGTTCCCGAAGAAGAGATGTCCTCATCACTGCCCACCAAGCTCTTGTCTAGATCCAAAATCAAAATCCTTAAGCTCCTTCCATGCCTCGATCCAACCATGGCGGCACACGGCCGCGCGCCCTCATTGGCCGGCAGCTATGGTTAGCCGCGTCGCTCGCCCTCATCGCCCGTCGTAGCCGTGCATCTTCACCGCTCACCCTTGTCTTCCTATCGACGTGGGTAGCTACTTTCACGAGCCTCGATTCTTCTGACACTATCTCATAGGATTGTTAAGCCAATGGCAAATCTTGTGAAAAAAGTCCATCTTGTTTCCTGTGTATTAGAAGAGAACATTTTTTTTTCTGCTTTTTTGAATGGCAACTGCAGTGTTTTGTTGTATATGTCCATGCTAACACTCTAGAAAATTCTTGCCCCAGATCGAGTGAATTTTGTCAAACGAGTTCAGCGTGTTGTTTGTCACCTGAGGGTGTATAAAAATTGGCCTTATTTCAGTTGTATTATGTTGTGCAAATATGTCAATGAATATGTTTACAAATTCATGTCCGAGATGTTCTGTGATTCTCTGTCAATGTTCTTCTGCTTGTAGGGGAGTTAGAAAGAAATTTTACTCATTCAATATTGCAAGGGAAATGTGCAGAAACTGCTTTGGTCATAAAAATTCAGAGGAAGTTTGTACTTTGGTCACAAAACGGTTCTTTTGCATTGGACCTCCATTGTTGATGTCTTCCAGCACCATCAACCGCAAAATCAATCTGCAATTGATGAGTTTTTTGGATTTAAACTTCAATGGCAACAAGATGATGGTGTGTTTCTGGCAGCAAACAGGGGTGGCTGTGCTTGCTTTCCCGCTTCTTGTGAAGGCAGATTGTGATGCTTCAGATATACACCGTTGTTTTTGCATTGGATGGCTAGGATGAAGCTAATGGCGCCTTTGCCTTCAAAACATGAAGGCAGAGTACACATCCGGAGTAGCAACCCTGTTTCAAATTCGGATTTCGACGAGTCAGGTACCGAAATTCGCGATTAACCGAAAAAAATTCGTTTAAAACCAAACGGTTTGAAAAATCAAACGAATTTGAAATCTGATCAAACCACCGAGCGAATTTTGAACGAAATAGATGAAAACCGCTCGAAAAGGCTCGAATTTCAAGCCATTTTTTTGGCGAAAATCGGCGACAGTTGAAAAAATAGGAAAAAAATGTAAAAAGGAGAAACATTGCAGAAAAAATGTTGCAAAATTTGTCGACGGAGAAGGCGGTGCAAAACTGGATCCACGTCGACGGAGACAAGTTCCGGTTCCCCGGCGGTGGGACCATGTTCCCCACGACGCCGACGCCTACATCAGCGACATGGGGAAGCTCATCCCGCTCCACGACGGCTCCATGATCGAGAATTTTTTTCTCTTTAATATTTCTTTTTAATCTTTTTTTCAAAACTAGGCGTTAGGTTTTAGAAATTGCAAAACTAGACGCTGGTCGCCCGTTTATGGGACGATTGCCCCATATACGGGCGATATGTCCCTCGGGTAACGGTCTAGTTAACTAAAGTAACGGTAAGACCACCTATTGCCCCCTACACGGGCGATCGCCCCATGTAGAGGCGACGGGTGGCTTTTTAAGCGCAGCCAGAGCCTCATTCAATCTAGACTGCCAACCACTATGGGCTCACATGGGCCATGATCTAACCTGGTTGGGTTCGGGTTTGATAGCCATATTTGATTGTCCTCCCATTTATCTCCTGGCTGGTGTGGCGCTCAGTAGCCCGCGGCAAATCCACGCTGGCAGGAGGACGCCACATAAGGACAAAAGCAGACAGCGCTAGCTGCATCCAGCTAAGCCTCGTGTACCAATTCCAAGGGCTTTTCCGGGAGAAAAAAAATATTTTTTTGGCCCACTTGATTCGTTGGCCGGTTTGTTCAGGTTTTTTCAGTGTTTCACTGACTTAAAGGCTGAAAAACTAAAGCACAAACAACGGGTAACTTTTTAATTAGGGCTTTTCAAAAGCTAGAAGTCTTCATACTGTTGTAAAACGTTACAACGATGATGACAGCCGTAGATTAATCACACACAAGATGTATGGAGGCAAAACTATCTTCTCTTTATTAAATTGATTTTCTTGTTCAATGGAATGCCATATTTATAGTATTAAACCTATTAAATATAAATTCAGATTCGCCCATAAAGATATAGAGTCCAATCACATCTCAACAACCAGGACCAAGAGTCCAGTTATATCTCTACACTCTCTCTTGGATGAATATTGTATAATGCACATGCCTCATAAAAAATTCCTTCCAAAAAAACCAGTGAAAAAAAGAGATAGAGAAAAGAGTATATTGTGTCCGCATATTGTGTTATACTTGTTGCCTCATTAAAAATTTTCATATGAGAAAACTTCAAGAAAACCCACTATGAAAAAAATATCGCAACTTGTAATATTCTAGATTAGGGTAGTATCTTCAGGATCATGCTAATAGTTATGGTTCAGGGATTTACTCCCCTCGAACTCTGCATATCTCTAAGTCGTCCCATTCAAATGCCACAGATAAATTTTTGGAAACTAGATGTTGGTAAAGACTTAGTGAATAAATATACAATATTTTTACATGACCCGGATTGCAGGATCTTTACCTCACCATTTTTTTTGGAGTTCATGAGAATACAAAAGTTTAGGGGCAATATACTTCGTGATATTACTCTTAACATAACTCATTTGTATTTGTACAACACAAGCAGTATTATCTTCATTGATAATTGTGGCGGTATTGATGGTGTTAATGTCGCATGACTTCTGGATATGGCTAACCACACGTCTTAGCCAAACACCCTCATGTGAGGCTTCATATAATGCTATAATCTTTGAGTGGTTGGTAGAGGTAGCTACCAAGGTCTACTTAGAAGGTCGTGAAGAAATGGTTGTACTACTGCAGAAAAACACAAATTTAGTATGAGATTTAACACTGTGGAGATCAGATAGATAGCTAGCATCCGTATATCCCACCATAGTTGAGTCTTGGTCCTTTCGATAAAATAAGATAAGATCTTAAGTACTTTGGAGGTATCTGAATAAAGTCTTGACACCAGCCTAATGTCTTATGGTTGGAGCTGCACTATGACTAGCTAGTAAATTTACTATAAATGCAATATCAGACCTTATGTAATTCGCAAGATACATAAGTGTTCTAATAGCACTTAAGTATGAAACTTCAGGTCCTAAGACTTCCTCATTTTCCATCCTCGATTTGAATGGGGTTTTATCCACTTTAAGAGATCTTACTACCATTGGGGTCTTTAAAGGATGAGATTTATCCATATTAATTTTTTCCAATACTTTCTTAGTATAGATAGACTGGTGTACAAAAATTTCTTCTAGAAAATGCTCTAGCTGTAGGCCTAAATAATATTTGGTTTTACCCAAATCTTCCATCTCAAACTTCGTCATAATGTAAGAACTTGCTTCCTTTATATCCTTTGTGGTTTTGATGATATTCAGATCATCGATATAGACAAAGATGATATAGAATCCATTTTAGGACTTCTTTATAAGAACATAGGGAAATTAATCATTATTGGAATACCCTTCCTTCAGGAGGAACTCACTAAGTCGGTTGCACCATATTCTCCCCAACTATTTTAATCTGTATAGTAACCTCCGCAGTTTGACGCTATACATGTTACGATTACTTTTATTAGGATCCGAAATTTTGACTCCTTCAAGTACTCTCATATAAATATCCGTATCCAAGGACCCATATAAATATACGGTCACTACATACATCAACTGCATTGATAAGTTTAAGCTAGCTACCA
Source organism: Otatea glauca (assembly GCA_036346275.1). Taxonomy (NCBI): domain Eukaryota; kingdom Viridiplantae; phylum Streptophyta; class Magnoliopsida; order Poales; family Poaceae; genus Otatea; species Otatea glauca. Next base: position 31,138,874 of record CM070716.1, on the reverse strand, counting down.
ATGATATCAAGTATCGAAATATTATTCCACTCATTACATGAGAGTATGTTTCATTGCAATCGATGTCGGGTCTCTACGTGAACCCTTACGCTACAAGCCTCACTTTATATCTCACCACCCTGATTATTTTATTTCTCTTCCAGTTGAAAACCCACTTTGATCCTATAGGGAATACATTAGGAGGTATTTGGTCAACATGACCGAATACTTTCCTTTTGTTAAGCGAGCATAATTTTGGCTCATTTAATTCTTTCCATTTGACCAAATCTGAGCGCTTCTAGTACTTTGCCAAGGACTTTGGTTCTAGATCCAGCTTAAGAGTTTTAGCAATTTTTGAGGAGAAGTATATGTCAATAATTGTATTATTTCTTTTTCTCTCGAATCCACATAATTAGTGAAAATACCTTTATTAATTTCTTCTAACTCCCCATAATTTTTCATAACGATGGAGTTCGAGTATTTCGACATCCCAGCGTCAAATTGTGTGCACAAATATTTGCTGGGGTTAATATCTTGAGGATAGCTCACTTCAAGGATGCTGTTACCATCATTATGATGGCTCACTTAAGAGATTTCTCAACATTAGGTTGGGCATCTTCTACTATTTTGGGTAGTGTTCTCACTTATTCGGTTCTCTGTTTTTGTGAACATATCCATGGAATAGAGTCCCGTGCACCCGGAGGTCTCCCCCTCTTCTTATCATGAGGGCTAAGAGTGGATTCAATATCTTCATGGGGTATTTTCACTCTTTCGGGTGCATTTACTGTAGGTATATGAGATCTTGTTACTCCCTTCCCTTATGATCAGTGAAGGCATTTGATAGATTATTAGCTATTTGTTGCAGATTTATTATCCTTCGAACTTCCAGTTCGGATTCTTTAGTGCATAGTACTAAGGACTGAATGCCAGTGATATTTCAATCTATTTCTCGACATTTCTTTAGCGTGGTACTTTTCTCCCCCTAATGCCAAAAAATTATCCTCATCAAAAATACAATCAGCGTAAGAAGCGACATATAGACCTTGTTATAGGCTTTAGGTATTTAATAATTAATAGAGATTCATAATCTACCTAGATCCCCAACTTCCAATGAGGGCCCATAGTTGTACGCAAATTTGGCTGTGTTGTATACGCGTCGTTCGGTCCGGCCCATTTGCGCTCGATGGCCCAGCCCAGCCGCGCTGCGAAACCCTAGCCACCGCCGACGCGTTTCGCCCGTTGGATCGGCATCATGTGGCTGAGGGGCTACCGCGCCGCATCGTTGCCCGCCCGTTGGATCGCCGCGCGTGGACGTCCCCGATCGCGCCACGTCACCCGGCCGTTTCTTACGTCTCCGCCGCCTCCGTCGTCATCGACGACGAGTAACGGCAGCTTTTATTCGTGATTAAGACCGCCTCCCGAGGCCTTTTAAACCCCCGATCGTCCCACTGTGGAGACATTCTTCCGCCGCTCATTTCACCCCATTTCTCAGCGCCTGTCTCGCTGTTGTTTAGCCGAAATCGCTCGTCGTAGTTGCTAGTGGCCGTCGCCTTTTCTTTGCGTCGTTGAGCCGCTTCCGTCGTTGCCGAGGGCGTCGTCGACCTCGTTGTGCCTAGACGCGTCAACCGTGTCTTTTCTCTTCGTCGGAGAGGCCCCGTAGCGTCGTCATTGAGGTCGTCTTCTTCCGCGCCGGTCCGAGCCGCCGCCGTCTCGCCATCGCCGCCGCCCAAGTTCCCTCGACCGTCCGATCTCCATCCAACCATCGCGGTAACGCCACGTATTCCTCTCGATTAAATCCAGATCGATTTATCTCATCCGTTAGATCTTAATCGCACGGCCAGATTAATTCTCGTAGATTATTCGATTAGGTTTTAATTAAATCTTTTCGCTAGACTCAATCGTAGCCACCGGTTTTGAATCGAACGATTGTGATCGCGCCGTTGCGCCAGCTGTCGAAAAACGACGCGTGTCGCCGGAGACCGAAGCATCGCTTTGACCGCGCCGTGCGCATGACGTCAGCGATGACGTCATGGGCGTGAGGCCCTCCTATCAGTCGTAGCGGTCTGGTGGACCGAGTCCACTGTAGACCGAGCCGGTGAGCTCAGCCCACCATACGCCCAGCCAACCAGAGCGTGCCACGTGTCGGGTGACGTCAGCAGTGATGTCATCAGTGAGTCCCACATGTCAGTGTCTAAAAATAATATTTTCTGAGTACTTAATAAATGCTGACGTCAGCGATGACGTCATAAATTGGATTTAAATATAAAAATAATTATTTAAATTCGGATTAATCTTTTAAAAATATATATATGAAAAAATGGTTTATTAAATCGGTTTTAATCTTTTTAATATATTCCAAATTTGAAAATGCTATATCCTGCTCATACGAACTCCGATTGGGGTGATTCCAGTCTCTAAAAATTTGTAAAATTGTGCTCTTTTTAATAGTGAATTTTATTTGAATTTTTGAGGACTTTTAGTCTACTGTACTGGTTATTTATTGCATATGTTATTTCTACACGTAGACGCAAATTTGCCGGAAAGTTTCGAAGAAGAGTTCGTCGCTCAAGATCAAGCTTTGGAACACGACCAGCAACTCTTTGAAGGCAAGTGATGCTTTGACCATTTTGATCCCAGTTTTTTTAAATATATATATATTTTTAAAATTATGCATGCTAAATTGATTAAAATACATTTAAATGAATTTGGGTAATTTAGCTAATAAACCCATATTGTTAATGTCACCTTGAAATTATTACTTGTACGCCCTGAAATCATTGTCACCCTAGATTGATTGTACTAGTTGGATGATAATATTGTGCCAACACGGGAGGCTAGACCGTGATTAGACCCTTAGCCTTGCATCGAGTCATGATCTTTTGGAACATGCAGCAATATTGACTAATGAAATATTGAATATATTTTGAAAAGTAGTGTGATGATGCTACATGATGAAATTGAAGTACGGAGACCTGTGTGGTTCCGTACCGATGTTGAGTTATTGCTGGCATGTGTTGCACAATAATCAACCGGGTGGGAAATGATTTAGACTGGGGCAAGTGGCAATAGGCTTTGTGCCAGGTGGGCCTGTGTGGCAATGGGTTGATGAGTGATGTGAGTCTGTGTGCCACATTGGGCTGTGTGCCACTTTTGAGTGATGAAAGTCTTGCCTTGGTCAGCTAAGGACTTCACCTTGCAAGTTTTTGAACTGAGTCACCCGTACTACCACATGTCCGATATGGGACAGACCTAGTTGATTAGGGTTCTGATATCTTTCTCTGATACCTCGGGGTAACAATACAGGGGTGTATCTGTGAGGGGGAGCGTACCTGTGCTACGGCTTGGTGCCCATCCAACGGTGTTGTCCTGTCCTATACTTCGGCTCTGTGTGAGGGAAGTGATAGTGAAGGTGATACCGGAGAGGTTCATTGGTTAAGGAAGAGGTTCCTGAAAGGCTTTGTTACGGGCAATCACCTGTGTGGTGAGCGGCTGTATCTTATGGGTAAAGTGTACAACCTCTGCAGAGTGTCAAATCTATTCGAATAGCCATGCTCGCGGTATTGAGCATTGCTCGGGGATTACAGTCAAGGGGTAGATCTTCAAAAATAAAATGTGGGAAGGGTGGCTGTGTGCCAGTGCTAAGAATGAACTGTTTAAGGCTGTGGGAATCTTTGAAGAAAAACTGTTTGAAGAACTTAGCATTATATATAACCGTTTTCACTGCTTTTAATCTAAATAAGGTTCTAGTTTAAAAATGTTGTTTGATGCAAAAGAACCAAGTAAGCCAATTCTTTGGAATAAGCCTTACATGTAGTAATATCACCGCATTCTGTGCATTACTTGTTGAGTGCCTTGAGTACTCACCCCTCCTTGCCTATCAATCGGTTGCCTGTGGCAAGATGAAGGCTTCCACGAAGTTTATATATTTTCCGTTGTTCCCTGTTTACTTTGATAATGTAAGCCCTGCGTGGCTGATTTATGTAAGGAGACCATAAGGTCGTATAATTCAGTTTATATAAATGTTTGCACTATTTATTATGGTATCGTTGTGAATGTCTGTGATGTTCAACCCTGTAAAGACTGTGTGTGCTAGCGTGATCTTGGACTAGCACAGAATACACAGAGGGTCCAGATTCTCAGAATCGAGTCCCGACAACTCTGCAAGGCCATTTTGTGTGTGGACATAAAGTATTGAATGCTCTACATTAATACCGTATCGGGTGCACAGTCGCAGACTCGAAGGTGATGGGCGGGCACGTGTCTTGCTGCTTTTCCCGTTTGTGTTGATGAGCTCGATCTCCCATATGAACGACATGCGAATCAATCATAGATTAATCTATGATTAGTATCAAGAAAACGAGATTGATCTACTTACAAATAATATAGAATGGCATACGCTGGACTCAGATTGATCTAGGACTTCGGTCTTATAGAGCTTCGTGCTGATAATGTGTTGTAAAACAATGACGACAGTCGTAGGTCAATCACATTGTACCAAGCGAATAGCCAAAACAATCACAAAGAATACAAAAGATATAGGGAGGCAAAACTCTCTTCACTTTATTAGATTGGTTTTCTTGTACAATGGGTGCCATATTTATGGTAGTAAACCCATTAGAGATAAATTCAGATTCGTCTACAAAGAGATAGAGTCGAATCATATCTCAACAACCAGGACCAAGGGTCCGGTTATATCTCAACACATATAATTAAAAGCCATAAGCCAGCCTAGGGATGCCTTTTGGATTTTGCGGATTGAATTTGGGTGTTTGTGGAGGACTGAAATGGCGATCAGAGGGGGGTGAATGATCCCAAATAAAAATTTTCTCCACTCAAAATGATTCAACCAAACCCACAAACAATTCAATCAAAAGGAGCAAATGAAATGGAGGAAGTTATCCTGCAAGTCCGGTATGACTGGGTTGAATCCAGTAGCACCGAAATCCAGTATGACCGCACGAATGGCGGTATGACCAGGCTCAAGAACAGAGCCAAGAACAGCATGAACTCAAAAGCTAATTTGAGGAATCTTTTGATCGGCTGAACAAAAACTCACGAAACTTGGTAGATGTGATCCTAAGGATGTCAGGAACGTATTCCAACCTTCAATCGCAAGGATTGACGTTAAAGTTTAGACCTTTTTCACTTTGAAGGAAGAACACCCCAAGTTTGAGCAAAACTTGAGAACTTAATCTTGGACTTCCTCGTGAGGTTTTGATGATCAAGATGATCTTGGATAACCTCCCACATGTCACAGCAAGCAAGAACACAAGTCCAAAACCCCTCAAACACGATCTAGAAGAATGATTCACTTAAGCATACAAGATCGGTTTCTTGCAAAAAAGAACACAAGATTTGACTAGATGATTAGGATATGGTCTGAAGAAGACTCATCCATCAATCATGCATCCTCAGCACAAGATCCACAACCATTTAGAAAGAGGTGAGGCAAATCCAAATGTGCAAGAAGCGAATTGCAAGAATGTAAATTGTGGAATTTAAATGAGTAAAGTAAATTCATGTATAAGAGAAAATGATTTGCATTCCTGGAAGGGAGGTTTACAAAGCCTCACAACAAAGTGGGCAAAAAGCTCAAAGGAGCCAAAACCTCTAAAACCTTCAAGAGGAGGAAGGCTACCACTCCCCATCTATTTATACTACTTTTGAGTCACTCTCCACCTGTAACATCCCAAAAATTTGACCTATAATTTCGCTCACGTGCATTTTTGTGATTTTCTGAATTTATTGGATTTTTCCAGAAATTATTTGAATTTATTTTAATTAAGTATATTGAACCTTTGGTGAAAACTAAATATATATAGATAAAGTTAATATAAAGTTTTACCAAAAATTTTTTATTTGAGCTCAGAATGTCTCAAAGTATTTATGAGAATTTTAGGATTTTTCTGATATTTTAATTACTTAAAATAGATTAATCTAATTTCAAAATTATTTTAAATCAAAAGCTTTTGAAAAATCTTGGAGCGATCTTGGGCCAAGCCCGACCTTGTCGTCTTGTGCCCATCGAGGTGCGGCCCGTCAGCCCGCTTCGCCACCGCCGGGCGTGTGACCGTTGGATGAAGATCGGGCAGTCCGCTTCATCGCGTAACCCTAGTGCTGCGAGCCGTTGGATCGAGATCAAGTGGTCGAGATCGCTTCGCATTGTTTTGGTAAGTTTAGATCTCGCCCGTTGGATTTGGAAGGAGCAGATCGTATCGTATCGCTTCGGATCTAATCGTGGCCGCTCATCTTGGATCGGACGGTCGCGATCGTCGTCCCGATCCGCTTCCGTTCGCCGCTTGCCGCTCTCCGGGGATTGTCTAGGGTTGCCGCTTTTAGCGCGTATGCCGAGGCTATAAAAGGCGTGGCCGCACCGAGGTTCCTCATCGCCTTGCGCTTCTAGTCGCTCTAGTCTTCGCCGCCGAGTCGCCGTCGCCGTGCGATGAGAGCTCGCCGTAGTTCTTCGTAACGCCGCCGGTCGTTTTCTTTAGTTTGCGTCTCCGTCAAGCCGCCGTTCGCCGAATCGGTTCCAGATCCGGGCTCGTCGCATCAAGCCGCATCGGGGTAGCCACTTCATCCGCCGGAGTCACGCCGGAACGCCGTTCGGGTGGTCGTCGTCCTCCGCTCCGGTGCCAGACCGCCGCCGTCTTTGCATCTTCGTCGGAAGCTTCATCACCGTTGGATCTTCGTCGGACCACGCGATCGCGCCACGTCTCGGTAAGAGCAGTAGACGGCTCGGGTAAGCGTCGGCCGTTGGATCAGGTTTGTTCGGTTGAGATCGCGCCGCATGTGCGTTAGAGCGTTAGCCGTTGGATCGTCGCTCGGATGTGCGCCGCGTGTCGAGCATTAACGCGAGCGGCGTTGCGACCGATCGATGTCGCGTCGCGTGTCGGGCGCGTGGCGCGGCGCCGTGGACCCGTCCCACGGTGGACGAGCGGTCCCATGAACCGAGTCCATGGACGAGCGATGTGTCGGCCGATTGGTCCGAGTCGGTGGCGACGGTGTTGCACAATAAAGATCTTTTCCAATAGAAAAATAATTGGAAAAATCGAAATTCTATTTTACGTATTTTGATTTATTCAAACTTCAAAAGGCTATATCTTTTGCATTTTAACTCGGATTTGAGTGATTCAAATTTCTAAAAATTTGTAAAATCAGGATCTATTTATTGGTGAATTTTATTTTATTTTTTTAGTTTGTTTGCTCTCTGGTTTGGTGTTTATTTGCTATTTTGGCATCGTTTCGCGTAGACGTTGAACTGCTCGGTGATCCGGAGGAAGATTCGTCGCTCCAAGACCCAAGCTCAGATCAAGACCAGCACCTACTCCAAGGCAAGTTGTGCTTTGATCATGTTGCACCTAATTTTCACCAAATTGCTATTTTATTTCTTAAACTTTATGCATGATATTTTATATGTATAAATGATTTCAATTAATCTGGGAATTAGATAATATGCCTATTTGAATTAAATCATACCTTGTCAATTTTATGCCATGATCTATTTGTCACCCTAGGATGTGGAATTATAGTTGGTTAATATTGATAATCAACATGGGCTAGTTAGACCGTCATAGATTGCTTAGCCATGCCACGTCATTACATGTGTCCGAATGTTGATACTTAATCTTGACAAATGGAATATGGAACAATGTTTATGAATTGGTGTGTCATGTGTCGTCACACAGTGATATCAAGTTGTCGTGGCGAGGAGGTCACACATCTAGATTGAAATGTTGATGGCATGTGGTGCTTGGTAATCAACCGGGGTGGTAATGATTTTAGATTGGGGCAAGTGGCAAGGCGGTGTGCCAAGGTGGGCGAGGTTAGCGGGGTATGTGAAAGTCTTGCCTTAATCACCTTAAGGACTTAACCTTGCAAGCCTTTGACTGAGTCCTTCTTGCAACCACATATGCGGAATGGGACACCTAGTGAATAATTTGTGAAACCTAGATTTGATCTTGTCGTGGTGAATAGTGAGTCCCGGGTTACGGTTTAACTCACATGGCGCAAGAGGGGCCTGTTGTGGTGGTTTAACCCTTGATGTTGAAACCTTAGCGAGCGATCTTGGTCTAGGTGTAGCATTGTAAAGGCTTTGTTACGATCACTCGCCTTGGTGGTGTTTGGTTGTATCGTGTGGGTAAAGTGCATAACCTCTGCAGAGTGTACAATCTATTCGAATAGCCGTGCTCACGGTATTGGGCAATGCTCGGGAATTACAGTTAAGGGTTAGACTTTTGTTAAACAAAAACCTATTGGGATGGCAAGGTGCCATGGAAGGTGGAAATTGATTTAGGATTAGGAACTTGGTGTATTTCAAAAATATTGAATTTATTAATTACTGTATTTGTTTTACTGCTTTCCAATCTATTTATTGTATTCTTGTTAAATGCTGCTTTATTGCAAAATACCCTTATTAGCCATTCCTTTGGATTAAGCCAAGCATATAGAATATTAGACTTGCATTATTGTGCACAACTTGTTGAGTGCTTTATGTACTCACCCCAACAACAACAACTTCAGAAAAAGAGGAATCTACGCCATTCATGGAGGAGGATTATTTGGATGCGAATGCTTAGGGTTCGAGCCTCGTTAGTTGCCTGTGGCGAACTGGAGCGCCACTGCGTTTATTCTATTTCCGCTGCTTTTCATTGATACTTTTTATTTAAGCCCTGTGAGGCATTATTCATGTAAGACAACAGTTATTATTAATCATTGAAGTTTATGATATATTTCACTGTGTATGACTATGATAGCATCTATGTTGAGCCTGTGTGCACTAGCGTGATCCTGGACTAGTGCGGTACACACAGAGGGTCCAGATTTGCAAATTCGAGTCCCGACACCACCCTAGGATGAGTTCCTTCTACACTAAGGATCACCATCTAAGGCTAAGAATGACTCCCACATACAGCCATATTAACTAGACCTGCTACTCTATCACCTAGACCACGATCCAATGGCCCTCCTGATCCGAGTAGCTCCTAACTAGTATCTCAACCATTCCTTGTCTTCTAGGTTCGCAGCGACTCCATCCCCGATCATCTTCCGGCGATCCTCGATCGTCTGGACCTTCGATGCACCTTGCCTAGTCCCGGTCATCCTCCGCCTCACCATGATCTAGCACCGTCGTCCTACAACCATAAAAAACAATGAAAACCCATCACATAGCAATGTCCAACAAAGATATGCAATCAGCATCCAATTACATCGCTCAACAAATTGGCACTACCGACCACTGTATCGATGTCATCGAGTTGCCACCATCGAGTAGGATCCTCGCTCGAGTAGAAACTTGACTACTGTTTCGACCGCATCGAGTAATCGACCACATGTCAAATTCGATACCAAGTCTATCGACCTCAACTCGATACCAAGTCTATCGACCTCATCTTGATACCAAGTCCATTAACCTCATGTCCAACTCGATCGATCACGGCACCAAGTCGATGAAACGATATCGCGTAACAATTGGTTAAACTAAAGACTCGAGATGAGCTGACTGCAGAGTAATCGACCCAGCAACATTTCTACTCGATACTTAGCTACTACCAATCTACTCGAATCATTCGACCACAAGTCTGCAGGGCGATACTCGAGGCCGGTAAAGCCGCTCGTGACAGACACAATTCAAATTGTTTCAATTTGAAAATCCAATTCAAATCAAACTCAAACCAGAGCATACCAAGCTCAACTTTAGTCAAATACTCATCACAAAACATAGGTAGACCTCCACATGGTCTTTCAGTTTGCCAACAAAGTTCATTAAAATTACCCACCAAATGCTATCATATATAAGATCACACTATTTCACCTTGTTCCCATTTGTCCTCCACTCTCCCAAACAAGCCACTTGCAAACTATTGCAGGACGAACTGGATGTGCCTCATATGCCATTCTAGCCACCTCCTCGCCGACAGCTACCGCTAGCGACCCTATGTTCCCTGCACCACTGATTTTTCAACTATATAAGAGAGAAAATAAGAGTGGTGGCTCTATTCTTGTGGATGGTGCTTGCTCTCTAATTGGTTTCAGTTCTTGCTGTTCCCCAAATGCTTTCTGTTCGTCAATGAAATCAATTCTTTGTTTATTGTTTACGGACAAATACACTGATTAATTCACTCTAGTTTTGTTTGTTGTTTCCTGTACCAAGGGTATTACAGACTTTTCAACTCTAAGCCATTGGTCAAGAGGTCGAAAAAGTCAGGTTACTCAATCTCTGGCTCGAGTTAAAAGCATAATCTATACCCCTTTATAATGCACGTAAGTATTTTTTTCTACGTCTACCCCAAATAATACATCCCACTAGAGATGGCCTAACCTTCATGCACCCAGCGAAACGTCCCCAGAAACTTGCTTCCATCAAAATTAACCTCTCAGATCTTTCCTCAGCTTTACTCACCCACATCCGATGGCCATTGTTTAATGTGTCTAACTCATCCCTGTGGCCCACAACAGATCTCCTCCCACCTCCAGCATCATCTCAAGGAAAAGGAAATAAATCCTAGAATTAATGAAAAAGAAACAAACGTTCTAGAAAAGAAAAAGACTATATATTACGTATTGAAAAAAGAAAAACGAAAAACAGAGCACTATACTGGTGTTTATAAGGTGCTTAAGAAAAAATAATCAGCTTTAAATTAGAAACCAAAAATTATAAATCTAAAACATACAGTGCCTTTCCCGACGTTCACGTTGATGCTCTAGATTGTAGAATCTGTAGAAGTCAACAGTCAGAACTCATTATTTTCCTCAACTTGTTGTCCTTGCCTTGGTAACACGATGTTGCTTTTACTCCAAACCTGGAGGGGCGCAATATTTTAATGTTTAAGCAATGAGAAACAGATGTGAACGACGGGACAATCTGACACGATGAGGAATAATATTTGGTCCAGTTTTCTTTATTATTTTTGTCTTGTTTCAAAATCATTGCTTTTTCTTCAACCACCTGACCACATCGAGTTGGCATCTCCATAAAGAGTACCCTATGCAGTTGACATTCGACACTAGCGCTCGGCGTTGGAACGTGCAGGGCCGGTATAGCAAGGGTTTGATGGGTCGTGGATCTAAATCATGACGTATCGCTATGGTATGATCGGTCAGTCATATCGTACTAGCTGATTCAGCTCTTGCGACATAGTTCATTGGCACGCTATACCAACTTCATGTGTGCCAATTTAGACTTGGTTCATTTTAACTATTGCAAAGTAGAAGAAAGGAGTTAAGGATGAGTGGGGCACTTATCACTGTAATCGCGACAACATAGTGCAGCTCGGCCGGAGACGAGGAAGACGCTAGTATCGGGGAAGAAGCACACATGGTAGCCGAAGATGATGGCGACGCAGTCGAGAATGTCGGATTTGGCATAAAAGAGAGAGAGAAGACTATGGAGGCATGGGGAGATGACGACTACGTCGGATGAGTCATAGGAGGAGGGAGATATAGTATTTGATGATGGGTTGGGCCGCTGGGGGTAAGGTAATTGATAATAGACTGGACTGTAAATATAATGTTTTTTTTTACAAAAGGAGCGCTTTCTTATCGGGCCAACCTAGGCATGGTTTGAGTCATAGGAGGAGGGAGATATAGTATTTGACGATGGGTTAGGCCGCTGGAGTAAGGTAGTTGATGATGAGCTGGATCGCTGGGTAAGGTAATTGATAATAGACTGGGCTGTAAATATAATATTTTTTTACGAAAGGAGCTCTTTCTTATCGGGCCAGCCCAGGCATGGTTGGGTCGTGCCGTACCTATTGTGCCGAGTTTCTAGGCCTGGCACGACTCATCGTTCATGCCGTGCCAGCCCTATATGAAGACATCCGTGCTGTACCATGCTTTGGACCTTGCTAGGCCGATCGTGCCGAGGACGAGCCCCAAAAGTCACAGGCCAGGCCTATTCAACGCTGTGGGATGAAGTAGCCAAAGATTGCTAATTCAACCAATTGTCTAAGTTAAAATGTTACTTCCTCTGTTCTCGGATAGACGACGTTTTGAAATTTTGCACCTCAACCAAGACATTAAGAGAAATGATCAAATCGTTCACCTTTATTAACTCACTTATTGCTCTTGGAGTGTGTGTTACTCTATTCTATAATAATAAATAACATTGGGAATAATGAATGGTAAAGGTATACAAAAGAAAAAAAAACAATTAAATGTTATCTCGACATTATAGAATGATATATATATTTAGAAACAAAATTTAAAAGTTAGAATGATATGTATTCAGGAATAGAGGGAGGAAGACTAAAACCCACCTACCATATTATCGTGTGTTTTATCCAGTGAGACTACCGTGATTTGATCGTGCGATATCTATAGGTATATTGTTCCAAATATTGTAGTGCACACTTAGCCTTTGTAACGAAGGCTACATCACTGGATTTAACATGCAATTTGACCCCTACCAAGCCTAAAACTGGATTTAACATGATACCACTACTCTACTAGAGTGCATAGGAGGGCTACAGCCAACCCAGCTTTAACTGGTGCCGACGACCCCCGACCATATTGACCAGTTATGCAAAGATAAGTTGGAAACTAACCCGATCACTCTATCAATAAGTGTTCCAGACGAGCTCGATCTAACCTAACCTGCAAGCTCTACCGTCCACTTTCTACCTTCCGATGAAAAATGTTATCAAGGAGTGAAAACAGGTCAATTAGCTGAACCATTCCAGTTTTTTCTCTCTCAAAAGTCATCATAACATAGACAGGCAGACAAGCAAACGTATGCTTATATTTTGCCAAGTAAGGAAATCAGAAACTTTGGTTTATTTGGCGTTGTTCACTGCTACAGAATAGTACAACACTATCGTTTCATCTGGGTTGATTTCTAACTTTTCAGAAGAAAAAAATACCCGATTATGATAGATGATTCAATGAAGGTGTAATAATATGGTAGGGAATCAGAACCGATTATGATGTATGATGCATATCACAATCGGTTCCGAGGTTAGAACTGATTGTGATGTGTAAGTGTACACATCACAATCGGTTCTTAGGTGAGAATCGATTGTGATGTGCATGTACATTACAATCGGTTTTAACCTTGGAACCAATTGTGATGTGCCTCTCCGCTAGGTTATATAACCTTCGGGCTGAACTCTACGCTAGGTTATATAACTTTCGGGATGACCTCCAATGCCCCACCGCTACTGTCCTCCCGAGCCCTCCTAGAACCCTGCCGCCTCCCTCCCTAGCCTCTCTCGCTGCCACCCTGAGCTAGCCCCAATATAGCCCCATCTTCATCCCCGATAGGGCAATCTCTGACTTCCACGATCCAAAGCCAGCGATCAGGTATCTTCATCTATGTGGTCCTGTTATTTTGATGGTTTCAGTACTCTAGTTACATCTACATATCCCGCAAATATATGAGTCCTACTCGAAACGTCCAATATATTATTTGAATATTTGAGTGCTAGATCACACAAGAATCTGAATCTTATTTTCTTTGGAGAAATTGACTTCTACATCGTTGTTAATGCCCTGCACTCCACTAATGATCTTGCATCTTTTGCATGGAAAATAATTTACTTCTCATTTTATTTGACCATTCATGTGAAATACACTCACTAGGTTCTTTATTGTTATCAGCCTCTCATTCTATTCTCATCCTTGTTTGTCTCACCTTTTTAAACTATTCATGTTGTGTAATTTTGTTGTCTTTATATTTTATTTTGATGTGTATGTATTTGCTGTGGATTTTGGTTTTACAGATTAGGTGATAATACTGTTTTAATTATAGGAATTTTCATGTAGGTGTATATATGTTAGTATGGAGTTAGAAAAGGGAGGAAGTTGCAAGGTTAAAAGCACCTAAAAAAGAGAAGCGAGTGAGAGAGAAAACAGAACTCAACCTCCTGTAGAAGCACCATATGTTGCACCAAAACTAAAGATAGCTGTCAAATCATTACCAGATAAAACTGTTGAGATTTTTTAAGGGATGACATTGCTTGACCTCTCTAAACTAACCGGTGTATCTATCATTGCACTTCAGGGGATACTTGCAGATCTTGGTGAGAAGGTTGAATCAGACTTTGACTCTATTAGCATTGATCTTGCTAAATTAGTTGCTATGGTATGTATTAGTTGCTGGGGATCATATATATTCTATTTATTGTATGCCATTTTTTTTGTTGAATTCATCTTCATGCCTATATTATCTTCCTTGATAGGTGTTTGTGAATATTGCTCATGTTGGTGGCAACCCAATAAGTCAACATGACATTGATCTGGCACAAGCGTGCCGAGCATATATAGTTGGTTTCAACATTTGCAATCCACCAAGTGCCATCACTATAGCAGCAACACAAGTCAACATAAAGGTGCCGTGTTTATTATTACTCTATGTCTATCCTGCTGACGATTAATTATACATCTTTGAAAGAAATCTAGTTCTTTTCCTTGGAGACCTGTAGTGATTTTCATTCTCATTTTTTGGTAGTCAGTGTAGTAATTCTATTGCTCATAAGTTGTTCTAGCTTTTAGACTTCCAGTAGTATGCCTTCTGTGTGCGTGCATGTTTTGTAGGATGCTAATTGCGCTCATTCTGTCACTCAAATTTGATTGTGGTGACTGGTGATATTGGTTGCTAACTACAGTTTTTTCTCATTTTTTTTGTTGGTCATATTGTTGACTGACTCACCGTTGTGTCATTGTGTAGTTAGTAGGAGTGTGGTTATCTTCAGTTATATATATGTGTGTAGTTAAGATGGTTTTCTATGCACTAGCTTGGCTAATTTCACATTGCATTTATGCTCATCCGGATAATGGAATTAGTTTTTCTATCATATGCATATAGGTATGAATTTGACACTGAAGCATCCCTAGTTCATCTGTTTATCAGGACTAGCTCTTGTGCGTTGTGCATAACACAAGCATGTCTCAATTGTATGATGAACCATACTAGCTAAATGTGTAGATTTATGTTACATTCTTAGGAACCAACTAATTGTATGAAACATGAGTACTAATTGTATGAATTTCTAGTATAATGTGTGTGCCATTGCCAATTAAGATTGAAAATAGTGAAGCTATGTGTCGGCGTTTCGAGCACCGGCGAGTGAATTTTTAAGTCTAAGGGGCCGCGCGTTCCCTCTCCTTGAATGGTTAGACTCAGGAGTCCAAGATGTATACTGGTTCGGGCCGAACGTCCCTACTCCAGTTCGTGCGGTGGTGCTATATTACTACGGGTGCAGATGTCTGCACGGTTTTTACAAGCGGGAGCTGAGGGCTCGAATGGGTGAGAGCGAAAACAGCCTATTCGTGAAGACCGAGAGGATCCTTTATATAGCCGGAGGGGGCAGGTTACATGGGAAGTTGGGAGAAGAAAGGATGAGGTGATCTATGTTAGGAGCTCTGGTCCTTCGTCTTGGCGATTGGACAGCGTCTGCTTCCCCCCACGCCAGGTGGGTGGACTCACTGAGCAGAACAGTTTGCCGTTTCACCGGGAAATAGCGCACCTGCCCTCTGCAAGCCTGTCAGGCGCTACCGTTGCCTCGGGAGGGAGCGCATCCTCATGCCATGCGTGTCTGGACGATGAGACCAGAGCTTGACTTCGGCAACCTCCTCGCCACCTTGGGAAGGAGCCACCTGACCTCGCACAGTCACTCTGAGCTGTCGTGTCCGTAAGGCACGTGGTTAATGGCCGGCAGAGGCTCGACACTTGGCGCTCGGTGGAGATCGCCTCGGCTTGGTCGGAGCTCATGGGGAGTTCGATCTGTGGCGGAGGTCGGACGCCCCATTGGGTCAGGGACGAGCTTAGGGCAGCTCGTTAGGTTGGGATCGATCAACCTTCATGGTCCTGCGGGGCCTTTGGTCGGAGCCAGGCTTGAGGCAGCCCGTTCGCCACTCCGGGCCGTTGGGGTACCCGTGGTATAAGTACTCGTCACTATGTTTGTACCCACTCCTAAATTACAATATAGTGCCTGCTATTAGATGTGGCAAAATAGAGCTAAAAATGTGATGAATACTACATCACAATCGGTTCTTATCTCAGAACAGCCATATCTCTATCGGACGAAAATTGACTGTGATAGAGTCTCCTCATCACTGTTTAATGACTTTATATCGCCACCAAAACCGACCTAGATGACGAAAAAGAACCGATTGTGATATTCATTTTTGTAGTAGTGGTTGCAGGTAGTCAACTCCACGACAATGTTGTGCATCGCGACTGGTAGGGCGGGCTCACCGTGGCAGGAGATACCACGATCTCATAGCGTAGCTGGCACCTGTCGCCATCCTCGTGCATGATCAGATACGGACGGATAATGGCTCTACTATATTTGTTTTCATATTTTTTCTTGGATGCGGATACAGATACGAATAGTCCAGATACGAATATGAATAATATCGAATACAGATACATGGCGAATACGAATTGAATCGGATACTGTCACGGATATTTATCAAAACACGATAACCCCTTAGATTGTACATAAGAAATCAACGAAACCACAAAACTAGAATCGGTAAACGTAGTCTATAACTAAATAGTTTGTGCAACAACAGAAATTATATGCTAGAATTGGTAAATATAGTCTATAACTAAATAGTTTGTGCAGCACCAGTTCAGCATAGGCTTGCATTCTGTAACTTTGAATCTGCAATTTTCTTTTCAAGAATGGCATCGGAGGCATGAATTCTGCTTTGAAGTTGGAAAGAATTACACCATTTATTCACATACACTTGCTGACATGCACAGGCTTTAGTGGCGGCTACTCGCTTTATCCAAGCAGAAAAGAAAGGTCTCTAGCCTAATCCGCTCAATTATGATCTAAGGGCCTAGCGCACTAACCAAACTAAGTGCTGGTCTTGATCGAGTAACTCATAGATTACAGCAACTTTGCATGTGCATGATCTAATGTTCGGTTTCAAAGCAAAAAAGAAAACTCATACAGGTCTAGAAGCAAAAGCAAAATACCGCAGGGGAGGGAGATCTCGTGGTGTGGCGAGCAGCGAGACACCGTCGCTGCCGTGTGCCGGGCAGGTGCCGCTGCCGAACCTGGCAGGGGTGGGGCCGGGTGGTCCGCGACATAGTCATCCTCGTTCGTCGTTGTCGCTGGGGACGACCGGAGAGGGCGGTACCGGGAGGGCGGACAAGGGAGGCGCCAAGGGGAGGGCAGACAGGGGCGGCGCCCGAGGGATGAGGTGGGTGCGGTCGGGGCGACCACGCACGACGGCGCCGCTTAGGGGATGAGAGGCGTGTAGAGGAGATCCTAGACTGGATCTGGACGAACGGGAGTTCGGGAGAAGGTTCAAAATCTCGTCGAAATTTTGTGAGATTTTGCCGAGATCTCGGTTTCTGAACGTGGACGAGATTTGAAATGCTGGCTGGATTGAAAAAAATCAAAAAAATTTAAATTGCTACAGTAATCTCAGAAATTTCGCTGGGATCTCGCCATTTTTGACCGAAATTTGGTGTTTGACCTCCAGATTTGATCAGAAATTGATTAATAACCCTTAATAAAGTCATCTTCTATGAAAATTTGATGAAAAACTGAATTTTTGAGATATTTTTTAAAAACTTCAAAAACACTGTTAGATTTTTATAAAATTGTATGTATTTTATCTTGATCTCAAAAATTTACGGTACCATCCTAATAAGTGTAGGATCATACAGAAAAATTTTAAAAATAATTTAACTTCATTTGTTATCTTTAAAATATCAAAAACAAAATGAACATAATTGAGAAAGTAACATTGTCAGAATTTTATAAATTTTCTCGAGTGTGATCATAATCCAAAATTTTTATGAGAGCTAATAATTGACTCTGTAGAATTATATAAAATTTTAAAAAAAATTAAAAAATTTTTGGCTGCTCAATCAAATCTATATATGTATCGAACTTCATTTGTTATATTTCAAAAATCAAAAACAGTAAGAACATAAATGGTACATTGTACTTGTAAGAATTTTATAAATTCACTGGAGTGTGATAATGATTCAAAAATTTTATGAGATCTTAATAATTTCCTTATAACCCTTATGAAAAATATTCAATTTTTTTTAAAAAAAATTGGTTGCTAAAGAAAATCTATGTATTGATCATTAGCCTTTTACGAGGACGTAGCACTATCAGAATTTTTGTAACTTCTTGATGCTTGATCATCAGATGAAAATTTTATAGACACATTAATGACAAATCAGGACCATCCAAAAATATTTTCAAAATTTTATAATATGTTTTGTACCATTTTTCATTTGGTTGAAGTTTGCGAGTAAAGCTTTTATCAGCACAGTAGCACTTTCCGAAATTTTAAAAATTCATGAAGCTTGATCGTCATCTGAACATTTTACGGGAATATTAATAATGCATCAAAAACATTCACAAAAAATTTCAAAATTTTATAACGTAGTTTGTTTCATTTTTCATTCGGTTCAAACTTGCCGGTCAGCGTTTTATCAGGACAGTAGCAATGTTTGATTTTTTTAAAAATTACTCAGATCTGATAATCATCTGAAATTTTTATGGGAACATCATTGATGTGTTATAAACCTAAAAAATACATTTCAAAATATTTTGACATCGTTTGATCCATTTTTGTATCAGTGCAATTTTGCCGAGATCTCGGCAAAACTGGCGAAATTTCGGTTTTCTCGGTAGAAAAAAAAACGGATTTGAATTTTTGTTTTGTATTTCGTCCTAAATTTGTCCGAAATTTTTAAATCTCGCCGAGATTTCGTTCTCCGGCCATGGACGAAATTTGGAGCGAAACCGAGATTTTGAACCCTGTTCGGGAGTTTCGGGACGGTATGAAGCCTGAAGCCGTGAATGTCAACGGGATGAGAATGAGATTTGAGGCGTGGACGCTGTGAACTGGGAATTTTTTATTTAATTAATATTATTTTAATTAAAATTTATGAAAATAATACGTCAAAAAAAAAAATAACAGAAATAAGTACATGTCGCCATTTCAATTGGCTATAGGCTCTCTGTAGCCATTTGAATTGGCGAAAGAGAGCATATCGCCATTTCAAAAAGCTACAGAGAGCCTGTCGCTGTCTTTTTGTCGCCATTTGAAATGGCTACACACAGCCCTTTCTCATAATTATTAAAAATATTTATCTTAAATGTGTTGTGACTTGCTGGCGATGATAAAATTGTAAAAATAGCAAAGCAATAGACAATTCTAATCAAATTGCAAAAATATACCGTGACAATTTTATTCAAATTGTAAAACTATACCTCTGTCACCTATATGGTTGGGTGAAATTTCAAATTCCGTTTTTTGTCATTCTCTTTCGTTGTGCGATAAATTTGACAATAAATTATAGGAAAATATTGAATAAAATCCAGCATTGATATTACAAAGTGCAGAAAGTACAATAACTACAATAGCATGTCTTGTGAACTACACCTAAGGTACATACATGCCTTAGGGAATTCATAAAACTGGGATACATCATAGGTACATACCTCTGGTGAAGGATTAAGTCACAAAACTATGCATTCTATGGCCATGGCTGTCGGAATAGGGCATGATCAAATAGACATAGTTATCTATTGGTTGAAGACGGGGTATTACATTTGGATACCTGATAGGGCTTCATGTAATATCATCGTTCTCATCGTTAGGATTCGGAGGACTCCGAGGACGCAAGGTTCGTAGCCTAGGTGGCATGAAATCATCATCGTCGTCATTTGTACGGTTAGGAGGTACCCCTCCTTTAGTGCTAGTTGGACGTCCTCTTGTATTGTTGCTTGAACGGCTTGTTGAAGTAGTGTTTGAACAGCCTGTTCTGATAGTGTTTGAACGTCGAGGTCTAGGTGACATGAAATCGTCGTCATCATCGTCATCGCCATAGTAGGAGCAAGCCCTCCTTCCGTGGTGGTTGATCGTCCTCTTGAACTTTCTGCCTCAACAGTGATGGGTGGACCTCTACCCCTCTGGTTAGATCCTCTTCTGCGTCTTCTGTGTGAATCAGGCATCATACCCCCGTCGAAGAGCACAAACATCGCTACGAATTTTGGGATATCTTTGTTCAGCAACTCTTCATCCTCCAAGGTTGACTAACACATAAGACGAGCATACGAAGTAGTGAACTTATGGATAATGCTAAAAAGATTAGTAGGCTGAAAAAAATATGAAATAACTAACCTTAATATGCTCTGCATACTGATCGGGCAGCATCTGTACCCTATAAGATCTTGTGGAGAAACCTATAGCAGAAGGGTGGTCGGCTAGTTCGTACACCCTTAAATACCTTTGACACCACCCTTACAAGTAAGCCTTGAGGTTATCGGAGGTCACAAGGTTTAGGCCAGAGGTTGTCACCTTATACCTCGATAATGTAGGACGCCACTCTTGCAATTTGGACACCACTTCACTCAGGTTCTCCTCCCTGAACGGATCATCCTTCCCATTACGCGTAACCTTCAACGTGTAATGAAGGGCTACGCTCCTTATATCAGGTGTCCATGAGAATGCTCTGCTTGAGGATCCAGCCATGGCGAGGTGTGAGTGGTAGCTGTGTATGTGTGCTTGCGGTTTGGAGTGGAGTTGGGGTAGGGAAGAAAGGCTGCTTGGGTGGCGGGTGGTTTTATATGCCACTTTGGTCTGAAAGTTTGGGCTATAGCGTGTTGTCGTTTCGGTCTGAGAAAGTGGTGGGTTGCGGGGTGTTGTCACTTCGCTTTGAGATAGGCACTTTGTTGCCCGTCGGACTGTAATGGGCAATGTTTTGTCACTTTGTGGTGTGTAGAGTGTTGTCGAATCAGTCTGAGAAAGCTGCTAGCAGCGTATTGTCACATCGCACTGAGAAAAGCAGTTGTGTGTGTTGTCCAATCGACGTGAGAAAGCTGCTAGTAGTGTGTTTGCAAATAGCACCATGAAAGTAAAAGATTATATGTTAATAGCACAAAACTTAACAAAACAAAAATAACATATCTGAATATTACATAAGCTAAGAAAGTAAAACACGATATTATTTGTGGTACATCATGTGTAAACGATACAAACTAGTTGGCGGCCCTGCGCGGTGCAACTCCTCGTGTGGTCTCAGGCCTCCTACGGCGCTGCACATGCCCGGACGAATACGTGAGCTGGTCAGGAGCCTGTCCTCGAGTACTCCTAGCAGGCTATACCGGTGCTGTCGGGGTAGCGAAGGCGTCCTGTGACGGCTGAGTTAGGCTAGGGCCGGGTGCATCGGTGAGCTGCGACGGACCAAGGACCACACCCGTGGACTGCTAGTAAGGATCCACGAGAAAGTCAAAGTTGTAGTCATTGAGCGTACTGAAGTCATCGGTGGTGCTTGCACTCTGGTCAGGTGCTGGATCGGTCGTTGTTGATAAACTTTTTATGTTGGAACAACATGTAATATAAACAACATAATATATGAAAGAAGACCACGTGATGTACCTGCGGTCATGGGGACAGGTGCTGGGGAATGGTACCAACTGGAGCCCATAACCACATCTGGAGGAGGGGCAGTCTGCCTGTGGGACACCTGTCGACCCCGTACAACGGACGAACGAGGGGGGACCTTTACCACGTCGTTCGCCCTGAGCCGCCTGCACGACATAAGATGGACGACGTAGGAGGTCAAGTCCCGAATATGGTGCAACGCCCCTCGGAGGTCGTCTGTTGTGACCCCTATTCTCTGGGTGGTACCGACTGCCTGTATCAGGGCGGACGTCGCCTCTTGTGCCTCTTTGGCGAGGTCGCTCTGCGCAAATGTTAGGAGGCTAGTTAGTTGGTATAATTTTGAAGACGTTACATTGCATGACAAATGGAAAGAAGTACGGACCGCGCGGTGAAAGACAGAGTCTGGCTGTGTGGGATACGTGTCTGCAGTGGAGGGATGGTGCATAGGAGGTGACTCCACCACACGCACAACTCGAACGCGGGTGCGCATGCTGTACCACTAGATGTACGCGTCGTACGTGCCGCGGTCGTAGGGGGCAACTTCGTCGATCACATCCACAAGAGCTTGCACCCACTGCTGAGCATGAGTTACCATGTGTGCCGCCCAGCTCTGCGTGCCGATGAAGCACTTCCGTGTGTGCCTGCAAAAACGAAAGCGCAACGTAACTTCTCAAACCACCAAGATCATAAAGACTAATGGAAGTACCAAAAATGAAGAAATACGAACGAGTGCACTGTCATCGGGACAATGTTGCCAGTGGGTACTGGGAACGCCTACCGCAGACCGAACTGCCTCATCACGTGGTGGACAGTGTACGTCTCGACGAACACGTCGAACACCAGGTGACGTCGTGTCAGCCAGTATACAGCGTCAGCAGTGCACTACAGCGAGAGGCCATGCCGTCCACGTGCCTCTACGAGCTAAGGAACGTAGGGCGCCATATGACGCGATCATCCGTGAGTTGGTCGAACATCACTACGTATTAAGGGTACGAAGCGTGCGTCGTAACCGGGGTGAATGTCGGTTGCAAAAAAAGCAACAGAGACGAACGTTAGTTGAACACATGGAAAATAAAAAATACAATGGAAGGCTAAGATTGATTTTACTGATCGGTTAGTGACACCACAATGTGCCCATCATCGGACGATCAACCTCATCCCCAGGGGCCCCATAGAAGCCCGCGCTGTAAGAGGACAGGTCAACCTGTGGTCGTCCAATCTGGAACATTTCGAACGACCACAACTATAGTAGCAAAGGACACCTAGTGAGAATCGACGAGTCTGCCACGTGACGACACCCGTCACACAGGGCTCGGTATGTCGTGGCGAGTACCACAGGTCCCCAAGCCAGCTGCGGGATCTCCTCCAAGTTGGCGTCGGCGATCGTGCTCGCAAACTGGATCATGTGCTTGTCGACGCTATCCCTGTGCGTTGAGCAGAACAGGACCCACCCGAACAGCCACAAAAGGTACGCCTCGAAGTGTCGGGTGACGACGTGCTCCCCAGCTCTGTCTGTCATCCTCTCAGGTTGCAGAAAGTAATGGTTAGTTCGTTAACTGCAATGAAAATCACGTACCAAAAGGGAAAATCACACTTACGTAGAACTGCACAAGCCACCGCTGCGTCGGACCGTGCGCAGACATGAAAGGCGTGTACTCTGCCGCCTGGGGTAGCATGCCATCGAACCGGTGGAGGATATCCATCTGCCACTCTGGGTCGACGTTTGCAGGAATCACCGCATCCCCTGAGCAGGGCAGGCCCAGGAGATAACTCACGTCCTCTAGTGTGGGAGCCATCTCAGTGCATGATAGGTGGAAAGTCTGGGTCTCAGGTCGCCACCGGTCCACTAGAGCAGTCAGCAAGCTCCTGTCATAGGGGAACCTCCTGGAGGCACCCCATCGGTCCTGTGCGTCCTCGCTAGTCGCCTCCACCATCCGGGCTACAGGGAGTAGGCCAGTCGCTCTCAACCTGCAAATGAAAATAACCAGTATTATCGTGGGGCATGTCGAAGACATAGGTACAACATTGCGACAAAACTGAACTAACCTTGGGATCCATCGCGGATCGATACGCCATGCCCTCATTGGAGTGCGCAAGCATAGCGCGCCAAGCTCAAACGCCGCCTCCCCATCCTGTGGGGGTAAGGTCGCTAAGCGGCTTCGGTGAGTCGCATCGACCAACAGGTCAAGCAACTCGTACAACTCCACGCCCACCATACCTGCAAATAAAAAGTTCATGTTAGTGCAAAAAGTGTAAATGAATACAACAATTACAAATAGAATATGAACGCAACAAGTACACATAAATTTAGAACACACATAGTACATGCAAATAAAAAGCTTCATGTTAGTGCAAAGTGAAAATATGGTACAAAATGAATACAACAATTACAAATAGAATATGAACGCAACAACTAAACATAAAATTTAGGACACACATAGTACATGCTTTCGTTATACAGATGAATTTAATCCAATACAAGAACATACATAGTACATGTTTTCACTACACATACGAATTCAATACAACAAAATGAAATTCTAGTACATTGACACCAAAGTGAAGTAAACCACAATTTAGTACAGAAAGGCCATACAACACTTCACGGCATTTGAATCTTCGGGCAATGCTTGAAAGTGTGCCCTGTCTCCTTGCAAATAGAACATTTCTTTATGCGGCGGCCACTTTCAGCGGTGTCCATATCATTCCTTATACGCTTGGATTGCCTTCTTCCTACTCCCTTCAGCCTATTGATATCTGGGACCCAGCGTGTATCCTCCCATCTTTCATTCTTAGTGAATAAACCCACCACTCGAAAACCGTACATTTCCGCACTCCAAGTTGCAACCACAACTTCCTTATTGAAGAATTGGGACAGGAATATACCTGGATCCATACGAATCATCGAGCAGGCAGCCATGACATGGGAGCATGGCCTATGTAACAGGCAAGGCTTGTTGCAGGTGCAGACACAAGTTTGCCGCAACCTTTCGCCTGTTTGTCCCACGACCGGTCTTCTCCTTGCACAGCACCTCAAAATGAAGCTCCCTCGTGTCCATCTTCATTGCCGCGTGCATCTCCCTCTTCTTGCCTTTGTCCTCCATGTATGCAGAAATCATCTCGAGTACTTCATAGTAGGATCATTCATGCGTACGATCGCCCTTGCATGGCGATCGACGAAGTACTTCTTGATGCCACGAAGAACACCCTCCACTATAGCAACTAAGGGACGGGGTCTCAACCCTCGCATCCCCCAATTGTAAACCTCTGCAAGGTTTGTTGTCATGACCCCATACCTCGCACCATCAGTGTCACAAAGCAGAGCCCATTTCTCCCTAGGCTTATGCTCTATTCATTCAAAGAAGCATTTCATGGCCCTTCCATTCCTCCGAACCAGGTGGGGAGGGTCAGTGGGTAACTCCTCCAGTGCGACTGGGGCCTCCCTTATGGCCAAGGTTGCCCTCTTCGCTGCCTCCACTGTGTGCCTCAATGTTAGCTTGTCCAACTTCTTCTAGAGTGCATCGAACTTCCTCTGTTGGTTCTGATCGCACAGCCTCTTGAAAAGCTTTGCCAGCTCCTTGTTCCTGAACTGCTTATAGAAGTTGGCACCCATGTGATGCTTGCACCACCTACTACGAAGATCAGGCTATGGATGAGTCTCGTCCACACCTTGCTGCAACTGAACGATTGCCCTCAAAAGTCCGATATGCCGATTGTGTATGATACACACTCCTGGTCGCTGATCAACGACACCGGCTTTGACATTCCGTAGAAACCAGTGCCAGCTATCTGTGTTTTCACCCTCCACGAATGCGAGCGCTACGGGAAGAACCTGATTGTTGCCGTCCACTCCTATGGCAGTCAATATCTGCCCTTTGTATTTATCAGTCAAAAATATCCAGTCCACACATAACAACGGACGGCATTGCCTAAACGAGTTGATGCATGCACCAAAAGCAAAGAATGCCTGCTTAAGAACCATCTTCTCAGGGAAGCGTTGCGAAGGATGCTCACAAATGTCTACATAAGTTCTAGGATTTTTGTCCTTTATCACCTAAAGCAAACCTGGCAAGTTCTGGTAGGAATCTTCGTACGTGCCGAACCGTGCTTCCAATGCCTTCTGCTTTGCTCTCCATGCCTGTGCGTAGCTTATGGTGTACTGGCACCTCTGCTGTATTGCGAGTATGATGGCACGTGACTCCAAATCCAGGTTGCCCACAATCTCTCCATACATTGCATTGACAACAAAGCCTGATGATATGTTTCGGTGGGACTACGTGGACTACGTTAGCATGTATGTGTATGGAACGACTATAGAACACCTCCAAATGGTGTCCCACTTAGGCTGGTACGCATGGACACGCCACAGGCAACCCTCCATCTGGCATCTGACATCATACACCCGCTGATCGGACTTTGCAACCTTGAAAGTTCTGCGCAACAACACTGCCCATGTTGTTACTACTTCCTGAACTTCACTCTTGTTCTTATAAATCGCACCTTATCTCACCTCATTTCGATCATACTCCCAAGCGAAGTGTTCGCCGTCGTTGACCACCAGCATGTCGAACTGACACTCGTCCCACTCCACAGGGAATGACCTTTCATCGTCTTCGTCATTACTTAAAGCCTCATAGTCCTGGCTCTCTGGGTCCATCGCTTCGACCACCGATTCAATGTTTTCTCACTCGTCTGCCACACCCATTGCTTCCTGAACCTCTCCCATTGCAACATCAGCTTTGTCACCTTGCACTTCACGTTGCCCTGAACCTACATCCTGCCTTACTAAGCCTTCTCTACTTCTGCTGTTCTCCCCAACTTCCTCCGTTTCTTCACCAACAACCTCCTCCTACGTCACATGGCCGGTATTGGATTTATCAAATGCTTGTGCTAACAACACTAATGACCATCCTTTCTCAATTGCAATTCTTACATACGAACTCCAAGACTTCGGGACCCTCGGTTCCACTAATTCCCAGTACGTGCAATCCATTCTCCGGCAACCTACTCCGTACAACTTCACATGATGCAATTCACGATCCAAAGAGAACATGTGGTACAATCATCTCATAACCGTGCCCCATGAACGCCCCCTGCATGTGACAGGCTAGCCTCGACACTTGCAAAATGACTTAGATCTACCCCTTCAACACCCATGTGTGGAACTCCTTCTTCGTAGTATATTTTAAATTTCACTCTTTCATCCATATTTGTCAAGTATTTCATCATATTCTTAACACGTGCACAATTTAACTCTACATTACAAGACTAATAATTATCCAATATTTTTATGAAAACTTAAGAATTGCCTCAACACCATTCTATGAAAATTTTATAGAAACATTAATGATACATCACGAACATCCAAACAAAATTTCAAAATTTTGTAAAGTGATTTGTATTATTTTCCATATGGTTGAAGTTTACCGGTATGGATTTCATCAGGACAGTAGCATTATCTGAATTTTTAAAAATTCATGAAGCATAACCATCATCTAAAAATTTTATGAGAACATTAGTGATGTATCATAACCATGTAAAAAAATTTCAAAATTTTCTAACGTGGTTTGTTCCATTTTTCGTTGGGTTCAAACTTACCGGTCAGCGTTTCATCAGGACAGTTCCAATATTTGAATTTTTATAAATTCCTAATATTTGGTAATCATTTTAAATTTTTATGGGAACATCATTGATGTGTCAGGAAGCACCACAAAAAATGTTAAAAATTTTCGACATCGTTTAAGTCATTTTTCGCTTTGTACAATTTTGCTGAGAGATCCTGACAAATCTCGCCGAGATCTCAGAAATCTCGGCGAGATCTCAGTTTTCTCGGTAGAAAAAAACCGGATTTGAAAATCCGTTTTTGCGGTTCGTCCGAAATTTGTCTGAAATTTCTAAATCTCGCCTAAATCAACTAATCAAATTACTATTATTACAATCCCTACCTAAATCATCTACGATATTTCAATCCTTACCTAACTCATCTAATCAAATAACTAGTATTACTCTATCTAATCTGGTTACTACATTGTACATTTAAATACAAACACAAAAAAATTATTACTTGCCAAAACGAAGATCTTTTCTCCCTTTTTCCCCTCCTCCTCCTCCTCCCACTCTTCCTCTCTTGTTTCCTCTCTTCTTTCTTCTCCTTCCTCTCTTATCTCTTTTGCTGCTGTTTGGCTCGGGCGCGACTGGCGATAGGCTCTCGATGCTTTATAGGGGCTCTCTGTCGCCAATTCAATTGGCGACAGAGCTGCCCGTTGGTGTCTGTCGCCAATTCAAATGGCTACAGAGAGCCTGTCGCCATTTCAATTGGCTATAGGCTCTCTGTAGCCATTCAAGTACCTATTTCTGTTATTTTTCTTTTTATTATTTTCGTAATTTTTTATTAAAATAATATTATTTAAATAAAAAATTCGTGCACTGGGCCGGGGTCAGGTCGACTTGTTGGGCGCTTGGGAGTAGAGATGGCAAACAAGCTGGCCCGAGGCACAGTACTGTTGGTCCGGCCTAAGCACGGTATGGTTCAATCGTAAACAGGTCGTGCTGGTACAGCCTACGAGCCCGTACCGTGCTTGGGCCTGCACCTCGGCATGATTAGGGGTAGGCACGGCCCGTTTAGTTTGAAAAATAGCCGTTGGAGGCTTAAAAAAATTCAAAAAATTAGAAAAATCCTGAATTTTTTCCCTATAAATAGGTGGCTGCCAAAAATTTCTAATTTTTTTGTGCTAACGGGAGCCTCGCGGGCCATGCTTGGGCCGCCTCCCTGGCACGTGGGCCGGCACAGCTTGGCCCGTTTAGTAGTCGGGTCGAAACGGGTCGTGCCGGGCCGCCCATTTGGCCATCTCTACTTGGGAGTTAGGTAGCTTGGGTTGGCCTCTTCAAGACGATATCCGAACTACTTTTTGACCAGATAATCTAGAACCGTATCCGACAAAAAAATATCAGTATCCGATCCAATACTATCCGATCCGACATAATCCGTATCCGAAATTTATCCGAATCGGTCACAGACTATTCGATCCGTTTTCACCCTTAGCGACGGTCTTAAGGTATGTACAATAAGACTCTTAGTATGTTAACCTCAGCTTACTCTTAGTATGTTAACATCAGCTTTGTCCTATGTGGAAAAGTGAGAAAAGATGAGAGAAGATAGCTGACTCTTATTTAGTAGGAAGCATTGCACGGAAACATAGGTAGATTAGTTATGTACAAGAGATAAGAGACAATTAATGCACAACATTTAGAGTCAACCTTTAGATATAACTATTATACAAACTAGTTTTAATGTTTACTCTAAATACTCCCTCCGTTGATAAATATAAGGCGTATTTTGACTTTGCACAAGGATTAAGGTTGTGGTGAAATTAAGAAAGGCATGAGAGGAAATGACTTACATATCCCTCTTAATTGTCTTGGAAGATGAGAGATAATGAATAAATGCATACGGTTGAGAGAGAATAAATAGGGGTATAAGTGGAAAAGCTTATTAAATCTACATGCACGCCTTATATTTTTCAACAAGATCATTCAAACTGTAGGTCTTATATTTATCAACGGTGGAAGTAACGTAGATAGAAGACATAGTAAACAATTAACTTTATTATTGTATTTACCCTTACGAGGTTCACACCTATCATGCTGGTCGAAGCACGAAGCATGTGCCCCGGTGGAGATTCTTTGTGGTCTTCTTGACCGAGGTTCGCATTCTCGTTTCGCCACGATTTTGAGGTCTCGTGGTCAGGTTTCGCGATAAACCGCGCGAAAACCGCCTCAAATTCAAATTTGAAAATTTTGAACGCTACTCAAAACGTCTCAAGAAAACCGCTCGGTAATTGCGATGCTAAACCGCTCGGTAAGCGCGTTTATCACACAGCCTAAAATCGGTGGAAAATGAGGAAAAATGGGAAAAATGCAAAAAAGTGTTGTAAAATTGTAAAAAACAGAAAGGCTAAAATTGAGTGAACACATCAAAAAATACAAAATGATCTCTTCTAAATTTGGGAAAAATTCGACATGACCTTTGCTATATTTTAGACAATTGGAAGTTGTAAATTAGACATTTAGCACTAATATGTCAATTAATAATCTTTCATTACTGATACTACAATCACACAAGTGCGAAATAGGCATTTAAATAACCACATAGTAAAAACATTCGCAATTTCAAGATTACCATTCATGTGTCACCACCGTTTACATTGTAAATTGTAATACCTTTCAATTGAAAGCGTGGAGTAGGCATTACCATAGCTTTGTCATTCTTCCATTATCGCATAAATACCATGTTCGACCTACATGAACGGAATGTCAGTAAATATTTTGACTTGCAATGTACACTTGGTATAATATCAAGTTGCACTGAAATAAACATGCAAATGAAATGAATCATGCAAATGAAATATTACCTTCGGGGCTACGGGTAGTATTGTTACGTGTACACTTGGTTGGCCATATTGTATTCCTCGATAGACATCAAGGCCAATCCTCGTGTAGCTAGCAACTCCGCCTTATAATCGTGCCAGCTTTGCCCCGTCCATGTGCTTGTTGTTTGCCATTGTTGATACAACATGGTATAAAACTCAGGGTCCTACCACTCGTAGACCCATTGTGTGGGAGTTTGTGCATGAGCGTCGGGGATGGCGTAGTCATAGCTGCCATATGAGCTATGCCTCCGTGGCATCTCAGGGACGCCATAGGAGCTAGAGCTGAAGCCGTCCCTGGTGCGCGGCTATCACGTGGTGCGCGTCGCCTTTACCTTCCCTTCCCTTAATAGTTGTCCTCTGTGATTGAGGAGCGCCGTGATCTCTATCTGTGTTGCATGAGTGTCTGCGACTCTCCCGTAAATTCGATGGGTTGAGGATCTTCTGATTGGTGCGTGGCAGGTTTAGAGGTATTGTCGCCGCCATCGCCATCGGTGTCTGTCTTCGAACTGCTATCATTGGACTCTTGATATGTTGGGCTCTTAGGATCCGCACTCTCAGTGGAGTCATCACTCCCTACATCTGTTGTGTGTTTACCCTTTCCTTTGGAGGACGCTCTTCTTTTTGTTGCATCCTTTCTCGGAACTGATTGGTGCTTCCTTTTCCCTGTATGGGTGTCCCCGACTGTCTTTTCTGCCCATTCGGAGATAGTATTAGCCCCGGTGTCCTTTCTTAACTCAGTAGGGTGAACCGGATCTGTGATAAGCTGAGATGGAAGAGGGGTGTCACTCTCTGTGTCTTCCTCGTCAAGTAATGGTTCACCGTTGGATCTTCCTTTATCCATCCACAGTCGGATCTGGTTTGAATCATCACATAGCGTTAGCTCCATAAGCCGTTGGAATGGATCGTCTTCATCTGAACGCTTTTGATTTTCTCGCGGCTTGAATTGGCCGAAGGTTGTAGTTGGCGACACCACCTTATGTAGCTTCTTGTATGACAAAGGTTGCGGATTTTTGTGTGGATGAATGCAAATGTACTCCTATTGCGCTCACAACCACTAGAAGATGCACACTGTGACACGAGACGTACGGCAAACCGGTGTAGCGTGGGTGTGTCCGATCCGAACACATCCCACCAATGTCTTTGTAATTTAACGAATAAAATAGTTAGTCTTGACGAGAGTACCGTTACATTCGAGGCGGTGCAAGGAAAATACCAGGAATGTTTTGCCATCTTGTGCCATCCTCGCAGCTAGAGTCGATGAGAACGATCCAAGCTTCCTCCCGAAAATGTCTGCGTCTTGAAGAGCTTGCGCGCGCTATCGATGTCCTCGACAAGCGCTTCAAAGGCATCCCAAGATTTGGCAAGAAGGAGTTGGTCGTCTGCAGTAGCGTAGGTAGTCCGCGGGTTTAAAGCGGCGGTATGCGATGGGAAACAAAGCATGTCAATACAATATACAACATATGTACAATCGCAATATCTTGTGTTAGAAGGAAGAATATATTACCGACATTCATATAAGTGTTGCGCGTTAAGTCATCCATTCGTTTGTCCACCACGTCCATGTACATGTCTTTCGTGGCTGGAGACTCATAGAACAAACTGTCGTACTCCGATCGCACTATGGTGTACCGTAGAATTGTCTCGCTCAAAGTAGGTACCCTGTCCTGATCGGCGAATCGCAAGAAGGCGTACAACGGTTCCACGGACTTCACAACTGATCGAAGATTTTCCCACCAGTCCAAGCTTGAGAGGCAGCCATACACGTACCTCCCCTCGGTGTTATCAACAAAGCGAGAGTTTACAAATTCTTCGGCAGTCATCCATTGCATGAACTTGTCTTTGCGCCGAAGGAAACTGTCCAAGAACATATAGTTAGTGCCGAAACGAGTTGCATTCCACTTGACCAACTCGCCTCCAATATATTTCTTCATCATAGCATGTATCTTCGAATGATTATATATCCATCGAGAGATTTTTCTTGCACTCTCAATCACCGAGGTGTGATCTGGGAACTCTCCAATCTCCTTCAGCATCAAATTAATGGTATGGGCCACGCAAGGTCGCCACACTATGTTGCGATGGTGCCGTGCGATGAGCTTGCACGCTTTCTTATAGTTCGCACCATTATCTGTGACAATCTGCACCACATTTGACGGACCCACCTCGTTGACTACTGAAGATATTTCCTACATGACCAAACAAAATAAGGTACGACAATTACATTATGTGTACGTTAATTCAACTTCAGAAGAGTAAAAACAAAACCAATTACCTTGGTCAAGTACGAAGCATCTCGAGAGGCGCGGTGGCATTGTGGTTGTGGAAGAACATGGTACCATTACAATAAATCATGAAGTTTATTATACTCATGCGTGTCGGCCCGTCCCAAGAATCACACATGATTGTTACTCGTATGTAGACCAAAGGTCTTTGCATGAACTTTGCATAGCTCTCCTTAATTTACGCTTCATTAGCTTCTAAATATTTCCCATCAATATCTCGGCCATCGGGACGGGATACCCTACTACAAACGAAACATAAATGTTAGCTATGAATAGAGTACAACCGAGCGACTATTTTAAATCTCACTTACCGTATTTTTGTGTTTCCGAATGGCGCTGACGAAGTATGGACTATCTGCTTTCACCTGCGATACCAAAGAAATGGTACCATTTGGCCCACGCAGAATGGACATCTTTGCTTCCACCTTCCCTTCGTGTCCACGGATGGGTGTCAATCCTTGGTTGTCTTTGGGCATGGGCCACACCAATATTGTAATCCCCATCGCGGTGGTCTTTCTCATTGCGACGAACTCCAAACATCCTCGACAACGGTGAGGCGATCTCCTCCGGCTTTCTTGGAGGAGCCACCGCCATCGCCACCACCACGCTCATACCTCCCACCGCCGGCTTCTAAATTCCGCCTCCGTCCTAGAGGCGCCATGGCATCTTTGGAGTTGGGCCTCCTCATCAAGATCACCCGTGTACTCCGAGTACACACTTTGCCTCGGTGGAGAGTCTCCACCATTCTTCGCTTCTTTCCTCATCATCTCATCTCTCCCGCCCATCCTCTTCTCCTTCATTCTGCCTAGCTCACGCCGAAAGTACTCACGACGTCCGCAGAATTTTAGTGCAATGGACGACACCGTACCACATACCGCCAAGTGATGCTTGAATCGGTCGCACCACCTCCTTTCTTCTCTTTGAGACAAGATTTGCATCAAATCCAAAGACCCATCTTATCGCCATGCTCCCACACCATGCTCGGATTCGCCATCCGATAAAATAACATAATAAAAGTAAGCATATATAGAATTATCGCTACTTGAAAGCATACGTAAAAGTAAGCATCGTAGAATTATCCATTAGTGTTAAAATTGTTTCACGTGATCATCTCTCTGCTTTTGCTTCTTGCCTTGATGATTCACATCACCAAGTATATATATTGGTATTTGGCACCAAGCCACTAACTAGTGCCGATCGATTAGCTCATTACCATAGGTCCATAGCTAACAATACACAATTGGGAATTGTATAGCTAATAATACATACATAGCAAGATAGCACATTAATTGAAACTAAGTCATACAAAATTCATATATTCTAAACAATTAAACCGGTTCTTTTGTTTCTAGCCTCTAATAGCAAAAGCAAGAAGACCTCTAATCTAATGTTTCTAGCTTTTTACATTTACAAATGAAGTACATGAGTAACTCTACTAATGTACATTCAATGAATAACACATATCATCGGTATTATGCAAAACCGAACGAAATCTCTACAAAACCGAAGCGAAAAACTCACCTCAAATCTCGATTTTATTGGATCCTCGAAATCATGGCTCATGCAGAAACCAAGAAACCGCTCGGCTTTACACCGAACCGCTCGGTTTTAGATATTCTCCGCGGTTTTATGGCTTGCGGTGGCCGGAGCTCATTGAACGACCTCGGTCGGCAAGGAGAGCGAGTGGGAAAGTAAATCGGCAATTATTGTTTGCGAACCCTATCGGGCGTGCGTCGGCGGGAGGGGCAAGTTTTGTGTGCCTCGGTGGGCGGCCGCCACTTTGGGCGTGGAATGGGTGGCGGCCAAGAAGAACTTCGGCTGTGGGCTAAAAGCCCACAGCGCTTTTTTTTTTTTTTTTTGATTTTCTCAATTTCAAATAATTCAAATGGCTCAAAAAGATATCTAAAATTTGTTTTTTCATTAAATTTTCATACCAGACATCATAGATCAATTAATAATAATTTTAGGATTTTTTTGAATAATTTTTTCTAAATTTTTTGAAATTTTCAAATTTGAATTTCAAACCGGACGAAAAACCGACCGGCTCCACTTATCGTCTCGGCTCGAGATGGACGAAAATCGCGGTTTTCGCGCGAGAAACCGCGAAAACGTGAACCCTGCTGCTGACAAGGTGCTACATAGAAGAACGTCATCTCTCGCTGTTTCTGCTTTCTACTGCCGAATCAAAAAGTGTGCCAGGTTTATAATTTCGTTGGCGCTAGAACCAAATATGCACTGCGACGTCGGATTCCAAGCGCCAGCTAAGCACACGGACGTGCACCCCTCCACTCCCACGTGCGTCCACACACTCTCTCCTCCACCCCACCACGGCTCCAGGTCACCGCTCTGGCTTCCACTGGGCCCCACATCACAACCCCCGCGCCGGCCGACCGGCGGGCCCCACCGGCCACCGGCCGCGCGCTCACATGCGGGTCGTCCAAGTTCCGAGGCCCGAAAAAAAGCGCGAAAGAGTTAATAAATTTTAGTTTTAGGCGGTTTTTTCTGTCGCGGGAATAGGAATACTCCACTCTCTAGGTATAAATCTATCGACTACTTTTCCATTTCGATTCGTCTCCGCTCCTCTTATCCCTCCGCGGCTCCGCCCCTTTCCTCTCCTCTCCCCTCCTCCCAGGCTCCCACCACCAAAGAGGGAGACTTTCCCCAAAATTTCCTGCTCGGCGGATCGGACTCAGCGCAATCCATGTCGGTAAGGGCTGTTCTCTGCAAGCTTGGTTGTTTGTTTTTCCAGTGATTTTAAGTCGGTGTTTGATGGTGCCTAGATCGAGGTAAGCTGAAGCTCACCTTGTCCTGACTTTTCTTGGTTAAAAGTTGGAATCAAGATTTAGTCCTGTTAGTTGATTGGGAAATTTTGAATGGAAATTGGAGGGAGGTGGAGCCCTGATGCAGGGCAGAGGACTGCTGGTTGAGATGATTTTTGCCGGTTATGGGACCTAGGTGTAGAGAGAAAATTCGTTCGGCCTTTACTTAGACAGAAGTACAGAACTAGCGAGCAACCAAGGACACTTTATTCTCCATCTATGTGTAGGGAAGAGAGCTATCGATGATTGTTGATCCCATGTGACCTTTTGTTGATTGAGCGTGAGGTTGTCTTGTTAAAGCTGGGAGAGTTATGAGGCTAATGTAGAATCTGAGGCTGAGGTGGGGTGGGTTGAGATGATCTAGCAAGGTTGTTGACCCGTAGGGGAGGAGGTTCATTCGTTTTGTAGGTTTCTGATCATTCCTTGTCAGGTTAGGTTGGCCAATATCTATAAAATAAGGGGGTTGCTGATTGAACATGAAAACCGGGTTCCTGAACATTTTAAAAAACGCGATAGCTTTTTGCACAGAAGCAGAACCAACTAATAGTTATGCTTTGCCGCACCAAAGTTTTGTGATTGAAATTTCATGCTAGTCAACGTAACTGCAGAGCCATGTCAAACTGTTACTCAATAGAGCATGATACTAGGGGAGGCATGGTGCAAATACATGTTTAGCCTAGGATACTGTACTAAGGCCAAAACCAAAATTTATTAATTATACTCATTTAAAAAAGTATTATCTATTTTACAATTTACAGCATCATTGGTTTTTGTAAAATGTATTGGCTGCATCGCGGAATATCAGATTGCGTTTAAGAGCAGCACCGATGTGCTTCCGTTTTCTTCGCAGCATGTCCATTGTAATGGGGTTGTATTTGGAATATACCTTTGTTATGTTCTTAAGAGTTGTGGTAGGGCAGCTTATTAATCATCTCTACGGTGTGAACAATTCTTGTTCCATAGGTTATCAAATGAAACACATCAATAACTTCCAAAAATGCAGATGATACTACATGTCTGGTGAAATTAACTTAATATTTCCAGCCGAAGAGATCACTAAGTGAATGGTAATCTTTGTGCACTTTTGACCAATGTTTGTTTGTACTGTATTTAAGAAAAATACTTATATCATGCTATATTCACATTTTGCGTGTTGAATTCATGTTTTATCCATTGGTCTTCCATTGTTTTCTTTGTACTTTACTCAGTTCGTGCATTATTATGTATCATAAGTGCATCTTATATCCCAAATGAAAAAAAAACAAATAGAGCGGTTTGTACATCTTTCGTTTATTTATTTTTCCTTCTCAAAGTTTGCTTCTTCGAGTTCTAACACGTTATTGCATCTCATGGATGCTTCGCAAAAGCCTGTTTTTTCCCTTTCTAATAGAGCTCTTTTACATTGGATTAAAATCAATATAAGCCGTCCATTCCTTTGAATCTAATGGTTGAAATCAATTTAGATCTAGTTATACTACCATCTGCAATATTGGTAGTAAAATTCAGATAGGGGTAAAAGGGTAAAAAGTTCCGTCATACTATTTGTCCTCTACGGTAAAACACGTTCTGTGATCCTGATGAATGGCAGATGAATGGATAAGAAGCCTCTGAAGATCACTAGGTATTCGGTGAAATACAAAACCGTGAACGAATTAGGAAAAGTCTAAAATACCCCTGATGAATGGATAGGAAAAGTCTAAAATACCTGAGGAATGTATGGTTAGATTTGATTTCTACTTCCACTACTTACTACCTATGTTATCCACTGTAAATTTTTTCTTCTAATAAGGTAGTCAATTAGTCACACTTGATCTCTTCTTCATGTAACCAGAAAATACTAGAGAATTATACTCCCTCCGGTTGCAAAAGAAAGTCGTTTTGGTCATTGAGGGGGTCCCCAAAATGCTACTTTGACCATTCATTTCTATTGCAATATATTTATAAAACCTATTTTTTTAATATTATGAAATCATTTTTTGAGACAAATCTACATGTGTTATTTTCATGTGTCCAATCTAAATAGTCAAAAAAGATATTGATGGCCAAAGTTTATAATATTTGACTGCACGCGACCCATAATGACTTCCTTTTGTGACTGGAAGGAGTAATTGACAGCAATTGCTTGTGCACAATGTTTACAGTAGGACCTCGTTTGTTACTCTTATGTTTACAATTTGTACCATCTTAGAAAAAGGTGGATTCCTCCTTTGACATATATCATTGTACTTTCCTAGGAGGAGGCTGGCCGCCCTTTGCCCAAGTTTGGCGAATGGGATGTCAATGACCCAGCTTCCGCTGATGGATTCACAGTTATATTCAACAAAGCCAGAGATGAGAAAAAGGGCGGGAATGGGCAAGACACCGAATCACCTTGCAAAGACACTAGGACTGAGAGGGTGGAATCTTATGCCTCCAAGCCAAACTCAGTATGTGACATGACCCGGATCATTGCTGCTCTTTTAATTTCACCTGATGAAAATACAACACTATCTCTCACAATCATTAGCTTGCTACTTACCGTCAATCTCAATTGCTCATGTGCAGAAGAAATGGTTTTGCTGTGTGACATCCAGTCCTACGCAGTCTTGAGGAAGACAAGTGCGATGGGTTGCAAAAATACGGTCCTTTAATTTTGCTATATACATACTGTCCGTAAGACCTTGTAGAGATACCCCATACTAGTCGAGCCGTTGTGATGGGTATCTCTCGAAACTCTGGAAAGTGTGTATATATGTGGGAGTGTTATCAGACACGCATTTGGATAAGTGAATTTCTGATGTAACTTCAGTATTCTCTCTCTGTCACTTTTCGTGCTGTAGTCGTACTTCTGTGACATGAATGAATCTCACCTATTGGTATAACTGCAAATATCCAATCTTGCCTTGTGATTTCTGATGTACTTGGTTGTAAATTGTTGCTGAACTTGATCAAGCAAAGTTGGGGTTGTGCCATTGACCTAATTTGGTGGTGGAAAAGCCTCTCAATGGTTCGTTTTCTCAGGATATAGGGATTTCAATTTAATTTTCACAAGGTGCAGGTTTAATTTTAGGAATTTATTATGAAAATACAGTTCAATCTGTGTAGCTCAGAATTCTTAACAAGGATAAAGAATCTTTAAGAAGACATGAAGGACGATTAACGCTAAGATTATCTGGTAAATGGAGCTTCGTTCGGCGTTGGGATGGATTATGACAAATCTCGTTTGGTTTAGCCACCTTTAGATATTTGGATAGCTCCTTTTTTCATAATTAACTTGCGAACGGATAGATGAAATGTAAGAGGACGACTATTAAATAACATAATTTATCTAGCTTTAATCCAATTTCCTTACTAAATAGGGTAATACACTTTTCACAACTTCCTTATCGCAACAACCTCCAAAGTAAGCACTACACAACAATTGCAAACAGTGCCAATATAACGTACATACCTATTCTCCGTTGGCAAGTACTGTGTTGTTATGAAGCAAATTCTACTTCTCTAGGAATGAAGCTTTGTGTCTTGTCGAACCCTTTTTTTTCTTTGAGACTATCGAACTTGAAAGAGCGCCAAACGAATTGTCCTGCTACAATATCATTTCGATGCTGCTACCATCTCTCTGCTAGGATGAGCTGGGTCTAATTTCGTTTTAGTCATGGCCGAATCAGTGAACTTCTGGTCCAATGTGTGGAGCTTACTGGATCAGACTAGACCATTTGGTGATGTACATGTATGAGCTTCCTCAGTTTCTCACTCCTGAATCCCTGATGAGCTAGGGATGGCACATTAACAGCTTTGGAGAGTGCAAATTTGTACGTACAGCAAACCGATACTGCTTCTCTAAAAAAAGCGAACAGATACTACAGAGCCAAAAAAAGAAAAATATCTTGCAATGCTGTTCTCCGAGGAAACAAACAGGGTTAGTAGCTAACAGGTTGGCTTTGCTTGAAACAAAACATCACTACTACTCTTGGCTCCTTGCGCGTGCTTATCTCGATCTCAAATTCTCTGAGGCCATTGCCCATTGGTATTTGGTAGGCTGCAAGACAATACGTTCGATGCTATCTCCACACCATCGGTGGACTGGTCTATTTGGTAGGCTAGCAATTAGCAATATATCCACACCATTGTTTTAATCAAGTGCAGCTGTGAGCTTTGGTTCTTCTGGGCGTGAAGCGAGAGAAGAAGAGGAGAGATGGCCGCCGAGGAGTTGAGCCTGCTGGTGAACCTGCAGACCGAGATCTGGCATGTACCGCCGGAGCCGTAAATTTAGCATACCTCCATGGTAAATTCCAAGTTCGAATTTAAGTGTAGCATTCCACACTAAATTTTTGGAATGGATGAAATCTAGAGCTTTACTAAGAAAATTCAAATTTAATTTTTATTTGAGAAAAAATTGAAATTCTGACTAACTGTAAATTAAAACAAAATAGAAAAAGAAAAAGACAAAAGGTACTGTACACATCAAAATTATCCTTTTGGTTGGTCTTAATTACCTGTATTTCAATTTAAGCTTTGAAATTTGAAGGGCTACGCAACGCTCTATAAACAATCAAATTCTCTATTTTGTGGTTACCTGCAGCACGCTAAACTCGTGGACGTGATCAAGGCGATGACATGTGCCCCCAACACGCGCAGTGATTGCAACACATGGCCATCGCTCAGTCGAGCTCAAGCCCCTTCCTCACTTGCTCGCCCTCTTTCTCTACTCCGCCTGCATCCTCCCTTTCTCTGCTCAGCCCCCCATTCTCTTTCTTTGCTTGCATCTCTCTCTACTCTCATCCTCCATGGACAAATTCGCTTGACTCGCCGCTGCACTTGACCACCTCTGAACGCAGCTCCTCAAATTCATGCCCTCCTTGGTGCCACTCTCTCCACCGCCGCCATGGGCGATGCCGCTACGCCCATGAACATCTCCTATGACCACGCCTGGAAGGGAAGCTTTGAGTTTTGATCTATCCCTAGTTTTTTTTTCATTTGAAATTTTGAACCAAGCTGAAATTTCTTTTCCGTTCTCTCGGGAGTATATACATAGTCCCACTTCTAATATATTACTTAAAAGAATGTGTTATACTCTTTTCTCACTTCCAATATACTTCAATAATAATTTTAAGATACTCCAATGTGATTTGGTTGAAAAAATTTCATTGAAACCCTTTATTTTTGTAATATACCTTTTCCATATAAAAAAGGAGTATATACACAAAATTATGCTATAAAGAGAGGACTTTGATGAAATTTTCCATAAAAATCACTTTGGAGTATCTTATAATTATTATTAGAGTATGCTCAAAAGGATAAAGAGGTATAACAATATCATTTAAACAGTATATTAAATGTGGGAGTACATACTCCAGGAGTATGGACATTCTACTTCTGGGAGTAGTTACTCCAACCTCTAAAATACCACCTAAACAAATTTGAAATATTCCTTTATCACTTTGGGTACACTCATATACTAATTATAAAATACTCCAATGTGATCCACACGAAAAAGTTGCAAGGGAGTCCATGTTTTTTTATTGTATTTTGTAAATACATTCATATACGCGCATACATATGTAAATTGAGAGTTTTTATTGTCCTTGGGATGTACCACCAAATCACTCTTAAACTCTTGGTACCTGCACTTTAAACTTTTGGTACCGCTTAGTACCTATTAGTGCTAGCTCAATGAATAGCTTGATACCTCTCGAAGATGGTAAAAAACCTCATGTAAATTACTAGATATATCTTTTGAGAAATTTTTTACCACCCTTAGGAGGCACCAAACTCTATATTGAGCTAGTATCAAAAGGTATAAAAAATTTAAACAATAGAGGTGCTAAGAGGTACAAGAGTTTAAAGATAATTTAGTGATACCTCATGGTATCTCTAGAGCATGATAAAACTCTAGTCTATCAAATAAGACAAGATATATGGCCTAGTGAAGAATATACCCATTTCAAGTTGCCAAACATCACACTATTGTAGATTGACAAGGGAAATCGAGAGGATACAACATGGTCCTGAGTAGGGATGAAAATGGATCAAATACGGACGGATAATGGCTCCACCATATTTGTTTTCATATTTTTTCTTGGATGCGGATACGAATACAGATAACTCGGATATAAATATGAATACAAATAATATCGAATACATATACGGAGCAAATATGGTCACAAATATTTATCAAAACATGAAACCCCTTTAAATTGTACACGCAAAATGAACAAAAAAGTAACAAGTTTATTTGATCCAAACATTCATGAAGAACATGTAATGACCAAAAATTTGTATTCTTTGTTGAATTGTGTTTAAAATAATAAATTATGTATTTATGAGTTTTTATGCATTTTTAGCTACTTATTTAAAATATTTTCCTATTAAGGATGGAAGTGTTTGAATTTTTGAGAAAATTTAAAGATGATAAAATCTTCAAAATAATTTTGTTAAATGATAGATTGTGTCAGGAACTTTTCCAAAAAAATTTGTAATTTTTGGAGCTAGTTTGCTAATTTTAATAATTGAAATTTGAAGTGTGAATTAATTAAATTAGAACATGTTTTGAAATTCAGAATCTTTTTTGGGCCAAAAGTGTAACATTGACCCAGCCTGTGAGCATATCCGGATAATCGAGCCCATATATATCTGGATTATCCAGATCTGCATCCGTATTCGATAATATTGTGCTACCGAATCCATATCCATATCCGACATAAAAAATCCTTATTCATTTCAAATCCGATACTATCTAACAAATATCTAAGCCAATAGAATCCGTATCAAAAAATTGTCCGAAAAAGTCTAAAACTATCTGATTCATTTTCATCCCTAATCCTGTGTTCCTTATCAAAAGGGCCTAGCCTTGACCTACTGACCTGGCAAAATTATTACACACACATAGAATTGAAGAAGGGTAGAGGGATCTAGCTCGTTTGTTAAATAGTGTTGGCGTTGTACCATGCCGCGCCAGCCTGGCACAGACCCATCATGCTTCGTGCCTAAACTGTGCCGGGCCGAGACGGCCCGTCGTGCGTGCCATGCCGTGCTGGCCCAGCCCGGCTCACCTTTGGCGAGCCCAGGCATGACCCATTTATGCTTCATGCCTACTTTGTGCCTTGTCGGCCAAGGCCTGGCCCATTTGCACTATTGTGACGAGAGGAAAGGAGCCGAATACGAACAGAGCAGAGGCAATGGACACAATTGTTGGGGAAAAGAGAAATAAATTTTATCCTTCTTGAATAGGTATATAGTTACTGCCTCGTTAAAAACATTACACCCCGGTGTGGAGTACACCTGATAAGGAAAAGAGTATAGTAACTATGTACATATGCATAGACTACTCGAGGCCGAGATGGTCAAAGTCGGTTATCGCGCCCGTGATCTCTGGATCCTTGGTCTGATGTTGTGTCCTTTCATCTGCATGCTCCCAGTCTTTGAGGCATGTAATTGCCTCAACCATCTCAGGTCTAAGAGAGGACCTCCTCGGCTCAAGTATCCTCCCCACCAAATTGAAAGTGGCTTCCGACGAGACAATGGACGCTGGAACCACAGGTACGTCCCGTGTAAAATACGATAGCATGGGGTAAATAAGTTGGTGATTCTTCCACCACAAAAGCGAGCTGAGTCGATTGTCCTTGTCCATGTCAAACTCACTCTCCACGAAAGGCGTCTCGAGGTAGTGGTTGATCTCTACTCGTGGATTCCATTGCGACCTACTCGATGCTTCGGAAGATGAACTAGACGTCTTGCCTTTTAGCTTTTTCCATATGTTTCAAGCGGTCGAACTACCTCGTGCTTGTTGTGTTGTTGAGATAGATCTTCTTGCTTCACTTCTACTGCCAAATTTTTCGTAATATTTATCAAAAACTCTGAAAAACTCATTATAAACATGAGTATAGGCCTCAGAAAAATCAAGATTGAATGCTTTACCTATTCCCTCGAAGGCGCCCTACAAATCAGTTAATTTTCTTCGAGGATCCAAAATAGTAGCAAAACAGTAGAGATCTGGAATAGCTTGAAAATATTTTAAATTTTTTTCTCAATTGATTCTATAATGTGCTGTGAAATATCATTATCTCTATTTTCTTTGAAACTGATAGCAATAGTCCAAAGCCACTCGATTACTAAGCAAGAAGTTGGGTAGTACACATCAGATAACATATTGGTTGCATTGTAAAAAATTTCTAAAAATTGACGAAAATGATGGGCAACTTCCCAATCCACATCATGAACCAACAACTTACCATTATTGCAATTGACAAAGACGGTGATAATGTGCTCGTAGTCCTTGCACCGCTCTAGCATAGTATACGTAGAGTTCCATCTAACCTTCATATCAAGGTTAAGGCCCTGTTTGTTTCGGCTTTTTCATCGGCTTAAAAGCAAAAAAGGCAAAGCCGAAACAAACGACTGGCTTTTAAGCCGGGCTTAAAAAAAGCCTAAAGCCTCCATATAACTATAAGCCAAAAGCCAGGTGAGAGGTGCTTTTTGGGCTTTTCTGGGATGAAATAACCCTTTGCCACTGGAAGTCTAAAAAATTATCCACCAAATGCCATCGTATATAAACTCAAGAATCCTTCTCCCATCTCCTCATTTATCGTCCTCTCCTCTCTCTTTCCCTATGCGACATGCCTTCTCCCTCCACCGCTCCGGTCTCTGCCCCAGCCTCCTTCCTCCTCCGCTGACCCAGATCCGGCGCGATCGGGTTGAGGCGGTCGGTCCAGAGCTTGGAGCGGCGGGAGGCTACAGGGTCCGGGCGTGGCGCAGGTGGAGCCGAACAAATCCAGCCATAGCGCGGCGGGAGGCGATCAGATTCGGTGTGGCACGGGTGGAGGCGGTCGGACCCGAGGGTGGAACGGCGGGAGGCGGCCAGATCAAAAAGCTACACCATCAAACCCATCAAAAAGCTAGGATGCCAAACAACATGTTTTGGATTAAAAGCAGATAGCTTAAAAGCTCGTTAGGCCAAAAAAAACTAGCTTTAAGCCAAAAGCCAAAAATCCTAAGCCGAAACAAACAGGGCCTAAATCTTCTTGGTAGCTTATTATTGGCCCTATAGTATTTCGAGAACTGGGCAAACCTTATAGTCGAACCTATAACGAAATTGATAGCATCGCGTATATTGTTTAAACTAGGTTTCATTATATCCAAACCTGCCTGCACAACGAGATTAATGGTGTAGCATACACATCTCTGGTGGAGTACGAAACCTCCAACATAAGTCTGTAGGTGCGGTGAGAGATGTTCCATGGCCGTCGTGTTAGCTGATGCATTGCCAAGAGTGATGAAAATAATTCTATTTTCTATGTTAAAGTCAGCAAATAACCTCAAGTACACGGTTAGTACAACCTTTCCGGTGTGTGCCTCATCGAATGGACTAAACCCTATGATCCTTTTATTTAGGACGTAGTTATCATCCAAGTAATGTGTGACAACGCTAAGATAGGCTGCTCTTTGGTGGGAGGAAGTCCATATATCTGATGTCAAGGCAAAGGAATAACTAACTCTCGTGAAGGCCTGTTTCAACATTGCTAGTTTATTTATATACATTGCATATATGTTACGTGTAGTTGTTCTTCTACTAACGTGTTGGTATTGTGGGTAAAAACCACGTTGCACCATCCTTTCAAAACTAGAGCTCTCACCCATTCTAAGTGGAAGATCCTCCGTAACTATGCAACGTGCAATTTCATCTCTAGCTACATCGGCGTTGTATACCCATATACTTACCGAACCATCGGTGTTGCAATTGAGCTGTGTCTAGATGCCCACACCTGGTCTCTGCCTTGCCGATATCTTTTTCAAGTATGCCTCCGCGTGTCGCTTGAGATGACCTATTCCTCCACATGCATGTGCAGATAATTTAGATTGACAATATTTACAAATAGCATACACTACCTCATGCCTGTCC
This sequence comes from Otatea glauca, assembly GCA_036346275.1. Classification (NCBI taxonomy): domain Eukaryota; kingdom Viridiplantae; phylum Streptophyta; class Magnoliopsida; order Poales; family Poaceae; genus Otatea; species Otatea glauca. Next base: position 31,094,122 of record CM070716.1, on the reverse strand, counting down.
ATAATTTTGACGGTTCTATCCATATGTTGCCAGCATCACGTCCGTCGACTGCCGGATATGGACCCCATCCTGAATGCACCGATGTAGCGCCATCATAGCTCGATATGGATACCGACGCCCGTACCTCGGGAATGTAAGAGGTATCCTTGATACCGTACGTATCGTTCAAATGATGGTCATCCAAGGCATAGTCTACCATACTGGGGGAGAGTTGGCATGGATCGATCTCTTGATCCCGATGAGGGGGACTTGGAGAGCAAGGGCGTGCTCTCCTACTCTTGCTCTTACCAAATATTTTGTTTCATGGCGAGAGAGCAAAAAAAGAGAGCAAATAGATAGTAAACAGAGCGAACAAATGAGAAAACAAGTGGATGTGCTAAGCACATGAGAGAGTGAGGGAGATATGCTAAAGTGCTGAATAAATGGGAGCTCTCAAGCTGATTTTATAGCGATTAGCGAGCAAATGACTGTAGAAATGCCAGTTGCAATCAGGCGTGGCCACGCAGAATGGACGTTAAAATTAACTTTATTTTTTTTCACACGTCACATCACTGTCATTTCTGTCATTCGCTGAACGTTGCGGGAGAGAAAAATATGAAAATTGAACGAATCGTGTACGGCGTGCCTGGCCTTTTCCCTCCTGAAAAAATTGTGCACTGGTCCTGCGGTCCTGCCCCCATCTCTCTCTCTCCCCTCAACCCCCTCCCTTTCTTTTCCCTCTCTCTCGTCTCTCTCTCCCCTGCTCGGCTCTCTAGCTCTCGGTCACCCTGCTCTGGCCGGCACCACCGCCTTCCTCCTCCCTCCCCACCACGATAGCCATGGCGAGGCAACACTGCGACTGAGGCTGCGCGACATGGGTGGCGAGGTGGGTGAGGTGCAGGAGGCGAGGCAATGCGGTGGGCGCTGTAGGTGAGGAAAGGTGAGGCCGCGCGGTGCGGGAGACAAGGCGACGTAGCAGGGGAGGCGGCTGGGTCACGGGGCGTGGGCACCGGAAATATGAATCGAACCTCACTCGTGCGTTGGACTTAGAGGTGACACCCATATTTCACTTAAGTGTATGCTCACTGCCACCACTAGTCCCGAGCACAGAGCATTAATCTGATAGCCCTCACTCAAACAAATATGAGCCACCTAGTTGCACCGTACACACTTATGCAACCAAGAGAGTTCCGATTCTTTTCCGAATAACCATACCGGGATTGAAACCAACCCTTCCGGGCATAACACACGTGGCCATCTCAGGACCACAGTATCGCCCACACCCACCGAGGGGTGTGCATCGCAATAGGTAAGGAACGACGGTCGCACGTGTCCACGCGTCAGGCAGTTGAGAGCAATTCCGGGTACCCAGATATGTGACCGGCGCTAGTTCCCAAGATCAACGCCTAGCACCTACATATCCTGCATTCGATATGCATAATCACCCATACATACATGACTAAGTATTTGACATAGCATAAATTCAATCTAGAAGCTATTACAACTACTTAATATTACAAGTATGTGGTCAACCGGTCAAATATTACACTCAAAATTAGATCGCAGTGGAAATTAAACTTAAAGAAAAAATAGTATAGTGGTATGCCCATCCATAATCCCATAGGCAACCGACTAGGAAGATCCCTAGTTCATCCATCCAAATAGTGGTCGGACCCCGGTGCAAAGTACGAAGCATTGGGGATTTCTTCCGTACCTTCGTCTATATATTATGAATTAAGCAACGGTAAGTACACGTATGTACTCGCAAGACTTTAGTGTATGGAAATGAAATAATGCAAGGTTAGTCCAAGGATGACAAGACACTATACTAAGTCTCATTTTCAGCATAAAGCATATTTTATTTATAAGTGAGCAGTTTATCAAACGTAACGAAATTTAAAAGAGCATTTGATACGAAGGTAATAACAATAAGTAAACTTCAATATCATTATTTCACAGCACTGCTTGGCCATGAACAACGAGTAAACGCAGCCAACTTTACTAAAAAATTTACCAACCCCGTACAACACCGTTTCCAAAGATTTCGCAAAAACAACACTATACTTGAAATATTTCCCTGAGTTGCTCATGACCGCGAGCACGGCTAATTAATTAGATTTAATTCTCTGCAGAGAGTGTACACTTTACCCATATGACACATTCTAGAAATCATGTTAACCATGCCTCGCGATACCTACAGTACCCGATTTGCTAGATTGTGATGAAACCGTTCAACTAGCTAAAGCCTAACCTTGCACAGCCCCAGTGATGACAAACCCTTGCCATGGTCTAGAAATTCAGACCCGTACACACAATACTAATGATGGTTTACACCCCATCATGTCCTTTCCCTATGGCAAGGCATACACCGTTATATTCGAATGCTTTAACCCCAACACCTTGGTGAAGAGAGCACCTACGAGCAACACCGTATCCCGGAGTGCCCTTACTACTTCGGATTACCAAAATGCAAGGTTAAACTTCAGCTAATCTACTAGGTTAAGGCTTTCCCATACTAGCACATATGGTTGCACTATTTTTGAATGACCATGTGGAGGTCTACCCATGTTGGTGATGAGTATTTGACTAAATTTGAGTTTGGTATGCTCTAATTTGAGTTTGATTTGAATTGAATTTTCAAATTGAAGCAATTTGAGTTTTGTCTGACGAGCGGCTCTACCGACCTCGAGTAACGCCCTGCCGACTTGTGGTCGAACGACTCGAGTAGAATGGTAGTAGCTAAGTATCGAGTCAAAATTTTGCTGGGTCGAGCGCCCTGTCGTCAGCTCAACTCGAGTCCTTAGTCTAACCAATTGTTACTCAATATCGTTTTATCGACTTGGTTCCATGATCGATCGAGTTGGACATGAGGTCGATAGACTTGGTATCGAGTTGAACATGTGGTCGATAACTCGATGAAGTCGATACGGTGGTCGAGTTACCACTCGATGAAGTCGATACAGTGGTCGGTAGTGCCGACTTATTGAACGATGTGAGATTCGATTCTCGCAATTGGATATTTATTGCATATCTTTGTTGGACATTGTATGTGATGGGTTTTCCTTGTTTTTGATGGTTGCAGTACGACAGTGCTAGGTCATGGTGAGGCGAAGGATGATCGGGACTAGGCGAGGTGCGGCGGAGGTCCAGACGGTCGAAGATCGTCGGAGGAGGATCGGAGATGGAGTTGCTGCGAACCTAGAAGACAAGGAATAGTTGAGATACTAGCTAGGAGCTAATCGAATCAGGGAGGGCCGTCGGATCGCAGTCTAGGTGATAGAGTAGCAGGTATAGTTAGTATGGCTGTATGTGGGAGTCATTCCTAGTTTTTGATGGTCATCCTTAGTGTAGAAGGAACTCATCCTAGGGTGGAGGGTGACTCAAGAGTAGTATAAATAGAGGAGGAGGGGTAGCCTTCCTCCTCTTGAAGGTTTTAGAGATTTGGCTCCTTTGAGCTTTTTGCCCACTTTAATGTGAGGATTTTTAAACCTCCCTTCCAGAAATACAAATTATTTTCTCTTATTCTTGAATTTACTTTACGCATTTAAATTCAGCATTTAAATTGTGCTCTTACATTCTTGCAAACTTCTACATGCTTTTGGATTTGCCTCATCTCCTTCTACATGCTTTTGATTTCTGTGCCAAGGATGTTGATTGATGAATCTCCTTCCTATCTTACCTCAATCATCTAGGCAATCCATGAGTTTTTCTTGCAAGAAACCGATCTTGTGTGCTTGAGTGAATCATTCTTCTAGATCATGTTTGAGGGGTTTTGAACTTGTGTTCTTCCTTGCTGTGACATGTGGGAGGTTATCCAAGATCATCTTGATCATCAAAATTCCATGAGCAAGTCTAAGATCAAGTTCTCGAGTTTTGCTCAAACTTGGTGTGTTCTTCCTTCAAAGAGAAAAAGGTCAGAATTTTGACAACAATCCTTGCGATTGAAGGTTGGAATAAGTTCCTGACATCCTTAGGATCACATCTACCAAGTTTCACGAGTTTTTGTCTAGTTGATCAAAAGATTCTTCAGATTAACTTTTGGGTTCGTGCTGTTCTTGGCTCTATTCTTCCTGCTATTCTTATGCCTGTTGTCGGGACCCGAATATGTAAATCTGGACCCTCTGTGTATTCCGCACTAGTCCAGGATCACGCTAGTGCACACAGGCTCAACATTGATGAATATCACAATCATACTTAATGGTAACATAATAAAGACTTCATCAATATTAAATATAACTGTTCGATGACCTTATGGTCAACCTTACATGAATACGCCTCGCAGGGCTATGACTGAAAGTAAATAAATATTAGTGGGAATAAACACAAGCGTAGAAAACCCTTCAATCTACCACAGGCAACTAACAAGGTTTGCACCCTAGTTATTCGCCTCTTCCAGATACTCTTCCTCAAAAGCAGGCATTGCTTCTTCTCTAACTGGTGATATTTTGTTGTAAGGGGGTGAGTACATAAAGCACTCAAGTTGCGCATAGAATGCAAGTATAATATACTATATGCACGGCTTAATACAAAGGATAGGCTGACATGGTTAATTTGCATAAACAACATTCATAAAAGAATAGCATAAATAGAGTGAAAGACAATAAAACAAATAATAACAATAATACATTTTCCATTTGTTTTCAAATAACCAACTCACAACCTTATTCCATATTTCACATCCATACCCACAATTGTTTTTAATAAAATCTAACCCTTGACTGTAATCACCGAGCAATGCTTAATACCGCGAGCACAGCTATTCGAATAGGTTTTACACTCTGCAGAGGTTACACACTTTACCCACAAGATACAACCATACACCACAAAGGCGAGTGATTATAACAAAGCCTTTCCAATGCCTATCTAAACCCAATACTATCTGTTAAGGTTTCAATACTAGTGGGACTGGTTACCACATCCAGGGCCCCCCTCTTGCGCCATGTGAGCACAGCTGTGCGAGGAGTGATTACCACTACCCGGGACTCACACCACCACAAATAGTACAAAAGTTTAGACTCAACAAATTAATCAGCTAGGTCTGTCCCATAACAGAAATGTGGTTGTATGAATGACTCAGTTCAAATTCTTGCAAGGTTAAGTCCTTAATTGACCAAGGCAAGACTAACTAAAAGTCATCATGTAACATCCCAAAATTTAGTTTAATTAAGTTTTTATTGCTTAAAAGTGCATTTGTGATTTTCTGGAATTTATTTGGATTTTTCTAGATTTAATTGAATTAATTCCTATTTCAAGTTTATTGTCTTTTATTTAAATCTATTCAAATCTATGCAAAGTTAAAATAAAGTTTTGCCAAAAATATTTTAGTTGAGTCCAGAATGTCTCAAAGTATTTCTGAGATTTTTCTTGGATTTTTCCTGATTATTTTATTGCCTAAAACAAATTAAATGAATTTCTGGAATTATTTTAAATGAAAAAACCTTTTGAAAAACCTCTGAACAGTAATGGGCTCGGCCCGTGTACTGTGCGCGCGTGGCCCATTTGGCCCATCTCGGGTAAACCCTAGGGCGATTGAATCTGCGCCGTTGGATCAAGATCGAGCGGGTGAGATCAAGTCGCACTGGCCGGGACTCGGGAATCTTCGCCGTTGGAAAGAATCGTGGCGGCTAAGATCCGATCTTGGTGCGAGATCGTAACCGTTGGGGCGTGATCGAACGGCTGAGGGTTGTCGTCTCCGATGCGAACTCGGAGTCCGCCGTCGACACGACTTCGCCGCCGGGGAAAACCTAGGGTTCCGTTTTTAGCGCGTTTGCCGAGGCTATAAAAGGAGGGGGTAGCGCCCGAGGTTGCGCTCTTTGGTCGGTAAGGTTTCGCGAGCCGCCGTCCACGCACCCGCAGGAGCTCGCCGAGTTGGAAGCGCAGACGCCTCGGTTTCGCTCGGTTTCTTCGCCGCCGTTGGGTCTCCGCCGCTTGGAGCCATCTTCGGTTCGCCGGACCACGCCGCGTAACCAGCAGCGCCTTGTCACCGAGTCACGCCAAACGCCGCCGCTTTGGTCTTCGCTTCAAGTCCGGAAGACCTCGCCGCCGCTAGCCATCGTCGGGTTCGGAAGCTTTGAGCCGCTGGATTAGATCTGTTGGTGGTGCGTTGCCGTTGTGCGTGAACGCCGACCGTCCGATCATGTTTCGTGGGTCGACGAGCCGCACGTGGGACCAATCGATCGCAACGCGCGTCGGGCGTGGTGCCGAGGCGCCGTGGGCCGAAGTTCACCGTGGACTCGCTGCGTTGTAGACCCGCCTATGCACCGAGACACGCGTCGCCGCTTGATTGGTCGGCGCTGTGGCTGACGCCACGCGACGCCATAAATCGGTTTTCGTAATAAAAATAAATCTGTTAATTTCGAATTTCGATTTTCGATTTCATATTTATTTCAAACTTCAAAAGGCTATATCTTTTGCAATTTAACTCGAATTGAGTGATTCCAGTTTCTAAAAATTTGTAAAATTGAGATCTATTTAATGGTGAATTTGATTTGATTTTTGGAGTTCATTTGCTCTCTGTTTTGGCATTTATTTGCTTTTCTTCTTCGGTACGCGTAGACGTTGAATTGTGTGCACTTTGGAGGAAGATCCAAAGAAATCAAGAGCAATCTTCGATCAAGATCAGGACCTATTCCAAGGCAAGTTGTGCTTTGATCATGTTGAACCCATGTTTATAAAATTGCTATATTTGTTTTACCCTATTATATATGTTTCAAATATACAATTGTTTCAAACTAGATTGGGCTTAGCTAATATACCAGATTGATCTATACCCTACCTTGTCATTGTATGCCATGATCCATTGTCACCCTAGATTGGTTTAATATAGTTGATTAGTAATTATGATCAACATTGGAGGTTTAGACCGTATTAGTTGCTTAGCCTTGCCACGTCATCACATGTGTCAGAATCATTGATAATTAATCTTGATTAATGGAATATGGAACAATGTTATGAACTTGTGTGTCATGTGGGATCACACGATGAGATTGAGTTGTTGTGGCGAGTCATGTCACGCAACGATGTTGAATTGTTGATGGCACGTGGTGCTTGGTAATCAACTGGGTGACAATCATTTAGATTGGGGCAAGTGGCAAGGGGCGAGGAGGCCAAGGTGGGCCCGATGGGCAGATGGTATGTGGATGTCTTGCCCTGATCATTCCAAGGACTCAACCTTGCAAGCTTTTGACCTGAGTTAATCATGCAACCACATGTCTGGTATGGGCCAGCCTAGCTGAGTAATTTGCAATGTCTTAATTTTGGTACTACCGTGGTCGGTGTGAGTTCCCGAGTTATGGAGTAATTCACATGGCGCAAGAGGGGGGCCCTGGATGTGGTAACCAGTCCCACCAGTGTTGAATCCTTAGCGGGTAGTATCGGGTTAAGCCAGAGCATTGTAAAGGCTTTGTTATAATCACTCGCCTTGGTGGTGTTTGGTTGTATCACGTGGGTAAAGTGCATAACCTCTGCATGAGTGTGAAACTATTCGGATAGCCGTGCTCGCTGTATTGAGCAATGCTCGGAATTACAGATTAAGGGTTAGCTTAATTAATTGGACAACATGGTTGGGATGGCGGAATGCCATATGGAAGATGGAATTTGACTTAGGATTGGAAACTTGGTTTACTTGAGAAATCCTGAATTTATTTACTATTGTTATTTGTTGTACATTCTTTACAATCTATTTATCAGATTTGTTCAATAATGCTTGCTTATTGCAAAATAGCCATGATAGCCTATCCATCGGAATAAGCCTTACATATAGATACATAGAATTGCATTCATGCACAACTTGTTGAGTGCTTAAGTACTCACCCTTGCCAAACAACAATAATCAACAGTTGAGGAATCTACACTGTGTTGGAAGATGAAGTCCGGAAGACACGAGTCATTAGGGTCCGAGCCTTGTCGGTTGCTCTGGTGAACGATGAGCTATCTACGCTTCTACTTTCCACGCTTAATTATTAGTTTATATTCTCGCCTTGCCTGCGTGGCTTAATAATGTAAGTTGGTCATAAGATCATACCTTTAGTTATATCAATGAATGAACTATTATTCTGTTATCGTTGAGTATGATGTGATATGTACCAATGTTGAGCTGTGTGCACTAGCGTTGATCCTGGGACTAGTGCGGTGAACACAGTGGGTTCGAATCAGTGGATTCGGGTCCTTACACATCATAACCATGAACCAACTATTATCATAGAAAGCAATGCGACCGCCCAAGTGCCACATTGGCCCACCACAGATACATGCCACTTGCCTCAGTCTAAATCATTTTACCACCCTAGTTGATTACCATGCACCACATGCCATCAACAACAACACATTGTGTGACAACATCCGACACACAAGTTAATAAACATGTTCCATAATCATTAAGTAAGATTAGCCATTTTTACATAAAGTGATGACTCGTTGCACAACTAAGCATTCTACTTGCATTCTAACCAACCACATTGGCAATTATAGCTACCAATTAGTATTAAACCATTCTAGGGTGACAAATGAAATACGACATACAACATAGCAAGGTGGATGTAACTCAAAGTGGACAATAACTATTCCCAACATATTTGAAACAACGATACTTGAATTAATATGCAATACTTTGAATCAATATAATATTTAAAGCATAGGTTCAACATGATCAAAGCAAACTTTCCTTCAAACAGCTCTGACTCCTGCTCTAGACCTTGCTCGGGTGCTGCCACCTCAACCACAAACTCACCAGGCAACTTGACGTCTACGCGTAACGAGCGAGAAAGCAATAAATAGAAAATATAGAGAGCAAGATCAACTCCAAAAATTAAATAAAATTCACCATTAAATAGAGCATGATTTTACAAATTTTTAGAAACTAGAATCACCTCAATCGGAGTTCAAATGCAAACGATATAGCTATTCAAAGTTTAGAATAAAAGGTAATTCTAAAAATAGAAAAACCGAATTGCTTTTACACTGAAAAATAGCATTTATGATGTCATGTTGATGTCAGCACCGAATATGATTTACGGCTAATTATTTTTCTAAAGAAAAATGATTTATGACATCACGCTAACGTCAGTGGACACGTGGCCCCATCGGTGCTGACACGCGGCACAACCACGGTGCGACATGTGTCACCGGTGTATGGACTCGGTCCATGGCAGGCGCTAGTCTACGGTGGACCGGCAGCACTGTGCCCATGCACCGGCTGACGCAAGCACACACGTGGTACCATTGGATGAATGACACGTGGCACAGATTCAACGGACGCGATTAAACACGCAGCGGCGATGATCTCGACCATTCATTTCAGATCGGACGATGGAGGTCAAAGGTGATGACTTCAGTGAAACCGGCGGCGATGCCTCGGTTTCTGCACGACACGCGTCAGCACGAGACTGGCTTGGCGCGCGGTGCGATCTCAACTGTTCGGTTTGAATCCAACGGCCTAGATCTGACGACACAGCGGCACATGCGGGGACACGTGGCACAATCTGCACCGATCGGCGGGGATCCAATGGCGACGGCAGGTGGAGCAATAGATGAGGACGCGGCGAGATTTGAGCCGCACAATTAAGATCTAACTGCTAAGGTTGACGGAGCTATTTACTGTAGACATGGCGACGTGGCTTGATCCTTACTGCTGGTTGCAGATCCAACGATCCTCAAGCTTCGGTGCTCGGCGATGGTGTGTGGTAGTGAAGGCTTGCCGGAGACGAGGACAATGACATGGCCGACGGTGCTAGAAAGCTTCTCTGACGATGCTTTCTGATGAGATCGACACGGCTTGGCAAATGCAGTCCACCGGTGCCCCTATCGACGGCGGAAGCGGACCGACAGCGGCAGCACAGAGCGCAACTATGGAGAGCTTTTGTGGGTGAACGGCGGTGGCTCGGGATGCGCGCGATAGGGCTACGGGTTTGACTCTACGTGCGCGACACAGGGGTGGCGGTGGCACATTAAATAGGGCCCTTGGCTTCCGTGTAGGGCGCGAAAACCAAAACAGAATAGGTGACGGTTGCAGGGATTCGATCCGAATACGGTGAGCCGACATGGCGCAATCACGAGCGTCCACACGGATCCGATCGGACGGCTAGCAGCAAGCGGCGGCGCAGCACGATCACAGCCGTTGGATCAAAATTCAACGGTCGCACGGCTTGGGTTTGGTGGGGCAGGCTGCGAGGGCTGGACTGCGCGAAGAAATGGGCCGCACCGGAGGAGTTTCAACCCAAAGACTATTCATCCGATTTTTTAAACTATTTCTAATTAAAATAATTTAGATAAATAGATAAAGCCAAAATACATAGAAAAAAATACCAGGAAAATCCTAAAAAATTCCAGAAAATACTTTGGGACGTTTGGAACTTAAATAAAATATTTTTTTAAAAAGGACATCCATATTTTTCACTAGATAAATAAAAGATAGCAAAAGGCTTTATTCAAAATTTCAAAATGAATTAAATAAAATCTCAAAAATTCAATAACAAAGAAAAATCATATTAAATCCAATAAAAGAAAAATTTAGGATGTTACACCTGGTCTAACCACCCTTTGTGCAGTCATACCGGATTTTGGTGCTACCGGATTCAACCCGGTCATAGTGGACTTGCAGGAAGCTTTTTGATTGAATTGTCTGTGGGCTTGGTTGGATCATTTTGAGTGGGGGAAATTTTTATTTGGGATTATTCACCCCCCTCTGATCGCAATTTCAGTCCATCAATTGGTATCAGAGGCGGTTTTGCTCTTACATAGATCTTGAGCGGTCTCAAGAGCCATGGCGATGGCCAAATATTCCACCAAGCCTCCTATCTTTTCTGGAGTTGATTTTCCCTTCTGGAAGTCGAGAATGGAGTCTTGCATCACTGCTCAGGGCTTCCTGATTTGGTAGAAGGTGAAGCTCCCGTATGAGGTTCCTGCCGATGAAAATGTCATGGCTGGCAATATGGCAGACGTTGAGGCGAATGCTAAAGCAAGAAACAATCTAATAAAGGGCCTTAGCCATAGTGAGTACAACAGGATCTCTCACCTTTGATCCGATCACCAGATTTGGGTGACCCTCAATGCTTACCATGAGGTGTCGGGACCCGATTCTGAGAATCTGGACCCTCTGTGTATTCTGTGCCAGTCCAAGATCATGCTAGCACACACAGTCATTACAGGGTTGAACATCACAGACGATCACAACGATACAATAATAAATAGTGCAAACATTTATATAAACTGAGTTGTACGACCTTATGGTCTCCTTTACATAAGATCAGCCACGCAGGGCTTACATTATCAGAGTAAACAAAAGATAATAGCGAAAAACAAAATAAACTTCGTGGAACCATCAATTTGCCACAGGCAACAGACTGGGCTTGCTCCCTAGTTGTTCGGCTCTTCGATGAACTCCTCCTCCCATGCTGGCGTTGACTCCTCCACTGATGTTGTATTGATAAGCAAGGGGGGGGGGTGAGTACTCAAGGTACTCCACAAGTAATGCACAGAATGCAGTACTATTACTATATGCAAGGCTTATTCCAAAGAATTGGTTTATTTGGTTCTTTGGCATCAAACATCATTTTTAAACTAATATCTTATTCAGATTAAAAGCAGTGGAACAACTATAATTAGTACTAAGTTCTGCAAATGGTTTTTCTTCATAAAAACTCAGCACACGGCCTTAATCAATTCATTTTCAACACTGACACACAGCCACCCTTTCCACATTTTATTTTTGAAGATATAACCCTTGAGTGTAATCCCCGAGCATTGCTCAATGCCGCGAGCACGGCTATTCGAATAGATTTTACACTCTGCAGAGGTTGTACACTTTACCCACAAGATATAGTCGCTCACCACACAGGTGATTGCCCGTAACAAGGCCTTTCAGGAACCTCTACCTTAACCAATGAACCTCTCCGGTATTGCCTTCACTATCACTCCCCTCACACAGAGCCGCAGTATAGGACAGGCCAACACCGTTGGATGGGCACCAAGCCGTAGCACAGGTACGCTCCCGCACACAGATACACCCCTGTGTACTGTCACCCTGAGGTTTCAGAGGAAAGATATCAGAACCCTAATCAACTAGGTCTGTCCTATACCATACATGTGGTTGTACGGTTGACTCAGATCAAAGACTTGCAAGGTGAAGTCCTTAGCTGACCAAGGCAAGACTTCCTTCTCTCAACGGTGGCACACAGCCCAATGTGACACACAGACTCACACACTCAACAACCCATAGCCACCCAGGCCCACCTGGCACAAAGCCTCTTGCCACTTGCCCCAGTCTAAATCATTTCCCACCCAGTTGATTATTGTGCAACACATGCCAACAATAACTCAACATCGGTACAAAACTACATTGGTCTCCATACTTCAATATCATCACGTAGCATCATCACATCATTTTCAAATACATTCCATATTTCATTAATCAACATTAATATGTTTTCCAAAAGGTCATTCATGACCCGTGGTAGGGCTAAGCATCTAATCACGGTCTAGCCTTCCTCGTGTTGGCATCATATTAACATCCAACCAATACAAGCAATCCTAGGGTGACAATGATTTCAGGGCACACAAATAATAATTTCAAGTTGGCAATAACAATATGGGTTGATTAACTACATTACCCAAATTAATTTAAATTCATTTTTAATTAATTTAGCATGCATAATTTCAAAGCAAAATACATTTAAAAACTGGGATCAAAATGGTCAAAGCATCACTTGCATTCAAAGAGTTGCTGGTCGTGTTCCAAAGCTTGATCTTGAGTTATGAACTCTTCCTCGAAACTTTCCGGCAAATTTGCGTCTACGCGTAAAAATCATATATGCAATAAATAACCAAAACATTAGACTAGATAACCTCAAAAATTCAAATAAAATTCACCATTAAAAAGAGCACATTTTACAAATTTTTAGAAACTGGAATCACCTCAATCGGAGTTCAAATGCAAAAGTTATAGTCTTTCAAAGTTTATAAATATATTTAGAAAGAATAAACCGAATTAATATAATTATTTTTCAAAAGAAACTCGATTTATTGTGTCAGCATGACGTCAGCCGACACGTGGCGCTTCCTGTTGCTGCCACGTTGCCTCGGTCCATGGATTGGGTCCACGGTCCGGCTCTGGTCCACTGTGGACTCGGTCGACAGAAAAGTGCACCTGGCCCCACCAACTGATGTCAGCACTAACGTCACTGCTGACATCACCCGATTTGCCTCGAGATTCGTGCACAAACATGTGTCATCATCACGACCGTTCCCAATCGACGGCTGGATCGACGCGCACAACTCGGCTCTCCACGGTCCCGTGCACCCACGTGGCCAGATCTGGACCGTCCCCTCATCAACGGTCAGATCCACGCGCACGCTAACCTCGGCGACACTTCGATATCCGAGCCTACATGCGGCGAAATCTCGGCGGTCCGATTGAAATCAATGGCTGAGATTGCGGTCGTTGCTTCGATCAACACGCACACCCATCCGCACACGATTTGGCGAGGGTGCGGCGTCATCCGTGCCGCACGTTCAAATCTGAACGACGAGGATTCACGCGTCACAGCTCGAACCCACTATCACCGCACAGATCCAATCCAATGGCCCATGGTACCCGAGCGGTTTACTGTGCACCCTAGCGACGTGGTACTATCTCACGCGTCCGCTGTTGATCTAACGGCCGAGACCTACCAAAAGACCTAACTTCTAGATCTAATCTGCTCCGTCCATCTACGATCTAACGGTTACAAACTATGCTAGGCTAAAACAGAGAAAAGGTCTACGTGGACTCACCGGCGCGGTACGATGCAGATCGGACGGTCGGCGGGGTTTGGCGAGGTCGACGGCGGCGCAAAAGAGAAGAGTTGCCGATGCTGAGGAAGACGATGTGGTCGGCGGCGCAACGGTGACTCTCTGGCGCGAAGAATTAACGGGATCGACGTGGCTCACTTCGGTGAACTCGGAACGGGGTCGGAGCTCGGCGGAAAGCAACGGACGGCGGCGAGGTGAAGCAAAAATGAAGGCGGCGCAAAAGAGCAACTACGGCGAGCAACGACAGGCACTAGAGAGGGTCTATGCGTGCGTGCGAGGAGTTAAAATGAGCGGCTTGAAGTCCTCTGCAAATGTGCCAACCGAAGCACTTAAAGGAGCATCAACGTGCGTGAAAACGGCCACAGAAAGAGCGAAGGCATGGGCGACTTTCACTCCGGTGATGTTGCGGGGAAGAAGCGACGTGGCACCATCCTGATCGTCCGCGTGAGCGCCATCGAGCGGCTCGGGTTTGCACAAGACGTGGCGAACTGAGGGACGCCGGATCGAGATCCTACGGTTCGGACGCGTAATGGTTGGAAACACTGTGCTAGGCTGGATTGGCACAGTGCTGGGCCGGCCCAACACTATTCATATCATTTTTAAAATATTTTCGATTTAAAATAAATCAGATAAATAAACAAAGCCAAAATAAATAGAAAAATACCCAAAAAATTCCAGAAAAATTCTGGAAAATATTTTGAGACATTCTTAACTCAAATAAAATATTTCCAATAAAACTTTGCATAAAATTTTATATTATTTTAATTGATTTCAAGAATGACCATATTTGAATAAATCCAAATAAATTCCAATAAATTTGAAAAAAATTCTCAAAAATCAAAATAACTTTAAATTTTAAAATATGGTAAATTTTAGGGTGTTACATGAGGGCACTACCCAAATCAATACAGTGAGATAGGATCAATACAAGCGTGACTACAACAAATTTGAATAGCACACTGGTGAGACCCTTGATGAGTGCTTTGGTCGCTTTACAAGGATTTTGAGCGATCTCTGTGCAGTCGGCTGCATATACCCTAAATCGGAGAACGCTCGACACTTTTTTGACCGCACTTGATCCTCGGGTTTGGGAGATGAAGGTGACCACCATCAAGGACACCACATATTTATCGACCTTGACTCATGACGGGCTTTACTCCCGGCTCAAGACTCATGAGATCGACATTGTCTCTAGTAAGACAAAGTCGCAGTTGATGGCCTTGGTCACCGATCCCATTGGATCCACTTCCGAGACTTCCGTTAGTTTCTCCCTCTCCATCTTTTGCAAGCTAAGCGATGACCAACTAGAAAATTTTTAAGAAAATGAGCTTGCTCTTTTGGCTCGCAAGTTTTCTCATGCATACAAGAGGGTGAGAGAGAGGAAAAGAGGTGGCATGATCATCTGCTTCGAGTGTGGTGGCCCCAACCACATTCGAGCGAACTGTCCCAAGCTAGAAAAAGGCAAGAACGACTCCGGCGGTTCAGCAAAGAACGACTACATTGACAGGAACCTCAACAATAAGCCTCCAGCTCGCGACCCGGTGCGTGAGAAGAAGTGTCGCAACTTCTCGAAGAACAAGAAACTCTTCCACCGCGTCCTCGCCGCACACGACCACATCGACCTCTCCGACACGGAGACCTGAAGCGATGAGGGCGAGGATGATCCGCAAGAGAAGACTAAAGGCGGTGACGACTTCACCGGGATGTGCTTCATGGCGGACGCCAACAGCATCAGCGACTCTGAGCTCTACAGTGACTCGGACGAGGTACCCTCCTATGACCAGCTCAATGAAGCTTTTTGCAAGCTAGGAAAATTTCATGCTAGAGCTAGAGCTAGGTGTACGGAGCTAGAGAAGGAAGTAGATACCTTGACTTGGGAGTTAACTTCTTTTAGATCTTCTCCCTCCCGATTCTCTGATGACTGTACTCTTTGCGATGCTTTGCTTGTGGAGCTTGAGAACCTAAGGACTATGCATGATAGTGTGGTTTCTGAGCTTGAGAGTCTTAGGTCGAAGAATGCTAGCACTTGTTCTTTTGAAGCTATTTATGTAGATGCTAGTTTTCTTCATGTTCACACTAGCGCATCATGTGAAAATTGCCATGAATTGCTTGCTGAAATTGATGCCACGAGCACTCACCTTAGGAAGCTATCTACTAGAAACAATGAACTCAAATTGTATGCTTCTAAGGACTCAATCAGCTCATGTGAGGGCTGTAGGCAACTAAAACTTGATAATAAATCCTTAAATGTCAAGTGTGTTGAACTTACTAAGGACTTACTAGTTAAGTCACAAGAAAGTTGCTTGCGATGTGCTGAGATTGAGGGGGACTTAGATAGAATCCAAGTCGAACTTAGGAAGAAGCTTGAGGCCCAGACCCTTAGGATTAGAAATGCTCCTTGTGTTTTGTGTGAGGCTCTCAAAGTTGAGGCAGCCGTGCTGAGGGAGAAAAATGCACGTGCTGGTAGTTCTTCTCTTCCTGGTTCTTTTTCTTCTTCTTCTGTTCCCTGTTCTTCATGTGCTTTTTTTCCTTCTGGGAGTGTGAGTATCTCATGAGCACTCTCGAGAAGTTTGTAGGAGGTAAGAAGAAGCTCAATCTCATTCTAGACCAATCCAAGATCTGCCGATTCAATCAGGGTCTAGGATTTGACTACTTGGAGCACGCTCGGGCGCATTCTCCTACTGTCGAAGGTTAGAAAATCAACAGTAAATTTATACCTTCGGGTACATTCGGGTTAGCAGAGTTAAGCACAATATCTTGATGTAGCCCCTGACTCTTTACACAATAGCTGGATCGAGCCAAAAGGGTGAGGCGTTAGCATCACCGGTACCTGTTGCGACTCCAAACCTCTTATTCGATAGATACATCGACCCGAGAATGGAACCAGGTTAAGAAAAAATCAAGCGATGTAGCTCCCGACCGTCTACTCGATGAATGCATCAAGCAGACGGTAGAGCATATGTGTCGATAAAATGCGTGATGTAGCCTCCGCCCCTCCACTCGATGGCTATATCGAGGAGAAGGTAGAGCATAAGCATCAATTGCATCCCTTACACACAGAAGCATGAGCCCCCGAGCATATTGGTCGAAGTAGAATCCAAACAGACGAAGTAGATGAACAACATAATTTCGTTGCAGCGATTGAACTTTGTTGCTGTTTTTCGCATCTTTCAGCATCCACGCGGCGCACCATAAAGTGGCGTCTCTTCAGTTTGCGTATTTGTGTGGAAGCGTGACCGATGTCTCGTGGATTGGGACCGACGCGAATCTAGATGGATTGCGATTATAGTGCGACTTGTTCCCTAAGCTATAAATAGATGGGACCTGTAGTCTCCTGTCACATCTCATCTTTTCTCTTATCCTCTGCTCGCGTCACCTTAGTTCTTCCACTACATCCATGGCTTCTCCTCCACCATCGCCTCCCTCTGTGATCATCCTTGGAGAATCCCCTCCCCCTACTCCACTGGCAATAGTTTCTCCAGGGAGGATCATCATCTCTTCCGATGAGGAGGACGAGATCGATTGGGAGACTATCGAGAAGAATGTTTGGCCAAAGGAGGACGAAGTTACCAGCAAGCTGAGGGTCATCGCCGAAGAAGACGATGCCACCTCTGCTCCCTTAGCGAGAGCAGATGCCACTGCCGACACACGAGGAGAAGAAAGTGAGGCCGCCGACATCGGAGGAAGAGGTGAAGCTCAAGACAGCTTCATCGGCATGACGCTTGCTTGCCCTCCAAGCCATCTTGGCACTGGGAGGCCTCCGACGGGAAGGCTCTCCCATCAATTGGTCTGCACGGTGAGCGCTAAGTCTTCGCATCCTCTTCTCACCCATATAGAGGGCGCAAGCCCATCCCGGGGACCATCCTTTTCCGGTCCCCGTGGATGGAGGGGCGGCTGCGTGATGCCTCCGAGGACAAATCGTAGTGGTGTACCTATCTTAAGATGTAATAGGGTAGACTTTTGTTAGTAAAATTTTAATGAAATCATACTTACTTGGATCTTAGTTGCAATGCAATGTCTTCTTTATTCATGTATGAAACTTTCTCAACTGGTCAATATTCCATGAGTTTCCAAGTATCACCCCTTTCGATGTCGATAGCCGTACAGATCCTGGTCGAGTCACTTCGACAACCACATAGGGACTTTCCCACTTAGGCGATAGCTTATTGCGATTATCTTGCTTTTGCACCTTTCGTAGTACCAAGTCTCCAGCGATGAGCGCTCTATCCTTGATTCTTTGGCCATGATATCTGCGTAAGGCTTGCTGATACTTAGCCACTCGAATAGATGCTCGATCTCTGAGCTCTTCGAGTAGATTTACATCATTTGCTCGTGCTCGTGCTTGCTCTTGTTCCTCTTCCAAGTAGTTATCCACTCGAGGTGACCTGAACGTTAACTCAGTCGGGAGCACGACTTCTGCTCCATAGACCAAGAAAAATGGCATTTCACCAGTGGCTCGACTAGTCGAAGTATAAACAGCCCGTAGCACCGAGGGGAGTTCCTTCGCCCATCGGGTCGAGTAAGCCTTGTGCCTATTGAACATGCAGGTCTTGATTCCTTGCAAGATTAAGCCATTGGCTCATTCGACTGACTGTTACTTTGAGGATGAGCCACGGAGGCAAAGCAGAGTTTGATATCCAATTCTTCACAAAAGACTATGAAAGCATTGCTTTTGAACTGGCTACCATTGTCTGTGATTACTCGATTAGGGATGCCAAATCGAGTAACAATGCCCCCCTTGAACTTCTTAGCTGCTTCTGAGGTGATGTTCTTGACGAGTTCGGCCTCGATCTACTTAGTGAACGTGTCAATAGCCACGGACAGAAACTTATAACCTCCTTGGGCTCTTGGGAATGGTCCCAAGATATCTAAGCCCCAGTCAGAGAAGGGCCAAGACAGAGGAATTGTTTGCAGTGCTTGGGCTAGTCGGTGGTTTGCTTGCCATAGAATTGGCAGCTCTCATAATTTTTCACCAGCTCGCAAGTATCCTGGAGGGCAGTCGGCTGTAACATCCCAAAATTTGGCCTAATTATATTTTTATTGCTTAAATGTGCATTTATGATTTTCTGGAATTTATTTGGATTTTTCTGGATTTATCTGAATTAATTTTTAAATTAAGTTTATTACCCTTTTGTTCAAATTTATTTAAATCTGTGCAAAATTAAAATAAAGTTTTGCCAAAAATATTTTATTTGAGTCCAGAATGTCTCAAGGTATTTTTGAGATTTTTCTGGGATTTTTCCTGATAATTTATTTGCCTAAAACTAATTAAATGAATTTCTAGAATTATTTAAATTAATAAAGTTTTAAAATATCTTTGAACAGTGTTGGACCAAGCCCAACATCAGGCGCTTGGGGAACTGGTCGGTGCGGCCACCCAATTTACGAATCACAACGAGGGAAACCCTAAATCCGCAGTTGCTCGTGCGTGATCCAACGGTCCGAGATGGCCGCGTGTGCGATCGTGTCTTGGCCGCTTGATCGGGACACGTGTCACGCCGCCGCTCATCGCTCCATTCCGACGAGTCCGCCGTCAGAACGGCGTCGAACTTCTTCGCCTCAGAGCTCGGGCGCCGAGGCTATAAATAGAAGGGTAGCACCCGAGGTTCGCAGCTGAGCGCCGCATCTTTTGGTCTGAGGGGTTTCGCAAGAGCGATCAGAGAACGCCGCCGCGAGCTCGCGGAGTTGAAGCGTGGAACCGCCGCGTTTTTGCCCGAGAACGTCGCCGATCCGCCGCCTTCCGCCGCTTGGGTCGCGGGACCGAAGTTCGCCGAACGTGCGCGCCGGATCTCCGTCATCTTGTCGCCGAAGTCGCGAGCGCCGCGTCGTGGTCGCCTTCTCCATCTCCGGTGAAAGGCGCCGCGCGCGCCGCCATCCTCTCACGCCGCGTTCGACCGCCGATCTCTGTAAGCCGCTGGATGAGGGGCACGTGTCGAGTAGATCGTGGCCGTCCGATTCTTTTTCCTCGACCGGATCGAGCCGCGGAGACCGATCGTAATGCGACGCGTGTCGGGCGTGGTGCCGAGGCGTCGTGGACCGAAGTTCACCGTGGTCTCGCACGCCGCGCCGTGGACTCAGTCCATACGCCGAGACACGTGTCGGCTTGTGATTGGCCCGAGGTATTACTGACGTCATGCTTGCGTCATAATTGCATTTTTCAATTGGAAAATTAATCCGATTGGAAATTCTGTGATGATGACGTCATCATGAGGTCACGCTGACGTCATAAATCGCTTTTTCAGTTTAAAAATAAATCTGTTAAATCTGATTTTCTGATTTTCTGATTTCAGTATTTATTTCAAACTTCAAAAGGCTATATCTTTTGCATCGTAACTCGGATTTGAGTGATTCAAATTTCTCAAAATTTGTAAAATTGAGATATATTTAATGGTGAATTTTATTTGATTTTTGGAGTTCAATTGCTCTCTGTTTTGGCATTTATTTGCTTTTCTTCTTCGGTACGCGTAGACGTTGAATTGTGCGACGCTTCGGAGGAAGATCCAACAACTCAAGAGCAAGTTCCATAACCAGATCAGGACCTATTCCAAGGCAAGTTGTGCTTTGATCATGTTGAACCCATGTTTATAAAATTGCTATGTCTCATTTACCCTATTGCATATATTTCAAATATACAATTTTTTTAAATTAGATTGGGTTTAGCTAATATACCAGATTGATCTACACCCTACCTTGTCATTGTATGCCATGATCCATTGTCACCCTAGATTGGTTTAATATAGTTGATTAGTAATTATGATCAACATTGGAGGTTTAGTTCGTATTAGTTGCTTAGCCTTGCCACGTCATCACATGTGTCAGAATCATTGATAATTAATCTTGATTAATGGAATATGGAACAATATTATGAACTTGTGTGTCATGTGGGATCACACGATGAGATTGAGTTGTTGTGGCGAGTCATGTCACGCAACGATGTTGAATTGTTGATGGCACGTGGTGCTTGGTAATCAACTGGGTGATAATAATGTAGATTGGGGCAAGTGACAAGGGGCGAGTATGCCAAGGTGGGCCCGATGGGCAGAGGGTATGTGGATGTCTTGCCTTGATCACACTAAGGACTTAACCTTGCAAGCCTTTGACCTGAGTCAATCATGCAACCGCATGTCTGGTATGGGCCAGCCTAGCTGATTGATTTGCAATGTCTTAACTTTGGTACTATCTTGGTCGGTGTGAGTTCCCGAGTTATGGTGTAATTCACATGGCGCAAGAGGGGGGCCCTGGTTATGGTTTTCAGACCCACCAGTGTTGAAACCTTAGCGGGTAGTATCCGGTTAGGCCAGAGCATTGTAAAGGCTTTGTTATAATCACTCGCCTTGGTGGTGTTTGGTTGTATCACGTGGGTAAAGTGCATAACCTCTGCAGAGTGTGAAACTATTCGGATAGCCGTGCTCATGTATTGAGCAATGCTCGGAATTACAATTAAGGGTCAGTTTAATTAATTGGACAACTTGGTTGGGATGGCGGAATGCCATATGGAAGATGGAATTTGACTTAGGATTGGAAACTTGGTTTACTTGAGAAATATCAATTTATTTACTATTGATATTTGTTTTACGCTTTACAATCTATTTATCAGATTCGTTCATAAATGTCGCTTATTGCAAAATAGCCGTGATAGCCTATCCATTGGAATAAGCCTTGCATATAGATACATAGAATTGCATTCATGCACAACTTGTTGAGTGCTTAAGTACTCACCCTTGCCAAACAACAATAATCAACAGTTGAAGAATCTACACTGTGTTGGAAGATGAAGTTCGTGAAGACACGAGTCATTAGGGTCCGAGCCTTGTCGGTTGCTGTGGTGAACTGATGAGCTATCTACGTTTTTACTTTCCATTGCATAATTATTGGTTTATATTTTCGCCTTGCCTGCGTGGCTTAATAATGTAAGTTGGTCATAAGATCATACCTTTAGATATATCAATGAATGAACTATTATTCTATTATCGTTGTGTATGATGTGATATGTACCAATGTTGAGCTGTGTGCACTAGCGTTGATCCTGGGACTAGTGCGGTAAACACAGTGGGTTCGAATCAGTGGATTCGGGTCCTTACATCGGCCAATAGAACCCTTGTCAAAAAACTTTCTCGGCCAGGGTGCGATAGGACGCATGGTTATCATAGATGCCTCCATGAACATCAAGCAATATTTTATTGCCCTTCTCCTGAGTGATGCATTTCATCAAGATTCCGTTACTCTCCTTTCGCTAGAGCTTGCCGTCTACCAGTGCATATAGCTTGGACTTATGTGCAATTTTCTTGGCTATTGCATCATCGTCAGGGATCTCTTGACCTTCGAGATTGGCTTGGAATGGAGTCATCCAAGCCAGCTCGTGTTCGAGTAGTGCAGCTTTCGTGTCTGTAGGTTCTGCCTTGCTAACTCGACCAGGCTGTTGGTCAAGTTGGGCAGCATCTGCCTCCCGTCTCGGGGAGATGGATGGTTTGAGGAGTTTCTCGATGAAGACTCCTGTGGGCTTGGACGAATGGGACAAAGCGAGCCTCGCAAGTTCGTCGACGGCGGAATTGTCACATCGCCTGATATGTCTTACCTCGACCCCTTCGAACTTGTGCTCTAACTTGCGAATTTCGCACAGATATGCTGCCATGTTGTCGTCCAAGCACTGGTACTCCTTTTGCACTTGGTTCACGACTAGCTATGAGTCCCCTTTCATGAGTAATCGTCTGATGCCAAATGACGCAGCGTTAACTAGTCCCTCGTATTCTGCAACATTAGCTTTTGAGTTCATGCTGTTCTTGGCTCTGTTCTTCCTGCTGTTCTTAAGCCTGGTCATACTGCCCTTCGTGCGATCATACCGGATTTCGGTGCTACCGGATTCAACCCGGTCATACCGGACTTGCAGGAAGCTTTCTCCATTTCATTTGCTCATTTTTGATTGAATTGTCTGTGGGCTAGGTTGGATCATTTTGAGTGGGGGAAATTTTTATTTGGGATCATTCTGTTAGTGTTATGCCCTTGAGGCAATCATTTAGATGATTGTAACATGACTATGTTTATGAATAATAATATGATTATTGGTCCAATGAATGTATATCACTGTATTGATTAACAAGTATGTGACTTGCTTATGAAGCTCTATACTTATTGATGTAATTCGATAAATATCTCTGATCGGATATCATCGTATAGGACAACGATGAATAGATCAGCACATGTAGTGATCAATGATCATGCTTCATAGATCATGGAATATGGAGATATCATCTATGCATTGTGGACGCATGTTGAAGAACATGAGTTAGATAGACCCGCAATGGGACACTACAAGAATGTTTCATTCTTATGTGTCATCAGTGTATCTCATACATAGTAGATGTATGATCCTTAGACCTGAGATTGTCATATTCTCTACATGTGTAATAGTTTTCCTTGGGGCTATCAAACACTACTTCCTAACCGGATAATTATAAAGGTAGCTTTCATGTTTACTATAAAACGTGCAGAGGGAAGTGAGCAGTCAAGATGGAATTTGCCACTCTAATGAAACGGAGATATATGATAAGGCCACTCGTGTGATATGATTAAGGAAGTGCATGGCCATGCCGTGATTGAGGAGTCAATCACAACTTATTAATATATCACGGATACGAGAGATGGATTGAATCATCAAAGGATGACATGCTTCTCGCCTTGAGTTCAATCTTCATATACTTGGCAAAGGGATTATTACATGAGTACTTTTGATAGGTTTTGTCCGATCTGACCATAGTATGTTTGGGAGTTGGCATACTTTGCAAGGAGCCGCTACCAACTATTGGATTGAAAAGGAGTTTTCCGAATCCATGTCCAAACGTACGTGAACCTGCAGGGTCATACACTTAATGGGCTGGGACGCATTAATTTGGATTGGATCCGTAATTAATGGACCTCGTGGGCTTAGCACGCTGATGGGCCCAGGTTTAGGGTTTCATCTCGTGGCTATATAAGGAGGGGAGGAGGGTGGGCGCAGCAGGGTGTGCTTTCCCACGGTTTAGAAGTGATTCACCCGAAACCCTAGCCTCCTCCTCTCGCTGCCTCGCCGACGACTGTGTGCTTGCACACGACGCACGCTGCTCCATCCTCGGACGTGTGGACTATCGCGGTGACGCTGCTGCGATCGCGGCGTGGGAGGACGATCCACGGCGAGGTGAGGACGATCCACTCCATCGACACAACGACTGCGGCGAGGACGATCCACTACATCGACGCGCGAAGGATTCCGCAACTGCGCGTCTAGTGGTAATCTAATCTGTGATCCCCTTCTTGCGAGTAGCTTTCTGGTTATGCGGTAGATATTTTTTTGTGCTAGTGTAGCATACCACGTTCCTCTTCACATTCAACCCCCTATGATCGCCATTTTGGTCATTCAATTTCACTTAGGTGGTAGCGTCAAGTTCGATCCCTAACCGACCCGGAGAAGAATCTCCCCCTATCTACGCATGATTTCCATCCTCACGCCTCAAGTTTAAATAGTAACTCACCCACGTCTAAACTATAAGTTTTTGGGTTGGATTTTTTTTATCAAAATACATGGAGACCATAACTCGGCTCCGTATCTTTAAGAATTGCTAAAGCTTGAATAGAAGTATAGCTCAACATTTAAACGACGTTCTAAGTGAGCACGGCCAAGCATATGTATGTAGTACTTTGTAGTTATTACCTGTAGTGACACTAAGTAATGTCTACACCATAAGCTAAGGTTACAATAGCTGGTAAACAAGTGTCAAGGTAAAGGTAATGCATTTAAATAGGAAGTATTTACGAGTACCCGCAACATAGCAAGTTGAATACGAATATACACACATGCATATATAGTTTAATAAAACAACATAAACACCGTAAAATAATGGGATCGACATGATCAAATGAGGGTGCTTGCTAAACTGTTCGTCGTTCGGTATGTAGTCCAGATCGTAGGTGGTGTTGTCGTCAACGAATACTGAACCGTCGGTATCTATTCGATATTCAACAAGAAGCATGGCAAATAGCAAACAACAAATTGTCATTAAGAGCAAAAAGAAATCAAATTTAAAAACCAAATGAAACTTACCAAAGGAGAATAGGGTGGTTTAGGTTTTCGAAGTTATCACTTTGTGCATCATGGTTTCATTAGTTCTTCGTTCGAGATTTGGCTCTTCTCATGTATATGCTACTTTTACTTCTCGAATTCTAGAGGTTAAAATTTTTTATTCTTATATTTTTTAATTTTAAATTCAAGAGGCTAAAATTATTTGGATTCATTCAAATGTAAGATTTCATTATCATGAATTGGTGTGTGTGTACGTGTAATGTATAACTTATGGGTTAAGCATAGGGTACCTACCAAGACATTTTTAAACAGAGATTAAGATACTGGTACAGAGGTTTATTTTCATGGTCTTTCAATAAATTTGGCTTTAATTCAAAAGGTATTAGAGACTATTTGAAAGCTACACTACTATTTCACGATTTAATACTATCTGATACTTCCTAATCAGGAATATGAGTAAAATGAGCTCAAAACTTAAATGTTTTGCATAAACAGAGAGATAATCATTTTACAAGGTCATAGGATTTGATTTCATCAAATTTGAAGATTTTTGGTACAAGTTATGATTATTTGAATCTTTGCATGTATTGAAATTGGCCTATTTAACCATTTGATACAAACTATGTCAAAATTTAAATATTTTTATATATTTGGAGAGCTTGTGACCTCAGTCACATGTTAACATTATTTTCATCATTTTTAAACTTGATTTGTTAAAATTTTATATTAAGCACATTTTAGGTTAAGCTCATTTATTGTACATGACCAAAACTAAAATATTTTTGCATATTAATATTCTACATGAATTTACACAAATTTATAAATTTGTTTCACTCAATTTGGAGCTATATTTCAAAAGTTATGGTAAATTGAATTTGGACGGTTTTAGAAAATCGGCTGAAAAATCAAAGTTCGCTTTCATGCTGCGAAAGCGCCTTTCATCATTTTGCGTGGGCTTTTAAACAGTCTATCGGCTGACAGCGTGGGCCTCCTTGTCAGCAACAGAGTACACGGGAGATGGAGGCCTACGGCTGATAGGGCGGGCCCACCTGCGAGCGGCTTAGAACAGAGGAAGAAGGAGGGAGGCTCGCCGGCGACAGGGGAAGGCCGGGGAGCTTCGGCCAGTGGCTCGGCGGGCACGAGGTAGACACGGGGACCATAGGGCACAGGTCGGTGGCGAGGAAGGTTGGCAGTGGAGGGCGGTGGTGCACGGCGGTGGCCGTAGTCGTGGGTGAAGACGAAAGCGACCCGAGCTCAGCTTGGAGGGGGAGAAGCACGAGGGGACTAGGAGGAGTCGGAAATGCTACCTCAGAGCGGCGATGGAGGTGCGGTCCGGGCTGGCAGCGTGCGACCGGAGGTGGGAAAGAAGGCATTCACGACGGCAATGCTACGAGCTCTGAGAGGTGAAAATGAGTAGGGAGGAGTGATTAGTGAATGCTCAAGATGATGTGGCTCTGTTGAATCAAGCTAATTTCCACCAATTCACTAGATTGGCTTTTGCCCCCTTTTCGAAAGCTTGCTGAGAAATGGCGCAATGGACTTGGCCCGGGGCGAAGCAGAGCTGTGGGCAGGTAGGTGGCTTCCTGGGTGCCTTTAAGGTAGGGTGGCATGGGACACGGCGGAATTGGTGAGGCTCGGCATGGCGAGGCCGTGTGGTGCACTGTCTCTACGCTCGCCCGTGCGCGGAGGGCGTGACATGGGTAGAGAGAGGAAGGGGACGAGGGAGTGGGGAGAGGAAAAGAGGAGGGGGCACTGGGGTGGCTGGACGGTGGGCCCTTTGGGCGGTGAGGCCCAGCAGCAGTGGCTGCGACATGGGAGCATTTCATCGAACATGTCGTGAGCACGGTAGAAACAACAAATTCAAACATAAATGGGTTTAGCAATTAAGTTGGCTGAAAAGTGGTCTTAGAAATGGCCGTGTCGGGCCGTGGCGCCCATCGTGCTCGGTCCCTAGCCCGACATGACTTGAGCTACAATATTGTGCTGGCACGGCACAACCCACTTTGTACTGAGCCGGCCTTTGGGCCTGGACGTGCCCACAAGGCCTTGGGCCGGCCCAGAAAACCCAGCCCGATGCCCACCTCTATGTCCAAACGCTACCAAACTCAAACACGTTCGACGACTCCTGCGCAAAAGCCTTACCCTTTCTAGCCATTTTATACCTTTTATTTATAAATCAAGCAAATGAACGAATACAATTGCAATTACAAAGATAGCCCCCTTTCTGACCATAGAAGCATCCATACTCATGTACCATGGGAGGAGAAGTAGACTGTTGATCACAACAAGACAGTGCTACCAAGCTATGGCAATGCTGCAGCAGGTCCTATTGCACTGCCTACGTTGCCGTCTTGCCAAGCCACCCTCCCAAGCCGCTACCACCCTGCTACTGCGATCATGGAGCTCGGCACCTGCTTGGCCACAGTTCTGGCCCCTACCGTAGTACACAAGTGTAGCGGGCTATTTTTGCAATTGCGTTCGTAAAGTGGCTAGGTTTAAAAACAAGGTGCAGGGGGGTGGGGCTAGAAAAGATAATGTGTGGACTAAGGTAGTAGCAGGGACTTGTTAGGTCTTGATCTGTGAGAGCATGCAGCGGACATCCTTGGTGGTGGGGCTCTCCTTGGGTCATCGGCAGTGCAGAAGATGGTGACAGGCAGCACGACAAGGATCTACTTATCGAATCCAGTGCCAGCGATGGCGGCATCGATGGCCTCTGCGTGGTCGTCCACCCGCATTATTAGAATCACCAAGTCGAGATCTTTCTTGTGGTATACCCTGGAGTTGCTAGAGATGACCCGAAGCTTACTCGTCGATGTGGCAGCCTTGTGGTGTCAGGTCAGCAAACACGTAAGCCTTTAGATATGTGTAGACTTAGTCTTTCGTGAGCCTAGTCTCTGACATGTGGGGCCCACATGTTAGTGAGTTATCCCATGAGCTATGTCCACCTATGTTATTTTTGAAAATCCAGAAAAATCAATTTTAAAAATAAAATTAGCCCGGGCTCTCTTGTCAGTCTCTTGGGATAGAATATTCTTCTTTCTCTCTTTTTTTCAGAATTTAATTGTTCGGTGAATATTTTGAGAGTCCGTTCTTTTCATACAAATTTCGATTGAGCCTGTTTAAATTTCTAAATTCATATAAAATCAAAGTCGTTCATACAAAATCCTGCGCGCGTGGTGGAGGATGATGGGGGAAGCCAATGACAAGATCGTGCACGCTGTAGAGAAAGGACCGGAGCAGCCACATACATGCATAACAAAACTGATGAGAAGCAGAGGAGGAGAGGATGCACTAAGAAGGATGCCCGACAAGGTGGATCCTTCTCCGGAGGATCTCTCGAAGCTCTCGGCTCACTAGGACTTCTCCGGAGGAGCTGAATTGGCAGCCTCTCTGCTCCATCGGTATGGGGTGTCGGTGGACGCCCGTTCTTCTCCGAACTGTTTCTTTCTTCTGATCACGTTTTCCAGATTTGCTTTTCATCTCAATGAGCTCTCTATTGGCATGGTTCTTGCTGCTGTTCTTGGGGAGATCTAGCTGGTTTTCATATAAAAAAAAGCTTATGATTATGGATTTCGTTTCTCAGTCTCCTACAAAAGAATTGGTCTTTCCATCTATGCTCTTAAAGGCTTTTCAACAAAGGATTTTGCTGTTCATTTTCATCTTTGGAGAGATGGGGGTGTGGACTGGAGGAAGGAATATAGAAACTGGTCTCAAGAGCATGATAACGAATGGACAGTTGTTTCCTCCAAAAAACACAGAAGAAAGATAGGAGCTTCAGATCATGTTAAATCCAAGTCCGTGTCTTTTGCTCCGCAATCCTCCTCTAGGGTTGCAAATCAACCCCTTCTCATCAGGTTCAGGTCTTTCTTTCCACTGACCCAGGGTGTTTTGCCTTCCTTTCTCATGGTCTTTGGCAACAATCGGCATATCCCATAGAAAGTCAGTTCTTCGGCTATTCTTCTCGAGTAGAATTGGAATTCAAATCCTTATCGGGCTCCTAGTCTTCCAAGAAATCATGATTTATTCGTTGCTCACGCTGTCTAGGGACTGGACATCATCCCTCCGCTTGCATTAATGGTGTCAGGTACTTCACTTGCTCCCGATACGGTCACCGGCTAAGACAGTGCATAATCTTGAGAAGAAACAAATCTTTTACATGGAAACCGGTCTTTAAACCGTATCTTTCCCGAAGCGAGCCCCACTAGTCAGAGAAGGTTTGCCTTGAGCCCGCGCCGGTTCGTTTCCCATCGCTGGCGATTCCTGCAAACGTCTTATCTCCCACTAGGGATGAAAATGGCACGGAAACAGTCGATAAATGGTCGTTCTGTTTCCGTTTCCACATATTTTACCGGTAACGGAAATGAAATCGAAAACCCCAGAAACGGATACGAAAACGAATAATGACGAAAACGGATGCGGAACGGAACGGAATGGATACGAAAACGAAAGTGGAAAATTCCACAAGAACGTAATACATGATCACAATATACATGACCGCAAAAACAATGTAACTCATTCCACCTCAAATACGGATATAAGAACAATGTTATGTTCACTGGTATCACTAGAAATTTTTTCTCAAGTTTGTCAGTTGAAGGTTCGCTATTTGTCCTCTAGATCAGACCATCGTGTCCTCCTACATATCATTATCATCGACATCCTCTTGCTCCTCCAACTATAAAGATGTAATGCCCTAAAATGTGCATATTATTGTTCAATGTTCATTTATGATTTTCTAAGATTTATCCTGGATCTTCTGGAGTTTATAAATGCTATTTTGCTATTTTTTAGATTTATATAATTAATTTATTCATTAAAAATGAAGCCAAAATTTTGCTAGAAATAATTTTCCTAGGTTCAAAATGTTCCAATGTATTTTTGAGATTTTTTTCAGAATTTTTGAACTCTATTTGATATTTTCTATAAAGCCATTTGTATTTCTGAAATTATTTTAATTCGAAAATAAATGTAAATTCTCCATTCTCCTTTTTGGGCCAAGTGGGCCAAGTTTCCGACGGAATTTCCAGTTTCACTTATACGAAATTTTCGATTTTGTTTCCGTTTCTGACCGAAATGGCTCTCCCGTTTTCGTTTCCGTTTTCGACAAAAAATTTCCGTTTCCGTTTCCGTACCGACATTTTTCGTTTCCGTTTCCAAAAATAGGCTTCTGTTTCTATTTTGCTCCGAACGGTCGGAAATTCCGTTTCCGTTTTCACCCCTATCTCCCACTCTCCCCAGTTGTGCTTCTTCTCCAATTACTCCTTCCTCCACGCTTGTCAAACCGCTCGTGCAGGCCATGGCAGATTTGGTTGTCGAAGATCTCGATGGCTTCATCCCGGATGGAATGCAAGTGTAGGATGAAGGACATCTTCATCGGGACAGGGCTGATATGGTTTTCATGGCTCCTTCCAAGACCCATGAAGACTTCATGGTGGCCTTCATCCAGCCACAACCCCCGGAGGGAGAGCTCCACCAAGTGATGAACGACGTTAGAATTTATCTGGAGCAAGTACTCATGGTAAGAGTGCTTTCCTGCTGCCCTCATCCCTTCAGCATTGGACTCTACCAGTTCTCTTCGAGTTTGCATTGTGACGTACTGGTTTCTGGAGGGCCCTATGAATTTGGCCTCAACTCTCTGCGCCTCATCAAGCATGATGAGTGACCCAACTGGCGTTCAGCTATGTTCACCAGAATAGACTGGATCATGATGTAGGGTTCCCCTTGGATTTCAAGCACCCTCACTTCATATCCCAAGTTTGCTCTTCTTTCGAAAAGCTCTTATACTGGCATGAAAACGACCATATCCGAAGCAGACTTATTTGCAAGGTTTTGATGCAAGACATCGCTTTCATCCCTCGCCATGCAGCCCTAGAAAAGGGAAACAATCTTGGGGGGCAAGGAGAATCTTGGACGATTCTAATCATCATCCTCAATTCTCAATTCCCGGATGTCCTGCCGGCAGATCAGGACCCACTTCTGTACCTTCATGCAAACCAAGTCCATCAACCAATTGCTCCTGATGAACCATTCCAAAACTAGCCTCATGAGGACCAGGTCATCTTGGAAGGGGATCCACGATGGGACCAGTGGATCCAAGCGCCTCAGAATCATCAATACAATGGGGCTCCACAAGCTGTGGAAGATCAAGCCTCCTGATCGCTTTCTGAGCATGCTGCAGTTTTCTCTTCTGACAGTGATTCTTCGCAAGACAATTCCTAGATCTCCAATGATCATGCTTCTCAATTGGCCCGGTCACCCCCAAGGAATGTCAGGTTCTACATGATCAACGCAACATCCTGAGTTTTTTCTTGTCTCTTTTTAATGCTAGCAAAATTCTGGAGGCGATGGCCTGCTGAGGTTTCCCAATTCCCCCCATTCTTGTGGTCATGAACCCAACCAGCATCAACCCAAAACGCTCATGGGGCATGGCTTTCAACCGCCAATTCTCAGTGGTTTGGGACAGGCTACAGAGACCAAGGAGTTCAGTGGTCATAACAGAGCTGGAGGAGTCTGATGGCACTAATCAACAATCTCTAGACACCACAGCCAGCAATCCAACAACTTCTCGGGCAGCATCTCTTCCCTAACCTAGACCTTCCAAAGCTAAAACACATTTATCATCCATTGCTCTTCGGCGAAGCCCTAGACTTAAGGAGCTTCACAAAGGAGTCAAGATGAACTTCGGTGGGCAGAGGGTGCAAGGAAAGATTGCAGAAAGAGCTCATCTAGTCCTGTCGATCCAGGACATCTCCGACGACCTTCTTAACAAGCTCAGAAAGGACCAAGAGGACCAATTGCCAGTTCTGCCAGAGATTCCAATCTCTGCCATGCAGCAATGGGCAGTGAATCTCTGTGCAGTTCCTGCACCTAAAGTTTCCAGGGAAAAGCTACTTAACAAACTTAATGATGACAAGGACGAATCACACCACAACTCGGACCCGCAGGGGCCCTCGGCGACGATCTAACTGGAGGGGTCTTTGTTTTTGCTTTTCGTCATGTCCTATTTTTTGCTCAAACTATCCCATGATAAGTTGGTGGTTCGATACTCTTATGTTCTTAACTGCAAGACTCCGCCTTCTTATTACCATGTATCTTCTATATTGTGCTTGTCTCGCGTCGGTTGATTTCTCAAGCATCGGGCCTTGGCTTCCCAAATGCCTTTCCTTTCTAGTATTTTTTAGTTTAGATGGACCACACCAGGAATTTTAACATTCTTTGCTGGAACATCATGTTAGTGTTATGCCCTTGAGGCAATCATTTAGATGATTGTAACATGACTATGTTTATGAATAATAATATGATTATTGGTCCAATGAATGTATATCATTGTATTGATCAACAAGTATGTGACTTGCTTATGAAGCTCTTTACTTAATGATGTAATTCGATAAATATCTCTGATCGGATATCATCGTATAGGACAACGATGAATAGATCAGCACATGTAGTGATCGATGATCATGCTTCATAGATCATGGGATATGGAGATATCATCTATACATTGTGGACGCATGTTGAAGAACATGGGTTAGATAGACCCGCAATGGGACATCGCGAGAATGTTTCATTCTTATGTGTCATCGATGTATCTCATACCTAGTAGATGTATGATCCTTAGACACGAGATTGTCATATTCCCTACATGTGTAATAGTTTTCC
Organism: Otatea glauca; assembly: GCA_036346275.1. Classification (NCBI taxonomy): domain Eukaryota; kingdom Viridiplantae; phylum Streptophyta; class Magnoliopsida; order Poales; family Poaceae; genus Otatea; species Otatea glauca. The sequence continues at coordinate 31,061,646 of CM070716.1, read as the reverse complement.
TTGGGGCTATCAAACACTACTTCCTAACCGGATAGTTATAAAGGTAGCTTTCATGTTTACTATGAAACGTGCGAGAGGAAGTGAGCAAATAAGATGGAATTTGCCATTCCAATGAAACGGAGATATATGATGGGGCCACTCGTGTGATATGATTAAGGAAGTGCATGGCCATGCCGTGATTGAGGAGTCAATCACAACTTATTAATATATCACGGATATGAGAGATGGATTGAATCATCAAAGGATGACATGCTTCTCGCCTTGAGATCAATCTTCATATACTTGGCAAAGGGATTATTACATGAGTACTTTTGATAGGTTCTGTCCGATTTGATCATAGTATGTTTGGGAGTTGGCATACTTTGCAAGAAGCCACTACCAACTATTGGATTGAAAAGGAGTTTTCCGAATCCACGTCCAAACGTAGTGAACTGCGCAGGTCACACACTTAATGGTCGGGCGCATTAATTTGGATTGATCCGTAATTAATGGACCTCGTGGGCTTAGCACGATGGGCCCTAGTTTAGGTTTCATCTCGTGGCTATATAAGGAGGGGAGGAGGAGGGCGAGGTGTGCTTTCCACGGTTTAGGAGTGATTCACTCGAAACCCTAGCCTACTCCTCTCGCCCCTCGCCGAGCGACTGTGCTTGCACACGACGCACGGCGCTCCATCTCTCGGCGTGTGGACTATCGCGTGACGCTGCTGTGGATCGGCGGCGCGGAGGACGATCCACGGCAAGGCGAGGACGATCCACTACATCGACGCAACGATCGCGGCGAGGACGATCCACTACATCGACGCGAAGGATTCCGCAATCGCGGCGCCTAGTGGTAATCTTATCTATGATCCCCTTCTTGCGAGTAGCTTTCTGGTTACGCGGTAGTTTTTTTTTGTGCTAGCGTAGCATACCGCGTTCCTCTTCACATCAGAGGAATAAGCTTGAATCATAAACTTAGAGCCATTAGAGATAAAGTCAATGAGACCAATTGCTCTATTATTTGCATCCAAGAAACTAAAAAGAAGGTTATTCAACACTATTTCCTCAAGCTGATCTTGCCTCGTCATTTCAACAAGTTTGCCTTCTCTCCTTCAGTTGGGACCTTTGGAGGAATTTTAATGGCCTGGTCTTACACTTTTTTCACGGGAGTGGTTGTTTTCCAAAGTTCTTTCGCCATTTTAGTTTCTTTCACTTCAACTTACGACAATCAATACAAGACTCTCACTAATATTTACGGTCCCTGTGCTCATCCGGCTGCACTGAGGTCATGGCTCTAGCTAAAAATGTCTTGGATCACTCCCCCTGCATGGTCTCTATTGACTCTGGAATCCCTAAATCAAATTTATTTAGATTTGAAAATTTCTGGCCGGAGCACCTAGGCTTCTTCCAAACTGTTCATCTAGCCTGGAATGAGCAAACTATCGAAATGAACATTCCCAGAAGAATTTCCTCCAAATTCAAGAATCTAAGAAGATGCCTCAAAGACTGGAGTAAGCATTTCTCACAGCTATCAACCCTCATTACAAATTGCAAGGTAATCATCCTACTCCTTCAAAGCATAGAAGAGAAAAGAAACCTCTGTCGTTTAGAGCAAAACTTCAGAGGGATCATCAAAAATCACCTCAACAGATTGGTCTACTACAAACAGCTTTATTGGAGAAAGAGAAACACAACCAGATGGATGAAATTGGGCGACGAAAACACCAAATTCTTTCACTCTATGGCAACAGATAGAAACAGAAGAAACAAAATAGCCCACCTTCAAACCACAGAAGGTACAGATTATTTTGATCACAAGTCCAAAGCAGCTATTCTATGGTCCACGTTCAAGAGTAGAATGGGAGTCACGGATAATCCGGTCATGCATTTCAACCTCTCTCACTTTGTCTTACCGATTCTTGGTTTGCATGACCTAGTCTCTCCTTTTTGAGGATGAGATTAATTCGGTAGTCCATTCACTCCCATTGGATAAAGCGTTGGGACCGGATGGTTTCAATGACATGTTCTTCAAGAGATGTTGGAACATCATTGCAGAGGACTTCTACGCTCTCTATAACAAATTCTACTCAGAGGATATCGACATTCAGCCCATTAATGGATCTTTCATCATCTTGGTACCAAAGAAAACCTCTCCTCAACAAGTGTCGGACTACAGACCGAATTCCCTAATTAATTCGGCTATTAAATTAATCTCTAAGATTCTCGCCAATAGATTACAGAAAGTAATCCTTCGACTAGTTCACCAACATCAATATGGATTCATCAGAACCAGAACGATTCAAGACTGCCTGACCTGGGCGTTTGAATACATACATCAATGTCACCACAGCGCAAGGCAATGTGTCATCATTAAGCTTGATTTTGAAAACTCCTTTGACACCGTTGAGCACTCTGTCATCTATCACATGATGTCAAATCGGGGTTTCCCCTGAAAGTGGATTGCCTGGATGCATAAAATCCTATCCTCGATGCTAGCATCCATTCTTCTCAATAGCATGCCAGGGAACAATTTCATCTACAAGAGGGGAGTGAGACAAGGAGATCCTTTGTCGCCGCTGTTGTTTGTTCTAGCGGCAGATCTTCTTCAGTGCATTGTCAACATAGCGGTGCAATTAGGGATCATACAGCCCCCCATTCCCAATACCTTTAGCCCGGACTATCCAATTATTCAATATGCCGATGATACTCTTCTCATATTGCCAGCGTGTACCAGGCAACTCTTCTATCTCAAAAGTCTTCTTCAAACGTACACGGATTCGACCGGGCTCAAAATAAAATTTTCAAAATCTTCCATGTATCAGATTAATGTGGATGCCAACAAGCTCTCAATTCTAGCTAGTACCTTTGGATGCTCACAGGGACATCTACCATCCACCTTTCACCTACCTTGGTCTCCCATTGGGGATCACTCGACCAAAGGTCAGAGACTTTGCTCCCTTAATTCACAGGATTGAAAGTCGTCTTTCAGGAAACATGGCTTTTCTATCCTGCGAAGGAAGGCTCACAATTCTTAATTCAGTTCTGTCCATGCTTCCGACTTATCTGATGTGCACCCTCAAGCTACCTGCTACGGTCATCCCAAAATAGAGCTCTGCTTCTCAAATATCTTCACAATTTTTACAACAAGAATACTCCTTGGGTCCATCTCATTTGGTCTTCTCACTACCGCAACAAGCTGCCTCACTCTCACCTCAATGTTGGTTCCTTTTGGTGGAAGGATACCATGAAATTGAGTGATCACTACAGAGGGGTGACTTCAACCATCGTGAGTTCAAGAAAGACAGTTAGTTTTTGGACATATCTATGGAATGGATCTCTTCCCAGTTGGCAATACCCGGCACTCTACTTCTTCGCTAAGAACCCCGATAGTTCAGTTTGGGATTTCATGCAGCTTGAAGACAGCCTATATCACTTCAACTTACCTCTTTCTGAAGAAGCATTTTTTCAACTTCAACATCTCACGACATGCCTTCAGCATGTTAACTGTTGAGACTCACTGCAAGATCCATGGACGTATATCTGGGGTAACGCAGAGTTCAAGGCTCACAAATATCACAGACACCTCTTTCGGTCAATCCTAACCCTACCACCGCTTCGTTGGATATGGAGGTTTGGTGATGTTTGGTTACAAGGGTGAGTACATAAAGCACTCAACAAGTTGTGCACAGAATGCAAGTCTAATATAATATATGCATGGCTTATTACAAAGGAATAATTGACATGATTAATTTGCATAAAACAACATTTGCAAAGGAATAGCATAAGTAGATTTAAAGACGATAAAACAAATAATATTAGTAATAAATTTCTCAATTGCTTTCCAATAACCAACTCATAACCTTAATTTATCATTTAACTTCCATGCCCACATTTGTTTTGATAAAAGCTAACCCTTGACTGTAATCACCGAGCAATGCTCAATACCACCCCAGTTGTTTTACCGTGCACCACATGCCATCATCAACAACATCAACATTGTGTGACAACACCCGACACACAACTAATAAACATGTTCCATAATTCATTAAGCAAGATTAACCATTTTTCACATAAAATGATGACTCGTTGCATGGCTAAGCACACTACAAGCATTCTAGCTACCCACATTGGTAATTATGGCTACCAACTAATATGAAATCATTCTAGGGTGACAAATGAAATATAACATACAATATGGCAAGGTGGATATATCACAATTGGATGAATAACTATATACAACATAATTGAAACAAGTGATATTTGAATTAGTACGCAATACTTTGAAACAATATAATATTTTAAACATGGGTTCAACAAGATCAAAGTACAACTTGCCTTCAAAGAGCTCTAGATCCTGCTCTGGACTTGGTTCTTGCGCTGGCTCCTTGATCACAAACTCACCGGGCACTTCGACGTCTACGCAAAACGAGCGAGAAAGCAATAAATACCCAAAATAGAGAGAAATATCAACTCCAAAAATTAAATAAAATTCACCATTAAATAGATCTTGATTTTAAAAAAATTTAGAAACTGGAATCACCTCAATCGGAGTTCGTATGAAGAAGATATAGCTAAACAAAATTTTAAATAAAAGAAAAATCAGAAAAATAGAAAATCCGAATTAATTGAATTATTTTCTACTGGAAAATAGCATTTATGACATCATGATGATGTCAGCGAAGAAATCAATTTTTGATCGAATATTTTTCTGAAGAAAAACCGATTTATGAAGTCACACTGACGTCATGGGACACGTGGTAGCACCACAGCTTTACACATGTCACCAGCACATGGACCTGGTCCACGACTGGCGCTGGTCCACCGTGGATCGGCAACACTGTGATCGTGCATCGGCTGACGCCAACGGACACGTGGCGAAGAGCGGAGCACGACACGTGTCAAAACACGATTGGCGCAAGACTCGGTGCAATCTCGCCTGTCCAGTTCAAAACGGACGATCAAGATCACCACAAGACGCGAAACAACGGTTTACTACTGTACTGACATGCGGCTACATCTCAGCCCTTCACGTCTGATCTAAGATTCGACAGTGCAAACCAATGGCGACATGACGTAGCGCGATCTAAGACGCACAACGTAGATCCAACGACCGAGATGACATGACGGTTCGGATCCCGAATGACACACGGCATGACGCAACTGGCGCGGTACCGGTGCAATCTCGTCCATCCGCTCTAGATTGGACGATTGAGGATGGCGGTGGAGATTGGGACCACGTGGCGTACCGCGGACATGGCCACGCGCCAAGATTGCAACCGTACGCAGGAGATCGGACGGCTCAGATCTACACGGCGCAACCAATGATGCGGCTACCCCGGCGCGTGACACGTGGCAAGCATCCAACGGTGCTTCACCTGATTCGACGGTCAACGAGGTTTGCGATGACGACAATGGCACGGCGGCGTTGACTCACAGGAGACGAGGACGACGACATGGTCGACGGCGTTCTGGTGGTCCTCCAACGACGCTTCCTCCTGGAATCAACACGTCTTGATGTGGCGAACTCGGCGGGGGTCTTGGCGGCGGCGTGGAACGAGGCAAAAACCGCAGCAGTGCTAGCTCTGAATTCCGACGAGCTCAAGCGGGCGAACGGCGGTGACTCGGTAGGCGTGCGCTAGGGCAAAATGTGCGGCTCGAGGTGAGGAATCCAGGGGTGGCAGCGATGCATTAAATAAGGCTCTCGGCTTCCATGTAGGGCGCGGAGATCCAAACGGATTCGGCGGTGACAGCGGAGATATGACCCGAATTCGACGAGCTGACGTGGCGCAATCCTTGGCATCCACGAAAATCCGATCCAACGGCTCACGAGCACGAGCGACGCAGGCAAATAACGGTGGTCAGATCAAGATCCAACGTTCCGAACGCAAGGCGGCTAGTGTTTCGCGGCGAGGCGAGCTGCGCGAGTCGGCGGTGCGAGAAAATGGGCTAGGCTGAGCGGACTTCGGGCAAACACTATGCGAGCGATTATAAATACATTTTCGAATAAAAATAATTTAGAATCATAAACAAAGCCCAAATAAATAGCAAAAATATCAGGAAAAATCCAGAAAATTTTTAGAAAATACTTGAAGGCATTTGGGACTCAAATAAAATAATTCCAACCAAAGATCATTAACACTTTTGAAAAAATAAATAAAAGATGACAAAATGCTTAAATCCATAAATGCAAACAAGATTTAAATTAAATCTAGAAAATTCTTAAAAGCGTAAAATGCAAATTAAATTCAACAAATTTAAAAATTGGGGTGTTACAGACCTCATCCCTTAACAGAATCTCGAGATTCAGGGCAGACTAAGGAATATGTCAGAAAATTCTAACCTCGGATCCTCTTCACGCTCCCATGTAGCCTCGCTCTCTAAATGATTACTCCACTGAACTCTGCAGAAACACACTGACTTATTCCTGGTCCTGCGATCAGCTACATCCAGAATCTTGATTGGTTGCTCCCTATAGGTCAGATCCTCTTGCAAATCAATTGACTCCAATGGCGTTTGTTCCGCGGGCACTCGAAGACACTTTCTTCAATTGAGACACATGGAATACATCATGCACTCTTGCCAAAGACTGCGGCAATTCCAACTTGTAATCAACCTCTCCTCTACGGCTCAAGATTTTAAATAGACCAACATATCTTGGTGTAAGTTTTCCTTTAGCATAAAACCTTTTTACTCCCTTGAGAGGGGTTACTCTGAGATACACAAAATCATGAGGTTCGAAACTTAGCTCACGACGATGGTTATCAGCATAGCTCTTCTGCCTTGACTGAGCAATCTTTAGTCTCTCTCTGATCTTGGCAATCTGCTCTTCAACTTCCTTTAAAATATTTGGTCCAAAAATCAAACGCTATCCTATCTCATTCCAATTTAGTGGGTACGACAAGACCGACCATACGAAGCTTCAAACGGTGACATTTGCAAACTTGCCTAATAACTGTTATTATAGCTAAACTCAGCATATGGAAAATATTTATCCCATGAAGCGGTATAAGCTAAAGCACAAGCTCTTAACATATCTTTCAAAATCTAATTGACCCTCTCGGTCTGACCATTTGTCTGTGGGTGATAGGCTGTACTGAAATTCAAACTAGTTCCCATTGCTTCATGCAATCTATTCCAAAATCTTGAAGTAAATTGGGTACATCTGTCTCACACTATCTTCTTTGGCACTCCATGCAGACACACAATTCTTGATATATATAGCTCTGCCAAACGACCTCTTGAATATGTGGTCTTTACTGGTATGAAATGGACGACTTTGGTCAATCGATCAATTATGACCTATATTGAATCATATCCACTCTGGGTTCTTGGTAAACCAGTAATAAAATCCATACCGATCTCCTATTTCCACTCGGGTACTTTTAATGGCTGTAACAAACTTGCTGACCTCTAATGCATTACCTTCACTCTTTGGCATATATCACAAAAAGTTACATGGTCGGCAACTTCTCGCTTCATACTAGGACACCAAAATCTTACCTCAAATCCTGGTACATCTTCGTACTTCCTGGGTGAATAGAGTACTTTGAGTCATGGGCTTCATCAAGAATCAACTGCTTTAATTCCTTCTTGTTTGGCACACGATTCGTCCTTTTATCCATAAGATTCCTCGGTCATCCAGCATAAAATCCTTAGCCTTGCCTTCATCCATATTTTGGCTAACTGGCGGCAGCTTGAGGCGAATCGATCTAGGGCTAGAGTTTGCTATCTCAAGGTGGTCTCGAGGCGCACCTTCAATAGCCCTATGAGTCCCTGCTCCACCTGGAATGTAGATGTTATCCGCGGCGGACACGGTCATGAACAGTGTCCGGCTCAGACATGAAAGAGACGACTCTAACAGGTAGGACCCACCTGCCAATGTCTCGTGCGGTTACAGGCCGACGGACCGCGATACAACACTGGACTGGCTGGGCCACGCGAACCTGGGCCAAACGGGCTGACTTGGGTTGGATTTCTGCCCAAAAGCTTTTCTGAAATTTTAAATACTTTTCTTTTCTAGAAATTATGGAAAATGCAAATAGGCTTCAAATAAATTTAAAAAATCCTAGAAAATTTTGTAAAATACTTTAGGCAACATAGAACCCAAATAAGATAATTTTAGTAATTTCTCACTTGAATATTAATCATATTAAATTCTTTTTAAACTTAGGAAAATGTATATTAAGGTTTCATTAGCAATAAAAATCCAAAAAATTCCCAAAAAATGCTAAAATATATCAAACCAATTCAAAGGTGTAAAAATTGGGATGGTTCAAAAAGTTGCCCGATGCCTACATCTATTTAGCGACCATGTTAAGGCACAACATGATCACCGATAACTATAAGGCGTGAATCGATGACCGAACAACCCGAGCATGCCAAGGCATGAAACAACACCGATCACACCATGGTGCAAAACGATGGTCAGGGTTTGTTCGATGCTAATCCCACCTACGGTGTGATATCGACCGGATTAAGGAATAGAAAATTGGGGAGAGGCCAAATAATTCTGGCAAGTGAATTGATTAACAACCTTTGAAATGTGAACGGCCTTTGCTAGGGAGCACTCTTGTGCTGATAATGTGTTATGTATCAAAGTCGCTATTAACCAATTAAGATCATATAAAAACGAGATTAGAACATAGACATAAAATCTAGATCCACAATTCTCTTCTCTTTATTGATATTTTCTTGTGTGTATAATGTGCCCTTATAGCCTCACTTATATATATATATATATATATATATAGGAGAAAAGAGGATATTTATTGCAAAAAGAAGAAATATAGATCCTAGAGTAATTTATTAGGCTCTGAATTTTAATTACGAACCTTGTAGAAGTCCGTTTATAAAACTATCCACTTATATAGGAAATAAAATATTCCACAATTGTACCTCCTAAATCTTTTGGTTTGATTATTATTGTCAGGGCTCACGATTCGAGAATTTTTTTTAATAATACATTTTTTAATTCAAATTGCAAAACTATATCACCGAATAAATTTTTTTCAAAAATATACCCCTGTCGCCCTTTGGTTGGGCGATAGGGGCTAATCGCCCTAGGGATTGGCGACAAGTGCCACGTCACATGGCGGCAGGTGCAACGTCGCCCTCCCAACGGGCGACAAGGGCAAAATCGCCCTCCCAACGGGGGACAATGCCGAAATCGATGAACGTTTGGGCGACAGGGGCGCGGGCGGCCTCCTGTCGCCCAACCAGAGAGCGACTTGAGCCCAAATAAATCCGCACGGTCGGCCTAGAGAAGAAGAACGGCAGGGATAAGAGAAGAGGGTGAAGAGAGAAAAGAGAAGGGAGGAAGAGAAGAAAAGAAGGGGAAGAAGAGCGGGGGCTACGCAGGTAATTTTTGTACGCTTCATTTTATGTAGTTTAGGGTTAGGGTTAGAACTAATTAGTTTCGTGGGTTTTTTTGTTTAGTGTTTAGGAATGGTTAGGGTTAGATCTAATTAGTTTCGCGGTTTATTTTGTTTAGTGTTTAGGGTTAGGGTTAGATGTAAATATTTTCGCGGTTTATTTTGTTTAGTGTTTAGGGTTAGATGTAGTTAAATGTAGTGTTTATATTTTTAGTAATTTAGTGTTTAGGGTAAGGATGGCCCATTAACAAACACCGGTCCAAAACATGAGTAATTATCTACCTAAAACATACGATTATCTGCGTTGTACATACAGTCAGTAGATGTTTTTTAGAAATACAAGTGCAGAGATGAATATTTTTAGTAATGTAGATTATTTTCGCAAGTATAGATATACATGCGTATAGTTTATAGTACTTTTACGAAGAGTAATTAATTCGTGTGCTAATGAATAGGTTCACAGATATGTTAGAACGAGTTCCATTTAGAATCTTTTATGGAGAAGGGGTTGTCATGTATGGTTCGGAGGGTGCGGATCTGAGTAACTTTCAGTATGTGGATAGAAGTTTAAGTAGGGTTGAAGAGCGGACATTTGCTTCTGTGTTGAATTGGTTGTATTATACGTTTCGGATGGAACAAGAGAAGTGGCAGCTCAAGTTATCTTGCCTTTGCACCATGCGAGATGATCCTGTTTATTGGGAGTTGGTTGAGCTGAAAGAAACTGCATCTTGGAGGTCATATGTGAGGGGGGCTGGGCAACGTGGATGGTATCGGGTGCTTTTGGTGCAAGCGTATGAAAGGGCCGTTGCCCCGCAGCAGCAGCTGCACGCCGGTGAGCGTAGTGAGGCTCACAATGAGTTCACTTATGGTGACACTAAAATTCGGGAGTCTAGCCGGGAGCAGCATGTTGAGGGTTGCAATGAGGATATCGTCTACCAGAGTGGTGAGCAAGTTGAGATTGGGGAGGATGATGGAAACATTGGGCAAGATACGCGGGGGCAAGTAGACGAAGGTGAGGAAATTGAGGAAGTAATAGCACAGATGGAAGAGGAAGACCTTGAATATGAACAAGTGGAAGTGGAAGACAACGATAACTCGGATGAGGAAGATGAAGATGTTGAGCCACTTGTGCGTGATTGGAGCACGATCAATTTAATAACACGGTTGTAAATGAAGGCAATGATATACCTTGGCGTTATAGCGACAATGAGGTGAGACCTAACGAAGATGTACCCACAAAAGAGGCGGTCACGGGATGCTATCAAAGATTGGGCCTTATCACTAAGAAGAACTTTCGGGGTTAAGAAGTCCACCCCAACCTGCTGACGTGGTGTGCGAGATGCAAGGGTGCCCCGAGAGTGCACGCGCACAAGCCCAAATGGGGCACCCATCCGCTATGTTCAAGGTTGAACAACATAGTTGTATGACTGAGGAAACCCTGGTGGCTCACAAGAACCTATCGTCCGGGTATATCGCGAGTGTCATGTACCCAGAGATAGTTGAGAACCTGAATTTTGAGCCCCGTGCTATTATCTGAGCAATTGAGAACAGATTTCAGTACACAATTAGCTACGGGAAGGCATGGAGGGCGAAGCAGAAGGCCTTGAAAATGAGATTTGGGAAATTTGAAGACTCGTACCATAATCTGCCCGCACTACTCAGTTGCATTCAGGGAAGAAATCCTGGTACTTTTTATGATTATCAGGACTGTCCGTCAAGCAAGTGGACGAACAAGAGGCATCTGAAGAGAGTTTTCTTCGCATTCGGAGCTTGCATTAGGGCGTTCTATCACTGCCGTCCATTGTTGTGTGTGAACGGCACATTCCTGACCAGGAAATACAAAGGACAAATAATGACAGCTGTGGGCGTCGACGCGAACAACCAGATTCTGCCTGTTGCCTTTGCCTTCGTGGAAAGCGAGAACTATGAGAGTTGGCTATGGTTCCTGCGGAACTTGAAGATCGGGGTGGTGAAAACTCGCCAACATAATCTTGCATAGCATGCATCTGCCGTGCCGCTTAGTGCCATCGAGAGCGGTTGCAAACAGGGGAAGAGGAGCCATTTCCCTGGATTGACTTGCAGAGCCGATGGTGCATGAGGCATTTGGGTGCGAACTTCTATAAGCAATTCAAGAACAAGGAACTGATGAACATGTTCAAGAGGCTATGTAAGCAGAACCAAGATAGCAAGTTCCATACTCTTTGGAAGAATCTTGATGAGCTAACAAAAAAACACAAAGAGACTACTAGCAGTGTAACACAGGAGCAGGCAGAGCCTTTATTCCCTCTGGCAACAGAAGATGAGGCGACGAGTCGTCATCAAAGGCAAAGGCCGATCAAATGTTTCTCGGACTGGATAAAGCACGAGCCCAAAGAGAAGTGGTCATTGTTACATGACACAAATGGTGCTAGATACGGTGTCATGACGACCAACTTGGCGGAGGTGTACAACTGGATAATGAGAGGGATGAGGTGTCTCCTGTTGGTAGGAATTGTTGAGGGAGTGCTGTGGGGTACAACCAAGTATTTTGTGGATAGGCATAAAGCTGCTGCAGTAGTAATGATAGATGAGAATGCCTTGTACTCAAGCATGATAAGTAAATACATGGATGAGAAGAGTAAGAAGGCGGGCAAGCATAGAGCTATCAAAGTAGGTTCACGAACACTGCGTTTCGAGGTGATATGCAGGGATAAAGGACGACGGGGAACAAACCAGAAGGTTATCACCCAAGAGTGCATCTTACAGGCTGAATGTCAATGCTCGTGTAACAAACCCCTTCTGTTGCATAGGCCATGTTCTCATGTGATAGCTGCATGTGCATTATTTGGAATGCGATCCGGTACATATCTATCTGAATATTTTACAAAGGAAAAGGTGATGGCAACCTGGGGCGAGGAGCTATATGGTTATGGTGTTGTCGGTTCTTTCACCACAACCCCTAGTGTCGATGAAAGGTTCTGGGTCTCTGATTTTGATGCAAGATCATACAAAGGAGGCCGTCGCAAAACAAGGCGTATCAGGAATGACATGGATGAGTCTGAAACTGGTAAGCGCGTGAAGAAATGTTCGTTGTGCAAGCGAACAGGACACACGTTCAAGAACTGCCGGCCACATAACGAAGAGGATGAAGGAGGAGATGGCAACCCGACGACGGGGGAGGGATCGTCGTCTGCAAGGCGTGGTGGACGGCGTCATCGGACTACCGAAGAAGCTATTTGAACTATTAGATGCTATATGTCAAATTAATATTTTGTTCATGTAATGTGTGTTGTAATCTGTTTTAATATATTTTGCTGATGTAATGTGCGTTATAATCTGTTTGAATATATTTTGCTGATGTAATGTGCGTAGGGGAGGGACGTGAGCCACCGGTTCCCGTTTGACAGGTCCCTTCTCACCGCTCTGGTGGATCGGTGGAGACCGAAGACGCACACCTTCCACCTACCTGTCGGGGAGATGGCGATCACTTTGGAGGACGTCTCCTACCTCCTCAGTCTCCCGATCGCTGGTGACCCTGTGGTGCCCCAGACGTCGACCCGTTGTGGTGCGAGGAGGTACTTGCGCAGTTCCATAGTGTGCTACCGCCTGCTGCGTACCGACCCTTCACCAGCACCCATGGTCCGACACACAGGTGGCTTCGACAGTTCGTGGTAAGCAACTAACCTTTCGAACTTAATTTCGCATATATTGGCTAGACTAATAAGAAAACTTATATTTATAGGCGGAGCACATCGTCGAGCCTGCGGACGAGCAGAGGGTGAGCCGCCACCTTGAGGCGTACCTGCTCTGGCTGTTTGGCTGGTGCATGTTCACGAGCTCCCATGGGGATAGCGTGGACAGGCACTTCGTCCAGTTCGCGAGGGCGATCGCGGACGCACCCAATGACGTTGTGCCGTAGTACTCCTGGGGTCAGCGGTCCTCTGTGCGACGTACCGTGGGCTCTACGACGGCTGTGGGCGGATCACCGACGGGTCGATCCTCATCGGGTGTCCACTGCTTCTGCAGCTTTGGGCATACGAGAGGTTCCAGATCAGGCGCCCCAGCATCGACACGAGTCCTCTTGTACACGATGGTCACGATGATGTCGACGCGCCAACTATGGGCATCATCTCGTGCCACTGACAGGTAAGATATTGCAAACCACGATTGTGAAACTTACGCTTTAACATTTGTCAGTACTAATGGTAATGTTGATTTTCCTGTCGTCACTGCAGCCTAGGTGGGCACACAGCACGGTGTGGCTTGGCTACCCTCAGTTCGTCACTGCGTTCGACCACCTCACCGAGGACCGCGTACGCTGGACGCGGTACACAGCGGGAGACGTCGAGCTACGTGTGACGGGTGGGTTGTCCACCCTATGCACACGCGACGCGGCGTACTGGCGTACACGTCGGTTCCTCGTGTTCGACATCCTGGTCGAGGGCTATGTTGTCCATCGAGTGATGAGGCAGTTCGGTCTACGACAGGAGTTCCCGGTCCAGGTCGGTCGGCAGGTCCCACACGGCGTCCACACGTAAGTTCCCTACATCGATGTTCTCTAATCTGTACGGTGTAATGACATGTAATAATGCTATATTTTTGCTTATCCGCAGGCAGACTAGGAGGGGCAGGCACGTGGGCACCCCATGGCACGTACGTATGGCGCCATGGGTCGAGGAGTGGGGAGGAGCCTTGGACGACGTCCATACCGAGGATGCGCCGTACGACCCGCAGATGTACCAGGGGTACCACAGAGGTACGCTTCCCGTACCCATGTGCGTTTGGTACGTGTTGACCCGGATCCTCCTAGACACATCCCCAGGGTGAGGGACACGTATCCCCGCCATACGGACTCGGTTCTGCATGGTGCGATAAGTTTTGTCTAATGTACGATGTATTTTCGTATTGCATTTTCCAGATTAATGTGTTAGGTTAATTCGTAATGTATTTTTCAGACTGATGTGCTAGCCCGGTACTACGAGGAGTCCAGGGGCTTCCTATCTCATCTGTCTCGTGGGGTAGACGTGACCAGAGAGGACGTGACCTCCTTCTTCGCGAGGTTCAGGGAGAGCGCCAGACGCACCCTCGAGTTGGCAGGATGCCGCACGCCTCGCGATGTGGCTGACGTCCCTCACGGCGTGCCGCTTACTGCAGGGACGAGTGCTCCAGGTACATCTTCACACGCCACGTCCTCCCGTCCCACCGTCACACCGACTTACGTGACAGGGCGAGCTGCTGGACACGCTGGTCTAGCCCCTCACGTCGGAGGTGAGTACTTCGTCACACTTCGTATGTTGTCTAATTATTTTTTGAATGTTACCAACAATTCTTCACTTCTTACAAGCTCACAGGCATGGTGGTTCTCCTCTGCAGCTTCACCTGCCCCTGACGACTATGAGGGGTAATTTGATGATGCAACCCATGCGGATTTCGACCTCGACGATGGTGGCGTGTCGAGATACTTCGCTGATTCGGATGAGCCTGGATCATCGCAGTTGCAGGGAGCACCACCACCGACGCAGCCTTCTCAGCCGGCGTACGCTACACCTCCAGCTAGACCTCAGAGGGCCCACCACGCATCGGTGCAGTTCACCTACTCGCAAGGGCAGGTTCGCAAGAGGCCTGCCCAGCCGCGAGGAGGCACCCAGAAATGGGGGCGCCAGTAGTTTGTTATGTTATTTTAGCTTATGTATTTAGTTACTACATTGTGACATGCTTTTCATCTTATGTATTTAGTTATATACGATATATTTTTGTTATGGTAGTAACCTCTTACTTTTGGTTATGAAATATTGTTATTCTTTATTCAGAGTCCCGCTTTCAAGCATGACGGCATCTTGGCGTCTGTGACTTTTCAGAGCGAATAGCCTACTCACGGGCGTGCAGCCTTGTTAGGCCGAGTAGACAAGTCACATGCATCAGCTTTGTCAGCCTTGTTAGGCCGAGTAGACAGGTCACATGCATTAGCTTTGTCAGCCTTGTCAAGCTGATTAGACAAGTCACATGCATCAGCTTTGTCAGCCTTGTCGTGCAGCTTCGATGATGGGTGACACGTCGTGCAGGTTTTCACAGAGGATGCCGCCCATCGGTCTTTGTAGTTGTGTGGAGCAACCCTCACCACCACTATAAAACCGGCGAGGGTAGACATCCAACACCGCCAAACAAGCAATACACGCCACCGAATCTACACAAATTAGGCACGATGTCGTTTCACCGTCGCCTCTTGAAAGAAGCGAAGTCATCCCGCCCGAGTACCCGGATACTAGTAGCATTGGCGCCTGATTCTGCGAGTTGCCCGACCAAATTGCGGCGCAACCTTCCGCGAAGATGATGCAATCTACCCACGCGAGAGACGGCCGCCGCGCTCCTCTCATCAAGCCGCTCTTACGGGTAAACCTCATCGTGTCCATACAATACAGGTAACATTACCATTTCATGCATCGTTCTTTCTTTTCTCAGCACAAGGACCGGTGTTGCTTCTTCCAATGGATCGACGGGCCGGAACGACGTGATATCGAATTTATCTACAACTACCATAACGTGATATCGAATTTATCTACAACTTCACCCGGTGGGAGAGGCCGCCAGGACATGTCCTCGCTCTAGATCGACTAGAGTTCAGGGTCGGTGGGCAAGGGGCCACCAATCGGTGAGTTTCATGCGACGTACTCATGTTTCACTCACAAAGTAGTAATTCTAAACCAGTTCATCGCATACAGGAGTTCAAAAGGAAATGTGCGAAATTGCTCGAGTCAAAGGAGAAACCTCCTCAAGGGCCACCCGAAAGCCCCGACTTTTGCGAACACGGCCTGCAGGTAGTGGTTGATACCTGCCACGATGATCTAGTGGACCGGAGATTCTACCGGTGCCCCTTGGCCGAGGATGAATGGTGCGGCTACTTCAACTGGGTGGACCCGGAGACGTACCACCCACATCTCAAACTTCCTGTATGGGATAACTTGGGGGGAGCAACCATCTACGTGGTGCTACTACCGCCCAGAAAAGCCAGACCCCAAGTACGCCTACGGTGTTATTCAACTACCAAAGTGGGCATACTGCATTGACTGCAGGGCACGCTTTCGGTTGTACAAGGATAAGCCGAACACACATCTCCTGCACCATATAGTGGAGTGCGAGCCTAAACAGAGCAGGCATCTCGGCAAGTCTCCGCCAACGGCCAACGCAACAGAGGTGCAAGAGGGTACCTCCTCTCGAAGAGGAAGGGACAAGGGGAAGCAGCCGGCCGAGGTCCGCACCACGCAACAAATCCTTGATGCGTTACGCAGACCATCCGAGAACCCGGGTGGTATTTGTAACAGCCTCAAAAATCAAAAAAATAAATAAGAATGAAATAAAAATCTTTTGTGTATTATTTTTGAAATTTCTGAATTTCCTGGATTTTCTGAATATTTGTTTGGCTTTTCTTTAATGCAAGAATGTGAAATAAAGAATATAATAAATAGAAAATGGTAAAAAGTAAAAATGTCAATCCAACAAAAATTTACCAAAACTTCCAAAAATATCTGAGGGCTCCCCTCAGCTTGCTTAAGGCGGTGGGTAACCTGTATTTATAAAAATATTAATTAATCAAAGATAATCATGGGTAAAAATCTCAGGGTAAAATGGTAAAACAATTTGGTAAAAATATCTGTAGATCATCCTGACCCAAAATTTTTATCTTGCCGACATCAAAACAGTATCAACCTCCTGTAAAAATACTAAGAATTTACTAAATCATTTTATAATTTTAAAAATTCGAAAACAGTGAATAAATAATCTGGAAAACAGTAATGTCAGAATTTTTAAAAATTAAATAATAATAATTAAAATCTTTAATTTTTACATAAGGTGTATAATGTCATTTTAAATCATCATAAAAAGTTTTGTAAAATAATAACTTCATTTAAATCGCAAATTAAAATAAAAACAGAATAGGCAATGCAGTAACTGTTGCAATGTCAGAATTTTATAAAAATAATCGTGCATCATAAAATGGCGAAAATTTTTCAGGAGTCTGGTAATATACTTTCCGACCTATGGTAAAAATTTTATAAATTTTCGTGCCCGTTTGAACGTTGAAATCCCGTTCGGTCGTGAGGCTTCTCCAGAGTTCTTTTCTCGCCATCACTGACGTGTGGGCCCGGGCTGTCAGTGAGCCAGCTCGGCCGACAACCGCTGCCATCTGGCCCCCGCGTGGCAGCCTCTCGCCCGCGCTTTCTTCTTCCTCTCCCCGCTCTCTCTCGCGCCGTGTTTTTCTTCCGCCACCACCGCGCACGGTGAGACCTCTATTCCGCCGCTCATTCTTTGAACTAAACCCAGAAATGGGATCCTTGAAGTCCACTGATGCTTTTGGTAGTGATCTTCAAGCTCGGGAAGGTCTCGTTTTGCGAACGCCGGTGGCCGTGAGCTCGCCGCCCTCTCTCCGGTGGCGAGCCGCCTCCGCCATCTCCTACTAAGCGCCACCACCCAAAGATGCGCACGAGCGAGTGTCTTTGAGCATCAATCCGGAACCCATTCCGTGATTCCGGCCGTGCCACCGCCGGGCGAGCTCGTCTTGCCGCTGGCCTGCTCTGGTCTCCGCCAAGCGGGCCCGACTGTCGGCCGCGTCTTGTTGGCGCGCGCCGTGACATCTGCGGACCAGCCTGTCGGCACCGCAGCGCAATGCCATCATCATGCGTTCGCCAGCAGCGTCGGCCATAGACGCTACTGACGCCGACGGGTGGACCCCATTTGTCGGCGCCTCAAGCGGCGTTTCGCCGAAAATGGAAAGCGTTTTCGCGCGAAAGCGTACTTTCCATTTTCGCAATTTTACGATTTTTAGTATTTAATCAAAACCTAGATATTCATTTAGCCATAACTTTTGAATCACTTAATAAAATTTGATGAAATAAATTTCTAAATTCATCTAAAATCCAGTAGATTCAGAATATACAAAAATATTTCAGAATTGAATTTTATTTGAAATTCAATTTAAATTCAAACGAAGAGTTAGAATACGTCATACATGGAAATTTTGCAAATAACCTCCAAATTTAGTAAAATAAATTTTATTAGAATTCTTGTAATCTCAGGAACCAGAATCTGTAATAATACTTATGGTGTGTTATAAGAAAATTTAAGTTATAAAATGGATAGTAAATAATGCAATAATGGCTTAAATAAATCATATCTTTAAATTGCAAAAGAAAAATAAATAAAGCATGTAGCCATTCCTGAATTGGTGAAATTATTTTATTTGAATATTTCCATCTGATTTCTTTTTGGCCTCATTGAAATTTGGTATTTATTCTATGTCGCCTTCTGACGTGTAGAACCCGATTTAACCGGTACATTCGACGACCGTGAGTTCAAGTCGAGGAAAATCAACAAGGCAAGCAAATTCCTTTGATCATGTTGAACCCAGTTGTATAAATGTTTTCATTAATCGCTTTCTCGCATACTTTATTTTATTAAAGTCACTATATTGTGGAAATCGGTAGTTGTACTGTAGCTACATAGAATTTCCTTGATAAGTAGAAAATTATGATCCTTGAAAACCCTAGATTAGCTTAGACAATATTTAATGTCAATCTGGGTTACTCACATTAGTGACATGCTTAGCCGAGCTATAATGAACATAAAACTGTGACATGGTTAAATACCTTGGTTATGACATTTAGATGGGTATGACTATTTTTGTGGTTGGTATTTTGGTTGGAAAATGAAAATAAAACTATGGTTTAGATGCGGGCAATTATTGGCAATAGCCGTGTGTGCATGTTTTGCACGTAGTATAGGGTGGAGATTATTGCCCGTGTCGAATTAAGGACCGAACTATGAGTTGTTTTCAGGCCAAGAAAATTCATACAACCACAAGTGCTGGTATGGGACAGCTCTAACTTATTAAGTTGTTTAAAACTAGCTTTGCACTTGGAAGGCCGGAGTAGTACGAGCTGTTTCTTAATGAATTGCTCGACGGGACGCCCACACCGAGGTGATCATGGATTAAACGTCTACCAATATAACGATGTACGCCATACTTGTGGGTAGTTCCATCATTTCTATGCTCTGAGTTCTTACTCCACAAAATGGGTTTGTCGTCATCGTGCTGGTGCAAAGTTAGGTTTAAATAATGTAACAGTTATAACATGACTCTCTGCGGCACACCAAAGGAAGTGTGCAAATATCGATTGCTCAAAGAGTCAGTCATGTCTTGTGGGGAAAGCTGTATACCTCTGCAGAGTGTAAAACTAATCGATTAGCGCGTCATGATCATGGACACTTGGTAAAGTCATCACATAGTTAGCTGTTTTGCTTATTTTCATAAAATGTGGTTTCTATCATGCGTTGTTAATATTCCACTTGTGTTGGTGGAATGATTTTGGATATGGTTGTTATGCCTAAGCAATTGTGAAATATTGATGTTTACTTTACGTTACTTCAGAATTTACTTGCTTTTACTTAAATCCTGTTTTACAATCTACTATTCTCAGATTTACATTTTAAAACCAGCTTTATGCAAATTAACCTTAATAGCCTTTCTTTGAAATGGCCTGCATGTATTTTAGGTTTTGCATAAGTCTTGCGAGTACGTAAGTACTCAACTTGCCACTGTTGATATTTTTAGGTGAAGGGACAGATTTCCCAAGCGAATCTTACGTTGATGCAGGATACGGGAATTTAACGATGACTTTTTCTAAGGATTTTCCCTGTCAGTTGCCTGTGGGACAATGGGTTAAAAGGCATACTACAGGATGTTGTCTCCACTGCAGTTTTACTTTTGGTATTGTAAAAATAATATGTAATCTTACTTCCGTTGTGTAATAAAGTTTGTGTATGACTGTGATAACAATTTGTATTTGTGCGTATAGCTCTCGATCATGGGACTAGTATCTTTGTATGCACATGGTGTCCATTTTGGTATTGATTTATCAAAAATGGGGCCTCTCAAAGTTGGTATCAAAGCCATGTTGATAGAGAAACCTAGGGTAGTCCAGGAGTAATAAAGACCTAAAACTTGACATTAGGTTTCAAACAAACTAAAATTTTGAATTAGGACATCTTACTGTCTATTCTTTATATGCATGAAACTTCTTTTTGGATTATCGTATACACATTAATAACTCTTTTACTGCTTTTAAATTTCTACTAGAATCTTTTCCTCCAAAAATTACTTTCTTGTCTTACATTTAATCAGGAATACTAATTCCTTGTTAAATGTGCGATGGGCGGATATACCCCATGTTACACTTCCACTAATAGGAGAATTACGCATGGCGAATTCTTGCTCGTTTGCTAGAATTCGCCCATTTTCCGAAAATCCACGATATATAGTATTCCACACGCAGCTTAGTTACATTTACATGGAATACATAGCTAGGTGGATATCCCTACCCGAGATGAGGACATGAAAGAGTTTTTGTCTTTTGAGGGTCCCTGATCTTCTCTCATGATGGCCATGAGTGAAGCCGCCTATATGGCCGTTGTCGCTTTGCGCCACATTTTACCCGAATCGCGGTGGTATATAGGAGGATTCCATCTAGGCCACCAAGTGGGAGAATAGCTATATGGATGCCATCGGGTTACAAAATCCCACTTTACGTAACCAAGTGGAATTCATAAATGCCTCGACCGATATTGCCGTCGAGCGATAGCGAATCTGAGGATGCGCTGTCGCCGTATAGCATTCCTAGAGAATGCCATCGCCCCGTGTCGCCAGAGGTATTGTCCTCGCTCGCCTCGGGGCAATTCCTCAGACACTGCGCCGACGACACCCCAAGACCACCTAGGTGTCGCTGGCGAGGATGTCGATGATAGGAGTCGCCCTAGGTTGCCGAGCATCCGTAGACCCCATAGTTTTCCTCGCGGCGCCCTCGGAGGCGCAGGAGCATCATTGTCGAGAGACTCCTTTTCCCCGACGAGAGTTCTAGTCGTAGGGATAGTAGCACCGTGAGTTGCTAGATAATGAGTAGTATTAGAGGAAGTTTTGGTTGTGCCCTTTTATGTAGTAACGTCAAAAATAAATGTTATGTTTTGGTTGTGAATATTATGAAGTTGAAATAAAGTTCTTGCTTTATATTGTTTTGTGTGCTTTTGGTTCCTACTCGTAAATATTTAACTTGTAGTTAATATTTTTACGACGTTGTGATCCATAATAATAATAATTAAGTTATGCTTTTAAAACGTTTGGTAACAATTAAGATTAAAATTAAATCAGATCTTATCTGTTAATTCATTAATAACCTTGTTCCAGATGCCTGCTACCCGATCTCTGGATGAGATTCTGGGGAGTGAGGAGACCCCGGAAACTCACCCTCAGCGAGTGACTTCGGCCACTCCAGCCCAGCCCAATCCAGTCCATCCAACGGCAATTCGAGGATCTTCGTTGCGTCGTTCAAGCCGTCGGGATTCGCCGCCTCCTCAAGTTCAAGATGAAGAAGTTCCAGAGGGACAGTTGCCAGGGCCGCCAACCATGGCTCAAGTGCTTGCGATGATAGAACAGGGTCGCCAGACGAATACCCTGTTGCTCCAACAGTTGGTTCAAGGTGTGAACAACCTTGGTGCTTCAAGTTCTAGGCCTGGTTTTGGTGAAACCCCTCATCAGTCCAAGTTGGGAGAATTCTTGAAGACTCGGCCTCCAACCTTTTCTTCTTCATCAGATCCCCTGGACGCTGATGATTGGTTACGAGCTATTGGAAGTAAGTTGGCCATTGCTCAATGCAATGATCATGAGAAGGTCCTTTATGCGTCGTACCAACTCCAGGGAGCCGCTGCAGTTTGGTGGGAAAATTTTCAAGCGGCAAGGCCCCAAGGTCAAGAGATTACTTGGGATGTTTTTCAAGAAGCCTTTAGGAAGACGCATATTCCCTCGAGCTTGGTGAATTTAAAAAGGCGGGAATTTCTTGACTTGCGTCAAGGAAATATGTCCGTAATGGAATATCTTCACCGCTTTAATTACCTTGCTCGCTATGCGCCATCAGAAGTCAGTTCAGAAGCCCGAAAAATTGAGCATTTCCGGGACAATCTGAACAATGAAGTTAAGCATCTTCTTGCCATTCACGACTTCCATGATTTCCAATCACTCGTGAATAAGGCTATAATTGCCGA
Organism: Otatea glauca; assembly: GCA_036346275.1. Lineage (NCBI taxonomy): Eukaryota > Viridiplantae > Streptophyta > Magnoliopsida > Poales > Poaceae > Otatea > Otatea glauca. The sequence goes on along the minus strand of CM070716.1, from coordinate 31,039,232 downwards.
GCATAGTTCACGTGATGTTATGGAAAGTCGTAAGAGGAAGTGGATGGCGAGAAGGCCGCGATCCAAGTGTGTCGAGGCGCGCATTGGTCCACCGACCAATGTTCGATCTCCTCGCCTCGCCGGCCAGCAGAGCGAGGCGTCAAGGTCGAGCACCCGGCCCCAAAGCGACCTTACGCTCGTCCTCGAGCGCAACGAAGGAAGACTTCGGGACTCGTAATCAAGCGGTGGTGTGACTCGTTATCATTGTAAAGAGCGTGGGCATTATGCAAATGCTCGCCTAAAAGAGGTCAAGCGTCGGGCGGTACCGTCGCAGGAGTTCGAGAGACCCCGTGTCGACCTTGAGAGCGGAATTCTCAAGTCATCAAGACTTGCAGCTCTTAATCGCGGTCACGAGTAGCGGTCGTCTCCATCATGTGACCGCCCGAAGAAGCAAGCGGCGCCGATGTGGTAATCGGGTATGTTTCGTGCACTCGGTACCTACTTTGGTATTGTTTGATTACGAGCATCGCACTCGTTTATCTCTAAGAAATTTGTCTTGACGAATAATTTAGAAATTGATCTCCTCTCTGCCAAAATGATAATCTATTCCCCGGGTTCAGTCATGAATTCAATTAAGTTTTGTCCTAAGGTTAGCATTGAAATAAATGGAGTTATGTTTCATGCTGACCTTATCCTTATAGAAACCTTAGGGTTAAAGTAATCCTTGGTATGGATTGGTTGTCTAAGTTTAAAAGTCGCATAGACGTGCTAATCGATCCATTTCTTTGGTTAGCCTTGAAGGAATTCCAGTTTATTTTTCTTCCATCCAAAGTTCTTCAAACTCTCAAGCTTCTCTTTGTTCAGCCATAATAAAAGATCTTAGCCAGATTCCAATTGTTTCCGAATTTCCGATGTTTTTCGGATGAGTTGCGGGCCCGCCTCCGGATAGGGACCTAGAATTTGTCATAAATCTTGTCCTGGGACGCGCCTATATCCAAGCGTCCTTATCGAATGCCCCCTGATGAGTTAGTTGAACTAAAGAATCAAATTCAAGAGCAGTTAATAAAAGGCTTTATTCGACCTAGTTCTTCTCCTTGGGGTAGTCCAGTTCTTTTTGTGCCTAAAAAGGACGGTGGAATACGCATGTGCGTGGACTATCGTGCATTGAATGATGTCACAATTAAGAACAAATATCCTTTGCCTCGTATCGATGACCTATTCGATCAGTTGACTGGTGCCCAAATCTTTTCCAAAATTGATTTAAGACATGGGTACTATCAGTTGAAGATCAGACCAGAAGATATTCCTAAAACTGCTTTCACCACTCGTTATGGTTTATATGAATATACTGTGATGTCTTTCGGATTTGTTCACATGCAATAACGCGATTTTGTCCACATGCAATAACGCAAAAGGCTACGAATTGATCACATGCAATAACGAGATTTTGTCCACATGCAATAACGCAGAAGGCTACGAATTGATCACATGTAATAACGCGATTTTGTCCACATGCAATAACGCAGAAGGCTACGAATTGTTCAAATGCAATAACACGATTTTGTCCACATGCAATAACGCAGAAGGCTACGAATTGATCACATGCAATAACGCGATTTTGTCCACATGCAATAACACAGAAGGCTACGAATTGTTCACATGCAATAACGCGATTTTGTCCACATGCAATAACGCAGAAGGCTACGAATTGTTCACATGCAATAACGCGATTTCGCTACTTAATTAGTACCGTTGTACTAATTATAATTTTACTAACACCCTCATAATATGGTAGTGCATATATCAAAGATCAAATGTGGACCACTGTTCATAAAAATACCCTTTAGACATGATATTTTACGGGCCGCCGAAAAGACTAAAGAACAAACACTCTACTTGTTACCTTCGAATTTTGTAAATTATTTCAAATTTCTCTAGACCATAAAAATATTTTACTTAAATCCTAAATCTGTTTATCCAAATATTTTAATCTTTTTTGAAGTCTCTCACATTTTTTTTGAAAACCTGTAAATTTCCAGGCCATGTCGCCCTACCATTGGGCGACTAGTACACATGTCGCCCTTTCATTAGGCGATTAATCTATGTCGCCCTTCCATTGGGCGACTAGTAAACGTGTCGCCCTACTGTTGGGCGACTTGTTCTGTCGTCCAATCGTAGCGCGATTACTCGGCCCACGCCATCGCTTAGTCGAAGATGTCGCCTATGGTAGGCGACGAGGTATATTTTTGCAAAAAAAATTCGTGCTTTAGTTTTGCAATTTGAATTATAAAATATATTATTAAAAAAAATTCCACGATTCGATCCACCTCGATTTGTCTGATCGGCATGGGAGAAAACCACATTCATCGTATCTCACTACTGCGGATCGGGCATGCACAAGCGGTTCGAAACCGCTTTCAGAAGCGGTTTTAGAACCGCTTGTAAGCAACCGCGAGTGATACCCCGTCGGGTATCACAAGCGGTTCCCCGAACCGCTTGTGGTTCGACATTTCCACAAGCGGTTGGTGTTACCAACCGCTTGTGGAGAGGTTCTCTCCAAAAGCGGTTGGTGTTATGAACCACTTGTGGAGAAGCTCTCTCCACAAGCGGTTGGAGTTACCAACCGCTTGTGAAGAGTCAGACAGCATAGCGTTTTGATTATATTCAATATAGAATATATTTTCATAGGGGTTTTTGATATAGATTTTGACAATTAAAATAAATAGAACTTCATGAGTTTTTTTGACACACTTAAATATATATATATTATTCATGAGTATTCATTCAGATAATTACAGACTAAAAAATGAACAAGTTGATGAACACATGAAATAATAAGCCACTTTTACAAGTTTCAAAGAATAAAAGGGCGAACCTTGAGCTCATTTCTTGCGTGCGTCGCTCTTTGTGCCCTTGGTCGACGTTGATGTCAGTTCACCTATCCTTATTTCAGGACAATCTCTCCAACCATTTGCGTGGAACTCGCCTTTGGTGGATACAATCTCGTCGACAATAAAGCCGATGAGTTGTTCTTGGATTGCTGCAACTCGGTGCGGCGGGATCACGTCTTGCACATCGACGTTGGGCTGATAAAGCGGGAGGTAAATAAATCTCTGGACATGTAATTATTAAAGTGTAAGTACTAAGAAATTGACATGTGCACACTACCTCGGCGTTGGTTGTCGGCACATCACCGTGGGTAATAGTTTGCATATAGTGGCACACATAATAGCCACATAAGTTGTTTCCACCCGTCTGTTGTAGAACCTGCGATGAAATTTGAAAAGAACACGATTATTGGGATGAAAAACTGTTACGGCATATTAATATTCTTTAATACGTACTCGAGTTCTTAATTGTACATCAAATTCGTTCTCGAAATCTCCTTGTTGCTTCTTTCGAAACCGTGCGAATGCCATGTGTGATGCGTTAGTATGAATGGTAATTATCAGAGTTGGAATTAGCAAGGTATTTCAATATATATAATAAGGAAAACTATCGTATATATATGTGCTATATACCTGTTTAGGGTGTCAATGATAAATTGATATTTTTCACCGAGTCCTTTTGAGTCTTGAACAATGATCCGTGCGCTATCAAGCTTGATGACAAGAAGGATCCAAAGAAACCTATTCATGTATTGCAACATATATGTAACTAGCTAGTAGTATTATAAATGCCTTGGAAAATATAAGAACGAGAGTTGTATATATCGTACTCGAAGTTGAAGGGCGTATATGTACGGTTTGTAGTCTTTGTCCCAAGAATGCATCGAGAATGTAATCTTCAACATCCTTTCGGTTGTATCCAAAGACGAACTCGTTAACAATCTCTGAGTCGATGAAGCCCACGTTGAAGATATTCTCTTTTCTACATCGTTGTATCTCCATTCTACATAGAAAGGTATAAGTTTAAGAGTTGCAATTTTATTGTACGAGGAAGCACACGGTAAAGGTATGAGCTTGACACTTACAGGCACCAGCAGCTCATGAGAGACACGTTGATGGAGTCGGCATGGTAAATATTGTATAAGTCATCAAATTCGAGCCATATGTTGTTGTCCCCGCGATAAAAATCATCTTCTTTGAAATGGAGGGGGAACATCGTTCTTCCTTGAGCGGACTCTGTCATGTACCATTCGTTAAATTGCCGCATCTTGGTTGGCAGATCCTTTTTCTCATTTGGGTCAATCAGCTCCTGGCCCAACTGAAATTGCCATCTGACCTTTGTTGCCATTGGGATATCATCTGTTAATCCAAGAGCTGCAGCTGTGGAACTGAGTCCTGCCTCCTTCAAAAACCTCTCGAGATTCTCCTGATCTTGGTCTCTCTTCTTCTTCTTCTTTACTGCCGCCGCCTGACCATGTTTATTCTTCTGTGTAGCCTTAATTGTTGTCCGTTCATAGTTGTACGGCACAGGTAGCGGCTTTGCACGGCATGTCGCGAAGTGTTCCGCCGCTTTTGGATCAGTTGGTACCTTTGGCTCTACCTTCTTTTGGCGAAGTGTGCACCATACGCTTTAGTGACCGCGTCACTCTCCTCCTTATTCATATCATATGCCCTCTTTGGAGGTTCCTTTACCTTGGTCGATCGGCTAGACTCGCCTTCTTGGGAGCGGTGGGGAGCCTTAATTCATTATCGAGCTTCTTCCTGGAGGAGATGGTGGAGGCGTGGTTTTCCTAGGGGTTCTTTTTGTTTGAGATGTTTGGTGGTGGAGTAGGGCTTCGCGTGGGCGGTGGTGGAGGCGTGCTCTGTTTCTTGGCGAGACATTGCGTGGCGGTGACGTTGGAGGAGGCGTGGGTTGGCGTGGTGGAGATGACGCGCCCACAAGCGGTGGAAATATGATGTACCGCTTTGCGCAAAGGATGATATTGTGGAGGGCCCGTCCAAGCTTGGTCACGTCGTCGCCTCCAAAATATCGAGGTGAAGTTCTTCAAATCCGCCAAAGCACCTCCTCCACCGCGACCTTTGAGTAACCAGGGGGTATCTCGTTGCAGTGGAACATCTAGCCCGGCTCCACCGGATATGCCATACCGTAAGCCACCTTGATGGAGAGGTTACGCGCATCAACGTGTAGCTCACACTGGCGGTGAACCCTTATGTCATCCACGGGATAACGGGCTAGCAAGGTGTCCGCTTTAGGGGCCCCGGTGGACGCGCAGCTACTTCGCCGCGCGGAGGGGCTGATCACGGCGTCCGGCTGATTGCTCGGACCTAGTCCTTGAAGCTTGCTCAGGGCAATTTGTACTTGTTGCGCAACTATGTCGCCGATGCTAGCCTGGGTTGCTCTGAGCTCTTGTTCCAATTGGTACACTTTACGTGATTCTCTTGTTTTGCTTCTATGCCGGCTCCTGTACGTATGTGCATCCTTAGCGAAACCATACTTCCACGGCGTCAGCTTGCCCATACCTCGTGTCCGTCCTGGCTCCTGGGTGCTCAGGGTTTTCAAGGGCATGTGTTAGCTCGTCATTCTCCCCGCTCGCCACCAATGTACTCGCCGAGGCCGCTCGGCGGCTTGTACAATCCTTTGGCCGCCTCTTGTACTCTGGTGCCATCACCAAACTGCCATCATCCGAAAGGCTCCTCCATGACCCATGAACCAATTGCGTGGCGCTGTTCCCACGAGCGATGGCGGTGTGGCGCCCTTCGCCATTAATTCTTCTTCCCGCTTCTCCCATTTTGGTACAGCCTTGATGTAACCACCGGTGCCAAGATAGTGGTGGTATTTCTTCATCTGTGAATTGGCCTTGTTCTTCTGACTCGCGGCCTGGCCTTCAGCTGACAGCTTGAACTCCTCGAATGCTTCCCAGTGATCCGCCAACTTAGGAAATTAGTTGAAGTCGGGTCTTTCTCCCTTCTGCATATACTTGCGGCTGAGAGACGTCTTCCAGGCCTGGAACATTGTTGCCATCTTCTTCAAAGTGAATTTCTTGGCCTTGTCTTCGGACCCTTGAGGAAATGTGAAATTTTCCTTAATATCTTGCTAGAGCAGATCCTTGGTAGCTTGAGGAACTTCGGCCCATTTTCTGATGCTAATTGGGACGTGATCCCTCACGTGGTAACCGCAAGCGTTGTTGTACGGCCCAACTGCTAAAAGAGGGGCAACCGGCATCCCTTCGTTGTTAACGTCGGTAAACACGTGCTTTGTGGATGGCTTCTTGTTAGGTCCCCGATGCTTGGATTGGTTGCTCGATGCACGGGGCTTAAAATACATAAACATATGTACAAACATGTCAGAGTGTATTATATTGATGAATTGCGATTAATTAACATGTCTACGGGGATTATATTCTTTTGGCTATACCTCATCCTGGCCGGAACCAGTGTTATCGGACTCAGCGGCTCCAGCGTCAATGGCTTCATCAGGTGCAGCCTCAACGGCCTCACCGGAACCACCATTAGTCCCAGCGGCAGCAGCGTTAGCATCACCTTCGATGGTACCTAGCGCGATGGAGTCCAACAGGAACTGTTCTCCCTCATCGAAAGTAGGGTCACCACGTCCTGGTTGCACCATCTGTCCTAATTCCGAAAAAATGTTGATATAATTATCATATTACTTTGGAACAACCATATTACAGATTACAACACAAGCATATTATTACATAAATTTCTACACCAAGCATTAAGTTCTACGGCATGTTGGAACTAGCCCAAGGACCAAACACGAACTCGTAGACACAAGAACAAGAAATACACCATCATTTTGGAACTAGCCCAAGGACCAAACACGAATACGGGCATGCGCACAAACCGTGCAACTAACGCTGGTTACTGGAAGACAACGGGAAAGGACAAGGAAATCTTCACTGGACAACTACCGACAACACCGGAGCTAGTAGGAATGCCATGGTAATACAACTTTTTATGTATTCATCATATGACAGGATAAGTGGGTTATCTGTCGTGTCTTTGCCAAGAATGTTGGTGTCTTTGACAAAAATCAGCTTGTGGGCATTTCACCGATCATCTCGTGGGCAGCCGAATTAGAGAGGGAGGACGACGCGTGCACACATATACCTCGGTCCTCCTGGGTGGAATGGCAGTGTGGCGGCGCTTTGGTGGTGGAGTAGGCGTCGGCGAGGTGGCGGAGAAGGCGCCGGCGGGCGGGGTGGAGTGACGGCGGCGACGAGGGCACCAGCAAGACGCGGGTCGACATGCGGTGGTGGAGGCGCCGGGATGGTTGGGTGGCGGAGGAGGCCGACGGCGTCGACGGGGACGGCGGCGTGGGGTCTGGACGGAGGCGACAGTGGCGGCGGCCGGAGAGACACAGGAGGCAACGGCGCGCAGGGGGGATCTCGAGCGGGACTTAGAAAATTTCGGGTGTGAGAAAAGGGCGGGGCGTTTCAAATTTATACAGGGAGAACTTCTACAAGCGGTTCTAATAACCAACCGCTTGTAAAATATCTCTACAAGCAGTTTTAGAACCAACCGCTTGTAGAGGGAGGACTTCTACAAGCGGTTCGTTTAACCAACCGCTTGTAGAATATCTCTACAAGCGGATTTAGAACAACCCGCTTGTAGAGGGATGACTTCTACAAGCGGTTGGTATTACTAACCGTTTATGAATGTTGCGCTCTAGAAGCGGTTCTTTTATCAAACCGCTTCTGAATTCTGCGTTCTAGAAGTGGTTCTTTTCTCAAACTATTTCTGAATGTTGAGCTCTAGAAGCGGTTTGTTTGTCAAACCGCTTCTGAATATTGCGTTCTAGAAGCGGTTCTTTTCTCAAACCGCTTATGAATGTTGCGTCGTATAAGCGGTTCTTTTCTCAAACCGCTTCAGTTTAATTTCATAATTTTTAAAAAGTGCTTTTAGCACTTCAGTTTAATTTCAGAATTTTTAAAAAATGCTTTTAGCAATTTAGTTTCATTCTATATTTTTTGAAAAAGCTTTTAGCACTTCAGTTTCATTTCATAATTTTTTAAAAAGCTTTTAGAACTTTACTTTCATTCCATACTTTTTATAAAAAGCTTTGAGCACTTTAGTTTCATTCCAGAATTTTGGCACTTTACATTCATTCCAAATAAACACTTCATACTGTAGAAGACCCGTGTTACATATACATAGTTCATACAGTAGGGGTACATCTTAAGTAGTAACGTACTTTGTCTTTACAAGTGTTCCTTCATTATGATCGCGACGTATGAAAGGAGTATCCACGTCTGTGTCATCGAGGAGGCTTATGTCGACATCCACAGCGAAAGGAGGGATCTCGTCAAACTGACTATACTCTTCCTCGTCTGTGACGTCCTCAACTCCAACAATCCTTCGTTTGCCTTGTAGAACCACGTGTTGCTTTGGCTTAGTACTACAATCTTTCTGCTTGTCCTTATGCTTCTTAGGTTTGCTTGACATGTCCATTACGTAGAAGACTGTCTCACATCGTTCGCGAACGAACGGTTCGCGCTATAGCCGACTTGCATGAGGTCCACGATTGTCATACCGTATTTGTCGACCTTCACGCCGCTTGAAGTCGGTTTGACCCATTGGCACTTAAATAGAGGACCTTCAAAGGTCCATAGTCAAGCTCCCATATCTCTTCTATGAAACCATAATATGTATCCACCTTACCTTTGTTGTCTTGGCGTCTATACGGACACCGCTATTTTGGTTGGTGCTCTTGTTATCCTGCGATCCGGTGTAAAATGTGTAACCATTTATCTCGCCCTTTGAATGTCACGATTTCACTAGATGGTCCCGAGCCAAGCGTTAAGCTGCTCATTGTCCGACCCTTTCAAAAGGATGTACTTTTGTAACCAAGCGTCGAAAGAATCCATGTGCTTCAGTGTTATCCAATCCTCAGACCTCCCCGGGAAATCGCGGCGTAGAATACTCTTGTGCTCAAGGACATACGGGGCCACTAGAGTTGATTGTTTCAAAACCGTGAAATGTGCTTGCTTAAATGTAAGAAGATCATTGCATGCAATTGCTTTCCTTCCTAGTGTCCCTTTTCCCCGTAGCCTCCCCTCATGGCGTGATATAGGGACGCCGATCGGGTTTAGATCATTAATGTAATCCACACAAAACTCAATCACCTCCTCTGTCCCATAACCCTCGGCAATGCATCCTTCCGGACGAGAACGGTTACGAACATACTTTTTAGCACACTCATGTACCTCTCGAAAGTGAACATGTTGTGTAGATACACGGGTCCAAGAATACCTATCTCTTTGACAAGGTGAACAGTGAGATGAACCATAATATCAAAGAATGCAAGAGGAAAGATCATCTCAAGACTAACCACACTTTGTACCACGTCGTCCTGCAGCTTACTTAGTTTATCTGGGTCGATGACCTTCTGTGAAACCGCGTTGAAAAAAAAACACAGCTTTGTGATTGTCCCTCGTACCCACTCTGGGCAAGATGCCTCTCACGATATCGGAGCAACTGTGTCATTAACACAAGATACCATGGGATTTCATGTGTACGATTTTATTCTCTTTCGTGTTTACGAGTCTCTTTACATTCAAGGAGTATCCGAAAGGGACCTTCACACTGTTCAGGAACTCTATCATGCTTTTTTCTCTTCTTTGCTTAGAGTGTAGCTCACAGGATGTAGGTAATGTTGTCCTTTCCCTCTCTTTTCGGGATGTAGGTCGTTCCTGAGTTCCAAGAGTTTAAGGTCCTTCTGAGCTTGCAGTGTATCTTTCGATTTTCCATACATATCTATGTAGCCTAGCAGGTTCAAGCAGACATTCTTCGTGATGTGCATGAGGTCAAGTGAGTGACGAACCTCCATGACTTCCCAATAAGGCAAGTCCCAAAATATTGACTTCTTCTTCCACATGGGTGCATGACCATCCTCATTCTGCACATGTTTGCTTCCAGGACCCTTTCCAAATACTACTTTCAAATCCTTTACCATAGCAAACACACGTGGCCCACTACGATCTTTGAGGCCTTGCGAAGGTCCGTTGCCGTTAAATTTTCTCGCCTTCCTTCCGCAACGGGTGACTCGTAAGAAGAAACCTACGGTGACCCATGTACACAACCTTCCGAGAGTTTTTCAGGTACATGCCGTCCGTTTCATCTAAGCACTGGATGCAGGCTCTATATCCTTTGATAGTTAGGCCGGACAGGTTACCGAGAGCAGGCTAGTCGTTGATTGTTACAAATAATAATGCACGTAGGGTGAAATACTCCCTTTTGTACTCATCCCATACCCTTGCACCATCGTCCCACAACGTCACAAGATCTTCAACCAATGGTTTCAGGTAGACATCGATGTCATTTCCGGGTTGCTTGGGGCCTTGGATCAACAACGGCATCATGATGTACTTTCGCTTCATGCACAGCCATGGATGAATGTTATAGATACAAAGTGTAACAGGCCAGGTGCTATGGCTGCTGCTCAGTTCTCCGAAAGGATTCATCCCATCGGTACTCAACCCAAACCTTATGTTTCTCACCTCATCTGCGAAGTCCGGGTACGTCCGGTCGACTTTCCTCCACTGTGAGCCATCTGTAGGGTGTCTAAGCATCCCGTCGTCCTTACGCTCTTCTTTGTGCCAACGCATCATCTGGGCATGCGCTTTGTTAGCAAACATACGTTTCAATCGGGGATCACAGGAAATACCACAACACTTTAGCCGGAGGTCTCTTCTTCTTACGCTCCCATCTATTTCACCCGGATCGCCACGCTTCACCTTATACTATGATTATCTCGCACATCGACAAACATCCAAATCGGCATACTTATTACGATACAGATACAATCATTAGGACATACATGTATCTTCAGACTTCCAATCCCAAAGGATGACGACTTGCTTGGCTTCATATGTAGATTCGGGCAGAGTGTTATCTTCGGAAGGAACTTCTTTACAAGTGATAACACCTCATCGAATCCCTTATCCGACACACCATTTCTAGCCTTCCATTGCATGAGTTCCAGGTGGTACGCAGCTTTTTGTGGCCCCGCCTACGCTTTGGGTACAAAGGAGTTTTGTGGTCCTCTAACATGCGCTGAACTTCTCGAACTGTCTTTCATCTATGTAGTCTCCTCTCCGTCACGCAAAGATCTGGTCTAGCTCATCATCACCAAAGTCACCAAGTGTTTCTTCCACGAACAAGATTATGCGTGCCGTCCGGGATACTGGTTGAATCCATCTTCCTCTTCCTCGCCTTCTTCATCGCCTTCCGGCTAATCACCTCAACTTCGCCATGGTTGGTCCAACAGGTATAGTTTGGCATGAAACCTCTCATGATCAAGTGGTTCATAACTTGCCATCGCTGGGAGTGCTCCTTCTCGTTCTTGCAATCTACACACGGACAACATATGAAGCTGCCTGGAGGCAAGAATGCAACGACCGCATCGAGAAAAGCCTGCACGCCATCAATGAACTCTCTCGAGCGACGGTCCGCATTGTACATCCATTGCCGATTCATCTATACCAAGTTATAATTTCATTAAAAATTATAACAATTTTCGTTAGAAAAATTATAACCTAACTTAAATTTCGTAACATTTAAACCCAACAAAAAAAAGCTCCACCTACACCGTCATCCAATTAAAGACCTACCTTTCTAATTATTTTGTATCCCTTCCTACCTTTGTAATTATTTTTTATCCTTCTACATGTTTTTCTATTTTATTTCATACACCAATAATTACTTCCTTGCAATGTTGTACCTAGATCTCTCCCAATATTGTGATATTTAAGATTCTAAAGCTAACAACCACCTAGATCTAAAGCTTCCGATCACCTTTACCTTGTAATGTCATATTTTGAACTAGATCTCCACCCTACATCTTCATACAACAACAAAAACAAGGCACAGAAAACAAATTTTCGATCATGCTTAAAAAGTTCAAGATTTCTCCACATCCATTGAAAAAATAGCAATATCTAGGTGAGAAGCATGTTCACATGATGTTACTAACTTTGAAACACTTAATTTGGAGCTAATCACCTCCAATTAAAAATTTGGACAGCACCTCCCCAAGAACAGCGCTTGGTCGGCCTTCCCTGTTCGATCGTACCTCTGCTGGTGCATGAAGGAAGAAGGGTTTAAATGCGCTGCGCGGGAGGGCTTCCAGAAGCGGTTTGAGACACGAACCGCTTCTGAAGGTTACGTTCTAGAAGCGGTTCTTTTCTCAAACCGCTTCTGCAAAATCAGAAGCGGTTTGAGAAAAGAACCGCTTCTAGAACGCAACCTTCAGAAGCGGTTCGTGTCTCAAACCGCTTCTGGAAGCCCTCTCCGGATCGTTGCCAATGAACCGTTTCTGATGCGAACATCACAACAGGCTCGCACCAAACCGCTTCTAATAGGCCGTTTGTGATGTCCAGTTCTATAGTAGTGTCTATGCCATGGTGCACTAACTTTACTAGTATCCGTATGGACACTGGTAGATCAAACAGATTATATTCCTCCTTATAGTTATACTGATTAGATGGTCATATTGTTTTTGTTCTACATTACATCACTACTACAGAATTGTACATCAGAATCGGTTCTTTTTTGTCATTACAGTCGGTTCAAGTGGCGATACGAAGTCTTTGGATAGTGATGAGGTGGAGTTATCATAGTCGGTTTTGCCCCGATTGTGATAAAGCCTCATTAGAATCGGTTCTTAGATCAAACCGATTCCGATGAACACATTATCACAATCGGTTTTTTCTAATAACCGATTCTGATAAAGGGTCATTAGAATCGGTTCTTTAAAGGAAGCGATTCTGATGACCCCATCATTAGAATCGGTTCTTTTGCCGAACCGATTCTCGATATCGTTATCGTAATCGGTTCGCAAAAGAACCGATTCTAATGATAAGTCATCGTAATCGCCTTTAAAGAATCGATTCGATGACCCTCATTAGAATCGGTTCTTTTTGGAACCGATTCGATAACGTGGTTATCGTAATCGATTCAAAAAGAACCGATTCTAATGAGGGTCATCGTAATCGCCTTTAAAGAACCGATTCGATAGGTATCATCACAATCGCTTTATTCCAAGAACCGATTGTAATGGTATGGTTATCACTATCGCCCGTAAAAGAACCGATTCTACTAATGTGGTAATCACAATCGCTTTCTTAGAACCGATTCGATGACCCTCATGGGGTGTTTCAATTTTGCATATTATCCAAAATAACACACATATTAACATTGGGCATATATATATATCACATTGACAATACATAACACGTAATGCACATATCACATTCACGTAACACGAATACGTAAATTGCAATACATATAGCCCATTCGCTCACAACATACAAACACAAACATGCTTAACAATCAAGACACGTGCATATATATCACATTGACATATACAATTAATATTGTTTCCATATGGTCTAGTAGGACGCTCAGATCTCTAAACCTACCGTCCTCCGATATAACTTCTAACCAGCACCATTGGCATAAGTGATCTCAGTAAATTATTGAGTGCTTTGTCGTCTAAGCTCTTCTCGGGATATTGATCATCCGCAAAACATAAATGAGTGCATGAATTTAAGTTTCAAAATTTGTATGTGAAAGGCTAAGTATGCATGTACATATACCTTAGGAAAAAGGTGTGAGCCACGACCACAACCAACATGTGTTGTATGACATAGAAGCCGCATGTGTCATCGCGCCTGTTGATGACAACGTGAAGAGAGAAAAGAAATTAACACACGAAGATTAGATGTCAAAAAATTAAACGATATATGCTAGGCACTTGTACCGTGAATTTCTTATACTCCAATCTTTGCCCTTTTGTTATTGTGTGACCCTCCTTCATCGACATAGTCCGAGAAACCCCTACATATATTGGAGAGATGCCATTGAGTAAAAAAATATAGTTAAATTCAGAAAGTGTTAGGTTACGGTAATGTACTTACTTCTGCAAAGGACACTTGATCGCGTAGGCCATCGGTCTCTTCTTGATTGAGTTAAAAATGTAGACTGTGTTTTCACTCGGAACGAGGACGAGTAGAACCCAATGGTTGCTTATTAAATGGAATGTAGTGCAAGGAAATAAGTTCGCATACGGTTTAAGTGCGCATAAGTAATTGAAGGGTTGTACTACTTACTCCTCGTGGTGCGGTATTACAACGAAGCCCTTCGTCGACTCAAGATGCAATACCCTCTTGACGTAGCCAAAGAACAAACACCGGATGTATCCTAGCCGTGGTCGCCGACACTAGCTAAAATTCGGCCAACCCAACTTGGTTTAGATTCGTCACGGCTCATTGTCTCATTGCCCGCAACTCGTGTTGATATTAGAAAACATAATGCAAAATCCTATAAAAGTCGTCACCATGTTGTATGGTGCGATACTCACGGCCCAAGATCGTAAAGTAGAAATATCGACGGCTTTTAATTGGTACACAAGAAACAGATCCTCAAACCGGCAGGAATATCCCATTCTCGTCACGGTGGAAATGTACCCTTTTATACATCACATTGAAGTCAACTCGACGCTCTTCCTCATTCACCTTATCAATATACCATCCATGGAGCATGCGAGTCCACCTGCCTAGACCATTTAGTTCGTTGGATGCAAGCAGGGGCTTTCCATGTACGTAGGCCTTAAAATCATAAGGGATGTCTGTGGCCTGTGATGACTTTTCTTTCTGGGCCGAAGGAGTCTTCGAGGTGAGGGTAGTTGGCTTTTCAAGTACCTCAAGGGGCTTTGTGGCCTTTATCAGCTTTGCCTTCTTGGCGGAAGGAGTCTCAGAGGCCTCTTGTGGTTCTGTTGGTGTCGTGCTTGTCCTTTTACACGTGAGCTCCGCACTCTGTGTAGGACTCATCACGGTGGTGGGAACAGAAGCAGCAGCAGGAGCAAGCATAGGTACGGTAGGAACCTGCAAAGCACGCGCATATTTAACTTATTGCAGTACTACTGGAATGGTCGACAAGACGCGGGGGATTTTTACCTTGACCAGTACGACACCCGTCGTGGGCCACTTGATGAACGACATGCGTGCTTGCCCGAGAGTGCTGATATCTTCGTTGGGGGGAACTCGAGCACATGTGATAAGAAGTGTTCGTGGACGTAGTCCACCTACACCCTCATGTAGCCCTTCCCCAAAGGCTGACCATGCACAGTGTCGGTCTCCTTGTATGGAAATGCAACCCCGCATGCAGCCTCGACAGGAAATCTGTCCTCCGTCAGGGTGGTGAGCTGGCACTTAGCAGGGGCCTGCAAGATGTACGCAACTTGAGGAGAAACATTGTGGGAGTTACACTTGTAGCTTTAAGTTAGGAAAAATTAATTATTACCTTCAGATGGGGATCGGTCTTATCATTTTTGGAACCACAGCTGCTAGGTCGGGGCACAGGCTTCTCTATAAGAGGTGAGGGATTCTGGCTCTGACTCTGGGAGATCATCGCCACCATCTCAGCCCTCAGGCGCTCCTCACGTGCCATCATCTCAGCCCTTATCTCATCTTCACGTGCCATCATCTCCCCCCTCATCTCATCCTTGATCTCCTCCCTCACCGCTCCCGAGCATCTCCTTGAGCGCCGCGCGTGCCTCCCATGATCTTGATCTAGCACTCAAACGCCATCTTGGAAGTAGGACTTCTTCAGATGCCCGACCTCGCGCCGAGCACCCGCCCTTATGATCGGGCTTCCGATCGCAGACGATAGGATATCCTTCGACCCTTGGCTCGAAGGTCCCTGCTCTTTCCGCCGGCTTACCTCCTCCGCAATAAGCGAGTACGAATTAGATCGAAAAATACAACAAGCCGTGCCAATCGCAATGTACTAAGTCGATGTCTTACGATGGCGAGACGACGTCGCGCAGAGCGGGTTTGCGACTACAAGCTGCCCGTCGGGGGTTTTCTTTGTCCTCGCTAATACCCGCCATGCGTCTGCTCTTCACATATGTGGGAGTAAGGCATCGTCGCGTCGGAGCGCGCTCCTCGGCTAGTCGCGCCCACCCCGCCTTCTTCCCCTCATAGCCGCTGCACCGAGGTGGTGCGGGTGCGTGTTGTGCCTCGATAGCGGTATTCTCTCTCTAGCCGCTCGCCTCGGGCGCATTCTTCGTCGTCGTGAACTCCACCCAAACATCCGTAGTAACGAACGGATACCTCTCGAATGGTGTACGACCTTTCAAGACGCACTCACCGTGCATGAGGACCTCGGTGCCTCAAGGCCACACCCATCCTCTTCAAGGCGCACTGCCTCGCGCTGCGCTCATCTTCCTCCTCTATAATCCACTTGCCCTTAACCTCATCCCACGATCGATTCTTCCGCTCGTGACTTCCTTCCTCCAATCCTTAATCGTTATGGGCACTCTCTCCTCACCAATTGACCGAGGAATGAACGGTATCGCCCCTTGTACAGGGAGGGCCTGTGCAGGCACTTCGTGGCATTGAAGTGGAGAACTGCGGTGTTCTCCTGTGGCCCCTTTGTTCGGTCCTCGGCCTTCCTCACCTTACTCGGTCTCTCAACATTTGGAACTTGGCTCGGCCCCTGGGAGCACCTTCTACTGTCTCGCGAGGAGCCGATGCTCTCTAATTGTGACATTTTGAGTTTTCTAACTGATAAGGTCATATATTTGACATGACAAAGCAATTAGTACCTATTTTGTGAACTTGACAATAAATCATGTAAAGCAATAGTGAATAGATAAGTAATAAGATGTAACTGTTCTAGCATATTTCAAGAGAGTAACAAATGAACGAATGATCTTCAAAAAAGTTTATCTGTGACCACCTAAATACGCATAAACGATAACCCCTAATCTCTAAATAGGTTTGGTCCTAATCCCATTCGAGGATATGTGGTTCGAGCAAGTTCCTAAGCCGTTGTACAACTCGGAGAAAATTTGAAGATCTCCCGCCGTTCTCCGTGCAGTCTCGACAACAGTCAAGAGGGTGTATACCCGAGAACATCGTAGGGAGATGCTACCAAATCTACTCGCAGTTTTACAACACTCAGAACTTGCCCGAACCACATATCCTCGAACTGTCCAAAAAACGTGGACAATTCGAGACTGCTTGCTTATGAATGTGACCAAATGGCATATTCATAAACAAGTACTCTCGAACGGGAGACGTAGGTTACGCATTTTTAACTCTAACATAGATCATATTATAGTAACAATAATAACATGTAGATCATATTATCAGATTTGCAGTAGATGATGAAAGCATGCATTGTGAAATTTGAACTCAGAAATGTTTGCAAAAGAATCACAAGCAAGTAGGTGTAATGTGAACATGAATGTTAAAGAAGTTGGAATGTATGTTTTCTAAAAGGTCGTTTGGTTTCTTCCTTTTTTGTCCATCATACATCTGTCCTTTCTACAAACCTCCAAACTTAGTGTGACTATATGGACTGATTCCTTCTTGACATGGCAAGATAGTACTACAAATACAGTAGCCAATTGTTTTTTTAGAGAACATGCAAAAGATTAACTTGTATTGCATTAAGATGGAAAAGAGTTCACAACTAGAATCCAGAGCTTACCCTCCTCTGCTAAAGTAGCTTTCTTCATTTTGATAACTGTGGATAGATCCGCTTTTATTGATCCAAAAGTTTAACTTTGCATTAAGATGGTCTTCTATAGATAGATATGTTGATCCAAAAGTTTAACTGGGTATATGTTTAAGCTTTTGTGGATTGTACGGTATAAAGCTGGATTGATTCTAATTTATTTGTGAGTCGAACATGTAGTTTCTCGTTGATTTTGCTAGGATTAGATGTTGGGAACAAGTGCGGTGAATGTGTTGGTCCTCTCATCTAAGCCGCCGATAATCGTGTATATATCCGCTTTAATCAAGTTGCTTTCTTCATTTTGATTTCTCCCGATTGGATTCTTGATCTTTCCGTAAATTCTTTCCATGTTGGAAGAGGCGGCAGCACAAGGATGTATGAAATGAAGAAGGAATCTGCTTTTAAAACACTCGAGAAGAAGCAGAATAAAGTTGATGATATCAATAAACTCGAGAAGGAGCGGTGTCAGTAGGTGTATGAAATGAAGAAGGCATAAGCAAGTAGGTGTAATGCTGAACTAGATCGACTCAAAAGATTATGTATTGCTTATGAGTTTTTTCAAGCTGAGAGAGTGCGAGATGGTGCACTCAATGATGTCAAACAAATCGTATCGGATGAAAGATTGTTGAGTGGATGAAAGTACGTAAAAGCTAAAAGCAGAGATTCAGGAAATGGATACGAATATATCTACCTTGGCTGCCGAAAAAGAGGCCAAAATTGGTGGTGAGATGAAGACATTGTCAGAGAAAGTGGATAAGCTCTCACATGCACTAATCAAGGAAACTTCTGTGATAAGAAAGCACAGTCAAGTAGCAGTGGAAATGATTCGGGCAAAAACAAGTGAACAATTAGAGGGTTCAAGGATAGGCTCATTTTCACTTTCAATCCATCAAAAATTTAGTTCTTTCATATATATGTACTACTGCATAAGGAACATGTTAACATAGGAAACAATCATACATATCTGCAACCGAGACTCCAGGGCTCCAGGCTATCTGGGACACTTTCTTGATGGAAGCTACTCCTTGCTGTTTCTAGCAAACATGGTTATAGCAAAGTACCTAACCCCAAAAATCAATTAGGTAGGAAACCTACAGAAAATCTACCAAGTAGGAACACACAATTGCCCTCAATGCTAGCTTACGAAAACAAAATATGTGTGAATACCTGTTGATGAACTAAAGCAACAGGTTGATGAACTAAAGCTCGCATACTATCCATGAGGATCAACATAAGCACACTGTGCACAAGAATCCACAGAGAACAACAGCACAACTCGCAGAAATTGTGCCATCCAAACGATACGGATATATGACTATCATCAACATAAGCACACTGTGCACACATCATTTAACTATCATCATCCAAGAAACGCTAATTCCTCAGTCCTCACCCAAAAAAACCACGAAATGCTAGATAAAATGGTGAACTTGGCGTCTCGATTCTTCAATTGATCCTAACATACCTTGGAGGGTCGGGCGGCGGGCGGGGGGCGGCGGGGCGCGCGGCGGCGGGGCGGGCGACGGCGCGGGCGGGCGGGCGGCGCGGCCTGGGCGTTAGGGCGATTCGTGGCGTCGGACGGGCGGCAGCCGTCGGGCGGCGGGCGGTGCGGGGCGTCGGGTGAGGGCGAGCGACGGGGCGGCGGGGCCTCCGACCGGGGAATCGCGTCAGACTCGGGAGCAAAGCTAGGGTTAATGAGAGCGATGTCTACGCGCGCAAATAGAGTGCTCGCGGGAATAAAATGGGGGTTTCATTCATCAGTATCGCTTCTTGTAAAAACCGACGCTGATGAGTGAAAGTATCTGTATCGTTTTTAAAGAAAAAACCGACACGGATGAGTGTAATCCGTATCACATTTTAAACTAAAACCGACACTAATGTTTATCAGTATCTGTATCGCTTTTTTATAGAAAATCGACACTGATATGTCTGAATATCTGTATCACTTTTATAAATAAAACCGACACTGATAAAGTCATATATCTGTATCGTTTTTTAA
This sequence comes from Otatea glauca, assembly GCA_036346275.1. Taxonomy (NCBI): domain Eukaryota; kingdom Viridiplantae; phylum Streptophyta; class Magnoliopsida; order Poales; family Poaceae; genus Otatea; species Otatea glauca. Next base: position 31,019,822 of record CM070716.1, on the reverse strand, counting down.
AAAAACCGACACTGATGTGTCTAATCCGTATCGCTTTTTAAAATAAAACCGACACAGATGTGTATCAATATCTCTATCACTTTTTTAAAGAAAACCGACACTGATGTGTGTCAATATGTTCATCACAGGTCTGCAAGTTCTGAATTTTCAGCCTTTCATCAAAGAGAGAAAATATCATAACTTTTTCATTTTTGGTTGAAATTATTATAAATTTTGCAGAAACATATTTCAGGATACTGCAAAACTTTTTATAAAATAATTTTTGGAAAAAGTATACTCATTCAAGAAATATGCCCAAATTCATTTCCTAGACATGATTTGTGCATAAAGCGTAGAAAAGTCAAAACTTTTCCAAATTAATCCAGAATTGTACGAAAATTTCCATAAATCAACTTTCCACTATTTACAAGTTTTCCTAGCAATAATGTTGTCAAATGGAATTTTCTTTCACAACATATGGCACAAAGTGCAGGCATAAAGAGTAATTGCATTTCCATCAAAGCCTCCAACAGCAATTCACCTTGGATTTTTACAACAAACATTACAGTAGTCCATTTATTTATAATACTGTCCTTCATGATGATCTACTCGCATGTAATTGGCTCCATGTGTGTCATCATCCCCACTAAGACAGGCCCCATCTGCAAATGAAGGTATCTCATCGAATTGGTTATACTCTTCTTCATCTACAACATCTTCAACTCCTACGATCCGTCTCTTGCCATGAAGAACGACGTGCAACCTCGGATTGGCCGGATCACGCACGTAGAAGACTTGAGTTGTTTGCTTCGCAAGGACGAACGGGTCATCTTTGTAGGCGAGTCTACTGAGATCCACAATAGTAAAGCCTCTCTTGTCGACCTTCACTCCATGTGGAAGTCCTACCCACTTACATCGGAACAATGGAACTTGGTATATTCCGTAATCGAGCTCCCAAATTTCTTCGATCAACCCATAGTAGGAGTTCATTGTGGCTGGGGAGACTCTTTTCGAGTGATGATAGTCGGAGAAAGCATTTATGCACACACCACTGTTTTAGACAGTACTTTTGGCATCTTGACTCTCAGTGTAAAAAGTGTAACCATTAATATCGTAGCCCTGCCATGTCTGTACATTAAATCTTGGTCTGTCAGCCAACCATTTTACATTCTCACTAAAGGAGACCTCTGCTTTTTCTTTGAACCATGTGAGGGATCGATCATTGTGTTCTTGTGCGATGGAAAGCACATCCATTTGTGGATTCTCTTCCCGTAATATCAACTTATGCTGCTCGATGTATGGACGAACTTCTGCACTGTTCTGCAAGACTGTCAAATGAGCTTTGCAATACATATCAAACCTTGGACTCATTAGTTTGGACCCAACGGTTCCTTTACCAGCAAGTCTGCCCTCGTGACGAGATATAGGAACACCGATTGCTTGTCTTTTACCTAGGTAGTCTACACAGAACTCAATAACCTCTTCAGTCCCATAACCTTCAACAATACTACCCTCAGGCTTCGACCGATTCCTCACGTAGGACTTTAATATACCCATGTACCTCTCGAACGGATACATGTAACGTAGGAAAGCGGGTCCACATATCTTAATCTCTCTGACTAGGTGAACCACAAGGTGGACCATTACATCGAAGAACGACGGTGGGAAATGCATCTCAAGCTGACACAGAGTCTGCACCACCTCACTCTGTAAGTTGTCTAGCATATCGGGGTCAATAACTTTGCAGGAGATCGCATTGAAGAAATAACACAGCTTCGTGATTGCAACCTGACATCCTCTGGTAGAATATTTCGGATTGCAACTGGGAGCATTTGGGTCATCAAGACATGGCAGTCGTGGGACTTCATGCCCAACAACTTCAAATCATCCATAGACACAAGCTTCTTAATGTTGGCGGAGCAGCCAGATGGAACTTTAATACTATGGAGACATTTGCAAAGGTCCTCTTTCTCCTTCTTGGACAGGGTGTAGCATGCAGCGGGGATATACGGACCTTTTCCATCCTCCTCTATCACTGCAAGCCTGGGCCTGATTCCCATGTAGGCCATGTCGCGACGAGCATTCACACCATCCTTTGTCTTTCCAGGTATGTTCAGCAGGATATCAACCAAATTGTCGCAGACATTCTTCTCAACGTGCATAACATCAATACAATGCCGAACATCTAACTCCTTCCAGTACGGTAAGTCCCAAAATATTGACCTCTTCTTCCAAATGGTCCTAGAACGAACAGATTTACGACTCTTTCCGTACTGAATATCGATATCCTCTACACGTGAATATACTTGCCTTCCACTCATAGACTGCGGTGCCGAACAGACTTCTCTCTTCCCATCAAATTTGTCATCCATTTTACAGTATCGATGACTTCGAGGTAGAAACCTACGGTGACTCATATACACAGTTTTCTTGGAATTCGGCAGCCATAGGCTCTCGGTCTCCTCTTCACAAATAGGACACGCTTTTGCTCCTTTCGTCAGAGTCCGCCAAATTACCAAGAGCCGGAAATCATTTATGGTGCAAAATACCATAGCCCGTAGGGTGAAATGCTCTCTTCAGACGCATCCCACACAATGACCCCGCATTCCACAATTTTACCAAATCCTCGATCAATGGAGCGAGGTACACATCAATATCATTTCTCATTGTTTGGGTCCCGAGATTAGCAAAGACATCATGATATACTTCCGCTTCATGCACAACCAAGGAGGGAGGTTGTAGATACACAATGAACCGCCACGTCTTTGTGACGATCGCTCATGTTACCAAACGAATTCATTCCATCGGTACTCAATCCAAATCTTATGTTCCTCATTTCGGCACCAAACTCCTCATGTTTCCAATCGATGTTTCTCCATTGAGCCGAATCAGCAGGGTGTCTCAGCTTGCCATCTTCCTTTCGAGACTCATAATGCCAACGCAACAATTTTGCTTCTCTAGGATTTGCAAACAACCTCTCCAGACGGGGAATGATGTGCAAGTACCACAATACCTTGGCCGGTGCACCTTTAGTGACCTCTTCACCCTCGTTGCCCCGGCTCTTACGCTTCTTGTCGTTACGCTTCTCCTTTTGTTTGTACCGAGGCACACTGCAAACTGGACAAATGTGCAGCTCCTGATGTGCGTTACGGTACAAGATGCAATCATTTGGACATGCATGTATCCTTTCTATTTCCATTCCCATGGAACATAGTAGCTTCTTCGCTTCATAAGTGCTTGTTGGTAACTCGTTTCCCTCCGAAAGCAGATCCGATAGAAGAACTAGAAGTGCATTGAAACTTGTATCCGTCCAACGGTGTTTTGCCTTCAGTTCGAACAATGCAAGGACCGAACCCAACTTGGTGTATTCTGCTTTGCAACCTGTGAATAGTGGTTTCGCATCGTCTTCCATCAAGCTTTTAAACTTTCCAAACTCTCTTTACGTAATTACCTCCACATCCCGCAACATTTGCTCCAAATTCTCCTCCTCAAACATATCAAACGCAACTCATCATCCGGTTCCACCGTGTCTTCATTGCATACCGCAGGTACTACTGTCTCCCGTGATGGATCCAACATGTGTAATTCCTCACGAAGCCACGTCGAATCAGGTGGTCCTCAATTTGAGCTGAGTTGTTAAATCTTCTCAGATTGGTGCAATCAATGCAAAGACAATATATGAAGTTTACACCCCTCCTCACCATGTCCTCTTCGGCAATTTTTTTGAACTCCTTAACACCCCTCTGAAATTCAGCACTCACACGACTTTTTGCATAATCCATTCCTTACGGTTCATCTGCAATTAAACTTCACACAATAAATTAAGCACAAACTGGAGCGACAGCAAGCTAGCTATTTGAAATATTGAGACATCATTTCAGTTAATATTACCTTTGCAAAATAGATGACAATTTCCTGCAACATATATGAAATATGTACTCCCGATCGATACCTAGATTCTTCCCTGGTTTAGAGCTTCTAATTTCCTATTTAAGAGACATACATTTTTAACATCAACAATGATATCAAACAATCTAATTATATAGTGCAGTAGCCTACAGATCTTTTGACTACAACGAAACAAAACAAGGGTACCAACGATGACTCCTAATCTCTAAATAGGTTTGGTCCTAATCCCATTCGAGGATATGTGGTTCCGACAAGTTGCTAAGCCGTTGTACAACTCGGAGAAAATTTGGAAGATCTCCTCGCTATTCTCCATATACACGCCTCGACAACAGTCAAGAGGGTGTGTATCCGGAGAATACCAGGAGACGCTATCAAATCTCTACTCGCAGTTGTACAACACACCAGAACTTGCCCAAGCACATATCCTCGAACTGCCTAAAGAACGTGGACAATTCGAGATCGCCGCTTATAAATATGCCATTTCGCTCGGTATATTTATAAACAAGCATCCTCGAACGGGAGACGAGGTTCCGCACCCTAAACTCTAGCATTCATCGTGACAAAGAATAATAATTCCATATTAACATCAAAGCACTACAAATTAAGATAATTAAATACATGTGTACATGCTTGTGAAATAAACGATGTGAAATCTGATAGGACATACACAATACCAGTACAATCTAAACTTTCTTCGCGACATTTCAAAATTACATAGTGCAAAATTAAAGGGGTTTGAAGGAATGCTCACATTTCGAAGAAAACCACAAATTATGCAAAATAAGGGGAAATCTCCTCAAGTTAGGGCTTCAAATTTATCCTCTTAACACCCACCCTTGAGGATTTCAAAATTTCTCACCCAAGTATTGCTTCCAACCACAGAATATGAGCTATTTTTTCTGGTGGCGGCGGAGAAACCTCCTCTGGAACAATAACAGAGAAGAGTTCAGCTCGAATGATATAAATAACCTAACGAGGTACATCACTATCGGTTCTATATAAAAAGCGATAGTGATGTGATCATGCACATCACAGTCGGTTCTTATAAGACAAGCGATAGTGATTATCATAGTCATCACAATCGGTTCCCACATAAGAACGATAGTGATGAGCACGCATACATCACTATCGGTTCTTATTTAGAAGCGATAGTGATGATTATGCACATCACTATCGCTTCTCACAAAGAACCGATAGTGATGAGCACGCGCTCATCACTATCGGTTCTTTTGTGAAGCGATAGTGATGTGCATAATCATCACTATCGCTTAAATAAGAACCGATAGTGATGTGTATGCGTCTTCATCACTATCGGCTCTTGTTTGAGAAGTGATAGTGATGTGCATTATCATCACTATCGCTTCACAAAAAAGAACCGATAGTGATGAGCACGTGCTCATCACTATCGCTTTTATATGAAAACCGATAGTGATGATAATACACATCACTATCACTTCACGCATAAGAACCGATCAGAATGTTCTCGTCTACATCACTATCACTTCTAACCTGAGAACCGATAGTGATTATGATTAATGCCTCTCCTAAGTCATCTATCACAATCGTTTCTTCTTAAAAACTTAAGAACCGACACAGATGAAGCGATAGTGATGTACCATTCTGTAGTAGTGCATGGTTCATATTGTGAATTCTCAAGTTCGCACCGTACATGTCCGATGTTAGTCGTAAGAAGAATAAATGCTTATGTTAGCTAGATTTCAGTGTGAGGATAAAACTACAGCCATATACGAATTTCGCTTCGGCTCAAGACGAAGAATGTATTCTCAGGTAACAGATTCAGCTTTTGAGCTCAAGGCAGGTAAGGCACCCAGGATAAGGATCATGTGTAGTCCAAGGATTCAAATTTCGTTTTCGGATAAAATATAGTCTGGGACCGGAATTCAAAATTTTGACGAAATTCGGGTATTTCGGAAAAATCTCGTTCAAAATTTAAAAACAAAAATTTAAATCCGGTTTGTTTTCTACCGAAAAAAAATCGCCGAAATATCTTGAAATTTCGGCGAATTTCAACTGAACGAAAAATAGTTTAAACGATGTCAAAAATTTTTGAAATTTGTTTTGGAGGTTCCTTACACATCAATGATGTTCTCATAAAAATTTCATAAGATTATCACATCTGAGGAATTTTTAAAAATTCAAACATTGCTACCGTCCTGATAAAACACTAACCAATAAGTTTGATCTGAATCAAAAATGGTACAAAACACGTTAGAAACTTTTTAATTTTTTTGTTCATGGTTATGATACATAATTAATGTTCTCATAAAATTTAAGATGATGATCAAGCTTCATGAATTTTGAAAAATTCAGACAGTGCAACTAAAGGCTGACTGATGACAAATTTCAACCGAATGAAAAATAGTTCAAACCATTCTAGAAAATTTTGAAAATTTTTATAGATAGTCTTGATGCATCACTAATGTTACCATAAAATGTTCAAATGATGATCCAAAGATGAAAAAGATATAAAATTAAACAATCATTACTACCTCGTTTATGCTAATTCTGTTTTTTATTTTTAAAAGATAACAAATGAAGTTAAAATATTTTATAAAATTTTCTGTTAGATCCTAGACTTCTTAAGATAGTACCATAAATTATTCATAGCATTAAAAAGCATATTCAAGTTTATAAAATTCTAACAGTGTTTCTGCTAAAATTTTAAAATATCTCAAAAAATAATTTTTTGGATAAATTATCATGAAAGATCACTTTCTTATGGGTTATTGATATAATTGAAGTCAAATCTGGCCATAAAAAACCAAAATCCGGAATTTTTTCATGAAATTTCGCCCGGTTTGACCGAAATCTCGCCGAGAAAAATTAAATTACTGTAGCATTTTCAATTTTTTTTCCCCAGCCGGTAGTTTAGGTCTCGGGGGCCCGAAATCTGAAATTTCGCCGAAATTTGGATCCCTGGTGTAGTCCCTATTGGGACTGCTACTGAAAAATCAGTAAGTGGTTTTGAACAGTATTTTTGAAAAATCTGATCCATCATTTTTTATCTAACGATCCACAAGCAACGGCTTAAGCTGCACTGCACAGGATCTCTTTCCGGCTAACAATATGTGGATGGAGTGTATAGGATGCAAAACAGTATAGGTTAGGTCTCTCAGATGCCGTGGAGAGTAGTGCGCATACTAGTATGTGAGGTTAGGCTGCCACAGAAGCGTGAACAATTGAATACAGTAAGATTCCATTCTGCTAGCTTATTTTCTTTGACACGCGTAACCCAATTCATTGATGCAAATAGGCTTTCAGAACCTTTACAAAAGGAAAACAAAAAACATGTTTCTGAAGTTCTACAGTTATGGCCTGAATAGTTGAGTTTTCAGAGTATTCATGCTCGTCGCAACTGAGCTCTGAACAACATACAGTCAAAGTGCATTATCTTGTCAGGAATCTGACACATTGAGCATTAATTTTCTGAAATAGTAGGAATGATGCCTAAGATCCAAGCAAGCCCAGAGCAGATAGAAACTTACATGAACCAGGAGAGATCGAAGAGGCGAGAGATGCTGCAAAAATTTCTAGACCAGTGCCGCAACTTTCAGGTAAGTTAGCTGCATGATTCAGTTCTTGACATTTCTGAGTTCCTACCGCACTTTGAGTTGGCATCTGCATCCCAAATTTGATAATCAATTCTCATACTTGCGATATATTCAGGTTAATGTTGATGTGTACCTCATCGAGAGTGATCAAATTGCCGATGCAATCATTGAACTTATTCCTGTTTTGATAATAAAACAGCTAGTATTGGGGGTTTCAAAATCCAATGTGCGGTAAGGTCTATACTATGAAGCAAGGAATTAACAGAATTGTGAAAAAAAAAATTGCTTTGATTTTGCAAATATATACTGAATCTCAGAGTGAACACAGGAAGTTGCAGAGAGGAAGCACAATAGGAGGACAGATACGGAAGAACGCACCTCTGTACTGCGAAGTCAAGATTGTCTGTGATGACAAAGAAGTTACAATGGTGACGACTGCTGATCCGACACCACCATTTTCACCTTCTCCTGTAAATAACAACAGCAGATCTAACAACCCAACACCACCGTCATCTACACCAAACCACAACAACATAGCAGCAGTTGATGACAAAAAGGACAGTAAACCCAAAGAAAGAAAGAAAATTCCCAAGTTTTTGAGATGCCTCTCATTTTGATTACCTTCTGATTGCTGTTTCAGTCATTATCACAGCTAGAACGTTATATGCAGCATCTTCAGACAGCAAAAATTTGTGATTAACAGTTTTGCCAGTTTTTTTATTCTTGTTCTCGATTATTTGTGTAAAAAAGAGAAAATTTTGTCGTATGTGGGAACTGTTCAGCGTTTTGCACTTTTACTGAACCGTTTTGTAACGAAGATTTGTATTAGATACAAATTTTAACAGAGCTACATGAAAATTGCATGTTAAATCAGGTACAGAAACCATGAAGTAATACTTTTTTTAACAGCCAGAAGAATGGCACACTAATAATATTATTATTATATCTTATGCTGGTAGATTTGCTGAGCATGCGGGTCACAAGGTACAATTTTTTGCGAAAAAGTCCTCCGAAAATTCCGAAATCGCAAATAGGTCTTTCCACCGGTTATTTTGCAAAAAGGACCCCGATAATTCCGAAATAGCGAGGAGATCGCCGGTTCTTTCAACCCGAAAGTTTCTGAAATAGCGAACAGGTCCTTCCACCGGTTATTTTGAAAAAAAGACCCGTGGTTCCGCAAATTTGACACGGGTACCGGTTCTTTCGACTCGAAAGATTTTAAATTACATTTAGATCCGGTTATTTTGTAATAATAACCCAGTGGTTCTGCGAATTTGACACGGGCGCCGGTTCTTTAAACTCAGAAGATTTAAAATTACATTTAGGTTCCTGATTATTTTGCAAAAAGGATCCGTGGTTCTGCAAATTCGGTACGGTCGTCGGTTCTTTAAACCCGAAAGATTTAGGGTTACATTTAGGCCCGATTATTTTGCAAAACAAAAACCCATGGGCCCGCAAATTCAACACGGACGCCGATTCTTTAAACTCGGAAGATTTAGAGGTCCGATTATTTTGCAAAAAAGAATGATCCCGCAAATTCAACATGGGTCTGGTTATTTTGCAAAAAAAAACATGGTCCCACAAATTTAACACGGGCACCGGTTCTTTAAACTCGAAAGATTTAGAATTACATTTAGGTCCTTCTATCTTTTTCGCAAAAAAAAATCTAGACTAGAATTTACGCGGCGCGGCGTAACGCGCTATACTACCTAGTTCCTCATGTAGCCAGAAGATAAGGAGATAGAGAGAGACTCCGCAAGGCACTCGTCATTGATCTTATAATTGTAGTATACATGCAAGTGTCATTTTAAGACTTCATAAAAATTTTGTACAAGATGCATAACTGCAAACCTAACCGTAATTATTGGTTGGCATCTGTGCTGTATTTAGGACACATCAGTGAGTTATATTGATATGCAATGCCTCTGCAATCATGTACTAGTCAACTTAAATAGTTAAATGAAATCATCAGTACCAAGATAAGGTAGTGCAACTTGCACTGCACATCATTAACCTTCTCTGTTTTGCTGGACCATCCATATTACTTAATCAAACACTCACTATTCAGCAAGATTTGTTACCGAATGTGATTCACCTCTTGCAAATGATGATACAGACATCAAATATAAGGCCAGCAACGATAGAATGACCAAGCCAGCATAGACATTATATGTTAATCTTCAGATGCTCCATGCAACAGAACAAATGCTATGAGAAATTTCTGCGATAAATATAAGCTGCAACAAGACTGAACTTAATTCTGCACATCAAAAAAGTAGAAGCTTTTGACTCAGTAGAAGATTAACCATTTCAGTACTTGAGGAATACAAATTGGAATCCAATTGTTCCCTTAGAAAGAACAGAAACAGGTTGACAGACAAAAATCTACATACCAATCATCTGCCAGGCCCATACATGCAAAAATCCTACTACTTTTAATGACACAAATGGAAAAATCTTCTGTTCGCTAAAAGAAATCAAATTCTAAATAGTTATCAGAACCTTTCTGGGCAGCATCGGTAGGTGCAACAGCAGTCTCTGATGTCGAGACGGGCAGCTTTGGAGGCCTCTCAATCTCAACAGGCCTGGGAACCTCTGGAGGGCTTGCACAGCGTATCAACGCCCAATTCACACCCTCAAAAAATGGATGCTGTTTTATCTCTGTGGCACCACGCTTATAAGCCAATCGCTGTTGGGGCTCCTTGACAAGTAGGCCCCTTATCAAATCTCTCGCTGAGAAGCTCACAACCGGGTATTCTGGGAAACGCAACGGCTGACCTATGACATTGAACAGTGTCGCTCGGTTTACTGAACCTTTGAAAGGTGTTTTTCCAAACAGAAGCTCATATAAGAATATACCAAAGGTCCACCAGTCAACAGCACTACCATGACCCTCACCTTTGATAATCTCAGGGGCCAAGTACTCATGTGTACCAACAAATGACATTGAGTGCGCATCACTAGGTTCTGCTATGAGCTCCGGCCATGGGCTGACCTGGTTGACAACTTCAGGCTTTGGTTTTCGATCTTTCTTTGACTTGGAGAAGAGTCGGGGACCAAAGCATGTTGTGGGGGCTGCACAAGAAGGCTGCGTCATGCAGGATGGCTCTACACAAGCTGGTTGAACGCAGTAGGCCTGGCTGTTCTTCCGAAGTGCTTCTGTGTCAGGGTTAGATGACCTGATCATCGTCGGGCTCACTGCACAGCGAAGGGAGAGGTCGAAGTCGGATAGCATAATGTGTCCATCTTCACAGACAAGGACGTTTTCAGGCTTCAGATCACGATATATGATGCCGAGCATGTGCAAATACTCCAATGCAAGGAGGATTTCTGCTACATAGAACCTGCAATTAAGAAGCAAATGCAATATCATATTAGTATGCTAGTCTTTATTTAGTACAAATAAATTAATTTACAAAACTAAGTAAATTCAAGATGTAATTGATTTTATGGAATGACACAAATATTGCTAGGATATTCATGTTGTGTTTGGTGTATTTCCTTTATTTAATTTGATGCATTTTTAGTTATCATATATGGATGTAGTGAATTAAATGAAGTCCTGTACATGCAAATTAACTTTACAAGTTTTGCCTTCTTATTGACAATTTGCACATGATTATGCAGCCAATTAGCTATTCTTATCTACTGACTGTATTCCATCCATCAAGCTAAATTAAAACAAGCCATAACCTTTCCTCAATTCTGTACTCCATATTTCCACAATTTATCGGAACACACAAAAACCTATTTTAAAAACTAATAACAAACTGCTGAATCCTACAAGAGTACAGGGGGGGGTAAACTTTGTTATGTGCATGGGGTTAAAATATAGATCAGACATACTTGACTGCTTGTTCCGGGAAATACTTGCCATGCTGCCTCTGCCGAAGAGTATGCAGGTCTCCCCCAGGACAAAACTCCATAACTAGACATGAAAACTTATCAGTCTCAAAGTGGGTGTACAATGTCGGAAGAAAAGGGTGATCGAGGCACTGCAAGATTTCCTTCTCAGTCTGGGCTCGAAGCAACTTCTTGCGGCTTGCAAGTGATGCCTTGTCCATAACTTTCATTGCAAAATAGCTCTTTGTTCCAGTCAATTCTGAAAGATACACACTGCCAATGTCACCACAGCCTAGCTTCTTCAATAGCTTAAAGTGACTCAGGCCAAGGATCCTATCTCTTGTCCTGATCAGTTGGATTGCCTCCCATCGTGAATCATTTGACTTGTGAGGCTTGCTTATGCTACTGATGCTGCTGCACGAACTTCCATCACTTACATCACTGCTAGTGCTCGGCCTGCATCTGCTACTAATACCACTTTCTCCAGTCTCAGATCTTCCAATCAACCTGGCACTTCCACTGGCATTTGCTATACCATGCTCTTTGTCAAATGTCGAGGATGATAAGCTCCCATTTATAATTCCATTTTCCACAACTTCCTTTTCGTCAACTGCAGGACGCTCTGAAACAATTTTAGCCTCAATGGTTTCTGCAGGAACATTGCTAGATGTAAGATCAGCATACTCATTTTGCTGGTGAGTTGGTTTCTGCTCCTTTGACTCCATTTCATAATTCGGGTTGCTCGAGATAGTTGATTCTGGCAACCTTCTGGGCACCGCTGCACTGGATTTACTAGGACTGGTGAAATCCAGAGAGGAATCATTCTGGGAACACTGCTTCACTTCTTGGATGTTGGGGATTGCTGGGAGGGTTTGAGGCATTGTCTTTGAAGCCATTGCGCTGCAACTGAAACGTGTGAATAAGACCAGATTGCAGAAAGACTACTGGTCAATCAAAGATTGAAGCTTAGATGGACCATTGAAGTGAAGCCTTGCATTCTAAATCTGCAAAAAGAGCAAAACTATGCTAAATTCAAATATGCATACATGCAGCAAGGAATTGCATAAGAACACAGAAATCCATGAACTCAATGAGAAAAATATCATCAACCAACAATTCCAAACAGAATCAAGAAACAACCACCACACTCAGATCCATCGACCTTCCACCACAGTGAGACTGGCACAACTGGATGCGCAATGTACAACGCACTTACTGATTTTATCTGCCTGCCTCAAAAGGTACCACAAAGTCCATGCCTGCCCTCCTATGGCCTTAATAAAACCATTGAACCTATCCAACCGCCCACTAACTGCAATCATACAACACTAAAGATCTACTCTCTCTGTTCCTCAATGGATGTCATTCTAGGTTCTTGCACTTCCACCAAAGCATATCTACAAAAGACTGCAATACCCCCTTCATTATATATTTGGATGCTATGTCTTACTTAGTCTGTGGTAGTAAATAATATTGGAAATAGCTAAAAGGGAGAGGTATAGAAGAAAAATGATAAAAGGTCACTTTGAAATCGTGGAACAAAATTTGAAAGCTAAACTGACCTATATTCGAGAACGGAGGAAGTAGCACTCCCCACTTTGCAATAAACAAGGATCAGCAAAGAGGGCTTGTGCTATCAAAGGTGCCATCTTCCACTCAAAAAGAGAGAAGGCAGCTCCCAGTTTCCTGCAGGCCCTTTAGTTTCTTGCAGGCGCGTTGCAAGCAATGAGACATGTAAGCACAGCCCTGCAGATTAATGGCATCTTTTTCAAGAAGCCGCGCGGATAGCAGTGGCTGCTGCTGATCATTCCAGTCACATCAAAACGCGAACTTTCTTGCAGAAAGCTGAAGAGTTAAAGCAAGAAATCGAGAACTGCCAAAAGCAAGGATGCCCTTTCATCTTTTCTGCAAAATGCAGAGGAATGAAATCTCGCATTCACCGTACAAAAGAACAAAGAAAAAAGGAACTCCAGGCGGCGCAGATCTACATGGCCAAACCACATTCCGATAGCAGCGAAAGGAAAAAGAACCAAGAACGAGAAACCAAAACATGGACAGGGTAATGCCCTGAAAGAAATAGAAGAAAAAGAGATCTCACCAGAATGGGTTAAAACCTTGAGAGACGAAACTTCTGCGCCTCCAAGAATCAGACAAACAAGAAGAGCCCGGAGGAAACGGATCGAGTCACCAAGTATTTTGACCGAGAAGTTCTTGTGGGCTCTTGTGTTGCGACTTGCGAGTGAGGGGGCTAAGTGTGTGCGCAGGGGTGGTAAAGAAGGGAAGGGAGGGAGGTAAGGCGAAGTGCCAGGTCCTGAAGGGCCAGCTTTCTCTCTTATCCCTTCTCTCTCTCTCTCTCTCTCTCTCTCTAATTTCGCTGTTGATTCGTCACAGACGTAATGATTCTGGGATCTGTGCAAATATATTTGGACTCCGGCTGATGTGGAGATGATGTGATCTCCTCTCGGAGTTGTCTCAAAATGACATAGCTGCCCTCATCTTTCTGTCCGTACTTGCAATCGGATTGGAGAGGAGCAATTTCAGGCGTACGGCATACAAACCAAATTGATGCCAGCTTGATCTTATCGATTTTTCCTAATCAGTTCGGATCTGTCTATTTCTCTTATCTTACACAGGTACATGACGGGGAGTGTATGGAGTATGGAAAGGAATGAAATATTGTTTTGGCTCGAAATCTTGGAGTTGGCCTAAGAACTCAAAATTTCGGACAAATTTCGGACGAAACACAAAAACGAAATTTCAAATTCGTTTTTTTTTCAACCGGTAAAACCAAGATTTTGGCCGGTTTTGCCGAGATATCGGACAAATTGGACAGAGCGAAATCTGGTCGAAACGAAGTCAAAAAATTTTGAAATTTTTTCTGGAGGTTTCTGACATATTGTTGATGTTTCCATAGAAATTTTAGATAATTATAAAGCCTGTGGAATTTTTAAAAATTCAAACATTGCTACTGTCCTAATAAAACGTTCACCGATAATTTTGAACCGAATGAAAAATGGGACAAACCACGTTAGAAATTTTTGAAATTTTTTGTACATGATTCTTACATATCACTAATCTTTCCAAAAAAAATTCAGGTGATGGTGAAGCTTGAGGGATTTTCAAAAATTTGGACAGTGGGGATGTCCGGATGAAAAATGCATAAAAGTACATTAGAAAATTTTGAAATTTTGATTGGATGGTTATGATGCATCATTAATCTTGCCATAAAATTTTTAGATGATTATCGATCCGTAAAGTTAGAAATTTCGACAGTATTTTGACTAAAATTTGGATTTTGAGAGTCACAATTGGAAACAATTAATGTATATTTGCATGATAATTAATAGGCATAAAATAAAATTGATACATATGATAATTTATTACATATTTGCATCACAATAAAATCAATGTATATTTGTATCACGTACCTACGAGTAGTAGTATGCCTGTTGTGCAAACTCTACGTTCTCGTTATCGACAATGAGCTCGTGATACCTCCTCTTGTGTAGTTGCTTTTATTTTTTCCAGGTCATGTCCCCCGGTAGGTAGGAAGACATGCAATGTTCGTAATGAGCCATCCAGTCGCTATAATTCTCTACTGGTGAAAGTTCCTGATAGATGTGTGTTGTGCGTACGGATCGACGTATAGATCAGTGTAGTCAAACGGCAAATAGATGATTGATCCATCATAACTCTGTCTGTAACCGTACCCACCCTAATCCCATCCATAGGGCATCGAACTGTACCCACTATGCTCAGTTGGGAAGCCCAAATGGCTAGAAGACTGACTGCTACACCATGAGCTTACGTCATCCTATGGCTGTGTTGCCTGCCGCCCACCCCCACCACTACGGGTTTGCCTCTGTGAGCCTCTCCTCGGGGCACTACCCCCTGTTGCAATCTTATCGACAATTATGGCTGTGAACGAAGGCGCACAGAATACCGTTCAGGGTTTGTCCCATTGTCGTCGGGAGAGTCTGTCACTATCGCTGAGCTACTATTGAGGTACTGTATAGTATGAGGAGGTGTATCCATATCATCGTCACTGCCTACATCAAGCTCATCATCACTTTGGGTTTTTTCCATTTCCCTTAGCACGCTGGCTACCCGATAACTTTGCCAACCCTTCTAAAGCTCCTGCTAGCATGTTGTCATCAACGGTGTCAGTAGCACACTTCCTCTTCCCTGTGTTCATGTCACCGACCATGTACTCAGCCTAATCTGGAAGACTCTTCCCACCTATGGCCAATTAGAAGTAATATTAACACCATTGTAACTAACAAGTTGATTCATAAAACAGTTGCATTGGTTACCTGTGGCCTTGTTCATATCTTCCAGCTAGATGGTGTCAACCACGAATCTCGCTGGGAGGGGTGGGTCGTACCCACTATCCTCATCGAGTAAGGGCTCCCCACCAAACCAAGACGAGTCGAACCACTCTGCCATAGGGTCGCTACCAGGATGCATCGCACCCTCAATGAGGCGATCGAGTGGGTCTTTGTCCTCGGCCTAGCGGGTGGATTCGTAGTCGCGCAAGCGAAGTCGTAGGTTGTGAATGAATAAGTGTAGTATGTACTAAAGTAAGTAGGTTTGAATGACATAGATAAATAAATTAGTTCCTCAATGTTGTTAAGCAACACCAGCTCTAGCCTAGTGGTAAGGTCAGAAACATTTAAATAGGAGGTCTTGGGTTCGAGTCACAACCATGGCGTTATTTTTGCAAGATTTTTTGGCATAGTTCTAAGAATGCTAGTCCTAAAGCATCCATAATGTTCCCATAAAATTTTTAGATCGTGATCAAACATAAAAAATTCCCAAAGAAATGTGACAGTGCTACTTCACACTTTTCGGACTTTAGAGCGCATGCTCGTAGAGTTTACAATTTTTCATAAACCAAACAAAACAGATTTAAATTTTTTAAAACTTTTAGACAAGGGTTCTGGAGAAATTCTTAAGCTCTCCTAAAAATTTTAGGTCATGATCAAACTGGAAAAAATTTATAAAATTCTAACATGGTTACTACCTCATTTATGCTCATTCTATTTTTTATTTTTTAAATATAACAAATCAACTTAAAATATTTTGGAAATTTTTTTGTGCGATCCTACACTTGTTGGGTTGGTACCATAAATTTTTCACGCCATGATAAAGCATTTAAAATTTTATAAATATATGAAAATATTTCTACTAAAATTTTAAAATGTCTCAAAAAATGGTTTTTCGATAAATTCTCATGGAAAATCACTTTTTCAAGTTTTTTGACCTAAATCCGGTCATCAAACTTGAATTTTTGGCTCAAAAAACCGATATTAGACTTGAAAAGAGCGAGATCTCGCCAAAAAAAATGAGATTACTGTAGCAATACAAATTTTTTAAAAAAATTCAATTCGATCGGCATTCCTACAATTCATCCAGGTCCAAAAATCAAGATCTCGGTGAGATCTCGCTAAGATTTCTAACCCTAGTATGGACTGCAGTCAACCAAAAAACGTATAGTACTGAAGAAATGGATTTGACAAGTCTCGAGTGCCTAAAATAAGCCCGTTGATGTGGCGGTGCTCTCTGCACGCGGGTTCCACCAGCTGTAAGAGTTAGTATATACTAGATGCTTCACGGGCCCGCGTGTTGCTGCGGATGAAAAGAAGTGCTGAGGCAAGCAGAGATTTTAACAAAGAGAGAAAATATTTTTTAAAAATACCTAAAAAAGGAAAAAGTGCTGATTTTCTTCTCAAATTTTGTTAAAACTAGTCATGTGCCCGTGCGTTGCAACGAAAACTCAATTTGCGACAAAAAAATTATTTGCAAAGAACACTAACTTTAGTTATGTTTCAATAGTAGGAAAAGTTTGTTCCTCCGAAGAGATTTGACTATCAAGTTAAATCCTCTTGCATCTCAACCGTTCATGTTAGATCCAACGAATCAAGTACTCTGAAGGAGAACGGACGATCACCACCAACTCTTAATTATAATTAGTAGAGATATATCAATCCTTACCATTGAAGGAAGAGAAAGTTATTGCCTTCTTCTTGCAGGAAATCATCTTGCTTCTTGTACGCAGTCTTTCTCTTCTCTTCTCTTCCTGCGTGTGTCTCCACTATCGACCGTCTTGTCCTCCTGGAGATGAGAATGGGTACCCTCTAATAGGGAGTAGATGAAAGCAGAATGCAGCGTACGCAGGCGGATGGAAGCCAGGTCTCCTCGACATCTTCTTGATTGGCACGTTATTTGGTTGCGTGATTCTTTCCTTTTAATCTATGCATTTCCAGATATGATGAGATAGAATTCCCGTATTATGGGATACAAGTGAGTATATCCTTCTATCCATGCAGAACATGATGAGAAAATCCTTCCATTTATAAGATATATGAATAACATCCTTCCATAGTAAGAATATGTGAATAGAGATATGCTAACATAATATTTCTATTAAAAAAAGATACGATAAAATCCTTCCATCTAAGATATGATTAAATCCTCTTCTATCTCAGTCATTCATGTTAGATCCAACAAATCAGATACTCTAAAGGAGAACGGACCACTGCCACCAACTCCTAATTAGAAATAGTAGAGATATTTCTTCATTTTTTTTAAAAAATACTCCTTCTAAAGAGTCTTAAAAATAAAAAATTTGATTTTTTTTGGGGAAAAATATTTTATGAAAAACGAAATCACTATAGCATCTACTGTGATTCAGAAAATACATTGCGTCGGGGAAGGACGCTGCCGCGTGAATCGAACACGCGATCTCCTAATCCGGAGCGAAACGTGCTAGCACTACACCATGGGGCTGGGCTTGGTGCATGTAATAAGCGTTATAAATTACTTAAGCCGCGTAGCTGAGTACTGTAGTTTCTACAGTAGAAAACACGATGTGACGAGCTTGCGTGATGGCTCTCATACATCTCCAAGATTAATAGTATATACAGATTTTGAGCCATCCACAGACTCTCTTCCAGATTCAAACTACGACATCAGCGGCGGCAAGAACATCTTCGATGAGCTTCTTTAGGATTGAAATTTAGTGATCATAGGTAGAGGTGGGCATCACATCAAGCTGGCACGGTATGGGTCTGTCGGGCCACGTGCCTAAACTATGTTGTGTCGCCACAGCCCGGCCGGCCCACCATGTCGTGCCGTGCTGGTTCGGCTCGTCTTTGGTGAGCCTAAGCACGACCTATTTGTGATTTGTGTCGCGCAGACCCAGGTCTGACCCATTTGCACTATTGCGATGAGAGGAAGGTGTAAGAGACGTACGGAGCTGAGGCAGTGGACACAAATATTGCGAAAAAGGACTAAATTTTATTCATTTTTGAACAGTTACTACCTCGTTAAAAATATTACACCCAGTGTGGGGTACCTCAGTGCAGAGTGGTTCAGTGCGTATGCTCGGTGTCAGTGAGCATGTAGACTCCAGTCTCCATTCTCCACTTTTTAGCATCTCTGATGTGTCCTCTTTCTCCATATGCGAGGACCGCTAAAAGCGTCGGTCGTAGGGCGAGCCACAACATGGCGCAATGTCGTGGCAGAGCGTCCTATCGCGTACCGTGCCTTCTTCGAGCCCATCGAGCCTGTTTCGTATTGTGCCGGCTCAAGCACGGCCTATACGGACGTGTCATGCTGTGCCAACTATCGTGGCTGACCGTGAGGCCTAGCACGGTCCTATCATTCGTAACATGTCATTCGTGCTATGTCGGCCCAACCCATGGGCATACATGTCGTGCCGTGCTTCAATCGTGTTGTGCCACACGCCAACCCAAAAAAACCCGACCCAATACCCTGATCTAATCATAAGCGGTGTGAGGCATTGCAACGATCGAGACTAACAAGTTAGCGAAGGTAGAGGTGAATATGGTGAGCCGCTCGAGATAAGGGAAGAAGATTGGTCTACAGCCAGTGGCGTATCCAACGGGTGGGCTCGGTTGGGCTCGAGCCCACCCTCCGGTCGTCAGATCCTATATACCATTTCTAGCAGCGACGTTTATTTTTTGGCATAGCAGTGGCGAATGTACACAGACTCAGGCACATCTAGAGGAAGAAGAAATTTTGTTGGACGGTGAGCTACTTTTTAGACCATATGGCTTCATGGCTCACTGCTTGTTAAATGTCTAATTTTGCAATTGGTAACTTCACTTGCTATCTGTAAAACTGGTTTTGAACCCTCGATGCACGTAGAGACTATAGAGAGAGAGGGAGGTGACTTGACATCTCTTTTTTGCGAGGATATGACAGCTTATCAAGTAGGGGGCACTTGATGTACGTCGTTAGGACTCGGCGATTGTGAGGGCACGACGAGGACATTGAGTGAATGTCGGGGAGCTGGCGATGGCACGAGCGTGTAGCAACGGACAACCCACTACGGTGATGGTGATCAGATTGTGAAGGTGGTGTAGTGTGTGTTGGCAAGTGACTAACCGGCTGAGTGGACTGACCATGACAAGAAATAGACAATGTGAGCCCATCTTCTAATATGTGATTTTTGAGAGGTGTTTCAATGCTTTCCTTTTTGATAGATGCAAAAATATTAAAGTATGAATGAAAGGTAGATAATGATTACTTACCTTTTCGCATACTTAAGATTTGTGCAACTTTTATCGGAAAGAAAAGCATTGAAGCACACCTCATGATTTTTTTATCAATTGTAAATATGTCAGTGGGTTGAAAGTGACAATAGCCGGTTTGTTTGATTGATTGGTGTTAACTTGTTTATAGATTTCTAAAAGTTTAACAAGCGAATGTTGCACAAGTATTTCTCAAATAATGAACTACAAGTAGTAACACTCGAACCGATGAGAATACAACACAAGCTGTTTAACACGTTTGTCTCAATTTAACCTATTTTTTTAAACCCATCCTCTATTTTAATCCTGGATTCGCCACTGTCTACAGTAGAAAGTGGTAAAGAGGCATTGATAGCGGAGGTAGAGTTGGGCGAGGCTGACAAGGCAACGAGGAGCGGCTTGTGCAATGGCAAAGCTGTGGTTTTATTTCTAAGGTTGCACGAATCTAATGCAATTCAATGACCTCGAATATATTGAATTTTTTTTTTGGGCGGGGGTGTGGGCACAATACATGACTGTTACCTAGGCATGTCCTAAAAACAAAACATAACTTCCGTATTGCTGTGGCATGCAACACGTCAAAACACAAATACCAAGAAAGAACATCGGATTAAAGAATAAAGACACCTTGTTCACGTTGAAGGTCACACGACAAGAAAAAATTCCAAGAATTTCACTCAATATTCAGAAATCTATCTATCTATTTATTTGTTTATTTATTTATATACAATGGGTGAGATTTAAGACACTTCTGTCGCTTTGAGAGAGCTAGAGAATCCCACAATAACTAAAAATTAATACACTTAATCCTCTAATTAATTTGGATAATCGCCGAGTCGAGAAATGGGATCGTGGGACATGGTACGTCAATTTTCTTTCTCAAATGGTGAACCACGTCCCATGAATAATATCCGGTTTGATGAATCCGATATGCGACATGTAAGGGATTTAGTGTAATATATAAGTGTAAATTAATCAAGTTTTTACAAGAAATATTACAACTATGTAACAAATATAACTTACTAGTTGTGAGAATTGTACAACGACAACAGCTCTATTTTGAGATATAAATATATGTAGTTGCATCGATTTTAAGCTGAGTCTCCACTAATGGCAGGATGGTTGCTCCCGCTCATTTGTATTAAAGAAAACTATGCTCAACTGCTCCAGTGGATTATCGCAAAAAGAAAATAAAAACAGCTCCAGTGAATTTCAATTGTTGTTTCATTCTTTGGAGCTTGGGTAAAAACACATGCGAATAATAATAGACGTAAATTTTTTTTTTTTATCAGGTGCAGATGCAGGCATGCAGACAGATGAAGCCAAACGAGGCTCTGGGAGTTCGGGTTACAGTCTCTGCCTGGATAAGTTTGGCCGGACATGGCCAGAGTTTCGCAGGCTACATGTAAAATTTTTACTGTCTTTTCTTCGAATCTTTTGAATCCTAATTTGGCCGTATGGATGAAGTACAGTCTGCAGGCCTTCTCATTCAGCATTCATGGTTTCTTTATGGCTTGGATTCCCTCCCCTACTGAACGGAGTTCAATGTAGTAGGTCAAATGTAATGAAAATTCACACTACAAAAATTTGAAACTGGAGGGATACAGTGAAAGATCCGGATTTGAAACTGCAGAGTTATTGCATTCATAAATGTGTGTTAGTTAGACTGAAATTTTGGAATCTCCATGTGGCCATTCTAGCTATGAACATTGTGCATATCTAGCCTCCCGTACATCGGCTTTTTTTTTTTTTACCAAATCTAGCCTCCGACATAAGTTTTTGCAAAACTGATCCTCTCCTTCACCGCAGAAAGCGCGGTAGGAGGCACGTACGTATCCCTGCTGCGCCCGATGTGCGTGGAACCAAGTGGGCTCCACAGGAGCTTATGCGAGCGTGCGAGAGCACGAGAGCGAGCACGGAAGTGCCAGCGTGAGCAGGCGGCAGGCGCAACTTGCAACCGCACTCCCCGGGCCAGAAGCGCGTCCTCTAGTGCTCCCTTGCGCTGCCGCAATGCCGGCTCGTATTCGTGCTCCTTAAGCGTGGCAGAGAATACATGTGTCTACTGCACATTCCGTGGTATGGAAGAAGATTATTTTTGTAAAAACATACTTAAGGTATTAGATTTAAAAATATATATATATAAAAGGGGCTAGATATGCTCAGTGTTCTTCGGCAACCACTAATGCAGAAATAGTGATCGCGATATACACATAATATATATCATGTGGAAGGTAACTATTCAGGGCATGTCCATCGGATTAAAAAAGTTAACCCACAAATGAAAGAAGAACACTGCTAGGCCTAGGCGTACGAGCAAATCTCATTCATATGCAGTTCGTGGCACACAAGTCGCACGTCGCTGCGGGTGGTCCCGCCGACGCAAGTAGCATTTGGGATGGCCTACCTGCAGCGACCGACAAGAAGAGAATATGTAGGCAATCCGCGACAAGCCCTGGTCCATGGAGTTGGACCTAATGGATTACAGTTGCCCCAATGTACCATGCAGGTTCGACATCATAATCATGGAGGTCAGTGGTACTGTGGTAGCAGCCTCCTAGTCTCCTACAGTTAAGACTGTAAGGGTCATGGTCCTCATGACAGCCCATGAGGGGTATCTATCTCATAGTTGCCCTGCGTGAATTTTTTTTGTTATAGTAGCCTTCTCCTTACTTTTTTAAAAAAAAAATAGTATTATTCCATCCTAAATCACAAAATTGGCCTCTTGTCGAAGCACGGCATGTCACTTGCCGTGGTACGGTGCCTCGGTAAGGAGTGTCCAGCCTAGCAATGCGTGGCAACACGTTGCCGTGCTCCAGGAGCACTAAAGCGTGCACTTTTCCCACGCGCTCGCTGTCGCCCATCATTTCGCGGTCCAGATCCTTGGCAGGACTAGCGAGATGTCGCATCCGGTCGCGCATGTCGGAGTCATCTCGTCGGCACGATGGCTGAGCCGACATTAACCAACCACGGCTGGGGAGCGTGGAAGCCGCTCTCTCGGCCACACTCCCTCTATGTGCTATAAAACAGGAAGCCGCGCTCTCCGTAGTAGCACACCATTCTACCGACGAGGAGAAAGGCAATGGAAGGAGAGGAAAAAAAAGAGATGAGGAGAAAGAGGGGAAAAAAGAAATTTGAATCGTGATTTTAGAGAAATTTATTTGGAATTCACATAAAGTTGTAGCTTCGCAAGTTATACACAAAGTGTTAATCTTCCGGGAAAAGTTAGTTTCTATCTTGCATTTCATGTAATTAATTTTATGTTAGCATTTAATTAGTGTATTGCTGTGGTGACCCGCATAATTAATTTAGGGTAACGACAGTAACACCACCATTACTCTGAGGTAATTATACTGATCTCAGCATATTGACTAACAAAATTCAGGCGCACCCGATACTTTATCAGTTAATACACCATGTTCAGAGTGTTGCAGCAGAACAATAATGAGAAACTGAAATGGAAACTCATTACATCCATTGCCATATAGGGCTACAAGTCCAGAAATACAAAGTCATACATAACATTTGATACAACAAAAGTTAATATACATAAACACTAGAATACCCATTGGATCGACGGTCGCTGTCATACGGTCCATTACTCAATCTAATCCTCCTGGTAGATCTCAGCCTCCTCATCACCTTTGACTCTACGGGTGATCCTCAACCTACGCCTCGCAGGTGAATCCATAAGGCTCAGCTTCTAAGGAAAGAGAGAGTTAAGTAAGAGTGAGTACAACATACTCAGCAAGCATTAATAACAACATGCATCGTATAGTTTTTTCATCATCCATCTCATGTACATCTCTTTCTCTCAAATCCCGTTTTAGGAATGTAGGGTTTTATTATGAAAATGTTTGTTTCAGGCAGACTTAGCTTCCGTAACCTCCAATCTAGGAGACATGCATGAATTCATGATTTCACCCTACGCAGATTTGTACCGCTTTACTCGTAGTGAACCCAACCTTAATTGAGAACCCAAAATGTTAATCACTACTCAAATATTAAGATCTCCAACCTTGGCAGCTGACGAGTCGTAGTATCCTTCACTAACGTTCCCTACCCACTCGCGACATACCAGTTTTATCCCAATTCAATGTACATCGACGATACTCATCTCATGGCGTTTAAATATAGTGTGTCAGAACAGATCAACTGCAGCTAAATTCCAAAACAGTGTACCTCACTGGGCCTTCCGACATACCCAGCTTAATTCTCACTCTTAGTTATCTACTCATACCCAATGTGGAGATTATAACACCCTCGTAGGACAACCTTTTCTGCTCGTTTCTACACACTATGGTTGATACAAAAATATAGCTCATTGCCCCAAGTGTAATGGTTTATCCTTATGTTCTAGCCTATGTAGAGGGCCCCACCGGCCAATATCCATCTCCATATCACCCTCTACCCACCTCATATATATTTACTTCACCGGCTCCATTCGTTGGATGAGCCATTCACAATCACATAAAAATCAATTACTGTCTCAATAGTACATCATCAATACATATTTTCCAAGAGAATCCAATTTAGAGTTTTCTTTAAAAAAGATTTTCCAATGCACCGATGACATCACTTATAATTAAATATATTTGATTGAAATTATTCAAATATAATCAAGAGATTGCTTGCCTGAAATTGGGTAAAAATAAGCGTCCTCACACAACTGCTAAAGAAGATCATCTGTTGGATTGGATTTACTACCTGAAATTAGGGAGAACTAGATTTCAGATGGTTGTTAAATTATTACGTATTTTAGGGTGTCCAACCTTCTCTGACTTCTGATAATTTGTTAAATGTGTATTACTTATTCTACTTGTGGGATATTTATTTTGACGAGTTTTAATTGGGCTTATTTCGATCTAGGCTTTTTTTAATTTTGACATATTTTTAGTCCAGCATATTTTAATTCGGGTTATTCCTTGACTGAGACATGTCGTTCATATTTTAATTATTGAGATGGTCATTAGCACTTTGCTTCAATTTATTATTTAATTTCCCTCTTATATTTATTTATATTTCTTTTCTTTCTACCCGATTGCTTTTATCTATTCGTTCCTCTCTTCTTGCTCCACTCTCTCTCTCTTCTCCTCACGGCTCCCCTCCTGATCCCATTTCCCATGTCGCCGGTGGCTCCCCGCCGGCGCCGCCCCACCTCCCAAGACGCCTCCTCCGCCTAACCTCTACCGGGCCGCCTCCTTTGGCCTCCCTTGCCCTGCCATCACTGGCTCCTCTACAGCCTCGCTCGGCCGTGCCTGTTGGCCTCCCCTGTTAGTATGTTCCCCTACCGACCTCCTCATCCTCTGGTTATGGTTGTCATCTCCCTATTTCTCCCCTTTTGCTTACGGGATGAGTTACATATTCCTTATTGCTTTTACCATGCTATGTTACATGATTTGACACATTGTGATTGTGAGTTAGTTGATGATGAATATTAGGTTGATGCTTGGGTTTGGTGGTGCGATGATGACACTCGTGGCCTCGCATATGCCGAGGAGTATACGGGGGTTGACAGGCATGCACGACGTCGCCCCTTTGGCTGCCCTTCTCACTGAGACCTCCGGCATTTTCTACAGTCGCCAATGTCTATACTAGTCTCTACCTCCTATGTTGATAATAGTGACTACTGAATGGTTCCTTACCTAGATTGAGAGGATGGAGGGGTTTGGGGTGATGAGGCTGTCGATGAGGTTGATGGTATGGTGGCCTTGCTTTTTGGCCTCCTGCTCCTGACCTTCTTGGCTCCTTGCTCTTGGTCTCCTTGGCTTCCTTCTTGCTCTTGGTCTCCTTTGGTTTGGGGTGTCGGGTGTGAATGAGCTGGGGTGTGCTTGGCTGGCTCTGGCCTTCCCTTTTATCCGAAGTGTTGTTACCTTTTTACTATGTGAGACTTTACTTTTTACCATGTGATATTTTTTGGCACTATTTGTACATGGCTATGGATACCTGATGAACTTAGGTTTATGTACGCCGAGTGATGAAACCCTGACTAGCGAGAGGTACTAACTAGCCCCGGACAGACTGGTATCTTGATGATCTATACCAATCACATACGGGTCTGACAGCACACAATTTTCTAACTTCTTATATGCTTATGTTTGTTGGCATTTGTTGTTACTAAACATTCCAGGTTATCTACATCGAAGATTTTCAAAGGATTAGATCATAGGACAATTGTAGAATTCTTGTATTTATTCTTTGTTGTAATTGATACTTGTGTACAATGGAATGTATGTATTGGTATGACATTAATGTTAATGAATGAAAATGATGATTAGCCTTTGTTGAATGCTTTAATTATATGCATTATTACTTTGTAGATGACTTCTTTTGTGCCATTAAATTTCTGGGTTGTTTCAAATGCTAATTTAGACAATGTTAGGTAAATTGCATGCACTTAGTGGTGATGAGTACGTTAGTAGTGTAAATTAGCGGAACAATTATGTTGATAGTGTTATTTATGTTTAATGGATGTGTGATATGCATGTTTTGGCTGTTACTGCAATGACATGACCATTAGGTACATAGAAAATTTCGCAAAATTAGTGAGGAGGATGAAAGACCATGTGGAGGTCTACTCTTGTTTGTGATGAGTATTTTACTAAAATTGAGCTTGGTATGCTCTGATTTGAGTTTGGGTTTTCAATTTGAAGCAATTTGAGCTCTGTCTATTTTTTCCGGTGCTATCAGTCGAGTGGTAGCACTGGACCCCAAAGCAGTGTGGAAAATCCCGAGAGGGTGTTTTTAGGGGATCAGGCAAGTCGGTGCTACCGACCATGGCAGCCCGGTACTACCGACCGAGCGGTAGCACCGGCCCAATTGGGCGTGTGAAAATACCAAAGAGGATGTTATGCTATTTGAGTTGAAGAGTGGTGCTATCGGCCATGGCAGCCCGGTGCTACCGGCCGAGCGGTAGCACCGGCCCAATTGGCCGGTGTGAAATTTTCAGAGAGTATCTCTTCTGGTTTTGGGATGAAGGGCGGTGCTACCAGCCAGGGGGCGGTAGAACCGGCCCTGATGAGCGTGAATGATCTAAAAAAATATGATTTTAGGAGTTTAATTGCAATCTTTTTGGACATTGCTATGTGATGGGTCTTCCTTGTCTTTGATGGTTGCAGGACGTCGGGTTTTGATCATGGTGATGCGGAGGATGACCGGGACTAGGCGAGGAGCGTCGGAGGTCCAGACGGTCGAGGATCACCAGAAGATGATCAGAGACGGAGTTGGTGCAAGCCAAGTAGACAAGGAACAGACGAGATGCTAGCTAGAAGCTTCTTGGATCAATGAGGGCCGTCGGATCGCGGTCTAGTTGATAGGATAGCGGGTCTAGTTAGTGTGTTTTGAAAACCGTGCAAGAAAACCCGGTTTGTGTGGAGGGTTTTGGGTTAGCCCTTGCATGGCTATGTGAGTGGGTCAATCCTAGCCCTTGATGGAGTGCCCTAGGGTTAAGGGACTGATCCAAGGGTGGTAGGTGGCCCAAGAGTTGTATAAATAGAAGGGGAGGGGTGGTCTTCCTCCTCTTGAAGGTTTTAGAGGTTTTGTGCTCCTTTGAGCTTTGCTTACTTTGTTGTGAGCCTTTGTAAACCTCTGTTTCAGAAATGCAAATCTTTTCTCTTATGCTTGAATTTACTTTATATATTTAAATTCCGCACTTAAATTCTTGCAATTTACATTCATGTAATTTGGATTTGCCTCCCCTCCTTCTACATGCTTTTGGATTTGCCTTCTCTCCTTCTAAATGCTTTTGCTTCTTATGCTGAGGATGTTGATTGATGGATGAATCATCTTCAGATTATATCCCAATCATCTAGGCAATCCATGCATCTTTCTTGCAAGAAACCTGTCTTGTGTTCTTGAGTGGATTATTCTTCAATATCGTGTTTGCAGAGTTTTTGGACTTGTATTCTTACTTGGTGTGACATATGGGAGGTCCCCCAAGGTCATCTTGATCATCAAAACCGCACGAGCAAGTCTTAGATCGAGTTTTTGAGTTTTTGCTCAAACTTGGTGTGTTCTTCCTTCAAGGTAAAAAGGTCGGAACTTTGACGTCAATCCTTGTGATTGAAGGTTGGAATGAGTTCTTGACATCCTTAGGATCACATCTACCAAGTTTCATGAGTTTTTGTCTAGCCGTTCAAAAGATTCATCAAGATTTGCTTTTGAAGGTCGTGCTGGTTCTTCAGCTGTTCTTGAGCCCGGTGCTACCGCCCTTGGTGCGGTACTACCGACTTCCGATGCTACTGGCCTCCCAGTGATAGCACCACCCAAACAAAACAGCTAGCTCTTTTTATTTGCCTCCTCTGAGTGTTTCTCTTTGAAGGCTTGTTTGGAGTATTTTGTGTGTGGGGGAAAATTTTATTTGGGATCATTCTCCCCCCTCTGACCGTCATCTTAGTATGTCAATTGGTATCAGAGCCAGTTTTGCTCTTCCATAGATCTTGACCGGTCTCAAGAGCCATGACGATGGACAAGTATTCCATCAAGCCTCCCATTTTCTCTGGAGTTGATTTTCTATTTTGGAAGTCTTGAATGGAGTCGTACATCACTGCCCAGGGCTTCCTGATATGGCAGAAGGTGAAGCTCCCGTATGAGGTTCCTGCTGATGAAAATATCACGACGGGCAATATGGCTGACGTTAAGGCGAACGCTAAGGCAAGGAACATTCTCATACAGGGTCTTAGCCGTAATGAGTACGCTAGGATTTCTCACCTCCGTTCTGCTCATCAGATTTGGATGACACTCGATGCTTACCATGAGGGCACCACTCAAATCAAAACGGTGAGACATGACCAATTCAAGCGTAAGCACAAAAAGTTTGAACAACACGCTGGTGAGAGTCTTGACAAGTGCTTTGGTCATTTTATGAAGATTTTGAGCGACCTCCGAGCAGTCGGTTGCATATACCCTGACTCGGATAATGCTCGACATTCCTTGACTGCACTCGATCTTTGAGTTTGGGAGATGAAGGTGACCACCATCAAGGACACTACCGACTTGTCGACTCTGACTCTTGATGGGCTTTATTCCCGACTCAAGACTCATGAGATTGACATCGTCTCTCGCAAGACGAAATCTCAGTCGATGGACTTGGTCACCGATCCCACTGGATCCACTTCTGATTCTTCTACTGGTTTTTCCCTCTCCGTCCTTTGCGAGCTAAGCAATGATCAACTGGAAAAAAATTTAGAAATTGAGCTTGCTCCTTTGGCTCACAAATTCTCTCATGCATATAAGAGGGTGAGAGAGGTGGCATAATCACCTGCTTTGAGTGTGGTGGCCCCAACTACATTCGAGCGAACTGCCCCCCAAGCTGGAGAAGGGCAAGAACGACGCCGGCGGTTCAGGAAAGAACAACTACATCGATAAGAACTGCAACAAGAAGCCTCCAGTTCACGACCCAACACGTAAAAAGAAGTACCGCAATTTCTCGAAGAACAAGAAGCTCTTCCACCGCGTCCTCGCTGCACTCGACGATATCAACCTCTCCGACACGGAGACCTGGAGCGATGAAGGCGAGGATGATCTGCAAGAGAAGAAAGGCGGTGATTACTTCACTAGCATATGCTTCATGGCAGACGCCAACGGCATCAGCGACTCCAAGCTCTAGAGCGGCACTGATGAGGTTCGTAGGATGGGGAAGGGAGAGGTATGTACCGTTGACTCTAGTTGTTTTCATCATATGACCAGAGACTCTCGTTGATTCTCTTCCCTAGTCCGAGTCCCCGATGATGAGTTGATCACTTTTGGGGATGCTTCATCAGGTAGAGTCATTGCCAAAGGTACCATCTGCATTAATGATAATTTCATTCTTAAAGACGCTTCCTTAGTGAGCAAGCTGTAGTATAATTTACTTTTTGTCTCCCAGCTTATTGATGACTCTTTTGAGGTAAGCTTTAAGAGTAGTACATGTAGAATTCTTGATTTATCAGGAGGGTTAGTTTGCGGGATTTCTAGATTTAGGAGAGTCTTCCATGCTGATTTTTCTGTTTCTTCTAGAGACTCTCTTTGTTGCTTGATTGCTTCTGAGTCCCGTAATCTCTCCTTCTGGCATAGGAGACTTGGTCACATAGGCTTCAACCATTTGACCAATGTTAGCAACCATGATCTCATTCGTGGTTTGCCCAAACTCAAAATGGTCAAAGACTTAGTTTGCTCTCCTTGCCGGCATGGCAAGATGGTTGCTGCTTCTCATCCCCCAGTCACTGTTGTGATGGCTGATGCACCAGAACAGATCTTACATATGGACACTGTTGGTCCAGCTAGAGTGCAGTCAGCAGGTGGGAAGTGGTATGTTTTTGTCATTGTTGATGATTTTTTGAGGTATTATGGGTGTTTTTTATGGCCTCGAAGGATGAGTCTTTTACCCATTTCAGGGATTTGGTTAGTAGGTTATTTATTGAGCTCCCTGGTGCCTTACGAGCTATATGCAGTGACAATGGCACGGAGTTCAAGAACTCCTACTTTGAGAGTTTCTGTGTGGAGTTTAGCTTAGAGCATCAGTTCTCCTCTCACTATGTCCCTTAGCAAAATGGCGTAGTGGAAAGGAAGAACAAGACTCTGGTTGAGATGGCCAGGACGATGCTAGATGAGTACAATACTCCTAAGAAGTTTTGGGCTGAGGCTATAGCTACGACTTGTCATGTTTCTAATCGTGTATTCTTGAGAGCACATTTGCACCGCACTTCTTACGAGTTGAGGTATGGGCAAAAGCCCAGTATTTCTCATTTTTGTGTGTTTGGTTGCAAGTGTTACATTTTGAAGTCCAGTAACCTAGATAAGTTTGAGTATCATTTTTCTGAGGGTATTTTTCTAGGTTACTCGACTTCTTCTCGTAACTATAGGGTCTAGAGTTGTGATGCGCATAGGATCATAGAGACCTATGAGGTGACCTTTGATGAGGCTAGTCGAGGAGCTAGACCTAATATATTTCAGGCTCTTCTTCCCTCTCCGAGACCATCTTTGTAAAGGATGAAGATGATGATGTTCCATCTGATCCAGTCCCCTCTACACCTGAGGTGCCTCCTGTTTCTATTTCTGCACCTCAGAGAGACCAGCCCTTGCCTTCTGACTCTCATGCAGCTAGTGGCTCTGATCCTACCTTTTCTGTGCATGAGGTAGAGGTCACTTCTGCTTCTAAAGCTGATCAGACCATTGGTGATCTGTTTGAGTGGGTCACTCGCTCAAAATCAGGTTTGTCCAGTTCTGCCTTCACTCTGCCTTTGTTGCCTCCTTTGAGCCAAAGGATGTTTCTCATGATTATCCAATGAGTCATGGATTAATGCTATGCATAAGGAACTTGAGAACTTCAAGAGGAACAAGGTATGACAGCTTGTCGAGCCCCCATCTGGTCATAATGTTGTTGGGACCAAGTGGGTGTTCAAGAATAAGCAGAATGAGGATGGGGTTGTCATTAGAAACAATGCTAGGCTAGTTGCACAGGGCTTTTCTCAGGTTGAGAGTCTTTACTTTGAGGAGACCTTTGCCCCTGTAGCTAGAATAGAGGCTATTGGGATCCTGCTTGCATTCTCTGAATCCAAGGGCTTTAAACTTTATCAAATGGATGTCAAGAGTGCATTCCTCAATGGGTATATTGAGGAAGAGGTGTATGTCAGGCAGCCTCCAGGATTCGAGAACCCCAAATACCCAAACCATGTCTTCAAGCTTTCCAAAACTTTGTATGGACTTAAGCAGGCTCCTAGAGCTTAGTATGAGAGGCTTAAGTCCTACCTTCTCAGTAATAGTTTTAAAATGGGTATAGTAAATAAAACTTTGTTCATCAAACACCAGGATACTCATTTTCTCCTTGTTCAGATTTATGTGGATGATATTATCTTTGGTGGCTCTTCACATTCTCTTGTGTCTTAGTTTTCAGAGGTGATGAGCACAGAGTTTGAGATGAGCATGATGGGTGAGTTGAGCTACTTCCTCGGCTTCCAAATCAAGCAGACTCGAGAGGGCACTTTCTTGCATCAAGGCAAGTACATTCGAGACCTCCTAAGGCGCTTTGATATGTCTGACGGGAAGCCGGTGATGACTTCTATGGCCATCACTGCTGTCCTCGAGCCTGATGAGGATGGTGAGCCTGCTGATCAAAAGGAGTTCAGAAGCATGATCGGCTCCCTCTTGTACCTCACTGCCTCGAGGGCGGACATACATTTTGCTGTGTGTCTGTGCGCTCGATTTCAGGCTTCTCCTCGCGCCTCTCACTGCCTGGCGGTGAAGCGCATCTTCAGGTACCTTCGAGCTACCATTGACTATGGTATTTGGTACTCTTGTTTTTCTTGTCTGTCTCTTCGAGCCTTTTTCGATGCAGACTTTACTGGTTGTAGGATAGATAAGAGCACTTTTGGCACTTCTCTTGTTTCTTGGACATCTAAGAAGCAGTCCAAAGTTGCACAGTCCACCGCTGAGATCGAGTATGTTGCTGCAGCCAGTTGCTGTAGTTAGGTTCTCTGGATTAGATCGACCTTGAGGGATTTTGGGTTAGAGATAGAGAGTATGCCACTTTTCTGTGATAACACTTCTGCTATTTGCATTGCTAAGAACCCAGTGCAGCATTTTCGGACCAAGCACATTGATATTAGATATCACTTCCTTAGAGACCATGTGGAGAAGGGGGATATCACGCTTCAGTTTGTTGAGAGTGACCACCAGATAGCCGATATCTTTACCAAGCCTTTGGATAGTTCCCGGTTTGTTGCCCTACGGAGTGAACTTGAAGTCATGTACCCTTACGGCTTATCATGAAGGGGAGTTGGTCTGTATATTATGTATTATATATATCTTTCTTCCAGCATTTCCTTTTATTTGCATCTTCTGGGTGTTTGTGGGCTTATTTTCTTATTTTGAGTCCACTTCACTTAGACTTCTGGCATGCTTTGTATGGACCTCTCATCTTATTTTCTAGGTTGCTATCATGCACAATTAGCTATTCTCTCTTCTCTCTAGGTTGAGTTCCCTCATTGTCTTATAAGCCTAGCAAGTGTTGGGCCCCCTGGGTAGACAGGGTCTGTGTGCACTCCTTAGCTTGGGATATAGAGTTAACTTCCCTATGTTAGTCATTTGGGAAGATAAGAGCGACTCTAAGCCATAGTGTTCTATACTATCTTTTCTATACTCTATAGCCACCCAGTTTGCAGTT
Source organism: Otatea glauca (assembly GCA_036346275.1). Taxonomy (NCBI): domain Eukaryota; kingdom Viridiplantae; phylum Streptophyta; class Magnoliopsida; order Poales; family Poaceae; genus Otatea; species Otatea glauca. Next base: position 30,986,823 of record CM070716.1, on the reverse strand, counting down.
TTCTCAACTTCTTCTCCTCATTCTGTATTTCTGGTTTCTATTGAGTTCATTTGGGTTTTCCTTGCACCTAAATCTGCAAATAACTCATTTTAACCAGATTTGTGCTTAAAATTGATTAACTTGTTGAGGGGGAGTTTGGGAATTTGTTCATGCATTGCATATAGACTTCATTTTTTGTTTAATGAGCTTTTTCTGTTATGCAAATGACCTATTATTCATGCTATGAACCATGCTCTTTTATGAAAAATGCTAGCTTAGATATGTCCAAGTTCATTTATCTTGCTAAGCTTGTTAAAATTTAAAAATTAAAGCTTTAAATGAAAACTTGATGAAACATGTTGCTCTTACTTGCTAAGTTTCTTCTCTAGGAGTATTTGCCATGATTTGTGAAAGTTTGGAATTCTCTAGTCCCTATAGCAGCTTGAGTGAAACTTGTTTGATCCATACTTGAGTCCTTCATTTGCTCATGAATCAATGCGCTAAAATGAAAATTAAGTAAAAATGACTTTCCTTATGTGCATTAGACTTAACACCTTACATTCACAAGACAACTTCCTATTGTACTTGGGATGAACTTGGAATGCATCGTGTATGACCAAGATCATCCTCTTAAGAGTTCTTCTTGAGATGGTCGAATATGGCTTTAAGTCAATTGCTTTAAAATCAATGCAAATAAAAAAAATAAGTGGGTAAAGAATGCAAATAATGTCAAACATTTGCACCCCGCTATGTCTTTCAAAGTCTTAAAGAAAAAATTGCATTAATTGAAAAATGAGTTCGAATGACCTTGTATGCACTTCAAGATTCTCCAAAGTGTTGAGTAGGTTGAACTCTAGGTTTTCCATTTGATCCTTTGAATGGCTTTGCTTCTAGTTTTTGAAACTAATACTAAGTAGTGCACTCGTCAAATCTTGCTAAAAAATGACATATTTAAACTAAGCTTGCTAGCAAAATTTGTTATTTGCACTTGGACATGTCTTAGTTTAGTGTATCTTACCATTGTTGAGCTTGGTGTCATGTCTTGTCATTGTGATCATTTGGATAATCTTCAAAGCTCTTTAGATGCACTTCATGCATACATGTGAAAATGGGGAGAAAATGTCTTCTTGATGCCTATATTGCTAAAAGGAGGAGAAATTGTAGAAAAGGAATCATTAAAATGTGATTACATCTTGTCTCTTATGATCTTTGTGAAGTCTTGCTAATTTTTAGGATCATAAGTATATTTAAGCTTTTCTTGGAATTTTTAGAGCTTTTGTGGAAAATTACTCTTTTTTAGGAATTGTTCTAAAATCTATTTGACCGACTTGGTCATGATCTCAATTTCCTCTTCTTGGACCAAGTTCGGCTTTGCATCCAAATTGCTTTCTTCCTTCTTCTTCAAACTCAAATTTATGCCTTTTGTGCTGTTTGTTAATATACTCATCAAGGGGGAGATTGAAAGATCATGTGGAGGTCTACTCTTGTTTGTGATGAGTATTTGACTAAAATTGAGCTTGGTAAGCTCTGGTTTGAGTTTGTTTGAATTTGATTTCCAATTTGAAGCAATTAGAGCTCTGTATGTTTTTCCCAGTGCTACCAGCCATGGTAGCGCAGTGCAGCAGCCAAGCGGTAGCACCAGATCCCAGAGCGGTGTGGACAATCCCGAGAGGGTGTTTTTAGGGGATCAGGCAAGCCAGTGCTACCGGCCAAGCGGTAGCACCAGCCCAATTGGCCGGTGTGAAAAATACCAGAGAGGATGTTCTGCTGTTTGGGTTGAAGAGCGGTGCTACCGACCATGGCTGCCCGGTGCTACCGGTCGAGCGGTAGCACCAGCCCAATTGGCCGGTGTGAAATTTTCAGAGAGTATCTCTTTTAGTTTTGGGATGAAGGGCGGTGCTACCTGGCCATGCTGGCTCCCCCAGATTTCTCAAGTGGTCGAAAGTACCGATCACCTTCGACCAATCAGATCACCCAGCTGTGGCGCCACATCCGGGTCGATACCCTGTGGTGGTCGAACCAACCATCGTCAACGTTAAGGTCGTCCGAACCTTGATTGGTGGAGGTAGTTCGTTAAACCTTGTGTTCATAAAAACGCTGGAGAACATGGGAATTCCTCGAACAGAGATCAAGACAGGAGCCGAGCCGTTCCATGGCATAAATCCACATTTTATCGTCGATGTCACTTGGCCAGATCGAGCTGCCTGTCACGTTCGGCACACCAGAAAATTTCCGTATCGAAAAGATCCTATTCGACGTGGCGGATTTCAAGACTGCCTACAATGTGATCCTAGGCCGCCCAATGCTATCCAAGTTCATGGCAGTGGTGCACTACGCGAACCAGATCATCAAGATGCCGGTGCCAAAAGGAGTCCTTACAATTAAAGGGGAACAGCACGGGCAGTCAGATGCAATAAGAAGAGCCTGGAGATGGTCGAGCATCTCTGCAGATCGGCAGCCAATGCCGACGGCGAGGGAGCTAAGCACCAAAAATCCAAGAGCATCGACAAGGCTCATGTATCCAACAGCGCCACCAAGGGCCCAATCAACGACGGCAAAAAGAATAAGAGGACCGATGGGGGCGTCAAGACAGTGCCCTTAGACCCATCAGAACCTTCCAAGACAGTCAAGTTAGGTGTTGACCTTGACCCCAAATAGGACCTCGAGCTCGTCACTTTTCTTTGGGCAAACCGCAACGTGTTTGCATGCAACCGTCTGACATGCCCGGGGTCCCCAAGGAGGTGATCGAGCATCGACTAGCTGTAGAACCTAGTGCCAAACCTATGGTGCAGAAACAGCGTAGATTTGCAGAAGACAGGAAGCAGGCCATACAAGAGGAGGTCAGCAAACTCTTGAAAGCTAGCTTCATCCGAGAAGTCCGCCACCCGACGTGGCTGATGAATCCTGTCCTCATCAAGAAACCCAACGGTAAGTGGAGGATATGCGTCGACTACATCGACCTCAACAAGGCTTGCCCTAAAGACCCTTTTTCACTTCCCCGTATCAGCCAAATAGTGGATTCAAATACGGGCTGTGAACTGCTAAGTTTTTTAGATGCCTACTCGGGGTATCACCAAATTAGCATGTCAGCAGAGGTGAGGAAAAAGCTGCTTTTACTACTCCTTTCAGTGTATTCTGTTATATTAAGATGCCTTTTGATTTGAAGTGTGCTGGTGCTACGTATCAACGCTGTATCTAAAATTGCTTAAAATCCCAAATCGGGCGCAACGTGGAAGCGTACGTCGATGATATCATAGTCAAATCGAAAACTGGGAACACCTTAATCAGCGACCTCGAGGAGACATTTGACAACCTTAGGAAGTATCACATGATGCCTAACCTCGAGAAATGTACGTTCGCTGTTCCGTCCGGCAAGCTTCTCGGTTTCTTGGTGTCCGGTCGAGGCATCGAGGCCAACCCACGTAAAATTGAGGCCATCGACCAGATGCATTATTCGCGAACACTGAGGGAAGTGCAAAAGCTCACAGGTTGCATCGTAGCCCTTAGTCGATTCATCTCTCGGATGGGCGAACGAGGGCTGCCCTTCTTCAAATTACTCAAGAAGCAGGACACTTTCGAGTGGACCAAGGAGGCAGAAGGAGCTTTTTGGGATTTGAAAAGGTACTTATCGTCTCCATCAGTTTTAACCTCGCCTAACGAAAAAGAAGAGCTCTTTTTGTATGTTGCAGCTACCCCTCAAGTAGTAAGCACTGTCCTGGTGGTCGAGCGGGATTACACGGAGAAAAAGGCCAAGGTCCAGAAGCCGGTGTACTACGTGAGCGAGATCTTGCATGACGCCAAGCTACGATACCCTCAAGTACAGAAGATGCTGTACACGGTCCTGATGACTTCCTGAAAGCTGCGGCACTACTTCCAGGGGCACAAGATTACGGTCATGACGACGTATCTGCTCAAGGAGGTAATACGCAATCGAGAGGCAATGGGGAGAATTGCACAGTGGGCGGTTGAACTCAACGAGTTCGAGGTCGATTTTGCGCCACAGACCAGCATCAAGTCAGGAGCCTTGGTGGACTTCAACGCGGAATGGACGCAAGTCAAAGAAAAGGAGCGCAAGACGGTTGATGACCACTGGACTATGTTCTTCAATGGGTCGCTCACGCTTCAGGGCTCGGGGTCTGGCATCGTGCTCAAATTCCCAACAGGTGAGGAGCTTAACTATGTTATCCAGCTTGATTTTCAGGCTTCAAACAATGTTGTAGAATACAAAGGACTGGTTAACGGGCTCCGCATAGCCGTGTCACTTGGGATCAGATGATTACTCGTGAAAGGGGACTCACAACTAGTCGTAAACCAAGTGCAGAAGGAATACCAGTGCTCTCATGACAACATGGCGGTATATCTGAACGAGGTTTGCAAGCTAGAGCACAAGTTCGAAGGGCTCGAGGTAAGGCATATTAGGCGAAGTAACAACTCCGCCGCCGACGAACTTGCCAGGCTCACTTCGTCTCGTTCGCCCACGCCCATAGGAGTCTTCGTAGAGAAACTCCTCAAACCATCCGTCTCCCCCGTACGGGAGATAGATGCTGCCCAACTCGACCAACAATATAGTCGAGTGAGCGAGGCAGAATCCGCAGACACGAAAGCTACACTACTCGAATGCGAGCCGACTTGGATGACTCCATTCTAAGCGAATATCGAAGGTCGAGAGATCCCTGACGATGATGCATCAGCCGAGAAGATTGCACATAAGTCCAAGCTATAGCATTGGTAGACGGCAAGCTCTATCAAAAAGGGAGTAACAGAATCTTGATGAAGTGCATCACTCAGGAAGAGGGCAATAAAATATTGCTCGAAGTCCATGGAGGCATCTGCGGCAACCATGCATCCTATCGCACCTTAGTCGGAAAGGTTTTTTGGCAAGGATTCTATTGGCCGACTGCCCTCCAGGATGCTTGCGAGCTAGTGAAAAAGTGCGAGAACTGCCAATTTTATGGCAAGCAAACCACCAGACCAGCCCAAGCCCTGCAAACTATTCCTCTGTCTTAGCCTTTCTCCGTCTGGGGCTTGGATATCTTGGGATTGTTCCCAAGAGCCCAAGGAGGTTACAAGTTCCTGTTCGTGGCCATCGACACGTTCACTAAGTGGATCGAAGCTGAACTCGTCAGGAACATCAATTCAGAAGTGGCTAAGAAGTTCATGAGGAGCATCATTACTCGATTCGGCATCCCTAATCGAGTAATCACAGATAACGGTAGCAAGTTCAAAAGCAATGCTTTTATAGTCTTTTGCGAAGAATTGGGTATCAAACTTTGCTTTGCTTCCGTAGCTCACCCTCAGAGTAACGAACAGGTCGAACATGCCAATGGCATAATCGTGCAGGGGATCAAGACTCGCGTGTTCAATAGGCTCATGGCTTACTCGACTCTGTGGGTGAAGAACTCCCCTCGGTGTTGTGGGCTGTTTGTACATCGACTAGTCGAGCCATTGGTGAAACGTCGTTTTTCTTGGTCTACGGAGCAGAAGCGGTGCTTCCGACCGAGTTAACATTTAGATCACCTCGTGTGGACAACTACTCAGAAGAGGAACAGAAGCAGGCGCGAACAGATGATGTCAATCTACTCGAGGAGTACAGGGATCGCTCACCATTCGAACAGCCAAGTATCAACAAGCCTTGCGTCGATAACCGTAATAAGCTATCACCTAAATGGGAAGGTGTAACATCCCAAAATTTGAGTTTTGGAATGTTTGAATTTGAAAATGAACCATTTGCATTTTTCCTTGAATTAATCGAAGCTTAATTTGAATTTTGTATTAATGAATCGATTTAATTTGACTAAAATATTTGTCTAACAAAATATTTTCAGTTTTAGTTGGCTTTATTATGCTTCAAGGAATTTTTCTATATTTTTGGATATTTTTATGAATTTATCTGATATTTATTTGAATTTATTTGTTTTATTTGAAGTTTTGTAATTATATTAATTCGGAAAATGATTTTATTTCTAAAATCTTCTCCCGGGCTGAATCTTCCGCGACCCTTCCCTATTCTTCCGTCAGCCCACTTTCGTGAGTCCATTTGCTTTCTGCTTCAGCTCGCTCCGCCTCGGCCCGATCAGCCCGCGCGCAGCCGAGCCGCTCGCGTCGTCGAAAGTAACCCTAGCCACCATTACGGAGTCCTTGCTCGGCATGCCTCTCGAGGGCTATAAAAGCACCGCCGCACCCTCGTCTGAGGTTCCCCTCGCGACGCCGCTCATTTTGCCCCATCTCGCGCAACCCAAGTCGCCGCCGTCGCTTTCCCCCAGCTCGCTGGAGTTCTCCGCCGCAGCCGAAGCTTTCTTCCGCTTGGATCTCCGTCGATGTCGCTTGCACGCCTGAACTCATCACATTGTCCTCGTCCGGATACATCTTATCTCGCGCCCGATCCGTCGCGTCTCCGCTGTGTACCGTGTCATCTTCCCCGCTGCCGGTGAGTCGCGCTACCTCCTTCGCCGTCGACCAGCTTTGCCTTGCCGTGGCCGTTCGATCGTCCATCAACATTCTGGATCTCACCACGTCGCAGCCCATCGCTCTGTGATCCTTAGCTATCCGATCTGGCCGTGCCGCCGGATGAGTAGCACGCGACTGTCCGTCGTTGCCGCGTCGACCCTCTTGCCGCGTGTCGTCCCGTCGATCTTGATGTCGTGCGTCGCGCCAGTGCCGAGTGAACCGAACACTTGTCTGATGAACCCGGTCCACCCGAACCCTGTGACATCAGTGCTGCGCAATAAATCTATTTTTCTTTAGAAAAATAATTCCAGAAAATATTTTTTTCTATTTTCTCTGGATTTAATCTTTCAGAGGCCCGTTCTCTCTCATACGAACTCCGATTGAGGCGATTCAAGTTTCTAAATTTTTGTAAAATCAAGCTCCATCTTTAAGAGCCATTTATTTTCAATTTTGAGCTTGTTTAAGTCTCTGTTTGGTATTTATTTTTATTCGTTGCTTTCTTTTCCAGTCGACGCTAATTCCGAAGGAGCGAACGGAGAATTCGAAGACCAAGACTCAACACTAGATTAGCAAGGCAAGTCGTAACCTTTGATCATATTGAACCTATATTTGCAAAAATACTTTGCTTTATACAATTGCATGCTATTTCTGTACAATGATTATTTGCCGGGAGTAGCTATGTACCTATTTGACATTATACCACGTTGATTATTAGGATGACATGTATGCATTGTTAACCATAGGTTGGGTCGGTACTAGTTGGACATAATCATATTACCAACATTGGGTTACTGTAGCTATGCTTAGACATACTTAGTTATACGATGGGGTTCATATCACATGTTGAATAATGTTAATCTTGACTTAATGAGATATTGAATTGTGGCCGATAGCCACTATTGTAAAATTGGTTGTACCATTGTAGGGTTGCCATTGGTCTTGGTTGAAAGAATTGTTTTCCCTCAGGCAAGTGATCGTGCAATAAAGGGGGTGCTTTCTAGCACATTGAAATGTGGATGTCTTGCCTGAGACAACTTAAGGATTTAATCTTGTGCGCCATTGAACTGGGCCTAACCGTATTAGCATAAGTCTGGTATGGGACAGACCTAGCTGATTAATTTGCAATGTCTAGCCTTAAGTACTGCCAATTGGTGGTGTGGGTTCCGGAGTGAACGGGTAGACTCACATGGCTCAGGAAGGGGCCCCGAGGGGCAAAACCTTAGTGGGCAGTACCGAGTTTAGAAAGGGCATTGTAAAGGCTTTGTCATGATCTCTCTGCGGCACACCAAAGGAAGTGTGCTAATATCGATTGCACAAAGAGATGATCATGTCTTGTGGGTAAAGTAGTACAACCTCTGCAGAGTGTAAAACTATTCGAATAGCCACGTCCGAGGTAATGGACATGCCCGGGAATTTCACATGAGGTATAGAGTGTTTCATAAAATGTTGGATGGTAGAATTATTGGGATGTGAATAGGGAGTTCACTGTTGTTTTGTTGTCTAAAGTTATACTGTTAACTTAGTGGTTTGATAATTGTTTTCGATAGTGTAGGGTGATGCCTCACCATTCTGTTCATGTTATCTATCATTGATTTACCAGTTATGTATTACCTTTCATAAATATGCTTTCAATCTATTTACTGTACTCAATTCAAGTTATTGCTTTCCGTAAAAGAACTATATGTCTATCCTTTGTCAAGCCTTGCATGAATATATTGCATCATTTCCCTACGGCTTGCTGAGTACTTTTTGTACTCACGGCTATACGCCTTTGTTGATCAGTTGTTGAGGATGACCAGGAAATAATGAATATCATGAGGAGGAATTCTATAAAGATTACGTGGACTAGGAAGGCGTTTCCCTAGATGATTGCATGTGGCATGTCGAATGGCCCAAGTTATCTTTTTCGCTGCAACAGTTTATTTGTTTCTTAAGCCCTTAAGGTATAGTGGTGTAAACTTTGACTATAAGGTCTGATGATTTAATTAATAATAATTTGCCTCTTTCTTAGTTAATTCATTGTATGGAATGATATTTCATCTATGTTTCCACTGTGTGCACTACCGTGATTCTGGACTAGTGCAGTATACACAGAGGGTTTCGGATTTGCAAATTAGAGTCCCGATAGAAGGTCCCTATGTTGTGGTCGAGGTGACTTGACCTGGATCAGTACGGTTATCAACGACAGAAAGAGCGGTGTTTGGCAACTCATGGAACATCGACCAGTCGGGAAAATTTCATGCATGAATAATAAAGATCGTGCATCACAACCAAAATTCAGGTAAGTAAGAGTTCATTAAAATTTACTAACAAAAGTTATCCTATTACATTCGAGGTAGGTACTCTACTACTTCTTGTCCTCGGAGGCATCGTGCCGCCTCCCCTGCATCCACGGGGACTAGAAGTGGATGGTCCCCGGGGTGGGCCTACACCCTCTATATGGGCCGAAAAAGGACATGAACATCTGGCCGTTTGTCGATGGAGAAGGTGACCTCTCCATCGTCAAAAGCCACGGAACGCCGATAGAGCGTGGAGCCGGGCTGATGAAGCTGTTTGAGCTTCACCTCCTTCTCCAGCAACAGCAGCTTCACCTTCTTCTCCTCTGGCAGCGGCGGCATCCGCTCTCGCGATGGAAGCGGAGGTGGCATCATCTTCATCGACGGTGATGATCAGTTTGCTGGTAACCTCATCTTCCTCCTCTAGCCAGACCTCCCTCTCAATGGCCTCCCAATCGATCTCCTCCTCCTCATCGGAGGAGATGATGATCCGTCCCGGAGAGACTACGGCCAGCAGCGTAGGGGGAGGAGACTCTCCAAGGATCTCGACGGACGGGAACGATGGTGGAGTAGAGGCTATGGGTGCAGTTGAAGAACTAAGCGGTACGATCAGAGAGCGAGGAAGAAAGCGGGGTGCGGTAGTTGACTACAAGTCCTGTCTATTTATAGCTCTGGGAATGGGTCGCACTGAAGTAACGGCTCTGCCAAGATCCACGTCGGTCCCAATCCATGAGGCGTCCATTGCACTTCCACGCGAATACGGGAACCAAAGAGACGCTAAGTTATGACGTTGACTGAATGATGCACAGTGTGGAAGGGGCGTGGAGGTTGCAACAATATTCAACCATTGGAATGGAGTTATATTGTTCATCTACTCAGACCGTTCAGATTTTAATAATATACTGGGCCTTAACCATATGCTCAGGGGCTCATGCGCATGAGTGTATGGTCGGGGCTACTATTTTTGATGCTCACGCTCTACTCCTTTCTCGATACGATCATCGACCAGGGAGTCGGGGGCTACATCATGCATTGTTAACGCATATGTTCTACCCTCTACTCGATGCACTCATCGAGTAGAAAGTAGGGGGCTACATCGTTTGATTTTTTCCTAGCTAAACTAACCTTCTCCCTGGCTCCAATCTCGGGTCGATACGTTTATCGGATAAAGGGTTCAAAGTCACAATAGGTGTCTGTGATGCTGATACTTCTCGTTTCGCTCGATCCAGCTATCAGGCAAAGAGTTGGGGGCTACATCATGACGTTATGCTTACATAACTCTACTCCCAACTCTATGATATCTCAAGCAAGGAGTCGGGGGCTACAGGTAACTCGGTACCTTGTTCTATTTCCTGGTCGATACTGTTATCGAGCGGGACGCTGTAGGTATAATTTCTTTATTTCTTTTACATGCGATCTTTTGCAAGCATTTACTTGATCGCGTACTTAGCATGTCAGCAAAGAAAACCAAAGGGTGGCCATGCCTGAACCCGACGACGAGCAATTCTATCCTGCGCGCATACGAGCACTAGATTGTCAGACATCGAACGCTCAGCGGACGGTGGGAGATGATGCTTCTAGTCGATTCTACATGCGCTGCTCAGCAAGTTCATGTTTGCTATAAAGTCTAAGTTATATGGTGAATGAAGACTTTCTAAAAATCATGTAATTTTGCTTTAGACTATATAGCGTTTATGTTATATACGGCCTCTTCGAGTATGCACTCAGGGGCTAAGTCATTTATTGAATATTTTTCTAGAACTATGTACAGATGCAATCAGGCATACGCTTGGCACAAAGTTCCTTATTGTAGTGACCCCCATTTTCACATAAATGCAAAAATGGAAATCTCATGTGCATACAGTACTAGTCCCATGATCATTGGCTAGCATGCACATTTACAACAATTGATATCACATCCATACTCTTTCTTACAAATGATAATGGTAATTTATACAATAAAATCTTACAATACAGAGTGAAATGTAGCGGGAAGATTCAAAAGTCTTGTAGTATGCCCATCCAACCCTCAGGCAACTGACAAGGCATAATCCCTAGAAAAGCTTCATCGTCAATATCTCGAATCCTGCGATAAATATGTTGCATCGGACTAATCTGATTCTTCACTTAAAAACAACAATTAAGTAAGGGTGAGTACTTTCGTACTCCGCAAGACTTTTGCAAAACCTATTATATATGCAAGACACTTCAAAGGAAAGTCTACTACATTTAGTTTGCATAAAGCCAATTTGAAATGTAAATACAGAATAGTAGATTGCAAAACGGAATTAAATAAAAGCAATTTAATACTCAAATAACAATATGTAGAGTACGAGCAAGTGAAATCACGAACCTGGGTATCCTGACCATCTCCACAAACCATTCCCACTGACACACAGTAGGAACCAGATTTTATAAAAATAAAAACAACTAACTATATGATGACTTTACCAAGTGCCCATTACCGCGGGCGTGGCTAATCGATTAGTTTTACACTGTGCAGAGGTATACAGCTTTCCCCACAAGACATGACTAACTCTTTGAGCAATCGATATTTGCACACTTCCTTTGGTGTGCCGCAGAGAGTCATGTTATAACTGTTACATTATTTAATCCTGACTTTGCACCAAAGACGTGGCGATAGACCCATACATGGCGGAAGAACTCGAGCATAGAAATGATGGAACTCCCCACGATGGCGTACACCGTCATATTGGTAGACGTTTATTCCATGATCACCTCGGTGTGGACGTCCCGTCGAGCAATTCATTAAGAAACGGCTCGTACTACTCGGCCTTCCAAGTGCAAAGCCAGTTTTAAATAACTTAATAAGTTAGAGCTGTCCCATACCAGCACTTGTGGTTGTATGATAATTCTTGGCCTGAAAACAACCCATAGTTCGGTCCTTCACTCGACACGGGCAATAATGTCCCCCTACACTACGTGCAAAGACATGCACTCCCAGCTATTGCCAATAATTGCCCGCATCTAAACCATAGTTTTATTTCCATTTTTGATCAAAATACCAACCACAAAGAGAGGTCATACCCATTTAAATGTCATATCCAACATTTTTAATCATGTCACAGTTTTATATTGCTTTAAGCATGGCTAAGCATAACACTAAGTGTAAGTGACCCATATTGACATCAAATAATGTCTATGTTATTCTAGGGTTATCAAAGTTCACAAATCCATACTTATCAAGGAAGTTCGATAAAACTACAGGTACAACTACCATTACCCGTAATATAGCGGACTTTAATAAAAATAAGGTATGCAGTAAAACATTTAATGAAAACATTTATAAAACTGGGATCAATATGATCAAAGGGGAATGCTTGCCTTGCTTATTCATTGCTTACGACAACGATGAAGCCACGGCTGACGGAGGCAACGACAGAAGTAGCGACGTTGGATTCTACACGTCGTTCAATCGGAAATATAGCAAATATCCAACTTTAATAAGGGCAAAAAAAATAGACAAAAAACCAAATAAAGATTCACTAAAGAAAACAGGAATGCTTTAGGGTTAGAATTATGATTTCAAGACCTCATGATTTAGTTAATTATACATTCACATTGTTAATGACTTTTATGATGGACAAATATGGTTTATTTTATAGATTATCTTTCTTGAGTTACGAATTCATGAGGCTAAAATTATGAATTTTTGTATTTATAACTTCGATTTATAGATGCTAAAATTATTTAGATTAATAGAATTAACTCATTTGACAGCTGAGCTGGAAGTTATAAATGAATAGCATTTAATCCTTTTTAATTGATTTTGCATAATAAGTGTTTTCGAATATGTTAGATCTATTGAGCTAGGTTACTGGATTTATTTATGGTTTTTAAGAAGATTCTGGTGATACAAATATCTTAATTACATATTTGTTCATTACTACAAGTTTGCTTATTCATATAATCGACTCCATAGAACATAATACTTAAGGTTATTTGGCTAATAGGATTTATATGCAAAACATGATGAAATAAGATTATTTCTTCATAATAGGATAGTCTATACTTTGAAGAACATTTCTAAGCTGATCTCATACATTTTAGTGTTTAGACGAGACATTATATTTATTGTTGCAAAAGCTTTATATGATATTAAGGGTTACGACGACCATAATACTTAAGGGTATTGGGCTAGCCGGATTCAAATGCAAAGCAAGTTATAATAAGAATATTTTTCTAGATTATGGTAGTACATATCTTAAATATCATTTCTAAACTGATCTTCATAAAATTTGCATTAAGACGAGACGTTGTACATGCTATTGAAAATGCTTAATTAGTTTTATAGTTTACACGATAAAGGTTCAGTTTTAATTCTTAGTTTGCGACTGAACTTTAAAAGATTATTTAACCATTTTTCTGGCATTAGCATGGGACATCATTAAGATTATTTTAGAGTTGGTTTCACAGTAATTTACTTTTATTCGAGATATTTCTATATAAGTAAATATTAAGATCTAATATGTACTTAATTCAAATATGCACAAACATGAGGTATTCTTGCATAACAGGGGTATTACAGTTTTATTAAAGATCTAGGAATCATTTTACCATTATTTGAATTTGTATGTTTTAAGTTATACTTATTTTGACTCACATGCATCGGAAAGTAATCTATTCTCAAATTAATTCAAACTAGATTCAATTCTAAATGTTTTTGCATATCTAGGTATATTACTAACTTTTAAACACATAGAAACTGGTTTGACATGAATTGAATCATTTTTGCAAGAGATATTCATATTTGAATATTTAATACATTGGGAACAACTTACTTTAGAAAATGATGTAAATCAAGTCAAAATCAAAATATTTTTACATATTCAAGTTTTTGATGAGTTAAGGTTTCTAACAAAATTGGTTTCATTCAAATTGGAGTTCATCTGTAGATATTCTATATATGACATATTTTTGACCCCTTTCTTTAAATTAAATTTAGAATTTAAACAGAGTTCATTTTCACAATATTTTTGTACATGCTGAATCTACATGATTTATCATGAATTTAGAAATTTATTTCATTTTATTTGGCTTGATAGTTCAAAAGTTATACTCATTTGAATGCACTACGGTTTGGAAAATACAGAAAATTAGAAATATTGCCAAAAATGGAAAGTACGTTTTCGCTTTGAAATTACACTTTCCATTTTCGGGACTGAGCTGGCTGAGGTGCTGAAGGGGTGGGCCCGGCTTGGCAGCGAGACAAATCAGGGGAGTTCGGTTTTGGGCTCGTCGGTGGCAAGGCTTCGCCGGAGGAGGCGAATCGGCTCCGTCATGAGCATCAGCATGTCCATGCGCACATGAGAGAGGTGTTGGTTTGGCCGGAGGTTAACGGAGATGGCGCACCACCGGAGGGAGGCGGCGGCGGACATGGTCGAGGCTTGCCGACGGCGAAGCACTACCGGAGGCGGTGAATGGGTTTCACCATGGCCATCAGCATGCTCTTGCGCATGCGGGGGTGGCACTTGCAGCCACCGACGGTGACCGGAGATACCTCGCCAACGCAAGGGGAAAAGACAACCATGATCGATGAGCGGAGTTCGAGTTTTGCGGCGATTCAATGAAATTTAAAGCTCAGAACTGCATATACATGCTACAAGGATTCTATTTTGCCAATTATTCAAAGACATGAGTATCAGAAAGGGGGTTCTCACTGAGCGTGGGCAGCTACAGCGGAAGAGGGACGGCACGGCGGCTCGATGGGGAAGAAGAGCTCAAATTGAAGGTGGGGAAGAGTTCCTGGCGATGTGAAGAAGCTCTGGCTCGGGTGGTTTGAGGTGAGACTCGGCGATTTGCTTGAATTTGTGTTTTCCCCCTTTTCTCGGGTCTCGTCGGAGCTGGGAGAGATGAGGCGATTTCATGACGGAAGGAAGCGAGCAGAAGAAGAATGGTCTTTGCTTTGTCGCGACGCGGCGGCAAATATCTGAGGTGGAGGCGGTTCGCGTGACAGGCAATGAAGGCTCGGTCGGCTGAGTAGGCGCGCGAGAGAGCAGAGAGGAGAAGGAAAGGGGAGAATAATCGAGAGTGGTGACTGACGTGTGGGGGCAAGTTGGCAGGGAGGCTGTCGGCAAGGGCCAGCTCAGGGCATCGGGCCCACATGGCAGCGACCGGAGGAACCAGTTCCACTGAAGTCTCAGGATGGCTCGAAAGAAATCCAGTGAATCTGGCGATTAAATGGCTCAGAAGTTTTATTAAAATTTTATCATGGGTTGGCAAGATAATTACCAGCTTCCAGTAAAAATTTCACATTTTTATGGTCTGTGTAAAATTTTAAATAATTCTAACAATGCATGATATCAATTTTTGCATATTCTGTTTTATATTTAATTTATGATTCCAATGAGCTTAATATTTTATGAAACTTTTTACAGGAGTTTATAATATCATTATACGCCTTGTATAAAATTTTCATGATTTATATTTTATTTTTAATAATTCTGATATTACTGTTTTTAGAGATAATTTCTCTCTATTTTTGAATTGTTAAAGGATCTAAACATAAATTTTAATTTCTTATATTTTACCAGAGATAAGGATAGAGTTTATGGCGGCATGGTAAAAATCTTGGCTTCAGATAAGCTCCAAAGATTTTTACAAAAATCTGACATGTTCTTTAATTGATATCAATTTCATGATTATCATGTATTTTCTTTTATTTTAATGGTTCAAAATATCTCATCTGACATCATTTGGGTTATGGAGGACTCCATTATTTTAATATTATTTTTGTTAATATTTTACTTTTACCATTCTACCATTTCAATTTATGAGACTTTTCTTTTAAAACAAAACTCAAGAAAAATCAATAATTAAGAAAACTCAGGAAATTAAACTCCAAATTAAATATTACATCTTAAACTTATTTTTATAGTTTGCTTGTTTTAGAAGAAATAGTTTTAATAATGAAATCTTTCTTTTCTTTAAGGTTAGAATGCAAGAAAAGTGGAAAAGATATTATTTAAAATCAAAATCTTGATTCCAATAAATATTTTTATTCAATTCTATTTTTTTTAAATTTCAAAATTTTCATTTTCCTTATTTTTTTAAATTTTTGGGGATGTTACACTTATTGAGGGTCTATGAGTGCTAAATCGGATTTACATCTACTTGTGCTACTCTATTTCATCGACAAGGAAATAGCAGGCAAAGCATAATAGACAAGCAGATTAATTGGTATTATCATTAAAGACCGCAGTAGCAACATTACATCAACGTATTCAGGCCTAAGAATTCTACCTAGCGTCGTCGTCATCACCAGTGAGAGACAGCTCCAACTGGGCCACAAACCCCTCAGCAAGGTCTTTGGAGGACTCGATATAATCGGCAACCTCGCTAGCCTCGCATGCGAATCCTTCGTTTAGTATCGAAAGGTCCAGGCCCGGATGGTGGATCTTCACCAGGCCAAGCACGTGAGAAGTAGCAAGACGTGCAGATGAAGTCATGTGCTCGAGGGTCTCCGACTGCAGAGTGGCAAGCGCCACATCTACTGCAGCCTTTTCGCCCTCGACCACCTTCCTGCTCGCCTTCGCCTTGTCTCGGCTGACCTTGGCCTTGAGCCACACAGCGTCGGCAGCAGCTTTCTCGGCCTTCAGCTTCTATGCCTCCACCTTCAGCTTCTTCGCCTCACCCTTCTACTTCTCGGCCTCACCTTTGACAGTTTTCAACTCGGCTTTGAGTGCCTCCAATTCAGCATTCTTCATCTCGAGCACTTGTTGGCTTGAAGTCGTGAGCCACTCATTTTGTTAATGGGCCTGCTCGCAGAAAGTTTCAACTTTGCGAAAGGTATCTGTTGCGTGCGGTAGAAAAAAGATAAGAGGCATCAAAAAGCAAAACAGAGGATAAAGCAGAGTGTCGGAAAAAGATTGGTTGTAATCGCATACCAGAAACTAGGACTTCAGGACAGACCAATATTCCAGAGGCGTTTGAGAAGTTGGAGGAGGTGGAGCCGTTGTTGTAGCAGCAGCTGTCGGAGAGGGAGTTGCGACGACGGTGACCGTGCCAAGAGGCGACAAGGCAGCTGCGGCGATGTCATCGATAGTGCCGCTAGGTGCACTTTTCCTGCAGGAAATTTTCTACATGACATCTCAAAAAGTGGAAAGAATCATGAAAAGAAAGCAGAGTTAACTTACTTTGCTAGACGAAACATCACATGCACATTCTTCTTCTATGCAGTGGTTTTCACCAGGACTGGATTGGTCCTGGCAGTTGGCACTGGCGGATCAGCGGTCAACGGTGGAACCTGCAAATAGATGGTTGTTATGAACAAAAATTTTACGAATTTAGCAAGAACTGACTGATAGTGGTGTTACCTGCCCGATCACTCTGGTCGATGGAGATCCCGCTCGAGGAGACGTTTGCGCAGGAGTCACCAACTTCTACACATCGGTCCCCCAGGTGGCCCGCTGGTTGTCCAACATCTGTTGGATTACGTCAGAGGCAATCTCATAACATCCAAGCAAGCGATTAAAGGTCACCTGGTCGGATGGTCTCGACGACGAGGTCCGAGGACATTTAACTGGTCGATGGTACGCTGGAGATACCGACGTCCTTGCTCGAGGGGACTCGGTCGCCTCTTGCTTCAGAGCCACCTCACCCTTGCTTGGGTTGATGATAGGCACTGGATCGTTCAAGGGAGGAATGATGTCGGCGAGGATAGAGTCCGACGCTTGATCATCGTTTCGGATCAGCTTGTCATCCTCCAGGACGATGACTCCCACGATCGGCCCACTTTCATCGTCGAGCTTGGCTTCCTAAGGAGATGCTGGGTTAAAGTGGATAACAGATGCACGGACTATGCATTACAAGCCATGATGCAGTACTCACCTCCGGTAGAGGGTTGGCGAGAGAGTACGTCTCGATGCCGCAAGCACCAGATTCTGATCCTGGAACATTTTGCTCAGTCTAGAGGAGATGTCCGCGTCCAACAAATCTGGCAAGAAGTGAGTCAGATCACCGCTCATCGATTAAGGCAAGGAAAACAAGAATATTATAAGTGTTTACTTTCAGGATTGTCCCTGGTGGCATCATCGACTCTGGAGTAGTCCCAGGCGAAGTGGTCCCGGCACTTCAGCGGACTCGACCGACGCGTGAGGAATTCTCTAGCAACGTGCCACCCAGTTAGCCCGGTTTCCTCAGCTCCTCTATCTTCCGGACGTAATAAGCGTTGTGGACGGTCGAAGGAGGGACTTTCGTCCAGACGTCAATCGGATTGAGGAAGAGTGGTCGATAAGCTATAGAGAAGATCACGGTGTTCGAAGAGGTGATGTAAAACCATCGTTTCTTCCAATCCGACTGCTAGGAAGAGGTAACGGGGACAAGAATATATGCATTCGACACACCGCTACGGAGGTGAAAACTGGCACCCCCAACAGCCCCGTTCTTCATCGCCCACTTTAAATTGTAAAAGTGGCGGAACAGGTTGAGGCTGGGCTGGATACCCAGATAAGCCTCACAAAGATGGATAAACACGCTGAGCATCGTGATCGAATTAGGGCTCAAGTGGAAAAGCTGGATTTGATAGAAGTCAAGAACCGAAAGCAAGAACGGAGAAGGGGGAAAGTTGAGTCCATAGCAGAAGAAGGCTTCAAAAATGACGGTTTCATCCTCATTCTTGGGGGTAGGGGTACAACTCACCTTGTGACGGCCTCTAGTGGAAGAACTCCCATGGAGGAACAAAGCCATCTTCCTCTAGCTCGATAAGGCTCTTCTTCGTCATATTCGATTTCTGCCACACCCTCCGGAGGGCCTCATCCTCGAAGACCGCTTCGGCCGTCTCGGGTCTCTTCTCCAACAGCGGAGCAACTCCAACGCTGGTTGAAGGGTTGGATTCCATTGAGGAAAATGTGGGACAGATTCTTTGAAAATGGCGGTGCTAGGGTTTAAGGGTTGTGATGGAGGCTTCGAGAGTAAGACTGGAGGCAAAAGGGAGGAGAATGGCTAAAGTTCTAGATCTGGGAGTTTATAGGCCAAAGTCTTCTCTCCAGGCGAACAGTTCATTCCCCGTGGCATGGTGCTTCGATCAGCGTGAAAGGTGAAATGATGGCGCTGCACTAATCTTGGCGTTGCAAAAAAGAGCAATAAATGCTCAACTGCCCAACGTTTAGATTTTTTGAATTTTTTCAACTCTGCTCAGAGTCAAGTCGATAGGTCGACATTGAGTAACTTGTGGCTGCCCTAAGGACTCGAGTTGGGCTAATGGCAGGGCGCTCGACACGGCAACATCCCTACTCGATACTTAGCGATTCCCAATTTACTCGAATTGTTCGACCACAAGCCGATGTGGTATTACTCGACCAAGTCAGGACTTGGCAGTAATCGACCAAGCGCTTGAACGGATCCTCCGCTAGGCAGAGTTCAGGGGCTACTGTCGAATATCTAAACATGGGGTATACGTACATGCAAGATACGTGAAGGATATGTTCTAGCGACATATAGAAACTCCGGATATCACGGGCGCGATTCTATGGGATAAGATATACGCGGAGGGGATATTTTCATATTAGGAAGGACTCGATCGCTTTTCCCGTACGAGGAAACCGACTCGAGTACGTCTAGTATCCAGGGAAGTTTGGATATGCTGCGAAGATCACGCAAGGATGGATTCCTCATCGGCTACGATCTGGTGTAACAAACCGACACAACTCCACCTGAGGCTGGCCTACCCCGACTATATAAGGCTGGGGGTAGGGGTCCTCAAGGCAAGCCTTCCAAACCAGAGAAAAAGAGAAGACTTTTTAGAGTTTGAGAAAGCGCAAAGCAACTAGGAGCCGACGAACCAAGCTTCGCCAACCTCCAGCCATAGCTTAGCCCTTGCCTAGATCCAATCTTCATTGTAACTAGGGCTAGACACATTGTTAATTTTGTACTCAAGATTCCAGATACATACATCATCAGCACAGGACGTAGGGTGTTACTCCTCCGGGGGTGTCTGAGCCAGTATACATCTCATGCCACTGTTTTCGTGCTTGACTTTGCTAAACCGAAGGTACCTGTAACTATAAATTTATTGTCGATTTCTAACCTTCAACAACTCCTGTGTTACAAGGGTAGACCTTTCTCATTTTGGTGAGGGTATATAGGTTGTAGGAGGTGACTGGGACGACTCCAATCTGGTGGAGGTGCAAGGCGAGCAAAACTCAAAAATCACGATCGAGGGCCAGGTCATCCTCGTTCCGGTACGACATGTATGCAGATTGTCTAGGATGACTCTAGTGCTATTAAAGCGCATAGGAGTGGACTTTGGGTATCAAAAAGGGCAGACCATCCTCGTTTGATGGCGGCGAGGGCACAGGTTGCGACATTATTTCTTGTGACGAGATCTAGACGATTAGCATGCACAGCTTGAAACCGCAGCAAACGTGACCTTGACAATTGGCACCGTGATCTCCATACGGACATGAGGTCCTTATGGTGTAATTAATTCGATCTCATGATGCAATGGCGTCATTTGACGGACGTGGCAGCCTGAGAAAAGTGTTTGTGTGCCTGATAACTCGGCATCTCGACGTATATGCGTTGCGACAGATCGGTGTCAGACACAACACAATCTTGGCGTCTCAGCGTTGGGCATGTGGCTCCAACCGAGTGTAGTAATGGATAGGACTATAAGTGAGTATGAGAAATAGAGCATACGCATAACCATGCATGCATAGGTTATTTGTTGGTGATCTGCTCGGCGGCCACGGCGGTCGAGTGGCAGACTCTACATCAGGTTGTATCGTGCTAATCCGGCAGGGTTCTTCGACGTTCAATATCATTGATAAGGATAACCGCGCTTGATCTCCCGTCCGATTTAGCAATGTCGACATAGATGGACTTCTACATGTGAGAGCACGAGAGACGATAGCATTTGCATGGCTCGTGCAAGGACGTCCACTTGCACCTGTGTTAATCCTTCGTTAGTATGTGCATGCATACATATATTGTGACGCCTCCTTTTCTTCAACACATGTCAATGTCACACGGCGGTCATGGCAGCCAGCAGTGATCGATGCCTCGATGGGACAAGGCGCGACGTCATCTGCAGGCCGGACGCAGAAGATAGTGGTTGTGGCGGCCACGACAACATGGCTAGCCGTGCCGGGCCGCGGCAGCCCGTCGGTGACACTACTACAAAATGGTACAATACTATCGCTTCATTTGTGTCGGTTTCTAACTTTTGAAGAAAAAATCGATTGTGATATATGTATGTAATTTGTAATTTTTGGAACCAGAGTCATCACAATCAGTTCTGAGTTAGAACCGATTGTGATGAGAGGTATCATCACAATCGGTTCTATCTAAGAACCGACACAGATGAGGTGCCAATCATCACAATCGGTTCTTAGCTAGAACCGATTGTGATGACACACCCTCATCTGTATCGGTTCTTTCTCAGAACCGACACAGATGAGGGCCACCCTCATCACAATCGGTTCTTTCTCAGAACCGATTGTGATGATGGGCCCCTCATCCGTGTCGGTTCGAGCAAGAACCGATTATGATAGGGGTGTTATCTGTCGGTTCTAGCAAAAAACCGATTGTGATGAGGGGCACCTCATCTTTGTTGGTTACGAGTAAGAACCGATTGTGATGAGGATGTTATCTGTCGGTTCTAGCTAAGAACCGATTGTGATTGTTGATATTATGTAATATCTATTTTATATAAATTTTTTTCAGAATCAAACTCTCACAAATGAGCATACTCTAAAATATAAACTAGAAACAAGGATTACACAAGCTATAATGAAAGCAAATTGAAACTAGCAACGAACAATCAACGAAAACGGGTACTGAAACTTCAGAGGTTGTTTTGAGGCCTTAAACGTCATTTTTTGGGGTTGACACTTTTTCCGAAGCCTTGCGAAGAATTCGCGACTTAGGCTTAGGCTTGCACTTATGGATTTTCCAATCTATCTCTTCGTCCTCTTCGATTCGAGTACTCATACATCAAAAACGGACACCGCATGCAAAAGTTATGGTCATTTTAATGACAGGTGCACGATTGTGATGTAATACCTAATTGGTCAATCCAATCGGTTCTTACTAAAAAGCGACACAAAAGGTGTAAATGCGCAATTTGTTCCTAATGAAAGATTATTACAATCAGTTTCCTATTAGAACTAATACAAATGTGTATTAGTTCACCCTAAAACCTTCATTTGTGTCGGTTCTAGCAAAAAAGCGATACTGATATGCTCTTTATTTGTGTCGGTTCCGGCTCAAAACCGATACTGATATCTAGTCATTTGTGTCAGTTTTTTTTTAAAACCGATACGGATGTCTTTTTTATTTGTGTCGGTTTCTACTTTTGTGTCGGTTTTTAGTGAAAAAACGATAGTGAAGTGAGTTCAAACTCGATAGTGAACTGATTGTGTTAATTACAGAATTTGTGTCGATTTTGCTAAAAAACCGATTGTGTTAATTACAGAATTTGTGTCGGTTTTTATGAAAAACCGATAGTGATGTTCTATTATTAGCTTTGTGCAATGAGATACATCTGTGTCGGTTTTATTCAAAAACCGATAGTGATAATGGTAAATATTTGTGTCGGTTTTGTGAAAAACCGATAGTGATGCTCTATAAATCGACTTGTGCAGTGCAACAATTATTAGTATCGGTTTTTTCTGAAAACCGATACAAATAACTTATTAGTATCGGTTCTTTATAAAAGCGTCACGAGATAGTTGTCTCGGTTATAAGCATCGGTTCTTTATGAAAACCGATATAGATAGTGCATTGTTATTAGTATCGGTTCTTTATACAAACCGATATAGATAGTATTTCATCAGAATCGGTTTTCTTTGTGAACCGATACAAGAAGCCTGAGTTCGGACAGCTTTAATGCGTTGCGTGCTTCGGTTTTTTATCCCGCGCCATTTCACTTGTAGCTCGCCCTCTCAAACCCTAGCTTCATCCTCGGCCTCCGAGACCAGCTCCCCCCTCCGGAGGCTCCTCCCCCAACCAGCGCGTCCTCCACCCCGGCGTCCTCGGCCTCCGTGACCAGCTCCCCCCCTCCGGCGCTTCCTCCCCCCACCGACGCGTCCTCCACCCTGGTGTCCTCGGCCTCCACGATCAGCTCCCCCTCCGGCGGCTTCTCCCTCCATCGGCGACCTCATCCCGGCACACCGCCCTCAAGCGTCGCCTCCCACCGCCCTCAAGTGTGGCCGCCTCCTCTCCACGCCGCCTCCTAGTAACAAGGTTTCTTATTATGCATAATTATTTCCTCTCTACCTATCTTCTTGAAGGTTGACTGGGATAAATGGCAAGATGAGGATGATGAAGACCTTGGAAGTAAGTCTTGATTGCAGTATGTGTTGGTTTTAGTACTATCTAATTCAGTGCAAACTGACCTTATGCTATTTATGCTGCAGTTGGTGACTTTGGTGATATGGATTTCTCGGTATGGCTCTAATGCAAGCTTTCTCTGTTGGTAAATATAATGGTAGGAAGGGTTCTCATATTTCTTTGTTCTAAAGCATTACTTATGATTTGTTCTCCATCCCACTTGTGTTCTCATAATTTGCAGAAGTGTAATACACAGTTCATGGCATTTCAAAGTTTTTTTCTTCCTTCATGGACGAAATATGTGATGTGTAGGTGTTCTATCGTTGTTCTGGTAGGATCTAGATACTGTGTTCATTTTGGTCGTCAGTCATGAAGACTACGTGTTCTTGGCAAGTTCGGGTGTAATGGATCCAAAGATCATCGTGGTATAATTTTGGAAAACAATGAGTTTTCAGTGTTTTGCTACTGATATAAGGTTTTCAATTTTTCAATGTTTCAATTGTTCCATAATCAAACTGTGTATGGTTGTGGTCTATGTAGAAGCCTGTAAATTAACTTGTATTGTAATCAATTCTTGATATTCTAAAGAATTTGACTCTCAGCTTATCATGTGCAGTATTATGTTAAAATAATGATTGAAAACACATTAATAATTAACACTAGCTTATCATGTTGTTCCATCTTGGTATAACATTACTTACCTTTCTTACCTTTGAATTTTACATTATCGGCTTTGACCTTGATCATCAAGACGAGAAAAATGAATGCTTTAGCAACTCGGAGTGTCTTTACATGCTCCCATAGAGGAGGTAAATCGGTTAAGATACACTTAAGTGTCAGTTCGGAGGTTTTGCATTTTGAAAAATTAATGCTTTAGCAACTTCTCAACTGTTGGCCTCTTAGTTTGATCTTTGACCAAGCACATTGCAACCATCTCCTTAAATGACCGGTCACAATCAAAATGCTTAATTAGAAAGGTAAATAGTAGAATATAATATATGGTAGATTTGGAGCTTAATGATGTGAAAATATAATGTAAAGTTTTTGTGTTCTGTGAATGTGATATGTGCATAATGTGTGTAATCTATGTTGTTTGAATGTGATATATGCATACTGTGTAAAATATGTGCTTTGAATTAGGAGGGTGAATTGAAAATAGCACACCTCATCTCTATCGGTTCTTTGTAAGAAGCGATAGAGATGACCACATCATCTCTATCGGTTCTTTAGAAAACGCGATGGAGATGAGCCCCTCATCTCTATCGGTTCTTTAGAAGAAGCGATAGAGATGAGTGCATCATCTCTATCGGTTCTTTGTAAAAAGCGATAGAGATGACCACCTCATCTCTATCGGTTCTTATAAAGAACCGATAGAGATGAGAGTGTCATCTCTATCGCTTCTTCTAAAGAACCGATAGAGATGACGCTCTCATCTCTATCGGGTAAGAACCGACTGTAATAGCACCGTCTCATCTCTGTCTCATGACTTTGTGTCACTACCAGAACCGATTGTGATGATGAAAAAGAACCGATTGTGATGTATATTTGTGTAGTAGTGTGAGCCTCAACACGGTTCATTTATGCTTCGTGCCGTGCCGATCCAGGTCCAGTCCATTTGCACTATTCTAACGAGAGGAAAGGTGCATCAATCGATGGAGTCACCAGATTTGGAATGAAAGGGTGGGGCATTTGTGGTGGTCGATGGGGTTGATGGGGAGGGAGGACGAGAGGATGGCGGAGGCGGAGAACGTGGTGTCGGGGGAGGGAGAGGGCGTTGGCGTAGCGAGAAAGACAAAAGAGAGGTTATCATGACGTGAATGATAGTGTAGTACAACTAGCGAGAAAGACAAAGAAGAGGCTACCACGACAAGAGAGAGATAGAGCGATAAGCGAGCGAGCAGCGATAGGAGTGGAGATAGCTAGGCGTGGTGCAGATCGAGGAGAGGGAGAGTGTAACATCCCGAAAAATGGGTAATAATAATACATTAAATAATATATTTGAATAAGTTTTAATTTGTATTTCCCTGGGTTTTTCTGAATTTTTATGAGTTTTCTTGACTTCTTTCGATTATTGCTTAAAGAGAAAATCCCTTTTTCTAATCAACCAACCATTACTTAAGTAATAAGAAAGATTTGTAAAACAACATAATAATAAAAAAAATCCTTGTAAAACTCATGGAGCTATCCGGAATACAAAATATAATTTTAAATTCATGTCAAAATATTAAATGATGAAAATAAAGGTAATTTAATGAATCAAGACTAGAAATAGTAAAAATGTCAGAAATTAAATGTTCATAATTTCGATGTGAAAAATTTTATATTATCTTCTCCCTGGATAGAGTCATCTGCAGTAAAAATATCAGGAGATAATATTTAAGTTTGATATTTATAAAAATTCAAAAACTGAATAGCTAAAAATCTGGAAACTCCAATGTCAGAATTTTATTAAATACAATGTCATGAATATGAAGATTAAAATTTTACAGGAAGTCAATGCGCCCATAATGAATCTTTGAAAAAGTTTAAAAAATTTTAAATAAGATATAAATACTTAAATAAATATAAAACAGAATGCATAAATTTGTGCATAGTGCATTGTCAGAATTTTTGTATATTCTACAGGCAACCAATAGGTCTAAAATTTTTATGGTAGGTTCTAAACTATCTCAGGTACACTCAGTAAATTCCTCATTAATTTAACGATTATATTGGAAATGGATTAAGTGAACCCAATTCGGCCTTCTCGCAGATCAAACCGGAGTTCTCCTCCTCTCTCTCTGCCGCGCGGGCCCGATTCACTGTGTGGTCCCATCTGTCAGCCGCTGCCACTGCCTTCTTCTTCCCCTCTCGCAGCCGAGCTCGCGTGTGACCAGAGCACTTCGCCGGCTGTAGCTTCGCCACCTCTGCCACTCTGCGACTCCCAAGGAAACCGCCTCATTACTAGCTTGCCACGCCTTGTCCTCGCCCTGAAAATCCGCATTTTGGCCCATGCCTTCTCCTGTTCTGGCGCCGCAAAACTCAGCCGAATTCACACCAGGTGACGGGCTCATCTACAGCGAATCCCTCGGCTATAAATACCGGATTGAGTTCGCCAAAGACCGTGCTTCAAAACCCCTCTAGTCTCGTCCATCCTACTCCACTGATCACTGCCGATTTCGCGTTTTCCCGAATCAGCCGAAGAACCCTAGCTTTCGGTTCGTGATCGATTGAAGGTGATGCAAACAACCATTCATCAATTGCTTTTCGTTATAGCATCACCAGCTCACAAGAATCAAAACCCCTCTGTTATTTCCAGAGATCTTCAACCGGAGCTCCACCGCCACCGAGCCCCCTTCTTCTCCAAAATCGGCGAACGGTGGTGAGCTTATTCGACTCTCCTCTGTGCTCTCTACTGATCAAAATGGAACCTCTAGGACCCGTGGATGCTTTAGGTAGAACCGATTCCATCGGAGATGCCCTCTGTCACCGGCACAGTAGGTTGCCATGGCCTCCGCCGCTCGGCCACAGTGGCGACCCATCTCCAGTCGTCACCGAGGGCCTTTGAGCTATCCCCTAGGTGCGCACTATCATGATGAAGCCATAGGTGTAACCCATTCCTCCTGGCCGGAGCTAGTTCGCCGGCAGCGAGCCAAAGCCGTGTGCGCCCTGTTTCGTGTCCCTGACAGGTAGACCCAGCTTGTCAGCGACCCGACGGGATTCAAATAGAATCTGGCGCGCCGCGAAAGACATTTTCGGTTCAGTGAAAGCGTATTTCATTATTTTTCATGTTTTTTAGAACTAGTTCAAATTCAAACTTCAATATCTTTTGCATTTTAAATCCAAATGAGATGAAACCAATTTCTAAATTCACCTAAAATCAAGAGCTTCCAGAATATGCAAAAATATTTTGAAAGGCTATTCTGGAAAAACATTTTAATACAAAGGTGAATAGTAGATGTGAAAATAGACTAAATGTAGAAACTTTGCAAATAAAGTTGAAATTGTATGGAACCAATTTTGTTATGATCCTCATTCTACTAGGAACCCATGCATATAAAAATATTTGGTTAACTAGTTATTTTAGGTCTTTTCTATTGAAATCAAATATTGTTAGTTTGATTATATAATAATAAATATATTAATAAGAAAAGATTTTCAGGAGGGTGCAAAGCATATTTCTTTTTCAGCATGATAGTAGTATGATGTTAGGCTAGATAAAAACATTGGATAACTAATGGGTTATGCAAATAGGTTGTGTTCTAGTATAAAAGGGCATAAGTAAGCATATGCAAATATATATATATAATTGTGTGTGTATATATGGGTATGTGTTTATATAAGGCCATGCATGCATCTAATAAATAGCACATGAGGATTTAGTACATAACCTGGTATGTTATGCATCCATAATAAAATGGCAGCAAGAAGTTTGGTGATGAATGAGTAATTCAAAAGTCTATAAATACATTGCTTTGCATCTGAATCCTTTAAACAACATACTATTTTATGTTATCACCATAAGACAAATCTTTTTACTTCAAATAATTTTAGCATCTAGAATTCGTTAAAAATAAAATGATTATTTCACATGAAGCAAGAAATACTTGATATCTTTTAGTCCAAAAGCAGTGAAGGTAACCACCAATGAAAAGACAGTATAACCATATAAACATGAATCAAAATCTTACCAATAGATACTCATGGTTCTCCGAATAAGCTTTTACTTGGATTTTCTATCTGTCTTCTTTTTGCTCTTATATTGGTTCGCTATTTATTGTATGTTATTCTTGATGATCGACGAGTAGATTCCGACGAGCCTGAGTTAGTAGACGACAACCTCGCCGACGATCCGGACTTTATTCCCAACTGCGATCAGCAAGGCAAGCACCCCCTTTACCATATTGATCCTATTACTTCAAATATTTACTTTCAATGTTTGCAAAGCTATTATGCATGCGCATACTTTTCATAAAAATGCTATGTTGGAATATCGGTGGATATACCTAATATCTCATGGAACTTCCTTGATAAGTATGGATATGTGAACCTTGATAACCATAGAAAAAGGGTAGACACTACGTAATGTCAATTTGGGTATACTCGATTAATAACCATGCTTAGCCATGCTCATTTAGCAATGGGATAGATGATCAAATCAAACTGCTTCTTGGGAATTTGAAAATGTTGGAATTACTAAGTGTAAATTGTGGATAATTTGGCTACAAGCTCAAAATAAAACTATGGTTTAGATGCGGGCAATTATTGGCATTAGTCGGTTGTGCAAGGGCTAGACTTGTATGTAGTGTAGGGGGAGATTATTGCCCGTGTCGGAATAAGGACTGAGTTATGGGTTGTTTTCAAGCCAAGACTTCCGTGCAACCACAAGTACTGGGATGGGGCAGCCTTAACCTATTAAGTTGCTTAGGTCTGGCTTTGCACATTGGCAGGCGGGAGATAGTATAAGCATTCCTTTCTAGGTTTGCTTATGAGGGGCTTCCACACTTCGTTGTGGGTAAATGCATATCGGTATAACGGTGTACGCCTTGGTATGGGAAGAAACCCTTATCGCAGGTATTTACTGCTTCTATCTCAGGGATTTACTGCTCATGTTACCACTTTAAAATGACAAGGAATTACTGTCATGTTTTCTTCTCCATAACAAGGATTTAACGTCATCGAACTGGTGCAAAGTTAGGTCTAAACAATGTAACGGTTATATCATGATCACCATGCCGACACCCTAAAGGAAGAGTGTCAACTGGCCTGGCAAAAATGGCAGATTATTTCTTGTGGGTAAAGCTGTACACCTCTGCAGAGTGTAAATCTAATTAATTAGCCGCACCTACGGTTAAAGGCACTTGGTAAAGTCATCACATGGTTAAAGTTTTAATATTTCCAAAATAATTTGATGGGGAAATGGTGTTTTGGAATATATTTCATGTCAGGGGATGACATGGGAATGGATTGAATCAATCAAGTAGACTGTGTTATGATGATTAATTTATGCTGTCAATACTTGTTATTACAACAGATGCTCTTTTACAAATTTCGGTTGCAATCTAGTATATGATTACGCGTCAATTTGCCAATGCAAAAATAACTGTAGAAACCATTACATTGGTATGACCTGCATTTATTTATATTTGCATTTGCGATACACTATGAGACTTGCCGAGTACACCATGTACTCAATCTTGCTATCAATGTTGTTTCTAGGTGATGATATCGAATACTCCGATGATCATTACGACCATACAGGATTCGGGGGTTATGATGACGATCTTTTCTAGGGCTTTACCTTGTCTGTTGCCTGAGGGTGAATGGGCATACTATAAGAGAAATAAAGTTTTCGCTGCTACTTTCAAGTTTTTGGCTTGTAATACTATTATGTAATCTCATACGCTTAACATGTGTAATATTATTGTGTATGGATGTGATCTCAATTTGTAATCTGTGCGTACTAGCCACTGATCATGGGACTAGTACAGTATGCACAGGGAACCCATTGTTGGTATTAAATATCAAAAATGGGGGCCTTACAGAGAGAGTGACATAGAGAGTCGGAGTGAGAGAGAGGGACTGAAAGAGTAACATAGAGAGTCAGAGAGAAAGAGTGACATAGAGAGTCGGAGGGGGAGAGAGGGACTGAGAGAGTGAGAGTGAGCCAGAGAGATCTAGTGGCACAGAGAGTTAGAGGGAGAGAGTAACATAGAGAGTCGGAGGGAGAGAGAGGGACTGAGAGAGTGACATAGAGAGTCAGAGGGAGAGAGAGGGACTGAGAGAGTGAGAGTGAGCTAAAGAGAGTCAGAAGGAAAGAGTGACATAGAGAGTCGGAGGGAGGGAGAGTGACATAGAGAGTCGAAGAGAGAGAGAGGGACTGAGAGAGTGAGAGTGACATAGAGAGTGACACAGAGAGTCAGAGGGAGAGAATGACATAGAGAGTTGGAGGGAGAGAGGGATAAAGAGTGAGATGAGAGTGAGCCAGAGAGTGACACAAAGAGTCAGAGGGAGAGTGACATAGAGAGTCAGAGCAAGAGAGAGATAGAGAGTGAGAGTGACCCAGAGAGAGTGACACAGGGAGTCGGAGGGAGAGAGAGGGACTGAGAGAGTGACATAGAGAGTCGGAGGGAGAGAAAGGGACTGAGAGAGTGAGAGTGAGCCAGAGAGAGTAACACAGATAATTAGAGGGAGAGTGACATAGAGAGTAGTTATTGAATTACTTGATTTATACAATTATATATTTTTCTCTTTTTTCCATTAATGGGTTTAATTTTCCTATAAAAACAATTATTTACTTGAATTGAATTTTTTAGTCTTTTCTTTTTCCCCTCTTCTTTTTCTCTTTTTCTTCCTCTCCTTTTCTTCCTCTCTGGCCATCCTTATCCGGCTGCCTCGCCCCACGCCTGCTCCCTCCTCCTCCCTCGCCATTCCTGGAGTCCCCGCCGCTAGCCTCGCCCCGCGCGGCCACGCCCCCGCCTGCTCCCTCCTCCCTCCCTGTCCCCGGCGTCTCCTCCGCCACGCATCCCCACCCCCTCCCCGCGCCGGCTCTCCCCTCCTGCCGCGCACCCCTCCCGCGCTTCTCCTCCCCGAGCCGACGCGCCCCTCCCCACACCGGATCTCCTCCCGCTCCCTTCCCGGCTGCCCACTCTCCCCGCGCGCCATCCTCTCCCTTCCGATTTGGCTTCCCGCGTCGGCTCTCCTCCCCGCCCCTTCCCCGCTGCGCTGGCCGCTCTCCTCCCGCGCGTCGCGCCTCCCTCTCCCCTCTAGCTCCAGCCTCCCGCGCACAGCCCCTCCTCTCTCCCTCTAGCTCCAGCCTCCCGTCTGGTCGGCCCTCCTCCTCCCCTCTCTCACTCGGCGCGCTCCTCCCTCCTCCGGCCCGCCATGGCACGTCTGCGTCTTGTGGCGGAAGCGGAATGGGCGCGGCACGCGTGACGACGCAGCCGAGGCGAAGCGAGCGGCAGAGGCCAAAACAGGCACGTGCGTGGGGGCGGGCTCAGCGCGAGAGCGTGCGCGACGCGGGCTCAGCGCGGACAGAGGCCAAGACGGGCGTGGAAGAGACGCGGGCACGGGCTCGGCGCCTACTAGATCTATCTACAATTAATCCTATCAAGAGTGTCTTCTGCTCTCAGCTTGTGCTGTACGGCAGTCACACACATACTCAAATGTTCCTTCTATGTGGCCTTGAACTATCTCACTATTTATGCCTCAGTAGATCAGTTTGTGTCACTACGGTTGCAATTTCCAACATTAAATTGTATTATGATTTATGAAACCACTCGAGATTAGACTGCAGGAGCGACTCAGTGTTGTCTTTTGGAGCTCTAGCTAGGTCAATGGTTTGCAATTAGCAAAGCTAATTATGTGACACCCTATCCTCAAGAGGGATCCCGCCAAAAGTAAAGGTTTTGATAAACAAATAATCTAATCTCCAAAAGGCACCACCACCAATGAGTTCATGCCAACTTGTACCACAACTAAATCACTTCAAAGGAATTCGATCTTGTGAACCATACAGGCCCTACACAAGAATATGCATAGGTACAGTATATGAGTATGACAGCACAAGTCACATGGAGGAGTTCCTTACTGTGTTTTGATGGCACCATGGAAGATCTTCAATATCTCTGCACTGGCGTTAGTTCACCTAGCTCTGTCAGGAGGGAGCATGTGCAATGCACATGGAACACTAAGGTAGCATCCTTCAGAACAAGACCAGTCGTTATATTTGACAAAGCCAAAGTTTCAGGACTTTTCAATGTTCTAAGCAAAGAGCATATTGATGAGAGACAACCATAAAAAGCCGCCATCTTTGTGAGGGAATTCGAAGACAGTCACATCTTGGTTCTGGGACAGCAAATAATACTGAAACCACTTGGTGATAAGCCACCTTTTCACCTAATAAGAGTGTGGCCGTCCTCATCATTCAAGGCTTCTCCGTATTTATTTTTCTTCTCTGCATTAGCCCTCAGAGATCCTAGTATGTTTGGGATTCGAGAGCTTCATAAGGTCCTGGAGCAGAAAAAGAATCAGTGAACAAGAATAGAGAAGTCACAGAATACATAAACCTGGAAAAATGTTGGAAGTCAACATAGCTGCGATCCTTTAATTTCTTAATCTGAAATAGCACTACTAAACAACGGCATCAGGAATTGCAATTTCAGGGAGTTCGATTTCAAACTAATTTTGTGCATTTTCACTTTTCATCTATGTACTTCAAGAAACTCCTTTTTTAAGGGTGAAATAGTAGGAAAGAATCCTACTGTGTATATATAAATATTTATAAAAATAAATGAAAGTTACATAAAGTTACAACATATTTACAGTGGGAAAGCAAAATTAAACTAAACTACTGAACCAGTCCGAAATATTGGGTAGATATTTTTTTCTTTGCCCTTTGGATAGCCATGGCAAAATCTATTTTAAAAGTATTCTTCCAATCATCAAAAGAGGGATCAATTCATTGGAACACCTTCTTGTTCCTGGTGATCCAGATGCTCCAAGCAGCAAGGATGATTATTTCCATGTAAAAAGGCTGTGCCAATTGCGTCTCCAGATCACTGATGGCCTCCTGAACCGACAAGTTCAGATTTTGTTGTGGACATACATAATCCCAGCATGATTGTACAAAAGAACATCCCCAAAAGATATGATGACGTCTTTCTTCAACGTTTTGCATGCAAAGAAGACATTTATAGTCATCTACATGAAAATTCCTTCGCCTCAACAGATGTTTTGTGTTCAGCCTATCCTTCAACAAGAGCCAGAAGAAGACTTTATGCCTAGATTGACAGGAACTCTCCATAGCCACTCAAAAGCTTTTGGAGTTTGAAGATGCCCCACCAGGATTTTATAAACCTTGACTGAAAAATACATTCCATTATTCCAAATATAGCTTCAAGTATCTTCTTCATCTGCCCGGTCTAGTTCCTGTACTAAGTTCTGAATTTCTTGAAATTGAGAGTATGCTTGAACTGACAAGGGCAGGTGAAAGAGAAGAAACTCTTTAACTTCTGTGCACAGACTGGAGGCATCCATAATTTTGCTGGCAAAACGTGCTACTGTAGCTTGTTCCCTCTGTGCATGACTACACACGCAAGTAGCCTCCTATTTATGCTGTTTTAACATACCAATTCTGTATGGAACTGCTTAGGCATTAGAGAAGCTTCATGCTACCTCACTAGCAGCTACCGAAACAGGTTGGGTCCATCAAATTTGCAACTAGTAAGTAAAAAAAGAAGAAGAAGAAATAATGGTACACAGTTGAGGGATAATTGGGGGATGATACACGTCGCCATTCAAGTCGAATCAGCTTGATTTCACCTTTGAAGCTAAAATACTAAACATAGTTGTCATCTGTAACAATAACAAAACAGTATTATAAAAATCATACTCATACAATGTGTCGCCCGATCGAACTGGGAGGCCTCGGCATACACGACCATTCCATCACTGGGAATCGCGCTGCGTATGGGATGGTTGTGGTTGCAAAAAGACGGATCAAACCAAGCCTTGAGCCGGGCTTCAACTGAACTTACCAGTAACGGTTCAGGGTTTCTTCTTCGCATCCACACAAATGAAACTTGCAGATGGCCAATCCTGCCTTTTCTGGGAAGACCGATTGGCTGCACGGGAAATCATTTATGGGGGTGACAGCGGTTGTTTAATACCTGCAACTCCGGGAAATGGTTTCCGAGACCTACTTGGAGGATGCATCGGATCAGACAGCTATGCTGGCGTTGGAATGCCACAGGAACAAACTCGGCAAAATCGGCTTACAAGAGTTTGTTCCACGGATCAACGAGCTCGATCACAGTATTGGAGAAACATCTAGAAATGCTGGGCGCCTCTGAAGGTGAAGTTTTTTTGCATTGCTTGCCTTTCAGCAGAGATGTTGGACGGCGGATCGTCTTCGGCGTGGAGGGCTTCTTCATCCGGATTCCTGCCCCCTTTGCCAACAGGCTGAGGAGAACTTGGATCACATCATCGTGAAATGCGTTGTCGCAAGAGAGGTGTGGTGTGCAGTCCTTACCCGGCCGGGGGAAGCTTCTTCTATTCCTATAGCAACAGACACCTTATCTACTTGGAGTCTGGATGTTCTGCTTGGAGTCTCAGATGTTCTGAGCATGGTTACAAGAAACACGGACCGTCCGAGTCGTGGTATGGGATTTGAGTTCGCAGTTCGCCACTTTTTCTTTCTGTTTCCACTGCGAACATGAACCTCGTACTCTAAATCGGTTCAGATTTAACGAATTCGGTTCACAATTTGTGGGGGTTTACAACAAACTTGGTAACCGACCGGCCAACATGATCCTAGGACTTCGGTCCATCGTCCTCCTCACAATGTGGAGAATCTGGAAGCACCGCAATGACTGCCACTTCAACAACATAGTGCCTAACGCCAGGTTGTTAGCTACCGATATCTTGGCCGAGGCAGTTCAATGGTGCATACCACGGGAGCTGCTGCCGGCAATGGATTAGGAACAGTAGTTCTTCGAGGAATAGTTTGGTTCTCGGGTGTTGGCTGTCTTTCTTATTGTAAGATATTCGGTTAATACTTGCTAAGTTTGCTGCCGCTGGGATCCTTTATTGTGTACTTGTTGAATCCATCTTTCAAAGAAAAGATGCGTAGTTCTCTTGCGTATTCTCAAAAAAAAAATCATACGAGTAGTGCTTCTATATAACCTCTTAATACAAATTGCACATATCTTAAAGTAAGTAAATATGTAAGTAATCATCGTCTATTATTTATTAATGCTTTAATATTTGTATAAGTATCGAATTGTGACGCATAGAAGCACCTCCGAAATCGTATTCATAGTCATACCTGTTAATGTATATGTATTAGGAATAGTTTGCGTTTGGTTCTAGTGTCCCTGAAAAAAAAATCATATTCATACAGTCATTCCTGTTAATGTATATGCATTAGGGATAGTTTGCGTTTGGTCCCATTGTCCCCAATATATAGCCTTGTACATGTATATACAGAAGAATAGCATTAATCATGAAAGAAACAATCAAGCTTCTAAGTAGCGACCTTGCCCTTATGCACTAGTGAGGGCGGCATACTTTTCTGGAAAAAAGCACTAGCGAGGTTAACCAGATTGGAAACAATCTCCTCTCGAACTTATTTGTCACAAAGCTAATGCAACATACAGAAGCCCTCATTTACTCAAACAAAATTCAGTTTTTTGCCCTCATTTGACGCGACACACCCTATGTTCTTACTCAAAAACCAGAGCTTAATGCTAACTGGAATAGAAGGGAAGGAAGATTTTATCACAAATTGCAGAATCTGGAGAGTTTGATACCATTCTTCTCAAGATACATATCAGTAATCGGTTGCCATTTCTACTGGGATGTGCACCAATAAAAGAATCAAGGAGATTCCTTGACTATCAGCAGATGTTTCTGCGAACCAGATCATGAAAAATTGTCCAATTCATTTCCCTGTGCATGCACACCGCTTGGATTCTATACAAGGAAAAGAAAATCAGGAGTTCCAAGATTTTTCATCAAACCAACTTGTTACAGACAGGACATAATTCTAAGCATCTTCAGCTTCCACAGCCTGCTCATAGTTCTATCATAATAGATAAAGTCAACTACATCTAATTTAAGGAGATACTTTACTGCAGCCTGTAGGCTTCTTTCCTAACTGAACATTGCAGAATATTTATTCAAGAACAGAGAATATCACCGTTCTTATCCTGAACAAAGGCAAATGCCCAACATACAACTGAGACACACACGGTTTCCATTTGAAGTACAAAATACATCACAATGGAGGAAAAGAAAGATATTCAAACATTCTGTGCAGTTATCAGTGCGTCTGTTGCACTAACATGGCTAGGACATCTGCAGCACGAAAGCCACCTTCCTTTCCTTTCTTTCAGCCATTTTGTGATACCACTCAACAAAATAATAACAATCAAAAGGTACAACACGACGCCACATACTACCACAAAGACAAATATTGAACTTCTGACCTTCCTGCAGCTTCCAGCTGCATAAGCTGTCATCAGAGCCAACAGGTCCAGTATCATGATGAAGTGTAGGATCGAAATATACTGATCTAGCAATCAGAGGGGGTGAATGATTACGCGGAAGCTAAATAAAATTTTGTGATTTTTGAAACACCCCAAACAAACTTAGATCGCTTAATTTGTACTCAACAGAAACCTTATTGCGTCGGACCAAACTTTTACTTGTACTCCGGACAAAACTTCGTGCCAGACCAAATTTTCACATGTACTACGGACCAAATTTCTACTGTAGCAAAACCAAATCAATACACTCCGGACCAAACGAGACAGACTGATATATGTTCACTAAAACTAAGATTTCTTAAGATCTAACCGTTAGATTGATATGAAATTTTAACTGTAGAAACTAGATTCAATTCCGAAGCTAACACAAAAAGAATTAACTCAATCGGACTTATGGATCTGGAGTTATATTCTTTGCAATACGACTGAAACGAAAACCGATCTAGCAGCGACGGACCAAATCAAACTAGCTACGGACCAAATCAAACTAGTTACGGACCAAACTCAAACAATGTGATTAACCGAAGATCCCACCGTTGGATTAGTGTGAAATTTTAACTGAAGAAACTAGATTCAATTATGAATCTAACCCAGCAAGAATCAACTCGATCGGACCTACGAATCAAAAGTTATTAACCTCGCAAGCATGCTGTGACAGATTATGACGAAAACAGACCAAACCCCAATTTCGTGATAAATCACAATCTACAAAAGATTAACCAATGAAACTTTTAGGAACTCTAAGTTGATACTCTAGGAAAGTTTTGTATAGATCAAATCAATATTAAACTTGTTGAAACAAGAGAGACAATGAATCAATCTATAAAAACAAAACCGGGCAAACAAACCATAAACCGAACCTAAACAGTAATCACAGACATCGTGGCTTCGCAAATCTCAGAGCGCCGGCTTTTCCTTCGTTCAGGTGTCGCTACTGGCGTGAAACAAAAAACAGCCAGAAAGAAGTCGCCGCAGTCAGGAACTTCAGGGTGCAAGGAACATGCAGGAGGTCTCGTCACCAAGCCAAAAGGACTAGAAATTGATTTTTTTTTCTTTTTGTCTAATCTGGTTACAGTACTCAAAACAAAAGAGTACAACCCTAAAAGAAAACTCAACACTCACGATAAACAGGAGACACCTCCCCCTATTTATACTGAGCAAATATAAAGGGATTGAATACAACTCTACTTCCAACATGGAAAGAGTTTGTATACATCTCAACCTGGCCCAACATAGCCAAAAACATCTCTTGCACGTATGTACAGCCCACATGCTATAAATACGTGACTAACCAGCCTCCATGTGCATGTTCTCTAGCCCGAACGTTCCGCATGACATCCTTGACCACCAAGACCTCGATTCCTCTCGAATCTAGTCCCAACCTCGCCTCCATGAACCTAGTTCCGGTCCCACATCGACCACGTCACCTCGAGCAACACCGCACATGAATAAACAAGAAACAATTCCGAGCACAAGTTCACGACTTGACTCAACATCACCCATGCAAACACTCACACGAGCGCATTGCATCAAGCAAAACCAATATCATGCTATCACCAAGATATCAAATAATCATCGACATAGCACATGCAAGCACCACACATGCCATAATCACAACCACTTTGCAAAGCCAATTTCATTACTAAGCCAATTTTTCAGCACATGATTTCACAATCTCCCCCTTGATGAAAACATTGCCAACACCACTTAGAATTGAATATTGGCATTCATCTCACAAGAAATGTTTTTGAAATTAAAAAGTTCTAAAATCAAAAGACAAAGAGAAAAACACAAAATCTCCCCCTTTGACAAATATGCAAAGTGAAAAACTCCCCTAGGTGAAAATAAGAAAAATCTCCCCCTAAGAAGAAAAGTGTGAGTGAATGATTGAATACCACTTGTACAAGAACATGTGCATGTGTAAAGCATGTATAAAGTTCTCCAAAAATCTCCTCCAAATTCTCCAAAGTGGCAAAATTCTCCCCCTTTGACAATGGATTCATCAAGAATACAAAAGAGAGAATTTTTTTAAGTTTGATAATTTTTTTTTGTCATGAGCATTCTATGTCATCTACAAATGTTGCAAATTCATCACCAAGCCATGATATCAAAAATACTTGCACCCTCAAATCTACACATAAACAATGTAGAGTAAGCATAACTAGAAATCAAGTACTATTAACAATTTATTGCATGGCATGATCTCCCTTACTCAACTAGCTCAAAACCTAAAAACATTGAATTTTTGTGCACTTTATTTATGCTGGAAAAACTGATTCATTGATTGATTGCAACAATAACAATTGAAAGGAATTATATGCACCATCAGCCTTACTTTTCAACCATGCCAAGCAATTAAAAGCTTAAGGTTTCATGGTTTCGGTCATACACAACCTCTTCCAAGTTCATATCAAAATGCAATGATAAGCAGTCTCGTAAAGAAAAAGTGCGATAGTACATAACCTTGATCTTGCATTTATCAACAATCACTCTTTAAGCTTTAGCACTTAATTTTGATAAATTTCATATTTAGCACTTTTTGAGCAGAATCAAGATAGCCAAGAAAGTTCAACCATGACAAGATTTAATTCAAGTTGTCATTCCAATTAAATAGTCATGACATAAACTACACCATATATGCATAAATATGAAGTTGCAAAGACCTTGTAGCATAAACATGGCTTCAAATGACATAGATGTATGAAATACAATGCTCATTACTTTTTCATTTTTTTTTTGTTTTTCATTTAAGAAACACACAAAATAAAAAGTATGTTACAAACTATTACAAAGTTTTCAAGAACTCCCCCTCAAAACAAACCCATTGGATGAACGACACCAAGTTCTCCCCGAATAAAAGCAAAACGAGAAGAAGACAAAGGTTTTGTGAAAATGTCCGCCAATTGATGTTCAGTATCCACATGATGAAGCACAATATTACCCTTTTCTACATGATCCCTAAGAAAGTGAAATCGATCTCAATATGTTTGGTTCTAGAATGTTGCATGTGGTTTTTAGCAATACAAATTGCACTAGTGTTATCACATAAAAGAGGAACACTATCCAAATTAACCCCATAATCTTTAAGTGTAGCTACTATCCAAAGAATTTGAGAACAACAACTAGCAAAGCCTACATATTCAGATTCAGAGCTTGATTGTGCAATGTAAGATTGTTTTCTAGATGACCATGCAATAAGAGAATTACCCAAGAAGTGACATGTACCAGATGTACTTTTTCTATCAATTCTACAACCTCCAAAGTCAGTATCAGAAAATGCTCTTAAACTAATACATGAGGAAGCAGAAAGCCATATGCCAAATTCTTGAGTACCATGAAAATACCTGAAAATTCGCTTGACAACTTGGCGATGTGAAGCACGTGGGAAAGCTTGAAAACGAGCACACAAGCACACAGCAAATTGTATATCCGGCCTTGATGCAGTGAGGTACAAAAGTGAGCCTATCATGCTTCTATATTCCTTTTAATCAACCGGCTCACCATCTTCATCCGGATCAAGTGTGCAAGTACCTCCCATCGGTGTCATGATCGGCTTGCAGTTTTCCATCCCAAAGCGACGAAGCAAATCTTTTGTGTACTTGCTTTGATGAACAAAAGTACATTCCTTTACTTGTTTGATTTGCAGTCCCAAAAAGTAAGTTAATTCACCCATCATACTCATCTCAAATTCCTTCTTCATGATTTCTGAAAACTCAGCCACTAAAACATGAGAGGAACCACCAAAGATAATATCATCAACATAAATCTGAACAAATAATTGATCATTGCCTTGCTTGAGTAAAAAGAGAGTTTTGTCAACTTTTCCCATTGAAAACCCCTTTTCAAGTAAAAAAGTTTTTAGCCTATCATACCATGCTCTAGGGGCTTGTTTTAAACCATACAAAGCTTTTGACAATTTGTAAACATGATCCGAAACTTTGGATTTTCAAAACCGGTGGTTGCTTAACATAAACTTCCTCATTGATATAGCCATTTAGAAAAGCACTTTTCACATCCATTTGATACAATCTAAAACCTTTAGATGCAGCAAATGCTAAAAGAATTCTAATGGCTTCAATTCTAGCAACAGGAGCAAAGGTTTCATCAAAATCTAAACCTTCAATTTGTGAAAACCTTGAGCAACCAATCTAGCTTTGTTTCTAACAACAACACCATCCTCACTTTGTTTATTTTGAAAACCCATCTTGTTCCAATAATATTAAAATCAGAGGTGGAGAAACAAGTTTCAGACTTTATTGCGTTCAAAATTCTCTAATTCCTCATGCATGGCATTGATCCAAGATTCGCGCTTAATGCATGAGATATATCTTTGGGTTCAAAAGAAGCTACAAAAGCGTAATGAGCATGAGTATCGAGCGATAAACCCGGATCGGTGACTCTCTTATTTAAATCTCCAATCATCTGTTCAGGTGGATGCCACCTTTGGATATGCAAGGGAGCTGTAATTTCAGAAACTTCTCCTTCTTCATCTTCATTTTCAGCATATACAGATGAGGTTGTAGCTTAAGGATGCTTAGCTGTACGTGATGTAGCGGTAGGTGCCACAGGTGCTACAGTTGGTTGTACAGTAGGAACCAATACCTCATCCTCAACATCATCATCGTCCTCATGAACAAAAATACTCTCCCCTGAACATATGCACTGTACTGATTATTTGGACTAGTGCCCGGACTAGTCTCATCAAAAGTAACTTCACAAGTTTCTACAATTTTGTTAGTCTCCAAAACAAGCACACGATAGCCACGTGTATGAGTAGGGTATCCAAGAAAAATGCCATCCAACGATCTAGCCTCAAATTTATCAAGATTTCCAGATTTCAAGACAAAGCATTTGCATCCAAAACTCAAATGAGAAACGCTAGGCCTATGTCCAAACCGAAGTTCATAAGCGTTTACCCAATTTTGATCTTAAGTAAACACGATTTGAAACATAACATGCAGTTGATATCGCTTCACCCAAAACTTTCTAGGAGTTTGATATTCGTCTAGCATGGTCCTAGCCATTTCCACCAAAGTTCTATTTTTCCGCTCAACTACACCGCTTTGTTGAGGTACTCTAGGAGATGAAAATTGATGTTCAATTTCTTTTCAACACAAAAGTGATCAAATGAAGAATTTTTAAATTCGGTTCCATTATCACTTCTAATTGCTCTAAGAGACCCTGGGTGATCAATAAATAATCTAAGAACAAGACTTCTAAAATGACTAAAAGCCTCATCTTTACATGCCATAAAATAAACCCAAGAGTATCTTGAATAATCATCAACAATCACAAGAACGTACCATTTACCTCCATAAGATCAACTCGAGAAGGTCCAACCGTGTCAAGATGTAGTAGTTGTCCGGCGCGTTTGTCATCACCATAGTAAGAGGTGGATGTGAACCTGCTATCATTTTACCATGTCTACAAGAAGAGCATACTATCTCGCTATCACCCTTAAGCTTAGGCAAACCACGATTGAGGTCTAAACCACTAACACGTGTTAGATGATCAAAACCAACGTGACCAAGCCTACGATGCCAAAAGAATAAATCTTTAGAAACATTGGCAACTAGACACCTATGCTTAGAAGAAGGTGATACATCAAAATCAGCTTTAAACACTCTTCCAAATCGAGAAATCCGGAACACAAGTTCACCTAAAGCATCTAACACTTTGCATTCATTTTTCTTAAAGCATACCTCAAGATCTTCATCAATCATTTGAGATACAGACAGCAAGTTATATTTCAGGTTTTCAACAAGAGCCACATCTTTAAACATAAACTTGTCATTTACTCGCACTGTACCTTTTGCCACAATCGAGCTTGAAGAAGCATCTCCAAAGTTACACTTTCAAAGATGAGATGCACGAGTGAGGAGGAGAACCAATTTTATTACGGACATGTGGCGTGAGCATCCGGAATCCACTAGCCATATGTTCTCCTTCCTCGCGCGAGAAGCCTACATAGAAGCAGAAAATGTCGAGGCCTCAGTACTAGGGTTAGAAATGAGGTGTTTAGGAATCCAGTACTGAGACACACGATGCACAACAGTAGGCACAACACGAGTATTCATATGCACAAAATCAGATTTGCACTTTCCCGTGTTTCTAGCAACAAAAGGTGTTTGAATCACTCTAGGCACATAATGAGAAGCAAAGCGTGCCTGTTTGAGATTAGACCTAGCCTTAGCCTTTTCTTTCTTTTGTTGTTTAGCTAGTCTAAAGCAAAAATCTACTAAATGTCCATCTCTACCACAATGAGTGCAAATGTACTTAACACGATGTCTAGCTTTAGAAGCAGAAGCAACATTTGCATTCATCATAGTAGAGGATAAAACTCAAAGAAACTTAAAGACAATTTTCTTAGGCTCATTAATAATCTCAATTTTGTCATTGCAAAGAGCCCGAACAACGATGGGAGGTTTGGTTTCATATGAAGCATAAGGATCAAAACCTAAACCTTTCTTGTTTGAGCTAACCTTAGATGATCCGAATCATGTTCAAATTTTTCTTGCCATTAGTGAAACGTTCTAAAGAATTTTGCAAGTAATCAACCTTCTTAGCAAGAGTTAAACAATTATTGCATGGAACGTCCACTTTAGCCTTTTGCTTGCGACAATTTGAGCATGAAAGAACCTCATGAGTGAGCGATCATTAATCATTTGAGAAACTCTAGCATTTGCATCTTTCAATTTCAATTCAAGAATGAACATTTAGAACAAGAAATTGACTCATGCAAATCATCGATGAAACAACTAGCATGTCTAACATGTTTCTCATTTTTCTTGTTTTGCTCAATCAAGGAAGCATGTTTTTTCCTAAGCAAGGTGAGCTCATTGTAAATTAAGTCACATGATTTGCAAGCATCATCATCAGGAATCAAAGATTTGAGTCTAGCAATTTCAGCATTCAATGATTCAACAATAAAATCATGTTTCTTGATTTTCGTATCGCGTTTATCAAGCAATTTACCAAGACGAGCAACAGCTATGGCTAATTCATCATAAGAAGGCTCTACCTCATCGAAGTCGCTATCGTGGTCATCTTCAGTAAGGCTTTCATCACTTCTTGCCATAAGACACAATCCAGTAAGTTCACGCTTGGTTGGCGTTGTTGTGTCTTCTTCACTACTTCCCGAGTCTACATCGCTCAAATTGACTTGTTCAAGAGCGGAAAGAACTCGGTGGACAACTTTGCGGTTTAGAAAACTTCTTTTCTTATTGTCCTTTGCTTGAGAAGCTTTCTTCTTGTCGTTCCTCCTGTCCTTTTCTTCTTTTGAATTTTTACCTGAAATTTTTGGACAATTCGGACGAATGTGGTTGAGATCGCCACACTCGTAGCACCTAGGAGGACCACCGCCTACTCTCTTTCTCAATCTGACATTCTGCAAAGCTTTATTAAAACGAAAAGAGAGTAGTGCCAAATTTTCTTCAGGAAATTCTTCAATTTGTTCATCTGTTAAAGACGACAAAGAGGACAAAGCAAAGCTAGAAGAAGAATTAGCATTTGACATGTTAGGGTTAGAGATCAAAGCAATTGATTTAGAGTTACCTTTCCTAGCAAGAACATCTAATTCATGAGTCTTCAACTTAGAGTAAAGAACATCTAATGTGAGTGTGCTCATGATAGTATATTCTTGTATAGATGTTACCTTCATCTCCCACACTGACATGTCCAAAGTACTAAGCATTTGTCTAGCATTAGCAGCATCGTCATAGCTAACCCCAACAGACGTAAATTGCTAAGAATTTTATTAAAGCGTGCAAAAAGTCATCTACAGACTCACCAGGTTTCATCTCGAAACGCATATATTCTTTTTTGTAAATATCTTGGCGAACCTCTTTGACAGTGTTTGATCCTTCGTGATAGTCACAAAGAGATTTCCATACCTCATATGCGGATCGAAGATGAACCACTCGGTCGAAGTCGCTGCGTCCCAAGCCCTGGATGATCAAGTTGCGTGCCTTGCTGTTTGCTTCAACATGTGCGCGATTGGCGTCATTGACGTTGTCGTTCTCGGGCACTTCATATGGTTTGTAGACCTTCTCCCAAATTGCAAAGCCCCGAGCTTGAATATATGCCTCCATCTTGGCCTTCCAAAAAAAATCAACTCCATCGAAAACACAAGGTTTTGTCGAATATCTATCCATTGCTATGATTTCTAATCACCGGTTAAGATTAATTAGAAAAACTTTGCTCTGATACCACTTGTAGGATAGAAATATACTGATCTAGCAATCAGAGGGGGGGTGAATGATTGCGCGGAAGCTAAAATAAAATTTTGTGATTTTGAAACACCCCAAACAAACTTAGATCGCTTAATTTGTACTCAATGAAACCTTATTGCGTCGGACCAAACTTTTACTTGTACTCGGACCAAACTTCGTGCGGCACAAATTTTCACATGTACTACGG
Source organism: Otatea glauca (assembly GCA_036346275.1). NCBI lineage: Eukaryota > Viridiplantae > Streptophyta > Magnoliopsida > Poales > Poaceae > Otatea > Otatea glauca. The sequence goes on along the minus strand of CM070716.1, from coordinate 30,942,383 downwards.
ACCAAATTTCTACTGTAGCAAAACCAAATCAATACACTCAGGACCAAACGAGACAGACTGATATATGTTCACTAAAACTAAGATTTCTGAAGATCTAACCGTTAGATTGATATGAAATTTTAACTGTAGAAACTAGATTCAATTCCGAAGCTAACACAAAAAGAATTAACTCAATCGGACTTATGGATCTGGAGTTATATTCTTTGCAAGACGACTGAAACGAAAACCGATCTAACAGCGACGGACCAAATCAAACTAGCTACGGACCAAATCAAACTAGTTACGGACTAAACTCAAACAATGTGATTAACCGAAGATCCCACCATTGGATTAGTGTGAAATTTTAACTGAAGGAACTAGATTCAATTATGAATCTAACCCAGCAAGAATCAACTCGATCGGACCTACGAATCAAAAGTTATTAACCTCGCAAGCATGCTGTGACAGATTATGACGAAAACAGACCAAACCCCAATTTCGTGATAAATCACAATCTACAAAAGATTAACCAATGAAACTTTTAGGAACTCTAAGTTGATACTCTAGGAAGGTTTTGTATAGATCAAATCAATATTAAACTTGTTGAAACAAGAGAGACAATGAATCAATCTATAAAAACAAAACCGGGCAAACAAACCATAAACCGAACTCAACAAGAATCACAGTTACTTGTGGCTTCATGAAATCTTTAGCGCCGGCTTTTCCTTCGCTCGGGTGTCGCCAAGGCGTGAAACAAAAACAGCCGTAAAGAAGTCGCCGCAATCAGAACTTCGTGCAAGGAACATGCAGGAGGTCTCGTCACCAAGCCAAAAGGACTAGAAATTGATTTTTATTTCCTTTTGTCTAATCTGGTTACAGTACTCAAAACAAAAGAGTACAACCCTAAAAGAAAACTCAACACTCACGATAAACAGGAGACACCTCCCCCTATTTATACTGAGCAAATATAAAGGGATTGAATACAACTCTACTTCCAACATGGAAAGAGTTTGTATACATCTCAACCTGGCCCAACATAGCCAAAAACATCTCTTGCACGTATGTACAGCCCACATGCTATAAATACGTGACTAACCAGCCTCCATGTGCATGTTCTCTAGCCCGAACGTTCCGCATGACATCCTTGACCACCAAGACCTCGATTCCTCTCTGAATCTAGTCCCGAACCTCAGTTCCTCCATGAACCTAGTTCCGGTCCCGTCATCGACCACGTTCGCCCTCGAGCAACACCTGCACATGAATAAACAAGAAACAATTCCGAGCACAAGTTCACGACTTGACTCAACATCAGTCCATGCAAACACTCACACGAGCGCATTGCATCAAGCAAAACCAATATCATGCTATCACCAGCATATCAAATAATCATCAGACATAGCACATGCAAGCACCACACATGCCATAATCACAACCACTTTACAAAGCCAATTTCATTACTAAGCAAATTTTTCAGCACATGCAAGCACCACACATGCCATAATCACAGCAATGCTTGAAGCGGAACCTTCTCCTTTCTTACAGATTTACTCAGGAGAAGCAGGATTACAGAAATAGATGCCATGAAAGAGATAGAATTGAAGATGAAGAATACCATGTAGCGTCGGGAGTATATGTCCTTAAGGACCAGGTTGCCAGCCTTGTGGCCATCTGAACTGTCGTCAGACCAAAAGCCACCGGGTGGGTTCAGACCAGCTTGGTATGCAATGGATGAAGCAAGAATCGCAAGGAGCATCAAGTACTTGTGTCTCTTCCTTTCTTTCTTCTCACAGTTTGGAGGCAAAGGCCCCAGAGCATTACTTTCACTGTTTGCCCGACCAGAACTTTGTAACGATCTGTCAGAATCAGGTTTTAGCCGAAAATTCTTCGGCAACCATCTCCTTAACCAGGCCAGACGCCCTTTTAGTGCATCTTCTGTTGACGAGGGTACTAGGACTTGAATGACTAGGCAGAAGAGAACTGCAGCAGCAATGATAATTAGATAAATTATTGATTTTACTTTCCTGCAGCTCCCTGCGGTATAAGCAATCAGCAGGCCAAGCAAACCCGCTACCAAGCACACACGTAGTGCATAGGACTTGATTCCATTCTCACATGATTCCCTTTTGACAAGAAGTATAATGAGAGCCACAGATGACACAAATGAGACAGCATTTGAGTAGTAGAAAACATCATAGCGCTTTGGATGGCTGTCTTGCATAACTGGACTTCCTGGTTTGCCAACATTACTGTTATCATCAGGCCAAATACCTCCTGGAGGGTTCAGGCCAGCTTGGTACGTGACAGTTGCTGCTAGAGCAGCAAGAATCAAAAGTAAATTATGCCTCTGCTCCAAGTCCTTCTCCTCGGCATCGCTTGAGTGGTTGTTATCCATCCGAGGTGATTTTACCCATACATGCTTTTTCAAGAATACTGTCCACACATGCTGGGTCACCCAATCTTTCCAGCATTCAAGGATTACATGCTTACATGCCCAAACATGAAGAGGAACATATGCAATGACAAAAAATATCACCAGCGAGACGTAAATGGACTTTATTTTCTCCCTGCAGCTCCCAACAACAAAAGCCCCCATTAGAGCAAGAAAGACAATTACCATTGCTGTTTGTAATGCACGGCGTTTGATAACCTTATTGCTCATCTTCCTGTTCAGAAGCATAATAATCATCACAATGGAAGCTGCAAAGGCAGTCCCATTGAAATAAAAGAAAGCAAGATAACGGTGATGGTAACTGTCCTCAAGGATGGGATCACCAGCAGAGTGATTACCAGCATTTGTTTTCCAGATGCCACCTGGTGGATTTAGACCAGCTGGGTGATTACCACCATTTGTTGTCCAAAAGCCACCTGGTGGATTTAAACCAGATTGATATGTCAAGGACACTGCAAGAATTGCAAGAAGCAATAGGTATGTACGTGACTTCTTCAGACGCACATCATCTGTATGTCCGTTGCTGTCATCATTGCTTTTCTCTTGATGATGTATGCGTTGACCATTGTTGGTGTTGTCATTGTCTAATGGTGTATCAGTTTCTGTGTCGTCATCATGATTGCTTATTGGGGGAGCATTCTGTTCTTCATAAGCCCTCTTAGGGAATTCCTCTATTATCTGATCATCACTAGATGCTGTATTTTGATTTGATGAGTGCTCCACTGGCAGAGTACCTTCAGTGGACTTCAGGCTGTCAGTTGATGAACATATCCCCGTAGGGATTGCAACTTGTTGACTGCCAGCAGGTTGTTCTATTTCTGTGCCCAAATTTGCCTGCTCTGTATCTTGCTGGTGAGTTGGCTGAGAATCCAAATTTGCCTGCTCTGCATCTTGCTGGTGAGTTGACTGAGAATCCGAATTTGTCTGCTCTGCATCTTCATGGTGAGTTGGTTGAGAATCCGAGTTTGTCTGCTCTGCATCTTCATGGTGAATTGGCTGAGAATCCGATTTATCTGCCCTGCATCTTCAATGTGAGTTGGCTGAGAATCCAAATTTGCCTGCTCTGCATCTTGCTGATGAGCTGGCTGAGAATCTGAATTTGCCTGCTCTGCATCTTCCTGGTGAGTTGGCCAACACTCCTAATTTACCTGCTCTGCATCTTGCTGGTGAGTTGGCTGAGAAACTTCTTGCTTCAGAGAAGATAACTCCCACTCCCTTTGAAATGAAAGCATATTTAGCAATTTTTCAAACCTTGGTCTCACCACATTATCAACCCACTTTTTTACACCTTCAGATTGAAAAAATGTAACAAGGATGAGGACGCAGATTAAAACTACAACAATTATGAATACTACAGACAATGATGTTGCAAGATCCCTGCAGCACCCTGCAGCATAAGCGCCAAATAGGCCAAGCAGGTCAGCTATGATACACACAAACAGTGCTAGAGTCTTTATCCCATGCCAACTCAATTCTATGCTCAGAAGTAGTATGATGGTGACCAAAGATGCCACAAAAGAAGTGGTGTTGCAACAAATGAAAAAGTTGAAGCGGGCAAGGTTGTGCCTGCGAAGAACAAAAGTAGCAGGACGGTAGCCATGACTATTTTCAGCCCAAAAGCCACCAGGTGGACTCATCCCAGCTTGGTATGTGATAGTAGCAGCAAATGTTGCAAGCATCAATATGAACTTGCGTGTCTCCTCGATTTCTTCCTTCTCATTTTGCCTGCTCCTTTGCTCCTCAGGGACATGGCCATTTTGGCTGGTCCTTTGCTCATCAAAGAAACAAAAAATGGATAGGACTTGATTCAACATTGTTTGCAGCTTTTTTATAAATTGTAGTAGGAAATTCTGCACCTTCTGCTTCAACCAGTTTGGAACTACCTTTATGAATACTAGGATATGAATACAAACATAGAAGAAAACAGCAAAAACTAGCATCAATATGTAAACAGAAGACCTTAGTGATCTGCAGCTCCCCGCAGCATAGGCCCCCATAAGGCTGAAAAGGTCCAATATCATGGTTACCTGCATCGAGCAAAGCCATACATGCTGACTGGCCACTCTCCTACTTAGAAGCAAGATGATTAAGACCAGAGAAGCAGCGAAGGCCGTTGCATTACAGTAAAAGAACACTTCATATCGTTCGAAGAATTTAACTGGAAGGAGAGGATCACCGGCACGGTGCCCGAGCCTATTGTCCGTCCAAAATCCTCCCGGTGGGCTCAATCCAGCATTGTATGTGACACTAACAGCTAACACAGCCAACAGTAGCAAATACTTCCGCAACCTCCACAAGAAATCAAAATCAACCTCGATACTGGATACACTGCTATTGACTGCTGCTGACCTGCTAGGGGAGTCTTTGGCAGATTCTGGCCTGTCCATGGACATCTCGATGTCTGGGCTGTTTTCGCTCTTGGCGGCTTCATCTGCCATCTGATGACCATTGCCTGATTAAGGTTGCATGCTTGGACAGCCCTTCTCCATCATAGCATTTGGAATGATGGACGACGGCTCCTCAGAAAGTGAACATCCTTTCAAGATTCAGAAATAACTCAAGGTTGGTGTAAAACGTGAACAAGAAGAACAATGGAGATGAGAATGATACAAAGGAGAAGACCGGGTGAAGTCAATGTCCAAACAAAAAGTACCAGAGAGAGAGAGAGAGTGAGAGAGTGGGGACTGTGGAGTGCTCAGCTCGCTAGACCACAGTAATAACCATGATTGTACCATATATTGATATATACCTCTGCTTATTGAGAAGTTGGGTTCGAGTTGCAAACTTGTACTAAATGACTAATAAAGTTGGACCCGGTAGATGATAAGAACCCAGACAGACTTGGCTGGTATCCACATTTACGAAAGCATCACAGGACCACTTTGGAATTAGACCCGTGTTGATAAATACCCAGAAAAAAGCAAAGAAGTGCCAAAACTAATAGTGGCACACACGCATAGTACAACTAAAATAGGCATATAGCCCGATGTTTATACCATGTTTTGACTTTAAATATTAGTGGTGCCATTCCAGCACTCAGATTTGATTGCCATCATCAAATGGCTAGTAATAGTCTAATAAATGCTGTATAAACACGCTAGTTACGATAATTTCTCAAGAGAATTTGTTTTTTGAGAAATTGATTTCGTGACAGATAATGTGGAAACCGTAGACTATGGCAAATTGGCAACGGTAAGTGGCAATGAAACATGGGCAGAACAAGCCAGAGGAACACCACAATACCTGACATGGGAAGATATTGCAATGCTCAACTCAAGTATGGTTCCATCGGCAGAGCTAGTTGTGATCCATAAACCATAGTCCGCGCTGCCATCACTCGAAAAATCTTCAGAGGGGTTCCATGTCTGCATCATCTCCGCACGCAATCCACGTGGCTGGCAGCCTGGCTCCAAGTCCTTCTCTTCCCCCTGACACAGAAACCATCTTGGCATTCATTTCCACCAGCCGCGCTCCAGGAAACGTCCCCCGTCTTTGGACCTCACCGCACGGAAACGGCCAAGGCCGGCCACGGTACCAGTAGTACTACTGCAGCTCACGGGCACGCACGGCCAATTGCAGGCAGTACGGAGCAACCGAGGCCGCCGGAGACGCCCCGCCGCTCAGGCATTCCGTCGATCATCTCGCGTGCACTGCCGAGACACCCGCCGGCATTTCGTCGAACACAGCGCGTGCAGGTTGGGTGCACGGGGGGGTATACTCTACTCCCGCATCGCTGAGAGGCCAAGCCCCAACACACACCAACCAAGTCGGAGTCGGGGTCCCCTCGAGGTGGATCGTCTCCTAGTCTTTGTCTTGCAGTACCCCGCTTTTGGTGCGGCCGGCGGCTAGTAGAGAAAGACCGAGTGACCAATGGGCGTCGTCGTTGCGTGGCGGCATGGGGCGTCCACAGCACGAGGTCGACTGCTGGAGACGTGGGAGTAGGACAGTAGGTATGTAGCAAAGAGAGATACCAGAATTTGAAGGATGTGCTTGGTCACTGGGACGTGGTTGAATGAGTACTATGATTTAATATCTATAGAAAATATATTTCAAATTTATATCTTACCATTAAGGATATATTGGTTCCATTCAGACAACCAAAAATATGAATGATTTTTTAACTATCTCATACATATATCACTTAGTACAAGCAACCAAACCGAAAGAGGAGAAAAAAATTAAACCCTCTCTCTCCCCATCTATCTAGCGTTTCCACCTTATCCAACTACAACCGATTCTATTTACTCATCTAATCTACTAGGTAAGTGGTCGAGGCCGACGCCTGCCACGCGAGCAAATCGAGATAACGTATGCACGTCGCTCCCAACGTGAGCAAATCGAGAAAACACGTGATGTAAGCTTTTTTTTCTGGAAAAGACCTAAATGTAATAATTTTAAAAAACAAAAAAGGACATAAACGTAGCACCTGCTTAACGCTAACAAACGCAAAAAGGACATAAACATTTTTTTTCAAAAAAAAAGGACCCAAGCGTATTTTTTTTAGAAAAAAGACCTAAACGTAACACAAAAAAACATCAAAAGGACCTAAACGTAGCGTGTATTTTTTTGTTTCCACAGAAAGGACCTGGAGGCGTTTTTTTTCCGAAAAAGGACCTAAATGTAATTTCGATTTTCCTAAGAAAGACCCGAGCGCAACACCTGAAAACGCTAAAAGGGCATGAACGTAATATATATTATTTTTCAAAAAAAAGGACCCGATCATAATTTTTTCCCCGGAAAGGACCTAAACGTAATTTTTTTTTCGAAAAAGGACCCGAGCCAGCTCTCCAACGGCTCAAATGCATGTGCAGGCAGGAAGTCTTCTGAGATTAGGTCTCGAGCCGAGTCGGCTCTCCAACGGCTCAAATGCATGTGGAGGCAGAAAGTCTTCTGAGATTAGGAAAGGTAGTATTCCATTCACTCATCTCTCAGCCTCTCTCCCCCTCCAAAGCCATGTATTGTAGCATCTCCATCCTACTCCGCCACCGGTCACAGCCTAGCAGCTCTCGCGTCAAGCTCTCTCACCATCGATTGTGGCCTCTATGAGTAGCTTTGTAGCGTATCAAGAGATAGTGGTAGAGCTCCGTAGATGATGCGTTGGGACCTTTAGGGCTCAGGGAAGGAGTCACCCATCGCTAAATCTAGACATGTTTGCGATGACATGATGGTGTGAGCCAAGCCTCCTCTTCCTAATTTGAGCCTGTCTCAATTGTTGCAACAGTTATGTCGAGTTGTTGCATGAGTTCTATTGGTATATCGCATTACCTTCTCTAAAATGTTACGGTAGTTTCAAACTTTTTTAAATAATTTTTTATTGCAATAACATCGAATTTGGTTGTGCCGTTATTGGTTACAAGAATTTATCCTTTTTGCAAGATGATGTTTTGATTTTGAATACCCATTTTTTTGAATTTTTTTCTCAACATTGCAATCATAGTTATGTTTTGTTGCACACTCAAAATTAAAATATTTCATGAGTTAATATCAATTGCTGCACGAGGAACTCTTAAAATATCTTTGATGCAATCCATTGGTTTTTGTTGTATTTCACTTTGCACTTTGCAATCAAGGGTAATACATTGCGTATATCCGAGAAGGAGATCCGACGGTGTGAGATAACTATGTTTATGAAGATCCAATGGTAGATGAAGTGTATGATAGGAAAGCCCGATCGTATGTATGATCTCTAGTAGCTCTCAAATTTCAATAGATTTTTAATATGAGATTTTTTTTATCATTCTTAGAAAGTACCAAAATTTACATTATAACAATACCAAAAAGTATCAAATTTTAATAGATTTTTTAATATGATATTTTTATCATAATTAGGAAGTACCAAAATTTTGATAGAGTTTTTAATATGAGACTTTTTATCATCCTTAGGAAGTACCAAAATTTACATCAAGTTAATATCAAGAGGTATCAAAAGTTAGTAACCTCCAACCTTTAAATTTTTTGTACATCTTGGTACAATCTTAATGGAAATTTTGTTATCTACCAAGGATGGTACCCTCTAAAAGAGATTTTTTACTATCCTTTGAAGGTATTGAAATTTACATTGAGATAATACCAAGAGGTATTAAAAAATTAAAGGATCAAGATACCAAGGGGTACAAAAGTTTAAGGATAATTTGATAGTACCCTACGGTACCTCGCGAGAATGGTAAAAATTCTATGAGACTTTTTACCATTATTGAGAGATACCAAAATTTATATTGAGATAGTACTAAAAGGTATACTCCTGTACCTTTTGGTACATACATTCTTTAAACTTTTGATACCTCTCAGTACTTCAATTTATATTTTGGTTCCCCTCAAGAATGGTAAAAAGCCTCAAAGTTTAAAAGGGTAAAAGTACGAAGAGATACCAAAAGTTTAAAAATAATTTGACGAGAGTACTCGAGACGGTAAAAACTCTCCTCCAAAAAAACATGTTGGAAGTCGACATGCCTATTGTCCTTGACTCTCCTAACCAGAAATGGCAATCTGCTCCAAAAAAAAAGAAGCACAAATGGCAATCTAACTATGTTTTCTGACATCTCTGGTTTGTTTCTCACATTCTAGAAATTAAGAGAGCACGGGATCTGGTCATCAAACACTACCTTCAACATATTTTGCTAAAAAAAAAACTTTGCAAACTTTTTCTATTGTGCTTTTGTACAACTTTATATGGGAAAGGTTCTTTGCACTAGATACCAACCCAAAAATGAACCTACACTGGTGATATGGCTGTTTTGATCACAAAGATAATCGACTAGCAAAAGATGCATACAGCACAGATATTACATTGGGAAGGTATTTCATCATGTAAGGAAATTTAAGGACAATCGGAATAAAAGAAAGGATAACTTCGTAAAGTTACATGGGATTTGTCGGGACCCGAATATACAAATCCGAACCTTCTGTGTATTCAGCACTAGTCCAGGATCACGCTAGTGCACACAGTCTCAACATAGATGAAATATCACAATCATACACAGCGGAATAATAAATAAAGACTTTATCTATTAGTATAGAACTATTGAACGACCTTAAGGTCAAACTTACACTTGTGAGGCCTTGGTGACTTCAACTCAAAATAAATAAACAAAGAATGAATGAAGAACGCCGATTAATCCCATCAATATACCACAGGCAACTGACAAGGTTCAACTCCTAGATAATCGCCTCCTCGTGGAACTTCTCCTCCTTCGAAGTTATGGTCTTCTCCTCAACTGATGATTTTGTGTGTTGCAAGAGGTGAGTACATAAAGCACTCAATAAGTTGTGCACAGAATGCAATTCTAACATAACTATATGCAAAGTTTATTCCAAAGAAATGGCTAACATGGCTATTTTGCAATAAGCAGCATTTGTAAATGAATACAGTATATAAATTGGAAAGACAAGAAACCAATAATCGTATTAGATAGATTCAACATTTCTCAAGTAAACCAAGTTTCCAATCCTATGTCAAGTTCCAACTTTTCATGGCAATCCTGCCATCCCATTCCAAGTTTTCATTTCAAAAGTCTAACCCTTAACTGTAATTCCCGAGCTTTGCTCAATACCGTGAGCACGGCTATTCGAATAGGTTTACACTCTGCAAAGGTTATGCACTTTACCCACACGACGTGATATTCTCTTTGTGCCTGGCCATTAGCACACTTCCTTTGGTGTACTGGCAGAGAATTCACGACAAAACCTTTCAGGAACCTCTACCTTAACCAAAGAACCTCTCCGGTGTTGCCTTCGCTACCACTCCTCTCACGCAGTGCCAGTCGAAGTATAGGACAGGCCAACACCGTTGGATGGGTACCAAGCCGCAGCACAGGTACGTTCCCCCGCACAGATACACCCCCGTGTACTTTCACCTTGAGGTATCAGAGGAAAGATATCAGAACCCTAATCAACTAGGCCTGTCCCAATCCAGACGTGTGGTTGCAAGTAAGACTCAGGTCAAATGCTTGCAAGGTTAAGTTCTTAAGATGATCGAGGCAAGACTTCCACATACCCCCTGCCCATCGGGCCCACCTTGGCATTCTCGCCCCTTGCCACTTGCCCCAATCTAAATCATAACCACCCCAGTTGATTACCAAGCACCACGTGTCATCAGCAATTTAACCTCGTTGCGTGACATCCTCTCGCCACCGCAACTCAATCTCATCGTGTGACCACACATGACACACAAGTTCATAACACCGTTCCATATTCCATTAGTCAAGATTATTTATCAAAGACTAAAGTACATGTGATGACATGGCATGGCTAAGCAACTAATACGGTCTAACCATCCTCGTTGATTATTATTACTAACCAACTATAATGAACCAATCTAGGGTGACAATATATCATGGTATACAAATGGCAAGGTAGGGTATAGATCAATTGGGGTATAATAGCTAAGTCCCAAATTTAATTGAAGACATTTGTACATGTCAAATAATATGCAATAAAGTAAAACAATATAGCAGTTTTTGTAATCGTAGGTTCAACATGATCAAAGCACAACTTGCCTGGCACTTGCTATAAACTGCTCTTTACTCTTTTTAATTGATCTTTGGCTTCCTCAACCTTTGGCTCTTCAATCGAATGCTTCGACTTCCTCATCCTTCAACTACTTCGGGTAACTTCTGGACGCACGTCTAACGACAAAGAAGCACAAATACAACAAAACTCAAAAGCAATTCAAATAAACTCCAATTTAATATTAGATTGGTACTGAACGGAAGGGATTGAATTTAGGAACTTAGATTTGATCGAAGATCGGATGAAAGAGAACAGGCTTTCAGAAGATTTATCGAGAAGGTTACGACTGATAATTAGGGAAAGACGGAGTATATTCCAGGAGATATCCTTCGAGATTAATTAACTCGATTGGACATATATTGACATATGGGCTCTTGATCTATAGATCGGGTCCATAAAGATATGTTAGTTCATGATGAACTAAACTGATGCTCAATGTTGACTTTTGTTGACTAAACAAATACACAGTCAAACAAAAGAAAGATATACTATTAGAATAGATATGGCACCAGGATATGACATATGGCCAATGATCTATCGATCAAGTCCACGAATGAATTCTAGGTTAATGGCAGATTAGATTTTCAGGGATAAGACAAGGATGGATGGAATCGACATTCAGCGCGATCCGATCTGGGGCTCAGTCATATATCAAAGAAGAGACTTGACGATAACAGGGCGATGACGATATGTAGTAAGACAGTACAAATATCTTACTACGGTGGACACAACGAGGAAAACCGCAATACCGGCAGCGTGACTCACGATGAACTCAGTCCATCGAACCGGTCTTAAGTTAGGTTTTGGTCCGGCTCTGCAGATGATAGAAAGATAAATCCAGACTCACAAGGAATGGGGTTAGATCACGATAGGACGATAGAAAGGATAATGACATCGCGCTACGCTCTTGCCGGAATGCGGAACGTTAACGGCGGGACGTTAACGACAGAAAGTTAACGAGGGAACGTTAACGAGGGAACGTTAACGACGGAACGTTAACGGTGAAGTGTTAACGGAACACTTATGAGATTATAAGGTGGCAACACTCGGTTGAAAGATAGGGCATCGAGGTCATGACATGGCTCAAATTTGGTTTGAGATATGCGGGGTACACATATCGTGACGCAACGACAAATTGGACCAAGGGTTAAGTTTGGGTTTGAGCGAAACAATTCAAGGATGAATACACTTGGCATAGGGTAGGATGGCAGGGTTGGCTCTGCGATTAAAGGTTACCAAAGATGGCGAACCGAAATGCGCACCGACACGAAGGACTAGGCCAAAAGACGTCGGGTAGATTCTAGAACATGGCTTTGACGGCAACCGGGGATCAATGAACTTCAACGGTGGGCAAAACAGGGGATATTGATCTTCTGGACACAATAACATGGCCATGACAAACCAAAATGATTGGCGGCACAAGACGACGCGCGGCGGTGGCAAAAAGGCGACGGTAACGAATATTAAAATTTTCGGAGGATGGAACAGCAGAGGGGAAGTAAGCACCACGTAGAACGCAGCGAGATGATCTCAACAGTATAAGCGGATTTGGTGGCGACCTAACGGACAGATCACAAACTACCGATGAACGGCTGCTAACGCTAATAGATCAAACGATCATAACTATTAAAATAATGGATGAAACCTAACCAAAATTTACAGAGAGCTATCTGGGATCATTTGGCACAATATGACGCGAATAGATCTGAGTTTTACCTTCTGGATCAACGGGGAACGCGCGACGAAGTTTTCTACCGTACGTACGCAGTCTGATCGGGGAAGATTGATTTTTCTGCACAAATCCTGCAGGAAAACCTTGAGTTAGGGTGAGCACCGTGTAGAGAACATCAAGAGGAGTCTACATAAAAAATTTCACGGTCAAACTAGCAAAAATGAAGGAGAACGAGCGACGGCGAAATTCGATATTGAAACGGCCATAACTTTTGATTCCGCGGATGAAACTGCACCAAATTTGGTGGAGAGATAGATCTGACCATATGGCACGAGATGACGTGAGCGGATTTCAGAAAAACTCAACGGTATGACAGGGAACGCGATGCCAAGATCGGCCGACGATGGCGGTGCACCGGAAAGACATGGCTGCGGTTTTTTTAGGGTTTGGGAGGTGCTCTGGGGATTAGGGGTGCGTAGGAGGGGTCTTAAGACAGTTATATAGGCTAGGAAGTCGTGTCATATAAGGAAACACGAAGAAAAATCGGATTTAGATTGAAAACGGATCGGATTGAACACCTGGCGATTAATGAACAGTAACAGGTGACGTGGCGCATTGTGGTGCGTCGGATCTGGATCGGAAGGCTGAGGCTAGGCGATGACGTGGCCGAATCTGGAGCTGCCACGTCGATTTAGCCTATTTCCGAATTAAAATAATTTCAGAAATTAAAATAATTCGTTTAGAGCAATAAAAATACCAGAAAAATTCTAAAAAAAATTCTAGAAAATATTTTAAGACATTTGGAGCTTGAATAAAATATTTTTAACCAAAATTTATTTAAAATTTTACAGTATTTAATTAGATTTAACAAGAGGCTTAATTTAAATTAATTTCCAAATAAATTCAAATGAATAGCAAACGAACTCCGAAAAATCTGAAAAAATTATAAAAATTCTTTGAAGCATAATGAACTCAAATAAAACTAAATTTATTTTAATTGAAGTTTATATTAGTCAATTTAAATTATTTTAGCATTAGAAAATTTCAGATTAAGCTTTATTAAAGCGAGAAAATCAGCCGGAATTTTTGAAAAGATGAACTAAACAAAAGATTTTTGAAAACCCAAACTTTGGGATGTTACAGGATTGCATAACCTTCGTGTGCCACTATCAACTGTTTAACATGTTCTCTACACTAAAAAACAAAAACAGAGAAGCTCAAACCACCGACTGACATTAGACATTAAAGAAATAATTTTTGCATATCAGATAAGCCTGGCAACCAAAATTATTTTGGATGGGAAAATTACTCTAAATAGTTGACATTTTGAATATTGACACGGTCTTCGAGACACAAATTTGACCAATAATTTCTATTATAATATATTTATAAAATCCAATAAAATTATAATATTATGAAAGTACGTTTCGAAATAAATCTACATATATAATTTTCATGCATCCAATCTAAATATTTAAAAAGTTATCAATAGTCAAAATTTTAAAAAATTGACTGCACCTATATCCAAAACGATAACTATTTGTGATCAGAGGGAGTACTAAATAACTCAACTTGACTGAGGAAAAAACAAAAAATGCATGAACATTGAGCAAGCCAGAAAGATGGAGGGACCCCTATGCCGAGTATGATCTCAACTTCAATGGTAGAATGAAACTCTAAATTCTCACAACAGTTTCTCGGAATCTGGCGATTATATACAAGAGATAGCATTGAAGCAGAAGAATGTTTTATAGCCCCGAGGATTAATATCACTAAGAACTGGGTTGCCTGCCACATAAGTACATAACCATTATCATCAGACCAGAACCCACCAGGTGGATTCAAACCAGCTTGGTACGTGATGGAGGCCGCTAAAATTGCAAACAGCATCTTCTGCCTCTCACTTTCTTCTCTGAAGATCTTGTTAGGAAACCACGTGGTCCAATAGAAAGTCCACGGTGATTCCTTAGCCGAAACCTTAGGTGAGCGCTATAAAAGGAGGAGGGGGTCCCCCCTATGTAGAAGTAGTTTGAAAGCAATAAAGAATTCAGTCGTCGCTCCCTATATATCTGTGTTTCTCTGTTTCTGTTCTCCAATTTTAGATCTGTTCGGGAACCCCGGACTATTCGATAGCGAGGTTCCTTAACACGTTATCAGCACGAAGCTCTACCGGAGATCAGAATTGAAAAGAAATCGTGTAGTGCCCAAATGGAAGAGATATGCATTGTTGATAGTGGCACAACAAATACCATCTTAAGAGAGTCTAAATATTTCCAGTCGATCACGAAGAACGCTGGAAAGATTACTACAATCGCAGGAAGCGATTCATATGTAATAGGCTCAGGAAGAGCCACAATTATATTGCCGATGGGTACAACTTCGTAATTGAAGAAGCCCTTTGTACCACGAATCAACGCGCACTCTCTTAAGCTTCAAAGACATCCGCGCCAATGGTTTTCATGTAGAAACCAATGAAGAAAATGGCAAAGAATACTTGTGCATTGTGAAGCACGCGGTATGTGGAAAAATGGTATTAGAAAATGTCCTCATATGAATCAGGGTTGTACTACACGAATATTCATGCACCAAGTGTATACTTCCTTGAAGACTGCTTTTAGAAGCTCGAGTTATTTTCTTTATGGCATGGTAGATTAGGCCATCCTGGTCTTAGAATGATGAGAAATATAGTGAACAACTCACAAGGTCATGGCATTAATGTTAAAAATTTCCCGAATCATGAAGATTTTGTGTGCCCTGCATGTGCCACCGGGAAATTAATAACTAGACCCTCTGTTATGAAAGTGCAAAGTGAAATCCCTGCATTCCTAGAACGCATCCAGGGGGATATTTGCGGCCCGATTCAGCCTTTGTCAGGGCCGTTTCGATACTTTATGGTGCTCATCGATGCTTCCTTGAAATGATCGCATGTATGCTTATTATCAACAAGAAACCATGCTTTTGCAAAGCTGATCTCGTAGATCATAAGAATTAAGAATGTTTTCCCTGATCATCGCGTGAATTCCATTAGAATGGACAATGCCGGAGAATTTACTTCAAAGGCATTTGATGATTATTGCACGGCAACAGGGATAGCAGTTGAGCACTCCGTACCGCACGTCCATACGCAGAATGGACTAGCTGAAGCACTAATAAAGAGGATTAAATTCATTGCCAGACCGCTTTTGTAGAGTTGTAACTTGCCCAACACATGTTGGGGACACGCAGTCCTGCACGTAGCAGCTCTTATCAATTTTAGACCGTCGGCCTACAACATCCTCCTATGCAACTTGTGCACGGGATCATCCCGAAGATCTCCCATCTTAGAAAATTTGGGTGTATGGTATATGTACCTATACCACCCCTCGTGATCGCAATGGGCCCTCTCCGCAAGTCCGGGATATACGTTGGTTATGAGAGTGCATCCATAATCGTATTTGGAACCCATGATTGGAGACTTGCATACTGACCGATTCATTGATTGCATCTTTGACGAGGATCGTTTCCGTCATTAGGGAGGAAATCAACCTTTGGATGAAAATGCCGGAAATCATATGGCATTCCACCGATCCCGCATATGACCCCGAACTAATGAAGCAAATCAAGAAGTTCGAAGATAATTGATTTGCGAATTTAGCAAATGAACCGCCTGATCATTTTGTGATCCAAGGCGTGGTTAAGTCGCATGTACCCGCAAGGAATGCACCGAGAGGGTGGAAATACCAAAGAAAATAGAAGGTATCCTCAACCTGCTCAGAGGCCTCAAAGAAAAGAGCAGAAATCTGCCTCAAACCCAAAGTACCCGGAGATGTCCGGAGAAAATCAAGCAGAGAACTTACCACAACCAATCACGAAAATACCCCAAGGAAAGAAGGGGAGCCAGTTGAGACCTAGCACCGAAAGAAGCCAACAGAAAGGCAATTTCAGACTTGAATCTTCCACCGAGGAAGCCACGGAAATAATGTGTGCGCACACATAGGCGATGAAAGCTAAAGGAACTTGCTCTGCGATAGGGAATAGCAATGAAGAGCAAGTAGAAGTGCATGAAGCACCCCATGAAGAAATGGCCATAAACTTTGTAATAACAGAGAATCCTCAATAGAGCAACGACCAACGTTGATGCATACTTTGCAAAGAAGATTGCCTCGATCATTGATCATGATCCCGAGCCTGTATCTCTAGCAGAGTGCAAGAAAAGGCTAGATTGGGAAGAATGGAAAAGGCAATCATCTGCAGAGTTAGTCTCTCGAACAAGAGAGAGGTGTTTGGGCCAGATACCGCACACCTCCCCATATAAACCTCGAGGTCACAAATGGGTCTTTGTTCTAAGAGGAATGAAAACAACGGTTGTAAGGTACAAGGCAAGGCTTGTAGCTCAAGGTTTCACTCAACGTCCGGAGTTGATTATGAAGAAATCTATTCTCCGGTCATGGGAGGAATTACCTTTAGATATTTGATCTCAATGGCGATCAACTTGAAGTTGAGAATGAAGCTAATGGACGTTGTCACAAAGATATTTGTATGGAAACTTGGATTCGAGATATACATGAAAGTACCTAAGGAATTCCTATCCCGAACCAAGACGGAGCAAATAGAAACTGTGTGCAGTGTGAAATTGGAGAAATCACCGATAATTGAAGCGATCAGAAGAATGTGGTACAATCGTTTGAGTGACTTTCTCTGCAAGAAAGGCTACACAAACAAATAAGATTGTCCATGTGTATTTATACAATGATCCCGAATGGATTCTCAGATAATCTCCGTCTATGTAGATGACTTGAACATCATTGGGACGGATGAAGAAATTGAAGAAGCATGCTCATACTTGAAGTCTGAGTTTGAAATGAAGGATTTGGGTAAAACCAAGTTTTGCTTAGGCTTGAAGCTTGAACATGTCCAAGGAGGAATCTTGGTACATCAATCAACCTACACGCAGAAAGTGTTGGAAAGGTTTGGTTTTGAAAAGGCATATCCTGCGAAGACTCCAATGGTCGAAAGGTCACTCCAAGCAGACCTAGACCCATACAGACCTAGAGAAGAGGGGGAGGAAGTCCTGGGAGCAGAATTCCCATGTCTGAGTGCAGTTGGAGCACTCATGTACCTTGCGAATAGCACTAGGCCGGACATTGCGTTCGCTATGAATTTGCTAGCCCGGTACAGTGCAGAACCCACCAAAAGGCATTGGAAAGGGATCAAGGACATCTTCCGTTACCTCCAAGGAAGCAAAGACCTCGATGCATTTTTCAAGAAACAATGAATTGAATTTGGTTGGCTACTGCGATGTCGGGTACTTATCGGACCAGATACTCGGCAAGTCCCAAACCGCTATGTTTTCTGTGTGGAGGAACAAAGCAATTTCTTGGAAGTCGTCTAAGCGCACTCTTGTCTCGATGTCGACAAACCACTCGAAATCATTGCTTTGTATGAAGCATCTCGTGAATGTGCATGGCTCCGAAGAATGGTTCACCACATCCAGAAGTCGTGTGGTTTGAACATTGAGCAAACTCCCACAATCATTTATGAAGATAATGCAGCTTGTGTTGCCCAAGCACAGATGGGTTATGTGAAGAGCAATCTCACGAAGCATATCAACCCCAAGTTCTTCTATGCTCACGAATTGCATAAGATGAACGAAATCAAGATATTGCATACTAAGTCATGTGAAAATCTGGCAGATTTGTTCACTAAATCACTCCCAGCATCTACCTTTGAAAGGTGCGTAAAAGGAATTGGGATGATGAGACTTAGAGAAGTACAGATTTTAGGGGGAGATATTTCATATACTCCCACATGAATCTCGAGCATGAATTATGAATACCCAACATGAATCTCGAAGATTAGCAATTGAAGTTCGGGTGGATTGTACTCTTTTTCCTTAGCAAGTTTTTCATGAAGTTTTCTTGCATAAGGTTTTAACGAGGCAATTCGTGCAACATAGTAATCGTATGCTATGTACTCTTTCTCCAAGTATTTTTCCCACTGGGTTTTTCTGGAGTTTTAATGAGGCATATGCATCTCGCGGCAAAGGGCCCAAGGGGGAGTGTTGGGAAACCACGTGGCCCAATAGAAAGCCCACGGTGGTCCTTTAGTCGAAACCCTAGGTGAGCGCTATAAAAGGAGGAGGGGGTCCCCCCTATGTAGAAGTAGTCTGAAAGCAATAAAGAATTCAGTCGTCGCTTCCCATATATCTGTGTCTCTCTCTTTCTGTTCTCCAATTTTAGATCTGTTCGGGAACCCCGGACTATTCGATAGCGAGGTTCCTTAACAGATCTGACCCTTCTTGCAGCTCAGAGGCAGTTTCTCGCCTAATCTCCCTAGTGTAAAAAAGATCGCTCCAACAGATGTCCTATAAACTGGGCCCAGGCCTGTATTGGGGCATGTGGGACGTGAACAACCGCAGAGGGCCCTAAAAATTGAGGACCCTATTTTCTACTAAACCTCCTTCAATTAGTAAAGCTTAATCTTATATTAGTAGTAAACTAGTAAATGAGTAGTTGTTTTTATTCACTTCTCCCTAAAAACTTCCACCAATTCACATCTACTTTCCCCACCTCTCTCTCCCCCCCCCCATTTTCTTGTGCTAAACTTTTACTTAAAAACTATTCCTAAGAAAAACATGGGTCTAATTGATATTTTAAAGATTGTGAAACAATTATATTATTTCCGTAATTCAATTGTTGCATATATAATTTTGTTGAGTATTCACATGGTTTTTGCATTTGCAAAAGGCAATTTTTGTAAGTTGAATTTTTTGATGTCCTACTTGGATTCTACGATGACTCAAGAAAGGTTTAATGAATTAGAAAGACTCACAATAATACTACAATGACTAGACGTACGATGATTACAAAGTCATATACTAGTTTGGAGGGTGAAACATGATCTTTTGTTATAGTAATTAACCCTTCCAAGGGGGTCTAATTTTAAATTTAGCTCCGGGTCCCTAAAATGCTAGGGACGCGCTAATTGGCCCAATGGCCCTCCTAGTGTATCATGTGCAGAAGAGAGTAGATGAAGATCCAGACTGATGGTAATAAACATAACATAGAAAGATGTTGCTGCATCCCTACGACAACCTGCAGCATAAAGAGTCAATTAGGCCCAATCAGGGTTCGCAATATCGTCGATAATCGCTTGAATATCGCGATTATCGATATTATCGAGCTGGTACGGTATTTAATACCGGTCGGTAAACCGGTTAAATTAAAAAAAATCAAAAATTTGAAAAAAATTATGTGACGTAAATATCACAATAATTGGTGACTATCGCTCGATTTTCGATGAATATCAAGCGAAAATAGCTCACAAAATCGACCGCCGAAGAACACAAGTTCACAAAATCTCTCGGGTTGATTATCGAGGCATATCGAGTGATTATCGAGGTATGTCGGGCGATTATCGGTGAAAATCAATTTTTTTAATTTTTTTCATCAAAAAGTTTGATTTTGAAACCTTCGATTCTCTACCGATTTTTGATCGATTTTTTTCGATTTTCGAAAATCTCGATATGGTCGATTATCGCGATATCGATATTGTGAACCCTAGGCCCAATAGGTCTCCTACCACACACACAATAACTGCTTTGGACCTTATTCCATGCCTGCTCATTTCTGGGCTCAGAAACATACGATTGTGACCAAAGATGCCACAAAGGAAGTTGAATTGCAACTAACAAATATATTATAGTGGCAAAGTGAAGTGGATCGAACGCCCAAGAGATGAAGAGAGGTGAATTGGGATTCTTTTGACAACAAAAACTTGATTAAAATTTAAACTTTACTAGCACGACCTAAATGGTTAAGGTTTCTAGTGGAGTTTTGCAACATGGTTCTAACTCTACACAATTATGGTAATATAAGAATTGAAATACAACAAAGTAAATACAAAAACGTAAAAAGGACAAGGAACACAACCGATTTTTTTATCTAGGTCTCAGAGATTCGAAGGTCCCCTACTCCTCGTTGGAGCATTCTCTAAGAGTCTAGCTTCGACTTAAAACCGCGCAAGGAATCAAGCCATTCACTCGTGATAATCCTCCACTTTGGATAGATGGACTCCAAACCTTCACAAGATTCCTGGTGCCTTCCACTAATGCCTCGAAGCAAGATCACCGAGCTAAACGCCTCAAAATTGTCTAGGAGTGACCTCCAAGAGTAATGAGCCCAAAACACTCGCTTGAACCCAGTAAGATTAATTAACTAGTAATGATGCACAACTTAGCCCTATCTACTCTCTCATGCACTCAAGGATCTTCAATCAATGCTCCAAAGTACCCTCAAGGTCCTCAATAGGATAAATACTGAGATGAAGACACAAAGCCTTATCAGTTAAACTCCAGATGGTCTATATATAGCTCCTCTCATCAGAAACTAGCCGGTAGACACATGTATTTCCAAATACCTCTTTGAGTCACCCACTTGAATTATCTAGTTTAAACCCTTCCAACAGTGAAAAATATAGCCATTACACACACTCAGATTGTCCGGGTCCACTTGGATTATTTGACCTACTTGGATCATCCGACCCACTAGGATCATTCGAGCCAGTGCAAATTCTCGAGAGCACTTTTTCTGTCAAATTGATCTGACTGTTAGTCCAACAGACTTGGATCGTCCAACCCATATGTATATCAACTTAGACGCCTCTCTGTAGAATTAATCTAACCAATAGTCTAGGTCACTTGGATCATCTGACCCCCATTAAGACTTCAAAACATGCTATCTATAAAATTAATTCGACCCATCTTCGGGTCACTTAGATCATCCGATTCCCATTGAAATTCCAATACATACTCTCTATTGAATTAACTCGACTGATTATTTGACTTGAACTAAATTTTTCTAACCATGTTGGAATTTTCAAAAACATTCCAAATTTGGCATCCTCCTTTGGTTTCTTGGCTTCCTCTGACCAGATATGAGCTAAAGAGATCTAGAGTGCATCATAACTATCTACCCAACCTTACCAAGCTTAAGCTACTAGCCTTGAACCCTCCTAAATAGTACGGCAAAAAAATGAAACCTATCACTAAAATAATCCAAACTAGACTTCTTGGATCATTTCTAGTCACAAGGTCCTTAATCTTCATGATTTATCATTATATCTGCATGCTTATACCTTTTTTGGATCCATGAATACCAAGAACTCCCAATATATCAAAGTCAAGCACTAACTCATCTTAAAATCTTGAAACATAGTTTGTCTTGATAATAAAATATTATTAATCACCAAAACACTTAAACAACTAAAATTAAGGGCCTAGATGCTTACACAAAGGTAGTTGCTTTGAAGAATAGGAGTAGCATGATAGTTATCTTCATTTTTAGCCCAAAAACCACATGGTGGGCTCAACCCCGCTTGGTATGTGACAATAGCAGCAAAATGAATTTGTGAGCCTCCTCAACATTTGTTACACTCTAATACCCATTCTTATACACAGCAACCCTCCAGATTGGATCAAAGTTTTGTGAGATACGGTACGAGTATGCACGGTCTCAAGAATGAAGAAAATGAATCTCGTAGAGAGAATCAATATAATGGCGATAAGCAACCACAATGAGAGGGAAATTAATATTTGACAAAGCCGACCATAAATTCTTTAAGTACAACCTCAAAAGAGTATAAGGGATTATTGCTCTCCCACAACCTCTCGAACCTTTTGGGACACTTGGATCCTTGCCCTATATAAGAATCTAGTGCTAAAGAATAACCTAGCATCTAATCCTCTCATGCACCTCTAGCTTTGGATGAGTTGGTTTGTAGCTTCTTGGTTACTTGAGTTCTCCATGATCACCTCATGGGTTTATATAACCCCCTTAGTTCTCCTCTAAAGTAAGTCCTACTCTGAAAGAAGGTAGGAATCCTACTCTGAAAGAAAGTAGGGATCCTAATTTTATTAGGATTAATCTAGCACACCTTCTCAAATAATAAAAGATTAGATATGAGCCACCATAATTAATAATCTTCCCCCTTGACTCATATCCGTTGAAGTTATTGTGCTCCTCCAATAGCTCACTCCAATTCGGCTCCACTTTTTTTTGTTTTTCCTACCACCTTTGGGAGTGCCCTCACTACAGGGGCTCATGCACATCATCGCAATATGAATATTGGTGTTTGGGCTTGACCGTCCGAACCCTCTACCTGAGAGCTTTTCCTTTGTGTAGTTTGGTTAACAACACCACCTGTTCCTACAACCCTCCATGCCATCGGTTTGTACCGCTTTCAAGCTCTACCTGCTCGTTGGTACCACATGTTTGCTCCCGCCATATTTTTCTTCTTCCAATAGCTTGCACCTTCACCTTTATGCCTACTAAATTTTGCAACCATCTTTGCAGTTCTGCAAATCACTACAGTTGAGATCTAAGCACCTACTGTTGATGACATGGTTTCATTCTCCTGATCAGGATTTTTTATACATCCCATTAGTTTCCCTTCCTTTAGATTTACCCATCAATCAGTATGCTCTATTGCTCCAGATACTTTCATGATTATCTGCCATTTACAAGTAACTCGCATAACTCTACCTTGAAGTGATAACTCACAAACTTTGAGTTCAAGTGACCTTATAGATATTATTTTCTTCTTTAAAACAGGAACATACCAAACTCCTGTTACCGTACAATATGCTCCATCATACATCTCCAATGTAACTGTTCTCACCTCATTAACTGCAGACTCCTTGCAATCAGCCAAGTGAACAGTTCCATGCATCGGGTGTAGATCCTTCATCAAATATCACCTTTGTCGAACATATATGGAAGCAACAACTTGAATATAATATCCATCCATGAGAAGTACCTGATTGACTGACAACAAGTACGTGTGAATCATCTTTTACTACTGCTATTGAGCATGCACCCTTTATTTTCTTCAAACTCAGACAATCCTTTATCATATGACCTTTCCTCGCATGTCACATAGATAGCATATATGTATACCATTGCTTTTGTCCTTCTTCTTCCTATAACTCTTGCTTTTGTCTGCAACACCTATTATAACAAATACTTGATCATCCAAGGATGAAGATTTCAATGGCTTTTTCAAAGACTCCGCCTCCAATAGATATGCAACTGCCTCATTGAAATTGAAAGTGGTTTTCTCGACGGAAATATTCATCATCAATCGCTCCCATGATGGTGGTAGAGATGATGCTAGTATGATGAATTTATCATTCTCAATTTTCTCATCCACTCTAATCAGCTATGTGATAAGCTTGTTGAAGATATTGAGATGACCAATGAACTATGTACATTCCTCCATGTGCAACCTGTATAGTTATCATTTTAGCACTCACTAGTTTATCAGCGACTTTGCCATATACAATTATTCTAAGTCCTTTCATAATTTTTTCTGTGAATTCTTCTTGATCACTTAGTACTTTACCTCATCAGAGAGACATAGATGGATTGTACTGACAGTCTTTTGCTCCATCACCTTCTAGTCTTCTGTGAGCTTTTTTCTAGTTTGTCCCCTTCAAAGGCAACGATTAATTCTTGCTGGATAAGGACAACCTTTTCCACACATTGCCACACACTGAAATTTCCTCTGATGTTAAATTTCTCTACTTGATTCCACATCATCGACATCAATCTTGATTTTGTGCCATCTGATGCTTTACTGACCCAAAAATATGATTAATCTGGCATTGGCTCTAATACCACTTGTTACACTCTGATACCCCTTCTTATGCACAGTAGCCCTCCAGATAAGATTAGAGTTTGTGAGATACGGCATGAGCACGCATGGTCTCAAGAACGAATAAGATGAATATCATAGAGAGAACCAATATAACGACGATGAAGTAACCACGACAAGAGAGAGATTTGACGAAGCCAACAGCAAATTCTTTAAGCACAACATCAAGAATAGTATAAGGGATTGTCTCTCTCACAACCTCTCGAATCTTTTAGGACCCTCGGATCCTTACCCTATACAAGAATCTACCGCTAAAGAATAACCTAGCCTCTAATCGTCTTATGCACTTCTTGCTTTAGATGAATTGGTTTGTGGCTTCTTGGTTGTTTGGGTTCTCTATGATCACCATATGGGTTTATATAGCCCCTTAGTCCTCTAAATCAAGTAAGAATCCTCCTCCTCTAAATCAAGTAAGAATCCTACTCTACAGTATAGTAGGAATCTTAATCCTATTAGGATTTATCTAGCACATCTTTCTAAATCCTAAAAAACTAGATATGAGTTATCATAATTAACATCTTTCTCTTGGTGGCCGCTCCTTTGGCTCTCATGGACACATCACTTGGATAGAATTTGATGGGAATAATTGATCATTTGCCCCGTTTTAATTGGTGCAATTTATTATTTGCCCCGTTTGTCTCACTGGCATGCTGATCAATAGCACAATTAAATGAGAGCAAATCATCAACTATTCCAAATTCGATGCGGCAATGTTTGCACCATCTCTTTCAACCATTTTGGTAGTACCCTTATGGTTACTAAGATCTGAATCCCAACATATATGAAAACAGCAAAGACTAGAACCCAGATGTAAATGGATGACTTTGGTGCCCTGCAGGCTTGCAGCTACCAGCAGCATAGGCACCCATCAGGCGGAATAGGTCCAGTACTCCAGTGTCATGGTAAACTGCATTGAACGGAGCCACAACTTCTGCCCGGTCACTCTTTAAAAGCAATATGATTAGACAAGAGATGCAGCAAAGGCTGTTGCATTGCAGTAAAAGAACACCTAATACCGTTGGAAGAAATGAACACGAAGGACAGGGTCACCAGCATCATGGCCTTTATTTTTTGCCCAGAATCTCCCGGGTGGTGTTAATCCAGAATTGTATGTCACACTAACTGCTAAGGTTCCAAGCAGTACCAAATACTTTCGGAGTCTCCACAAGAGCTCAAAATCAACAGTAATGCTGGATTCATGGCTACTGGCTAATAAAAACCTGTTGGACGAACCATCGATCGGATCTTGCCTGTTGCTGTCAGTGCCCATGTCAAACTCCTCCTTGCTGTCTTCACTCCGATCATTGCCTCGTCGAGTACTCGTGTTGCAGGTCAAAGCAATGGTGAGCTTGGGCTGCCTGCCATTTCCATATTGTTGCTCTCTGACTGAGATTGTAAGTCTAGTCTCTCGGTTTCCCTCTATCCTTGCATCTGAGGCGGTGGGAAAGAGCTTGGATGAGAGAAGATATCTGGAAGATTTATGATTATTCAAGGATAGTTCTGAACAAGAACAGTGGCAAAGGAGGATGTTGGGAAGACTTGGTGAGGTCAATGTCCAAAACGAAAACAACAAAAAGAGGACGTGTTAAAGGATACCTTGCCTGCTTGTTGACCCCACAACCACCATACGAATTACTAGCGCATGCATATATGATTTGTCAAGAATCAGGGCGCGACTTGTACTAAGTTGGCCCCAGTCAACTCTTGAGAGTTTACACTGAGTTGGTGCTCAAAAGGACAGCATACTGTAAGCAAAAGCTCTTTACAAAAAAGTTAAGCTCCGTTGTTTATACTAAAATAGGTTCAAGATTAGCACTGTCGACACTCCGGTACCTGAATTTGTGTGTATATACATATATACAGGAGGACGCCGAAATGGGGCATCATGGAGCCTAAACTCCATGATTTCAAATGCGCGGATTCAAGTTAAATTCGGCTATATTTTTCAAAAAATTTAGTTTTAGGGTATATACCCATCTATAACAATTTAAATAAAACACATACCTTTGAAAAAATATACTTGAATTCAAAATTTTTAAACGAATTTAGATTTCATGCTTTGCTGATTTATATATATAATCAGCACATACCTACAATCAAACTATCATCAAAAAAAGGAAACTCTAGTTTAAATTTCAGTTCAAACTTGTTTGAACTAGTTAGTAAATTAGTTAAACTCAATATCTTAAAAATTTTAAAAAATTACACATGTAATACATAGGAGAATATACCTATTTTGGTGTCCCAAATAATTATACATATATGCATATATACATATGTATGTATGTATATATGTATACATATATATACACACATGGTAGCGCTGGTCGTAACCCAGAAGAAGCTCGTTCAAACCATTCAGTTACGTGTGTACGCCCGTATGTTGGCTAAACAATTAGTTATGTGGCCAATCACTAGTAAATGTATTCCCTATATTGTATATAAATCTTTTTTCTTTGTTTTAGCTATAACTTTTTATTGGTAGCTCCGATTCATAAACGATTTTCACTAGTTGATTACTCACTTGTATGTATGTATATATGTATACATATATATACATACATGGTAGCGCTGGTCGTAACCCAGAAGAAGCTCGTTCAAACCATTCAGTTACGTGTGTACGCCCGTATGTTGGCTAAACAATTAGTTATGTGGCCAATCACTAGTAAATGTATTCCCTATATTGTATATAAATCTTTTTTCTTTGTTTTAGCTATAACTTTTTATTGGTAGCTCCGATTCATAAACGATTTTCACTAGTTGATTACTCACGACGGGAAGAATAGAATGATATAAATCTCGCAAATAAACACGGCATGAATCAGATTTTACTGCCAAATGAGCATCAAATTACTTAATACGTTGTAACATTTTACTACCATACATACTTCACGAGTTGCCGAATCATCTGGCATGATAATATAGGTTTTACTTATCCATATATATATATTACACGGCACACGGGCCAAGGCGAGTATATTAACCAGGTGAGCAACACGGGCGTGGAGTATGGCACGTACGGCTACACGTCAGGGACAGCGTTCAGTGTGGCGCTGCAGCAGGGCAACGGCGACGCGCTCTGCTTCTTCGACCGCTCCGGTGACTCCCTCGGCACCTACGACGTCGCGCCTAGCGCCTAGCGAATTAATTAAATCACTCCTCGTCTTTCCACTCCGCCCGGCCACTGCCTACTATATATGTCCATGCATTGCATTTTATATGTATATCGAACGTGTGTGACTGAAATAAAAGGCTAGGTTCGATCTCATGCTTGTGTGCATGTGATCGATACTAATTAACGCGACGTGATTCAGTGCTGTAACAGCTGGTTTGTAATGAATAAAGTTCTTAGAAACTATATATATAATATGATCCGGACGAACTATCGATTTGAGTATTTGATCTTTGTTCGTGCATGCATGCATGTCTGCGCGTGTGTATATGACTGATTGATCGACTACTGTAGCATCCCAATTTTTTAATTTTTATTAAATTAATATTGTTATTTATGTATTTTATGAATTTTTAGATTTTTTGGAATATATTTGGAATTTAATTTCTATTTTTAAATTATGCCATTTATAGATATTATTTAATTATATGAAAAGTTTATATAAAATATTTATTTATTTGAGTTCTAAATGTCTCAAAATATTTTTAGGAATTTTTCTAATACTTTTGCTATTTATTTGCAATAGTATAATTTTTGGATTTAAATTAATTCAGAAAAGCTTTTCAAAATCTTTGTTACAGTGTTGGACTTGGCCCAGCCCAATTCCTTGCTGACCCGACCTGATCCGCTGCTTGGCCCGGGTTCTATAAACCCTAGCTTGCAATGATTTGAGCCGTTTGTCTTCGATCGCATGGTCAAGATTGCGCTGTGGCTGCATGTTGCTAGCCGCTGAATCATCACCACATGGGTGCCCAAGATTGTGTCACATCGCTTGCCGTGTGGAGCTCGGACTCCGCCGCCGTTGCGCCGTAGCCGCCACAGAATCCGTGTCGGGTACACCTTCCAAGGCGCAATAAATACTCCTTGACCCCGTACCGTGTTCCTCACCTCGCGCCGCATCTTTTGCCCTAACCGCCATCGGCCGAGACGCTATCGTTCGTCTAAGGGAGCTCGCCGTAGTTGTTGAGGTGCACCACCGCTTCTTTTGGTGTGGATCTCTGTCGTCTGTCACTTTCCACCGTCGCCAAGGTCGCCGTTGTGCTGCCCACGTCGAGCCATTCCAGATCCGCTATTCAACGTCGCCGGAGAAGTGCCAAAACGCTATTAAGGTCGTCGTCTTCCTTCGCACCAGTGCCATGACTTGTCGTCGTGGTTCGCGTCACCATGACCATTTGATCCATCGTGAACTGTTGAGATCGCGCCGTGTAGATGCCGCTCGGGTTTGTCGGGTGTCTGCGTCGCCGTCTCACGTTCAATCGTGGTCGTCCGATCAGGAGTGAACAGTTGAGATGTTGCTAGGTGTCGTGCATGGGTGCTGTTGCACGACGGCGCTGCGCCCAGTCATCTGTCGCCACGTGTTGCGCACGTGGTCTGAGGCATCGTGGATCAAGTCCACCCTACATCCGAGCCACATGGTGGACCGAGTCCATGTGCCGAGGCGACGTGTCGCCAAATGATTGGTCTGCTCGGGTGTTGATGTCAGATGACGTAATAATCCTACTTTACAGTATAAAAATAATTCATTAAATTATTGATTTTCCTATTTTCTATATTTTTCTATTTTCCAAATCTTTCGAGAGCCGTTGTTTTTCATTCGAGCTCCGATTGAGGCGATTCAAATTTCTAAATTTTTTTAAAATTAAAATCTATTTAATAGTAAATTTTATTTGATTTTTAGAGTTTGTTTGCTTTTTATTTTGATGTTTATTTGGTGTTTTCTCTCGTTACGCATAAACGTCGAAGTGCTCGGAGCGTCCGAGGGAGAACAGTTGACTCAAGAGCAAGATCCAGAGTAGGAGCAAGACCTTTTCTAAGGCAAGTTGTGATTTGATAATGTTGAACCCAGATTTATAAATTGCTATATTGATTTAAATTATGCATGTTATTTTATGTGTAGAATTATTTTCTAAATAGTTTGGGATCTAGTTATTCAACACAATTGGATTATACTTACTTTGTCATTGTATGTCATGATTATTTGTCACCCTAGGATGGTTCGTTAGTAGTTGGTTGCTGTAGATGCCAACGTGGGTTGGTTAGACCGTGTGTAAGTATACTTAGCTATGCCACGTACAACACATATCTTTTGAAATATCAAAATCAATATTGACTAATAGAATATGAAACATATTTATGAGAAGGTGTGTCAGGTGTTGTTATACAATGATGTTGAGTTGTAGTAACATGTGTCATGAAACGATGTTGACTTGTTGATGACACGTGGTGTATGATAAACAACTGGGGTGGTAAATAATTTAGATTAGGGCAAGTGGCAAGGGGCTATGTGCTAAGGTGGGTCAGTATGGCGGTTGGGTTGTGAAAATCTTGCCTTAGTCAATTAAGGAGTTAACCTTGCAAGCTTTTGATCTGAGTCAAACATGCAATCACATGTCTGGTATGGGATGGACCTAACTAAGTAGGATTATCGATATCTTGACAAGTGATACCTCAGGTGGATAATCACACGGAAATGTGGTTACATGAAAGTGTGGTTATGGCAGAGGATGTGGTGTACTTCGGTCTCACGTCGGTTCAATGGTATGTCGGTCCTATACTTCACCTTCGCTGAGGGAAGGGATAGTGTATGGCTTACCGAGAGGGTTAGTATTCGGATAAAGGTTTTTTGAAAGGTTTTGTTATGATTCTCAATCACATACTTTTGTACGGTGAGTCACAGCAAATATGGTGAGTTGATTGTATTGTGTGGGTAAAGTGCATAACCTCTGCATAATGTAAATCTATTTGGATAGTCGTGTCCGCGGTTATAGACAATGCTCGGGAATTATAGTCAAGGGTAGAGTTTGTAAGTGAAAACTTGGGAAGGGAGGTTTGTCTCCATGAAAAGTTTGGAACATGATTAGGTCGAGTGGCTGGGTAAAAAACCTCGTTAGGGTTTGAATCAAATTTTACACTAGTTAATAGGTTTAAATTTAAAATGAGTTTATTTTCGAGCAAAAAGAAGTTAGTGAGGCTCAACTCGATAATAGATCGTTAACTCGAATTTTAAATAACTACTTAAATAGTTAATAAAATGATTTTACCTTGAAATAGTCGGTCCTAATCCGGCCAACCTCGCACGGACATGGGCTATTTTTCTGGCAAAACCCCGGGGCCGCGCGCTCAGGGCTCGACGGCGTCGACGCTTGCAGAAAGTGGTCGACCGCACTCCGGTTGACTACACACCGGCGTCTAACGCTGTGATTAGGCAGGCGAGACGGCCGTCACGAACAAATAGGCTCGTATCTCGCCAGTGATCCACTATGTGATCACGCCAGCAAATTAAGCACGCTATATAAGCCTATAACCCCCCCGTGTTTCAGGCCGGATCACACTGTTCTGGCCCCCCGTCTACGCAAAAGTTGATACACGCCACACTAATCACTCATGGTGGCATCTGATTCTCCGTCCCTTGGTCTCCGCTCTCCGGCCTGTTCCATATATGAGCCCAGCATGCCTCTCACGTTTGGTCCAGATACCAAGGCACGTAGAGGACAGGCGACACCTACGACGTGACTCTTGATTACTCACCCCGGTCACAAGATAGCTGTCGTTGGACGCCGGTCTCTGGAAGACAGTTTTAATTAGTAATTTGTATTATAATATAGCATAGTCATAAAATGAATAAAGTTATAATATAATGAAAATATTTTTCGAGACAAATATATGTATATGATTTTCATATATCTAATTTAAATATTAAAAAAGATACTGATAGTTAAAGTTTCGAAAGGTTAACTACACCTATGTTCAAAACGACGATTATTTATGATCGAGGAAAGTATCTGCAAAGGTTAGTGTCTCTGTTTCTCTGTCATTGGCTATTGCCCTGGCTGGTAATATCAACTAGCAACGTCGTGAACGTTAAGCCTCTACCGATACAATCTGAAGCTATGGTAAGCGGGTGGGTCAATTCACAATCAGCGTGCGTATCCAAGCAGCATAAATTCCCCTCTGCCCCATTAGCTTTTGGAGAAAGTTAGGAGGCTTCTGGCAGAAAAGGGGAAAACTGATTATTGTGCGCCCGAGCCCGATCGAGGACGTGATTCTGGGGAGCATTTCTCACTAATTCCATTATCATATGGGGACACAGACGACAATTAAGCATTTCTTAAGCCAAATATCTGCGCTTGCGAGAAAAGGAAGACAGAGAGAATATGGGCAAATACTACAGCGAAACCCATTCCATCGTGCTAATTGTTGTCACCTACAAGCTAGAGTTCAGTTGGAAAAAAAAACTGAAAATCAAAAGGAAAATGCACGTTTTGATCTTCGAGAAATTCTTTCATGCTATTGGGTCTCCATGTCCCTTGTCCCGCCCGTTCATCTGTTCTAAACCGAATAATTCCATTGCAGTAGAGAAGAGAGACATGGGTAAAGAGAGAGAGAGCAGACAGAGTGGCTTCTTTTTTCATTCCTATATGCTTGCTCCGTTCTTTATTACTTACCTACAACAATCTATGCCGTTAAATTTTCTAACAATTAAGTGATAATAGGTTGAAAACTATCAAGATTGACTATACAAGTATTATATCATTATATTTATCGTTAAAAATACTTTTAAAATATTATAGTTTTTTTTAGTATTTCTTAATGTAAAGTTATAGAATGCGGTCAAAGCAACATTTGAGAAACAGTACAAAGTAAAAAAAAACATTAGTAAAAAAGTGCAACAGAAGGTACTAAACAAACTAATCTGATATCAATAAAGAGTAGAGTAAGAGAGAGAGAGGAGAATGATAGGCAGGGGGAGTTATTTTTTAAAATAATATTTGAAAAATGAAAAATTATAGAAATAATATGTCGAAATTAAAAATTACAAATATACATTTCTGTCGCTATTTGTCGCATGCGTTTGCTCGGTGGAAACGAAGCCTAAAACTGCTCCAGGCCTCTGTAAATAGCGACAGAGAGGTATATTTGTAATTTTTAATTTCGGTATATTATTTCTATAATTTTTTATTTTTCAAATATTATTTAGAAAAATAATTCGGCAGGGGGCGGTAGAGCGAAACAGGGGGGAGGGGGGGGGGGGGGGGGCGAAGAAAATCGTTCCATGTGAGTTTCTTTGTTGAGAGAAGAAAGGAGATGACATTTTATCATTCCCATGGAGTAACCAACAAACCTGACATCAATAAAAGCTGCAGAATGAGAGGAGAACGAAGATACGGATGGACAAGGAAATGGGCATTCATTTGTTTATTAGGATATCAGTACATCCTTAGCTCGTCAGTTAGTGAACACCACCACTTTGAAAAAACAAACTGCATATGTAATTTGTATACATTATTTTAACAATGTAAATTGCATATATTTATTTGTTGTGCACTTACAAGTGGCATGATGTTAAGGAGTCATTTTGTTCCTTCTTTTTTGATCATCGATCTGTGCTAAAGTTACGCCCAACTAGAGGTGGGCACTCGGGCCAAGCTCTTTTGGGTTGGCCTGAGGCATGACGTTACGACCCGGTTCGAAGCCTGACTCGGCACGAAGTAGGCCTTGCCAGATCAGCACGACACTATAGCATGGACCGTGCCGGGCCCGAAAATCAGGCACAATGGGCGGCACTGCCCGGTACAACACTGTAGAACGGGCTGTACCAGGGATGATGATCCAGGGTATAAAGAAGAAGCCCAGCATGAAGGTCACCGACTTACAGAGTATAACCATCATGGACGCCACCCCCGTCGCTGACACCTGAGAGAGATGGGCAAAACGGGAGAGAGAGCTGAGAGAGATTGAGAGACTGTGCAAGAAGTTGCTCTCTCTCGCCCGTCCCTCTCAATCTCTCTTATCTCTCTCTTTCTCACCCGTCTCTCTCAATTTTCCTCTCAATCTCTCTCGCCTGTCTCGCTTACTCTCTTTCTCGCCCATTGCTCCTCTCTCCCGTTTTCGACACATCCCCCTCGCTCTATGTAATTGTTCAAGAATAAATAAGTTTTAGTTCTTTTTCTCATAAAATTTGCGTCCACTGCCTCAACTCCATACGTCTCCGACTCCTTTCCTCTCGTTGCAATAGTGCAAATGGGTCGGATCTGGACCGGCACGGCATGAAGCAGGCACGAAACGCAAATGGGCCGTGCTTGGGCTCGCCGAAAGCGAGTCAGGCCAGCCCGGCACGGCACGGCACGGCGGGCAGGACAGGTCGTCACAGTCCGACACGGTTCAAACACAAAGCACGATAGACCTGTGCTAGGTCGGCCCAGCACGGCACGATGCCCACCTCTACGCCCAACTTTATCTGTTCGGTGGAATTAAACAGTGCCGATCCATCAGTTTCATGCATTTAATCACTCTACTGCTGCAATAAAAATGATTTCAAAACTCTCCAGTTTTTGACGGCTCACAGTCACTCCCCTGTTAGCACGGATCTTGAAGCAGAAAAGACGGATGACGTTGATACGAGGGGCGCTGAGATCCCATGGCACCGTAGCCGTATTTTTTGTTAGCCGGCAAAATGCAACATTGCTAATTGCATAGATATCACTTTATTAAAGTTATTGGCATGCATGATCTGAGCTGAGCCGTTCATTTGCACGCAGCAGATACTATTAGTGGGTACGGTAAAAGAGCTCTTACTTTGACTTACTATTATAACAAATATGATTGGGCGTAACTGAGAATCAAGGCTAGATTATCCCATTCCTTGCACGTTGGGAGGCATCAAGCATGAAGCATCCGTCTACATCAAAGAGTCAGCAATGCATATATTACTTGTTCTATAACCTGTTAACCATAAGGCATAAATAATGACACTTAGCTGCGACTAAGAAACGTGTGGCTCGTGACAAAATGCCAATTACATCAAACCCATCAATTATAGCACATGATTCTCCTCCTAATTAAAGAAGACGGCTCCAGACACTCGATCGCGATGATTCCGTTAGCACGGCAGACGTCGGAGCTCCACGTACGACGTCACGTCGCAGCTGCTTCTTTCCATGCTCGCAATATATAGAGAGCACAACATTGTTCTGCGTTGTCCATAGTACGTGCACTGAGCCGTCAATGGAGTCCGAAGACTACGTATTCCTGTGGAAGTGGCGCAAGTACCTCCTGCTGCTGGCCACGCTGGTGGCAAGCGTCACCTACGTGGCCGGGCTCAACCCGCCGGGCGGCGTGTGGCCCGACGACGAATATGAAGACCACCGCATCGGCGACCCGGTGCTCCCGGTCACCTACCACCCCCGGTACACCGCCTTCTTCTACTGCAACGGCGCGGCCTTCGTGGCGTCCCTGGTCATCATCATGGTCCTGCTCGACAGGCGCGTCAGCGGCAACCGCGTCGGGCTCACCGTGCTGCGGTCCGCCATGGTGCTTGACCTGCTCGCGCTCATGGGGGCCTACGCGGCGGGGAGTTGCCGGGACGTGCTCGCGTCGGTCTACGTCTCGGTGCTTTTTTCCGTGGTCTTCGCGTACGTCGCGCTGCACATTCTCGTGGCCACGTCGGCGCTCCCGCCGGTCGAGTGGCTGCGGGCGTCGCTCCGCGAACTGACGGAGAAGATCGAAGAACTGCTCAAGAAAGGCGACACCGATCAGGACGAGTCGCGCGTCGAGGAGGACCGCCAAGAACGGCGCAAGTTCCTTCTGCTTCTGGCCACCTTCGCGACGCCGATGACGTACGGGGCGGGGCTGACGCCGCCGGGGGGCTTCTGGGACAAGACCGAGCACGGTCACGTCGCCGGCGTCCCGCTGCTGTATGACGGCCTCTACGCGCGCCGCTACCAGGCGTTCTTCTACTGCAACGCCACGTCCTTTGTCGCTTCCCTCGCCATCATCATGCTGCTCATGAGCAGGACGCTGAGCGGCCGCGTCGCCCGGTCGTACGCCCTGCAGGTGTGCGTCATGGTGGAGCTGTTCGGCCTCATGGGCGCTTTCGCCTCAGGGAGCTGCAGGAAGGTCGAGACGACCGTGTACGTCGTCTCCCTCGCCGGAGCGGTGCTCTTGTACATTGCTCTCCAGGTGGTCATAGGAATGTTCGCGATGGGCACGATCAAGAAATGGCTTGTCGGGCTCTGCAAGATACTGCAGTGCCGTCACAACATGGAGCAAGAACAACTGCACGTGATCAACCGACATGAACCCGTTCTACTGGGGTACGTAACTACGTATAATTAAGCTCGCTCCATCCTTTCTACCAGCTGAGCTGATGTCGGATATGCATGTCACTTGACTAGGGAGATGAAGCCAAACCCAGCAACGCCAAACACGGGGTGTGATGCTCCGGAAGAAGATGCCACGGGAGTCGACGGAAACGAAGGCGACGCAGATACGGTCGAGGAGTCGCGGTCGCTTCTGCTCCTGCTCGCCACGCTCGCTGCGACTGTGACGTACCAGGGGGGGCTGAGCCCGCCGGGCGGATTCTGGCCGGAGGACGGAGAGGATCACCGCGCGGGCGACCCGGTCCTTCTCCAGATGCACCCCAAGAGGTACAAGGCGTTCTTCCACTGTAACACGGCGGCGTTCGTGGCGTCGCTGGTCGTGATCGTCATTGTCCAGAGCAAGCAGCTGAGCTCGGGCGCCGTCGTCAAGCGCCGCGCGCTGCAGGCGGCCATGATTCTGAACCTGTTTGGTCTCATGGGCGCGTACGCCGCCGGGAGCTGCCGGGACCTCGCCACCACCATCTATGTCTCTGCTTTAGCCGTCGCCGTCTTCGCCTACTCCTTCGCCAATGTCATGGCTTTCTCGACTCTGGGGTACCGAAGGGAGAACAAGCTGATGCTCTGGGTGGACGGCACGGTCCACAAGGTTCTACAGAAGCTGCACCTGTCGGACGGCCAGTCCGAGACGGACGACGACCTGGAGAGGAAGCGCAAGTTCTTGCTGCAGCTCGCGATCCTCGTCGCCACCGTCACGTACCAAACAGGGCTGACCCCGCCGGGAGGATTCTGGCCGGAGAGCAACGACTTCAGCCACGCCGGTGATCCTGTCCTTCGCGACCACTACCCGAGCCGGTACCTAGTGTTCTTCTACTGTAACGCGACGGGGTTCATGGCGTCCGTCGCCGTCATCCTCCTCCTCGTGAACCGTCGGCTGTACAAGCAGGGCATACGGTGCAACGCACTCAACGCCTGTGTCATGGTCGGATTGCTGGGCCTCATGGGTGCCTACGCCGCCGGGAGCTGCCGGAAACTGCACACGTCCATCTATGTCTTCGCGCTCGTGGCCGCCGTGATCGCCTTCCTAATCCTGCAGATCCTCCTGTTCGTGTTCGCGAGGTACGTTGTGCTGCCGACGCTGAAATATCAGCTGCCACCCTCGCTGCGGCGGCTGTTCGAGCCGCTGTCGCCGCCGGCACAGAAGCCCGGCGACAACAAGAGCAAGGACTCTGAGCAACACACCGAGCAGTACATGACGCGCAAGTACCTTATGCTTCTCGGCGTCCTCGCCGCCAGCGTGACGTACCAGGCGGGGCTCGCCCCTCCGGGCGGCACGTGGGGCGACAACGACAAGGGATACGTCGCGGGAAACCCTATCTTGCAGGACATCTACCGGCCACGGTACCACGCCTTCTTCCACTGCAACGCGACGTCGTTCGTGTCGTCCGTCGTCGTCATCGTCCTGCTGCTGCAGCGCACGGTGAAGCGGCACAGCGCGCCACTCAGGGCGATGCAAACCGCCGTGGTGCTCGACCTCCTTGGCCTTCTCGGCGCCTACGCCGCCGGTAGCTGCAGGGAGTTGGAGACGTCCGTGTACGTGATCTCGCTCGTCGTCGCCGTGGTCGTCTACATCACGTTGCACGTGGTGCTCTCGTTCGACGCCGTGGCGAGGAAAGCCGAGAAGCTGAAGGTGTGGAAATACTGCGGAGGAAGCTCTGATCAGCTTGGCGGCAACGGCGCAGAGGTGTAATGATCGCTGACTTGCTGTGCTGTTGCGATTTCCTGGGTCCATGGGCCTAGCTAGTAAAAAATGATCTCGGATCATTACGAACTTATAACACTAACTTGTAACTTGTAATAAGATGATCATATACTTATATACTAAAGAAGTTATGTGTGTTGAATCGGAGAACATCGATATCAATTGACTCCGGTCTATACCCAGATCCGCCATGCTTGGGTCTACAATGGCGCTGATTGCAAACTTGTATGTACGTGTGTATTGAATTGTACCATCTATAGACTGTAATGCAGTCCGAACGGAACATCGTGTGATTATATATTACACTTGTTAGATGTGGCTTCTGTATGAACTAGATGTAAATGCCATGCAATTGTGTTGTTAAGATACTGTTAAGATCGATACGCCTTCCTCTGATCCAGTTGCCTCCCATTTTTTAACTGGATCAAGCAGCACGGAAAGAGATACAAAGTGCAGTGAGAGAGTGTCAATTATGTCAGACGTACAATTTTGATGCTAAGAGCATCCCTAAAGTTTTGAACTGAAGACAGTTACTCTAGCTATCCATATAAAACAGAGATGCTAAATCAAAACATATGGCAGCCTCATGAAGCTACGGGAATTTCAACTAAATCGTGAGTCTAACCTGAAGTAATTTTTTTTCCAAGTGTATTGGAAAGAGGTATCATAGTCTCGCTTCAGATTTCTGTGGACCTATCTTGAAGTTATTATTTGTCCTTATGTTTTTTTCTTAATGGAAATTGGTTATTTTTTCTCATTTAAAAAAATCTTGAAGCTACTATGTATTGAAGGGCGATGTAGCTGTCAGACCCAGAAAATTAATTCTCAAATCCTATGTGTTCTATAATTAATAGCTAACACACATATTACACATCACATCCATACACGAGATATTGAAACAAAGTAGAACATAATAATAAACAGTCATCCATAAGACTATATGATCAAGTTTTACACTAATGGACCAACCGGCCAAATAGCTCACATAAAAAGTACTTTAAGAGGAAATAAATGGTAAGCAAAAGATAAAGGACCACATGATATGCCTCACCCACAGGCAACCGACTGGTGTTAAAGCTTTGGAACTCGGCAACACCATCCTCACCAAAACCCAAGGTATAAAAGTGACCAACCGAGGGGTCTTCTTTCATCTATTCTGATAATATTCAATAAGCAATTGTGAGTATAAATATGTACTCCGGAAGACTTTAAGAAACATTAACAATACATGCAAGCTGAGACAAAGGCAGTGGCTATCCTACTGGGTTCTTTTGCACAAAACGAGTTTTTATTTGCAATAGACTTA
Organism: Otatea glauca; assembly: GCA_036346275.1. NCBI lineage: Eukaryota > Viridiplantae > Streptophyta > Magnoliopsida > Poales > Poaceae > Otatea > Otatea glauca. The sequence continues at coordinate 30,903,748 of CM070716.1, read as the reverse complement.
ATATTTTCTAAAGAGCAAGTTATAGGAATAGTTGACAATGATAAGAAATAACGAATAACGATGAAAGTATTTAAATCAAGTGACTTTCCTTTCCCACAATATTTTCATATTGGGGATCCTTTACCAAAACATTTCTAGCATGGATTCCCACCAGCCATACTCTTTCCAAACCATTTTCAAACTAGAAAATAGAAAATCTAACCAAGTGTGGTATTACCAAGCTTGCCATAACCAGGGGCACGACTATTTGAATAGAATTGAGATCTCACTCTGCAGAGGATATACAACCTTATCCACACGATATAACCAACTCATTGTATCAGCGCAATTTCACTCAACAAGATAGAGTGTGACTGAGAGGTTATAACGAGGCCCTTACAAATAACTTGCTCTAACGATAAACCACCCTATGAGCTATCTCCTCAAGATATACAGGTCCTTTATCATGATTAACAGAGCCTATAGTTGTGTAGATAAGCCATACGCTACAACGTAAGAGTCCCTTTGAACATAGAGGTCCTTTACCATGCCCGCACAGCCAACAAGTAAAACCTATATATTGTCTACCACATGCAGTTTAAATCTAGATCGTGACAAAATTATTTAGCCAAGCCCTTCATATAAAGAAACTATGGTTGCACTGATTTGCTTGGATCAATGACACTAAAGTTCGGTCTTTAATGACCTAGATGAGACTACCACAAACTGAGATCTCGTGCAACCTACACTGGTCTCCACAACCACTCACCCAAGCCTAAAACCATTTTCATTTTCATACTTTTAAATAAAATATCAGAGGTAGCCCCTCTGTCCATAATGTACTAAAACATTTCCCAAAGAGTCCAAAATTGAATTTTACCCATTTTTACCATTACTAATGTATGCATGGCTAAGCACGTGACACATATATTACTCTAAATTTCCACTAATATTTCTAGCAATAGTGGATAATATTCCTAAGGTGCAAAAAGTAGGGATATCAATTTTCCAAGGTAGGATCAATGCAAATAGTTGGTGATAACTATAGACTACAGATAAACATATTCATTTAAGTGAAATAGGCATGCATAATAGTTTGAGCAAAAAATATGCATAACATTGAAATATGGGACTAACATGATCAAAGGAGGGTGCTTGCCTTGCTCGTTGAACGCTTGCTCTTGCTCTGTGTGAGACCATGTGGAGGTCATCCCATGGGGTGTGATGAGTACTTGACATTTTTTGCAAGTGTTGTCGAAGTTTGAGTTTGATTTTGAGTTTTTGGAGTTGTCAATGCTACTGTTAGGTTGTGAGCGGTCTAACTGGCTTTTGGGTGGCGGTCAGACCGAAGTTAGCTAGGTGGACTGACCGGCCTTTGGTTTGAGGTCAGACCGGCCCAAGGGAAAGGTTGCATGATATCGAACTTCGCTTGGACCTCATCCTTCCGTTTTCGGACTTTCCCTTGCTGCTCCACTGCTGAATTACCACCACACAAGCTCACCATCGAGCTTGGCCATGCGCCCAACCCTGTTTTCTGTTTATGACAGTAGGGCCCATGTGGTTATGGAGAAGATTGGAGTTAATGACATCTTATAGTTCTGGTTAGTGTTAACTAATATTTATGTGGACCCAACCCTTTTAAATCGGTTTATAACCCAAAAAATAGAAAAGATGTTTTTAGTTCTTAGGAAGTTCGTTTCACCGTAGGATAGAGTCATCCAGCTGAATACACCTTCGACGTCACTCTCTCGACACAGTATTTTCTTTCTCTTTTTCCAGGAATTTCTCTCTTAGTAAAACTTCAAACGCTTGTATCTCTTGTGTTCGAACTCTAAATTGAGTGAAACTAGTTTCTAAATTTTTCAAAAATCATGTAATTTCATAATATGGAAAAAAATGGACTTGGACTCTTTTTGTATTCTTTTGTCTCTTATTTGTGCTTTCCAGTGTTACGCATTTAGATACCGACATTTCGAAAAATCTAGTCGATGAGGCCGAACTTGACCAAGTGTTCAATGAACAAGGCAAGCACCCCCTTAACCATATTTGATCCCACATTTTATTGTTATGTATATTATGTTCAAAACTATTATGCATGCGCTTAATTTTGATAAAAATCGCTATAACGATAGGGTTGGTAGATATGTCCAATTGTTGCATGTGCCTACCTTGAGAAATTGTTAATCGATCTCGCTGTTGTTAACCTAGTATATCTATCCTTTACTTATACCAATAGCTATGAGATTCTAGATGAACGATACAATAGATACTTAGCCATGCTTATACCAATATTAGACAAATTAGCTTGGATAATGTTCAAAATGTTCACAAATGAGAATTACTCCAGATGAGGTAACTCTGATATTTTGGGCACAAATAAAATTGAAAAATATGTTTTAGACTTCGACGAGTGGCTGTTGAAATTAGTGTACACTACTATAGAAATGGACATCTGGGTCGGTTCTTTTTCATCATTTGGGTCAGTTTTGGTGGCGATACAAAGTCCTTAGACAGTGATGACGAGTGGCTATCACGGTTGGTTTTCGCCCGATAGAGATAGAGTGTTATCTGTGTCGGTTCCAAGGTCAGAACCGACCTAGAAGACCTATTATCTCTATCAATTTCGAGCTAGAAACCAATAGATATAATTAAGAATCTTTATTGGTTTCACAATCAGAACCGATAGAGAAGTGCTTATGATCTCTATCGGTTCTTAGTCCGGAACCGATAGAGATTACACGTGGAACCGATAGAGATAAATCTCAGGTATCACCTTCACAGTATATTCACATTCATAGTATATTCACATTCACAGTATATTCACACACACAGATTGATAAATTCACATTATATTCACAGATTGACAGTATATGCACAATTGATAAATTCACAGTATATTCACATTCACAGTATACTCACAGATCGACAAATTCACAGTATATTCACATTCACTGTATTGTTGACAATATACATACTTAATGCAGAAATCAATAACACAATCCTCTAACGTAACTCTCCTCAGGCATCCCCGACGTCCCAACAGAAGGCTCTTTGCCCCAAGCAATTGCATCTAGAGTACCACAGAGATTGTCCACAAAACATACTCAATGCAGAAATCAGTGGCACAATCCTCTAGCAGCCTTTTCCTTGCAAAACTTCTTGGCACAAGAGCAATCTTTCGTATTGTTTTTATAGCCAACTTTTGTCTGAAGTATTTCCTGCTATGTTATAATGATACAATAAACAAGCATGCATTGATAAACAACATTATTTGATAGATCAAGATAAGGAGACCTTAGGACTTTTTCATATCTGCCATCATATGTGTCGTAGCTTTCGCAACAGAGGCTTTCCAATTCTTCTTGTAGTTCCACAGCTCCGGCACAGTGCCCATTTGTTTGGCACCAATAACTGATTGACTTTTAGTCATATCTCTTAATCCCTACAAAAGCGATGATTTTGTTGTGAAAATAGGCTATCTTGGTATATTATCAGTTACCATGTCGAATGAAATACTAGAAACCTCTATAAGCTCAGCTTTGGCTTCTTCCAACTTTGGTTCTCCCAATGCTCCTTAATGATAAGTACATGGTTAAGAGATTCAATATCTTGCGATTTGTCATCTATGTCTTTCAGTTTTTGTTTCATCTCATAAATTTTTCTGTTAACTCAGACTTTTCCTTCAATTGTTCTATCTCCACCTCAAGTTTTTGTTTAACATCCAACAGCTTTTCCATGTCATCTGTCTTGTTTGTAGGCTCCATTTTATATATGATACTTGACAATATCAAAGTAAACAAACTCATAATCAGGTAATTAAGCATATGCATGACAATTAACATTAATAGAGGAATACAACTAGCAATCAAACTCATGTTGATTTTAAGGTATTCTCATATGTTGGGCTACCTTACAAAGGCTTCCTCACCACTAGGGACAAGATATTAGACTGATTTGTGACAACCTTACCTTTAAAAATAGATTTAATAGTTGATAGTTTATAAAACCTAATCAATTGGACCAAAATATATTTAAGAGATTCAATACTCAAGAATACTTACTGAAACTACAACAGTACATGCTGGAAAAGCATGTAAACAGAGGTTGGTAGCAAAAGTTCGGATGCTACAAATAGCCAACAATACCATGAACAAAACAATAACAGCCAAGCACAAGTAGAATAGTAAGCACAATGAGCATAAACATATATCTAGTAGCACTTAACAGATGATACCAATTGAACTAATCAAGTATTGCAAGATGTAAAGGATTAATCAATGTTGTCACAAACAGTCTAGCCAGCCCAACTCGTCATCGAACAATGCCTCCTCACATGCAAGGTCCCCAAGGCAAGTAAATTGTCTAGCCCCTTTGCAATAACAGTAAAGAAATTAATCACAAGGAGATGATTATACTCACAAAGCACCAACTAAAAAGTCAGTGCGGCTAACACTACTCAGGGAGGAGGCGATGATGACATGCTCAGGGGAAGAGATGACTACGACGTGCTCGGGGAGGAGGAGGCAACGACGCGCTTGGGGAGGAGGAGGAGACAGTGACGTGCTCGGGGGAGGAGGAGGCGATGACGTGCTCAGGAAGGAGGAGGCAACGACGAGCTCAGGGGAGGAGACGATGGTGACGTTCTCAGGGGAGGAGATGATGACGTGCTCAGGGAGGCAGATGGGCGACATGCTCAGGAAGGGGAGGCAGATGGGCGACATGCTCAGGGAGGCAGAGGGGCAATGCAGGCGGAGATGAGTAAACTCCTTTTTTATAGAACGGAGGGGAAGCCGAGAGGTCAAGCACAAGGTGGACACCTCGATTTTTGGTATTTGAACGGATTAGGAGGAGAAGCCGAGAAGTCAAACTCGAGAAGAGAATCCGAGGGGCCATGCGCTATCACGATTAGTTTCGACCTCAGAACTGATAGTGATTCCAATAACATCACTATCGGTTCTGAGGTCAGGTCAGAACCGATAGTATAATATCAATAATAGTGATGACAATTGTCATCATTATCGGTTCTGAGGTCAAACCGATAGTGATGGTTTGAGCCATATTTCTCACCCACATCGAATCATATATCACTATCTGTTTTTTCCTGAAATGTTGGGAACCAACTCAGATGAGGAGATAGTTTTGTATCATTCTGTAGTAGTGGCAGTTGCAGAGAGGTAGGATAGTGTTGTTCCCGTCTAGGTCGCTAAGGATTGATCTATTGTGACATAGACCTAAGTATTCTCGTACAGCCACATGTGCCTTTATGAGAAGGCCCTAGCATAATAAGTTACCGTGTTCTACCAATTTAAATACAGGTGGTAGTTGATAAGTGGAAATTGGGCTAATGCAAGCATAGTAAAGGACCTCCATGTTCATAGGGGCTTTTGCGAGGTACGCAGAGCTTACCAACACAAGTATGAGCTATTGAGGGTAGAGGGTGCTCCACACCTTAAGATGTAGATCATAATGTGGTGATTGTTAGAACTGGCAATGTAAAGGCTTTGTCATGAACTCTCAAGCGGATATCTTTAGTATCAGGTGACATGGTTGACATGGTGTGATGATTATATCGTGTGGGTAAAGTGTACAACCTTTGTAGAGTGTAAATCTATTTGAATAGTTGTGTCCCCGGTTATAGATATCGTTTGGTTATATCCCACAATAAGTAGTTTTATGTTTTTAAAAATTGGTTGGAAAATATGTGAATTGGGAATCCATGCACGGTTTGACCGGCATAAGGTCTTGATGTGGTTTAATGTTTATGGTAGCAAGGCACTTATTTAGATTTACTTATACTTTGGGCAAAAAGCCTACTACCCTTAGGGCGGTTAGAACCTCCAACTAGGGAGTGGTCTGACCAATGTGGTCTGATTGCTAGCTAGTCGGTGGTCTGACCTCTCCTTAGGTCAGAGCTGAAAATCAGCACGATTTCAAATCTAAGAATCAGCATAACTTTTAATCCACAACTCCAAATGACTTGAAACTTTGCATAAACCTTACCTAGGATATTGTGAACCTAATCCATGAAGAGATCAAAGAAAATATTTCCAAATCTTTGATCTTTGATCTGAAGGCAAGATACAGCAAAACAGGACCAAATAAGAAAACGATGATTGATAGGATCTTGTTGGTGGAATCAAGCCAAGATGGTTTACATACACCTTACCTAGGATATTGTGAACCTAATCCATGAAGAGATTGAAGCCAAAATATATTTCCAAATCTATGAGAACATGTGGAGGTCAACCCATGGATGTGTGATGAGTATTTGACATTTGTTAGGCTTGTGTCAATTTGTGTGAGTTTATTTTAGTTTAGAAAACTAAATTTGCAATTTTGAGTTGTTGTTGGCCTTCCTAGTGAGCTTGAGCGATGAATTTAATTGGGAATTCATCATGTTGTTAATTATATGTTGCATATTTTGTTGTGCAATGCTATGTGATGTGTTTGCTTGTCTATTATGGTTGTAGGATTTCGAAGCTAGGTCATGGTGAGGCGAAGGATACTTGGACTAGGCTAGGAGAGCTGAGGTCCAAACGGTCAAGGTGACATCGGAAGATGACTGAGGCCGAAGAGTAGCTGCAAACTAAGAAGACAAGTGGATGGTGGAGATACTAGCTTAAGCCATACTCAAACGAAGGAGAATCGTTGGATCAAGGGTTCGCGGGGGTGAGTAGTGGTTAAGTTAGTGGTAAAAGGCTAAAACCCGTTATGTTGTTGGGTTGCAGGTTAGCCCATATATGAGTGAGGGAGTGAATTTCAACCCTTGATGAGGGTCAAGAAAGTCATCAAATGGTGGAGATTGCTCCCACCATGTATGAGTAGGGGAGTGTATCTCAACCCTTGATGAAGTTTCTTGAGGGCCAAGAAGGTCATCAAGGGTAGAGGTTACTCTTAGTGTGCTATAAATAGAGGGGTGGAGGGATGATTCCAAGTCAAGTCTTTGAGAAGGATTTTGGTTTCCTTGTGCTCCTTTGAGCTTTGCCCACCTGGTTGTGAGACTTTGTAAACCTTCCTCTCAAAGCAATGAAATTTTAATTTCATCTTATATTCTGCGATTTACATTTCGCACTTTAAATTCCTGCAATTTACATTCCACACTTTAAATTCTTGTAATTTACTTTTCGCACATTTGGATTTGACTCCTATGCTTCTAAAGGCTTGTGTATTTTATGCCAAGGGTGAATTATCGATGTATGGATCTTCATTAGATCATATTCTAATCATCCTGGCAAACTTTGTCTTAATTCTTGCAAGAATTTTTGCTCTGTTCTTTCTTGCAACTAAAGCTTTTCTTCCCCTCCTTCTACTTAATGTAGTTATTTTGGATATAGGATGTTTAAGAGGTTTAAAAACTCATCTAAATCATGTCCCAACCCACCAAGATCTACTAGAACTCATTCTTGCTCAAGTTTTGCTTGCAACACTGTGTTCTTGATCTGAAATCGCTATTTTTGGTGCAGCTTAAACTATTTGCAAGAAAGGTTGAGAACTTAGGATTATTGTAACATCCCAAAAATTGGCTTAATTAAGTTTTTATTGCTTAAAAGTGCATTTATGATTTTCTGGAATTTATTTGGATTTTTCTGGATTTATTTGAATTAATTTTAAATTAAGAATATTGCCATTTTATTCAAATCTATTTAAATCTGTGCAAAATCAAAATAAAGTTTTTCCAAAAATATTTTATTTGAGTCCAGAATGTCTCAAAGTATTTTTGAGATTTTTCTGGGATTTTTCTTGATACTTTATTTGCCTAAAATCAATTAAAGGAGTTTCTGCAATTATTTTAATTGCTAAAAGCCAGAAATTAGCCAATGAACAGTGGCGGGCCGAGCCCATTGCCTCGTGCGTGCGTGGCCCAGCTTCTGGAGGCTCGAGTCGTGACCGTTGGATGAGGCGTGTGCGGCCGAGAGTAGTTAGGAACCCTAGCGCGTGTGGACCGTTGATCGCTGCATTCGGCTCGGATTGTGCCACGCCGGAGTCATCGTGGCCGCAGATCGGGACAGGTGGCGGCGCAACGGTCATCGTTCTCGCGTGGTTGGGGTGGACTCCGCTCCGAGTTCGCGTCGTGTCCGCCGGGGTCTCGGAGGTCTTCCCGTGCAGGTATTGGACTCCGCGACCTATATAACGCGCGCATCGGAACCCCACCGAGCCATAGGACCTTAACCCTAAGGTTTAGAACCGAGTCTCGCTGCGTAATCGCCGGAATCGCAAGGTTTCGTCGGGCATCGCCGCAAGCTTCTCACCGCCGATTAGCCGCCGCAAGTGATCGCTTCGGGTCGTAGTCTACATCTTCGGGTTCGCCGTCTCAGGAAGCATCCCGTGCGCACGCCGGATTCGCCAAAGCATCGTCGGAACCGAGGGGAGCCGTGAACGTCACCGCCGTCGGAGAAGAAGAAGTCGCAACCATTGTTCCCGTGCGCAAAACTCAAGAACCCTCGTGTCATCATGTTCATCTCGTCGAGGTGAATCTGTAGGTACCCTCTGTAGCCGCCGGCGATGACCATAGGACCGCGCGCACCGCCGTTCAACGTGGTGTGATGCTTCGTCGACACGTGGCTGCCCCGTCATGCTTTCGTCCGAGGTGGCAGCCGCGTGCTTCGTCGTGGCGATTCGCTGTGCGCATTCATTGCGGTGGCGCTGAGTTAGCTTAGCGCTGGGCCCGTTTGTCAGCAGTCCAAGACCGCGTGCACCGGGTGTACCGTGGACCGGTGAAGTTCATGGACCCAGTCCATGGACCGAGGAGCACGTGTCAGTACCGGGGTGCTTCGGGTCAGGGCTGACGTCAGCAGGACATCATGCTTACGTCATAAGTCGGTTTTCGAATTAAAAATAAATCTGTTATTTCTGATTTTCTGATTTTAGCAATTTCAGTATTTATTTCAAACTTCAAAAGGCTATATCTTTTGCATCGTAACTTGGATTTGAGTGATTCAAATTTCTAAAAATTTGTAAAATTGAGATCTATTTAATGGTGAATTTTATTTGATTTTTGGAGTTAAATTGATTTCTGTTTTGGTATTTATTTGCTTTTCTCTATCGGTACGCGTAGACGTTGAATTGTGCGACGCTTCGGAAGAAGATCAAGCAACTCAAGAGCAAGTTCCAGAACCAGATCAGGACCTATTCCAAGGCAAGTTGTGCTTTGATCATGTTGAACCCATGTTTATAAAATTGCTATGTTTGTTTTACCCTATTGCATATATTTCAAATATACAATTGTTCAACTTAAATTGGGTTTAGTTAATATACCAGATTGATCTACACCCTACCTTGTCGTTGTATGCCATGATCCGTTGTCACCCTAGATTGGTTTAATATAGTTGGTTAATAATTATAATCAACATTGGAGGTTTAGACCGTATTAGTTGCTTAGCCTTGCCACATCATCATATGTGTCAGAATCATTGATAATTAATCTTGCTTAATGGAATATGGAACAATGTTATGAACTTGTGTGTCATGTGGGATCACACGATGAGATTGAGTTGTTGTGGCGAGTCATGTCACGCGACGATGTTGAATTGTTGATGGCACGTGGTGCTTGGTAATCAACTGGGTGTTAATCACTTAGATCAGGGCAAGTGACAAGGGGCGAGGATGCCAAGGTGGGCCCGATGGGCAGAGGGTATGTGGATGTCTTGCCTTGATCACTCTAAGGACTTAACCTTGCAAGCCTTTGACCTGAGTCAATCATGCAACCACATGTCTGGTATGGGCCAGCCTAGCTGAGTAATTTGCAATGTCTTAATTTGGGTACTATCGTGGACGGTTTGAGTTCCCGAGTTATGGAGTAATTCACATGGCGCAAGAGGGGGGCCCTGGTTATGGTTTTCAGACCCACCAGTGTTGAAACCTTAGCGGGTAGTATCGGGTTAAGCCAGAGCATTGTAAAGGCTCTGTTATAATCACTCGCCTTGGTGGTGTTTGGTTGTATCGCGTGGGTAAAGTGCATAACCTCTGCAGAGTGTGAAACTATTCGGATAGCTGTGCTCGCGGTATTGAGCAATGCTCGGGAATTACAGTTAAGGATTAGTTTAATTAATTGGACAACTTGGTTGGGATGGTGGAATGCCATATGGAAAATGGAATTTGACTTAGGATTGGAAACTTGCTTTACTTGAGAAATACTGAAGTTATTTACTATTGTTATTTGTTTTACGGTCTTTACAATCTATTTATCAGATTTGTTCATAAATGCTGCTTATTGCAAAATAGCCATGATAGCCTATCCATTGGAATAAGCCTTGCATATAGATATATAGAAGTTGCATTCTGTGCACAACTTGTTGAGTGCTTAAGTACTCACCCTTGCCAAACAACAATAATCAACAGTTGAAGAATCTACACCTGTGTTGGAAGAGGAAGTCCAGAAGACACGAGTCATTAGGGTCCGAGCCTTGTCGGTTGCTGTGGTGAACCGATGAGCTATCTACGTTTCTACTTTCCATTTGCTTAATTATTAGTTTATATTCTCGCCTTTGCCTGCGTGGCTTAATAATGTAAGTTGGTCGTAAGATCATACACTTAGCTATATCAATAAATGAACTATTATTCTATTATCGTTGTGTATGATGTGATATGTACCAATGTTAAGCTGTGTGCACTAGCGTTGATCCTGGGACTAGTGCGGTAAACACAGTGGGTTCGAATCGATGGATTCGGTCCTTCAGAGGTGGTATCAGAGCATACTGACTGTAGGTCATGGCCCTAGATAGTTTGGAGGTGTCCTGTGTGAGTCCAAAATTATTTTCTAAAAGAAAATCTAAATTTGACTAATAAAATACTCTCGACTCATCTCATTCTCTACTTCTCGCCTTTGCTGAAATTACCGTCTTACGAGCCGTTTCGGGTGGAGAACTTATTCAAAGTTCTTGTGGAGCAGATGCTGATCGTTCCAACCTTTGAGGAGTCAGCTGGTGGCTACGCCATGGAGTTGTGGAGAGTTCTTCAGACGCTGGGAGGCTTCTATCGTCCGCTTTACCGAGGAGGCAGCTGGTCAGTCAATGGTGTACACCGAGGATTTATTTGCAAGCTGATTATCTACGCTCGAGAGAACGAGGAAGCTAGCAGGCCAATCAACATCTCCGCCAGAAGATTCTCGTACGAGGTTGCGATTCAAGAGGTTGCCCAACTTGTTCTTCGCCGCGTCTGCCGCGACTACGTCGACGAGCTTCACGACTCAGTGTTTCGCCTTCACCCAGACGTTCAAGCATGCCGACGCCGACGGATCGTGGAGGACGAGTGTGCTACTGCGACGCACCTCGCAGAGTTCGCCCTTGCCCAGGAGGATCATATGAGAGATACTACTCAGGAGCTGGAGACGTATGCGAGGCACTCAGTGGCGAGCAGAGCTTGAGGTGACCCGTGCTTGACTATCGGGATGATACTGAGTGGGAGAGGCCCCAGGCGCTTGAGGACGAGTTGGGCGCGTGACTCGAGGAGTTCAGAGCCAGCTTGGAGAGTCCGAGGAGGATCCCGAGGAGCGAGAGTGGGAGCCGAGGGGAGTCAGACCCGTTGTTGCAGAGGACCCGAGTAGGTCATCGGGATAGGTTCGCTCCTATGCCACCACCCGCCGGTGTTTGCGCGGATCGACCTCGACCTGTGGTGGTGGATGAGTGAGTGTCAGCCTTGGAGCTGTGTTGAGACTCGAGTGTGAGTCGCGTCTTAAGTTAGTCTTTACCTTTTTAGTAGACGTTAAGGTTTCGTGTTTAGTTTGCTTCTTTGTATTGCTGAGTGTGCAGTATGTGTTGCAAAGCTTGTAGGCTTAAATAAGCAGCCATACCAAGAATAATAAAGAATTATTTCAGTTGGGTATAACCTATCTCCCCGCTTTAGAAAGTCTTACTTCTTATCTATGCTACATCTACCTTTCCTAACCCAAGAGGCAATCATCAGATGGGAATACTCGAGGAAACAACGGTGCTTCAGGAAGTGGACTGCGCCAGAACGACAACACCAACGACAGAGGCAGCCCTCAACCACCGCCAGTCGACATGCAGAATCTGGGAGCATTTCTTGCGTAGCAGACTCAAGCGATGCAGACTATGATGCAAAGGATGCAAGAGATGACCAACGCAAAGAAAGAACCAACAACAACATCAGTAGCTCGGAACAACCATGGTGGACCCGACCTCACTCCAAGCTATCGATTTCATGAGGACTAGACCACCAACCTTCTCGAAATGTGAATCCTTTGGAAGCCGATGGCCTGCTTAGGACTATTGAGAAGAAGCCGCACATCACGCAATGTGAAGGAAATGAGAAGGTGCTCTCGCCTCTCATCAATTGTAAGGAACCGCCGCAGAATGGTGGGAGAATTATCGTGCGCTCATGGAGCCCCGCAAGAGATCACACAGGAGGAGTTTACTAATGCTTTCCGCCAATCATGTCCCGGAGGGAATGATGGACCTCAAGAAGGAAGAGTTCGTGGTTACAAACAAGGAGGCCAACGGTGGTGAATACCAATAAATTTACTCGCTTAGCTCGCTATGCCCTCAAGACGTGGCGACAGATAAAACTAGGCGCCTCGTTTCATGAAGGGACTGAATTCAGATCGCAGTGGGGCCGATCACCCATAATTTTCGGACTTTCGTGAACTAGTGAATAAGGCTTTGATCCTAGAGGACAAGCGCAAAGAGCTGGGTGAAAACCGTAAGCGCTTAATGACTAATCAGGGTGGACGTCCAAACCATCTACGTTTGAGGATGTCACCACAACAATTTGCTAGATTCCAACCACCAGCCGTGAACAAGACATCAACCCCTGCGCCTCGCCCTGCTAATCAGAACTTTCAGACACCAGCACAGGGCAACAATGCACCAGGAGGGAATCAGCAGTCTGCAGTAAAAAGATGCTATACCTGCAATGAGCCAGGGCACTTTTCTAATAGGTGTCCACAGAAGGGAGGCATCACGCCAGTTCGTTTCAACTTGGGGACAACACCTGCCAAGGCACCAGCCTCAGGAGGGAATCGTGCGCCAGGTCAAGCTGGAGCAACACCGCAGTCAACTGTGCGCGGGAGGATCAACCACATCACCGCAGATGGGGCTCGAGAAGCTACGACGTCGTCTTGGGTAAGTTTACGTCAACTCGATTACCTGCTATAGTTTTGTTTGATTCTGGAGCTTCGCATTCGTTTGTTTCTCAAAGTTTTGCAACCAAGAGTGGATTTAAAGTGGTGAATCTTAAGTGTGTGCTCTTAGTCCAAGCCCCAGGATCTGAGCTTAGATCTAGCCTTGGGTGTTTGGGAGCTAAGTTGCTTATGGATGGGATAGAATTTCTAGCGAATCTTATCTTGATAGATGCGCAATCCTAGACGTTATCCTTGGAATGGATTGGTGTCTAAGCGTAAAATCGTTTTGGATTGTGGCCGAAGGATTGTAACATTGGAAGGCCCTAGTGGCAAGAAAGTAGAATTTCAAGCAACCGCAGTTCGAGATGGGCAGTTAGTGGTCAACAGCGTGAAAGCCATCAGCATGGAAGATGTGCTAGTAGTCAGAGAATATCCAGATGTGTTTCCAGAAGATTTGCCAGGACTGCCGCCAGACCGCGATATCGAGTTTGTTATTGAATTAGCACCAGGGACAGCACCGATATCAAAGAGACCATATCGGATGCCTACCGACGAGTTAGTGGAAATGAAGAAGCAGATTGAGGGACTGCAAGAGAAAAGCTTCATTAGACCTAGTTCATCACCATGGGGAGCCCCGGTTTTGTTTGTTCGTAAAAAGGACGGAAGTCTTAGAATGTGCATTGACTATCGTGCACTGAATGAAGTAACGATCAAGAATAAGTATCCGTTGCCGGGATCGATTTACTTATTTGATCGATTAAGAGGAGCTGAGTTTTCTCAAGATAGATCTTCGTTCGATACCACCATTGAAGATCCGAGCGAGGATGTGCCTAAGACTGCGTTTTCTACGCGATATGGACATTATGAGTTCACAATCATGTCATTTGGATTGACTAATGCCCCTGCATACTTCATGAATATGATGAATAAGGTTTTCATGGAATATTTGGATAAGTTTGTTGTAGTCTTCATAGACGATATCTTGGTTTACTCAAGACAGAGGAAGAGCAAGCGTAACATCTCGAAATGGTTTTAGAGAGGTGCGAGAGCATCACTATATGCTAAGTTTAGCAAGTGTGAATTTTGGAAGGAAAGGTCGAATTTCTTGGTCATGTAATGACTACTAAAGGAGTTGCGATTGACCCCACAAAGTGGATGCCATGTTGCATTGGGAGCAACCGAAGTCTGTTACTCAGATTCGTAGTTTTCTGGGAATGGCGAGATATTACTGTCGGTTCATAGAAGGATTCTCGACAATTGCTAAACCCCTTACGCAGTTGTTGAAGAAAGAAAAGAAGTTTGCATGGACGCCAGAGTGCGAGACAAGTTTCATGGAACTAAAGAAGCGTTTAACAACAGCCCCCGTATTAGTGTTGCCAGATGTACAGAAGGGATTTGACATTTACTGCGATGCTTCAAAGCAAGGCTTGGGATACGTGTTAATACAAGAAGGCAAAGTCGTTGCTTATGCGTCAAGACAGTTAAGACCGCATGAAGTGAACTACCCAACGCATGATTTGGAGTTAGCAGCCGTAGTGCATGCTTTAAAGATATGGCGTCATTATCTCATAGGAAATAGATGTGAGATATATACGACCATAAGAGCTAAATACATATTCACTCAAGCGATCTGAATATGAGACAATGAAGGTGGCTAGAGCTAATTAAGGATTATAATGTGGAATTCATTATCATCCCGAAAGCCAATGTGGTAGCAGATGCTCGAGTCGAAAGAGCCATAGCGCAAATACATTGACAATGGAGGATCAACGAAATTATGCAAGGAATTTGAAACTAAGGTTGGAAGTCGTTCACAGGAATGGTAGTCTGACCGAAGTAAAGCCAACACTAGAGGATCGATTAGAAGGCGGAAAGATGATGATAAAATTTCCAAGATTAAGGCTAAAAAGGAAGAAGGCCTAGCCGTAGATTTCACTCTGGATGAGCAGGGAACCATGTTTTTCAAAGGCCGAATTTGTGTGCCGGATAAAAAGGAATTAAAACAATTGATTCTTGAGGAAGCTCACGATTCGAAATACTCAATTCACCCAGGGAGTGCTAAGATGTACCAGGATTTGAAAGAGAGATTTTGGTGGCCTAATATGAAACGTGAAGTAGCTGAACATGTTGCTTTATGTGACGTATGTCAGAGAGTAAAAGCCATGCACCAAAGACCAGCTGGTTTGTTGCAGCCATTGAAAATTCCGGAATGGAAGTGGGGGGAAATCGGAATGGATTTTATCACCGGTTTTCCTAAGACCCAGAGAGGTTATGATTCCATTTGGGTTATCGTGGATCGTCTAACCAAGGTCGCCCATTTTATCCCAGTAAAGACCACCTACTCCGGAGATCGTTTAGCAGAGCTGTACATGTCGAGGATTGTATGTTTGCATGGAGTGCCCAAGAAGATTGTGTCGGACAGAGGTACCCAATTTACCTCGAGATTTTGGAATAAGTTGCACGAAGCAATGGGGACTACTTTGAATTTTAGTCTGACATATCACCCGCAGACAGATGGGCAGACCGAAAGAGTGAATCAGATTTTAGAGGATATGTTGAGAGCTTGTGCTTTAGCGTATGCTACATCTTGGGATAAATGTTTGCCATATGTAGAGTTTAGTTACAATAATAGTTATCAAGCTAGCCTGCAGATGTCACCATTTGAGGCGTTGTATGGGCGTTCTTGTCGTACTCCGTTAAATTGGAATGAAACAGGAGAGCGTTTGGTTTTCGGGCCAGATATTCTCGAGGAAGCCGAAAGTCAAGTTGCAATGATCAGAGAGAGATTGAAGATAGCACAGTCAAGACAGAAAAGCTACGCAGATAACCGTCGTCGAGATTTGAGTTTTGAACCAGAAGATCATGTGTATCTCAGGGTTACCCCTCTTAAGGGCGTTAAAAGATTTCATGTGAAAGGGAAGCTCGCGCCAAGATATGTCGGTCCGTTCAAGATTCTGAACCGTCGAGGAGAGGTAGCTTATCAGTTAGAGTTGCCTCAGTCATTGGCAGGAGTGCATGATGTATTCCATGTGTCGCAGCTTAAGAAGTGTCTCAGAGTGCCAACAGAGCAAACCCCGTTGGATGCAATAGAGCTGCAAGAAGATTTGACTTACAAAGAGCAACCAATGAATTTTGGAGGTTATGGAGCGCAAGACTAGAAACAAGTCTATTCGCTTTGCAGAGTTCAGTGGAGCAATCATTCCGAAAGTGAAGCCACTTGGGAGCGAGAAGAAGATTTGAAGTCAGAATTTCCGAACCTATTCTCTAGTTAGCCCCGAATCTCGGGTCGAGATTCTGTTAAGGGGGGGGGGAGGTTTATAACATCCCAAAAATTTGGCTTAATTAAGTTTTTATTGCTTAAAAGTGCATTTATGATTTTCTGGAATTTATTTGGGTTTTTCTGGATTTATTTGAATTAATTTTAAATTAAGAATATTGCCCTTTTATTCAAATCTATTTAAATCTGTGCAAAGTCAAAATAAAGTTTTTCCAAAAATATTTTATTTGAGTCCAGAATGTCTCAAAGTATTTTTGAGATTTTTCTGGGATTTTTCTTGATACTTTATTTGCCTAAAATCAATTAAAGGAGTTTCTGCAATTATTTTAATTGCTAAAAGCCGAAATTAGCCAATGAGCGGTGGCGGGCGAGCCCATTGCCTCGTGCGTCGTGGCCCACTTACGAGGCTCGAGTCGTGACCGTTGGATGAGGCGTGTGCGGCCGAGAGTAGTTAGGAACCCTAGCGCGTGTGGACCGTTGATCGCTGCATTCGGCTCGGATTGTGCCACGCCGGAGTCATCGTGGCCGCAGATCGGGACAGGTGGCGGCGCAACGGTCATCGTTCTCGCGTGGTTGGGGTGGACTCCGCTCCGAGTTCGCGTCGTGTCCGCCGGGGTCTCGGAGGTCTTCCCGTGCAGGTATTGGACTCCGCGACCTATATAACGCGCGCATCGGAACCCCACCGAGCCATAGGACCTTAACCTAAGGTTTAGAACCGAGTCTCGCCGCGTGTCGCCGAATCGCAAGGTTTCGTCGGGCATCGCCGCAAGCTTCTCACCGCCGATTAGCCGCCGCAAGTGATCGCTTCGGGTCGTAGTCTACATCTTCGGGTTCGCCGTCTCAGGAAGCATCCCGTGCGCACGCCGGATTCGCCAAAGCATCGTCGGAACCGAGGGGAGCCGTGAACGTCACCGCCGTCGGAGAAGAAGAAGTCGCAACCATTGTTCCCGTGCGCAAAACTCAAGAACCCTCGTGTCATCATGTTCATCTCGTCGAGGTGAATCTGTAGGTACCCTCTGTAGCCGCCGGCGATGACCATAGGACCGCGCGCACCGCCGTTCAACGTGGCGTGATGCTTCGTCGACACGTGGCTGCCCCGTCATGCTTTCGTCCGAGGTGGCAGCCGCGTCGTTCGTGCGTGGCAGTTGCGTACGCATTGCGGTGGCGCTGAGTTAGCTTAGCGCTGGGCCCGTTTGTCAGCAGTCCAAGACCGCGTGCACCGGGTGTACCGTGGACCGGTGAAGTTCATGGACCCAGTCCATGGACCGAGGAGCACGTGTCAGTACCGGGGTGCTTCGGGTCAGGGCTGACGTCAGCAGGACATCATGCTTACGTCATAAGTCGGTTTTCGAATTAAAAATAAATCATTATTTCGATTTTCGATTTTAGCAATTTCAGATTTATTTCAAACTTCAAAAGGCTATATCTTTTGCATCGTAACTCGGATTTGAGTGATTCAAATTTCTAAAAATTTGTAAAATTGAGATCTATTTAATGGTGAATTTTATTTGATTTTTGGAGTTCAATTGATTTCTGTTTTGGTATTTATTTGCTTTTCTCTATCGGTACGCGTAGACGTTGAATTGTGCGACGCTTCGGAAGAAGATCAAGCAACTCAAGAGCAAGTTCCAGAACCAGATCAGGACCTATTCCAAGGCAAGTTGTGCTTTGATCATGTTGAACCCATGTTTATAAAATTGCTATGTTTGTTTTACCCTATTGCATATATTTCAAATATACAATTGTTCAACTTAAATTGGGTTTAGTTAATATACCAGATTGATCTACACCCTACCTTGTCGTTGTATGCCATGATCCGTTGTCACCCTAGATTGGTTTAATATAGTTGGTTAATAATTATAATCAACATTGGAGGTTTAGACCGTATTAGTTGCTTAGCCTTGCCACATCATCATATGTGTCAGAATCATTGATAATTAATCTTGCTTAATGGAATATGGAACAATGTTATGAACTTGTGTGTCATGTGGGATCACACGATGAGATTGAGTTGTTGTGGCGAGTCATGTCACGCGACGATGTTGAATTGTTGATGGCACGTGGTGCTTGGTAATCAACTGGGTGTTAATCACTTAGATCGGGGCAAGTGACAAGGCGAGGATGCCAAGGTGGGCCGATGGGCGAGGGGTATGTGGATGTCTTGCCTTGATCACTCTAAGGACTTAACCTTGCAAGCCTTTGACTGAGTCAATCATGCAACCACATGTCAGTATGGGCCACCTAGCCGAGTAATTTGCAATGTCTTAATTTGGGTACTATCGTGGGCGGTGTGAGTTCGAGTTATGGAGTAATTCACATGGCGCAAGAGGGGGCCACGGTTATGGTTTTCGACCCACCGGTGTTGAAACCTTAGCGGGTAGTATCGGGTTAAGCGAGCATTGTAAAGGCTCTGTTATAATCACTCGCCTTGGTGGTGTTTGGTTGTATCGCGTGGGTAAAGTGCATAACCTCTGCAGTGTGAAACTATTCGGATAGCCGTGCTCATGGTATTGAGCAATGCTCGGAATTCTGATTAAGGATTAGTTTAATTAATTGGACAACTTGGTTGGGATGGCGGAATGCCATATGGAAAATGGAATTTGACTTAGGATTGGAAACTTGCTTTACTTGAGAAATCTCGAAGTTATTTACTATTGTTATTTGTTTCTGATCTTTACAATCTATTTATCAGATTTGTTCATAAATGCTTATTGCAAAATAGCCATGATAGCCTATCCATTGGAATAAGCCTTGCATATAGATATATAGAAGTTGCATTCTGTGCACAACTTGTTGAGTGCTTAAGTACTCACCCTTGCCAAACAACAATAATCAACAGTTGAAGAATCTACACCTGTGTTGGAAGAGGAAGTCCAGGAAGACACGAGTCATTAGGGTCCGAGCCTTGTCGGTTGCCTGTGGTGAACTGATGAGCTATCTACGTTTCTACTTTCCGCTGCTTAATTATTAGTTTATATTCTCAGTCTTACCCTGTGTGGCTTAATAATGTAAGTTGGTCGTAAGATCATACACTTAGCTATATCAATAAATGAACTATTATTCTATTATCGTTGTGTATGATGTGATATGTACCAATGTTAAGCTGTGTGCACTAGCATTGATCCTGGGACTAGTGCGGTAAACACAGTGGGTTCGAATCAGTGGATTAGGGTCCTTACAATTATTCTTGAAATTCCTTATGGAATCATAGTACTAAGGTTATTTCCTTGTCATGGTTCAAGTTTCATCAAGTTTGGTTGGATAGATCAAAAGTTATTGAGGTTTGTTTGTGGTCAAAGTTTCTGAAATCTCTGCTTTTGTGCAGCATGTTTGTTAAGCAAGAAAGGTCACTCTTTTGGGATTTACTTTAAAATTATTTTTTGTAATAATGACCCTGAGGACCTTACCTTTATTTATTTAAAATTTCATCAACTTTTTATGAGTAGATCAAAAGTTCTTGAGGTTTCTTTGAAGCCACTTTTTGAGCAGCATGGTTGTTGAGCTAGAAAGGTCTCTCTTTTGGGATTTATTTTGAAATTCCTTTTGGAATCACGACTATTAGGACTTTATCTTGCTATGATTCAAATTTCATCACTTTTGGATGAGTAGATTTAAAGTTATTCATGTTTCTTGACAGCCAACTTTAAAATTTCTGCTTATCCGGATTGCTGAAATTCTTGCTCCATTTACTCTGTTGTGCATATTCTTGAACCTAGTGTTTGCTCCATAGCACTAGTGTTATAGAAGATATTTTTGAGGGGGAATTTTTTATTTGGCTCCTATTCACCTCCCTCGAGTCGTCGATTTTGGTCCTTCAAAATCTTCGACCTTTTATCCAAAGGCAAGATGCACCAAAATAGGACCAAATACAAAAACAATGATTGATAGGATCTTGTGGGTGGAATCAAGCCAAGATGGAAAAGGATGGTTTCTCACATGTACTAGCACCCTCAATCACAACAAGACTCAAGTCAAAAGTCCTCAAGAGCAAAATCCCCAAAATCACTCTTTCTTTCACCAAAACATGGCAAATTCAAGAACTTGCAAAGAACAAGTGCATAGATGGATGCAATCTATTCTCAAAAAGATATCTCCATCACTTACACATCCTTGGTATAAAGTAAGACCAAGAGGGGAGAAAGAACCACAGAAAATCAAGATAAATAAAAAAGTCAATACTCACGCACGTGAGAGACTTGGATGAATTTGGAGATTTGGTTTCTACTTAGAGATTAATGTTATACAATCACTCCACTGGGAGGACAAAGCCACTAATGCAATATTCTATCAAGCTCTCTCTCTTTCCTCTACCTCTCTATTCATCCACATTCTCTCAAACCCTAGCTCATCCTTATATAGCAAAGGCTCACGTCAAACCCTAGAACCAGCCCCTTAATGGATACTACCCACTAAGACATTGGGAAAACCTACAAATTAAATAGTGGGTTTTTAATTTCAACACACACGCGCGCATTTTAAAGCATCCTTTTTATCTTTAGCTCCATTATCCATAATCAACCATGCCTTGCCCTCCATGGCGTATCCCATATCTAATCCACTAAGGCCACCACCACGGTTTCGCATACCGCCGCTTTTTAGTATTGGGCAATATACTAAAATGCCACTATATCAATCTTTTCCCAATCCTTCACCTTGAAGCATCGTCCGTGCTTCATCATAAAACATGTGGTCCCCAATGACTTACTACCAAGCCTTTCACCCGTCTGGATTCATTGAATCATCTTCACTTGAAAATAGCCCAAGGTCAAATGGCACACCACATGCCTCACCATCCACCATGATTACACCTGGCTTCTTTGACCATTTTGGAGCTTAGCTCCTCCTAAGCTTAGTCCTGGTTCACCTTGCCATTGCCTATCATGGCCACCACTCCACAAACCTCAGTCATCTTCCGGTGGAACCTTGATCATTCTGGACTTGACTCCCTAGCTTGGTCTCGATCCCTTACCACTTTGGACCTAAGCTCTCCTAGCTTAGCCCGATCCCGTCTGCCTCACCATGACATAGCTCCGGAGTCCTACAACCAGCACTAACAAACAAACTGTCACATAGCACCACACGTCATGTAAAAACATCAATTGACACAATTGATGGGTCAAGAACACGTACCTTCAATTTTGCTCCCAGAAGTATCACCAAGTCACATAGAGATCACATGGGCCATGGCTCACACAGCACCACATGCACCTTACCTCAAAGGTCCTTGCTCAAACTTTGCCATCCATGGTTCTTGTGAAGGACCGAGATGGCGAACAGAGGGGGGGTGAATGGTCGCAAATAAATTTTCCCCCAAAATACTCTAACAAAAACCTCGACAAGATCGCTCAAAGGAAATGGTGAAAAACCCGAAAAACTAGACAACTATGTGTACCCCAAGCTCGCATGGATAAGTACCATAAAATATGTGGGGATTTTTGAGTCACAATCCTGGTTGTCTAGTGTCCAAGATAAAGAGGAATCAATCCAACTCTTGCTTTTAGAAAGAACATCAATTCAAATCACAAAAGTCACTTTCAGAAAAGCAAAAGCAGAATTTCCAGAACTTGTCCTCAATTTGAATAGGAGGTTGGTGGGTTTCTACAGCTCAAAAAATTTTGAGAATTTTTCTCCATATGAGCATAAGAGTCATGAAGAACTACACCAAATTTCTCCTCAAAAATCATTACATAAAAAACACGAAAAATCGAAGAACACAGTCAGTCAAGAACTTCGAGCAGAAAGTTTGGGGCTCGGTTTTCACCTCATAGTGTCCAAACGGTGCAACAAGTGAACTCCAAAATTTTTCTGCAAGTGGATATCAGAGTCCCGCACCTCCTCCAACAAGAATCACTTAAAAAGGATTTTTCTATATTTTTATAAAAAATCAAATACTAAATGCTGCGCAAAAGAACAAGTTCTGAACAAAGTTGGAACTTGAAAGAAAAGATGTCCTCTACTCAATCCAAGAGTGCAAAAGAGATGTAAAACCATATGAACACACTCAAAACATCCAAGATCAACAGCATTTAGAAGGAGGGGAGGCAAATCCAAATTGCGTGAAAGTAAATTGCGAGAATATAATTGCGGGAAAGTAAATGCTGAATTTAAATTGCGTAAAGTAAAGGCATAATATAAATACGCAAAAAAATTCAGAGAAGGATGGATAAAACTTTCATTTCTGGAAGGAGAGATTACAAAGCCTCACTTTCATGTGGGCAAAGCTCAAAGGAGCATAAAAAACCTCAAAACCTTCAAGGGAAGGAGGCTACCCCTCCACCCCTATTTATACTACTCTTGGGCCACCTACCACCCTTGGATGAGTCCCTCAACCCTAGAGCACTCATCTAAAGGCTAGGATTAACCCACACACACAGCCATGCAAGGGCTAACCCAAAACCCACACACATACTGGGTTTTCTTGCATGGTTTTCAAAGCATACTACCTAGACCCGCTAACCTATCAACTAGACCTCAATTCGACGGCCCTCATTGATCCACGCGGCATCTAGCTAGCATCATCTCCTTTCCTTGTCTTCTTGACTTGCCCGAACTCCGTCTCCGATCATCTTCCAGCGATCTCCCAACCGTCTGGACCTCCGACGCTCCTCGCCTAGTCCCGGTCATCCTCCGCCTCACCATGACCTAGCACCGTCGCCCTGCAACCATCAAAGACAAGGAAAAACCTTTCATATCAATGCCCACAATAATATGCAATAAACACATCCAACTCATCACTACCGCGCCCATACGGCCGGTACTGCCACTCCTGGCAGAGACAACTCAAATTGCTTCATTTTGAAAATCAATCCAAATCAAACTCAAACTTGAGCACACCTTGCTCAAATAAAGTCAAATACTCATCACAAACATAGATGGACCTCCACATGGTCCTTCAATCTCCCCCTTGATGAGTATATTGACAAACAACACAAAAGGCATAAATTTGAGTTTGAATGAGAGAAGAAGAAAGCAATTTGATTGCAAAGCCAAACTTGGTCCAGAGAGAAAGATATAAAATCATGACCAAGTTGGCAGTAAGAATTTAGAGCAAGACCATGAAAAGAGCAAGTTTTCCACAAAAGCTCTAAAAACCAATCGTAAGTGCCAAATGTGATTATGATCCATAAAAAATAGCAAAGATTTACAAAGATCATAAGAACCAACAAGCTTTCACATTTTTATCTCTTTTTTTTAATGATGCATTTTCTACATTTTCTCCCCCTTTTGGCAATATAGGCATCAAAATGGAATTTTCTCCTCTTTTATGTATGCAAGAAATGCAATCGAAAGAGCTTTGAATATTATCCAATTGATCAAAATGGAAGGATATTACACCAAGCTTGTCAATTTGAAGATGACTAAACTAAGACATGTCCAAGTGCAAATCGAGCTTAATTTTGAATATATCATTTTTAGCAAGATTTGACAAGTGCAACACTTAGCTTTAGTTTCAAAAATAGAAGAATAGCCACTCTAAGGATCAAAAGGAAAACCTAGAGTTCAACCTACTCAACACTTTGGGAATCTAGAAGAGCATACAAGGTCCTTGGGCTCATTTATCACTTAATGCAAATTTTGATTTATCATCATACAAGACATAGAGGGGTGCAAATGTTTGACATTATTTGCATTCTTTACCCACATATGTCTTTGTTTTTAATTTATTTGCATTTTCTTTTGACAACCAATTGACTCAAGCCGTATGCGACCATCTCAAGATGAACTCTTAAGAGGATGGTCTAGGTCAAACACGATGTATTCCAAGTTCATCCCAAGTGCAATGGGAAGCAATCTTGTGAATGCAAGGTGTTGAGTTGTATGTGCACAAGAAGAGTCAATTTTGTTTAATTTTCATTTTTAGCACAATGATTCATGAGCAATTGAAGGACTCTAGCATAGATCAAACTAGTTTCACCCAAGTTGCTATAGGGACTCTAGAGAACTCCAAAATTTCTCAAATTATGGCACAAACCTCTAGAGAAGAAACCTAGCAAGTAAAAGCAACAGTTTTATCAAGTTTTTCATTTAAGGCATATTTCATTTTTAAGCTTAGCAAGTTAAATGAACTTGGACATACCTAAGCTAGTGATTTTCTTCAAATGATGTAGCATAGTGTATAGCATGAAGAGGAAATCAATTGCATAATAGACAAAGTTCATAAAACAGAAAATGCAGTCTAAATGCAATGCATGAACAGATTCCCAAACTCCCCCTCAACAAATGAATCAATTTTAAGCTCAAATCTGGTTAAAGTTGAGTTATTATCAAGATTAGGCATAAAGAAAACCCGAATGAACTCAATAACAACCAGAAAAATAGAATGAGGAGAAGAAGTCGAGAAACTGCAAAACTGGATGGCTATTGAGCATAGATAAGATAGAAGAGACTCACTACGGCTCAGACTCGCTCTTATCTTCCCAGTGGTGACATAGGAAGTCGACTCTATCCCAACTAAGGAGTGCACACAGACCCTGTCTACCCAGGAGGCCCAATACCTGCTAGACTTATAAGACAGTGAGGGAACTCAACCTAGAGAGAAGAGAGAACAACTAATCACGCATGATAGCAACCTAAAGCACAAGATAAGAGGTCCATGTAAGGCATGCCAGAAGTCTAAGTGAGTGAACTCAACTCAAGAAAACAAGCCCAAAGTCACCCAGAAGAAACAAAAAGAAAAGCTGGAAGAAAACATATAATACATAATATACAAACTAGCTCCCCCTCACGAAAGGCCGTAAGGGCTCACGGCTCCAAGCTCACTCCTCAAGGCAACAAATCTGGAGCTATCCAAAGGCTTGGTGAAGAAATCGGCTAACTGAAGGTCACTCTCTACGAACTGAAGCGCGATATCTCCCTTCTCCACATGGTCTCTAAGGAAGTGATATCTAATATCAATGTGCTTGGTCCGGGAATGTTGCATTAGGTTTTTAGCAATGCAAATAGCTGAAGTGTTATCACAGAAGAGTGGCACACTCTCTATCTCTAACCCATAGTCCCGTAAGGTCGATCTCATCCAGAGCACCTGGCTACAGCAACTGGCTGCAGCAACATACTCGGCCTCAGTGGTGGACTGTGCAACCCCAGACTGCTTCCTAGATGACCAAGAAACAAGAGAAGCGCCAATGAATTGGCAAGTGCCGTGTGTTCTTCCTATCTATCCTCTGACCAAAGAAAGTCGGCATCGGAAAAGGCTCTAAGAGATAGACAAGAAGAAGAAGAGTACCAAATAACATAATCAGTGGTAGCACGAAGGTACCTGAAGATGCGCTTGACCGCCTGGCGGTGAGAGGCGCGAGGAGAAGCTTGAAATCGAGCGCACAGACACACAACAAAATATATGTCCGGCCTCGAAGCAGTGAGGTACAAGAGGGAGTTGATCATGCTCCGAAACTCCTTTTGATTAGCAGGCTCACCATCCTCATCGGGCTCGAGGACAGCAGTGGTGGACATAGGAGTCATCACCGGCTTCCCATCAGACATATCAAAGCGCCTCAGAAGGTCACGGGTATACTTGCCTTGATGCAAGAAAGTACCCTCCCGAGTCTGCTTGATTTGGAAGCCAAGAAAGTAGCTCAACTCGCCCATCATACTCATCTCAAACTCTGTGCTCATCACCTCAGAAAACTGAGACACAAGCGAATGAGACGAGCCTCCAAAAATGATATCATCCACATAAATCTGGACGAGAAGAAAATGCGACTCATGGTGTCTGATGAACAGAGAAGAAACTGGACAAACCTGATTTTGAGCGAGTGACTCGCTCAAATAGATCGCCGATGATCTGATCAGGTGGATGAGAACGTTGAATATGACGGGGAGGTCCAGAAGCAGAAGTGGCCTCTACCTCATGCACAGAAGAGGCAGGAGCTGAGCCACTAGCTGAATGAGAGTCAGAAGGCAAGGACTGGCCTTCCTGAGGTGCAGAAATGGAAACAGGAGGCACCTTAGGTGTAGAGGGGGCTGGATTAGGTGGAACACCATCATCTCCATCATCCTCATCCTCTACAAAGATGGTCTCGGAGGAAGAAGAAGAGCATGAAATATCGGGTCTAGCTCCTGGGCTAGCCTCATCAAAGGTCACTTCACAGGTCTCTATTATCCTATATGCATCGCAACTCCAGACCCTATAGCTACGAGAAGAAATCGAATAACCCAGAAAGATACCATCAGAAGAACGAGACTCAAACTTATCCAGGTTACCAGACTTCAAAATAAAACTCTTGCAACCAAACACATGAAAATGAGAAACACTGGGCTTTCGCCCATACCTCAACTCGTAAGAAGTGCGGTGCAAATGTGCTCTCAAGAATACACAATTAGAAACATGGCAAGCAGTAGCTATAGCCTCAGCCCAAAACTTCCTAGGAGTACTGTACTCGTCTAGCATCGTCCTGACCATTTCTACCAGGGTCTTGTTCTTCCTTTCCATTACGCCATTTTGTTGAGGGACGTAGGGAGAGGAGAATTGATGCTCCAAACCAGACTCCACACAGAAACTCTCAAAATAGGAGTTCTTGAAGACTGGACTCGAGTGTCTCTCTGACGTTTAACCCTAACAAGATCAGTAGCAACTCTAGTAGATGATCTAGGAGCTGAAACTGGGTTGACCTGCCGTGGTGCAAAAGCCGAACCACCCGGTGAAGCTGCCTAAAACTCCTACCGAAAAACACCTCACGCCACGATATCTACCTCGATGAGAAAAGCGAGGAATATTAAGAGGACAATGGAAGATCGACTACTGAACAGCTCCGGGACTAAAACTCAAAGAACTAGCATGAAAACCGAGTCCCGACGCCCAAAAACAAGCGACTCTCTAACTTTGTCTAGAAGCGGTGTGTGTCTTAGGAGCACTCAAAGTCCGGGATGACCACGAATACCCCTAAGAGCGACAACACGCTCACGCCGAGTGATCTTGGCGCGCTGAAGGTAAATCTACTAGGTGACCATCCTTCTTACGGAAGGTGCATATGTACTTCGCCTTGCTAGAGGCAAAAGCAATAGGAGTAACACCCTTCAGTCGAAGTCCTATGGACAACCCAAAGAGACCTAAACATGGTGGTGCTCACTGGGGAGCAACCACAATCTCACCACTCTTGGAGCCGCGCACAATGGTGGGAGGATGCGCCCGAGCGTGCTCCAAGGGATCAAATCCTAGACCTTGATTGAATCTACTAATCTTGGATTGGTCTAGACTAAGATTGAGCTTCTTCTTGCCTCCAACAAACTTCTCGAGAGTGCTCATAAGATACTGGCAATCTCGAAAGAAAGAAGCACAAGAAAAACAGGGGGAAGGAGAGGAAGAAGAAGAACCAGAAAGAGAAAGAGAAGATCTCTCAGCACGTGCTTTTTGTTCCCCTAGTACGGCTGCCTCAATCTTGAGGGCCTCACATGAAACGCAAGGAGCATCTCTAATCCTAAGGGTTTGGTCTTTTAACTTCTTCCTAAGCTCGACATGGATTTGATCCACATCATCCTTAACCCCAACACACAGCAGGCAACCAGTTTTTGAATTAACTAGTAAGTCCTTAGAAAGTTGATCACACTTGACATTCAAAGCATCATTGTCAAGTTTTAGTTGCCTCTGACCCTCACATGAGTCGACCGGGTTCTTAGAAGCATGCAATTCAAGTTCATCATTTCTAGCAGAAAGCTTTCTAAGGTGTTCGCTCATGGCATCAATTTCGGCAAGCAATTTAGGGCAATTAGCACAAGAAGGAGTAGAGTGAGCATGAAGAAAACTAGCATCTAGTGGAATAGCATCAACAGAATTATCGCTAGCATTCTTCAACTTAAGACTATCTAATTCAGTCAACACACTATCATGCATAGTCCTTAAGTTCTCCAACTCCACAAGAATAGCATCATACAAAGAGCAATCATCAGTGACTCGGCAGGAAGAAGATCTAAGAGAAGCTAACTCCCGAGTCAAGGTACCTACTTCCTTCTCAAGCTTCGTACACCTAGCTCTAGCTCTAGCATGAAATTTTCCTAGTTTACAGAAAGCTTCATTGAGCTGGTCATAGGAGGGTACCTCGTCCGAGTGACTGTAGAGCTCGGAGTCGCTGATGCCATTGGCGTCGGCCATGAAGCACATGCCGGAGAAGTCATCGCCGCCCTTCTTCTCTTGCGGTTCATCCTCGCCCTCATCGCTCCATGTCTCCGTGTCGGAGAGGTTGATGTCGTCAAGCGCGGCGAGGACGCGGTGGAAGAGCTTCTTGTTCTTGGAGAAGTTGCAGTACTTCTTCTCACGCATCGGCTCACGAACTGGAGGCTTCTTGTTGCGGTTCTTGTCGATGTAGTCATTCTTTGCCGAACCGCCAGCATCGTTCTTAGCCTTCTCCAGTTTGGGGCAGTTTGCTCAAATGTGGTTGGGGCCACCACACTCGAAACAGATGATCATCCCACCTCTCTTCCTCTCTCTCACTCTCTTGTATGCATATGAAAATTTGCGAGCAAGAAGAGCAAGCTCATTTTTTGAAAATTTTTCCGGTTGGTCATCGCTTAGCTCGCAAAGGGCGAAGAGAGAGAAACCAACAGAAGAATCAGAAAGAAAGGATCCAATGGGATCGGTGACCAAAGCCATTGATTGAGACTTCGTCTTCCGCGAGACGACGTCGATCTCATGAGTCTTGAGGCGAGAATAAAGCCCGTCAAGAGTCAAGGTCGACAGGTCAGTGGTGTCCTTGATGGTGGTCACCTTCATCTCCCAAACGCGCAAATCGAGTGCGGTCAAGAAATGTCGAGCATTATCCTAGTCAGGGTATATACAACCAACTGCTCGAAGATCGCTCAAGATCTTGGTAAAACGACCGAAGCACTCATCAAGACTCTCATCAGTGTGTTGTTCAAACTTGTTGAACTCACGCTTGAACTGGTCCTGCCTCACGGTCTTGATTTGAGTAGTGCCCTCATGGTAAGCATCGAGGGTCACCCAAATATCGTGAGCGGAACGAAGGTGAGAAATCCTATCATACTCACTGCGGCTAATACCCTGTATGAGGATGTTCCTTGCCTTAGCGTTCACCTCAACGTCAGCCATATTTCCGGCCGTGACGTTTTCATCAGCAGGAACCTCATACGGAGTTTCACCTTCGCCATATCGAAAGCCACAGGCGTGATGTATGACTCCATCCGCGATTTCCAAAACGAAAAATCAACTCCAGCAAAAATAGGAGGCTTGGTGGAATACTTGTCCATCGCCATGGCTCTTGAGACCGGTCAAGATCTATGGAAGAGCAAAACTTGCTCTGATACCAATTGAAAAATCGAAATGGCGATCAGAGGGGGGGTGAATGATTCCAAATAAAATTTCCCCCACTCAAAGTACTCCAAACACTCTTGCAATAAAAATCTAAAGCACCCAAATATTTTCGTTCAAATTGGTGCTTCTCCTATTCGCACACCCTCCAAAACCCAGAATAATTAGATAACTATGTGTACCCCTAGCTTGCATGGATAAGAATCATGAATCATATGAGGGGTTTTTTTGAATCACAATCCTGGTTGTCAAGTGTCCAAACAAAAGAGAAATCAATTCAAAAGACTTCTTTTCTAAAAGAGATAAAGCTAAAATACCAAAGTCTCTTTTCAGAAAAGTTAAAGCAGATTTTCAGAAATTGTCCTCAGTTGGAACAGGTGGTTGGTGAGTTTCTGTTGCTCTAAATTTTTTGGGAATTTTTTCCCTGTGAGAAGTAGAGTCATGAAACACTCCACCAAAAATCACCTCAGAAAGCTTTGTAGAATAAGAATGAAAAATCAAGCAATACTGACTGCTGCGTGAAGAACAAGTTCTGGACAGATTTGCAAATTGATAAAAAAACTTGATCTCTAGTCTATCCAAGGGTGTAAGAAAGATGTAAAACCAAACGAACATCCTTAATACATCCTAGAAGAACAGCATTTAGAAGGAGGGGAGGCAAATCCAAATTGCATAAATGTAAATTGAAAGAATGTAAGTGCTGAATTTAATTGCGGAATTTAAGTGCATAATGTAAATTGCGTAATTTAAATGTGTAATGTAAATGCACAAAGAAAACAAATGATTTGAGGAAACATTTCATTTCTGGAAGGAGAAGTTACAAAGCCTCACATTCATATGGGCAAAGCTCAAAGGAGCATAAAAAACCTCGAAACCTTCAAGGGGAGGAGGCTACCCCTCCACCCCTATTTATACTACTCTTGGGCCACCTACCACCCTTGGATGAGTCCCTCAACTCTAGAGCACTCATCTAAGGGCTAGGATTAACCCATACTCACAGCCATGCAAGGGCTAACCCAAAACCCACACACATACCGGGTTTTCTTGCACGGTTTTCAAGGCATACTACCTAGACCCGCTAACCTATCAACTAGACCTCAATCCGACGGCCCTCATTGATCCACGCGGCATCTAGCTAGCATAATCTCCTTTCCTTGTCTTCTTGACTTGCCCGGACTCCGTCTCCGATCATCTTCTGGCGATCTCCCAACCGTCTGGACCTCCGACCTTCCTCGCCTAGTCCCGGTCATCCTCAGCCTCACCATGACCTAGCACCGTCGCCTTGCAACCATCAAAGGCAAGGAAAAACCTTTCATAGCAATGCCCACAATGATATGCAATAAACCCATCCAACTCATCACTACCGCGCCCATACGGCCAGATCGCCACTCTGGCGAGACAACTCAAATTGCTTCATTTTGAAAATCAATCAAAATCAAACTCAAACTTGAGCACACCTTGCTCAAATAAAGTCAAATACTCATCACAAACATGGATGGACCTCCACATGGTCCTTCATCTTGTCCATCTTGCACCTTGCTTGAGTCCAAGCATTTCACCCAGCATCCATGACCATTTTGGACCTTGGTTCTTCTAACCAAGTCCTGATCCTCCTCACCGTTAACCATTGCTAATTTCAAGCAACATGCACAATAATAGACCAATAAACCATTTCTGAGCACAAGTTCTTCACAACTTGACCCAAATGAGTCTAAATATGGATCATGCAATCTATATGCATCGATACCAAGCTCATAGATTCAAGATTCAATAAGCCCGAAGCAACACATCCTGGGAACTGTATACCAATCTGATCATGGCCACAATGCTGATCAGATTGTCGGCGATCTGACCTCCAACCAAGGCCCATCAAACCGCTTGGAATCCTTAGCTCAAACCGCAGCCGGTCTAACCGCCATTGATTAGCCAGTTAGACCGCCTTGCCCGGTCTGATTGCATAACTACACATGAAAAAAAAACATATATGGACTTTTCAGTTAAACTCTATCTAGTTTCAGCTCTGGTTCCTATTTTCAATAGAACCTAGTACAAACACATCCCCAAACAAACCTACACAAGTGTTTGGTGTCAAATTCCCGAAAGCCATAGGGCTAGTCTGACCGCTTGCCCCATAGCTGGCAGACTGCCCCTATGCTATTTCAGCATAGGTACAGGGGCCAGTTGACCAGCCTTGCAAGGCCAGTTATACCGCCTCTGCTAGCAATCTAACTGGCGATCGCCTCTTCTAGCAATCTAACTAGCCCTATAAATCGGCTAGACCATCTAAGCATTGACTATGAAATGCCCAGAAACACCACTGGGTACACGATCTGTGTCGTGTGCCGCCATAGAGCCACTCGCACATATAGCCCATGCAACGAGGGTTGATAATCTAATACCATCTATAACACTCTACAGCTCAAAATTTGCTAACAACCTAGCCCACCCATAGGGCAGACACACACATATAACACCTCACTTCACAAAAGGGTTAATCCGAAAGTAGATTAGTGGAACTTAATGTAACCTAGGTAGAGCCGCACCCTACGCCGCTCCAGGCGAATTTTAGTTCAGGGCTGGATAAAAATTTCTAGAACAACAAGGACTGTTTTGTAAAAGGGTGTCGTCCAGGTCTAGATGCATTTTTTGGAACCGCAAGGATTTTTTTGCAAAAGGGCTCGGTCAAGAGCTAGACGCAAATTTGTGGAACTATGACATTTTTTTGCAAAACAGCTCATAGGAGGACTAAAACATAATTTCGGAATTCGCGGAGTCTTTTTTAAAAAAACACTGACATAGCGGCTCCCCTGCACGTCGATTCCACTAGCTTTAATAGAGTAGATATTGACAACATGGTATTAAAGGACGAGGTCACGTATATATAGGATGCAGGCTGACCATGAAGGGCAGGGTTAATAAAACCGTTTCGTGACCGAATTTCGACCCCCCGGTGGTAGCAAAAACCACGAAAACCCGTTCGAAAACCGTTGAAAATCGAATAGTATAGAAATTCAAACCATTTTGAAATCTAGTCAAACCGATGAGCGAATTTTGTGGTAACTGAACGAAAACCGCTCGAAAATGCACGAAAACCGAGCAGTTTTTTTGGTGAAAACTGCAAAAAAAAACCGAAGATAGTTGAAAAATGGGAAAAATATAAAAAAATGTTGTAAATTTTATAAAAATCCATTGAAGGCCAAAAAAAGGAAAAATGTAAGAAATATATAAAAAAAAGTACGTAAAAACACAAAAAAATTCCGATATGATCTCTCCTAAATACAAAAAAAAATCTACATGACCCTTGCTATATTTTAGACAATTACAAGTTGTAAATTTGGCATTTAGCAATAATATGTCAACAAATAATCTTTCATTTCAATACTACTCACATATCAATCCAACAAATGCAAAAATAGGCATTCACATAATCCCATACCAATACCATTCATAATTTCACTACCATTTGCATATCAACACCATTTTCATTTTAATACCTTTCATTTTAAGTTGTGAAGTAGGCATTGCTTCGTCGTTCTTCCATTGTCACACAAATGCCATGTTCGACCTATATGAACGGGGTTGTTAGTAAAAAATTGAGTTGCAATGAAATAAAACAAAATTTCGGCATGACCTTTGCTATATTTTAGACAATATGAAGTTGTAAAGTAGGCATTTAGCAATAATATGTGAACAAATAACCTTTCATTTCAATACCATTCACCAATCAATCCAATAAGTGCAAAAAATAGGCATTTACATATCAATACCATTCACATTTAGATACCTTTCATTTGAAGTTGTAAAGTAGGCATATTTTCATTGTCCTTCCCACACAAATGCCATGTTGGACCTGCATGGATGCTATGTTAGTAAAAAATCAAGTTGCAATAAAATAAAATATTACCTTCGGGGCTACAGGTAATATTGTTACGTGTACACTTGGTTGGCCATGTTGTATTCCATGGTGGACATCAAGGCTAATCCTCATGTAGCTAGCAACTCCGCCTTGTAATCGTGCTAGCTTTGCCCCATACATGTACTCGTCGTTTGCCATTGTTGATACAACATGGCATAAAACTCTGGGTCGTGCCACTCGTAGACCCATTGGGTGAGAGGTTGTGCATGAGCATCGGGGATGACGTAGTCATAGCTACCATATGAGCCATAGCTCCCTTGCGTCTCGGCGACACCATAGGAACTAGAGCTATCATGTGGTGTGTCCTTTCCCTTCCCTCCAGTAGTTATCCTCTATGATTGGGGAGCGCCATGGTCTCTATCCTGTGTTGCATGAGTGAATTGCTACTCCCCTGTAAATTCGACTGTACGCTGCTCTTTTGATTGGTGTGTGGGAGGTATGGAGGCATAGCCACCAGACTCACCGCCATCGGTGTCCGTCTTGGAGTTGCTATCATTGGAATCTTGGTATGGCTGGCTCCGACAGTCCTCGCTCTCAGTGGAGTCATCACTCCCTACATAATGCAGCTCATCTGTGGAATGCTTTCCCTTTCTTTTGAAGGATGCTCTCCTTTTTCCTGCATCCTGACTCAGCACTGATTTGTACTTTCTCTTCCCTGTATGAGTGTCCCCGACTGTCCTCTCTGCCCATTCAGGGATGCTTGCAGCCTCAGTGTCAATCCTTAACACAGCAGGGTGAATCGGGTCTGTCACAAGCTGTGATAAGAGAGGGGTGTCACTCATTGTATCCTCTAGCCCCTCTGGAGGAGCCATTACCACCACCGTGCTCATACCTGCCACCTGCCCGGCTTCTAAATTCTGCCTTCGCCCTGGAGGCAGCCATGGTATACTGGAGTTGATCGTCCTCATCAGTATCACCCATGTACTATGAATATACGCTTTGCCTCGTCGAGAAATCTCCAATTGCTCCTTCTTTACTCATCCTCTCCTCTCTCTTATCCTTTTTCTTATCCTTTTTCTTATCCCTCGTCCTATCTAGGTCACGCTGAAAGTACTCACGAACTTCTATATGAACTTTACTACAATTGACGACACTCGTACTGCGCCATGCCAAGTGCTAATTCAGTCGGGTTACACCGCCTCCTTTCTTCTCTTTGAGACAGTGCTTGCATCGAAATCTAGCACCTAACTTCTTACTGTGCTCCCACACCATATCGACATGGTCTGCCATCTGCTAATAGAATACAATAAAAGTAAACATACATACAAATTCCCTACTTCAGCAAATAGTACCATTTACAGGTGTCGTCCATTACTACTAAATATACTTCAACAAATATTGCTACTAAATATAATTGAACAAATATTGGTACTACATATACTTCAACAAATATTGGTACTAAATATAATTGAACAAATATTGCTACTACATATACTTCAACAAATATTGCTACTTGACATAATTGAATAGATCTTGCTACTTCACATACATCAACAGATATTGCTACTTGACATACTTGAACAATTATTGCTACTAAATATAATTGAAAAATTGTTGCTACTAAAATATGTTGAAGTAAATATTGCTACTTAACATACTCGAACTAATATTGGTACTACAAATTGGTGAACAAACAAATAGTGAGCATTTCATCGTCAACACAGTGAGCATTTCATCATGAAGTAAATATTGCTACTACAAATTGCACATACATGCATCAACAACATTCATGCATAAACTACCGAGCGTTTTACATAAAAACTGAGCAGAAATCGAAGGAAACCGAGAGAAAACCGATCTGAAATCGCGATTTTCGTTCGCGTTGTCGAATTTCACTGGCTACTTGGTAAACCGCTAAAACGCAAAACCGAGCGAAAATAGCTCGTTGGACGACGCGCGACGGCAGGATCTGGGCGGCGACGACGTGGTCGGTAGAAGCATCGAATGGGGGAAAGGTGGAGCGCAATTAGTTTTCTGGTCCGAGCATCCTCTCTTGGTCGGCATGTCATGCCTCTTTGGTGGGCCGGCCGGCCCATAGGCGGCTTAGCCTATGGGCTGAAAGCCCACATGCCACTATTTCCTTTTATTTGTTTTTGCTTTTTATATTTTCAACAATTTAAATAGCTCAAAAACGTCTTCAAACTTAATTTTTTCAAAAAAAAAATTACATCAGAAGTCATAGAGCAATTAATACTAATTTTAATAATTTTTTGGATAAATTTTTCTAAAATTTTTGAATTTGAATTGAACTCAACCGGTAAAACGACCTGTTTACCTTCTCGAGCCTGCGGGGTACCTCGAAAACCACTGTTCGACCGGTTTACTGCGGTTTTGTAAACGGTGACGAAGGGTCCAGAAGGCGGGCTGTTCTTCGGGACGAAACAAATGTAGAGGCGGGGCACCCGGTATATGTTCAACGAAATGCCCCAGAGCGGTCGGACCGCATGTCGGTTGTTCGACGAAATGCCTCCGCAGAACTGCCTCGCTGACGTTCGATGGAATCCTGGAGCTTGGTCGTTAATCACAGGCGAGTCCATGGCCATGGGTCGCGCATGGATGGGGTTCAGCGCTATGCCTGGCGTACACGCTCGGATTCCAGGTATGTTTCCGGTTAGTGTTTACTTTTGTCTATTGTTTTATCAGAATTGCTAAGAGCTGGAC
The DNA here is from genome assembly GCA_036346275.1 of Otatea glauca. NCBI lineage: Eukaryota > Viridiplantae > Streptophyta > Magnoliopsida > Poales > Poaceae > Otatea > Otatea glauca. Next base: position 30,867,579 of record CM070716.1, on the reverse strand, counting down.
GTCCAGAAAAAACTGCAACATTTTTTCTCTACGTATAAAACATTTTTTTTCTACGCGTGAAACATTTTCCTTCGATAACAATAGAAATGTGCACGCAAAAAAAATTGCAGACGTTGGAAAAAAAATATTGCACCGAGCGTCCGACGAAACATACTGGAATCGAACGTCCGACTCCTAGCAATCACCTTGTTTTATATGTGTTGTATTGCCCATCTTGACGTTGCTTGAATATGGGCATTTTGGGTGTGGTGTGCACAAGCTGGACTTCATATTTAAATAGTTACGAAATTGCAGATACTCCAACAAACTAAGCCTTGTTTAGGGGTTTAAAGCCAGCTTCAGTTTCTAAAAAGCTAACAAGTCCCCCTCCCCCAAACAGTTTAGCTTTCAAGCTGCTTTTGACATAAGTCAAAAGTCACATACATCTAGAAAAGCCAAAAGCTGAAAAGCTAGATTGAACCTTATTTTGCAGCTTATTAGCTATTTATTAAACGGTATGTTATAAAAAGCTACAGCCACTTTTTAACTCAAAAAGTCAAAAAACATCTTTTTAGAAAAGCTACAGCTCTCCAAACAAGTCCTAGAACTATCGATAGTTTGTTAGTTCTTAATTATCACTTGTTGCGGGGGGGTGGGGGGAGGGGGGTTGGGGTGGGAAGAGCAGACTTAGGATTATATAATGGTTCAACTAGCACGTAGTGATAATCTATTTGCGTAATGATGAAACTAACCACTCTTTGTCCCTCTAATACGCAACAATGCAAATTGGATTTCTCAGGTATATGTAAAAGTACTGGAACTGGAAGTCAACCACTGCAAACAATTATGGTACTTAAAAAAGGTATAAATGAGCAAGTGCATGGGAAAACTAATAAAATACTCTAATAGAGAAACAATCATTTGTGGAAAAGATTTGTCTAGTCGTAAACTATGTAGAAGAACAAGCTGGACAGAGGCACAGAGCAGTTATTTTATGATAGATGTTCAACGAAGAATTGGACAATTGGTTCTTGTCTGACCAATTCTGTTCTAAGGCATGACTGCACAAATTATTGCAAGGCAATACAGTCCGGTTTAGAGGATATTTAGATAGGGCTTCATATCTTATTATCATTTATTGCAAAGATTTAAAAGTTCCATTAGTTTATATCATTTGAAACTGAACTGCAGATTCCCTTTAATAAAAAAGAAGAAGAGAAAACCGGCCAGCAGATTAGAGGTTAGAACTTAGAACTAATCATTGTAGATAGCGACTGAACCTTTAGATTTCTCATCATGGTGAATTACATCGTGATTATTGGCTTATCACATATGACGACGTTCTTGACTCTAAGATAAGGCCTAACTGCAAATGAACAAGATCAAAGCCAGATCGGATCAATTAAAAGAAGGGTACAAAGATTAGACTAAGTCTACACTTTCACTTAATGAACAAACATAATATGTCTGCAGACTATAAAGCGAAAGCATTTCAGAAAGTAACCTATGTCCTTAGAAGCTGCCTTCTGTGATTCTAATGGATTTGTTCGGTTCAAATGACTGCCAGATATTAATTTCCTTCTTCAAAAATCCATCGTTTGATATTTGTGCGATTTGTCTTTTCTAATGGAATAGGTGAGCTCAATTGAGTGCCAGATCTGTCATTTGATACGTGTTGTCAATCAAGCAGTAGGCGCCCGGGGGGGTGGACTGAACGAAAAAAATAAGCACAAAATTATATACACTCCTACTGTCGATTTGAAGACATAAGCGACAATCTTCATGTAGAAGTTTTGCTTGGCATCTCTGTGATCATGTCCATGGAGTTGGCAGCGGCTGTCAACAATGATGTGGGAGTCGCTGGCCCCAGGCCCCCAACTGACTCCTCCGAACTACAGGTTGAAATCTCACTTCTGGTATTGACCATGTAACCAGTAATGCTGCTAACGAACAGAATGCTAGCAATTGCCTCCGAATGCCAATAAGGGACAAGTAGTGTCTAAGAGACCAATGAAGAAGCTCAAAGCTCAACACGTCAGATTGACATTATCAAAATTTTGCTATTTGACCATCTATCAATAGTTTTGATGCAATGGCAGGCAATGCAGAAAGAAGATAGTATTATATATATATATATATATATATATATATATATATATATATATATATATATATATATATATATATATATAGGAAAATGATTCCATACTCCTGAGTGTATGTACTCCCACCTCCAGTATACCGTTTAAATGATGTTGTTATACCTCTTTATCCTTTTGAGTATACTCTAATACTGATTATAAGGTACTCCAAAGTGAGTTCCACGAAAAATTTCATCAAAACCCACCCTTTATAGCATAATTTGTTTATATATTCCTTTTACATATGGAAAATGGTATGTAGCAAAAAAACAAAATGTTCTGGTGAAATTTTTTCAATCTTGTCGCATTGGAGTATCTTAGAATTATTATTAGAGTATACCAAAAGTGATAAAGGAGTATAAAGCGTTCATTTAAGTGGTATATTAGATGTGGGAGTATGTACTCCCGGGAGTACGAAAAAGTATATAGGAAGTCGAAATGGGGCACCATGGTGCCCGGGCACCATGATTTCAAATGCGTGAATTCAAGTCATATTCGAGTATATTTTTCAAAATTTTCAGTTTTAGGGCATATACCTTTGAAAAAGCATACTATATTTTTCAAATGCGTGAATTCAAACCATATTCGAGTATATTTTTCAAAATTTTTAGTTTTAGGGCATATACCCATCTATAACAATTCAAATGAAACAAAAAAGCATACTATATATATATATATATATATATATAACTCGTAATAATTCATATACATGTCTGTATATAATACCATCTGGAGAATACGTGTGAAAAAACAACTCAATATCTTAATACACACGCAGGGCTCACAGTTTAACTAAATTGAAAATTAGAGAGAGAATCACTTCACATCTAAGCATCACTGGGGGATGGTTGATACAGAATTTCCTTTGTGACATCGGCCTTTCTTGCGGAAGAATGACACCGCTGCGTAGGCTGCAATATATGCCAGTACAGGGACGACCAGAGCGATGACATTCCTGGACGTCTCCCACTCCCTGGTACTGCCTGCTGCGTAGGCCCCCAGGAGGCCGAGCATGTCCAGCAAAATGGCCGTATGCATTGGCCAGAGCGGCAGCTCGTGGTTGTGCAGCATCCGCGGAAGAAGCAAGACGATGACGACGATAGAAGCCATGAAGGAAGTGGAGTTGCTATAGAAGAAAGCATGGTACCGGCGTTTGTCGATGTCGTGGAGGATTGAGTTGCCAGCAGAGTGCCCGTCGCTGTTGTCCTGCCACAGGCCACCTGGTGGTTTCAGGCCAGTCTGATATGTAACGCTCGCAGCCAGGATTCCTAGCAGCATCAAGTACTCGCGCAGGTCCTTGCCTGTGTCGTGGGCTCCTCGTTCTGAGGATGCATTGCTGCTGCCAGCTCCTTCCCCCGAGGACCCGTTTGGTCTGCCATGGGCTCCTGGTTCCAAGGATGCGTTGCTGCCATTTCCTGTCTCGGGGGCTCCTGGTTCAGAGGCCTTCTTTTTCCGGTTGCGAATCCAGAAAATGACCACCTGCAAGGTTACAAAGGCGAAGATTGCAGCAACCAACGTTAACACATAGATGGAGGTCCGCAGATGCCGGGAGCTTCCAGCAGCGTAGGCACCCATGAGGCCAAACATGCCCGCCACCATGCACACGTAGAGTGCATAGCATCGTATGCCTGGTCTGTACAGATTTGGGTTCACAAGGAGGACAATCAGAGCTACGGACGCCATGAAGCTCGTGCCGTTGCAGTAGAAGAATGCCTTGTAACGGTGAGGGTAGTTGTCCAGGAGAACCGGGAAGCCCGCATGGTGCCCAAGTGTGTCATCCGCTGACCAGAAGCCGCCTGGCGGGGTCAACCCAGCTTGGTACGTGAGTGTTGCAGCCAAGATTGCAAGGAGCAGCAACACCTCACGCCTATCATCCAACTCATCAGCGTCTTGGTGGTTGTCCCCGTGGTCTAGTGTGAAGAAGACGATGTGAATCACCACATAGACAAGGACAGCGCCGGCCAAGGCGACAACATATATGGAGGTGCCTACATCCCTGCAACTCCCTGCGGCATATGCACCTATGAGGCCGAACAGATCCAATAACATGGCTGCCTCCAGAGTATGGCGCTTAAGTAGGAATCTACTCTGGACCATTATGATGACAACTAAGGATGCCACGAAAGCCGCTGAGTTGCTGTAGAAGAACACCCTGTACCGCGTAGGATGTGTTGCGAGGAGCACCGGGTCGCCGCCCTTGTGCCCATCCCGGTCGTCTGGCCAGAGGCCGCCCGGTGGATCTAGTCCAGCTTGGTAAGTGATGCTCGCGACAAGAGTAGCAAGCAGCATTACAAGATCGCGAGCCTTCTCCAGTGCTTCCTTGCGTTTTGTGTCCCTGGTAATTAATTGTACAGATATACAGATCAGTTAAACAGGTGGTATCTTGGTTGGATTAGACTCTGATTTTATGGATATTGTGCATGTTAAAATAAAAGACTTTTCTGTGCAACGTTTGATTAAGAATAAGCAAAATGAGTTTACATGGAGACTTGTTGTTTATGGGTCCCCTTATGAGGAGGGAAACAGACTTTTATCTCCGAACTTCATGAAATTTTTATTGAGGATGAATATACTCCTATTATTTTAGGAGGTTATTTTAATTTGGTTAGAACCCAAGCAGACAAAAGTAATGGTAGAATTTATCATAAATGGTGTGATAAATTTAATGAATGGATTGATATATGGGGGCTTATGGAAATGCAGTTACTTGGGCTAATAATCAAGACAATCATACCCCTATTCCGTGGGATTCAGGGGATGGCACTCCTTATAGAAAAACTAGTTATAAATTTGAGAAGTGGCAGCTTCTCAACGAAGATTTTAATAGTATTGCTCATAAAGCTTGGAACATGCCTGTTGGGGGGGGGGGGGGGGATGCTCTTGATAAATGGCAATGTAAGGTTAGGAATTTTAGAAGAGTTACTAGAGGCGGGAGTATTAATGTTGATTCTGAATCTAAGAGAAGGAAGAAGTTATTATTAGAGGAATTTGATGAGATTGATATATTATCTGAATCTAGAACTCTCTCTAATGTCGAGAAGAATAGATTGTTGATCATTAAAAAAGAGTTGGAGAGTTTTTGGGCCATCGAAGAAACTAAAGCCAGACAAAGGGCTAAGGACAAGAATGTGAAAGAGGGTGATAGAAATACTCGTTACTTTCATGTTGTTGCTAATCAAAGAAGAAGAAAGGATGTTATTTCTGTTTTAGATAGGCCTGACGGGCCGACTCATGATATTGATTATATGCTTAAGATTGCATGTGATTACTATAAATCTCTATTTGGTTTTGAAGCTAAACTTAATATTAATCTAGGGGAACAATTTTTTAGGTGGGAAGATATGGTTTCTGATGAGGAGAATAAGTTTTTAGAAGCTCCTTTTAATGAAGAGGAAGTCAAGAGAGCTGTTTTTTATTCCTATTCTGATGGGGCTTCTGGCCCTGATGGTCTCCCTATTATGTTTTATCAAAAGTTTTGGGTTCTGGTTAAAGACGATTTAATGGATCTGTTTAGGGATTTGGAAAGAAATGATCTTGACGTATTCAGACTTAATTTTTCTATGATATCGCTGGTTCCCAAGAAAATAATGCTAGGAATATTAAGAATTTTAGGCCCATTAGCTTGTTAAATTGTAGTTACAAAATCATTACTAAGGTTCTAACTAATAGGATCAGTCCTATTTTTAGTAGAATCATTTCTCATAATCAAACTGCCTTTATAAAAAATAGATATATCTTAGAAAGTGTGGTAACTGCCCATGAGATTATTCACAAAGTTCACCAGAGCAAGGGAGTTGGCCTGGTGATCAAGCTTGATTATGAGAAAGCTTATGATAAGATTAATTGGAGTTTCTTGCTTGATATTCTAGCTAAAAGGGGTTTTGGGAATAAATGGAGCTTGTGGGTTTATACCGTGTTACAAAAAGGCTCTGTGGGGGTCAAAATCAATAATGTGGAAAGTAAACTCTTTCAAACTGGCAAAGGTTTGAGGCAAGGAGATCCTTTATCTCCTATCCTATTTAATTTGGTGGCTGATGTTTTTACTAGACTTGTCCAAAAAGCTGCTTCCAATGGCCTGTTAAGGGTTTGTGTGATGATTTCTGTCCTAGGGGTATTATAAGTTTGCAATATGCTGATGATACCCTTCTGTTTCTTGAGAAAAATGAGAGGTCTACTGTTCATTTAAAATGGTTTTTAACCTATTTTGAACAAATGTTTGGTATGAAAATAAACTTCCATAAGAGTGAGAGAATTCCTATTGGTTGTGAAAGGAGTGAGACTGAAAGATATGCTAACATATTTTGTTGTAGAATAGGGTCTTTCCCCGTTAAGTATCTAGGTATCCCTTTGCATTATGATAAGATTAAAAGGGAGGATTTTCAGCCTTTAATTGATAAGATCTTGAAAAGAATTGCAGGTTGGAGGGGAAAGTTACTTTCCTAAAGTGGTCGGTTAGTACTTATCAAAGATTGTTTAGCTAGCATCCCTCTGTATCTCTTGTCGTTTTTTAAGTTCCCTAAGTGGGCCCTTGACCTTATTAATTCCCACATGATAAATTGCTTTTGGAATGATTATGAATGTCACGGTAAACTTCACTTGGCTAATTGTCATTTGATCTGCATGGAGAAAGCTTATGGTGGGCTTGGGGTGCCTAATCTTAGGGACCTTAATTTGTGACTCCTATCTTCTTGGATTAAAAGGTTTTGTGCCAATGAGAACAAACAATGGAAAATTTTGATTAAGTCTAAGTATAAAATCAAGAATCCTAACATTCTAGCCTCTAATCAGGAGCATACTTTTATTTTTTGGGAAGGGATCATGTAGGCTATGCAAGCTACTAAATTTGGTTATAAGTGGATTGAGGGCAATGGGTCAAAGATTAGATTTTGGAAAGATATCTGGTTTGGATCTTCATGTTTGGCTATTCAATTTTGGGATTTGTATGTTTTAGTTAACGAAAAAGGTCGTACCATTGCTAAGATTTGGGATGGTTCCAATATTAGATGTACTTTTAGAAGAACTTTTTCGTTAAATATGATGATTAGGTGGTTTGAGTTAGTGGAGGTGGTCAATAGCATTAGGTTTACTGAGGATGATGATGCTCTTGTTTGGTAATATAACAGTAATGGTGTTTACTCTATCAAATCTCTTTTATATCATTATTTATTTTAGAGGTGTGATCCCTGTTTTTATTTCTGCCGTCTGGAGGTTAATTGTCCCCCCAAGATTCATCTTTTTCTTTGGCTGTTATCCTATAACAAGGTTATGACTAGACATAATTTGTTGAGAAGGGGAACTAATAGAGGAGTTGTTTGTAGTTTTTGTGATGAGAATGAATCTGTCAACCATCTCTTCTTTGAATGTGTTGTAGCCAAGACTGTTTCGAGTATGGTTGCAGATTTTTTTTTTGATTTAAATATTGGACATAACTACGATTATGTGGCTCGTTTTTGGCTGGGTAACTCTAAAAAGAGAGGTGCTTCAATGTTTTTCTTTTTTACAGTTGCACAAATATTAAAACATGAATGAAGGGTAGATGAAGATTACTTACCCCTTCGCTTGCTTCAAGATTTGTGCAACTTGTATTAGAAGGGAAAGCATTGAAGCACTGCTCAAAAAGAGATGTCTTGAATACTGTTTGTGCTGCTATTCTTTGGAGCTTGTGGAATAGTAGGGATAACATGTTCTTTCGATTTCAGCGCTGGTCAAATATAAAAACAGTTTGAAGAAGGATATCTGTCTCGCTGAGAGATTGGCGTCCTTTGTACAAGGAGGAAATGATGATCACGATGGAGCAGTTTTGCTTAAATCTGGAGGAGAAAGTCCAAGCTCCTTTGCCCCTAGAGTTAGGAGTAACATGACTGGGGAGATTGATATGGGAGTTGAAGTTCAAAAGGATGGTGGCATTCCAGTCGAGTTGAAGTCTCTCTCAGTTTTCTTCGATGCTTAAGTTAATGGAGAGTAGTTTTGTTGTTTTTCTGTGGAGGAACTTTATCTAGGATGTTGGCTGTCAGTCTCCATGTTTAGTATGTGCTGAGGATGTACTTAAACTGTTTTGTCCAATTTTAATATATGGAACTGGGTCCTTTAGATCTAAAAAACAGATCAGTTAAACATAGTTAGATTGCAAGCTAGAAAGGAGGAGTTATGCTTACATACTTGCTACCAGCCAGGTCTGGTTTAGTGTGGCTTCCTGACCAGGCGAAGGATTTCCATATGTTTTGCAGCCATCCTGAAGCAGTAGCATATATGGTTTCGAGTACTCCAAAGTAGCGGCCATTCTTCTTACTTACGGCTTTAGTAATAGCCACTTGGAGGAAGATGTACGCAAGAACTGCGCCAATCAGACAGACGACATAGGTGGTATCGTCAACCTCCCTGCAGCTCCCAGCAGCATAGGCCCCAACAAGACCGAAGAGCGCTATGGCGATGAACCCATACAGTGAAACAAACCGTACAGAGATTGCCCTGCCTAGCTTCTTGAGCTTCTTGTCCAGGAGCAGCATGATGATGAGCAGAGATGAGACAAATGCAGTGGTGTTGCAGACGAAGAACGCCAGAAAGCGGCTGGAGTTGTGGTCCTGCAGAACCGGGTCGCTGACACGGTGGCCATCTTGGGTGTAGCCCCAGAAGCCACCCGGTGGGTTCAGCCCGGCCACATACGTGATGGTAACTGCAAAGGTCGCGAGTAGCATCAAGACCTCATGCTGTTCTTCTCGCTTGTCTTCTCCAGGATCTTCGTTTTGCTTCTCAGGATCCTTGTCTTGCTTCTTGTGTAACTTGGAAACGACATAGGCGAAGAAAGCAAGCACGATGTAGGCGAAGACGGCAGCCATTAGCACCGAGGAGTAGATGGTTGTGGATGCATCCCGGCAGCTCCCGGCAGCATAGGCCCCCATCAAGCCAAGTAAATCGAGCACCATGACCACCCGCAACACAGCTGCGCAGTGCGTGCTCTCCTCGTTCAGGACGAGGAGGAGGAGGCAGACCACGAGTGACGCGGCGAATGCAGTCGCGTTGCAGTAGTAGAACGCGAGGTATCGGCGGTGGTGGGTGTCCGGAAGGATGGGGTCACCGGCGAGGTGTCCATCCCGCGTGTCCTGCCAGACTCCCCCCGGCAGGTTGAGTCCCGCGACGTACGTCACCGTCGCAACCAGAGTGGCCAGCAGCAGAAGGTACTTCTTCAGCTGGTACTCCGTCGAACCCCCGGGCTGGTTGGACGCCTTTTGGTTGCCGGACCCCTTTTGATCTTGGGACGCTACTCTGTTGCTGGAAGCCATTTGCTCATTTGGTGGTGGAAAAGGAAGAAGACACCTTGAGGCGATGTGAAGGTGTGCTTTGTTGAGCTCATATAAAGAAATTTTACAGTTCTACCGGTGGTATGTAGTAGACAGTAGAAATTAGATCAGCCGTTAATTTGTTAAAGGTGTTTCTATTACCCTACCATCGAAGAAAGTATAAATAAATTCTAATTAATTCGATCTATTTGATCGAAATGAATTAATTACCCTACCATCGTTTCAGCTGTGCGCACATGGATCCTATGCAGAAGTCTTGGTCAGTAGAGGACTCAGTGTTCACATGCCAGGCTTCTTTTTTGGTAACTTCTTTTTTCCTACGTACAATTTAAGTTGTAATACATGTTTCATCTTATAAGAGTTTGTCTGAACAGGTGTAAAAGCGCTTTAGGCCTTATTTGGATGAGTGTTAATTTTTTAGAAGGTTTTAGGATTTAGTTCAACATTCTATTAAAATACCTCTAATCCAAACACCCTCCTAGAGCGTGTTTATTTACCATCATGTATCGCAGAACTGATGGGGATTAGTCAATACTGAATTGCCTTGTCGGGCCAATTGCAGAGTGCGGTCGTGTGAACTCGAAATTGCTTAGTCTATGTGACCCAAGAAGACTTACCTGTTTTATAACCCTTTTCTGAGACTTGAACTATGTTGAGCTCTGGGAGATGCCTGTGCCAACAACTTGCATTAGCCGTACCCAATACATAAACATCGCCTACACCCAAGTTGCAGTTAGAAATGTAGGCACGTTTATTTTCTTCTCTCTGACTTAGCGAGCTTCAATCATTCACCCCAAGTACTGTAGTTATACAATGATTACATTAAGATGACTAAGATAAGGGATTTCAATAATGATTTAGTTGCATTGCTTGAGGTCAGTGCAACATGTCATGGTGCTGACGCATGAAATATGTCATTCACCCCTGCTCCTAGGCTCTTTAAATTCGGTTGGTGGCGTAGCTACCGAAATCAATGCAGTTAACTATTATGTCTCTCCTGGGAGGCTGTTGGTGTAATGGTCAGCGCAGGCAGAGCTCTGCCATTTATTGAAGCAAGGGAGAAAAAACAGGTTCTTACAACAAGTCTAAAACAGAGTAACATTATAAGATGAGATGCCCCTGATGGACTGCACAGTCGGTGTTCGGTGAAATGCCTCCTGGAGGCTCCATGGTAGATGCTTTATTGAGTTTGTGAAAGAGATCAGTCATCCTGCGAGTACAAATCGCAATCCCCGTGGCTTCAGAGTTCAGACCAGCTTGCTGATCTAGCTCACCATGAGTGCTGCTGCAGCCTGCAGGGCTGTTTCAGTAGAATGCCTGAGGCACTTGCTACAGTGCCCCCGATACTTGTCTGTTTTTTATATTATCTTGTGTCATTCCAAGTTTCATGATCTAATCTAGTGGGTAGCAGAAATAAGATTTAGCTATTGATTTATTGAGGGAATTTCTATTACTCTACTATCGGGGAAGGATAAATAAATACTAGCTAATCTAATCCGTTGCCAAGAATTGGTATTTATCTGACAATTCTGGCCTTAGTCTTGAATTGTCTAAGTCTATACGAATTGCGATGTAAAGTTATAAAGTGCAGTTTCCGGGGACTAGTTTGATAGAACTTCAGAGCTCATATAACAGATTCAAATGTTATTTGTGAGTATCATAAAACAGATGCGTAGAATAACTCATCGTATTAACTGGTGGCAAATTATTCTTAAGGTTATGTCGTCAGGTTGCATGTGCTGACATCAGGATAATCTGGGAGAAACATTTTTTGCATCAAGATAAGTCCAAACAGAAAAATAAGATCATAACAAATTCTGGTCAACTAAAAACATGCAGAACTATTAAGCCATGGCCACATTTTCACATGCCAGTCGTAAGACTGAAAGCTAATGTACTATATGAATTTCTAATGTCACAATCTGTAAATGCAACTCTGCAAATTGCAAAGAGAAGCACCTCGTCTATAGACCTTGTAGTTTATTTTCTCAAAGTGAAAAATAAGAAAGAAATGTTGTAGAGGACAAAAAAAGAAACAGACTATGAATCTTTGAAAACACTATGGAATCTGCATTCTGAATCTATAATGAAGCAGGTCAGGCCAATTGAGTTCAGATGGATCAGATGTTTATTCCCTTCCCTGGAAAATTGTCTTGGGATATCTGTGCAAGTTATCCTTTGACTGTTAACAATGACTAGGAGTGCTCTTAGAAGGAGGTAACTCTAGAAAAAAAATGTGTTGCTGCGTGTTATGAGATAAGATTTCCGTAACCGAATCGGTTACTATCTATCTCTTATTTGTGAGCGAATCTGAACCCATCTCTTATGCTTTCTTCTATATATTGGGCTTCCCCCTATGTAAAAGATCAATCTAATAAAACAAGAGAGTTCCATCCCCTATATTGTGTGTGCTCCTGTTCCCGTTCTTATGATTGCGTTGGCGTGCTATTGATTGATCGCAGGTGAACGACTACGTTTTACAACACGTTATCAGCACGACGTTCTACCAAAGCCAGTTAAGATCGTCTACCTGCGACAATCTACACGGCATCGAATTCATCCTGCTACACGCGATCATCCTATCGCAAGCCCTACGTAAGTTCAATTTGTGTAAGACAGATCACATATGTACATGATATAATCCTGCAGATTATACACAATATTTGCAAAATAATCTCTTAATCTAATCACCAAATTAGAGGTCATGTATAGTTGCTGTTCATTGAAAAATAATTATCAGCTTGGCCGTGCCACCACTTGGCCTTGCCGCCGTTCGGCCGCGACGTTCCAGCACGCCCCAAGGACAGCATGCAGCCCCACGGATCACGTTCCCGTGCCGACCTGTCGTCGGCCAATGACCGCTTTGCTCCAGTGCCCATCGCACCGGTGCCGGCTTCGCCTGCGTCATGCTCATCGCCTGAAGCGAGTGGCGCTTGGTGTTCTGGACCTCGTCGCCATCATGATGATCGCCTGTTGTGGCGGCACGACGTGCCTGTGCAGCACAGCCCCGCGAACCTGTGTCGTATGCGCATCGCACGTCGCGCCAGAAGCGCAGCCCGCACATGGGCCCTTATCCTCGTAACATCCTAAAAATCTGCCAAATATTATTTTATTGCTTAAATATGCATTTGTGATTTTCTAAAATTTATTTAGATTTTTCTAGATTTATTTGAATTAAATCTTGTTTCAAGTTTATTGCTTTTTATCCAAAAGTATTTAAATCTGTGCAAAGTTAAAATAAAGTTTTGGTAAAAATATTTTATTTGAGTCCAGAAGGTCTCACAGTATTTTCGAGATTTTTTTTTTGGATTTTTTCTGATTATTTTATTGCCTAAAACAAATTAAATGAATTTCTAGAATTATTTTAAATGAAAAACCTTTTGAAAAGCGCGTGAATGATGAGCGGGCGGCCCATGCACCGCGCGCGCCCGAGATAGCCGTCGCGGCTGTTTCGCCAAAACCCTAAACCTAAGAAATCGACCGTTGGATCGAGACCCAACAATAGAGATCTCGCCGCGTCGTCGAGCGCCAGGTCGTTGATTGAGCGACGCGCGGGCGTCCGGATGAAGCCGCGTCGTCTTCCGAAGTCGCCGCCGGAGTCCGCCGCCGCCACGAGCCGTCTTCGGAGTCCGGGCCGGACACGCCTTCCCGTGCAGCTATTTAAGGCGCCGACGCGGGCACGGAACTCCTCACCTCGCGCCGCGCATCTTTTCCAAAGCCCGAGGCTCTGTGTCGCCGTCGTTCGCACGAGAGAGCTCGCCGGAGTGAAGGTCCTTGCCGTGGTGGTTTCTGCTCGGTTTCATCGCCGCCGTTGATCTTTCGCCGTCCCCAGTGCCGCCATCGAGATCGCCAAACCGCGCCGCGTCGGATCCGTGAGGAATTGTCGCCGCTTGCCGCCGAACGCCGTAGCCGAGGTCTTCGTTCTCACGTCCGGTGGAGTTGCGCCGCCGCGTCGCCATCGTCACGTTGAAGCTTTGGAAGCCGTTGGATCTCCAGTGAAGGGTCAAGATCGTGCCACGTCGCCGCGTGAACAGTGAACGTCTTTGGTAAGCGCTGACCGTTAGATCTAGATCCCGCGGCGGGTGTGCGGCCACGTCGCGTGAGATCGGTAGCCGTCCGATCAAACTCGTGCGCTCAAGATCGCGCCGTCGCTGCAACCAATCGTGACCAGCCGCGTGTCGGGCGCAAGCATCGAGCGTCGTCTGCGCGGGTTCACGTGGACCGGGGAGGTCTCGTGGACCGTGTCTATGCACCGAGGCCATCGTCAACCGATTGTTCGGTTCAGTTGGCGCGCGGTGACGTCATGATGACGCAATAAATCAGTTTTCGTTTTAAAAATAAATCTGTTAATTCCGAATTTCGATTTTCTAATTTCATATTTTATTTCAAACTTCAAAAGGCTATATCTTTTGCAATTTAACTCGGATTTGAGTGATTCAAATTTCTAAAAATTTGTAAAATTGAGATCTATTTAATGGTGAATTTTATTTGATTTTTGGATTTTAATTGCTCTCTGTTTTGGTATTTATTTGCTTTTCTCCTTCGGTACGCGTAGACGTTGAATTGTGCGACGCTTCGGAGGAAGATCAAGCAACTCAAGAGCAAGTTCCAGAACCAGATCAGGACCTATTCCAAGGCAAGTTGTGCTTTGATCATGTTGAACCCATGTTTATAAAATTGCTATGTTTGTTTACAATATTGCATATATTTCAAATATACAATTGTTTCAAAATAGATTGGGCTTAGCTAAAATACCAGATTGATCTATACCCTACCTTGTCATTGTATGCCATGATCCATTGTCACCCTAGATTGGTTAAATATAGTTGGTTAATAATTATAATCAACATTGGAGGATTAGTTCGTATTAGTTGCTTAGCCATGCTACGTCATCACATGTGTCAGAATCATTGATAAATTAATCTTGATTAATGGAATATGGAACGATATTATGAACTTGTGTGTCATGTGGGATCACACGATGAGATTGAGTTGTTGTGGCGAGTCATGTCACGCAACGATGTTGAATTGTTGATGGCACGTGGTGCTTGGTAATCAACTGGGTGATGATAACTTAGATTGAGGCAAGTGGCAAGGGGCGAGGAGGCCAAGGTGGGCCCGATGGGCAGAGAGTATGTGGATGTCTTGCCTTGATCACACTAAGGACTTAACCTTGCAAGCCTTTGACCTGAGTCAATCATGCAACCACATGTCTGGTATGGGCCAGCCTAGCTGAGTAAATTGCAATGTCTTAATTTTGGTACTATCGTGGTCGGTGTGAGTTCTCGAGTTATGGTGTAATTCACATGGCGCAAGAGGGGGCCACGGATGTGGTAACCAATCCCACCGTTGTTGAAACCTTAGCGGATAGTATCGGGTTAAGCCAGAGCACTGTAAAGGCTTTGTTATAATCACTCGCCTTGGTGGTGTTTGGTTGTATCACGTGGGTAAAGTGCATAACCTCTGCAGAGTGTGAAACTATTCGGATAGCCGTGCTCGCGGTATTGAGCAATGCTCGGAATTACTGATTAAGGGTTAGCTTAATTAATTGGACAACATGGTTGGGATGGCGGAATGCCATATGGAAGATGAAATTTGACTTAGGATTGGAAATTTGGTTTACTTAAGAAATCCTGAATTTATTTACTATTGTTATTTGTTTTACATTCTTTACAGTCTATTTATCAGATTTGTTCATAAATGCCGCTTATTGCAAAATAGCCATGATAGCCTATCCATTGGAATAAGCCTTACATATAGATACATAGAATTGCATTCTCATGCACAATTTGTTGAGTGCTTTAAGTACTCACCCTTGCCAAACAACAATAATCAACAGCTTGAGGAATCTACACTGTGTTGGAAGATGAAGTCCGAGAAGACACGAGTCATTAGGGTCCAAGCCTTGTCGGTTGCTGTGGTGAACTGATGAGCCATCTACGTTTCTACTTTCCGCTGCTTAATTATTAGTTTATATTTTCAGTTTTGCTCTGCGTGGCTTAATAATGTAAGTTGGTCATAAGATCATACCTTTAGTTATATCAATGAATGAACTATTATTCTATTATCGTGGAGTATGATGTGATATGTACCAATGTTGAGCTATGTGCACTAGCGTTGATCCTGGGAATAGTGCAGTAAACACAGTGGGTTCGAATCAGTGGATTCGGGTCCTTACAGAGGTGGTATCAGAGCATACTGACTGTAGGTCTTGGCCCTAGATAGTATGGAGGTGTCTTGTGTGTGTCCAAACTATTTTCTAAAAGAAAATCTAAACTTGACTAATAAAGCACTCTCGACTCATCTCATTCTCGACTTCTCGCCTTTGCTGAATTTACCGTTTTACTGGCCGTTTTGGGTGGAGCTCTTATTCAAAGTCCTTGTGGAGCAGATGCCGATTGTTCCGACCTTCGAGGAGTCAGCTGGTGGCTACGCAATGGAGCTGTGGAGAGTACTTCAGACGCTTGGGGGCTTTTATCGTCCGCTTTACCGAGGAGGCGGTGGTCGATTAATGGTGTACACCGAGGATTTATTTGCAAGTCGATTATCTACGCTCGGAGAACGAGGAAGCTAGCAGCCAATCAACATCTCCGCCGTAAGATTCTCGTGCGAGGTTGCAATTCGTGAGGTCGCCGACTTGCTCTTCGCCGTGTCCGCCGCGACTACGCCAACGAGCTTCACGACTCGGTGTTCCGCCTTCACCCGACGCTCAAGCATGCCGACGCCGACGGATCGTGGAGAACGAGTGTGCCATCGCGGTACACCTTGCGAGTTCACCTTGCCCGGGAGGATCATATGAGAGATACTACTCAGAGCCGGAGATCGTATGCGAGGCACTCAGTGTGGCGAGCAGAGCTTGAGGTGACCGTGCTTGACTATCGGGATGATTATCGAGGGGAGAGGCCACGAGGCGCTTGAGGACGAGCCGGAGCGTGTGACTCGAGAAGTTCAGAGCCAGCAGAGGAGTCCGAGGAGGATCCAGAGGAGCGAGAGTGGGAGCCGGAGGAGTGCAGACCCGTTGTTGCAGGACCCAGAGTAGGTCATCGTGATAGGTTCGCTCCTATGCCACTCATCCGCCATGTATGCGCGGATCACCACCCGAGGTGGTGGATGAGTGAGTGTCGACCTTGGAGCCGTGTTGAGACTCGAGTGTGAGTCGCGTCTTTAAGTTAGTCTTTACCTTTCTAGTTGACGCTAAGGTTTCATGTTAGTTTGCTTCTTTGTATTCTTGAGTGTGCGAGATGTGTTGCAAAGCTTGTAGGCTTAAATAAGCGACCATACCAAGAATAATAAAGAATTATTTCAATTGGGTATAACCTATCTCCCGCTTTAGAAAGTCTTACTTCTTATCTATGCTACATCTACCTTCCTAACCTAAGAGGCAATCATCGGATGGTGAATACTCGAGGAACAACGGAGCTTGAAGAAGTGGTCGAACGACAACACCAACGGCAGAGGCAGCCCTCAACCACCGTCAGTAGACATGCAGAATCTGGGAGCATTTCTTGCCAGCAGACTCAACTAATGCAGACTATGATGCGGCAGATGCAAGCAGATGACCAATGCAGCAACAACCAACAACAACCACAGAGCTCGAACAACCATGGTGGACCCCGACCTCACTCAAAGCTATCGATTTTATGAGGACTAGGCCGCCAACTTTTTCGAAATGTGAACCCTTTGGAAGCCGATGGTGGCTTAGAACTATTGAGAAGAAGCCGCACATCACTCAGTGTGAGGGCAATGAGAAGGTGCTCTACGCCTCTCATCAATTGGAAGGAACCGCCGCAGAATGGTGGGAGAATTATCGTGCCGCTCATGGAGCCCCACAAGAGATCACTTGGGAAGAGTTTACTAATGCTTTTCGCCAGTACCATGTCCCGGAGGGAATGATGGACCTTAAGAAGGAAGAGTTCAGGGCTTTGAAACAAGGAGGCCAACCAAAGGCGAGTACCGAATAAATTTACTCGCTTAGCTCGCTATGCCCACAAGACGTAGCGACGGACAAGGCTAGGCAGTCTCGTTTCATGAAGGGACTGAATTCAGGACTTCAGGTGGGATTGATTACCCACAATTTCCCAGACTTTCAAGAGCTAGTGAATAAGGCTTTGATCCTAGAGGATAAGCGCAAAGAGCTGGGTGAGAACCGTAAGCGCTTAATGACTAATCAGGGTGGACGTCCAAACCATCTACGTTTGAGGATGTCACCACAACAATTTGCTAGATTCCAACCACCAGCTGTGAACAAGACATCAACCCCGTACCTCGCCACGCCAATCGAATTTTCGCACCCGGCAGACAGGCAACAATGCGCCAGAGGGAATCAACGATCCGCCGTGAAAAGATGCTATACCGCAACGAGCCAGGCACTTTTCTAATAGGTGTCCACAGAAGGGAGGCATCACGCCGATTCGTTTCAACTTGGGAACAACACCGCCAAGGCACCAACCTCGGGAGGAAATCGTGCGCCGTCAAGCCGAGCAACCCGCAATCAACGGTCGTGGAAGGATCAACCACATCACCGCAGATGGAGCTCGTGAAGCTACGGACGTCGTCTTGGGTAAGTTTACGTCAACTCGGTACACTGCTACGCTTTGTTTGATTCGAGCTTCGCATTCGTTTGTTTCTCAAAGTTTTGCAACCAAGAATGGATTTAAAGTGGTGAATCTTAAGTGTGTGCTCTTAGTCCAAGCCCCAGGATCTGAACTTAGATCTAGCCTTGGGTGTTTGGGAGCTAAGTTGCTTATGGATGGGATAGAATTCCTAGCGAATCTTATCTTGATAGATGCGCAATCCTAGACGTCATCCTTGGAATGGATTGGTCGTCAAGCATAAGGTCATTTTGGATTGTGGCCAAGGATTGTAACTTTGGAAGGCCCTAGTGGCAAGAAAGTGGAGTTTCAAGCGACCGCATTCGAGATGGGCGATTAGTGGTCAGCGATGTGAAAGCCATCGGCATGGAAGATGTGCCATGAGCGAGGAATACCGGATGTGTTTCAAGAAGATTTGCCAGATTGCCACCGACCGTGATATCGAGTTCGTGATCGAGTTAGCACCGTGCACAAGACCGATATCAAAAGACCATATCGGATGCCTACCGACGAGTTAGTGGAAATGAAGAAGCGATTGAGGAACTGCAAGAGAAAGGCTTCATTAGACCATGTTCATCACCGTGGGGAGCCCCGGTTTTGTTTGTTCGCAAAAAGGACGGAAGTCTTAGAATGTGCATCGATTATCGTGCCCTGAATGAAGTAACGATCAAGAATAAGTATCATTGCCCGTGATCGATGACTTATTTGATCAATTAAGAGGAGCTGGAGTTTTCTCCAAGATAGATCTTCGTTCGGGATACCATCAGTTGAAGATCCGAGCGGAGGATGTGCCTAAGACTGCGTTTTCTACGCGATATGGACATTATGAGTTCACAGTTATATCATTTGGATTGACTAATGCCCCAGCATATTTCATGAACATGATGAATAAAGTTTTCATGGAATATTTGGATAAGTTTGTTGTAGTCTTCATAGACGATATCTTGGTTTACTCGAAGACAGAGGAAGAGCATGCAGAACATCTCAGAATGGTTTTAGAGAGGCTGCGAGAGCATCAGCTGTATGCTAAGTTTAGCAAGTGTGAATTTTGGCAGGAGAAAGTAGAATTTCTTGGTCATGTAATGACTACTAAAGGAGTAGCAGTTGACCCAAGCAAAGTGGACGCAGTGTTGCATTGGGAGCAACCAAAGTCTGTTACCCAGATCCGTAGTTTTCTGGGAATGGCGGGATATTACCGTCGGTTCATAGAAGGATTCTCGACAATTGCTAAACCTCTTACGCAGTTGTTGAAGAAAGAAAAGAAGTTTGCATGGACGCCAGAGTGCGAGACAAGTTTCATGGAATTAAAGAAGCGTTTAACAACAGCCCCCGTATTAGTGTTGCCAGATGTGCAGAATGGATTTGATATCTATTGCGATGCTTCAAAGCAAGGCTTAGGGTGCGTGTTAATGCAAGAAGGCAAAGTCGTTGCTTATGCGTCGAGACAGTTAAGACCGCATGAAGTGAACTACCCAACGCATGATTTGGAATTAGCTGCCGTAGTGCACGCTTTAAAGATATGGCGTCATTATCTCATAGGAAATAGATGTGAGGTATATACGGATCATAAGAGCTTGAAATACATATTCACTCAAGCAGATCTGAATATGAGACAATGAAGATGGCTTGAGCTAATTAAGGATTATAATGTAGGAATCCATTATCATCCGGAAAAGCCAATGTGGTAGCGGATGCTCGAGTCGAAAGAGCCATAGCGCAAAAACATTGACAATGGAGGATCAACGAGAATTATGCAAGGAATTTGAAACTAAGGTTGGAAGTCGTTCGCAAGGAATGGTAGCTGCACTTGAAGTAAAGCCAACGCTGGAAGGTCGAGTTAGAGAAGGCCGAAGGATGACGATAAAATTTCTAAGATCAAGGTTAAAAGGAAGAAGGCTTAGTGTAGATTTCACTGGACGAGCAAGGAACCTTGTTCTTCAAAGGCCGAATTTGTGTTGGGATAAAAGGAACTAAAGCAATTGATTCTTGAGGAGGCTCATGATTCTAAGTACTCGATTCATCCAGGAAGTGCCAAGATGTACCAAGATTTGAAAGAGAGATTTTGGTGGCCTAACATGAAGCGTGAAGTGGCTGAGCATGTTGCTTTATGCGACGTATGTCAAAGGGTAAAAGCTATGCATCAAAGACCCGCTGGTTTGTTGCGTAGTTGAAAATTCGGAATGGAAGTGGGAGGAAATCGGAATGGATTTTATCACGGTTTACCTAAAACTCGAGAGAGTTACGATTCCATTTGGGTTATTGTGGATCGTCTAACCAAGGTCGCCCATTTTCCAAATAAAGACCACTTACTCGGAGATCGTTTAGCGAGTTGTACATGTCGAGATTGTATGTTTGCATGGAGTGCCCAAGAAGATTGTGTCGAGAGAGGTACCCAATTTACCTCAAGATTCGGAATAAGTTGCACGAAGCCATGGGAACTCGTCTGAATTTTAGTCTGACATATCACCCGCATGGATGGTCGATGAAAGAGTAAATCGATTTTAGAGGATATGTTGAGAGCTGTGCTCTAGCGTATGCTACATCTTGGGATAAATGCTTGCCATATGCGAAATTGATTACAATAATAGTTATCAAGCTAGCTGCAGATGTCACCGTTTGAGGCGTTGTATGGGCGTGCTTGTCGTACTCCATTGAATTGGAACAAACAGGAGAACGCGTTTGGTTTTCGGCGGACATTCTCGAGGAAGCCGAAAGTCAAGTCGCAATGATCGAGAGAGGTTGAAGATAGCACAGTCAAGGCAGAAAAGCTACGCAGACATAACCGTCGTCGAGATTTGAGTTTCAACCGTAAGATCATGTGTATCTCGGGGTTACCCTCTTAAGGGAGTTAAAGATTTCACGTTAAAGGAAGCTTGCGCCAAGATATATTAGTCCGTTCAAGATTACGAGCCGTCGAGGAGAGGTAGCTTATCGCTTAGAATTGCCTCGATCCTTGGCGGGAGTGCATGATGTATTCCATGTGTCGCAGCTTAAGAAGTGTCTCGAGTACCAGCGAGCAAACCCGTTAGATGCAATAGAGTTGCAAGAAGATTTGACTTACAAAGAGCAGCCTGGTCGAATTTTGGATGTTATGGAACGCAAGACCGAAAGCAAGTCTATTCGCTTTGCGAGTTCGATGGAGCAATCATTCCAAAGTGAAGCCACATGGGAGCGAGAAGAAGATTTGAAGTCAGAATTCCCGAACCTATTCTCTAGCTAGCCCTGAATCTCGGGTCGAGATTCTGTTAAGGGGGGAGGTTTGTAACATCCCAAAAATCTGCCAAATATTATTTTATTGCTTAAATGTGCATTTGTGATTTTCTGGAATTTATTTAGATTTTTCTGGATTTATTTGAATTAAATCTTGTTTCAAGTTTATTGCTTTTTATCCAAAAGTATTTAAATCTGTGCAAAGTTAAAATAAAGTTTTGGTAAAAATATTTTATTTGAGTCCAGAAGGTCTCACAGTATTTTTGAGTTTTTTGGATTTTCACGATTATTTTATTGCCTAAAACAAATTAAATGAATTTACGGAATTATTTTAAATGAAAACCTTTTGAAAAGCGTGTGAGCGATGGCGGGCGGCCCATGCAATCAGTGCGGCCCAGATAGCCCGTCGGGCCTGTTTCGGCCAAAACCCTAAACCTAAGAAATCGACCGTTGGATCGAGACCCAACACCGAGATCTCGCCACGTCGTCGGCGCTTCGGGGCGTTGATTGAGCGACGCGTGGGCGTCCGGATGAAGCCGCGTCGTCTTCCGAGTCGCCGCCGAGTCGCCGCCGCCACGAGCCGTCTTGGTCCGGCCGGACACGCCTTCCGTCGCGACTATTTAAAGCGCCGAGCGCGCACGGAACTCCTCACCTCGCGCGCGCATCTTTTCCAAAGCCCGAGGCTCGTGTCGCCGTCGTTCGCACGAGAGAGCTCGCCGAGTGAAGGTCCTTGCCGTGGTGGTTTCGCTCGGTTTCGCGCGCCGTTGATCTTCGCCGTCCCGGTGCCGCCATCGAGATCGCCAAACCGCGCGCGTCGGATCCGTGAGGAATTGTCGCCGTTCGTCGCCGCCGAACGCCGTGGCGAGGTCTTCGTTCTCACGTCCGGTGGAGTTGCGCCGCCGCGTCGCCATCGCCACGTTGAAGCTTTGGAAGCCGTTGGATCTCGGTGAAGGGTCAAGATCGTGCCACGTCGCCGCGTGAGCGATGAGCGTCTTTGGTAGCGGCGACCGTTAGATCTAGATCCGCGGCGGTGTGCGGCCACGTCGCGTGAGATCGGTAGCCGTCCGATCAAACTCGTGCGCTCAAGATCGCGCGTCGCCGCAACCAATCGTGACGGTAGCGTGTCGGCGCAAGCATCGGCGTCGTCGCGCGGGTTCACGGTGGACGGAGGAGGTCTCGTGGACTGGTCTATGCACCGAGGCCACGCGTCGGCTTCGATTGGTCGGTTCAGTGGCTGGCGTCGGTGACGTCATGATGACGCAATAAATCAGTTTTCGTTTTAAAAATAAATCTGTTAATTCCGAATTTCGATTTTCTAATTTGATATTTATTTCAAACTTCAAAAGGCTATATCTTTTGCAATTTAACTCGGATTTGAGTGATTCAAATTTCTAAAAATTTGTAAAATTGAGATCTATTTAATGGTGAATTTTATTTGATTTTGGAGTTCAATTGCTCTCTGTTTTGGTATTTATTTGCTTTTCTCTTTAGACGCAGCGTGAGCGTTGAATTGTGCGGCGCTTGGAGGAAGATCAAGCAACTCAAGAGCAAGTTCGAGAACAGATCAGGACCTATTCCAAGGCAAGTTTTGCTTTGATCATGTTGAACCCATGTTTATAAAATTGCTATGTTTGTTTACAATATTGCATATATTTCAAATATACAATTGTTTCAAAATAGATTGGGCTTAGCTAAAATACCGATTGATCTATACCCTACCTTGTCATTGTATGCCATGATCCATTGTCACCTAGATTGGTTAAATATAATTGGTTAATAATTATAATCAACATTGGAGGATTAGTTCGTATTAGTTGCTTAGCCATGCCACGTCATCACATGTGTCAGAATCATTGATAAATTAATCTTGATTAATGGAATATGGAACGATATTATGAACTTGTGTGTCATGTGGGATCACACGATGAGATTGAGTTGTTGTGGCGAGTCATGTCACGCATAGCGATGTTGAATTGTTGATGGCACGTGGTGCTTGGTAATCAACTGGGTGATGATAACTTAGATTGAGGCAAGTGGCAAGGGGCGAGGAGGCCAAGGTGGGCCCGATGGGCAGAGAGTATGTGGATGTCTTGCCTTGATCACACTAAGGACTTAACCTTGCAAGCCTTTGACTGAGTCAATCATGCAACCACATGTCAGTATGGGCCACCTTAGTGAGTAAATTGCAATGTCTTAATTTTGGTACTATCGTGGTCGGTGTGAGTTCTCGAGTTATGGTGTAATTCACATGGCGCAAGAGGGGGCCCGGATGTGGTAACCATCCCACGATGTTGAAACCTTAGCGGATAGTATCGGGTTAAGCGAACCTTGTAAAGGCTTTGTTATAATCACTCGCCTTGGTGGTGTTTGGTTGTATCACGTGGGTAAAGTGCATAACCTCTGCAGAGTGTGAAACTATTCGGATAGCCGTGCTCGCGGTATTGAGCAATGCTCGGAATTACAGATTAAGGGTTAGCTTAATTAATTGGACAACATGGTTGGGATGGCGAATGCCATATGGAAGATGAAATTTGACTTAGGATTGGAAACTTGGTTTACTTGAGAAATCCTGAATTTATTTACTATTGTTATTTGTTTTACATTCTTTACAGTCTATTTACTGTATTTGTTCATAAATGCTGCTTATTGCAAAATAGCCATGATAGCCTATCTATTGAAATAAGCCTTACATATAGATACATAGAATTGCATTCTGTGCACAACTTGTTGAGTGCTTTAAGTACTCACCCTTGCCAAACAACAATAATCAACAGTTGAGGAATCTACACCTGTGTTGGAAGATGAAGTCCAGGAAGACACGAGTCATTAGGGTCCGAGCCTTGTCGGTTGCCTGTGGTGAACTGATGAGCCATCTACGTTTCTACTTTCCGCTGCTTAATTATTAGTTTATATTTTCAGTTTTGCTCTGCGTGGCTTAATAATGTAAGTTGGTCATAAGATCATACTTTTAGTTATATCAATGAATGAACTATTATTCTATTATCGTGTAGTATGATGTGATATGTACCAATATTGAGCTGTGTGCACTTACGTTGATCCTGAGAATAGTGCAGTAAACACAGTGGGTTCGAATCAGTGGATTCGGGTCCTTACAATCCTTGACTGCGATGCGCAGGCTCGTAGCTGCGCTCATGCGTCGTGCGCCTGCCGCGCACACCGTCGGTTGCCACGCCGTAGGCCTATGGCATATGCCCGCCGACCTTTGGCCGCCGGGCCCCGCTGCCGCTCTGGCCTATGCGCTCCAGCATCACAGCCGAGTCGACCTTTGGCCGCCGGGCCCCGCTGCGCCGGCTGCCGTTCCCCATTGCGACCGGCCGCTGTCACCCGCTGAAGCCAGCCGGCCGCGCGCACCTTCGCCCGCCGTTGGCAGAGAGCCCGCTGCTCGCCCATCACCGGCTCTCGAACGGAGCGCCGCCTCGGCCGGCTCTCCCTTACTCGTGCGACGGCGACGTCTGATCTCTACATCCCAGAGCACGCGCCAGCTCGAACTGACCAACAAGTGTGCATCTAACGGCGGCGTCAGGAATAACGGCGACGGGAGCGTTCAGCGGCGCAATCGGTTCTGGCGGCTAGGGTAACCCTAGCCGTCGCTGCCGGTTTTGGGGTGTGGTCATATGGGCCAATTTGGGCCGTGGGTCCTAGCGAGCTAGATGGAGTTTGGCTCAAGCAGTAATAAGCCAACAGGGCCAGCCTATTTATTCTTTGTTTGCCCCTCACATGGGTCGACATTGTTTTTTGACGTTTTGGCCCAGAAGGCCGTACGGACTTATAAGCCCAAGTGGCCATTTGGGTCGTCTGGACTAGGCAGCCAAGCGGGCCAGGTGGGCTATTCGGCCCACCCGTTAAATATTTTCATAAATTCATTAACAAAATTCTTAAATTTAACGATAAATCCTAGATATTAGTTTCCTAGGTATATGGGCTCCTGTAAAATTTTATAAAATTAATATTTAGCCCACATTGGTAGTTCCATGCTATGGTTTTATTTTCTAGTTTCATGCCATGTTTAACATGTGCTGAAATTTATATTCTGTTATTTAAGTAATTCTAAAAATTGCTTGAAAATTAACAGAAAAATGCTAGAATATTATGGAAAAATATGTATGACCCATTGCTCTGTGTCATATTGCTAGATTAATTTTCTTAGCTTGTTTTTCATGTTTATATGTGCTAAACATACTTTATTTTTTGTTATTCCGTAATTCTGAAAATTGTTGGTAATTAACAGAAAGTTATGAAAAATTGCTAGAAAAATTCTGAAAAATTTTAGATAATTATCTACTGAATAGATATAGACCAAGCTTTACTGATTAAATAGTGAAAATGCAATATAACGATTTTACCAGTAGTAAAAGTCGTTTTGCATAAATAGAAATAGGATATGTTGGACATCGCAAGGAAGGAACCTATCATGATTGCCCTAAATGGCAACAATTACCTTACCCGGGCAATGAATATTAAGATTAATCTGATAGCTCGATCTTTCTGACTCTCGTTTCTCCCACTGAAGGTACACTCTTTCTTCCGGCCGCTAGATGTATGGCTTTGCACCTCCTGAGGCACCATCTTCAAACGAACCTGAAGGCCAAATAGTTGATGAAAGATGACTAGCTGCTATTTTTGATCATTGATCTAACATTATGTAACCAGAAAGTTACTAATGCTAAACAAATCGATAAGATATTGTGCACATTCCACCCCAAATATGAGGATACTGCTGTAATAGTATCGCCATGCCCAGTACCAGAAGTATTACGAGCACACATGAATTTTGCTGGAAGCTGAAAAACATGATGAACTCCTGGTGATGAATCATCACGTACTTCCTAATAGGAGTTTTGCAATGCCCAAAGTACATGCAAATACTCAACAGGCTAGCAATAGCCATGGCTGCAGAAAAGGCCAATGGAATAAAGGGGATAAGTGGAAGAATGATACATCAAATAGGGGAAGAGGCAATTCATATTGAAAAAGTAAAGGCAAAGGGACAAAGGCTTCCAGAAGTAAGGCCGCAAACCCTGAATAACCCTATTTAAGTAAAAATGCACTGACCATTGGTCATGCAACTATCGCATCCCAAAGCATGTGGTAGACCTTTACATGCAATCCATTGAAAAACTAAATAAGACCTGGTGAAATAATATTAAGTCACCCTTCACCGTTCAACCTGTTGTTGATATGGATGTTGAGAAGTGTGATGATATAATGTCAAGGAGTCCCAGGAGGGCACCTACGTCTCATAAGGAGACCTCGATTAGTATCCTAAATATCCCTTCTCTTTGCTATGTCGATGTCACATATTCCTTATAAGTCTCCTTATCAGTTTAGCCCTAGTTCCTGAACGAACATTTGGTCTACGCTCCTGTTGAGCGATTATCACTCGAAAATTGAATAAATTGATATTTCTCAGATATTTGATTAATAGTGCTATGTTTGTTCTATATACTACAATTTGTTCCTGATGCAATAATTGTTTGATTGTTAAATCATACTTTCAATATAGAACAAAGTATAATCTGATGGCGGAGGAGAAAATCTGTCTAGAAGACAATTGTACCACACTAAGTGAATTGAAAATATTATGACTATCGCCGAGCGATACTCTTATAGTTAGCCTCGGAAGAATGCCATATTATACCTTGAGTCGATCACACTCCTTTAATCGTTTCCGTATGGAGATAGTGAATGAGGATGGTATGCGAATACCTACTCATGACTAAGTTTAACGGGTATAATAAACGTGTGGTTATAAGCTTCATTTATTCTCCTCCGGATTATACTATGCACATATAAAACCTGAAGTTTGTGTTGCGATGCAAAACCTAGATATATTTAAGATCTGGCAGATCGACTGGGTTACCCTGAGTTGAATAGTATAAGAAGAATAATTAATAATTCTGTTGGCCATAGCGTAAAGTCTTTCCTAGACCTGAAGTTCTTCTTATGCCCTGATTGTGCTAAAGGAAAGCTCATTCTTAGACCTTCTTACCTAAAAAAATTTAGGGAAGAATCACTGAATTTCCTGAAGAAAATTCAAGGTGATATCTATGGACCTGTTCAGCCCCTGTTGAGCCCCTTTTAAGAAATTTTACGGTACTGATAGATGCTTCTACCAGATGGTCCCATTGTATATCTCTTATCTACTAGGAACCATGCTTTTGCCCAAATTATTAAGTTAAGAGCCTACTTTTCAGAAGAAAGGATCAAGTCTATTCAAATAGACAATGCCAGCGAGTTTACCTCAAAAGCATTTAATGTTTGTTATATGGCTCTGGAGTTAATGTAGAGCATCTCGTACCTAATGTCCATACTTAAAATGACCTTGTAGAGTCATTGTATTAAAAGAATAAAAACTTATTGCTTGGCCGCTCTTGCAGAATAGTAGGCTTTCCACCAGTTGTTGGGGCCACGTAGTGCTGCATACTGCGGTATTAATTCAACTCAGACCAACTGCACATCATGGAGTTTCCCCGTTGCAGATAGTGCGTGGAAAAGAATTAAGTATTTCCCATCTGCGAAAATTTGGTTGTACTGAATACATGCCAAACTCTCCACCACAGCATACCACCATAAGACCTCACCAGAAGTTGAGGATCTACGAAGGTTATGAGGCTCCGTCATGTATTACAATACCTAGAGCCTATGACAGGGATCTGTACATAGCTCGGTACGCTGATTGTACTAAGGACATTTTTCGGCATTAGGGGGAGATAAGTACCACATTAGAGAATGCCGAGTCCTTAGATCCACGCACTACAGAGACCGAACTTGAAGTTTGGAGGATGATAAATCTGCAACAAATAAGCTTAACATCTGCCAAATGCCTTCACTGATCATAAGGGAGTGAAAAGATCTCATATACCTACAGTATATGCACCTGAAAGAGTGGAAATACCCTAGAAGGATATTGAACTCACTCTTGACCCTCATGATAAAAAGAGGGGGAGGCCTCCAGGTGCACGGGACTCAATTCCACGGAGACGTCCGCAGAATTAGAAAACCAAACAAATGAGAACACTACCCATGACAGTGGAAGAAGCTCAACCTGATGTTGAGAAAATCCCTGACGTGAGCCATCCTGGAGATGGTAACATCCCTGAAGTGATCCATCCTGAAGATGATAACCCCAGCGTATATTTGCGCGCACAATCACACGCTGGGGAATCGGAACACCCAGACTCCATCGTTGTGGGAAATCACGAGGAGCTGGAAGAAATTCATAAAGAGATATCCACAAGTGATGCAGAGAATTGTATAAAAGAAAGACTACAATTGTCGACATATAATTGCCTCTAAAATTGCTAAAACGGATCCGAACCAAAGTCCATGGCGAGTGCCGAAGCACTCGATAGGGTCAAACAAAAGAAGCAATCGAGCGCTAAGCTTATTAAAAGGAAAGCTTTGGTCCCATTGACCAAACATCTCCTAAAGTAATCCTGAGGATCAAATGGGTTTTTCATCAGGAAGAAATGAAATACTCGGTGGTGAGATATAAAGCGAGGCTTGTAGCACAAGGGTTCACGCAGAGAGCCGACATCGATTACAATGATATATATACTCCTGTAAAGAGTAGGATAACGTTCCGAAAATTAATATTAATGGCAGCAAGCTTAAACTTATCAATGCAGTTGATGGATGAAGTGGCCTCATATATGTGGGTCACTGGATACGGATATTTACATAAGAATCCCTGAAGGAGTTACAATTCCGAATCCTAATAATCGCAACATGTATAGCATCAAACTGAAGAGGTCGCTATACGGATTAAAACAGTCGGGGAGAATGTGGTATAACCGACTTAGTGAGTTCCTCCTGAAGAAGGAATATTGCCCCTGTGTGTTCATAAAGAAATCTCAGAATGGATTTTGTATCATCTCAGTTATATATCGATGATCTGAATATCATCGGAACCACAGAGGAGATAGAGGAAGCAAGTGCTTACCTCATGACGGAGTTTTGAGATGAAAGATTTGGGTAAAACTAAATTTTGCTTAGGCCTGCAGCTAGAGCATTTCTCAGAAGGAATCCTTGTACACCAGTCTTCCTATACCCAGAAGGTATTGGAAATGTTTAATATGGATAAATCACATCCGTTAAAATGCCCCATGGTCGTAAGATCCCTTGAAGTGGATAAAGACCCTTTCAGACCAAGGATGAAAAATGAGAAAATCTTAGGACCTGAAGTCCCATACTGATGTATCTTGCGAATTGCACAAGACCTGATATTGCATTCGCAGTGAATTTGCTAGCAAGACATAGTGCAGCCCTAACCAGAAGACATTGGGCTAGTGTCAAGACTTTACTTAGATACCTCCAAGGTACTGAAGATCTTGGATTATTTTTCCAAAAGAACCAAGATTTAACCATAGTGGGATACACGGATGTTGGCTACCTGCCTGATCCCTGCAGTGCCAAATCACAGACTGGTTTTGTGTTTCTCTGCGGTGGTGCAGCCGTTTCTTGGCGGTCTTGTAAACAGACTTTGGTGGCTACCTCTACCAACCACTCAGAGATCATAGCTTTGTATGAAGCCTCACGAGAATGTGTTTGGCTACGACGTGTGATTAACCACATCCAGAAGTCATGTGGCCTTAA
This sequence comes from Otatea glauca, assembly GCA_036346275.1. Classification (NCBI taxonomy): domain Eukaryota; kingdom Viridiplantae; phylum Streptophyta; class Magnoliopsida; order Poales; family Poaceae; genus Otatea; species Otatea glauca. The sequence continues at coordinate 30,837,744 of CM070716.1, read as the reverse complement.
AACCGTCGATACCCCCACTATTATCTATGAAGATAATACTGCTTGTGTTGCACAAATGCATTTGGGTTATGTAAGGAGTAATATCACGAAGCATATTGCTCCATAGTTATTCTATCCTCACGAACTCCAGAAGAAACGATGAGATAAAAATCTCGCAAACTAAGTCATGTGAAAATCTTGCAGATTTATTCATTGAATCCTGTCTAAATCCACATTTCAAAGATGTGTTAAAAGCATTGGGATGAGAAGACTTAGAGATATGCAAAGTTCAGGGGGAGTGAACCCTTGAATCATAACCCTTATAGTGATCCTGAAGATCCTAATTTAAATCTAGAATATTATAAGTTGTACTCTTTTTCCTTAGTGAGTTTTCCTGAAGTTTCTCACATAAAGGTTTTTAACAAGGCAACTAGTGCTACATAAAGTACGAGTGCAATGTACTCTTTTCTCCATCTCCTTTTTTCCCACTGGGTTTTTGAGTGGAGTTTTTAATGAGACATGTGCATTACGTGGTATTCGCCCAAGGGGGAGTGTTATGAGATAAGATTTCCGTAACCGAATCGGTTACCATCTATCTCTTATTTTTGGGCGAATCCGAACTCATCTCTTATGCTTTCCTCTATATATTGGGCTTCCCCCCATGTAAAAGATCAATCTAATAAAGCAAGAGAGTTCCATCCCCTATATTGTGTGTGCTCCTGTTCCCGTTCTTATGATTGCGTTGACGTGCTATTGATTGATCGCGGGTGAACGACTACGTTTTACAACACTGCGGACCTACAAAATCCATTGGATTCTCACACCTGCTTAGCCAGATTCACACCTTACCACTCGAAAATTACATAAGGGAAAAAAGGTTGCCTTTCTTTCTCAGTATACTCCATGTAACACCCAATTTTCGCATATTTTTAATGTTTTCAAAATAAAAATAACCGGTTGGGTTTTCTTGAATTAATAAATTTTAATTGGGAATTTCTAAATATAAAATAACTTAATTTGAATAATATAAGCTTAGTTGGGTTCTTTGTGTTGCAAGGAATTTTTATATATTTTCTTGAAATTTTCGGAGTTCGTTTGCTATTTCTTTGGATTTATTTGAACTTCTAGCATTTTCTTTAATTCCAAAATCATTTCTTTTTCCTAAAATCCCGCAAGCTGAATTCTTGGCTGGCCCAACTCTCTTCCTAACTGACCCGTTCTTTCCCCTACCGGTCCATTTCCTTCTTCACCTCATCCCAGTTGGCCCAATCCCGCAAAACCCTAGTGGACTGACACTGCTACCGACCCATCTCCCCGTGAGTGCCACCACTGTAGAACTGCTACTGCCTCTCTCAGCTTCCGTGCTGCCCATACCTCCTGAGGCTATTGAAAGCCCAATGATCCTTGATCCGTGTGCCTCACATCGTATTACCTTTGTTGCCGTAGCCACCGCCACCCAAGACCACACTGTCGCGCCACACAAGATCGCCGAAGAAGGAGCTCCTCTACTATCACCATTGAAGCCGAAGGAAGAACTTGTCATTCCTGCCACTCAATCGCATCTTCATCGGATCCATCAGTGTCACGAGGTTCGCCTTGCTTCCCTCTCCCGGAACCCCAAGGAGCTATCCAAAACCTTGCTGTTGTCTGGCTGAATAAACCAGATTCACACATCTGTCCCGTGTTTGTATCCCGAATAACTCAAATTCTTATCTTTATCCGGCTAGCCTGTATCTAGTTCTGAATCTAGAAAAAAAATATTGGTTAGGATATAAGAAGAGCAATATCCGTCCGTATTCGACCCGTTTTCATCCCTAGTCACCTGTAGTCCTAGGGACCCTGTAAATATCCCCTGGAGTTAGAGTTTGTAAAAGGGAGAATTTTGAATACAGCTATCCTGATCACTTCATCCCCCTGATACCCAGGCCTTTGAATGCACCCCCTTGTAGGGGGGATTTGAAGACCTCCTTCTATATACTGTTTGGTCTGTAACCACAACAGAATAATTTTATTTATTCTATTCTGAATTTTTGTGATTTAAGGATTTTACTTTGAAAATCGAATGGAAATCAAATTGCAATATTTATTTTGTTTTCTGTTTCGAATTTCCACTTTTTTTGTTGGAATTCATAGACAAACTTGCTAATTTTTATTTCAATTTACTGTTATTTAGATCTTTTACTTTTGAATTCGTACCGAAATCAAATTGCTAATTTTATTTTGTTTTTATTCCAAAGTTTAGTTATTTATGTTGGAATTCATAACAAATCCAATTGCTAATTTTTGTTTAGATTTATTTCAAATTGTTTTTTACATAGGAATTTTGTATGGAAATTAAATTCCTTACTTTATTTTATTTTATTTCAAATTTCGATTATTGTTTTGATTGTGCTTGATATGAACTGTTTCTTTTAATCTAGACTATTATAATCTGAAGTCACCATAATCAATTGTATAGATCTTTCTTTGTTTTTCCGATTAATACGGAAATTTCTAGATTTAAGAGCAAATACGGTGTCTTCTTTTGCCTCTACTTTAATAATAGATAGATCTCTTCACACAACATGGGGTCGAACAATTGTTTCGATGACAATGGTTTTCGTCGAGCTGTCTGAAACCACGGAGACATCTCTTTTGAAAAGAAAAGATTTTCTTTTTCGTTCTTTGGGAAGAAGAGAAGACCAGCGCAACATGCGTCTCGCGGCGCCGACGAGTTGTCTCGTGCAGGGAGTTGGTCCGTGGACTGAAGGCATCTGTCGCACGGTGGTGCTTGGGAGGAAGTGCCGGCGAGGGAGCTAGCGCGAGGCTGGTGCTCGGCGGAACTAAACGCGGTTGGCGAGGAGAACCGCCCGGGGGGTGTTCGACGAAATGCCCTGGCCAGGCTGCCCGGTGGGTGTTCGGCGTAATGCGTGCGAAGAATAGTGCCGGGCGTCCTGCGAATGGTGATCGCGTGGCCTTGCAGCCCAGCTCGCGAGGCACGGCCACCATGGGCCGTGCACTCCTGCGGCACCTGCGGTACCGGAGGCTCATGCCTAGCTCCAAGTTGGACACTACAGGCTGCTACTGTACCAGGTGTGTGCCTAGATTAGATCTTGTTTTATCGTGCTTGATATGGACATTTTTGTTAGGAGACTTTTATGCTAAAATTTATATTAAAATAGTATCAAGAGAAACAACTATCTCAACGTAAATGTAGTACCTTCCTAAAAAGTCTCTTTTATTATAGAGTTCTTACTATTCTTGAGAGATAACACCAAATTACCTTTAAACTCTTGTACTATCTCTTAGTACCTTCATCCATTAAACTGTTGATATCTTTAAGTACTAGCTCAATGTATATTTTAGTATCTCTCAACAATAGTAAGAAAAATCTTTTTCTGTTATCGTGTGAAAAAGTAGTGTGTGTGGGTGGGTGGGTGGGTGGGTGGCGGGATCTCTCTTTTTCTTTTTTGCGTGGTCGCAAAAAAGTAAAAAATGGAAGTCCGAAAAATATAAGCAGTTAGTGCTTGCTTTCATGTTAAGGACCTAGGGGCAGAAAGGAAGACTTAGGTTAGAAAGTCTTCAATGCAGGGCTGCATGTGGTGGCCATTTCGGTTGGCCATCAATATAAAGCAAACCGGTCTTTGTCCGTCTGGTAGTCTTGGTACATCAATTGGTATTAGCTTATTATGCAATAATGCAACTTGGGGGCAAGTAGCGCAGAGTGTGGCAGGACTCAGAGAACACTCCCAACAACCTATATGCAGTACTAAAAAAACTAGATGATTAACAAACAGGGCAGAGGCACATGTTTGTTTTATACTTCTGTCAGTGTTGTTAATTAACTGCTTGTCCAAATAATATGGTTAAGTATAGATTGTAGTGCTAAGCTGACACTAATTTCAAACACTGGATGGATAGGACTTCAAACTTTTTGTTACCATTTTTAGGCTTGTAGCATATGTATTCCTTACTACCAAACATACCTGGGGATTGGTTTTTTGAGGTGTTCATCGTAGATGGAAAATTGGCCTTCAAAATGTGTCATGATTATTGCGAATGACAATTCCAAAAGGCTGTCAAAAAGAATCTTTTGTTGGTTTAAGACAAGGGCCAACGACTTAATAATAAGACCGAGGCCAAGTCTCCCAAATCAAGTCAACTGAAAGGACAAAAAACAAGTCTGCACGTTCACGTACCTGTTGTAGCATTGAAAACTAAAGTACTGATCAACTTTCACACGTCACAATAAGATTTGCAAATTACGAAGAACACCTTTTTAGTATATTCGTAAAGTTCAGTTAAAGATGAAGAGAGAGAGAGAGAGAGAGAGAGAGAGAGAGAGAGAGAGAGGTGCTTTCATGTTTTTCTTTTTGATGGTTGTACAAATATTAAAGCATAAATGAAAGGTAGACGATGATTACTTACTCATTCGATTGCTTTAAAATTTATGCAACTTGTACTGAGAGAAAAAATATTAAAGCACTGCTCAAAGATAAATAGAAAGGCTTGCAGAAATAGGAGCAGAAAAGAAACGGATTAGGAATCCTGCAAAGCAACACAGATGCTGCCCTAAATGAAACGGAAAGAGATCTAACTTTAGCAGCCTGTGCTGATTATGGTACCGTGGTAAATACTGTTTTGAAACACTACTAAGAAATCCGGACTATTCGTTCACTCGATCGGACGATCCTAACCTATAAAAACTGCTTAACTTGCAGTCCTTTAGAAACTGCACAGAACCTTATCTAAATGAAACATATAGATAGGCTTAATTGATTCGTAGATATTTCTTCATTTCTTTGGAAAACTGTCTTGGATGTTTGTGCAAGTTGTGTCATAATTTGACAATACAAAGAATTCTCTTGCAATTTGGTGGAAATGTAGAAAATATGCTCTGATGTGAACCGAAACACAAACATTTGGTCCACGCCTGATTGTGCTGGTCCACTAAACTTATTAGATGAAGCTGGGAGTACACTGCATAAAACTAAAATGTTTTTATGGTGGTTAAGAACTAAGCTTCTGTAAGTGTGAAAAGGTCCATGGCGTGGACTTTGATGTCATTATCTGACTGCGAATTTGTTGTTGGCTTCGAAATCTTTGTTTATCTTTCGAATTGCACCCTTCTATCTTGTAGAGGTGTGTATCTGACGACCAAGACCTGCGCCATATAGCTCATCCCCATCTTGCAAACCTGCAAATTTCACAATCTTCAGAGAAAAAGTAGAGATCTGCAAGGAATCTTTGAGCTCGACTCCATGGAATCTGAAGAGCAACCTGGCAATGGCCATGTGCATGGCAACACTCCCGATGAGCAACAAGCACCGCAGCAAGGCAATGGTGACCAAAATGCCGGCGCCGATGAGGCTGAGCTCCTATGGAAGCTGAGGAAGTACCTGGTGCTTCTGGCAATCCTAGCCGCGGCCATCACCTATCAGGCAGGGCTGGCACCTCCAGGCGGCTTCTGGCAAGACAATAAGAACGGCCACATCGCCAGCGATATCGTGATGAGAGTCAGCTACCCCAAGCGGTACCATGTGTTCTTCTACTGCAACACAACAGCATTCATGGCTTCACTCATCGTCCTGATATTGCTTCTGGTCAGGGAGCTGAGCCGCAATGCGGTTTGGCTCCGCTCGCTTCAGTTCGCGATGTTGCTGTGCCTGCTTGGGCTCATGGGCGCCTATGCCGCCGGGAGCTGCAGGGAGGTGAGGACCTCTGTTTACATTTGGGTATTACTAGTTGGCATCTTCGCGTATATCGCACTCCATGTAGTATTCTTCCGGCATTTAGCACCTCAATGGCTGCGAGATATATTCATGGGTATTCGTAAGCGTTGGAAGGAAATTCTGGGGAGCATTTTCCAGAAAGAACAGAGCACAACAGGTGAGCAAGAGGCTCCAGACCAGATGGAAGAACTGGAACGAAATCGCAGTTTCTTGCTGGTTCTTGCCACATTGGCAGCAACAGTGACATATGTCGCGGGGCTAAGCCCACCAGGTGGCTTCTGGCCTGATGACAACAAGCCTAGCCACCTTGCTGGTGACCCAGTGCTGCGAGATCACTACCCCCGCAGGTTCAAGGCGTTCTTGGTCTGCAATGCCACTGCCTTTGCTGGATCCTTGGTGATAATTATCATGCTTCTCAGCGACACAGCAGTGAATCATGTTGTCAAGTCAAATGCTCTGCGGTTGTGTGTTCTGGTGAGCCTCTTTGGACTTATGGGGGCTTATGCTGCTGGGAGTTGCAGGGAGGTCCATACATCTATCTATGTCTTTGCCCTTGTTGGTGCAGTCTTGTTCTACCTCATCATTCAGTGGATTGAACCTGTTGTGCCCAAGCCAGAGTGTGTAGAAAATTCCATTGAATGGATGAGAAGGAAGAAGAATAAAGTACTTCAGAAGCTGAGCTCTTTTATTATAAGGGGGAATGAGAATCCAAACATGAACAATCCAACGACCCTGTCAGGGCCTGGCACACAACATCCATCGAACAACAGCATGTTAAGCACTGCCAATGATGCTAAGGATGATCTACAAAAGTTGCGCACATATCTTCTATTGCTTGGCATCCTTGCCGCTACTGTCACATACCAAGCTGGGTTGAATCCACCAGGTGGCTTTTGGACAGATAATAAGGATGGGCATCTTGCCGGCGACCCAATTTTGGAGGCCATCAATCCCAAGCGCTACAAGGCATTCTTCTATTGCAATGCCACAGCATTTGTGGCATCTTTGGTAATTATCACCTTACTTCAGAGCCAACTGATTACCGTTGGTGTCATGAAGCGTCACATATTGCAAACAGCCATGGCATTGGACCTCTTTGGTCTTATGGGGGCATATGCCGCTGGAAGCAGCAGAAAGTTCAAAACATCCGTGTATGTATTCATCTTGGCCCTTCTTGTTTTCACCTATGTTGTACTCCATGTTCTGCTATCTGTGGCTCTCAAGACTCGACTGAAGAAGACAATAGATTACATGTCAAAATTGTTCCATGATTTCACATATCATTTCGTAAGAACTGAAGTGATTGATAATGATGGTGAAGAAAAAGATTTGCAGAAGCGGCGCAAGTTTCTGATGTTGCTTGCAATTCTAGCAGCTTCCATAACATATCAAGCTGGCATAAGCCCACCCGGCGGCTTCTGGTCTGACACCAAAGATGGCCACCGAGCAGGTGACCCAGTGTTCCGTGATGAGTTCCCACGCCGTTACAGGGTTTTCTTCTACTTCAATGCCACTGCTTTCATGGCGTCCCTGGCTGTGATCATGTTGCTTGTTAGCAAGAGGCTATGTCACAAGGGTCTGAAGTGCTACGCTTTGCGTGCTTGTGTTCTGGTTGATCTGATCAGCCTCATGGGTGCTTTTGCTGCTGGAAGCTGCAGAAAAGTGTCAACATCCGTGTACGTCATTCTTGTCATTGTCGCAGTGTTTGTTTATGTCACGATTCAAGTCCTGGTTCTGACATTTGCAAAAGACAAGGTGAATCACTGCCTGAAGTGGATATCTAGGCCTTTCAAGCGCCAACTTCCATCCATGAATCACAAGAGAAGCATCCGGGGGAAGAGAACAGAGCACAAATGGCGGAAAGATTTGATGCTGATTGGAACTCTTGCAGTCACTGTCACATACCAAGCCGGGCTGCTCCCATCAGGTGGGCTTTGGCCTGATGACAAGGATGGCCATTTTGCAGGTGACCCAATCCTCCATGATACCCACCCAACACGGTACAAGGTATTCTTCTATTGCAATGCCACGGCCTTCATGGCGTCAATGGTCATGGTCATCCTCTTGCTGAACAACACAATAAGCAAGTACAAGAGATCTCTCCTTGCCATGAAGACTGCAATGGTATTGGACTTGCTTGGTCTGCTTGGGGCATATGCCGCAGGCAGCTGCAGGGAGTTCAAGACATCTGCATACATTTTTGCACTCGTCATTGCTGTGTTCATCTACATTGCCATTCATGTCTTGTTGTCATTCGATAAGGTGGCAATGTTAGTGAAAAAGAAGGGAGAAAAGTGGATGCCATGTCTGAAAATGTGGGCTCGGATTGAAACGGAAGCTTCAAACAATCAATCATCTGCTGCGCAACCAGGCGAAGTGCCTCCGCCTGTGTAGTAGTAGTTTCATTGTGGCATTTGTTCAATTGATAGTAAGATATACACAACCTGCAAAGTTTTCATCTGTGTTTTGACGCTTGTTTAAAGTCACCATGTACACGTAGCATTGTTTTCTCAGGTGCATTCTTTGCACGTGAGCAAAAATGAATACAAATGAGAATTGTGAGGTGTGAAGTAGTTCTTTCTCAGTTATCAATTTGTAGACTACCTTTTAAGTGAAAATTGTTTGCCTGGGTAGTTATACATGGAAGTACAGGTCATAGGGGAATGTAATATCTGTTTCTCTGAGGAAAGGCCCACGAGGATGAAATGCCCGTGTGGCACAGCACTGGTATTGTTCGGTGAAGTGCCCCTAGGAGATTGCACACATGATGCTTTGATGAAATGCCTGCAAGAGGGATATCTTGTGAGGGGCAGCCCCATGGCATTGCATTCTAGCTTGCCAAACTTGTCGACATGGTCCATCTATGGTTGGAAATCAATGGTACGACTGCGATAAGTACCTGATTTTGGGAGTTGCAGAATGCCAGGTTGTCAGTGCATCTGCTGTTCTGCTCTTGATGATTTTGCTTGAACATGTATATCTCTTCAAAAGATACTCAAATAGAAACATGTGAAAACTAGATAAGTTACAAGCAAAAGTTGGCCATAAAATGACAATTGAGTGTAGGATTAAGCATCTAACCTTTTGCTCAGCTGAAATCTACACCCTTTGTGCAGGTCAAGTGGTAAATTGAATAGCTATTTATTCTTTTATTCATTACGAAGGTAGACTAGGATAACAGCATAACGCAACCCATATGTATTGGCAGTTTATCCGTTACAACAATGAAAGAAACTAGTTTCCTTTTGTATTGTTTCACTCGAATACTATTAGTTGCAACTTGTATTTCTCATGATAGAAGGCAAGTGATCCAAATGTTTGCTAAGAGTGAATTTTGCAGTATTGACACCTCCCGGTATCTGGGATACTTCTTTTATTTTTGTACTTATATTTGTACAGTTCTAACATATATTAATATATTTTTTTCCAACACCAAGTCTTTCCCCTGATTTATTCCCTCAAAAAACAAAGATAAAAAGGCAAAGTAATCCAAATGTTTGTATGAATATATTAGTGCTGTTGGAATGAACACTCTATTCTATTCCATGGGCCAAGTGGCTAAGATATGGTCATGTAAAAGGCATGATAAATAAGAAGAAAACTATGAGAATAGGTCTTGATCTTATAGACCCACTTGCATGTAATATAAGTAACTCGAGTAGGATAGGGATCAACATCCCAAGTACCAGTTCGCTGACTCTGATACCATGAAGTAAATCCATGTATGACGAGAGTTGTCATGAATGAAGATGACGTAGCAACGATGATCCCTTCTCAAAACAAAGGGAAGCGGACCCCATACATCAGAGTGAATCAAATAAAAAAAGGATAAACGGAAAAAATAGTCACTAGAACCATAAGAGAGCTGCAGTTACTTGCTAAGCTTGCAACCCATACTAGATAAAGAAGTAAAACTGAAAACAGACCCAAGAACATCACTATCAACTAAATAAGAAAGATGTGACCCACACATATGACCTAGGTGATGGTGCCACTGAGCACTAGAGAGGTAGCGGGCATTAATGTTCGGTTGATAATGTAACCGGACACGCTCCCACATTAGTTGTGATAACGGGAGCTCGACAAAGTCCATAGAGATGTCGATAATCATGCTCCCAATCAAGATGGCAATGGCATAAGCTTCATCACCATGTCACCTCTCAGAGGCATAAAGGTCAGACTGGTACGTCTCCACGACAACCTCAAACACAATAACGACATCAGGATCCAAGGCGACACCTACGACACCGACAGGTGGTCCCGCCAGTAGAGTAGGAAGTGGTAGACAAGGGCGCTCGCCAGTGAGGTGACTCCAGAGGCATTGTCTATCGAGACAGATCTGCAGGTGAGCCCACTCCTTGAAGTTCGTCCCATCGAATTGAACCTTAGGGAGTGGGATGGAGATGGAGGAGGTAGCAATGACCATCAGCTCGGTGCAGGGCTTGACTTAGCTTGTCCTTTTGAAAAGGAGAGCAGAGCACGGGTGAGCAACACAGTAGAGAAGAGCAGAGCTTGGAGGCAGCGTGATCTAGTGCGGTTGAGCAAAAAACATAGCCGATTGGGGCGACGTAGCTGGGGTGGCGTGGATCAAGCCAGGAGATGACAGGATCCAACGTGGTGCAGCTTGGGGTGGCGCGAATCGAGCTCAGAAACAGTGGGATCTTGCACAACACATCTTGAGACCACACGGATCGAGCCTGGAGGAGGCGAGATTCGGCATGGTACAACTTAGGGTGGTGCGGATCGAGCTCGAGATAGAGCAGGGGCGATAGCGGCGGTCATCCAAGTGAGCTATCGTAGCGGTCCAGAGGTGTACGATGGTGGAAGCTTGAGTAGGGAGGAGAAGAGGGGAGGCCGCTACGCTTAGGTAGCGGCGGCCGGAGGGGAGCAGTGATGCTCAGTGGCTAGTGTTGGTGGGAGAGAGAGCCATGTGCTCTGATACTATGTTGGAATGAACACTTGATTGTATTGCATGAGCCAAGCGGCGAAGATGTGGTCATGTACAAGGCATGAAAAATATGCAGAAAACACCATATAAAAAGATATAATATATAGAAGGTACATATACAACCTAAAAGGTGCCACTCTGCTAGGATCACTCAACCAATGTACTGTCCCTAAAGCAAGCAAAGAAACGGACAGGACATAGTAATTATTGACTGGCAGTGATAAGATAAATAATAAAGTTAAGCTGATACATTTGGCCTTGTTCCAAGGGTTTGTTTGATATTACCTGCAGAATTTATTACCATTTAATTCATAATTTTTTCTTTGATAATTTGATAAATGTACCTCCAAATTAAGTCATCTTGGTAGTTGGTGGAACGGCGACAGCGACATGGCATGTGCGCGGCGGCTCGATGCGGCACGTGTGTAGCGCGGCGCAGGCACGGCAACGCGCAGGCGGTGGCTGGGGAAGGCAGTGCGGCATGCACGGGCGGCGAGACAGCACGACAGCTGTTGAGGATAGGGGAGGGTAGCGGCTAGGGTTTTCCCAGTCCCCTGCCACCCCTTTTATGTCCAGCCAGACCGAGTCCGGCTCATCATCACGCACACCGAGGCCGACTAGGCCAGTCTGACCCACTGTTTTTTTTTTGGATTTTCGAATATCACATAAAACCAAGACCAAGACATTCACCAATCAAAATTTTCATGTGAATTCATTTCGTAAAATACATGAATTTATTCAGTATTAATTAATGCAAATATTTGTCTATCACCGGTTTCTTCTCAGTGGTGAAGATCCAAACAACACATCATATGAAATTCATCCCTGTTCAAAGAAAATATATTTATGAACTAGTACAGGAATTAAGTAATTACCAAGAATGAATTTACAATCGAGTGATTAATACATTTGTCTATGATGTGAGTACTTCTCTGTTAAAATGATAATTCAGAAAACAATGCGCATACATTTTTATTATTATCACATGAATGGAATTATATAGGCAATATTAAAAGGACATGCAACATCACAACCTTCTTTTCCTTTGCGTGATGATTGTTTTGGATGATGCGACATCTTTGCCAAAATCCTTTGTGATCTATATAGAAGTCAGTGTGAGCTTGAAGAAAATATCATTGCAAGATCTATTTGGAGAATGATGGATATAGACCATGACCTGCATATCTTCATCTATGGTTGAAAAGATCACTAATTTTCGAAGCATCCTAACATTTGAATTTGTAAGCTACGTTTATGTGAAGAAGCAATTTGCTAAGTTGATTGCAGAAGCTGATGTGTGTGATGGAGCATTAATTGAACAACGTGTGCACTTTTCTGTAATTGAGACGTGTTAGATGAGGTTGTCAAAAGGCATTGGTGATTACAGAAGTTGTTTGAAATGTTCGTAGATGAAAAGAATCGATGTTCAGCTCCCAAAAACAATGATCACATTTTGGATCCACATGCTAATCTGCTTAAGCTATGTTTTTTTCATCTGTTACTGCTCTGAATAAAATAAAATTTGCCTTGTTAAAGTTCAATGATAGCCCGTTCTTCCTTTGCCCTGTTACTGCTTAAGCTATTTGTTTGATTCGTTTTGTGTTTCTTTGAAAGGCTAATTCTAGCAGTGCATATTAATATTTCTTACACAAATATGCACGACAATCCATGCTTGTGATTTATTTGTTATGGCCTGCTTGTGATGGGTATCAAAAATAGAAATTAAGAGGTTTGGATCTAAGCAAGGAAGAAGTTGTTGGTGAAAATTCACAAATAGTAACACTTTTGGATGGCGTATTTTTGTGAGAACCGCCTAAATTGCACTTGGTTTAATCGAGCGGCCGGCTTTAGATGAGAGCTAACATACGCTCGCACAAGAGCTAGGCACATATTAATTCACATCTATATGACAAACAACGCAGCCACAATCTCAATTAAAACAAAAGCAACTCTGGTAGTCCCCAGTATGTGTCTCAAGACGATGCCTAAGGTCAACACACATACCGTTGCATGGCATCTCTATCATCACATAATACATAGAGAGTGCAAGTTTTAATATGAATTACAAATCTTCAACATATTACAAGTATCATACATCGAGTGAACCATATCTGAAATTAAACTTGATGAGCATACAAAGACAAGCCTATATGCTCTCGAACCAAAGATTACTAGCTAGAAACTATCCATGGTTTAGCTAGCGAAGTAGACATAGAGTTCGCAGCGGATATAATCATCATAAAAGCAAAATAATAGTGGCGCCATTGTCCATAAGGCACCACTATCGCTATCTTGGCCAACCACCGACTACTCATCCCCTTCGCCGATATCGGCGGGGTAAAAAGCCATACACGGTCTCAATCTCACCTGCAAAACTTCAACAACAAACACATGAGTACAAAGGTACTCGCAAGTCTTACACGGACCATAGAGTAAAAGGATAATGCATATGGTTATAGCAAGGACATGAAAGGCGACAAGTTAAGTAGTATTTGCGAAAAAACATAACTTAACAACTAGAGAGTAATGTGTAAGCAACCTTAGTCCTATTTGACTTCTATGGACAGCTAGCACATACCCAAACATCCCTCATGAGACCATCATGTTTCACCTTCCAAACTCATCATAAAACAACACGTGACACTACGATGATGTCCAATGAACATTAAGCTTTGCCATAACCGAGAGCGCGGCTATTCGAATAGTTCTTACACCCTGCAGGGGGGGTACATCTTTACCCACACGATACGAGACCACCGGCCATACCACCCGTCGGCAGCAAGCGATGATTCACATGACAACCTTCCGCATACTCACCCCAAGCATTTGTGCTCGTGTCTAATGTGCGGAGATGACTAGGTCCACCGGGGACACCCCTAGGCACCTCACCCACACACCAAAGCCACAAGTCAAATAATCCGGGTAACGTATGGTACTTAGCTCATCCATCCCATATATGGATATGTGGTTAGTACGAAAAGTGCTTAAGACAATAGCACCAACGATCGGGCCTTAATCGACTCGAGCGGGCCCATGGCATCCGAGACTCCATTCTCAAATAACCCTAACTACCAGCCCAAGTCTCGCACTTTCACCTTTTACGCAAGTCTTTCAAATTATCATGAATGAACCAACATTTTTTTTCCAATTACCATGTTTCAAACCCGTACCATCCCGCGATAACTACCAATTGCTACAAAGAAAAGACCATCAAAATTCCCGGATTCCATACCAAGACCTAGAGCATGGCTAAGCATCTAACGTGACCGTTAGCATAAGACAAACTACCCATGCTAAGAGTTATCAAGGTGTATGGTAAACAATATCAGGGAAGGAGAAATGCAACAATTAGGAGCTATTCGCGACATATATATATATATATATAACATAAAAACCCACATGCATAATATCATAATATAAGTCACATTGATCCAAAATATAGGAGAAATATGCTCGATGCTTGCCTTGTGTAGCAGCTGGTTCCTCCTCAAAGTTCTCTTCACTCACGGTCACCGGGTCAACCTCGTTGCTCTCCGGTACGTCGGGCTCTAAACGAATGCAATGATGCAAAATTAGAATGATGCCATTGATGTAAATGCGCATGTACGAGCATGAGAAATGAACGAGATGAACTTCAAGAAGTTACATACAAAGTTCAGCAATAAAGGAGTTTATCGGAGTTCATTTATTTGGAAAAACATCATTCAATTGAGTTATACACAATTATTAATTTGCTGAAAATTACGTTTTAATAAGTGTGCAACTCAAACCACAAATCAAAAGAACGAACACTTAATAAAAGGGAAACAATATTTTTCATATAAATGATCATTAGGGCTTAATATGGCCTAACTCCAAATTATTCAAAATGCTATCATTTTTGCACAGCAAGCAAGGATATAACATTCTAAGGTCATAAGATATGGTTTTGTTGAGTTTGAGGTTCGTTTGCGAAAGTTACGACCATTTGAACATTTTACCGACTGCATGTTCGGACAACGAGCAAATAGCGCAAACCCAGGAAAAATATAAATATTTTTGTATATCTATGATCCTTCCAATCCCAGGAGTGCAGCTAAACTTGTTTCACTAAATTTTGAGCTCATTTGACCCATATTTTAACCATTTGAATCTTGCATGTTAGTAAGGTTTTAAACAATCAATTTTTGAGGCAAAATACATTCAATTCAAAATATTTTTATAGAAATGGAACATCTAGGGTTGCAGGAACCTATGTGATTTATTTCACAATTTATGGAAATGTGAATTATATAGTTACTTCATATCACCTACAAGGAGACTATACTTCAAACTCTAATTAAAATATTTTTCTGCAAGTAACATATGAAATTTTATTGCATATTATAACTCTTTATTTCATAACTCAAATTTAGAAATAGATTTTGTTTCATTTGGATGTTCCTAGCAAAAGATACAAAGGTTTGAATTGGTAGAAGCAAAAAGAAAAATTTTATTGTTTAAGGATGGATTCGAACCCATGACCCGCCGATTGGAATTGAGCACTTCAACCACTGAGATAAAATATTGCTTGTGACTAGGCTAGGCACAAAATTATTTGAGGCTTACCTCTTGCTAACCCTAGACCTTGACGGGAACGACAATGGCGCTGGCTTTGGTTGCTAGAAGCGGCTGGGGAGTGTGAGCAGCAAGCTTCACCATGTCGTGGGGGTTCTCACTGTGCAGCTCCTTGGCGTGGGGAGGCACTCAACGGTGGCGCACTGGTGAGCTCTTGGCGGCAGGTTGCTCTAGAGCAGTGGAGCAGAGGAGGAAGGGGGAGAAAAGTGAGAGGAAACGGCTAGGGTTTCGGCCGGGAGTATATAAGGCAAGGGAGAGCTCGGAGCATTGCCCAGCTTCCTCAATCAGCGGCAGCCAGGTGGATTCACCGTCCATGGCGTCCAATTGGGGAAGAAGCAGAGAGGAGGTGGGGGATGACAGGTGGGACCAAGAACAGAGAAACTTTTGAATTTTCAGCCCATTTGGTTTTGGGGCTGTGACACTTTTGTTGGACGAAAAAACAACCCCATAGCTGAATATATCTAATTGGGTCAACTGAAGATACAACATGCGCATGGCACTGCCAATTATGAGATTAAGAGTGTGTTTGGTTGCTTGTACCAAGTGGTACATGTATGCGATGGTTCAAGAAAAAAATCATCCATGTGTTTGATTGTTTGAATGGAACCATCCCGTCATAAATGATGGGATACAAATTTGAGGAATATTCTCTATAGAAGGTGAACTATTCTATTCACTCAAAATAATGGAACTAAATGGTACAGGACCATCCAATCGTATTCAACCTCATCCTACCAACCAAACACACCCTAAGTGACACTGATCAAAGAAACTATGAAATGTATTGCACAGGTGTACTTAGATTGATTGTTCATTTCATATACCAAGGAAACCTATACTTTGATGTGTATTTCTTTTGGATTCCATTGCATAGCATGGGCAATCAGCTAGTAGCAACTAACAAGCATGGATCACTTAACACCACATAAATTGTTTTCGTCAATTGATCATGTATATAGCGCACACAGAAAATACCATAGGGAGTTAAGAAAAAAGGAACTAATTTTTTAATAGTCTCCAACCAAATGTTGATAAGGAAAGGTACACAAACATGCCAATGCAAACAAATGTACATGCTAGTTACATCACTAATCATCCCAGCAACATCTCTACTAATCCCAAAGTCATCCATGAATAGTGTTGGTAACCACCACAATCACCAATGTAGCTTACACCACATGAGCTACGTATTCCCACCTCCTCTAAATAAATGTTTAATGAATTTGAGATCAATTGCTCCAGCCACCAAGGTGTGTCAAAATTCTACAATAATAATTTAGTGGCGTGTATTAGAAAAACCATATTGAAGTTTTCTGTGTAGAGTAATTTCTTATTACAACAATCACTTACTTTGAAGTGCATATGTTGTGGGAATATCCAGAGCGAATGCAAGTTTCGTGTACAGTGTAGTCTCCACACACATTGTTCTGACGTTCAAACATGTTAGGAGTTATTTAACACAATATTGTGTCTAGTATGTATAATTTTGTAGGGTGATGACTTGAATACCGTATTTGTTATCTTTTTTCAACATAGTTGCAAGAACGACATGGCAAGAAGCCCCTATGGGCCTGTGGCTAACCAGCTGGGCACATATTGGGTTAAATGCTCATCCCAAACTTGAATAACCTGATCCCAAACTTGAATAACTTTTGAGATTAAACCTACAATTTAAACATACAAAATATATGTATGTGTGTAGTATAATTACTTGGGACACCATGGTGTCTGGGCATCATGGTTCAAAACGGATATTTCCCCTATGTATTGCATGCGAAATTTTTTGAAATTTTTAGGATGTTGAGTTTAACTAGTTTACTAACTAGTTCAAACAAGTTTGAATTGAAACTCAAATCAGAGTATCCTTTTTTATGATAGTTTGATTGTAGGTATGTGCTGATTTTATATATGAATCAGCAAAGCATGTGATCTAAATCCGTTCAAAATCGTTGAATTCGAGTATATTTTTTTCAAAGGAATGCATTTCATTTGAATTGTTATAGATGAGTATATACCCTAAAGCTGATTTTTTCAAAAAATATACCCAACTTTGGCTTGAATTCGCACATTTGAAATCATGGTGCCCTGGCACCATGGTGCCTCATTCCGGCATTGTGTATGTAAGTATATTTATAACTATTATACACCAATTAGTTCTAATCTTGATTTCAAACCATACATATACATTGTGTCTAGTATTGTGAACTCTATTGGCTACACGGTGTGGAAAGGTTTTGTAGTGCGCAAGATCACCAACATGCATGAACACTCCCACTATATTTGTATGAATTACTGTAAGTTCATTTGTTGCTACCAATATCTTATTCATTCTCCTTTAGCACATATGAAGTTCAAACCCTACCTATAAATGTTTTGTTTGGCCGTGCATACACATCTTCAAATTGCATGAAATGCTTTGGGTAAAGCGGGAAATCCATTGACACCATAGAAGGTCCAACCATTGTGTGGTTGATGAACAAACACTCATAAGAGTTTTGAATGTTTCAAAATGAACTTCCTCATAGTTTGGCCGGAATTCGACACGATGAAGGATGTATCTGTAGCCTTAACCTAGCAACATTTATTCCCGTAACAAAAGCTTCATTTTTTTTATCCCTTTAAGTGTAAAATATTGTAACCGTAGTCTAAGAAAAATATGCCTTCACAAGACCTCAACTGAACTCACTTGTGCTACAAGTCTACAATCTCAGAAGTGATCAGGCAAATCAATTCTGGAACTAAGGAAAAAATTCATTATTGCATGCTTTCCAAAACAAAAAAAAAAATAAAAACTTGCATAGACAGCAAAGGCAAAAGACAGAAAGACTTGCAAAATACCAAAAAAAGAGTAGAACTCAGTTCAAATAAGAACTGTACAATGCATAGAACCTATGTTAGCCCAAACTGCGATAGAGCATCAAAAGAAGCAGTTTATGTAAACAGGGCCACCAAGACAGTCCCTTCATTGCAACTCTGTCACCTTAGACCACTGAAAAGTCATTCAAAATAGATAGTTGGATTCCTCAAAATTATAGGCCTTTTTAAAATGGAAAGACCAAATGCCTTGCTCCATGATAGATATAGTAAAAGCCTTAAAATTGTCCATTAAGAACTATAATAAAAATATACACATTCAGGTATATATGGACAAGAAAGCGAAGCCATTTATGTATACAACTACAATGATAGGAATCTGCATGGGCAATACCACAAACTTTGCCCTCACATTTCACAAAATTTAATTAGACAAAAAACTTTGAAATGAAAAGTGGCCTTACCAACTAATTGACAGTAGTCTATATATCAAAACGTCATAACCAATGAAAAGTGTCCTTAATAAGGGAAGCTTACTTCATGAAAGACAACACGTATTTCCTAGATGGGTGGTTTGGATGTCAATACATGAAATGAGATGCAAAAAAAACTCTATGTTGGTTCATTTTCGTGGGGCATCCACATTTTATTCCCTTCAAAGATTGCTATTTTCTCATCTACATAGCTCTCAATACCAAGAACCTTCTTTGAACAAGGACAAAAGTGGATAAGTAGAGGAACAATGTTATAAAAACATAATTCATTGCAATCCACATCAATTTCAATTCATATAAGGCTCAAAACATATAGCTGCATCAGCAAAGCCAAGGTGCTCAGCAGGCCGAGTAGACTGATGATCGCTAAGAGCATAGCGAGGAG
Organism: Otatea glauca; assembly: GCA_036346275.1. Classification (NCBI taxonomy): domain Eukaryota; kingdom Viridiplantae; phylum Streptophyta; class Magnoliopsida; order Poales; family Poaceae; genus Otatea; species Otatea glauca. The sequence goes on along the minus strand of CM070716.1, from coordinate 30,818,817 downwards.
AAGGCACTGAAGAAGGTGGCTCAGTAGGAGAAGATGCCACATTAGATAAATCCTCAACTCTCGAATGACGAGTGCAATATAGAGAATAAGAAGGAACAATGTCAGGAGAAATCTCTGGAAGAGGCACTGGTGGTGAAGAAGACACCAGAGGAGGGGCTAACGATGAAGGAGACGCTAACCGTGGAAAGGGAAAAGTGGTAACTGGAGTACCAGGAAAAGTCAGGAAAGAAAGCAACTGGACAAGAGATGCTAGAGCAGAAGAAGGACGAGGGTAGAAGGGACGAGACTCACCAAAAGTAACATCCTGAGAGATTCGCATTCGTCGACCAACATGATCCCAATAATGATATCCCTTATGCTCAACACTATATCCAAGAAAAACACACTCAACAGACTGAGCGGTTAGCTTGGTGTGTTCGAGAGGTGCAATAAGAATATAGCACACACACCCAAAGAGACGAAGATTAGAATAATTAGGAGGCATGCCACAAAAACACTCCACTGGAATCCCACCCTGAAGAGTAGAAGAAGGTTGAATATTAATTAAGTAAGTGGTAATGAAAACAGCCTCAACCCAAAAGTGACGTGGAACGACGGAGGCAAGCAAAAGAGCACGAGCTGTCTCAAGAAGATGACGATGCTTGCGCTTAGCCACATTATTTTTGAGCATGAGCACTAGCATAGGAAAACTGAGAAATGGTGCCTTGCTCATCAAGAAAAGCAGGAAGGGCTTCTGACAAATACTCCCCTGCCGAGTTAACATGAAGAACACGAATAGGAGAATCAAACTGAGTACAGAATGGTGGCAAAAGTCTTATACATAGATAAAACCTCACTATGAGAAGGCATAAAACATATCCAGGTGTAGCAAGAGAAATAATCTATAAAAGGAATATAATATCTATAACCCCTTTTGAAAAAAAAGGGAGCCAGACCCCAAACATCGGAATGAACAAGATCAAAAGGATGCTATGACAGACTCACTGGAAGGATAGGATGTTGTAGTTGTTTGCCAAGCTTACATCCCATACAATCTAAAGAGACATCACCAGACAAAGACCTTAAAAGACCACAACGAACTAAAGAAGATAGACATTAACCACAAAGATGTCCCAAACGGTGATACCACTGAGCAAACGATGCGGTGGAAGCTGTAATGGAGGCGAAAGCAATGGAGGAGATAGAGAGACCAGCAGGGGAAGCGAAAAGAAAATGAAACTAGTTAAGTTCCTAGAGACGCTGTGAGTCACGGCGGTGAGGGCCAGTACCAACCATAAACCCCGTGCAGTGATCCTGAACACAACAAGAGTCGGAATGGAGGATAACACGATAGCCATGATCAGTGAGCTAGCCAATGGATATAAGTTGCATGATTAGTTTGGGAACATGAGAAATAGTAGGAACATGAAAAGGGGAAGACAAAAAAGTGCCTCGTCCTACAACAGAAAAAGAGGTACCATCTACGATCTGAACAGTGATAAGAGCAGCGAGAGGACTAATAGAATGAAGACTTGTAGGATTATATATCATATGAAAAGAAGCACTAAAGTCAAGAATCCATTGTGAGATACCTAAAGGAGATGTGGAAGGTAGTCTTTCACTAGAAGACTGGGTAGCAGAACTTGTCAGTGAAGAGGCAGCTATGAGATGTAGCTACGTGAGAATCTCCTCAGTGGAGTCAAAACTAGCAAAAGTCCTCTGAAGGAGGCGCCCGAGCCTCCAACGCCCTTGGGAGGGCGACCATCTCGACAAGCAATATCCTTCTTCTTCCGGTAATAGAATTGCTCCACGTGTCCATTCTGGTTATAGTAGGTATAGTGAAGCCCTCCACCCCCAGCGGCTGCCGCTAGAGTCGGCACCGCTAGTGGAGGGGCAGCACGAGGCACAATAGATGTGGAAACTGGTGCATGCACAGCCAAGATCGAAAGAGACCAGTAGACCAACACCATGAAGATGAGTCTCCTTAGTACAAATAGCTACAAAGGCCTCCAACAAGGTCACACGAGGGTGGCGAGTAAGCAACTGGGCACAGATCTGCTCAAACTTAGCTCGAAGATGTGTTAAGAAGTCGTAGATGCGGTGAAGTTCCAAATGAGAGTGCTGATGCTGACAGCACTGGCAAGTGCGGCAAACAGAATCAAGATGATGCCATACCAAGGATAGCTGTGTGTAGAACTCATCCAAGGTAGAATCACCTTGTTGCAATGACTACTCCTATCATACAATAACAAGATACAAAGAATCGCCAGTAGGCTCATGGCAATGCGAAGATGTGCCCATCTCAACTATGCCGAATGCAAAGCAACCACATCTCTAGTGAGATGCACCTCCATGCTAGCAACCAAAATAGTAGAGATATGAGCATCCTCATCAATCCACACCTTGTAGGCAGCAAACTGAGTCTGAAAAGACTTCAAATCATTAGCATAATCATCAGACATCTTCTGTCGAGCATCATCATTAGCCTCCTTGGGAACATCAGGAATAGAAGGGGGAACAGGATGAGATGGACAAGGTAGCTCGCTGGTGAGAAACTCCCAAAGACGCTAGCCACGCATGTGAAGGCGCATATATAGAATCCAGTCTCGATAATTGAGACCATCTAAGATCGGACAGCGAGGAGCAAAAACAGTGCCTAAGGAAGAAACATAAGATGCTGGCATTTTTTTTTGTGTTTTTCCCTTCTCGGCCAACCGAGCCTACGAATAGAGGAAACAGAGGAAGTAGCCTCCTCTGTTTCGGTGAGGCACCCGGAGTGGAGCCTGGAGGCGAGAAGCAGTCGACCAGGGAGGCGGCGGGAGGTGTGGTTGCTAGCTGACCCGCCCGAGTAGAGATCGACCGCGGGTGGGATGCTACCGAGGGCTGTGAAGCCAAGGGCAGTGGAAGGAAGCCATGACGGGAGGTGAGGCACCCGAGCGGAGGTCGGCCACTGGTGGAAGGCAGCGTGGCAAGAAGTGGCTGCGCCTGAGCGGAGGCGGGAGGCGATGGGAGGTAGGTGACACGCGGCTAGAGACATGGTGGAAGGCAGCAGCGGTGGGAGGCGACAGGAGATGGCTTGCTCCTAGAGACGTGCGAGGAACCCGAGCTGGCGGCAGTGTGTGGAGGCAGGAATGGCGCACGCTGCTAAGGACATGGATCCTGGCGACGCATGGGGAGCTGGTCAAGGCAGCGGCAGCGGTCAGCTGTGAGGAGGATAACAAGGGTCACCACAGGTGGTGAGAAGAGCCGTAGAAGAGGCCAAGAAGAGGGTGAATGGAGCAAGTGCAACGCTGTTGAAAACCCTTAACCCTAAAAACTTGGCTTTGATACCATGTTATGAATAACACTTGTATTCATCATGAGGCTAATAGGCCAGAATATATACATGTATATAAGAGTAGAAAAGAAAAGCCTATATAAGGCAAAACCTATACAAGGCAATACATGATACTAGCAATCTTTATACAAGGCAATACAGGATATTGTTTAACATATGAGAGGTACTTCAAGCTGTGCACTTCATCCTTCCTGTGCAATTTATTCAATTGATCTGTGAGTGTACTAAGGATCTGTTTTCCCCACTTGCTTAAGTTTGAGGTGTTTCAATCTTTTCATAGACATGTTTTTACATTAAGTAAATTTAATATGGAGGTGAATTGCAAAGCAGTTCCTTCCCAATTTTAACTTTCCCATGTTTAGTGTAGTGTTCTTGTAATCTTATGAATCTTCTTAACTTCCATTTAAGGCTGGAGGCATTATAACAAACACTTGAATGGCTTCTATTTTTCTCTACAAGGGCATGTTCATTTTTGGTGAAAGGTATTGATGCAAAAAAATTATGTACATTATTTGGAGTCTGGACAGCTACATCAAACTCAAAGCCTAAGATGATGTGGAAGCATTAGCTGCAAAAAAATCCCAACCAAAACGATGGGAACCTCAGTTTCAGGGATGTGTATATATTTGAAAAGTTATTCTGCTTGTTGTATTCAGTATTTGCATAAATCCCCGAAATGGATTTTTGTTGTGCATCAGAAAATATTTATGTCCTAAATATATTCCTTTTCATGCAAATTTGTATTCAAAACTGGTATTATTTATTTGTTCAGATCATGGTAAGATTACTGTGCATTTTTGTTTTAGTTGTCTTTCAGAACTTGTATTATTTATTTGTTCAGATCATGGCTAGCACGCCAGGTTCTTGTACATATTTGTTGTTACCGTATTTTAATCATGCAAAGTATTTAACAGAATGAGTACATTGGCAAATCTCATCTGTGCTTTGAAATATGGGCAAACTCTCGGCACTCGCATTGCAAGCGTATATTGGTTCTACCAACATTATGCCTATCTAGTTCATTATTCTTCCTGTAGACAGAAGAAAGGGTGCCATGAGCTAGTTTAGTCTAGAGCCATATTGTTTTGAGATGTTCCCAGTTTTTGGAGCCAAATTGTTTTCTTGTGGAGGCTCAGTTTCAGATTCTACAAGGAAATGATGCTGAAATATCTCTTACTTGCTGAATGGTGCTTGCTATTCGAGTGCTCAGGTTTTGCGCAAACTGAAATGCTTCAGATTTTGTTGTTCTGGTTCAAAATTAAAATCTAAAAAGTTTTATTTGCTCTGTTTTTGTTTTATCAGGTTTCTTATCAGATATGCTAGTCCTTCACCATTTTTGTTTTATTTCTTTTTCTCATTTGATTTGCTTCAAATTTGTTCAGATCTTGAGACCGAAGAGCTTTTGACATACAGGTACAGCTAGCCTTATAGTAGGGGAGATTTTGTTTTTTTGGCCTAACTTCATGTTTTGAGCAAACTTCAGGATGAAATGTTTAGGTTTTTGCACAAACATTGGACTTCGACGTGCATGTTTCAAATATAGAAATCAGAAAGCTTTCTGCTGCTGAATGAGCGTGCCGGTTCTGGTAATGCTAGAAATGTGTTTCGAATGAGGGATGAATTAATCCAACTTTGTGTGTGCTGATTCTCTGCTAGCAGGAAAGAACACATCATGCATGTAGAATAATGCCGTATCTCTCCAATTTTTTGTCACATGTAATATAGTACATGTTTTCTAGTAGAACCTCCAATTTTTCCCTGACGAATAATGCTGTGAGTACGAGTATGACCCTACTGTGAGTACCAACAATTTAGTGTATAAACTACGTACAAACAGCTGCTGGCAGGTGGACCCTGCACAAGATGAAATTCAATCAGGGCCTACTGTCAGCCGCAGATTGTCCATTTTCTGATATAAAAAAAAATCCACAAGACATATGGCATAACAAACACCGAGATTGCAACAATTAACCAAAATTGCCTAACACAAGAAAACAATAGCTGTTTCTATGTACAATGGATATAGCCAAATGACAAGCAGCTGTTGAATAAAATTGCCTAAAACAGAATGATAGCATTCTAGCAATAACAAGAGAAAAAGGAAAAAAACAGACTCAAGAGGAATGCTACTTAAGTATTGATTTTCCGTCTTTCCGCAACAGCTTAAGCTCTTGGATGAGATCGTTAGTGCATGAAACTGTTATACATTCAGAATGGCAATTCTTCAACTTAGACAGAATCCATAATCCTTGTTTCCGGCTTTTCTCCTTCTATAATAACCTTGGACTTGAGCATATGAGAACTTTGCCTGGATGTTGAAGGAGTTCTCTTACCACCAGTTGCGGACTCTTTCAGCCCTAGGTAAGTGTAGACTGACATGCCTCCGAGTGCAATGACAGCTCCACCAAGACTGGTGAGTCCAGGATCAGAATTAAATACCAGATACCCAGAGATCATTATGACAATAGTCTTGAATTGGCCTAGCACAACATGAGATAGAGCTGAGGTTGCACTGCATCATGCAAGAGCATTATGTTCACTTCTTCAGGTTTTGCAAATTGGGATGATGAGAAAACAGAAACAAATACATGAATGACAAAATTATTTTCCCCCAACCAATTTCATTCTTTTAAATACACAAAACATGTGAATGCTATGCTTTTGGGAGGACCAAAGGATTGGATCGTCAAAGGTTTTCGCAAATCTGTTGTCAGTAGAAACTTTATAGGTCTCGTAAGCACAATGATGAAAAAGAGATTTTACTATCAAGGTAGTGCATACCACCTATAGTCAATCATAGTGTGGTTGTCAGTTGGAACTTGGAAGTACGAATAAAACAATTAAGAACATATTGAAAAACCTGTTTAAGTCATTTCGTGAGTTTATTTTGAGGAGCAAAGAGTCGTTTTCTGTATGCTCATATCTAATGGTATAAGCACACGAGTATACATGGTGTGCATAACCAACATTTTTTCTTTTTTAAAAGAGATTTTGTTGAATATTTGCAAAGGTTGCAGCATGGATAAATGTCTCCCAATTTCGTTTCAGGAAAAAATGTGTCAATAGAATGGGAGGAAAGTCATGTAATAGAAAATTAGAAATACTATGCCTCACCCAAGTGCCAATGCACCAGACCACTGAAGAAGAAAACCAAGCAAAGCAGAAATCATAATTGCACTGCTGTTCTTCAAATTCCAGTTGAAAGACAACAAGCCCGGAGGATCCAGCAAAGGCATCAAAACAAGAAGGAAAAATATCGTAATTGGGGTTGTCTTCCACATCAACCTGATCAAATAACCTGAATGTTAAGAGAAAACCTATGGAATATGAGCTATCTCAGAAGAGATATAATTCACAACTTACGCAAGAGCAGTCCAGTTTCCACTCTGTTGTAAATTTGACCACAGGATTTTGTTTACAGCACTAGGAATAATCCAAGCTACAGCTACACAAGCACCAAAAAAATTGAACTCCAAATCAGTAACCGTCGCTACAGCCACACCAAATGACACAACAGCCAGTGTGATAACCTGAAATAAAAAAGATAAATCCTTGCATTATGTGAGACTGGAGATTAACTTAAAATCTTCTAATACCAATTAGAACAACTAAAGATTGAACAACATATGAACCTTAAATTTTCGAACAAATCTACCTTTCGAAGGGAAACTTTTTTCTGGAAAAGAATAAATTCTGCTACAACAATGGTTGGAGTTACAGCTATCTTAGCCATTTGATAAAACCCTACACTGAAGACAGAGAACAGTGATCACATTATGAGACAAACTCATAGAGCATAACTTGAAGTTAGAACGATATGCATTTGTTAAACAGAGAGACATCATTATTGATCTCACCTATTATGCTTTAAGCTGATATTAGCAAGACCAGTGGAAAAAGACATGACAGCACCCAAAGCGAACAACGAGGAGAAAGGAGTGGATTTCGAAGGAGGAGCAATGGGAAGCAAGTATAATGCCCTGAGGACGGCCATTAGGGCCCAAGCAGCTATGTAATGAATTAACGATAGTGCAACTGGGAAGTTAAACCCAATAGTACCCATCACCTAAAAAAACAGATGCCATGTAAAAAAAGAAGTGCAAACAGGTACAGTGAAAAGTGTAAAATAATTGAAAAGACAACACAGACCATTTTGTTTGCCATGATGATCCCAACAGCAACCACAAAGTTGAATGTCAGTGCAACACTCGGGCCACAAAACCTCTGCTGCTGGCGCTTGGCCCCTTCTGAAGTATGAAACTCATTGTAGAGGGAACCTCTCAGCTCCTCCAATGCCCGACCTGCTAGGTCAAAGAGTAAACCAATAGTAAAAACCCCAGCTTTGGTCGATCACAAAGTTGTACAGATCACCATTTAGTATCACTGAAAGCGTCATTGGAAGTGGAATCTTGTCACTCCAAATTGAATTACAACAGCTAGAGAGATGGAGGAAAGAACAAACTTGCTTGACCTGCAGTCGAGCCTTACGAGCACTTAATATTAAACATGGCCTCTGGCATCATGATTACTATCTTCCTCCACTAAGAATGACTTCCTTCTGTAGCCAATGTACCCCAACCTTTCCCACAATTGAACATTAGTTTTTCGATTCAACGTTCTCCATGCCATTAAAGAGCTCAACTTTTTCTTGGGTTGGCCAATGAAGAGCTGAACTAACTCATTTACCATGTGAATTATGGATAACCAGCAATACCATAAAAAAAGAAAGCTAAACACCATGCAATCATACTAAGCGAATTCGCCATGGAGTCTATACCAATACTTGACCAAAGCGACATTTATTGCATAAGAGAGCATTCCCATATCAAGATGCCATTGTCTTGCAGTCGCTGGAAACAATCTCATCACGTTATGAGAGAGGGGATACAAAACCATACTCTCTAATTTGGTGACCAGGGAGCAGCAACAGATATTGCAATTTATCACACATGAGCAAGACACAGGACAAAAGATAGCAAGTGGGCTTAAGCATGCCCGTTGCTTGACCTATGCACATCAAATCCACACAAATTGAAGAGCTGGTTACACTCTTATGTCTGATGGAATCTTCATGAGTTGTTTTTCTCTGGTACATTTCCATATTGTCTAGTGTCTACTAAAAAATAAACAGCAAATGTGGAACAGAAAACCAGAAAAGGTGGGTATGTTGTCTGCCTAATGGAAAATTTAACCAACTGGCTAAGGCAGCTTTCTTAATTTTGTTTGTAGGATTTGCTTGTACAAATATAGAAAAATAAAAATTTCAAGGCAATGCAGAGGAAACAAAATCAAGAAAGCATTTTGCCACATAAATAGGTAACATAATGTCTGCCAAAAAAAAGAGATGCGATTTTTCTAGCCATTTATACCAACAAAGGAACTTTTAAAAAATGGACTGGCCACTCGTAGATGCTAAACTGCAACGACAAGGAGGGAGCAACTTTAGCTGATCTCCGCACCATAATCCCCAGAAAGCAGGGGGGGAAACTGGGAACAATGAACAATCCAATCCACAATGCCGCTCACACCATGAAGCAACGGCTTTTTTACACTCGCGCACCGTTCATCATCGAAGCACTCAAACCCAAAATCTTTACAACTAAAAGGAAAGAGGAGTAAAGTGAACCATGAAACCACATTACTGCGGTAGCAGCGCCAAGAATTATCCATCTCTGATCTCTCCGCGCCGACAAATCCCTAGAAGGCGCACAGAGGCACAAGAACTAGAGCAGAAGAGGAGAGGTTCTGACCAGCCTCGCCGGCGTCGCTGTCCTTGCGCTTGATGAAGCGCCGGCCGCCGCCGCGCAGGATGGAGTCCCACAAACCCATTGCCGCCGCCGCATCAGCCGGCCGGCCCTCACCACCAGTGGCTCAAATCGGCCAACAGCTCGCTTCCGGGCTATTTCAAGCTGGAGCTCGATTTAAGGCCCCCGTGGAGATATAAGGCTGGTTTGGGACGCCCTCTTATCTACAGATTTTGAATTTTTCAAGAATTGAGTGGCGGTAGTTTCTGATTTTATATACAAATCTGTTTTTAATTGTGAAAAAAGTTTTTTGGAGAATTCAGAATCTGGATTCTTGAAGAATCAGAAGCTGTCACTCACCTGATTATTAGAAAATTCAAAATCTATGCAATCAGAACCTGTTCTAAACTGGGCCATAGAAGGTAACAGCATGGTGAGGGAAGGGTGAGCTAAGGAGATGTGTACCTCGGGGAAGTATAGAAATTTTTTCTTTTATAGCCTCCTTGTTAAATTTTATTTTTAGCCACATGTTGGAGCACAGAAGACCTGATAAGTAATATGTGTCACCTGCTATGATCTAGTTGCTCGGAACACAGGCGAGGGAGCGACAGACTAGCCGACTATGGTTGGTGGCAGGGCCCACATCGCTGCCAAGCTCCTAACAGCTTGAAAAAGAGGTACCGAGCTTGGCATGCTCGGCAAGACGTCACTTCCAGTCAGCCGGCACTTTCCGCGGTGCCTTGCCACACTGCCCTATCGCGTCCCGTCCTCCAGCAACAGCTTTCGTGCTCACCAAGCATACTGTGTTGCAGCTCTCCTTCTGAGCATCCCTAGCGCGGTAGAGACACATATTACCTGTCGGCTGTCGCGCCGAGCTTATCAAATGGGCTAATTTCATAATTTCTACCAAGATGAGCCAATTTTGTCAAAAATACAATCTAGGTGCTAGGAAATCAAAAACTTTGAAAGTAGATGGTAATATCGCGGTTTTGCTAGGGTTTTTTTTTGGCTTTTGTCCATATGAATCCCCGTTTTAATATGGACTGTGCTGTGTTTATATTTACGGTTTACCCCCTTCACGATTGTACCTTGTTGTAGAAAGGATTTACGCGTTACCACGTGTACATGGAATTGCAAAGTAGAGATACTTATACTGTTGTTTGCACCAAAATTTGGTAAGTCTGGTCAAAATCGGCAATAAAGTCAAAGATACGGAATTAACGGACAGGATCGAAAGGTTTGGAGATATTTTGGTAACGGCAAGATCTTTAAGGAAATAACTGTCCGAGATAAGGCCGATACGGATCAAAACTTAAAACGTGTTGTAGTCGGACACGATCGGCCGAAGGGTATAAAAGAAGGACCAGAGCAAGTTGCAACAACAACACAATACAATCAACCAGCTTTTACTTTTCTATTTTTTCCTGTCGACTAGGAGTAGCCTCTGTAATTTAGATCTCTCTTTGTAATCGATTTTGATCAATAAAGTTGCGCATCGCCGATTGTTGATCTTCGTCAATTACACCCCCAGGTTTGATTTATTCTGATTTTGTTGCGCATCGCCTTCTTCAGAATCGATCTATCTTTATCCTCTGATTAGCCTTAATCGGCTAGTTAGACTTACCCTATTACTTTGATCTTAATCGGCTTCAAGCTGATTGAGTTTAAGCCGATTGATCGTTACGATCGACTTTTGAGTAAATTTTATATTTTTACCTTGTCGATTCTGAGTCAAATCGACCGCACGCTCAACCCGTGTTAAATGCGGTGTGTCTTTGTCGTAAACCCTACATCAAGTTTTTGACGCCAACACACTCTTGGCACGCCCGGTGGGACAATGTCTTCGTCAGGAAAGTCGATTCCACCATCAGATCTGAACGCAGAAGCCATAATCGTCCCAACAATGGACGATTTGACCGCAGAATAACGTCAGGAAATAGAGGCTCGGAAGACTGCGTTGGAGGAGATGATGCTAAGCTGTTATCGGAAAACCAGATGTGGCGTCACTCAAAAATCCGCCCTGTCGACGGTCAACGCCCTAGGAGATGCGGGTGTCACAGAACCGGTAAGCCGATATCTGCCTGCTCAAGCCGAATTATCGGCTATGATCAATCAGTTTGTGCACCACGCCTTAATAAATCAATCATCGGCTCTCGTGACAACGCTCAAGCCGATGATAGCAAATAGCGTTAAATCCATAGCCTAGGAGTTAGCCTCGTCAGGAAGTCTGCTTGACCCATTATAAGCTCTGTCTAATTATCCTGTTTTTTCAGTAGCACAAAATACGCAGAGCTCAACAGCCGATCCTAAACCATCGGCTATAACCTCACCCCCTACAATGATGCCTACTCAGCTGACCGTAATATTGCCTAGAGATCCTCGGTCAAGCGGGGTGAGCCATTACCACTCTTACACCGATGCCGCTAAGTTAGACGCATCGATAAATCTGCCACCATCGGCTCCGTTCTATGCCTTTCCCCAATCGGTTCCACAGCCGATTGGCTCCGAGAGATTCTCTCAAGATCCTACCATGCTTAGAAACCCAGGTCCACATGGGGTAATGACATACTCAGAACCGTTTGTCCCAGGGCCGGAACCTCAAGGCAGGAATAATCGTCATGATCAGTATGGTCGTGTGCCGACGATGCAGCATAATTGGCAACCCGAGCTTGCACTCGGGGGGCAGGCTGCCAACTATGACCAACATTATCAAGGGCCTGCTATGCCAATGGCCGATAATGTAAATTGGGCAGATCAGATTTCCGCTGTTTTATGGGACCAGTTCGGCATACAGCCTAAGGGAAAGGTTATCGGCTATAGAAAGCCGTATCCTGATTACATAGATCGTATGCCATACCCTCATAATTTCAGAGTACCAGACTTTGCGAAATTCTCTGGCGATGATTTAACTACAACGTTGGAACACATCAGACGCTTTATCGCTCAATGCGGTGAAGCGGCTCAGTCCGATGGACTAAAAATAAGATTGTTCCCATTGTCATTGTCCGGAGCAGCTTTTACCTGGTTTACCTGTTTACCTCCGAATTCGGTCCACTTTTGGAACGATTTGGAAAGCCGGTTTCACGAATACTTCTTTTCGGGCAGTTTGGAGCTCAGGATTTCCGATCTAAGCTTCGTCCGTCAGAAATTTGGGGAATCTGTAACTGATTACATTAAAAGGTTTAGGGAAACTAGAAATCGATGTTTTAGTGTCATTTTGCCCGATAATCAACTTGCTGACTTAGCGTTTCAAGGATTGATTCCTCCGCTTAGGGAAAAGTTTGGAGGGCAAGAGTTCGCTGACTTAAGTCATTTGCTTCATCGAGTATCGGCTCAAGAAAGCCGATTCCCTGATAGTAAAGCGTTTAAAGAGAGATTCAAGAACAATAATATTAAGGAAAAGGACAAGGCCAAAGTCAATATGGTCGAATATTGTCCCAGTGATTCTTCAGAAGACGATGAGGCAGAAATAAATATAGCCGAATGGGTGAAGGGCTCTAAAAAGTCCGTAGTCTGTTCTTGGCTAAAGCCGACTAGAAATAAGTCGGAAGTTAAATATGCCTTTGATATTTCCAAATGTGATCGTGTTTTTGATTTGTTATTACAATAAAAAATAATACGGTTACCCGAGGGACATGTTATACCATCGGCTGACGAGATCAAGAAACGCAGGTATTGCAAGTGGCACCATTCTTTTTCTCACAATACTAATGACTGCAATATTTTCCGTCAACAGATCCAGTCGGCTATTGAGGACGGTCGGCTAAAATTTACTGACGAGCCGACTATGCAAGTTGATGCTGATCCATTTCCAAGCAACATGGTTCAATGCTCGGCTAAAGGAAAGAAGCCGATACATGATGAACCAAAGAGGGATCGGCATGTCAATATTCAGCCAAATTCAGACGCTGGTCAAACGCTAAAAATTATGATCGGCTCATTACAAATAGAAGCCGATCACGAAGGAAAAAATTCGAGGACCATTAAACCCAAGGGTAATCCTCGGGTGGGTAAATGGTACAAAGCTGAAAAATCGCCATTAAAGCAATCGGCCAAAAGGGCGGGACCAACTTTTTCACAACTGATGGATAAATATGAAAGGATGAATAGCCAACCACGATATCCTGCTCGCCGGTCGGATAATTTATATCACACTGAAAACGTAGAAAGGGCCCATAGGAGATGTCCTTTTTGACAGTTTTGTTGGGAAAGGGGAGTAGCACTACCATCCCCGTATATGTGCCCGATGGAACATTACCCCCGCGACGATTGGCCAAGACAATCGGCTAAAGATAGGCTGTCTGGGCCGATTCGGGGTTACAACAAAAGTTTCAGAAGGCCTGTTCACGAAAGGATATCTGAACCAAAGCAAGAACCAAACCAGGTTGAAATGCGGAGGTCAAACATAGACCAAGGTAATCTCGTCGGCAAGATAAGAAAACCAGTAGAGCCTAAGCCTAGATGGTGTCCGTCTGGCCTTAGCCGATCGCAACGCCGACGACTTCAGAGGCTAAGGACTCAAGAGATTCGGGAATCCGACGCAGAAAAACCGAGGGACGAAACTTTCAATGAGCTTCGTCCGGTCAAAATTGTCAAGAAAGAATGGAGGAAAAAAGAACAAGCTGAAGAAGATTTTGAATCGGCAGATAATCTAGATTCTCCTATGATTAGGGACGATACACCACCAATGGATATCAACATGGTGTTCACATTGCCAGCTGAATTCAAAATCAAAACTGAATCGGCTAAAGAAACTTTTGCCCAATCTTGGTCGGGAGTCCAAAACGCAATCTTTGAGAAACCCAGAGATGATCATCGGCATTTAAAACCGTTATATCTGAAAGGATATATAAATGGAAAGCCGATATCAAGGATGCTGGTAGATGGCGGAGCCACAATAAATTTGATGCCTTACACGACTTGTAAGAAATTGGGTAAGTTCGATGAAGACTTGATTAAAACTAACATGGTTTTAAACGACTTCACAGGCGATCCCACAGACCAAAGGCGTCATGGTTACAGAACTAACCGTTGGCAGTAAAACTTTGTCGACCGCATTTTTTGTTATTGACGCCAAAGGAAATTACAGCGTTCTGTTGGGAAGAGATTGGATTCACGCCAACTACTCTATCCCATCAGCTATGCATCAAGCGCTTGTTCAATGGAACGGAGAAGAAGTTGAAATTGTCACAGCCGACACATCGGCTCACATTGCCATGGCCAGTTCTGATGCGAATTGGCAACATGAAGAAGTAGGGTGTATATCGGGAAAACATTGGAAGATTGCGATTTCATCTGCTGTAGGATCAAGGATAACTGACTAGAGGGGAGGTGAATAGGAGGTTTCTAAATTTTCTCAACACAATTTAGAAATTACAAATAACACTACGAAATTTAAATATGAATATGAAGAACACACTAAAATCTTTAGCAAAGCTTGAGATGCTATGACAATACAAGTGAAGCAAATATACTTATGAGCACAAATATTATGAGGAGTATGGTATTAACCAAATGGATTTTCAACAATCAAGAATACCAAGCACAATAAAATAGGAGACAAAGAATTTTGACCCGTGGTCTCGGAGACTTGCCGGTCTCCCCTACTCCACGTTGAGGTGACTTGATCCTCGTCAAGCCGGCTCCACTTGCTTGAGCCTTCCTCAATCACTAAGGTAGTTCTTCCCCGCTCTGGGTAGGCGAACTCCGGCCTTCACAACTTGCCGGGGCTCCTCACAATCTCCGTTGAGAAGCTCACCGCGCACGATCGCCACCAAGCCGTCTAGGAGGTGGCAACCTCCAAGAGTAATAAACCTTGACGCTAGCTTGAGGTCGAATGTCGGTGTCTAAAGGCTCAAACACTAAATGCAACACCCAATTTGCTTCTCACACTCACAAAATAGAAATTGAATGCACACAAGAGTGGAGAACACTTGCTAGAGCTCAAATATCATCAATGAGGACCAAGAAGTGCTCTAGAATGCAGGTGGGGAGGTATTTATAGCCTCCACCAAACTTTCTAGCCGTTGGAGCTCGAATCTGCAGAAAATCTGTTTTTCCGGTGCTACCGCCCATGTAGGACCGGTAGCACCGGGCTCTGCTTCAACGGGTAGAACAGTGCATTTAATGCACTTGCCAGAGACCGTTACAGGAAGTCCGGTGCTACCGCCCAACTAGGGCCGGTAGAACCGGGCTCCACTTCATTTTCTTTCTTCGAAAAGAGACCTCTCTGGAGTTATAGCACCGGGCTCAGGGCCGGTGCTACCGTGAGCCCGGTAGCACCGGGATATAATGGTCGGTAGCACCGGGCTCCCAAATGCCCAGAAAAGGTGCTTCTCTGGAATTTTTACACCGGGTGGTGGTCCGGTGCTACCGAAGGTCCGGTAGCACCGGGCCACCATGGGCGGTAGCACCGGGCCACAAAAACACCCAAGAACACACCTTCTGTGATTTTCACACCGGGCTAAAGTCCGGTGCTACCGTGATCCCGGTAGCACCGGGATGCCATGGGCGGTAGCACCGGGTTTCAAAATCGCCCAAAAACCCTTCTCTGGAATTTTCACACCGCGCTATTGAGCCGGTGCTACCGCGCATCCGGTAGCACCGCGCTGTCATGGGCGGTAGCACCGGGTTTCCAGAGATTTGATTTGTTCTAAAGGATTTTCAAGATTGAAACTTATTTATCATTTGGCAACAATTTGAATATGCATTTTGAGCCTTTAAACCCTAAAAAGACATCGAGATAAGCGTCAAGATCCCTCTTAATAGTACGGCCCTAAATCTAGTAAACCGATCTTTCTTCCAAACTCCAAGATCGTCAAAAGACTAGAAAAGAGCCTTATAAATTTACCTTTTCATGATCTTGACATATTGCTGATTGGTTTGAGCCTTCTTTGGTATTTCCATGATTATTAATCTTGGAATTGATCTACTTTCAATATTCTCAACAAAAGCATTAGATCATATAACAAAAGTTGTCATTAATTATCAAAACCAAAACATACCGGGTGCCTAGATGCTTTCAATCTCCCCCTTTTTGGTAATTGATGACAACCCAAAGTGATAAATCGAAATTACAACAGAAGAGAAGGTTTTGCTTCAAGGAATATTTAATCATGATATTTTTTTAGCACAAACACTCCCCCTAGAAAAGTGCATATTAAAAAAATTTGACAGAGTTTGCTTAAGAAATGAGTCCATGGATGGATAAGCAAAGATATTATTTGAGATTGCATAAACAAGAGAATATTGGAAACAGAAACAACCAAGTATTAAGATTGCAATAGTTTAACCAACCATAAAAAAAAATTCACAATCACACATCACAATCACACATCATCACATAGACATAGACAAAGTTTCACAAACACACACATCACTTTAACTCACTTCTCCCCCTTTGTCAACAAATACCAAAGAAAAAGGATCGCCAGAAGGCTCAAGGGGCTGGAGGAGCAGGAGGAGGCGGAGTAGATGGAGGTGCACGAGATCCGGAGCGCTGATAGACAACAGGAAGAGATGAGCGAAGCTCGGAGATCAAAGTGTCCACTGAGTCTAGCCGTCCTCGAACCTCCTCAACCATCTGCCGTGTCCGAGCCTGAGCCTCCTCCATCCTAGCAAACCCACTCATCATATCAGTTCTCATGCTAGCCAGGCTGCTCATGAGGTCATTCCTCAATCCGTCAAAGGATTGATCATGCTGAGCTGGAGGAACCTCTGAGGCAACTGGGATTTCCTGTGACTGTGGCTGCTGGGAGGATGACTGACCTCTCTGAGAGATTGTCTGAGGGGCTGCCTCGCGGGGTCTGTAAGGCTTGTGGACACCGCCACATCCTCCTCGAAATCCAACCACTCTCTTGATTATCATCATAATGAATGGAGCAAAGTAGATTCTTTTACCTTTGTCACAGGCAGATGAAGCCATTTCTCTGATCATGAAATCCACTACATCAAACTTATGTCTGTTCATGATTTTACTCAGAATATTCCAGGCATACCCTCTGATTTCATCATAGTTTCCGCTCTTAGGATGAATTGTAACTCTAACAATTCTATTTATTAGACTAGCAGAAGGAAGCAGATGCGCCATTTTACCTGGACGCTTGACTGAAGCTGAAGGTTCATAGAACTCGAACTTCCTGGCGAGGGGAATAACTCTATCACTGTGCACTCTTGGATACCCACTGTGGTGAATCCCCCAAGCTTCCTCAATCTCATTCTTGGTGACTGTGTGCACTGCGGCATCTGTCATCCAAGTTATGCTCTCATATGACTCAGAAACATGCAGGGTGGCATAAAATTGTTTGATTATATCTTCATTGTAGTCACACTGCTTGCTCACAAAGTCGCACAATCCGCCCATGGAACAACTCGCACCCCACAAACAAAGGAATTTTTCTAATATGATCCCAATTAATCCACTTATGATCAAGCAAAGTCCTTTTCTTTGTAAATTTCATAAAAACTTTCAATGAAATAAAGTTCAATTTATCCTCGATGGCGTCCTAGGCAACAAGTATTGATTTGTCGTTCTCAAGGAGAAATACGTGTCACCTTTGATTGTCTTGATTAGCCAAGGATCAAGTCATCAAGATTTTCTTCTTCTTGGTTTCTTCTCCACTCGAGATTTATCTATATCCATAGAGTCACTAGCTTCTTGATTCGACACATGTTGTTTGCCTTTGGATTTCTTGGAGTCACACCGCTTTCTTGTCTAACCTTCTGTCGGACTTCACGATGTCTTGAAGCTATTGGTATGTTGTCTTCATTGTCAGAATCTTGAGGAAGAGGGGGAGGACCTCTTCCTCTATTTGCAGCTACTTTAACGTAAGACCCGGAGCCACGAGTCTTAGGCATTGTTACTGGATATAAAAAAAAAATATTCAAGGATTAAGATCAAAGGATATGCCCTAGACACTTAGAGTTTTGTAAAGAAAATCGGAATTTTAGAGCAGCTTATCTACAAATCCGGTGCTACCGCTTATACAAACCCGGTAGCACCGGACCTGGGGCGGTGCTACCGCACAGGGACCGGTAGCACCGACCAGATACAGTTTCGACAAAATTTGTTTGAAATCATGATTTAACTGATTTGATTCAGGAAAAGTCTACTAGTAGCAAGAATATCCTTCATCAAATTCATTTCAACCACAAATTTCAACAAATTTCCACACATTTTGCTAATGTTTTCACAAAACCCTAAAAAAGGAAAGAGGATGATGCTAGGGCATAAAGAAACAATGGATTTTGAACAAAAGATGGTACATTTGGGAGAGGATCGAGTGAAGATCGAAAGGGTGAAGAGAAGACTTGATTTCCTCGGATGATTTTGAAGAAATTTGAGAGGGGAACAAAAGGGCTAATGGGAAGAGAGAGAAACTAGAAGGAGCGGTGTGAAGAAGAAGGAGAGGACGGTTGCACCGCACTTGACTTAATCCCCAAAAACCGATAAATCCGGTGCTACCGCGGAATTTCCGGTTGCACCGATCTCCGGTGCTACCGCTCTTGTATGAGCGGTGCTACCGGGAAAGCAGACAAGACAGAGAGAAAAAAGAAAAAAATCCAAAGAAATCAACATTTTTCAATAAAACTTCAATATGCGTTTTTATAAGACATATAATTGCATCCAAAATTTTATAAATTTTCAAGATTTATGGTTTAATTAAGATTTAATCCGTATTTCTTTTTGAGACAAAACACATTATTTGCTATTTAAGGTATGAGAATCATATAAAGAGCTCCCCCTCAACAAGTGCTATATTAAAAGAAATTGAAAGATCTTCAACAAAGCAACAAAAGAATTAATCAATCAATCTTCAAGCAAGATTCTAGGAAAAACTCAAACCACATTAGAGATGTCTATGACATTTAATTCATTCCTCAATTTACAGAACCAAGCTTCATCTAAAGGCTTGGTTAGGATATCCGCTAATTGATCTTCGGTTCTAATGTGACTAATCACTATATCTCCTTTACTAACATGATCTCTCAAGAAATGATGATGGATTTCTATATGTTTAGTTCTTGAGTGTTGGACCGGGTTGTTGGCTATTTTAACGGCACTTTCGTTATCACATAAAAGAGTCACATTTTTAAAATCTATTCCATAGTCCATTAAAGTTTGCCTCATCCATAATAATTGAGCACAACAACTACCGGCGGATATGTATTCGGCTTCGGCGGTGGATAGAGCTACGGAATTTTGTTTCTTGGAGAACCAAGAAATAAGGGATCTACCTAGAAATTGGCAATTTCCGGAGGTGCTTTTTCTATCCACTTTACAACCCGCATAATCGGAGTCCGAATATCCAATCAAGTCAAAATTAGCACCTTTAGGATACCATAATCCTATATTTGAGGAATGCTTTAAATACCTTAGAATTCTCTTAACGGCTACTAAATGACATTCTTTAGGGGAAGCTTGAAAGCGAGCACACATGCATACACTAAACATAATATCGGGCCTAGATGCGGTGAGATAAAGTAGACTACCAATCATAGAGCGATAAAGTTTTGAGTCTACCAGTTTACCTTCCTTATTTAGATCAAGATGCCCGTTGGAAGCCATTGGAGTCTTGATGGGCTTCGAGTCTTCCATGCCAAATCTCTTTAGCACGTCTTTCACATATTTGGTTTGACTCACGAAGGTCCCATTCTTGAGTTGCTTGATTTGAAGTCCAAGGAAGAAGCTTAATTCTCCAATCATTGACATCTCAAACTCCCTAGACATCATGTCACCAAATTCTTTGCAAAAGTCTTCGTTAGTAGAACCAAATATAATATCATCAACATAGATTTGGCATACAAAGAATTCTTCATCAATAATCTTTGTAAAGAGTGTTGTATCAACCTTCCCAATTTTAAACCCTTTAGAAAGTAGAAAATCTCTAAGTCGCTCATACCATGCTCTAGGAGCTTGTTTGAGACCATATAGCGCTTTAGAGAGTTTGTAAACATGGTTAGGATATTTAGGGCTTTCAAAACCGGAGGTTGTTCAACAAAACCAATTCGAAATTTCTCCATTTAGAAAAGCACTTTTACATCCATTTGAAATAATTTAATATCAAAACAAGATGCAAAAGCGAGTAAAATTCTAATGGCTTCTAATCTAGCCACGGGAGCAAAGGTTTCACCAAAATCCAAACCTTCAATTTGAGTAAATCCTTGAGCTACCAAACGGGCCTTATTTCTTACTACAATACCATTTTCATCTTGTTTGTTTCGGAATACCCATTTTGTGCCTATTACATTGTGATTCTTGGGTCTTTCCACTAAGGTCCAAACATCATTTCGGGCAAAGTTATTTAGTTCTTCTTGCATTGAATTTACCCAATCCGGATCATCTAGAGCTTCATCTATGTGAGTAGGTTCAATAGAAGATACAAAGGAGTAATGTTTGCAAAAAGAAGCAACACGAGATCGAGTTTGAACACCCTTACTAACATCACCCAATGTTTGATCTATTGGATGATCTTTGGAGAGCCCGTGATGAATTCTTTGAGGTAGAGCTTGTGTTGATTGATCATTCTCCTTTTCATCCACATCAATAGGTTGAACTTGGCTTGACGGAACGGAAGTGGTGGGTTCAACTTTAGTGGATGAGGGTGGATCTTGTTTATCCTCCTTTGGTTTTATGTCTCCAAGTGTCATGTTCTTCATTGCTTCTCTTAGACCTTCTTCACCTACATCATTCAAATTTTCTTGCTCTTCTTGAGAGCCATTAGTTTCATCAAACTCAACATCACAAGTTTCTTCCACAAAACCTTTATTTTTGTTGAATACACAATAAGCTTTGCTATTGGAGGAATATCCAAGCAAGAAACCTTCATCACAACGACTTTGGAATTTTGAAAGTCGAACACCCTTTTTCAAGATATAGCATTTATAACCAAGGACTCGAAAATAAGAAATATTAGGTCTTCTTCCAATGAGAAGCTCATAAGAGGTCTTTTTCAAGAGACGATGCAAATAAAGCCTATTAGTTGCATGGCAAGCGGTATTAATGGCTTCCGCCCAAAAACTATCGGAGGTGCCATACTTATCAAGCATAGTTCTTGCCATTTCAATTAATGTTCGAATTTTCCGTTCCACAACTCCATTTTGCTCCGGAGTGTAAGTAGCGGAAAGTTCGTGCTTTATTCCAAATTCATCACAATAATCTTCAATTTTTGTATTTTTGAACTCGGAACCATTGTCACTACGAATCTTCTTAATTTTAAAATCAAATTCATTTTGAGCCCTTTTTACAAAGTTTTTAAAGATACCAGAGGTTTCGGATTTATCATCTAAAAAGAATACCCATGTATACCTTGAAAAATCATCAACAATGACTAAGCAATAAGAATTTCCTCCAATGCTCTTATAGGTTGTTGGGCCAAACAAATCCATATGTAAGAGCTCTAATGGTCTAGATGTGGACATTACTTTTTGAAGGATGAGAACTAGCAACTTGTTTTTCGGCTTGACAAGCACTACAAAGTCTATTTTTCTCAAACTTCACATCTTTCAAGCCCACAACTAAATCATTTTTGAAAAGCTTTTTGAGTTGGATCATCCCAACATGAGCTAGTCTTCTATGCCATAACCATCCTAGGGATGTCTTTGCAATTAAGCAAGTTTGAAGGCATGACTCATTTGAGGTGAAATCAACCAAATACAAATTTCCAAATCTAAAACCTTTGAACACAAAAGAATTATCATTTTCTTTAGAAATTACTACACCATTCTTAGAAAACATGCAAGTAAGACTTAGATCACAAATTTGAGCAACCGATAACAAATTAAAATTTAAAGTTTCTACCAAAGAAACATTTGAAATAGAAAGATCATTTGAGATAGCGATTTTGCCCAAACCCAATACCTTTCCTTTGCTATTGTCACCAAATGTGATCTTGTTGTTTTGCCCATTTCCTACTTCAAAGGTGGTGAACATCTTCCGGTCACCGGTCATATGTTGAGTGCATCCACTATCCAACACCCAATGCCGTCCTCCGGTCTTGTAGTTCACCTACAAAAGAAAATCAAGTTCTTTTAGGTACCCAAATTTGTTTGGGTCCTTGGAGGTTAGTAACCAAGGCTTTGGGCACCCAAATGGCATTCTTTTTACGACCAAGTTTGGGAGTACCAACAAATTAAGCAATTATTTTACCAAAGCTATCTTTCTTAAGCACATAGCAAGAGTCATAAATATTACTCTTAGTTGTTTTTATCTAAGAGGCAATTAATTGATAGATGCCCTATCTCATGACATTTATAACAAAACTTCCCGTTTGATTTAACAAAGCGAGGAGCTTTGCTATTAATCTTTTTGCCCTTCTTAGGAATGTATCCTAGTCCTTCTTTATTGTAGGAACATCTTTGACCATTCAAGATTTTATTTAGAGTGTCTTTACCCTTGAAGCATCTATCAAGACTTTTGCTAAGTTTGTTTACTTGTTCCTTAAGTTCATTATTTTCTACTACTAGGTTTTCATGGCATGAAGTAGAACTAGAGCGTGATATTGATGGCATATCAATTAAATCATCACAAGAGGTAGATATGCTAATTTTTGATATACTACATGAATCAATTTCTAAGCAAGATACATCATCAATAATTTTGCAACTAATTCCTATATCATTTTGAGATTTTGAATGGTCTTTAGCAAGAAGAGTCTCATGAGCTTCCTTTAGCTCCTCATAAGAGTCTTTGAGAGAGAGATATTCTTTTCTCAAAGCTTTATGTTTGGACTTTTCTTTGCCGAGATACTCATTCAAATCCTCAAGCATATCCATTAATTCATCATAGGAGGGTTCATCAACATTTGAGATTACCTTAAAATCTCCTTTAGCCATAAGGCACAAAGGAGTGTCGAGGGGTGATGAAGTCTCCTCAATAGCAATGCCGGCAAGACCCTACTTCTTTGGAGGTGTGTCATCTTCGGAAGAGTCAGAATCCGAGTATTCTTCCTCGGAGTTCCATTCTCCAATGTGAGCCTCGCCTTTGCCATCCTTGTTCAACTTCTTGAAGAGCTTCTTCTTCCCATGAAAGAATTTCTTCTTCGAAGGGGACTTGTCTTTGTCGTCCCTTTTCTTTGGACATTTTGAGGCAATATGTCCCTTTTCATCACACTCATAGCACCGAATATTTGCATATCGGTTGGTGCTAGAGTATTGTCCCTTCTTGAATTTTTGGGGACCACTTCCACTTGAGCGCCTCTTCATGAATTTTCTCATTCTTCTTACAAGAAGGGCCATTTCCTCCTCGGTGTCTTCATCATCATCGGAGTCATTAAGCATTTCATCACTTGACTCCGCCTTTGCCTTGAAGGCGATGTTCTTCTTCTTCGAAGAGCTTTGCTCCAAAAGCTCTTCCTTGTCCTTCTTATAAAGCTCGTTGGTTATGAGATTTCCAAGAAGTCCCGTTGGCGTCATTCTTGGCAACTCCGGTGAGTTGAGAAACAACGTCACCAATGTCTCATATTTTTCCGGAAGAGCCCTAAGCATCTTACGAACAATGTCAAAATCGGTTAGTGATGCTCCAAAGCCCTTGAGCTCATTTACTATGTTGTTCAACCGTGAATACATCTCATTGATGTTTTCATGAGGCAACATAATAAAACTCTCGTATTTGATTCGAAGCATATGCAATTTGGCTTCCTTGACCGAGGATGTCCCTCATGAATTTCCGAGAGGTCGTCCAAATCTCATGAGCGGTTTCAAGATTGCTCACTCGATTGAACTCATCCGCGTTCAAGGCTCCAAAAAGAGCATTCATAGCTTGAGCATTAAGATGAGTGTTTCGTTCCTCTTGGTCATTTGTGAGTGTGGGATTAACCCACGGAGTGAAACCCTCAACTACAATTCTCCATATGCTTGGACTCATGGCCTTAAGATAAACGGTCATACGAATTTTCCAATAAGCATAATTTGTACCATCAAAAAATGGCGCCTTGCCTATTGACACCCCATCGCTAGCCATCCTTACTCTCTAGGCGGTGAAGCCCCCAAAAGAGAGTCCAAGCTCTGATACCACTTGTAGGATCAAGGATAACCGACTAGAGGGGGTGAATAGGAGGTTTCTAAATTTTCTCAACACAATTTAGAAATTACAAATAACACTACGAAATTTAAATATGAATATGAAGAACACACTAAAGTCTTTAGCAAAGCTTGAGATGCTATGACAATACAAGTGAAGCAAATATACTTATGAGCACAAATATTATGAGGAGTATGGTATTAACCAAATGGATTTTCAACAATCAAGAATACCAAGCACAATAAAATAGGAGACAAAGAATTTTGACCCGTGGTCTCGAGACTTGCCGGTCTCCCTACTCCACGTTGAGGTGACTTGATCCTCGTCAAGCCGGCTCCACTTGCTTGAGCCTTCCTCAATCACTAAGGTAGTTCTTCCCCGCTCCGGGTAGGCGAACTCCGGCTTTCACAACTTGCCGGGGCTCCTCACAATCTCCGTTGAGAAGCTCACCGCGCACGATCGCCACCAAGTCGTCTAGGAGGCGGCAACCTCAAAGAGTAATAAACCTTGATGCTAGCTTGAGGTCGAATGTCGGTGTCTAAAGGCTCAAACACTAAATGCAACACCCAATTTGCTTCTCACACTCACAAAATAGAAATTGAATGCACACAAGAGTGGAGAACACTTGCTAGAGCTCAAATATCATCAATGAGGACCAAGAAGTGCTCTAGAATGCAGGTGGGGAGGTATTTATAGCCTCCACCAAACATTCTAGCCGTTGGAGCTCGAATCTGAAAAAAATGTTTTTCCGTGCTACCGCCATGTAGGACCGGTAGCACCGGCTCGCTTCAACGGGTAGAACAGTGCATTTAATGCACTTGCCAGAGACCGTTACAGGAAGTCTGGTGCTACCGCCCAACTAGGGCCGGTAGAACCGGGCTCCACTTCATTTTCTTTCTTCGAAAAGAGACCTCTCTGGAATCATAGCACCGGGCTCAGGGCCGGTGCTACCGTGAGCCCGGTAGCACCGGGATATAATGGTCGGTAGCACCGGGCTCCCAAATGCCCAGAAAAGGTGCTTCTCTGGAATTTTTACACCGGGTGGTGGTTCGGTGCTACCGAAGGTCCGGTAGCACCAGGCCACCATGGGCGGTAGCACCGGGCCACAAAAACACCCAAAAACACACCTTCTGTGATTTTCACACCGGGCTAAAGTCCGGTGCTACCGTGATCCCGGTAGCACCGGGATGCCATGGGCGGTAGCACCGGGTTTCAAAATCGCCCAAAAACCCTTCTCTGGAATTTTCACACCGCGCTATTGAGCCGGTGCTACCGCGCATCCGGTAGCATCATTTATCATGGCGATAACCACCGGTTTCAGAGATTTGATTTGTTCTAAAGGATTTTCAAGATTGAAACTTATTTATCATTTGGCAACAATTTGAATATGCATTTTGAGCCTTTAAACCCTAAAAAGACATCGAGATAAGCATCAAGATCCCTCTTAATAGTACGGCCCTAAATCTAGTAAATCGATCTTTCTTCCAAACTCCAAGATCGTCAAAAGACTAGAAAAGAGCCTTATAAATTTACCTTTTCATGATCTTGACATATTGCCGATTGGTTTGAGCCTTCTTTGGTATTTCCATGATTATTAATCTTGGAATTGACCTACTTTTAATATTCTCAACAAAAGCATTAGATCATATAACAAAAGTTGTCATTAATTATCAAAACCAAAACATACCGGGTGCCTAGATGCTTTCATCTGCGTAAGCAAGACAGGACTTATGCCGATCAGTGTCAAGCCAGGCATATTTGATCGAGCAAACGAAGTGCTACGCCGATGGGGACAAGAAAAACAGTGAAGGCATTACAAGATAAAATGCAAAGCTATCGACAAACAACGGATAGCTATGAAGCTATAGAAGACTTTCAAGAAGATGAAAAGTTGGGTCATGGCTTTAAGTCCACCGATCTGCTTGAAGAAGTTGATATAGGTAGTGGTGATAGAAAAAGACCAACTTTTGTTAGCGCAAATTTAGATGTAAGATAAAGAAAAATTAATCGAAATTCTTAGAAAATATAAAGATTGCTTTGCTTGGGAATATTACGAAATGCCTGGTTTACGCCGACAATTGGTAGAACATCGGCTACCCATTAAACAAGGTTATAGGCCGTTTAAACAGTACCCTAGGCGTTTCAATCCGGCTCTGTATAAAATCATAAAAGAAGAGATAGAGCGATTGTTGGAGGCTAAATTTATAAGACCTTGTTGATATGCGGAGTGGGTTTCCAACATTGTTCCAGTTATGAAGAAAAACGGAAAACTGCGAGTATGTGTCGACTTTAGAGATTTGAATAAAGTGACACCAAAAGATGAATCCCCGATGCCTATAGCCGATATGCTTATCGATGCTGCGTCGGGGAATAAGATCATAAGTTTTTTGGATAGGAATGCCGGATACAATCAGATATTCATGGCAGAAGCCGATATACCAAAAACAGCTTTCAAATGTCCTGGTGCAATAGGGTTATTCGAGTGGACGGTTATGACCTTCGGATTAAAGAACGCTGGAGCCACATATCAGCGGGCCATGAATCTAATTTTTCTTGATTTAATCGGCCACATCGTTGAAATATACATTAATGATGTCGTGGTAAAGTCTGCAGAGGACTTGCAGCATTTGGCCGATCTAGAAAGAGTTTTCCAGAACATAAGATCGCATGGCTTGAAGATGAATCCTTTCAAATGTGCGTTCGGCGTGTCGGCTGGACACTTTTTGGGTTTTATGGTGCATGAGAGGGGTATTGAAGTCAATCAAACAAGGGTCAAAGCCATAGTCGATACAATGCCTCCGACGTGCAAAAACGAATTACAGAAGTTGATCGGCAAAATTAATTATCTCCGAAGGTTCATCTCGAATCTTTCCGAACGAATCCGCGCATTTACCCCACTGTTGAAACTGAAGGATAATCAAGAGTTTGTATGGGGAGACGATCAGCAGAAGGCTTTCGACGACGTTAAGAAATATTTAGCTAATCCTCCGGTTTTGGCCATGCCACAAAAGGGGATTCCATTCAAGTTATATATATCGGCTGAAAAGGAGACTATTGGGTCTGTTTTAGCACAAGAAGTTGATGGAAAGGAAAGGGTTATTTTTTATTTAAGCCGACGCCTTCTTGATGCTGAAGTTCGGTACCCTTTCGTTGAAAAATTATGCTTGTCTTTATACTTCTCATGTACAAAGCTAAGACATTACATTTTAGCATCGGCTTGTAAAGTAATCTGTAAAGCCGATGTTCTAAAATATATGTTGCCAGCTCCAATCCTGTGGGGTCGACTTGGCAAATGGGCTTATGCCTTGGTTGAGTTCGACCTGTCCTATGAATCGGCCAAAGCAGTCAAAGGGCAGGTATTAGCCGATTTTATAACAGGACATGATACTATCACTGATTTGGTATCCGTAGCCCCTTGGCAATTGTTTTTTGACGGGTCTGTGTGCAGAGAAGGCGATGGAATCGGTATAGTGCTCATATCGCCTAAAGGGCATAACTTCGAGTTCGCATTTTGGCTAAATAGCCGATGCTCAAATAATCAGGTGGAGTATGAAGCGTTGCTCAAAGGTTTGCAGTTGTTGGAAAATATCGGAGCAAGTACGGTTGAGGCATACGGGGATTCTATGCTAATTATATAGCAAATCAAAGGAGAATACCAATGTCGGGACGAGATACTGCTAAAATACTTGGAGCAATGCATAGAGATCATCGGCTCGTTTATGTCATTTTCTATCGGTCATGTCCCTAGAGAGTTGAACGATAGAGCTAATGCCTTGGCTCAACAGGCATCAGGGTACAAAGACCTCGACCGATATCAAATTACAGAGCTAATAGATAAAGCCGTCATGTGTGTGGATATCGTGGATTGGAGGACGCAGATAAAGAAATACCTGATCGATCCATCTGAGCCGACAGAACGCAAAATTAGGCAACAAGCTTTGAAGTACATTGTTATGGACGATACGTTATATTATCGGACGATGGAAGGATTACTATTAAGATGTCTTGGGGCCGAAGAAGCACGAGTGGCAATGGGTGAAGTACATGAAGGCATTTGCGGTTCTCATCAATCGGCCCATAAGATGAAATGAATGCTTAGACGGACAGGTTACTTTTGGCCGACAATGCTAGAAGATTGTTTTA
Organism: Otatea glauca; assembly: GCA_036346275.1. Taxonomy (NCBI): domain Eukaryota; kingdom Viridiplantae; phylum Streptophyta; class Magnoliopsida; order Poales; family Poaceae; genus Otatea; species Otatea glauca. The sequence goes on along the minus strand of CM070716.1, from coordinate 30,790,595 downwards.
AATACTACAAAGGTTGTCAAACTTGCCAGAAATTTGACAATGTACAATTAGCACCAGCATCGGCTTTGCACCCAATTATTAAGCCGTGGCCGTTTAGAGGTTGGGGAATAGATATAATCGGCCAAATATTTTCTGCATCGAGTAAAGGCCACAAGTTTATTTTGGCCGCAACTGATTATTTCTCAAAGTGGGTTGAAGCTATACCACTTAAAAAGTAATCAGTGCTGAAGCCATCGGCTTTGTTAATGAACATATTGTTCATCGGTTTGGAATACCGCAAACAATTACAACCGATCAAGGCACGATTTTCATGTCCAATGAGTTTCAGGCTTACGCAATAAGTTTGGGGATTAAACTATTGAACTCATCCCCATACTACGCTCAGGCTAACGGACAAGCCGAGTCTTCTAACAAAACGCTGATTAAGCTGATCAAGAGAAAGATCGATGAAAAGCCGAGGAATTGGCACTCAACTCTATCGGAATCACTTTGGGCATATCGGCTAGCTTATCACGGAGCGACGAGGCTTTCACCTTATCAGCTGGTGTATGGTCAAGAAGCCGTATTACCCGTTGAAATCAATATTGAATCTATACGAGTGGCCAGACAAAACGGTTTGTCGGCTCAGGATTATGACACTTTGATGATCGATAATTTAGATGAGTTGGCAGAATTATGATTGTCTACGCTCGATCGGCTTAAGAAGAATAAAATCAGGGTGGCGAAAGCGTACAATAAAAAGGTCGTGCCTAAATCTTTTGATCAAGCCGATTTAGTATGGAAAACGATTTTACTTGTTGGTTCGAAAGATAACCGATTCGAAAAATAGTCACCTACGTGGGAAGGACCATACAAAGTTAATCGGCTAGTCGGCGGAAATTCGTACGTACTAGAAATGTTGGAAGGATATGTATTACCCAAAGCTATTAACGGGAAGTATTTGAAGAAATACTATCCTAGCGTTTGGATTGGAGCCTAGCCGATTAAACAATTTCCGTTCAAAAGCCAAGTTAACACGATGCTGTTATTCGGCTAAAAGAGATTGCAGACTAAAACTTCAGAAAAGTGAAATTGAAGGACCATGTGGAGGTCCATCCATGTTTGTGATGAGTATTTGACTTTATTTGAGCAAGGTGTGCTCAAGTTTGAGTTTGATTTGGATTGTTTTTTGAGCTAGAGCAATTTGAGTTACTGGTTGGAGACCAGTCGTCCGACCCCGAGTGGTCGGTCGTCCGACCTGAGTGGTCGGGGCTTTGGCTGGTTGGAGACCAGTCGTCCGACCCCGAGTGGTCGGGTCGTCCGACCTGAGTGGTCGGGGCTTTGGCTGGTTGGAGACAAGTCGTCCGACCCCGAGTGGTTGGGTCGTCCGACTCCGAGTGATTGAGTCGGAGACCGTGAATGCAGGACCTCGAGTGGTCGGGATGGAGACCAGATGGTCGGACCACGTGTGGTCGGGGTTTCTTGGTCGGCGTAGTGTATATCCGTCTGTTGAGATGGATATGTGTTGTTGGACATTGCTATGTGATGTCGTTTCCTTGTCTATGATGGTTGCGGGACTTTGGAGCTAGGTCATGGTGAGGCGAAGGGATCGTGGACTAGGCCGAGAGAGAGAGTCCGGATGATCAAGGTGTCGCCAAAGATGGTGAGGTCGGGGAGTAGCCGCAAGCCGAGAAGACAAAGGAATGGATGAGATGCTAACTTGGAGCCGCTCTGATCAAGGAGGACCGTTGGATCGCGGTCGGGAAGATAGAGCAATGGTCAAGTTAGTGTGAGTTGAAAAGCGCAAAACCCGTTGTGTTGTTGGGTTTGGGTGAGCCCATGCATAGCTGTGTGAGTGGGTAAAATCTCAGCCCTTGATGGAGTGCTCTAGGGTTTAGAGGCTCATCCAAGGGTGGTAGGTGGTCCAAGCACGCTATACATAGGTAGGGAGAGGGGTATCTCCTGTAGGGGTTGAGCAGTGAGAAAGTGTCGTGAGTAGTTGAGAGTTGTTGAGAGTGATGATGTAAGGATCAAATCCTGGCTCTTGGATGTTGGCTTAGTATTGAAGCAGGACATCCAAAGGTGCGAATTGATCTCAGGTCACTATAAATAGAGGGGTAGGGGCAGCCTCCCCTCTCTGAAGGTTCTGAGGTTTTTGCTGCTCATTTGAGTTTTGCCCACTTTGTTGTGAGGCTTTGTAAACCTCCCTTCCAGAAATGAAATGTTCTTCATTTATATTCTTGTTTCATTTCCCTTACGTGTATACATTACGCACTTAAATTCTGTTATCTAAATTCCGCATTTACTTACTTGCAATTTACTTTACGTAATTTGGATTTGCCTCATCTCCGTCTATATGCTATTGAGTCTTTGTTGAAATTCATGATTGATGAACTCTTCTCTAGACTTGGTGCTTTCAATCATCTAGGCAATCCTTGCATTCTTGTTGCAAGTTAGTAAATCTGTGTTCTTAAAGTGCGTAAGCGTGTGACTTGCGTTCTTTAGTCTTGATTGGCTTCGGTTCTTGTTGCCAAGGATGAAAGATTGTCTTGGATGAATCTTCTATAGATCATATCCCAATCATCTAGGCAATCTACAACCTCTTCTATTCAGTTTTGCAAGAAACCAATTTACGTGCCTAGTTTTGAGATAGTGTTTCTATTTGTTTGAAGGGTTGTTTCTTCGTGTACTTACTTGCTATGATTTGTGGAGAGTCATCCAAGGATTTCGACCATCAACTCCCACCAGACAAGTTAGGGGTGAAGTCTGTGTTCGTGACTCTGCTTTTGGTGTTGCATTTGTTAATCGAAAAGGACGGAATCTTGGTATTAATTCCTTCGATTGTTGATTGAAATAGGTTCTGACATCCTTTGGGAGGTGCACACCAATTTTCACTGCTTTTGGATCACCGATCAAAAGTTACATCGATTGCTTTTGAGATCGTGCTGATTTTATCGCTCACCCAAACACTATTCACCCGACATCGCTCATCCGACCACTTGGTCGGAGTATCTTTATTCATCCGACCTCCGCAGTCGGGCGTCTTCGTTTATCCGGTCGAAGTACTGTTCACATAAACACTATTCACCCCGAGTACTGTTCATCCGACCACTTCAGGTCGGGAGTAATGTTCATCCGACCGGCCTTTGGTCGGAAATCTTTATCACCCGAGCACTATTCATTCTCGAAATCGCTTCATCCGACCTCTGTAGGTCGGGGGTAATGTTCATCCGAGTAGAGATACCCGACCAGTGCAGTTTCTTTCTGGTCTTTTGGTGGTTTGAATTCTAGGGGGAGAGTTTATTCGAAAATTTTATTTGGCTCCTATTCACCCCCCTCTAGTCGCCTTTTTCGATCTTTCAATTGGTATCAGAGCCGGTTCTGCTCTTTCTAGATCTTGACCGGTCTCAAGAGCCATGGCGATGGACAAGTATTCCACCAAGCCTCCCATTTTTGCTGGAGTTGATTTTCCGTTTTGGAAATCGCGGATGGAGTCATACATCACTGCCCAGGGCTTCCTGATATGGCAGAAGGTGAAACTCCCGTATGAGGTTCCTGCTGATGAAAACGTCACGACCGGAAATATGGCTGACGTTGAGGCGAACGCTAAAGCAAGGAACATCCTCATACAGGGTCTTAGCCGCAGTGAGTATGATAGGATTTCTCACCTTCGTTCTGCTCATGAGATTTGGGTGACCCTCGATGCTTACCATGAGGGCACTACCCAAATCAAGACGGTTCGACAGGACCAATTCAAGCGTGAGTTCAACAAGTTTGAACAGCACGCTGGTGAGAGTCTTGACGAGTGCTTTGGTCGGTTTACGAAGATTTTGAGTGACCTCCGAGCAGTCGGTTGCATATACCCTGACTCGGATAATGCTCGACATTTCTTGACCGCACTTGATCTTCGTGTTTGGGAAATGAAAGTGACCACCATCAAGGACACCACCGACCTGTCGACCTTGACTCTTGACGGGCTTTATTCCCGCCTCAAGACTCATGAGATCGATGTCGTCTCGCGAAAGACGAAGTCTCAGTCGATGGCTTTGGTCACCGATCCCATTGGATCCTCTCTTTCTGATTCTTCTGTTGGTTTCTCTCTCTCCGCCCTTTGCGAGCTAAGCGATGACCAACTGGAAAAATTTCCAGAAAATGAGCTTGCTCTTCTTGCTCGCAAATTTTCTTATACATACAAGAGAGTGAGAGAGAGGAAGAGAGGTGGGATGATCACTTGTTTCGAGTGTGGTGGCCCCAACCACATTCGAGCAAACTGTCCCAAGCTAGAGAAGGGCAAAAACGAACAAGGCGGTTCGGGCAAGAACGACCACACCGACAAGAACCGCAACAAGAAGGCCCCAGCTCGTGAGCCGGCGAAGAAGAAGTACCGCAACTTTGCCAAGAATAAGAAGCTCTTTCACCGGGTCCTCACCGCACTGGACGACATCGAGCTCTCTGACACGGAGAACTGGAGTGATGCAAGCGAGGACGATCCGCAAGAGAAGGTGAAGGGCAAAGATAACTTCTCCGGCATGTGCTTCATGGCAGGCGCCATTGAAGTAAGCGACTCCGAGCTGTACAGCGACACGGATGAGGTTCGTCGGATGGGGAAGGGAGATGTTTGGATTGTCGACTCCGGTTGTTCTCGTCATATGACCGGAGATTCTCGATGGTTCTCTTCCCTAGTCCGAGCCCCCGGTGATGAGTTGATCATTTTCGGGGATGCTTCTTCAGGTAGAGTCATTGCTAAAGGTACCATCTGCATTAACCAAAATTTCATTCTTAAAGATGTTGCCTTAGTAAGTAAGCTGCAATACAATCTGCTCTCTGTTTCTCAGCTTATTGATGACTCTTTCGAGGTAAGCTTCAAGAGTAATGCTTGTAGAATCCTTGATTCATCAGGAGGGTTATTTATCGGGATTTCTAGATTTGGGAGAGTCTTTCGTGCTGATTTTTCTGCTTCTTCTGGAGACTCTCTTCGATGTTTGATTGCTTCTGAGTCCCGTGATCTCTCCTTCTGGCATAGGAGACTTGGTCACATTGGTTTTGATCATTTGACTCGAGTTAGCAGCCACGATCTCATTCGGGGTTTGCCCAAACTCAAGATGGTCAAAGACTTAGTTTGCTCTCCTTGCCGACATGGCAAGATGGTTACTATTTCTCATCCTCCAGTGACCGTAGTGATGACTGATGCACCAGGACAGCTTTTACATATGGACACTGTTGGTCCAGCTAGAGTGCAGTCAGCAGGAGGGAAGTGGTATGTTCTTGTCATCGTTGATGATTTTTCTAGATTCTCTTGGGTATTCTTCATGGCCTCGAAGGATGAGACTTTTTCTCACTTCAGGGGTTTGGTCAGTAGGTTGTCTATTGAGCTCCCAGGTGTATTACGAGCTATACGCAGTGATAATGGCACGGAGTTCAAGAATTCCTACTTTGAGAGTTTTTGTGTGGAGTCCAGTTTAGAGCATCGCTTCTCTTCTCCCTCGCCTCGTGAGAATGGCATAGTGGAAAGGAAGAACAGGACCCTGGTTGAGATGGCTAGGACGATGCTAGATGAGTACAGTACTCCTAGGAAGTTTTGGGCTGAGGCTATAGCTACTGGCTTGCCAGGTTCTAATCGCGTGTTTTTGAGAGCACATTTGCATCGCACTTCTTATGAGTTGAGATATGGCGAAAGCCCAGTGTCTCATTTTCGCGTTTTGGTTGCAAGTGTTTTATCTTGAAGTCCGTAACCTAGATAAGTTTGAGTCTCGCTCTTACCGATGGTATCTTTCTAGGTTACTCGTCTTCTTCTCGTAGCTATAAGTCCAGAGTGTTGATGCACATAGGATCATAGAGACCTGTGATGTGACCTTTGATGAGGCTAGCCAGGAGCTAGACCTGATGTTTCAGGCTCTTCTTATCCCTTTGAGACCATCTTTGAAGAAGATAAGGATGATGGAGATGACGGTGTTCCACCGGATCCAGGCCCCTCTTCACCTGAGGTGCCTCCTGTTTCCATTTCTGCACCTCAGGGAGACCAGCCATTGCTTTCCGACTCTCCTTCAGCGAGTGGCTCTGTTCCTACCTCTTCTGATCAAGAGGTAGAGGCCACTTCTGTTGCTGGTCCTCCCCGTCATATTCAGAGACGTCATCCTTCTGATCAGATGATTGGCGATTTGTTCGAGCGTGTCACACGCTCAAGAACGGGTCTGTCCTCCTTCTGCCTCCACTCTGCCTTCGTTGCCTCCTTTGAGCCGAAGGATGTTTCTCATGCATTATCCGATGAGTCGTGGATTAATGCTATGCATGAGGAACTTGAGAACTTTGAGAGGAACAAGGTATGGCAGCTTGTCAAGCCCCCATCTAGTCATAATGTCATTGGGACCAAGTGGGTGTTCAAAAACAAGCAAAGTGACGATGGGGTTGTAATTAGAAACAAGGCTAGACTAGTTGCACAGGGCTTTTCTCAGGTTGAGGGTCTTGACTTTGAGGAGACCTTTGCTCCTGTAGCTAGGCTAGAGGCTATCCGAATCCTGCTTGCATTTTCTGCATCCAAAGGCTTCAAGCTTTATCAAATGGATGTCAAGAGTGCATTCCTCAATGGCTATATTGAGGAAGAGGTTTATGTCACGCAACCTCCAGGATTCGAGAACCCCAAGTTTCCGAGTCATGTATACAAGCTTTCCAAAGCTCAGATGGACTCAAGCAGCCCCAGAGCATGGTATGAGAGGCTCAAGTCTTATCTTCTCACCATGACTTTAAAATGGGCATAGTAGACAAAACTTTGTTCATCGACACCATGAGTCTCATTTTCTTCTTGTCCGTTTATGTGGACGATATCATTTTGGTGGCTCGTCTCATTCTCTTGTCTCTCAGTTTTCTGATGTGATGAGTACAGAGTTTGAGATGAGTATGATGTGCGAGTTGAGCTACTTTCTTGGCTTCCAAATCAAGCAGACTCGGGAGGGTATTTTCTTGCATCAAGGCAAATATACCCGTGACCTCCCGAGACGCCGACATGTCGATGGGAAGCCGGTGATGACTCCTATGGCCACCACCGCTGTCCTCGAGCCCGATGAGGATGGTGAGCCCGCCGATCAAAAGGAGTTTGAGCATGATCGGCTCCCTCTTGTACCTCACTGCTTCGAGGCCGGACATACATTTTGCTGTGTGTCTGTGCGCTCGATTTCAAGCTTCTCCTCGCGCCTCTCACCGCTAGGCGGTTAAGCGCATCTTCAGGTACCTTCGTGCTACCACTGATTATGGTATTTGGTACTCTTCTTCTTCTTGTCTATCTCTTAGAGCCTTTTCCGATGCCGACTTTGTTTGGTCAGAGGTTAGATAGGAAGAGCACTTCGGCACTTGCCAATTCATTGGCACTTCTCTTGTTTCTTGGTCATCTAGGAAGCGATGCAGGGTTGCATATCCACACGAGGCCGAGTATGTTGTCGCAGCCTTTGTCAGAGCTGTGTGCTCTGGATGAGATCGACCTTACGGGACTAAAATAGAGAGTGTGCCACTTTTCTGTGACAACACTTCAGCTATTTGTATTGCTAAAAACCCAGTGCAACATTCCCGGACCAAGCACATTGATATTAGATATCACTTCCTTAGAGACCATGTGGAGAAGGGAGATATCGCGCTTCAGTTTGTAGAGAGTGACCTCCAGTTAGCCGATATCTTCACCAAGCCTTTGGATAGCTTCAGGTTTGTTGCCTTGAGGAGTGAGCTTGGAGTCGTGAGCCCTTACGGCCTTTCTTGAGGGGGAGCTGGTTTGTATATTATGTACTATATATTTTCTTCCAGCTTTTTCTTTCTTCTTCTGGGTGACTTTGGGCTTGTTTTCTTGAGTTGAGTTCACTCACTTAGACTTCTGGCATACCTAGCATGGACCTCTTATCTTGTGCTTTAGGTTGCTATCATGCGTGATTAGCTGTTCTCTCTTCTCTCTAGGTTGAGTTCCCTCACAGTCTTATAAGTCTAGCAGGTTTTGTGGCCTCCTGGTAGACAGTGTGCATGTGCACTCCTTAGTTGGGATCTAGAGTCAGCTTTCCTATGTCAGTCTCTGGGGAAGATAAGAGCGAGCCTGAGCCGTAGTGAGTCTCTTCTATCTTATCTATGCTCAATAGCCATCCAGTTTTGTAGTTTCTCGACTTCTTCTCCTCATTCTGTTTTTTTTGTTGTTATTGAGTTCATTCGGTTTTTCTTTATGCCTAACCTTGATAATAACTCAACTTTAACCAGATTTGAGCTTAAAATTGATTCAATTGTTGAGGGAGAGTTTGGGAATCTGTTCATGCATTGCATTTAGACTGCATTTTCCGTTCTATGAGCTTTGTCTATTATGCATTTGACTCAATCTTCGTGAAATACATCATGCTATATCTTTCGAAGAAAATCACTAGCTTAGATATGTCCAAGTTCTTTTATCAAGCTAATGTTCATTGAAATCTGAAAAACTTAAAAGCTTTAAATGAAAACTTGATGAAACATGTTGCTTTTACTTACTAAGTTTCTTCTCTAAGAGCTTTTACCATGAATTGTGAAATTTTGGAATTCTCTAGAGTCCCTGTAGCAACTTGGGTGAAATTTGCTTGATCCATATTTGAGTCCTTCAGAATTGCTTATATGTGCTAAATTGAAATTTCTTTAAAAAAAATTGACACTTTTGTGCAAAATTGATTTCAGCACTTTATATTCTCGAGACTGCCTCCCATTGCATTTGGGATGAACTTGGAATATATTGTGTATGACCAAGATCATTCTCTTAAGAGTTACTCTTGAGATGATTGAAAATGGCTTGAGTCAATCAAATTTTTTTTTTGCAAATATCAAACACATAAGTGGGTAAAGAATGCAAATTATGTCAAACATTTGCACCCCGCTATGTTTTTCGAAGTCTTAAAGAAAATTTGCATAAATTGAAAAATGGGCTCAAGGACCTAATATGCACTTCAAAATTCCCAAAGTGTTGAGTAGGTTGAACTCTAGGTTTTCCATTTGATCCCTGAGTGGTTTTGCTTCTAGTTTTGAAACTTTGCTAAGTTTTGCACTTGTCAAATCTTGCTAAAAATGATACATTTTCAAAACTTCGCTTATGAGCAAAATTTGTTATTTGCACTTGGACATGTCTTAGTTTGGTCATAATCTGAGATTAATAAGCTTGGTGTCATATCTTGTCATTATGATCATTTGGATAATCTTCAAAGCTTCCTTAGGTTGCATTTCATGCATACATAAAAGAGGGAGAAAATTCTATTTTGATGCCTATATTGCCAAAAGGGGGAGAAAATGTAGAAAAAGGCATCATTTAAAATGTAGAAAATGAGGATATAGAAATGTGAAAGCTTGTTGATTCTTATGATTTTTGTAAATCCTTGCTATCTCTTATGGATCATAATCACATTTGACACTTATGATTGGTTTTTAGAGCTTTTGTTGAAAACTTGCTCTTTTCATGGTCTTGCTCTAAATTCTTTCTGCCAACTTGGTCATAATTTTATATCTTTCTCTCTGGACCAAGTTTGGCTTTGCAATCAAATTGCTTTCTTCTTCTCTCATTCAAACTCAAATTTATGCCTTTTGTGTGGTTTGTCAATATACTCATCAAGGGGGAGATTGAAGGACCATGTGGAGGTCCATCCATGTTTGTGATGAGTAATTGACTTAATTTGAGCAAGGTGTGCTCAAGTTTGAGTTTGATTTGGATTGTTTTTCGAGCTAGAGCAATTTGAGTTACTGGTTGGAGACCAGTCGTCCGACCCCGAGTGGTCGCGTCGTCCGACCCCGAGATGTCGGGTCGTCCGACCTGAGTGGTCGGGGCTTTGGCTGGTTGGAGACAAGTCGTCCGACCCCGAGTGGTTGGGTCGTCCGACTCCGAGTGATTGAGTCGGAGACCAGTGAACAGACCTCGAGTGGTCGGGATGGAGACCAGTGGTCAGACCACGTGTGGTCGGGGTTTTGCTGGTCAGCGTAGTGTCTATCTGTCTGTTGAGATGGATATGTGTTGTTGGACATTGCTATGTGATGTGGTTTCCTTGTCTATGATGGTTGCAGGACTTTGGAGCTAGGTCATGGTGAGGTGAAGGAGATCAGGACTAGGCTGGGAGAGCTGAGGTCCAGATGATCAAGGTGTCGCCAAAGATGGTGAGGGCCAGGAGTAGCCGCAAGCCGAGAAGACAAAGGAATGGATGAGATGCTAACTTGGAGCTGCTCTGATCAAGGAGGACCGTTGGATCGCGGTCAGGAAGATAGAGCAGCGGGTCAAGTTAGTGTGAGTTGAAAAGCGTGCAAAACCCGTTGTGTTGTTGGGTTTCGGGTGAGCCCATGCATAGCTGTGTGAGTGGGTAAAATCTCAGCCCTTGATGGAGTGCTCTAGGGTTTAGAGGCTCATCCAAGGGTGGTAGGTGGTCCAAGCCTGCTATACATAGGCAGGGAGAGGGGTATCTCCCTATAGGGGTTGAGCAGGTGAGGAAAGTGTACGTGAGTAGTTGAGAGTGACAGTGTAAGGATCAAATCCTGGCCCTTGGATGTTGGCTTAGTATTGAAGCAGGACATCCAAAGGTGGGAATTGATCCCAGGTCACTATAAATAGAGGGGTAGGGGCAGCCTCCCCTCTCTGAAGTTTCTGAGGTTTTTGCTGCTCATTTGAGTTTTGCCCACTTTGTTGTGAGGCTTTGTAAACCTCCCTTCCAGAAATGAAATGTTCTTCATTTATATTCTTGTTTCATTTCCTTACGTGTATACATTACGCACTTAAATTACATTATCTAAATTCGCATTTACTTACTTGCAATTTACTTTACGTAATTTGGATTTGCCTCATCTCCTTCTACATGCTATTGAATCTTTGTTGAAATTCATGATTGATGAACTCTTCTCTAGACTTGGTGCTTTCAATCATCTAGGCAATCCTTGCATTCTTGTTGCAAGTTAGTAAATCTGTGTGTTCTTAAAGTGCGTAAACGTGTGACTTGCAGTTCTTTAGTCTTGATTGGCTTCTGGTTCTTGTTGCCAAGGATGAAAGATTGCTGGATGAATCTTCTATAGATCATATCCCAATCATTTAGGCAATCTACAACCTCTTCTATTCAGTTTTACAAGAAACCAATTTCTGTGCCTAGTTTTCAGATAGTGTTTCTATTTGTTTGAAGGGTTGTTTCTTCGTGTACTTACTTGCTATGATTTGTGGAGAGTCATTCAAGGATTTCTGACCATCAACTCCCACCAGCAAGTTAGGGGTGAAGTCTGTGTTTGTGACTCTGTTTTTGGTGTTGCATTTGTTAATCTGAAAAGGACGGAATCTTGGTATTAATTCCTTCAATTGTTGATTGAAATAGGTTCCTGACATCCTTTGGGAGGTGCACACCAATTTTCACTGTTTTTGGATCAGCCGATCAAAAGTTACATCGATTTTTGTTTTTGAGATCGTGCTGATTTTACTGTTCACCCAAACACTATTCACCCAACTACTGTTCATCCGACCACTTCAGGTCGGGAGTACTGTTCATCCGACCACTTCAGGTCGAGAGTTCCGTTCATCTGACCTCCGCAGGTCGGGGCGCACTGTTTATCTGGTCGGGGGTATTGTTCACACAAACACTATTCACCCGAGTACTGTTCATCCGACCACTTCAGGTCGGGAGTACTGTTCATCCGACCAGTGTTGGTCGGGGGGGGGGTACTCTTCACCCGATCACTATTCATTTCGAGTACTGTTCATCCGACCTCTGTAGGTCGGGGGTACTGTTCATCCGACCAGAGATACCCGACCAGTGCAGTTTCTTTCTGGTCTTTTGGTGGTTTTAATTCTAGGGGGAGAGTTTATTCGAAAATTTTATTTGGCTCCTATTCACCCCCCTCTAGTCACCTTTTTTCGATCTTTCAGAAATTAAATCGGTTAAACAGCCGATTACAAGTATAGCAAAATTACAAAGTGTTCAAGCAAGTGTTTCTGAAAAAAGCGGCCAATATAGTTTTACATCTCAAGAAGCTAATACTGAATGCCCGATCCGGGGAGAGTCGCGCCCAGAGCCGATAGAGCACCCGCTGCTTTTGCGATGATCTCTTGGATTTCATTAAGAAGGCGATCATCATCTTTGGTATTCCCGGGCACTGGCTTTACCTTGACCGATTGCTTAGTCACACTGTCAACGGCCGCGGCAATGCTAAGCTTTTGCTCTTTCATCTCCAAAGCAGTTTTCTCCAAGATCTGTTGGCCTTCTCCGATTTGCTTTTCAAGCTTGGCCAACTCTTCCAAAAGAAGTTTCTTAGTTTTTTCTAACTTGGAAAGGGACTCTTTGGTCGACTTAAGCTGCTGAGCACCGGTATCAAACTTACGTTTTTTTGCCCTGGCGTCAGCGACCAATTCATCCAAGAGCTTCTGATCGGCTTCTTGAGCTTCACGACGTCGAATTCGGTCTTGTGCCGCCTCCACTTCAGTCTTTCTATCATCCAAGTGGCACACATTGAGGAGGGCTTGCATTGCTTCCGGAGGAAGGTCGGCTTCAACAGCAGCCATTGCATCTCTGATCGGTTGATTATTAGCTAAGATCTCCGATTGGGGCTGCATCACTAAATCAAAAAACTTATCAAGACGCTCCTTAATGCCCGGAGCAGAAGTGACGGCAGCCGATGCCTCTTTGGACACTTCAAGGATCGTCCTAATTTCTGCCTCATAATCATCGGTGGCCATGATCTCTGGGTCATCAAGATCGGCCAAAGAGAAACCCAACAGATTTGTCGGGTCGGAGAGCTCCGGCAGGTCAGCGATTGGAGCAGTTGAAATCGGCCGTGGTGGGGAGAGCGGTGTAGAAGAAATTTTCGGAAGATCAGCCAAAGTCTTCGCGGCTTGAACCGATTGCGTCGGCTGAAATAAGAAATGCAAGGTAAGCCGACGTACTGAAGGACATGTTAGCAAAGAAGTATAAATAATCTACCTTGTCGCTGGTCGACGATGTGGCGAACTCTCACGCTTTGCTCTCAGGGCTTGGGTCTTTTTTCGCTGGAGCCTTGGTGTACTTTGTCTTCTTCTTTTCTGAAAATAAAGATCGACTAAAGGTTAGTTCGGTCAAAAAGATAGTATTAGTCGATTTTATTTATACTTACTTGGTTGTTTTTTTCTCAATGTCCGATAAAGATGGACTGTGGACCCCTAGAGTACCAGAGGTATAACACGTAAGGCCAGTCAATTGATGTGACCTTTTGCCTTGGCCATTTCCCGATTGGCCAGAGATGGGCTTTTTGCCGACATCCTTAGCCTGCAATACGCATAGTAAAAAGTGATTAGAAAATGCATCTGGTGAAAGACCGATGTGCAAGACAAGATTATTCAAGCCGATACCTTATCTACTAAACTCGTGTTAGTGTAACCCGATGAGCTAGCTTCACTGCTAGAATCGCTGTTAGACACTAAGGATGGCTCTGGCATATTTGGAAAGAATTCCTTGATTATAAGCGACGGAGTCTTCCCCATGTACGGGCACTCAGCAATAGCCGACCACCATGTTGTGAAACCTCCTGCTCGACGAGCGTTCAGGTGGAAGTGGGGGAGACTGCGAACATGAAGCTCATCGGTTAATTCCAAGACTAACCTCGCCGATGTGGCATTGCGAATCCTGGCTCTAGGTTGAAGCCGATCTAGAAGTGGCAAATTTGGAATTACCTGGCCGAAGCCGAGCTGTCTTGCGTAAACTGAAGGATGGTAAAACTCGTATGAAGGTTGGAATGTCCGATTCCTAGTATGAAGGCCGACATGGAAAATGCACGGAGAAATGAAAATTCTATATAAATCCAAAGTCTCCTGAGGCATCAGAGAACTATTGGCTTCCAGGTGAAGAAATGAAGGCCAAGAAAAATCGGCTGTAGCACCGTAACTGAAGAAGTCTTGCTGCTTGAAATCTTTGGTATCCAATTGCAAAAAGAAAGACAAGAATCTTCTGCAGCTATCGGGAGAAATCCTTGTCTCATTACTGGAGCACATCATAAACCTCTCACTAAAAGATCGGCATTCTCTAAATTGGATAGGTGCCCCCTCTGGTATGTCATCCCTTGGAAAAGGAGTCTCGTCAATTGAATCCAAATTAAAAGAACTACCAATAAGCAAGATAGCCATATTTGTATGAACCACATCGGACCACCTACATTACCGACGGTGAATTTCCCAAAACCAGTATAAAGCCGACTCCTTATTATGTAAAGCATCTGATACACAACACCCAAGAAGATTTTTCCTAGAGCTAGTCGATGACCTTCAACAAGTTGCTCTGCTATCACTTGATAAACCTGGGTTGGTCCAAGATACGCTCCACAGAACAAAAAACGGTCTAGCCAAAGATTCAGAAAGGCAACATGCTCTTCGTCCGATACTGGGCCATTAATCTTGTTATTATTTCCAATATATTTGGCCCAACCTTCCCCCTTAGATCGGATAAGTTTATATTTTGGTTTTCCGCTAAAAGCCGATACTTGTTCTCCATCTGGCCGAAGACAGCACAATTGAGCAACATCTAAAAGAGTTGGGCCGATGGGACTGGTACGGAACAAGAAGGCATTAAAACAGTCCGACAAAAAATAACAGGTCGTGGCCACCAAGGGCTCGTTGGCTTCTGGGTTGGCTAAAGAAAGTGGAATACACTCGGCTATGCCCATTCTTTCCTATTCACCCCTCTTTTGGGCTGCTACCCTGATAAACCAATTCCTCCATCCTTTGAGAGCTGTCAGCCAGGCTCTGAAACTTTTGTTCCAACCCTCTATGTTGTGACCAGTAGCCGACAAAGGTAAACGAGGGACTTCTTGGTTTGTTACGGTATGGACATCTAGATTTCCCAATGGACCCAAAAAGTATTGGTCATTGTTGTGCGGGATCGGAATAAGTACCTGGCTAGGGTCCATTGCAGCCAATGAAGAAAGGAGGATGAGACAAAGGATTGCCTCGGAAGTACTTCAAATAGGAAGCTTAAGCCGATTGCAGACAAATCGAGAGCTTGTGCGCGTGAAGAATGACTGAAGTGGGGGCCGCATTTTATAGCATGGTGAAAATTTGAAGCGACGGGAAGTGAATCTCAAAAGGCGCGAGTAGTTAAAACGCACTACCCGCATGTCAGAGAATTACGGCGCGAATAAAGTAGCAGTTATTGAGCGAAGTTCAACAGTTAGCCGATTGAAAAAGCCGATAAAATTGCGATTTTTGACAGATGACAAGTCATCTCTAAAAAACGGGGGCATATGTTTGCACCAAAATTTGGCAAGTCTGTCAAAATCGGCAATAAAGTCAAAGATACAGAATTAACGGACAGGATGAAAAGGTTTGGAGATATTTTGGTAACGGCAAGATCTTTAAGGAAATAACTGTCCAAGATAAGGCCGATACGGATCAAAACTTAAAACGTGTTGTAGTCGGACACGATCGGCCGAAGGGTATAAAAGAAGGACCAGAGCAAGCTGCAACAACAACACAATACAATCAACCAGCTTTTACTTTTCTACTTTTTCCTGTCGACTAGGAGTAGCCTCTGTAATTTAGATCTCTGTTTGTAATCGATTTTGATCAATAAAGTTGCGCATCGCCGATTGTTGATCTTCGTCAATTACACCCCCAGGTTTGATTTGTTCTGATTTTATTGTGCATCGCCTTCTTCAGAATCGATCTACCTTTATCCTCTGATTAGCCTTAATCGGCTAGTTAGACTTACCCTGTTACTTTGATCTTAATCGGCTTCAAGCTGATTGAGTCTAAGCCGATTGATCGTTACGATCGGCTTTTGAGTAAATTTTATATTTTTACCTTGTCGATTCTGAGTCAAATCGACCGCACGCTCA
The DNA here is from genome assembly GCA_036346275.1 of Otatea glauca. NCBI lineage: Eukaryota > Viridiplantae > Streptophyta > Magnoliopsida > Poales > Poaceae > Otatea > Otatea glauca. The sequence goes on along the minus strand of CM070716.1, from coordinate 30,774,815 downwards.
ACCGGTGTTAAATGCGGTGTCTTCTTTGTCGAAACCCTACATCAAGTTTTTGACGCCAACAACTGTGTTTTGTTGCTTGTACCAAGTGGTACATGTATGAGATGGTTTAAGAAAAAAGTCATCAATGTGTTTGGTTGCTTGAATGTAGCCATTCTGTCCTGGACGGTGGGATATAAATTTGAGAAATATTCTTTATAGATGCTGAACCATTCTATTCACCAAAAACAATGGAATCAAATGATACAGGACTATCTCATTCCATTCAACCTCATCCCACTAAACAAACATTCAGCATCTATAGAAAATATTCCTTAAAATTGTATCCCACCGTTCAGGACGGGATGGTTTCATTTAAGTAATCAAACACATAGATGACTTTTTTCTTAAACCATCTTATACATGTACCACTTGGTACAAGCAACCAAACACACCCTAAAAAGTACAAGTTTGTTCATGAATTTGGATTTTTCAAGTCTAAGGGTGTGTTTGGTTGGATGTACCAGGGTGAACCGGATTGTTCCGTACAGGATTTGGTTCCGTGAATGCGTTTGGTTGGCTGAACTGAACCATTTGATACAGGATGAGATGGTACAGATTTTTGGAATATTCCCAAAAGATGCTGTACCATCCCATACGACCAATCTGGCCGAACGGTCGATCCAGACCGGTCGTTCACCCCACGCGCCGAACCAATCGAGTCGTGTCTAGATCGTTCTCCTCGCCCCACTCGCACGTGGTGGGAAGCCTCGCCTCTCACTTCGCCGTCGTCTCGAGCTTCGCCGTCGCGCCCGTCTCCTGCCGTCAACCCGCTCTTCGCTGTTGCGCCTTCACCGACTACATCATCACGGGAGAGATCCCCGCCTCGGCCATCGTTGGCCTCAGCAGACACGCCAGATCTGCTTCGTCTCCTACTCCGGTGATCTCACGCCGGCGCCGTAGCTCCCAAGGTGCTGCTCTCCTTCTCCCTTCCCTCTCCTCCTCCCTTCTTTCTCCTCTTCTCCCGGCCAGATCTGACCACTTGCAGTGTAGAGAACCGACGGTGACCCAGGAGATCTACATACCGACGCCGCCCTCGATCGCAACCTCTGCTGCCGTTGCACCCCGACATCGTTGGATCCACTTGTGCTTCAGCTCCCAAGGTGCCGCCTCTCCTTCTCCGTTCTCTCTCCTCTTCTCCCGGCTAGATCTGACCACTTGCGCCGTAGCATACAAGAATGTCAGGACTTCTTGCTGCCATCTATTCACTGCTGAATAGCCTGTTGCAAATATTATACAAGAATTTGGATTCCTGTGAAGCAGTAACCATGAAATATGAGTAAAGCAAAGGTAACACCTCTAAAAAATGTGGGCCTTAAGCTGTGCTAGAAAATGAAAAACCTCATCAAGGTGTTTGATCCTGAACCCTGGGTGAATAGTCCTAGTTATGGGCTTATGGCATATTTAGGATGATTTTTCTTTTCATTGCTATTTTATGAGACTATTTCAGAAAAGCACACATAACTTTTTCCTGCTATTTGTTACAACATGCAAGTCAACCAAAATAAATCCGAATAGGCAACTGTCTGGAGTAATTTCTAATCCATTAGTTTGATTTTTTTTTGAATCATCATGTAGGCATAAGCAATCACCCAAATAAATTTTAGCATTAACCCTCTTAATCATTGTCTGGTTTGACCTCTTTGTGTCAGTAGGCATCTCAGGTTGGACTTACTTGTCATGCTACTTTCCAGGAAGCCACTGTTAACATTTTCAATAATAGTGACATCTAAGTAATTTTTTGGCATTGCTTGTTAGGTTTTCTACATAGTTTTGAGAGAATTAGGTCCATGTGGTTAAATGTCATGCATATGTGGCTGATGTTGTGGTGATTATTACTTTAATTTTAGATGGATAAGAGGCTTAGACGGAAGAAGATGTTGATTAGTCTTTCTTCTTTGCATATGTGGTCGCTTGCATGATGATGTTGTATGTGCGGTGTAGGATACGCAATAAGAGACGACGCATTACGTATGGCCCAATTGAGCAAAGTGACAAGAATAGAATTGATTATCTGAATAATAAAATTTGGAAGAATGATACAACTTGTATTGCAATGATAAGACTTCAAAGAGCTCCTTTCTTTAGGTTATGTCAAGTATTGAGAGAACGCACTTTGCTCCGTGACACTATACATGTATGTGTCGAGGAGCAAGTTGCCATGTTCTTGAACACAGTTGGACACAATTTAAGGAATAGGATAGTTGGTACCAACTTCAGTAGATCAGGTGAAACAGTTAGCAGATATTTTGGACATGTCCTCCATGCCGTAGGCGAGCTACGAAATGAGCTTATTAGGCCACCTTGATTGGAGACACCAACCAAAATTGCAGGAAACCCAAGATGGGATCCATATTTTAAGGTATGATAGCTAACAAGTTTGCTACTAATTTTTTTGTGGCTAAAATTTCATGGTTACTAATTTTTGGCCAATTTATTTGACCAAATAGGATTGTATTGGAGCCATTGATGGTACACATATAAGGGCTTCTGTTAGTAAATCTATGGAAGCAGCATTTCGTGGTAGGAAATCATTTCCTACTCAAAATGTGATGGCAAACAGTAGATTTTGAGCTTGATTTACATATGTGTTGGTGGTTGGGAGGGGATGACTCATGACGCTACAATTTTAGTAGATGCGATAGAACATGAGAATGGCTTACGTGTCCCTGAAGGTAAATAGAATCACTGTAGCAGTATATGTTCATACCAAATTGTTAGAAATCAATGTCATTAATATGTTCCTCTATTTTAGGGAAATTCTACCTAGTTGATGCTGGATATGGAGCCAAACCTGGGTTCATGCCTCCTTTTCGGGGTGTTAGGTACCATTTGAATGAGTGGGGGAATAATCCAGTACAAGATGGGAAGGAATTGTTCAATCTCAGGCACTCCTCCCTGCGAGTAAGCGTAGAGCGTGCCTTTGGATCACTCAAGAGGAGATTCAAAGTCCTTGATGATGCCACTCCATTCTTCCCCTTCTCAACTCAAGTTGATGTTGTCCTCGCTTGTTGCATCCTTCATAACTGGGTTCTTTCTCAAGGAACTGACCAGTTTGTTCTATCTGAGGATTCTTGGACACCTAACCCCCGTAGATCAGCAAGGGAGCAAGCAAATGATCATAGAGCCATGGTTGACAAGAGGCAGAGTCTTGCCGATGAGATGTGGGAGAACCGTCAAAACTACCTAGGCCATTAATCATGTGAACCTTGTATTCTCATTTTCATGTGAACCGTGTATTCTCATTTTCATGTGAACCTTTATCCTATATGGACTTTTTCAATATATTCATAGAGTTTGTATCTTGTGTTCTAGAATCTAATTGCAGTTCTTCTTTGCCTTATGCTACTCTTGTAAATATTTGATGATCAGACATGGAAGACTGCATATTCTGATATCATTACTACCTTATGTCATTTTTGTTCATGTTTCTTGTGATCATGGAATTAGGTACCTCTTTCTCTTTCAAAGTACGTTGGTGTTGGAACTGGAGTATCTTTGCCCACTGAGCAACTATTGAACTGGAGTATCTTTGCCCACTGAGCAACTATTGAACTGGAGTATCTTTGCCCACTGAGCAACTATTGAAAAGTCTTTTTAGGCAAGGTACGTGGTTATTCATATGTCTATAGTATCTGCTTTGGTTTATTTTTGTGACTTCTTTCAATTAGTGCTTCATTTGAGCAAGGACTTTTGTTTTCTGAATTCTGATAACAGTAGGCTTCTTACATGAAAGCATAATCTCAACATCTTTTGTTTTCTGAATTCTGATAACAGTAAACATCTATATGATATATATGCTAAACAGGATATTTAGCATAAGTTTAGTGCTAATATGTATGAAATTGTCAATCCACCCTTAGACTGGAATATACGGTAACTTTGAATTTTCGCACTTACCTTGTTCTATAATTTATTATTTCTATTTTCTACCTATTATTGTATGCAATGAACTTCGATCATCATGAGGATAGTATGGGGGTAACAATATGGGTGGTGGTGCTGGGGTTGTTTGGACAAATGCAATGTCTGCATTTGTGCTAACCTACTTGTCTAATCTAGTGGCTAGTGGTACAAGAACATCTACAGGCTTTAAGCAATCTCATCTCAATAGTTGTGCTAAGGAATTGAATGAATATATGAAGGTTCATGTGAGTGGCATTCAGGTTAGTAACCACCTCAGGAAGTGGAAAAAGATTTGGGCAAAGATAAACAAACTGAAGGACTTAAGTGGTGCTCTTTGGGATGAGGGTACCTTCACTATCAGACTTGAGCATGAGCATTACACTGGTCATATTAAGGTAATTTACTTCCTAGTTGCAACAACCATCTTTCTACTAGAGATTGTTGTTGCTTGAGAATGATTACTTCTCTAACAATGATAGGACCACCCCAAGGATGCTGGTTTCTTGAACACTCCCCTTGAGCATTATCATGAGATGGCCACTATCTTTGGAAATAGCATGGCTACGGGAAAGTATGCTAAAGGAGCAAACGACCCTCTCGCTACCAATGTGATTGAAGTAGAAGAAGAAGCACCAACCGATGAACATATGGGTACGGAAGATGTGACAGCGTCAGGGTACGGTGGAGGTGACTCCTCGTCAAGTAAACCACCAAAGAAGAGGGCCAAGATATCCGCTGATGATGAAGTGCTTTATGTCATGACCACTGGTATTGATAGACTCGCTCAAGCTATTGAGAAGGCTAATAGTTCAGATACCAATATTCCAGAAGATCTTTGGGACAATATGATGGATCTCCCTGGATTTGATGAAGCACATTTAGCCCACTACTACGCTTATTTGTGTGAGAATGTTGCACTTGCCCAAGCATTCAACAAGCTTAGTATTTCAAACAAATTGGTTTGGGTAACTAGGTACATCACAAGGGAGAACCTCTAAGGTTAGAGTGTTGACCTCATTGATTTTTCTTAGGTTTGGCAATAGTTCTTGTTTTTAGTATTTCATATCTTTATTTCGTATCTGCAGATGGCACCCTCTTGATCATAAGTACTGGTATGCTTTCTGTTTCCTCAAATTTACATCCATAGTTTCTTGATAAATCAAACCAGAATGCTATCTATTCCAGGAACACGATCATAAGTAGTGCTGAATAATTTAATTTTAATATCCATCTCTCATGCTATCTATTCTAGGAACACGATTGTAAGTATCTTAATCTGTTAAATTTGCATATCTGCATGATTGTCTTCATTTGTTGTTCGAAGCCCAAAATTACTATTATCAATACGTGGTGGGGGTTCTGGTGCTAATGTGGGCAGTTTTTGGTGCTTCAATCACCTTCTGTGGGCAGTTTTTGGTGCTTCAATCACCTGTAGTGGGGGGCTCTGGTGCAAATACCTTTTCAAATTCCTTTTCAAATTCTGTTTGACTATTTTCATGTGCTTTGATCTGTGTGCTATCATTCTTTGTCTTCCTCTTCAGCCAGTGGGAAAGAACTGTTGGATTCACCTTCCCAACCATTGTGACAATCCCAGTGTCAACATATGCTACTGGAGTTTGCACTCATATGAAAAAAAATCAAGCATCTTGATGCACCCAATGCATCGGCAATGCATGTCGACATGGACCGGCACAAGCAGCTTGCCTTGGAGTAGTGAAATTTAGTTGATTTTGAACCAATTTTGCCATCTTTTTGTACATCATCACTGACGAATACTCACACCAGGGGTACCCCAACGGCCCAGGGTGACGAGCGAGCTGCCTCAAGCATAGCTCAAGCCTAACAGGCCGCTCCAGGCCCGCTACCGACCAAAGCTCCTGCAGGGCCGCGCAGGACGCCCATTCCCGACCGATCGGGGTAGGCATCCCCGACCAAACATGGCCCCCGACCTCCGCAGCAGGTCGGATCCCCTGACTCCGACCAAGCATGGCTCCCGACCTCTGCAGCAGGTCGGATCACCTGACTCCGATCGAACCAAGGCAACCTCCGCCAAGGGCCGCGTGTCGAAGTCTCCACCGGCCCACAGCCACGTGCCCCACGGACGGGGTCAACCGAAGTGACTAAACGAAAGCAGGTGGCCCCTTCCCAAGATGGTTTAATGGCTGCTGAAGTCAAGCTTCCAGTCCCATCGACCGGTCACGTACAACACGAAAGCACGCTCCCTCCCGAGGCAGCACCAACGTTATACACAGCAACGTCAACACTCGTCAGGCTCACAGAAGGTAGGTGCGCCATTTCCCAAAGAAGCAGCTAACCGCTCTGCCCAACAAGGCTACCGACCCAGCGTGGACAAGACGAGCGCTGACCAGTCGACAGAACGAAGGACCAAAGCTCTCAGCATAGGTCACCTCGCCCTTCCCCTACTCTCGATGTAACCTGCCCCTTCCTACTGTATAAAGGGAGGCAGGAACCCCCGGGGACACAGAGGGACATAGAGAGACACACATGCATAAGCAACCAGCATTCTTGCGCTAAGGCTCTTGGCTCGCTCTTGTAAACATTGTGTAACGATTCGCCCTAAAGACAATACAATACCACCACACGAACTGGAGTAGGGACATTCGGCCCGAACCAGTATACATCTTGGGCTTCCGAGTCTAACCATTCAGGGAGTGGGAACGCGCGGCCCCTTAGACTTACAAATTCACTTGCCGGTGCTCGAAACGCTGACAGTTGGCGCGCCAGGTAGGGGCCTTTGCGCGTCTTCATCGACATCTCCGGATTCCCGTTTGCCTCCCTGATGGCATTCTTCCCCCGCGATGGCACGATCGTAGTCGGAGGCCGGATCCGCTTGGCTCCTCGACCGCCGCCGCCGGCGGGAGGGCTCGTGCTTATCCCGCCGTCTCCGAGACCAGCGCCTGTCCGGAGCCCGAGCGCCGTCTCCCACGACCTCGCCAAACTCCGGCAGGGCACCGCGAGCCCGGCCGGAACCCGAGGAGCACCTCGCCACTTCGGCAATAGCTCCGTGGGCTCGGGCGGTGACCATGTCACCCCGCAGCTCACACCTTGTGGCAATGGCGGCTACATGCGGCCTCTATCCATGAGTTCTTTGGAAGATTCTTCCACCACGATTCCAGCTTCGACACGGGCACCCCACCTGCACGACGCACTCTCGCGAGTGCAACATGGTGGGCACTGCCGACTTGACCATAACCCCGCGGCTACGGGGCCCCATCCGGCGCACTAAGGCGCGGGAGGAGGAATACCAACGCGAGCACGCTTGAACGCTCAAGCTCGCCCTACCGAGCTTCAACGACAGCCAAGAGCCGGAGGAGCGAAGGGTCGAAGCTCGACCAGCTCGCCAACCAGCAGAGGAGCCCGAGCCCCGATGCCCGGCGGCGGTGCGTGGCGCTCACCTGTACGCCACAAGGCGGTGGAAGAGTCGACGGCCCTCGGTTCTTCCCCACGCAAGTCGAACGTGGCCGCGGCCGCGATGTTGCTCGAGGCCTTCCCGAGCCGCGACCCGGAGGCCAAAGCCACGCATCGTAACCTCCGGGTGGTGGAGCGTCGGCCGTGTAGCACATGCACGGACCTCCGCTCCTACCATTCAGAGCCACCTCGCCGCCGGGCGATGCATGCTGCCGAGCCGGTTGGGCCCGCAAAGCGGCGGCGCACCACGAACAACCCGAGCCTCGCGCACCCGGTGCGCCGCGCCTCGGTGGCGCCTTCGACGTCCGCGCCACCCTCGGCGCGAAGAAAGCGACGACGAGGCCGCCATTACTCGCGTATTGTGGGCGACAGGCGCCACCACCGGCCCAAGCCCCGATGGTCCGGGACCACGGGCCTTCGCCAGGATTCGCCATACGGATTTCCTGCGGTTCTGGGGCACCGACCAACATTGCCAAATACACCGGGCCACAAACCCCGCGATGGCTCAAGACTACCGGCTCGCATCACGGGCGGGGAGCAACCGATGATCTTTCATCATCCAATACCTCCCCATCTACCTTGCGGACTCGGCTCGAGCCCGGCTCAGTACTTGCCCGCGAAAACCATCGAGAACTGGCCGACTTGAAGACCCTCTTCGTCGGCAAACTTCCAAGGCACTTACAAGCGCCACAGGAACTCCTGAGACTGAAGGGCGCAAGCGGCAGCCGTGGAGACTCTCGGGACTACATCCGCGATTCTCCGCCAATGCAACGAGCTCCCGACATCTCCGGCGCCGATGTCGTGGGGCATTCATCTACGGCACCTCCTGTAAGGCCTTGGTGCACAAGCTGGGCTGCGTTAAGCCCAGAACCACCAAGGAGCTTCTGGACATCGCCACCAACCACGCCTCCGGCGAGGAGGCTGTGGGAGCCATCTTTGAGGATGGCAAAACCAAGCAAGAGCCCGGCGCCCGAGCCGGGTCCCCTTCCGACCGCTCCGACAAGCGGAAGCGGCATGGAAAGCAGGTCCGTGTAGCACGAGTGGTCGCAGCTGTCGACCGACCTGCCAAGCAGCAGGTGCGACCGACCGTCGCGCCCGACCACTTCGAAAAGTTGATGGACAGCCCGTGCCCAAACCACGGGTTCCCCGTCAAACACAAGTACCGGGACTGTGAGGTCCTGAGGCGTTTCCTCTCCGGCGCCCCCACGACGCCGCGGGGCAAAGGAAAGAAGCCAGCCCCGGCCCCATGGGTCGCGAAAAAGATGGCGGACGACGAGTTCCCCGAACCCGACAGCTGCCTCATGATCTTTGGTGGACCGGCCTGCTACGCCGACAAGCGTCGGCTCAAGCTCGCCTACCGCGAGGTCCACATCGCCTCACCAGCCGCCCCTCAATACCTTCGGTGGTCAGAATCTCCGATTACTTTCGATCGGACCGACCACCCCGACCACGTCCCGCAGCCAGGAAGGTATCCGCTCGTGGTCGACCCCATCGTGGGGAAGAAGCGTCTCACCAAGGTGCTCATGGACGGCGGCAGCGGCCTCAACACCCTCTATGTTGAGACGCTCGACGCCATGGGGGTCCCTCGCTCGAGTCTCCGACTGAGCAAGGCACCTTTCCATGGCGTCATCCCTGGCCAGCAGGTCGACCTGCCCGTCATCTTTGGAGGACCGGAAAATTTCCGCACCGAGACCCTCACTTTTGAGGTCGTGGATTTCCCCGGGTCCTATCACGCTATTCTGGGGAGGCCGTGCTACGCCAAGTTCATGGTGGTCCCCAGCTACGCCTATCTCAAGCCCGAAGATGCCCGGCCGCGGGAGTTATCATCGTGGCCTCATCTTTCCAGGCTTGCTTACAATCGCGAAGCGAGTTGTGGTAGCCTCAGCGGTCATCGCATCCGCCGAGCTCGTCAACCTCCGAAGGGAAGCCTCCGAGTCCGCCCCTGAGTCTAGCAAGTCGGGGGCGGGATCCTTCAAGTCCGCTGAGGACACGAAGAAGGTTGCGGGTCGATCCTCGGGATCGGACCAAGACCGTCGCGGTCGGAGCCACGCCCCGCTAAATAGAAAGCGGCCGTCGACTTCCTCCGCGCCAACAACGATGTCTTTGCATGGAAGTCCTCTGACATGCTGGGAATTCCCAGGGAAGCCGTCGAGCACTCATTGAGCATCCGACCAGGCTCAAAGCCGGTCGCCCAACACCTACGCCGCTTCGACGAGGAAAAGCGCAGGATCATAGGGGAGGAGATCGCCAAGCTTTTGACTGCAGGGTTTGTAAAAGAGGTACGCCACCCCGAGTGGCTGGCCAACCCTGTACTTGTAAAAAAGAAGAGTGGGCAATGGAGAATGTGTATTGACTACACGAGTCTCAACAAAGCGTGTCCCAAGGACCCGTTCCCCTTGCCCCGCATTGACCAAGTCATAGACTCCACCGCGGGGTGCGAGTCCCTTTCCTTTCTGGATGCCTACTCGGGCTACCATCAGATAGCGCTGAAGGAGTCCGACCAGCTCGCGACCTCCTTCATCACTCTGTTTGGCTCATTCTGCTACATAACAATGCCGTTCGGTCTAAAAAATGCGGGTGCTACATACCAGCGATGTATGCAAACGTGTTTCAACGACCAGATCGGCCGCAACATTGAGGCGTACGTCGACGACATCGTCGTGAAGACCAGGAAGGCTGGCGATCTCATCACCGACCTAGGGGAGACCTTCACGAACCTTCGGCGGTTCCGCATAAAGCTCAACCCCGAGAAGTGTGTCTTCGGGGTCCCCAAGGGGAAGATCCTCGGTTTCATTGTCTCCGAGCGCGGCATCGAGGCCAACCAGGAGAAGATCTCGGCGATTGCAAGGATGGGCCCGGTTGGCAACCTCAAAGGAGTCCAAAGGCTAACCGGATGCCTTGCAGCCTTAAGCCATTTCGTGTCTCGCCTTGGCGAGCGCGAAATGCCGCTCTGGTGTCGCTTAAGAAATCCGACCGCCACCGGACCCAGGAGGCTCAGGAGGCCCTCACCCACTTGAAAGCCTTCTTGTCCTCACCTCCGGTCCTGGTCGCCCCGGCGCCAGGTGAACCGCTGCTCCTCTACATCGCCGCCACTGCCCAAGTCGTGAGTGCGGCCCTTGTGGTGGAACGAGCGGAAGAGGGCCGTGAACTCAAGGTACAACGGCCAGTCTATTTCATCAGCGAGGTGCTTTCCGAGTCCAAGGCTCGGTACCGCGAGTCAGAGCCGCTTTGCGCGTGCTCATCACCAAAAGCTCGTCCATTACTTCGACCAGCACGCCATCACAGTGGTGACCACGTCTCCGCTCGGCGAGATCGTCCACAACCGCGACGCCTCGGGGAGGATAGCTAAGTGGGCGTTCGAGCTCAGCGGTCACGGCATAACATACATCCCTCGAACGACGATCAAGTCACAGGCCCTGGCCGACTTTGTCACCGAGTGGACCGAAGCCCAGGCGCCACCGGCGCTCGAAGACCCCGAGTATTGGACGATGTACTTCGATGGGTCCTACACCAAGAACGGCGCGGGCGCGGGAGTCATCATCATTTGCCCGCTCGGAACAGACTTCAATACGCCATCAGGTTGCTCTTCGACGCGACCAACAACATCGCCGAGTACGAGGCTCTCGTCAACGGTCTCCGGATCGCTGCCGACCTCGGCGCTCGCCGACTCTACGTCCACGGGGACTCCAAGCTTGTCGTCGATCAGGTCATGAAGGCTGCGGAGCCCCGAGACGCCCGCATGGCCGCGTACTGTCAAGAATTGCGCAGGCTCGAAGAGTAGCTCAAGGGTTTCGAGCTCCACCATAGCTACAGATGCTACAACGGTGAGGCCGATTACCTAGCTAATCTTGCCTCCAGCAGAGGGCCAGTCCCACCTGGGATCTTCGTCTGCGACCTTCTGCAGCCCTCCGTCCAGTTGGACTCAGTGACCGAGCGGTCTCTCGACCTGCCAAGCACGGTCACTCCAACCGCCGGGCGGTCGGGCGTGCTCCTGGCCGGGTCAGGCCGCAGCGTGCTAACAACTGAATCCGACTGGAGGAAACCTTTTATCGCCCGTCTGACGGACGGGTCGCTTCCCATTGACTCGACCGAGGCTCGGCGCCTCGCTCGTCGGGCGAAATCTTTCGTCCTGGTTGGGCCAGACCTTTACAAAAGGAGTCCCTTCGGGGTTCTCCAGAGGTGCGTTCTGGCCGACCAAGGGAAACAGCTGCTGCTCGATATCCATGGCGGAGTCTGCGGTCACCATGCCGCGCCCCGGTCCCTGGTAGGAAAAGCCTTTCGACAAGGTTTCTACTGGCCGACCGCCGTGTCCGACGTCGAGTAGATTGTACGCACCTGCGAAGGATGCCAATTCTTCGCCTCGGATCATCCGCCACTCGGACTGCGCACGATCCCCATCACATGGCCGTTTGCAGTATGGGGACTCAATCTGGTCGTGCCCTTCAAGAAAGCGCCCGGGGGCTTTACTCATCTCTTCGTCGCGGTGGACAAGTTCACCAAGTGGATAGAGGCCAAGCCGGTCGTGAGCGTCACGTCGGTACAAGCGGCCACCTTCTTCCACGACATCATCTTTCGGTTTGGAGTCCCGAACTCTATCATCACCGACAACGGGACGCAGTTCACGGGGAAGGAGTTCCTCGAGTTCTGCGACGACTTCAACATTCGCGTCGATTGGGCAGCCGTGGCCCATCCGCGGACTAACGGTCGGTCGAGCAGCGCCAAAACGGCATGATCCTCCAAGGACTCAAGCCACGGATCTTCAGTCGACTGAAGCATTTCGCGGGGCGATGGGTGGCCGAGCTACCCTCCGTCCTCTGGAGCTTGCGGACCACACCGACTCGGGCGATCGAGTTTACACCGTTCTTCATGGTGTTCGGTGCTGAAGCTGTCCTACCAACCGACCTGGAATACGGCGCCCCAAGACTACAAGCCTTCGACGAGGCTCGGGGGTTCGCCTCGCAGCAGGACGCCATCGACCAGCTTGGCGAGGCGCGCGATGTGGCCATTCTACGATCGGCCAAGTATCAACAAGCTCTGCGGCGTTACCACAGCCGCCAGGTTCGAGGGCGATCCTTCGGCCGGGCGACTGTCTGCGTCGGTCCGCACCAAAGAAGACAAGCACAAGCTCGCCGCCACAGGAAGGCCCTTCACCGTCGCAGAGGTTCTTGACCCGCACCTTCGACTTCGAGGACACGGATGGCGCGTCCTCCCCAACGCTTGGAACATAGAAAAGTTAAGGCGTTTCTATCCCTAAGTCCTTTTCTTATTCCTTGCGTCGTTTTACTTCTCCTTCCGAGCACCTGGTCACCGCGCGACGCTCGGGGGCTGCCCATGGGCGCCCCCATTCAGGCTGCTTCTGATCGGCGCCTATGCGGGTCGGTGACCCGACCGGTCACGTGGTCTTTCCCAAGCGGTAACCCTCTCGACCCGAGTGCTACGGCCTACGCCCCAGCGGCTACGGTTGCTAAGTAGCACTTTGCGGAAGAAGGAAGTACCCGAGCGAAGTGACCTTTGGTCGGTCGGGAACACTCCTCCCCCACGCAAACTAGGCTAACTCACGCGCTCATGCGGGTCGGTGACCCGATCGGTCACGAGGTCCATCCCGAGTGGTAACCCTCTCGACCCGAGTGCTACGGCCTACGCCCCAGCGGCTACGGTTGCAAGTAGCACTTAGCGGAAGAAGGAAGTGCCCGAGTGGAATGATCTTTGGCCGGTTGGGAACATTCCTATCCCTCACAAGTGCGTGTAACTGTTGCATAGCCAAAAGTTCCTATCCTCTCCGCCCCTCCGGTTTAATTCGACCCACGCATAAGTGACCTGTGGTCCTTACGACTATGGCCGGTCGAGCGCCCACCATACATAAAAGAGGGCAGGAGGCATACTGGAACTTGCTAAGTTTAAGATTATTTACGAACAATAGTCTTCACAATAAAGGGGTATGAATCTAACTTCTACTTATTCTTCTTGGAGGGCACTCTGCGGCGAGATGTGGCTGGCGATCTCCCGAGCGTGCGGCTCAACTTGGAGCTCGAACCTTCGATCTCGTCGTCGGTTCGATTCCCAGCGACGCCGCTGCTCACCACCGCAAGGTCGATATCGTCGTAGTGGGAGACGGTATTGACCAGTAGCAGAGAAGCTCAAGTCGCGGCACCTACGGTCGGCGCTCTCAACGCGCCGGCAAGACGGGCGGCATGGGCGAGAGCACTCGGGCCCGCCACGGTTCCAAGGACCCGGTCGCAGACATGCTGGCCGGCCTTGCGAAGGGCCTCCAGTTCCGCGGCCAGCTCGGCCCGACCACCTTCGGCTACCTTCAGTGCCGCCTGCGCCATGTCCCGCGCCGTGACCGCCTCGTCACGAGCCTTCAGGGCGTCCTTCTGCGCCTCAATAGCGGCGCTTAGATGCTTCTGCAGCTCTGCAGATTACAACATCTCCGGATGAGCACGCCTTATGAGTCGCGCTGGCAGAATCGACTGAGGAGTTGAGACACTTACCGGCTGCAGAGCTCGCCAAGTTGCTGGTTTCTTCCCTGACTGCCTCGTATGAGGTCCTCAAGGAAGCCAGCTCCTTACGAGCGGTCTCCCGCTCAGAACGCACTCGGTCGGCGTCTTTCCGGGCCTGGTCCAGCTCGTTTCGCAGACGGGTCGCCTGCGCTAGCGCGGCCCCCTCTGCGGTGACGGCAAAGATCCTTAGCGCCGCGACCTCCGGCGGGAGGACTCGAGTTCCGCCACCCTCGTCCTCAGAGACTTGGCCCCCAGGTGCTCTTCGAAGAGGGCCTTCGTGGCCTGATCCAGCTCTTGGCGGGCCTCCGCCGTTTCCTCCCGCCTGATGGTCAGAGCCTCCCGAGCGGCGCGAGCTCAGTGGCGCACTGATTGCATTCCTCCACAGCAGCCCACCCGCCGGGCCGTCCAAGCTACCGAGGATCTCGACCTTGCCCTCGGAGCGGGCCCGCAGATGCTGTAAAATGAAGACACTCCGTCAGTCTCGTCGCAAATTCATCAGAAGGTACGAGAGGCCGGGCTTCCGATCAACTTACCATGCTAACCGGCCGGACTCCCCCGGCCATCGCATCCAACGCCCTACTGGAGGATTCGAGAGCGAGAGCCAGACCCTTTCGGATCTGGTCCATCTCAGCTTCGGCGTCCTGAGCGCCTTGCTGGAGGGCGGCCCACTCGCTCTCCTCCGCCTCGTCCAAGGTCCCTGACCTACGGGCCATACCCGGCAACAGGCCCTCGGTCGCCCGTTCGGATGGAACGCCGCCCGACCTGGCCACCACGGGCAAGGGTGGTGAAGTGGGCCCCTCGGGAATCCCCTCAGCGACCTGTGCCTGTGGGGCCTCGACCGATACCTCCCCTTGAGGCACGGGGTCGGACGTCTCCAACACCGGCACCGTCTGCGCGCAATGAGCTCGCGGGTAGCGTCGTCGATTCCCCTCCAGAACGACGATCGCGCCACCGTGGCGTCCGGCGGGAGGCGACGCTCCTCACCGACCTCGGCCTCGAGTGAGGCCCGTCCCTCCGATCGAAGCGCGCCTCGGCGCGCCCGGCTCGGCCGCTGCGCGCCGACCACCGCCAACCCAGTTGGCGTCTCTGTCACCGACTGCAGCGCCCCGCCGCCGTGCGACTCCTCCGGCGGTAGGAATGGCGCCGTCCCTTGCGGAGCCACCACAGGGCGCACCGCAGCCGCGGCCACGGTCACACCCGTATAAGCGCTGCACATCGCAAGCACTTAGAAGCTATTCGGGCGACTTTGTGGCAACAATGTTCAAACAAGGGAAAAGGGTACTTACTGAGCCGAGCGGGTGCGCGGCAAGCACGCCCTCTTTGCCGATCCCCCTCCAAGGGGCAGATCCGCCGGTCGCTTCCCCGAAACCGCCTCCACAAGGGGCGCCTCCACTGGAGGCACGACGACGACGTCGACCGCACGGTCGCCCTCCGCCTGGGGCCCCCAGCCGCGGTGCCTACGCAGTCGCCCTCCGTCGGGCCTCCACTCGGGCCACCTCTGGTCGACGAGTCAGAAAAGAACCCAAGGTATGGGTAACCGGGGCTGCCCCCGCTGCTGTCGGTGGAGGTCGCCCCCGCAGCGGTGGTCTCAAACACGTCCTCACCACGCACGGCCCTCGCCGCGCGCTCCTTCTTCTTCTTCTTCCTCTCCTCCTCCTTCCGCTTCTTGCGGGAGGAGTCAAGCTATCTTGCGCCTCCGCGACGACGCGACCCTCGACGCCTTCTCCCCCGGGAGCAACGCCCGGGAGACCATTCCCGAGAGCCCCTAGAAGATGCGAATACACCGGTCAGACCGGGCGCCAAAGGGAAAGGGAAGAGAGAGGCGAAGAGAAGTCCGCCCAACCTACCAGATTTGGGGGGTGGGCCATCGAGAATGGCTCCAGGTGGCCGCCCGCAGCCTCAGTAGCGCTTCCGCCCGTAACGACGGCCACCCGGGCTTCGACCACGGTCGCGGCGAGCTCGGGCTCCGCCATCCTCATCTTGTCGGACGCCCCCTCATACCGGAACAGGGGGCGCGGCCTGTGCATGAGGGGTTGCACGCACATCCCCATGAAGGCACGCACGACGACGTCCCCGGTGAGCCTCTGCTCCCTTAGAGCCCTGACCTGCTCCACGATCAGGGCCACCTTCTTCTTCTCCTTCTTGTCAGTGCCCCAGGTCCATTCTTCCCCCGCCACAGGAAGCTTGCCGGTGAACGGCGGGGCGTTGTCTCCGACGTTCCGGACGTAAAACCACTCAGAACGCCATCCCTTGTTGGACAACGGTAGCTTGACGTCGAGATACTCCGAGCTCCGGCCGGCCCGAAGCTGGAGGGCCAGGCCACCGATGGGCGCCGTAGCATCCGCTGGCTTGACCTTCCAGAGCCTTGCTTGGAAAAAGTACCTCCACAAATACCAAGGTCATGCTCGATCCCCAAGAAGGCCTCACAAAGCGTGATAAAGATGGCGATGTGGAGGTCCCCATTGGGGTTGAGATAATGCACCTCTGCCTTGTAGTGGAGGAGCAGCCCTCGGACGAACGGGTGCAGCGGCAGGCCGAAGCCGCGCTCGAAGAACGAGGCAGGCACTACAACCTCGTCGTCCCTCGGTGAAGGGGCGGCGGCCCCCGTCGGCACCCTCCAGTGAGAGAGATCCTGCGCAAGGAGGAAGCCTTTCTTCACCAAGCCGAGCGCACGGCTGGCCTGGGCAGAGCACTGCGGCCACGACATCCTCGCGAAAAGATGGCGGAAAGGTGAGGAAGGGAGAAGGCTCTTTTTTGCTTTTTCTTGTCTTAGGCAAAGGGCTGGAAGATGAGGAAGGCAAGAGCGTGTGACTACCCGAGAGCGTCCCAGCGACGTATTTATAAAAGACGAGCGGGCGTCGACCGAACAACCGCCCCCTCGAGCGAAGCGCCGCGTACACCCTCGTCTATCGCGCCAGGCGCCTGGTAACTCCCGATTTCCAGTTCCGCTTTGCATTTCAATCCTGACAAGACGGCGAGAGCGTAAAGACACCGCCGAGGCGGTGCGTCCTGTGACCTCTCGGTCTCGCCTTTAGGCGGGACGGTTGCCCGGCGCGTCACGAGAGGCCCGGCCCAGGCCGCGGCCCGAAACGGCTAGAGCTCGGCGGCTCGCGCTAGGGGCCCAGCCAAGAGCTGTGGGTTCTAAAGGCCTATTCCACTAGATGGATATAAGGCCGCCCCAGCAAAAAACTGAGCAAAGGACGGGTATGAGGCGAGTCCCCAGTGATCCCCACGTTGGGTCGGCTGACGACCCAATCGCCTCTACTCATGTCCGAGACCATACTTCACACTCTCCCGGGAGCTCATCGATGGGCGACAGCTAGCTATGCCCTGGGTCGGCGGACGACCCAGGGTCCGATACGGGATCGAGTAAAGAAAGGTTTCTTATGGGTCGCCCCACGGCAGGGCCAGGACACCCTACTCTGGGACCGTCCGCTCGGAAGGGTCCCCCTTGGGCGGGACCTCCCAGGACCCACTCGGACTACCTGTTATTAGCTCCACGAGCACGGCGTTCAAACCAACGCGGGTAGATGCGCGTCGCTCACCCCCTCCAGGTCCCACACCTGCAGACGGGGTATACATGTGGGATAGACGGCGGCCGCTCCTCTCGCAGCTACCCTCGCCGGACGAGGACTCGGGATGGATGCCCCACGTCCAGCTACGACGTAAAACGAGCCACGTCCAGCTACGACGTTAAACGAGCACTCGGACACCCGAACCTCACGGAGAGGCATCCGGTCGTCCCTGCCGACCAAGGCACGGTCCAGCTACGACGTTAAACGAGCACTCGGACACTCGAACCTCACGGAGATGCATCCGGTCGTCCCTGCCGACCAAGGCACGGTCCAGCTACGACGTTAAACGAGCACTCGGACACCCGAACCTCACGGAGAGGCATCCGGTCGTCCCTGCCGACCAAGGCACAGTCCAGCTACGACGTTAAACGAGCACTCGGACACCCGAACCTCACGGAGAGGCATCCGGTCGTCCCTACCGACCAAGGCACTGTCCAGCTACGATGTTAAACGAGTACTCGGACACCCGAACCTCACGGAGAGGCATCCGGTCGTCCCTGCCGACCAAGGCACGGTCCAGCTACGACGTTAAACGAGCACTCGGACACCTAAACCTCACGGAGAGGCATCCGGTCGTCCCTACCGATCGAGGCATCATGGAGCTAAAAATCTTAAGCAAGCACTCGAATACCTCCTAAAAACAAGAATGAGTTCGCACGTCCGACTGCTCGTGCCCAGATGGAAGCGATCACCCGCCGATCGCCAATTCCCGAAGGCCGGGTTAGTCAAAAGGAACAACCGAAGCAAGCTCATCACGGAGACATTCATAAAAGAGAAGGAGATTTCATTATAGGCCAACGGACTCGAACTTTACAATGCTACATAAGGTGCTCGGCAGGCTCAAAAAGAAAAAACTACGCAAAGCTACAAGATATGGCGGGGCTATTCTTAGCACCAAGTATCATATCTTGAGCAATCAAGGCGACGTCAGCGCACCCTCTGCCGGCGACACGCCTCCTGGAGCCCAGCGGTGCCGCCACCATTGCACCAAAGAAGAACCGGTAGCGTCGGCCTGCCACACAGACCGGCAGCGACTACGGCCGCTCGCGCCATCGCCTCTAAGAGGGCCTCCCTTACCACCTTGAGCCTCGGAACGGCCTCGAGCAGCGCGTCGACGGCAACGACATAGTGGGCTACGGTTTCTTCCTCCTCCCTGAGCTCAGCCATCGCCTGGTCGCACTCAGCCCAGAGCTCGGCCAGAGGATCTTCTTCTTCCTTCACGACATCATCGCCAAAGCTGAAGATTAGCGGATGCCCCGAAGCCATTTCAAGGATTGAAAAAGAGGATTATGGCTTAGGGGTCAATCAATCCAACGAGCAGAAGCGCCCTTATATACCCAGACGGAGGGAGATCAAGCGTCTCCAGAATAAATGCAAGCGCAGGAAAATGAAGCGCCCTTCACCAGAACCCGAAGCAGTCAAGAAGGCGAGCGGGCAAGGCGCACCAAGCCACGCGCGGGCACTGAACTAGTTGATAAGTGGATATGAGATCCGCAGATGTGTACATTGAGTAGCCTTTTCCCTTGCTCATATATGGGGAGCGGGTTTACCCTTTCAATAGAATAAGGAATATGGGACTAAACTAGATAGCCATCCCTCATGGGCCTTAACCACTAATAAGTCTTGTTTGGATAAAGTGTCTACATAATCAAGCCTAATTAGATGATATTACAACATTCCCTTTTGACACTATACCAATGCCATGCTCATACCTCATTAAAAACTCTTTTAAAAAAACTCAAGCATAAAAAAATGGGTAAAAAAAAGTGTACATAGCTAGCGTCCTTGCTACTGTATATGTTGCCTCATTCAATTAAGAAAACCCATGGGACAAAACTTAATTAAGAGAAAAGGAGTACAACACTTTATCTCAAAGATGAATATATATGAAATTTTCAATCTCCACCTAAAGGCAATAACTCCTTGAGCCTTATCATGCTAATGCCACGAACATTCTTTGCAAAGGTAGGAGCTGGCAAGGCCTTAGTGCAAGAATATACCACTAGACAGATGCTTGATCTGCAAACTGAGACAATATTTGGTTTCATCTAAATCTTTTGTCTCGAATTTTGTCTGTTAGTATGAGCTTGCTTCGAGGATATCTTTTGTAGTTCTGACGATGTTCAAATCATCAATATATATAGATATATACAAAATGAGTCAATTTTTTAATGAATACACATGGACATATCTCATTATTAGTCTATCCCTTCTGTAGAAGAAATTCAATCAATTGGCCGTACCACATATCACCTGACTTTTTTAACTCGTATAGTGACAATTGCAAACTAACACAATGCTGGTTGCAATTCTTATTCACGCTCATAAGTGGGGACTTCAGCCCTCTAGAATCTTCATGAAGATTTTAGAATCAAGTCACTATATAAATATGCAGTCACAACATCTATAAGTTTCATATTTAGATTTATGCCTACTGCCATTGATATCATGTAATAGAACATAATGCCATCCATTACAAGAGAGTACGTGTTGGCACTCATTTCATGTGTGTTTACACATCCCACATTCACAGAGAATTGGTAAGAAAATGTCAAAATTATGGATTATTGCTGCTAACCCTAACTCATAATTGAATATTGCATTTTTGGAATATTCTTTGTAGAAATCATCGAAAATACATGGAAAACATGCAAAGAATATATTGAGAAATGTTGGACCCAAGCACTGGAGCAATTGGGCCACGGGCCGAGTAAGAGCCAGTAGGCACAACCTAGCACAAGTCCGCTCTCACCCCCTATCGGCACTGACTTTGTCTAGAGAAGCCTCTCATGTCCATATTCGCCTAGGAAAATGGCAACTTTAGCGACCAGGCAACGAACTCTTCAGATTTCTGGAAACCAATTTGAACTTTCCATTAAAAATTTTAGTGATTCGGATAGGGCCAGCATGTCATCCACACATGGAACTCTTCGGAGGGGCAAAATAACTCCAAACTCTACAGTCTAGAGCTGGCCTGCACACCCCGAGAGCCAGTCTGTGCATTGCAAGAGCTAGCCGGGGCTTAGGGGGTGCTGGCCCCCTTCAAAAGGCAACCGCCTCCTTCGATTTTGGTACCCTTCTCCTGACGCCCCACCACAATTTTGGGTGGATTTCGACCCTCGAAATCTATTCTTCTAATCGATAGACTAGATTAGAGTAGTTATTTTGTGGCAAAGCCTAGACGTAGGTTCCGAAGCACTTGCTTTAACTTATATAAGAGGTAGCGATGTAATATTCAAGTAGTTGTTATGTAATCTTTCATGTTATAGTTATTTGAATCTATTAGTTGCTTCTATTTTATGCTTGTCCAGTTATGCAATATTTGCTTCCGTTATATTTTTATCTATAGATTGTTTTAGCTAGTTGTTATAATCATGGTGATTACATCGATCTAGTAGAACCTTGCATACTGGTTAACAAGCGTGTTTATAGTTAGTAAATAAGTTAGAAAGATCCGTACACCCAGGGGTTGAAATTGTGGCTAGTGGTGACAGCACTAGTGCATAGAGATCGACGAACTATTGGCAGCTAGCTTATGTTTGGAGTCTCTCTCATTGCTTGTTTATGCGATAAGATAGAGATGCTGGGTGTGATGATGTACTAGTAGTTAGTTGTGCCACTAAGCAGGGTATTGTTGGCACAAGACCAAGCGGAGATATACACATGCACGCATGCGAGAGTGGACACACATACTACACAGTCGCGTGTAGGAAAACACGAACAAGCACTTAACCACACAGGTTTTTTTGGCGCGCAACAGCCTGCGTATTTTCTCTGATGCAAAGAAGATTAACACTTAGTTCTAAATACAAAGTATCTAGTTAACTCACACACGCATAGCAGAGGCAACAGTTGATCCACTTTCCTAGCAACTAACACACGACTTAGCCAGGATCTACATAAATCAGATCATGGGACAAAGGTAGATACATGCATACACATCATGTTCATATAGGACCCTTACTAGCTGAAGGACCAAAATGGCGATTAGTCGGGGTGAATAATTACAATTAAATTTTCTCCCACTCAATGGATCCAACCAAAACCTCACTTGAAACACTCAAACGCAAAGGAGCAAAACAGAGAAAATCTTGGTCTTGAACTTGCTCGTGGGATTGTGATGATCAAGATGATCTTGGATATTCTCCCACTTGTCACAACAAGCAAAAACACAAGAAACAAAAACCTCAAATGTAATCTACAAATTTCTCAAAGATTAAGCAAAGAGATCAAGTTCTTGCAAAGGATTGCCTAGATGATGAGGATATGATCTAAAGAAGATTCATCCATCAATCATACATCCTTGGCACAAGAAGCACAAGCAAGTAGAAGGAGGAGAGGTAAATCCAACTTGCGAGAATGTAGATTGTAAGAAAATTAAATTGCGAAATTTAAAAGCAAGTAGGAGGGGAGGCAAATCCAACTTGCGAGTGTAAATTGCGAAATTTAAATGCTGAATTTAAGACATAATGTAAATGTTGAAATTAAATTCAGAAGAGTAAGGAAGTAAAATTTTATTTTTTTGGAGGAAGGTTTACAAAGCCTCACAACAAGGTGGGCAAAGCTCAAATGAGCACACAAAACCTTCAAGAGGGGAGAGCTACCCCTCCCCTTCTATTTATACTACTCATGAGTCATTCTTCACTCTTGGATAAGTTCTACTTGGCACTCAGGTAACCTCTTCAAGGGTTGAGATTCACTCAGGCTAACTTGACCGCACTCTATCTTCTAAACCGCAATCTAACGGCTCTCCTTGATCCAAGCAGCCCCAAGTTAGCATCTCAGTCGTTATCTTGTCTTTTAGGCTTGCAGCGACTCCGTCTCCGATCATCCTCCGGCGATCCCCGACCATCCAGACCTTCAGCGCACCTCGCCTAGTCCCGGTCATCCTCCGCCTCACCATGACCTAGCACCGTCATCCTGCAACCATCAAAAACAAGGAAACCCATCACATAGCAATGTCCAAAATGATATACAATAATTATCTAATTGCTAAAAATAATCATATTCCTAACTCAAATATAGTCAAATACTCATCACCAACAAGGTCGACCTCTACATGGTCTTTCAATCTCCCCTTTGATGAGTATATTGACAAACCATTGAAAAGGCATAAATTTGAGTTAGAAGAAGGTTGGAAGAAAGCAATTTGATTGCAAAGTCAAACTTGGTCCAAGAAAAAGAGAATGAGATCATGACCAAGTTGACAAGAAGGATTTCAGAGCAAAACCAAAGAAAGCGCAAGTTTTCCACAAATGCTCTAAAACTCCAATAAAAACTCACAAAAGCTCAAACATGCTTATAATTCTTAAGAATTAGCACGATTTCACCAAGATCATAAGAACTAAGATGCATTCGCATTTTTTACCTATTAATGATGCCTTTTCTACATTTTCTCCCCCTTTTGGCAATATAGGCATCAAGAAGGCATTTTCTCCCCCTTTACATATGTATGCATGAAATGCATCCTAAAAGGGCTTTGAAGATTATCCAAGTGACAATAGAGATAAAGATGATATCAAGCTACTTAAGTTTAGATTATGCTAAACTAAGACATGTTCAAGTGCAAATGTCAATTTTGCTAGCAAGCATAAATAAAATTGTCATTTTTTTATGATGTAACAAGTTCAACACTTATCATAGTTTTCAAACTAGAAGCAAAACCATTCAATGGATCAAATGGAAAACCTAGAGTTTAACCTACTCAACACTTTGGGAAAGCTAGTTGTGCATACAAGGTCCTTCGTGCTCAATCATCTTTAATGCAAACTTTTGATGTTTTTTTCAAAGTACATAGTGGGGTCGAAATGTTTGATATTATTTGCATTCTTTACCCACTTAATGTTTATTTGCATTTTTTATTTATTGACTCAAGCCATTGTTGACCATTTCAAGCTAGTAAAGTCGGCATCGGAAAAAACTCTAAGGGACAAACAAAAAGAGGAAGAGTACCAAATACCATAATCAATGGTAGTTCGAAGGTACCTGAAGATGCGTTTCACTGCCTGGCGATGAGAGGCGTGAGGAGAAGCCTGAAATCGAGCGCACATACACATAGCAAAGAGTATGTCCAGCCTCGATGAAGTGAGGTACAAGAGGGAGCCAATCATGCTCCAGAACTCCTTTTGATCAGCAGACTCACCATTCTCGTCAGGCTCGAGGACAGAAGTGGTAGCCATAGGAGTCATCACTGGCTTTTCATTAGACATATCAAACCGCCTCAGGAGGTCTTGAGTGTACTTACCTTAGTGCAGGAAAGTACCCTCTCGAGTCTGCTTGATTTGGAAGCCGAGGAAGTAGCTCAACTCTCCCATCATACTCATCTCAAACTCTGTGCTCATCACCTCAAAAAACCGAAACACAAGAGAATGAGATGAGCAACCAAAGATGATATCGTCCACATAAATCTGAACGACGAGGAAATGAGAATCCTGGTGTCTGATGAACAAAGTCTTGTCTACTATACCCATTTTAAAACCATGATTGAGAAGATAGGACTTAAGCCTTTCATACCAAGCTCTAGGGGCCTGCTTAAGTCCATACAAGGCTTTGGAAAGCTTGAAGACATGGTTCGGGTATTTGGGGTTCTCAAATTATGGAGGTTGCTTGACATAAATCTCTTCCTCAATATAACCATTGAGGAAAGCACTTTTGACATCCATTTGATAAAGCTTGAAGCCCTTGGATGCAGATAATGAAAGCAGGATCCGGATAGCCTCTAGTCTAGCTATAGGGGCAAAGGTCTCCTCAAAGTCAAGACCTTCAACCTGAGTGAAGCCCTGTGCAACTAGCCTAGCCTTGTTTCTAATGATAACCCCATCATCACTCTGCTTGTTCTTTAACACCCACTTGATCCCAATGATATTATGACCAGATAGGAGCTCGACAAGCTATCATACCTTGTTTATCTCGAAGTTTTTAAGTTCCTTATGCATAGCATTAATGCAAGACTCATCGGATAATGCATGAGAAACATCATTCGGCTCAAAAGAGGTAACAAAGGCTGAGTGGAGGCAGAAGCTGGACAAGCCTGATTTTGAGCGTGTGACTCGCTCAAATAGATTGCCAATGATCTGATCAGGTGGATGATGCCTTTGAATATGGCGGGGAGTTCCAGAAGCAGAAGTGGCCTCTACCTCACGAACGGAAGAGGCAGGATCAAAGCCACTTGTTGCAGGAGAGACTGAAAGTAAGGGCTGGTCTCCCTGAGGTGCAGAGATAAAAACAGGAGGCACCTCAGGTGTAGAGGGGATTAGATCATGTGGATCACCGTCATCTCTATCATCCTCATCCTCTACAAAGATGGTCTCGGAGGGGTAAGAAGCGCCTGAAATATCTGGTTTAGCTCCTGGGCTAGCCTCATCAAAGGTCACATCACAGGTCTCTATGATCCTATTCGCATCACAACTCCAAACCCTATAGCTACGAGAAGAAGTCGAGTAACCTAGAAAGATACCATTAGAAGAGAGAGACTCTAACTTATCTAGATTACCAGACTTCAAGATGAAACACTTGCAGCCAAAAACGCGAAAATGAGAAACACTGGGCTTTTGCCCATACCTCAACTCGTAAGAAGTGCGGTGCAAATATGCTCTAAAAAAACACGATTAGAAATATGGTAAGCAGTAGCTATAGCCTCAGCCCAAAACTTCCTAGGAGTACTGTACTCGTCTAGCATCGTCCTGACCATCTCAACCAAGATCCTGTTCTTCCTTTCCACTACGCCATTTTGCTGAGGGGCGTAGGGAGAGGAGAACTGAAGCTCTAAACCAGACTCCACACATAAACTCTCAAAGTAGGAGTTTTTGAATTCCATGCCATTATCACTGCGTATAGTTCGTAAGGCACCTGGGAGCTCAACAGACAACCTACTGACCAAACCCCTGAAGTGAGAAAAAGTCTTATCCTTCGAGGCCATGAAGAACACCCAAGAATACCTCGAGAAATCATCAACAATGACAAGAACATACCACTTCCCACTTGCTGACTGCACTCTAGCTAGACCAACAGTGTCTATATGTAAAAGCTATCCTGGTGCATCAGTCATCACAACGGTGACTGAAGGATGAGAAGCAGTAACCATCTTGCCATGTCGACAGGGAGAGCAAACTAAGTCTTTGACCATCTTGAGTTTGGACAAACCATGAATAAGGTCATGGCTGCTAACTCTGGTCAAATGATGAAAACCGATGTGACCATGTCTCCTATGCCAGAAGGAGAGATCACGGGACTCAGAAGGAATCAAATAGGAAAGAGAGTCTCTAGAAGAAGCAAAGAAATCAACACGAAAGACTCTTCCAAATCTAGAAATCCCACAAACTAACTCCCCTAATGAATTGAGGGTTCTACATGCATTACTCTTAAAACTTACCTCAAAAGAGTCATCGATAAGCTGAGAAACAGAAAGCAAATTATATTGCAGCTTACTCACTAAGGCAACTCCTTAAGAATGAAATTATCATTAATACAAACGGTACCTTTTGCAATGACTCTACCTGATAAGCATCCCAAAAAGTGATCAACTCATCACCGGGGGCTCGGACTAGGGAAGAGAACCAACGAGAGTCTCTGGTCATATGATGAGAACAACCGGAGTCAATGATCCACACCTCTCCCTTCCCCATCCTACGAACCTGGTCAACACACAAGAGAGAGAGATGTCTCAGTACTGGGACAAAGAGAAGATCTAGGAACCCAATATTGAACCACACGATGCCTCGAAGTGCCAGCTATAGAAGAAAAAGACTGGACCCTAGCATCTCTATGACGCTCCACTCTCACAAGACTAGTAGCTGCACTAGCAGAAGATTTGGGAGCTGGAACTGGGTTGGCCTGCTGTTGTGCAAAGGTCGGACCATCCCAGTGAGGTGCCCAATTCTCCTACTAAAAAACAACTCACGCCGCTGATATCTACCTTAATGGAGAAAACGAGGAATATCAAAAGGACGGCGGAGATATTGACCACGAGCAGCTCCAGGACGAAAACTCGAATGAACAGCATAAAATCCAAGTCCTAAACACTGCCCAAAAACAGGTGACACTCTATCTTGTTTAGCAGCAGTTTGTGTCTTAGGAGCACTCAGAGTATGGGGATGACTCTGAATACCCTTAAGTACACGAACACGCTTGTGCCTCATGATTTTGGCACGCCTGAAACAGAAGTCTACTAGATGCCCATCCTTCTAACAAAAGGTACATGTATACTTCGCCTTGCTAGGGGTAGAAGCAACAGGAGAAGCAACCTTCTGATCAGAGATCCCATGGACAACCCCAACAGACCTAAACACAGTGGTACTTGTCTTGGGAGCTACCACAATCTCTCCACTCTTGGAGTCACGCATAATGGTGGGAGGATGCGCCCGAGTGTACTCCAATTAGTCAAATCCTAGACCCTGATTAAATCGGCTAATTTTGCATTGGTCTAGAATGAGATTGAACTTCTTCTTTCCTCCCACAAACTCCTCAAGAGTGCTCATGAGATACTCACACTACCGAAAGAAAGAGGCACATAAAGAACAGGGAAGAGAGGAAGAAAAAGAACCAGAAGGAAAAGAACTACAAGCATGTGCATTTTTCTCCCTCAGCACGGCTGCCTCAATCTTGAGGGCCTCACAAGAAACACAAGGAGTATTTCTAATTCTAAGGGACTGGACTTCTAGCATTTTCCTAAGTTCGACTTGGATTTTGTCTAATTCCCCCTCAATCTCAGCACATCGCAAGCAACTTTCTTGTGACTTAGCTAGTAAGTCCTTAGGAAGTTCAGCACACTTGATATTTAAGGATTCATTGTCAAGTTTTAGTTGCCTACAGCCCTCACATGAGCTGATTGGGTCCTTAGAAGCATGCATTTCAAATTCATCATTTCTAGAAGAAAGCTTCCTAAGGTGAGTGCTCATGGCATCAATTTTAGCAAGCAGTTTAGGGCAATTTTCACATGATGGAGTAAAGTGAGCATGAAGAAAACTAGCATCTACAGAAATAGCATCAATAGAACAAGTGATATCATTCTTCAACCTAAGACTCTCAAGCTCAGTAAGCACACTATCATGCATAGTCCTTAGGTTCTCTAGCTCCACAAGCAAAGCATCACACAAAGAGCAATCATCAGAAACTAACTCCCGAGTCAAGGTACCTACTTCCTTCTCAAGCTCCGTACACCTAGCTCTAGCTCTAGCATGAAATTTTCCTAGTTTGTAGAAAGCTTCATTGAGCTGGTCATAGGAGGGTACCTCGTTCGAGTCGCTGTAGAGCTCAGAGTCGCTAATGTCGTTGGCGTCCGCCATGAAGCATATGCCGGAGAAGTCGTCGCCGCCTTTCTTCTCTTGCGGATCATCCTCACCTTCATCGCTCCACGTCTCCATGTCAGAGAGGTTGATGTCATCGAGGGTGACGAAGACGAGGTGGAAGAGCTTCTTGTTCTTCGAGAAGTTGCGATACTTCTTCTCACGCGCCGGCTCGCGAGCTGGAGGCTTCTTATTGCGGTTCTTATCGGTGTAGTCGTTATTTGCCAAACTGTCGGAGTCGTTCTTGCCCTTCTCCAACTTGGGACATTCGCTCGAATGTGGTTGGGGCCACTACACTCGAAGCAGGTGATCATGCCACCTCTCTTCCTCTCTCTCACCTTCTTGTATGCATGAGAGAATTTTTGAGCTAAAAGAGCAAGCTTATTTTCTGAAAATTTTTCCAGTTGGTCATCGTTTAGCTTGCAAAGGGCGGAGAGGGAGAAACCAACAGAGAAATCAGAGGAAGATCCAGTGGGATTGGTGACCAATGTCATTGACTGAGATTTCGTTTTACGAGAGACGATGTCGATCTCATGAGTCTTGAGTCGGGAATAGAGCCCATCAAGAGTCAGAGTCGACAAGTCGGTAGTGTTCTTGATGGTGGTCACTTTCATCTCCCAAACTCAGAAGATTGAGTGCGGTCAAGAAATGTCGAGCATTGTCCGAGTTAGGGTATGTGCAAAAAACTGCCCGAAGGTCACTCAGAATCTTTGTAAAATAGTCAAAACAATCGTCAAGACTCTCACCAGCATGTTGTTCAAATTTCTTGTATTCACGCTTGTATTGGTCCTGTCTCATAGTCTTGATTTGGGTGGTGCCCTCATGGTAAGCATCGAGGGTCACCCAAATCTCATGAGCAGAATGTAGGTGAGAAATCCTATCGTACTCACTGCTGCTAAGGTCCTGTATGAGGATGTTCCTTGCCTTGACATTTACCTCAACGTCAGCCATATTGCCGGGCGTGACGTGCTCATCGGCAGGAACCTCATACGGGAGCTTCACCATCTGCCATATCAGGAAGCCCTGGGCAATGATGTACGACTCCATCCGTGACTTCCAAAAAGGAAAATCAACTCTAGAAAATATGAGAGGCTTGGTGGAATATTTGTCCGTCGCCATGGCTCTCGAGACCGGTCAAGATCTATAGAAGAGCAAAACAGGCTCTGATACCAATTGAAGGACCAAAATTGCGATCAGATGGGGGTGGATGATCACAATTAAATTTCCCCCACTCAATGGATCCAACCAAAACCTCACTTGAAACACTCAAACGCAAAGGAGCAAAACCAAGAAAATATTGGTCTTAAACTTGCTCGTGGGATTGTGATGATCAAGATGATCTTGGATATTCTCCCACTTGTCACAGCAAGAACGCAAGAAACAAAAACCTCAAACGTAATCTATAAAAGTTTCTCAAAGATTAAGCAAAGAGATCGAGTACTTGCAAAGGATTGCCTAGATGATGAGGATATGATCTAAAGAAGATTCATCTATCAATCATACATCCTCGGCACAAGAAGCACAAGCAAGTAGAAGGAGGAGAGGTAAATCCAACTTGCGAGAATGTAAATTGTAAGAAAATTAAATTGCGAAATTTAAAAGCAAGTAGGAGGGGAGGCAAATCCAACTTGCGAGAATGTAAATTATGAAATTTAAATGCTGAATTTAAGACATAATGTAAATGCTGAAATTAAATTCAGAAGAGTAAGGAAGTAAAATTTTATTTCTTTAGAGGAAGGTTTACAAAGCCTCACAACAAGGTGGGCAAAACTCAAAGGAGCACACAAAACCTTCAAGATGGGAGAGCTACCCCTCCCTCTCTATTTATACTACTCATGAGTCATTCTCCACCCTTGGATGAGTTCTACTTGGCCCTCAAGTAATCTCTTCAAGGGTTGAGATTCACTCAGGCTAACTTGACCGCTACTCTATCTTCTAAACCACAATCCAACGGCTCTCCTTGATCCAAGCAGCCCCAAGTTAGCATCTCAGTCGTTCCCTTGTCTTCTAGACTTGCAGCAACTCCGTCTCCGGTGATCCCCGACCGTCCGGACCTCCGGCGCACCTCGCCTAGTCCCGGTCATCCTCCGCCTCACCATGACTTAGCACCGTCGTCCTGCAACCATCAAAAACAAGGAAACCCATCACATAGCAATGTCTAAAATGATATACAATAATTATCCAATTGCTAAAAATAAATCATATTCCTAACTCAAATATAGTCAAATACTCATCACCAATAAGGTAGACCTCCACATGGTCTTTCATTAGCACAACTAAAAAACACAATGCACAGGACACTAAACAAGGTTGATGTAGGAAAAGCAAGGAAAAACAAGATTACCTTCAACAATCACCCCCTAATCTTGTTGACACTGCTTCACATCCCGTATTCCTACCTTCTGGCACATCTCTAGGAACTTTACTCGCCCAAGTTGCTTCGTTAGCATGTCGGTGAGCTGTTCATCTGAACTCACATGTTCCACTGCTATCTTCTTCTCTTCAATGCAATCTCTGATGAAATGGTAACGTGTATCAATATGTTTACTTCTCTCATGATGCACTGGGTTCTTGCATAAGGAAAAAGCAGATTTATTGTCAATTCTCAGCATCAATTTGTTCTTCTCTTGCTTCACTAAATCTTCTAGTATATGCTCAAGCCAGATACCTTGGCTAGCTGCTGATGTGGCTGCTATATACTCGGCCTTACATGAGTATAGCGCCACAACTTTCTGCTTTTGAGAGAACCATGTGATCAAGTTTGGGCCAAGAAAATATACTACCTCAGTAGTGATTTTGCGGTCATCCACATCACCTGCCATATCACTATCACTAAAGCCAATAACTGAGAGCATCTAAGCTCCCTATTTGTATAAATTATGCTTATTATATAGATTTTGGTGTTGATGACTAAAAAGGATACTCAGTGTAAACTGAAAATAGTCAGATTTGATGATCAAGGCTAAGGTGTTTCTCTAGTTTTGGCTTCAGAGTTGATTCAAGTCATATAGTTAAAATCACCGTACTACTAAGAGGGATTATACATAAGAAGTGATCTTGGTTCATATGCAAAATC
Organism: Otatea glauca; assembly: GCA_036346275.1. Taxonomy (NCBI): domain Eukaryota; kingdom Viridiplantae; phylum Streptophyta; class Magnoliopsida; order Poales; family Poaceae; genus Otatea; species Otatea glauca. The sequence continues at coordinate 30,744,010 of CM070716.1, read as the reverse complement.
ACTAAAGATTACTTGGAGCATAGGACTTTTCATATTTCTCACTCAAAAATCCAAAGCTCTATCTTCTTAGCCAAAAACAATTCTCTCTGGACCAAAACTTCTTTCTGGTTCAGGCGCTCAAAGACCTTTAGTTAACATTCCAACCAAGCGTACAACATGTACGCCGGACCGATATTTTCGGTCCGGCGCTGAGAATTATCTTCAACGAGCGTACTCCATGTACGCCGGACCAACTTTTTCAGTCCGGCGTTAAGAATTCTTCATTAATTCTTTTTCAACCAAGTATAACTATCATATGTCAGACCAATCTGAATTCCTTCTTTAATTTAGTCTAGCATAAGTTATACTTTCACTCGAAATAAAATTCTAGTCTGTGTTAAAATCTATTTTAACCAAAAATATAAAGTCTGATGCAGACCAAAATTCCTTGTGTACGTCGGACCAACTTTTTCAGTCCGGCGCAAACTTGTTTCTCTCTATTTAAACCAGTCGTTTTCTCATGTACGCCGGACCAATTTTTTCGGTCCGGCACAAACGTTATTTGCTGGTACTCAAAAGAAACAAAAACATGTGTACGCCGGACCAACTTTTTCGGTCCGACGCAAGCATTGTCTTACAGGTATCAAAGCTAAACAATGCATGTGTACGACGGACCGATATTTTCGGTCTGGCGTAAATGGGTCTCTCTGAGTTCAACAAAGCTTCTCTATCCTATGTACCCCGGACCAAAATTTTCGGTCCGACGTGTGTGTAGTTTGACTTATGAGTCATACACCATAGAATTCTTGCAAAAAGGGTAGCAGTTGACCTACCCCATCTAACCTACCGACCCCCAACGGGCAAATGGTAGGTGTAACGGTTATTTCTGTTCAGGATCTATATATAGAATGCCTGGGTTCACAAACAAAATGTAGAGCTTTGCACTTTCACATCTTTGATATCCTGAACATCTTTGATATCATTCAAATCCTATACAACTCTTGGTCTTCAGAATTCCTGAGCTTCATTCATCAAAAGTTAGAGCTTCAACTCAGAAATCACATACATTCATTCTAAACATTTAGAGTGCTTGCTCCAAGCTAAGTCTAGTTTGCATCTAGCTACTGAACCAAGAGACAGGGCTTGTGGATAGTCTATTACTCCTGGAACTAGCTGTTCCTAGACGGTTGGAGAAGTTGTTGGTGCAATCTATCCAACAGTGATTGTGGAAGGCCACCATTGCTGTGAAAGGTTGAGACTCACCTCACTGGAGTAGTGAAAGAGTCAAGATAGTGGAAAACCAAAAGCTATTGAGATTGGCTGTTTGGTGGAGCAATACTTTTGAGGAAATGCTCTAACGGGGACGTAGGAGTGATCTCTGAACCTCGGTGGAAAATCATTGTGTTCTCTTGTGTTTGTTTTTATTGCTCATTATTCTTTTATAGTTTCTCATTTGAAATTCCCTTCCTTACAAAGTTTTCTTAGACAAGTGTTATTCTGAACCTTTATACTAATTGCTTCCATTTCTGCTTTTTATTGAGAAAAGTTTTTCGTAATAATTAAAAAGTTTTAAAGTTGCCTATTCACCCCCCTCTAGGCCAACTTGGTCCTTACATCAACTCAGTCTCTTCCTCTTCCTTTCTCACATAGTAGCACCTAAAATTCAGAGTTCCTTTGATGTATCTGAGTATATGTTTCACTGCAGCCATTTGCTCCGTGGTAGGCTTCTCCATGAACCGGCTCACCATTCCAACTATATAAGCTATATCTGGTTGAGTGTTGACCAAATACCTTAAGCTACCCACCACACTTCTATAGAAGGTTGCATCAACAAGATAACATGAATTGAATTTACTTAACTTTAACCGTTCTTCTATTGGAACTTGACTCGGATTGCAATCTTTCATGCCGCATTTATCAAGAATCCTTGCTGCATAGGATGACTAACATAGGGTAATCCCTTTCAAAGATTGTTGCACCTCTATACCAAGGTAGTAACTCAACATACCTAGGTCACTCATATTAAACAAAGACTTCATTTGCCTCTTGAAACTAGCAATCTCATTGCAGCTTATCCCTGCGATAACCAAATCATCAACATATACACCAACCAGCAGTATGGAATCTCCCTTGCACTTCTTGTACAAAGCATGCTTGAGGGGACATTTCTCAAAACCAAGTGATATCATACTACTGTTCAACTTGGAATTCCACGCTCTCAACACTTGGCGAAGCCCATACAACACTTTCTTGAGCTTTAACACTTTCTGCTCTTTATGCTCAGCTATGAAACCTAATGGCTGAGACACATATACCTCTTCAACAAGATCACCATTAAGGAAAGCAGATTTTGCATCCATATGGTGAACTTCCCATCCCTCTTAAGCGGCTAGTGCAACAAGGAGTCTCACTGTCTCTAATCTTGCCACAGGTGCAAATGTATCCTCAAAATCCACTCCTTGTTTCTGTACATACCCCTTTACCACTAAGCGAGCTTTGTGTTTCACCACTTCTCCCTTGGTGTTGTTCTTCAACTTGTAGACCCATTTCAAGCCAATGGTCCGATATCGTTGTGGCAGGTTATTGAGCTCCCAAGTGTTGTTTTCTTCTATTGCTCTCATCTCCTCTTCCATGGCTTGCCTCCACCTTGAGTGTTTGGCTGCTTGTTCATAAGTTTTTGGCTCCTCCATTACCAACAAATACAGCTCCTCAAGATCTAGCTGGACGTGAGGGGCTTTTGCATACACGTTTGACTGGGGCCTATACCTCCTTGGCTCCTTAGATGATGAACTTGTTGCCACACTCGCCACTGGCACCTGGGGTGGTGTGAAAGCTTGGACTCCCATTGGATCTACCATGAGAGTTCCATCATCCTTATCATGTCCACTAGTGGACAGTGGGCTCAACGATTCAGACTCCACATCCGTGTCAGTCACCGGACTGCCATCACCTTCATGACCTACAGCAGAGGGTGAAGTGTACTCAATGGTAAATATCTCACCCGTAGGTTATCGTATTTCCTCTTGTGTCGTGTCCCAATTCTAGGGCTTTTCTTCATCAAACATGGCATCTCTAGTGACGTGAAGCCTTTTCGTGTCTGGATCATAGACATAGTATGCCTTAGAGCCTTCTTCATACCCCATGAACATCATGGGTTTGCTCTGATCATCTAGCTTCTTCATGTGAGGCTTCACAATTTTACATGAGCGGTACAACCAAAAGTATGTAAGTGATATACCTTTGGTTTCTTGTTGTACCATGCTTCGTAGGGGGTCTTGCTGATCACGCTTCGTGCGGGGGTGAGATTGAGGAGATAAACTGCTATAGTCACAGCCTCACCCCAGAAGATGCTTGGAACATTCATGGTTTTGAGCAAGCTACGTGCCATGGCAACCACGGTCCGATTGCATTGCTCGACCACTCCATTCTACTATGGAGAGTAAGGTGCAGTCGTGTAGTGCTTCACGTCTGTATCTTCACAGAATTCCTTAAACTCATGTGAGATAAACCCTCCACCTCGGTCAGTGCGCATCACCTTCAACTTGAGATCACTCACAACTTCAGCCCCAATCTTCTACTTCTTAAAAACAATCAATGCCTCATCTTTGCTTTTCAACAAGGTGATCCACATGTATCGGTTGTGATCATCTACAAGTAACATGAAGTACTTGTTACCTCTTAGTGTGGCAAGCATGATGGGGCTGCATAGGTCACAATGCACGAGCTGTAGCCCCTGATCAGCTTGAAAATTTGCCTACTGTGGAAACGGCACATGGTGTTACTTTCCTACCATGCAACCATAACATAACTGGTTGACATGATCCAGTTTTGGTACTCCATCTGCCATCTCCTTTGTGCCAATGATCTCAATGCCTGGAAATTAAGATGCCCATAGCGTTCATGCCAGATCCAAGCTGCATCAGTGCTCCTTGCCATCAAACACATGGTGTGAGACAAACTGAGATTAAGCAAATATAGCCTATTGCATGACCTTTTCACTTTGGTTAGCAATTTTCTCTACCGATCGTAGATAAACAAGGAGTCATCAGCAATCACTGTCCTGCATCCATTCTTATCGAGCTGACCAAGACTCAGGATATTACTCTTCTTGGAATGAAATACACATCAGTGAGTGCCTTGTTGTAAGGTCGAGGATGCCGACTAGAGTGGGGTGAATAGGCGGCTTTTAAAATTCTCTGTACTAATTTCTACAAAGCAATTCACCCTTAATTACCCTAATACCAAAACATTAACAATTATTAATGCGGAAGTGATAAACTAAGGTTTTGGCAATCAAAGCCTAAATTCTCTAGGCTCACTATGTGCACTAACTAATTATGTCTCTAACAATAAATTGCAATCCTAAAGACAAGCAATCAATCAATTTAATTCTATGAATGTAAATTGCTTGAATATAAATAATGAATGGAAAGCAGCACAAGAGACACGATACTTTTTACCGTGGTGTTCGGAGACTTGCCGGTCTCCCCTAGTCCACGTTGAGGTTAGCCCAAACACATTGGACCGGCTCCACGAATTGAGCACCCACCTCGAATCCACTAGTGGTAGCTCCTTTTCCCTCTCGGGTAGGCGAGCTCCAACCTTCACAAACTTTGCTGGGGATTCTCACAACCTCCGTTGAGAAGCACACCGTGCACGATGCTCTACGCCGTCTAGGAGGCGGAAACCTCCAAGAGTAACAAGTCAAGCCTTTCCTCTTAAACTTCACCTAGTGCAACATATGCACTTCCGGTGACCTTCTAAGTGCAACATATGCACTTCCGGCGACCTTCTAAGTGCAACACATGCACTAGGATCCTCCTCAAGTGCAACACATGCACAAGAGGCTCTCAATCCACTTCATAATTGCAATACATGCAATTAGGGCTCACTCTTAGCTCAAGAAGCAAATGGAAGAGGGAAACACATGCACTTAACTCCTACAAACACCCAAATGCTCTAGCAATAGCAACCACCACTGCCCTTTCCCCCTAAGGCCTCCTTTTATAGCCTCCAAGCCAAAACTAACTGTTGGAGACGAATTGGGAAAAAGTCCAGCAAACCCAGTGCTACCGTCCTACTAGGACCGATAGCACCGACCTCCTCGCTAACGGCTACATAACTAGCAGTTGCAGGGAATCCGGTAGCACCGGCCTTCACCCCGGTAGCACCGGACCCGAGTCAACCACAAAAACATCCCTCTCTAGAATTTTCACACCAGCCAGAGGGGCGGTAGCACCGGACCTCCGATGCTACCGGGCTACCATGGGCGGTAGCACCAGACCGAGCGACAGTACATGCTCCCATAAGCGGTACTACTGGCCCTATATGGGCGGTACGACCGGCCATATGGAGAAAATGTAGTTTTTCACAAAAACTTTTCTCCAAACTATTAAATATTTATTCTTTGAGCTATGTGAGGATCAACACATGATCACAGCACTATGCAAAACACATTTGCACATGTTAATCACATACTCCAAAGAATCACATTAAGCACAACTTATTTGCAAAACACATTTGCAAATAAACTAAGAACTTATGAGATCAATCCTCTTAGCCATGTAAGGATCAACACATGATCCCGACACTTTGCAAAACACATTTGCAAATGCCAACACATGCTCTAGGATTGAACCTCATAACTTCCAGCTTATTTGCAAAACACATTTGAAAATAACAAATCAATACTTTGCAAAAACACATTTTGCAAACACAAAGCATAAACCAAGCTTAGCCTTGTGATGATCAACACATGATCCAATCACAAGCTAGACCACCAAAGCATGAGCCCTCTATTTGCAACACATGGAAATCTCTAGCACCATGCAAACAACCACAACAAATCAAGTTGCTTGAGCTTTCTCCTTTTGCAACTCATCCAAAAATTAGCTCCAAGCAAAAACCAAATCAAATAAGATTCAATGAAGATGCAAGCATGAGCACCCTTATTTGCAACACATGCAAATACTTTGCTCATGCAAAATCCAATGCACGAGCTTCACCCATTTGCAACACATGCCAAATGGTTAGCTCCATGCAAACACCAAATAGGAGAGTGAGCTAGAGTGAACCGGATTGAGTTCATCAACACATGATGAAGCTCAAGCTAAAAGACTCAACCCCTCTTAATAGTACGGCACCTAACTAGCAACCCAGTCTCACATCCAAACACCGAGACCGGTAAAAGACTAGGAACACATCCTTAGCCCTAGCTAGTTATACCTTTGCCTCTAGCGATCCACTTGAAGCTTTTATGATTTCCAATCATCTTCTCTCCTGGATCGAATATTCTTCTCCTTGTTCACCAACACATGATAAACCTTCTCTAGCCCTTCTCTTCACTTCGGGATCACCTCTTGAAGCTCATCAACACATGATGACTTCTTCTTCCTGATTCTTTATCATCTTGGACTCAACCTACTTCACAACTCATGGAAGATGTTAGTCCAACAAACACGGTTGTCTCAATTATCACCGCACTCCATTAACACATAATGGGTGCCTCTAAGATCGATTGAGCTATCGGGACCCGAATTTGCAAATTCGGACCCTCTGTGTATAACGCACTAGTCCAGGATCACGCTAGTACACACAGGCTCAACATAGATGCTATCACAGTCACACACAGCGGAATATATCATAAACTTAGTAATTAATATTAACTATTGTCTTACATGATTATTGCCTCGCAGGGCTTATAAAAGAAATAGCAAATAAGCAGCAGCGAAAAAATAAATAAGCGTAGCGACTCCCGATTCACCGCAGTAACCGACGAGGCTCGGACCCTAAGCATTCGCATCCAGATAACCCTCCTCCACGAAAGGTGTAGATTCTTCCTCTTCTGAAGTTGTTGTTGTTGGGGTGAGTACATAAAGCACTCAACAAGTTGTGCACAGCAATGCAAGTCTAATATTCTATATGCTTGGCTTAATCCAAAGGAATGGCTAATATGGCTATTTTGCAATAAAGCGACATTTAACAAGAATACAATAAATATATTGAAAAAAAATAGTAAAACAAATAACAGTAATTAATAGATTCAGTATTACAAGTAAATCAGATTTCCAAACCTAAGTCAAGTTCCATTTACTCCGTGGCAATCCTGCCATCCCATCCAGTTTTCATTTGAAAAAAATCTAACCTTAACTGTAATTCCCGAGCATTGCCCAATACCGTGAGCACAGCTATTCGAATAGATTGTACACTCTGCATAGGTTATGCACTTTACCCATACGATACAACCAAACACCACCAAGGCAAGTGATCATAACAAAGCCTTTACAATGCTACACCTAGACCCGATCTTCGCTCGCTAAGGTTTCAACATCAAGGGTTAAACCACCACAACAGGCCCCCTCTTGCGCCATGTGAGTTAAACCGTAAACCCGGACTCACTATTCACCACGACAAGATCAAATCTAGGCTTCATAAATTATTCAGCTAGGCTGTCCCATTCCAGACATGTGGTTGCAAGAAAGACTCAGGTCAAAGGCTTGCAAGGTTAAGTCCTTAAAGTGATTAAGGCAAGACTTCTACATACCCCTGCCAATCCTGGCCCACCTTGGCACACTGTCCCTTGCCACTTGCCCCAATCTAAATCATTACCACCCCAGTTGATTACCAAGCACCACATGCCACCAACATTTCAATCTAGTTGTGTGACCTCCTCGCCACGACAACTTAATATCACTGTGTGACAACACACGACACACTAATTCATAAACATTGTTCCATATTCCATTAGTCAAGATTAAGTATCAACATTCGGACACATGTGATGATGTGGCATGGCTAAGCAATCTACGACGGTCTAACTAGCCCATGTTGATTATCAATATTTACCAACTATTAACTGACCATCCTAGGGTAACAACAAGATCATGGCATATAATTGACAAGGTGGTCTTAATGCAAATAGGCATATTATCTATTTCCCAGATTAATTGAAATCATTTAACCACATAAAATATCATGCATAAATTTAAGAGACAAAATAGCAATTTTGTGAAATCAGGTGCAACATGGTCAATGCACAACTTGCCTTGGAGTAGGTGCTAGTCTTGCTCTGAGCTTGGGTCTTGAAGCGACGAATCTTCCTCCGGATCACCGAGCAGTTCAACGTCTACGCGAAACAATGCCAAAATGACAAATAAACACCAAACCAGAGAGCAAACAAATTCCAAAAATAAAATAAAATTCACCGATAAATAGATCTTGATTTTAATTTTTTTTTAGAAATTTGAATCACTGAAATCCGAGTTAAAATGCAAAAGATATGGCCTTTCGAAGTTTGAATAAATACTGAAAATACAGAAATTAGAATTTTCAATTTTCCCGAATTATTTTTATACAGAAAAGTCGCTTTATTGCGCAAGCGACATGTGGACCAATCACTGGCTGACACGTCGCCTCGGCGCACAGACCCGATCCACGAACCTCCTCTGGTCCACCGTGAACCCGGCGCATGAGCTTCGGTTTCCGCACCGACACGCGTCACGCATCCGTGCGACGATCCGACTGCCACCGATCTGTGCCCATGCGGCACTGACTCGACGGTCAGATCTAGATCCAACGGCTACGGATACCCGAGCACCTTACCACGCTTACCGAGACATGGCGCGATCTCTACCGCTCATCTCGGATCGGACGGCTACCCTTACCCTAGGCGTTTACTGATGCCGATGGAGACGTGGCACGATCGTAACGGTTCGATAAAGATCTGACGGTCGACGAAGCTCCGAGGCGAAGATGTCGGCGCGATGGCGTAGCTTCACCGGAGCGGAGGAAGAAGACGAGCCCGACGGCGATCCAGGTGACTTCGGCGACGAAGAAGTGGCAGCTCCGGCGCGGCTTGACGCGACGAGTTCCAATCTGGAACCAGTGCGGCGGAAGGCGGCTCGACGGCGTCGAAAACGAAGAAAACCACCAGCGGCGCCTTCGGTAACTACGGCAAGCTCTAACGCACGGACGACGGCGACTAGAGCTACGGCTGCGCTTGGAGATGGCGAACCTCGGGGTGCAGTCCGTGCCTTAAATAGCCTCGGCATGCACGTAAAAATGGAAACCCTAAGTCACGCGGCGGCGACGGCAAGTCGGTGGCGGATTCGGAAACCGAATAGGAGACAAAGAGCGAGGACCGTCCGATCTGCGATGAACGGCTGCGATCACTTCCGAAACGATACGATCTGATCCGCTCTTTCCAAAATCAACGTGTGCGATCGGATCCTACCTAAAATAACGTAACGTGATCTCAACCGCACGATCTTGATCCAACAGTTCGCAGGCGCTAGGGTTTTCCGACTTCATCTTCAAATCTCGAGCGCTCCTTCGCGATCCAACGGCTGACGTAGCGCTGATGACGCGGCTTGATGAAGACCGCGCGATGAAGATCCAACGGTTGGCGACCCGGTACTGCGAGAACACGGCCGACTGGGCGCAAGACAATGACGCCGCGCACAAGACAAATACCGGCTTCGCCCGATAGTGTTCACCGAATTTTCTAAAGTTTTTTTATTTAAAATAATTCCTGAAATTGGATTAATTTATTTAAGGCAATTAAAATGTGAGTAAAATCCCCAGAAAAATCTCATAAATACTTTGAGACATTCTGATCTCAAATAAAATATTTTGGGCAAAACTTTATTTTAACTTTGCAAACAATTAAATAGTTTTCTCAAAGAGGCTAAATACTTAATTTTCGAAATAAATTCCAATAAATCCAGAAAAATCCAAATAAATCACACATTGCACAAATGACAATAAAATAACACTTAAGGCAAAAAAATGGGATGTTACATGGGCACAACCCAAATCAACTTGAAAGATTTATTGGTGTCTTGAGTACTTTGATGCAACTAATGCTTCACTATACTCAAGAACTTTTCGCTTGTCTTTAATCAACAAAGAGACATCATCAACACATGATGAAATGTTCTTTGATTGATTGAGAGACAACCGAACTCAATTTTAACTTATTTAAATTGACATGAGTATATATCACTACACAAGTTTCATATACTCAATTTGATGGAATGTAATGATCCAATATGTTTGAGTGATGGAAAGGGATCAATACATTTGAGACCATCAACTATACAATAAACTCCATTTGATATGTGCATATAGATAATTGGACTTTGGAACCAATATGCACATAATCAATCTTAGATTGCATATGAGTTTATCCTATATTAGCATGAGTATACTTCAACTACACAAGTTATATATACTCAAAAGATTGTTTCAAAGTCTTGATCCTTTATATTATATAGCAAGAGGACATGGATCAATACAATTGAAACATCAAGTTAAATTATTAACTCCCCCTAGATGTGTGCATTCATGTATATATAGATTTGGAAACATAATGCACATATTTAGACTAAGGCAATGGAAGAGTTTGTCTTTTAACTTGAATCCTAAGTATGCATTAAGACAATAGAGTGAATATGAGTGCATACCTTGGGTTTTCCATTTTCCATCCGAATTTGAGACTAATAAGAATATAGCTCAATTAAACATGTTAGTCTCATAATGATTAGATTTATCATTAAACAATGATTAAATATTAATATTAAACTAATCACTAAAACCAATGGAGCTTGAACTTACACTTGTGCTCTCCATTTTGGCACTCAAGCAGGACAGTGCCTTGCCCACAAATGTTCACCACCGACCCATCACCAAATCTCATCGTGCCTCTCACAGTGGTGTCGAGTTCAGCAAATTTCTCCTCACTTCCGGTCATGTGGTTGCTAGCACCTGTGTCCAAGTACCAGGTGTTACTCACGTACTTGCGTATTGATCCCAATTGTGGCTTCACCTTTTCTTCATCTAGCATGATCACTTCATGTGTCTCCTGTGCAACCTGCACCAGATCACATGATTCAGCCATCAACAAGGCCAGCTCATCATCGTCACCCTTCTCTACAATGTTTAACTTCTCCTCTTTCTTCTTGGTGCGGCATTCAGAGACAAAATGACCATAGTTCTAGTAGTTATAGCACCAAACTTCGGTCTTGTCGAACTTGCGCTCACGGTGGTTGGAGTTGCCACTCCATTCATCATCACCACGACTAGGCCCACGGCCACAGCCACGCCCTTGCTGATGGCTACGGTCGCCACTATCACTGTTGCTTGCCTTAAAGCCAGAGGAACTATGAAAGCTCTTTGATTTTGCCTCCCTTGCCTTCCATTTTGTGCGCGTGAGCAACACATGTTCTTCCCCGATAGCATCACAGCTGGCGAGCTTCTCCTTGTGTGCTTTTAGCCTTCCGATAGCCTCCTCGATGGACATTGAGTTCAGATCTCCAAATTGCTCCAGAATGGAGACAATCAGGACAAACTTCCATGGAACGACTCACAGTAGCTTCCTAATGACATAAGACTCCATTTTGTTGCCCAAACCACGGATTTTGTTAACGAGTGTAGTGTGGTTCACTGCAAACTCATCAACGGTCTCATTTTTCTTCATCCGCAGTTGCTCAAACTCAGATTTCAGAGTCTGAATCTTGGCTTGTTTCACATGCTCTGCCCCCATGTAGATGGTTCTGAGCATTTCCCACGCAGTTTTCGTTGTCTGCTTCTTGGCTAGCACCAGGTGAGTTTCCTCTCTCATGCCTTGATAGATGGCTGCCAACACCATCTGATCCATACCTTCATCGACCTTATCCTTGGAATATGCTGGCTCAACAGCTTCCCATACACCTTGCGCACGCATATATACCTTCATCTTCAAAGCCCAAGACGAGTAGTTGCTCTTTCTGAGCAGTGGATAGTGGAGACACACACTTCCCTCCCTTGTCGCTGACTTCGGTATAGCTCCGGTGTCTCTCTGCATAAACTTGGGCATCAACAGATCACCACCTCAATGCTCTGATACCAAATGTGGCACAAGATCAGGTGGAGATATACACACGCATGCACGTGAGAGTGGACACAAACTACACAATCGCCTGCAAGAGAACACAAACAAGCACTCAATCACACAGGTTTTTCTGACGCATGCGCAGCCTACATCTTTTCTTTGTATTTTCTCTGATGCAAAGAAGATTAACACTTAGCTGCATTTCCATTATGCTCCAACCAAAGAGTCTAAGTCGACTAATTATCTTGTGCAGGGGTCAAGTTATAAGCTACCACAAACTTAAAGTCCTCGAATCGAAAATTCGTTTAACCATGCTCCGCTTATGGAAGCACAATCAACTTCTATTAATCATAGCATTTCTAGAGAGCGTTCCAAAGACCAGGGGTCTTCCTTAACTAGAAACTCATTCTTGAGGCCCTTGTTCACGTGGTGGTGAAAAAACACCAATGTTCTAGCTAACTCATCTAGAAGGGGAAGCTTAGGTTTTCCCTTATCGTCATTCTCACATTCAGCGATAGTGTGGGTTAGCCCTTTAGATTCAAGATGGAACTTATCGTCGAGGGCCTATGTGAGATAATTACTACCACAGCTATCTCATCAAAGTCCCTATTCACAATGTTAGATATGTTGTCTACATCATGTAAACAATAATTAGTTGGCTCACAATTAGGCCAAATGAGTCAAAACCTTTCAATACAACATATAAACAATTTACTTAAATAGTAAAGTGAGTATTTGAAATTCTAGTAATTTTCTAGGCATAGAAACAATTTCTAGTAATTAAATAATGCCTTAAAGACTAAATAATAAACCAAAAATCTTCCATGCTTTAATTTGGAAGATTTCCATGCATGGATAGCCTTAGAATAAAGTTAGATAAATTCTAGGGTCCAATCTACAAGATTTTTGGCCCTAATGACCTAATTTATATAAATGGAGGACACCTCTGTAATTTCACAAAACCCTTAGGGCATATTTTCATAATTCTCGTCGGCTCGCTCCATTGACACATAACTGGGTCATTTCTTGGGCCTTAATGGGCCCATCTAGTCCACTGTAACATCCCAAATTTTAGGTTTTCAAAAATCTTTTGTTTAGTTCATCTTTCCAAAAATCCCCGCTAATTTTCTCGCTTTAATAAAGCTTAATCTGGAATTTTCTGATGCTAAAACAATTTAATTTGACTAATATAAACTTAAATTAAAATAAATTTAGTTTTATTTGAGTTCGTTGTGCTTCAATGAATTTTCTGTAATTTTTTGATATTTTTCGGAGTTCGTTTTCTATTCATTTGGAAATTAATTTAAATTAAGCCTTTTGTTAAATTTAATTAAATACTGCAAAATTTTAAATAAAGTTTGGTTAAAAATATTTTATTTGAGCTTCAAATGTCTTAAAATATTTTCTAGAATTTTTTTGGAATTTTTGTATTTTTATTGCTCCAAACGAATTATTTTAATTTCTGGAATTATTTTAATTCAGAAATTGGGATAAATCGACATGGAGGCTCCATAGCCGGCCACGTCATCTCCAAGTCGCGGCCCTCTGATCCGCATCCGACGCACCACAATGCGCCACGCATCCAGTACTGTTCATTGCGCGCCAGGTGTTCGATCCGATCCGTTTTCAATCCAAATCCGGTTTTTCTTCGTGTTTCCTTGTATGGCATGACTCCCTAGCCTATATAAGTGTCCTAAGACCCCTCCCACACACCCCTAATCCCCAGAGAACCTCCCAAACCCTAAAAACCGCAGCCGTCGTCTTTCGGTGCGCCGCCCTCGCCGGCCGATCTTGGCGTCGCGTTCCCCGTCATTCCGGTGAGTTTTTATGAAATCCGTTCACGTCATCGCGTGCCTTATGGTCCAATATACCTCTCCACCAAATTTGGTGCAGTTTCATCTAGGAAATAAAAAGTTACGGCCGTTCCAATCTCTAATCTTGTCGTCGCCGTTCTCCTTCGTTTTTACGAATTTTACCTTGAAATTTTTTCTGTAGACTCATCTTGATATCCCCTACCTGGTGCTCACCCTAAATCAAGGTTTTGTCTACGGGATTACTGCATAAAATTCAATCTTCCCCGATCAGACTGCGTACGTACAGCTGAAAACTTCCTCGCGCGTTCCCTGTTGATTCAGAAGGTAAAACTCCTATCCTTTCATGTCATATTGTGCCTTATGGTCCCAGGTAGCTCTCTGTAAAATTTGGTTAGGTTTTATCCATTATTTTAATAGTTATGGCCGTTTGATCTATTAGCTTTAGCAGCCGTTCATCGGTAGTTTGTGATCTGTCCATTTGGTTGCCGCCAAATCCGCTTATACCGTTGAGCTCGTCTCGCCGCGTTCTACATGATGCTCACTTCCTCTTTGCTATTCCATCCACCAAAAATTTTAATATTCGTTAGCCGCCGCCTTTCGTCAGTGCCGCACGTCGTCTTTTGCCGCCAACAATCTTAGTTCGCATTGGTCGTGTCATCATGTCCAGTAGGCCATCATTCTCTGGTTTGCTCATGTTTAGAGTTCATTTGGTCTTCGGTTGCCATCAATGCCATATTCTAGAATCTACCCGCCGTCTTCGATCTAGTCCCTTTCATTATCGGATCTTATTTCGGTTAGCCACCCTTGGTAATCTTTTATCGCAGAGCCAACCCTACCTATCCTATCCCTATGCCAAGTGGATCTATCCGCAAGTCATTCCTCTCAAACCCTAACTTAACCTTGTGTCCATGTCGTTGACGATGCATCATGTCATGTAAACCTCGCAACTTGCAGATCAATCCTGAGCCATATCATAACCTTGCTACCATATCATTGTATCGACGATCGACATCTTATCTTTGCATGAGTGTCATGTCATTGCTTCGCTATCTTCGCATGTGTGCATGCTCGCAAAAGCCCTAGTGCAATATCATCATCCTCTCTATCGCCTTATTGTAATCTAACCCCATCAACTATGAGTTTAGCCTTGTCTTCATTTCCTTGCTGCCTTGTCATCGTCAAGCCTCTTGATCGACGTATGAATGATCTCAGATCGAATCGCATGAATGTCAACCCCGCTTGTCCATGTCATATTCTTGAAAATCTAATCTGCCATTGACCTAGAAGTCATTCGTGGACTTGGTCGATAGACCATTGGCCATATGTCATATCCTTGTGCTATATCTAATCTATTAGTCTATCTTTCTTCTGTTCGACTGTGTATCTGTTTGGTCAACAAAAGTCTGCATTGAGCATCAGTTTAGTTCATTGCGAACTAACGTATCTTTATGGACCTGGTTTATAGATGAGAGCCCATATGTCATTGTCTATCCAATCAAGATAATAACTTTAAAAGAAATATTCTTTGGAATATAATTCTTTCTTTCTCAGTTATCAGTCTTTTCCTTTTCGGTGTATTCCGAAAGCTCGTTCTCTTTTGTCTAATCTCTAATCTAATCTATTCAAGTTCCTAAATTCATCTAAGCCTTTATGATCCAATACTATCTGTTCTCAATTTAGATTTTATTTGATTTATCTTTTGAGTTGGTTTGTATTTTCTTCTTCTTTAATCGTTAGACGCATCGTCCGGAAGTTGTTCTAAGGAGCTGAAGATCAAGAAGATAAAGATTGAAGATCGAAGATCAAGAATCAAAGATAAAGAGTAAAGAACAGTAAAAATCGCAAGGGCCAGGCAAGTTGTGCTTTGATCATGTTGAACCCATGTTTATAAAATTGCTATATTTGTTTTACCCTATTGCATATTATTTCAAGTATACAATTGTTTCAAATTAAATTGGGACTTAGCTATTATACCAATTTGATCTATACCCTACCTTGCCATTGTATGCCATGATCTAATTGTCACCCTAGGATGGTTAATTAATAGTTGGTTAATATTTATAATCAACATGGGCTGGTTAGACTGTCGTAGATTGCTTAGCTATGCCATGTCATCACATGTGTTGAATCATCACTGATTAATCTTGACTAATGGAATATGAAACAATGTTATGAACTTGTGTGTCATGTGTGGTCACACAGTGAGATTGCGTTGCGATGACGAGTGGATGTCACGCAACGAGGTTGACTTGTTGATAGCATGTGGTGCTTGGTAATCAACTGGGGTGGTAATGACTTAGATTAGGGCAAGTGGCGAGGGGCAGTATGCCAAGGTGGGCCAGATTTGGCAGAGGGTATGTGGAAGTCTTGCCCTAGTCACCCTAAGGACTTAACCTTGCAAGCCTTTGACCTGAGTCCTACTTGCAACCACACGTCTGGAATGGGACAGCCTAGCCGACTAATTTGTGATGTCTAGATTTTGGTACTGCCGTGGTGTATAGTGAGTTTCGGGTGTACGGGTAGACTCACATGGCGCAAGAGGGGGGCCCGAAGTGTGGTAACCAGTCCCTTCCATGTTGAAACCTCAGGGAGCAGTATAGGGTCTAGACAGAGCATTGTAAAGGCTTTCCATGATTACCCTGCCGGCACACCAAAGGAAGTGTGCTAATAGCTTGGCAACAAGGGACGATCATGTCGTGTGGGTAAAGTGCATAACCTCTGCAGAGTGTGAATCTATTCGAATAGTCGTGCTCGCGGTATTGAGCAATGCTCGGGAATTACAGTTAAGGGTTAGACATTTGTTAAACAAAACTTATTGGGATGGCAGGATGCCATGGAAAGTGAAATTTGACTTAGGATTGGAAACTTAGTATACTTCAGAAATGCTGAATCTATCTATTACTGTTATTTGTTTTACAGTCTTTACAATCTATTTATTGCATTTGTTCATAGATGCTGCTTATTGCAAAATAGCCATAATAGCCTTTTCCTTTGGAATAAGCTTTGCATATAGTTACATAGAATTGCATTCTATGCACAACTTGTTGAGTGCTTTATGTACTCACCCCCTTGCAACACAAAATCATCAGTTGAGGAGAAGACTACAATTTCGAAGGAGGAGAAGTTCCACGAGGAGGCGAATATCTAGGAGTTGAACCTTGTCGCTTTGCTGTGGCATATTGATGGGATTCAATCGGCGTTCTTCATTCATTCTTGTTTATTTAATTTGAGTTGAAGCCACCAAGGCCTCGCAAGTGTAAGTTTGACCTTAAGGTCATTCAATAGTTCTATATTAATAGATGAAGTCTTTGTTTATTATTCCGCTGTGTATGATTGTGATATTTCATCTATGTTGAGACTGTGTGCACTAGCGTGATCCTGGACTAGTGCTGAATACACAGAGGGTCCGGATTTGCATATTCGGGTCCCGACATCCATGTGGGTCTGGCTTTTGTCAGGACCTGAATATGCAAATCCACACTAGTCTTAGACCACGCTAGTGCACACAGTGGAAACATAAATAAAATATCATCTCCATGCACAACGGAATAAGAATAAACAAAATATGTTTAAGCAAACATGTTTAATGACCTTACAGTCGAGTTTACACTTTATTATGCCATGTAAGGCTTAAGCACTAGATGAATAACTTGCAGCGAAAAAAACAAAGAAGCTCCAAAGTGACCTATTGACCTGCTACGGACAATCGACTAGGGCTCAAATCCTAATAGTCGACCTCTTCATGATACTCCTCCAAAGCAGGTGTTGACTCCTCTTCACCAATTGAGTTAAGTTTATTGCAAGGATGAACATATAGAGTACTCAAAAAGTTGTGCACAAAATACAAATGTATAATCTTTGCAGAGTATTAATCGAACTATTCGAATAGTCGTGTCACCGGTTATGGACAATGCTTGAGAATTTCATGCAAATGTTAGATTTTATAAAACAAAACTAGGATGGTGGCTATGTGCCATTATTGTGGGAAATCTCAAATATTATTGTTTATGGTTATTTATTTTACTTATGCTTTCGATCTATTTACTATATTTAAGGTTCAAATGTTACTTTGTGGAAAAGAACCAATTCAACCATATTTTGGAATTAACCATACATGTAGTTATATTGGACTTGCATTCCATGCACAACTTGTTGGGTACTCTCTGTGCTCACCTTTGCAATAAACAACACTCAGTTGATGGAGAGGAGTCGACACCTGCTTCGATGGAGGAATATCGCAAAAGGGCCAAGTACTTGGATTCGAATCCCAGTTGATTGCCTGTGGCGGGTCGATGGGTCACTTTGAAGTTTCTTTTTTTTTGCTACAAGTTATTTATTTAGTGCTTAAGCCCTACATGGCATAATAAGTGTAATAGATGATGACAGCGAAGACCCACCAATAGTGAAGCTTGGCGATGGCATAGCTTGATATCAAAATTCTGAGGTAATGATGGCTCGATTCGGCGGCTAGGGCTGGGGTTTCAATGGTAGGAGTCCCAAATTAAGCTTTAATTACTAAGAAAATTGGTGAAAATTTTAGAGCGCTAAACTATGCAAAAACATTTTCGAAGGGAAAATTTGGGATATTATAGGCTTTAGCACAGCTGAGCCCTTGGGTTTCCTTTAACCCTAGGGCTTGGTGGCGGTGGTGCGGTGCGTGAGACGCGGCAACAACGGCGATGCACAATGTGCAGACGGCGATGCGGCACATCACAGTTGGTGTGGCGGTGCTCCGTTCGCATGGACGAAGGCCTAGGACAGTGTGTTGTGGTGGGCATGGGATGAAGGCGACGGCCTATGGCAGTGCAGCGTGGTGGATGCAACAAGTGGCATTGTTGAGGCGCACATCTCTAGGCAGTGCGGTCAGTTTGATGACTTCAGACTTGGTGTGACGTGGCTAGGATGGTGCCGAGTTATGGGAGCGACGTCCTGAGGTGATCGACGAGGCTGAGGTCAAAAGTGGATGTGCGGTAGGCGCGGTTGACGTGGATGACATTGATTGCAGTGGGATGGTGGGTGCGACTAACTGTGACTAGATCTATGAGGACGGAACAATGGGCGTGGTTGTTGGTGAATGGGATCGGTAACGACGGTGCAATCATCACAGTTGGTCAGGTGGCGAAGTAGATGTTGACAGCGGTGCAGTGAGATTGACTTGCAGCCATGGGCAGTGGCATTGACGAAGGTTATGGCGATGTGGTAGGCACATCCTATGGCCACTGTTGGCGATAAAGACCACTAGCGGAACTTGCTGGCTGTGGTAGGCACTTTTGGGAACTCACCATTGGTGAGAGATACGGCGACATCGTGGGCGTGGCCAGGGGGGGAGATAGAGATGAGAAGGGCTAGATAAACACTGCAAAATAATCGAACTAGATCTGTTAAGGGCAACATACCAAATGACCTACGTGAGAGCATTATTGTGCTGATAACGTGTTGAGTTGTGATCATGTTGCCGAGAACAATCACACAAAAGGTAGGAGATGTATAAAGTAATGGGCCTTATTTAGGTAAAACATCCATATCATCGTACAAGATGTGTCAATATTGGAACACAAATTACCATTCTATATTATGGAGAGTTAAATGTTACTTTTGTATACCATGGAGGATTGTTGTTAATTTTTTTTTACAGAACACAGAACAAGTACAATCAAAAGCCATAGATTCAGGAAGCGTTGCATTTACATGTGCCCTTGACGTTTTAGCATCCCATTTCAACGATTTAGAATCCCATTCTGGATGAAGAACTTTCATTAGAATCCTGTTTCATGTGAAAATGTCGTGTGTTGGCAGGGTTCACAAAACCGAATTTCGAAATTCACGGTACGAAAACTGCAAAAACCGCTCGAAAACAGTCAAAAACCGAAGAGTTAGGAAATCAATTTTTTTTGAAAAATTCCAAAAAATAGAAAAACCGCGGTTTTTCGGCTGCCAATTGAATGTTCATCATAAAACGGTTTTTGACGAAAAACCGAGCGCATAATTTTTTTAAAATTTTAAATTTTTTTTGAATAGACCGGTTTACCGAACGGTTTTTGATTTCGAACCGCAGCGGTACGCACGAAAACCGCGATTTTCGCGCGGTTTTGTGAACCCTGTGTGTTGGCATATCTATGAATAGCATTTGTTGGTTTGTGTGCCATGAGTCGTAAGGTGTGTGGCAGGGTTAACCAAACCGTTTTCAAATTGAAAATTGAAGTCCTGGCGGTACCGGTTTATCACAAAAATCGTTAAAAATCGAAGGGTTTTGAAATAAAACGGTCTGAAAAAAGTTAAAAAAATCGAAAATCGATCGGCTTTCTCGAAAAATCGATCAGTTTTCTAGAAAATCGATTTGCAAATTGATTTTTTGAGAGATTTTCGCCGGTTTACATGACATAAATTTTTCTGAATTTTTTGAATTTGACTGGTTTACTGATTGGTTTAGGGTTTCGAACCGGTTCAATACAGTCGGTTTTCGCAGTTTTTGAGTCGGTTTTCGCAGTAAAGTGAACCCTGGTGTGGGGTTAATGGAACATACACTATTGTTGTAATTCAGTTGTAATCGAAATTAATTCTGCACATGGCGAAGTCACTCAAAAATCATATGGAGCTGCGTCATCTCGTTATAACAAGTGGCAACATCTCCTTGCTTCTTCTACTTTCCTTCTCCCTCAAAGGTTTTCTCATCGCGACATTTAGTGTCATTCTCTTAATCCCTTTTCCTCCTCCATTCTCTTCCCATCAAACTCGAAATAGTTTTTGTTTCTCAAAATTTTTCCTAAGTTTTTGAATAAGAAGTATTTTTTAATAATTTTTGAAGGTTTTAAATCAAAATATTTTGAACTGAAAGTTTTTAAACCAACATTTTTTGAATTGAAAGTTTCAGAGTAAAAAATTTTTGATTTAAAACTCTCTAATTTAACAATTTTTTATTTAAAATTTTTCGAGTGCAAACTTTCTATCTCAAAAAATTTCGAGTCAAAACTTTCTAATTCGAAAATTTTTGAGCTAAAATTTTTCAAATTAAAATTTTTTGAGTAAAAACTTTCTATTTTCAAATTTAAAAATTTCTAACTTAAAATTTTGTGTTAGAGAAGAAGAAAGGGAGGCGGGGAAGGTGAGGAGAGAAGAGGGAAAGGGAAAAGATAGAGATAAATATAGAAGATGACATATAGTATCTTTCGGAGGATATATGTTCATTTTTAGTTTGAGGGTAGTATCAAGTTAGTCGAACCTAAAAATATGTTTCGAAGATTCTTACTTGAGGGTCATGTAAACCCCACGTTCGAGTAAAAATGAAACTTGCCTATCCGGGAATTTCCGCGTTCCAGATCCGCAGCATTCAATCCTTTCCTCCCATTTCGGACTAGACTGTCCAAGCGGGCGCCTTAAGACGCAAGACGGCCAGGTTAAAAATGGGCACGCCCGTTTAGGCACTACCGTTTAGGCCCGGCTAAATAAGCAGTGCCGTCTGCGTCTTACCACGTGCGTCTTGAACCTCCGGCCAGTGCACGCCTGCTTGTTGGTCGGGCGTCTGCCGTCTTGACCCGGTCCTTCAGCAGCCAACGGTAGGTCGGCCCGGTAGCCCGTTTAGCGCCAGAAAATTTGAAAAAAAATTAGAAAAAAATAGAAAAAATTAGAAAAATAGATAAAATATGGTAAAAAGTATGAAAAAATTCAGAAAAATGGGAAAAATTAGAATAATTAGAAAAACTCGAATGATGAATAAAAACTTTTTAAATATATATATAAATTAAGAAAAAGCTAAAATACAAGATAAATTCTAAAATAAGACAAATAATTTGAATTAAATAATGAGCTTTATTGATGTTTGGCTGCCTCGTTAAAAACTTTGCCAAGTAAAAACTCAACACGAGAAAACCTTGGCAAAGAAAAAAGAGTACGGCCTATAGCTCAGTGATACAATAAAAAAGTGAAGATTACAATTATTCTTCCTCATTATCTAGATAAAGATTTTCGAACGTCTCTGCCAGCTCAGTATTTTCTGTAGTAAGTTGAGCTCGTTGATTAGCTTGTTCCCAATCTTTCCACGGTGAGAAGTATTTCCACCATCTCACTAGTCGGACTTGTTCTTCTCTCTTGATTATTCTTAGGATAGGTGAGCGGACTCAAGAAACCGTGGAGCGAGGCTGTTAACACATCCGTGCTAGTATGGAAAGCACCGCATATGTTATCTTGTGCTCGTGCCACCACCGCAAAATGTTGAACTCCTCTTCCTTCTCTTGGTAGTTGGCATTGTCATTGTTGAGATAGGCGACTAGCTCCCCACTACTTGATGTGTCGCACTTGTCGTTGATGTAGTTGAACTCCTTGAGGAAGAGCCACTGTACCCATATCTTTCCCCACGGTTTCTTCTTACATTGTGGGTTACGGTGGAGGTCGCCGCATGCGAACACCGACAAATTTCGATCGTACTTATCATAAACTTGATTAAGTTAGCACAGACGGTTGAAAATAACTAGAATAATCGGTACCTACCGCATCACTTAAAAGTGAGAGAACATTACGAATCCCAATTTTATCTCTAGGATCTAAAATAAATGCAAATGCATATAACATAGGAATTTCTTGCCAATATTTTAAAAATTTAGTTTTCATAGCATAAACACTTCCATAATATATTATCATTTTCGTAGCTCTTTAAGTGGGTAGCAATTTCTAAAATATGATGCACAATTAAAGGAGAGGTTGAATAATAAACTCGGATAAAACAACGGTGGAATCAAAAAAGTTCTAAAAATGAAAGCAAGTATTTAGCAACATACCAATGTCGCTCTGTGAGTACCGGTTGACCATCCGTGTATGCGACGGTGCGTGTTAATAAAAAGCAAAAATGTGCTCTCATATGGTATGACATTCTTAAGCATCAAGTAAGTAGAGTTCCATCTAACGGGCATATCAAACCAAACTTACGCGGACATACATTCATTGCAATACAATAAGTTTTATATCTTGCTACTCGTTGATTAGAATGAATTAAGAAAGATATTGCGATGCGAAAGGTTCAATATCTTGATTTAACCTCTTTAAACCAGATTTAACTATAAGATTAATAATATGGCAAGCACAACGCGATGTAATAAGAAAGATTGACATATGAATTGAAAAGCGGAGTAAGTATGTTCATGGCGAAGTATTTGCGGAAGCATTATCTAATGTTATTGCAAAAATCTTATCATTAAGTCCAAAATCTTCCACAACTTTTACAATACAATCAACAATATTTTCACGAAGATGTGCTACATCAATTAATTTGAATCCTATGATTCTCTTTTCTAGTTGCCAATCATCGTTTACATAATAAGCAACTACACTAAGGTAATCCTCTTTAGCTCTACCACTCCATATATCGGATGTCAAAGACACGAGAAAAATACAGTACTAAATTTTTCTTTTAGCTTATTGCGACAATTATTATAATATTTAATCAAATCTCTAGTTGTTGTCTGTCTAGAAACTGCGGAAAATCTAGGATTATGGCGGTCCTAATAAAGTTTTCAAGCGGTGACTCACCAAAGTTTAAAGGAAGATCTTGAGAAGCGATTAAGCGACAAAGAGATTCACGAGCTACCTCGAGATTGTAGTCGATTCGTCATCGTACCGTCGGGGTTGTCTCTTTGAGATCGTCGCCTCGAAGCCATTCCCTTTTTCTCAATTTTATCGGCATGCCTCTTCAAGTGCCCGTTCCACGAAGATTTCAGCTAATTTATGCTTGCAATATTTACAAACAACATACGATTTGGGCGTCGTTTGATATCTCAAAAATGCGTCGAAATCTTCCCGGACTCGATGTACTACGTCTTGCTCTTTTAGCCCGGTGCTTGCCGACGCAGAGCACTTGTAGAGCTGAAGATGGCACAGCTCTGCAGCTTCTTGACATATGATGCAAGAAGCTCCTCGGGTGAAATCTCAAATCGGTCGGACGACGGAAAATCCCCGGCTCCATAAAGCAAACTACAAGAAATAATGGCGCTATTAATACTAAAATATGATTGAAAATACTAACAAAATAAAATAATAAATCACAATTATCACCTTGATTTCTTGTGAAGCGAAAGTCGAATTTGGATTTTTGACAAAACTATTTTAATTTTGCCAAATTACCACTAAGAGCAAAAGAATTTCCACAAGAGAATGATTAGAAGAGAATGCAAGGTTGCTGGTGTAAAAATGAGGAGGGGCAGCCACCTATTTATAGGAAAAATTCGGGATTTTTCTGAATTTTTTGAATTTTTATGAATTTTTAAATGCAACGGCTATAAACGGCTATTTTTTTAAACGGGCCTAAACGGGCGGACCGTGCGTGCCGTGCGTGCGGGCGTCTTGGGCGTTGCCGTGCCAAGCACGGCACGCATGGATTGGCCGTCGCGCACGCCCGCTTAGCGTTAGGCCGTCGCGTGCGGCCGTGCCAGCGATGGCGTGCCTCGTCGTCGGCCCATTTGGCACGGCCGTTTGCCGAGTCTAGCTCGGACAAAGGGAGACCGGACATGGCATAGCCATCGACTGAGTTCAAGGGCGCAAGAGGATCGAACGGTGCAACCGTAGCCGCCACGTGTCACCATCCTCGCGGACCCGCATGACACCGACCGAGCGCGCGTCCACGGGTTGGCATTTAGCAACAAGGTTAATCCATCCCTTCCGAACGCGACTAGACTCGGCCAAGCGGGCGTGCCAAATGGGCGGACGGGCCCGTTATCGCGGCACGCGACGGCCGGCGCTAAGCAGCGTCTTAAGACGGCCAACCCATCGCGGTTGTGCTTGGCGGAG
Organism: Otatea glauca; assembly: GCA_036346275.1. Lineage (NCBI taxonomy): Eukaryota > Viridiplantae > Streptophyta > Magnoliopsida > Poales > Poaceae > Otatea > Otatea glauca. Next base: position 30,719,575 of record CM070716.1, on the reverse strand, counting down.
GGAGGAAGACGGCGGGTAAGAAGACGCGGACGGCCTGCGTTCTGCTGCGCCGCAAGACGGCGACGGCAAGACGGCACGACGGCCAAGACGGCAACGGCCCGGCCGCACGGCGACGCAAGACGACGCGATTTGAACGGGTCCGCCCGTTTAGGCCCGTTTAAAAAAATAGCCGTTTATAGCCGTTGCAGATTTAAAAATTCATAAAAATTGAAAAATTCGAAAAATCCCGAATTTTTCCTATAAATAGGTGGCTGCCCTCCTCATTTCTACACCAGCAACCTTGCATTCTCTTCTAATCATTCTCTTGTGGAAATTCTTTTGCTCTTAGTGGTAATTTGGCAAAATTAAAATAGTTTTGTCAAAAATCCAAATTCGCTTTCTTCCTCAAGAAATCAAGGTGATAATTGTGATTTATTATTTTATTTTGTTAGTATTTTCAATCATATTTTAGTATTAATAGCGCTATTATTTCTTGTAGTTTGCTTTATGGAGCCCGGATTTTCTCGTTCCTCCTTTCTGATTTCTATTTCACCCGAGGAGCTTCTTGCATCATATGTCAAGAAGCCGCAGAGCTGTGCCATCTTCAGCTCTACAAGTGCTACTGCTTCGGCAAGCACCGGGCGAAAAGAGCAAGACGAGTACATCGGAGTCCGGAAGATTTCACCGATTTTTGAGATATCAAACGACGCCCAAATCGTATGTTGCTTGTAAATATTGCAAGCATAAATTAATCGCGAATCTTCGTGGAACGGGCACTTGAAGAGGCATGCCGACACCGAGAAAAAAGCGAATGGCTTCGAGGCGACGATCGCAATACAACCCCGACGGACGCAGACGTGAATCGACTATAATCTGAGGTAGCTCGTGAATCTCTTTGTCGCTTAATCGCTTCTCAAGATCTTCCTTTAAACTTTGGTGAGTCACCGCGCTTGAAAACTTTATTAGGACCGCCATAATCCTAGATTTTCTGCAGCTTCTGTATGCACAACAACTAGAGATTTGATTAAATATTATAATAATTGTCGCAATAAGCTAAAAGAAAAATTTAGTACATGTACTTTTTCGTGTCTTTGACATCCGATATATGGAGTGGTAGAGCTAAAGAGGATTATCTTAGTGTAGTTGCTCATTATGTAAACGATGATTGGCAACTAGAAAAGAGAATCATAGGATTCAAATTAATTGATGTAGCACATACCGTGAAAATATTGTCGATTGTATTGTAAAAGTTGTGGAAGATTTTGGACTTAATGATAAGATTTTTGCAATAACATTAGATAATGCTTCCGCAAATACTTCGCCATGAACATACTTACTCCGCTTTTCAATTCATATGTCAATCTTTCTTATTACATCGGCAGTTGTGCTTGCCATATTATTAATCTTATAGTTAAATCTGTTTAAAGAGGTTAAATCAAGATATTGAACCTTTCGCATCGCAATATCTTTCTTAATTCATTCTAATCAACGAGTAGCAAGATATAAAACTTATTGTATTGCAATGAATGTACGTCCGCGTAAGTTTGGTTTGATATGCCTGTTAGATGGAACTCTACTTACTTGATGCTTAAGAATGTTATACCATATGAGAGCACATTTTCTGCTTTTATTAACACGCACCGTCAGCATACCGGATGGTCAACCAGACTCACAGAGCGACATTGGTATGTTGCTAAATACTTGCTTTCATTTTAGAACTTTTTTGATTCCACTGTTGTTTTATCCGAGTTTATTATTCAACCTCTCCTTTAATTGTTCATCATATTTTAGAAATTGCTACCCACTTAAAGAGCTACGAAAATGATAATATATTGCGAAGTCGCTTATGCTATGAAAACTAAATTTTAAAATATTGGCAAGAAATTCTATGTTATATGCATTTGCATTTATTTTAGATCCTAGAGCTAAAATTCGGGATTCGTAATGTTCTCTCACTTCTAAGTGATGCGGTAGGTACCGATTATTCTAGTTATTTTTCAACCGTCTGCTAACTTAATCAAGTTTATGATAAGTACGATCGGAATTTGCCGGAGTTCGCATGCAATGACTTCCACCAAAGACCCACAACAGTAAGAAGAAACCGCGGGAAAGATATGGGTACAGTGGCTCTTCCTCAAGAAGTTCAACTACATCAACGACATAAGCGACACATCAAGTAGCGAGCTAGTCGCTTATCTCAACAATGACAATCGCAACTACCAAGAGAAGAAGAGGAGTTCAACATTTTGCGATGGTGGCATGAGCACAAGATAACATATCCTGCTTTCCATACTAGCACGGATGTGTTAACAGCCTCGCTCCACTGCTTTCTTCTGAGTCCGCTACCATCCTAAGAATAATCAAGAGAGAAGAACAAGTCCGACTAGTGAGATGGTGGAAATACTTCTCACCGTGAAAGATTGGGAACAAGCTAATCAACGAGCTCAACATACTACGTAAAATACCGAAATGGGCAGAGACGCTCAAAATCTTTATCTAGATAATGAGGAAGAATAATTGTAATCTTCACTTTTTATCAGATCACCGAGCTATAGGTCGTACTTTTTTTCTTTGTCAAGGTTTTCATGTTGAGTTTTTACTTGGCAAAGTTTTTAACGAGGCGACCAAACATCAATAAAGCTCATTATTTAATTCAAATTATTTGTCTTATTTTAGAATTTATCTTGTAGTTTAGCTTTTTCTTAATTTATATATATATTTAAAAAGTTTTTATTCATCATTCGAGTTTTTTCTAATTATTCTAAATTTTCCTATTTTTCATATTTTTTACCATATTTTATCTATTTTTCTAATTTTTTCTATTTTTTTCTAATTTTTTTCAAATTTTCTGGAGCTAAACGCAGCATCGCCGACTTCGCCCGCTTGGCCCGCTGAAGGACGAACGGCAGACGCACGGCACGCCATTTACGAGTCGGGCCTAAACGGGCCGTGCCGTGCCGAGCGGCCCGTTTGGACAGCTCTGGCTGAAGGCACGCGACGACATCTTAATCCCCCACTTAATTAATCGCCATTATGGTTACCCCCCAAATCCATCCCTCCTCCCTCTCCTTCGCAATTCCACCACCTCCCCCGACACGAAGGGGAGCAGCCGACGAGGGCGGAGCCGCAGTTCGCCAGCGCCGCGGCATTCCGTCGAACGCATGGCGCTCGTGCCCAACGGCGACCCCGCCGCGTGCAAGGACGGGGCGCCGACCCTCCCCTGGTCGGAGATGTTCCGCTCCGCGTCGCTCCGGCGTCCCAAGCTGGAGGAGGACGCGCCGCCCAAGCCGCCGCCGCAGCCGACGACGGGGAAGAATGCGGCGGCGGACATCGCGGGGCTGTCGCTGGAGCCGGACGCGCGGCTGGCGCTGTACATCGCGATGGCGCACGCGGGGCTGGCGACGGCGCTGCTCGTGCTGTACGGGCTGTACCGGCTGCTCGCCGACTTCATCCGGCCGCTGCAGTGGGCGCTGCTCTGCTCCATCCCGCTCCGCGAGACGCAGCGCGCTCTCGTCGCGTTCTGGGAGCCGCCGCTCCGCGCGGGGCTCAGCGCCGCCGTGCTCGCGCTCCCTCTCGCCGCGCTGCGGTCCTCCGCGGCCACGCTCGCCGATGCGCGCGCCGCGCTTCTGCGCCGCCCGCTGCCGCCGTCGCCGTCCTTTCCGCGGCTCCTGCGCTGGCTCACATCCTCCTTCTTCTTCCTCCTCCTCTTGGAGCGCCTAGGCACCGCCGCCGCGCTGCTCCTCCTCGCCCTCTTCCTCGCCTTCTTTGCCGCCTCCTCCAAGACCTCCTCCTTCCTCTCCCACGCAGCCTCGTCCCGCATCTCCCGCCGAGCCCCCTCCTCCCGCGGGCTCTTTCTCACCGGCGGCATCTTCCGCAACCTCAAGACCCTCGTCGCCGTCGGCCTCATGCTCGGCATGATAGCTGGGTTCCTAGCCGGCAGCGTCTTCTTCTCCTACAAGATCGGGCTGGAGGGCAAGGACGCGGTCATGTCCCTCAAGTCCCACGTTGAGAAGGGCAACTACTCTGAAAAGATTGGCCTCAAGAAGTGGCTTGACGACAATGACATCCCCAGCTTGGTCGATCAGTACTCTGCGAAGCTCTATGACACCGTCTGGGAGCAGATAGACCAATTGGCAGTGCAGTACAACCTCACTGATTTCACTAGTGGATTCCGGCATTTCTTGATCAGCCAATCAGTTGGCCCATCTGGCACGAAGAGCAAGGCAATCATGACTTCAGGACCGCATCCATACTCGATGAAGCTGCAGGCGATAGCGGTGCGCGTGAAGAACAGGGAGTGGGTGGAGATTTACAGGGAGCTGGACTCATTCTTTAGGGAGCTGTTGATCACAAGGGAGGATTTAGTGATGAAGGCCAAGGAGCTCGCTTTGCAGGGCACGGAGATCGCAAAGAGGCTGCTGTCTAGCAGCACATCGGTGCTCGGTGGTAGTGCCAATTTGATGTTATCCATTGCTCTCCACATTGTCTCCGGTGCAGCCGAGGTGCTTAATTTCGTGTCGCAGTTGATGGTCTTCTTGTGGGTGCTGTACTACCTCATCACCGTGGAGGGAGGCGGGGCTACAGAGCAGGTCATTGACCTTTTTCCAGTATCAAAACAAGTAAAGGACCATTGTGTTGAGGTCATCGACCATGCCATTAGCAGTGTCTTGTTAGCCACTGCCAAGATTGCCATATTCCAGGGATGCCTGACATGGCTGTTGTTCAAGTTCTTCAAGGTGCATTTTGTGTACACATCAACTGTGCTCGCAATCATCAGTGCACTTTTGCCAATACTCCCACCATGGCTGTCCTCAATATTTGCCGCGGGGCAGCTGCTCATGGAAGGAAGATATGTGCTCGCAGTTGTGGTAACAGTGATTCACCTCCTGCTCATGGATTATGGAACCACAGTCATTCAGGAGGATATACCTGGGTACAATGGATATCTCACCGGCCTCAGCATAATTGGTGGCATGACATTGTTCCCCAATGCTCTGGAGGTACTGATTTTATACCAGATTTCTCACTTCTTTTGTGCTATTAGCTGCATTTCACAATTTTCATGTAGATAAAAGATGTTGAAGTGTTTCTTTGAAAATGAACTTCTGTTGTTCAGTTGTATGATTTTGCACAGAGTGTATATTCAGCAAGTAATCATAATCCACAATATTTGTCTAGACTTTAGAGCCAAAGCTTTGCTTTTTGCAAGGTGCAACTATATAAGCTTTTTTACTGTGGGCTCCAAGAGCATATATATTTGCTTTGTGCCTTTATCTCCCCTGTCTACACGCTACAAATTCTTTTTTGCTCCAGAAAGCTGTAAATTTTCTCCCTTTGTGTGTGCAACTCCGCACTTTCTGCTTCACAAAGTCGCTACTTGATCCAGCCTTTATGCTATATTATTATACACTTTTAGCCATGGTTATCACGGCGCCCCGGCGAGGCGAGTCGCCTCCAGGGCGCCTGGACGCCTAGGCGACAATTAGGCGACCAATGACTAATCCATTAGCAATACATGCAATAGTAACACATGAAGAAGACTGCAGTTCAACAATCAACACTAATGACTAATCCATTAGCAATACATGCATGTATTACTCTTGGCTACAAACAATCAACACTACCCAGCCAATCAACAAGCAACAGCAGCAAATGGGGTTGAATACTGAATAAACATCGACTCCCAGGAAGAAAGAAAACACCGACTGCTGCTGCTGCTGCTAGTACATCACCCTGACTCCCACAGTCTGCAAATGGAGGTGAATCTAAATACTGAATAAAGTCATAAACATCAAACTGGCTGATCAGCTCCTCGGCTACCTGCTAGTACTAGAAGCAGAGGGGGAGGCGATGGAGAGCGGCAGAGACGAAGGCGCAGGCGATGTAGAGGGGCGCAGGCGCAAGCGGAGAGGCGGAGGGGCAAGCGGAGGACTGGAGGCGCAAGCGGAGGGCGGAGCGGCGGAGGCGCAAGTGGAGCGCGGAAGACCGGAGGCGTAGGTCAAGCGCGGAGGTCGCCAGCATCGGAAGCAGAGGGGGATGCGAAGGGGGAAGGAGATTATTGGTCGCCGGAGGCGCCGTTGCTGGCGGCGGCGCCGTTCTAGGGTTTCCTCCGCTTCTGCTTCGGTCCACTCGTGGGTCCCCTGACTGCCTGTCTTCCCTTCTTCCCTCAAATACCTAGCCTCCGCTCCAGTCGGCCGCCCGGACGCCAGGCCAGACGCCTAGGCGTTGCCGCCGCGACGCCAGGACATCCAGGCGGCCGCCTGGCTCTCTTCAGGCGAGGCGCTGGGCCATGGCGCCTCCCGCCGGCCGTCTGGACGCCGTAATAACAATGCTTTTAGTTGTATTCTACTATAAGTATTTTTCTAGGCTGCTAAGAAATAGATACTAATCTGTTATGTTGATTAATTTTCCATTTAGAGCATGAGTGATGTACTTTGTACACAATCTGTTTTTCCAGTAAATTCATACAGAATCATTCTAGTGGTTGGAACCTGGAAGTTGGAACATACCCAATGTACCATACCACTATTCTACGGCGCATCTGAAAATTGAGCTTTTCTTTACTCACATTGGGCTGACCATTGGGTGTTATTCTGCAGGGTGCAATATTAGGTCCCCTTATAATGACGGTTGTGATAGCATTGAAGAATTTATACACAGAGTTTGTGCTTGCTGACACAGAGGAGGCCAGCAGCTAGCATCAAATGAAAGGCAACATATTTGCAGAGAATACATACTAGGATTTGTACATTACGTTTTTGTGATGGCTTTTCTCTTGTACCATACCTGAGTGTGCGCAGCTATTGCATCAGTTGTGACTCTTTCCATCTTGTTGTAAGTGGCCCTGTCTGTAGTGCTATTTAGGCTGTGTGTTTGATACAGCTCCAGCTCCACTAGTGGGTATATTAAGAGTGTTTAGATGAGTCATCTTGTTTACATTTTAGACTAAAAATATAAATTTAATTCACTTTATTTTAGTCTACAAGTTTCAGATCTGAGGTGGAGCTAGGATTTAGAGCTCTACCAAACAGGGCCTCTATGGGATCTTTCCATATATTTGGTTTTGCTATCAATGGAATTGCTCCTCTGTTTGATTGAAAGTTTGAAACCAAAGTTGTACAGTATTTATTAGTAATAGTGATGCTATATTCAATCGAAACTAAATTGAAATAGTGATTTGTTGACGTTGTCATGTTCATCTAGTTCATATGCAACTCGTTACCTGCATCCAACTTCTGTAATTTGCAATGCAAGTAATACTAGTTGTCTGTTAGGCATTTATCTTTTGCTATTGCTCATAAGTCGTGCTATGCTTCCTGAAGCTAAAAGGATCTAATAGCAAATAGTTCGGAAGAGATCACCAGAATCAGATCTGATCATCTGCACAAGAAAGCCAGGTGCCTTGCACTCGTACTGCAATGAGGTAGATTCCAGACTTCAGACAACTAAACCATCCCAGAAAGTATTCCTGTTTATGCACGTCAGGCTTGTGCTTGTGCAATGCTTCAGTTCTTAGTGTGGCACTCTAATTTTGCTCTGAACAATTTATCCTGAACAGTTCGTTGGAACTAAATATCGTTAATATATTATATTTTTGGGACAATTAATATTTTATCTGTTGTGTTAGCTTGTGAAAAAAAATGCTTTGCAGCTTTGCTTTTGATCCAAACTTGGCCTTGAGTAATCCGGAGTAACTAACTTTCTAGTTATGTGCAACTTATAGAAGTTCTTGTTCCTTTGAAGCGAGAAGTGGGGAAATTAATTCATAATTCCACGCTTTTCTTTATGGGGGATCTTACTTCATATCTCTATGCTTTTCTATTTTTTTTATGAAGTTTAGTATCTAATCAGTTTCTAGGCCCTATCTGCATCTGAAAAGCTACGTATTGACTTTCTGTTGCAAAGCCGTAACCTCGTGACAAGCACATCTGTAGTCTGTGCTCACTTGAGGCCATAATGGTCTCAAGAAAAATATCTTTAGCACAGTTTTCTTTTGCCTCCTGATTAGTCCCCATTTCTTTCTGCTGTTATGGGTGGTTTAGAGTCTAGACTCTAGAGAAGCTGTTAACAAATTATTGTCTTGTTTGTTAGACTGTTCATTTATCTTGTCCACTGACGTTGACACTCGTGCCCCTGTCAAACCTTACCAGCTGAAAACTATTTGTTGTCAAGCTGCCTCTTCTTTACCCAGTCCAGTCATGCCAATAGCTGCAAGCAGCCTTATAATTTCTTCTTGGAAGATTGCAAAAGTTTTAGTTGGTGTGTAACATTAAAGTAGTGCGTCTTGTGCTGCCAATTTGAAGTTAGTTTTGACCTATGCAATCATGGTTTGCCTCTAGCATGGATAATCATCGTGTCTCGAAGATTCTTGCTGCTGGGTTATGCTTTTTTGTGACAGCTCCCATCTTTCTCATGTTTTAATCATGATGGCAGCGCTACGCTCATGAATACCTGATTAACTATTTTTGAAGAACCATTAGATTAGCCTGTTTGGTTCATAGGATTTTTTTTTTTGACTGCTAGTTCATTGGAACTTTGGAGGAAAGAAAATATAGCGATTCCTGCTAAAAAACATACAGTAATTTTGGGCAACCATCCTGTTGAAGCCGTTTCATTAAGAGTTGTTGTTAGCACCCATATCTTGTCATGAACCGAATGTAGTCAGCTTATGAGATGAGCCTAAATTGAAGTTACCTATTTTAACATGGCAAATATCTAGTCAAATTGAAGTTACCTTTTTTTTTAAAAAAAAAAATTGGATGAAACATTAACATTCATTAAAATGAGAGAAACAACAACCGAGCTATATAGATACACACACTTGCATTCGTCTCCTATAAACGCACGCGTCGAGCGGACTCGAATGCGAGAGAGCATGAGCATGCACCTGGTGACGCACCGACCGTTGTCTTTTTTATATCTTTCAAATGCGATCGGGTTTGGTTTTTAAATTTTGCAGGATTGTAGAAGCTCACATTCCTACGTACAGTAATTTTTTTAGGAATTTTCGAAAACTTGTACACGTGGGTTTCACGGAGTTTTCACGGTAAGAGGGGTTTGCACTAGATATGTTGCCCATGTGATGTAATCTCAACAATCAAACAAACATTTTCGCTCACCGACTCGGATTTTTCTCTGGTCACACATGAACTTGCATCCTTTTACACCACTAATTCATGTCCTAGGTGTCATCTATAGTTAGGACTAAAGACAACTTACACAATACATCGTCTATATAGTTATCTATAATAACTTCTCATATAATTAATAGATTATCTACGCAATGATACATACAATATAAAAGCCGTCTATATGACGACCGTATCTTAAATAATAGATAACATCTTTTTCTCTTGTTCACGTTACTTAAAATTTTAAATTTTATAGGGTTGTAAACTACCACAATTGTACAGTGATCCACCGTCAGCTAACGGGCCTGCGCCGGAACGGGCACGAACTGGGCTGGGCAGTTTGAAAGTCAGCAGAGCCAGAGACGACGCGGGGAGACGGAGACTGAGACGAAGGGAGTGCCAACTCCCCGTTTTCATTTTCTTCCCCAAAGTCTTCATCAATGCCCGAAGCCGTTCCTTGCACGACCCCTCAGAACTCCCAAGAAATCGTCCCATCCACCGCCGCGACCCCGCTCCCGAACTCTCCAATCGAACTCTGCTTCGAGCCCACCTTTTCCCACCCCAACTCCAATCCGTGCACTCGCTGTGTTGTTCCGATTGCTTTCCTTGATTCTTTGGGGATTTCTTTCTTGTGTTGCTCCATTCTGGAGTGTTTGTGAGCGTCTTGCGAGTTCTCCCGGATTTGTGGCGCTTTAATCTGAATTGATCGATTGATTAGAAGTGGTTTAAGCTTCCTGCTGCGTTTCTTCGACCCCAAAAACGAAAGATTTCCTCTGATTTCTTTTGCGTTGATTTATCCCAACTGCTAATCATTCAGTCACTGCCAAATTTCCAATCTGGATTACAAACTGCCGAAAAAGATAGAAAAGGAGCGAAGAAGGAATCGCAGCTTCTTGTGCAACCAATGAGGCTCCTAGTGCATGTGATCGAGGCCCGCGGCTTCCCAGCGATGGACGCCAACGGGCTCAGCGACCCGTACGCCAAGCTGCAGCTGGGGAGGAAGCGGGCGAAGACGAAGGTGGTCAGGAAGTCACTGAGCCCCGCCTGGGACGAGGAGTTCGCGTTCCGGGTCGGGGACCTCAAGGACAAGCTCGTCGTCTGCGTGCTCGACGAGGACAAGTACTTCTCCGACGACTTCCTTGGGCAGGTCAAGGTGCCCCTGGCGGCGGTGCTCGATGCCGAGAACCGATCGCTCGGGACACAGTGGTACCAGCTGCAGCCCAAGAGCAAGAAGTCCAAGATCAAAGATTGCGGTAACTATAAGTCATAAATTATGTTTGTTTTGCGATTCATTCAGTTTGTATTGTTTTAAGTAGTTAGTTGCCTGATGATGATAATGTGTTATGGTTGTGTAGTGGGAGAGGCTAATGTGTGTGTTTTGCCTTAGAAATGGATATGCTATAGCTGTCAGAAATGCGGTGCTGGTTGTATAGGTTGTGCTAGTTTTGCACTCCTTGATTTTCATCTTCTTTTCGGCAGTAGTTTCTTACCATATTTTTTAATATGGTATTTACCCTAATAGTTTTTTACTCTGCCAAATTGCCCAAAAAACTTCTGTCATTTTCAATACAATAGTGGATGTTATCCCTATCACAAGGGTGAATAGTTTTGAGTATTCCCCGCTTTTCTCATTATCCTTTGCTTGATAATCCACTCCCAGTTTTTGATGATTTGAATGATGCATTTAATCCATAAGGAATTCTAAAGAAATAGAAAGCCCGTGAGGACTTTTTGGTATTGATGTCGATATTACCAGTTTGAGGAATGCTTTTTGGCTTAAATGTGTTGAATAATTGTTGAACAAGACAACTGTGGTTCCTTGGTGTCCTCACAAGAGCATCTCGAACTCAGTTGTGAATTTCAAGATAGTTTTCTTCCTATTAGAGTTATGGTTGTCGTACTGTCTGTATTTACGTTCACCAGGCTGACTACTAACCCCATTGTTCCCTTGTTTTGATTATTCCTATTTATTTCTTATCTGTCCAGCCCTCTTCTTTCCGTTGCTAACCTTTTCAGTTTTGTTGTGTGTAGCCTAACTTTTAATGTGGGCAAATATTTACATGCTGCTAATGGCTTTTGTAGGAGAAATTCGTCTTACTATATCTCTATCTCAAAATTACCCTGAAGAGATAGCAACACTTGCACATTATGCTTCAGACTACCTTGCATCAAATTCAGACAAATCAACTGAACTAAAGAAGGGATCTTCTTTTCCAAATCTTCTGGTAGAATTACCCACATCAGTATCAGGGAGTGATGAAATAGAAATCACCAAGGAGGATAAATCAAATGGAGGTTCATCGTTTGTCAATCGACTGTATCAATTTTTTTCAGATAAACCAAAAGATGCAGAAGCTTCTGCTCCACCTCTCTCCAAGCATGACAGAGGTTTGGATATTCTCGAAGAAACACTGTCAACTAGCTCACAACTTCCTGATAAGCAGGATTGCGAAACTAGTGTAAATATGTCTTTTGATGAACTACTAAAAGCCTTTGAGACTCGGCATGAAGGGGACGAAATGCCTGAAAATTTGTCAGGTGGAGTTCTTCTTGATCAAGTGTATGCTGTAGCCCCCAGTGACTTGAATGCACTTCTTTTCTCACCAAGTTCAGACTTTTTGCAATCACTAGCTGAGATGCAAGGAACTACTGGTCTGGAAATTCAACAATGGAGACATGTAAATGATGGTGAGATCTTGAACAGGGTAGTAAGCTACACAAAAGCTCCCACTAAACTAGTTAAGGCTGTGAAAGCAACGGAGGACATGGCATATCTGAAGGCAGGTGGAGAGATGTATGCAGTTTTAGCAGATGTCTATACTCCAGAAGTTCCTTTTGGCAATACTTTTAGGGTAGAGGTTTTGACCTGTATAATGCTAGGGCCTGAACTACCAGATGACGAAAAATCTTCACGTCTTGTAGTCTCTTGGCGCTTAAATTTTGTCCAAAGTACCATGATGAAGAGCATGATTGAAAATGGGGCAAAACAAGGCTTGAAGGAGAACTACAATCAGTTCTCTGAGCTCCTGGCTCAAAATGTCAGGCCGGTTGATGCAAAAGATACAACAGCTAATAACGAAATCTTGTCTTCAGTGCAACCTGAGCAAGAATATGATTGGAAACTGGCATTTCGAATCTTTGGAAATTTTACTGTTGTATCCTCAATTTTTGCATTCATTTACGTTTTTGCACACATCATCCTTGCAAGTCCTTGTACAATTCAAGGTCTTGAGTTTTCTGGCCTGGACTTGCCAGATTCTGCTGGTGAAGTCGTAGTTTGTGGAGTTCTTGTTCTACAAGGACAGCGTGTCCTAAATATGATTGCACGGTTCATCCAGGCTAAGAGGCAGAGAGGTAGCACATCTCTCCTTTCTGTTGCTGCTGCTGTTGTTTTTCCTGGTGGGAATAGAAACTGTGTGCGTAACTCATGTGTTATTTATCAGAATCATTGTGAGCAATGAATTTTAGCATACAGATCCTACAGTACGTGGCACTCAACAGTCACAAGTTATCATGTAACTAGGCATCCATACAAATGCTTGTTTAGGCCTTTCCTGATAGGCAAAAGGGTTACTGTTACTTTTGCTTTTGTTCAACAAAACCTTCAGTTCCACTACAAAAAATTTCAGTTATTGTTCTGAACATATACTCTCATAATTTGCACATATTAACCAAACTTTGCTTACATGGTCTTTTGGAATGTATAGGAAGTGATCGTGGAGTCAAAGCACGAGGAGATGGCTGGTTGCTGACTGTTGCTCTGATCGATGGAACCAACTTAGCAGCGACCAAATCATCTTGTTACTCTGATCCATATGTTGTATTTACTTGCAATGGAAAGACAAAGACAAGTTCAATTAAGTTTCATACCCTGGAACCTCAGTGGAATGGTAAAACTGTAGTTTATTTTTTGCAAATATTCGCTAGCCATTTCACAGTTTGTTAGACATGCATCGTGAAGCCAGCTTCTCTGACCTATTTAGATTTTCCAGCATTTCACTTTAATTCACTAACTACATAACTTTAGAAATTCTAATAAACAAAATGTAACATTGGGCTCAATGGATCCCTTATTTATAATTTATTGCTAGGTAGAATTGCAATAGGCAAGTTTGTATTATAACCTTTTAAAAATTTACAGAAATTTTTGAATTTGATGCCATGGAAGATCCACCATCAGTGATGGAAATAAATGTGTATGATTTTGATGGACCCTTTGATGAAGTTACCTCCCTTGGTCATGCTGAAGTAAATTTCCTGAAATCCAATATATCCGAGCTTGCCGACAATTGGTTTCCTCTCAAGGGGAAGTTGGCTCAAGCATGTCAGTCAAAATTGCATTTGAGAATCTTCTTGAACAGTTCAAGGGGTACTGAAGTCATGAAGGATTACCTAGATAAAATGGAGAAGGAGGTTGGCAAAAAGGTGAGGACTTAATTCTCCTATTTATCAAGTGGGGCAAACGCCATCCTATCTTGACCGTATTCTGATGCAAAATTCATTGTGCAGATTGCTGTGAGGTCTCCTCACACAAACTCTGTGTTCCAGAAGATCTTTTCTTTGCCACCAGAAGAATTTCTTATCAATGATTTTACTTGTCATTTAAAGCGTAAAATGCTCACACAGGTATGTTATTTGTATATGCTTATTTGCTTATGATTTTCTGTATTGCTGTGGGCAAGCCTTCATTCAGTACCCTACGCTGACAAAGTGGGTTCAGTGTCCTCAAATTAAACAATCAGCTATAGGTGCAACTGTTATTCCGGAATATGCAAATCTATATGTGGTAGTCACACTTTTCACCCACCATTCAATCTGGCATAGTACAAAGAATGCATTCAAAATTATTCAATTTATGCACCCTGTTTAAACAATACAGTTAACTTATTCATTTGCCTTACTTGTTCCAATTATTCTGATCTGTGACCACCAAAAGGCACCAGAGCTGTTAACCAGACTTTGAGATGATGACCAGTGTCGTACTTCACATGACCATGTTACTGACTTCACAGAAGAGCTAGACTTGAACGTTTTGTGATGCAACCGTGCTTGAGAGCTTAGACCTATGTCTGTGTTGCAGGGCCGTTTATTTTTATCTCCAAGAATTATTGGGTTCTACACGAATCTTTTTGGTCACAAAACAAAATTCTTTTTTCTTTGGGAAGATATTGAAGAGGTCCAAGTGGCCACTGCAACCCTGTCTTCAATGGGAAGCCCATCTCTGCTGATTATTCTTCGTAAGGGCAGGGGAATGGATGCAAGGCATGGATCAAAACAATTGGACAATGAAGGGAGACTCAAGTTTCATTTCCAATCTTTTGTGTCATTCAATGTGGCACATAAGTAAGTCTATTTTCTTGGATGATAAATATGAACTCATCTTGTCATATGTGGCTGGTCATCTGTTTTTCGAAATTGCCAATTGCATGCTTTGCAGAACAATAATGGCACTCTGGAAGGCGAGGTCCTTGACTCCTGAACAGAAAGTTCAGCTGGTAGAAGAGGAATCAGAAACGAAAGACCTCCAAAATGAGGAAAGTGGATCTTTCTTAGGGATAGAGGATGCGAAAATGTCAGAAGTATTTTCATCCACAAAAACTTTTGATGTAAGATTCCTTATTCCATCCTGACAATGATGTGCAATCCACTATGTGCTGCAGAAAAACTGAAAGATTTACAACTTTACATTGCGACCAACTTCTATGTTTCATTAGGTATCAACACTCATGGACATATTCGAGGGTGGTCCTTTGGAGCGACGAGTGATGGAGAAAGTTGGCTGTATGGACTACTCTATTACAGCATGGGAACCGGTCAGGGCCGATGTTTACCAAAGGCAAGTTCATTACAGGTTTGACAGGAAATTGGCACGACATGGGGGGAAAGTAATGAGCACACAACAGAAGTCCCAGTTCCCTGATAAGAATGGATGGCTTGTCGAAGAAGTGATGACACTTGAAGGTATCCCAGTTGGTGAATATTTCAGTGTAAGAAACAATTTCCTGTCATATATTATTTCTTTATTATATTCATTTTAATCTTAGTTGTATATTTGAATTATGCGTGATATTATATTGCATATTTATCTTGTATAATTCTGACCTGCTTACATTGTTTTCTTAGTCACATCGCCCTGTTTTGATGGTTGTCACCTTTATAGTCAAAACAGTTCACTATTTATATTATTTTCATTTCTTTCTACGCATTTTTTCATTTTGGTTGTTAATTAGAAGTTTTCACTGTTAGACAGAAACCCCAGTACCACATATATAGCTAGTGCAGTGGATATTGGCCATTTGTTCCTTCTCGATTGCTTTGTTTGTGGTTTACTGTGACTATGATAAACAGGGTCATCCCAAATTCTGGAAAATCTCTTGCATTGTCAGTGCAAAATACACAAAAGCATCACGTTATTTACATGCATATGCACTACACCAAAACAGGAAAAAAATCATTTTCATATTTAGTTAACTAGTTTTATTCTAGGCAATGATCGTATTTTTTTTTCACCATTTTGTCACAGCTGAAGATGTTATATTTTCTGACCTTGGCCTAATTTTGATGCCCTCATTCTTATCTTTTTTACAGCTCCATATTCGATATCAATTGGAGAAGATTGCTTCCAAGCAGAATACATGCACTGTCCAAGTATCTATTGGCATAGCATGGTTAAAGAGCTGCAAGAATCGAAAGAAGATCACGCAGGAGGTAGCATCCAATGCATCTTCTCGCCTCAAGAAGATATTCAGTCAACTCGAGAAGGAATGCATACCAGATAAGTAGGAACCCATTTTTTTCACATCCTACTTTTTGCTGTTGCACATAAGGATCACCGGAAAACATCTTCTGGTGATATTTTGGTTTTGACAACACCTTGCTCCTCATGCTGAGCAAGGATCGGTACATAGCGAGGAAGGTTCCACACAGGGCAGATTGTATCATGCCCTCTGGAAGGGCCCCAGTGCAAGACTCAGATTCGAGAACTAATAGCAAAGCCAGGAATGTGGTTTAGTTAATCATGAATACACGAATGCTCACATACTATTCTGACTTAAACGAAAGAGGAGGGTTTGGGATCTTTCCTACAGTCTCAAGTTAGAAGAAGCACTTGTCAGTGCCCCTGGAGTTGTCACTCCCTAGAAGTAAATCACCATTCTTTTCTATACTCGTACTCTTGCAAAAGTCACATCTTCTGTTGTTACGAGCAAAAAGGAAATGAAAGAAACACCAGAACTACTGTTTCTTCAGTTGCATACTAGTTTTCTAAAGCGAAAGAGTTCTGGGTAATTGATTTCATGGTTAAGCGCAGTCTCGTACACCATTGGTGTCGTTACATGGGTTGATCTATTCAATGTAACTTTTGTTCTTTTCGTTGATAAAATGTATTTTTTGTTCTTGCTGTGTTTCGAACGTAAAAGACGTGAGGTTGACACGGGTGGCCCAAATCCAGTACCTTCCTTTTGAGACTAATCCAATTTCCTACTAGTATATGGATCATGCATGTATGTTTCCTGGAGACTTTCTCATCAATGGTCTCAATCTCTCAAGAAGCACAAACTCACGCCCAATATGAGTTGAACTTCTGCCCTCCTGTGTAACAAGAAGGCAAGAAGCACCACTTGGCCATGCTTGCTCGGTAAGATAATGTGTGAAGCCAGTCTTCATTCCATCGTAATATTTTCAATTAATGTTGCCTAAAACAGCATTACCCTGCTTGAATGGAATTTTTCAAATGGCTCTTGGGAGCTTGTTATGTTTGCTGGGACAAATTTTAGGGCATAGCATTCACAAGTGACAGCTTTTATAGCGTATCACCACTCACCCCTAGAAATAAATTTGCTAACTTCTGATATTAACATTGGAAGGTTGCTTTCTTCAGGTTTACATGTGAGAGCTAGGAATACATATGAGACTCCGCTGCCACCTGTTCCTGTAATTTCTAATTTCATATTTCTTATTACCCTTTCCATCTCCTATAACATGTGCTTACTTGCCTAATTTAGAATTCTGGGCCACACAATTTTGTTGACCGTATGATTTATATCTATCTAGACGGCAGGAAGGGAGATTTTCCTAGAAATCCTAACCCTTGACTCTAAACCCTAGGGATATACTGCCTCCTCGTTCCCATTTCATAGATCTGTCATCTCTTCTTGTTTCGCCTATGAAACCCCTTGTCTTCCCGTGTGCTCTCCATTCCTCCGCTTCCCCTCCTGAAGAAACTAGGGCTACAGCCAACCAAGAGGTTACTTGTTGTGATCCACATAATTAGCCCAGGGTAACAACAGTAACATCACTATTACTCCGAGGTAATTACACGAATCTCAGCATATTAACTAATCAAAACATCGAGCGCACCCGATGTTTTATTAGTTAATACAAGTCCGGTACATTAATTATACATAAGATCCAAGTACAAAAATATAATACATAATTACTACTTACCCAAAAGCTGACAAAAAGCTAGTGCAGAGTCTATCCAACAACCTAACCATCCTGGTAGCCCACATCCTAGTCGTTCTGATCAATCCATTGCCACGCAGGCTACAAGTCCAATACATCAATCCATCGCCATGCAGGCTATAAGTCCAGTACATTAATTATACATAGGATCCAAGTACAAAACTATAATACATAATTACTAATTACCTAAAAGCCGATAAAAAGCTAGTGTAGAGTCTATGCAACAACCTAACCATCCTGGTAGCCCACATCCTAGTCGTTCTGATCTTGCAGTTGCCCCTCACCCCATGCCTCGTAGGCGAGTCTATTGAGATCCATGTCCCACCCAGACGCTTGACCACCGAGCAATTCTCTAGGCAAAGGGAGAGTTAAGCAAGAGTAAGTACAAAAGTACTCAGTAAACATTAATAAAAAAATGCATCATATGAGTTTTCTCCAAAACAATCTTAGGAATCCTTCCTCAAATCATCTTTCAGAAAATAGGGTTTTATTATGAAAATCTGCATTTCCAATTTTTAATTATCAAACCTGCTACTCACACTCCTCATATATACAATACCAATTGTACCCCGACTTCAATGCACATCGACGGTACTCCTAATTCTAACTGTACCCCGACTTCAATGCACATCGGTGGTACTCCTAATACCAACTATACCCTGACTTCAAAGCACATCGGCGGCACTCCTAATTCTAACTGTACCCGGACTTCAATGTACCAACTGTACCCTTAATCCTAACTATACCCCGACTTCAATGCACATCGGCGACACTCCTAATTCTAACTATACCCCGACTTCAACGCACATCGGCGGCACTCCTAATACCAACTGTACCCCGATTTCAATGCACATCGGTGGCACTCCTAATAGCAATTGTACCCCAACTTCAATGCACATCGGCGGCACTCCTAATACCAGCTGTACCCTGACTTCAGTGCACATCGGCGGCACCCTTAATCTTATCTGTACCCCGACTTCATTGCACATCGATGGTACTCCCTATATATACCTATATGTATACATCACCTTTTCATCATCAATTCAAATTTCCAACCACATCTGATTTAGGGTTTTCTTCAAAAGAATTATTCTAATTAGTCGATGATAACACATATAACCAAATACATTTGATTAGAAATTATATGATCACGGAAACTTGCCTGAATTAAAGTGAAAATAGGCGTCCTCACATGGGTTCTAAAAGTGACCTCCTGTCGAATTTAATTTAATTCCTGAAATTACAAAGATGTCATATTTTAAGGGCTAATAGATTTTTACATATTTTACAGTGTCCAACCCTTTCTTGACTTGATTTAAATTAATATATGTATATTGTGTGCTTCCATTTTTTGGCCATTTTAATTTAATGTATTTTAACTGGGCGTATTTTTAGTTTGGTAAGATTTGACTTATCATAATTTTAACTGGTGCATTTTAACTTGGGACATTTTAGCTTGCTGCATTTTTAATTGGCGTATTTTGATCTGTGTTGCTCATTATAATTTTGGGTCATGATTTCCTTCCAATAAAAGTATTATTTTCTTATTTTTAATCATCATGGAGGTTGTCAGTTGTATATGTTTCTTTACTTAATTATTCACTAGCATTTTTCCTCTTTTTATATTTTCAAATTTTACTGTGAATTCCTATAGGTGTTGTTGCGGTTTATTATATTTATCATTATATATATTTTATTTTTTTCTCTTCTTTTCTTATTTTTTTCTTTTTCTTTCTTCTCTTTTTTTCCTTCCTTTCTCTTTTTCTCTTTTCCTTTCTCCTTCCCTTTTCATTTCTTTTTCCCTATCTCGAGCCAACCTTATCCTTCTTCCTCCCCTACCCTCACACTCTCTCTCGGTTCCTGGCCATGACGTCAGTTGGCTCCTGCCACTGGCTGCCCAATCCCTGCTGCCTTCGGCCACTGTCGGCCCCTGGTCGCCACAGGCTTCATCTCCTTGTGCGGCCCCGTGACCTGCCTCGCCCGTGCCTTGAGCCGCCTCGCCTGCCCCTTGGGTCACCCTCTCCACTCGACTGGCCCACACCGGCCCTCTCCTCTTCTCGGCACCACCCCGCGTCGATCTCCCCCGTCGATGCCCCCACTCGGCCTCCCTTGAGCTACCTCCCGCTCGCCTTCGTCGACCTAGTGTCGCCCTGAGCCGGGCCTTACCGCCACCTGGTTTAGCCTCCTCCTCATCGCCTGGCGCCGCCCTGGGTCGCCTCCTCCGTCACCCCAGGTCTCATTCCCTCCGGTCGCCGCCATCGGCTCGGCCATCCTTGCTCTTGGCCCCAGGTTGCCCCTCTACCCGGGCCGATGCCTTTGCCCTAGGGCTGTCGCCCCTACCACCCAATGCATCTCCTCCATAGAAGGTTACTCGACTTCTTCTCGTAGCTATAGGGTCTGGAGTTGAGGGGAGTAAGATTATGGAGATCTATGAGGTGATCTTTGATGAGGCTAGTCCAAGAACTAAACCAGATATATTAGATTCTTCTTCTCTCTTCGAGACCATCTTTGTAGAGGATGAGGATGATGGAGATGACGGTACTCTACATGATCTAGTCCCCTCTACACCTGAGGTGTCTCCTACTTCTATCTCTGCATCTCTAGGTGATCAGTCCTTACCTTCAGACTCTTCTGCAGCTAGTGGCTCTGCTCCTGCCTCTTATGTTCATGAGGTAGATGCCACTTCTACTTCTGGACCTCCACGCATATTCAGCAGCAACATCCACTTGATCACATGAAAGGTGATTTGTTTGAGCATGTCACTATCTCAAAGTCAGGCTTATCTCTCTTTTGTCTTCACTTTGCTTTTGTTGCCTTCTTTGAGCCAAAGGATATTTCTTGTGTATAACAGATGAGTTTTGGATCAATGCCATACATGAGAAACTTGAGAACTTTGAGAGGAACAAGGTCTAGCAGCTTGTTGAGCCCCCTTCTGGTCATAAGGTCATTGGGACCAAGTGGGTGTTCAAGAATATGCAAAGTGCGAATGAGTGGTCATTAGGAACAAGGCAAGGCTAGTTGCTCAGGGATTAACTCATGTTGAGGATCTTGATTTTGAGGAGACCTTTGCCCATGTAGCTAAACTAGAGGCCATTAGGATCATGCTTGCATTTGTAGCATCCAAGGGCTTCAAGCTATATCAGATGGATGTCAAGAGTGCATTCCTCAATGGGTATGTTGAGGAAGAGATTTATGTGAGGCAGCCTCCAGAATTCGAGAACCCCAAGTACCCAAACCATGTCTATAAGCTTTTCAAAGCTCTATATGAACTTGAGCATGCCCTTAGAGCTTGGTATGACAGGCTTAAATCTTATATTCTAAGTTATGGTATTGAGATAGGTAAAGTAGAAAAGACTCTGTTCATCAGACATCAAGATTCTGACTTTCTACTTGTCCAGAGTTATGTAGACGATATTATCTTTGGTGGTTCTTCGCACTCTCTTGTGTCTCAGTTTTTAGATGTGATGTGCACAGAGTTCGAGATAAGTATGATGGGCGAATTGAGCTACTTCCTCAACTTCTAGATCAACCAGACTCATGAAGGTATTTACTTGCATCAAGGCAAGTACACTAAATACCTCCTGAGACACTGACATGTCTGATGAGAAGTCAGAGATGACACATATGCCCATTGTCGGGACCCAAATATGCAAATATGGACCCTCTATGTATACTACACTAGTCCATGATCACACTAGTGCACACATGCTTAACATAGATAAATATCACAATCATACACAGCGGAAATATAATGAAAGACTTCATATAATAAATAATACTTGTTGAATGACCTTATAGTCGACTTAAATGACTATGTCTCGCAAGGCTAAACTATGAATAACAAATTAAACTGCAGCGGAATGAAAACATAGATAAACCCCTCAGTATACCATAGGCAATCGACAAGGCTCACACCCTAGACATTCACCTCCTCATGGTACTCTTCTTCAAGAGCTAGTGTAGACTCCTCCTCAACTAGTAATGTTGTTGTTGGTATGAGTGAGTACTTCAAGCACTCAACAAGTTGTGCACATAATGCAATTGTAACATAACTATATGCAAGGCTTATTCCAATGGAATGGCTGATATGGCTATTTTGCAAAAAAATAACATTTACAAAGGAACACAATAAATAGATTGAAATGACTGTAAACAAATAATAGTAATAAGTAACTTTCAGATATTTATCCAAGAAAAAACTGGCTCACGGCCCTAAATCATATTCCAAACCTTCCATGGCATCCAGCCTCCCTTTCAAAAAAATTATTTTACAAAATCTAACCCTTGATTGTAATTCTCAAGCATTGCTCAATACCACGAGCATGGATATTCGAATAGATTTTACACTCTATAGAGGTTATGCACTTTACCCACACGACAAGATCGCCTCTTTGTGCAATCGTTATTATCACACTTCCTTCAGTGTGCCGCAGGGAGATCATGACAAAGCCTTTACAAAGCTCTAGTTTAACCCAGTACTACTCGATAAGGTTTCAACACTGAAGGGTTACACCACCACAATAGGGCCCCTCTCTTGCACCATGTGAGTTGATCCGTATACTCGGGACTCACACCACCACTAGTAGTACCAAAGCTAAGACATTGCAAATTAATCAGCTAGGTTCATCCCATTCCAGACACGTGATTGCATGATTGACTCAGTTCAAATGCTTGAAAGGTTAAGTTCTTTGGATGACCGAGGCAAGACTTCCACAGACCCTCTGCTGTTCTGGCCCACCTTGGCACACTACCCCTTGCTACTTACCCCAATCTAAATGATTACCACTCAAATTGATTACCATGCACCACATGCCATCAACAAGTCAACATCGTTGTGTGACAACCCCGTCACTATAACTCAACATCATTGTGTGACAACACCTGACGCACCAATTCTGTAAACATGTTCTATATTCCATTAGTCAAGATTAAGTTGATATTCCAAAGTCATGAGTTGTACGTGGCTTGGCTAAGCATACTACACATGGTCTACCAATCCACGTTGCTATCTAATAGCAACCAACTAGTAATGAACCATCCTAGGGTGACAAATAATCATGGCATATAAATGACAAGATAGGTATATTCCAATTGGGTAGATTAACTAGATCCCAAACTATTTTGAAAACAATTCTACACATAAAATATCATGCATACTTCAAATCAACATAGCAATTTTCGTAAAACTAGGTTCAACATGATCAAAGCACAACTTGCCTTGGAAAAACTCATATTCCAACTCTGGACCTTGGTCTTGGTTCGACAATTCCTCCTCGTACACTCCGAGCACTTCAATGTCTACGCGTATCAAGAGAAAATACAAAATAAATACCAAAATAGATAGCAAAAAAACTCTAAAAATCAAATAAAATTTACCATTAAATATATCTCAATTTTACAAAATTTTAGAAATTTGAATTGCCTCAATCAGAGATCGTATGAGTGAGAACGGGCTCTCGAAAGATTAAAAAAAATCAGAAAATTGGAAAAAAAGTATTTTCCCGAATTATTTTTGTACTGAAAATTTGATTAATGACGCAATATGACGTCAGCACCGAACCAGGCCAATATCTGGCTGACACGTGTCCCGATCTATAGACTCAGTCCACAACGAACTCTGGTACGTGGTGGACTCGATCCATAACTTAACCCGACGCTGACATGTGGGACCTGACATACGCTGACGTGGTGACACCAACGCAGACGACACGTAGATCCCAACTGAGTGGCCACATCAGATGCGAAGATGAGATGGCGCCTACGTAGCATCCGACGTGGCACACATGTCAAGCACCGAGACTTGCCACATAGATCGGTGGTGCACGGGGACCTAGGGTCACCGTCGGTGGCCAGAAAGGACATCATCAGCTAGCTCTTGACTTCGCCTACCTGATGACAAGGTTAGCCGCTTGATTGACGCACTGAGTCGGCAAAGATGAAGACTTGAATGTCGGTGATTCGGGCTCTCCGACGATGGCTAATCCCAGTGACTCTCTAGCGAGGACGACATGCGCACCAGCAACGCCATGACGATACAATCACGACAGCACCAAACTTCGACCCTGAGGATGACCGAGTAAGACGAACCAAGCGATTGAGTGCTTCGATGGTGAAAGGCAAAATCGGTGAAATCTAACAAATCTGCAGTGCAAACTACCAGCTCGATTTAGGGTTTGGGTTTAGGTTGATGCAACGATGCTGATGCCCACCTTTTAAAGTAGCGGAAGTCCAATCTCTACTCGAGAGACCTTAGAGTCCATGGCGATGATGGAGCTGAGTCCTGAGAAGACATGCGAGAACGACGATGTACCGCTGTACACGTGTCACGATGGTCAGACCGGATGCACAAGGCGTGGATGAATCCGAACTGCTCACAGAGATCTAACGGTAGAGTATCACTAGAGTTCTGATACGGATCCCAATCAATTTCAGCCGTACGATCCTGCTAGATCTGACGATCCACAGCCACACTAGGGTTTCACCGATCTCAACCGCCCAATTTGAATCCAACGGTAAAGATACAAGGGCTTCATAGTGGGTTGGACCACAGCAGATTGGACTGGGCTGGCCTGGATAGGGTTTCGGCCCATCATTGTTTAATTGGATTTTCCAGGGTTTTCCTTTTAAAAAATATTTCCTGAAAATAGTTTAAGCCAAATAAAATAGCAAACACACCAGAAAAATTTCTAAAAAATACTTTGAGATATTTGGAACTCAAATAAAATATTTTTGAAAAAAAGTCTATTTAAACTTTCCAAACTTTTAAATACTTTTCGTATTGAATATAATTGAAAAATAATAAACAAATCCAAATAAATTCTAGGAAATTCCAAAAAATCAGAAAATCCACAAAAACCATATTAAATCCAAATGAGCCAAAAATTGGGATGTTATAGCCATCACGACTATTCTTGAAGCTGATGAGGATGGTGAGCCAGTTGATCAAAAGGAGTTCAGAAGCATGATCGGCTCTTCTTGTACCTGACGAATACTTATAAAAGGGGTACCCCAACGGCCCAAGGTGACCAATACGTGGCCTCCTCAAGCACTCAAGCCCAACAGCCGCTTCCGACCACTCACCGACCGAAGCACCTGCAAGGCCACACGGGACTTCCCTTCCCGACCGACCGAGGGGAATGTCTCCGACCAAGCGGGGCTCCCGACCCCCGCCACGAGACATCCCTTCCCGACTCCGACCAAGCAGGGCTCCCGACCCTCGCAGCAGGTCGGGATCCCCTGACTCCGATCGTGCCAAGACAACCCCTGCCAAGGGCCGCATGTCGAAGCCTCTACCAGACAACCGCCACGTACCCCACGAACGGGGTCAATCAAAGTGACTATACAAGGGCAAGTGGCTCCTTCCCCAGAGGGTTTAATGACTGACCGAAGTCATGCTCCCAGTCCCATCAGCCGGTCGCATCTGATGCGAAGACACGCCTCTCCGAGGCAACACCCACATCAGCGCACAACGCCAACACCGTAAGGTTCGCGGAGGCGTGTGCGCCGTTTCGGGGAAATACCTAACCGCCCTGACCGACTAAGCTACCGACCCAGCATGGGCAAGACGGCGATGATCAGTCAGCAGAACGAAGGACCGAAGCTCCTAGTGTAGGTCGTCTCGTCCTCTCCCAATTCTCGATGTAACCCGCCTTCCTTTCAGATAAAAGGAGGCATGAACTCCGTAGAGCGCGCAGGCGAGAGCGCCATCAAACCCATCTCGCTAAGTCATTGGCACTCGCTTGTAAACCTTGTGCGATCATCATCTTGAAGAGAATACAACGCCACCACACGAATCGAGTAGGGATCTTCGCCCAACCAAGATACATCTTGGACTTCGAGTCTAACCATTCAGTGAGGGCACGCGCGACCTTTAGACTTACAAATTTACTTGCGGTGCTCGAACGCCGGCGGTTGGCGCGCCGGTAGGGGCCTTCGTGCGTCTTCATCACCATCTCCGGATTCCGCTTGCCTCCTCGATGGCATCTTCCACTGCGGCGGCATGGTCGCGGCTGGAAGCGAGATCCGCTTCGGCTCCCTCAACTTTGCCGTCACCTCGGCGGGAGGGCTTACGCTCATCCCGTCGCCACCGGAGTTCCGGCGCCCATCGAAGCAGGTGCCATCTCCGACGACTTCGCCAAGCTCCGACAGGCGCCCTGCGAGTCCTGGCCGGAGTTCGAGGCGCCCGCCACGTCTGGCGAAGCTCCGCGGGCTCGGGCGGTGACCGTGTCACCGCAGCTCGCGACTTGTGGCTATGGCGGCTACACGGCCTCTATCCTGAGCTATTGGAAGACTCTTCCGACCACGACTCCGGCTCCGATCACGGAGTACCGCCGCGGACGGCACTCTCGCGAGTGCAACATGGCGAACACGGTCGATTAATCATAACCCCGCGATTACGGGGCCCCATCCGGCCGCCCGAGGCGCAGGAGGGGAACACCCGCGATCGTCTTGAGCGCGCTCAAGCCCGCCACAATAACTCCAGCGACAACGCCAAGAGTCGGATAGGCAAAGGGTCGAGCTCGACCAACTCGAGCCAACTCGGGCGGGATGAGCCCGCGACTCAATAGGTGCCCGGCGACGTGCGCGTCAGGCACACCACAAGCTGGCGGAAGAATCCGACGGCCCTCAGTTCTTCCCCCATGCAAGCGAGCGTGGCGCGGCTGCGATCTTGCCGAGGCCTTCCGGAGCCGGCCGACCCGGAGGCCAAGGCCACGCACTGAACCTCCGGGGGCTGGTAGAGCGCGCGGCCGTGCAACACATGCAGGCCTCCGGCTCCTATCGCTCCGGCGCCATCTCTGGCCACCGGGCCCGCACCGCCGCTCGAAGCCGGTTGGGTCCGACGAAGGCGGCGCCACACCACGAGCTACCCCAGGCCTCGCGCACCCCGGTGCGCCAGCGCCTCGAGGACACCTACGATGTTCGCGCCACCCGAGGCGCGAAGAAAGCGGCGAGGAGGCCGTCCACTCACGTATAGTGGGCGGCGGGCGCCACCGCCGCGCCTAAGCCCCGATGGTCGGACCACGGGCTTTACGCCAGGATCCGACAGCGAATTTCGCCAGTTCCGGCGCCCACTAACATCGCCAAGTACATCGGGGCCACGAACCTGTGTGTCGGCTTGAAGACTACTCGCTCACATGCGGGCGGGGCGACGGATGATCTCTTCATCATCCAAGACCTCCCCATCTACCTTGCGGACTCGGCCGAGCTTGGCTCGAGTACTTGCCCGCCAAAACCATCAGAATCGGGCGACTTGAAGACCCTCTTCGTCGGCAACTTCGAGGCACTTACAAGCGCCACAGCAACTCCTGGGACTGAAGGGCTGCAAGCGCAGCCAGTGAAACCCTCGGGATTATATCCGCGGTTTTCCCGCCACGGTAACGAAGCTCCCGACATCTCCGACGCCGATGTCGTGGGAGCATTCATCTGACTACCTCGCAAGGCCACGGTGCACAAGCCGGCCGCTCAAGCCCAGACCACCAAGGAACTCCTCGACATCGCCACCAACCACGCCTCGGCGAGGAGGCAGTAGGGCTATCTTGAAGGAGAAAGGCCCAAGAAGAGCCCGCGTCCGAATCGGATCCCCTTTCGACCGCTCCGGCAAGCGGGCGTCATGGAAAACAGTCCGCGAGCGGTGGTCGCCAGCGCCGATCGCCTCGCCAGCGGCGGCGCGACCGACCGTCGCGCTAACCACTTCGAGAATTGATAGACGGCCGTGTCCAACCACGGGTTCCCGTCAAACATAAGTACAGGATCGCGAAGTCTCGAGGCACTTCCTTTCCGTGCTCCCACGACGCCACGGACAAAGGAAAGAAGCGACCACGCCCCACTCGCCGTGGAGAAGAAGCGGACGACGAGTTCCCGAACCCGGCAATTGCCTCATGATCTTTAGGCGGACGGGCGTGCTACGCCGACAAGCGTCGGCTCAAACTTCGCCTACCGTGAGGTCCACATCGCTTCACTAGCTGTCCCTCAATACCTCCGGTGGTCAGAATTCCCGGTCACCTTTGATCGGGCTGATCACCCGACCACGCCCCGGTAGGAAGATACCGGCTGGTGGTCGACCCCATCGTGGGGAAGAAGCGCCTCACCAAGGCGCTCATGGATGGCGGCAGCGGCCTCAACATCCTCTACGTGGAGACGCTCGACGCCATGGGGATTCCTCGTTCGAGTCTCCGACCGAGCAAGGCTCCTTTCCACGGTCATCCCTGGCCAACAGGCCCATCCGCTCAGGCAGATCGACCTGCCCGTCACCTTTGGGGAACCAGGGAATTTCCGCATCGAGACCCTCACTTTCGAGGTTGTGGATTTCTCCGCTCCTATCACGCCATCTTGGGCGGCCATGCTACGCCAAGTTCATGGCGGTCCCGGCACGCCTACCTCAAATCGAAGATGCCCGCCACGAGGAGTCATCAGTGGCATCATCTTTCGGCTTGCCTACAATCGCGAAGCTTGTGCAGCCAGAGCTCGCTTCGGCGATCATCGCGTCTGCCGAGCTCGACAACCTCAAGAGGAAGCCTCCAGTCCGCCCCTGAGTCCAGCAAGTCGGGGGCGGGATCCTTCAAGTCCGCCGAGGACACGAAGAAGGTCGCGATCGATCCCTGCTATCCGACCAAGACCGTCCGGGTCGGAGCCACGCTCCCCGCCAAATAGGAAAGCGCGCTCGTCGGCTTCCTCCGCGCCAACAATGACGTCTTCGCATGGAGGTCCTCCGACATGCCGGAATCCCAAGGAAGTCGCCGAGCACTCCTTGAGCATCCGACCGGGCTCAAAGCCGGTCGCCCAACGCTGCGTCGCCGGACGAGGAGAGGCGCAGGATCATAGGGAGGAGATCGCCAAGCTTTTGGTGCGGGGTTTATAAAGAGGTCCGCCACCCCGAGTGGTGGCCAACCTCATGCTTGTAAAAAGAAAATGGGCAATGGAGAATGTGTGTTGACTACACAAGTCTCAACAAAGCATGTCCCAAGGACCGTTCCTTGCCCGCGCATCGACCAAGTCGTCGACTCCACCGCTGGTGCGAGTCTCTTTCCTTTTGATGCCTACTCGGGCTACCACCAGATAGCACCAAGGAGTCCGACCACCTCGCGACTTCCTTCATCACGCCGTTCGGCTCGTTCTGCTACGTTACAATGCCGTTCGGCCTAAAGAACGCGGGCGCTACGTACCAGCGATGTATGCAAACGTTCTTCAACAACCAGATCGGCCGCAATGTTGAGGCCTATGTTGACGACATCGTCGTGAAGACTAGGAATGCGCACGACCTTATTGCCGACCTGGAAGAAACTTTTGCGAATTTCCGATGGTTCCGTATAAAGCTCAACCCTGAGAAATGCGTCTTCGGGGTCCCCAAGGGGAAGCTGCTCGGCTTCATCGTCTCTGAGCGAGGAATCGAGGCCAATCAGGAGAAGATCTCGGCGATCGCAAGAATGGGCCCGATTCCTAATCTCAAAGGGGTCCAGAGGCTAGTAGGGTGCCTTGCCGCCTTGAGCCGTTTCGTGTCTCTCCTCGGCGAGCGCGGAATGCCGCTCTACAGGCTGCTCAAGAAATCCGACCGCTTCAGCTGGACCCAGGAGGCTCAGGAAGCCCTCACCCGCCTGAAGGCCTTCCTATCCTCACCTCCAATCTCGTCGCCTCGCACCAGCGAACGTGCTCCTCTACATCGCCGCCCTTTGCTCAAGTCGTCGGTCGGCCCTTGTGGTGGAACGAGAGGAGGAAGGCCGTGAACTCAAGGTACAACGGCCAATCTACTTCATCGTGAGGTTCTTTCCGAGTCAAGGCTCGGTACCCATAGGTGCGAAGCGCTCTGGCGGTGCTCACCGCCAAGAGAAAGCTTCGTCCATTACCCGACCAAGACGCCATCACCGTGGTGACCGCATCCCGCTTCGGCGAGATCGTCTCGCAACGCGGCGACGCCGGGAGGATAGCCAAGTGGGCGCTCGAGCTCGTGATTCTGCAGATAACGTCGTCCCTCGGACGGCGATCAAGTCGCGAGCCCTTGCGGACTTCATCGTCGAGTGGACCCGAAGCCAGCGCCACCGTGTCGAGGACCCCGTGCTTGGACAATGTACTTTGATGGATCCTACACCAAGAACGGCGCGCGCGAGAGTAAATCATCATTTCCCGCTCGGGAACAAACTGTCGCCATCGAGTTGCTCTTCGACGCGACCAACAACATCGCCAAATCGAGGCTCGTCAGCGGTCTCGGATCGGCCGTCGACCTCGGCGCTCGCCGACTCTCGTCGCGGGGACTCCAAGCTTGTCATCGACGGTCATGAAGGCTTGAGCCGCGAGACGCCTGTATGGCGCATCTTGTCGGAAGTCGCAAGCTTGAGGAGCGTTCAAGGGTTTGAGCTCCACCACGCCTGAGACGCCACAGCAGTGAGGCCGATTGCCTAGCCAATCTTGCCTCCGGCAAAGGGTCGATCCTACCGGGATCTTCGTCATGCGACCTCCGCAACCTTCCATCGGTTGGACTCGGTGGCGGCGGTCTCCGATTCACCTAGCACGGTCACCCGACCGCCGCATGCGGTCGGCGCAGATTTGGTCGGATCAAACCGCGCGCGGTCTTGGTGGTGAATCCGATGGAGGAAGCTCTTCATCAATCGTTTGACGGATGGGTCGCTCCCCGACCGACCGAGGCGGCGCCTCGCTTCGGCGGGCAAAATCTTTCGTCTGATCGCCCTGACCTTTACAAAGGAGTCCTCGGGTCCTCCAGAGGTGCGTTACGGCCGACCAAGGGAAGCATTTCTTTGCTCGATATCCATGGTGGGTCTGCGGCCACCATGCGCACCCGATCCCTCGTTGGAAAGGCCTTTCGACAAGGTTTTATTGGCCGACCGCCGTGTCGACGCCGAAGCGGTCGTGCGCGACTGCGAAGGTGCCAATTCTTTGCCCGCGAACACATCCGCGGCTCAAGCCTGCGACGATCCCCATCACTTGGCGTTTGCGGTTTGGGGACTTGATCTGGTCGGGCCCTTCAAGAAAGCGCCGGGGCTTTACTCATCTCCTAGTCGCGGTGGATAAATTCACCAAGTGGATAGAGGCCAAGCCGGTCGTGAGCGTCCGCGTCGGTACAAGCGACCATCTTCTTCCGCGACATCATTTTTACGTTGAGTCCCCAACTCTATCATCACCGACAACGCGGCGCGGTTCACGGGAAAGGAGTTCCTCGAGTTCTGCGACGACTTCAACATCCGTGTCGATTGGGCGGCCGTGGCCCATCCGCGGACTAACGCCGGTCGAGCGTGCAAGCGGCATGATCCTTCAGGACTCAAGCCACGGATCTTGATCGGCTCAAGCACCGGCGGGCGGTGGGTGGCCGAGCGCCTCCGTCCTCTGGAGCTGCGAGCACGCCCACCCTAGCGGCGGGTTTACACCGTTCTTCATGGTGTTCGGCGTGAAGCCGTCTTGCCAGCAGACACTGGAGTATGGCGCCCAAGACTACAAGCCTTCGATGAGGCTCGGGGCTCGCCGCAACAAGACGCCATCGACCAGCTCGGCGAGGCACATGGCGTGGCCATCTGCGATCGGCCAAATATCAACAAGCTCGCGGCGCTACCACGGCCGCCGAGTTCGAGGCGATCCTTTACTGCCTGGCGACCTCGTCTGCGTCGGATCCAAACCAAAAGACAAGCACAAGCTATCGCATACGCTCGAAGGCCCCTTCACCGTCGTGAGAGGTTCTCCGACTGCACCTTCGACTCAAGGGCGCCGACGGTCGCATCCTTCCGAACGCTTGGAACATAGAAAAGTTAAGGCGATTCTATCCCTAAACTCTTTTCTTTTTCCCTGGCGTAGTCTTTACCTTTATCTTTTCGAGCACCTGGTCGCCCTGCGACACTCGGGGGCTGCCCCTTGGCGCCCCCGTTCAGGCCGCCTCTAGTCGACGTTTATGCGGGTCGGTGACGACTAACCATAAGGTCAATCGGCGGTAACCCTCTCGACCCAAGCGTTACGGCCTCGCCCGGCTATGGTTGCTAAGTAGCGCTTCGCGGAAGAAGGAAGTGCCCGAGTGGAGTGACCTTTTAGTCAGTCGGGAACACTCCTCCCCCGCGCAAACTCGGCTAGCTCGCGCGCTCATGCGGGTCTGTGACCTGACTAACCATAAGGTCAATCCCGAGCGGTAACCCTCTCGACCCAAGCGTTACGGCCTACGCCCCAGCGGCTATGGTTGCTAAGTAGCGCTTCGCGGAAGAAGGAAGTGCCCGAGTGGAGTGACCTTTTAGTCAGTCGGGAACACTCCTCCCCCGCGCAAACTCGGCTAGCTCACGCGCTTGTGCGGGTCGGTGACCCGACTGGTCACGAGGTCCTCCCCAAGCGGTAATCCTCTCGACCCAAGTGCTATGGCCTACGCCCCAGCGGCTATGGTTCTGACACTTCGCGGAAGAGGGAAATGCCCAAGTGGAGCGATCTTTTGTCGGTCAGGAACACTCCTATCCCTCACAAGTGCGCATAACTGCTGAGTAACCAAGATTCCTATCCTCTTAGCCCCTCTCGAAGCAACCCGACCTACGCATAAGTGACCTTTGCTGTCCTTAGAGCTATGGCCGGTCAAACGTTCGCCAAAAACACAAAAGGGGCAAGGGGCGTACTGGAACTTGTTAACCTTAAAAATTGCTTGCGAGCATGATAGTCTTTACAAATTAAAGAAGGTTAAATCTAAGCGTTTGCGTCCTTTCTCGAGGCGACTGCGGCGAGACGTGGTGGCGACCTCTCGGCGTCTGACTCTACCAGAGCTCGAACTCGTCGATCTCTCCGTCGGTCCGATTCCGTGACGCCATCGCTCACCATCGCGAGTCAATACCATCGTAGTGCGAGATGGTGTTGACGGCGCGGAGGAAGCTCAAGCACCGCGGCAATCACCGCCTTCTCAGCGCGCTCGGAACTCGGGCTAGCAAGGGCGCCCGAGCGCTCGGGCTGCTGCGGCTCAAGGACCGAGCGCGAGCGTCTGGCGGCCTGCGAAGGGCCTCGATTCGCGGCCAGCTCGGCCCGGCCGTTTTGGTAACCTCGGTATTGCCAGAGCCACGTCCGCGCGTGACCGCCGTCACGGGCTGCTGGCGTCCTTCCGTTCCTCAACCGCGAGGCCCAAGTTCTTCTGCCTCTGCGGATGGCAACGGCGCGGATGATCACGACTTACGAAAAGTGCCTGAATTAAATAAGAAGTTGAGACCCTTACGGCGCGGAGTTCGCGGTTGCCGACTCTTGCTTGGCCGCCTCGTAGGAGGTCTTCAGGAGGACAGATCCTTCCGAGCGGCCTCCGCTCGAGCGGACTCGGTCGGCGTCCTTAGAGCTGGTCTCGCTCGGTCCGCGAGACGGTTTGCTGCGCTTGCGCGCCTCTGGCGGTGGTGGCGGCATCCCTAGCGGCGGTGGCCTGCGCCAAGGAGGACTCGAGCTCTGCCACCTTCATCCTCGGGGCCGGGCCCCAGCGCTCATCGGCGAGCCTTAGCGGCCCCTCAAGCTCTGGCGGACCTTCGCGCCTCGACCGCCTCACGCTCGGCGCCTCTTGAGCTAAAGCGCAACTCAAAGCGCTGGCCGTCGCGTTCTTCCACGGCCACCACCGGTTGTCCGAGCAAGCCCGCGAGATCTTTGCAAGGTGATGACTAACCGTTAGTCTCACGGCGCGTACGTCATCAGAATTTTATAAGTTGGGATCTTTCGCCAACTTACCAGACTGATCGGCTTGACTCCCCCGACCATCGCGTCCAACGCTCGGCTGGAAGATTCCAGACAAAGAGTCAGGCCCTTTCGGACCAGCTCCATCTCCGCTTCGTCGTCCAGAGCGCCTTGCTGAAGAGCGACCCACTCGCTCTCTTCATTCGCCAGCGACCCGACTCGGGCCTCTCGGCAGCGGGCCTGATGCGTCTGCTCGGCGGGCGCTACCGTCGAGCACCATCGGCAACGATGGTAGGATTGGTCCCCAAGGGGTCCCCTCGGCGACCTCCGCCTGTGGGACCTCGGTCGGCACCTCCCCCAGGGGCGAGGGGTCGGGCACCTCAGGCACCAGCGTCGTCTCGGCTGGCACGATCGCCGGTGGCGCCGCCATCTCTTCCTCCACAGGGATGACCACATCGGACGGCGGTGTCCCCAATCGAGGCGTCGGAAGCTCCTCGCTAGCCTCGACCTCATGGGCAGGCGTGCCCTCGGTCGCCAGCACCACGATCGGCGCCGACCCGATCGGCGCCTCTGGAACTTCCTGCGGCGTTGTCCCTTGCGGAACCGCCACGCAGACGCGCACGGTCACACGGTATAGGCGCTGCGCGTGGCAAAACTCTAAAAAGCGGTTGAACGGCTTTTACGCAAAATGTTTGAACAAAGAAAAGAAGTACTCAGCGAGCCGGCGGTGCGCGGCGAGCGCTCTTCATCGGTCCCCCTCAGAGGCGGATCTGCCGTCGCTTCCCTAAGGCGCCTCCGCGAAGCGCGACGATGGCGGCGACGCACCTCGCCGAGGCCCTCGGCCATGGTGCTGTGGTGCTCCTCCAAGCGTGTCCACGACGGATCACCGGCCGGTCGTGGGTCGAAACCCACAATACACGTGGCCGGGGTGCTTCCACTGCTTGTCGGTGGAGGTTGCACCACAGCGATGGCCTCCGACACGTCCTCGCGCGGCCCTCGCCAGCGCTCCTTCTTCTTCTTCTTCCTCCTCTCCTCCTTCCGCTTCTTGCGGGAGAGTCGAAGGCCATGACCTTCGCCGGCTGCGCCTCACCTCCTTGTCTCCGGGAGCGGTGCC
The DNA here is from genome assembly GCA_036346275.1 of Otatea glauca. Lineage (NCBI taxonomy): Eukaryota > Viridiplantae > Streptophyta > Magnoliopsida > Poales > Poaceae > Otatea > Otatea glauca. The sequence goes on along the minus strand of CM070716.1, from coordinate 30,685,279 downwards.
CGGAGGACATGCCAAGAGTCCCTAGAAGATAAAAAGCACCGGTCGGACCGGGCGTTAAACGCAAAAAAAGAGGCGGGAAGAAGTCAGGCCGACCTACGGTTGGAGGGTGGGCCACCGAGAATGGCTCGGTGGGCGCTGCGCCTCGTGGCGCTTCCTCCCATGGCGGCGGCCACCGGGCTTTGACCTCCGTCGCGGCGGCCGGGCTCGCCATCCTCATCCGGCCGACGCTCCCTCGCATGCCGGAGCAGGCGTGGTGCTGTGCGAGAGGTTGCACGCGCATCCCCATGAAGGCGCGCACGACCATGTCCCGGTGAGCCCTTGCCTCCTTAGGGCCTGATCCGCTCCACGATCGGGGCCACCTTGTTCTTCTCGCTTCTCGGCGCCCAGGTTCCACTCCTCCCGCCACGGGAAGATTGCGGTGAAGGGCGGGCGCTTGTCTCCGGCGTTCGAGCATAGAACCACTCAGGCGCCAACCCTTGTTGGGCGGCGGCGGCTTGACCTCGAGGTACTCCGTGCTCGGCGGACCAAGGCGGAGGCGAGCCACCAATGGCGCCGCGGCGTCAGGTGGCTTGTCCTTCGAGCCTCGCTTGGAAGAAATGCCTCCCTAACGCCCAATGCGGCTCGATTCCCGGAAAGCCTCGCAAAGGGTGATGAATATGGCGATGTGGAGGACCCGTTGGGGTTAAGATGGTGCGCCTCCGCTTTGTAATGGAAGAGCAGCCCGGACGAGCGGATGCAGCGGCAAGCGAAGCGCGCTCGAAGAAAGAGGCAAGCACCACAACCTCGTCGTCCCCGGCGGGGGGCGCGCGCTCGTCGGCACCTCCAACCGGAGAGATCTTGCACAGGAGGAAGCCCTTCTTCACCAAGCCAAGCCAAGGCCCAGTGCAGGCGGAGCACTCGGCCACGACATCTTTGCGAAAGAGGCGACGAGAGGCGAGGAGAAGAGAAGGTTGAGTTTTCTTTTCCTTGGCTCTTTGTTGATCTTTTTGTCTTAGGGACGGGGCGAGAAAGCAAGCAAGCGTAACTACTCAAAGCGCCCGACAACGTATATAGAAGACGAGCGGCGCCGAGCGAGCGCCCCCTCGGCGAGCGTCGTGCCCACTCACGCCCGGCTGGTAACTCCGGTTTCCAATTCTACTCCGCATTTAATCGACAAAGCGGCAGAGCCAGAAAGCCGCCGCCGGGCGGTCGTCCTAACCTCTCGGTCTCGCCTTGAGGCCGGGGCGGTTGCTCGGGGCACGCGAGGCCCATCGGCGGCTGCGGCCCAAACGGCAAAAGCTCCGTGGCTTGCGCCGGGGCCCAGCTAAAAGCTGCGAGTTCAAAAGGCCTACCCGCGGATGGGCGTAAGGCGCCCAGTGAAACAGAGCGAGGGGCAAGTATGAGGTGAGCCCCACGGTGGGCCCTCGGTTAGGTCGGTGATGACCCAATCACCTCTACTCGCGTCAGAGACCATACTTCACACTCTCCGGGAGCTCATCAATGAGCGGCGGCCGGTGTGCCACTGGGTCGTGAGCGACCCGGGGCCCATCTGGATTGAGTAGAAAGGTTTTTATGGGTCGCCCCACAGCAGGACCAGGACACTCTACTCTGGGACCGTCCGCTCGGAAAGGTCCCCCTTGGGCGGGACCTCCCAGGACCCACTCGGACTACCTATTATAAGCTCCACGAGCACGGCGTTCAAACCAACGCGGGTAAACGCGCGTCGCTCACCCCCTCCAGGTCCCACACCTGCGGATAGGGTATACGTGTGGGATAGACGGTGGCCACTCCTCTCGCAGCTCCCCTCGCCAAACGAGGACTCGGGATGGATGCCCTACGTCCAGCTACGACGTAAAACGAGCCTACGTCCAGCTACGGCGTGAAGCGAGCCTACGTCCGGCTCGACGTAAAGCGAGCACTCGGGCGCCGAACCTCGCGCGAGGCATCGCGGTGCGTCCTGGCGGCCAAGGCACGGTCTAGCTACGGCGTTAAGCGAGCACTCGGACACCAACCTCGCGCGAGGCATCGCGGTCGTCCCTGCCGACCAAGGCACGGTCTAGCTACGACGTTAAGCGAGCACTCGGACACCAACCTCGCGCGAGGCATCACGGTCGCCCACGCCGACCAAGGCGCGGTCTAGCTACGACGTTAAGCGAGCACTCGGACACCAACCTCGCGCAGAGGCATCGCGGTCGTCCCTGCCGACCAAGGCATGGTCTAGCTACGACGTTAAAAGAGCACTCGGACACCCGAACCTCGCGCAGAGGCATCGCGGTCATCCCGACCAAGGCGCGGTCTAGCTACGACGTTAAGCGAGCACTTTCGGACGCCCGAACCTCGCGCGAGAGGCATCGCGGTCGTCCTGCCACCAAGGCGCGGTCTAGCTCGACGTTAAGCGAGCACTCGGACACCGAACCTCGCGCGAGGCATCGCGGTCTTCCCCGCCGACCAAAGCGCGGTCTAGCTACGACGTTAAGCGGCGAAGACATCCATAAAGGAAAAGAGATTTCATTATAGGCCAGCGAGCTCAAACTTCACACAACCGCAATATAGTACTCGATAGATACAAGAATAGTTACGCTACACTCTGGCGGGACCTCCTCGCGCCAAAGCCTTTTAACATCCGCCGGCATCGGCACCGACGGCATGTTGGTAGGCCCTTGCACGGTCGGCGGACGGCCGCCGCGGTGCGAGCAGACGCCGTCGCCTCGCCGCTCAATGACATCGACGAAGCCGCACCAACTACGATCGGCGTCCTCGCGCCATCGCCTCTAGGAGGCCCCTTGCTACCTCGAGTCTCGGGATGACCTCGGCGGCGCAGATCGACGGCAGCGAAACATCACGGGCTGCGGCTTCTTCCTCCGGTTCGGCCATCGCTGGTCGAACTCATTAAAGCTCGACCAAAGGGTCTTCTTCTTCTACCCCGACATCATCACCAAAACCGAAGACTAAAGGGTGCCCCGAAGCCATATCAAGAAAACAAAAAGGATTCTCGTCTAAAGGTTTATCCCTTCTTTATTTCAGAGCATAAGGATGGATAACAAAGCCTCTCACCTGAGGGTAAAGCTCCCAAGGAGCACTCACACACCCACATAAGAAAATCAAAATCTTCTGGAAACCCTAATCCTTCTCCTAGGCCTAGTGGCTTAGAGCCTCACCTCCCACTACATCTCCTTATATAGTGGAGACAACCCTAACCCTAAAACCTAGACACACATATGGATCTCATTCACATTTACATGGGTTAACCCGTTAACCCAACACAATACCGGGTTTTACACTCTCACAAGCACGCTTCTCAAAGCAGCCATTACATTGACGACAAATCCGCTCCGCGAGTCCGAATTTGCTTCCAACTCCACTTTGGCGTGAACTAAACCACTTAAGGCACCGCCACGGTTTTCCAAACTGCTCAGATGCCTGTATTGGATAAATTACCAATTTGCCCCAATGACTGGTCTTCCTTCTCCTCGAAGCATCGCCCATGCTTTGTCGGTTTCCACGTAAACCCAATGACTTGCCATCAAGCCTGTCACGAGTCCGGACTCCCTCAAACCATCCTTGCTTGCAAGTTGGTAGCACTGGCTTTCTTGACCATTCTGGACCTCAACTCCTCCCTGAGCCTAGTCCTGGTCCATATCTTTGCCCGCCATGTCCATCACCAGTGCTTTACACTCTGGTTCCTTATCTTCCCAGCTTGCAACCACTTCCCGCCCTTAGTCATCTTCCGGTGTCCCTTGACCGTTTGGACCTCAGCTCTCCTAGCCTAGTCCCGGTCTTGCCTTCGTCTCACCATGACCTAGCCCCGGAGTCCTGCAACCAACACAAACAAACAAATCATCACATAGCACTGTTCACAAATATATGCATTAATTATCGTAAGTCTGGTACTACCGCTCCTAGTTGGCCGGTAGTCCCGCTACCTCTAAAAATCTCTGAGAACTCTCTCTGAAAAATAACTACCACTAACTAAGACCCGGTAGTACCGTAGGGTCAGTACTACCGCCCTTACAACGCCGGTAGTGCCGCCATTGAAAATTCCGGAATGGAAGTGGGAGGAAATCGGAATGGATTTTATCACCGGTTTACCTAAGACTCAGAGAGGTTACGATTCCATTTGGGTTATTGTGGATCGTCTAACCAAGGTCGCCATTTTATCGATAAAGACCACTTACTCGGAGATTGTTTAGCGGAGTTGTACATATCAAGGATTGTATGCTTGCATGGAGTGCCCAAGAAGATTGTGTCAGACAGAGGAACCCAATTTACCTCGAGATTTTGGAATAAGTTGCACGAAGCAATGGGGACTCGTCTGAATTTTAGTACAGCATATCACCCGCAGACAGATGGTCAGACTGAAAGAGTAAATCAGATTTTAGAGGATATGTTGAGAGATTGTGCTTTAGCTTATGCTACATCTTGGGATAAAAGTTTGCCATATGCGAATCTGATTACAATAATAGTTATCAAGCTAGCCTGCAGATGTCACCATTTGAGGCGTTGTATGGACGTGCTTGTCGTACTCCGTTAAATTGGAATGAAACAGGAGAGCGTTTGGTTTTCGGGCCAGATATTCTCGAGGAAGCCGAAAATCAAGTCGCAATGATCAGAGAAAGGTTGAAGATAGCACACCAAGACGTAAAAGCTACGCGGATAACCGTCGTCGAGATTTGAGCTTTGAGCCAGAAGATTATGTGTATCTCAGGGTTACCCCTCTTAAGGGCGTTAAAAGATTTCACGTTAAAGGGAAGCTTGCGCCAAGATATATTGGTCCGTTCAAGATTCTGAGCCGTCAAGGAGAGGTAGCGTATCAGCTAGAGTTGCCTCAGTCCTTGGCAGGAGTGCATGACGTATTCCATGTGTCGCAGCCCAAGAAATGTCTCAGAGTGCCAACGGAGCAAACCCCGTTGGATGCAATAGAGCTGCAAGAAGATTTGACTTACAAAGAGCAACCGGTCAGAATTTTGGATGTTATGGAGCGCAAGACCAGAAACAAGTCTATTCGCTTTTGCAGAGTTCAGTGGAGCAATCATTCCGAATGTGAAGCCACTTGGGAGCGAGAAGAAGATTTGAAGTCAAAATTTCCGAACCTATTCTCTAGTTAGCCCTGAATCTCGGGGTCGAGATTCTGTTAAGGGGGGAGGTTTGTAACATCCCAAAATTTGGCTTAATTAAGTTTTTATTGCTTAAATGTGCATTTGTGATTTTCTGGAATTTATTTGGATTTTTCTGGAATTATTTGAATTAATTTGAAATCAAGTTTATTGCCTTTTATTCAAATCTATTTAAATCTATGCAAAGTTAAAATAAAGTTTTGCCAAAAATATTTTATTTGAGTCCAGAATGTCTCAAAATATTTTTGAGATTTTTCCTGGATTTTTCCTAATAGTTTTATTGCTTAAAATAAATAAAATGAATTTCTGGAATTATTCTAAATAAGAAATCTTTAAAAAAATCTGGTGAATGTGTTGGGCGAGCCCAAAGATCAGGCGCTTGAGGCTCGTCGGTCAAGGCCCAACCCAAATTTCACGAGTCGCAATGGAAAACCCTAATTTGCGCAATTGCTCGATCATGTTTCAACGGACGGTTGCGCCGCGTGAAGTCGTTTTCGTGGCCGTCGGATCGCGACACGTGTACGGTGGCACGTCGTCGTCTCCGATGCGAACTCGGAGTCCGCCGCCGTAACAACTCCGGACTTCCCCGTCGTGTAGAGCTCGGACGCCGAGGCTATAAAAGGAGGGGGTAGCGCCCCGAGGTTCTTCCGTGTGCGCCGCATCTTTTGGTCGGACGGGTTTCGCGTGAATCGTCGTCAAGCGCGCAAAGGAGCTCGCCGGAGTTGGAAGCGTAGGACGTCTCGGTTTTTGCTCGGTTTCGTCGCCGCCGTTGGGTCTCCGCCGCCGCGGATGCCATCTTCGGATTCGCCGGACCACGCCGCGCAGAACCAGCTGCGTCTCGTCGTCGGAGTCGCGCCAAAACGCCGCCGCCTTGGTCTTCATCTTCAAGTCCGGTAAGACCTCGCTGTCGCATAGCCATCGTCGGGTCCGGAAGCTTTGAGCCGTCGGATTAGATCTGTTGGCTGGTGCGTTGCCACGTCGCGCGTGAACGCTGACCGCCCGATTGGTTTTCTGCGGATTAGATCGAGCGGTGCGGGCGACCAATCAGGGTGTACCGCGTGTCGGGCTCAGCAGTCGAGGCGCCATGGACCGAGTCCACCGTAGTCTCGCGCTGCGCCGTGGACCCGATCTATGCTTGCCGGGACGCGTGTCGCGCTCGATTGGTGGCGCTGTATCGACGTCATGCTTGCGTCATAATTGCATTTTTCAATTGGAAAAATAATCCGATTGGAAATTCTGTGATGATGACATCATCATGAGGTCACGCTGACGTCATAAATCGTTTTTTCTGAATAAAAATAAATCTGTTAATTCTGAATTTCTGATTTTCTGATTTCAGTATTTATTCCAAACTTCAAAAGGCTATATTTTTTGCATCGTAACTCGGATTTGAGTGATTCAAATTTCTAAAAATTTGTAAAATTGAGATCTATTTAATGGTGAATTTTATTTGATTTTTGGAGTTCAATTGCTCTCTGTTTTGGCATTTATTTGCTTTTCTTCTTCGGACGTTGAATTGTGCGACGCTTCGGAGGAAGATCCAGCAACTCAAGAGCAAGTTCCAGAACCAGATCAGGACCTATTCCAAGGCAAGTTGTGCTTTGATCATGTTGAACCTATGTTTATAAAATTGCTATGTTTGATTTACACTAGTGCATCTATTTCAAATATACAACTGTTTCAAATTAGATTGGGCTTAGGTAATATACCAGATTGATCTATAACCTACCTTGTCATTGTATGCCATGATCCATTGTCACCCTAGATTGGTTAAATATAGTTGGTTAATAATTATAATCAACATTGGAGGATTAGTTCGTATTAGTTGCTTAGTCATGCCACGTCATCACATGTGTCAGAATCATTGATAATTAATCTTGATTAATGGAATATGGAACAATATTATGAACTTGTGTGTCATGTGGGATCACACGATGAGATTGAGTTGTTGTGGCGAGTCATGTCACGCAACGATGTTGAATTGTTGATGGCACGTGGTGCTTGGTAATCAACTGGGTGATAATCATTTAGATTGGGGCAAGTGACAAGGGGCGAGTATGCCAAGTTGGGCCCGATGGGCAGAGGGTATGTGGATGTCTTGCCTTGATCACACTAAGGACTTAACCTTGCAAGCCTTTGGCCTGAGTCAATCATGTAACCACATGTCTGGTATGGGCCAGCCTAGCTGAGTAATTTGCAATGTCTTGATTTTGGTACTATCGTGGTCGGTGTGAGTTCCCGAGTTATGGTGTAATTCACATGGCGCAAGAGGGGGGCCCTGGTTATGGTTTTCAGACCCACCAGTGTTGAAACCTTAGCGGGTAGTATCGGGTTAAGCCAGCGCATTGTAAAGGCTTTGTTATAATCACTCGCCTTGGTGGTGTTTGGTTGTATCACGTGGGTAAAGTGCATAACCTCTGCAGAGTGTGAAACTATTCTGATAGCCGTGCTCATGTATTGAGCAATGCTCGGAATTACTGATTAAGGGTTAGTTTAATTAATTGGACAACTTGGTTGGGATGGCGGAAGGCCATATGGAAGATGGAATTTGACTTAGGATTGGAAACTTGGTTCACTTGAGAAATACTGAATTTATTTACTATTGATATTTGTTTTACAGTCTTTACAATCTATTTACTGTATTCGTTCATAAATGCTGCTTATTGCAAAATAGCCATGATAACCTATCCATTGGAATAAGCCTGGCATATAGATACATAGAATTGCATTCTGTGCACAACTTGTTGAGTGCTTAAGTACTCACCCTTGCCAAACAACAATAATTAACAGTTGAAGAATTTACACCTGTGTTGGAAGAGGAAGTCCAGGAAGACACGAGTCATTAGGGTCCGAGCCTTGTCGGTTGCCTGTGGTGAACTGATGAGCTATCTACGTTTCTACTTTCCGCTGCTTAATTACTACTTTATATTTCCAGTCTTGCCCTGCGTGGCTTAATAATGTAAGTCGGTCATAAGATCATACATTTAGCTATATCAATAAATGAACTATTATTCTATTATCGTTGAGTATGATGTGATATGTACCGATGTTGAGCTGTGTGCACTAGCGTTGATCCTAGGACTAGTGCGGTAAACACAGTGGGTTCGAATCAGTGGATTCGGATCCTTACAGAGGTGGTATCAGAGCATACTGACTGTAGGTCTTGGCCCTAGATAGCATGGAGGTGTCTTGGGTGTGTCCAAAATTATTTTCTAAAAGAAAATCTAAACTTGACTAATAAAACACTCTCGACTCATCTCATTCTCTACTTCTCGCCTTTGCTGAATTTACCCGTTTTACTTGCCGTTTCGGGAGGAGAACTTATTCAAAGTTCTTGTGTAGCAGATGCCGATCGTTCCGACCTTTGAGGAGTCGTGAGCGGCTCGCCATGGAGTGGAGAGTACTTCAGACGCTGGGAGGCTTCTATCGTCCGCTTTACCGAGGAGGCAACTGATCAGTCAATGGTGTACACCGAGGATTTATTTGCAAGCTGATTATCTACGCGCGGGAGAACGAGGAAGCTAGCAGACCAATCAACATCTCCGCCAGAAGATTCTCGTACGAGGTTGCAATTCAGGAGGTTGCTCGACTTGCTTTTCGCCGTGTCTGCCACGACTACGCCGACGAGCTTCACGACTCAGTGTTCCGACTTCACCCAGACGTTCAAGCATGCCGACGCTGACGGATCGTGGAGGACGAGTGTGCCACTGCCACACACCTTGCAGAGTTCGCCCTTGCCCAGGAGGATCATATGAGAGATACTACTCAGGAGCTGGAGACTATGTACGAGGCACTCAGAGTAGCAGAGCAGGAGCTTGAGGTGACCCGTGCTTCAGCCATCGGGATGATCACTGAACTGGGAGAGGCCCTGGAGGCGGTCGAGGACGAGTTGGAGCGCGTGACTCGAGGAGTTCGGGGCCGCTTGGAGAGTCCGAGGAGGATCCCGAGGAGCGAGTGGGAGCCGAGGGGAGTGCAGACCCCGTTGTTGCAGAGGACCCAACAGTAGGTCATCAGGATAGGTTCGCTCCTATGCCAGCTCACCCACCGGTGTATGCGCGGGTCGACCACGGCCGGTGGTGGATGAGTGAGTGTCAGCCTTGGAGCTGTGTTGAGACTCGAGTGTGAGTCGCGTCTTTAAGTTAGTCTTTACCTTTTTAGTTGACGTTAAGGTTTCGTGTTTAGTTTGCTTCTTTGTAATGATGAGTGTGCAGTATGTGTTGCAAAGCTTGTAGGCTTAAATAAGCAGCCATACCAAGAATAATAAAGAATTATTTCAGTTGGGTATAACCTATCTCCCCGCTTTAGAAAGTCTTACTTCTTATCTATGCTACATCTACCTTTCCTAACCCAAGAGGCAATCATCAGATGGTGAATACTCGAGGAAACAACGGTGCTTCAGGAAGTGGACTGCGCCAGAATGACAACCCCAACGACGGAGGCAGCCCTCAACCACCGCCAGTCGATATGCAGAATCTGGGAGCGTTTCTTGCAGCGCAGACTCAACTGATGCAGACTATGATGCAGCAGATGACCAACGCAGCAGCAACCAACAACAATCCTGCAGCTCAGAACAACCATGGTGGACCTCGATCTCACTCCAAGCTATTAGATTTTATGCGAACTAGGCCACCAACTTTTTCAGGGAATGTGAACCCTTTGGAAGCCGATGATTGGCTTAGGACTATTGAGAAGAAGCTGCACATCACTCAGTGTGAGGGCAATGAGAAGGTGCTCTACCTCTCATCAACTTGAAGGAACCGCCGAGAATGGTGGGAGAATTATCGCGCGCTCATGGAGCCCCACAAGAGATCACATGGGAGGAGTTTACTACCGCTTTCCGCGATATCATGTCCCGGAGGGAATGATGGACCTTAAGAAGGAAGAGTTCGTGGCTCAAAACAAGGAGGCCAACCAAAGGGTGGCGAATACGAATAAATTTACTCGATTAGCTCGCTATGCCCTCAAGACGTGGCGACAGATAAAGCTAAGCGATCTCGTTTCATGAAGGGATCGATTCAGATCGCAAGTGGGGTGATCACCCACAATTTTCCGGACTTTCGTGAGCTAGTGAACAAGGCTTTGATCCTCGAAGATAAGCGCAAAGAGTCCGGGTGAGAACCGTAGCGCTTAATGACTAATCGGTGGGCGTCCAAACCATCTACGTTTGAGGATGTCACCACAACGATTTGCTAGATTCCAACCACCACCGTGAACAAGACATCAACCCTCGCACTCGCCTCGCCAATCGAACTTCCAGACACCAAAGACAGGCAACAATGCACCGGAGGAGTCGCGATGCGGTGAAGAGATGCTACACATGCAATGAGCCAGGGCACTTTTCTAATAGGTGTCCACAGAAGGGAGGCATTACACCAGTTCGTTTCAATTTGGGAACAACACCTGCCAAGGCACCAACCTCAGGAGGAAATCGTGCGCCAGGTCAATCTGGAGCAACCCCGCAATCAACAGTGCGCGGAAGGATCAACCACATCACCGCGGATGGAGCTCAGGAGGCTACAGACGTCGTACTGGGTAAGTTTCTAGTCAACTCGGTACCTGCTACAGTTTTGTTTGATTCTGGAGCTTCGCATTCATTTGTTTCTCAAAGTTTTGCAAACAAGAATGGATTTAAAGTGGTGAATCTTAAGTGTGTGCTCTTAGTCCAAGCCCCAGGATCTGAGCTTAGATCTAGCCTTGGGTGTTTGGGAGCTAAGTTGCTTATGGATGGGATAGAATTTCTAGCGAATCTTATCTTGATAGATGCGCAATCCCTATACGTCATCCTTGGAATGGATTGGCTATCTAAGCATAAGGCTGTTTTGGATTGTGGCCGAAGGATCGTAACTTTGGAAGGCCCTAGTGGCAAGAAAGTAGAATTTCAAGCAACCGCAGTTCGTGATGGGCAGTTAGTGGTCAACAGCGTGAAAGCCATCAAAGATGGAAGATGTGCCGAGTCGAGAATACCGGATGTGTTTCGGAAGATTTGCGGGACTACCGCGGACCGTGATATCGAGTTCGTTATCGAGTTAGCGCCGAGGACAAAGACCGATATCAAAAAGACCATATCGGATGCCTACCGACGAGTTAGTGGAAATGAAGAAGCGATTGAGGAACCGCAAGAGAAAGGTTTCATTAGACCTAGTTCATCGCCGTGGGAGCCCCGGTTTTGTTTGTTCGTAAAAGGACGGAAGTCTTAGAATGTGCATCGATTATCGTGCCTTCGAATGAAGTAACGATCAAGAATAAGTAACCGCTGCCGGGATCGATGACTTATTTGATCGATTAAGAGGAGCTGAGTTTTCTCAAGATAGATCTTCGTTCGATACCATCGATTGAAGATCCGAGCGGAGGATGTGCCTAAGACTGCGTTTTCTACGCGATATGGACATTATGAGTTCACAGTCATGTCATTTGGATTGACGAATACCCCTGCATATTCCATGAACATGATGAATAAGGTTTTCATGGGATATTTGGATAAGTCCGTTGTAGTCTTTATAGACGATATCTTGGTTTACTTGAAGACAGAGGAAGAGCATGCAGAACATCTGAATATGGTTCTAGAGAGGCTACGAGAGCATCAGTTGTATGCTAAGTTTAGCAAGTGTGAATTCTGGAAGGAGAAAGTTGAATTCTTGGGTCATGTAATGACTACTAAAGGAGTTGCAGTTGACCCTAGCAAGGTGGATGCAGTGTTGCATTGGGAGCAACCGAAGTCTGTTACTCAGATCCGTAGTTTTCTGGGAATGGCGGGATATTACCGTCGGTTCATAGAAGGATTCTCGACAATTGCTAAACCCCTGACGCAGTTGTTGAAAAAGGAAAAGAAGTTTGCATGGATGCTAGAGTGCGAGAAAATCTTTATGGAATTAAAGAAGCGTTTAACGACAGCCCCCGTATTAGTGTTGCCAGATGTGCAGAATGGATTTGATATTTATTGCGATGCTTCAAAGCAAGGCTTGGGATGCGTGTTAATGCAAGAAGGCAAAGTCGTTGCTTATGCGTCGAGACAGTTTAAGACCGCATGAAGTGAACTACCCAACGCATGATTTGGAGTTAGTGCCGTAGTGCATGCCTTGAAGATATGGCGTCATTATCTCATAGGAAATAGATGTGAGATATATACGCACCATAAGAGCTCAAATACATATTCACTCAAGCGGATCTGAATATGAGACAAATAAGATGGCTAGAGCTAATTAAGGATTATAATGTGGAATTCATTATCATCCCGGAAAGCCAATGTGGTAGCAGATGCTCGAGTCGAAGAGCCATAGCGCAAATACGCTAACAATGGAGGATCAACCGTAACTATGCAAGGAATTTCGAAACTAAGGTTGGAAGTCGTTCGCAAGGAATGGTAATCAGACCGAAGTGAAGCCAACACCGAGGATCAGATTAGTGAAGGCGAGAAAGATGACGATAAAATTTCTAAGATCAAGGCTAAAAAGGAAGAAGGCCTAGCCGTAGATTTCACTCTGGATGAGCAAGGAACCATGTTTTTCAAAGGCCGAATTTGTGTACCGGATAAAAAGGAACTAAAACAGCTGATTCTTGAGGAAGCCCACGATTCGAAGTACTCGATTCATCCAGGAAGTGCCAAGATGTACCAGGATTTGAAAGAGAGATTTTGGTGGCCTAACATGAAGCGTGAAGTAGCTGAGCATGTTGCTTTATGCGACGTATGTCAGAGGGTAAAGCCATGCATCAAAGACCACCGTTTGTTGCGACCATTGAAAATTCCGGAATGGAAGTGGGAGGAAATCGGAATGGATTTTATCACCGGTTTACCTAAGACTCAGAGAGGTTACGATTCCATTTGGGTTATTGTGGATCGTCTAACCAAGGTCGCCCATTTTATCCCAGTAAAGACCACTTACTCCGGAGATTGTTTAGCGGAGTTGTACATATCAAGGATTGTATGCTTGCATGGAGTGCCCAAGAAGATTGTGTCAGACAGAGGAACCCAATTTACCTCGAGATTTTGGAATAAGTTGCACGAAGCAATGGGGACTCGTCTGAATTTTAGTACAGCATATCACCCGCAGACAGATGGTCAGACTGAAAGAGTAAATCAGATTTTAGAGGATATGTTGAGAGCTTGTGCTTTAGCTTATGCTACATCTTGGGATAAAAGTTTGCCATATGCGTAATCTGATTACAATAATAGTTATCAAGCTAGCCTGCAGATGTCACCATTTGAGGCGTTATATGGACGTGCTTGTCGTACTCCGTTAAATTGGAATGAAACAGAGAGCGTTTGGTTTTCGGGCGGATATTCTCGAGGAAGCCAAAATCAAGTCGCAATGATCGAGAAAGGTTGAAGATAGCACGACCAAGATGAAAAAGCTACGCGATAACCGTCGTCGAGATTTGAGCTTTGAGCCGTAAGATTATGTGTATCTCGTGGTTACCCCTCTTAAGGGCGTTAAAAGATTTCACGTTAAAGGAAGCTTGCGCCAAGATATATTGGTCCGTTCAAGATTACGAGCCACAAGGAGAGGTAGCGTATCGCCTAGAGTTGCCTCGATCCTTGGCGAGAGTGCATGACGTATTCCATGTGTCGCAGCCCAAGAAATGTCTCAGAGTGCCAACGGAGCAAACCCCGTTGGATGCAATAGAGCTGCAAGAAGATTTGACTTACAAAGAGCAACCGGTCAGAATTTTGGATGTTATGGAGCGCAAGACCAGAAACAAGTCTATTCGCTTTTGCAGAGTTCAGTGGAGCAATCATTCCGAATGTGAAGCCACTTGGGAGCGAGAAGAAGATTTGAAGTCGAATTTCAACCTATTCTCTAGTTAGCCTCAATCTCTGGTCGAGATTCTCATTAAGGGGAGGTTTGTAACATCCCAAAATTTGGCTTAATTAAGTTTTTATTGCTTAAATGTGCATTTGTGATTTTCTGGAATTTATTTGGATTTTTCTAGAATTATTTGAATTAATTTGAAATCAAGTTTATTGCCTTTTATTCAAATCTATTTAAATCTGTGCAAAGTTAAAATAAAGTTTTGCCAAAAATATTTTATTTGAGTCCGGAATGTCTCAAAATATTTTTGACATTTTTCCTGGATTTTTCCTAATAGTTTTATTGCTTAAAATAAATAAAATGAATTTCTGGAATTATTCTAAATAAGAAATCTTTAAAAAATCGGTGAACAGTGTTGGGCGAGCCCAAGATCAGGCGCTTGAGGCTCGTCGGTCGCGCCCAACCCAAATTTCACGAGTCGCAGCTGGAAAACCCTAATTTGCGCAATTGCTCGATCATGTTTCAACGGACCGGTTGCGCCGCGTAGAAGCCGCTTCGTGGCCGTCGGATTGCGACACGTGTGCGGTGGCACGTCGTCGCTCTCGATGCGAACTCGAGTCCGCCGCCGAACAACTCCGGACTTCCCGCCGTAGAGCTCGGACGCCGAGGCTATAAATGGAGGGGGTAGCGCCCCGAGGTTCTTCCGTGTGCGCCGCATCTTTTGGTCGGACGGGTTTCGCGTGAATCGTCGTCAAGCGCGCAAAGGAGCTCGCCAGAGTTGGAAGCGTAGGACGTCTCGGTTTTTGCTCGGTTTCGTCGCCGCCGTTGGGTCTCCACCGCCGCGGGTGCCATCTTCAGATTCGCCGAACCACGCCGCGCAGAACCAGCTGCGTCTCGTCGCCGGAGTCGCGCCAAAACGCCGCCGCCTTGGTCTTCGTCTTCAAGTCCGGTAAGACCTCGCTGTCGCATAGCCATCGTCGGGTCCGGAAGCTTTGAGCCGTCGGATTAGATCTGTTGGCTGGTGCGTTGCCACGTCGCGCGTGAACGCTGACCGCCCGATTGGTTTTCTGCGGATCAGATCGAGCGGTGCGGGCGACCAATCGTGGTGTGCGCGTGTCGGGCTCAGCGATCGGCGCCATGGACCGAGTCCACCGTAGTCTCGCGCTGCGCCGTGGACCCAGTCTATGCGCCGGGGATGCGTGTCGCGCTCTGATTGGCTGGCGCCAGGGCTGACGTCACGCTGACGTCATGCTTGCGTCATAATTGCATTTTTCAATTGGAAAAATAGTCCGATTGGAAATTCTGTGATGATGACGTCATCATGAGGTCACGCTGACGTCATAAATCGTTTTTTCGAATAAAAATAAATCATTAATTCGAATTTCGATTTTCGATTTGATATTTATTCCAAACTTCAAAAGGCTATATCTTTTGCATCGTAACTCGTATTTGAGTGATTCAAATTTCTAAAAATTTGTAAAATTGAGATATATTTAATGGTGAATTTTATTTGATTTTTGGAGTTCAATTGCTCTCTGTTTTGGCATTTATTTGCTTTTCTTCTTCGGACGTTGAATTGTGCGACGCTTCGGAGGAAGATCCAGCAACTCAAGAGCAAGTTCCAGAACCAGATCAGGACCTATTCCAAGGCAAGTTGTGCTTTGATCATGTTGAACCTATGTTTACAAAATTGCTATGTTTGATTTACACTAGTGCATCTATTTCAAATATACAACTGTTTCAAATTAGATTGGGCTTAGGTAATATACCAGATTGATCTATAACCTACCTTGTCATTGTATGCCATGATCCATTGTCACCCTAGATTGGTTAAATATAGTTGGTTAATAATTATAATCAACATTGGAGGATTAGTTCGTATTAGTTGCTTAGTCATGCCACGTCATCACATGTGTCAGAATCATTGATAATTAATCTTGATTAATGGAATATGGAACAATATTATGAACTTGTTGTCAAGTGGGATCACACGATGAGATTGAGTTGTTGTGGCGAGTCATGTCACGCAACGATGTTGAATTGTTGATGGCACGTGGTGCTTGGTAATCAACTGGGTGATAATCATTTAGATTGGGGCAAGTGATAAGGGGCGAGTATGCCAAGGTGGGCCCGATGGGCAGAGGGTATGTGGATGTCTTGCCTTGATCACACTAAGGACTTAACCTTGCAAGCCTTTGACTGAGTCAATCATGCAACCACATGTCGGTATGGGCCACCTAGTGAGTAATTTGCAATGTCTTGATTTTGGTACTATCGTGGTCGGTGTGAGTTCCCGAGTTATGGTGTAATTCACATGGCGCAAGAGGGGGCCCCGGTTATGGTTTTCGACCCACCATGTTGAAACCTTAGCGGGTAGTATCGGGTTAAGCCAGTAGCATTGTAAAGGCTTTGTTATAATCACTCGCCTTGGTGGTGTTTGGTTGTATCACGTGGGTAAAGTGCATAACCTCTCGCAAAGTGTGAAACTATTCTGGATAGCCGTGCTTCATGGTATTGAGCAATGCTCGGAACTACGATTAAGGGTTAGTTTAATTAATTGGACAACTTGGTTGGGATGGCGGAAGGCCATATGGAAGATGGAATTTGACTTAGGATTGGAAACTTGGTTCACTTGAGAAATCTGAATTTATTTACTATTGATATTTGTTTTACGCCTTTACAATCTATTTATCAGATTCGTTCATAAATGCTGCTTATTGCAAAATAGCCATGATAACCTATCCATTGGAATAAGCCTGGCATATAGATACATAGAATTGCATTCTGTGCACAACTTGTTGAGTGCTTAAGTACTCACCCTTGCCAAACAACAATAATTAACAGTTGAAGAATTTACACCTGTGTTGGAAGAGGAAGTTCAGGAAGACACGAGTCATTAGGGTCCGAGCCTTGTTGGTTGCCTGTGGTGAACTGATGAGCTATCTACGTTTCTACTTTCCGCTGCTTAATTACTAGTTTATATTTCCAGTCTTGCCCTGCGTGGCTTAATAATGTAAGTCGGTCATAAGATCATACATTTAGCTATATCAATAAATGAACTATTATTCTATTATCGTTGAGTTTGATGTGATATGTACCGATGTTGAGCTGTGTGCACTAGCGTTGATCCTGGGACTAGTGCGGTAAACACAGTGGGTTCGAATCAGTGGATTCGGATCCTTACAATCACCAACAAAGATAGACCTCCACATGATCTTTCATTCTCAATGTATTGTCACCTGAAAATATTCTTTGTTTATTGATATTCATATGCCTGAGGTAAACTTCATAAGTCATAAACATTTCATTGGTGTGCTGAATTATCCTTAATATTTGCTCATCTTGAATCTAATTACTGAATAGTGTTCTACTTGTTTGAACCAAAATATTATCACAGAAATATTCAACTACACAAGTGATAGACTACTCTAGTTTATAAAATTTTTATCATAAGAAAGAGATGCATTAGGTTCAACTTGCTTCGATAACCTACTACAATGTTCCACCAATGGAATGATTTACATGCATAGCAGAAAGTTAAGTACGTCCTCGCATCTATGAGAATAAATGTTGATGGATTCCAAGGCAAAATTCAATTCTATCCACAGTTCATCTTAAAAGTTGTCATGCTCTGATTTATCTTCCAGTTCATCCTCATCCCCGAATGAGAATACCGTAGGCAGCCTATTTTCACTCAGGTCTTGTGCAGGAACATGATTATTTTGATGGTTCTCTATTTCATCAAATATGGAGTTGATTAAGTCATCATATATGCGTTGGTCCATATATGAGTAGAAACAAATAGTAGACACTTTTACGCACGCATTCGGCGATAGCATACATAGAAGTCAACCTTCAAAAACATATCCTACATGGTTCAAGATATCTAAAGCATCGGTTCATTCATATCGAACTTGGATAATATATTATAGAGGAGGTCCAAAACAAAGTTGCATATCTCTCATCAAATCATGTAAACTGTGTAATAAAGGGTAAGTTCAAAAAACTGGGTTATACAGTGTACCCACAAGGATAACGGAACTGCAGGAAATTATGTTCAAGTGCTCATATCATTTTCCATGTCTGCCAACATATGTGCCATAGCTTCCGCAACATAGACTTTTCAGTTCTTCTTGAAGTTTCACAGCTCTGGCACAGGGTATTCCCACACGGATTGTACTCCTTGCACTCAAGGAGGGCCTGTGTAATGGAATTGTATGCCGCATTCCCCCATTCTTCCTTCAAAGCTTGGAGATTCTCATCATCCTGTATTAAAATTTCCTGCATTATCGTGTGTGTATAAGTACACTGTAGGTTGTAAAAATTTTCTGTGAAAAAAGGTTACATGTATTACCAATAGGGTCAGCTATATTTCATAGACATCTAGTTCAAACAACTATTCATTGGTACAAGAACATAAGTTCGCAAAGTAACAATGACAAGTGAAAATTCAAATAATTAAAGGCTTTAGACTATATGCACCACTTACAAAGACTTAATGGACAGAAAGGATGCTAACAACTATAAAGGAGAAGTATCTAGAAACAATATCAATTGACATGACTAAAATAGTTACCTTTTCCTTTCCATCAATAGTAATAAGTTTGAAAGGATGCCATTCTGATTTCCTGATCTCATTTTTTCAAGTCATCTCTTGTACCTTTCAGTTCACAAGCCTTGACAAACACCTCTTGATCAAGTTGGCCTATTTGTTTGACACCAATAACTGATTGACTTCCAATCATTTCTCTTAATCCCTACAAAAGCGATCATATTATTATGAAAAGGATGTCTTGGTATATTATCAGTAACCACGTCAAATTAAGTACTAGAAACATTTATATTACTTCTATAAGATCAGTTTTGGCTTCTTCCAGCTCTGCATTCACCCTATGCTCCTTAAAGATGAGTACCTTATTAAGAGATTCAATATCTTACGACTTGTCATATATGTCTTTCAGTTTTTGTTCTATCTCATAAATCTTTTTTATTAACTCATAATCTTCTTCACTTTTGTTCTGCTCCATTATATCAGACTTTCCCTTCAATTGTTCTGTCTCCACCTCAAGTTTTTGTTTAGCATCCAATAGCTTTTCCATTTCGTATATCCTGTTTGTAGGCTTTATTTTATCTATGCAATTTACAATCACAGAGGTTAATGACCCAGAGAGTTATTTAGAAATCTATAGCAAACAAAAGAAAACGTGAAAAGTAAGTAAATTATATATCTCAACAAATCTAATGAGGTTAATGGCCCAAAGAGTTACTTAGAAATATATGGCATGCGGGTCTATGAGCCATCAAGCGTTTGTCTTCATTTCTCGATAATTTTAAGGTTTCCTCAATACTACCACACACCTACCAGCAGACGTGAGAGACAACACAAAACATACGAAAAGGGATGGTATTTGCAATAGCATCAGTCTCACGTACTACTCATTTCCTGCAGTCCTCCACAGACAAAAAAAGTGACTAAGCATACAACACAACATCATCTAATTTCTCCAAGAACTACAAGTCAGAATCAGACCTCAATTAAGCATAAATGGTTACCATAACTAGGACCTGACAAATGATGACAATGCACATCAACGCTTCCTTTTAATTACCCTATACTAGTGCGAACACCCTAATAGAAATTCACTGTGATCGCTTATAATTTCATCCACAAAGATAAAAACCTTAACCCTCAGTTTCGATGTACACCTGTAAATCTCTACCAAACAAAACATCTGAGCTGGCATATAATAGCACATAAATCCCAGAATCAAACCAACACCTATCATCTACACATAAGTATGTTACCAACTATTTTGCCCACGATGTTCGATCAGAGAATGAAACAAGAAGTGCACAGGTACTACGTGTCAGTTCCAGTGCATGGTCTTGGGGGAGACAGTGGCGATTGAGGATGGAGGCGTCGAGGATGGAGACGGGCTCGAGGAGGAGGCGCATGCAAGCTTGGGGAAGAGGCACGTGGGCTCGGGGTAGGAGGCATCGAGGACAGGCGGCGGCGATGGGCTCAAGAAGGAGGCGAACGGTGGTTTTTGATTTCATTTGAGTGAGGAGTGCGGCGGGCAAAACCCTAGAATGATATAAATAATAAGTGTTTGTTATCACAAACGATTTCGTCTTAGAACCATCTATGATAACACGTAAGGAATCGTCTGTGATACGTAGTCATATCATAGATGGTTCGTGATACAAACCATTTGCCATACTTCACATACTATTCATGGTACGAACCGTTTGTGATATCAGTTTATCACAGACAGTTTTTAGAATATCCAGTAGTTTAGACAATCGTGCTAGCAAAACTGTCTGTGATTTTCTTTAACACAGACGGTTTTTGAAAACCGTCTGTGATTAAGCATCTAATTTGGGCCTTTTTGTAGTAGTGGGATCGAGGATAGCCGATCGGAACGGCTTAGAGGTAAGGCTCTGATGCCATATAGTTTTGGAGAAAATTGTGTATTCTATTGGATCCCACACTCTTTATTTATAGCGAGAATTACAATTGATAATACAATCGAACTCTATCTCTAACTTTCTAATTTATCTCTAATTTATTAGGATTCTATTCCGAATTATATCCCAACATGTTTATCAGTTTATGAGATTGACATCATTTATAGCGAGTGTCTAGTACTTGTACTGTGCCCTCCGATCAACGTAGGTGAGATTCTGTAGTTCTGATTAAGGGGTTCTACTAAGGAAAATGGAAGTTGGTTATGCCAGAGAAAGGTAAAACAAGCTAGCAGAAGGTACAACAAGCTATGGAGCTTGGAATGGAGGACAAACCAAGTAAAGGTAATGATGATAAGTGATGATCGGAGAGGATATATTTGCTAGTAACAAGGATGTTCCATTTAATCAATATTTCTTGCAGAATGGTTTTGGTAATAGTGTCAGCCGCATCAACCCAATGGCCTATGTCTTCAAATGTTCATGAATTACATTCTTTTTATGATTTTGGACAGTCGTACAAAATCTGATTATCCAGGACACTGTAATACAAGGGCTGGTTAGGTTGATCGTCGGTATGACGGTACGCATGCATAGACACTACTACCAGAATCCATCTTGTTGATTGTCTCTTGCAGTAAATATCATCTGGTACACCACTTTATACGTCTTAACCTTTCTTTTCTTGGTTTGTCTTCGATCACCAGTTCCATGGATTGATCCATATTTTGCTTCTGTTATATTAATTTTCTCATGCAAATTGACCTTCGTTTTTCCCATTAGAACTCCCTTATGCCGGTCTCTTAGAAGCCATCCTAAGCTAATCTATGTCATCGTATCTGCGTGATCTTGGGTTTCTTCAACAAAGTAAAGCTACTAGAGGTTATTAAAAAAGGGCGCAATTAATTAAAAACTCTCGTAGTATTTTCAGCCTTACATGTGTATGCGATGTTGCAAATTATCCCATTCCAGGTAAGAGGAGATTGCCTTCGTTCTTTACAGCGGTGTGCAAAGAAAGATATGCCCTTCTGTTCATGATATTTGTCTGAAAATAGGTGGTTCTTGTTTATGCAATCCATGAGAATGCTGAAGCTTGCCCAGTTCTTCCTTGCAAATAGTGTCAGCATGGAGATATTGTTCATAGAATATTAGTTTGGGTCCACCTATCCTTGGTGCTGCTATGCATAGATAAATATGCTTTCGTTTGTTGTTGCTGTATCCGATTTTCTTCAGGTAACAATAACATACTGCTGTCATATTATTTCGTTGATACATCATTTCAATTGGCTTTTGTTGACGCAAACATATTTGTTTCATAAATCATCACGTCTTTGCTTCATTCCAAAGTTCAGTAAATTCTAAGGGGCTGGTCTTTCATGGAAGATGTTGAAAATGTCCGTCCATACGTGTGCCTGAAGCTAAAAGATTGGCCGAAAGGTCAAATTTCCAAATTGCAATCGCAAAGTATGCCACCCATGCCTAACGCAATTAAACTACCCATGTTATCATATTAGCAATTATCTGGGAGTTACTATTGTTAACGTAGCTAGATAACACACCAAATAACTTAAGTTATGTGAGGCACCAAGCTGACATGCCTGACGACAAAATTTTCTCGTTAAGGCTTTCTATTGTTAACATAGCTAGTTGAACACACGAAATAACTAGAGACGTTATGTGAGGCACCAAGTTGACATGGCTGATGACAAAATGATCTCGTTAAGGCTTTAGGAAAGGTCATAACAGCTTAGAACCTTGCTACAGGATTGCCTTACCCCCATGAAATTGTTCTTGTAATAATATTTATGGAATATGAGCAAAGAAAATTGAAGTTGCAATATAAATACCCATAAGTATGCATAAAGCCATATAGTATGCAGCAAAATAAGTTTTTTCAAGTTATACTGAATCGGAGCATACAGGAATTCAAATACTGCCTTAGCTCAGAAAGATTCTGTACCAAAATGAAAGGTAACATTTTTTTGAGCTAGTACAACATCAATACTTTCAATGAAATGTGAAAGAAAATTGATCACCTAAAATATCTTAGTTTGTAAAAAAAAACATATTCAAGCATATTCTGAGTACAAATAGTAACATTGAGTCAGCTTGAAGGTTGAGTATTTGGGCAGAGCGAGCACAGAAAGTTTGGTGTCCAGTGACATGGGTTCCACCACCAACACTTAGGGAACAAACTTTACAACCACCAGTTTATTTGACCTGGTATTTACACATGCATAATTGCAGAACAAACTCCGCATTACAGAAGATTTCACATAATAAATAAAACAGCAGGAGATTTCACATAATAAATAAAACAGCAGGAGATTTCACAACTACAGCCATCTTTGCCTACAGTCCAATCTGGAAGCATGCCGCCAAAAACACCACAGCAAGGATAGGTGGATGCCAGTCAGTAGAAAGGAGAGGAAATGCAAGAAGAGTCCGTTTAGTTGTGTATTGTGGCTTACTTCACGAAAGGTGGAGAGTGACTCGAACCGCTCATCTGAAAGCAACAGAAGATGCGAATTCCATCCACTGCACAGAAGAAAAAGGAGGAACAGCATCCAAAAACTTCTGAAACATTCAAATCTTTTTGTCTTTTTTGCCTCACTGATTGCTTTCTGTTTGTTGTTTTTTAGAGGCAGCTCTGCCACAATTGCTTGGAGTCTCGGTGCTTTTGTGCCAGCCGCAATAAGCATTGATTTAAGTTTACTAATCTAACACGGGATAATGGTTTTTTTGCATTCAGTAGCTCCTTGTTTGGCAGAGTGGGTCATAGTCATATGCTTCACCGGCCTTAACAAACCGTCCTTTGACCCTCTTTCTCACATCTGCCCTAGCCTTGCGAGAAGCATACCTGATCTTCTTGTCAAATCTGTCAAAAGGACCAATATATGAAAGATGAGCTAGCTAACAAGGAAAATAGGAGATAAAAGACTCCTAAAGCCAGCAAATGTGAGTTATGGACAGTAGCATGTCAGAAAAATAGTATGTTAGAATTGGAAGTCTGACGAATCATAAGAAAAGGTTAGAAACAATAATTTATTAGTGGGTATATCATTATGATATCTTTTAACAGAATCTTCAAAACGGGTACAAGTGACTACATTTTACCCACCAAAAGACATGTTTCACATTTGGGGGGTTGTTTGAACTTTGGACCTTGGAATTAAGCAAAGCCAGATTTGGTTAACTAGTTTTAGACCCTAACCACCTAAGACCTTGTTTGGTTAGATTAGGATAAAACCATGATAACAAAAGCTACTTTTTCCAAAACTCATAATTATGAGTTTTATGGAAACTAGGTTCTACCTTTTTCCATGAAATGCAAAACAAAAATAGTAAAATAGCTAAAAAACAGTTCTAGCCAAACAATGTTTTCACTAAATGCTATCCTAACTGAATAACAATGTAAAATCCTTATTACTATACATACCCAAAATGTGTCATCACCAAATCAATTAAGAAAATGTGTGATCCAAAGACACTAAGGATGCTATAAAATGAGTAACCTAATGATTTTGCGCTGAAAATTTTGTACAAGCAACAGCTCTTGTTGAGTTCTTCTATGGTTACAAGTCATTACATTGCAAAGGTGCAACACGATTAGTAAGAAATCACTTACTTTCTTCTCTTCTTCTTCTCCTTGTACCGTGTGATAGCACTGCCTCTGCTAGCTCCGGCAAATGAGCCCTCAGGACCAGGAGGATGCCAAGGAGGCTCACCCATAAGGAGAATTGGTGATACCCCACAATCTTGGTAGTCTCCAGCACTGCCCTCTCCAGTCAAACCGGAAAAGGAAAGAGATATACTGGACCTAGCTTGCCTCACAGGAATACGAAGACTGGAATCACCTTTTGCTCCTGGGTTTGACATCCCAGAGTCAGCGGATACCGCATTGCTAACCGCTGGCTGCATCGGTTTGGGCTGCTGAAAAGCATGAGACATGACACCTATAAGAACTATATAATGAAATACAAATGTTGAAAGTTTAATCAACTCCAAACAAAACTATGATGTAACTTCCCAGTGGATGG
This sequence comes from Otatea glauca, assembly GCA_036346275.1. Taxonomy (NCBI): domain Eukaryota; kingdom Viridiplantae; phylum Streptophyta; class Magnoliopsida; order Poales; family Poaceae; genus Otatea; species Otatea glauca. The sequence continues at coordinate 30,660,934 of CM070716.1, read as the reverse complement.
ATTTCAGATCAACTGACCACATTTGGATGTTTATTGATTAGAATTTACAATCCTAGTTGTGATTATTTATTGAACATAAAAACCACATACACTAGTTAGGAACTCCCTGGCCTCCAAAATTAACATGGGAACACTCTGAAATGAGGAAAGGTTTATACAATTAAATTGAAACAGGCTTGCCACTCAAGCACTCAAAAGTCTCAAACAGCAAGAGGACAAAAGTATTCCTACTTTTTTCACTTCAGAAGGCATGCTTGTTCTCAACAGTTTATCAACCATACACTAGTTAGTACATGAATGTGAACAACTATAACAGATTTAAAGAAAAAAAAACAAATGACAGCAAACTACAAACCTCATCAGAGTTCCCAGCAGGCACTTCCTTCATTTCAAAGTAACTGTCAATCCCAGCATCATCAAAGAGTTGCTCAGTTTGAATATGAGAGGTACCAAATAGTTCTTCATAATTTTCAAAAGTCAGGTCAACATCATCCACACAGAAATCTTCATATATGCTGTCCTTGCTGAACATAGCTTTGTCTGGTGTATAGGGCACCTGCACAAGGAAACCCTAAGCACACATTAGTGATTAGTGACAGATTAATGTTTGAAGAAGAATGATGCAGTGGGAATCTGAAGAAAAAGGGCCTACAGATTTTGCATATGATGTACACAAAAAGAAACATATGAGAGAACATCAAATTAAGTCCTTTGTCAGCACATCTGTGATGTTCCCTCTTAATTCTTGCTGCCAAAAATAATGCAGAATGGGGATAGATAATATACAATTGCCTAGCATAGGAACCCACCTAGAAGTGCTAAGATACGATAAATTAGCATCCAAGCTTGATTCCATTGTGGATGCTACATTATCAAAATAATACAAATATAGATACTGAGCCAATTTTTCAAATAGAAATCGTACTAAAATTTATTTAAAAGAAATGGTGCCAAATTTTACTTGATGTAAGGATAGGCATATGCAAGTTATTTAAATCTGCATGAAGTTACACAAGCAAGATTACAAGTACCAGAGTTATCCACCAGCCTAACCTTCTCAGTGAGACTACCAGTTCCATGACAAATTTGTGTAATTTGCACAGTTTTCCCATCCTATGGCTCGTGTTATTATTCATGTTTCATCTATTAATCTCTGATCGAAGTGCACCCAGATTTCAACAAGGTTCATTAAAAAAAAATCCATTCACACACAATAAGCATGCATAAAACAGATTGCACAAAAGGAAATAAACTTATAACATATGGTAGTGCAAGCAAATGATAATTGTCAACTGTAGAGAGGAAAGCTGTTGGTTATCTTACATCCATGGCACATGGGGAGTAGTATATGCAGCAGCAGAGGTGAATTACTAATTCTACATATGGAGGGATATGTGAAAGCCTTAGAGCACCTTAGCTGTTGTGGAATCCACGGATCCAGCTGTCTGATCAGTAACGAGTGGAAGAAGATTCACACCAGCTTCAGAAGACGAGCCTATCAAAGACTTATGCTTGTCACCAGTATCAAGATCACTCATAAGTGTTGCGCTAGCTATATCTAACAAACTGTTATCCCCTGCTGCATTGTCTTGATTACTGACACCACTGTCACTGATGCTCATCATGCTTATTCCTTGCTCGCAATTCGGCTCAGGAGCTACATTAGGGATATCCAAAATGAACGACCAGATTCTTGAAAGTTCTGCAGATGAGGGGCACCCTGAGTAGCAGTTTATGGTTTCCCTTTTGTGTCCAGCAGCTGAGGATCCAGCATTATGCCCATTCCAATCACAATTTTGGCAAAGTGAGGTGTTCTCTACTAGGCAGCGGACCATGGCAGGCTGTAAAGCACACCGGTCACACAGTAGGGTCCTTGTATGGCGCCGTGAAAGAGCATTAGCTGAATGCACATTGCGATCACACGACAAGCACAAGGACGCTGCATCTGATCGGCAGTAAACCATGGACCTCTGCTCCCCGCAGAAATCACAGAGAGCACCCATGATTTATGTTGTTGGCAAAATTTAAGACAGCTTTAGGAGCTTTTACGTGGCGAACAAACCCTTCTTCACAATCTTGCTGGATCAATCAAATATGCAAGAAACCTGAGCAGTATTGGCAAGCGGTTATTAAAAAAATTCTAATACAACTCTTTAGGATCGAAATAAAAATAATATCATAAAGTATTTCCTGGAAATTTAATGGTGTACACATGACACCGACAACATGACAGAAATTTTGCTGCTTGCGGTTATTATGACCAAAACACACACTCACACAGAAGCCACTTTTTTCTATTCAAACCAAGAGAAATGCTCAAAACATGTTGCAACAAGCATGTTCCACCCATCAACATCTTGCATTAGCTAGTAATAATATAAAATCAGGGATAATATAGATTTATTTCCTAATTGAGACATATTGCCGCCATCTACATTAAGACAATTTTAGGTTTTTGATGGACTCATCAATACGTGGACTCCGCCCCAATTTGCCAACCAGGGCATAAAGAACTAGAAGTCCCACTCAAAATGTACAGGCAACTAGTCTTGGAATCTTCTGCTCTCGGCACATATTATAATTCCATCTCCCCACTCATTGCTTGCAAGTATATATTCCCCGAGGTCACTAGGTACTGCGATTCCTAGAAGAGATAATGTGGAAGAAATGGAAGCCAACCGTCACAAGACACCAAAATAACTCCATTTCGAGTAAAAACATAACATTGGTTTTATTAGAAAAATCCATTCTATCTCAATTTTTCCGAGCAACTAAGGACAACATGCAGTACGCAACACTATAATAGGAGGGAAATAATATCAAGCAGGAGCGACTGGAGTAATGATATAAGCAAAAAAAGACCATCGGAGAGAGCCCAAAAGGGAAAGGAAATGGGGGGGAAAATCGTGGACTTATTTGTGCACCTTCCAAAAAATTGTAGTTATTTGTGCAAAAAAGTGGTAAAGAAGCTTTGTTTATATTCCTCGCAAAAAAAACTGTTTTATACAAAAGTTCTATTTTTAATGAAAAATCAAATATTTTCAGGAAGCCTGCACACATGGATCTATCACAAAAAAAATTATTAACTATCCACCTTTTTAAAAGCGTAAATCACATCTCTTTTGTACCTAAGCACGCTATGCCTGTATAAAGCTAAAGAAACAACGTTTTTGACAACTCATACAAGCAAGAAAGAAATTAATTTTTTATTAAAACCCTGGAATTTAAGGTGCAAATAAGATCATCCTTCAAACACTGAAGAATTAGTCGCAGCCGAAGTGTTCCTTTTTTTCCCTTTTTGTTCAGTAGATCCTCATAAACATTCAAGTTGTATTAGCAATAAGCAACAACACGATGACAATTTAATGAAGAAAAGCAAAAAAAAAAAGTTATAACATTCAAGTTTTCCGTCTGCAGATACAAAAACATGATGCTCGCATGTATTCAGAAGAAATCATTAAACGCATGTGTTACTAAAATAAAGGGAAGATTTTGGGGGGAATTGAAATTACACGAGGAACAAGGCTATTGCAGTTTGTAGAACAGTCAATTTTTGCACCCTTTGAACCGCACATCTGTAGTCATAGAATCAACCAAAACCCCCTTCAAAACCCCAACCAAATCAAAACCGAAAACCGAAACTAAGCTCAAATCGAAGCCAGTCGCATAGGCAACAACGCAAGAAACAGCAAACGTTCAATAAAAATGGAACACAACAAAAAAAAATTAAAAAAAGGAATCCCGAATTTTCCGTAAAAATATCGATGCAGAGCCCAAATCGAACAATCGGAGCCAGCAAAACCCAACCAAATAGAATCCCCAAGTCCAAACTCCATGCAAACCCAACCCGAGGCAGCCACCAAACGCAAACCCACGGAACACATCAGATGCGCCGCTCGCGGTGTCACCAAATCCAAACAGAAAACAACCTAGAGAGGAGGAGAGAGGAGACGTATCACGCACCGGAACTTAGGAACCGCAGCTCCTCAGATCCACCCGCGCCGAGCGGCCGGCTGGAGAGGCCCCCGCCCCGAACCCTAGCGGGGAACAGCCAGAGAGATCAATCCAGAAGCCTCTAGTAGAAAGGAGGCAGCCCGAACCCCAATAAAAAAAACAACTTTTTAGAGAGAGAAAGAAAGCGCCGAGGAGAGAGAGAGATAGAGGAAGCTAGAACAAGAGAGAGAGAGAGGTGCAGCACAGAGAGAGAGAGAGAGAGAGAGAGGAGGAGCTAGCTATAGTGGTAGTAGCGTAGAGCGAGAGGGGAACAGGGGATGGGGTGGTGGGGCCCACCGGCCTGCGTGGCCAAGTGGCCAACGGAGAAAGGCAAAAAGGGTATCTCCTTTCCCCACTCGCTTTTTACGCTTTTCGGGGGCAGGACGGTCATTCGCGCCGAGGATAAGGGGAGGGATGGGGCCCACGCGCCGGGGGCGCCACGCAGGTCGCTTGGTTTTGTGAGGTGCGGCGCCCGCTACGGCGGCTCGACCGTTTGTACTCACTGACAGGTGGGCACAGTCTGGGGTGGGACTGGATTTTCGGTGATGCGTGATGTGCCCCGCTAGGGTGCGGTGGGCTGGCCGTGGCGGCACTGCTGCGCCAAAAGTTGCGCTGCGCCTGCCAATTTGACTTGTCCGCACAGCAGTCTACACTGCACACGGGTTGGAGCACTGGCGGGTGGGCCCGGGGTGACATCCTGCGGCTGCGGCCCTACCCGTTTTGGCGGTATTTGCCGGATTAGCATCGGTACAGCTAGGCTGGGATATTCCGCCGGCGGCAGCCACACAGATCTCGCCTGAGTTGGTACGTGGGTGGTCTAGTAGCGAAGAAGCCACCGCTTTTCTTAACCCTCCGGCGAATTTCTTTTGCAAATTTAGTTCACCTCCAAACTTAACTTTAAAAATAGTTCATTCTCCGATTATGAAAGTGTCACCAAACGATACATATTATATGCCGCGCTTCCGTGCTATGGTAGGAATTATCGCGCAATAGAGCCTCAGTAGTAGATATATCGCTTAGCTCAGTAGGAGCAACCTGCCCAGCAACGCTACCTTCAGTAGGTATTAATTAAATGATCTAATTAAGCATACATTAATCGAGTGATTAATTAATTAAAGTGAATACTTAATGGATTGGATCGCCACATTTCTGCCGAGGAAGTAGAGGTCAGCACGAACCTTACCTTGGCACAATAGCGCGGCAGGTGACACGCCTTCCGCGGTCAGAAAGAGCGTTATTTTTATAAATTTATTTGAAAGGATGTTAGATTTACAAAAAATAGCTTTTGAGGGGCTAGAAAAGTGATGGCTCACAAATTGACGCAAGATCTGTGTAACTACCATATAATTTATACAATTTTTTGTGATTTGTTCGTACAGCATCTTTGCTTGTAAATAAGTCCGTAGAGTATATACGAAGTTTGTAATCTAAACATCTTTTTTTTAGAAATGGATAAAATATAACTCAGTGTTTGCTTCAGCGAACATATCTATTTAGCAGCTAGGAATCATAAATTGCATATGTGTGACCTACATGTGGTTAACAATTCTTGTAAACAAATTAAGCCTATATACTTCCACGATTGAGGACGGAGGTATTTTTTAATTACATTTAGAATACGAATAGATTTGCAACAAAAAGTTACGCATAAACTAGAAAAGTGTTAATTTCTTTTATTTAGTCCTTTTTGTATACTTGTATGCAAATTTCTAGAGCTTTTCGCTCATAGCATATTCGGTACTCGGCAATCAGGGGAAAACACAAATGATTTTTCTGCTATCTAGCTACTCGAACATATCATCTATTGCTAGTTTGCTACATGTACTTGGTCACACGATCTGGCAATTTCTTTTTCAGTAATTCATCCACTGTATATCGAGAGGTTACATCTTTTTTTTAAAGTTGTACAAATATTAAGGTTTCTATAAAGAGTGAATGTTAATAATTACTTATCATTTCACTTATTTTAAGATTTGTGCAACTTGTAATACAAGAGAATACATAAAAGCACTACCATGTATTATTTAATGGTAATAATTCAATCGAAAGGAGTAAAAGAGAATTTGAGGCGCAATTGGCCTCAAAAAACAATTAGACGTGCAATTTCGCCACCATGCATGTTTATCCATCCAAAGGAAACTGAGACATCAATTCTGCGCTGCAACAAAGAAGGAGGCACCTTAACATAATGAAGGGTGAAAGAGGAGCGCTAGACGTAGAACTTCCGGAGCTGGCCTACGTTCCACGAGCTCGTGAGCTCCTCGCCATTGGGGACCGCCAGCGTAAGCCCTCGCGGCTTGTTGAGACGACTGAGGGGCCTCCCACGCGGGACAACTTGTTGGTGTGGGAGCGGTCTTGGACCGTCGTCGGACCAGTCCCCGACGCGAAGCCTCTGGTCGGACGGCAGGCGATGTCCGCGAAGATCTTGCGGCGCGCCGAGCGCAGTAAACGCTGCGACACCTCACTTCTTCCGCCAAGGTAAGGTCGAGGACCGCTCTCGCCGAGGTCGACATGGTCGGCCGAAGTTCGCCCTAGTGGAATGGAGCGCCACAAGGTTAAGAGCCTTGTGCTCACCGAATTGGACGTCCGGAGAGGACTGGAAGTACCGTCCGTCCGGCGAGTATCGTTATTACGCCGTTGGCGGCGGCGAAGCCACGCGCCGCCTTTCTGTCGGGAGGCGGTGAAGATGGCGTTAGTGCGAGCCCGGGCGGGATCTGCCGGTGAAGCGGCCGTGATCACGTGATGAGGCCGCCGTCGTCGGGCGAGACTCGAGCCCAGAGCTTGCTTGCCGGGGTGTGACACCGTCGGTCGCCTTGTTGAGCTCTTCGGCGAGGACCGTCGGAAGAGGGCCGAGCCGCCGAGCGGGTCACCATGATCCGGCGATGGCATGCAGCGCTCTTAGGCGTGTTCGTGCGGACGGGAGGGCCGAACCGGCGGATCGAGCGGGTCGCACCACGCCTCTCGCCGAATGGCGGCGATAAGCTTGGTCGATGGCGACTGGCGAGCCGACGCGCCCCGAGGGTTTCCGACCACCGTCGTCCGCCCGTGGGTTGCCTCACGTCCGTTGGCCGCGAAGGCATGGCGTTCGCGGCGGTAGGATGGCGAGCATGGATGTGGAGCCTTGGCACTCGGGGACAGCGTCTGAGCCCAAGCTCGCCGTTCGCGACATGCTGATAGTGGAGCTGGAGGTGTTGAGCTGGCTAAGATGACGGACTTTGGACGAAAGAAACTTCGGGCCCCACGGTGGGCGCCAGCTGTCGACGATCGGGACCGTCGACCGCAAAGAAAGAGGGGGAAGGATCGTACGGAGGGCAAGGCCCGAGCTTGTTCGTCGGGTGGCGCCTTCGGCGGCGCGCTAAGCGAGGGAACTGTGCAACCAAACAGGAGACGCAAGGTTTATACTGGTTCGGGCCGAACCCCTACTCGAGTTCGTGTGGTGGCGTTGTATTCTCTTCAGTACAGATGACTACACAAAGTTTACAAGCGAGAGTGCTAATGGCTTAGAGAGATGAGTTCGATCCCCCTCCTTCGGGGGTTCCTGCCTCCTTTTATACGGAAGGAAGGGGCATGTTACATCGAGAGTTAGGAGAAGACGAGGTGACCTACACTAGGAGCTTCGGTCCTTCGTTCTACTGACTGATCACCGCCCGTTTTGCCCATGCTGGGTCAGTAGTCTAGTTGGCCAGGGCGGTTAGGTATTTCCCCGGAAAAAGGCGTACCTGCCCTCTGCGAACCTTACGAGTGTTGACGTTGCTACGCATGACGTGGGTGTTGCCTCGAGAGAGGGCGTGTCTTCGTACTGTTATGTGACCGGCTGATGGGACTGAGAGCACGACTTCGGCAGTCATTAAACCATCTTGGGAGATGGCCACCTGCTCTCGTATAGTCACTTCGATTGTCTCCATCTGTGGGGCACGTGGTTGTTGGCAGGTGGAGGCCTTGACACGCGGCCCTTGGCGGGGGTTGCCTTGGTTTGGTCGGAGTCGGGGGACCCCGTCCCGCTACGGAGGTCGGGAGCCCAGCTTGGTCGGAGTCGGAGGACCCCGTCCCGCTGCGGAGGTCGGGAGCCCGGCTTGGTCGGAGTCGGGGGACCCCGTCCCGCTGCGGAGGTCGGGAGCCCGGCCCGCCAGGTCGGGGAAGAGCTCGGAGAGGTCCCCGGTGGCCTCTTGAGACCTTTGGTCGGATCCCGACTGGTAACAGTCTGCTCGGAGCCCCGGGCCGGTAGATCGGAGACGTTTCTGCCTAGGCTTAGGAACAGTCCCCCGGGTATAGAGGAGGAACGGCCACGTGTCAGGGGGACGCGCGCCAGGCTGTCCGATCCCCGACACATTTAGAATACGAATAGATTTGCAACAAAAAGTTACTCATAAACTAGAAAAATGTTAATTTCTTTTATTTAGTCCTTTTTGTATACTTGTATGCAAATTTCTAGAGCTTTTCGCTCATAGCATATTCGGTACTCGGCAATCAGGGGAAAACACAAATGATTTTTCTGCTATCTAGCTACTCGAACATATCATCTATTGCTAGTTTGCTACATGTACTTGGTCACACGATCTGGCAATTTCTTTTTCAGTAATTCATCCACTGTATATCGAGAGGTTACATCTCTTTTTTAAAGTTGTACAAATATTAAGGTTTCTATAAAGAGTGAATGTTAATAATTACTTATCATTTCACTTATTTCAAGATTTGTGCAACTTGTAATACAAGAGAATACATAAAAGCACTACCATGTATTATTTAATGGTAATAATTCAATCGAAAGGAGTAAAAGAGAATTTGAGGCGCAATTGGCCTCAAAAAACAATTAGACGTGCAATTTCGCCACCATGCATGTTTATCCATCCAAAGGAAACTGAGATATCAATTCTGCGCTGCTAGCCAGCCAGCTTGAGGCCTTGAGTTGATAAGAAGTGTGTATAGCATCGATCCATCGTTTGTGGACCGATTCCCTTTCCCAGAGTAAAAGACCCCATCATTGCAGACGTAGACATCAAAAGGGAGCTATTGCTCCTCCTTTCTTTTGAGTGATGCTTTAAGCTAAGTAAGTAAGATTTTAATTATGTTATATTTCAAAAGAATTAGCGCATGATTTCAAATGACTTTGAAAACCCTTTTGCACGGACTGAATCGTACTTGCCACGCCAACCTTTTGTAGCGGACAGGTGATTCCCCTGTACGCTGAATGTTTTTACTTTAGATTATCTAAAAGCTGATTCTGGATTGTAGTTGCAGCTGATTTTTTAAAAGTTGAAATCCAAAAGCACATATGAAGTGAATTGTGGATTATAGTGTATATGGGTAAGCTGGATTGTGAGAATCGAGTTGTTTGTTTTTTATTCTGCTTTTAAGGCTATAATCCAGAATCAAAAGCAAAAATAAATAGGCCCTAAATCGTTGGAACGATATATTGTATAGATTTGATCAAATTATCAACGCAAACCTTTCGTTTGGAATATAGTTCCTCGGTTTAGAAAAATTGTCGCTGGAATCACAATCAGAAAAGCTCACCTTATCCTTTTTCTGTTGAGAAAAGGTTCACTTGATTTAGTGCTGGACTACTGGATATCTAGGTCAGATGTACATGGAAAACCCTAGATCCAGCTGGGGTATACTATGTGGAGATATAACTAACTTTTAGGGTTTATAGGTGGCTCAAATTTATCCCTAGGATTTTTGTCTATAAATAGAGCCACCCATTGTGTAAGAGAACAACAAATCAGAATCATTAGAGATAAGAGAGTTCAATTAACTTCCTATATAATGTGTGTTCTCCATCCTTGTTATTTTGGTTTTATTGATGGTGCATTAGCATTGATCTACGATAGTAGTCTACATTATTTAACACGTTATCAGTACGAAGGTCTCCAAGACCGAAAGGTATGTCACCAGGATTCCTCGTTACCAATTCACATGCTATTAAATTAATCTTGTAGATTAATCATTGTTTCCTGGTTCCCTAGATTAGATAAGTTCAATCGTCAATTAGGGTCCTATGTCAGGATTTCTAATCATACCTATGCGGAACCGACAAGCATGATGGTCAGCACCCCGAAGCGGTGAACTAAGCCAGAGCCGTCGACACCATGCCTGCCAAACACCGGCCTACGCCACGCCCACATGCCCCCACGTACGCCCATCATGTGCACGATGAGGCCACTACATGTGCCCCACCCGTGCGCGCTCACACGCACCTGACATGACCACCGCCTATGCCCCCAACGCAAGTCGCCACTGTCGCTCCAGATGAGCATCGTGCTGCAGAGCGCCCTCACTTGCGTACTGTAGGGACCCGAATATGTAAATCCGAACCATCTGTATATACTGCACTAGTCTAGGATCACACTAGCGCACACAGTGGCAACATTGATGAAATATCATTCCATATGCATAATAATTAAGGAAGAAATAATTAACAAAAAACATCAGAGTAGCGATCATATAATCAATGCTTACAATTATTCCCAAAATTCACAAAATTGACATATGACAATATTAAATTAATAAAAATAAAAAATTTAGATGACACAAACCCCCTCCTTGACAAAATCTCGACCTTGAGATTCAGAGCTAACTAAGGAATAGGTTAGGAAACTTTAACTTCAGATATTCCTCACACTCCCATGATGCTTCAATTTTAGAATGATTGCTCCATTGCACTCAGCATGAGCGAACTGACTTGCTTCTGGTCTTACGATCAGCAAGATCCAAAATCTTAATCGGTTGCTCCTTATAAGTCAAATCCTCTTGTAACTCAATTGATTCCAAAGATGTCTACTCTGTAGCACTCGAAGACACTTCTTAAGCTGAGAGACATGAAATACATCATGCACATCGGCCAATGACTGAGGCAACTCTAACTGATAGGCAACCTCTCCTCGACAGCTCAAGATTTTGAATGGACTAATATATCTTGGCACAAGTTTTCCTTTAGCGTGAAACCTTTTGACTCCTTTAAGAGGGGCTAACTCTAAGATACACAAAATCTTCAAGCTCAAAACTCAACTCTCATCGACGATTATCGGCATAACTCTTTTGCCACGACTAAGCTACTTTTAACCTTTCTCTGATCATATCAATCCGCTCTTCAGCTTCTTTAGGAATACCAGTCCCAAAGACAAGACGCTTTAATGTCTAATTCCAATTCAACGGAGTACGACAGGATCGACCATACAAAACTTCAAAGGGTGACATTTGCAAACTTGCTTGATAACTGTTATTATAACTGAACTCAGCATACGGCAAATATTTATCCCACAAAGTAGCATAAGCTAAGGCAAGAGCTCTCAACATATCCCCCAAAATTTGATTAACTCTTTCAGTCTGACCATCTGTCTACGGATGATATGCTGTACTAAAATTCAAATGAGTTCCTATGGCTTCATGCAACTTATTCCAAAATCTCGAGGTAAATTGGGCACCTCTATCTGACACTATTTTCTTGGACACTCCATGTAAGCACACAATTCTTGATATATATAACTCTACCAAAAGATCTCCAAAATAAGTGGTCATAACTGGTATAAAATTACAACTTTTGTCAAATGATCAACTATGACCCATATTGAATCATAACCACACTGAGTTCTGGGTAAACTGGTAATAAAATTCATACCGTTTCCTCCCACTTTCGCTCAGGAATTTTCAATGGTTACAACAAACCAGCAGGTCTCTGATGCATTGCCTTTACTCTCTAGCACACATCACATAAAGCAACGTGCTTGGCAACTTCTCACTTCATATTAGTCTACTAAAACCTTTCCTTAAGATTCTGATACATCTTAGCACTTTCTGGATGAATCAAATACTTTGAATCATGAACTTCCTTAATAATTAACTGCTTTAGCTCCTTTCGATTAGGTACACAAATCTTCTCTTGAACCACAAAGTATCTTGATCGTCCAAAGTAAAATCTTTGGCTCTGCCTTCATCTATCTTAGACTTAATTCTTTTTATCTTAGTATCATCTTTCTGACTTTCACAGGTCTGATCCTCTAAAATCAGCTTCACTTCCAAAGTATCTAGGAATCCTTTCGAAACCACTTCTAATTTCAACTTCTAAAATTCCTTACACAATACAGACTAACTCTCCTGAACTAGCATATTAGCACTATGGCTCTTACAACTTAATGCATTAGCTACTACATTAGCTTTTTCAGGATGATATGGATTCCCACATTATAATCCTTTATTAACTCTAATCATCTTCTCTGTCCTATATTAAGGTCCGATTGAGTAAAGATATACTTCAAACTCTTGCGGTCCGTATATATCTCACATCTAATTCCAATGAGATAATGACGCTACAACTTCAAAGCATGCACTATGGCTACTAACTTAAAATCATGCATAGGATAATTCTCCTCATGCTGTCTCAACTGCCTTGACATATAAGCAACAATATTGCTTTTTGCATCAATACACATCCAAGTCCTTGTCTGGAAGCATCACAATAGATATAAAAACTACACTGAACATCTGGCAACACTAACACTAGTGTTTTCATTAGACGTTTCTTTAATTTCTGGAAACTTTTATCGCACTTCGGCATCCATGCAAACTTATTTTTCTTTTTCAACAACTATATAAGTGGTCTAGCAATTGTATAAAATCCTTCGGTAAATTGACGGTATTATCTTGCCATCCCTAGAAAACTACGAATCTGGGTAAATGACTTCGGTTGTTCCCAATGCAATACTGTTTCTACTTTGCTTGGGTTGACAACAACTTCTTTGGCAGTCATAACATGACCTAGGAACTCCACTTCCTTTTTTCAAAAGTTACACTTACTGAACTTAGCATACAATTGTTGCTCTTGTAGCTTCTCAAGAACCAATCTCAAATATTCTGCATGCTCTTCTTCTGACTTGGAGTATACCAGAATGTCATCTATGAACACGATAACAAACTTGTCCAAATATTCTATGCAAACCTTATTCATCATATTCATAAAATATGTAGGAGCATTGGTCAATCCAAAAGATATGACCGTAAATTCATAATATCCATATCGCATAGAAAATACAGTCTTAGGGACATCCTCTGCATGAATCTTCAATTGATGATATCCTTATCGAACAAATCATCGATCCTCGGTAGCGGATACTTATTCTTTATCGTCACTTCATTAAGTGCACGATAATCAATATACATCCTTAAACTTCCATCTTTCTTTCTAACAAACAGAACAAGTGCTCCCCATGGCGATGAACTTGGTCTCACAAATCGTTTTTCTAAAAGCTGTTTGACCTGCTTCTTCATTTCCACTAACTCATCGATAGGTATTCGATAAGGTCTCTTTGCTATTGGGATTGTACCAAACATCAATTCAATAACAAAGTCAATATCTCGATCTGGTGGCATACCAGGTAAATCCTCAGGAAAAACATCCGGGTACTCACTAACAGCTGGCACATTCTCCAAACTGATAGCTTTAACACTGTTAACCATTAACTGACTATCGCGAACTGCGGTCACTTGAAATTCCACTTTATCGCCTTACGGGCTTTCAGCTAACACAACTCTTCGACCACAATCCAAAACAACCTTATGCTTAGACAACTGATCCATTCCAAGGATAACATCTAGGGTCTGGGTATCCAACATAATAAGGTTTGCTAAAACTCTAATCCATCAATAAGCAACTTAACTCCTAAACATCCTAGGTTAGATCGGAGTTCTAATATAGGGATTTGACTTATAGCATACACTTAACATCCATAACATCCAACCTATTCCCAACAGCAAAAGCTCGAGAAACAAAAGAATGTGAAGCTCTAGAATCAAATAAAACTGTTGCAGATACTGAGTTAACTAGGAGCTTACCTAGTACGACGTCTAATGCATCCTGAGCTCCATCAGCTGTAATGTGGTTGACTTGACCTCTCACTGTCACTTGGAACATAGCTCTAGGTTGACTTGATCTAGGGGTGGGCATTCAGTTTGTTCAGTTTTTATGGTTTGGTTTTTTCGGTTTATTTTTTTTGGTTTTTAGAAACTGGTAACCGAACTACATTTGAAAACTGAACCGAAATAACCGAAAATTTTTTGGTTCGGTTATTTCGGTTTACCGAAAAACTGACTTAGCGTCCACATCACAAATTCACTCATTCACAGTTCATCACATACAGCAAAATTGACCAAATCAAGCATCAAGATCGATGAAAGCTAGCATCCACATCACAGATTCACAGATTCGCATAGAAGAATCAAGAAAAGGGAGGGTTTTGCAACATCGAGACTCCGGCAAGGCGGGCGAGGTGGCGGAAGTCGAGGGAGGCCGGAGGCCCAGGCGCGTAGCCCACCCCGACACTGCAACGGACGAGGTGGTGGTGAAGAAGGTGGAGGAGCCCGCACGACGACTTGAGGACCACGGCGGCTTGAGGAGGAGGAAGGGCAGAGGTCAGCGAGGTAGTTGGGGCAGCGGTCGCTGCGTAGAGGGAGGAGGTGTCGGGGCGACGGTCGCGGCACCGAGGGAGCCAGGGCCCTAGGAGAAGCGTCAGGCGGAGGATGCCGAGAGGGTTTGGGATCGAAGTGTCGAACTGTCGATCCGATTGGGGAAGACGGGGAAATGGGAATCGAGGATTGGGGATTAGGTTTAGGTGTCGTCATCGGTTCGAGTGGGTGCCGTTCGGGCCTTCGGGCGAAGTGGGCGCCTGGGTGGAGACGCGGAGTAACGGGCCGAAGCCAAAGTGGGCACTGGGTGGTGCCGCGGTGGGCCAACATATTCGGTTTTTGGTTTAATTGGTTTTCAAAATCCGAAAACCGAACCGACAACAAAATAAAAACCAAACTGTAAACCGAAAAAACCAAATTTTTTGGTTAAATCGGTTCGGTTTGGTTCGGGTTTTCGGTTTCGGTTTAAAAATGCCCACCCCTAACTTGATCCATGGTTTGCTCCTGGTGCAGGCGCATTTGCTAGGGTAGATCCAAGGTTGAAGCGAATAAGAGTAATTCTCCTCTCTGGGGACAATTATTGGTAAAATGTCCCAGCTCGTGGCAATTTTAGCAGCGCTTGATTGAAGTCTTTTGGTTTCCTCTAGGCGTGTTACTTGCTTGAGCAGGTATTTGGAAACTCGGACCAGATGGACGCAAGGCAAGAGATGATGCCTTGTACATAACTTGAGGTTGAAACCTAACAAATTGATAAGGAACAACTCTCTCTGTGTTGACCTTGATGATCTCTTTGTTGTGCCATTCTACACTTACGGTCATCACCCAACTCGTTACACTTATCTTCCAGAAATAAAGCCTTTTTGACCAACTCCTGAAAATCAGGGAAGTTATTGGTAATCAACCCAACTTGCAGACCAGAATTCAGTTCCTTCATGAAACGAGATTGTCTTGCTTTATCAGTTGCAACATCTTTAGAGGCATAGCGAGCAAGCTATGTGAACTTATTCATATAATCAGTCACTATTGGCTTCCCTGCATAATGGCCCTAAACTCCTCTTTCTTTAAATCCATGATACCTTCTGGTACATGGTACTGGCAAAACACAGTAGTAAACTCCTCCTAGGTGATCTCTTGTGGGGCTTCATGAGTAGCATAGTAGTTCACCCACCACTCAGCATCAGTTCCTTTCAGCTGATGGGAAGCATAGAGAACCTTCTCATTGCCCTCACATTGTGTAATATGCAACTTCCTCTCAATTGTCTTGAGCCAATCATCAGCTTCCAGAGGGTTAACATTTCCTGAAAACATTGGCAAATGGGTCCTCATAAAATCTAACAACTTTGAATAAGGACGAGGTCCATTGTTGGCAGCTTTAGTGGTGTTGTTGGTTGTAGCTTGACTTGTGATATTTTGCACTTGCTGCATCATGGTAAGCATCAACTGGGTCTAAGCAGCAAGAAAAGCTCCAAAGTTTTGCATATCAACTTGAGGTGGTGGTTGAGGGAATATTTCTTCATTGGGGCCGTCATTGGATCAGGTACCACTTCAAGTAGCTCTATTGTTTTCACGAGTCTACACCATATGTTGATCACTTCACGAGGTTTAGGGATAGGGAACAACACATACAAGAAAAAAGAATTCCTAATTTTGGGGAACAGGTTTAACCTAACATAATAAACAAACTTTATTAATAATTTGGTATGATGGCTTGAAAGAGCCTAAGGGCTGTGCAACACATACTGCACACTCAGGAATCATGAAAAAACCAGCTCAACCTAAGCACATAAAGCTAACACATAAAAGGCAACATTGTCTAACTTAAGCAAACGTGACTAAAAAAAGAGTCTCAACCAACTAAACTAAAACACCATCACTCGTCAAGCCACCCAGGTTGAGGCTCCCATAGGGCATAAGACAGTGGGTGAGCTGACATAGATGCGAAGCGATCCTGATGACCAAGAGCAGGAACCTCAAACTGCACATGCACATCAAGCATCTCGGGCTTCGGGTCCTCAGGTTCCATCTTGACCTCCTCAAGATCTTCCTTTTCCTCATCCTCCAATTCTTCTTCCACATCCACTTGATCAACATGCAAGGCTTCCTCTAGCTCTAATATTCTTTTAGTAGCTATGATACGAGTCTCTTGGAGAACTTCCTCAGCAACCCTTAGAGTTTCATAGACTTGCTCCAACTCTTGGGTAGTCTCTTGCATCAAGTCCTCTTGAACAGCTCCAAAACTGGCCAAGTGCACCACTATTGCATTATCTTCCCCTTCAACTCTTTGGCGTTGAACAGCTCCTCCTTGGGGATGAAGTCTGAACACCGTCTCCTCTAGCTCGTTGGCGTAGTTGTGGCAGATGCGTCGCAAGGCAAGATGCGACGATTCCTGTATCCCAATGTTATATGTTGATCTCCTAACAGTGATGTTGATCAGATGGCTTGCCTTGGTGTTCTCTCTAGCATAGATGATAATCATACAAATCATTCCTCAATCCTTGCAGTTGATAATCCAACTGGTACCTCGGTAAAGTGGTTTCTCAAAACCTCCAAGAACATGAAAAATATTTCAAAGCTCAGCAGCGTAAACACCAGTATGCTCGCCATAGGACTGCACCATCCTCATCTGATAAAGACATCTTGGGATAAGGCCTCAGCCCAAACCAGCATAGAGAGAAAGAAAAAATCAGCAAAGGAACAAGAGCAGAAGAATGGGATAAGTCAAGAACTTATTATTAATCAAATTAAATTTCCTTTAGAAAATAGTTTTTGGATACACCTAAGAGATGAACAGTCTATCTAGGTCCAAGACCTACAGTTAGTATGGCTCTGATACCACCTCTGTCGAGACCCGAATATGCAAATTTTGACCCTCTGTATATATCGCACTAGTCTAGGATCACGCTAGTGCACATAGGATCAACATAGATGAATATCACAATCATACACAACAGAAGCATAAAAGACTTCATATATTAAATATAAACCTGTTGACTAACCTTATGGTTGACTTTACATGACTAAGTCACGTAGGGCTAAACTTTAAATATTAAAACTACAGTGAAACAGAAAACATAGATAAACCTCTCGGTATACCAAAGGCAACTGACAAGGCTCGCACCCTAGACGTTCTCTTCCTACTGGTACTCCTCCAAAGCTGGTGGACTTCTCTTCAACTGATGATTTTGTTACGCCAAGGGTGAGTACATAAAGCACTCAACAAGTTGTGCACAGAATGCAAGTCTAATATATCTATATACAAGGCTTATTCCAATGGATGGCTGATATGGTTATTTTACAAAATAACCAAAGTAGCATTTACAAATAAATACAATAATTAGATTGAAATGACAGGAAAAACAAATAACAATAACAAGTAATCTTCAGACATTTTTTAATGATAAATTTGGCACACAACCCTAAACCAATTTCCAAACTTCCAATGGCACAAAGCCTCCCTTCCCAAGTTTTATTTATAAAATCTAACCCTTAACTGAAATTCCCAAGCACTGTCCAATACCGCGGACATGGCTCTCTGAATAGATTTACACTCTGTAGAGGTTACACACTTTACCCACATGACATGATTATCTCTCAATGCCAATCTATTATCAAACTTCCTTTGGTGTGCGGCTGAGTGACCACGACAAAACCTTTTGAAAACGACGTCATAACACTGATTTGCCCAGTTAGTTAGGCCCATCCCATTCCAGACATGTGGTTGCATGATTAGTCTAGTTCAATGGCTTACAAGGTTAAGTTCTTAATTGAATGAAGCAAGACTTCCAACAATTCACTCATAGAAACCACTTCACAATCACTCATAAAACATGTCAACATATCAACCCAATGCCACATAGGCTTACCATGGCATGAAGCCACTTGCCCCAGTCTAAATCATTTACCACCCTAATTGATTATCGTGCAACACATGCCATCAACAACTCAACATCATTGTGTGACAACACATGACAAACTTTTTTATAAACATGTTCCATATTCCATTAGTCAAGATTGATTTGAACTTTCAAAAGACATGAGTTATACGTGGTATGACTAAGCAACTACTCACATTGGCATCTATTGGCAGCCAACTAATAATGAACCATCTTAAGGTGACAAATAATCATGGCATATAAATAACAAGGTAGGTATAACTCAATTGGGTAGAATAACTAGATCCCAAACTATTTTGAAAACAGTTCTAAGCATAAAATATCATGCAGTAATTTAAAACAACATAGCATTTGTAAAACAGTGTTCAACATGATCAAAGCACAACTTGCCTTGGAAAGGTCTTGTTCCTGCTCTATACCTCGGGAGGGGTGCAGCACGACTTATAAAGCCCTAGGACTTCGCGTCGGGCACGAATGCTAAGACCACGGCAGAGACAGCGCCGGATACGAAACCAACTCGACGACACCACACGGCACTACCCCGATTGTCCATGTGGCGCACATACGATAGCCGTTGCGCTAGGGTTTCGAACTGATCCCAACCGTCTATGCATCAAGATCCAACAATCACTAACCCATAGGGTTTCCGATCAATCCTCAACTGCCCGATCAAGATCTAAAGGCTCAAGACCAAGGGTTCGCAAACGGGCTGGGCTAAAGACGGGTCGGGCCGGGCCAACACTTGAAATTAGGATGGGCCCATTAAAGTTTTGGCCCAACACTATTTAAGACTTTTTCAAATATTTTTGATTTAAAATAATTCTAGAAAATAAACAAAGCCAAATAAAATAGCCAAAATATCAGAAAAATACCAAACAAATTCTAGAAAATAATTTGAAACATTTGGAACTCAAGTAAAATATTTTTGATATAATTTTATTTAGAATTTTCAAATATTTGAATTGTATTCATATTAATCCTAATTCAAAAAATATGAAATAAATTCAAAAAATTCCCAAAATTCACAAAATTAACAAATGATAATATTAAATTATTAAAAACCAAAATTGGGATGTTATTGTTCTTCAGGATCTTTAAAGTTGTCCTCATTGACCACTGTCATCTAGATAAATGTCTTCAGCAACTGAGTAGTATTATTTATAGCAAGGGTGTGTACATGGGTACTCTGTAAGTTGCACCACATAATGCAAGTCTAATAACTACATGCAAGGCTTATTCAAAGGATGGTCGATAGGGTTACTTTTACACAAAGCAGAATTTAGCATTTGAATAGAATAATAGATTAAAATTATAAGTAAAACAAATAATAGTAATAATAAGTTATTCGGAGATTTTCCAAGTTAAACTGGCATACAACCTACACCATTTCTTTTTCCTAGCACACAGTCATCCCTCCCAAGTTTTGTTTTATAAAATCAAACCCTTGCGTGAAATTCTCGAGCATTGTCTATCACCGAAGACACGGCTATTCGAATAGTTTTACACTCTACAGAGGTTATACACTTTACCCATAAAATATGGTCTTGTTTGACTGTCCGTCTAGCACACTTTCATAGGTGTGCGTCTACGAGAATCATAGCAAAACCCTTCGGAAACTCTATCCGAACATTGTACTTCCTGATAAGCCTGAACTTACTATTCTTCCCTCACACAGAGCAGAAGAATAGGAAGGACATACCGTTAAGCTAAAAACAATACTTGTTCGAGATGTATGGCTATGGCGACACACATTCCCCAGATCTCGCACATAGCTTAGTATTCTACAGAAGGCATCACATGTCAAGCCTCGGTAACTTACTAAGTTAGGACTAGCTACAGGATCAAGGATAACGGACTAGAGGAGGGTGAATAGGAGGTTTTAAATTCTTTGGCTCCAATTTAAAAATTATCAAGAATTATACAAATTGCAATACTACAATAAATTTAAACCCTAAATAAACTTGGTTTTGCTAAGAGCACTAATAATGTATGTCTAGACAAGAACAACAATCCTAGGGAGATAATCAATAGCTATGTTCACTAGGAATGTAAATTGTACTAATAAGGTCACAATAAAGCTAAACACAAGAATGTGAACATGATGATTTTTCCCGTGGTCTCGAAGACTTGCCGATCTCCCCTACTCCACATTGATGAAGCTTGAACAAATCAAGCCGGCTGGCTCCTTGCGCAATTGAGCCTCCCTCGATCACTAGTGGTAGCTCTTCCCTGCTCTAGGTAGGCAAGCTCTGACCTTCACACAACATCGGGCCTCTTCACAAGCATCTTTGAAGAGATCACTGGTTCCATACCTCCAAGCCGTCTAGGAGGCGGCAACCTCCAAGAGAATAGGCCTTGACGCTTGCTTGAGGTTGATGAAGTGTCTAAATGACTCAAGAATGAATGCTCACAATTCCTTGACCAACTCAAAATGATGATTTAATGCACTAGAAGTGATGAGAGACTTACAAGGGCTCACAAATATGCAATGAATGACCAAGAGTTGCTCCTTGCTGTAGGTGGGGGTGTATTTATAGCCTCCACCCACAAATATAGCCGTTACCACCTAATCCCTGAAAAATTTAGGAAAGTCGGCACTACTGTCCATGTAGGACCAGTAGTGTAAACTTCACTCTTTTGCCTTTCGGACTTTCAATTAACACAACTCTTCAACCTTAATCCAACACAGTCTTGTGTTTGGATAACCAATCCATTCTCAGGATCCAAAATAATAAGATTCGCTAGGAACTCTATTCCATCAATGAGCAAATTAACTCCCAAACATCCTTAGTTAGATCAAAGTTCTGATCCAGGGGATTGGACTAATAGCATACATTTAAGATTCATAATATCTAACCAATTCCCAACAGCAAAATCTCGAGAAATAAAACAATGTAAAGCTCTAGAATCAAATAAAACTAGCAAGTACTGAGTTAGCTAGGAACTTATCCAGTACGACGTCTGATGCTTCCTGAGTTTTATCAGTCGTGATGTGGTTGACACGACCTCTCACTATGGCTTGGGGCATAGCTGCAGCTTGAACAACTCCACGATTCACTCTTGGTGTAGGTCTCTTGGTAGGTGTAGGGCCAAGATTGAAACAGCGCCTCACTGTCATATGTTGACTTCCTCCTGGCACGTTATTTGCCTGAGCAGGTGTCTAAAAATTCTGACCAACTGGACGCGGTGCAAGGGATGGCGTCTTGAACATAACTTTTGGTTGAAACCTGATAAACTGATTATGTGCAACCCTCACTCTCTGTTGTCCTTGACGAGCTCCTTATTGTGCCATTCTGCGCTTATAGTTGTCATCCAACTCTTTGCACTTATCCTCAGAATAAGGGTATTGTTTACCAATTCTTGAAAACCAAGAAAATTATTGGTAATCAACCCAACTTGAAATGCTTAATTTAGTCCCTTCATGAAACGAGATTGCCTACTTTGTCTGTTGCAACATCTTCAAGTGCATAACATGTAAGCTGTGTAAACTTGTTCAAATAATCAGCTATAACATCCCAAAATTTGGCTTAATTAAGTTTTTATTTCTTATTTGTGCATTTATGATTTTCTGGAATTTATTTGGATTTTTCTGGATTTATTGGAATTAATTTT
Source organism: Otatea glauca (assembly GCA_036346275.1). NCBI lineage: Eukaryota > Viridiplantae > Streptophyta > Magnoliopsida > Poales > Poaceae > Otatea > Otatea glauca. Next base: position 30,639,038 of record CM070716.1, on the reverse strand, counting down.
AAATCAAGTTTATTGCCTTTTATTCAAATCTATTTAAATTTATGCAAAGTTAAAATAAAGTTTTGCCAAAAATATTTTATTTGAGTCCAGAATGTTTCAAGGTGTTTTTGAGATTTTTCTTGGATTTTTCCTGATTATTTTATTGCCTAAAATAAATTAAAGGATTTTCTGTAATTATTCTAAATGAAAAATCTTTTTAAAAACCTAATGATCAGAAAGGCAAAGTTATTTCCTATGCGTCAGGACAGTGGAGGCCATGTGAAGAGAACTATGCTACGCATGAATTGGAAAGTGCTACTGTAGTACATGCTTTGAAGTTATTGTGTCATTATATTATTGGAGATATGTACAGACCATAAGAGTTCGAAGTGCAGACCTTAATATGGAACGAAAAGGATGGTTAGAATTGATTAAGTATTATAAGATCGATCCGTTACCATCCCGTAAGGCTAATGTGGTATCCGATATTTTAAGTCGTAAAGGCCAGAGTGCCAATACACCAATATCAAGTGATCAATAGAAATTGTGCGAAGAGTTTCAAAAGTTGAAATTAGAAGTGGTTTCACAAGGATTTATAACTGTTTTGAAAGTTAAGCCAATGCTGGAAGATCAAATCGAAGTGGATTAGAAGGATGAAGGCTTAGCTGAGGATTTCACCATGGATAACCAAGGAACCACACAGTCTAAAGGTCAAAGCTATGTATTGAATAAGAAAGAGATTAAACAGTTGATTTTGGAAGAAGCTCGTGATTCTGAGTATTCAATTCATCCAGGAAGTGCTAAGATGTACCAGGATGTGAAAGAGAGATTTTGGTGGCCTAATATGAAGCGTGAAGTAGCTGAGCATGTTGCTTTATGCGACGTATGTCAGAGAGTAAAAGCCATGCATCAAAGACCACCGTTAATTGCGTAGCTGAAAAATTCGGAATGGAAGTGGGAGGAAATCGGATTGGACTTTATCACCGTTTACCTAAGACTCGAGAGGTTACGATTCCATCCGGTTATTGTGGATCGCCTAACCAAGGTCGCCCATGTTATTCCAAAGAAGACCACTTACTCCGAGATCGCTTAGCGAGTTGTACATGTCAAGGATTGTATGCTTGCATGGAGTGCCCAAGAAGATTGTGTCGGACGAGGTACCCAATTCACCTCAAGGTTTTGGAACAAGTTGCATGAAGCAATGGGGACTCGTCTCAATTTTAGTACAAAGATATCACCCGCAGATGCATGGTCGATCGAAAGAGTAAATCGATTTTAGAGGATATGTTGAGAGCTTGTGCTCTAGCTTATGCTACGTCGTGGATAAAGGTTTGCCATAAGCGAGTTCGCCATAATAATAGCTATCAAGCTAGCTTGCGATGTCACCATTTGAAGCGCTGTATGGGCGTGCTTGTCGACTCGCTGAATTGGAACGAAACAGAGAACGTTTGGTTTTTGGGCCAGACATTCTCGAGGAAGCCGAAAGTCAAGTCGCAATGATCAGAGAAAGGTTGAAGATAGCACAGTCAAGACAGAAGAGTTACGCAGATAACCGTCGCCGAGGTTTGAGTTTGAACTAGAAGATCATGTGTATCTCAGGGTTACCCCTGTTAAGGGCATTAAAAGATTTCACGTTAAAGGGAAACTTGCACCAAGATATGTTGGTCCGTTCAAGATTCTGAGCCGTCGAGGAGAGGTAGCGAATCAGTTGGAGTTGCCTCAGTCCTTGGTAGGAGTGCATGATGTATTCCACGTGTTGCAGCTTAAGAAGTGTCTCAGAGTGCCAACATAGCAAACCCCGTTGGATGCAATAGAGCTGCAAGAAGATTTGACTTACAAAGAGCAACCGGTTAGAATTTTGGATGTTATGGAGCGCAAGACCAGAAACAAGTCTATTCGCTTTTGCAGAGTTCAGTGGAGCAATCATTCCGAAAGCGAAGCCACTTGGGAGCGAGAAGAAGATTTGAAGTCAGAATTTCCGAACCTATTCTCTAGTTAGCCCCAATCTCTGGTCGAGATTCTCATATGAGGAAGGTTTGTAACATCCCAAAATTTGGCTTAATTAAGTTTTTATTTCTTATTTGTGCATTTATGATTTTTTGGAATTTATTTGGATTTTTCTGGATTTATTGGAATTAATTTTAAATCAAGTTTATTGCCTTTTATTCAAATCTATTTAAATTTATGCAAAGTTAAAATAAAGTTTTGCCAAAAATATTTTATTTGAGTCCGTAATGTTTCAAGGTGTTTTTGAGATTTTTCTTGATTTTTCCCGATTATTTTATTGCCTAAAATAAATTAAAGGATTTTCAGAATTATTTTAAATGAAAAACTTTTTAAAACCTAATGAATGAGAGCGGCTAGCCAGTGCAATCGTCGCCCGATAGCCTCGTGGCCCGCTTCAGCCAAAACCCTAAACCTAAGAAATCCCGACCGTTGGATCGAGACTCAACGGCCGAGATTTCGCCGCGCCGAGCGCCAGGTCCGTTGATCGAGCGACGCGGACGCCCCGATGAAGCCGCGTCGTTTCTCGAAGTCGCCGCCGAGTCCGCCGCCACGAGCCGCCTTCGAGTCCGGCCTTGCACGCCCCGTAACTATTTAAGGCTCCAACGCGCACGGAACCCCTCACCGCGCCACGCATCTTTTCCAAAGCCCGAGGCTCAGGTCGCCGCTGCTCGCACGAGGGAGGTCGCGGAGTGAAGGTCCTTGCCGTGGTGGTTTCCGCCGGTTTGCCGCCGCTGATCTTTCGCCGTCACGGTGTCATCATCGAGATCGCCAAACCGGACGCGTCAAATCCGTGAAGAATCGCCGCCGCTTGCCGCCGAACGCCGTGGCCGGTCGCTGCTCCCACGCCCGGTGGAGTTGCGCCGCCGCCGCCATCGCCACGTTGAAGCCGGAGCCGTTGGATCTCCATTGAAGGGTCAAGATCGTGCCACGCCGCCGCGTGAATAGTGAACCCTCCGTAAACGCCGACCATTAGATCTAGATTTCGCGGCGGTGTCGCTGCGTCGCGTGATATCGTGAGTCGTCCGATCAAACTCGTGCGCTCAAGATCGCGCCGTCGCCGCAACCAATCACGGCACCGCGTGTCACCAAGAGCCGAGGCACCATGGACCGGTGCATCGTGAACCCGAGGGAGCCATGGACCCGATCCATACGCCGGGACACGTGTCGCCTCGATTGGTTGGCGCCAGTGGTCGACGCCAATGGCGCCATGCTTGCGCTATAAAGGGATTTTCAATTGGAAAAATAACCCGATTGGAAATTCTGTGATGATGACGTCATCATGAGGTCATGCTGACGTCATAAATCGCTTTTTCAGTATAAAAATAAATCTGTTAATTCCGAATTTCTAATTTCTGTATTTTCAGTATTTATTTCAAACTTCAAAAGGCTATATCTTTTGCATCGTAACTCGGATTCGAGTGATTCAAATTTCTAAAAATTTGTAAAATTGAGATCTATTTAATGGTGAATTTTATTTTATTTTTGGAGTTCATTTGCTCTCTTTTTTAGTATTTATTTGCTTTTCTCCTTCGGTACGCGTAGACGTTGAATTGTGCGACGCTTCGGAGGAAGATTCAGCAACTCAAGATCAAGTTCTAGAACCAGATCAGGACCTATTCCAAGGCAAGTTGTACTTTGATCATGTTGAACCCATGTTTATAAAATTGCTATGTTTGTTTTACCCTATTGCATATATTTCAAATATACAATTGTTTTAAATTAGATTGGGATTAGCTAATATACCAGATTGATCTATACCCTACCTTGTCATTGTATGCCATGATCCATTGTCACCCTAGATTGGTTAAATATAGTTGGTAATAATTATAATCAACATTGGAGGATTAGTTCGTATTAGTTGCTTAGCCATGCCACGTCGTCACATGTGTCAGAATCATTGATAATTAATCTTGATTAATGAAATATGGAACAATATTATGAACTTGTGTGTCATGTGGGATCACACGATGAGATTGAGTTGTTGTGGCGAGTCATGTCACGCAACGATGTTGAATTGTTGATGGCACGTGGTGCTTGGTAATCAACCTGGTGATAATAATTTAGATTGGGGCAAGTGACAAGGGTGAGTATGCTAAGGTGGGCCCAATGGGCGAGGGTATGTGGATGTCTTGCCTCGATCACTCTAAGGACTTAACCTTGCAAGCCTTTGACCGAGTCAATCATGCAACCATATGTCCGGTATGGGCCACCTTAGGCCGATTAATTTGCAATGTCTTAACTTTGGTACTATCTTGGTGGTGTGAGTTCCCAGTTATGGTGTAATTCACATGGCGCAAGAGGGGTCCCGGTTGTGGTTTTCGCACCCACCAGTGTTGAAACCTTAACGGGTAGTACTGGATTAAGCCAGAGCATTGTAAAGGCTTTGTCATGATCTCTTCGCCGACACACCAAAGGAAGTGTGTTGATTGCATGGCATGAAAAGACGATCATGTCGTGTGGGTAAAGTGCATAACCTCTGCAGAGTGTGAAACTATTCGGATAGCCGTGCTCGCGGTATTGAGCAATGCTCGGGAATTACAGTTAAGGGTTAGCTTAATTAAAATGAACTTGGTTGGGATGGCGGAATGCCATATGGAAGATGGAATTTGACTTAGGATTGGAAACTTGGTTTACTTGAGAAAAGCTGAATCTATCATTATTGTTATTGGTTTTACCGTCTTTACAATCTATTTATTGTATTTGTTCGTAAATGCTGCTTTGTTGCAAAATAGCCCTGATAGCCTATCCTTTGGAATAAGCCTTGCATATAGATACATAGAATTGCATTCTGTGTACAACTTGTTGAGTGCTTTAAGTACTCACCCTTGCCAATAATAACCTCACTAGTTGAAGAGTCTACATCAATGCTGGAGGAAAGATTCCAGGAGGAGACGAATGTTTAGGGCACAAGCCTTGTCAGTTGCCTGTGGTATACTGAGGGGTTGTCTACGTTTTCATTCCGCTACCGTTTAATATATTGTTCAGCCTTGCGAGGCATAGTCATGTAAGAGGACCATAAGGTCATTCAACTAGTAGTATGTATCATGTGATGTCTTTCATAATATTTCCGCTATGTATGATTATGATATTTACTGATGTTGAGCCTGTGTGCACTAGCGTGATCCTGGACTAGTGCAGTATACACAGAGGGTCCGGATTTGCATATTCGGGTCCGACATCAGCCAATGATTGGCTTCCTTATTTGATAGCTCTGAACTCATCTTTCTTCAAGTCTATGACACCTTCACAAACATGGTACTAACGAAAAGCAGCAATGAATTCTTCCTTAGTGATCTCCTGTGGGTTCTCTTGTGAAGCACAATAGTTCTCGTACCATTCAGCAGTTGTTCCTTTCAACTGATGAGAAGCATAAATCACCTTCTCATTTCCAACACATTGAGTGATGTGCAGATTTCTCCCAATTGTTCTAAGTCAATCATCTGCTTCTATTGGGTTGGCATTCCCGAAAAATGTGGGTGGACGAGTCCTCATGAAGTCTGACAACTTAGAGTATGGACGACTCCCATTGTTAGCAGCTTTATTTGCATTATTGATAGCTGCTTGATTTGCGAAGTTCTGCATTTGTTGCATCATGGTATGCATCAACTAAGTCTGTGCGGCAAGGAAAGCTCCGAAATTCTGCATGTCAACTTGGGGTGCTGGTTGAGGTAATGGCATCTTGTTTGGGTTCTCAATGGGTTGAGTGCCACTTCCACTAGCTCCGTTGTTTCCTCGAGTCTGAACCATTTGTTGATCACTCCAAAGTTTAGAGAAAAGAGAGAAAAAGCATAGACAAGTAATAAAGAAACTAATGCGGGGGGAAAGTTTTAAATCCAAACTCCAAATTTAAAGACTTTTATTAATAGCTTGGTATGGTTGCTCACAAGTGCCTAAGGCCCATGCAACACATACTACACACTCAGCAATCATAAAAACTCATATTAACCTAAGTACACATTTCTAATGACTAAAGGGCAACACTACTAACTTAGACCGAAACGACTCACACACTTGAGTCACTACTATTAAACTAAGACATCATCTAATCACTAATCCATCCAGGCTGCGGTCCTCCTAGGGAGTAGTGCGATGGGTGACGCGGCATCGGTGCAAACTGGTTTCGATGGCCAGGAGTCTCATTGGAAGATGAAGACTCCTGCCCCTCGGGCACCACCTCTTCGGGGTCCTCCTCTACTCCTCGTCTTCCTACTCCAGCTCAGCTTCTTCTTTGAGGTAGAGGGCTTCCTCCAACTCTGTGATCCTCTCAGATGCCATCATCCTGGTCTCGTGAAGATCTGACTCGGCCTTCTCTAGGGCTTCATAGGCTTCTTCGAGTTCTTGAGTAGTAGTCTTCATCATGTTCTCCTAAGCGGTGGCGAAGTGAGCAAGATGAACTACAGTGGCATCCTCCTCATCTCTAATCCTGGCGTCAGTGCTGGCTCCTCCATGAGAGTGATATCTGAAAACGATGTGCTGCAACTCATTGGCATAGTCCTAGGCGATGCGTCAAAGTGAAAGACATACTAACTCCTGGATCCCTGCCTCAAAAGAAGACCTCCTCACCGTGATGTGGATAGGACGGCTTGCCATAGTGTTCTCTCGAGCGTAGATAGTGATCTTGCATATCGTTCCACGTCCTTTACCATTGACCACCCAATTGATACCCCTGTAGATGGGCCTGTCAAAGCCTCCCAGTAATTGAAGCATCTTCCACAACTCAGCGGCATATCCTCCTTTGCGTTCACCATAGATACGCTCCATCTTCTCTGTAAAAGACAACTCTCGTGAAACCTTAACTTAAAACAAAAGAAAAAACGAAAAATTTCAGCAAGGGTAGAAAGCAAGAAAGATGGGATAAGTCAAGAACTTATTGATCTTTTAAGTTAATTTTGACTTTAGAAAATAGTTTTAACACTCCTAAGACAACCTGTCTAGCTAGGGTATGACCTACAGTCAGTATGGCTCTGATACCACCTCTATCAGGACCCGAATATGCAAATCTGTACCCTCTGTGTATTTTACACTAGTCCAAGATCACGTTAGTGCACACTATCTCAACATAGATGAATATCACAATCATACACAGCGGAAACATAAAGAAAAACTTTATCTATTTAAATATAACCTGTTGAACGACCTTATGGTCCACCTTACATGAATACTCCACACAAGGCTAGACTAAGAAATAAATAAAACTGCAGTAGAAATAAATTATTCTTAGCAATCCTTCAATTTGCCACAGGTAACTGACAATGTTCGCACCCTAGTTGATCGTCTCCTCCTCGTAAGCAGGTGTAGACTCTTCTCCAACTGGTGATTTGTTGTTGCAAGGGGTGAGTACATAAAGCACTCAACAAGTTGTGCATAGAATGTAAGTATATTATACTACATGCTTAGCTTATTCCAAATGAATGGCTGAATTAGTTATTTTGCAATAAAGCAGCACTTATGAAAGAATACAATAAATAGATTGAAATGATAGTAAAACAAATAATAACAATAATAAATTTCTCAGTTATTTCCCAAATAAACTGATTCACAATCTTAAGTCAAATCCCACATTTCCATAGGCATACCGCCTCCATTCCCAAGTTTATTTTATTAAAATCTAACCCTTGACAATAATTCCCGAGTATTGCTCAATACCGTGAGCATGGCTATTCGAATAGGTTTGACACTCTGCGGAGGTTATACACTTTACCCATAAGATACAATCATAACACCACAAAGGCTACTGATCATAATAAAGCCTTTACAATGCTCTGTCTAAACTCAGTATTGCCCGATGAGGTTTCAATACTGATGGGACTGGTTACCACATTCAGGGCCCCCTCCTACGCCATATGAGTCTACCCATACTCCCAGAACCCACACCACCATGACAATACCAAAATCTAGACACACCAATTCATAAACATGTTCCATATTCCATTAAGCAAAATTAAATTTACATACATAAAATGATATCAATAACTCGTTGTATGGTTAAGCAAACTATTCGTGTTCTCACTAACTCACATTGGCAATTAATAGTTACCAACTAATAAAGAACCTTAATATGGTGACAAATGAATCATGGCATACAAATGACAAGGTTGGCATAACTCAAATTGGTTGAATAGCTAATCCCAAATTAATTAAAAAAATTATTTATTGAATTAGCATGTAATAGTTTAAAACAATATAACTTTTAAAACATGGACTCAACATGTTCAAAGCACAACTTGTCTTCAAAAAGTTCTTGATCCAGTTCTAGACCTTGCTCTTGAGTTGGCTCCTCGCTCACAAACACCTCGAGTACTTCAACATGTCGGGACTCGAATATTCAAATCCGGACCCTCTGTGTATTCTACACTAGCCCAGGATCACGCTAGTACACACAGTCTCAACATAGATGAATATCACAGTCATACACAACAAAAATATAAATAAGACTTCATCTATTTAAATATAACATGTTGTACGACTTATGGTTCATCTTACATGAATACGCCATACAGGGCTAGGACTAAGAAATAGATAAAACTGTAGTGAAAATAAATTATTCGTAGCAACCCTTCAATTTGCCACAGAAAACTGACAAGGTTTGCACCCTAATTGATCGTCTCCTCCTGGAACTCCTCCTCGTAAGTAGGTGTAGACTCTTCTCCAACTGGAGATTTGTTGTTGCAAAGGGTGAGTACATAAAGCACTCAACAAGTTGTGCATAGAATGCAAGTATATTATACAACATACATGGCTTATTCCAAATGAATAGCTGAATTGGCTATTTTGCAATAAATCATAATTTATAAAAGAATAATTAAATAGATTGAAATAACAGTAAAACAAATAATAAAAATAATAAATTTCTCAATTATTTCCCAAATAACCTGACTCACAACCTTAGATCAAATTCCATACTTCCATAGGCACACTTCCTCCATTCCCAAGTTTATTTTATTAAAAATCTAACCCTTAACTGTAATCTCTGAGCATTGCTTAATACCGCAAACACGGCTATTCGAATAGGTTTGCTACTCTGCAGAGGTTATACACTTTACCCACAAGATACAATCATACACCACAAAGATGAGTGATCAAAACAAAGCCTTTACAATGCTCTGTCTAAACCCAGTACTGCCCACTGAGGTTTCAACCGTGAAGGGACTAGTTACCACTATCAAGGCCCCCTCTTGCGCCATGTGAGTCTACCCGTGCAGCCGGAACCTACACCACCACGACAGTACCAAAATCTAGACATTACAAATTAATCAGCTAAGTCTATCCCTGTCGGGACCCGACCGCTAATCCGACCCTCGGTATTCTCGTGACTAGTCCAGATCGCTTAGTGCACACAAACTAAACAGGTTAAAGTACCACAATCATACACAATGGAATAATAATAAAGTACTTCAAACATATATTTAAACGAGTTGTGCGACCTTATGGTCTCCTTACATAGATCAGCCACACAGGCTTACATCATCGAGTAAATAGAAATAACAATGGAAACAAATAAATGTCGTGGAAGCCTTCATCTTGCCACAGTGCAACCGACCGGACTTGCCCCTAATTGCCCGGATCCTCAATGTACTCCTCTTCCCACGCCGGTGTCGACTCCTCCACCGATGTTGGGGTTGATAAGCAAGGAGGTGAGTACACAAGGCACTCAACAAGTAATGCATGTAATGCGCCGCTATTACTATATGCAAAGCTTATTCCAAAGGATTGGCTTAACTGGTTCTTTTGCATCAAACAAAGAATTTTAAAGAAGTATCTTATTTAGATTAAAGCAAAGAAACAGCTTATAAATAATACTAATTTCTTCAAATGGGTTTCTTCAAGATTCCCTACACACAAATTTAATAGCCATTTTTAACACCGCACACACCACCCTTTCCACATTTTATTTTTGAACATCTACCCTTGATCAGAATCCCGAGCAATGTCCAATACCGCGACACAGCTATTTGAATAGATTTGACACTGCAGAGGTTGTACACTTTACCCACAAGATACAAACCATTCACCACACAGTGATCGTCTGTAACAAAGCCTTTCAGAACCTCTACCTTAACTAAAGAACCTCTCCTGTATTGCCTTCACTATCACTTCCTCACACAGAGCCGAGGTATAGGACAGTCAATCACCGCTGGATGGGCACCAAGCCAGTAGCACGTGCGCGCCCCGCATGATACACCCCCGTGTATCACACCCCGAGGTATCGAGGAAAGATATAATAACCCTAATCAACTAGTTCCGTCCCATACCGCATATGTGGTTGTACGGGTGACTCGGATCAAAGGCTTGCAAGGTGAAGTCCTTAATCGACCAAGGCAAGACTTCCATCACTCAACAAAGGCACACACCCCAATGTGGCACATGACTCACATCACTCTTCAACCCATTACCACATAGGCCCACCTGCACACACCTCTTGCCACTTGCCCCGCCTAAAATATTTCCCACCCGCTGATTATTAGAAACACATGCCGCAATAACTCAACATCTATGATGTAACCACACGTGTCTCTGTACTTCAATCTCATCATGTGGCATCATCACAACACTTTCAAAATATATTCAATATTTCTTTAATCAATATTTTAGCATTTTCCCGAAAGATCATTCATGATTCGTTGCAAGGCTAAGCATCTACTCACGGTCTAGCTTCCCGTGTTGGCACAATATTAACATCCAACTAATACAATCAAACTTAGGGTAACAATGATTTAGGGCATTCAATCAATAATTTCAAGGTGGCGTAACAAAATGGGTTGATTAACTACATTATCCCAAATTAATTTAAATCCATTTTTATTTAATTTAGCATGCATAATTTCAAAGCAAAATACATTAAAAAACTGGGATCAAAATGGTCAAAGCATCACTTGCCTTGAAAGAGTTGCTGGTCGTGTTCTGAAACCTGGTCTTGAGCGACGAACTCTTCCTCGAAACCTTCCGGCAAATTTGCGTCTACGCGTACAAACAAGATATACAATAAATAACTAATAAAGAAGACTAAATGATGTCAAAAATTCAAATAAAATTCACCATTAAAGATATCACAATTTTATGAATTTTTAGAAATTTGAATCACCCAAATCTGAGTTAAAATGCAAAAGTTATAGCCGTTTGAAGTTTGAATAAAATCTGAAAATACAGAAATTAGAAAATCCGATTTTTCTGAATTATTTTTATACTGAAAAATCGCATTTATGACACCAGCATCGCATCATGATAACGCCGCCGCGTAAAAGAGTTTCTACGAAATATTTTTCGAGAAATGACGCCGCGATGACGCCATCCGACACGGCATGCTCCGGGGCTGCCACGTCGCCTTAGTCCATGGACTGGGTCCACGACCGGGCTTTGGTTCACCGTGGACTTGCGACACTATGCCCGTGCACCGGCTGACGTAAGCCGTGGCGTCGGCGACGATGCCCAACCAATCCCGACGCGACACGTGGTAACATCCAGACCGTTCGCTCAACCAACGGTTAGATCTCACTCCCGCACGGCTCGGCGACGCCTCGGAGATCGCGCGCCACGTGTCAGCCATCCATCGGTTCTCACAGATCCAACAGTCGCATCCACGTGCACTGGCGATGCTTCGATCTCCGCGCAGACACGCGGCGGGATCGCAACGGTCCGTTTGGAATCAACGGCTGAGATCTGGTCATTGCCTCAGCCAATGTGCGCACGCGTCCGCACGTGATTCGGCGAGAGCTCAGCGCAATCTCAGCCGCACGTTCAGGAATGAACGGTGCTGATTCAATCGGCAACGCAGCCAACGGCCGACGCGTGTACGCATCACAGCCGCGCATCTACGATCGAACGGCTACAGTTAAACTACGCGACAACGCTTAGATCTCTACCGCACAGATCCGATCCAATGGTGCACGTTATCCGAGCGGTTTACTAAGCAACCGAGCGATGCGGCGCTATCCTACGCGTCTAAAGATGATCCAAGGGTCCATATTAAATCTAACCACAAAACCCTAGATCTAATCCCTACCGCACATAACTAGATCTACGGTCACGAATCAATCTAAACGTAAACAGTGGTGGAGGCGACGTGGACTCACCGCAGCGGTTGGATGGCAATCGGGCGGTTGAAGGAGTTCGGCGAGGTCGACGGTGGCGCGGAAGAAGAGGTTGCCGAAGCTGGGGAAGACGACGTAGTCGACGGCGTTTCGGTGATTCCCCGGCGAGAAGATCTGGCGTGATCGACGCGTCTCGGTGAGAGCGATACCCTGGTGGCCTCGGCGACGGCGGAAATGGACCGGTGACAGCAAAACTAAGCAAAAACAGCGGCGGGACAAAGCGGCTACTACGGCGAGCAAAAGCGTGCGCTAGGGAGAGTCTCGGCGTGCGTGGGAGGGGGCAAAAGACTCGGCGTTGAGTCCTCTATAGAACGCGCTCACCAACGCGGCTTAAAGGGCCTTGACGTGCGCGAAACTGCCGACGGTAATCACGGCCATCAAAGCCCACGTCCCTCTGGCGATCTCGTAGAGACGAAGCGATGTGGTGAAATCCCGAGCGTCCGCGCGCAGCGATCCAACGGGCGAGGTGGCGAAGCGACGTGGTGATTTATCGACCGCACGATGCTGATCCAACGGCGAAAAACAGCGGCGGCTAGGGTTTTAGCGAGGCGGGCTGCGCGGGCCGGCGAATCGGGCTGGGCCGGACCGAAGGTTTCGGCCCAAACACTAATCCACGGATTTTAATTCTTTTTCGAATAAAAATAATTCGAGAAAATAGTTTTCGCCAAAGAAAATAGTAAAAATATCAGAAAAATCCAGAAAAATTCTGGAAATACTTTGAGACATTTGGAACTCAAATAAAATATTTTCAATAAAACTTTGCATCAAATTTTGCATGAACTTAATTGAGTTCAAGAAAGGTCAGAAATGAACAAATCCAATTTAAATTCTAATAAATTCTCAAAAATCAAAAATACTCCAAAATTTAAATTAAAGCAAATTTTAGGGTGTTACAGTCCCATACCAGACATGTGATTGTATGATTGACTCAGTTCAAATACTTGCAAGGTTAAGTCCTTAATGACCAAGACAAGACTTACCAAAACTCACAATAACCATTATCCAAACCATCAACTTTCATTTAACAAAAATAACAATGCGACCGTCCAAATGCCACATTGTCCCACCATAAAAACCATAACCCTTGCCACTTGCCTCAGTCTAAATCATTTTACCACCCCAGTTGTTTACCATGCACCACGTGCCATCAATAACATTAACAACATTGTGTGACAACACCTGACACATATTTTCATAAACATGTTCCATATTCCATTAAGCAATATTAACTTTGCTCTCATAAAATGGTATCAATAACTCGTTGCATAGCTAAGCAAACTATTCACATTCTAGCTAGCTAACCCACATTGACAATTAATAGTTACCAACTAATAAAGAACCATACTAGGGTGACAAATGAATCATGGCATACAAATGACAAGGTGGACATAACTCAAATTGGTTGAATAGCTAATCCCAAATTAATTGAAACAAGTATATATTGAATTAGCATGCAGCAGTTTAAAACAATATAACTAATAAAACATGGGCTCAACATGATCAAAGCACAACTTGCCTTCAAAAGGTTCTTGATCCTGCTCTAGACCTTGCTCTTGAGTTGGCTCCTCGCTCACGAACACCTCAGGGACTTCAACATCTACGCGAAACGATAAATAAAGCAATAAATATCAAAAATAGAGAGCAAACTCAACTCCAAAAATAAATAAAATTCACCATTAAATATATCTCAATTTTACAAATTTTTAAAAACTAGAATCACCTCAATCGGAGTTCGTATGAGGGAGAACGAGCTCTTTAAAGATTTAAATAAATAAGAAATCAGAAAAATAGAAAATCCGAATTAAATAAATTATTTTTCTACTGGAAAATCGAATTATGACAACATGCAGATGTCAGCGAACACGTGACCAATCACAGTCTGACGTGTGTCACCGGTGCATGGACTCGGTCCACGGCCGGCTCTGGTCCACCGTGGACCCAAACCACTATGCTGTGCACCGGCTGACGTAGGCAATGACGCAAGCGATGACACGCGGCAAGACCTGGAGCAAGACACGTGGCTCTACTACGACAGTGACATATGGCGCAATCTCGATCATCGGTTTTAGATCCAACGATTGCGATACACCGCAAAGGCAGACAGAGATGGGTGTACGTGGCACAAACTAGACCGCTAGATCTACATCTAATGGCGGGGAGCAAGCAACATAGAAGCACAGTGGCGCAATGCGTGGTGCAAACTCAGCTGCACATACGTTATCACCTGGAGCCGATGTGGTTTAATGCGACGAACTAGAAGATGGCCTTGAACACAGCTAAGATCGAACATCGGCGACTATATCTATGAAAAACCACAGTGGCACCCTAATCTGCTCCAGCGAGCTCTTGCGCAGCGAAGACGGTGGCTCAGGCGGTGAGACTAGGGGCAAATTGTGCAGTGCGAGACAACAATCACAAAGAACTATGCACGGAGTGTAGGGCACAGAGTCCAAGGCAGAACGGTGGTGGCGGCAAATACTGTTGGGATACGACGAGGCCGAAGTGGCTCCATCTCGACCCTCCATGCAACAGAACAGACGACCACGATGCGAGCGAGCGCAGCACAATTCGAGCCAGATACTGATGGCGATATGGCGCAATCGTGACCCTCCACACGGCGGCGATCTACTACACAAGGCGCATAACGTGACGTGGTGAGCTCCTGTGCAGTGAAGAACTAAATGCTTGTTGGCAACTCGTTTCCCTTCGGAAGCACATCCGATTGAAGAACTAAAAGTGCATTGAAACTTGTATATGTCCAACAGTGTTTTGCCTTCAGTTTGAACAATGCAAGGACCGAACCCAACTTGATGTATTCCGCTTTTCAACCCGAGAACAATGGTTTGGCATCGTCTTCCATCAAGCTTTTAAACTTTTCAAACTCTCTTTCCATGTAATTTCCCTCCACATCCCGCAATATTTGCTTTAAATTATCCTCATCAAATATATCATGCTGCAACTCATGACTGGGTTCCAGCATGTCTTCGTTGCATATCGAACGGGTACTACTTGTCTTCCTGGGATGGATCTAACATGTGTAATTCCTCACGAAGCCATGTCGAATCAAGTAGTTTTCAATTTGAGCTGAGTTGTTAAATCTCCTGAGATTGGTGCAATCGAAGCAAAGACAATATATGAAGTTACACCTCTCTTCATCATGTCTTCTTATGTAATTTTTTTGAACTCCTTAACACCCCTCTGAAATTTAGCACTCACACGGCTTTTCCGATGCATCCATTCTTCACGGTCCATCTGCAATTAAACTACACACAATAAATGAAGGAAAATCTGGAGCAACAGCTAGCTAGCTATTTCAAATATTGAAACATCATTTCATTACCTTTGCAAAATAGAGGACAGGTTCCAAAATATATAATTTTACTCCCGATACCTTCTTCCCTAGTTAAGCGCTTCTAATTCCCTAGTTAGGGGATATAAGTTTAAAATATCAACAATGATATCGAATTACCTAATGCAGTAGATTGCAAACCTTTTGACTTCAATGAAATAAAATAAGGGTGCAAGCATTAACAAAGTTGACGAATTGAATGATCTTAAAGAAACGTCTATCTATTCACCAACTAAGTACATATCAACGATGACTTCTAATCTCTAATTAGGTTAGATCCTAATACTATTCGAGGAATTATGGTTCGAGCAAGTTCCTAAGCTGTTATACAACTCCAGAGAAAATTTCGACAGCATCTCCCGGCTGTTCTCCAAATACACGTATCGACAACAAGTCAAGAGGGGTGTGTATGCGGAGAACACCAGGGAGATGCTACCGAAACTTTCTCTGGAGTTGTACAACAGCTTAGGAACTTGCCTGAACCATATTTCCTCGAACTGTCAAAAAAAATGTGGACAATTCAAGAGTTCTTTCTTATAAATATGTCATTTCAGTATATTTATAAACAACCACCCTCGAACATGAGACGTAGGTTACAAAACCTAAACTCTAACATTAATTCACCATATTACAGCAACAATAATTCTAGATTAACATGAGAGTACTACAAAGATAAATGGATGTGTGTTTATCAAATAAAGGGTGTGAAATCTGATAGGATACACAAAAGTCCAGTGCAACCTAAACTCTCTTTATGACATATCGAATTACCTACTTCAAAATTGAAAGGGTTTGAAGGAATGGTCACCTTTTTAAAAAAAACCACAAATGAGAGAAAATTGAATGGAAATCTCCTCAAGCTATGGCTTTAACTTTACCCTCTAGACACCCAACCTCAAGGATTTCATAATTTCTCACCCAAGTATTGCTTCCAACAAAGATGTGGTGTTTTTTGGGGCGGTGAAATTTTTTTTGCCTCTAGAACAATAACAGAGGAGAGTTCAGCTCTAGGGTGATGTGCAAGTTTACATCACAATCGGTTCCTAGCTAAGAAGGTTCTCAAGTTAGAACCGATTGTGATGTAGAATTGGGTACATCACAATCGGTTCCTACCTAAAAACCGATTGTGATGTGCCCACTTGCACATCACAATCGGTTCTTATGTTAGAACCGATTGTGATGTGCCCAATGCTACATCACAATCGGTTCTAACCTGAGAACCGATTGTGATTATGTCGACGATCGGGACCGTCGACCGCAGAAGAAAGAAAGGGGGATGCGTGGTGTTAGCTCGGGAGCAGGACCCGAGGTTGCGCTCGTTCAGGGGCACCTAGCGTCGCAGGGAAGTCGTCCAAGAAGAGACAATGGATATGGGGTTTATACTGGTTCGAGCCCCCAAGGTCGGGTAATAGCTCTACTCCAGTTTTACCCTGAGGCGAAGGGTGTATTAGCAGCTCCGTGGGAGAGTACAAATACAGGGCCCGAGCCAGAGGGGTAGGGGGCCATGCCATTCTTCTTAGTAGGTGCTGTGTATGGTGCGGTGTCCCTCCTTCTGTTCGTCTCTTTCTCGTGCTTTTTTATTTGGGCGACCTATTGCTTTTGTAGCCCTCGGGGAACCTGACCGCTTGGTCTCGAGGTCGACGTCAGGAGCTCGTGGCGATTTGACGGAGGCTCGGAAGTCGTCGCTAGCCGTTGAGAGTCTGAAGGGAGCTGTTGAGATCTTGACGGGAGCTGTTGAACCCTAGTTCCCACGTAGGGGTAGGTAGGGTGCTGATTCCCATGCAGGGGAGAGTTTTATACAAGATAAAAATAGAAATGTTACAAATGTTCTTTCCCTTAGCGCCCACGAGGGCGTCGAGGGCGAGGCATCGAGGTCGAGGGCACCTGCCCCTCAGCGGTGCCCGAGCTCGAGCTTCGGGGAAGCGCCCCCTAAGTCGGAGATGAGCCCCTAGGTCCGTGGGAAGCCGCCATGAGGCCACGGGGGGATGCTTACACGTGGCGAGGGCACCGATCCCCGACAGCTAGCCCCCGAGGCTCAAGGGACAGCCCTGAAGCTCGGGGCGCCCTTGAGTCTGATGATTTCTTGAGGAGGGATCGACCTTTTGGTCGAGCTCAGTAGCCCCCGAGGCCGACCTTGCGCGCCGAAATCCTCCAGGGACCTCTGTCGTGGTTTATGTGAACATGCCCTTCCGCCTTTGCGGCATTAAATTGGAGATCATGTCTGGGAGGTGTCCGATTTTCTCCGCCTCGGGTTCCCGTAGGAGATTCGAGGGGGCGGCTCGTAACGCCTCGTGTCCTGACGCGATGAACGGCGGACACGGGAAGCAACGCCTCGGGTCTCCGGGGGGATTCGAGGAGACGCGACCATGGCGCTTCACGTTCTCTACCCAAAAATCCCGACGTGCCTTTTGAGGAGTAACTGACGCTAGCTGTCAGAGATTGCGCTCCTTTAAAAGCTTGAAGCCGCATACTTCTGAACTCCTTCACCCTTGCGTTGTGTCCTAGCCTCCCTTCTAGTTGCCTTTTCTTCCCCCAGATCCGTCTTGATTCTTCCGAGAGCCATGGCCAAGTTTGGGAAAGCACCTTGACCACCGAGAGGATGAGGGGGCTCGAGTCGCTGGGACTCCTGGACCCAATGACTTGGTGGCTTTCGGCGGCCGGAGAGGTCGAGCCGCACCCTTGGGAGGACGATATCATGAGCACGGAGCAGTATACGCTCTTCGGGCTATAGACCCCAGAGAGCGACTTCTTGGCCGTTGTTCTCGTGCAATGCGAGATCGAGCTTGTCAATCTGGTGCCGAACTCCATTCTCCTCCTCTCTATCTTTTCGCATCTCTGTGAGGGGTTCCTTGGAATCCTTCCCACCCCCTATGTCTTTTTCCGTTTTTATTCTTTGTTCCGCACTTCAGAGGACCCTGTCGTCGGGTGCCTTTATTTCTGGCTGCGGACCGGGCTTCCCTACACCTTTCTTCAAGTCCCGACCCAGGACTCCCTCGGGCCGTGGACGGAGAGGTGGTTTTATCTAAAGAAAGGCGAGGGGGGTGAGCTTGCGTATAACGGCATCGTCGTGGATAGCAAGCGCGAGACCCCAGAACCTGAAGACTCGGCGGCCGACCAAGATGCCGTCGCCGCCATCCATGTCTGCACGACGCACAGCCTGACCGGCCAGGCCGTGGTCACAGACTATCATTAGGCTTGGGTGTCCCCTCTGCGGAAGAGGGTGCACCTGTTCTTCGAGATCCGAGGGAGGGACGATCCTACTCGGGAAAGCGCCAAATGTAAGCTTCTTTCGACCTCGCCCTTTCCCGAGCTCGAGCGAGCTCTTTTCTTTCGATTGCCCCTCATCTCATTCCGTCTTCCTGCAGCCCCGGCGGAGTCGTGGGTGGCGACGCATATGCAGGAGGTGTTTGGGAAGGTGGCCCATGCCTACACCCTCGACGACCCCGTCCCCAAGAACATCCTGAGGCGGCGCAGCGAGGTAATCTTCTTCTCATTCTTCTGTCGGGCCTACTTTGGGCCCGGGCATTCTTTGACCGTGTTGAGTCTTACAGGAGAGCCAGGAGCTGCTGGAGACGGCGAGACGCCTGTTGCCGTTGCCCGGGCTGAGCAAGGGCAAGAGGGCTGCCAAGAGACCAGCCCCGGACACCCCAAGCCAGGTCGCCAAGATGCCCCACGTCGAGTGGGGTGACCGCGTAATGGTAAGTTCCTTTTACCGAGCCCGGGGATGTCCAGGCTCGACCTTGGTTTTTCATCATCTTCCAAGCGTTTTTCTTCCTCTTTGACCGTTCCTCCTTTTCTCTGCAGCAAGAGCGGGCAGGGGCTGCGGTCGAGCCATCGAGCCTGCGTTCGGCGCCCCAGGCGCAGGACGCTCGGGGGGAAGACACTCCCCCAGCCGCCGCGGGTACGGCGCCTCGTGCCACGCCCCCACGACTCAGGAGGCGGAGGCTCATCACTCAGGTGCTTTCACACCCCCTCTTTCTTTTTCTTTCTTTTTGTTTTGCCTAGGAGTGCAGGCCTTCCCCCTCTTTTCCTTGGCGAGCCTTAGGGGTCTTTTTCGTCACAAACTCTGACCGTTGTTCAGGGTGAGTCTGAGGACGAGAAGGAGGACACGGGGGACTACCTCCTAGTCCCCCGAGCGAGGCCGCAGCACCCCCGGCATGACGCGATGTCCATGGAGGGCGGTTTGTCCGGGGCGTCTGATCAGGGATCCGTCGGGGCGCCCGCGAAGGGAAGCCCAGCCGAGGCACCCGACCATGGAGCGCCCGAGCCGGATGCTGCCCCGGGCAGGGCCGTAGGCGAGGTCGACACCGCCGGGCGACAATGGGGGTCGACGCCACCGAGCCTGACGCAGTCGAGGTCGGGACGGTGCTTGCAAGCGCCGACGAGCACGACGGGGCATCAGGTATGGCGTCACCTCCCTCTTCGCCATTGTTTTGCTTTTGGGCCTCGGTCCACTAAGTAACTCTGTTTTCTCTGGTAGGCTCGGCCCCACCCGTGCCGCTCCGCGCCTCGCATGAGGCGACTCGGGGTGATGCCCTTGTCGGTGTCGCTGACCCGACGTCGGAGGGGGCCACAGGGGGAAGCGGGTCGTCTCTGCGCTCCGCCCGCGCGAGGCTCGAAGCGCACCTCGAGAAGGTTAGTTGATTTTGAGCCCGTCTTTCTTCTCTTTGGTTCGCTTTATGTCTGTGAGGCCGTTTGTGACATTTCTCGCGGCTTCTCAGGGCTTGGACCAGGCCGCCCGAGGGCTTGGGACCCTGCGTACCCATGCTGTTAGCTTCCGGGCGTTGTGCTCCTTGGTCGAGGGACGCGAGGAGTACATCCTCGGCCTCAAGGAGAGCATATCGCGGATAGAGGAGGAGGTCGAGCAGTTGAAGGCCGAGCATGCCGTCGAGCTTTCGAGGGCAGTCGAAGCCGAGCAGAAGCGATCGACCGAGAACCTCGTGAGTGTCCGCGAGAAGGCCGAGAATGCTCTCGCGGGTGATCGCGCGAAGGCCGCGGAAATCGTCGAGGCTACCCGCGCGAAGGCGGAAGCGCTCCGCAAAAAGGTCGTGGAGCTCTCTGCTGCTCCTTCGAAGGCTTCAACTAATGCCGAGGCGAAGATGGTCGAGCTTGAGGAAAAGCTGGGGCGAGCGACCCGGGCTGGGAAGAACGCCCTAGCTCAGCTTCAAGAGGAGCGAAGTCGGGTTGCCAACGCCGAGGCTGAGGCGTTGGCCCTGAAGGCGAGAGTCGCTACACTCGAGCAGGAGAAGCTTGCTCGGGAGATGGCTGACCAGTAGATAGGTTAGTCGGTAGAAAGAAAAAAAGGACCGAGGGCACTCGACCTCTTTGTAAATGTTAATCGTGTAAATTTTGGCTTTAAAAACAATGAAACTCCCTTTGTGTTTGCAATTGTATGCGCCTTTTTAATACTTGGCCGGGAGTCTTGCTCGAGAGTGAATAGCATCTTTTCTGTTCGAGACTTCTCGAGAATTAGTCAGAAAAATCCAGTCTGAGGTCGAATGTCGTTTGCTCGAGACTTAGGCGTAAATCTGCCGAGGTCGAAAGATACCGCCGAGACTTAGCGTAAACCTTGCTCGAGGCTGAAAGATACCTGCTCGAGACTTAGCCAGAAACCCTACTCGAGACTTTGGCTTTTGCTTTGTTGCCCTACCTTAGCCGGCAGTCCGGTGCACAGAGCTGGCCGTTATGACCCGAGGTCCGACCAGCATTCCTGACCTGAAAAAGGAAGACCCGCGACAAGGTTAGGTCGTTGGGTATACCTTTGATCGGGGGCAAACCTTATTCGCGGTGCTGGGTCGAGATGACCAAGCCTGTGATTAGAATATCCCCAGAGGAATTTGCTATAAAAATCACTCGACGGGGGAAATAATTATCAAAATCACTAGACAGGGGAATGGGTCAACCCCGGAGGATACTTTTTAGAAACCCGTGACCTCCGAGCCTGGGAGTGCTTCAGGCTCGGTGTTAGGTCGAGATGGCCGAGTTCGGGGGCTCCCTCTGCGGGGAGGCCTCCCATTAGAATCACTCGACGGGGGAATAGAGCAACCCCGGAGGATATTTTTTAGAAATCCGCGACCTCCAAACCTGGGAGTACTTCAGGCTCGGTGTTAGGCCGAGTTCGGGGGCTCCCTCTGCGGGGAGGCCTCCCATTAGAATCACTCGACGGGGGAATAGAGCAACCCTAGAGGATATTTTTTAGAAATCCATGACCTTCGAGCCTGGGAGTATTTCAGGCTCGGTGTTAGGCCGAGACAGCCGAGCCCGGGAGCATCCGGGCTGGCCTAGATTTGGGGCGTCGGGTCGAGGCAGCCGAACTCGGGAATGCATCGAGTCTGGGGCTTCCCCGAGGGCGGTCTCTAATTCAAGCCTGCGGCGGGGGAATAGCCAGCTTTCTACGATTCAGATCGTCTTACAGCGATCGAAGCATCCCCGGAGGTGAATCTAGAGTCCATGTCCGCCGAGCCCGGGAATCGTCATCAGGCTCGGGGTGCCCCCTGAGGACGGCCTCCAAGTTGGCTGGTCGGGGGGATGGTCGGCTTACCCCGATAAAGATCGATTTACGGCGACCGGGAAATCCCCGAGGCGAACCCAGAGATCGCGACCCGAGGACAAGGCACGCAGGGTGCAAAAAAGAAAAACATTCACAGATATAGATGTTAAGAAAAGCAACCCTAGGGGCACCCCGAGGTCCGGGAGTTCTCGACGTGATCTCAGGTCCAAGCTCTACTACAGGGGGAGCCGAGGTGCGATGAGAATTGGCTTACAGCTGGCTGCGACCCCCTAGAGGCGATCCCTGAGATCATGTCTCATGCTCGCTTCGCTCGCGGTGCGGGGGCACACAAATGCTGGTATTTAATGAAGGAGAACTTTGCAGAAAGGATATTAGGCCGGGTCCCGAGCGCGGGTCGCTTACTAGGCGGAACACTTGGCCCGGGGCTCGATGCAGGGGAGCAGTCAACTTACCGCGGCGAAGGCTGCTTTTTCGCAGGCTCGATTCTTCGAAGATGGACCTTGAGAACGCGACCCGGCGTCGCGTCCCCTGGGACGCAAGAGAGATGTTAGCACAGGTAGAAAAGAACCTTATGCCAGGCCTGACCAAGTGGTGCGCGGGCGCGGATCGCTCGAGATGGCGATTTCCCGGATGCGGGAGAGTAAGTAGGGCGTTATGCATACAAAGACAAAACATGCTTGCAGTAAACAAAAGGTCAGACTGGCCCCCTGGCTCGAATCGCTTACCGATGGCGATCTCGGGCACAGGCCCTGCCAACGGGAACGATCGACTTACTGCGATGAGAGTCATCTTACTACGGACTCAGCCCCCTGAGGCGTGCCTCGAGACCATGACTTTCTTCAAGCAAAAAAGGAGAGGGGGCCAAATCATATCCCGAGGTCGAGGGATTCATGGGCGTAATCGCCAGGCCGGACCCTACTATGGAGGGGAGCCGTGACGCTATGAGAATTGGCTTACAGCTGGCTCGACTTCCTCCGGGGGCGAACCCTCGGATCATGACCCGGATACTCACTTTCTCGGGGTACAAAGAGATATAAAAATGGCGCAATCATAGATGATAAGGTAAAAGCATTTCATCATGAAAGCGAGAGGCAGAGTTCAAACATGGAACTTTCAGAGCTGATCAATGTTCCACGAGTTCGTGAGCTCTCGACCGTCGGGCATGGCCAGCCGGTAAGCACCCATCCAGCTTGCTGAGAAACGCGATAGGGGCCCTCCCACAGCGGGGATAACTTGTTGGCGCCAAACCAGTCCTGAATTCGCTTTAGGACCAAGTCCCCAACAAGGAGCCCTCTGGGTCGTACCGATCGGGAGGCATGCTTGCGAAGTGTTTGCAGGTAATGTGCGGACCGCAGCAGAGCATGGCATCTTACCTCCTCCGCCAGGGCGAGGTCAAGGGACCGCTCTTGCTCGAGGTCGACTCGGTCGACTGAGTGGACCCTAGCGGAGCCCAGTGTGACCTCGGGGGGTAGGACGGCCTCGGAACCAAAGACGAGCCGAAAGGGGGTGGACCCTGTTGCCCGGCTCGGTGTGGTTCGGATGAACCAGAGGACGGTGGGAAGCTTGTCCACCCAGCCCCAGCCTCGATGCTCGAGCTCGTCGAAGACTCGCTTCTTGACGCCTTGGACAATTTGCCCGTTGGCACGCTCGACCGCTCCGTTGCTCTGCGGGTGGCCTACTGAGGCGTAGCAGACCTTGTTTCCCCTATCTTCGCAGTATTCTTGGAACAGCTCTCTGGTGAACTGCGTCCCATTGTTGGTAATGATCCTGCAAGGGACCCCATATCTTGAGACTATAAATAAGCGAAGAAACCTCATCGCGGCCTGGGCCGTGATGGACGAGACCGGCTCGGCTTTGACCCATTTTGTGAAGGTGTCGATGGTGAAAAATAGGAACTTCTTCCCTCCGACCGCCCGCAGGAAGGGGCCGAGGATGTCGAGGCCCCAGGTCGAGAACAGCCAGGCGAGGGGGATGGTCTGGAGGGCCGTCGGCCAGTAGAAGTCCATCCGGAACGCCTTCCCGACCATAGTCCTAAAAGAAGAGTGAGCACCGCAGAAGCCCGAATGGATGTCGTTAAGTAGGTATTTACCTTCCTCCGGGGTGATGCACTTGGCGAGGACGCCCAGGGTGCCCCGCCAGTACAGTTGTCCGTCGACGAGCCCGTACGAGCTCGCACGGCACTTGAGCCTGCTGCCCTCATCCGGGTCGGGCGGGAGCTCGCCAAGGCTAAGGAACTTGACGATCGGGTCCATCCATGATGGAACGCTCTCGAGGAAGGCCACCGAGTCTTCTGGGCCGTCGACGGTCGAGGCTGGCAGGGTCTCGATGATGACATCCAACGGAATCTCATCATCGGATGACCCGAGCTTGGACAGGAGATCCGCACCAGAGTTATCCTTCCTGGGAACGTACCCTATCTCAAGGTTCTTGAACCATTTCTCCATTTTGCATACCTCGGCGAGGTACTTCGCCATTGACGGCTATGAGCATTGGTAGTCTTTGTTGTACTGGTTGACGACTGTGGAATATAAGAACCCAGGTGTCTTCATAACCGGCCCAGAAGTGCCTGAGGGAGAGACAGGGCCCAGTGGAAGGCCCATAAGATAACCTCCGCGCCAAGCCTTGCTGCCGTGCGCAAGGAGATACATCCTAGAGACAGTTGAACATATATTTAGATATAAGAGATATGATTGTAATCCAAGTTAGCAGGGTAGATAAAGATGTAAACTCTACCCTGTAACCAATTAGAATCTAATAACCGATCGGAATCCCTTAACCGATCGGGACTCTGTAAACCGCCCCACCCCCATTATATAAGGGAGAGGGCGAGCAACAACAGAGAGATGAGCAATCTTATATCCAAGAGATCCAGATAATCCCAGCACACAGGACTAGGGTATTACCTCCTCCGTCGAGGGCCTGAACATGTCTAAACCTTTATCTTGTGTAACATTCGAGTTTGAGATCTAGCACCTGCCCCATAAATTTATTGCCGACCACAAAAGTCAACGGTTGGCGCGTCAGGTAGGGGAAGAGCTATAATCTTTTCCTACAAACTCGATGGCAGCAACTAGCGGAATCATCGCCACCTTCATCTTCGGCCAGGCGTTCCACTTTGGAAGCCTGGACTTCATAGCAGACGCACGCGGAGAACTTGTCGCGCTTAGACCAACCAGATCCAACCGTAAAGATCCGCCGACCCGCCTCGTGTATGCCACTGACTACCATCAAACCAGTCGGAGTCGCGAGGAATTGCTACAATCTTCGTGGCATCTTCGCAATAGAAGAGCAAAAAACCGATCTCCAACGCCAGCAAGAGATTCAAGAAGCTGCGGAGGAAGATCGCCTTCTTCGTAAGGGTAAGGAAGCACAAGAGCGATTGCTTCGATCACGCTCTCGCTAGCAGTCAGACTGCAACCAGTCGGAGTACCGGCAGTCGGCGCCCCTCACAACCAGTCGGAGACGCCCGCCGGAATCTCAACCGCAACCTCCGCTGAGACATCACCGCCATACGGCAAGAGCGGGACGAAGAAGATCGACGCTGGCGCTACGACAACTACGAACGCTTCGGTACCGACCACGATCGACGAAGTGATCAGCGGTACGACGACTACAACGACCATGGAGATCATCATCATCGGGGTCGAAGCGACAACGACGATCGCCGAGTCATGGGCTCGCCGCGCCAAACTCCACCCCGACGCGTTGAAGACAATCGCCGAGCCAGAGGCTCGCCTTGCCGGACTCCCCCTCATCATGACAACAGATCCATCGATGGAATCCGAGCGTTCACTTCTCAGTTACGCCGAGTAGTATGGCCCGAAGTTTTCAACCCCATGGGCATCGTTAAGTTTGACGGGGATCGAGATCCAGAAGCTTGGCTGCAGGTCTATGCCTTAGCGGTTAAAGCGGTTGGAGGCAATCAAAATGTGATGGCAAATTATCTGCCAGTCAATCTCACCCCTTCAACTCAATCATGGCTCACAGGATTTCCTGCGAACTCGGTGGACTCCTGGAGCGATCTTTGCGAGCAATTTATCACAAACTTTCAGGGAACCTACGAGAGGCCTGGCACCTCGTAGGACCTATATCAACTTCACCAGAAGAAAGACGAGACACTGAGAGATTTCATCCGACGTTTCATGCAGAAAAAAACACCATCAGGGATGTATCTGATGCAGTGGTGGTAGCAGCCTTTCAGAAAGGGGTCAGCGATCCCGATCTGATCAAGAAAATATCTGGGAAACCTTCGACCTCCGTAAAGGAGATGTTTGCATTGGCCGACCGCTATGCCACGACCTCAGACGCCCTGGCCGAGCGCCAAGAAGATCGCCCGCAACAGAAGAACAAAGGCGACAAGCCAGAGTCCTCCAAGCACAAAGACAAAAAGCGGAAAGGCGAGGAGCTAGTTGAGGTAACAGAGCGCAACCAGCCCCGAGCCACATGGAAGGAGGCGCCCGATTACAGTACTGTCATGGATGCGATCTGTCCTTTCCACCCTAAGGGAAAGTATGCCGCCAAAGACTGCTTCACCCTGAAGCGTTTTGCGCGTGAAAGCAACAAGCAACCGGCTCCAGCGAAGGATGAGGCTGCCAAGAAGAAAGACCCTCCGGCGAGGACGACACAAGAGCCCGAGCACGAAATAACTACATATACGGGGCTCCATCGATACGAGTCCAAGCGGAAGCAAAAGCTTACCGCTCGGGAGATCAATGCGGTGGAACCGGCAACCCCCCAGCATCTAAAGTGGTCTGAAGTCCCGATCACCTTCGACCGCTCGGATCACCCCAACCGAGTTCTACATCTGGGTAAGTATCCTCTTGTACTTGACCCTGTTATTCGCAATGTAAAGCTCAAGAAAGTCTTGATCGATGGAGGGAGTGGACTCAATGTCTTGTTCGCCAAAACCTTCGACAACATGAACGTCCCCCGCTCCGAGCTAAGGCCGAGCTCACAACCGTTCCATGGGGTGATTCCTGGGGCATCTTCATTTCCACTCGGGCAGATTGCTTTGCCCGTCACCTTCGGTACCAAAGACAACTATTGGACCGAGTATATAAACTTCGAGGTAGCGTATTTCGAGAGCGTATCATGCTATCTTGGGAAGACCCGGTCTGGCTCGGTTCATGGCCGTCCCGCACTACACCTATTTGGTGATGAAGATGCCAGGACCCAAAAGCGTCATCACGGTACGCAGTGACATCAAGCGATCTTTGGAATGCGACCGAGAGAACTATGAACTCGCCGAGCTGCAGGAGGCAACCACCGAGGGGAAGAATATCCAGGCAAAGGCCGCCACATTGCAGGAAGAAGGCGACATCCCATCCAAGAAGCAGGTCACGTCAGGGATAAAGTCCGGCGAAGGAACCAAGAGAATTATTCTCGACTCATCCGACCCATCCAAAATGACTTTGATCGGGATAGGGCTCGAGGATAAATAGGAAGGCATGCTCGTCACCTTCTTCCAGGCTAACAAGGACATCTTTGCCTGGAAACCATCCGACATGCCGGGTGTTCCTAGGGAGGTGATCGAGCATTCTCTACACGTCGATGAAAAGGCAAAGCCAATCAAGCAAAGACTCCGGCGGTTCACTCTAGATCGTCGGAACGCCATCAAGCAGGAGATCACCAAGCTATTAGCTGTAGGTTTTATCAAAGAAGTGTATCATCTCGACTGGTTGGCGAACCCTGTACTAGTTCAGAAGAAGAATAAAACCTGGCGCATGTGCGTTGACTATAACGATCACAACAAGGCATGTCCGAAGGATCCCTTTGGGCTACCTCGAATTGATCAGGTGGTTGATTCAACCGCTGGGTGCGAGATCCTGAGTTTCCTCGATGCCTACTCAGGGTACCACCAGATTCATCTAAAGACGGAAGATCATATCAAAACATCATTCATCACGCCCTTTGGGGCCTTTTGTTATACCACGATGGCGTTCGGGTTGAAAAATGCTGGTGTAACATATCAATGCGCAATACAGCAGTGTTTTCACGCCCAACTCGGACGCAACGTGGAGGCATATGTGGACGATGTCATGGTAAAGACTCGGGAGAGGAAGGACCTTATTGCCGACCTAACTGAGACGTTCGAAAGTCTAAGGACTTTCAGCATGAAGCTTAATCCCGAGAAGTGTGTTTTCGGAGTATCTTCGGGAAAACTGCTCGGGTTTGTCATATCCCAACGAGGTATTGAGGCCAACCCAGAAAAGATCAAGGCCATATCAAATATGAAACCGCCAACTTGCCAAAAGGACGTCCAGAAGCTTACAGGGTGTATGGGCGCACTCAGCAGGTTTATTTCCTGATTGGGTATGCGAGGTATGCCATTCTTTAAACTCCTCAAGAAGCAGGACAAATTCAAATGGACGCATGAGGCACAGCAAGCGTTTGAAGATTTGAAGACCTTCTTAACGACACCCCCGATCTTGGTTTCACCGATGCCAGGGGAACCTCTATTACTTTACATCGCGGCAACGACTCATGTAGTGAGCGCTGCAATCATCGTAGAAAGGGAGGAGCCGGGTCACGTGCAGAAGATCCAACACCCGGTCTATTTCGTCAGTGAGGTCCTGAGTGAATCTAAGGTGCGGTATGCACAAGTGCAGAAATTATTATACGACGTACTTCTTACATCTTGCAAACTCAAGTACTACTTCCAAGAGCATACTGTTTCGGTGGTCACTTCCTTCCCAATAGGAGATATAATTCACAACCAGGAGGCCACTGGGAGAATTGCAAAGTGGGCAGTCGAGCTTGAAGCCTTTGATATCCTATTCAAGCCTCGCACAGCCATCAAGTCTCAAGCGCTCACCGACTTTACTGCCGAGTGAACAGAACTTCAAAACCCGGCGGTCGTCAAGGAACTCGAGTACTGGACGATGTATTTCGATGGTTCCCTCATGCTCAGCGGCGTGGGGGCTGGTATAGTGCTCATATCACCAAGTGGGGAACGGTTGAGGTACGTTCTTCAAATACTTTTTCCTGCGTCGAACAACGCCGCCGAGTACGAGCCACTCATCCATGGGCTACGTATCGTCATATCGCTCGGTATTCGACGTTTGACGGTTCGCGGAGATTCAATGCTCATGGTCAATCAGGTGCAAAAAGAATGGTCCTGCATCGAAGACAACATGGCTGCCTATTGCCAGGAGGTACGCAAGCTAGAAGGCAACTTTGACGGCTTGGAACTTGTTCATATGCTCCGTCGGGACAATGAAGCGGCCGACGAGCTAGCAAAAATGGGAGCCGGCTGGACCAAAGTGCCCGTGGGAGTATTCGTCGAAGAAATTCATAAGTCCACAATAAGCACTCAGCCAAAGTCGGACATCCCAGTGGAGAAGAACATGGAGGCAGAAGTCTTGATCATTACCCCCGATTGGACAGCTCCGTATCTGGACTATTTGACGAAGGACGAGCTACCTAAAGACCGCATGTAGGCCGAGCGAATAATGCGCCGAAGCAAGAGCTACGTGGTAATCAGGGAAGAACTCTATCGCAAGACCTCCTCTGGTGTACTACGATGATGCATATCAGAACAACAAGGAAGAGATCTTCTCAAGGAAATCCACTCGGGAATTTGCGGGAATCACGCGGCGTCAACAACCCTAGTCGATGAAGGCTTATCATCGAGATTTTTACGGTGATCGTTGTCACTGATGCAGAGGAAATCGTCCGGACATGCGAAGGATGTCAATTCTTTGTGCGACAGGTGAACAAACCGGCACAGGAACTATAGACCATCCCAATCACCTGGCCATTTGCGGTCTGGGGGCTTGACATGGTGGGACCTTTGAAGAAGGCTCAAGGTGGTTATACTCATCTCTTCATGGCTGTCGATAAATTCACCAAATGGATTGAGGCCAAGCCAGTCACCACAAGCACAGCCGCAAAGGCCAAAGAATTCTTCCATGAAATCGTGGTTAGATTCGGCATACCGAACCGAATCATCACGGATAACGGCACCCAATTCATAGGTGGCATATTTCAAGACTGGTGCGGTGAACTCGGCATAAAGATTTGCTTCGCATCAGTAGCACACCCCCGAAGCAATGGGCAAGTCGAACGAGCCAACGGCATGGTGCTACAAGGCCTAAAGGCAAGGATTTTTTATCGTCTCAAACCATACGCCACTCGGTGGGTCAAAGAATTGCCTTTGGTACTCTGGGGGCTGCGAACCACCCCCAGCAGAGCAACCAGGCAGTCACCTTTCTTCCTGGTGCATGGCTCAGAGGCGGTCCTCCCTACCGAGTTAGAATTCGGATCCCCGCGGGTTCAGAGCTACGAGGAGGTCGTTTCGGAAGAAAGCCGACTAGAAGTCCTCGACCGACTGAAAGAAGCCAGGGACATTGCAACAATTCAGTCGGCAAAATATCTTCAGGGCTTACGTCGCTATCACGGTTGCAATGTAAGGAGCTGCGCATTCTCCAAAGGAGATCTGGTCCTTAGAAAGAATCAGAAATGCGAGCATAAGCTCACCCCAAGCTGGGAGGGCCCTTACATCATCGATGAGGTGATACGTCCTGGGGCTTATAAGCTCAAGCGTGAAGACAGCACAATTGTCAGCAACACCTGGAACATAGAGCAGCTACGTTGTTTCTTTCCTTGAGCTCTGTAATTCAAATTTTTCTTTATGAATGAATGTTTACTCTTAAAGTTGTTCTTGTATAATCTTCTCGAAAATTATGCGTCCGAGTGCTTTGCTCCTACGAATTTTAAGACTCTGAAACATGCGTCATGAACCATGCCTCAGAGCCTGGGGGTTGAACTAGTCGGACATGATATTTAAGATGTCAAAACTACTCGGGCAAAGCAGCATATTTAAAGAAAAAATGCAAGGCCAAAGAAACACTTTCAATATTTTATTCATAGGTCCAGAGTTTCTGCGACAGCCGAAGAAGCATCTTTAACTTCCTCCCAGAGTTCGGCTGCCCGGTCTTCATCCACGTTACAGGCATAGCCATCCTTAATAGCTTCAAGATCCACTCGGGGATAAAGCGACTTGGTGATCTCCAGAGCCTAGCTAGCGCCATCGGTCGTCGTTTCCTTCAAGAGTATCTTAAGCTCCTTGGGGGCTTCCTCCAGTTGGGAGATAACTTGGTCTCTACTAAGTGGCCTCTCGCCTCCGGGATGAAGCAACCTCAGTAACGGATCAGAGGCCTCGTGAAGCTTAGCGCAAGACATTTCAAGGGCTTCGACCTTCTCGTTATAAGCGGCGTATTGCGCCCGCGTCTTGAATTTATAGTCTGCAAGTGAAACAGATTATTAAGAAGTACCAAGAAGACAATGAAGGCAAGGGAGGGCCAAGCTGCTGAGCGTACCTTCTAGCTCCTTCTTCGATTTCAATTTGGAGACCTCCGAGGCCTTAAGTTGCTCTTAGAGCTTTACAATAGTAGAATCTCGAACTGACACGAAGATGAGGAGATCAAAAGACCAGACGATTAAACGAGAACACGGGATGGTCCAGCAAATATCTACCTCGAAGGGAGCCAACAACATCCAGCTTCTCCTGCCGCAGGGTCTCCTTCTCCTCCTGCAGGGCTTGGATCTTTGACCGAAGATTTTGCAGCTCGGCTGCATTTTTAGCCTTGATCTGCTCCAATTCAGCCAAATATTCCTAGCGCGTCCTGACCTCCAGGAGCATCTTTGGAGGTATTCGGATTTCTTTGCAGAGTGCTCTCCCAATTTCTGTAACCATCGCAGGGAAAGGTGACAACATGCTAACCGGCACAAGCAAGAAGGTGACAAGAGTAGAGAAAATATTACTCGGGCCAGGCGAGTGCAAGCGGCGGCATGACTGTAAAAGTCATTCCTTTCCTTCTCCTCCGAGTCGTCAAGGGACTTCAAGCTGTCTTCCTCATCAACCCACGAGGTTTGCATTATGAGTTGAGGGCGATCAAGAGTCGGCGGATCTCGGGGGATCTCTTCAACCTCGGGGGATGGACGGGAGACGGGCTCTTGAGCAACAGGACCCGATGCCGAAGCATGGGGTGTCGCTGAAAGTGGCTGTGGCTCGGAGGGGCCCCTGTGTCCCTGGGCGAGGCTCCTCAACCAAAACATGTACGTCCTGGGGCTCAGTTTCTTCAGGGGCCCCGGACGGTGTCTCGACAGGAACATCGTACGAAGGATTCCTACAAGAAGAATGATCGGTGAATAAGCCGGCAAAATACGTCGAATAAGAGTCGATAGGACATCCAACCTGTCGAACTTCTTTATTCTCATTGGGGGTCTCTTGCGAGCGGCAGAACCACTTTCGGAGGGACCAGTCGGGGTGCTACGATATGGAACCCTAGGCTTTTCTCAGGCGCTCGAGTCACTCGGAGTTGGACTCGGCTGGACCACGGGCTTATGCGGAAGGGGGACTGAAGGCACCGGGGCTTGCGCTGGTGATTCTTGGATTTTGGGACCACTAGTCGGGCGCTGAGGCTTCGGGGAGTCCTTGACAATTGTTTTCTTCCCCTTCTTAGCGGTCGGGTCTCCGGCTTGGGAGCTCGCAGGTCGCTTCCAGTGAGCACTCTTATGAACAGGCATTTCTGGGAGAGGCGCGTCACTGAAGAAAGCCAATCGATCCTGAAAGGAGTATTATAACTGTTAAAAGTCATTCAGAGATGAATGTGGGAGTCTATCAGCTAAACTTTCTTACCTCAGGAGGAGGATTTGAAGCAGTGAAGGACTTCGGGCATCTGGCGGAGGACATCTCTACGCTCAGGATGAAAAAGTCGCCTACCCAAGCATATACTTGCTCCTTTGACACTGATTCGAGTAATTCCTGAGTCGGATCGTCCCTCCCTTCAAATTCATATCCCAGGTGGACTCGCTCTTTTAGCGGTTGTACCCGGCGAGCGACAAAATGGAGGACTAGACCAACTCTCGTGAGACCGTCTTCTTTTAATTTCTCAATCAGCGCCGAAAGATCATGCACCTGGTCCATATTGCCAGCATTGGGAGCAAATACCCAGGAAAGGGACACCTTAGGCCAGCGCCCGACAAAAGAGGGAAGAGCAAGATCAGGATTAGCACAGTAGAACCATTCCTGGTGCCAGCATTTATTTAAAGATTTGAAGGGAATGGTGAAGTAATTTTTCTTTAATCCTTCCCGTAATTGGAATCCGGCTCCTCCAATTACCTTGGGGTTGCTCTTTGAGGGATAAGGTTTTAAAAGGTAAAAGTGCGAAAGAGATTGAAATGAGGGCGGATGCCCAAGAAGGCCTCGCAGAGGTGAACAAAGAGGGAGATTTGCAGGATGGAGTTGGGATTCAAGTTCACCAATTCAATGCTATAGAAAAAGAGAAGACCGCGAAGAAAAGTGCAGGCAGGAAGCCCCAACCCGCGTTGGAAGAAAGATTCGAAAACCACAATTTCTTCTAGGCGAGGGGTAGGGATGGATTCACCTGCAGCCGGTCGAGTGTGGAATATAAGAACCCAGGTACCCTCATGACAGGCCCAAGAGGGAGGCCCAGAAGATACTCCCCGCGTCAGGCCCCGCACCCGTGCGCAAGGGGACATATCCTAAAGGAAGTTGAACTTATATTTAGATATGATAGATACGGTTGTAATCCGAGTCGTTAATAGGGTAGATAAAGATGTAAACTCTATCCTCAGAATCGACTAGAATCTTGTAACCGATCGAATCTCTTAACCGATCAGACTCAGTAAGCCGCCCCACCCCGCTATATAAGGGAGAGGCGGGCAACAACATAGGATCCGATCATCCAAGCATAGAGCAATCAAGCCATAGAGCATAGCACACCTCATATTGCCCAGAGCATATTGCGCTTTGAGCAATCTTAGATCCAAGAGATCTCGCATAATCCCAAAGACACAGATTAGGGTATTATCTCCTCCGCGAGAGCTCGAACTGTCTAAACCCCTTGTCTTGTGTGACCTTCGAGTTTGAGATCTAGTGCCTACCCTATAAATTTATTGCCGACTACAAAGTCGGCGGTTGGCGCGCCGCAGGGGAGGCGCTATAATCTTTTCCTCTGAGACTGATGGCGGCGATCGCGGAATCACCACCACCTTCATCTCCGGCCAAAGCTTTACGCCCGATTGCACGGACTTCGCCGCAGATCTTGTGCGGAGAACTTGTCCGCCTAGACTTGAACCGGATCCAATCTGGTAAAGATCAGGCTGACTCATTTCAGGTATGTCACTTTGACTTGGCCGGCAAACCAGTCGGCGTCGCGAGGAATTGCTGCGATCTTCGTGGCGTCTTCGCGATAGAAGAGCAGAAGACCGATCTCCAACGCCAACAAGAAGAACAAGAAGCTGCGGGGGAAGATCGTCTTCATAAGGGTAAGGAGGTGCAGGTGCGATCGCTTCGATCTCGCGGTCGCAATGTCCACGAGGACCTCCTGCAATCCAGGTTGGGAGATCAAGCCGTCTTCCACACGCCAATGCAGAACGTCGTCGCCTCCAAGACGCTTCTCGACAAACTGGACCCGATGATTGCATTGAATAGCCCGGCGACTCCGATCGTGGCCCAGATCAAGGCCATGGTGATGACGGCTGCAATTCAGCAAAATCGGGAAAAGTCGGTAGGTGAAGCGCACTCGCGCTCCCACGCAGCTTTCGGCACGGCCACAAGCATACGCCCGCGCCCCGAGCGCCACCTTTGGCACGGCCACGAGCCACGCCGCGCTTCGAAGCCGCCAAAGACGCCACGAGCCTACACCGCGTGCCGAGCGCCGCCGGCCGCGGCCACGAGCCTACGCCCGCGCCCCGAGCGCCACCTTCGGCACGGCCACGAGCCACGCCCGCGCCCCTAGCACCACCTTCGGCATGGCCACGAGCCTACACCTGCACCCCGAGCACCACCTTCGGCACGGCCACGAGCCACGCCTGCGCCCCGAGCGCTGCCTACAGTTCATCTACAAGCCTTCGCCTGCGCCACAAGCAAAGATGGCATGATCGTCGGCAACATATGGAGCATAAAGCAGCTAAGTCGTTTTTTACTCAATTATGTCATTATAAATAAAATTGTTGACTTTCCTGACTTGCTACTTAGTTGACCCACAACTAAGCAGTAAGTCAGAGGCTACACCTAATAGTGTGAGCATGCGCACATCTTTTTCTGAGTTATTTTTCTTCTTTTGCTTAACGATTGTAAGTGAATCTGAGTGTGATAACTCCGAGTTGTGAAGCTCTGACCCCATGAACGGCGAACTTTAGTCACCCAAAACACGTGCCTGGGAAAAAGAGCCATGAGCCGACTCCCAACGCTCGGGGGCTAGACTAGTCAGGCAGAGTGCTAAAACAAAAAGAGTCAAACCACTCGGATGAATTCAAAATCAATAAGGAAAAAGAGTAAAAAATCTAAAATTATATATACACCAGCCGGACATCACATCCGAGTGAATTGTTTTTACATTGCCTAAGTTCTGCATATACATGATTTCAGGGCTACTAAATTTGGATACGACGTGTGTGAGCCAACGCTTCAACGACGACATCAAGAACTTCGCGATTTAATGAATTTAAAGGAGCGCACTCGAATTTTGCCTTGAGCAGAAAAGCGTTTTGACTTCTGCATATCGTTTGGGATACAGTATGTCCCAAGATGAGCCGACTGCTAGAATTCCAATAATGGGGCTAGGAACCACTCGGAAAGTTTAACACGTGGAACTCTATTGAGTCCTTCACGATCTCTTTGCCTACAACAGGGCACTCGACTGTAAAGGAAAACTAGTCGGAAAGCTGCATCAAGAACTGGAAGCACTCGGCGTGAAGCATGACTCAGTTGGGCTGCAACCAGGAAGGAGGCAACTCGATCGCAAAGGACTCGGGGGCTACTGTGGAATATAAGAACCCGGGTACCCTCATGACAAGCCCAAGAGGGAGGCCCAGAAGATACTCCTCGTCGGGCCCATTGCCCGCGCGAAGGGGACATATCCTAAAGGAAGTTGAACTTATATTTAGATATGATAGATACGGTTGTAATCCGAGTCGTTAATAGGGTAGATAATACATACGGAGGCAGTCATGGTTTGACCAAGTCATATTTGGGACACGTTGCTCCCCACGATGGGATGGTTAACCGCTTATTGAACTAAGCGGGACGTGTGTATCCTCCAGTTCGAATTAAAAATATCTTCTTGTGATATACCCTACGTTGGGTCACAGATTGGTTACCGCTTGGCGGAATCATATATCGCGGGTTGAGCCTGATAAGGCGTGGTTCCAATGGTATGCCCCAAGATGGGTCGATAAGCTGTGCATCGTAATAAACGAGTACGGATACTGTTCGAATAAACCTTGATATGTCCTAAGCCGGACCAGAGCTATATCCTACATCAGTCGGATATAGGTATCACTCGGCCATGAGCCAAGAAAGTCCTGATACGCTCCAAGTCGAGCCTAAGCTATATCCTACAGCAGTCGGATATAGGTATCACTCGGCCAAGAGCCACGTAAATATGATACGCTCTAGGCTAAGCCTAAGCTATATCCTATAGCAGTCGGATATAGGTATCACTCGGCCAAGAGCCACGCAAATCCTAATATGTCCCAAGTCGGACCTAAAATATATCCTACGACGATTGGATATGGATATCACCCGACCAAAGAACCATGCAAGCTTCGATATACCCCAAGCTGGGTCTAAGCTATGTCTAACGACAATCATGGAAATCACTTGGAAAGGTATTTCTTTATTACATATGAGTTCCCCAGGCATTATGCCCGGGAAAATATTTTCTTACATTTACAGGGTCTTATACTTCTCAAGACGCGACTGCCGCCCCACGAGCCTCCTTAGCCCTATAAAGGGCGGGGAAAATCTCAAGGAAGGAGTCGACGGCGGCGCGGTCGAGAACGACGGCTTTGTCCTCTGCCCATTCAGCCATGGCGAAGTCGAAGAACGCCCACTCTTCTGCGAGTTCTGGATCCTGGCGGTCCATGAGATCCCTGGGAAAAAGGTGGAGCTTGGTGCAAGAAATGGAGGACTAAGCGTGAGAGAATAAATTCTAAAAGCGCTAGTTCACCTATTATAGCTGATACGGTGAGGTTGAAGTAAATGCGAAGATGTAATGACATCAGAAGCCGAAGAGACTTGGAGTTAAGATGGTTCAGAAGCCAAAGAGGTTTTTGGAAAATGAATTGACATAGGAAGTCAAAACAACTTCGAAGACTGTCCGGGGTTATATTCGAGTCCTTCATAATCCCCTTGCCGCAAGGAGTAGCATTCAAATCAAAGAAGAAACCAGTCAGAGATTTATGCTGGAAGCTGAGAACGTTGATCCAAAGTTGAGACCCAGATAAAGATGTAGCAATCGGATCATGAATCACTCGGGGCCTACTGTGGAATATAAGAACCTGTGTGTCTTCATAATCGCCCGTAAATGCGAGGAGAGACGGGGCCCGGTGGAAGGCCCAGAGGATAACCTCCGCGCCAAGCCTTGCCGCCGCAAGCGCAAGGAGATACATCCTAGAGACAGATTGAACATATATTTAGATATAAGAGATATGATTGTAATCCGAGTTGTTAGTAGGGTAGATAAAGATGTAAACTCTACCCTGTAACTGATTAGAATCTAATAACCGATCAGAATCCCTTAACCGATCGGGACTCTGTAAATCGCCCCACCCCCATTATATAAGGGAGAGGGCGGGCAACAACAGAGAGATGAGCAATCTTAGATCCAAGAGATCCAGATAATCCCAGCACACAGGACTAGGGTATTACCTCCTCCGTCGAGGGCCTGAACCTGTCTAAACCTTTGTCTTGTGTGACCTTCGAGTTTGAGATCTAGCGCCTGCCCCATAAATTTATTGCCAACCACAAAAGTCGACAACGACGAGTTGAGAATCTCCCCTCACGACCAGCCGACGCACGCCCAGCGATTTTCATGCCCGAAGGCCAGCCAAGAGGGCCTCGTATTCCGCGACATTGTTGGTCGCAGGAAAGCCGAAGCGGATCACGTACTTCAGATGATCTCCCTGAGGGGTGATAATGAGGACGCCAGCCCCCGAGCGCTTAAACGACCTTGAGCCGTCGAAGAACATGGTCCATGGACCTTTTTCCTCGGCCTCGGCCTCGGCCTCGGGGGCGTGCTCGGCCGTCTGCTCGACCATAAAGTCGGCAAGCGCCTGCGACTTGACGGCGGAGCGCGCCACGAACCGAATGTCGAATTCGACTAACTCCATGGCCCATTTGGCGGTGCGGCTTCCTGCCTCTGGGTTCCTTAAGATCTCGCCGAGCGGAAACACACTCGGGACGACCACGGCGCGCGCCTGAAAGTAATGCCGGAGCTTGCGCGAGGCCATGAAGAGGGCATAGAGCAGCTTCTAGACCCGGGGGTAGCGCTCCTTTGGCCCATGGAGCACTTCGCTGACGTAGTAGATCGGCTGCTGCCGACCATCTCGCTCGGCCACCGGGGCGATCTTGGCGGCACGTGTTGCGGCCGCCGTAGAGCAAAGCAGCGGCGTCTGCCTGGTGCGGTCGTGAGCAACGGGCGGCTCAAGAGGTATGATTTCAGCTTGTCGAAAGACCGCTGGGCTTCCGAGGTCCATTCGAAACCGTGATGCTGGCCCAAGGCTTTGAAGAATGGCAGCCCGCGCTCCCCGAGCCTTGAGATGAATCGGCTGAGGGTGGCTACGCGGCCGGTGAGGCATTGAACCTGCTTTGCAGATGCTGGGTCGGTCATCCTCTCGATGGCCTCGATCTTTTCTGGGTTTGGCCCGAACGGCAAAGTGGTGAAGCAGAATTTTCCGAATAGTGTGATGAAGGTCGTCTTGTCCTCGTCGCCCGCCGCGAGCTTGACCTGGTGGTAGCCGGAGTAGGCATCGAGGAAACTCATCATCTTGGCGTTGGTGGTGGAGTCCACGATCTGGTCGATGTGGGGAAGAGGGAAGTTATCCTTTGGGCACGCCGAATTCAAGCCCGTGTGGTCGACACACATACTCTATTTCCCACCCTTTTTCTGCACGATCACCGGTTTGGCCAGCCATTTGGAGTAGTTGACCTCACGAATGAAGCTGGCCTTTAGGAGCTTGTCGAGATGCTCCCTGATTATCGCTACCTTTTCGGGTGAGAAGCGTCGTAACTTCTGGCGCACGGGCCTGCATCCAGGCCTCGTTTGCAATTTGTGCTAGATCACCTCCCTCGGGACCCCAGGCATGTCTGCCGGTTCCCATGCGAATATGCTTTTGTTGCTGCAGAGGAAGGTGACGAGCTCGAGCTCCTATTTTGGGTCGAGCTGGGCGGCGAGGTGGACACATTTTCCCGGGTTTTACCCCTCGAGCCGCATGGCCTTGGTCGGCCGTCGGGCTGGATCGTCGCCTTGTGGTGGGCGTCCTTTTGTGCCGCCTCGAGGCCCCACTGAGGGAGCATGCCCACGAGCTCGAGGGCCTTCTCTTCACATCAGTGCGCCATTTTGAGGTCGCCTCGGACGGTTATGACGCCCTGGGGCCTAGGGAGCCTCATGCAACGGTGGTCGTAATGGCTTGCCGCCATGAACTTAACCAAAGCCGGTCGCCCGAGGATGGAGTTTTAAGGGAGATCGCCATCTACGACCTCAAAGGTGACCAACTCGGTGCGAAAGTTCGCCGAGTCGCCAAAGGTGACGGGCAGAACCACCTGCCCAAGCGGGGTGGTCGAGCTCCCCGGCACGATGTCGAAGAAGGGGACCGCTATGCTTCCGATCTTGGACCAAGGAATTTGCATCCGGTCCAGCGTGCTAGCCAAGAGCAGGTTGAGGGAACTCCCTCCGTTAACCATAACCCACCCAACCACGGTGTTGCTTATGGTCGGGGCGACGACCAAGGCGGTCTTAAGGTCTTTGAACATCCCGGGGGAGCGTCGCCCTGGGAGAAGGTGATCAGAACACCGGCCCATTTGCAAGGCTGGTCGACAGGCTTGCCGGCCGAAGCTTGGTACACAGTGAGCGCGACGCTTTTGAGCTCGAGTCTGGATTGGTATGCGGACGAAACGCCGAAGATCATATCAACGCGACGATCGCCCTGCTGGAACTCCAGATCGAGGCCCTCTAGCCCCTCACGGGCGATGCCCACGTCGGGCAACTCGCCCCCTTCGGGAGCACGGGCATCTCCCCACACCCATCGTAGAAGACGTTCAGTTTGAACTGCCACGCCATACAGCCCCTCAGGTCGTGGCCGGCGGCCTGGTGGAACAGACAAAGTTTGTTCGGTTCGTATCCAAGCCCAGCCTCGTTGGCGGGAGGCCGGGCATCACCCCACTGCAGGTCAGCCCGACGCTGCCCCTGCTGCGGCTGGGCGCGACGCTGCCCTGGTTGGGGTTGGCGCTGCACTGGACATCGCGGCTGACCACGCTGGGGCCGAGGTTCATCGCGGTCGGGTTGCCGCACCTCCATCAACTCGTGCCCGGCGTCGGCCGCGACGACCACGCGCAGCTGGCTACTGCCATCACAGCGACCTTGCCCTTGCTTCTTGACGTGCGGGTCCGGGCCGACAGCCTTGGCGGCAGATGGCCTGGGCTCTCCGGGAATGCGGCCGAGCTTACCCTGGTCGTAGTCGTGCTTCCAGCGGACGGCGTCGTCCGCATCCGCGTAGCGCTCCGCCATTCGGAACAGCCTGTTGACACTGAGGTCGGTAGTGATCTCCAAGTCCTCCGTGAGACGCCTGTCCCGGACGCCGAACTTGAAGGCCTTGATGACGGCTTCGTTGGAGACGTTTGGGATTGAATTCCTTGCGCGGGTGAACAGGCGGACGAAGTCGCGGAGAGGTTCGCCCTTGCCCTGGATGATGCGGTACAGGTCCCTTTCCCGTCCAGGGCGCTCATAGCAACTCTGAAAGTTTGATCAGAGAGCGCTCCGCACCTGGCGCCATGACCGAAAGGCGCCAGGGGCCTGAGAGCCAGGTGCGAGCAGCACCGTCCAGGACGATAGGGAGGTAGTTGGCCATTACAGCCTCCTCCCCACCGGCTGCCAGGATCGCGGTGGAGTAGATCGAGAGGAACTCGTCGGGGTTCTTGGTCCCATCGAACCGCTCCATCGCGGCGAGTCGGAAACGAGTCGGCCAGCGCAGCCGACGAAGGTCGACGGAGTACGCTGGGCAACCGTAGGTCAGGGCAGCATGGTCGCTGCTGCTACGGTCGGAATCGCCGTCAGTGAGGTGATCAAATTCGATCCGATGGCGCACCCCACGTCGGGCTCAGCAGACAGGAAGGGCGTTGTCTGGCTGGCGATGATTGCGAAAGTTCTGACGCCTAGGCAGAATGTCCGGAGACAGACCTCCGGAGGCGTCGCTGCTTGAGCGAACACTGCCGCCACTCTGGCGATCGCGAACGCCGCGCATGCGGACCTGCGCCTGGTAAGGCGAGGGCGGCCGCGGGCGAGCCCCCGCCCCGTAGTGCGGAGTCGGCCGGCGAGGCGGCGGTGGCCGCGCAACGAACTGTCGTCGCTTCTTAGGGAGCGAGGTTCGGGCAGTCGTCGACATTCTTGCTGTGAGGGGGTGACCCCGTCGGCCGCCCTACCAAGCTCCTCAACAAGGGATCAGCGAAAGAGGGCCGTCCTTGCCCGGTCAGGATCAGCCATGACCCGGGCGATGGTCCGCAAACATTCCCGGTTGGGATCGTCCTGACGAGCAGGGCTGTGATGCCCAAGCGAGGTGTGGAGTCCCTCGCGCTCCTCCCGTCGGAGGGCGATGATGGCCTGGTTGATGGCTACCCAGACCAATCAACGCGCCTCCTCCGGGGCTTCTGGGTCACCGTCACTTGCTCCCGCGCTCGCCTCGCGGCTGTCGGCCATGAAGGCCGGGCGCCCGCGCGGCGACAGCGAAGGCGAGAACATGGAGGTGGAGCCCTCGTGCTCAGGAACCGCGTCCGGGTAAGGCCTCGCTGACGGTGACATGTCGTCGTTGGAGCCGAATGTGCTGGCGACGCTGCAGCGGTGAACCCCGAATGAGCGAAACTCGGGCCCCACGGTGGCCGCTAGCTGTCGACGATCGGGACCGTCGACCGTAGAAGAAAGAAAGGGGGATGCGAGGTGTTATCTCGGGAGCGGAACTCGAGGTCATGCTCGTTCGGGGGTGCCTAGCGTCGCAGGGAAGTCGTCCAAGAAGTGACAATGGACACGGGGTTTATACTGGTTCGAGCCCCCAAGGTCGGGTAATAGCTCTACTCCAGTTTTGCCCTGAGGCGAAGGGTGTATTAGCAGCTCTGTGGAAGAGTACAAATACAGGGCCCGAGCCAGAGGGGTAGGGGGTCGTGCCATTTTTCTTGGTAGGTGTTGTGTATCGTGCGGTGTCCCTCCTTCTGTTCGTCTCTTCCTCGTGCTTTTTGATTTGGGCGACCTATTGCTTTTGTAGCCCTCGGGGAACCTGGCTGCTTGGTCCCGAGGCCGACATCAGGAGCTCGTGGCGATTTGACGGAGGCTCGAAAGTCGTCGCTAGCCGTTCAGAGTCTGACGGGAGCTGTTGAGATCTGGACAGGAGCTGTTGAGATCTTGACGGGAGCTGTTGAACCCTAGTTCCCACGCAGGGGTAGGTAGGGTGCTGATTCCCACGTAGGGGAGAGTTTTACACAAGATAAAAATAGAAATGTTACAGATGTCCTTTCCCTTGGCGCCCGCGGGGGCGTCGAGGTCGAGGGCAAGGCGCCGAGGTCGAGGGCGCCTGCCCCTCGGCGGTGCCCAAGCTCGAGCATCGGGGAAGCGCCCCCTAAGTCGGAGATGAACCCCTGGGTTCGTGGGAAGCCGCCACGAGGCCACGGGGGGATGCTTACACATGGCGAGGGCACTGATCCTCGACAGATTATTATTAACAGCCTCTCTGAAATCATCTATTACAATCGGTTTTTCCTAAAAAGATAGGAACCGACCCAGATGAAGCGATAGTGTTGTACCATTCTGTAGTAGTGTACCGCAGCGGCACGCATGACCCAATGGTCACCGACGGCCAACCCCGTTGACCCTGAGTGGTAACTACGGCAAGCTGGCGATGAGACAAACTTGGTGACATGGTTGGCATCGCGATTGGGGCACTCCGGCGATGGTGGAGTGCATGGAGGTGGCGGCGGCTCGTTCTCGACGGTGACCAGGCTCCCCAGTGGCGCTCTGGCCAAACCAAGGTGCGCATTAGGTAGAACAGAGCAAGGCGAACACGATGAGGCAGGTTACTGACCTCGAGACACTGACAATGGCTAATCAACGATCTTTCCACCTCGACGGCGCTTACGCAAAACCCTCGATTCTAGCTAAACGACAGCGCAAAGTTGAAATTGATCTAGGGCTTGAGTTTGCGGGATCATTACAGTCACTGGCTCTCCTCCTAAAGCTTCAAGAGCACGAGATGCGCACAAAATGGAGACATGGTCGTGACAGACATGGACGAGCACTATCCGACTCGAACACGACGAAGGCGAAGGAACTGACAGGTGGGTCCCACCTGTCAACGGCACGCGAGGAGTGGACTGGGCTAGATGGTTAC
Source organism: Otatea glauca (assembly GCA_036346275.1). Classification (NCBI taxonomy): domain Eukaryota; kingdom Viridiplantae; phylum Streptophyta; class Magnoliopsida; order Poales; family Poaceae; genus Otatea; species Otatea glauca. The sequence goes on along the minus strand of CM070716.1, from coordinate 30,595,702 downwards.
GCAGGCTACTATGCGAAAACTTGGGCGTTGGCACAGCTAGGTCGGTGGAAGGCTTCGGCCCAAAATCCATTACAATTTTTAAGCACCTTTTCTTTAAATAAATACAAAAATACAAATAGGCTCTAAATAAATAGCAAATAAATTCAAAAAATCATAGAAAAATTTGTAAAATACTTTAGAACATTTAGAACTCAAATATTTTTTTTTGGCAATTGTTCACTTGAACATAATCCATATTAAATCATTTTTTACTTAGGGAAAATCCATAATAAAATTTAACTAGCAATAAAATTCTAGAAAATTCCTAAAATGATAAATTGCACAAAAACAGTTCAAAAGAAGATTTTGGTATGTTACAAACCTCTCGCTTAATAGAATCTCGATCCTGAGATTCCTAGGCCGACTAAAGAAACATGTTAGAAAACTTTGACTTTAGATCTTCCTTATACTCCCATGTTGCTTCACTCTCCGAGTGATTACTCCACTGCACTCTGTAGAAACGAGCTAACTTGCTCCTGGTCTTACTATTAGCAACATATAAAATCTTAACACGTTGCTCCTTATAAGTCAAATCCTCTTATAACTCTATTGACTCCAATGGGGTCTGCTTTGTTGGCACTTAATGACACTTCTTAAGTTGAGAGACATGAAACACATCATGCACACCTGCTAGCGACTAAGACAACTCTAATTGATAAGCATCTTTTCCTCTACGCTATAAGATTTTGAATGGACCAAAAAATCTTAGGGCAAATTTTCGTTTAGCGTGAAATGTTCTAATTCTTTTAAGAGAGGTAACTCTGAGATATACAAAATCCTTAGGTTCGAAACTCAACTCTTAACGATAATTATCGACATAGCTCTTCTGCCTTAACTAGGCTACTTTTAACATTTCCGTGATCATAGCAATCTACTCTTTTGTTTCTTTAAGAATATCAGGTCTAAAGATAAGACGTCCTCATGTCTCATTCCAATTCAACAGAGTTCGACTGGAATGACTATATAACGCTTCAAACAGTGACATCTGTAAACTTGTATGACAACTTTTATTATAGCTGAATTCTGCATATAGAAGCATAAGTTAACACACATGCTCTTAACATATCCTTCCAAATATGACTACCTATTTCATTCTGATCATCTATCTAAAGATGATACGCTATACTGAAATTCAAATGAGTTCCTATCGCGTCATGCAACTTATTCCAAAATCTCAAGGTAAACTAGGAACCTCTGCGTGACATTATCTTCTTGGACACTTCATACAACAAGACATTCCTTCATATACAGCTCTGCTAAGCGATCACCAGTATAAGTAATCTTACTGGTATAAAATGGGCAACTTTCGTTAAACGATCCACTATGACCCATATAGAATCATAACCACTCTTAGGCAAACCAGTAATAAAATTCATACCAATTTTCTTCCACTTTCACTTAGGAATGTTCAACAACCGTAAATAAACTAGCTGGCCTCTAATGCATTGCCTCTACTCTTTTGACACACATCACACAAAAAGCAACATGTTTGATAGCCTCCCTCTTCATACTAGGCTATCAAAACTTTTCCTTAAGATCTCGATACATCTTAGCACTTTTTGGGTGAATTGAATACTTTGAATCACGAGTTTCACCAAGAATCAACTGCTTCAACTCTTTCTGATTCGGAACACAAATTGGACTTTTAAAACATAGAGTATTTTGATCATCTAAAGAAAGAACATTGGGTTTGCCTTTTTTTTCTATTTTAGACTTAATTCTTTTGATCTTAACATCATCATTATAAACTTTACAAATCTAATCCTCTAAAATTGGCTTTACCTCCGAGGTAGCTTTGAATCTTTTTGGAACCACTTCCAATTTCAGCTTCTGGAACTCTTTTATACAATTCAGGCTAACTCTCTTTAATTAGCATGTTAACACTGTAATTCTTTCGACTTGAAACATATGTCATCACATTGGCTTTTATAGGATGATAATAAATTCTCACATCATAATCTTTAATCAACTTCGATCATCTTCGTTGTTTCATATTGAGATCTGACTAAGTAAACGTATACTTCAAACTCTTATAATCCGTATATATATCTCATAACGATTTTCAATGAGATAAGAATGCCACAACGTCAAAGCATGTACTACGGCAACACATATCTAAGTCATTATCGTGAATTGTCATAGTAGATATCAAAATTACTCTCAATATCCGACAATAATAACACTGGTGTTAATGTTAAATGCTTCTTCAATTTCTTAAAACTTTTTTCATATCCTTACGTCGAAGTAATTTTTTTTCTTTCTTTAACAACTGTGTAAGTGGCTTAGCAATTATTGAAAATACTTTTATAAATTGACGATAATATCCTACCATTTGAAGAAAACTATGAATCTGAATAATTGACTTTGGTTATTTGCAATGCAATATAACTTCAATTTTATTTGAGTTGACAATAACTTGTTTAAAAATCATTACATGCCAAAGGAATTTAACTTCCTTCCGAAGCGCAAAAATACCCAGTCCGCCTGCGCACTTTACGATTCGCAAATACGCGAGCCGTGGTGGAAACAGAGGGGCTGTTTTGGGGGCTGTGCTTCAGCTTTGAGTCAAAAGCTCCCCAAACAGTATGGCTGCAAAGCAGTTGGGAAGCTAAGCCACAGCAAAAGCACCTCTAAAAGCTACAGCCGCTGGGAAGGAGTTTTTCAGCTGTGGTTTCGCTTGACCGCCTCCCATCTGGCTCACTCCGTCTCCCCGACCTCCGTTGCCCTGCCTCGCCACCTCCACGTCACCTCTCCACTCGTCCGCCACTGTGCTTCGCTAGATTACTGCCTCCTCGCTCGGTCGCCCCCCAAAAGCTACAGCTGCAGCAGCCAGTTTGCCAAACGGCATAACAAGAAAAGCCACAGCCACCAGCTGCAGCTGCAGCTGCTTTACAACCCAACAAACCAAAAGCAGCTTTTCAGTCCAACCGCAGCCCCCGGTGAGTTTTTATTTCTGCTAGGTTTGGCTCGATTTTGGTTTTGTGACGTGTTTGATCGTGATGCCATGTGTTCCAATTAATTCCGACCTGATTTGAGATTAGTTGCTGATTGCTCGCGTTGATTGTCTAGCTTGAGAGCGGACTAAGCTTGAATTTAACTCGATACAGTTGCTGGTTGACAGAAGCCACCAGTTCTGTACTTTTAAAAAGTTTTTCGGCATGGCGACCTTGACACTTCTGTGTGCCCCTGCAGAATCTTAATGTCAATTCTAGTTACATTATTTCACCATGCATCAGATCAGTTACCAATTTGGGAGTAAAGCGTGTTACCCAAAGTGTTAACAAATATGTTCGTTGCAATACCAAATGACAATTGATCTCCACTCTCGTAGAGAAATATAGCCACTGCAACTCCTAAATCAGCACCATTTGCTGCAAATGTGTTACAAACATAATCCAATATGTTTCTGCAGTAGTTAAGAGAATTGGCCATGTGTATTGTAGTAGATAAGTGGAGCGATAGCAGAGTAGAAGTCCACCAAGCCTAAATAACGAAAATCCATCTATGAATGAGAGAATTTCCAAGCCAATCATTCAATTGTTTATTGCATGTAAAATAACTTAAAAGGAGCACAAAGTTTCCAATGCAATGACCAGAGAAAACAAATAGAATATGACCAGAGAAAACAAATTGAAGATGATATGGAGTTTGTTCTGTGAATTTGTGTATGTAGGCTATGGTATCACAGCCCTCATCAGATGGACACTACAGCTCTGGAGGGAGGGGTTAGGGGGATGGTGGCTAGGGCACAACATGGGTTTGGTGTTGGAGGGATCTGATAGTTTCCACAATAAGCAATTGAATCACACTGTCTCCATCAGGTCAACAACATATAACATGGAGGGGAAATGGCCCCATATATCAGTTCGGTAACAAAAATGCTGTTCAATTTAGGGGAAGGATGGTTGATAAAAAAAATTGACACACACTTTTTATAACTGTAGAGATTTAATTCTTGGATATTCTTTCCACTTGTGAATCACTAAAGGGGTTAAAACTGACATATATAGCAAGGCATGCTTGTATTAGTATAGCTACCAAACATAGGTAAGACATGGTAAATAAGCGTACCATAAAATGGCATTCTGATATATTGTGATTTATCTTTATGAATAAGGCAATTAGCTGACTCTGATACTCTAACTTGCAGGGGAGGAATCTTTGAAAGAGGGAGTAGGAGGGGAAAACCGTGACCAACAAACTGCTGTTCCCATTTCACCATCTTCTTCAGGTGGGTTTCATCAATTTCCTTCCAAGGGATATGTAAAGAAGACATGCCAATGGAATGTAAATTTGGTGGAAATTTGGAATTTTTGTAGCAAACATTCTTCTAGCTAGAACCGCATAGCTAATTTTTCATCATGTTATTATTATTGTAGGATGCATGGCTCCATTGACAGTCTTGAATTGATAAAAAGAGAAATTGAGATACGAATATCAGACTGCGATGCGCTCTCATCATATGGGTCTTTGCTTCTGTTGTGGTTGCATGCTGAGGTGCACCTTAAGCAACTAGAATATTCAGTTTTCAAGTTGGAAGCTAGCTACAATACCGAACCTGGACATCTGAAGACAGAGGATGCGGAACACAAAGCACCCAATCAAGCTGAAGCAGTGGCACCCTCCAATGGTGAGGATTTGAAGTTTGAGGTTAGCACTGCCACTGGGGTCACTATGGATGAAAATGTTAAGATTGAGAAGCCATCTTTAACATCATCTGTTCAGAATTCTCAAGAAAAAGATGCTGCAGCAGTTCCTTCAAAAGTTGAATTAGACAATGATGAAGATATGGATGTGGAAATGGAGGTTGATGAAGAAAATGTTGAAGAGCAGGGGCATTCCAGTTCTATGCCTAATAAGGAGCATCCTCCATCACAGCAAGTACAGTCACCAACTTTGTCATCATTGGAGGGTTCTGCTGCTCCTCCAGAGGATAATGACATCCCTCCGCCACCACCAGAAGAGGAATGGATTCCACCTCCACCACCTGAGAATGAACCAGTTCCCCCACCTCCTGAAGAGCCTGTTGTGTCATATGTTCATACTGATACTGATACAATTCCTCAGCCATACGTAGGTCAAGCAAATTTGGGTTATACACTTCCAGGAATGGAGTACTATGCTGCTGCAGGTACAGAAGGTACAAATGCCAACTATTATATGCAAGTGAATGAGTCTCATGTCCTTCAACCGCAGCAGCATTCTTACTTTGCACCAGTATCTGCAAGTGGCGTATCTATTCCTGTTGATTCCACATCTATTGCCGCAGTACCAGTTTCTTACTATAACTATCCTTCGTTCACTATGGCTGCCACTGGAGTAGCAGCTGAACCTTCTGGATACTATGCTTCATCACACTCTGCCATTTCTAGTGGTGCATTAGATAACAAAACAAGCTCAGCCTCTCTTGTTTCTGCAAATAGTAATGTGAATCCCACAGAGTATGATAAAATGATATCCAAGGAGGCCAAAATTGCATATTTGAGCCAAGCTGTGGAGCAACATCAGCTTCAGGAACATCATCCATACTTGGAAGTTCTATACAACCTTTTACAATTGCTATCAATCAAACTAAAGGTAATTTTATTATTCTTCATAAGGACAGTTCATCTTCCTCTGTTGGTTATTTTCCCTCCATGACAAACATTGTTTTAGCGTATTCACCTTTTTGCAGCTGTTCGTAACAAGAAGCGAGCTGTTGCTGCGGCATCATCACTGAGATCTAATAAGAAGGTTTCAAGTCTGGTGGATAAGGTAGATATCTACAACATAGTTACCGGATTCCCTGTAAATCCCTGCGAATCGCGAAATGGATTCGTCGAACCCAAACCGGTTTAGGGTACGGAGTTCGTGCTCGCAGTGGAAATTAGAAGAAAAAATGGTGAATCACGAACCCGAATCCCGTACCGCGACTCGGACAAACCGCATTTAACCTAAAACCTCCCAAGGCTGTTTTCAAGCATGAGTGGAAAGTGACTATTTGTATCTCGTCCCCGCTCCAGCACAACTGCCACACACACAGACACGTACCACCCTTCCCCGAATGCGATGCCTGACATTAACGATGAAATTTAAATATATTCATTTATGTTCACGATATGCATGATTGCCATCTGTGTATACTTAGCTGATGGAAATAGGATATTAAACTATTTTATTTCCTTGTGTGCAATATAGGTCATGCAGAAACCAATTCGTGAAAGTGGCATCTTAACCGTGTCTTTCCTTATTATCTTTTCTCATGTATATCATTTCTTAGTTAAACTTTAAAGGCAGAGCAATTTGTTTACATGGTAAGGGTTGAACTGAGGTGAGTAGTGGTGTATAGATAATTCCCCCGCCATCAATTTCACTTTGCTAATGCAACTACTTTTGTTTTTTGTTATAACAGTGGAAGGCTGCAAAAGAGGAGCTTCGTGGTGAAGAGGAAGAAGAACCAGAAAGTGCTTTGGAGGCACTAGAAAGGAAGCGTCAAAAGGAAATAGAGGTAACTTCCTCCTTCCTGTCTTGAGAACACACCACAAAATGCTTCCAAAGTCTCCCAATTTAATCATGTTCCATTCAATTCAGGAGTGGTATAAACAACAGATAGCTAGAGGAGAAGCTCAGGAAAATGCCAATTTTGTTCCCCTTGGTGGTGACTGGTATTGTTTCTTTACCGTTGACTTTAATAACTTGATACTGTTGACTTATCACATAGTACTTGTGGCCTCTGTCATGTTTATTTAATTTTTGTCTTTTTTTCGCATTTATCTTCTCTGATGTCCTAGAGTATTTTTTGTAAAATAATCCTCTCTGGATCTTTAGAACAAACTAGCTTGGATCTTATTTTTAAAAATGAACTCTGCTTGCAATGGCATGGACCATAGAGTTACAAATGAACCTTGCAATGCCATGGGCCTTGCAAGGCTGCGCTTTATGGAGTTGCAAGGTTCATTTACGATGGCACAGTCCGTGGCATCGCAGGCAGAGTTCATTTTTTGGAAATATGTGTTAAGACTACCCATGGCTGCATTGCAAATAGGGTGTATTTTTAAACATGAGATTCACAAGGGTTTATTTTTAAAAATAAGATTGCAAAAGGATTATTTTATGAAATCAATTTGATATCCTACTTGTTTAGTATATACTTTAATGTCTATACTTCCAGTGCCCACAAGAATATATTGAGAAACTGGGATTGTCTTTCTGCATCTAAAAGCTGTCTTCAAAGAATATATTTAACCTTTTGGATTCCTTCGTCAAGGGGTTTGCATATGTCCAGTCATCTGTTTGGTACCAGTGGTAATTGGTTTGAAACCAGCCAAAACACTGAAAAAACTTCTAAGTTGGTGAAAAAACCAGAAGCAACCTGAAAGATGACCAGTTTAGGCTCTTGGCTTGTTCTTCAAACTTGGTCGAATATGTTAATCTTATTTAATTCCCCTTTATATGAATTATCCTTATTAACTTCATATAATATTTTTGTTTCAAAAACTCGTCCTTTTCAAGGAACATTCTGAAGTTTTCTGTTTGCGCAAGGAAATATTGTGTGTATATTGTTCAAGCCCCCTTCGTACCTACTAAACCCTAGACAGTATTTTTCAAAAATAGGCTAGGTGGGGCTCCCATTTACCGGTGTTAACCAGCCTGTTATGGGAAGAGATGGAAACCTTGCTATCCCAAAGCTACTAATGTCACGAGCAGGCACATGGTTCCTTGTGTTGAATTTGCTGGGTGGTTATTCTTGTCTTGAGTTGAACTTAAAATTATTGCAGGCGTGACCGTGTGAAACGCAGGAGATCTGAGCAGGGTTCAAAAAATCGATGAAAATCGCTCGATTTTTGCGATTTTCGACCGTATCGTCGTGGCTCGGCTTCTAAAACCGCTCGATAAACCGGTCAATTCGAGAGAAAAAATTTGAAAAAAATTATAGGACGTAAATCGGTCGAAAATCGGTGAAAATCGCTCAAAAAATCGACCACCAAACGAGTTCAACTAGTCCGTCGATTTTCCATGGAAATCGGGCGATTTTTGAATTTTTTTCAAAAATTTTGATTTTGAAACTCTACGATTCTTGACGATTTTCGGCTCGATATTTCCGATTTTCGATTTTCGCTCAATTTTTGACAAATCGAAATTGTTAACTCCGGATCTGAGGCGAAAAAAGAGTCAAAGAGCGAATCTATTCCTGCACCAGTAAGTGCTACTGCCGAACAGCGTGAAGGGCGGCAGCCTGATCTTGCAGAGCTGTCGAAGAGTCTTCCTTCAAGGTGGCAGGTTAGTATTTTACCTTGCCTCGTACGCCCAATGTATCTGTGGTTGTGCTTGATAGTTGACACATCCATAACGAAAGCTGCATTGCAGCTTGCAACAAATGCATTTTTCTTGCTGACAATCCAAATTCACGAATAATTAAGAAGCCGAATTTTTTTGGATCACAACCTGTATTCTTTGCTCCAGTGTACCATATTAACCTTGTTTGCGTGGTACATTTGTGTTCGAACAGCCTCACCTCCGAGACGTCTTGGGATCGGCTCACCAAATGAAGATAGGACTAGATCATGTGTCGGTTACTAGTTCACCAAAGACGATCCTGTTTTGATTGTAGATATCTCCTTACCTCTGCAGGACTCTTAACGCGTTGTAGAATCTTCTTAAAAGCGAACGAAAGTGCCAGTCAGTACGCAAGTGGGATGTATGGTGGATCGGCTGCATATTGCTACAGTGGCCGCAAACATTTATGTCGGATATTATGGTAACCAGTAAAAAGCTTATGCGGGCAATGCAGCATCTACAAAACCTACGAGAGAAAATCAAGAGTACTGTCTATCTACTAAACAATATGGTGATCTGATTAGTCCGCGGCTAGAGCTAATAGTTCTGAGAGCAATATAATTCAATGCATCATTCATTAACAGCGACAAACTTCAACACCCAAAATAAGATCTCACAGGACAAAACTTCGGATTTCACAGAACTGGCTACAGATTGCACCATACTTTAGCGTTAAATAAACATGCTCTTCTACCCATCAATATGGAATTCGATATCTTCAGGAAAAACAGCATATACATGGATCGTTTCACACACTCATCTTGTATTGCACGTCGCCGTAAGCAGCATTAGCTTCCAGCTTCCTACTTTGAATTGGAAGGTTAACAAGCCGAGCTTGGCTCTCTAGGCTCGAGCCTCGAGTAAGCTCGGTAATTCTGGTAAGCTCGGTAATAAGCTCGAGTAGGCTCAGTTTGAGTAAGCTCGGTAACAAGCTCGAGAAAGCTCGGCTTAAGGAAACTCAATCCAGACTCGAGTAGACTTAGGGCCTGTTTGTTTCAGCTTTGGATTCTCTAAAAGCTGATTCTGGATTGTGGTTTTTGAGAAGCTGATTCTCCAAAAGCTAGAATCCAAAAGCACATATGAAGTGGATTGTGGATTCTAGTGTATATGAGTGGGGTGGATTGTCAGAATCGGATTCTAGAATCAGGCTGTTTGTTTCTGATTCTGCTTTTGGGACCAGAATCCAAAATCAAAAGCTAAAACAAACAGGCCCTTAGTTAAGCTCACGAGCTCTCGTTTGGAGCTCGAACCGAGACTCGCGAGAGCTGAGTTCGCCCTAGTTCCGCGTCCGGCTTCACTATATTGAGGTCGCCACCCTCTTTGCTAGCAAGATTCGCAGCTTTTATCTCGTTGCATTGGATAATGAACTTGGTGAGTTCCTGAAAATACAGATATTATGTTCATTGTTAGTTTGTTAATAAGACATGGAATTAAGGACAACCATAATTACAAAATTACTAGCCAATTGTTTTTTAAAAAAAACTAGAAACCAGGATAAGCTCAAATGCCTGCTCTGCTTTCCATTATTGCCAACTAGTTGGTTCACAGTATGTCGTTAAGCTTGAATGTCACAAGGTCACACACTATTGGATAAGGAACATTGCAGTGCAGTTTACAAAGGAAAGAAATGGGCTAACCATGGTGTGGACACCTTGTGATACATAACACAGGTACAAATTCTGCATAAATAAATACGGAACAATGTGGCTTAAATGATATGAGTACGATGGAAAATGCTAAACAAAAACCAACTGTATCCTCAGTGCTAAACATAAGCCCGAGCCATGTTCTAAATACAATTAATTTGTGAATGTACATGGGTATCTGCACTAACAAATACAACTACTATGATGAGCACTATAGACTGGGGAAACTTTTTGACACAACTAACCTATTAAAATGTCAGTGTGCTCACTATTGGTATTATAGAAACCTATTGGAGTTAGGAATACAAAAGATTCGAACACAAACTCATGCCAAATGAATTTGAAGTTTTGCACTCGTAACTGTCAATTCCAAAATCATGTCTTTATCACAGGCCAAAATACAACATTATCATCACCTTTTCCATGCGTTTATATGGTTAACAAATGTTACTTACCAGGTGCAAATAAATACAGCAACATCTAAAGAACAAGGTGAGCCGGTGAAAAAAAGGACCTTGCAGTTTCTATGTCAAACAGTAGGGTATGATGCTACAAAATCTGCATTGCCATGCACGAGGCATGGAAACTGAGAACTGCACTAACATTCTTCACAATTCAGAAGATAGCAAAATGTATCAGACTAGAATCGACTATGAAGTATATGTACTAATCATGATGAGATTTACCAATGGTGATACGAATTTGGCAGCAAGCATGTCAGTTTACTGATCATTTATTACCATTTACCACCAAGCCAGTAGAGTATCCTACTAAACTAACCTATCATGGCAATTGGTACTTGCATGAAAACAGGGTTTGAACCAGAACTAGATTGATTCATAGAACTAAGGCTAATATCAACCAGTAAACCAGTTCTCGAATTTTTCATAGAATTGGGATTGGCAACTAGAATAACTCACTATGTGCCTGAAACACTAGAACAACTCTGTGTGTGCCTGAAGCTATATATTTCATGTATTGTTAAGAGGGAAAAAAAAAGAAGGTTAACTTATACGACCATGATATCTCCTTTCTTACAAAAGACACGAATCCAACTATGTGGCACCAGATCTATCATTCTTTGACCATGAAAAATTATATCAGCCACAATAAGCGTGAACATTGACACAAATTTTGTCATAACACCAGTGACCGTGAACATCAGATCTACCATTCTTTGCCCAAGAAAAATTATGTGACAGTTAGATCTACCAATAACAAGTACGAATCCAACTAGATTACCATCCAATTTAAGGTAAAGAACAAGGATTTGGGATCCATACCTTCGATTGCCGCAGGAGCTTCACTGCAAGGTGAGGTAGGGGGTCCGGGGGGAAGAACAACATGGGAAGAAAAGGAGCGGTGGCGACTCAGATCCAGCAGCCACCGACGTTGGGGCGCCGTCGATGTCGCACTGTCGCCCTTCCCTGCATCGAGTGCAGTGTCAATTCCAGAGCGCAGGAGAGTAGGAAGACAGGGAGGGAATAGGGAAGGAGAGGTGGCACCTTCTGTTTATCCAAGTTGGCGGCGTCAAGAGGAGAGGCGAGCGACAGCGGTCATGTGAAGAGGATAAGCTCACGGTTGCAGGGTGACGTGCCGGTGTCGAGAGGAGACTTAGGAGCCAGGACAGGAGATGAGGAAAGGGCCGAGAGGGTCGAGAGGAGAGGCGGCGTCGAGAGGAGACCCTTCTCGTGAGAGTCTGACCAATGCGAGCTATACACGGACGTAATGTGGGTCTTGTGGGCTGCAATTTGGACTGCTTAATTTATCAAATGAGATGTGGGTGTCCACATAATATTTTTTGTGGGCTAATTTAAGCGGGTTCATGACAATCCGCGTCCACCTCCATCCTTAAGCGCCAGCCATGTTTTGAGAAGCGGAGGTTTTGTTTGGAAATTAGAGTCGTGATGACAGATTATTTCTTTTATTGTTCACTAGTATAGTGCCTGTGCTAACACTACGACGGCAGTACACCCGCTTATCAATTAAATGAGAAGATAAGTATGAATACAACACTTAATAATAAAAAAGAAATTTAGAATTTTAAATGAATTTAGAAAGAAAAACGGAACTAAATGGAGGTCGAATAGGCGAAAACGGGCTCCCAAAAGATTTTAAATCAAGAAAGAGAAAGAAAAAAGAATTTTCTGATCTTAGATTTTTTTTTGTAGCTTCCACAGAGAGCACAGCGTGCTCTCTGGCTTGGCAGGCAAGGGGAGGAAGGCGGGGTGGTCGACCGATCATGATGGGTCGGCCCGGTTCCAGGACGTTTGTTTCCTTTTCTTTGTTGATGCCGGAGGTGAGGAAGGTCTGCTGTGGGCCACGAGATGATTTCGGAAAAATATGGAAAAATAAATGCGCTCACCGACATGGATCCGCAAGGAAAAAGATAAAATTAAATAAAGGCTCGACTGCCACCGGTTCCATGAGAAAAATTGAAAAATTAAGCAAAGACTCACAAACAGTTTGTTCCTTAGATAAAAATAAAAACAAAAATTCAAAGCTCTCCGTATACCAAATTAGGCTCTATAGGGCTAGATCCGTAAAAAAGTCTTGAGAAGGGTCATATTCGGAAAAAAAATACGATCACAATGCCAGGACAATAAAAAATTCAAGTCTTGTTTCCTTGCATGTGGATCCTCCCTGTTTATTTTCTTGTTTGATTCACCCTCCTTCCAAATATGTAGTACGTACAATTTTGGCCAGTAAAAAATTCAAATCTGGTTTCCTTGCATGCGGATCCTCCTTATTTATTTCCTTGTTTGATTCGCTCTCCTTCCAAATATGTAGGTGGGGGAGTTCTGTTGTGGGCCACAGGGATAATTAGATACACTAAATAATGACCATCGGATGTGGGTGAGTAAAACTGAGGAAAGATCTGAGACGTTCATTTTGATGAATGCAAGTTTATGAGGACGTTTTGCTGGGTGCACGAACATTGGACCATCTCTAATGAGGTACATTATTTAGGGTGGACGTAGGAAAAATTGCTTAGGTGCATTATAAAGGGGTATAGATTAGGAGATTGTAACAAGTGCCTGAGAGCATGTTTGGAACTTTGGAGGCATCGTTTTTAGTCTTGGAAACTTCATAGACTTACAATGATCGATTCTTTTCGAGTTGCTTCATGACGTCGCACGGTCGCACCATTCGTGGTTGCTGAGTGATGGCACCATTCAATGTAATATTACACGGTCTTACAATGAGGGAGGCAGAACGGCACACATAGTGCCCAAAGGGGTAAGTTCAACGTTAGGTGAAAAAAAAATCTCAACTTTTACGATCAGAGAATGGTGAACGGTAGCTAGTGCCCAGAGGATAAGGTAAACATTATGTGAAAACATCTCGCGATTTTATTCAGATACATGCGTCTCAACTTCTGGGTCCACCTAGAACATAAAAATTTGACCAATGGTAAAGCTGAAAATACGCAGGCTTGCATCTAGTCGATGCTTCCAACCGTCTACATAAACAGATCAAATTAACAAAAGCCAACCTAGCCTAGGTTGGCCATCATGCAATTTAGGCAATGGTTTCATCAGTAATTCAGAGCTCACTTATGGAACTTTACAAGTTTCACAGCCAGGTTTGTAACGAGATGATGTGGATTGCTGTCACTGAAACACGCTTGATGCTCAAGTTGAGAATTGTGGCACGCTTTTCTTCATCATAGCAAAGCAAAGTACTGCCTCAAGACAGCACAAGCAAGCAAAGGAAAGCATGCGTTTTCACCTCAAGAAGCTCCACAGCACCTTCAAATTTGAGGCAGCAACAAGAAAACATCGTATCAACATGAGAACATAATAGCTTACAGTATTGCAGCAAGAATCCAAAACTATATACAAAAAGTAATAGGTGGGCCAAAAATCAGGAATGAGAAAGGAGCTTCGAAGAAACAAAAAAAGAAAAAATCTTGGGAGTTACACATACGCTTGAACAAGTAAAACACTGGTTAGTGCACAGATGCACATAAGAACTGAAGAACTAGCGTATCGTCTTAAATGATCCAAGCCTTCATGGCTTACCAAGTTATATTAGATAGCTGCCTAGCATCTTCATTTTTCACTAGTGAAGCAGATATCCTTCTACTAAAAAATTGCCCATTGGCTATGGTCTGCAACTTGCACATAATGGAAAGTCTTATGTCCACCTTTTGCTAAAATACAGAACTATATTCACTTCAGGTTATATCATCTACGTGTTTCCATCTAAAAGATGTTATTGCACATATATCGCAGCTCTGATTTTCTTTTCGAAGGTAACCAACCAAAGAGTGGCAGCAAAACAACGTCAACAGTTCAAGAACAGAATCAGGCTTGGAGGCATCAAACCTTTTATATCGTTTTTTAGAACCACATGGGCAGAGAGCATTCCTACTTATCTGTCCACTCTTTGCCAGATTAGACCTTCCAACGTCCAGTGGTGTAGAACCCATTAGATTTTGCACCTACAAACACAATATGATTAAAATGATTCATTATGACTGCAAGAAACTCTGGATGGCATATTTATCTCATGCAAGAAAAAATGACATACAATCAAATCTAAAGATTTAACAATTAATACGGACCTTACCTTGTACCATATCCTTAAGAGTTATATTAGATGGAGAACCTTACAATGTTTCTTAAAAAGTCATTTACAATGAAGAAACCATAAGGGTGTTTTATCTAAGAACAGGTCAGCGATATCAAACATCAATACATAAAATAAATTAAAAATGCACAACGGAAACAAAAGCATGTCCTGCATTGACCTAATTTATATTCACATATTGAAACACCAGTTCAATAGGATGATTACTAATGAATCATTTCACATTAAGATGGCGATATTGGGCTACAATGTTCCCTCATCTTCAGTTGATCCTGTTATGTTGATATTCTCTAAAACGTGAATCGAATTTTCTTGGTCTCTAATATTTTTCCCCTCCTATTCCATCTTATGTTTCTTTCTTTTCTACCTTCATCATGCATGTTCTTCCCCTGTTCAATGAATAGTGATACATAAGAATTAACACCCCCTCCGGCACTTGCTACCCTTGGTCTTCCTAGAGACAGGAATTACCTCATTAAACGTCTTTGGCAATGGCTTTCCTTCTTCTTTCAGCTTTTCTATCTTCTTCTGGGCCTCTTTAGCCCATGTATACTTGGCCAGTATATGCTCCACATCTGCAATTGTGCAGTTGCAGTGTTTGGTGGCATTAATTTTATCACTGTTTTGGAGTTTCTACAGAAAAAAAAAAGTGCAACGCACACAATCAACCTCCACGCTGCGATACCAAGCATTCTGTACTAAAAAAGCAAAGCAACCACTGTGATCATTGTATACCTCGCCGGTAGGGTCGATGGCGCCGAGGTAGCGGAGGACGGCAGAGTGCTTCTCGAAGGCGTTGACGACGGTGGCCTCGCTGCTTCGCCCCGCTACGAAGTTCTTAAACGTCCCGATCTTCCTCGCCTTTTCCATCGTATCGGCGAACTCTGCAATTGAAAACCCAAATCACACAACCACTCTGACAAGGAATAGAAATGAACTGGACTGCTCGGACACCTCGGGGACTTACGAAGGAGGGTAAAGGAGTCGGAGACGGGAGAAGAGGGCTCGTCGGTCTTCTTGCCGGTGAAGGCGGTCTTAACCTTGTCGAACCACCCCAAGGAGGCGAGATGTGGGGTCGAGGAGATGCCTCGAGAAGCCGTCAGAAGGTGAAGCGCACGGCTGTACGCCATGGGTGGCAGCGTCTCCGGAGAGGCGCCGACGGTTCTTGGTGGGGTTTACGACGGCTACGCCGAGAAGGGTGGGAATGGAACTACGGAAGATGTATGAGATGGGCTTGTTCGGGGAGCGCGAATGCCGTCGCCCGCCACGCGCGCCGCACACGCACCCGGACGTTCTTCTCGCCGCCGCCTTGACCGGGGACGTCCATGGCCACGACCCAGGTAGCAAGGGTTAACAACCCTAGTTCGCCCAGGAGTTGGGCCACATGTCCTGTGGGCCCTCGCGACCCACTTCCACGAGCGGCCTGCCCGTTAAGCATTATGGTCCGAAGCCAAAACTTCTGGTCTGGGTTGAAGATTTTTTTTTATTTAATATTTCTTTTTATTCTTTTTTTCAAAAATAGAAGGCCGGTTGAAAAAATCGTGTTTTAGGCGCCTGTCGCCCCAGCACTAGGCGACAGGCCCTGAACACAACGGCTCTTAACGGCCGAAAAAGGCGATAGCCATCATACTGTCCCCTCTCGCCCGATCTTTGGGGCGATCGCCCGATCTTTGGGCGACGAGGGACAAATAAAGCCTCGCTTGCTACCGAGGCAAGCAGCCAAGACAGAAGAAGAAGAAGAAGAGAAGAAGAGAAAGAAGAAAAGGAAGAAGAAGAAGAAGAAGAGGGGAAAAAAGTCGATTCGTCGTTTCTACGAAGGTATATGTACAAAAAAAATTTATGATTGTTTAGTTATGTAGAAGTTAAATGAGCGTTTAGAATTTTTCAAATAGTGTTGTTTAGAAATTTAATGTTGCAGTTCATATTTACAACTTTAGTGTAGTATTTAGTTTTTAGAAATTTCAGGATTGTATAGTATTTAGTACGCTCCAAATTTAATGTAGTATTAGAAATCTATTATATTGTTTAGAAAATTTAGGATTGTGTAGCGTTTAGAATTTCTCGGATAGTGTTGTTTAGAAATTTAATGTCGCAGTTCATGTTTAGAACTTTAATGTAGTATTTAGTTTTAGAAATTTGAGATTGTATAGTATTTAGTACGCTACAAATTTAATGTAGTATTAGAAATCTATTATATTGTTTAGAAAATTTAGGATTGTGTAGCGTTTAGAATTTCTCGGATAGTGTTGTTTAGAAATTCAATGTCGCAGTTCATGTTTAGAACTTTAATGTAGTATTTAGTTTTTAGAAATTTCAGGATTGTATAGTATTTAGTACGCTACAAATTTAATGTAGTAGAAATCTATTATATTGTTTAGAAAATTTAGGATTGTGTAGCGTTTAGAATTTCTAGGATAGTGTTGTTTAGAAGTTTAATGTCGCAGTTCATGTTTAGAACTTTACTATAGTATTTAGTTTTTAGAAATTTCAGGATTGTATAGTATTTAGTACGTTACAAATTTAATGTAGTATTAGAAATATATTATATTGTTTAGAAAATTTAGGATTGTGTAGTGTTTAGAATTTCTAGGATAGTGTTGTTTAGAAATTTAATGTCGCAGTTCATGTTTAGAACTTTAGTGTAGTATTTAGTTTTTAGAAATTTCAGGATTGTATAGTATTTAGTATGTTACAAATTTATTGTAGTATTCAGTATATAGAAAGTGAATACAGTGAAAATAGTAGGCAATATTTACAAATTTAATTTGGTAGGGTTAATGTAATGTGGCACAAATATAATGGTAGGCAAGTCGAATTACTTATTTATAGTCGAATCATTTATTTATAGTCGTATTTTGTAGTACGATCAATGTACGTTTTGTATATTGTATTTTAGAGTAATATTTTTCCGTCGGACGTTGCAGCATGTCGGAGAAATTGTATTTCCAAATATTTTATGGAGATGGGGAGATAGCACAGGGGGCGGATAGGGTGGATTTATCATCATTTTCAAGAGTCGTACGGGGCATATGCAGACCGAGCGATAGGACATACAGGGGTTTGTTGGAGTGGATGTCTCGGACGTTCAGTTTGGATGGCCAGACTGTTCGGTTGCGGGTTAGAGCAGTAGTGAGCCGTGCGTAAGACTGTTTTTACGGAGAGTTGATTCCTATTAACTCGACGTCAACATGGAGGAGTTATGTTGGTTTTGCCGTAGAGCGGGGTTGGTCGCTCATGTTGTTGGTACAGTACTACCCGGTAGCTCTATCGGTGTCGCAAGTTCGTGATGTCGGGGTGGACATTACGGGGGAGGGGACGTGAAATGTAGAAGGATGCAAAGAGGAAGGCGGCGAGGAGCCCGGAGACGAGGAGCAAGAGACTGGCGGTGGCAAAGGGATCGGGGGGCAGAGGAGACAGCGGTGGAGGCGCGAGGGGTGACCGACGAGGGGGAGGAGGTGGAGGACATAGTTGACCTGATGGAAGAGGAGGACCGTGCGGATGAGGAAGTCCCTGATGGTGAGCACTCCGACGAGGAGGACAACACTCCTGAGGTGCCTATCCCTGGTGCGTGGACCAATTACAGTTTCGAAGACCTACCAACGAATGAAGGGAACATTGATGCATGGGAGTATCGTGAGAACGAGGTGACGGAGGGGGCCATATATAAAGACAAGGAGGCTGTGATGGATGCGGTGAAGTACTGGGCAATGTCTCTCTAGTGGCAATTCAGGGTAGTGAAGTCCAACAAGAAGGAGTACGACGTGAAGTGCGTAGTTGATTCGTGTCCATGGCGGGTGCATGCATACAAGAGGAAGTGGAAGGACTACTGGAAATTCTCCATAGTGATGGAACATAATTGCGAGCTGGAAGAAGCGGAGCAGGGACACCGCAATCTGTCGTCCACTTGGGTGGCAAATGTGTTTTATGGTCAGATCGTGGACAATCCGCACCTGCAGCCTCGATCTATTATCACAGCCGTGGAGGAGAGGTTTTAGTACAAGATTAGCTACGGAAAGGCATGGAGAGCGAAAAGAACAGCTCTGGAAATACGGTTCGGGACTTACGAGGCTTTCTACGAGAATATTCCCCACCTGCTGAGGGCTATAGCACGTAGGAACCCTGGTACATCCGTCGACCTTGCGGACTTTCCTGCGGGTGGTGTGTGCGCGGGTAAGTTTGTCTTGCAGCGTGCATTCTTCGCCCTGGACGCATGCATAAATGCGTTCCGGCACTGTCGCCCGGTCATTTGTATGGACGGCACATTCCTCATGGGGAAGTATAAGGGCCAGATTCTAACTGCGATCGCGGTGGACGCCAACAACCAGGTTCTACCAGTTGCATTGGCCTTCGTGGAGGGGGAAAACACGGAGAGTCTGCATCGTTCCTTGAAAGAGTGAAGTGGCGCTTGTTACGCCAGCTCGATGTTTGTGTCATCCATGACCGACATGCAGGGCTGCTAAGGGCTATTGTGGATATGCAACAAGGGTCCGCCGTCGTGGGAGCAGCAAAGTGGCCGGACCTGAAGAGCAGGTGGTGCATGAGGCACATGGGTGCCAATTTTTCCGTCAGTTCAGGAACAAGGAGCTTATGAACATGTTCAAGCGACTGTGTAAATAGAACCAACGAAGGAAGTTCGACGCGCTTTGGAGGACGTTGGATGACTAACGAAGAAGCAGTCAATGAATCCAAGAGATACCGCTGGTTCATCAAGGAACCCGATAGTGTACCATGAGCAAGGAGAGGACCCCACAGCTTTGTGTGCGCTCTCGACAGAGGCCCCAAACATTCAGCATAGGCTGGGGACTAGCATAAAGAGTTTCACCGACTGGATACGGCACGAGCCTTTGGAGAAATGGTCCCTTCTGCATGACGAGGGCGGCTCGCGTTACGAAATCATGACAACAAACCTGGCAGAGATTTACAACTGGGTAATGAAAGGCACCAGATGCCTTCCACTGGTGGGTATAGTTGAAGGTGTCTTACTAGGGACACAGAGATATTTCATTGAGCGATACAAGAGCTCCGCAACATGTATGTCGGACAATCGATTGTCGTACTCAACGGTTGTATCTACGTACATGTCCAAGAAAACAAGAAAAGCGCAGACATATCAGGTGACACCGGAGAGTGGCGTGGAACGGAGATACCACGTGCACTGTGGTGACCGAGGTCGCAGGGGTGCCCACCGGGAGAGGACCTCCCATCTGTGCATACTCCGAGCAGCTGACTGCGAGTGCTCCTGACAGAAACCACGTCTACTGCACTTGCCGTGCTCGCACGTCATTGTCGCAGCCGCAGAGACGCATCAATCATGTCGTCCGTACATCTCCCCCTACTACTACAAGCAAAGTTTTCTCAACACGTGGCATCACGAGGTGTACGGGTACCGAGTGGATGGATCGTTCACAACCGCCCCACCTCCGGAGCATCGATGGGTACCAGACATCCGAATGTTGAGGCTGAAGGTCGGGCATCGGAGGACACGGCGCATTCGTAATGATATGGACGAGTCCGAGGCGCGTCGCAACCGCGGATAATGTAATGTTCGATCTTCTTTGCATCTTGTAAGATTCGATCATGTACCAGTGAACTATTGTGCCAATCATGTAATTTTCGCACTTCCAGTAAGTTGTTACTCGCGTCATGTATTTTTCGATGTACCAGTTAGTTGTTATTCGCATCATGTATTTTTCGATGTACCAGTTAGTTGTTATTCGCATCATGTATTTTTCGATGTACCAGTTAATTGCTACAAGGATAATGTAATTTTCGGTGTTGTGTGCCTCATCCAACATGTCTTCATCTTTTGTATTGTTTGTTGAGTATGGTACAATTCGTTATTTCGCATTTCATTTTGTATGCACATTTAATTACTAATAAATTTGTTGTATTTGCTTTGTAACAGGCGACGATGGCGCGACCTTGCCCTGAGCTGCTCGACGCGACCGTGGATGCGACCCACCGGTCTAGGTACTCTGCAGAGCAGAACCGAGAGCTAGGGACACTCCAGCCTCGGGTGCCCAACGAGCTGCTTCGCATTGACCCATGCTGGGTTCCACGGTGAGCTGCCAACGCTTGCACTCTTTTACGTACATGTACTTACCTGTGAATGCAATTTAACGACGCAATGCACTACATGCGAGTTGCGGCGGTGGCTTACTTCCTCTCAGAGGATGGTGGAGCGGTGATTGCCCGTTAGAGGCGGGGAGGTCCCGCAGATTCGAGTGCACGACCGGTCCCTGCTGGCCGCACTCGTGGACCGGTGGAGACAGGAGACGCACACGTTCCACCTTCCGTGCGGAGAGATGGCTCCGACGCTGCAGGACGTGTCGTACCTCTAGGCCTCCCCTGTGCGGGTCCGGCAGTTGTGCCGCACGACGCCTCCGTCACGTGGCACGCGGAGTTATCCGCGCGGTTCGCCGTAGTGCAGCGGCACGGACCGACGAAGGCGTGGCTGCTTCAGTTCACGGTGTGTACCTCTTTCTTTGCGAATTAACAGAGAAGCGCTAAGTTCCTGATAATGTTTGTTGCGAACGCTGCAGGCTCAGCTTCTCCACCCGCACGCAGAGGAGGAGGACGTGGCCCGCTATCTGGAGGCATACCTCCTGTTGTTGTTCGGTTGAGTGATGTTCCCGTCCTCCCACGGGAACACGGTGGACTGGCACCTGATCGAGTACGTCCAGCACATCGCCGACACCCCGGAGGATGAGGTAACACACTCAGTTCAAATCTCGTATCAGCGGAGCACGTCTAACTTCCCCATTGTAAACAGATGATGTAGTGGTCGTGGGCCTCAGCTGTGCTTGCGGCGACGTACAGAGGTCTGTGCGACGCCGTCTCTCGGGCGGAGCAGGACACGAAGATGTCGGGTTGCGTCCTACTCCTTCAGTTGTGGTCCTGGGAGCGCTTCTCCGTCGGTTAGCCTGTTGTTGACACCGCACCGTACCCCTAGGACCTTTATGGAGACAACCCGGTGGACTGGCCCACCATGGGCCACTACTGGGTCCGACGACAGTTATGCTCCCTCATATCTTTTTCCCCACTAACTCACTTGTATAACCTCCGCCATTTCTTATTTCCTCGCAGCGGACATACGCGCACCGATAGGTGAGGAGGTCCTACCTCGAGTTCGTTCGGGAGTTCGACTGCCTCCACGACGAGGACATGCGGTGGACGCCATACACCGCGTACGACGTCCACGCCCGAGCACCTTACGGGGTCTACGTGCTTTGCACGCGAGATGAGGCCTTCTGGCTGACCCGTAAGGTTCTCGTCTTTGACCTGTGTGTCGAGGAGTACTCCCCGCACCGAGTCTTTGCGCGATTCGGCCTATTCCAGTCCTTTCCCTTGCCGCCTCGTCACGTTGTCGCACGTGGCGCTCACAGGTACTTGCCCTGATCCTACTACTCTGCATCTTTGCAAAATGAATGTGGTGTGTACTTCCTATTTTTGCATTGCAGGATGACCCGGATGGGCGCTGCAGTGGGCACTCAGTTCGCGCACCGTATGCAGCCATAGACGGTGCAGGGGGACGCCGCACTCGACGAGAGGGTCACCGAGACCCGATCGTACCACCCTAACATGTACGATGAGTACATGGAGTGGTTCACCCCGCGCACTCGCCTCCGGGTGGGGTACACACCAGCACCGTATGTCGCACGACAGGCATCGTTGACGGACACGTACCCTTCACAGATTTCCCAGAGGGACAACTCCTCGGTAAGTGTCGCAATCGAAGCTACATGGGCACGTATTTTTCATGTAAATTACGTAATAACAATCTGATGTTACATGCAGGCACATCTCGTCGGGGAGGTTGAGGTGGAGGTTATCTCCATGTTGACGCGCCTTCGGGCGGGCATACAGGTGACCACCATCGAGGCCGAGGCAGCTTGGGATCGCGTCCTCGATAGGATGAGGCGGTTGGGTCGCTTGGCCACCTGTCGGGGGCGCGGAGACGTCGGCGGACGCAGCACACCACGTCCCCGCGGCCCAACACCTCGCCCTACCCCGCCGGTGCCTCATTACGCTCCCACGCAGCTGCAGTGGGGACAGTGGGCTGAGAAGACTCCTTCCTCGTCTCGCCCTACCCCGTCGTTTCCTTGCTACGCTCCCACGCAGCAGCAGTGGGGACAGTGGGCTGCGGAGGCTCCCTCGTCGTCTCGCGCCCCAGCAGGACCCCACGGTGGTTTTGACGACCCTGCGGACGTCGAGTTCGACCTGGAGGAGTACCTTTCGACCGACTACCTCGCCCCCTCTCAGCTCTCGGGAGCGCCACCACAGGACACGCCCTCGTCGCCGCCACACTACTCTACGCCTGCGCCGCAGGGCCGGCCTAGGAGGGACGTTCGTCCTCCGTCGCCACTCACCTACCCCACGGGCCAGATCAGGAAGCATGGCCGTGATTGACTAGTTATACAGACGTATTTTTGTAATACCTTTACGTTCAGCAGCATATTGTATAACTGTCCGAGTTAGTAACATGAGAGCCTTATCACTTTAAATTGTGCAAATCCATGTATGCATTGCCTGCCTATGCCACACGACGTGACAACACACCAACGTCTTGGTGCACCTATCGCCTCTAGTTGGGGCGATCGCCCTAATATGGGGCGATCGCTCCATATCGTGGCGATATCGGCCCTTTATAACATTCGTTCTCACGAGCGGTCTCGCAAAGACGGCAGCGAGAGAGGAAGAAAGAATAGAGGAGGGAGGAAAAAAATTCAGGATCAATCGAAAATGCCGAGGCGTGCAAGTGCAAAGGGAAAGGGGAAAGCAAAGGAAGAAGCAAGTGCATGCCCGCGCAATTTAGCGTACCAAGATCTCTTCCTACCTCGTGGAGCTGTAGCACCCTTGTGTATGTGCGGAGATCCTTGCAGGCTTGTCCGCTCTTGGGAAATTCTAACTTGGAAGATGAGGTATTGGAAGTGCCGCAACTACGCCTTCGATCCGCCGGAGAAGAGCCTGAAGGATCGCCGTATGGTAACAATCGTACGGCTTACGTAATATTTGTGAATGAAACTTTGCTAATTTACGTTTTATGCGGTCACCTCTGCCACTGTGTGAATTTGAGCAGTAGTTTGATACGGAGATCAACCCCGATCACCAACGGCTTCTTGACCAAGCCAACCGGCAGGACGAGTTCACGCGGCAGCTTCAAGAGTAGCGCGATGCCGCACGCGAGGAGGCACGTTGGAAGGAAGCGGAGGAGAAGGAGGCCGACAGAGAGAGGAAACGAGAGAGGGCGCGGCGTGCCAGAGATGCCCCACCGGAGGCATGGGCGAATAGGAAGTGGCCTCGAAGCACTCAGTAGACGTCTAGTTTTAACTTTTAAATTCCTTGCTCGTGGTACTCCTTCCTGTTTTAAGCCGTAATAAAGAGTGTGGCCTACTTTATTTTCCGCAGTAACCTACAATTAGACCTTCGTTGTGATATTTCACATGCTGCCGAAAAGGCTTAAGCGTTTCATTGTTGTCTCGACCATAATACTTTGGGTTATTGCACTGGTAGGATTAATATGCAAAGCAAGGTGTAAATAAAATATTTTCCTGCCATATGGTACTGCATATATCGAAGGGCAAACTTGGGCCATTCTCCCTACAAATTACATTTCAACATGATATTTCGCGGGCTGCCGAAAAGGCTTTAGCGTTTCATTGTTGCCTCAACCATAATACTTTGGGTTATTGCACTGGCAAAATTAATATGCAAAGAAAGGTGTAAATAAAATATTTTCCCACCATAGGGTACTGCATATATCAAAGAGCAACTCCGGCCTGTTCTCCCAACAAATTACATTTACAAATGATATTTCACGGGTTGCCGTAAAAGCTTAAGTATGTCATGCAAATGAGGCTACTTACAGTCATTTGGTTTATTCAACTGAGTTTATTCGTAATTTTTCCCCTAAAATGGACACCTAACACCCTACGAACAAGACATATTTATTTCAGGATTTTTCGAGGCATGGTTTGTATAATTTGTTCATAATGCACTAAAAAGTGTTTACGTAAAATTGATTTACCTTGTTCTAGTTGGACCATACTAGTAATGCGACTGCCCCTAATCGCCTGTTGATCCGGAACAGACGATTTTGGTCAATACATATAGTGCTTCTAACTTATGGAATATTTTGGCCAATACATAAAAAATATTACAGTATATCAATACTAAGAGGTACCACGTACTTAAAGATCAGTGTTTGTAACTTATGACCATTTTCGTTACAAATTATTTATAATCAATACTAAGAGGTATCAATTCTTTAAAGATTTAAAATATTAAAGTACATCAATACTATGAGCATTTTCGTTATTTCTGTCCTATTGATTATTCTCGGAAAATTAATTAGGAATTAAAATTTTTCTGTCCTATTGATTATTCTCGGAAAATTAATTAAGACCGGAGCCTAGTTTTGCAATTTTTAAAACCGAACGCCTAGTTTTGAAAAAAAATATTAAAGAAAAATATTAAAGAAAAAAAATTCCTCCTTTCTCCTCTTCTCTTCTTCTTCCTTTATCTTCTTTCTGTCTCGGCTGCCTTGGTCCTATCGCCCCTATCTTGGGCGATCGCCCCTGTCTCAGGCAACAGGGGGGCCCACCGCCAATGGCTCGCCAACTGCCGTTACAGCGCCGTGAGGGAGGGAGCCTATCGCCCGTGCATGGGGCGATCGCCCCATACACGGGTTATGGGCGTCCATTTTTGCAATTTCTCAGCCCGGACGTCTAGTTTTGAAAAAAACATTAAAAAGAAATATTAAATAAAAAAAATTCCTGGGTTGAACAATATTTCGAGGGAATACTAAATTTTCGTCTTAACCCTCATGCTTTACAGTAATTCAAAAACACTTAGTAAATTCTAAAAATTCAAGTTGAATCGTAGAAATTGAATTTTTAGGTATACCAGCTTTCACAATTTTGTGAAACCTTATACCTAGGATACCTTAGAAGCATTCTGTTTTATGGTTTACCTTTACTGGCAATGTGTGTTTTGGGATATTATTTAATGGGTTTAGTAATTCAAAAAATTGCTTAAATGCCTTTAAATTATCTAAAAATCCTGAATTTTTCTAGGAAGATTTTAGGAACTTTATAAAATTGTCTATTGAATAGATAAATCTAATATTTACTATTTTGCACTCGTTTCATGCATTATAATTTATTTACCAGTTGTAAACATGTAGAGAATTGCATGATATTGTAGGATATGTTAGACATAACTTAGTGGATATTTGCTTGCCCTGAACAATAGCAAATATATCACCTGCACTTTTATTTCTAGGTGGATATTTGCTTGCTCCGAACGATAAGAAATATATCTAACGGTCTTATCTGTATGACTACCATTGTTAAGCTTGCGCCGGCACAGCTGCACCTCGTCTCTGACAAGGCAAAGGCTTTGCAGCTTATGAGTTACCATTTCTACTCCACCCTGAAGAATGGCTACATGACCGTGAATGATCCATTGGCTCTGTGGCTCTCTCGAAGAATGCTACGACCTGTAAAAGTCGATTGTGCTCTTGTAGACACACAAACCAAGATCCACTTATGCTTCTAGGACCAGAAGTCCGTATATGAGTGTAATTCTGCCTTGCACCGTTTTGTCTCTCGACTAAGGCTATGTAACCAGTATGGTACTAAATGTTGATAATTATTGACAATCATGTGCATTCAAAGGCAAGAATATACATGGTGAGCTGTATGGAGACATGTAGTTATCTTCTAGTTATCCTTTAGATATGTTTAGATGTTGCTTTCTGTAACAACCCAATTTTTGCATTTTATTTTTTTGTGATTTTTTAGGATTTATTTAAATTATTTGGAATTTATTTGAATTAAGCATTTTGTTAAAATCATTTAAATATTTGAAAAGTTTAAACAAAGTTTTGTTAAAAATATTTTATTTGAGTTCCAAATGCCCTAAAATATTTTCTGAATTTTTCTGAAATTTTTCGGTTATTTTTGCTGTTTATTTCGGTTTTAAATAATTTCTGAAATTATTTTAATTAAAAAATATTTTAAAAATCGACGAATAGTGTTGGGACAGAACCCAACGATCTTGCCCCATTTTTCCGCAGCCCAGCCGGCCCAAAGCCTACTCGCTCGAAACCCCAGCCGTCGACCGTTGGATCTTGATCCAACGCGTGGAAGTGAGCCGTGTCGCTTTTGCGCGCAAGTTGTTGGATGGATGCCACATGGACACTGAGGATTGAGCCACGTCACCTCCGCAATATCCTAACTGAATTCACCGCAGTCGCCGATTCCGTTTGGGTTTCTACACCCTACATGGAAGCCGAGACCCCTATTTAATGCGCTGCCATGCGCATTGAACTCCTCACCTCGCGCTGCACATCCTGCCCTAGGCACGCAAGCCGAGACACCGCCGTTTGCCTACGCGAGCTCGTCGGAGTTCAAGAAGGAGACCGCCGTAGTTTGTCGTCGTTTCCGTCTCCGTCGAAGCTCGCTCGTCGTGCTTGAGCCCAGATCCGAGGTCCTCGCGTTGAGCCGCATCGGATCCAGGTGATAACGTTGCCAGGAAACCGCCGCTCTGCCCAGACCGTAGTTGTCTTTCTTGCGTCCGGTAAAGCTCCGCTGTCGTGCCATTGCCATCTTCGCGAGCTCCCTTGACCATCAGATCCAGGGTGAGCCGTTGGATGTTCGCCACGCGTCGTGCGTCGGGCCAGCCGTGTTGTTGTTCTATGTCGCGAGATCTTAGCCGTCGGATCTAGAGTGTTTGGTTTAGATCACGCCACGTGGCTGAGGTCTTTGTTTGCCACGTGTCCCCACCGCTTCACTACCCTCGAGCAACTGCAGCAGTCGGATTTAGATCATGCGCACAAGATTGTGCCACACGTCGACAGCCGGGTGCTATTGCGTGGGCGATGCTGCACCCAATCGCGTGCCACTGCGTGTCACGCACAGTAGCCAAAGCGTCGTGGACTGGGTCTATGCGTCCACGTCTATGCGCCGGAGACACGCGTCAACACGTGATTGGTCCACGTGGTCGCTGATGTTAGCGATGACGTCATAATTAGAATTTCTCGTAGAAAAAATAATTTGGCCAAAACCAAAATCAACCCTAACGTTAGCATGACATCATAAATCTGATTTTTTAGTAGAAAAGTAATTCGGTAAAAAAAAATTATTCTTTTTCTTTTATTTCAAATTTTAGAGAGCCCATTCTCTCTCATACAAACTCCAATTGAAGTGATTTCAGTTTCTAAAAATTTGTAAATTGAGCTCTCAAAGGTAGTATAAATAGAGGGGAAGGATGACTCCCACACACAGCCATACATGGGCTAACCTGAAACCCAACAAGCACACCGGGTTTTCAAGGCATGCTAACTAGACCCGCTACTCTATCACCTAGACCGCGATCCGACAGCCCCCCTTGATCCGAGCAACTCCTAGCTAGCATCTTAGTCATTCCTTGTCTTCTAGGTTCGCAGCGACTCCGTCTCCGATCATCTTCCGGTGATCCTCGACCGTCTGGACCTTCAACGCACCTCGCCTAGTCCCGGTCAACCTCCGCCTCACCATAATCTAGCATTGTCGTCCTGCAACCATCAAAAACAAAGAAACACATCACATAACATTGCCCACTTTACTCAAAATCGAGTCGATGAGTCGATATCAAGCATCGAGTAACCCTACTCGATACTTATCGATTCTCACTCTACTCGAGTCACTCGACCACAAGCCGACGGGGCATAACTCGTGCTAACCCGCCGCTCGACCTGGCAGCATCCCTACTCGATACTTCTCGATTCTCACTCTACTCAAGTCACTTGACCACTGATCTTTGACCAGCCAAAGTCCAGACCACTCGAGGTCCGACCACTGATCTTCGACCAGGACAGACTCAAATCAAACTCAACCTTGAGCACCAAAAGCTCGAATACAGTCAATTACTCATCACACCCTTGGGTAGACCTCCACATGGTCTTTCACTTCGCAGCAACGGCTCCAAGGTATCTACACGTGCAGGGCAGGAACACCACACGCCGGAGTGCTATCGCCAGCTACGCGGTTCTAGGCGGAGGAGTGGCGGCTAGGGTTTCAGGAATTCTGAATTCCTATTGTGTTTTTCGTGTGTCTCTCTATCTGCAAAGCCACCACCTCCTCTCTTTATATAGACGTCCTATAACGGGTTTCAACCCTTGAAGCCCATTAGGAACTCTAAGCCCATTACAACTCGGATCCCTATCCAAATTGGTTACAGCCCCTTAAGCGTGCGACCCTATAGTTTCACGTGCACTCGGACATGGCTGGAGTACCCCTATCAATCGTTGAGTACTCCTGCTCGACCATCGAGTAATCGACCAATAGTCGATAGCGACCTCTAGCAAGACTTACCGAATCCCGAGTACATGTAAAGATCAGACGAACATCAACAATGTCCTATATGCATTTCCTTTTGCATCACGATATTGGTCAAACACAAAGCGAGTTGTTGTCATCCTTATTTGGATGGCTCGACCAATCTTTCTCGATGTCGTGACTCGGATTCCCCAAATACATCGAGTTGACTCTTTAACTCGATGACTCGAGTAGCATGGCCATGCGTTTCTGGAATCCGACCACTCGAGATGCCTAAAGATATCCCTCCCGTTGTATGGAGGGGCAAATCCTATCTTGATCGACCACGTCTCGCAACATGTTTCATGACAAACTTGAAAGCCATCTTTATAACTACCCAGTTACGGAGTAGCGTTTGATGACCCCTAAGTAAGCCATTACGCATCTTGAGAACATGCGACAATCTCAAGTCGAAGGATATAGCATACACATCGTATATGAGATGAACTGATGACATGAAATAAAACAACGTTCTCGCAGTGTCTCATAGTGGGTCGATGTCCAACACCATGTTCTCTAACATATGTCCATATTATTGGTTTGATATCTCCATATCCATTGTCGGGACCGGGTTTGCAAATCCGAAACCCTTTGTGTATACTGCACAAGTCCAAAATCACGCTAGTGCACACAGTGAAAACATAGATGAAATATCATTCCATACAACGAATTAACTATGAAAGAAGCAAATTATCATTAAATAAAGCAGCGGACCTTATGGTCAAAGTTTACACCACTATGCCTTAAGGGCTTAAGAAACAAATAAACTGTTGCAGCAGAAATAAGATAACTTGGGCCATTCGATATGCCGCAGGCAATCATCTGGGGAACGCCTTTCTAATCCACGTAGTCTTCATAATATTCCTCCTCATGATATTCAGCATGTCATGATCCTTCCTCGGCAACTGATCAACAAAGGCGTATAGCCGTGAGTACAAAAAGTACCCAGCAAGCCGCAGGGAAATGATACAATATGTTCATGCAGGCTTGACAAAGGATAGCCGTATGGTTCATTTGTAGAAAGCAGTAACTTGAATTGAAATACAGTAAATTGATTTAAAGCATATTAGTGAAAAGATAATAAATAACTGGTAAATTAATGGTAGACAACATGAACAGAATGGCGAGGTATCACCCTACACCATCTAAAACAAGTATCAAACCACTAAATTCAACAGTGTAACTTTAGACAACAAAACAACAGTGAACTCCCCGTTCACGTACCAACAATTCTACCATCCAACATTTCATGAACACTCTATACCTCATGTGAAATTTTCGGGCATGTACATGACCGCAGACGCCGAGGCGGTTAGGGTTAGGGTTGCAGCGGTGCGGCGGTGCGATCCGAGCCGCACACGCGTTGCCCATCCGACGGCGGTGGGGCGCGGGTTGGCTGGGCTGGGCGAACATGCGAAGCGGGCTGGCAAGCCGAGCGGAGTGAGCCAATGGGCCAAGGCGACGGGCTAGGCCGCGGGAGATTTGGCCCGAAGAACTTTTGAAGAAATAAAACATTTCCCAATTTAGAAAATTTCAGAAATAAAAATAAAAGCAAAGAAATTCAAATAAATATAAGAAAATTTCAAACAAATCTCCAAAAATACAGAAAAATTCCTTGAAGCATAATAAACCCAACTACGACTGAAAATCTTTTGTATCATGAAAAGTTTAGTCAAATTAAATCTATTCATTAATACAAAATTCAAATTAAGCTTCGATTAATTCAAGGAAAAATGCAAATGGTTCATTTTCAAATTCAAACATTCCAAAACTCAAATTTTGGGATGTTACATCTATGACCCATGAAACATGGTCATCGACCAATACATATGCTAGTCTACTCATATTAATCAATATCCATGATGTTATTCAAAGAACAATCTCATAGTTCATGAACATTTATGAAAATATAATCATTTCTATGATTGCCTCTAGGGCATATTTCCAACAAAAATTAGTTCACTGTACCAAGCATCTTATTATGATAAGAGATTACTATAAGATTACTATATGTCAAAATTCATTGCTCCCTTTAGTAACTACTTTCAGAACTACATTTTTCTTCTGTAAGGCTTTAATTGATCAAAAGGAAAATGTTTTAGAGGTTGCGTATGGTTGAAGTTCAAATCTAGAAATGTTCAAATCTACTTGTTGTCAATAGAGGTGGAGACATGTAATTGAGAAAAGAGAGAACGTGGCATTGATCTATAAATGTAATGGGGATGGCAAAACATCCTAGAAATGCATGATGCATGCATCAATCTTTACATATGTATATATATACTCCTATAAAAAGAATTAGTTGGTGTTGATGGTAATTCTGTCGTCCTACATTTTATATATACTCCTGTAAAAAGATGTATGCTAGATCTGGAAAATTAATATAGACAAGTAGTTCTTTATGACAATATTTGTGCTCTATACATTTTATTAATAATAGTTTGAACTAAAAATAGCTTGGAAAAGTAAGTTAGATTGGGTTGTGATCAATTTTCTCTATGATGGCTTGGTGTGTGTGTATGGTTTGCGGTGTGGGTGTTTATAGCAGTATGGTAGTAAACCCTAGCTTGGATGGCTTTGAGTGCTGTTCCGATTGTTAGTATATTTCCATTTGTGATGTATCCTCTGCTGCCTGTGAGATTGCTCTGTGGGAGTGCTCTAAAGGATTGCTCTGTGATAAAAATGGGTTATTAATGAACATAACAATTAATCTGTGTAAGCTTGGACTTGAACTGCTAGCTTTATTTCATGTTTATGCACTGAAGTATTTAGTGTTCTTCACTATTAATATGCTCTGATCTTCATTCAGCATTATCTGTGACCTGTTATATTCTTATGTCAGTCTTGCTATTGCTGTCTGATAACAACTTGCTGGTTTGGTTGGGTTTTCACTATTAAGCTAACCTATTTTTGATGCTCTGGTAATCTATCCAGTAGGTTCGGTTAGTAATTTGTTTAAACCTGATCTGAAAAAAGTCTGAATGTAGATAATTTTAACAGTGAACTTATTGATAAATATTTTACTGTGCACATTAAGTAAGGTAAGGGTTCAAGACCATATTTACTGGATTAATTGTTCGGCCAGCCATTTATGATTGTGGTTGAAGATACGAAATCTTCAGTCATACCCAAATCTGAGAGCAATAAAACACTAATTCAACAATCTGTTGTAGATGACATGATTCATTACTTGTATGACATGAATTTTAAAGTGTGCTTATTCATGTTGTTTATGTCATATTTGATATCTTTGGATTATGTATCTGTTATATTATTATTTGGGATTAGCTGGTTATTATATATTTATATATGTTCAAATTATCTTATATTTCCCTGGTACGTAAAAATATACTTTCATATAATAAATATACTTAAGGGTCTAATATATATACTACTTTTGTACCCATCAAATAAAAGCAGTCATCAATTGGTAGCCTTCCTTATTTGATTCCTTTTCTTTCCTGTTAATCCATGAAAATCAGCCTAGATTGCAAGATGGTGTCCCCTCATTCGTCGTCTCAAGGATGTGATGAGCCATCAAAAGAAAAACCTCCTCGAGGTCCAAGAGGAGCAAATAAAAGGCCCACAGACTGATATACCATCATGACAATTGATCCAAAGGATGGGGCCCTACCGAACCAAAAAAAGACAGCTAATGCATTTAGGATATTGTGCAGGATAATCACACGGGAACGGGTCCCCATCACCTGTCTATCCTGGAAGTCCCTGACTGACGAGAACCGCAATGACCTAGTGACAAAAATTCTGTCTTCGTTTGAGATCCCAAAAGACTGTGTGCACTCAGTGCGACGGTATGCACTGCTAGTAGCGGGAAAGGCGTGGAAGAACTTCAAGAGCATACTTGTCAAGAAATATGTCAATAAGGACATGACCCCCTTCTCTAAGTACGGGTTCATTGCTGACGATGTATGGCAAAGTTTTGTTGAGGCGAAGACGATGGACGAATTCGTGAGTCAAAGTGAAGCCCACAAAGCCCTACAGGCAAGGAACACCCACCCTCACAGACTTGGCACCGCTGGGTACGCGGGGAAGAGGGCGCAATGGGAGAGGAAGTGCGAGGAGGCCTATGCGCCATTTGCATCTATCGTTGAATACCGCACCAGAGACTAGCTAAGAGCGAGGTCAAGTGCCACGTCTTCCGGTACCGTCTCCTTTACAAACCTCGAGGACAAGGAAGTTTGCCAACGCCTGGTGAGATATCCGACTACCAAATTTGTACGTAATTAGTACATAACTTCGTAAGTGAAATAACTTATTAGAATCTTGCAGGTAGCGTTGAGTACACAATCTTTCGATGGCACTTTTTTTGCCAGACAGGGAGAAAGATGTACTCTCCACGGACTTGTGAAACAAGGAACACATTGGTCGCAGCGAGGCAAAGGGGTTCTTGTTCCCTGGAAAACGGGATTCCCAGACGACTCCGACAAATACCGGAGTAGGAAGAGAACCAAAGCAGAGCGAGAGGAATAACTGGTATAAAAGATTGAGGAAAGACTAAGAGAAGAATTCAATAATAAGATAAGAAGCCTCAAGAAAAAGCTCAATAATCAGGATTGCAGACAGCCTGCGCAAATCCCAGATATATGTGCGCAAATCAGCCCTACTACCAAAAAGAGCAGCTGTGTGTCCGCCACTCCTACAGATGAATATAGCAAATTTCCTGTCTGTGACATCAAGGTACTTATATATATATGTCTTGAATACTCCATACAAATAGCTATTGGACGCATTAGCTAAT
The DNA here is from genome assembly GCA_036346275.1 of Otatea glauca. Lineage (NCBI taxonomy): Eukaryota > Viridiplantae > Streptophyta > Magnoliopsida > Poales > Poaceae > Otatea > Otatea glauca. The sequence continues at coordinate 30,561,986 of CM070716.1, read as the reverse complement.
TGTGTACCGTTATGTAAGTGGCCACGCGGTGCACTCTCCAAGGGAGACTTGCCCATGGCTCCATTCCTATTCCGGCTGCTTGGGAGCTCACGTATCCGTCCATTAAAGGGGCGCTAGTGCACGGTACCCTAGTGGCGTCGGGTTTCACGAAGGTTAATGTGGACAGTGTACATGATAGTTTCAAGACTGTCCTGCTACCGATGCTCTCAAACGATGAGATCATGACACTGGAGGACGCTGTAGGATCAAGGATAACCGACTAGAGGGGGGAATAGGAGGTTTCTAAATTTTTCCGACACTAATTCCAAAAGTTAAGATCACTAAGCAAGAAATTGCAATTTTAACAAATTAGCACTAAGTTTTCTAGTGATCACTAAATGAACCAACAATTCAAGTATATACAAAGAATAATTCTACACCCAAATCAATATTCTTAACTTGCTATAAATGTAAATTGCACAAGACATCAAGAAGAGCAAATCACAAGAAAAGAACACACAAATTTTTTCCGTGGTCTCAGAGACTTGCCGATCTCCTCTAATCCATATTGAGGTGACTTGAATGACTGACTTCAAGCTGGCTCCAACTTCTTGAGCCTTCCTCGATCACTATGGTAGTTCTTCTCCACTCCGGGTAGGTGAACTCCGGCCTTCACAACTTGCCGAGGCTTCTCACAATCTCCGTTGAGAAGCTCATCGCACATGAACGCCTCCAAGCTGTCTAGGAGGCGGCACCCTCCAAGAGTAATAAGCCTTGACGTTTGCTTGAGATCGAATCGAGTGTCTAAAGGCTCAAAACTAAAAGCAACACTCAAATTTTGCTCCTCACTCTCTCAAATGAGAATTGAATGCACTAAGGAGAGGAGAGGACTTGCTAGAGCTCCAATATCATCAATGAGGACCAAGAGTTACACTAGAATGCAGGTAGAGGGTATTTATAGCCTCCTCCAACAAAACTAGCCGTTGGAGCTCGAATCATGGATCAAGTCAGGATTTTCAGTGCTACCGCCCATGTAGGACCGGTAGCACCGGGCTCCAACCCAACGGTTGGAGCAGTGCATTAAATGCGCTGCCAGAGGCCGTTGTGCTGAGGGTCCGGTGCTACCGCCCAACTGGGACCGGTAGCACCAGGTCCTTTTTAAGTTTTCTCGGCCCGAAGAGTGACTCCCTGGAATTTTTGCACCGGATATTTTGGCCGGTGCTACCGCTCGCCCGGTAGCACCGGGCTACCATGGGCAGTAGCACCGCACAGCAAAATGTCCCAAAAACGCATCCTTCAGGAAATTTTACACCGGGCAATTTGACCGGTGCTACCACTCGCCCGGTAGCACCGCGCTACCATGGGCAGTAGCGCCAGATGACCAAAATGCCCAAAAGCAAGTCATCTGAAATTTTTACACCGCTCCAAAGGGCCGATACTACCACTTGCCCGGTAGCACTAGACTACCATGGGCGGTAGCACCGCCCTGCCATGTCCCCCAAAAATACCCTCTCGGGTTTTTACATACCGCTCTAGGGGCCAGTGCTACCGCTCGCCCGGTAGCAGCGGGCTACTTTGGGCGGTAGCACCAGGCTCCAAGATACTTCCTTTAAAAATTATAGAATTTTCAATGGAATCCTAATTTTGACATAATGCATGATCTTGAGCATATAATTGAGCCTTTAGACCTTAAGCGACGTCAAGAAAATGTCAAGATCCCTCTTAATAGTACGGCCCTATTTCTAGCCATCCGATCTTTTCTCTAAACTCATAGATCAGCAAAAGGTTAGGAAAAAGTCCTTATATTTATACCTTTGTCACTTGTTTGACTTATTTGATCTTCTTTCGCGCCATTTTCATGCTTCCATGATCATCAAACCTGGGACTAACTTATTTTTAACATTCTTAAAGAAAATATTAGTCCTTTAACCACGATTGTCATTAATTACCAAAACCAAAAGGAATTTGGGGCCTAGATGCTTTCAGACGCCATTCGCACTTTCATCCAGTGGCCCAGCAACGACATCTCCCTGGACGCCCGTCCTCCATCACTGGAGCTACCCCAACTGCCTGAGTTGTCTGCGGCACCTCAGCAGATCACCAAATCGGCTCTTGTGCCCCTGCATCAAATGACTTCGAGTGGGATGGTGCCAACTCGTCTCCCGTGAAGACTTCCTATATCAGAAAGCAATTCAATGGCAAAGTAAAGCGGATCACAAGGAATTGGACTATCCGATTGCCCCGCTGGCCGATTATACAAGCTAGGAGAGCCTTTAGTAACGGAAAAACACCTAGCGAACCTTTCTATAACTTGCGTTAAATTGCATAATTATACCTGAAGGTGGGTCGTGTTGGAACTCTGAACTATGTCTCACACCATTTGTCTTTTTTCTCACAAAAGTACTACTAGAAGCAAGGTAACAGAGGAGCAAGAGCACAGCAATGTATAAGCGCACGTTAACACATTGATCTCATTTTTTACTCAGTACAACAAGCTTTACATTCTAATACATTTACAGATCTAAACAACACAAAAGCATCACTTAATTAATTGCCTGCAGGCTACGGCTAATAAGCACCATTTTACGTGGTCCAGTGGCCGGATCAGAGGGAGCTGAAGGCCGCCACCATTGCCTCCAGTCGCAGACCCCCTGAGTTCTGAACCTTGCCAGCCACCACGTCGTCGCCGCCGCCACCTCGTGAGGCCAGCAGATCGGTGAGGCGTAGCACACCTCCAAGTAACCAGATTTTGTACTACTTCAATGATCAGGAGCTATGCACAAAAAATATTGTATAAAAAGGGTATAATCAAGTAAACTTACACCGTATTCGTGTACTGGCCAAACTATCTTGTTACTGACTTACTGAAGACACGTTAACCGCCTTACTACTGAAGATACGACACCTGAAGAGATTTTTTTAGACAATATTTTCATTCATTTGAACGTACAATCGCTCCGAAGAACGTTTGTTTAGAAAAACTGGAACATCATTTAACCACTTAAAACGTGGATAACCTGGCGATGCTCGGTGAGCGCAAGCATGAGATGTCACATTGAATACCTAAGAGATAGTTGAGGTTGAGGGCACTTGTATCAATTTGCCGCAGTGTGCTTATATACAATGCGCTGGCAGCTGAGGACTTACGGGTCGAAGACCAATAAGCGGTTTATTTATACCAATAATTCCTCTTATGGCTAGATCCAATCTCTTCCCTGCGGAAAGGAAAAAGAATTTCATGTTCTTCCTTTCGGGAAGAGAGGATTAGGGAAGTCTTATTGATGGCTGTTTTCTCCGGACCACTAAGAAAAGCATTAAAAAAAAAAGGCTCGAATGGTATGGGTGGAAGGTGTCCCCTTGTAGAATGAATTTGAACCCGGAATTCCGTAGAGGAAGAACAACCTGCCGAGACTAGTGAAGTGGTGGAGGAAGGGGAAATTTCATACTACCTATAGAACAGAATAGCGTAGCTGTTTTGGCTCGCAATAAAGCTAGGGTCCTGATCAAGCAAGACTACGTACTATCTATCTACCTCTCTAAGCACAATATCTTGAGTACCTATGATTAGAGCAAATCCGTAAAGAAGACTTTTCCTAAATCCAAATGCAAGAACCCTGTGCGTATCGAATGAATCCCCGAATGGTTATAAAGCCAAGTCCATTCGACTTGGACTCGATTTCTCAAAAAATAATCATATAATTCGAGATAGGGTTCCTCATCTGTGGACGTACGTGGAGCCACCTTCCAAACGGAAGCAGATCCAAATAAGATGAAGACTATTAACCGTACTTTTGTACGGTAAGAGATCTGAACGATATTTTTAACCGATCTGATCATCTAAATTGATCAAACTGTTGCAGTCCCAAAGAACTGTATCGGATCTGCTTCCCTTCCGGACAGATCGAACAGGACGAGTCGTGGCCCGTGGGCTGCCAAACCTTCTTGATTGCTCAGGTTACAAAATTTTCTGTGTTCACCACTGATTGAGGGATTAATACGGAGTTGTCTTTACTAATGACGAATGGCGCTGTCACAATCGAATCCGGGCAAATTAATACCTGAATCTGTATGGAAGTTGTTAAGGAACCTCGCTATCGAATAGTCCGGGGTTCCCGAACAGATCTGAAGTGGAGAACAGAAAGAGAGAGAGACACGTGTTTAGGAGAGCAATCACTGGAATTCTTTATTGCTAATGATTTCTACATAGGGGACCCCTCCTCCTTTATATAGCGCTCCTCTGGGGTTTTGGCTAAGGGACCACATGGGCCTTCCAATGGGCTATTAGGGTTTCTTAACACTCCCCTGGGCCCTTTGCTTGAGATGCATATGCCTCATTAAAACTCCAGAAAAACCCAGTGGGAAAAATACTTGGAGAAAGAGTACATAGCATATGCTTTACAATGTTGCACGAATTGCCTCGTTAAAAACCTTATGCAAGAAAACTTCATGAAAAACTTGCTAAGGAAAAAGAGTACAATTCACCCAACTTCAATTGCTAATCTTCGAGACTCATGTTGAGTATTCATAATTCATCTTCGAGATTCATGTGGGAGTATGTGAAATATCTCCCCCTGAAATCTGCACTTCTCTAAGTCTCATCATCCCAATTCCTTTCACGCACCTTTCAAAGGTAGATTCTGGGAGTGATTTAGTGAACAAATCTGCAAGATTTTCACATGACTTAGTATGCAATATCTTGATCTCGTTCATCTTATGCAATTCATGAGCATAGAAGAACTTGGGGTTGATATGCTTCGTGAGATTGCTCTTCACATAACCCATCTGTGCTTGGGCAACACAAGTCGCATTATCTTCATAAATTATTGTGGAGTTTGCTCAATGTTCAATCCACATGACTTCGGATGTGGTGAACCATTCTTCCGAGCCATGTACATTCACGAGATGCTTCATACAAAGCGATGATTTCCGAGTGGTTTGTCGACGCCGAGACAAGAGTCCGCTAGACGACTTCCAAGAAATTGCTGTTCCTCCACATAGGAAAACATAGCCGCTTTGAGACTTGCCAAGATGCTGGTCCGATAAATACCGAAAGATCGGCATAGCCAACCAAATTCAATTCATTATTTCTTCTCAAAAACAGCATCGAGGTCTTTGCTTCCTGGAGGTATCGGAAGATGTCCTTGATCCCTTTCCAATGCCTTTTGGTGGGTTCTCAGATCAGATCGAGCTAGCAAATTCACGCGAACGCAATGTCCGCCCTGGTGCTATTTGCAAGGTACATGAGCGCTCCAATCGCACTCGGATATGGGAATTTCGCTCCCGTGACTTCCTCCCCTCTTCTCTAGGTCCAGATGGGTCTAGGTCCGCTTGGAGTGACCTTCCGACCATTGGAGTCTTCGCAGGATATGCTTTTTCAAATCCAAATCTTTCCAACACTTTCGTGTAGGTTGATTGATGTACCAAGATTCCTCCTTGACATGTTCAAGCCGCAAGCCTAAACAAAACTTGGTTTTACCTAAATCTTTCATTTCAAACTCAGACTTCAAGTATGAGCATGCCTCTTCAATTTCTTCATCCGTCCCAATGATGTTCAAGTCATCTACATAGACGGAGATTATACGTAATCCATTCGGGATCACAGATAAACACACATGGACAATCTTCGCTGTTTGTGTAGCCTTTCTTGCAGAGAAAGTCACTCAAGCGATTGTACCACATTCTTCCCGATCTTCAAATTTACAGTGATTTCTCCAATTTCACATCAGTATAGGTTTCTATTTGCTCCATCTTGGTTCGGGATAGGAATTCCTTCCCAGACTTTCATGTATATCTCCGAATCCAAGTTTCCATACAAATATGCTGTGACAACATCCATTAGCTTCATTCTCAACTTCAAGTTGATCGCCATTGAGATCAAATATCTAAAGGTAATTCCTCCCATGACCGGAGAATAGGTTTCTTCATAATCAACTCCGTAACGTTGAGTGAAACCTTGAGCTACAAGCCTTGCTTTGTACCTTATAACTTCGTTGTTTTCATTTCTCTTCCGAACAAAGACCCATTTGTGACCTACGGGTTTATATGGGGAGGTGTGCAAAGATACGGCCCAAACACCTCTCTCTTGTTCGGAGAGACTAACTCGCAGATGATTGCCTTTTTCCATTCTTCCCAATCTAGCCTTTTCTTGCACTCGCTAGAGATGCGGGCTCGGGATCATGATCAATGATCGAGGCAATCTTCTTTGCAAAGTATGCATCAATGTTGGCTGTTGCTCTATTCAGGGATTCTCCTGTTGTTACAAAGTTTATGGCCATTTCTTCATGGGGTGCTTCATGCATTTCTACTTGCTCTTCGCTGCTATTCCCTATCGCAGGAGCAAGTTCCTTTAGCTTTTCATTGCCTATGTGTGCGCACACATTATTTCCGCGGCTTCTGCAGTGGGAAGATTCAAGTCCGAATTGCCTTTTCCGTTGGCTTCTTTCCAGTGCTGTCTCAACTGCTCCCTTCTTTCCTTTGGGCATTTTCGTGATTGGTTGTAGTAAGTCCTCTCGCCAGCTTTTCTCGCACGCCTCCGGTACTTTGGGTTTGAGAAGCCGATTGCTCGCTCTTTTCTTTGAGGCCTCGAGCAGTGTTGAGGATACCTTCTATTTTCTTTGGTATTTCCACCCTCTCGGTGCATTTCTTGCGGGTACATGCGACTTAACCACACCCTTCGATCACAAAATGATCAGCAATTCATTCGCTAAATTCGCAAATCAATTATCTTCTCGAACTTTGATTTGCTTCATTAGTGCGGGGGTCATGTGCGGGGATCCTGGAATGCCATATGATTTCCGGCATTTTTCATCCAAAGGTTGATTTCTCCCCTAATGACGGAAACGATCCTCGTCAAAGATGCAATCGGCGAATCGGTCAGATGCAAGTCTCCATCATGGGTTCCAAATACACGATTATGGATGCACTCTCATAACCAACGATATCCCGACTTGCGGAGAGGGCCCATTGCAATCACGAGGGGTGGTATAGGTACATATACCATACACCCAAATTTTCTAAGATGGGAGATCTTCGATGATCCTGCACAAGCCGCATAGGAGAATGGATGTTGTAGGCCGACGGTCCAAATTGATAAGAGCCGCGTGCGCAGATCGCGTGTCCCCAACAAGTGTTGGGCAAGTTACAACTCGCAAAAGCGGTCCGCAATAAACTTAATCCTCTTTATTAGTGCTTCGCTAGTCCATTCTGTATGGACGCACGTGCGGTGCGGAGTGCTCAATCGCTATCCCCGTTGTCTTTGTGCAATAATCATCAAATGCCTTTGAAGTAAATTCTCGGCATTGTCCATCCTAATGGACTTCACGCGATGATCGGGAAAGCATTCTTAATTCTTATGATCTGCGAGATCGCTTTGCAAAAGCATGGTTTCTTGTTGACAACAAGCATACATGCGACCATTTCGAGGAAGCATCGATGAGCACCATAAAGTATCGAAACGGCCTCGACAGGGCTGAATCGACATAAATATCCCCGGATGCGCTCCAGAATGCAGGATTTCACTTTGCACTTTCATGACAGAGGGTCTAGTTATTAATTTCCGGTGGCACATGCAGGCACACAAAATCTTCATGATTCGGGAAATTTTTAACGTTAATGCCATGACCTTGTGAGTTGTTCACTATATTTCTCATCATTCTAAGACCAGGATGACCTAATCTACCATGCCATAAAGAAAATAACTCAGAGCTTCTAAAAACAGTCTTCAAAGAAGTATACACTTGGTGCATGAATATTCGTGTAGTACAACCTGATTCATATGAGGGACATTTTTCTAATACCATTTTTCCACATACCGCGTGCTTCACAATGCACAAGTATTCTTTGCCATTTTCTTCTTTGGTTTCTACGTGAAAACCATTGGCGCGGATGTCTTTAAAGCTTAAGAGAGTACGTGTTGATTCAGGGTACAAAAGGGTTCTTCATTTACCAAAGTTGTACCCATAGGCAATATAATAGTGGCTCTTCCTGAGCCGATTACATATGAGTCGCTTCCTGCGATCGTAGTAATCTTTCCAAATGTTCTTCGTGATCGATCGGAAATACTTAGACTCTCTTAAGATGGTATTTGTTGTGCCACTATCAACAATGCATATCTCTTCCATTTGGGCGCTACACGATTTCTAGGTAAAAGAAATATAATTCTAATCAGATAGAGGCAAAAACAATCCAAATATTGCTTGCAAGCTTGAAGAATACTGGAATAAAGAATAAATTACGTATTTATTCATGAAAGAAGTATGCTCTTCTAGAGCTTACAATCCTTTATTCAAAGAAAAATGCTAACAACCATAATCTAAAAGAAATGCATTAAATGTAATCAGAAAATATGCATTAATTTCGCTTCTATATCATCTGCGCAAGTTTTCTTCATTTGCCATAATAATGGCTGCATCATCGATGTCCGTGCTATTCGTGAGGATGAGGCAAGTGGGGTGTCTACATCCATGACATCATCTTCACCGATGTTGGCGGCGCGCTCATGGGCGTTTTCCTTTGCCTTCTTCTTAGCCCGATATCGTTGATCGCTTCTTTGGATTCTCGACATATCTTCGACCAATGTCCCAAGTGCCACACTTGAAGCACGCCTGTTCTGCTGTCCATACGGCTTGGGGTGCATCTTTTCTTTGTCATCCTCTTCACAGGGGCTTTGACTTTCCTTTGGCCCGGGTCTCTTTTTCCACCTGCTTGCCCTTCTTTTTATGAGTGGGCTTTCTCACCTTGTAGTCGTTGGCATTGACTTGATGCGTTGCCTCGTCTGTGGTCTGCGAGACATAGTTCTTGCGTAGAACATCGTCTTGCGATTCCGCAACTTGCATTACATCAATTAGTTCGCTATACTCCTTGTATGCGCCCCGACAAAAGTCAAGTGCACTGGATAGCATTAGGGTGGAAGGTAGAGAGAGTTTTCAATCTTCTCTTCATCGCTGATCTTCTTGCCACATAGAGAGATTGGTACAAATTCGTGCAAGGCGTAATTGTACTCGCCACTGCTCAAGTCCGCAAACCTCAGCGCACCCAATCTTGCTTGTGCTTGGGCAAGATGGTGTACTTGAGCTTTTCAACCGCTCAAGTGCGGTCCAAAGCTCAAGTGCACTCTCCTCACCATATATTCATTCTTTAGAGTGGCCGAGAGGTGGTGCCTGAGAAAATGTAGAGCTTGAGCGGTAGGTTTTGCGTCCTACGAGGACCCTAGACCAATCGCGAACGGAGCTTGCCCCAAGAACAATCTTTACGTCCGATGCCCAAGTGAGGCGCTTCGACTGCAAGGGCCGCTTCTTCAAACTCACGATTCACAATGCCGACATCCGCATGATTTCAAAATTCGTTTAGATTATCGCGTAACTGATAGAAAATGGTTGCAAAAGGCATAAAGTGCAGAAAAATAAATTCATATGCATTGCATTATATTAAATAAAGCAACGGATTCAAATTCATAAAGAAAATTCATAAAACAGAGAAAAGAAGCAAGACAAATTAAAAACAGAGCCAAATAAATCTTCTTGATTTTCTGGCAATTTTTTAAAATTTTCTGCGATTTTTTCTGCAATTTTTTTCTTTTTTTTTTCTTTCTTCTCTTTTTCTTCTTTGTTTTTTTTTCGGGCGCTGCGGCCACTGGGCCTTCCTTCCCCGCTTGGCCCCTTGGCCCACTGGGCTGTGCCCTTCCACGAGCTTTGAAAACCGGCCGCTGTGGCCTGCCTGGCCGAGCCAAACTAGGTGGCGGCTAGGGTTCCCACTTCCCTAGCCGCCACAAGCGCGAGCTCCGCACGGCGAGGAGAGGCGGCGCCGGCGAGGAGAGGCGCAGAGGCGGCTCGGCGAGGAGAGGCGCGAGGCGCAGCCGCAGCTCGGCGGCGCGGGAGCCCGGCGACGACGCGGCGGCGCGGGCCGGCGCGCGGCGCGGCGACCGGAGGTGGCTTGAGCCGACGGCGGCGCACGCGGGCGAGGCGAGGCGCAAGGCGCGGGTGGTGGCCGAGGCGGCTTCGAGCCGACGGCGGCGCCACTCGAGCGGAGGCGGCGGCGGCGACGCGACTTCGAGCCGCAACTACGGTGGCGCGAGGCCGGCGACGTGGCGGGCGGCGGCTTCATGCCGGTGAGGCGGCGCCAGGCGGCGTCTCGACGGGCTCGGCCACGCTTCACGCGGTGCTCAAGGTCGAGGGGCGGCGCCGCCGGCCGCCGGCAGGGGACGGGCCGGCGTCGCTGGCGCCGCCGTTATGCGCATCGAACGATCGCTACTTCCGCTTCATGCGGCTTGGTCGGGCGCCGCGATGGTGCGGCCGGTGGTCACGGGCCGAGGCCACCGATGGCCTTGTGATGCTTTCAAGCCGGGCGGCGAGCGCGGCCGTGACGACGGCGCCGACGGAGGTGGCGGCACACAGAGGCGGTGGCAACGCCGGCTGCGCGCGATGCGAGGCTGGGCTTCATGCTCGGTGAGCCTGACTGACGGTGGCGCAGCGACGTCCTGCAAGCACGCAAACCGAGGCACACGGTCCGGGGCGACAGAATGGCGCGTCGCGAGCACGCAAGCCGAGACCGTATTCCGCTTTCTTCTTTTTTTGTGATGAACAGTGAATTCATGTACTGTGGCTTCGTGCCGAGACGCTTCGAGCGTTCTTCGTGTAGCTTCGTGCCACGTAGGATAGATGCATGCATAGAAAAAGAATGATTAGATTCAAACGCTAATCCCACCTTTTCTCACCTTTTCAATCTGATCTCCGGTAGAGCTTCGTGCTGATAACGTGTTAAGGAACCTCGCTATCGAATAGTCCGGGGTTCCCGAACAGATCTGAAGTGGAGAACAGAAAGAGAGAGAGACACGTGTTTAGGGAGAGCAACTGCTGGAATTCTTTATTGCTAATGATTTCTGGTACATAGGGGGGGACCCCCTCCTCCTTTTATAGCGCTCCTCTAGGGTTTTGGCTAAGGGACCACATGGGCCTTCCAATGGGCTATTAGGGTTTCTTAACAGAAGTAACATTTCGCTGTCTCGCAACAGCTTCTCATGTACAGCTCCATCTGTGTGGAACGACCGTTACATGCGTCCTTATCTATACTTATTTATAATGCACCTAAGCATTCTTTTCTACGTCCACCCTAAATAATGCACCCCACTAGAGATGGTCCAACCTTTATGTACCCAACGAAACGTCTCAAAAACTTGCCTCTATCAAAATTAACCTCTCAGATCTTTCCTCAGCTTTACTCACCCACATCCGATGGCCATTGTTTAATGTGTCTAACTCATCCCTGTGGCCCACAACAGATCTCTCCCACCTCCAGCATCATCTCAAGGAAAAGGAAACAAATATCTTGGAATGAAGGAAAAGGAAACAAACGTTCTAGAAAATAAAAAGACCATATATTACGTGTTGAGAAAAGAAAACCGGAAGACAGGACACTATACTAGTCATGAAAGTAGCCAATGGAAGTAGCGTGAGTGCGTGACCATCACGAGCCATGAGCTTCATTTCCTAAACATGCTCACACAATACATTTTTTGGCAGCATTTTCTTTTCGTTTGCTGTGAAGGAAAAAAAACATTTGTTCAACTAAATTACTGTAACTCGTATAGATCCAACGCATGAACCCGATAAACTAGGTAGAACAAAGATACTGAAAACTGGAGCTTGACGATAACAGGCCAGTTTCTAGCAAGGAACAAAATCTCGCCGAATCTCACCGAGATCTCGGAATCCGGAGGTGAACGGTTCCGAAAATGCTGGCCGGAGCACCCAAAAAAAAATGCTACAGTAAATTTTAGCCAAAATTTTGTGTTTTTGTCCCGGATTTGGGTCAATAACCCTTAAAAATGTCATCTTCCGTAAAAATTTGTTGAAAAACCGAATTTTTGAGACTTTTTTAAAAATTGTAGAAACACTATCAGATTTTTATAAAATTTTACAAGCTTTATCATGCTATGAAAAATTTCTGGTACCATCTTGGGAAGTCTAGGATCATATAGAAATTTTTTTAAAATATTTTAACTTCATTATCCTTAAAAAATAAAAAATAGAATGAATATAACTGAGACACTAACATTGTCAAAATTTTATAAATTTTCTCGAGTGTGATCATGATCCAAAATTTTTAGGAGATCTTAGACATTGCCTCAGAACCCTTGTCTAAAAGTTTAAAAAAAATTAAACCTATTTTGGTCGCTCAATGAATTCTTTGAAACTAATAAAATTCATGTTGTATGCAAAAAAGGAAAAAAGAAAGTAAAAAAAAATTGCCACGACTGGGATTCAAACTCACGCCCTCTCAAGCATCACCCGGGACTTAGACCAACTCGACCATTTGAACTTCATATCATGACATCATTTAAAATAAAATTGTAGCGTCGGGCTGAAGACTAATGGAAAATACATGCTTAATTTTACTTGAACCTTCTGCATACAAACTTCACATTTGCTTCCATCTCTTGGTAAAAATACTTTTCCCCATCTAGTAGAATAAATTTTATTATTTAACATCTGTGCTGAGCGTTGCATTCTGACATCATCCGTGCTTTCACAGGTAGTTCTCACATGCTCCCGTATGGTCATATTCGCGGTGTATATGTGATGAATTGTTATATGTATCAATTTTATTTTATGCTTATTATTTGTGATGCCAATATATATTGATTGTTTCTAATTGTAACCCTCAAAATCAGAATATCAGTCGAAATGCTGCCGAAATTTCTAACTTTAAGATTTGATAATCATCTAAAAATTTTACGCAAGGTTAATGATGCATCAGGACCATCTAAACAAAATTTCAAAATTTTCTAGCATGGTTTCAAGCATTTTTTATTCGGACATCACCACTGTCCGAATTTTTAAAAATTTCTCAAGCTTCACCATCATCTAAAAATTGTATGGGAACATTAGTGATATGTCAGAATCATGCACAAAATTTTTTAACATGGTTTGTTCCATTTTTCATTCGGTTCAAACTTGTCGGTCAGTGTTTTATCAGGACAGTAGCAATGTTTGAATTTTAAAAAAATTCTTAGGCTTGGTAATCATCTAAAATTTTTATGAGAACATCACTGATGTGTCAGGACCCTCCACAAAAAAATTCAGAAATTTTCGACATCGTTTGTGCTATTTTTCGCTTGGTGCAAATTCACCAAAATATTGGCAAATCTCGTTGAGATTTTGAGAATTATGACCGAAATTTTGGATTTCTCGGTGCAAAAAAAACTGGATTTGAAATTTTGTTTTTCATTTTATTCAGGATTTGTCCGAAATACCGAGATCTCGACGAGATTTCGGATATCAGCCGTGTGTTTCCCGTTGGCTTTTTTTATCGTTTATATAAGAGTAAATTTAGGAAAACTGTAACTTTAGTGTCGGAATTATAGTTTTGTCAGAATCTTTGCTCTAAATGTGCAGTGATGTGAAATTCAAACTCGAATGTATAGTTTTTGGAGGCTTTTATAGTTTTGAATAAGTTATAATATTTCAAAATTTACTCCTTTTATATAGTTTTCCCTCCTATGTAAAATTTACTCGGTTTATATAGTTTTGCCTCGTAGTGTTGTGTTCGTTTGGTCAAAGCATTAGCTTTTTTTTCTCTTTACACACTTTTTTTTTCAAATCCGGTTCCGTGCGAATAAAATTACAAAAATAACCCCCTCTTTAATCGCGAAAGCAGCGGTAAGTAACACGTGTCACCTGCTATGTCTGTGTAACACGGTAGGTGGCCGACCCCATGGCAGCCTAACCAACCGCGGCAGCAGCTACGAGCCCACCGCGGTAGGAGAGGTGTATGCTCCCCTAGCTCGGCAGTAACCTAGCGCAAGGGTCAACCACCTGCCACGGTACATAGACACAAAAGGTAACACTTGTTACATGTCACTGCTTTCATGGTTGAAAAGTGAGCTATTTTTATAATTTTGTTCACCCCGGTCAGATTTGAAAAAAAAAAGTGCAAAGCTAAGATAAACCAAGGCTTCCGCTTGGTCTTATATACACATCAAGATTAATAGTTCTTTAAAATGAGTAGGAAAGCATCACTTGCCAGCCGGCATGATACATTAATAGCTAGGGCCGATAAATCCCTGACAGCAGATTCATCCTAATAACATACCTTCCCAGAATAACATCCAACGTCCATAATTAGTGGTACGATACACACTTCTACAAAACGTTTTAAAAAGTTAGCACAACGATATAAATTAGATCATATTTGGTTCGGTTTAAAGCATAGATCAGGATCTAATCATCAAATGTTTGCAGAAGCGTTTTATAACACACCAAGTTTTGAACCACGGATAACCGGATCGCTGTTGCCTTCATTCTGAACTCCAAAGCAACAAGAACAGACGGAAGCAGCACGACAGACAACCTATCGCGTTAGAGCGTAATGAGCCACCGCAAGTCCTGGATTTGGAATAAACTATCCCAACCTCGTTTTCATAAGATTCTTGCCTTAGCTCGGTAGTAACCGTTGGGAAACCACGTGGCCCAATAAAAAGTCCACGATAGTCCCTTAGCCAAAACACTAGGCGACTACTATATAAGGAGGAGAGGGTCCCCCTCTATGTACAAGTATTCAGAAACCTAAAGAATTCCGTCGTCGCTCCCCATATATTTGTGTCTCTCTCTCTGTTCTCCACTTTAGATCTGTTCGGGAACCCCGGACTATTCGATAGCAAGGTTCCTTAACACATTATCAGCATGAAGCTCTATCGGTGATCAGATTGAAAAGGTGAGAAAATGTGGGATTAGCGATTGAATCTGATCGGTTCTTTTCTATGTATGCATCTTTCCTACGCATTCGGTATCGTTCGTCTCGTGGCATGAAGCTACACGACGATAGCTCGAAGCTACAGCATTGGTATCGTTCATACATGAAAAAAAAAGGGGGGCGTCGGCTTGTGCGCGCCGCCATCGCAGCGTCGCCGCCGGACCTGTTCGCGCCACCGTGCTCGCAGAGACGCTGTCGCCGGCCGACCGCCGCCCGCGCACCGCCGCCCCGCCGCCCAAGGCGCCGCCGTCACCGTCCGCCCCTCACGGCAGCGGCACGAAGACGCGCCGGTTTTCCCGCGCAAGAAGCGCCGCCGCAGCTTTCGCTGCCGCCGCCGCCGCCTTCGCCGCGGCCCGCATGAAGCGCCGCCACGCCGCCGACGCCCGGCCGCGGTCCCGCGCAAGAACGCCGTCGCAGCTTTCTCGGCCGCCGGCTCGCCGCGCCCCGCCGGCCGCTCCGTCGTGGCTCGCAGCCACCCGGCCGCCTCGGCGTCGCTCGGCCCGCAGCCACTCGCCGCGCCTCGGTAACCAGGCCCGATCTCGCTCCGCGCCGCCTAGGATTCGCCCTCACCACCCGCGTCGAACGCATGGAAGGAGCAGGCAAATGAAAGAAGCGGCGCGCACGGGAAGGAAAGAAAGAAAAAAAAAATGGCGGTGGCTGGGGCGGCTAGGGGAAACCCTAGCCGCACGCGCTGTTGGGCCGGGAAGGGCGCAGCCCAAAATAGCCGCTCAGCAGGAAGAAAAAAGAAGGAAAAAGAAAGAGGAAAAGAAAAAGAAAGAAAAGGAAAAAAAAAGAGAAAAAAATTTGCAGAAAAATTTGAAAAAAATGCCAGAAAATCAAGAAGATTTATTTGGCTCTGTTTTTAATTTTTCTAGCTTTATTTCTCTGTTTTTATGTATATTCTTTATGAATTTGAATTCATTGCTCAATTTTATACTCTGCAATGCATAGCAATTTATTTTTCTGCACTTTATGCTTTTTGTAACCATTTTCTATTAGATTACACACAGTAATCTAATGTCGGAATTTTGAAATCATGCAGATGTCCGGCATCGTGAATCGTGAGTTTGAAGAACTGGCCCCGCACGGTCATAACTACCGCGACTTGGGCATCGAACGTGAAGATCGCTTCTTGGGGCAAGAAGCTCCGCGCGCAATTGGTCTAGGGTCCTCGCAGACGCCAAACCCATCGCCGAGCAAAACGATCAAGCCCTCGCATTTTCTCAGCACCACCTCTCACCACTTTGAAGAACGAATACATGGTCGAGAGAGTGCACATGAGCTTTGACCGCACTTCGAAGCGGTTCGAAAAGCTCAAGTACACCATCTTGCCCCAAGCACAGCAAGATTGGGTACGCCTGAGGTTTGCAGACTTTAAGACAGTGGCCGAGTACAATTCTGCCTTGCACAGAATTTGTATCAATCTCTCCCTATGTGGCAAGAAGATCACTGATGAGGAGAAGATTGAGAAAACTCTCTCCACCTTCCATCCAAATGCTATCCAGAGTGCACGCAGTTATCGTCAGGACGCATACAAGGAGTATAGCGAACTGATTGATGTAATGCAAGTTGCGGAATCGCAAGACGATGTTCTACGCAAGAACTATGTCTCGCAGCCACCTGGACGAGGCACTGGCACAGAAGTCAATGCCAATAGCTACAAGGTGAGAAAGCCCATTAACAGAAAGAAGGGCAACCATGGTGGGGAAGAGAGGACTCAGGCCAAAGGAAAGTCCAAAGCCCCAGTGAAAAAAGATGACAAATAAAAGGCACACGCCAAGCCGTATGGACAGCAAAATCAAACGTGCTTCAGGTGTGGCACTTGGGGACACTGGTCGAAGATATGTCGAGAATCCAAGGAAGTGATCAACGCATATCAAGCTAAGAAGAAGGCAAAAGAAAACGCCTCAGAGGCGTGCCATAACATCGGTGATGATGATGCCATGGATGAAGATACCCACTTGTCTCATCCTCACGTAATAGCCCGACATCGATGTCACGGCCAATTTTATGGCGAATGAAGAGAAAACTTCTGCCGATGACATAGAAGTAGAAATTAATGCATATTTTACAGATTATGTTTAATGCATTTTTTTTAGATTATGGTTGTTAGCATTTTCTTTGAATAATGAATTGTAAGCTCTAGAAGAGCATACTTCCCTCATGAATAAATATGAAATTTAGTCTTTATTCCAGTATTCTTCAAATTTGCAAGCAATATTTGGATTATTTTGCCTCTATCTGATTAGAATTATATTTCTTTGATCTAGAAATCGTGTAGCGCCCAAATGGAAGAGATATGCATTGTTGATAGTGGCACAACAAATACCATCTTAAGAGAGTCTAAATATTTCCAGTTGATCACGAAGAACACTGGAAAGATTACTACAATCGCAGGAAGCGACTCATATGTTATCGGCTCAGGAAGAGCCACTATTATATTGCCTACGGGTACAACTTTGGTAATCGAAGAAGCCCTTTTGTACGCTGAATCAACGCGCACTCTCTTAAGCTTCAAAGACATACGCGCCAATGGTTTTCACGTAGAAACCAATGAAGAAAATGGCAAAGAATACTTGTGCATTGTGAAGCACGCGATGTGGAAAATGGTATTAGAAAAATGTCCTCATATGAATCGGGTTGTACTACACGAATATTCATGCACCAAGTGTATACTTCCTTGAAGACTGCTTTTAGAAGCTCGAGTTATTTTCTTTATGGCATGGTAGATTAGGTCATCCTAGTCTTAGAATGATGAGAAATATAGTGAACAACTCACAAGGTCATGGTATTAATGTTAAAAATTTCCGAATCATGAAGATTTTGTGTGCCCTGCATGTGCCACCGGGAAATTAATTACTAGACCCTCTGTCATGAAAGTGCAAAGTGAAATCCTGCATTCCTCGAACGCATCCGGGGGATATTTATGCCCAATTCAGCCCTTGTCGTGGCCGCTTCGATACTTTATGGTGCTCATCGATGCTTCCTCGAAATGGTCGCATGTATGCTTATTGTCAACAAGAAACCATGCTTTTGCAAAGCTGATCTCGCAGATCATAAGAATTAAGAATGCCTTCCCGATCATCGCAGAAAGTCCATCGAATGGACAAAGGTTTTAGAATTTACTTCAAAGGCATTTGATGATTATTGCACGGCAACAGGGATAGCGATTGAGCACTCCGTCCGCACGCCCACACGCAGAATGGACTAGCGTAGCACTAATAAAGAGGATTAAATTCATTGCCAGGCCGATTTTGCAGAGTTGTAACTTGCCCAACACTTGTTGGGGACACGCAGTCCTGCACGCAGCAGCTCTCATCAACTTCAGACCTTCGGCCTACAACATCCATTCCCCTATGCAGCTTGTGCATGGGATCATCCCGAAGATCTCCCATCTAAGGAAATTTGGGTGTATGGTATATGTACCTATACCACCCTCAATGATCGCAATGGGCCCTCTCCGTAAGTCTGGGATATACGTTGGTTATGAGAGTGCATCCATAATCAGGTATTTGGAACCCATGACTGGAGACTTGCATACAGCCCGATTCGCTTATTGCATTTTTGACGAGGATCGTTTCCCGTCATTAGGGGGAGGAAATCAACCTTTGGATGAAAAATACCGAGAAATCATATGGCATTCCACTGGGATCCCCGCACATGACCCCCGCACTAATGAAGCAAATCAAGAAGTCCGAAGATAATTGATTTGCGAATTTAGCAAATGAACCGCTGATCATTTTTGTGATCCAAGGGCGTGGTTAAGTCGCATGTACCCGCAAGGAATGCACCGAGAGGGTGGGAATACCAAAGAAAATAGAAGGTATCCTCACTGCTGTTCGAGGCCTCAAAGAAAAGAACAGAAACTGCTCCTCAAACCCAAAGTACCCGGAGACGTCCTGAGAAAATCAAGCGAGAGGACTTACCACAACCAATCACGAAAATACCCCAAGGAAAGAAGGGGAGCCAGTTGAGACCTAGCACTGGAAGGAAGCCAACGGAAAAGGCAATTCCAGACTTGAATCTTCCACTACAAGAAGCCGCCGGAAATAATGTGTGCGCACACATAGGCGATGAAAAGCTAAAGGAACTTGCTCCTGCGATAGGGAAAAGTAGAGAAGAGCAAGTAGAAGTGCATGAAGCACCCCATGAAGAAATGGCCATAAACTTTGTAATAACAGGAGAATCCCTGAATAGAGCAACAGCCAACGTTGATGCATACTTCGCAAAGAAGATTGCCTCGATCATTGATCATGATCCCGAGCCTGTATCTCTCGCAGAGTGCAAGAAAAGGCTAGATTGGGAAGAATGGAAAAAGGCAATCACATGCAGAGTTAGTCTCTCTGAACAAGAGAGAGGTGTTTGGGCCTGTATGCCGCACACCTCCCCATATAAACCCCGTAGGTCACAAATGGGTCTTTGTTCTAAGAGGAATGAAAACAACGGTTGTAAGGTACAAGGCAAGGCTTGTAGCTCAAGGTTTCACTCAACGTCCCGGAGTTGATTATGAAGAAACCTATTCTCCGGCCATGGGAGGAATTACCTTTAGATATTTGATCTCAATGGCAGTCAACTTGAGGTTGAGAATGAAGCTAATGGATGTTGTCACAAAGATATTTGTATGGAAACTTGGATTCGAGATATACATGAAAGTACCTAAGGAATTCCTATCCCGAACCAAGACGGAGCAAATAGAAACCTGTATGCAGGTGAAATTAGAGAAATCATCGATAGGTCAAGCGATCGGGAAGAATGTGGTACAATCGCTGAGTGACTTTCTCTGCAAGAAAGGCTACACAAACAATGAAGATTGTCCATGTGTGTTTATACAATGATCCCGAATGGATTCTCAGATAATCTTCGTCTATGTAGATGACTTGAACATCATTGGGACGGATGAAGAAATTGAAGAAGCATGCTCATACTTGAAGTCCGAGTTTGAAATGAAGGATTTGGGTAAAACCAAGTTTTGTTTAGGCTTGCAGCTTGAGCATGTCCAAGGAGGAATCTTGGTACACCAATCAACCTACACGCAGAAAGTGTTGGAAAGGTTTGGATTTGAAAAGGCATATCCTGCAAAGACTCCAATGGTGGAAGGTCACCCAAGCGCACCTAGACCCATACTGCACCTAAAGAAGAGGGAGGAAGTCCCGGGAGTAGAATTCCCATATCTCGAGTGCGCTTGGAGCGCTCATGTACCTTGCGAATAGCACTAGGCCTGACATTGCGTCGCCAGAAAATTTGCTTGCCGTCTGATAAAGGCGTAACCCACCAAAAGGCATTGGAAAGGATCAAGGATATCTTCCGTTACCTCCAAGGAAGCAAAGATCTTGGTTTGTTTTTCGAAGAAATAATGAATTGAATTTGGTTGGCTACGCCGATGTCGGGTACTTATCGGACCAGCATACGTGCAAGTCCCAAATCGCTATGTTTTCCTATGTGGAGGAACAAAGAATTTCTTGGAAGTCGTCTAAACAGACTCTTGTCTCGACGTCGACAAACCACTCGAAAATCATCGCTTTGTATGAAGCATCTCGTGAATGTGCATGGCTCCGCAGAATGGTTCACCACATCCAAAAGTCATGTGGCTTAGAACATTGAGCAAACTCCAACGATAATCTATGAAGATAATGCAGCTTGTGTTGCCCAAGCACGGATGGGTTATGTGAAGAGCAATCTCACAAAGCATATCAACCCCAAGTTTTTATACGCTCATGAATTGCATAAGATGAACGAGATCAAAATATTGCATACTAAGTCATGTGAAAATCTTGCATATTTGTTCACTAAATCACTCCCAGCATCTACCTTTGAAAGATGCATTAAAGAAATTGGAATGATGAGACTTAGAGAATTGCAGATTTCAGGGGGAGATATTTCACATACTCCCACATGAATCTCGAACATGAATTATGAATACCCAACACGCATCTCGAAGATTAGCAATTGAAGTTAGGTGAATTGTACTCTTTTCCATTAGCAAGTTTTTCATGAAGTTTTCTTGCATAAGGTTTTAACGAGGCAATTTGTGCAACATAGTAAGCGTATGCTATGTACTCTTTCTCCAAGTATTTTTCCCACTGGATTTTTCTGGAGTTTTAATGAGGCATATGCATCTCGCGGCAAAGGGCCCAAGGGGAAGTGTTGGGAAACCACGTGGCCCAATGAAAAGCCCACGATGGTCCCTTAGCCAAAACCCTAAGCGACTACTATATAAGGAGGAGGAGGGTCCCCCTCTATGTACAAGTATTCAGAAAGCAATAAAGAATTCCGTCGTCGCTCCCCATATACATGTCTCTCTCTCTGTTCTCCACTTTAGATCTGTTCGAGAACCCCGGACTATTCGATAGCGAGGTTCCTTAACAGTAACTACATTATTTTCACAATATAAGCATACAAGGAAACTCAAATGCAGAAGCACAACAAACATTTTTTCACTGCATATCCAACATGTGTCTGAATCCAAACGGCAACAAGCGTGAGCAGAGGGAGGGGAGCTCTATGAAGGGTTGATCAGCAACTACGTACAAATATATTTCAAGAATAACAAGGGTACGATCATCTAGTACATCTTCATCCTACTAGGGTTACCGGCCAAAACATCTTGTTACCGAAGACAACAGACCTGATGAGACAAATTTCAATCCGCTAGATCCTCCAGGGAAGTAGGATATGGTGTAGTAAGCAAGAGCCAGAACCTGGAACAAAAGCGAGGAAGGTCACTCGACAACCGTAGGCAATGCACACTTAATTGATTTCCAGGGCTAGAAAATCATGAGAGAGAGAGAGAGTTCATTTTTCCCTTAAATGCAAAAGCTAGTAAGATACTGCTCATGAAGCCATGGCTCTGATTAGGAGCA
Organism: Otatea glauca; assembly: GCA_036346275.1. Lineage (NCBI taxonomy): Eukaryota > Viridiplantae > Streptophyta > Magnoliopsida > Poales > Poaceae > Otatea > Otatea glauca. The sequence goes on along the minus strand of CM070716.1, from coordinate 30,540,399 downwards.
TGTTGCTCATGAAGCCATGGCTCTGATTAGGAGCATGTTCTAGATGTGGAGAAAAGGAAAGGGCAAGCTGGGCATAAACCAGGCGGCTAATATCCACAGTATACCATAAAAATTCAAATGGATAAAGACTAAGTCAAAATTTTATCAAGGAAGGACATACCTGAAGAATCGAGAATATCACTGACAGGAAATAGCTGTGAAGCACTATAGAAACATAAATTGTGCCAACCATGCATCCAATAAATCCGACTGTAAACGGTAGCCTCTGAAAAAAAAAGACAGGCAAGTTCTCTTATCAGATACTCTGTGCATTTGAAGATTATATTTCGAAAAGGTCATTTGAAGATTATGTGAACATAACTATTTAAGAAAACTGAGCCAGCATAAAAGCCATTCACTACTTTGCATCAACGACTGTTGCACCATGCTTATGGGCCTATATGGGCGCTTTGGATTATCTAACTAGAAATAAGAAAGACATGTAAATTTTGTACTACAAGTAAAATCCACTCTACCCAAATGGAAATGATATTCCTAAAACAAATCTCCTCGCTGGATTGGAGAAATAAGAACCAGACATTTCCATGCATCTATACAAAGCATCTGTTACCAAAACACAAACAAATTATACCCAACAATGCAGACCAGCAATTGCACATAAGTCAAATTGTACTCATCCACATCTGTCCCGGTGACTTGCACAACACTATCAGAGAAGGCTCAACCACAGACACAGGACAGTGGAAAGATGGATATACAAAAGTCATGGTAGACTAGTGGAGGAAGAGGTTTACCAAGAAGTGGGGCTGCCACGGAGGTACAAGTAATATTATCGACAGGTCAGTCAAGGGGAGAGGATGAAAGAAATACAACTGTGGTCTTAGAATAGAATAGATTCTCTGTGTCATTGGCCAGTACAAGGCTTCCAGACATGCCCTTGATTGATCATCAGTGCCAACAATTTAACAACAGTTTTGGATCAAGGAGAAATAAGCCATGGAATCAGATGAATTAAGAGCATGTTTGGAACCCTGTTGCAACCAAGATTCACTTGAAAAATAAAAAAGGCCGGTAGTTAAGGGAATTTCTCTCTTTAGTTGTGGATTTGTCAGGTGAAGCTGAATTCCCCAGCCTTCCCTTCCTCTGTACTCTTGCTAGCTTTCTAATAAATCTGGACAAAGAGCCTTTTGTCTAATCAGAGAATATTGGATTGAGCCCAGAAATCTTTTTGACAAAAGACTTTCGCCCAGTTTTATTGAAAAGCTAGAAAGCTCAAAAAAATTTCTGGATTTAGCCAAAATACTTAATGACTTTATAGGATTGAGCTCAGATATCCTTTTGGATTGAAACAAAATAGGTGGGAGAAAAAAAATGCCAAGAGGTCTTGTTCTGTTGCACCTTGTGTTGGGACTTGGGAGAGCCCAAACCAAGAGTGGAGGCTAAACAAAAGAGGCCAGAATTTGAGTGCCGGTGAGCTCAATGGAAAGATCAAAAGATCCATCAACCCTGCCGCCACAAAGTTCTCTCAACTTCCACTACTCTCACTTCTTTTAGATCTGTTCAGATCAGTACCTACTTGATACCAATCCTTCATTCTGCTAGATGTTTTCTTCTTTTTCTTCTCTCTTTTGGGTCTTAAGTTACTTGGAGTTGGCCAGTTGCAGTATCCAGGTTCAATGCTAATATGGTTCTTTGCAATTGGAATTCAGTATTTTGGAAGGACTTTAAAGACCATTTCCATGTCAAGTATACTTCAGGGGGTCCAAAGATATGGATGTGCCAAAGACATTCTTTTTTTTTTTACTATGCTTTTTGAAATATGAGTTTGCGCTTTCTTAGACTATACACTAGAGTTTGACATACCATATTTTGATCCAAGAAAAAGCGTGCTTGATCTGCTTGCTTAATATTTTATAATGTGTCCTTTCTGGATTGTTGTTCAAAATTTTGCGTGTCCAATATTGCTCAATTGTTCATATATTTTCTTGTCCCAAACATTCTATATAGACAACAGAACGGCATAAAAAGGAATTCCTGAAACCCTACTTACCAAGAGGAAAAGTTATACATGCAAACGTCCATGTAAGAAACTCATAAAAAGAACACCATGATGTAAGCTCACAGACTTAGAGCTATTGGGTCCCCTCATAACAAAAAATGGGTAGTCAGCTCCAATTCTGGGCTTCAACAAGGGGAGTGAGTGATAACTAATGATTAATTTTTCGGAAAAAATGGGTAGTCAGCTCCAATTCTGGGCTTCAACAAGGGGAGTGAGTGATAACTAATGATTAATTTTTCGGTTTGAAGGACCATGTGGAGGTCTATCCAGATTTGTGACGAGTATTTAACTAAATTTGAGCTTAGGTTGCTCTTGTTTGAGTTTGATTTGAATTGATTTTTAAATAGAAGCAATTTGAGGTCTTCTCTGTTTTCCCGGTGCTACCGGGCGAACGGTAGCACTGGACCAGAGTGCGGTGTGGAAAATCCAGAGAGGGCATTATTTCGGGTATTGAGTCATCTTTCTTTCTTGTGTCTTGATCAGGTTCGTCGGATGGGGAAGGGAGATGTTTGGATTGTCGACTCTGGTTGTTCTCGTCATATGACCGAAGATTCTCGATGGTTAGGGAGCCCCCGATGATGAGTTGATCACTTTTGGGATTGCTTCTTCAGGTAGAGTTGTTGTTAAAGGTACATCTGCATTAATGACAATTTCATTTTTAAAATGTTGCCTTAGTGAGTAAACTGCAATACAATTTTCTTTCTGTTTCTCAGCTTATCGATAACTCTTTCGAGGTGAATTTTAAGAGTAATGCCTGTAGAATCCTCGATTCATCAGGAGGGTTAGTTTGCGGAATTTCTAGATATGAGAGTCTTTCGTGCTGATTTTTCTGCTTCCTCTGGAGACACTCTCCGTTGTTTGATTGTTTCAGAGTCCCGTGATCTCTCCTTCTGACATAGGAGACTTGGTCACATTGGTTTTGATCATTTGATCCGATTCAGCAGCCATGATCTCATTCGTGGTTTGCCCAAACTCAAATTGGTCAAATACTTAGTTTGCTCTCCTTGCCGACATGGCAAGATGGTTGTTGCTTCTCATCCCCCAGTCACTGTTGTGATGACTGATGCACTAGGACAGCTTTTACATATGGACACTGTTGGTCCAGCTAGAGTGCAGTCAATGGGTGGGAAGTGGTATGTTCTTGTCATTGTTGATGATTTTTCGAGGTACTCTTGGGTGTTATTTATGTCCTCGAAGGATGAGACTAACCTATGAACCAAATCCCTAAAATGGGTAAAAGTCTCATCCTTCGAGGACATAAATAACACCCAAGAGTACCTCAAAAATCATCAACAATGACAAGAACATACCACTTCCCACCCATCGATCGCGACTCTAGCCGACCAACAAAGGTCCATATGTAAAAGTCGTCCCGTGCATCACCATCACAACAAAGGATCGGGATGAGAAGCAGCAATCATCTTGCCATGTCGGCAGAGAGAGCAAACTAAGTCTTTAACCAGTTTGAGTTTGGGCAAACCACGAATGAGGTCGTGGCTACTAACTCGAGTCAAATGATCAAATCCAATGTGACCAAGTCTCCTATGCCAGAAGGAGATATCACGGGACTCTGAAGCAATCAAACAACGAAGGGAGTCTTTGAAGAAACAGAAAAATCAGCACGGAAGACTCCCATATCTTGAAATCCCGCAAACTAACCCTCCTGATGAATCGAGGATTCTAAAGCCATTACTCTTAAAACTCACCTCGAAAAAGTCATTAATAAGCTGAGAAACAGAAAGCAAATTGTATTGCAGCTTACTCACTAAAGCAACATCTTTAAGAATGAAATCGTCGTTAATTCAGATGGTACCTTTAGCAATGACTCTACCTGAAGAAGCGTCCCCGAAAAGTGATCAACTCATCACCGGGGGCTCGGACTAGGAAAGAGAACCATCAAGAATCTCCGATCATATGACGAGAACAACCGGAGTCCACAATCCAAACACCTCCCTTCCCCATCCGACGAACGTGATCAAGACACAAGAGAGAAAGATGACTCAGTACTGAGATAGAGTGAAAACTTGGGAACCCAAATATTGAACCACACGACGCCTCAGAGTACCAGCCACAGAAGACGACTAGATTCGAGTGTCTTTCTGACGTTTAACCCTAACAAGATCAGTAGCAACTCTAGTAGATGATCTAGGAGCTGAAACTAGGTTGGCCCGCCGTGATGCAAAGGCCGGACCACCCCAGTGAGGCTGCCTAAAACTCCTACTAGAAAACACCTCACGCCGCTGATATCTACCTCGATGAGAAGAACGAGGAATATCAAGAGGACGGCGGAAAGACTGACCACGAGCAACTCCAGGACTAAAACTCGAAGAAACAGCATGAAAACCAAGTCCTGAACGCTGCTCAAAAGCAAGCAACTCTCTACCTGTCTAGAAGCAGTGCGTGCCATAGGAGCACATAAAGGTCTGGGGATAACCATGAATACCTCTAAGAGCAACGACACGCTCACGCCGAGTGATCTTGGTGTGCCTGAAGCAGAAATCTACTAGGTGACCATCTTTCTTACAGAAGGTGTATGTGTACTTCGCTTTGCTAGAGACAAAAGCAACAGGAGAAACACACTTCAGGTCAGAAGTCATGCACAACACCAGCAGACCTAATCACAGTGGTACTCACTTTGAGAGCTACCACAATCTCACCACTTTTGGAGCCACGCACAACGGTGGGAGGATGCACCCGAGCATGCTCCAAGTAGTCAAATCCTAGACCCTGATTAAATCTGCTAATTTTGGATTGGTCTAGAATGAGATTGAGCTCTTCTTGCCTCCTACAAACTTCTCGAGAGTGCTCATGAGATACTCACAATCTCGGAAGAAAGAGGCACATGAAGAACAGGGAAAAGAGGAAGAAAAAAAACAGAAAGAGAAGCTCTCTCAGCACGTACATTTTTCTCCCTCAGCACGGCTGCCTCAATCTTGAGGGCCTCATAAGAAATGCAAGATACATTTCTAATTCTATGGGCTTGGCCTTCTAATTTCTTCCTAAGTTCGACTTGGATTTTATCCAAGTCCCCCTCAATCACATTACATCGCAAGCAACTTTCCTGTGACTTATCAATGGCTAGGATTAACCCACTCACACAGCCATGCAAGGGTTCACCCAAAACCCACAACACAAATGGGTTTTCTTGCACGGTTCTCAAAGCACACTAACTAGACCCGCTAACCTATCAACTAGACCAAGATCCGGTAATCCTCATTGATCCAGTGGTTCTCATTGATCAATGAGGACCACTGGATCTTGGTCTAGTTGATAGGTTAGCGGGTCTAGTTAGTGTGCTTTGAGAACTGCAAGAAAACCCATTTGTGTAGTGGGTTTTGGGTGAACCCTTGCATGGCTGGTTGAGTGGGTTAATCCTAGACCTTAATAGATGTTCTAGGGTTTAGAGGCTAATCCAAGGGTGATAGATGGCTTAAGAGTTGTATAAATAGGGGGAAGGAGTGGCCTTCCCCCCTTGAAGGTTTGAGTTGCTCCTTTGAGCTTTGCCCACATCAAGTGCGGCTTTGTAAACCTTCTATCCAGAAATTACAAAAAAATTCTTTACCTTATTGTGAATTTACATTATGTATTTACTTTACGCGATTTAAATTTAGCATTTACTTTCCTGCATTTACATTCTCGCAATTTGGATTTGCCTCCCCTCCTTCTAAATGCTGTTGTTCTAAGATGTCTTGACTGTGTTTATATGCTTCTACACTTCTCTTGCACCTTAGGATAGACTAAAGATCAAGTTTTCTATCAAGTTGTCATTTTGTCCAGAACTTGTTCTTCGCGCAGCAATCAGTCTTTGATTTTTAGAAAAATCCTTTTTGAGTGATTCTTATTGGAGAAGGTGCGTGGCTCATATATCCATCTCTAGAAAAAATTTGTGAGTCCACTGGTTGCACCGTTTGAGCGCTATGAAATGAAAACCGAGCCTCAAACTTTCTGGTCGAAGTTCCTGACTGTCTGTAATACTTGATTTTTCATGTCTATTATACAAAGCTTTTTAACGTGATTTTTGGTGGACTGTTTCACGACTCAACTGCTCACAGAAAGAAAAATTCCCAAAAATTTTAGAGTAACAAAAACTTACCAACCACCTGCTTCAAGTGAGGACAATTTCTAGAAAATTTGCTTTTACTTTTCTGAAAAGAGATTTTGTTGTTTTTAGCTTTATCTCTTTTAGAAAAGAAGTCTTTGAATTGATTCCTTTTTGTTTGAACACTTGACAACCAGGATTGTGATTAAAACATCCCTAACATGGTTCATGGTTCTCAACCATGTAAGTTAGGGTTACACATAGTTGTCTAGTTGTTTAGGTTTTGGAGGATGTGCGAATCTGAGAAGCACCAATTTGAACGAAAATCTTTGGGTGTTTCAGATTTTTATTGCGAGATTGTTTGGAGTACTTTGAGTATAGGAAAATTTTATTTAGGATCATTCACCCCTCTGATCGCCATTTCGATCCTTCACGGTTATCATGCAGAGATCCAAAGGTGTCTTATGATGGGAGCCCTTCATATGTGTAATGTGTTTCATACAAAGAAGCTCGTACACATAGATTTTCCTTTCATAAGTTTAGAATGCCCTATTTAGGAAGTTGTGAAAGAATTCTCAACAAATCAATCCATCAAGGATATTAAGAGCACAAGAGGATTAGGGAAAGATATTAAGGGTACATTGTCTTTATTCCGGTCAATTCATCCAAGTATCATCCTGTCTCTTTTATTCCAGTCCCATTTGTTGAACTCCACATGGGGTTTTAGATGCCATCCAAGTCTCTATCTGAAGATGGATTAATTCCTATGGTTCATGTTCCACAGGGAGTATTTTCCCCCCAATTGAGCTGAAAAATATAGAAACATTATACAGGAACTAAATTGAGCGGTGGTTTTGCACTAACAACACTTAGCACATGGCAGATCAATGAGTTAACCAGTGGAAATGCGGTGGTGGAGGGCTAGATCTCATCTCCATAGGCCACGCTTGTCAGATATGCTACAATTGATCCTCAAGGATCTTTACTATGCAGCTCCAATGTTGTTCAGTAGCAACTAGCAAATGACAGTCTTTAGCTATCTGCAGAGAGCACTAAGTTACCAGTTGTGCTTACCAACAAAGTAAGATTTACAACTTGCTTCCACATGTTCAAAAATTGATGTAATGCCGTGGGTTTTGACCCAATTATCTCCACTTCCTCGCTACCAAACAAGACTACTAACACTACTAGTAGCAAATGGCAGCAGTTTGAAGCAGTATAGGAGTAGTACCTCTTTGGATGTCATGTGGGCGAGCTGGCTCGCGGGTCCTTTGAGAGCGAAGAGCGACGCGATGATGAGCGCGCAGCCGAGCGTGAAGCAGATGGCGAACTTCTGTGGCATGAGCACCATCACGGGCAGGAAGAGCGCGAAAGCGATGAACACGAAGAAGATGCCGCTGGCGAGGAAGAGCCCGAAGTACATGAGCGCCTTCCCCGATGGGAAGCTGCTCGTCGCGCTCTGGAAGCTGCCGGGCAGCTCCCGCACGCCCTTGGTCACCCTGCAACCCGCGGATAAGAACAGACCGGATCAGAGAGAGCTAGCCAGCTAATCGCTCCCAGATCTCACCTCGGCAATAGTGGATCAGATCTGAGGGTTTTGGGGGGGCTTACACGTTGAATGTGCCGGAGACGCTGTCGTTGGCTGAGCGGACGGCGGCCTCGATGTCGAAGGGGAGCTGGGACGCGGAGGTGGAGGAGGCGTCGGAGCGGGAGGCGGCGTAGGAGTTCCAGTCAGCGAGGAGGGAGGGCTGCGACTCGCCGGCGGCGGAGGCGGGGCCGCCGGTGAACCAGGCCTGAGCCGTATTCTGCATCGCAGGGGAGGGGGGTTCGGGCGCCGGCGGCGAGGCGGAGGTGGGGTGGGGTGGGAGGAGGCGCGCGGCGGTGCGTGCGAGCTGCGGTGGTGGAGGGAGCGAGAGAAAGACAACAAGAGGAAAACGATAATTTCTGTTTGGAAAATGGTTTCTTACTGGAGAATGTTTTACTTTTATTTTTTTACGCATTCGGCTATTTTGTATTATGGCAGTGAACGCATCCAAGGCACCAAGCTTACAAAGGAAGCAACTCCTAGCCCTAGGCCCTACCTGTCGGGATCAAATCAAAGAAAACCAGATGGAATTATTCTTGAGTTTTTTTGCCTTGGTAAGAACGAAGCCCTACAGCCTTCATTCGAATTTTCTGAAATGTAATTATCTCGATTTTTTTATTTTATATATGCAATTCCCAAAGAATCCTTAAAAAATACTTTAAGAAACAAAAAAGAACTTACTACCTTTAGACCTGATACTACAGCGCTACTTAATTCCTAAATTTTGCCCCATATCCGGTTCTTTCGTGTGCAATTCTTGTTATCGAATCTTGAATCAAATGCGTGATACATAGTCTGCAAAATACAACATGTAAATCATAAGAACATACATGACTATCAAAAATTGCTTGGTGCCTAAGAACAAGATTTTTGCGGAATATTATATTGGTACTAAGAAATGGTAGTATAAATCAAATCAGATCATTGATTTCTTAGGTGAGTCTACTATTTTGGTTTTTTTTTTACAAAATTAACTCTCATACAATATATTTTTTTAAAAAAATGGCCACACGACTCACACCTTCCGCCCCAAGCAAAGCTTCTGCACTGCTGGAAACGCCGGCAACCTAGCGAGGGCAGTCGAGCAGCGGGCGGGGGCGCGGGCAGGTGAGCGCAGCGCGCGCGTTCGCTCGGGCCGGGCCGCGGGCGCGCGGGCTGGGCCGGACCGCGTGCTCGCGCGTGGGCCCAGGGCCTCGTGGGTGCGGGAGGAACTGGCTCGGTCAGATTTTGAACGTCACGTCCTCGCACCGCACGGGCGCACAGCCACATCTTGATCGCGTCGCGCTGGTACGAGTGGCCATCTGCAGCAATGCACAACAACACCATACAATTAACACAGATAATACATGTCATCACGCATGTTTAATTCAAGCAAACTAACGATACAACAGCATGCATGCTACTTGTTGACCACTGTTATATATACTTACTAATTAATTGCGTACCTTGAGTATTGGGTAGATGAAGTGACACGGGATCATAGACAGAGAGTGCCGGTGCCCACCCGCCCCGGCCCCACACGAGAGCACGCACTCCGCCCTAGGTAGAGGTGGGCGTCGTGTCGTGTCAAGTTTATCGTGCTTCGTGTCTGAATTGTGCAGGGTCGAGACGGCTCGTCGTGCCCCGCCCGCGGCCCGGCCGCGCCTTTGCAAGCTTCGAGCACGATCCATTTGTACTTCGTGCTCGCTTTCGCGCCAGTGCACCGCCAGGTCCGACCCATTTGCACTATTGCAACGAGAGGAAATGAGCCGGAGACGCATGAGTTGAGGCAATTGACGCAAATATTATGAGAAAAAGAACTAAAATTTATTTATTCTTAAACAATTACATAGAGCGAGGGGTGTGCTGAACACCGACGAGAGAGGAGTCAATGGGCGAGAGAGATGGGTGAGAGAGAGAGCTGAGAGGGATTGAGGGGGACGGACGAGAGAAAGCAGCTTCTTACACCGTCTATCAATCTCTCTCAGCTCTCTCCCCTCTTACCCATCTCTCTCAGGTGTCGGCTACAAGGGTAGCGTTCGTGCTGCTGGGTGTGTCCATGGCGATCATATTCTGTGAGTCGGTGACTTTTCTGTTGGGCTTCTTCCTCATGCCCTAGGTCATCGGGCTTGATACGGTCCATTCTACAGTGTCGTGCCCGATTCTCAGGCTCGGCACGGCCCGTGCTATAGTATCATGCCGGCCCGACGCAGTCCACTTCGTACCAGGTTGGACTTCGGACTGGACCGTAACATCGTGCCTCGGACCGGCCCAAAAGAGCCCAGCCTGAGTGCCCACCTCTAGCCCTAGGCCCCTAGCCCGCACGCCACACAACCCCGCCCAAGTGAACGCACGCTCTACCCGCCCAGCCCTACACCAACGCGCTCACCTGCCCGCTGCCCTCGCACGCACACTCGATTGCCTGTGCTTCATCGCCGGCTCTTTGCGCAATGCAAGCACGGAAGCAAAGCGTCAAGGAATCGCGGTAGCATGTTTTCGCCCTACCCCACCGCGAATCTTACTTCGCACTCTCTTAATGCGGGAGGTGTGAGCCATAAGTTATTTTTGTAAAATATGTCACACGGGAGTTAGTTTTGTAAAAAAAAAGTCAGAACAATATACATATCGATTTCTCAAGGGTAATAAAGACTTCTTTTTCCTTTTAGTCCATTCCTATATAAATTTTTGGTTTAACCTAAATTAAACTCAACACCGAATTCTCGAGCCTAGGAAGATGCAAATTACCGAAAGTAATGCATGAGCGATTTCGACTGACGGTTTGGCGGGTGGAATCGCGGCTAGATTAGGTTATGGAGTCATTAGGGAAGGGATTTAATACATTATGAGGTTTATGTATTGACCTAAATCATTTGAACATCATGGCCGCAACTCAGCAAGTCTCATAACAACATGCGCTCTTGATTGACAACACCCATGCTGAAGTAGCTCGCCGTCGCGCCCTCAGCATTGAGCGGAGCCTTGATCGTTGCCGCTCCTCAACTGTACGTATTGTTGTACAAATAATGAATGATCAGGTTATTAAATGACAAAGGGACGATTGACTTGACCCATTGTGTTAGATCACAATTGGGACAAGTTCCTCGATCTTTAATTGGAACAAGGGAGTCCATGGCTGACGGCTAAGGCTTTCCGTAATGTTTTTCCCTTTTGGTAATATCTTTAGTAATGTGTAGTTGCAATCTTACCTCAAGTTATTTTAATACATTATAGTTAGAAGTGTAGTATATCTAAATCTTAACTAATCTAATCCGTTGGATCTAAAAGAATGAACAGTCTATGATAATTGATGTGTATCACAAAAGATCAATTTCGTGCCCAAGATTTGACTTTTGTTATTGACGTTCCTCCTTCTTGATTATTGATCTTTTTTATTGGTTTCTTTCTTGCTTGATCTTATGCTGCCAAGGATGAACGATTGATGGATGTATCCTTTGTAGATCATCTTCCAATCATGTAGGCAAGTCTCTTCTGGATCATCCAAGTTTCTTTAAGAAACCGGTTTTTAGATTGAGGAGAAAGATTTTGAGGTAGATTTTGATATTGGTCATTTGAGAGCAATTTCTTTGGTGTTCTTACTTGCTGGGACATGTGGGAGGTCATCTAAGATCATCTTGATCAATAAACCCGGTTTTTAACCCGATTTTGGTGCAGCCTTCCATATTTTTAAAAAAGGTCAGAACTTTGACGTCAATCCTTGTGATTAAAGGTTGGAATAGGTTCTTGACATACTTAGGAAGGTACATACAAAGTTTCATGAGTTTTGGATCATTCAATCAAAAGTTACATCAATTTTTTATTTAAACTCGTACTATTTATATGCCTGATTTTACTGTTCATGACGGTAGTACCGACCCTAATAGACGGTAGTGTCTGCCCTAGGCTAAAAACTCTGAAATTTGAGTTTTCCGCTTCATTTGATCTCTAGGGGCTTTAGCTTGGTTTCTTTATGGGTAAAAAATATTGTATGATTATTCACCCCTCTCTGATCGCTATTTCCGGTCCTCTAAGATGACGGCACTGGGACTACTAATTTGCAATCAGACATTTGTCAGTGTTAGATAGGTCCCGCGAGTTCAACTGGTTCAAAGTGAATGCATAATTAACATCCAGTTCTCCCTTTCCCAACATTTGTTTTTAGAATATGAAATAGTTATAGAGTCCAAAGGTTGGTTGTGACTTGTGGGATAGACATGGTGATTACATACTTGATGTCGAGAGGTGTTTCATCATCCCCCATTTTCTCAAACGGGCTCATCCATGAAAGAGAAGTGGAAGCAGAAATCTGTAACATCACGCACCACCATGCAAGCCCTCTTATTCTGCTAGCGGTACCATCATGAAATTACATTATTTTGTTAAACTACTACATGACCTTGAGCTGCACATCCAAAAAATAACGAACCATATCTGTCTTTCAAGTTTCAGCAACATGTACGTACCAAAAAGCAATGGGTGAGCTTGTCTGTGACGCCCTCAGCAACAACCTCGAAAGTTGCCATGAGGGGAGCAAAAACTCCATCACCGAAACCAACCCGAAGGCTCCCGAGAATGCCAAGGACCGGCAATAGGAGCAACGGTAGTGCCAGAAATATCACGGTAAGAATCTTCAAAAGTGGCCCAATTCGTTTCGCTCTGCAATCCAGAATTTGCAGAATAGTTTGGTCATATATGCGCAAGATAATTTTTTAATTAAATTTAACCTTAACCAAGCAAAATTTAGTTAATTTGTGTGCAGTCATTAATGAGGAAATGCATATCATGATGCAAGTAACCATGCTAATGTAGAAGAAGATGCCATACTTTAGCACACAGTAGTATGCCCAAATGAAATGCGCTGGCCACGGACCAACAATTAGAGCTGGGCATTGAGCCACGCGGCAGGGAGCTTTGCCGTGACATTGCGTCATGTTGTGACTCGCTCTATGGCTGACGTCTTTTGCGGTCCTCACATGCAGAGAAAGAAGAGACAACAGAGATGCTATAAGGTGGAGAATGGGGACGGGAGAGTCCATACTCACTGACACCGAGCACGTGCATCGAGCCACTCCGCACTGGGGTACCCCACACTGGGTGTAAGATTTTTAATGAGGCAGTAACTGCAGTGGCGGATCCAGGAATTTTAATATGGGTGTACGGAGGTAACTAAATATTATTTAATATAAAAGTTTAAGGTTCACAATAACAAAAATTAAAATACAAACTGTTCATTTTAGAGAAAATATGTCACAATAAATTAGAAAAATTCAAAATATTTAAGAAGAAATAAAAATTAACTCGCGAGACTCCATAACTTGGACGTGAGATATTATGGCTTCATCACTAACTTGTAGAAAAATATTGATCATCCATTATATTTAGTTGGTTCTTTCACAAAATTAACTATTGAAAACAAATTTGCTTTCTATATGTATTGGTTTTGATGTAGAGGTAGTAGTTGTAGTTGTCTTCTGTGTCTTTTCGAATCGATCCCACAAAGTTTTCCAATCTATAGAATACCTTTTCATTTTCTTAAGCTCTACATCCACACAATCAACTAATTAATCCCACGAATTCACCTTTTATCAATATTTCAAGTTCTTGACATTCAACAAGACAATATGTGAAAAACTATAGAATCTGGTCGATGGCCCTGGCTGGCTGCTGCAGCGGTGCAGTCCACGGTGTTGTTGCTGCTGCTTGGTCGACAACACGACTGTTGCCTCAGCCCCATCCTTTCGTCGCCGCCTGCTTGTCGAACTGCGTCGCTGGTCGACGCTCCGAGGCCAAGCGAGAGAGAGATGGACAGAGAGCATGAGAGACAAAAAAATGAAATTTTTTGGCTAAGGTTGGTTGTGCTGTGCAATGTATTCTGCTCAGTTGAGAAATGGAAGGAGTGAGCTTTTCGCTAATGGGCTAAGTGGAGTTATGGGAGAATGGAAATAGACTAAAATTAGTTGATAAGTGAATATATATGTTGATTTGGTCCTAATATTAATATATATAGCTAATATACATATTATATAATCAATTTTAAAAAATTTGGGTGTACTGTACACCCATGTCCCTTAGTAGGGGTAGGCATTCGGTTTCTTCGGTTCGGTTTTAAATTATCTTGGTTTTTGAAAATTGATAACCGAACCGAATCAAACCCAAAAACCGAATTGGATTAACCGAAAAAATTCGGTTCGGTTAATTCAATTTTTCGGTTAACCGAATTTCATGTAAGCAGCATGCCAACATCAAAGTATAATTTGTAGGGTATGCCAAGTTGACAGCTAAGAAAAAATTATTTATCGAATTGCTGACTTGAGCTTGGTGGCAGTCGGTGAGGCTCTTGTAGATGCCGATGACATCCCCCCTTGCGGACGACATAGAAGGGGTCGCCGACGGCACTGCGGTAGAGTCCATCGGTGGTGGCTAGCTCTCTTTGTTTGCGGCGAAGGTGGTGGTGGCGGTTTAGAGCCCCAGCTACCGCTCGTCCACTCTAGAAATAGCAGAGACAAGAAGAGGAAGAAGAAGAGCAAATCCTCATCGCAAAGACAAGAAGAAGAAGCGCAGATCTCGGTGGTGTTCACTCACCGCGCTACTAGAGGTCTCCATCATCTACAACCCCGTGCAGGACGTGGCGGCGGCGATGGAGGCCGGAGCGCGACGCCGCCAGCATAGGGGGTTGAATCAGCGGGGAAGGCCACATATCAAAGCGACCCGCCCCTGTAGCAGCTAGCGGCGGAGGTGGCAAACCCTGGGGCAGCAGCCAACTCATAGCAGGTGGCGGATTGGGGAATTTGGGTGCTCGAATCGGGAACCCGGGGAACGGGCAGACGACATGTGACGGCGACGACTGAGGGGATCACCTGATCGGCTAGGGTTAGGAGCATGGCTGCTTGGGGAATGGCGATTGGGGATGGGTGAAGTGAATGGGATAGGGGTGGATGGGATTGGGAATCACACATGCGGTGCATTTTGCATAAATTGCTGAATCACACATCATCATCATCATCATCATCATCATCATCATCAAGAAACCATGGACATTCTTTCCCCTATACGTGGATGCACAAAAACTATATGCTTTGGATAGAACACAACAAAAACAGTCTTTAAATCGACATTAGACAAATGAAGAGGTATGGGAGGTATTACCCTTAATGGAGCCAAGAAGTGGGAGGAGGAAGAAGAATGGCAGGAAGGAAACAAAGCTCCAGAGCTTGGCAAGGAAGCTCACTGGGACATGCATAGATTAGTAGCAACTAGCAGCCAACCTTGTAGAGCTGTAGTCCAAGAAGGCAAGAAGATAACTTGTTGCTTCCTTCTTTGCCCTCAGAGAACAGCCAAGAAACAGAGAGCTTGACGCCAGGAAACGAAGAAAGAGAGCAGAACAGGAGAAAAAAGAGAGGAGAGAAAGAAGAGGCCGGAGGTGCTTATCAGCGGGGTTTCAAAAACTGTTTTTGAAAATTCGGTTCGAAATTCGCAAAAATCGCTCAAAAATCGTCAGAAACCGAAGGGTTAAGAAATTAAAAAAATTAATTTTTTTAAAAAAATAATCAAAAACCACGGTTTTTTACAAAAAAAAATTGCTCAGTTTTCACCGAAAACCAACCGACCAATTGAATGTTCCTTAAAAACGGTTTTCGAGCAGTTTTTTTCAATGGTTTTCGAGCGGTTTTCAACGTATAATTTTTTTTAGTTAAACCAGTTTACCAATTTTAAATCTCGTCAAAAATCGCGACTTTCGAGCATTTTTGAAACCCTGCTTATCAGCAAGCGAGGTCCCAAGCGGTGTCCTGTGGAGCTACCCTTGGATTGACACGTTTTGTGCTGCATGGGCCGTTCTCTGAACCTAGGAGGGCCATGGGCAGCTCACCTGCCTACCGCATCAGAGATCAACGTACCTTCCAAAAGACTTTCTAGTTACAACAATTCGTACAACTTCCATCATTGTGGAATTATATGCGACAGAATCAGATACCAATGGTCTCCACGGGGTTGTTACACATCAGGAACATTGTTGTGTCCGGTTCATGTTGTGAAGAAAAAATCGGTGCCGTCCATTACATCAAACATGCTATTAGGGGAAAGCATTATCCGTATTCAGAACAGCAACCTAGCAAAACAAGAAGAAAAATCAAAACAGCACAGTACATATTCCACGTTCAAGCACTTTGGGATAGGCTAGCAATAGAAACATAACAGAGTATGGAAAATCAAAATGACACCCAGTAATTATTCCCCCGAGAATAACAAGCTGGTATAGCATGTGAAAATACAGTAGCTGGAGAAGCCTGCAGGCTCGATCTAAATGTGCCAACAAAAAGTAAAGGCAAAATGGGCATGTTCGAGAAAGGCTTGCAGCAGTTTTTTCCTGCTGATTCCGTAAATAGTGGCAGAAAACTTGTACACAGGTCAAGCAACATAATGCTCGATATAACGCCCGATGTTCAGATAGTCCCCAGCTAGTCCCCGACCTGATTAGAGTTATCTTATGTGGATGATCATCTTGTTGAAGAGAGCCTTGTGCTCCGGAAAATATTCCAGCAACTCATCTTTGGTCACCCACACATAGTCCTGGCATTTTCCGATATGGAGTTTTGTGGTGCCGATCACTTGTGACTTGAAAAAGAAACGCTGCAAAAGCATAACAGGATTAAGAAACTGTTACCTGACAGTGCATCAAACTAACATATTTTTTTCAAGCAGACAAGTCTAGATAGAATGGTGAAAAAACAATGCTGAGAAGTGATGAGGAAACTCGGGCAAGAATCCGCAATGGTTTTATGTCAATAAATCTATTGCCTTGCAGCATGCAAAGAACTAGATAATAAACAAGCCTTTTTTTAAGGTGAAAAAAGAAATAGGCACCTTGAATGATGAAACACTTGAATCTTCATCTTGTTCAACTACCATATGAGCCATTGGAGCATTGCCAACAAAATATGTATTGTTAAGTCCTCCAAGAACAGATTTTAATGCCGACTCAGCACACTGAAATCAAAGATCCAATATGTAAGCACATAATAAATGAAACATGATAGTGTCAAACTGCAATTCAAAACTGGTTGCACAGATAGAAAGGTGATATCATAAGCAAAGAAAATGGAACCAGACTACAACATGGATCCGATTGAAATTTCATAGGCAAATTTTCAGAAGTGCATACCAATCGCAAAGTGTCTTCATTTTCATATACTTTTTCTGGAAAATGCCAAACAGGCTTGCCATCATGAGCCCCAAAAGTGTTGCCATACAGGAGGAGATAGAGTTTATTATCAAGAGCTCGTTGCAATGACCTACAGAAGACATTAGTTTAGCACAAGCTAGATACAGTACTATGCTGACAAGATAACAAAAGCAGCATTGCCATGTGAGTAAATTCATAGGATATATTTGAGTTTCAGCACAATTTCATGATGCATTGTTTGGAGGGAGGGGAAAAACTCCCTTGACCATATTATGTTTAAAACATGTGCATAAAAAATGCCTATCATCTTTTAATATGCCTATCATCTTTTAACAAGGATGAGAATGCATCAAATAATGCTCCAGCAATATGAAAGCCAAAATAATAACAACTGCACGCAAAATCTTTGGAACTGCTGATGGTGTGGACAGGACAGGCGAGTTGTGAACTTGTGTGGCAAAAGGAACAGAAATGGGTGGAGTGAACTGTCACATCGCTGTTTGCTGATATCTTCACCCAAAGGTCTCTCCACGGCAGTATTCTCTGAGTTGAGGTGCAGTCTGAACATCCTCCCGAGTCCCACTTCGGCTGAGGGAGCTGTGGGTGATACTCTCCACGCTCCAAGTGCATGGATGCCTGGGCCTGTAGCTGAATGTATGAGCGCATATACCAGCTGTCATTGCATGCATTATCCTATGTAACAAACACATCTGCATGATCCTAACTTATCTCAGTTTGTTACTCTTCTCAACACATGAATGCATGTGTTTATATCTTTCAGAGTAATGCAAAGAATGTGTCTGCTGTTGTTATCATTTTAACTTTCATGGTATCAGAGCTGATTCCAGCTTAACTTTTAATTCTCTCCACCACCCTTTTTCCTATTTATCATCGTCCAACTATGGGCAACAACACCTCTATCCCCAGCTTTTCTTAGTTACCCTTGAAAGCATATTTGCTAGGGGTAACTAAGAAAACTAGCACCAAGTGGGTAAACTGGAAGCTTGTAAATAAAAGGAAATGGGTACATGTATTTCAATGGTGGCAACATTGACAGCCTAGGCAGGAGGTGGAGAGGCTTTGTCGCCCATAGTTGGAGGATGAAGAAGGGTTGTGAAGAAAACAACAGTTAAGCTGAAATCAGCTATGATACTATGCATGTCAAAATGTTAACTATGCACACAACATTTGCATTACTCTGGTAGATATAGATACATGAATATGCATTCATGCATTGAGGAGAGTAAGAAACAGAGAGAAGCTAGGATCATGCAGGTGTGTTTGTTACGTAGGAATAGTACATGCAATGAGGGCTAGGATCATGCCATGCACGTGGGGCATGAAGAGAATACACTAACATAATATTATAGTTTTGAGTTTTGACTTCTATAATAAATAGTTCATTAGGTCGAAAAAAACAGAGGGCTCTTGGTTAGGGGTGGCAACAGGAACGGGGTTCCCAAGGGAGGCCCCTGCCCCACTAGGCCTACCGGGGGGAGATGGCCCACGGTCCCTACGGGGATCCCCGTGGGAGATTAAAAATAGGCTGTAGAATTTCTTAAAACAATAATGTGACTTTGCTTATTAATAAGTATTTAGGCATACATTTTTTCAAAATATATATTCTAACAAGTTTTAGTCCAAATATACAAGAAAAGAATACAATCTCCCATATTAAAAAAATCTATAATATATTATCAAAATAATATTTTTTTATTTTTATTGGGTCTCCATGGGGCCCCACAGGGAGAGGGCACCCCTGTCTCCACCCCGCTAGCATAGTGGGGCCTGTCCCCGTTCCCCTGCCCGCAGATAGATCACCCCGCCCCCTATGGGGATATTCCCCGCGGGGTGCCACCTCCACAGGAAATTGCCACTCCTACTCTTGGTAAGGGCATACAAGGTGTGGAGAGGGAGTGTCTGGAGCAGTTTGCTGCAAACTTGGAATGTAGTCCACTGTGTACATTTTAAAAGGCCAAACAGATTAAGAAAGTAAGAATTAATTATATGCATGTTACATAATTACATGGTATTGGCAAAGTAATTTTAAACATTCAGGACTGCTTAATGTGTGTCATTAGCGCAAGCTTGCATAACAAGGGAATAATGGATACTGAATAACCAGAGGGAATGACTTCTTCAAGATGCAAGTATGCACCAAGCAAGCTAGATTGGAAAAGAAAACAACACAACCGAAAGTTCAAAACTTACTTCCGGTCATTTGTTTTGTCAGCTTCTGTGATTCTTGGGGCAGGCACATAATCTATCTGATAATCACCCTTACCCCTGCACACAAAAAACAGCAAGTTGCAATGTATTTGACACCCACCCAACATATAGAATGATAAGGTTAAAACTGATCAAACCCCATTTTACAAAATAGTCCATGTATCACATCCAAAGTCATTGTATATTCTCAAATGCCTGCGACATGCATGGTCTATGTTATGGAGCGGATAATTTTGATACTAGGTATAATTTGATAATTTCTGAGTCATCTAGATTCGAGGGGATTCTACCAATATCATGGTTAATTTGCATGGAATGGAATCCGCATCCTTTACTGATGTACATTCTAAGCTCCATTCAAGATCGAAAACAACCATATCTTTGAACCAGAGGACTACTCCACTTGTCCTCAAGTTTAATTTCATGGTTATCACTTGACAATTGGTATCTATGCAGTGGATATCACCAGCAGGTTCAAGGTATATAATACACGTTGGAGTGCCACAGCTACTGAATGAAACATTATCTACTTTTATGCCATTTTTGGGCCATGTATCTTCATTCATGAGTCAACTATTGGCAATTGCTCAAAAGTTTACTAATAGCACTACTCTGCGGATTTACCCCCAATTACTTTCAATGTTTACCTTGTACATAATAATCAGAACGGAGGTGTCTAGGAGGTATGTGAGTATTTTTTTGCTAGAGGGTACTCGAATTTTGAGCCATTGGATCAAGATCCAAAGGATATCATCCCTCCCCCCAAACCATAAATATTTTCCCCTCCCCTCCCCTTACCCAAGCCGTAGCCGCCGCCCACCCCTGCCCCCGCCGCCTCGCTGTCACCGTCCCCAGCGCCGGTGCCGCCAGCCGGCGAGGCACCGCCTTTGACTCCCTCCCGCACCACCATCTTTCCCCTGCTCTGGCAAGCTCCCCTCTGCCACGCCCTCCTTCCTTGTCTCTGGCGGCTCCCACCACTGGATCCACCACCGTGCTCCCGCCGCCTCCTAACCACTTGAGCATGTCTCCCCTACCGACCTCCACCGCCCACCGTCCTCCTCCGACCCGCAGCTCTGGCGCGCCACCGCAGCTCCGCCACCCACCATTGGACAATGGTCCACCACCCTCCTCCCTCTATATCCTAGGCATTGATGAACCCAACCATAACCCTAACCTCGCCAAGCGCAGCCAGAATCTCACCACAGGTACATCGGAGCCTCATGAGGCACAAATCACAATTCAAACCGGATGGATCAAAATTCGAGTACCCCCAAGTTGAGAAAGTTATCGAGTACTCATTAGCAATTTCCAATCAGAACTCCACTTAGTCAATGCTGTTCAGTTTGCACACAATACAGGCATTATCTTTTTTTTCCCTTTTTCAATTTTCTCATGTTATTAAGAAAAACTCTTATGCCATTGTACACTTAAATCTTCTACCCAAAGCTATAGCAAAGAAAATGTGTCATTCATACTACACAATGCATTCATCCCATTATACACTTGAACTTGCTATCTTTACCCTACGGTAAATTCAAAATAACCGGAAATGCCCGTTACTGTTCCGTTTGCACACAATACAGGGACTAGATAATCCATATTTTTTTCCTCTCTTCTTGCATTTTTTTTCTTGCGCTATTATAAAACTCTTATGTCATTGTACCACAAAATGCAGTAACAACATCATACACTTAGAATCTGCTACCTTTTAACTTGCTCAAAATCAAAATAACCAGAAATGACCAAAGGAAATAGAAAACGGTGTAAAACACGAGAAATAAAATTACCTTGCGTCGGCCTTGCCGAGGACATCGTCGGGGTACTGCCGTCTGTACTGCTGCCTCCACCGAAACCTAGATTAGAGCCAAACCACAGATAAACGGAGAATAAGCCTAACGAAGAATCACTAGACGCGGCAAATTAAAAGAGAGACGAATGGATCTGGAGGTACGAGAATTCTTGGAAGGCGTAGACGATGGGGTGGATCTTGGGGATGACGACGGGGAGGCGCTCGAACAGCACCGACGCCACGATCTTCCCGTCCCCCCCTTCCGCCGCGGCCGCGGCCGCCGAGGGCGAGGATGAGCTGAAGCCTCGCAGCCCCCGGAGCGACCAGAGGTGTCGGCCCGCCCTCGCCGGCGATCGCAGTAGCATGGTGTGGGAGTATGGGGTTCGGGTCGCGCCGCAAGGGAGGAAGGAAGAAGTGGTAGAACCCTGCTTAAACCCGGTTCGTGGCCTCGTGGGCCTTCTGCACGGTCTCTCTGAATTTTTATTTTAAATAATACAATTTTTTATTCAAATTACAAAAATATATCTCGATCTCAAAAAATTACAAAAATATACTTTTGTCGCCCCCGGACGATTGGTGCAACTCTGAACGCGCAATATTTCCTCTGTCTACTGTCAGTTCTTAAATAAAATTATAACTTTTTCATATAATATCGGATGGAGATTAACTTTATATGAAAATTGTAGCCCTCGACGGGATATACAACTTTTGTATACAATTTTTTTTAATTTGAATCCATTTAGATAGCTAAAAATAGGATAGAAGTTTCAGATCTAAAACAGATCTGATTTTTAGATCTGAACATTCTATCCCATTTTTGATCATCTAAATGGATCGCCCCATATACGGGCGATAGAGGTATATTTTTACAATTTTTTAAGATTGAAGTATATTTTTGAAATTTGAATAAAAAATTATATTATTTAAAATAAAAATTCCGATCTCTCTCACCCCTTCTCTATTTTATTTTTCCTATTTTCATTTTTTTTATTTCCCCCTAGTTGAGGACAATTTTTTTTTCATCTTTAGCTTCGCATCTAGCTAATCATCAAGTTTCGTTTTTCTTTAAAAATATTTCAGACACTTTGGGGACTACTCAATGTGCTTCAGTATCTCTACTACTTCTAATTAACAGTTGGTGGCGATGATCCGTTCTCCACGATTTGAAAGGAAAGTAGTAGTGTATCATATCACGATTTGATAATTGATTGGAAATTGATATCTCTGTAGAAGATTACGTAAAAATTGAAAGGAAAGTAGTAGTGTATCATATCACGATTTGATAATTGATTGGAAATTGATATCTCTATGGAAGAAAAGGAAAGTAGTAGTGTATCATATCACGATTTGATAATTGATTGGAAATTGATATCTCTATAGAAGATTACGTAAAATTTGGACAGAAGAAAAGGAATGTAGTAGTGTATCATACCACAATTTGATAATTGATTGCAAATTGATATCTTTGTAGAAGATTACGTAAAATTTGGATAGAAGAAAAGAAAATTTTACTTTGTTTGCCTTGAGCCATGAATCTGTGATGGCGCCATCACAGCGCGCAAATCAAGGAAACGCGTCGTCGCGCCGTGGTCTTATAAGCATGCAACCGTAGCCATCCGCTTCCACCCGCCGCGCGCTGCAAGAAATAGAGCAAGCCGAGCGAGAACCATGGGCGACACCACGGCTGTCGACGTTGACGCCGCCGCGTGCCCATCCTCATCCTAACTAACTAAACTAACGTCACCTAATCGTGGACGTGGTAGGTACAAAGACGGTTTGTCGGCGCGCGACTTGGTTGACACCAATTCGACGATCGCTGCGCCGTCCGTGCGGGCGCATAAGGAGGCGAAGCTCGGGACGTGGTCTTTGGGTGCACCATCTCGCACGACGGCCAGAGCTTCCGTGCCTCGGCGGCGTGCTCACCTCGGCAACAACATCTCCTTCGCGTCCCCACGCCGCGCGCCGCGGGCCGCTTCTCCTACTACCTGATTGATCACCTCACCCCGCGCAACGCTACCAGCTACCTCACCTTCGGCCCAGGCCCAGACACGGCCTCCAGCTTCACCGCCGCGTTGTTGTCACAGACGTCGCTGCTTCTCGACGGCCGGACGAGCCCGTTCTACGCCCTGACGATGGAGGCCATCAGCGACATCCTGCAGCAGAAGCACCTCTAGGAGTTCGACCTCCGGAACCAGTGGCTTAAGTTCAGGCAGACGTCGTGCACCTAATGATTTCGACGGTGCACGATTTGTTTAGCCATGCAAGTCGTAACAGTGGTGATGGTAATATTGCTGCTTTTTGTAAGGCTCTTGGCCAAGTGTTAATAACGCTATGGAATGATTTCTGGAAAAGAAGAAGAGGCGTTAGTGCAATGGAAAAATGTTCGGGAATAGCTAATTTAATGGTGAGGTTAGGATGTCCACTCGTTATGATAAGTAACACCACTTCATTCCTTTTATCACTTTTTTCCTTACTCAGCGTTATCCCATTCATCCTTCTCTATTTTCTAACTGTTTTTGAAAGGTTTTAAACCAAAATTTTTTAAACTAAAAGTTTTTTAATCGAAACTTTTTATTTGAAATTTTTCAACTTGAAACTTTCTAATTTAAGAATTTTCTATTTGAAAAATTTTCAAGCTGAAACTTTCTAATTTGAAAAAAATTTAAGCTGAGTTTGCGAAGCTTTTGACTCTCTCCACGCGTGGGGCAATTCAGTCAGATTTCGTGGTTCGGCGCGCGCAAGCACAACTACCGATGGCCGTGCCCACGTGGAAGGTGGCTATAGAGCGACACCAACCAATAGATGCACAGCTGCAGCTCCTCGTCCTCGGCAAGGTTCCCTTTCTGACCCCTCTACGGTTCTCCGATCTGTCTACCACCTGATTATGAAAAGAAGGTGATATATATAGTAAAACATTATCATCAAATATGATTTTTTTTCATAATTCCTGTGTTTTTATGATTCCGCTAGGAAAAGCGGGATAAGCTCGACAAAGGCCGCCACGGCGAGCATAGTCAGCGTGGCGATGGAGTCGAGGAGGTGTGTAGACCAGAGGAGTGTAGATCAAGTAAAGTGGAGAAGACACGATGCGGTCGCAGCGAGTTCACCGGTTACTTCAATCGAGTCGATGACTTGATATAAGCCAACTCAATGTGTTAGATAATATGATTTTTTTATTCGTAGCAACACACGGACATTTTCTTTTATTGCTTGACCTTTACGTTTCGTTATCAATTTTGTTTTCCGTAGCAATGCACGGGCACTGAACTAGTATTAATATATATTTTTAGTTGCTGTAACATTTTTCATACTGTATCGTAAAAAATCTTTTTTCCTACTATCTACTATGCAACAGAGGATTCAGAAAAAACGGAGGGTAACGAGACAGCGGTGAGTATTTTCTGACGAGGATGAGTGGGTGACAAAGATTACGTGGCTGAAAAAGGTAGTCGTTAACGTCAGTCATAGATATTAGCACATGCACGCACCACCACCGCCAAGGTTTCAAATCTTGCTTTCGGTTGCATCTCGGAGGTGGCCGGAATCCGAAATTTTACCGATATCTTAGAATTTTAGACGAATTTCGGATAAATTTTAGATGAAATACAAAAATAAAAATTCAAATCCGGTTTTTTTCGCCGAAATTCCCGAGATTTCGTCCGGAATTGCCGAAATCTTGGTGAGATTTCGATGAAATTAAACCGAGCGAAAAATAATTCAAACGACGTAAAAAAAATAATTTTTTGTGGATGATCCTGACACATCGGTAATATTCCCATAAAAATTTCATATGATTATCAATATTGAGTAATTTTTAAAATTTTGGAAAGTGCTGCTGTACTGATAAAACGCTTAACAGCAAATTTGAACCAAATGAAAAATAGAACAAACCATATTAGAAACTTTTTAAAATTTTTGTGCATGATTATAATGCATCACTAATGTTATCATAAAATATTTAGATGATGATCAAGCTTCAGGAATTTTTAAAAATTTGGACAATGCTACTGTCCTCATAAAAGTTTTACCAACAAAAATTAACCAAATGAAATATAGTTCAAACCACGTTAGAATTTTTTTTAAAAAAATTGGATGGTTCTGATATATCAACAATATTTTCATAAAATTTTCAGATAATGATAACGCTTAAAGAATTTTCAAAAATTTTGGCAGTGCTACGTCCTGATAAAAGCCTGATGATCAATACATAGATTTGTTTGAACAACTAAAAAAGTGTTAGAATTTTTGAAACTTTTAAAGAAGAGTTTAGAGGAAATTATTAGGCTCTCATAAAATTTTTGGAATATGAATATACTCCAATAAATTTATAAAAATCTTACAATAGTACTGTACCATTTGTGTTCTTTGTGTTTTTTATTTTTGAAAGATAACAAATGAAGTTCAATGCATCTATAGATTTTATTGAGCAAAAAAAAAGTAAATTTTTTTTGAAAATTTTATATAAGGGTTATTAGGAAATTGTTAAGCTCTTCTAAAAATTTTGGATCATGATCACAATCAAACAAATTTATAAAATTTCGAAAAGGTTACTATCTCAATTATATTTATTCCATTTTTGTTTTTTTAAAGATAACAAATCAAATTCAATTATTTTGAAAAAATTTATGTATGATAATAAAATTTTAAATATAGTACCATAAATTGTTTTAGAGTATTATCAAGCTTGTACAATTTTATAAAAATCTAAAAGTGTTTCTACTAAAATTTTAAATCATCTCAATAATTCGGTTTTTCAGCAAATTTCATAGAAGATGACTTTCTTAAGGGTTATTGAGCCAACTAAGGTCAAATCCTGTAAAAAAAAGTCAAATTTTGGTGAAATTACCCGAGATTTGGCGTAATCTCGCTGAGATTTTCTAAGATTACTGTAGTAATTTTATTTTTTTATCTGATCGAGATTTTGGATCCCGTCCTTGGCCAAAATCTGAGATCTTAGTCAAGATTTCTAAAATCTTACCGGTTTTTTAGAACCTTGACCATAACCACCACGTACACACGCAGGAGTGCATCTTCTTACCGCATATTTAAATTGGTGAAGGCACGTGATAAATTCACGGCATCATAAAATCTCTACGATACGCATTCAATTGTTCGTAGAGGTGGACACCAAAAATTGAACTTGGGTGAGTGGAGTTATAGATAACTCCACCACCTACCATGGTTCAAAAGTTCACAGAAAATTTAGATTTCGGTCGGGGCGGAGATTTCAAATCTTGACGTGATAAAAAAATTGAAAATTTTCAAGTTACAACAGTAATTTTGGTGAATTTGGACAAGATTTATGTCAATTTCACTCAGATTTTGGTTTTTTGGACTGAGATGATCCCAAATTTGACTAGTTTTCATGTTTTTTGGGCGGATTTCGCACTAGATTTTTGTGGCTAATTGTAATGCCTTTTATGAGGAATACATGTGAAAATTTTACTATATATAAATTATGTAACCTTAAACTCTAACTTGGATTTTGGGGTTTTTTACGAGATTTCGGTGTATTTCGACGAGATTTTGGGCTTTTTGACCAAGATGATTATAAATTTTGCCTGTTTTCATGTTGTAGGATCGGATTTAGCACCAATTTTTTTGTAGCGAATCATAATGCATTTTCTGTGGAATACATGCGAAAAAATTGTAAAAACAAATACATATACAAATATGTGGGAATTGTGCCATGGCTTGGACGCCAAAAATGTTGACCAAGTTTGAAAATTTACCATGACTTGGATGCCCAAAATTTTGACTAAATTAAGGTGAATAATGCCATGATCGGTGGGGTTGAGCTTGCGCAGGATCCATCGTTTTGACCAATGCCCACTGAGGAGTGAGGATAAGGTGAGCTGACTGAAATCTTCTTCACTTAACCGGATGCTATCTTGAGTTCTTGGCACATAAGAACTAAGAAGTGTGGTTTGTTGCCATGATTGTTCACTTCTAAATCTTTTTTATGTGCTAATATTTAGTATTTTGCATTCAAACAGATAGAAAATGTAGATAAATGCTTGTATGATTTTTCTTATTTTTTTTCCAATTTTTTCTAACCTCGGGAGACCATTTTCACAGGGGATTGAAAAGGGCCGAAATTTCAATTTTGCTGGCCTAAAAAAAATACCGGATTTGAAATTTTGGTTTTGAAATTCGGCCGGATTTTGACCAAAATTCTAAAATCTCACCAAAATTATGTGATTAGAAAATGAAATTAGTAACCTTGCCACCCACCAAGAGATGGTTAGCGCTAACTGTGACACTAACAATGACAAAAGTTGATGCAAAAAGGAGCAGAGGTGAGAAAAACAGGAAGGGAATAGGAAAAATATGTCACCAATTTCGAAATAAAGGGATAGATCAAAAAAGAATATAATGGTTTGAAATGATTATATTTTTTAGAAAAGTCTGAATAAGTCATATACCTATCATGTAAGGGTGTGTTTGGTAGGACTTCAGAGCTGGGTATTCTTAGGCCCTGTTTGGTATGACTCCAGCCCCACCAGATTCATGGATCTGGTGGAGCTGGGTATTTGTAGCTCCACAGATCCGTGAAGCTGGATCTGTGGGTATATTAAAAGTGTTTAGGTAGATCATATTATTTAATTTTAGACTAAAAATATAAACTTAATTCTATTTATTTTAGCCTACAAGATTCAGATCTGACGTGAAGCCAGAATCTGGAGCTCTACCAAACAGGACCTTAGCTCCACCAGATCCGTGGAGCTGGATTTGTGAGTATATTAAGAGTGTTTAGATGGATCATCTTTCAAATTTTAGACCAAAAATATAAACTTAATTTACTTTATTTTAGCCTACAAATTTCAGATCTCAGGTGAAGCTGGGATCTGGAGCTCTACCAAACAGACCCTAGATACCTATTTTAACTTCTAATGCCCTCTCATGGATAATAGATAGATAACAAGTGGTGCAACAAAGCTAGCGGTTTATTTGCCGAGGAGGGTCATTTCAGTGTATCTTAGAACCAAATTACGCAAGCGAAATGTAGTAAAAGCCTCAGATAGCTTGGCGAGGTTGTTATTTAAATAAGACCTTTTGTTTATGTTTTTGTTTCCATCTTTATTGAAATATTAGTAGAGCTTCTGCTGTTTCCTCAAAAGCTTCTAAGGCCCTACTTGATGTCTTAATCGTGTATTACAAGAGCTTTACTGTATTTGAAAACTTCTATTAGTTTCAAAAGAATACCAAGGTATGTCTGGATACAGGGGATTTTATTCAAATCACTAGATTTACTTTGAAAATTTATTTAGAAAAAATCTGATTCATCCAAACACCTAGTAAGATTGGAAACATTCTTTAGTTTGAAAATAGGTGATGACATCCTTTCCGACGAAGATCTACTGCCCCTTTTAAAGAGAAAGTTTGATGGCATGTGAATTGTTATAGCATATAAGAACTGAGCTCAGCTTAGTTGGTTGAGCGTACGTCTTAGCCCGCCGTGGTTTGAGCTCGACTCAACGCGAGCGCTCATGAGAGTTAGGTGCAGGTGTATGTGTATTTGTAGCCCAACTATTGTTTTTCTTCTTTAATGAATGCCAAAACTAAAAGCTAATTTTTTTTAAAAAATTGTTATAGCATATCTGTTGGGTGGTATCATGGTAACTGCGTCACCTTTTCTTGTGATATTTATTATTTTATGAAAATACCAAGGATAAGAGGGAGCCAAAAGGAGCAAAGGAATAGATAGCCGAAACTCGTCGTGGAAAGAAGAGATGACACTAGTGTACGACCATGATGGCGCTAGTAAATAAAACTGAAAACCTGAAAAGACAACACCGACTTGTTGGTATTGGGCCGTCTATTCCTCAAGTGATTAAAAATTTGCTAACTTTCAATCTCTTTTCTCAACCTATGATGAAGATCTAATCACTCTCATCACTTCCTAATATTCCTACAACATATGACCCACTCCTTACATCTAGGACAAAGAACAAAACAAAGAATTATTTTAACCTAGGCAAAAAAAAAAACAACTTTGTTAAACCCCTACAAAATACAAAGGCAAAAAAAAAAATCTAATCTAGAAAAAAAGTAAATCTACATGAATCCTACAAATAAAAATAACTAAAAATTACATTAAAATTATACATTACTTAGCACCGCAAATTTAAACTTGGTACTATACAATTTTAGGTGATCGGGAGATAAAAAAAATTCAGGCGACTCTCGAATGAGCAAACCTGTTGTTTTAATGGTAATGGATGTCAATAATCTTGTGCGACACGTAGGCCATAGGACGACGGGAAGGCTAGCGATGCAAGGAACTGAAGGGCTTGTGTCACTTGTGTGACTGCCGAGTAATTGTGATTCCGATGGTTATGATTAGGTTTTGCTGGGGCGCCCCTAAATTAGTAATTCTTGTTCATCCTCGTGTGCGAAAGCTTAGCTACCCCCAGAGAATCTCAAAAAATACCCCTCGCCCCTCCAACCCTCACCCCCCTCTTCCTTCCTTTTTTCCTCTTCCCCTCCCGACGGCGGCGGCGCGGCTGCGAGCCTGCCAATCGACGCGCTCTTACCTACTTCCTCCCCTCTGCTATACTGGCGTGGAGTGGAGACCTTCCGCACTTGGATTGATTTCTCTTGTTGGTGACGAACCCTAGCTTTTGATTGTTCTAAGAGTTTTGTTCTGGTTTGCTGTGAGCGATCTAATCCAAATCTTTCTTTCTGGGATGGATGCTCCAATCCATCCGTTTTGTTGCGGATTTGTTTGCAGCGTGGTGGAGAACTCGTAGCAGTTTATTTTCGAATATTTCGGGAGGATTCGACTGATCCCCCATTCCCCAAGTTATGTCCGCCCCTGACTCCGCGGCGCCCGAGGTGGCGCCGGAGGCGGCTGTCGACGCAGACCAGCGTGTCGAGGTCGCGACGGTGGCGGCGCCCACGGTGGCGCCGGAGGCATCTGCCGACGCGGATCAGCGTATCGAGGATGCAACCCCCGAGGACGGGAAGCACGGGTAGGAGACGCAACTTTATGTGGCTGCAATGAATCTTTAGACCTAGCTTTTAAAGATTGTTAAGTGGTTTCGTGAATAATAATTGGGTGTCACTAATGGATGTGTGACGCATGCCAATTGGTGTGCCGATGTTCCTTTGAATCTTGAAGCAAAACCAAATAGCCAGTTCCGAACCAGCAATCCTGAATACTACGGAAGTGAAAGGGTGGCTAAAAGAAAGAATCCTACCACCATTGCGTCAATACACAAGCATAGCTCTGGTTTGCATTGAGTCCTGTTGCAGACTCACAGTATCTCATGGTTATTTGTTGCTTCCTTCTTTTGGGTCCTTTTCACTTTGTAGTTTCTACATGGTTTGCATTGAAATATTCAACTAACCCTGTATTTCCGTAGAATTTCTAGGCTTTTTGATTTATCACATCACTCCATCCTTGCACCCTACATACCTTTTGCATGCCAAACCAAAATGTTATAGATGATGTTGTAAATTGTTTGTGGTTTTGCTGTCAGCTTATCGCCTAGTTGAGCATGATCGAATGGCACCAAGTTTCTAGTTTCCACATTGCCTCCAGATGAGTCAGCTTACAGTTGTTTTCGCAGCCTTCTTTAACAAATCTCTTACTTTTTTTTTGAACAAATAAATGTGTAAAATATTATTGCTCTTCTCATCAAAGTTAGAAATACCTTAAATGCATATTCAGTTCATTTTGCAATATGGAAATAAAGATCTATTCTGCTACAGAAACAGAACAAGCACGAGAGCACCTTCCCTGTTTCACGTTCTCAATTCAATTTGGTTAATTTTATTCAACTATTCAGTGATTCCATTTTTTTATCTATGTTGGAACTTTGACATTCCTGATCTCATTGTTAAGTGGGTAATTTCTTCTTTGATCACTTACATAACACATACTCCCTAGCCCCTCTGGTCACAAAAAGTCTCTTGGGACATTGACACGGTCTACAGATCGCAACTTTGACCACCAATTTTTATTGTAATATATAATAAAGTTGAAGCATTATGAATGTATTTTTTGAGACAAACCTATTTATATCATTTCCATACGACCAATCTAAATTTTCACTAATATTGTGTGGGTCAAAATTCAAGATATTTGGCTTCATGTTTGTCACTTTTTTGTTATTGGAGGGAGCAGTTGCAATATTTAACCTTGTTTTAATAATTTTAAGGTTTCAGAAATTTATGGTGAATCAATCTGGACTAGAGTGCTTGTTCACTTCCAATTATACATATACAACTGCATCTCTTAAACACATTGAGATCATATTTTGGAGATTACAGTATCAACGTAGCTAGATAGTTTGATATAATTTTTGATAATTGTAAACTAGACATCATGTTAATCTTACAGACTTGCAAAATCTATGAAGTCCATGCATTGGTATATCAATTTGTTGAATTCAGCTTGTTTTTGGCTTTGGTTCTGAACATTTTTGCAAAATGTATTTCATTATAGGGATACAGAAGGAAATGTTGATGTTACTCCCGAGGAAATGAGAAGCATCATCGAAGTTATAGCTCAGACGGGAAAGTTCTGGTATTATACTGAATCTACTGTTTCCTAGGTTTCAATTCCTAGATGAATTTACATACCGAATCTACTGTTTCCTAGGTTTCAATTCCTAGATGAATTTACATACTCTTATTTAAAGGTTCTTTGAATGTTGCAAGCAACTTCATCTTTCTGTTCAAGTCTGCAACATATAATTCAGTTCCCTTCCTCATCAAAAACAGATGACACATAGTATCACATGTGTTTTGCCTTTAAGTAAAATATGCTGCAATAGGCTAATAGCTAGCATTTGAAAATGAGTAATCATTCCAGTGCTAGTTCTACTAGCTCTAAGTGAACCAAGGTTAGGTTGATTTAGTTGTTAACTTCTATTTTCAAGAGATGGGTGCTGGTCAAGAGCATTTGGGCAAAATAAGTAGAGTGGGATTTACTTTTACTCTTGAAATTAACTTCTGCTTTGCAGGCATGACTGGAGTTTTCTCAAGAGATTGATGTCTCTCCAATTGAAGCAGGTATGGGGAGCTATGCAACTAAAAGAGTTTCATGTTGGTTGTAGATTATTGTATATTTGTATTTGTAGATTATTGTATAGTACCTTTGCCATCTAAGCTGATTATCATCATTTGGCATATCAAGGTCTTGGCTGAATATTCTGAGGCTCAAATGGTGAGCCGTGAGGATGGGCAGCAACAGAATTCTTTGTCTGGAGAGACATACTCAGAGCTAGTTACCCAGCTCAATGATGGTACTATTATGAATCTTCATTCTGTCTTGCTTCTTAAACATTTGTTGTTGCAGTATTAAAGTTCCAACAAATTTCATCTTTACTGCACTTTTTATATGTATTTCTGGACCTTTTTTAATCCGAAGTGATCATAGACACCTTTTTGTGTGGTTTGCGCATCGCTATGGTTTGCAATCAGCCATGGATCCCTTTTTGTGTGGTTTGCACATCATCATACCTTATCTTGGCCGTTAAGAACTTGAAATGCACACTTTTATTACATCCAAGGTCAGGCACTCGTTGCTAATCTGATGTCGGATGTTTTATGCTTGTTGGATCCAAGAACATGGTTGGAAAATTTTAGTTGTGTTATTTAAATTGTTGGTGTTGGTGTTTTGCAATTCTCTTATATCACTTGCTACAACTTATATTTTGGAGATGGTGCACAGTTAAAATGAGAGCAGCATTTGGTGGATTTTTGAATTGTTGGTTTTGCTCTTTGTAAGAGAGTTCAAATGTATGTTTATTCAACTAAACATTTAGGCTCAGTTTGTGGTTACTGTGTTGTGCGGAGCTTATTTTCAAAGTTTCTTTGGAAGTAGTGAACAATATAGCAGTTGTTTGACAAATTAGATTAAAATTAGAAAATTATGTTATCCAATGGTTGTTCCTCTCACATTTGCACTCTGGAAATGAATAATATCTCTGTTTGTAACTTCATTTTGTAAAAAGAAGGTGGCCAAATACCCAAATATCTGAATGAAATGCAATGCCAAACGGAGCCTTAAAAGTGGATCTCCACTTCAGCTCATCGTGAAAGTGGATCTCCCCTTCAGCTCATTCAAGACCTTGTACATTTACTGGTTTATTACAGATAACAAGAAATGATTCATGAGGTACTTTTGTGGAGCATATACAAATCTGTGATTGTTTGTTTGCAATTTTTTTGCAGCCCTCGTGAGGTTTGAAGAGGGTCCCCCATTCACACTGCAAAGGCTTTGTGAGGTGAACACTTTTCCTTTTCAGCCTGCTTCTAGATTTTTTCTTTGTGATCCAATATCGGCGATGCTGTAATTCACGAAAAGGAGGTTATGCTGTTTTCATTTCTGTTTTGCACTTGTGTTTCTTCCCAGGTGAGTCTTACATTGATTGTCCATTGACAGATTTTGTTGGATCCAAAAAGAACATATACAAAATTGTCAAAGCTTGCTTTGGCGTTGGAAAAGGTTTGTTAACTGAGCTTTTACCATTATGTAGATGGTATCAGTGGTATCTTTTTCTTTGCTATGTTACTCTGCTGCGGTGTATGAGTTTAACTTGTTGATCTGGAGCCCCAAGTGTTTCCACTTGTCGGACTACCTCTTGAAATACCGGCTAATAGATTACAATTCGTTTTCAGACCAACTCAAATAGATCTTTGTGGAGACAGATTTGAATATTTTGCTGCTCTTTTTCTCTTATCATGCTTGCATGCGAAAGAGAACTATTGGACTATTTGTGAGTGCATAAAATATAAATTTTAAAGTTGGAATTGCCATCTCCCTCAGGTTTTCCATTTATGTTTCCTCTAAAACTACTGAGAATCTATATAACTGCAATTACACTACATCTTCTATTTAATTAAATTGTTGTCAATGGATTCAGTGTGTTCATTTTAGTTACATATCATACTCCCAATTTTTTTTCGTTATTTCACCTATTGAAATGAATTACTTAGAAGTTGTGCACATTGTTTAATTTTCTTATTACATTTTGCATGTGCTTGTCTAATGCTTTGCCTGAACGTCTATTTATGCACACGAATTATAGATTTTCTAGCACTAGATGCTCATATCATGTAGAAGTCGATCATCAAACTATTGAGTGTATGACTACGATAGGTGCAACATACTGATAAATACATGTATTTTTTTTAAAAAATCAATTGAACTTATAATTTTTGAAGTCTGTTTGGTTGAGATTTGACTTCTTAAACAATTTTGAGTTGGGCCTAATCACATAGCTTGCTGAATTTAGATTCAGGAATCCAAATCTGTTATAAGCAAGGCAGATCAAATGAGGTTTCTCCTGCCTAAGTGCACATGTACTTGAGTAAATCTGTTCCCAATCTGTTTTCTTCTTCTTTATCACTTTATGTTCATATGCTGGCATTTGCACATGCTTTCATGCAGATTATTATTGATTGCTTGAGAGCTTTGTATCAATAATTGTATGCTCTCCTATTTGCAGAACCTCCTAGTCACATCTACAATGACTAAATGCACCGACCCATACCCGGCTGCTCATGGGCCAATTTCAGGACGAACAGCATTCACAGAAAACATAGGTGCTGTTGATGTAGAACCTGAAAGGCTGCCGGAGCATCCTGCAGCAGTGCCAAATGGAACAGAGCATGTAGGAGGTGATTGTGATGAAGAGATGGCTGACGCAGAAGCTGAGGTGTCTGGTAGCCGTGATGTCGAGATGCAGGATAAGCCTAATCAGATTTCGAATGTTAACTCTGATGCTAACTCAGGTGTTGCAGTTGCCAGTGAAGCAGTTAATGTCAGTGAAAAATCATCGGCTCCACAAAGCTGAGCTTACTTGCAACAAAGGCTAGAAGTCCTAATGCAGTTCTCTTTAGCAATCCATCTATCGCTTACTGCCTCTCTTGATTCACAAGTATACTCAATGTGGTTAGCTGATTTGCTGTGTGATTTCAAGTTGTAGTGGGCCATGGATAAACACGGAGATGTTGATTATAACTCAAAACATAGAGTTCTCCGAGGAAACATGCACTTAAAATGCCCATTATAGATTTTGGCTAGGTGTAACCTGGAAGTCCGTGTGCTTGTTCACTAGACACTTCCGATTGCCAAAAATTATGATGTATCCAAGATTGATCAAATGGATATTTGGCTGCCCTTTTTGCAACTTGCACTGTAGCGAACTAAGGCTGTTTTGCATCATAAGAAAATGAGCTTTCTCAACGTTTGAAGCAATTTTAGTAGTGAACTATGTCTTGGTGCTATAAAGTCCGGTCTGGTCTGAATCACTGGTGATCACTGTCGCTCACTTTTGTGTTCAGCATGAATTTTTTTTTCATTAACTGCCGGATGCCTGCACTGAAAATAAAGAAGCTACGTTTCTCTGCTGATGTTGGTGCTAAAACTGCCTTAACGCTTGTCTGAGGAGGTCAAAAAGTCATTGTTTGCATTGTTCTGCCGTTGTTTACGAGTGCACGTCATCTTATCGGTGCTTTTCTCTCGATATAAGCTTGTGTAAATTAATATATACTCGATTGACCTTATGATGTGACTCTAATGTTCCTGTTGCTGTCATATGATGATACAAACTCAGCTTTGTGCTGGATTTGGATTGGTTCATCGGCTGGATGTTGGGTGACAAATTGTCGCAAATCACTCCAGATTACTAGCGTTTTAACTTGGGGGAGGGCGGACAAGGACATGGTGACCACCTCTACTAACTATTTTCTCCCCATTTTCTGCATCTCTTCTTTCTTTGGGTGCACATGTAGATTTGTTAACTTTACCTGTATATAAATACATGTTGGTGATGATGTCCCTTTTTTCTCTCTTTAAAAAAAGCAGCCCACCAACGTATGAACCACAGGATAAAAAACCCCCCAAATATATCTCTCTTTCAGCCTGTACCTGTTCCCCCTAATCAAGCTATTAGTCACTTCTCCTTTCCATGATAACTTAATAATACAATTTTACTTTTCATAAATACATGACATGATTTTACTTTTTGGTTAAAAAATATTTATATGTTGCAAGGCACCGGCACTCAATAATGCACCTATAGAATCTTTTACTCAATATGCACCCGTAGAATCTTTATCTTTACTGGTATATAAATACATGTTGGTGGCACTCGTTCGTCTCTCCTCATCTTTAAGAAAAACAGCATATTAGCATGTGAATCGCCATAAAAAAATCCAACCATATGTCTCTTTCCGTCCATACTCACCCCCTCTAATCGAGCTATTACTCATTTCTCCCCTGTGGCAATTCAATAGCGCAATTTTACTTTTTATAAACAAATTATATTTATGTTGCAAGGCACCGGCACTTCAAAAATATCATAAAAGGTTGCAGTTTCAGCCAAAAATCGATACCACACATACATGTACCGCATACACTAACGTGGCTGTCGGATGTGCCCTGAGATTCGTGCGCTTCCCTCCGACCACGATTTTTGCAAATCAACCCTCTTCTCTCTCCCACCTCTCTCCCGTTCTCCCCTCTCCTCCCCTCTCCTCCCCATCCCGAACTCCGGCCGCCGCTGCGAGCCACGCCGCCATCCTCCGCGAGCCGGACGAGGTCGGAGGTGGGAGGCGGACGGAGGCTGTCCGGATCCAGAGGGTGCCGTCTCCATCGGCGCCGGAGGGGAAGACCCCGTTCGGAGCTGAACGGCGGTTGAAGAACAGGATGGGGGAGGGGCAGCGCCGGCGGCACAGCAGGAAGGGGAGGTGCCGATGTCGGTGAAGCAAGAAGGGGATCCGGCCTCGTTGGCCACTGGGACGCCGGATCCGCCCACGCCGAAGCCAAATCCGGCGGGGAGGACGCCAGATCCAGTGGTTGGCCGCGGGGACGACGCGGGATTCGGCAGTTGCTATGCAGCGGCGCCTTCTATGGTGAGAGAGCTGGGAGGGTAGGGACTAGGGAGACCGAAGGATGAGAAAAGGAGGCTTTTGCAAAATGGACGAGTTGGAGGAGCGAATCTCAACTCTTGGCAGTTGGCACATCACAATAGTCGTCGATATCAATAGTTTTTTTATCACTAATTTTTATTATAATATATTTATAAAATTTTATAAAATTATAATATTATGAAAGTACTTTTCGAGAAAACTTTACCCATATGATTTTTATATATTCAATTTAAATAGTTAAAAAGATATCGACAGTCAAAGTTACGAAAGTTTGGCTGTATTTATGTCTAAAACGATAACTATTTATGACCGAAAGGAGTAATACGATTATATATATGTATATATGTATATATATATATGTATATATATATATATGTGTATATATATATATGTATATGTATGCGCAAAAACCGGATCAGCCTTAATCATGGCTATTGCGATTATACAGTTCCTACTAAAGTTTATGAAAAATAGTTTTACTAATTATTTTTATTTTAGGTGATGCCTACTGAATGAAAAACGGCTTTTGTATGATTACTATTTTATTATGATGTGTCTTTGTTGTTGGTTGACTAAATATGTTGATGATGGCTCTCTAGGTTGACACCGATTTCTCCTTTCGAAAAGGTTGACCTCAATTTCTCGCCAAATATGGTGGAATTTGGTTATGCCCCTTACCCTTCTGAGTGCAAAGAGAAATGAGCCTCCATTGCTTGATGACTTTAGACCAGGGTTAACAATATCGATATCGAAAAAACCATCCGAAAATCGGTCAAAAATCGTAAAAAACTGAAGAGTTCCGAAATCAATTTTTTTGATTTTTTTTTAAAAATCGAAAATCGATCGACCAATCAAATTTTTTTGGTAACCGACTTTTTAGCGATTTTCATTGATTTTCGACTGGTTTACATCGTATAAATTTTTTAATTTTTTTTTGAATTGGATCGGTTTACCGACCGGTTTCTAATATCGAACCGATTTGATATGGTCGAAAATCGCGATTTTCAAGTGATTTTTGAAACCCTGCTTTGGACTATTGTTTAACTAAATTTAATATGCTCAAGTATTCTACTTGTTTTTATTCCTTATTTCCAAAATGTTAAATATTTCTCTGTCAAAGTTTTTTTTTGTTTGGATAGGTTGAGATCGGTCGGGAATTTATGTAGTCATATGGGTATTTATTCTCGGGTCAGGATAGAGTAACTCGTTGCATGGTTGCACCTAATGTTTAGGAGTAGTTCAGATGATATACCACACAGTATATTCCCATAACCAGCAACCTAATGGAATTCAAATTATTTTCTACTTGTATAATTATGTTATATATCACCCTAAAAAATATGTTATATATCATTTGGCCTTATTATACTTCATGTTGATTTTCTCTTAGCCGTGATAATCTATTGTACTCCCTTTAATTAAAATAAGGTACAGTGTACTCAAGGTTCAAAATTTCGGACCACCCTGAGATCTCAAGTACCGGCCGGAATTTTTTTTAAAAAATTTGAAATTGCTACAGTAAAATCCGAAATTTCATTTTTTTGGGTCGAAATTTTGTGTTTTTTGGCTGATTTTGAAAGTTTTAGGGCCGGATTTGGTCCAATAACCCTTAGGAAAGTCATCTCCTATGAAAATTTGTTGAAAAACCTAATTTTTTAAACATTTTAAAATTTTGGCAGAAACACTGTCAGATTTTTATAAAATTTTACAAGCATGATAATAATCTGAAAATTTTATGGTACTATACTTAGTAGATTAGGATCATACATAAAAAATTTCAAAATAATTTAACTTCATTTTTTATCTTTAAAAAATCAAAAACAGAATGAACATAATTGGGACAGTTATATTGTCAGAATTTTATAAATTTTCTTGAGTGTGATTATGATCTAATTTTTTTTGAGATATTAATAATTGACTCAGTAACATTATATAATTTTTTTTAAAAAAATTAAACTTTGTTTGTTTGGTCAATCAAATCTATGTAAGCATTGAACTTCGTTTGTTATATTATATTTCAAAAATCAAAAAGAAAAGAACATAAATGGTACTGTGCCTTGTAAGAATTTTATAAATTCACTGGAGTGTGATCGTGAATCACAATTTTTATGTGATATTAAGAACTTCCTTATCAACATTATTTAAAATTTTCAAAAAAAATTATGGTTTACATAATTTTTCATTTTGTTCAAGTTTGCCGGTAAGCCTTTTAACATGGCAGTAGTACTGTTCGAATTTTTAAAAATTAATACAGTTTGATCATCATCTGAAAATTTTATGAGAGTATTATAGATACATCATAACCATGCACAAAAAATTTCAACAGTTTCTAACTTCATTTGTATCATTTTCCATTCGGATCAAACTTGTCGGTCAGTGTTCTATCAGGACAGCGCCACTCTCCGAATTTGTAAAAATTCCTCACATGTGATAATTAGCTGAAATTTTTATGAGAACATTAATTGTGGATCATAACCATGCAAAAAAAATTTCAACAGTTTATAACTTGATTTGTACTATTTTCCATTCCGATCAAACTTGTCGGTCAGTGTTTTATCAGGACAGTACCACTCTCCGAATTTTTAAAAATTCCTGAGGTGTGATAATCAGCTGAAATTTTTGTGAGAACATCAGCATTATGTCAGAAACCTCCAAAACAAATTTCAAAAAATTTAGATAAAGTTTAGACCACTTTTCAGCCAGTGCAAAAAACCCAAAATTTCGAATATTTCGCCTGAAATTTCTGTTTTTTTCCAGATTGGACCGGATTTGAATTTTTAAATTCAAATTTTGTCCGAAATAATCCCGAAATTTCGAAATTTTGCCGAAATTTCGTTATCCGGACCGGGGCGAAATTTATTCCGAAACCGAAATTTGAAACCTTGTACTACGGCTTTCACAAAAAAGTACCTTCATAAATATTTAGGGCGGTCATTGAAAATGGTGTCAGCAGAATTGTGTCAAATACCACTGACAAATACTT
This sequence comes from Otatea glauca, assembly GCA_036346275.1. Lineage (NCBI taxonomy): Eukaryota > Viridiplantae > Streptophyta > Magnoliopsida > Poales > Poaceae > Otatea > Otatea glauca. The sequence continues at coordinate 30,500,667 of CM070716.1, read as the reverse complement.
ATAACAGGGGTACCCCAACAGTCCAAAGTGACGAGCCGGCGGCCTCAAGCACAGCTCAAGCCCAACAGGCCGCTCCCAGCCCGCTACCGACCGAAGCACCTGCAAGGCCACACAAGACATCCCTTCCCGACCGACGAGGGAAGTGTCTCCGACTCAGCAGAGCTCCCGACCCGCCATGGGACGGACCCCGGCCCGACTGCAGGGCTCCCGACCCTTGGCGGGGCGGGATCCCCGACCGATCAAACCAAGGTAACATCCGCCAAGGACCGCGTGTCGAAGCCCCCACCACCTTACACCACGCACCCCACGAACGGGTCAATCGAATGACTATACAAGGGCAGGTGGCCCTTCCCAAGAGGGTTTAATGATTGTCGGTCATGCTCCCATCCCCATCACCGGCCACATACAAGACGAAGACACGCTCTCTCCCGAGGCAACACCCATGTCATGCGCAGCAACGCCAACACTGTAAGGTTCGCAGAGGGCGTGCACGCCGCTTCCGAGGAAATACCTAACCACCTCGCCAACTAGACTACCGACCAAAGATGGGCAAGACGGGCGGTGATCGGTCGCCAGAACGAAGGACCAAGCTCCTAGTGTAGGTCACCTCGTCCTCTCCCAACTCGATGTAACCTCCCTTCCTTCCGTATAAAGGAGGCAGAACCCCGTAGGAGGGGATCGAACCCATCTCACTAAGCCATTAGCACCTCGCTTGTAAACTTTGTGCGGTCATCATCGCATCAAGGGAATACAACGCCACCACACGAACTGGAGTAGGGACCTTCGGCCCGAACCAGTATACATCTTGAACTTCTGATTCTAACCATTCAGGGAGTGGAACGCGCAGCCCCTTAGACTTACAAATTTACTTGCCGGTGCTCGAAACGCCGATAGTTGGCGCGCCAGGTAGGGGGCTTCGCGCGTCTTCGTCACCATCTCCGGATTCCGCTTGCCTCCCTAATGGCATCTTCCACCCTCGACGGCATGACTGCGCCGGGGAGCCAGATCCGCTTCGGCTCCCTCAACTTTGCCGTCACCTCGGCGGGAGGGCTTACGCTCATCCGCCGCCATCGAGGCCAGCGCCACGTGGCCTCGGGCGCCATCTCCGGCGACTTCGCTAAGCTTCGGCTTGGGGCGCCCCTGCAAGCCCCAAAGCCGGAGCCCGGGGAGCGCTCCGCCACGTCTGGCGAAAGCTCCCATGGGCCCGGGCAGGTGACCGTGTCACCTCCCGCAGGCTCACAACTTGTGGCGATGGCTGGCTACATGCCGGCCTCTATCCACGAGCTGCTGGAAGACTCTTCCAGCCACGACTCCAGCTCCGACACGGAGTACCCTGCCCGCAGGCGGCACTCTCGCGAGTGCAACATGGCGGGCACGGTCGATTTAACCATAACCCCCGTGGCTACGGGGGAGCCCATCCGGCGCACTAAGGCGCAGGAGGAGGAATACCGCCGCGAAGCGCTTGAACACGCTCAAGCTCGCCGCCAACTCCAAATGACGGCAGCAAGAGCTGGATAAGTCCCCATCACATGGCCGCTTGCGCTTGGGGACTCGATCCGTCGGGCCCTTCAAGAAAGCGCCCGGGGGCTTTACTCATCTCCTAGTCGCGGTGGATAGATTCACCAAGTGGATAGAGGCCAAGTCGGTCGTGAGCGCCACGCCGGCACAAGCGCCATCTTCTTCCGCGACATCGCTTTTCGTTCGAGTCCCAAACTCTATCATCACCGACAACGGAACGCAGCTCACAAGGAAGGAGTTCCTCGAGTTCTGCGCGACGACTTCAACATCCGTGTCGATTGGGCGCCGTGGCCCATCCGCGGACTAACGGCCGTGTCGAACGTCGCGAACGGCATGATCCTTCAAGGACTCAAGCCACGGATCTTCATCGACTCAAGCACTTCGCGGGCGGTGGGTGGCCGAGCCGCCTCCGCCCTCTCGAGCTCGCGGACCACGCCCACCCGAGCGACCGGGTTTACACCGCTCTTCATGGTGTTCGCGCCGGCCGCCTTGCCAATGACCGAGTATGGCGCCCAAGACTACAAGCCTCGATGAGGCTCGGGCTCGCCGCAACAAGACGCCATCGACCAACTCGACGAGGCGCATGACGTGGCCATCCTACGATCGGTCAAGTATCAACAAGCTCTGTGACGTTACCACAGCCGCCAGGTTCGAGGGCGATCCTTCAGCGCTGGCGACCTAGTCCTGCGCCGGGTCCAAACCAGCAAAGGCAAGCACAAGCTATCGCCGCCGGAAGGCCCTTCACCGTCAGAGGTTCTTCGACCGCACCTTTCGACTCAAGGACGCCGACGGTCGCATCCTTCCGAACGCTTGGAACATAGAAAAGTTAAGGCGATTCTATCCCTAAACTCTTTTCTTTTTCCCTGGCATGGTCTTTACCTTTACCCTTCCGAGCACCTGGTCGCCATGCGACGCTCGGGGGCTGCCCCTTGGCGCCCCCGTTCAGGCTCCTTCTGGTCGGCGCTTATGCGGGTCGGTGATCCGACCGATCACAAGGTCCATCCCGAGTGGTAACCCTCTCGACCCAAGCTGCGGCCTCGCCCCAAGGCTATGGTTGCTAAGCAGCACTTCGCGAAGAAGGAAGTGCCCGAGTGGAGTGACCTTTGGTCGGGCTTGGGAACACTCCTCCCGCGCAAACTCGGCTAACTCACGCTGCGTGCGGTCGGTGACCCGACTGCTCACGAGGTCCTCCCGAGCAGTAATCCTCCCGACCCGAGTGCTATGGCCTCGCCCGGCGGCTATGGTTCGCACTTCATGAAGAGGAAATGCCCAAGTGGAGCGATCTTTTGTCGGTCGGGAACACTCCTATCCCTCACAAGTGCGTATAACTGCTGTGTAACCAAGATTCCTATCCTCTTAGCCCCTCCCGAAGCAACCCGACCTACGCATAAGTGACCCTTGCAGTCCTTAAGGCTATGGCCGGTCAAACGTTCACCAAAAACACAAAAGGGGGCAAGAGGCATACTGGAACTTGTTAACCTTAAGTTTGTTTACAAGCATAATAGTCTTTACAATCAAAAAAGAGGATAAATCTAACTACTTTATTCTTCCTCGAGGGCGACCTGCGGCGAGACGTGGTTGGCAATCTCCCGAGCGTGCGGCTCGACCAAGAGCTCGAACCTGTCGATCTCGTCGGCGGTCCGGTTCCCGGCGACGCCGCTGCTCACCACCGCGAGGTCAATTCCATCGTAGTGCGAGATGGTGTTGACCAGCGCCGAGGAAGCTCCAAGCGCCGCGCCAACAATCACCGCCCTCTCGACGCGCTTTGGCACTCGGGCTAGCGAGGGCGCCAGAGCGCTCGGGCCCGCCACTGCTCCAAGGACCCGGACGCAGACGTCCTGGCCGACCTTGCGAAGGGCCTCCAGTTCTGTGGCCAGCTCGGCCCGACCATCTTCGGCAACCTTCAGCGCTGCCAGAGCCGCGTCCCGCGCCATGACCGCCTTGTCACGGGCCTGCAGGGCGTCCTTCCGCTCCTCAACGGCGAGGCCCAAGCTCTTCTGCACCTCTGCAGATGGCAACGGCGCCAGATGATCACGACTTACGAATAGCGCCCACAGAATCAAATAAGTTGAGACCCTTACCGGCTGTAGAGTTCGCCAGGTTGCCGACTTCTTGCCTGACCGCCTCGTAGGAGGTCCTCAAGGAGGTCAGGTCCTTCCGAGCGGCCTCCCGCTCGTAGCGGACTCGGTCGACGTCCTTCCAAGCCTGGTCTCGCTCGGTCCGCAGACGGGTTGCCTGCGCTTGCGCTGCCCCTTCTACGGTAGCGGCGGCGTCCCTGGCGCTGGTGGCCTCTGCCAGGGAGGACTCGAGCTCCGCCACCTTCGTCCTCAGGGACTTGGCCCCCAGGCGCTCGTCGAAGAGAGCCTTAGTGGCCCCCTCCAGCTCTTGGCAGACCTTCGCCGTCTCTGACCGCCTCACGTTCAGCGCCTCTTGAGCTAAGCGCAGCTCAAGGCGCAGCCGGTTGCACTCTTCCACGACAGCCGCCCGCTGGCTGTCCGAGCGCCGTAGGAGCTCGGCTTTGCCCTCCGAGCGAGCCCGCAGATGCTGCAAGATGCGGACTATCCGTTAGTCTCACGCGAGAGCGCCGAAATTTTACAAGTTGGGTTTTTTCATCAACTTACCAAGCTGATCGGCCGGACTCCCCCGGCCATCGCGTCCAGCGCTCGGCTGGAAGGTTCTAGAGCAAGAGTCAGACCCTTTTGGACCTGCTCCATCTCTGTTTCGGCGTCCAGAGCGCCTTGTTGAAGAGCGACCCACTCGCTCTCTTCCGTTTCGCCCACCGACCCCGACTCAAGGGTCACTCCCGGCAGCGGGCCCCTGGTCGTCTGCTCGGGCGGGGCGCTACCCGTCCAGAGCACCATCAGCAACGACGGTGGAACTGGTCCTCCGGGGATCCCCTCGGCGACCTGCGCCTGCGGGACCTCGGTCGGCACCTCCCCCTGGGGCGAGGGGTCGGACACCGTCTATAAAACCCCCCCTCTGTGATCGTTGGAGGCTGCTCTTCACTTACCCTCTCAGTTCTTCCACTTCCGAACACTAAATCGCAGCCAATTTCTTCTTTCTTTCCCTACACCCGAAGAACTCCAATTCGGATCGAGCTCGAATTCAAACGGTACTCCAAATCATTTTCAAATTCCTTCGTGTGAGTGCTTCAGTGCCTTACAAGGATCAAAACCCCTCAAATTGTTTCAGGGATTATCGACCGTAGCGCCACCTCCATAGCCGTCCTTCTTCCTCGGCCCAGGCGATCGGTGACGAGCTCACCCAACCCATATTTTCGGATTCTAGCAGGTGAAATAGAGTCACTAGGTTCCACTGATGCCCTAGGGGTCCGTGTCCAGTGAAAAGGTGGCCGGCGGCGAGCCGTTGCTTGCTCGGCCATTAGCGCCGCCGCACTTACCAGTGGCGACCTATTTTCCGGCCACCTCCTGCCGAACGGTAGCGCCCCTAGAACCGCCTTGCACGCGCTGGTGTCATTGGTGCACCATTCCGCCGCGAGTTAGTTCGGCCGCGGCGAGCCTTAGACCAAAAGGCCCTGCCGTCACCGGCGGTGGTCCGGTTGTCGATGCGCAGCCGCTGAGCCGGTTAGTCGCCGACGAGCGGGCCCATCCGTCGGCGTCGACCCGTGTTTGTCTTGTAGGCCGTCGTGGCGGTCGCCGACTTGCGGCTACCCACCGTGGCGATCGCAGATCGCGCCGCTGATCGCCGGCAAAGCGGGCCGGCTTGTCACCGTGACCGGCCGAGTTCAAATCATCACACGCTAAAACCAAAAGCCGCTTTCCAACTGCGAAAGCGTATTTTGAATTTCCAGTTTGAATTTTAGAAAGCCGAACCACTTCAAATATCCATAATTTTTGAATCATCTGGCCAAAAATAGTGAAACCAATTTCTAAATTCATGAAAAATTTCGTAGATTCAGAATATGCAAAAATATTTTGAAGACCATCTCTAGGAAATTTTGAAATTCAAATTCGAATTAAAAGGCTAGAGGTATGCTCTATACAAAATTTCTGTAAATAAGCTTGGAAATTTATGAAACTAATTTTTCTGGAATCCGTACATTTCCAGGAACCCAAATATATAAAAATATTTAATTTTTATGCTGGTTTGAATTATTCGCTATTTAGGTTTTGCTTCCAATACACTAGTAATTCAAATATGTATAATAGTATTAAGGAAATATAAAAGAAACAAAAGTTTAATTATAAATAATAGGATGGCAGTAGCATGGTTAAGTTGGATTAAGTAGGAAGTTTGTTTTGAATTGACTTTAAATCATGTAGTAATTTTTGTGCCAAATGCACTCACACACACACACACACACACACACACACACACACACACACACACACACACACATATATATATATATATATATATATATATATATATATATATATATATAAGTCTCGAACAACCTAATAACCTAGCTTAATAAGGAATTTGTAGTTAGTAAATTTGTATCACCAGAACCTTCTCAAAAATCATGACTAAATCTAATTAGCTAGCTACCAGTTAGAACTTATTTAAAACCCTTCTTGTGCAAATCACTTAAGGTTAAGTGTTTAGCGTAACCCTTAACTAGTGATTTAATTCTTTTAATCTAAATAATTTTAGCATCTATAATTCGAAGTTATAAATACTAGAATTCACAATTTTAGCCTCTTGAATTCGTAAATTCCAAACAATTAATCTGTAAGAGAAACCATGTTGTTATTGCATAAATGTATTAGCGTTCTAGCTGTATAATTATTTGCCGTGTGAAGTCTTAAAAATTTATTTTTCAACTCTCAAAAGGATAACCTGCTTTTCATAGCTTTTCTTTATTTGACTTATCATCTGCCTTCTTTTCGCCCTTTCCGAATTTGGATATTTACTATATTTTCGCTTGATCGTCGTGTAGAGTCCGACGCCCTCGAAGAGGAAGACGACGCCATCGCCGATCCAGATCCGAGCTAGACAAATGAGTTGCAAGGCAAGCACCTCCTTGAACATGTCGAGCCTAATAATTTACCTACACTATGTTGTTTTTGCTTATGTACAGCAGCATCCGGATAGTTCTCCCTAAAAATGCTAATTTGGGTTAGAACAGAGTTAGTCCTGTAAATTATGGTTTGCCTCAATCAGTATGAACATGTGAACCTTGTAAGCCTTAGTTGGAAAACTAGACATGCTTAATGTCATTTTGGGTATGACCGTTAGCATAAAATATCCGCTTAAGTCGTTGATCGTGTTTTCAATCTTTTCAACGAATGGATGATCCTCATTTGGGAAAATGTTGCTAGTACTTTGATTAAAAACCCAAAACTAAAACTATGTTTTGATGCGGGCGATTATTGGCGATAGCCGGAGGTGCAAAGGGAATTGCACGTAGTTAGGGTGAAGTATCGCCCGTGTCAGATTAAGGACCGAGCAATGGGACGCTATAGATCCAAGAATTTCGTACAACCACGAGGGCTGGTATGGGACAGTCTTAGCCTATTAAGTTGTTTAGGTGTGGCTTTGCATCTAAGGAAGGCGGGAGTAATGCACAGGCATTCCGGTTCGGTCTGTCTGTAGGGGGTTTACTTACCAATGCAACGGTGTACGCCTTGCCGTGAACAGAAACGTGGTGTTGGGTGTGATGTGAAAGGATCCACGTCTTGGGTGAGTGTTTCTGTTTTCATGGCGAGGGTCAAACGTCCCGGGCTGGTTCAAAGCCACATCTAAATAATGTAACGGCTCTGTATGATCTCCTTGCCGACACACCAAAGGAAGTGTGTAAGTTGGCCTGGCAAAAGAGGTTGATCATTCCTTGTGGGTAAAGTGTACACCTCTGCAGAGTGTAAGAACTAATCGATTAGCCGTGTCCACGGTTATGGACGCTTGGTGAAGTCATTCCAATGTTAGAATGTTTTGGTACTTTTCTGGAAAAACTGGGTTTGAAAAGGAAACCATTTTGCACCTAGCTTTTTGGGTCAAAGGACAGACTCCGGGGATCTATGCAGTCGGGTAGACTGGGTTGAAGAACTTGGATATTTGCTTATCACTTTATAATTCAAATGCCCTTTTGAAATTGAGATGTTTCAATTTATTATGTCATATCTTTGAATATCTATGCAACTGCAAAATAACCGTTAACTCCGCTTTGTTTAGCTCGCATAACTACTTTATTGCATCCACAAACACTATAAGTCTTCTTTGAGTACCAAAGTACTCAATCTTGCATTTGTGTCTCTCAGAGGATTTAAACTCGCAAGCGCTGACGACTCTTACTTTCACGCAGGTGCGGGACTTTTGGCGATGAGTTTCCTAGGTTTGCCAAGTCGGTTGCTCGAGGGTTAGCGGCAAACCACGTGGCTTTTGGAGTTTTAATTTCTCTATTTTTCCACATGTAAGAATTTAACTCTGTATAATTATTACTGCTTGTAATATATGCCTGTCAAATATTTATCTCGTGGTTGTGATATGAATGTTGTAAACATGTGAGTGCTAGCCACTGATCATGGGACTAGTACGGTAATCACATGGAGGTTCCTGTTTGCAACAACGGGGTCTCACAGCGTTGGTATCAGAGCCACACTGACTGTAGGAAGCCTTGGGTGAAGGGTCGTTAGTTATTAGAATGGAAACTTAATTTGAAGAATAAACAAAACTTTACTCTCTACTAATAATGAACTTTAGCATATATGCTAATTTTCTTATTTGTGGTCTCTTATCTATTCATAAATAATCATTATTAATCTCTCCTTTTCTGTTATTTTGTAGATGGCACGTTATGTACCTTGCCATGAGTCGGTCACTCCAGAGCTAGGTGGAATGATGGGGGTACTACATCATCTACTAGAGGACTGTCATTACGAGAGTGTTCCGAGATATGTGGTGTTCCAAGCATACTTGAGCTCGGAGACTAAGGAATATGCTACTAGGGTCTTTATACCTCCAAAACCGGCTTTTAATGAGGGTGAAAGAACTTTTGAAGGATATGGATCATCCATCGATGCTTCGATGAATGAAGCGCTTATCAGTGTGATCCACCTCCGCCATGTGATCCTGCACTGGATCTTGCTTATCGCTATCTTCCTGGAAGACCCCCAGTTGGAGATAATGTATATAGGGACCACACTAGAGTTAGAAATAATGGTCTTAGGGTTATGTTGAACTTTGTAAATAAGCTAGACAAGCACTATGTACAGTTAGCGCAGGAACTGTTGGAGACTCGACGACGGATGGCATTTCTGGAGGCCCGCTTGGCCCGCATGAAGCGAGAGGTACAATACCACGCACGGTGCTAAGCGAGGGGACTTCCCAAATCCCATCCGCGCATCGCTCTCCACCGGACTCTTATGTATCTACACCTGGTGTGCCTAGAGGAGCCAGGATGTCCTGCATAGGTAGTTGCCCGCGCCTTATTAACAATAAGGGCATAAATCCCCGTAGCACTTGTGAGTTTCAGCCTGAAGCCCCTCGGGTGTATAGGCATAGAGCCTACACCGCTAGGACCTTAGATGAGATAGAATAGATAGAAGTGCATGGAAGGGATGTAACAGTTATTGTAAATACGGGAGGTGCGAAATAAATAAAGTGGTTCTTTTGCTATGAGTAATGTGGAAGCAGTTAAATTAAGATTGAGAACCATGTAATAAAGAATAATATAGGAATAACTTAGTTCATAAGAATTTTGAGGGCGAAGTATATAAGAATTGTGAGATAAAATTGACCCATGCAAAAGTAGCATAATTCTTGTTTCCTTGTTACTACTGGCATTATATTAATGCTAATTTATCTTGCTTTAAGATTTCAGATGACCAACCCCTCCAGTTGGGCAGCTATAGCTCGGGACTTAGCAGAAAACTATGGGCAAGAAAAACATCGCCCTATGCTCACTGTTAGACAGATAGTTGATGGGTTTAAAGTGTGTGCGCACGCTATTACTATAAAGAAAGGGCGTCGCGTGTGCCATCAAGTTAAGCATTTTAGTTCAAATAGAGTCCAAGTTGTCCAAGAGACAAGTCGTAAGCTAGCAAGAAAGATTTGTCAAGTACATCATGTGGATATGAGTGCATATGTGCGCTCATATGAAGCTCGTATAGGTGTCCAAGATGCCGAATTGGGGCCTCGGAGGCGCAGAACTGGAAATAGATAAGAGTATCTACGCTTTAGCGGCAGGAATCCGAGCCGCTTCCCGAACCCTCCAGTTCTGGGAGTAGTTGTGACGTCGGATCACCATCGCCACCTCCGGGGGATAGTAGTGGATAGGTTTTCCCTAGAAACTTTATGCCATAGAAATAAATTGTAAAATAGTGGTGTGTGTATATATCCCTAATAATTGCATGAAATGCTTTTGGTATTGTAAGTTTTTAAGTGGTATCTTTTTTGCATGAATAATAATAATGGATTTTCCCTCGCAAATTGTAACTATGGAGTGAAAATTTTCGATGAGAAAATCCAAAAAAAAAAGTCATTAGAGGCGATAGTTAAACTAAGAACTTTAGAGCGAACATGTGCTGGGTACATTTGAAATCTTACTCTGGTCTTTGTCGCGTACTAAAGTGGTACTAATTTCAGGATGAGGCCGACCAGGTCACTCAATCGGATCCTCGAAATCGATGCACCGCAGATACTCGCGATCCCAGGCGAGTGTCTCAACGCCGCACAACCTAATCCTCAACATCCTCGCAACAAGAGCCTCGACATCTCGAGCAGCCCGCCAAGATGCCCCCGTCCCATCTCCGCCTAGGAAGAGGTTCATGAGGAACAGTGCCTCCACCCCTACCATGGCTCAAGTGTCGGCTTTAATTGAACAAGGGAGGCAAAGCGAATACTCGACATCGCAGCAGATAGCCTTAACACCGCACTGTGGTGTCGCCTGTGGAGGGAATGGTGGAGCTCCTCAAGTGTCCAAGTTGAATGAGTTCCTATGACCCACCACCAGCTTTCTCCCTTCACGAGCCTCTTGATGCGATGATTGGTTGCGGGCGTGGAAAGCAAGTTAGATATTGCTCGGTGTGATGAGAGGGAGAAGGTCCTATATGCCTCTTATCGCTTGCAAGGGACTAGCAGCTTGGTGGGAGAACTACCAGCGGTGCTACTGTATGACAGTGGTTTTATGGCTCGAGTTTAGAGTCGCATTCCACCGCACCCACATTCCACCAAGCAGATTGAAGTGAAAAGCGGGAGTTCCCGGATCTTAAGCAAGGCTCGATGATGTGATGGAGTACTGCACCATTTCAATCACCACAAGATATGCCACATATAAAGTAGCTAATGAGGCAAGAAGGATTGAGAGATTTAGGGAAAATCTAAATGAAGAGATCAAGTGGGCCTTGATTGCCCAAGACATTGACGACTTCCAAACTCGTGGACAAGGTAGTAAGAGTGGAGCACGGCAATCAGTAGCAGGATGGAGAGCCGCAGCGTAAGTGGCTTGCACGTAGCTCATCCGAGCCGGATCATCTAGGCTACAAGGGTGGCAATGACCGGTTTTCGCCGACCACCATCACCGCCAAGACTAAGAGCCCAACGACCGACTTCTCGCACTCAGAGGTCTCGGGTCAGCTACTCGCTTTGTACAATGACACACCGCAGTGATCTGTTCGCCAAAGGCAACACCTAGGACCGCCATTGTTGCCTGTAAGAAGGCGCCCAATGTCACGTGTTTCCATTGCAATGAGCGTGACATTACGCCGCCTCTGTCCCAAGAAGAAGATCGGGCAACCTCACCCACAAGCTCAAGGCCGGACTCAAGGATCGACGCCGCCACCTGCGCAAGGCGGAAATGTTGGACGCCTTCACCATATGACGACTGAAGAGGCGCAGGAGGCATCAGACGTTGTGCTTGGTATGTTCCTTGTGCAATATGTGCCTACATTGGTTTTGTTTGACTCTGGAGCTTCCCATTCTTTTATCTCCAAGAAGTTTTCTGAACACAACAAGTTGGAAGTTTCTCTGCTGCCCACTCGCATGAGTGTGCAATCACCTGGATCCACTATTATAACTGCTAGTTTCGCTCGAGTTAACATAGAAATCAATGGGGTTACATTTTATGCTGATCTCATCCTAATAGAAACATCTGGGCTAGATGTGATCTTAGGCATGGATTGGTTGGCCAAACATAAGGGTTGCATAAACTGTGCCGATCGATCTATATCTCTGGTAAATCATGATGGAATATCCGTGGAATTTGCCTCAAGTGTCAATGAATTAGCATCTCACCATCCGTGTTTAGCATCCACAGCTTGAATTGGGAAATGTACCAATAGTTAATGAATTTCAGAGGTATTTCTGCGAATTGCCGTGAGTGCCTCCGGATCGAGAAATGGAATTATCATTGACTTGGTGCCGGGGCGCACCAATATCAAAGCGCCTATATAGGATGCCCACAAATGAATTAGTGGAACCAAAAAGCAACTCAAGGAACAATCGACAAGGATTTATTCGCTCAATACCTCACCTCGGGAAGTCCGGTTCTCTTCACAAGAAAAAGGACAATAGTCTCGCATGTGTGTGTAGACTACCGTGCCTTAAATGAAGTAACCATCAAGAATAAATATCCGTTACCGGATTGATGATCTATTTGATCAACTAAACGGGCGCAAATTTTTTCCAAGATAGACTTGAAGTTGGGGTATTTCGGTGAAGGTCGCACCATCGACATTCCCAAGACCGCCTTTACTACCCGTTATGGATTATATGAATACACCGTGATGTCCTTTGGGCTCACTAATGCTCCGCAAGCTTCATGAGCTTAATGAATAAGATTTTCATGGAGTATCCGGATAAGTTTGTAGTGGTATTTATTGATGACATCCCGATATATTCCAAGATCAAGAAGAGCATAAGCAAGATTTGCACATGGCCCTCAAAGAAACTCCGAAAATAAATTATATGCCAAGTTCGAGAAATGTGAGTTTTGCTGAAAGAAGTGGCATTTCTCGGCATGTTTTATCAGAGGCGGAGTTGTCGACTCAAGTAAAGTGCAAGCGGTGTTGGCTTGGGAAAGGCCACAGTCAGTCCCAAAAATTCGAAGTTTTCTGGGCTTTGCCGGTTATTACCGCCGGTTTATTGAGAACTTCTCTAAGGTAGCCAAACCACTCACGCAACTTTTAAAGAAAGAAAAGAAGTTCGAATGGACTTCTGATTGTGAACGGAGTTTCCAGAAGTTAAAAGAAAAGCTAACCTCTGCCCCAGTCCTCATACTACCAGATATTCATAAGGATTTTGAAGTATATTGTGATGCATCGCTCCAAGGGTTGGGATGTGTATTAATGCAAGAAGGTCGGGTTGTCGCTTATGCCTCTCGACAACTTCGTCTCATGAGCAGAACTACCCTACTCATGACCTTGAATTGGCATTGTGGTTCATGCTCTTAAAATCAAGCGGCATTATCTTATTGGGAATAGGACGGAGATCTATACCGATCATAAAAGTCTTAAGTACTTCTTTACCCAACCGAATTGAATTTGAGACAAAGAAGGTGGTCGGAGTGATCAAAGACTATGACATAGGTCTTCATTACCATCCCGGTAAGGCTAATGTCGTGGCCGACGCCTTAGTCGGAAGTTGTATTGTGTGCCGGATCCTCGCCATCCGACCTAATCAATGCCTTCCAAAAGCTCAATTTGAATCTAGTGGAAAATGGATATGTGGCCGCTCTCCAACTTCACCAACTCTTAAAAATCGATTAAGGATGCTCAACTCTGTGATGAAGCCATTGTAGAAATACGAAATCATTCAATTGGGGCATAAATTCGAGTTCACAGAAGTCCAAATGGGGTAATTATGAAAGGAACTCGCATTTGTGTGCCCAATAGTTCGATATCAAAAGTTGATTCTATCCAAGCCCATGAGTCACCATTATCTATTCATCCGGCAGTACCAAAATGTATCAAGACCTTAAGAAAGAATATTGGTGGCGGTATGAAGAAGGATATCGCCGAGTATATCGCGAATGCGATGTATGTCGGCGTGTCAAAGCCAACATCAACGCCCACCGGTCTACTCCAACCATTGCAAATTCGAATGGAAGTGGGATGATGTCAGATGGACTTCATTATCGCCTTCCCGACTCAAAAAGGAAATGACTCCATTTGGGTTGTCATTGATCGACTAACCAAAGTGGCTCATTTTATTCCATCAAGACCACATATTCGAGACAAGTTGGCGTAACTTTACATTAGCAATATTGTGCGTTTGCACGGGTTCAAAACAATTGTTTCGATCGGGATCGCAATTCACATCCCGCTTTTGGGAAAAATTGCATGGTCTCTTGGGGACTAAATTGACTTTCAAGATCGCTACCATCCCTGCATCGATGGTCGATCGAAAGAACGAATCAAATCCTGGAAGATATGTTAAGGGCCTGTGTGCTAACTTATAGCACAAATTGGGAGAAGTGCTTAGCCTTTGCAGAGTTCTCCTACAATAATGGTTTTCAAGCTAGCCTACAAATGTCACCATTTGAAGCCCTTTATGGAAGAAAGTGCCGAACTCCACTTTTCTCGGTCCGGTGGGGAAAGATGCTTTGGCCCAGATTTAATAAATGAGGCTCAAGAACATGTGGACTTGATACGAAGCCGATTGAGGGAAGCCCAATCCCGCCAGAAGAGCTATGCCGACACTCGTCGACGTGACTTGAGCTTTGAGATTGATGACTATGTCTACCTTAAGGTTTCACCTCTTCGCGAACTGTCGATTCCAAGTTCGAGGCAAGTTAGCCCTCGATATATTGGTCCATATCGATAATCGGATAAGATGGGAGAAAAAGCATACAAGTTGGAACTACCATCTCAACTATCTAGTGTACACAATGTCTTCCATGTGTCGCAGCTTAAGAAGTGCCTTCGCATCCCAGCTGAACTTACTCAATTGGAAGAGATTGAACTCCAGCCTGATCTAACTTACCGCGAGCACCCAGCTAAAATTCTCAAGAAGCGTAAAGGCACACTGAATAAAGTTCATAAAATGGTAAAAGTACAATGGAGTAACCATACGGAAGAAGAAGCAACTTGGGAACAAGAAGATAAGCTTAAGGAAGAATTTCCTGATTTCTTTTAGATCCTTTTCTGCCTTAGACCCGCCAAATCTCGGGGGCGAGATTTCTGTAAGGGGGGTAGATTTGTAACAGCCCAAAAATGAAAGAACAGTATATAATAAAATGAAAATGAATGTTTTGGATTTAAATATATTTATTTCTGAGTTTTCCTGATGTTATTGGTTTTTATTGGAATTTCTGGAATTATGCTTTGCATGAAAAGTCCAATTAATAGAATTATCAAATGGAAAATGGTAAGAAGGTAAAAGTAAAAATAAGAAAAATTACCATTTGACCATGACCAATCTGGTAATCCAGTAAAAATCCTTAGTAAAAATCCTTGGTGCTGATTTGGAAAAAAATAAATAAATATCTTAATTCTCTTTTTGACTAAGAACAGTAAAGTCCGAATTAATTAAAAATAATAGAAATTTATCAGGAGCCGCAAAAATTACCATAGCACCATCAAATCAGTTTTTACATTTGGTAAAAATCTCAGCAATTTATCATATCGGTAATGCCTCCTAAAAATTCAAAAACAGAGGCTACTAAAAACAAGAAATCTTCATGTCAGAATTTTTATAAAATATTCACCTAAAATTTTGACTTGAACTTTTTATGGAGACATCCATAAGACAAAATTAACCTTCATAAAAAGTTTGGAAAATAATTAATAAAGTTTACACCTTCAAATAAATAAAATACCGAAATTAAATCCCTGTACCAGTCCACAGTGTCAGAATTGTAGTTAATTATTTGTTAGGAATTTTAATCTGAAAATTTTACCAGGAGATAAAAACTTACATAGGAAGATGTTAAAAAAGTTTCAGATAAATTTATTATGATTTGATAGCATTTTAATGCCCTTCTTGACCTGTCTGGAGGCGAGCTTATCCCTGAGTTCCATAGTCCCTCACTGACAAGTGGGTCCCAAGGCGTACGGGCCCATTTCCTGGCGCAAGGCGGTAACGCCGCGACGCTCACTGACCGGTGGACCCCGGACCCAGCTGTCAGTCACCGACCCCTTTTTCCCTCCCTTCTTCCCGCTCACGAGACAGAGCTCGGCAGCCGAAGTCTTGCACAGCACTCGACACCGAGCTGCCCACCCCGTCACCTGACGCCACGTTCATCCTCGATCCTCCCGCGCCATACCCCGACCATACCGTGCTGCCCTGAGCCGAAAATCGTGCGCCAACTCGCCACACACAGAACCGAGTCAAGCCGCGATTTTCTTCTTGGATTCAAACCCTGTGCCGAGCTTCACCGTCTATAAAACCCCCCCTCTGTGATCGTTGGAGGCTACTCTTCACTTACCCTCTCAGTTCTTCCACTTCCGAACACTAAATCGCAGCCAATTTCTTCTTTCTTTCCCTACACCCGAAGAACTCCAATTCGGATCGAGCTCGAATTCAAACGGTACTCCAAATCATTTTCAAATTCCTTCGTGTGAGTGCTTCAGTGCCTTACAAGGATCAAAACCCCTCAAATTGTTTCAGGGATTATCGACCGTAGCGCCACCTCCATAGCCGTCCTTCTTCCTCGGCCCAGGCGATCGGTGACGAGCTCACCCAACCCATATTTTCGGATTCTAGCAGGTGAAATAGAGTCACTAGGTTCCACTGATGCCCTAGGGGTCCGTGTCCAGTGAAAAGGTGGCCGGCGGCGAGCCGTTGCTTGCTCGGCCATTAGCGCCGCCGCACCCCCACGGTGGCGACCTATTTTCCGGTCACCTCCCGGCGAACGGGTAGCGTCCCTAGAACCGCCTTGGCACGCTGGTGCTGTTGGTGCTACCCATTCCGCCGCGCCAGAGTTAGTTCGCCGGCGGCGAGCCTTAGACCAAAAGGCCTGCCGGTCACCGGCGGTGGGTCCGGTTGTCGAGCGCAGCCGCTTGAGCCGGTTAGTCGCCGACGAGCGGGCCCATCCGTCGCGTCGGACCGTGTTTGTCTTGTGCAAGGCGTCGTCGTACGGTCACCGACTTGCGGCCACGGTACCATCGACGCAGATCAAGCCCATGGCGATCGCCAACAGCGGGCCGGCTTGTCGATCGACCGGGCCGAGTTCAAATCATCACGCTAAAACCAAAAGCCGCTTTCCAAGCTGAAAGCGTATTTTGAATTTCCGCTTGAATTTTAGAAAGCCGAACCACTTCAAATATCCATAACTTTTGAATCATCCGCCAAAAATAGTGAAACCAATTTCTAAATTCATGAAAATTTCGTAGATTCAGAATATGCAAAATATTTTGAAGACCATCTCTAGGAAATTTTGAAATTCAAATTCAATTAAAAGGCTAGAGATATGCTCTATACAAAATTTCAGTAAATAAGCTTGGAAATTTATGAAACTAATTTTTCTGAATCTGTACATTTCAGGAACCCAAATATATAAAAATATTTAATTTTTATGCTGGTTTGAATTATTTGCTATTTAGGTTTTGCTTCCAATACACTAGTAATTCAAATATGTATAATAGTATTAAGGAAATATAAAAGAAACAAAAGTTTAATTATAAATAATAGGATGGCAGTAGCATGGTTAAGTTGGATTAAGTAGGAAGTTTGTTTTGAATTGACTTTAAATCATGTAGTAATTTTTGTGCCAAATGCACTCACACACACACACACACACACACACACACACACACACACATATATATATATATATATATATATATATATATATATATATATATATATATATATATATATATATATATATATATATATGTGCTTTGGAAATTGAATAGCTAGAATCTAGTTTAATTGGTTCAAGTCTCGAACAACCTAATAACCTAGCTTAATAAGGAATTTGTAGTTAGTAAATTTGTATCACCAGAACCTCCTCAAAAATCATGACTAAATCTAATTAGCTTGCTACCAGTTAGAACTTATTTAAAACCCTTCTTGTGCAAATCACTTAAGGTTAAGTGTTTAGCGTAACCCTTAACTAGTGATTTAATTCTTTTAATCTAAATAATTTTAGCATCTATAATTCGAAGTTATAAATACTAGAATTCACAATTTTAGCCTCTTGAATTCGTAAATTCAAAACAATTAATCTGTAAGAGAAACCATGTTGTTATTGCATAAATGTATTAGCGTTCTAGCTGTATAATTATTTGCCGTGTGAAGTCTTAAAAATTTATTTTTCAACTCTCAAAAGGATAACCTCGCTTTCATAGCTTTCCTTTATTTGACTTCTCGTCTGCCTTCTTTTCGCCTTTTACTCAATTTGGATATTTACTATATTTTCGCTTGATCGTCGTAGAGTCCGACGCCCTCGAAGAGGAAGACGACGCCATCGCCGATCCAGATCCGAGCTAGACAATGAGTTGCAAGGCAAGCACCTCCTTGAACATGTCGAGCCTAATAATTTACCTACACTATGTTGTTTTTGCTTATGTACAATTGCATCCTGATAGTTCTCCTAAAAATGTTAATTTGGGTTAGAAACGAGAGTTAGTCCCGTAAATTATGGTTTGCCTCAATCTGTATGAACATGTGAACCTTGTAAGCCTTAGTTGGAAAACTAGACATGCTTAATGTCATTTTGGGTATGACCGTTAGCATAAAATATCTGCTTAAGCTGTTGATCGTGTTTTCAATCTTTTCAACGAATGGATGATCCTCATTTGGGAAAATGTTGCTAGTACTTTGATTAAAACCCAAAACTAAAACTATGTTTTGATGCGGGCGATTATTGGCGATAGCCGGAGGTGCAAAGGGAATTGCACGTAGTTAGGTGAAGTATCGCCGTGTCGATTAAGGACCGAGCAATGGGACGCTATAGATCCAAGAATTTCGCATACAACCACGAGGGTCGGTATGGGACGCCTTAGCCTATTAAGTTGTTTAGGTGTGGCTTTGCATCTAAGGAAGGCGGAGTAATGCACGGGCATTCCGGTTCGGTCTGTCTCAGAGGGGTTTACTTACCAATGCAACGTGTACGCCTTGCCGTGAATGTAAACGTGGTGTTGGGTGTGATGTGAAAGGATCCACGCCTTGGGTGAGTGTTTCGCTTTCATGGCGAGGGTCAAACGTCCCGGCTGGTTCAAAGCCACATCTAAATAATGTAACGGCTCATTATGATCTCCTTGCCGACACACCAAAGGAAGTGTGTAAGTTGGCCTGGCAAAAGAGGTTGATCATTCCTTGTGGGTAAAGTGTACACCTCTGCAGAGTGTAAGAACTAATCGATTAGCCGTGTCCACGGTTATGGACGCTTGGTGAAGTCATTCCAATGTTAGAATGTTTTGGTACTTTTCTGGAAAAACTGGGTTTGAAAAGGAAACCATTTTGCACCTAGCTTTTTGGGTCAAAGGACAGACTCCGGGGATCTATGCAGTCGGGCAGACTGGGTTGAAGAACTTGGATATTTGCTTATCACTTTATAATTCAAATGCCCTTTTGAAAATGAGACGTTTCAATTTATTATGTCATATCTTTGAATATCTATGCAACTGCAAAATAACCGTTAACCTGCCTTGTTTAGCCTGCATAACTACTTTATTGCATCTGTCAAACACTATAAGTCTTGCTGAGTACCAAAGTACTCAATCTTGCATTTGCTGTCTCAGAGGACGAAACCTGCGAAGCGCCAGACGACTCTTACTTTCACGCAGGGTGCGGGACTTTTGGCGATGAGTTTCCCTAGGTTTGCCAAGTCAGTTGCCTGAGGGTTAGCGGGCAAACCACGTGGCTTTTGGAGTTTTGATTTCCTCTATTTTTCCGCTGTTGTAAGAATTTAACTCAGATAATTATTACGCTTGTAATATATGCCCACAAATATTTATCTCGTGGTTGTGATATGAATGTTGTAAACATGTGAGTGCTAGCCATCGATCATGGGACTAGTACGGTAATCACATGGAGGTTCCTGTTTGCAACAACGGGGTCTCACAGCGTTGGTATCAGAGCCACACTGACTGTAGGAAGCCTTGGGTGAAGGGTCGTTAGTTATTAGAATGGAAACTTAATTTGAAGAATAAACAAAACTTTACTCTCTACTAATAATGAACTTTAGCATATATGCTAATTTTCTTATTTGTGGTCTCTTATCTATTCATAAATAATCATTATTAATCTCTCCTTTTCTGTTATTTTGTAGATGGCACGTTATGTACCTTGCCATGAGTCGGTCACTCCAGAGCTAGGTGGAATGATGGGGGTACTACATCATCTACTAGAGGACTGTCATTACGAGAGTGTTCCGAGATATGTGGTGTTCCAAGCATACTTGAGCTCGGAGACTAAGGAATATGCTACTAGGGTCTTTATACCTCCAAACCGCTTTAATGAGGGTGAAAGAACTTTTGAAGGATATGGATCATCCATCGATGCTTCGATGAATGAAGCCGCTTATCAGCCGTGATCCACCTCCGCCATGTGATCCTGCACTGATCTTGCTTATCGCTATCTTCCCGAAGACCCCAGCTGGAGATAATGTATATAGGGACCACACTAGAGTTAGAAATAATGGTCTTAGGGTTATGTTGAACTTTGTAAATAAGCTAGACAAGCACTATGTACGCTATTAAGCGCAGAACTGTTGGAGACTCGACGACGGATGGCATTTCTGGAGGCCCGCTTGGCCCCGTGCGTAGCGAGAGGTACAATACCACGCACGGTGCTAAGCGAGGGGACTTCCCAAATCCCATCCGCGCATCGCTCTCCACCGGACTCTTATGTATCTACACCTGGTGTGCCTAGAGGAGCCAGGATGTCCTGCATAGGTAGTTGCCCGCGCCTTATTAACAATAAGGGCATAAATCCCCGTAGCACTTGTGAGTTTCAGCCTGAAGCCCCTCGGGTGTATAGGCATAGAGCCTACACCGCTAGGACCTTAGATGAGATAGAATAGATAGAAGTGCATGGAAGGGATGTAACAGTTATTGTAAATACGGGAGGTGCGAAATAAATAAAGTGGTTCTTTTGCTATGAGTAATGTGGAAGCAGTTAAATTAAGATTGAGAACCATGTAATAAAGAATAATATAGGAATAACTTAGTTCATAAGAATTTTGAGGGCGAAGTATATAAGAATTGTGAGATAAAATTGACCCATGCAAAAGTAGCATAATTCTTGTTTCCTTGTTACTACTGGCATTATATTAATGCTAATTTATCTTGCTTAAAAATTTCAGATGACCAACCCCTCCAGCTTGGGCAGCTATAGCTAGGACTTAGCGTAAAACTATGGGCAAGAAAACATCGCCTATGCTCACTGTTAGATGATAGTTGATGGGTTTAAAGTGTGTGCGCACGCTATTACTATAAAGAAAGGGCGTCGCGCGCGCCATCAAGTTAAGCATTTTAGTTCAAATAGAGTCCAAGTCGCCCAAGAGACAAGTCGTAAGCTAGCAAGAAAGATTTGTCAAGTACATCATGTGGATATGAGTGCATATGTGCGCCATATGAAGCGCGATATGTGTCCAAGATGCCGAATTGGGGCCTAGGAGGCGCAGAATCGAAATAGACAAGAGTATCTACGCTGGCCACTCAGCAGGAATTGAGCCGCTCCAACCCTCCGCTTCGGGAGTAGTTGTGACGCGGATCACCATCGCCACCTCCGGGGGATAGTAGTGGATAGGTTTTCCCTAGAAACTTTATGCCATAGAAATAAATTGTAAAATAGTGGTGTGTGTATGTATCCCTAATAATTGCATGAAATGCTTTTGGTATTGTAAGTTTTTAAGTGGTATCTCTTTTGCATGAATAATAATAATGGATTTTCCCTCGCAAATTGTAACTATGGGGTGAAAATTGCCCGAGAGAACATGCCCAAGAGCCCCTAGAAGATAAAAAACACTGGTCAGACCAGGCGTTAAAAGCGAAGAAAAGAGAGGCGGGAAGAAGTCCGGCCGACCTACTAGATTTGGAGGGTGGGCGGCCGAGAATGGCTCGTGGCCGCCGCGCCTCCGAAGCGCTTCCTCCGTGGCGGCGGTCACCCGCCGACGACTCCGTCGCGCTAGCTCGGCCCGCCATCCTCATCCGGCCGGATGCCCTCAGATCGGGAACAGGGGCGGGCTCAGGCGTAAGAGGTTGCACGCGCATCCTCATGAAGGCACGACGACCACGCCCCGGTGAGCCTTGCCTCCTTAGGGCCCCGACCGCCTACGATCGTGGCCACCTTATTCTTCTCTCGCTTCTCAGACCCCAGTTCCACTCTCCCGCCACGGAAGTTTGCGGTGAAGGCGGGCGCTGCCTCCGACGCTCGAGCATAGAACCACTCGTAGCGCCATCCCTTGTTGGACGATGGCAGCTTGACTCGAGATACTCCGTGCTCGGCGGACCGGTCGGAGGGCCAGCCACCAATGGCGCCATGCGGCGTTCGTTGGCTTGTCCTTCCGAGCCTTGCTTAAAGAAATGCCTCCACAGCGCCCAATGCGGCTCGATTCCCAAGAAAGCCTCGCAGAGCGTGATGAATATGGCGATGTGGAGGACCCGCTGGGGTTAAGATGGTGCGCCCGCTTTGTAGTGGAAGAGCAGCCCCGGACGAATGGGTGCAGCGGCAAGTCAAGCCGCGCCAAGAACGAGGCTAGCACCACGACCTGTCGTCCCTCGCGAGGGGCAAGAAATTCGCCGGCACCCTCCAACCGAGAGATCTTGCGCAGGAGGAAGCCCTTCTTCACTGCCGAGCGCCTTGCTGGCTTCGGGCAGAGCACTCCGCCACGACATCCTTGCAAAGAGGCGACGAAAGGCGAGGAGAAGAGAAGGCCGAGTTTTCTTTCTCTGGCTCTTTGTTGTTCATTTTGTCTTAGGGACGGAGGCGAGGAAGGCAAGTAAGCGTGACTACTCAAAGCGCCCCAGCAACGTATTTATAGAAGACAAGCAGGCGTCGACCGAACAGGCACCCCCCTCGAGCGAAGCGTCGCGTCCACCCTCGTCTCACACGCCACCTGTAACTCCGGCTTCCAATTCCACTCAAAGATTTAATCTCGACGAAACGGCAGGCTATAAAGACGCCGCCCCGCAAAGGCGCCCCAGAACCTCTTGGTCTCCGCCTTGAGGCCAGGACGGTTGCTCGGGCGCGCGTGCGAGGCCCATCGGGCCGCGCCCAAACGGCAAAGCTCGTGGCTTGCGCCGGGGCCCACCTAAAAGTCAGGGTTCAAAAGGCCTACCCCACCGATGGGCATAAGGCCGCCCAAATAAACTTGAGCGAGGGGCAAGTATGAGGTGAGCCCCACGGTGGGCCCTCGGCTAGGTCGGCCGATGACCCAATCACCTCTACTCGCGCCCGAGACCATACTACACTCTCCCTGAGCTCATCGATGAGCGATAGTTACCAGTGCCTCGGGTCGGCGGACGACCTGTGGCCCATACGGATTGAGTATAGAAAGGTTTCTTATGGGTCGCCCCACAAGCAGGCCAGACACCCTACTCTAGGACCGTCCCGCCGTAAGGGTCCCCTTGGGCGGACCTCCCAGACCCACTCGGACTACTCGTATAAGCTCCACGAGCACGGCGCTCAAACCAACGCGGTAAACGCGTGCCGCCACCTCCAGTCCCACACTGCGGATGGGGTATACGTGTGGGATAGACGGCGCCACTCCTCTCGCAGCCTACCCTCGCCAGACGAGGACTCTGGATGGATGCCCCCATCCGCCTACGACGAAAACGAGCCCCGTCCACCACGACGAAACGAGCCCCGCCCAGCCACGACGTTAAACGAGCACTCTGACACCGAACCTCGCGCGAGGCATCGCGGCCGCCCTCGCCGACCAAGGCACCGCCCAAACACGACGTTAAACGAGCACTCGACACCGAACCTCGCAGAGGCATCGCGGTCGCCCCGGCCGACCAAGGCACCGCCCAGCCTACGACGTTAAACGAGCACTCGACACCGAACCTCGCGCAGAGGCATCGCGGTCGCCCTCGCCACCAAGGCACCGCCCACCACAACGTTAACGAGCACTCGACACCGAACCTCGCGCAGAGGCATCGCGGTCGCCCCCGCCACCAAGGCACCGCTCACCTACGATGTTAAACGAGCACTCGACACCGAGCCTCGCGCAGAGGCATCGCAGCCGCGTCCGCCGACCAAGGCACCGCCCAGCCACGACGTTAAACGAGCACTGGACACCAACCCCGCGCGAGAGCGCCGCGGCCGCCCCCGCCACCAAGGCACCGCCCACCACGACGTTAAATGAGCACTCGTGACACCCGAACCTCGCAGAGGCATCCGGTCGCCCCCGCCGACTAAGGCACGATCTAGCTACGACGTTAAACGAGCAACTCGGACACCGAACCTCGCAAGACAGCATTCGATCGTCCTCGCCGACAAAGGCACCGTCCACCACGACGTTAAACGAGCACTCGGACACCGAACCTCGCGCAGAGGCATCGCGGTCGCCCTCGCCACCAAGGCACCGCCCACTCTGACGTTAAACGAGCACTCGGACACCAACCCCGCAGAGGCATCCGGCCGTCCCTCGCCACCAAGGCACTGGCCGAGCTACGATGTTAAACGAGCAACTCGGACACCAACCTCGCAAGACAGCATCCGGCCGTCCCTCGCCGACCAAGGCACGGCCGAGCTACGACGTTAAACGAGCACTCTGACACCAACTCGCAAGACATGCATCGCGGTCGCCCTCGCCGACCAAGGCACCGCCCACCACGACGTTAAACGAGCACTCGGACACCAACCCCGCGCAGAGGCGCCGCGGTCGCCCCCGCCACCAAGGCACCGCCCGGCTATGACGTTAAACGAGCACTCGGACACCGAACCTCGCGCGAGTCGCCGCGGTCGTCCTCGCCACCAAGGCACCGCTCAACTACGACGTTAAACGAGCACTCTGACACCAACCTCGCGCGAGAGGCCTCGCGGTCGTCCCCGCCACCAAGGCACCGCCCACCACGACATTAAACGAGCACTCGGACACCGAACCTCGCGCAGGGCATCCGGCCGTCCCCGCCACCAAGGCACGGTCTAGCTACGACGTTAAACGAGCACTCGGACACCGAACCTCGCGCAGAGGCGCCCGGCCGCCCCCGCCACCAAGGCACCGCCCACTACGACGTTAAACGAGCACTCGGACACCAACCTCGCGCAGAGGCATCGCGGTCGCCCTCGCCGACCAAGGCACCGCCCACCACGACGCAACGAGCACTCGACACCCAACCTCGCGCAGAGGCATCGCGGTCGCCCCCGCCACCAAGGCACGGTCTAGCTACGACGTTAAACGAGCAACTCGGACACCAACCTCGCGCAAGAAGGCATCCGGCCGCCCTCGCCGACCATGGCACCGCCCACCTACGACGTTAAACGAGCACTCGGACACCCGAACCTCGCAGAGGCATCGCGATCGCCCTCGCCGACCAAGGCGCCGCCCACCACGACGTTAAACGAGCACTCGGACACCGAACCTCGCGCGAGAGGCCTCGCGGTCGTCCTCGCCACCAAGGCACGGTCCACTACGACGTTAAATGAAGTACTTGGACACCAACCTCACGCAGGGTATCCGGCCGTCCCCGCCGACCAAGGCACGGTCTAGCTACGACGTTAAACAAGCACTCTGACACCAACCTCGCGCAGAGGCATCGCGGTCGTCCTTGCCGACCAAGGCACCGCCCACCACGACGTTAAACGAGCACTCTGACACCAACCTCGCAGAGGCATCGCGGTCGCCCTCGCCGACCAAGGCACCGCCCACCACGACGTTAAACGAGCACTCTGACACCGAACTCGCAGAGGCCTCGCGGTCGTCTCTCGCCGACCAAGGCACGGTCCACCACGACGTTAAATGAAGTACTTTGACACCAACCTCGCGCAAAAGGCATCCGGTCGTCCTCGCCGACTAAGGCACGGTCTAGCTACGACGTTAAACGAGCAACTCTGACAACTCAATCAAGCAAACTCATCACGAAGACATTCATAAAGAAAAGGAGATTTCATTATAGGCCAACAGCTCAAACTTTACACAACTTTACATACAAGATCTAACAGACACAAGAATAGCTACGCTACACCACGGCAGGACTTTATCCGCGCTAAAGCCTCTTAAACATCCGCGCGGCATCGGTGGCACCGACGCATCTTGTCGGTAGGCCCTTGCTCGTCGACGGATACCGCAGCACTATGGAATCAGACACGACGACGCGCTTCGTCGCTCAATGACATCGACGCACCAAGATCGACTACATCGGCGCCCTTGCGCCATCGCCTAGAAGGGCCCCCTTACTACCTCGAGCCTCGGACGACCTCGAGCAACAGATCGACGGCAAAGAAAGATCACGGCTACTGACTTCTTCCTCCGGAGTTCGCCATCGCCGGTCGTACTCACCAAAGCTCGCCAAAGGATCTTCTTCTTCCACCACGACATCATCACCAAAGTCAAGACTAGAGGTGCCCCGCCATTTCAAGGAGCAAAAGAAAGGATTCTCGCCTAAAGGTCCGCACTCAAGAAGCCGAAGGCCCTTATATACCCGGACGGAGGGAGATTAAACGCTCTGAATAAATGCAAGCGTCCGAAACGGCGCCTTCACCGTAACCCGGCGCCCCGAGACGAGCGGGCGAGGCGCGCTGCCGCGGCGCGCGTACAACGAGGTGATTAAAAGCCCCGCGGTTCAATGCCCTGTGCCAAATTCCGTGGCAGCCGCCGGATGCGCTGGGTACACCGCGCAAATCGCTTGATCTAATCGGTCGGACCGACCACTCGGGCCGGGCCACCACTCATCCAAGCTCAACCCCAACCGAATCGCCAAATCGCCGGGGTTCGGGCTACCGACGAATACTTATAACAGGTACCCTAACGCCCGGCGACGAGCCGGCGGCCTCAAGCACACTCAAGCCCAACAGCCGCTCCCACCGCTATCGATCAAGCACTGCAAGGCCACACAAGACATCCTTCCCGACCGACGAGGGAAGTGTCTCCACTGCTGTGGCTCGACCGCCATGGGGCGGACCCCGGCCCGACTGCAGGGCTCCCGACTTTTGGCGGGGCGGATCCCCGACCGATCAAACCAAGGTAACATCCGCCAAGGGCCACGGTCGAAGCCCCCACCACCTACACCACGCACCCTACGAACGAGGTCAATCGAAATGACTATACAAGGGCAGTGGCCCTTCCCAAGAGGGTCTAATGATCGCCAAGTCATGCTCCCACCCCATCACCGGTCACATACAAGACGAAGACACGCCTCTCCCGAGGCAACACCCATGTCATGCGCAGCAAACGCCAACACTGTAAGGTTCGCAGAGGGCATGTACGCCGCTTCCGGGAAATACGTAACCGCCTCGCCAACTAGACTACCGACCAAAGATGGGCAAGACGGGCGGTGATCGGTCCGCCAGAACGAAGGACCGAAGCTCCTAGTGTAGGTCACCTCGCCCTCTCCCAACTCTCGATGTAACCCGCCCCTTCCTTCCGTATAAAGGAGGCAGAAACCCCGTGAGGAGGGATCGAACCCATCTCACTAAGCCATTAGCACTCTCGCTTGTAAACTTTGTGCGCTTATCTCAGATCAAGGGAATACAACGCCACCACACGAATCGAGAGGACCTTCGCCCAAACCAGTATACATCTTGGACTTCTGAGTCTAACCATTCAGGGAGTGGAACGCGCGGCCCCTTAGACTTACAAATTTACTTACCGGTGCTCGAAACGCCGACAACCACTTTCATAATATTATAAGTTTGTATTGTGTTTTAAAAATATATACTCCTTTTGGTCACAAATAGTTATCGTTTTGGACATCAACACTGTCACCAAAACTCAACTTTGACCACTAATTTCTATTTTAATATATTTAATAAATATAATAAAATTATAATATTATAAAAGTATGTTTCGAGACGAATCTAAAGATATGATTTTCATGCATCCAATCTAAATATTTAAAAAGATATCGATAGCCAAAGTTTCAAAAGTTTGATTGCACGCATCCCAAACCGAAAAGTTTTTGTGGACTGGAGGGAGTAATAGAAATTAAGTCAAAATTGTGTTTTAGGGTGTGTTTGGTTAGTGGGATGAGATTGAACGGGATGGGATGGGATGGTCATTTACTATTTGATTCCATTGTTTTAGGTGAATGGAATGGTTCAATATCTATAGAGAATATTTCTCAAATCTGTATTCCACCATTTAGGATGAGATGGTTTCATTCAAGTAACCAAACATATAGATTACTTTTTTCTTAAACCATTTTATACATATACCACATAGTATAAGTAACCAAACACACACTTGGATACCGCACAATATCCAACATGACACTTGTGTTTGGAGTGAGTAGTTCAAATCACAAGAACATTAGAACAAACTTAGACGCTTGTTTGATAACTATTGTGTATTGTTCGGTCTAGCAATATTGCATAAATTGAACAAAATACTGCTAGGGTAAGTTTTGAATCATACTCTCTCTCTCTCTCGTCCTGTTCTTCACATGGAAATTGAAACAAACGACACATTCAGGAAAATGGAAAGTAATCAATCCTCTTGTTCGGCCAAACCGAAAAAACTCCTATAAGCAAGTAAAGATTATTCATGTTTATTGCGCCACAATTCTTATCTCAGACGGTCACACATCACTGCAAACAAGAAAGAGGACAATACAACTCGGAATACTGTTGTGGCATGTAGGTGAGTGCAGGAGCAAGAAGATAAGTGTAGCATCCCAATATTTGCCCTTTTTAAAATCTTTTGTGTAGTTTAGTCATCGGGAATTTTCACCATTTTATTTGCTAATTAAAGCTTAATATGAGATTTTCATAAATAAAAAATAATTTAATATGAATAAACCCCAAGTGAATAATTGTCAAAATTATTTTATTTAAGTTCCTTGTGCTTAGAAGTATTTTCTAGAATTTTATAGAAATTTTTATATATTTTCTAAAAAAGAAAAACTAAATAAAAATGATGGAAAAGGCTCTTCGGATGAAACCCAACACGCTGGCCCATTCCTTCTCACCCTTGGCCCGGTTCGTCTACCCACCCCGCACGTAGCCCGCGCTTTTGCTCATCTCCGTACCGTAGCGCACTTGTTAGCTATCTTCTTCGCATGTTTGAGCCAGACTCTGTGCCATGTCATTTCCGTTGTAGACACTATCTTCCGTGCCGTCTATTCCTGTTATTTATAATGTGTCCGTGCCTTGAATCCGCATCATTAGGAGCCCTACCGCCGAAACCCTAACCCTGGACGTCGGATCGAGTCAACGTTGCCTTGAAATTCGAGGATCTTTGCAGTGCTGTCGCTGAGCTTCTTCGCCAGATTCCATCACCGTCGAAGGGTCTCTGTCTTCATCATCTACACTGTCACGTTCTACAAGGTGCGTGCCTTAACTCCGTCGGAGTATAGTTAGAGGCCGCTGTCACCGTAGAGCCCATCGTCGCCGCCGTCTTCATCGTGCCACCGTTCGCTGGAGGTCGCTGTTAGTCACGACAACATCCGCTGTCTTCATCGCAACCAGCTTTATAAAGTTATTTTGTTTCAATTCATTGCATGTTAGTTCAAATTATCTACAGTTAATTATTTTGATATTAGTTATGCCACCTACTTGAATTATACCTACTGATGCGCACAAGACGATCAGATCTTTCGGTGAGGGGATAATTTCGATTAGGCAGAGGATGACTTTGACGATCCGGTTACGAACCACACAAGGATAAGCGCCCGCAATCGCTAAACCACACTCCTAGTTGTTATCAACCATGCCGAAGCTCGGATGACCTGACCATGAAGGTCTATTCTTGCAAGCAATCGAAGAACCAGCAAGAACAAGGATAAAGCAAACACACGAACTGAGGTTATGAACTTGTTTACTGCTGCTCTAGCCGAGTCAGGAGAACAAGGTTAAAGTTCCACACATGAGGCAACTAAACTTAACAAAACCTAAGGAGATATATAGGGGGCTTGTCCAATATATATAGCCAAGGATGGCTGCTAGGAGTTGGTCTCACGCCACTTTAATTACATGGGAACTCAGCCCAACTGAGACCGTCGCACCATTTTGACTGCTGTGGCCAGGTCGAGTAGAATTTGATGATGAGGCCGGATCCGTTGGAAAGAGCACGAATTTATCTTTTAATCAAGTACTCATTCATCTCGAACGGACTCCGTATGCAAAAGTTATGGTCAATTGAATGTGGACTGCTCCTGGGTGGACGTTTTGGCTTCCTTCTCGGGAATACCTTGTACTCGTGATGAGGAATGACGTCCATGCAGCTCTAAGCCATGATTCCTAAGCACAAGCACATTATTATGTAGTGATCTATCCTCTAAAATATAATTATGCCACCCGAGAAACGAGTTCACATGTTGATTTAGCTGCCGTGCGCGTGCCCTTGTGATAGGACCTTGCATAGGAGGTGGTGGAGGTGAGGTCATGGGTGTATCCGACATAGTGATGTCCTCATCATCCTCCCCTTCTTGCATTTGAGTCGTCCTCGACTCAAGCTCATCGTTCTCTCCAAAATATGGCTTCAAATCTGAAATGTTAAAAGTGGGACTAACCCCAAAATCCGCAGGTAACTCAAGTTTATAAACATTATCATTAATTCGTTCAAGCACTTTGAAAGGACCATCAGCTCTAGGTATTAATTTAGACTTTTGCAAGTTAGGAAATCTTTCTTTCCTCAAATGCAACCAAACAAGATCACCATGTTCAAATGTCAATTCCTTTCTACCATGGTTATCAAGAACCCTATATTTCTCACCATGCGCTCTATATTTTCTTTTGTGGTCTTATACAATTTAAGAACAAATTCAGCACGTCTCTTTGCATCAAAGTTTACCTTCTCCGAAGATGGCAAAAGCAATAGATCAATTGGAGCACGAGGGTTAAAGCCATACACAACCTGAAATGGAGTCATTTTTGTGGTAGAGTGCAATGTACCATTATAAGCAAACTCCACATGAGGTAGGCACTCTTCCCACATTTTCAAATTCTTCTTTAGAACAGCCCTCAACATGGTTGACAAGGTTCGATTCACCACTTCAGTTTGGCCATCGGTTTGAGGGTGACATGTGGTAGAGAACACTAGCTTTGTCCCTAATTTGCTCCATAAAGTTCTCCAAAAATGGCTCAAGAACTTGGCATCACGATCTGAAACATTAGTACAAGGCATACCATGCAAGCGAACAATTTCTTTGAAGAATAAATTAGCAATATGAGTGGCATTATCGCTCTTGTGGCATGAAATGAAATGTGCCATTTTAGTGAATCGGTCCACAACAACAAAAATACTATCCCTCCCTTTTTTGTCCTCGGTAATCCTAAAACAAAGTCCATAGATATAACCTCCCAAGGAACACTGGGAACAGGAAGCGGCATATATAAGCCATGTGGGTTTAGACGAGACTTAGCTTTTTGGCATGTGGTGCAGCGTGCAACAACTTTTCTTTTGGAAAAACTTTCTGAAATTCAACCGAGAATTTTGCACGAATTTTACAATTGCACACAGATGCAGATTTCAGGACAGCAATTAGGTCTTATTGAAACATTCACAGATTTCTCATGCTTGCAAGTATGGATGTGAAAATTGGCATCAACATAGAATACTAAGTCACGGATCTACTCCTTTTGGTTTTACTCAAAAAAGATAAGGGAATTGAGTTTTATGGCATTTTTGGTGGCGGTTGCAGAAAGGTGATCTTTCATGCCAAGATGAGGTTGTTTGTTTTTGGGTTTTAGGGATGGATTTTGATGTGGGGAGATGAACAAGAAGATGAACAGCAACAAGACAATACTAGAACGGACGCAAACTCAATTTAGCAAAAAACAAAATTAACCAATTGAAAGTCACAACGGGGTTTGGACAGCGGACAAACAAAATTTTTGTGGGACAAATTTTCAGGACTCTAGGAAGAACACAATCAAACAACTAAACAAGATACAAGAACTCACCGGTCAACCGTTGCTCTGATACCAAATGATGAGCACAAGACGGCCCGATCTTCCGGTGAGGGGATAATTTCGATTAGGCAGAGGATGACTTTGACGATCCGGCTACAAACCACACAAGGATAAGCACCCGCAATCGCTAAACCACACTCCTAGTTGTTATCAACCATGCTAAAGCCCGGATGACCTGACCACGAAGGTCTATTCTTGCAAGCAATCGAAGAACCAGCAAGAACAAGGATAAAGCAAACACACGAACTAAGGTTATGAACTTGTTTACTGCTGCTCTAGCCGAGTCAGGAGAACAAGGTTAAAGTTCCACACATGGGGCAACTAAACTTACCAAAACCTAAGGAGATAGATAGGGGGCTTGTCCAATATATATAGCCAAGGATGGCTGCTAGGAGTTGGTCTCACGCCACTTTAATTACATGGGAACTCAGCCCAAAATTATGGCGGCACAACACCCTAAAAGACTGAGATCGTCGCACCGTTTTGACTGCTGTGACCAGATCGAGTGGAATTTGATGATGAGGCTGGATCCGTTGGAAAGAGCAAGAATTTATCTTTTAATCAAGTACTCACTCATCCCGAACGGACTCCGTATGCAAAAGTTATGGTCAGTTGAAGGTGGACTGCTCCTGGGTGGACGTTTTGGCTTCCTTCTCGGGAATACCTTGTACTCGTGATGAGGAATGACGTCCTTGCAGCTCTAAGCCATGATTCCTAAGCACAAGCACATTATTATGTAGTGGTCTATCCTCTAAAATATAATTATGCCACCCGAGAAACGAGTTCACCTGTTGATTTAGCTGCCGTGCGCGTGCCCTTGTGATAGGACCTTGCATAGGAGGTGGTGGAGATGAGGTCATGGGTGTATCTGATATAGTGATGTCCTCATCACCTACCTTATCATTTGTATGCCACGATCATTTGTCACCCTTAGGTTGGTTAATTACTAGTTGGTCACTAATATATCACCAACATGGATTGATTTAGAATGTGATTAATGTGCTTAGCTATGCAACGGGTTATTGATATCAATTTGAAGTTACAAATTCAATCATGACTAAATGTCGATGGAATATCATTGTGAAAAGGGTGTGTCTATGTTGTTATACGATGATATGATATCGATGGCATGCGTTGAACTATAATCAATAGGTGTGGTAAATGATTTAGATTAAGACAAGTGACAAGAGGTTGTGTACTGGTGGGCCTGTGTGACATTGGATTGGACATTCTATATGAATCAATTAATATGGTTCTTTGTGAACAAGTTGATTGGAAGTATTATCTTGGTTAGTTAAGGAATTAACTTTGTAAGGTATTGAACTTGGCTAATTATACAACCACATGTCTGGAATAGAACATACCCAAACTCAATAGGTTACTGAGTCTTGATATATGATACCTCAGATGGTAGACTAAGCTATGTGCGTGGTCAGAGAGGATATGTCTACAGTGGCACCACATATTGAACATTTATTGTTCCTAGTTCAATGGTGAGTTCTTCATATCCTTTTGCTTTGTGTGAGTGTGGAATGGAGGGATCAGACTTATCAGGAGGGTCAATGTTCAGACAGAGTTCTGAAAGGTTTTGTTATGATATTCTTAGTCACACATCAAAGAAAATGTGTCATGACTGACATTATAAGATTGATCATATCTTGTAGGTAAAGTGTATAACCTCTGCAGAGCGTAAAACTATTCGAATAATCATGTCCTTAGTTATAGACAATACTGGAGAATTTCACACAAGGGTTAGATTTTATAAAACAAAACTAGAAAGGAGGCTGTGTGCCAAAGAAAGGGAATGGTGTAGGTTGTGTGCCAACTTGAGAAATTCCTGGATAATTTATTATTACGGTTATTTGTTTTACTTATGATTTCAATCTACTATCATATTCATTTGCTAACGTCTGCCTTTTGCAAAGTGGAACATATCAGCCTTCTTTTGAGTAAGTCTTGTATTTAGTTACTAGACTTGCGTTCAATGTACAGTTTGTTGAGTACTCTATGTGCTCATCCTTGGCAATAATCATCAATTAGTTGGAGAAAATGAGCCAATACCAGCTTTGGAGGAAGAGTCGGCGATTGCCTGTAGCAGGTTGATGGGTTTCACTGAAGTTTATTTTCGTTCCACTGCAGTTATCTTATTTAGTGGTTAAACCATATATGGCATAATAATTGTAAACTTGACCATAAAATCATCTCAATATTTATTTAATTATCAAATTGAGTTGTTTATTCTTATTCTACTATGTATAGAGTTCATATTTTATCTATGTTGTCACTGTGTGCACTAGCTGATTATGGACAGTGTAGTATACACAGACGGTCCAAATTTACACATTTGAGTCTGACAATAAGCTAGCCGATCAATTTGTCCAAGGAAAAATGCCAATTTTTTTTACTTTCTTCTTTGCTAAATTTGGCAGGATGCTGGACTTGTGACTGGATCCCTGAAGTGCCCTGATGTCCAGGGGCGGAGCAAGACCTCGGGCCACCTGGACCTGGGCCCGAGGCCTGGCCCAAAAATTCCATGCAAGAAGCTATCAAACACTATCACAAATTTCATGCAAGAAGTTATCGAACACTATCACAGATTTCATGCAAGAAGCCATCAACTTTTGGGCCAACCCAGGCTGGCTGAGGCTTGGGCTGGGCTGGCTCTGCCCCTGTTGATGTCATGGACCGCAACTCAGAAAGCTTTGCTCGTTTGGTTGATATTCTTGAGGATAAAGATGGGATAACTAGCAAGTTATTCTTGAGAATAAAAGGAATAGTTGGCATGCTTAGAAAAGACGATGTATCGAATAACGCCTAATTAGTTGATAATAATGTAGTTCTCTTGTTGGAAACAATCAACCAATAAGTAAATAACTCCAAAACCAACGAAGCTAGGCAACTAGCACTCAGAATTTGGAGGGTCAAAATTACGAAGACGCCGTCATTAAGCATTTGCCTATAATCATCTGTTGGCGGACTAGAATGTCTGATGAAGTACCCCTTGTTGTTGGCGTACATATACGTGTTCTTCGGTAGCCTGCTAATTATCCTGAAATGGATAGCGAGGATGCTGTGTTCCTTTATAACGCAGGCATTCTTGGTGTTTTGCATGGTAGCAGATACCAGACACACGATAATGCGTTGTCACTCGAGATTGCTGGGTTGCATCATGGCATATGCCTGCGTGTTTTATGGAGTAGAAATGCAGCAAATCACACTTTAGTTAGCATTTTTTTTTATCATTCTTCGTGGGATGCCATGAAGGAGAGGGGCGCACTGAGCGTTTGATGCTCTTCATTTGGTGATATCGTGTCGTGATATGACTGGAATTTTGATCGATGGGCTACGTTGCATGAATGTCGTTCTCACCACAAGTATTGACCCCGCCTGTGCTTGAAAATGACTTCGCAAATGCTCACTTAGAGCGTCAAATAGATCCTTGAGAGTATGCGGGCGAGTATATAATGACTAATAGAGCCAACTATACAAACTTTGGAGCTTGGATTAACCATTCTACGTGAAGCATTGGAAGTGGAAGTGTGCTGTACGGTTATCTAGCACGAGTGCTCAATTATTAGCACTTTGACCTGTCAGGACATGTACAATAGTCTGGATTTCAACTCATCTAGAGATAGTAACATTAGAGACAATATCTTTAACAGTGAAACAGGTGATGTTCTTCATGTCCTTTTTCTCAAATTTCTTTTTTTTAAGCTAGTTGTCTTGTTTGGTTTATAGCCTTTGAAGTTCTTGCTATACAATTTCTTCTCGATGACATTGACATTGTTCTGAATAGTGGTGCTTGGTGCATCTTTTGCTCTTGCCTTTTCTTCCACATCAAGGGCTGTAATGAGATACTCAGTAGAAATCTCTTCCCTCTTGTGTTTTAAGCTAGTGGCAAAATCCCACCAAGATGAGGGTGAAAGATCGAAATGGCGATCAGAGGGGGGTGAATGATCCCAAATAAAATTTTCGAATAAACTTTCTCCCTAGAATTCAAACCACCAAAAGACCAGAAAGAAGGAACTGAACCATCGATCAAGCAATTGCATGAACAGAGGCACCTACCAGTTAAGGTCGGGTGAACAAGAAAAAGCGCAGATCGGTCGGGTAGCTCGGTCGGATGAATAAGGTGCTCGAGATGAACAAGATCGTTCGGATGAATAGTACTCCGACCTCAGAGGTCGGGTGAATAGCATTCCGACCAAGAGGTCGGATGAACAAGACTCGGGTGAATAGTATTCGGTTGAATAGTAAAATCAGCACAATCTTAAAAACAGAAATCGATGTAACTTTTGATCGGCTGATCCAAAAATAGTGAAAATTGGTGTGCACCTCCCTAAGGATGTCAGGAACCTATTTCAAACATCAATTGAAGGAATTGATACCAAGGTTCCGTCCCTTTTCAGGTTAACAAATGCAACACCAAACACAGAGTCACGAACACAGATCTCACCCCTAACTTGTTGGTGGGAGTTGATGGTCAGAATATCCTTAGATGACTCTCCACAAATCGTAGCAAGTAAGTACACGAAGAAACAACCCTTCAAACAAATAGACACACGATCTGAAAGCACTTTCTTCTACTAGGCACAAAAATTGATTTCTTGCAAAACTGAATAGAAGAGGTTGTAGATTGCCTAGATGATTGGGATATGATCTATAGAAGATTCATCCAGCAATCTTTCATCCTTGGCATAAAATCCAAAAGCACTTAGAAGGAGAGGAAGAAAATCCAACCATATAGAAGGTAAAGTGCATGAAATTAAATGTTGAATTTAAAGCATAATGTGAATGAGGAAAGTGAACTCAAAGATGGGAAAGCAGTCTTTCATTTCCAGAGGGTAGGTTTACAAAGCCTCACTACAAAGTGGGCAAAGCTTCAGAACACAGAGGCCTCCAGAGCACTCTCACCTACTCACGTACACTTTCCTCACCTGCTCACGCCCCCTTTCCTCACACCTCTCCCTGTCTATTTGTAGCAGGCTTGGACCACCTACCACCCTTGGATGAGCCTCTAAACCCTAGAGCACTCCATCAAGGGCTGAGATTTTACCCACTCACAAAGCTATGCATGGTCTCACCCGAAACCCAATAACACAACGGGTTTTGCACGCTTTTCAACTCACACTAACTTGACCCGCTACTCTATCTTCCTGACCGCGATCCAACGGTCCTCCTTGATCAGAGCAGCTCCAAGTTAGCATCTCATCCATTCCTTTGTCTTCTCGGCTTGCGGCTACTCCCCGCCTCACCATCTTTGGCGACACCTTGATCATCTGGACCTCAGCTCTCCCAGCCTAGTCCTGATCCCCTTCGCCTCACCATGACCTAGCTCCAAAGTCCTGCAACCATCATAGACAAGGAAACCACATCACATAGCAATGTCCAACAACACATATCCGTCTCAACAGAAAGATATACACTACGCTGACCAGCAAAAACCCCGACCATACGTGGTCTGATCACTGGTCTCCAACCCGACCACTCGAGGTCTGACCATTGGTCTCCATCCCGACCACTCGAGGTCTGACCATTGGTCTCCATCCAGCCAAAGTCCCGACCTCTCGGGGTCGGACGACTGGTCTGCAACCAGCCAAAGCCCCGACCTCTCGGGGTCGGACGACTGGTCTGCGACTCAACCACTCGGAGTCTCACCACTGGTCTTAGACCAGTCAAAGCCCCGACCACTCGGGGTCGAACGATTGGTCTGCGACTAGCCAACCAAATTGCTCTAGCTCGAAAAACAATCCAAATCAAACTCAAACTTGAGCACACCTTGCTCAAATAAAGTCAAATACTCATCACAAATATGGATGGACCTCCACATGGTCCTTCAATCTCCCCCTTGATGAGTATATTGACAAACCACATCAAAAGGCATAAATTTGAGTTTGAATGAGAGAAGAAGAAAGCAATTTGATTGCAAAGCCAAACTTGGTCCAGAGAAAGGTATAAAATCATGACCAAGTTGGCGTAAAGAATTTAGAGCAAGACAATGAAAAGAGCAAGTTTTCCACAAAAGCTCTAAAAACCAATCATAAGTGCCAAATGTGATTATGATCCATAAGAAATAGCAAAGATTTACAAAGATCATAAGAAACAACAAGCTTTCACATTTTTATCTCTTTTTTTTTAATGATGCCTTTTCTTATATTTTCTCCCCCTTTTGGCAATATAGACATCAAAATGGAATTTTCTCTCTCTTTTTATGTATGCATGAAATGCAACCTAAGGGAGCTTTGAAAATTATCCAATTGATCGCAGATGACAAGATATGACACCAAGCTAGTCAATTTTTAGATTAGACTAGTCTAAGATATGTCCAAGTGCAAATACAAGCTTAGATTTGAATATTTCATTTTTATCAAGATTTGACAAGTGCAACACTTAGCTTTAGTTTCAAAAAAAGAAGAATAGCCACTCTAAGGATCAAAAGGAAAACCTAGAGTTCAACCTACTCAACACTTTGGAGAATCTAGAAGAGCATACAAGGTCCTTCGGGCTCATTTATCAATTAATGCAAATTTTGATTTATCATCATACAAGACATAGCGGGGTGCAAATGTTTGACATTATTTGCATTCTTTACCCACATATGTCTTTGTTTTTAATTTATTTGCATTTTCTTTTGACAACCAATTGACTCAAGCCGTATGCGACCATCTCAAGATGAACTCTTAAGAGGATGGTCTGGGTCAAACACAATGTATTCCAAGTTCATCCCAAGTGCAATGGGAAGCGGTCTTGTGAATACAAGGTGTTGAGTCATATGTGCACAAGAAGAGTCAATTTTGTTTAATTTTTATTTTTAGCACAACGATTTTTGAGCAAATGAAGGACTCAAGTATGAAACGAACTAGTTTCACCTAAGTTGCTATAGGGACTCTAGAGAACTCCAAAATTTCTCAAATTATGGCACAAACCTCTAGAGAAGAAACCTAGCAAGTAAAAGCAACAAGTTTCATCAAGTTTTTCATTTAAGGCTTACTTCATTTTTAAGATTAGCAAGTTAAATGAACTTGGACATATCTAAGCTAGTGATTTCCTCCATATGATGTAGCATGGTGTATAGCATGAAGAAGAATTCAATTGCATAATAGACAAAGCTCATTAAACATGAAATGCAGTCTAAATGCAATGCATCAACAGATTCCCAAACTCCCCCTCAACAAATGAATCAATTTTAAGCTCAAATCTGGTTAAAGTTGAGTTATTATCAAGATTAGGCATAAAGAAAAACCGAATGAACTCAATAATAACCAGAAAAACAGAATGAGGAGAAGAAGTCAAGAAACTGCAACACTGGATGGCTATTGAGCATAGATAAGATAGAAGAGATTCACTATGGCTCAAACTCGCTCTTATCTTCCCCAGAGACTGACATAGGGAAGCTGACTCTAGATCCCAACTAAGGAGTGTACACAGACCCTGTCTACCCAAGAGGCCCCAAAACCTGCTAGACTTATAAGACTGTGAGGAAACTCAACCTAGAGAGAAGAGAGAACAGCTAATCACGCATGATAGCAGCCTAAAGCACAAGATAAGAGGACCATACAAGGCATGCCAGAAGTCTAAGTGAGTGAACTCAACTCAAGAAAACAAGCCCAAAGACACCCAAAAGAAACACACAGAAAAGAAAAGCTGGAAGAAAATATATATTACATAATATACAAACCAGCTCCCCCTCACGAAAGGCCGTAAGGGCTCACGACTCCAAGCTCACTCCACAAGGCAACAAATCTAGAGCTATCCAAAGGCTTTGTAAATATATCGGCTAACTGAAGGCCACTCTCTATGAACTGAAGCGCGATATCTCCCTTCTCCACATGGTCTCTAAGGAAGTGATATCTAATATCAATGTGCTTGGTCCGAGAATGTTGCACTGGGTTTTTAGCAATGCAAATAGCAGAAGTGTTGTCACAGAAAAGTGGCACACTCTCTATCTCTAACCTAAAGTCCCGCAAGGTCGATCTCATCCAGAGAACTCGCTACAACAATGGTGCGCAAAGAACATACTCGGCCTCGCCGTGGATGAGCAACCCTGCATCGCTTCCTAGATGACCAAGAAACAAGGGAAGTGCCAATGAATTGGCAAGTGCCAGAAGTGCTCTTCCTATCTATCCTACAGCCAGCAAAGTCGGCATCGGAAAAGGCTCTAAGGGATAGACAAGAAGAAGAAGAGTACCAAATACCATAATCAGTGGTAGCACGAAGGTACCTGAAGATGCGCTTGACCACCTGGCGGTGAGAGGCACGAGGAGAAGCTTGAAATCGAGCGCATAGACACACAGCGAAATGTATGTCCTACTCGAAGCGGTGAGGTATAAGAGGGAGCCGATCATGCTCAAAACTCCTTTTGATCGCCAGGCTCACCATCCTCATCGGGCTCGAGGACAGCGGTGGTGGTCATAGGAGTCATCGGCTTTCCATCGACATATCAAGCGCCTCGGAGGTCACGTATACTTGCCTTGATGCAAGAAAGTACCCTCCGAGTCCGCTTGATTTGGAAGCCAAGAAAGTAGCTCAACTCGCCCATCATACTCATCTCAAACTCTGTACTCATCACATCAGAAAACTGAGAGACAAGAGAATGAGACGAGCCACCAAAAATGATATCGTCCACATAAATC
Source organism: Otatea glauca (assembly GCA_036346275.1). Lineage (NCBI taxonomy): Eukaryota > Viridiplantae > Streptophyta > Magnoliopsida > Poales > Poaceae > Otatea > Otatea glauca. The sequence continues at coordinate 30,460,651 of CM070716.1, read as the reverse complement.
TGGACAAGAAGAAAATGAGATTCATGGTGTCGGATGAACAGAGTTTTGTCTACTATGCCCATTTTAAAGTCATGGCTGAGAAGATAAGACTTGAGCCTCTCATACCATGCTCTGGGGGTCTGCTTGAGTCCATACAGAGTTTTGGAAAGCTTGTATACATGACTCGGAAACTTGGGGTTCTCGAATCTTGGAGGTTGCTTGACATAAACCTCTTCCTCAATATAGCCATTGAGGAATGCACTCTTGACATCCATTTGATAAAGCTTGAAGCCTTTGGATGCAGAAAATGCAAGCAGGATTCGGATAGCCGAGCCTAGCTACAGGAGCAATGGTCTCCTCAAAGTCAAGACCCTCAACCTGAGAAAAGCCCTGTGCAACTAGTCTAGCCTTGTTTCTAACTACAACCCCATCCTCACTCTGCTTGTTTTTGAACACCCACTTGGTCCCAATGACATTATGATCAGATGGGGGCTTGACAAGCTGCCATACCTTGTTCCTCTCAAAGTTCTCAAGTTCCTCATGCATAGCATTAATCCACGACTCATCGGATAATGCATGAGAAACATCCTTCGGCTCAAAGGAGGCAACAAAGGCAGAGTGAAGACAGAAGGAGGACAGACCCGTTCTTGAGCGTATGACACGCTCGAACAAATCGCCAATCATCTGATCAGGAGGATGACGTCTCTGAATATGACGGGGAGGACCAGAAGCAGAAGTGACCTCTACCTCTTGAACAGAAGAGGTAGGAGCAGAGCCACTCACTGAAGGAGAGTCGGAAGGCAAGGGCTGGTCTCCCTGAGGTGCAGAAATAGAAACAGGAGGCACCTCAGGTGAAGAAGGGACTGGATCCGGTGGAACACCATCATCTCCATCATCCTTATCTTCTTCAAAGATGGTCTCAGAGGGATAAGAAGAGCCTGAAACATCTGGTCTAACTCCTGGGCTAGCCTCATCAAAGGTCACATCACAGGTCTCTATGATCCTATGCGCATCAACACTCCAGACTCTATAGCTACGAGAAGAAGACGAGTAACCTAGAAAGATACCATCAGAAGAGCGAGACTCAAACTTATCTAGGTTACCAGACTTCAAGATAAAACACTTGCAACCAAAAACGCGAAAATGAGACATACTGGGCTTTCGCCCATAGCTCAACTCATAAGAAGTGCGATGCAAATGTGCTCTCAAAAACACGCGATTAGAAACATGGCAAGCAGTAGCTATAGCCTCAGCCCAAAACTTCCTAGGAGTACTGTACTCATCTAGCATCGTCCTAGCCATCTCAACCAGGGTCCTGTTCTTCCTTTCAACTACGCCATTCTGCTGAGGGGCATAGGGAAAAGAGAACTGATGCTCTAAACCAGACTCCACACAAAAACTCTCAAAGTAGGATTCTTGAACTCTATGCCATTATCACTGCGAATAGCTCGTAATGCACCTGGGAGCTCAATAGACAACATACTGACCAAACCCCTGAAGTGAGAAAAAGTTTCATCCTTCGAGGCCATGAAGAATACCCAAGAGAATCTAGAAAAATCATCAACAATGACAAGAACATACCACTTCCCTCCTGCTGACTGCACTCTAGCTGGACCAACAGTGTCCATATGTAAAAGCTGTCCTGATGCATTAGTCATCACTACGGTGACTGGAGGATGAGAAGCAGTAATCATCTTGCCATGTCGGCAAGGAGAGCAAACTAAGTCTTTGACCATCTTGAGTTTGGGCAAATCCCGAATGAGATCGTGGTTGCTAACTCGGGTCAAATGATCAAAACCAATGTGACCAAGTCTCCTATGCCAGAAGGAGAGATCACGGGACTCAGAAGCAATCAAACATCGAAGAGAATCTCCAGAAGAAGCAGAAAAATTAGCACGAAAGACTCTCCCAAATCTAGAAATCCCGCAAACTAACCCTCCTGATGAATCAAGGATTCTACACGCATTACTCTTGAAGCTTACCTCGAAAGAGTCATCGATAAGCTGAGAAACAGAGAGCAGATTGTATTGCAGCTTACTTACTAAGGCAACATCTTTAAGAATGAAATTGTCATTAATGCAAATGATACCTTTAGCAAAGACTCTACCTGAAGAAGCATCCTCGAAAGTGATCAACTCATCACCGGGGGCTCGGACTAGGGAAGAGAACCATTGAGAATCTCCGGTCATATGACGAGAACAACCGAGTCGATAATCCAAACATCTCCTTCCCCATCCGATTTAACTCGATCAAGACACAAGAGAGAAAGATGACTCAAGATCGGGATAGAGTGAAGACTTAGGAACCCAATATCAACCATACGACACCTCGTAGTACCACCACGTAAGAAGACGGACTCGAGTGTCTCTCGACGCTTATCCCAACAAGATCAAGAGCAACTCTAGTAGATGATCTAGGAGTCGAATCGGGTTGGCACACCGTGGTGCAAAAGCCGAACTACCCCAGTGAGGCTTCCTAAATCTCCTACCAGAAAACACCTCACACCGCTGATATCTACCTCGATGGGAAAAACGAGGAATATCAAAAGGACGGCGAAAAGACTGACTACGAACACCTCCAGGACTAGAACTCAGGGAACTAGCATGAAAACCGAGTCCTAGACGCTGCCCAAAAATAGGCGACTCTCTAACCTGTCTAGAAGCAGTGTGTACCTTAGGAGCACCCAAAGTCTGGGGATGACCCTGAATACCCCTAAGAGCAGCAACACGCTCACGCCGAGTGATCTTGGCGCGCTGAAGCGTAAATCTACTAGGTGACCATCCTTCTTACGGAAGGTGCATGTGTACTTGTCTTGCTAGAGACGAAGCAGCAGAGTAACACCCTTCCAGTCGAGTCCTATGGACAACCCCAGCAGACCTAAACACGGTGGTGCTCACTCTAGAAGCTACCACAATCTTACCACTCTTGGAGCCGCGCACAATGGTGGGAGGATGCGCCCGAGCGTGCTCCAAGGGATCAAATCCTAGACCTTGATTGAATCTACTAATCTTGGATTGGTCTAGAATAAGATTGAGCTTCTTCTTGCCTCCTACAAACTTCTCGAGAGTGCTCATAAGATACTGGCAATCTCGAAAGAAAGAGGCACAAGAAGAACAGGGGGAAGAAGAAGAACCAGAAAGAGAAGATCTCTCAGCACGTGCTTTTTGTTCCCTTAGCACGGCCACCTCAATTTTGAGGGCCTCACACGAAACGCAAGGAGCATCTCTAATCCTAAGGGTTTGGTCTTTTAACTTCTTTCTAAGCTCGACATGGATTTGATCCACATCATCCTTAACCCCAGCACACAGCAGGCAACCAGATTTTGACTTAACTAGTAAGTCCTTAGCAAGTTCATCACACTTGATATTCAAAGCATCATTGTCAAGTTTTAGTTGCCTGTAGCCCTCACATGAGCTGACTGGGTCCTTAGAAGCATGCAATTCAAGTTCATCATTTCTAGCAGAAAGCTTCTTAAGGTGTGAACTCATGGCATCAATTTCAGCAAGCAATTTAGGGCAATTAGAGCATGATGGAGTGGAGTGAGCATGAAGAAAACTAGCCTCAATAGGAATAGCATCAACATAACTAGTGCTAGCATTCTTCAACCTAAGACCATCTAGTTCAGCAAGCACACTATCATGTATGGTCCTTAGGTTCTCCAACTCCACAAGAACAGCATCACAGAGAACACAGTCATCAGTGACTCGGGAGGGAGAAGATCTAAGTGAAGCTAACTCCCGAGTCAAAGTACCTACTTCCTTCTCTAACTTAGAACACCTCAACCTAGCCTTAGCATGAAACTGACCTAATTTACAGAAGGCAACATTTAACTCGTCGTAGGTGGGTACCTCATCCGTGTCGCTGTACAGCTCGGAGTCGCTTGCTTCAATGGCGCCTGCCATGAAGTACATGCCGGAGAAGTCGTCGCCGCTCTTCTTCACTTGCGGTTCATCCTCGCCTTCGTCGCTCCACGTCTCCGAGTCGGAGAGATATCATCTAGCGCGGCGAGGACCCGGTGAAAGAGCTTCTTGTTCTTGGCAAAGTTGTGGTACTTCTTCTTCACCGGCTCACGAGCTGGGGCCTTCTTGTTGCGGTTCTTATCGGTGTAGTCGTTCTTGCCCGAACCGCCTTGTTCGTTTTTGCCCTTTTCCAGCTTGGGACAGTTTGCTCGAATGTAGTTGGGGCCACCACACTCGAAACAGGTGATCATCCCACCTCTCTTTCTCTCTCTCACTCTCTTGAAAGCATATGAAAATTTGCGAGCGAGAAGAGCAAGCTCATTTTCTGAAATTTTTCGATTGGTCATCGCTAGCTCGCAAAGGGCGAGAGAGAGAAACCAATGAAGAATCGAAAGAGAGGATCCAATGGGATCGGTGACCAAAGCCATCGACTGAGACTTCATCTTCCGCGAGACGACGTCGATCTCATGAGTCTTGAGGCGGGAATAAAGCCCGTCAAGAGTCAAGGTCGACAGGTCGGTGGTGTCCTTGATGGTGGTCACTTTCATTTCCCAAACACGAAGATCGAGTGCGGTCAAGAAATGTCGAGCATTATCCGAGTCAGGGTATATGCAGCCGACTGCTTGGAGGTCGCTCAAAATCTTCGTAAACCGACCAAAACACTCGTCAAGACTCTCACCAGCGTGCTGTTCGAACTTGTTGAACTCACGCTTGAATTGGTCCTGTCGAACCGTCTTGATATGGGTAGTGCCCTCATGGTAAGCATCGAGGGTCACCCAAATCTCATGAGCAGAACGAAGGTGAGAAATCCTATCATACTCACTGCGACTAAGGCCCTGTATAAGGATGTTCCTTGCCTTAGCATTTGCCTCAACGTCAGCCATATTGCCGATCGTGACGTTCTCATCGGCAGGAACCTTATACGGGAGCTTACCTTCTGCCATATCAGGAAGCCCGGCAGTGATGTACGACTCCATCCGAGATTTCCAAAAAGGAAAATCAACTCCAGAGAAAATAGGAGGCTTGGTGGAATATTTGTCCATCACCATGGCTCTTGAGATTGGTCAAGATCTATGGAAGAGCAAAACCGGCTCTAATACCAATTGAAAGATCGAAATGGCGATCAGAGGGGGGGTGAATGATCCCAAATAAAATTTTCGAATAAACTTTCTTCCTAGAATTCAAACCACCAAAAGACCAGAAAGAAGGAACTGAACCATCGATCAAGCAATTGCATGAACAGAGGCACCTACCGCTTAAGGTCGGGTGAGCAGTAAAAGCGCCTTTGGTCGGGTAGCTCGGTCGGATGAGCGATTGCTCGAGATGAACAAGACCTCCCGACCAAGATCTTGTTCGGATGAATAAGATACTCCCGACCTCTGAGAGGTCGGGTGAACAAGATACTTCCGACCAAGAGTTCGGATGAACGAGACTCGGGTGAATAGTATTCGGTTGAATAGTAAAATCAGCACAATCTTAAAAGCAATCGATGTAACTTTTGATCGGTGATCCAAAATAGTGAAAATTGGTGTGCACCTCCTAAGGATGTCAGAACCTATTTCAAACATCAATTGAAGGAATTGATACCAAGGTTCCGTCCTTTTCGTGTTAACAAATGCAACACCAAACACGAGTCACGAACACAGATCTCACCCCTAACTTGTTGGTGGGAGTTGATGGTCAGAATATCCTTAGATGACTCTCCACAAATCGTAGCAAGTAAGTACACGAAGAAACAACCCTTCAAACAAATAGACACACGATCTAAAAGCACTTTCTTCTACTAGGCACAAAAATTGATTTCTTGCAAAACTGAATAGAAGAGGTTGTAGATTGCCTAGATGATTGGGATATGATCTATAGAAGATTCATCCAGCAATCTTTCATCCTTGGCATAAAATCCAAAAGCACTTAGAAGGAGAGGAAGAAAATCCAACCATATAGAAGGTAAAGTGCATGAAATTAAATGTTGAATTTAAAGCATAATGTGAATGAGGAAAGTGAACTCAAAGATGGGAAAGCAGTCTTTCATTTCCAGAGGGTAGGTTTACAAAGCCTCACTACAAAGTGGGCAAAGCTTGAGAGCACAGAGGCCTCAGAGCACTCTCACCTACTCACGTACACTTTCCTCACCGCCACGCCCCTTTCCTCACACCTCTCCTGTCTATTTGTAGCAGGCTTGGACCACCTACCACCCTTGGATGAGCCTCTAAACCCTAGAGCACTCCATCAAGGGCTGAGATTTTACCCACTTACAAAGCTATGCATGGGCTCACCCGAAACCCAATAACACAACGGGTTTTGCACGCTTTTCAACTCACACTAACTTGACCCGCTACTCTATCTTCCTGACCGCGATCCAACGGTCCTCCTTGATCAGAGCAGCTCCAAGTTAGCATCTCATCCATTCCTTTGTCTTCTCGGCTTGCGGCTACTCCACGGCCTCACCATCTTTGGCGACACCTTGATCATCTGGACCTCAGCTCTCCCAGCCTAGTCCTAATCCCCTTCGCCTCACCATGACCTAGCTCCAAAGTCCTGCAACCATCATAGACAAGGAAACCACATCACATAGCAATGTCCAACAACACATATCCATCTCAATAGAAAGATATACACTACGCTGACCAGCAAAAACCCCGACCATACGTGGTCTGATCACTGGTCTCCAACCCGACCACTCGAGGTCTGACCATTGGTCTCCATCCCGATCACTCGAGGTCTGACCATTGGTCTCCATCCAGCCAAAGTCCCGACCTCTCGGGGTCGGACGACTGGTCTGCAACCAGCCAAAGTCCCGACCTCTCGGGGTCGGACGACTGGTCTGCAACTCAACCACTCGGAGTCTCAACCACTCGGAGTCTGACCACTGGTCTCCGACCAGTCAAAGCCCCGACCACTCGGGGTCGAACGATTGGTCTGCGACCAGCCAACCAAATTGCTCTAGCTCGAAAAACAATCTAAATCAAACTCAAACTTGAGCACACCTTGCTCAAATAAAGTCAAATACTCATCACAAATATGGATGGACCTCCACATGGTCCTTCAGAGGGAAGTTGGCAACAATTCCCGCAGCCACAAACTTAGGAAGCAATGCACATCCCAAATGCGCAATCTCGCCAACTAGTAGCTGGAGGTCGTGTGCTTGTGCAACAATCAACTTAGCATCATCCATGCTAAAATCGAAAAATTGCTCACACACGTACAACCAGCGACTAGCCTCAGCTTCGACATACTTTTGGTCAAGTGCATCCCACAACTCAGTGGTAGATGTTTAGTTCATATACACATCGCAGAACTGATCTACCAAAATAGTCAGAAGGCAGCTTAGTGCAGTGTTGTTCGCACTATCAAACTGCGGGTTCTGATCAACCATAAATAGATACTGCGGGTGGATCACCCACCTAATGACATGAGCCAAAACTTGGCCCTAGTTTGCCATCTACGGAAGTTCACACCAGAAAACCTCTCAGGTTTCATTGCATCCGAAGCACCAGCCATTGATGAATCACAAAAATATTCGCAATAAGGTTTCTGGAATGTTGTAAATAGGTGCAATATTTTTATTCCAGATTTTATATTGAGGTAAATGTAACACAAGACTAGAGATGTATAAAACAACAGGTAACACATTGTACTTCAGAATATGCTCAAGAATTGTATATTAACGGAGTCGATTTATCACACGAACTACTTACAATTGGGCTTGCTGAAGAATAGGAAGCAGCGCAGCGCAGACGCGGTCATGGAAGTAGTCGATGTCGAGGAAGAAGCAGAGCGGTCGCGCTGATGCGCTGCCCAGAAAACTTATTGCTGCCCTGTGCAGGTGAACTCTGTGGCAATGGCTCGGAGATATCGCTCACCCTCCTTCACAATGTACGCCAAGGAGGAAGGTCGGCGAGGTTCAACAGCTCAACACAACAATACAGCAAATCAGAGATGAGGAGGAAGAATGGAGGAGGAATTCAGTGTCTCTGTCCTGGATGTCTCCAGGAGTTTATGTACACACGCACCAGTAACTGACCACATTATGTCAGTTAAATACGGCAATTACTAGTAACTGATAACATAATATCAATTAACTCACTAGTAACTGGCGACGTTTATGTCAATTACACTGAATTGAAAGAGATGTTTAAATCGCATTTAAACAGATTGAATGGAGAGATAATTGCAAGGTTTAGCAAAACAAAAGATGAATTCAAAGTGTCAGGAGACACACTACGACGGCGCGGTCGCTCGTCGCAAGTCACGCGAATTTTCACGCAAAAAATACGCGAACGCGTGCGCATGTGTTTAGCCACTATCCACTCTATACCATTCTTATGCCAAGTGTAATTAATCAAGAGGTGACAAGGACTCTACCTTTTAAGTTGCCTTTCCTCCACTTGGCTAGGCAATATGGTACTAAACCATACATGCTTTGAAATTAAAGGAGATGAGTCACCCAATAGGCCAATTTCTAATTGTTTGTCTTTTAAAATCATTAATATAACTATTTTATATTATTTTTCATCGTATTTTCTCTCTCACACTCCATCATCTTTTGTGTTGGTTTGTGTGATTAAGTTATCTCTTACATAAGAGTCAGCACATTCTCTTTCCTCACATTCTCTCTTCCATATAGAATTTTAGTGATATAGTATAACTAAGAGACAACTAAAATGATATTATTGAAGATGCTTTGAGATGTATACCGTGTCTAAGCCGCTACCCGTTGTTGCTCACTGCTCCCAAAAGTGTATATACTAGTATCACTTTGAAGCTTCTAAATAGTTAAAAGAGGATGTCGTGTTTTCAGCGAGATGCTTGATTACATCGTGACCTATCTAACCAATTTATTTTTAGAATTTTTCTTCACTTACACCATGTTTCGAAGACGATGCATATGGTCGGACCGCACCTAAGGAGTGAGATGTACTGGATAAACCATTGCTAAGAGAGTACACTGCAAGACTAATTCTTAAACTTGCATAGAAAATGTAATTAACACTTGACTTCCCAATTGATTTGGCTTTGGAGTCGTTAAACTTGTTTTTAGTAAGTTGGCAAGTATCAAATGCAACCCACCCTTAGGATGATGTGGAAGCCAACACATCTTTGACTGTTAATTAATGGGGAAAGAATGACGTGCGGTTGTTAGGTTGATTTGATTAAGTTTGCGAGAAAAAAAAAATCATCTTGAGCTTATAAATTGTAGCTTGGATGTACTATGGTTGGAGTTTCCGACATTTCCTTGAAGCACACATCCCCTACACCCTACTGAAGTCTCCTGTGTGCATCACATATCATGTAAACCATGGTAAGAAGCCGCATCATCTCAACTAATTTGTTTTCAATATCATGTTTCCTTCACAAGACAACTTAGGGAAATAAGATTGGGTGCCTTGGTAAGTTGAGATTGGAGTGAAACTTTAGTGCAAGTCTAAAACATGGCAGCAAAATTTACTCTAAGATAAATGTACATATCGTGCCGACAACAATCTATTGATCGAGCTCACCATATATAAACAGGACATTTCCTTTCCTGACTTTTTTGTCGGACTTAATTCATGCTTGTGCACACGCGACACCCGTACCTCCCTCCTCAGCACAAATATACACGTATACATGCACAACTAGTACTTGCACGGTTGCACCCCTCCCTCTCAATTTTTTTTCACTGTTCTAGCCTCTAAAAAATATTTTTTACAGAATTAGTTTCCTGAGATTTTTTTTAGAAATGCCTCTTGACCTGCAATTGCCGTGCACGGGGAGCGCGGAAATCACACCGGTGCGACGTGTGGCACATTCCTGCGGAATAGGGGTGCGGGAATCCGATTTTCTACGGACTGGGGGAGGGAAATCATTCAGCACGGAAACCGCCGGTGGCATGCATTTACCGCGGAAGGGGTGTGGAAAATCAATTTTCTGCAGGATAGGGGCGTGGAAATTGATTTTCCGCGGAAGGGGTGTGTAATAATTTGATTTCGGTGGAATACAGGGGCATGGAAATTGGTTTTCCGCAAAAGGGGTGCACAGTAATCCGATTTTCCACGCACTGGAGCCCGACAAATTCCGCTCTCCCCGTGTGCGACAATTGCGGGTCACGGGCCATTTCTAAATTTTTTTTTCTCAAGAGACTAATTCTGTAAAAAAATATTTTTTCAGAGCTAAAACAGTGAAAAATTCCCCTCTTAACACAGACAAATAATATACTTTACTTCCTTCTTATTCCGTAGAATATATTTGCGTGTCAAACATTTCCTTCCCTGGTTTACAACGATACGAATCCTTTGCCGCGCCATGCATAATATAAGAACATGAAACCATAATTCTAAAATTGTTGGATCTGAACCTTAAACTTGGCAAATACTATATCAAATTCTAAAGGACTCAACATTTCCTATAAGATTGCTAAAATATTTTTAAAAAACCTCTTCCTTAATTCAAAGCAATCAAGTAGGAATTGACCTTAATAACCAAGCCATTCAGTTCAGCCAAATAGCAAAAACTTGAAATCAACGCTTATCTCGTATTTTGCAAATATAACCCGTGCATATATTTCCAAATTTGTAAATACATATACATGAGGCTAGTTTTTTAAAAAAAAAACTTACGGAGACTAAATAAAAGCATGTACAATAGTAAAGACGGCCGTTGTCTATACACTTATCCTTGCCATCTAAAGAAATGACTAAAGACAACTTCTACAATAGATAACACTTAAGGTTATTTTTATGAGATCCTATAATCTTTTTAATTATAGCATGAAAAAATATTTATCATAGATAATAACTTATATAATAGTGTTTTATGTTGTCTATATGGTCGTCTCTTCATGAAAAGACAGATATACTCTCTGCCCCTTCTCTTTTTTCCATATCATCAAAAATTCTTAAGTAATAAAACATACAAAAAGCTGACATGGCACCATTTTAAGTAGGGATGAAAATGGATCGGACAATTTTCGACCTATTCAGACAATTTTCGGATATGGATTTTGTCGGATCGGATATTTGTAGGATAGTATCGGATTAGAAACATATACAGATTTTTCTGTCGGATACGGATACAGATTCGGTAGCTCACTATCCGTCAGATACGGATCCGAATAATCTAGATATTTATGAGCTGGATTATCCAAATATGCACGTGCGCTGGGCCAAGGCTACTCTTTTGGCCCAAAAAGGTTTCTGAATTTCAAAATTATTTTCTAATTTAATTAATCAATAAATTAAATTTCAATTATTAAAATTAGCAAATAAACTCGAAAAATTAAAAAAAAATTAGAGAAATTCCTAACACAATCTAACATTTTTTTTTAAATTTTTTTTTCAAGATTTTATCATCTTTAAAATTTTCTTGAAAATTCAAACACTATTATCCTTAATAGGAAAATATTTTAAATAAGTAGCTAAAAATGCATAAAAACTCATAAATACATAATTTTGTATTTTAAATATAATTGAACAAAGAATGAAAATTTTGGGTTATTACATGTTCTTCATGAATATTTGGAGCAAATAGACTAGTTACTTTTTTTTTTCATTTTGTGTATATAATTTAAAGGGTTTTCATATTCCAATAAATATTTGTGGCCGTATTCGTTTCAATTCATATTCGCTCCATATCTATATTTAGCATTATTTGTATTCGTATCTAAATCGAGCATATTAGTATATAAAAATAAAAATAATAAAATCATTATCGGTTCGTATCCGATTCGTTTTCACGCCTAACTGTAAGTGTCCTAAGGGCAACTTCAACAGATTCCCTACTCCCATTCCCTATCCTTAAAAATGAGGAATCCGTACAAACAGTGCTCAATCCACCTCTTCCAACAGCTTCCCTAAATCATTCCTCATCTTTAGGTATTGGCGGTCGGTTCCCGAAATCTCAGGATCCTTGGACCTTCCCCATCGCGTTCCCCATCTCAGTGAGCTATCAACCGCCGCTCCCTCCCGTGCCCATGAGGAAGTGTTGGAGGCGGCCATGCGATGGAGGAGGCGAGCCGCCACTCCACTTCGGGGCCGATGTGGAGCTCGTACGAGTACGAACTCCCCTGAACTCCGAACTCTATCGCGTGGCGAGGAGTCCAGAGGACACGATGGAGAGATGCGAGCCAGCGTCCCCATCGACGATGCAGGCCCCAGTTCCCGCGGCGGCGGCGCCCCGCACCCGCATCAATTCCTGGGTGCAGCGCAGCCAGAGATCATGCGGGTGGCAGAGAAGAACGACAGCTACGTCGTCCACATCACCGAGGCCTGCCGCGACGCCTTCCGCCACCTCTTCGGTTCGCAAAACCCCCAGCTTCCCCCACCCCCCGGTGCGCTCTCTTGAGCTTAGATTTGTGTTTTGTGATTTTGGTGGTGAACTGAGGTGGTTTGGCTTTTGGTGATGATGCAAGTACCAGGGTCGCCGTTGCTTACCAGAACGAGGTGAGAGCTAAATTGGCTAAGTTGTTCCTGCTCCTCCATCTCATCGCGTGGTCCTGCGGCTCTCACAAAACCTCGATCGCCAGCGGCGATGAGCGCAGACGAGCACTCATCCCCGACGAGGAAGCACGACCGCGAGGAGGAGCTCGCCGATGGGGAGAAGCGCCAGCGCGCTGATGACTCGGAGGACACGCCGCTGCTAGGACTTGCCAACTACGAGGACGAGGATGAGGCGGCGCCCAGGGGCCACGTGAATGGCCACCGCGAGGAAGAGGAAGACGAAGAGGAGGAGAACGATGGCGTAGGGAGGGCTTCGGAGAGGAGGCCGAGGCAGGTGAAGCTGCGCCGATACTGCACTTACCTTGACACCATGAATCGACAGGTATAAAATTCGCTACTAGCATTTCAGATGCGAATTTCGTGTGGTTTGATGCGGATAGGATTGATCTAAACCGGTTAATTTTGTTCACTGCTGGAGAGTTACCTGAGATATACTAATTGTGCCTGTAGTAGTTTAAGTATTAGTTACTGATATTGTGCTAGAACAACACATATTTTGTGTGATTGATCTAGGCGAAGATCATGTAGAAAAGTGAAGGTGAAACTTACCAATATATCTTCTGTATAGTATGATGATGTGTATGCTGTAAGAACTGAAGTGGATGTATTGCTCAAATAATTCTGTGAATGACAGGATCATGGTATGTTACGGTTTGTACATGTGTTTAAGAAATTATTCTCCCCACTCTGGTCATTGCTTCCTAATCGAGTACAACAAACCTCAGCAAACCTGTGAACGATATAAAAACTATGAATCGAAACATGTGGGCATAATCTTTTGCTAATAATAACTTTATGATCTACAACCTAATAGCTTTTGGCAGATTTTTAATGGTGTCCATAGGCTGTTTATTATTATAGACTGCCTAGCATGATATGATAGCTTCTGCAGATTGACAAAATTGAATTACTTTCATGTTTTAATACTCTTCTTTGGAAAAATTTATGGTTGAACCGTTCTGTGTAACGTTGTTTTGTTACTTCTCATGGTTGTTGGCTGAGTTTATTTTATTCTGTTTTGTAGGTACTTGATTTTGATTTTGAGAAGTTCTGCTCAATTCCCTTACCAAATTTGAATGTGTATGCATGCTTGGTTTGTGGAAAGTATTAGCAAGGAAGAGGCTTGAAATCGCATGCATATACTCATAGTCTTGAAGCAGTCCACCATGTGTTCATTAACCTTCAAACTGAGAAAGTCTACTGTCTTCCTGGTGGATATGAGATAAATGATCCATCATTAGACGATATTTGACATGTTCTAAATCTTGACAAGAACACGTAGTGGTCAAGAGCTCTCGATGGCTCCAATTATCTACCTGGAATGGTACGTGTATGTGAAACTGATAGAAGGGCACTCATGCTCTGAACCATATGTTTTGCACCTTTTTATTTTGAAAATGTTTCACTTCTGATTAAAGATCTTCTGGTGCTAACTCAGAAACACTTAAATGAAGATGTCATTGATTTGGATCTGTTGGAAGACTTTATGCTTAGTGATGTAAATCTGAGAGCATTCTAGTTTCAAATTTTAAAATTTAAATTTTCGTATTTAAAAATAGCCGTTCGAATTTTAAATTCCTGCGAGAATAAATTTTAAAATTTAAATTTTCGTATTTAAAAATAGCTGTTCGAATTTTTTCCGCTAAAAAATAAACGTTGCTCATATAACGGTTATGAAATACCATTATAATATAGGATGGAGAAAATAGGGAATGAGATTTAGGGAATACTATTGGAGAGGGAAGAGATAGAGGAAAGAAGTCTTTTTAGGGAATTCTGTATAGGAAGATATAGGGATTCAGATTTAAAGAATCCGTCGGAGATGGCCTAAGCTAAGAGATGTTTCACCTTCTCTGGTTCTCCAGTCTCCACTACGCACTCGGCAGTCGGCAGTTCGGCACTCGTCTTCCTCCTGCATTTCGCCTCTCTTCTCAACCCCACTCCACTACTCCGGATCTACTCCACTTCTCCCACCTCCACCTCGAGGCGCCTCCCATGGCGTCGCCCTCGGGGAACCCTAACCCCACCCCGAACGCCCCCTTCGAGCTCGGCAACCTCTTCAGGCCTCCCCCAAACCCTAACCACCCCACAACCGCCCCGACCCCCACCGGCATCTTCACGGGCGCGCCCGCCGCCACGCCGACGGCCTCCGGCCCGTCCGGCCCCTACTCCTACCCGCCGGCCGCCCCGCCCTTCCACCGCGGCCCCTACCTCCACTACCCGAATGACCCCCACGCTGCCCACCTCCCCGTCGTCGCCTTCGCGAACCCTAACTCCAACCCCACCTCAATCCCTAATCCAGGCCCGAGCCCGAACCCCGGCGCCAGCTCGGGCGCGCAGCTCATGCAACTGCTGGGCAACACCGCGCCCACCCACCTCGAGTCGGCAGCGTCCATGCCGCCGTCGTCGGAGTTCTCCGCGGCCCCGGTGGCGCTGCTCCCGGCGATGCCGTCTGCGCCGCCGGCGAGGATGCCGAGCAGCAAAATGCCGCGGGGAAGGTTACTGGGGCCCGGGGACCGGGCTGTGCACGACGTGGACTCGCGGCTGCCCGGGGAGGCTCAGCCGCCGCAGCTGGAGGTGACGCCCATCACCAAGTACACCTCGGACCCGGGGCTGGTGCTGGGCCGGCAGATCGCCGTGAACCGGACTTACATCGTGTACGGGCTCAAGTTCGGGAACATCCGTGTGCTCAACATCAACACCGCGCTCCGCTCACTCCTTCGTGGGCACACACAGGTATGATTGCTGTAGATAGATTACACCGAGGAAAATTTGTTGTTGCTTACTTTAGACAGAAGTGTTTGTATGAACCGGTAGGTGTCAGTAGCTCTAAAGTGAACTACAGATTTGTGCCTTTATGCATCAGCTCCCCAAGCATTCATTTGTATATGTATAGTGTGTTTGATAGGATCATTTTTGCTTTTTAGTGGCAGCTGCTTCACTTTTATGTTTGTATTTATGATTATGGAGCAGTCCGTTATATTCCAGGCTGAGCAATTGGTTGTTAACTATATCTAGGGTGAATTATGAATTTTGGAAGGTTATATATGGTCACTACATGTAGCAGAAATCCAGAGGGAAGCATGTATCTGGTTGCTACAGTGAGCTAGTTTGAAGAATATTAATAACTAGCCATACCTATTGTCCATTGAAATTAATTCTCCTCTCTCGTACTGATGAGGTGTATTTGTCATCAGTATTGATATTTATAGAATATAAACCGAAAACATATCTTCTGTAAATGCTGTTTTGGATTTATCCCAATATTTTTAGTAGTTTGGTATTTGTCTCAATTCATGTGATATTGTTGGTTTTTGTTAGCATGAAGGTGCATTTCTTTTTTATGTTTCATGGTCTTATTTTCGTCTGTTGCAGAAGGTGACAGACATGGCTTTCTTTGCAGAAGATGTCCATCGTTTAGCAAGGTACTATGTTCTGACATATAAGATGTTCTGGACACTTGTTTTTCTGTTGGGGTAGGGATGTTTGGTGCCTGTGCCTACATTTTATTCTTTTTGGGGTGTGCGACCCAGCGGTACGGTGATCGGTGGATTAGCATGCAATTATTGGCACACCATAAACTTGCTTTTGTTGTTAATCTCTCTCTGTCTCTTGCTCAGAATTAATAATTTGTTTGTTTCATCTACAGTGCAAGTGTAGATGGGCGTATATATGTATGGAAGATTGATGAGGGACCGGATGAAGAAAATAAACCGCAAATTACAGGAAGAATTGAAACTGCCATCCAAATTGTAGGAGATGCTGAAACTTACCATCCAAGAATATGTTGGCACTCCCATAAGCAAGTAGTGTCTTATCTACATTGCCTGCGTCACATTCAATATCTGGAGTTCTGGACTGTTTTGTTCTGTTTAATGGTTCATATTCTTTATCCTTGTAGGAGATTCTGTTTGTTGGAATTGGGAACTGCATCTTACGAATAGACACAACAAAAGTGGGAAAAGGAAGAGACTTCAGTAGTGAAGAGCCTCTTAAATGCCCACTTGACAAGCAGATTGATGGTGTGCACTTGGTTGGTAAACATGATGGGGATATCACAGATCTGTCCTTATCTCAATGGATGACTACCCGTCTCGCTTCAGCATCGAAAGATGGCATGGTTTGTACAAGATATCCTCTTGTTGATTAAGAAACATATACTTCATGATAGGAAATAACACATGAAAGAAATGGTTTGCAAATCTAAAGATCCCGAACACTCCGCTTAAACTTCTGTTCCATCGCATACAGTCAAATTCAGATTTTGTTTCGTTTTCACTTTCATAGGGTCCAAAATGTTTTCAACTGCAAAATGGTACCTCGTATTTCCACTTTCACTGAGTAATCGATATGGTTGGATGTGCTTTTGTGTCTTAATGCAAATTTTCTGCAAGACTGCAACCAATGCATGCTAGGAATGCTAAGATTGTTGAGCTTAGTTTAGTCTTTGTTATTCTGCTGAACAAGGACAAAAATCTCTTGCCTCTGATAAAAGATTTTTCTTCCTTTGATGGGGATGGGTTGTCAGGGGATTTTTTTTGTTGGTACCTGCGATCAACAGAAACACTATCCGGCATTTCTCAGTGCAGTTTATGATGTGTACCGTCTGACAGGTAAAGATCTGGGATGATCGCAGGGCAGCGCCTCTATCTGTGATGAAACCGCATGATGGTCAAGCTGTTTACTCAGTTTCTTTTCTTACGGCACCTGAGAGGCCAAACCATATAAATCTTGTCACATCGGTATGTATCTTTTGTACATTGTCACTATATTTTGTCATCTTTTATCACCTTTATCAATTAGTTGTGCTATTCTGCTAAATAATGAATGACCACAACGTTGTTGTCTAGCTCATACAGGATTGACCATACTTAAGCAATTTAAAACTACAATTTTTCCTTTGTCAGGAATGGTACATCATACTAGTGCCCAAAAACTGGAGTTAAATAATCCGGAAAGGATCATGGTTTCCTAATCATAACTAAGATAGCTCAGATTAGATAGTGCATGGAATGATGATTTTTTTTGTGGTGTGTGGGTCTCAGATCTGTGACTCTCTGTCTGCGTGTTTGTGTGTGTGTGTTTTTGGTGGTGGTGGTGGTGGTGGGGGTTGGTTGCATATGTTATTCAAGAATAGAATATTCCCGTTATTTATCAATATATTATTATGATAATCAATGCATGGAATTCCGCTCTCGCAAACTTGGCGAAAGAAGCTTGAATATCCTCTCCATTTAGATTTAACATATATCTTTAATGGGATAAGTATGTACTATCTTTTGTTAATGTTGCAGGGCCCTCTCAACCGAGAAATAAAAATTTGGGCTTCCACTAATGAAGAAGGTTGGTTGTTGCTAAGTGACTCTGATACATGGAGATGCACTCAAACGCTGGAACTTGTGAGTTCTCTGGAACATAAGTTTGAGGAAGCATTTTTCAACCAAGTAACAGTGTTACCACACGCTAGCCTTATTTTGCTTGCAAATGCCAAAAAGAATGCGATATATGCTTTGCATGTTGAGTATGGCCCAGATCCTGCTTCTACTCGATTGGACTATATAGCAGATTTTACAGTTGCGATGCCTATTTTAAGTCTGACGGGAACACATGAAAGCCAACCGGATGGTGAACAAGTAGTTCAGGTCTACTGTGTCCAGACAATGGCTATCCAGCAGTATGGGTTGGAGTTATCACTCTGTTTGCCTCCTATGGCTGATAATACTGGGCTTGGTAGAGATCCGGCTATTTCCCATCTATATGAGAGACCTCCAGAAGTGGCGGCAGTGACATCCGCAGGAACTAGTCTCATTGATTCTTCTGTTGTTGCTTCAACTAAACCATCAAGTGATAATCAGGGAACTGGTAATGTAGTAACTTCACATCCAATTGTTTCATTTAATCGGCTTAATTTAGCTACTGTTAGATTTGACATCAACCTTTCACTTCCACTGTTTGCTTATGCAGAAGCTGATGCTCCTTCTCATGTTCCATCCCTGACTCCTACATCAAACATGGATAATGCTGGATCTTATGCAGAAGCTGTTTTAAGAAGAGGTCCTTCAAGTGGTCCATATCTTGGTGATCGTGATGTGGACCAGTCATCTTTTGATTATTCAAGTAAGAAAAGGAAGGATTCTGATGCTAGAAGTGGGCAAGGTGCATTTGGTAGGAAGGATAGCTTAGGAAAGGAAGAGCCGAGAGGTGGCCAGGGTGATGCTACAATTTCAAATCCTTGTCCCACGTTTAAGGTCGGAGGGAACACTACGCACTTGATAACTCCATCTGAAATTATTTCAGGTGTGCTCTCGTCTGCTGATACAATTGCTAGTGGCAGCTCTCATAATATAGAACTGGAGTCAAAACATGTGATTGAGAGAAAATCAGGTCAAAGTGTTGAATTTGAGGCTGTTAAAGAGACCCAAATTGTTCATGAGAAAATGGAGAGGTCTCAGAAGTCTTCGGAGCAAACTTTAGACACAATCAGTGAACGCTCAGTAACAACTGACAAGTATAGCATAGAAGATTCACACTCTCTCTCTGATAGATCAACACCCATGCTTTTGAAAAAAAATTCCGGTGCTGCAGATGAAAATGTAGTGAGGAGAACAATTGAAGCTTCTGAGAAAACAGATGACTGTGTTTCAAGGAACTTGCAGTTACCCTCAGCTACCAAAGAGGAGAAAGTTCTGCATCCTCAAGTGTCTGGGCAGTTGTCTCCTTCTACAAGCACTTTCAACTCTACTGATTCCTCACATGAACCTCCAAGCAATGCAAACCCTCCTATGGATTCAATCCCGCAAGTTGCTTCGATTCAAGAAACACTGCAACAGGTGATTACCTTAAATATTTTTTGCCTTATGTCTTGTGCTGAAAGCCTGAAACTTGGCTGACACAATAGATGCTGGTAGTCTTCCACAAATTTACATCAAAGTATTTACTAGGAAATGTCCCTTGGCTGTTTGGCCCACAAATCATTTCTTTTGAAGTGTGCACTTCCATTTTTTTAAGAAAAAACATATATTAGATAATTTGAGTTGTGGCTGATCAAATTATATATATTTTTGACGGGAAATCAAATTTTATATTTGATGTACCAATAGATCAATGATGTGCAATGGTGCATAGATTTACCAAGTTCATCCATTAGTTCTTATGGTCAAAGTAACTGCATCAAGCTACAAAGTAATTTTTTTGGCTTTGTTTAAAACCGCTATAACTCAGATGTCAGCTTGGCTTTGTTTTGCTTGCAAGAGAAGACAAGACTATCACAGACTCACAGTATCACCGTCATATAATTTACATGTCTCTCCCAAAAAGAAGTGGCAGTTCTTTTATGTATGATATGTGTATGAAGGCAATATGTGTATGTCAGGTCAATTCATAAGCTTCAAATTGAGATTCTACCCTGTGTTTGTGCATTGCATACCATTCCTAAGTTGCTCACTGAACTGCGAATTAGCAATGGATCATCAGATGACCTACTTCCGAGGACCAGATGACCAGTGTTCTTGAACTGCTTTTGGAGTAGTTTTGACAATGACATTGTATGGTGTTTGAATACAACAGCATACAGCAAATGTTGTAGATTGTCCTGGTTGTGTAGATAAATTTGTAGTTCCTAACTGAGTCGCTGTATCCACGATATTCAGCTCTAGATCTTGATAGCGACTTCCTTTTTTTCCTGTCAAGTCATTAAATCTGAGATATTCTTGTCCTCAGGTTGCGCAATACAAAATCAGTATTTTATTTTGTTTTTAGTTGATGCTATGGAAGGGAAACATAATTTTCCTTGCCTAAAGATGGTTTTCAGTATGATAGAAGGTATTATGTTTTTATTAACTATGCTTGTGCATGCTGCAGCTTATGGCAATGCATAATAACCTGCAAAAGCAGTTGAGTGCAATTGTGTCTGCCCCTATTGCAAAGGAAGGGAAAAGGATTGAGACATCACTTGGGCGTAACATGGAAAAGTCCATGAAGGCTAACATTGATGCCATGTGGGCTCGTTTCCAGGAGGAAAATGCCAGGCATGAAAAGGCTGAAAGAGAGCGAATGCAGCAGATTGTTACTCTAATCACAACTTCTGTAAACAAGGATATTCCTTCTATGCTGGAGAAGTCACTAAAGAAAGAAATATCTTCAGTGGGACCTGCTGTTGCACGGACAACAGCACCTATCGTTGAGAAGTCCTTATCTTCTGCTGTTTCTGATTCACTTCAGGTTGTGGCTGCTCTTGCTCTTTGATATTCTGATTTTCCCATCTCTCTAATCGACCTTACCCTGAACCTTACCCTTTCAGAAAGTGCTCGGTGACAAGGTTGTGAATCAGCTGGATAAATCTGTAACTACGAAACTTGAAGTTACAGTTGTTAGGCAGATCCAGACACAGTTCCATACATCTGCTAAGCAGGTACTTCAGGTATGTGTCATTGGTATGTAAAGTCCTTGTAGATCATTAGCAGTGAAGCTGTTAGTACCCAATGGAACATGGCACCCATGATGCCATTATATGTTTGTGGTGACTTGATTTGTTTTATCACAGTTAGATTTCTTGTGCATCACATATTGAGGGTTGCCTGAACAAACCCAGGCATGCATGGGATGGTGTAGGATGGAGTTGCTTTCAGGTGTTTTGTTGGGAAGACCATATGGGTGCACCCTGGATTGTATTGTGTAACCAGATGATGCGAAAATAGGGTATTATGCTGCATTGTATTATGCTGCATTGTATTGTGCAACCAGATTGGTTGCATAATGTCATGCAGCATGGGCATCCCTCATGGAGATGCATCCATTCACTCCAAACACAGTATAGCTTACTAAATTAGTCAACCAAACACCCTATAACTTACTAATTTAGTCAACCAAACACCATCTTGCATATCCAAATCCAACCCCAACTTAAACAACCATGCATACAAAATGTCAGCCCATTGTAGACCAAGCAACTCACCTTGCATCTTCATATTTAGAATGATGGGTGGTACTGTGCAGGATCAATTACTTCAGAAAAACAAAGAACCTTTATGTCTATGTTAGTAAGTTTGCTACTCAAAGCAGCTGATTGCATTTGATTTGATCCCTGCAGGACGCTTTGCGCTCTAGCTTTGAGTCAACAATCATTCCAGCATTTGAACAATCTTGTAAGACAATATTCGAGCAAGTAGATGGCGCATTCCAGAAGGGTACATCTGAGTATGGTGCTGCTATTCAGCAGCAGGTTGCGACGGCACATACTCCATTAGCACAAGCTCTCAGGGTTAGCTTGGAAGTCTTTTGTTATGCTTTTATTGTATGCCATGCTGTAGTCAACAGAAAGAGCACACAAACCAGCATCTATTATATAATGCTCTTTTCCCTTATGATGAATAATGCTAATGCTTTCTGTCTCATTTGAATTCTTTCAGGAAACAATCACTTCAGCATCATCAATTACCCAGGGCCTTACATCAGAGTTACTTGATGGGCAGCGCAAGCTTTTGGCACTAGTCGCATCGGAGAGCCCAATATCACATAATGAAAGTGTACCAATGCTTAATCTCCCTGAGGTACTAAATACTAAAAAATTTCCACACACTAGTCTCTACCATTCCCTGTTTTGATGTTTTCATCTTTGATGATCTGTATGATTGAATACATTAGGAATGGTCTTTTATCTGCCCCCAATGTACTGTGAGGAATGAAACAGCATACATTCGGTTTTTAATTGTAATTGCTGTTTCAGGTTGATGTTCCACTGGACCCTATGAAAGAACTAAGCAGACTAATATCTGAGCGTAAATTTGATGAGGCATTTACAATGGCTCTTCAAAGAAGTGATGTCTCCATAGTGTCTTGGTTGTGCTCTCAGGTATCTCTCCCCTATACTTGCCGTTTAAAATTTAAACTATAGTTGTTGGGTTATTCCCCGTTTCCATCTTGTGCTTGAACAAATCAAGAGATGACTCATCATGCAAACTTGCATTTTATAGTTAGTGCATGGCATGCACTCTTACGTCCATTACGCAAAGCAGCACTTTTTGTCAGATCATCCAAGCTTATAATTATGGTAATGCACACCAGCCGTGGATGTCTGATATTCTTGTACCCTTTCTGTCAGGTTGATCTGCACGGGTTGTGTAGAATGAACCCTGTCCCTCTAAACCAAGGTGTCCTTCTAGCCCTCTTCCAGCAACTAGCATGCGACATTGTCAACGACACATCCCAGAAGCTTCAATGGATGACAGCCGTCGCTGTCGCAATCATTCCGACAGATCCAATGATCGCCATGCATGTGAGGCCAATATTCGAGCAAGTCTACGGCGTCTTGGCCCACCAGCGGTCACTACCGACAGTCAGTCCAGCAGAAGCGACCAACATCCGCTTAATCATGCATGTAATCAACTCAGTGCTGCTGAGCTACAAGTGATACGATCTTAGGCCACATTCCCTAGTTGCTGTAAGTTCGGGCAACATGGTCTATTCTTGCATTTGTACAGAGAAAATTTTGAAAGCAAAGTAAACCGACAAAAAAAGGGGTGATACATTGTGGCCGACAAGACAAAATACTAGTGGTTAGCGGGGTGGAAGGTATGGTCTGGTGTACATTGGTCCTGTGCTGGTGCGTACGGAGTGGCATTTTTCATGTGGGGTTCATTGTGTTGGATCGTTTTATTCAGCGCAGCTGCGCAGGGTTATAGCTCTAGTGTTGTTATAAGTAGAGAATTAAGAGAGAAATAATTGAGAGATATTGCTAATGATTCATCCATTCTCATTAGTGTTTGATCAAACATATATATACATACAAGATTAGGGTCTCTTAGGAAAAAAACATATTTTCGAATAGACATCTTTTGGTAATAGACACCTTTTGACAATTGATCACATGATTTAAATTTGTAACGTTGTCCTTATCAATTCCTTTACTTGTATATATCTTGTAAGCTCCTCTAAAAACCATATAGGAAAAATATGAGGACAAATTCTTTCTTATAATTATATGCCATCTAAAACTCTTTTAAAACCCAATGGAAAAAAAATAAGGAGAAACTTATGGTATAAATGTACATCCAATGTTATCTCATTAAAAACCTTCTATGAGAAACCATTTAAGTAAAACTCATAAAGGAAAAAAGTGCAACACACGTTAGTTCACTGTTCAGCTCCACTTGAACCTTGTAACTCTCAAAGCCGTTTTATACCGATCCCCGTAACACATTTTTAGAACGAGGATGTTGGTAAAGATTTGTGAACAAATCAGCCAAATTTTCACATGACTTCGTTTGCAAAATATTTATCTCACCACTCTTTTGAAGTTCGTGAGGATAAAATAGCTTAGGAGCAATATGTTTTGTTATATTACTCTTTATATAGCCTATTGCATCTAGGAAACACAAGCAACATTATCTTCATAGATAATGGTAGGAGATTCCAATGGATTAATACCACATGACTTTTGTATGTGGTTAATCATTCTGCGAAGCCATACACATTCACGTGATGCTTCATATAATGCAATTATTTCAAAATGATTAGTGGAAGTAGATACCAAAGTTGTTTACAAGACTTCCATGATATAGCCGTACCACCATATAGAAAAACAAATCCAGTCTGTGATTTGGCACTGTGGGGATCAGACAGATAACCAACATTTGTGTATCCAATTAAAGTCATATCTTGATTCCTTTGAAACATCAAACCAATATCTTTTGTACCATTAAGGTACCTGAGGATTTGTTTAACACTAACCAAATGCCTTTTTGTTGGTGATGCGCTGTATCTAGCCAATAGATTGACTGCAAATGCAATGTCAGGCCTGTTGCAATTTGCAAGATACATTAGTGCTCCTATGACACTAAGATATGGAACTTTCGGTCTCAATATATCTTCATCCTCTTTCCAGGTCTGAATAGATCTTTATCCACATCAAGGGATCTCACGACCTTAGGTGTTTTCGTTGGATATGATTTATCCATATTGAATTTCTCCAATATCTTCTGGATATATGCAGACTGGTGCACAAATGTTCCTTCAGGAACATGCTCAAGCTGCAAGCCTAAGAAAAATTTGGTCTTGCCCAAATCCTTCATCTCAAATTCCGTCACAAGATGATTACTTGCTTCATCTATGTCACTTGTGGTTCCGATGACATTCAAATCATCAACATATACTGAGATGATACAAAATCCACTTTGGGATTTCTTTATGAACACACATGGACAATCATCATTATTAGAGTATCCTTACACATGGACAATCATCATTATTAGAGTATCCTTTCTTCAAAAGAAACTCACTTAGTCAGTTATATCACATCCTTCCCGACTGTTTTAATCTATATAACGATTTTTTCAACTTGACGCTATACATGTTGCGATTTGCATTAGGATTCGAAATTTTAACCCCTTCAGGTACTTTCATGTAAATATTTGAATCCAATGACCCATACAAATATGCGGTCACTACATCCATCAACTGCATTGATACTTTCATATTCACTGCCAAAGATATTAGATATCGGAATGTTATTTTACTCATAACGGGAGAGTATGTCTCATCGTAATCGATGCCAGGTCTCTGCGTGAACCTTTATGCTACAAGCCTCGCTTTGAATATCACCACCTTATTGTTTTCGTTTCTTTCTTAACGAAAAACTCATTTATTTCCCACTAAAAATATTTCTAGAGGAGTTGTCACTACTAGACCAAATACCTCTCTTGTATTAAGCGAGCGCAATTTTGCATCAATTGCTTCCTTCCATTTGACCCATTCTGAGTGCTTCATGCACTCTGCCATGGACTTTGATTTTGGATCCGATTGAAGGCTTTTGCAATATTTGAGGCAAAGAGTATGTCGACAATTGTAGTCATACAATTCTCCCGAATTGACACAACTTGTCAAAATCTCTTCATTTACATCCTCTAACTTCTCGTGATTTCCCACAACAATGGAGTTAAAGGGTTCCGATGTCCCAACATCTAAATTTGTGCGCACTTTGGTGCCGGGTTTACCATTCCTTTGATGGTTCTCAACCTCATGTTGAGTTTCATTTATTGATTCAAGCATTGTACTTTTAAAAGAATTTAGATTTTTGCGGACGTCTCCGCGGGACTATATTCCTTTTATCTGGAATTCTCCCCCTCTTCTTTTCATTAGAGACAAGAGTAGCTTTCTTACGTATACTTTCACTGTTTCTAGTATATTGACTATGGGTATACAAGACCTTGTAACACCCTTATAATTAATAAATGCATCTGGCAGATTATTTGTAATTTGTTGCAAATTTAAAAACTATGAACCTCTAGTTCAGATTCTTTAGTACGTGGATATAAGGACTGAATGCTTGTGGCATTCTAATCTATATCTCAGCATTTTTCGTGGTACTTATCTCCCCCTAATGCTGGGAAATTGTCCTCATAAAAAATACAATCAGCGTACCGAGTTGTAAACAGATCCCCTGTTAATGGCTCAAGGTATTTTATTATTGACAGAGAGTTATACCCCACATAGATCCCTAACTTTCTATGAGGACCCATCGATGTACGCTGTGGTGGTGAAATCGGTACGTACACTGTGCAACCGAATTTTCGTAGATGGGAAATGCTTGATTCATTTCCACGTACTAACTGCAACGGGGAGACCATATGATATGCAGTTGGTGTTATTGGGATTAATTTTACGGCATACAAGACCGCATGGTCCCAACAAATTGTTGGCAACCTACAATTTTGTAAAAGAGGTCTAGCAATTAATTTGATCCTCTTTTTCAAAGATTCTGCTAGGCCATTTTGTTTGTGGACATATGGCACAGAATGCTCCACATTAATGCCTAGAGCCATACAATAGTCATTAAATGCCCTTGATGAGAATTCAGAGGTATTATCCAATCTAATGGATTTGATTTTATTTTTTGAAAAATTGGCTCTTAACATAATTACTTGGGCCATTAATCTAGCAAAAGCATGGTTCCGTGTGCTCAACATATACACATGTGACCATCTTGTAGAAGCATAAACTAAAACCATATAAAATCTAAACGCCTCACTCAAGGTCCGAATAGATCCACAGATGTCACTCTGAATTCTTTCCAAAGAATTCAGCGACTCATTTTGAGGTCTGATAGCCTCAAAATTAATTTCCCTTTAGCACAAATAGTGCACATGAAATCCTCTGATTTCAAGAAATTTGAAGTTTTAATGTTATGGCCAACAGAACAGTTTACAATTTTTCCTCATCATCCCTATACCGAGATGATCTAGATGATCATGCTAAATCTTGACTTTGTCAAGATTTTGAAAAATTGTTTCGAATGCAACATGTGATTCAAGTTTGATGTACGTGTAGTACAACCCATATGAATATGAAGGAAGATTTTCAACCACTTATTTTCCATATCCGTCAAGTTTAGTTAAGGGGATATATTCATCACCTCCCATACTATTTGTTTCCACATGGAAACCGTTGTTACGGATATCTTTGAAACACAATAGGGTACTTGTTGATTGAAGACACAACATGTCATCTTCAATTGCAAATTGTGTACCCATCAAGAGAACTATGATGGCTCTTCCATTGCTAATAATCAGATTATCGCTTCCAGCGATAGTCATAATATTTCCTTTTCACTTTGTCAAAGTCTAAAAATATTTTGTTTCCCTTAAAATTGTATTTGTGTACCACTATCAATAAGGCAATTTTCTTCCTCCATTGGATTGTATCACCAAATTTTATAGAAAAGTATATAAATATATTTCCATATATTTGGAAACACAATACATGCTTCTATAAAGCAAGTACATGACCCAAGTTCATATAAAACTTATTCGATTGAACTATACAACATTATGTAGAACAACTATGGCTGATTACTTACATAAGGGGGTAACTAGGAGACTACATTGTGTCTCCAAACAGATTTTGGGAAGCATATTCCACCAATATGTGATATGTTTTTATGAAGTCGTCTTTCTTCAGTTGAACCATCTCATGGTGGCCAACATTCAGTGTACTATACACTGATCACATTTCAGATCTTTATTTGTTTGTGAAACGAAGTGAACTTCAACTTTGTCCCCTTTAGGCCTTTTGCCTTTACCCACATAATTGTTGATATAGTTCAACAAATGTGAAGCAATCCAATTTTTCTTTTGCAAAATGTCCTTTTCAGCTACATGTATGGCAAAGGCCTGATTTTTCCTTAGAAAAATTCTTTTTTCTCTTTTCCTTGCCTTTGCCTTTGAATTTCTGCATATTCTTGGATTGCCACTTTCCCTTTTTCTTCTGGCGCATCTTTACACCTATGGCTACTACTAGCCCCTTGAGTGTTGGCATGTGCTTCAGGAACTGCCATTGCCCCTGTAGGGCGAGTATGATGATTCTTCATGAGAATTTCATCATGTTTTTCTGCTTGAAGCTGAGTATATATCAACTAAGAGTATTTAGTGTACATCTTTTGGCGATACTGCTGTTGAAGTACATGCATAGAATGGTGGAAAGCGCACAATGTTTTCTCTATTAATTCAGCATCACCAATTCCTTGATCACAGAATTTCAGCTTGGAATTTATTTTATGTACAACTGAATTATACGCAGCCACGGACTTGAAGTCCTCGAAACATATAAGTGCCCATTCTCTTTGAGCTTCTGGTAACATGACTGATTTCTGTTGGTCATATCTCTCTTTCAGGGAGTTCCACAATTGAAGTGGATCTTCCTTCATCAGGTACACAGCCTTTAAATCTGAGTGGAGGTGGTGTCGAATAAAATGCAGAGCTGCATACTTTGCAGTTTGTACTACAGGCGGGGCATCAGGTTGAGGCTCTATGATTGTAACACCAAAACCTCGACCTATCAAATTTATCTTCATATCCATTGCCCAAGTCAGATAATTGCTGCCATCCAAGGCGAGCTCGGCAAACTCCTTTTTGGAGATATCTGCCATGTCCTACATGAAATGGTCATGCAACATATAGTCAATTTACTTGAGAGTAAATTGCATAGCATAAAATGTATTTCAGTAAAAATTATGTGAAAATATTCTCGGAAGAGAATAGGTGTAGACCTTTAATATAGGACAGGCGACTAAATCGCTGCTAATGTCTTGGACTCCACTCCTGATGGAGTGGGCGACACTACAATCGCAGCAAAAAACATAGACTCTGTACTATAAGAGATTGGTTATACACGTTGAAGGTAATCACCATATCGTAATACAACATGGTGTAGACCTCACAGCAGTGGGCGAGTAACTCACTGCTATTGGCATGGACTCCGTCTCATAGAGAACGGGCGACACTACAGTCGCAGCCGATGCCATAGACCCCCTTGCCTTGTGCTTTTACCAAAACTTATAGAAAAGGTAATCACCATTTTTTTAGCATTTTGCATGATATTTCTGCGAATTATTTAAGCAAGTAGGAGGTTTAAATAATTAAATGAGTCAAAAAATATTATATTTCGGGAAAAAAATGCTAAGAAAAATGCCAAAATATTAATAATGTGCAATGAACTGCAAATAAATAGCATCAAGTGGCACCAGGGCCCGCCCGATCTCCACAGCCACTGGCGACCCGTTGATCAAGCCATGATAATGCTGAGCACGACGTTGCCGATGTCGAGCCAAGCGTGAGCGCCAACAGCGGTTTCTTGTTCGGCGAGTTGGCAGAAGTAGAGGAGGAAGAATGCGAAGAATTGCCGTCTCCAAGTTCATGATGCAGGTAAGTATGTTGGAGACATCATCATTGTTCTGTGCCATAGATCTTACCGTGTGGCCTTGCCCAGGGAAGAACGAACGTCGCTGATAACGTGTTATAAGTAGAGAATTAAGAGAGACAAAGAATTGAGAGAGATTGCTAATGATTCATCCATTCTCATTAGTGTTTGATCACACACATATATATACAAGATTAGGGTGTCTCTTAGGAAAAGACATCTCTTCGAATAGACATCTTTTGGCATTAGACACCTTTTGGCAATAGACACCTTTTGGCATTGATCACATGATTTACATGATTTAATTTTGTAAAATCTAGTACGTGCATTCCATGTCTCCTCGTGTTTGCTGCTGGAGATCTCGTCCTCGCTCGATCTGGCTCCTGATTGTGTGAATCCTGGATCTGTCGCGGCGCCGACTTGGGAATTTGAGCACGTGGAAGAGTGGTGCATCCTTATCGTGCGCCCCCCTCTTCTCCTCCGGGCTGTACATTGTAGGCCAGCGGAAGAGCAATTGTTCCCGATTTTTTAAATTACATATATTTTTATTCAAATTGCAAAAATATACTTCGATTGAAAAATATTACAAAACTATACCTCTGTCACTGTTTGAAACGACGTGAGGGAAATGTCGTCATATCATATAGCGACAAAGAGTTGTGTCGCCATTTGAACTGACAAGAAACAGCCACGTCGGCACCACGTAGGCAGAAAAAACAGTCAGCCTCCCTGTCACCAAATGAAATGGCGACAGAAGTCTCCTGTTGCAAAAATCGACCATTGGTTTGGCGATAGAGGGGAGGCGCGCCAGGGAGAGGAGAGAAAGGAAAGGGAGGGAGGGAGATAAGAGAAAGAAAAGAGAGGAAGGGAGAGAAGGGAAGGGGAGAGGAGAAAGCGAGATTTGAGGTTTCTGCTCATTGTGCAGGTAATTTTTTTCTATTTATTTTGTTTAGCAATATACCATAGTAGGATAAAAAAAATAATAGATCTAGTTAAATTTAGAGGTTACAAATAGATTTAGTATATTTTTAGTAATTTAGTTGGTTTGTACGAATACATTTATGTAGATATATATTTTTAGGAAAAATAATATATTTTTAGAAATGTAGATGTTTTTTACATATAGATGTAGATAGATATGTATTTTTAGGAGTGTAGATTTTTTTACAGATAGAAGTAGATAGATATATATTTTTAGGAGTGTAGATGTTTTTTTACAGATAGAAGAAGATAGATATATATTTTTAGGAATGTAGATAGTTTTTATAGATAGATCTAGATATATATATATATATTTTGGAATATAGTTGTTTTTCTACAGATATATATATATATATATATATTTAGAAGTGTAGATATAAATAGATCTAGATATATTTTTTGAGCATATGGATATAGTTATGTTAGGTGTCACAGTATTTTTTACAAAAAGTAATTAATTCGTGGGTTAATGAATTGGTTCGCAGATATGTTAGAACGAGTTCCATTTATAATCTATTATGGAGAAGAGGTTGTCATGTATGGTTTAGAGGGTGCAGATCTGAGTAACTTCCAGTATGTGGACATAAGTTTGAGTAGGGTCGAGGAGCGTACATTTTTTTCTGTGTTGAATTGGTTGTATTGTACTTTTCGGATGGAACCAAATCAGTACCAGCTGAAGTTATTTTGCCTTTGTAGTATGCGAAATGATCCTGTTTATTGGGAGTTAGTTGAGGTGAAGGGAACTGCATCGTGGAGGCCATATGTGAGGGGGGCGAAGGGTTTAGGGAGAGCTCGAGACACGTCCTCCAGTTTACGGGATGTTGCCAGCCTCCCTATGTGTTGACGGCATGCCGCTTGGTGGAGGTAGGGATGCTGCAGGTACATCTTCCCGTGCTACAGCCTCCTGTGCCATTGTCACATAGCCGTTGTTAGGTCGAGGATGCCGACTAGAGGGGGCTGAATAGGCGGCTTTTAAAAATCTCTCGCTAATTTCTTCAAAGCAATTCACCCCTAATTATCCTAATA
Organism: Otatea glauca; assembly: GCA_036346275.1. Taxonomy (NCBI): domain Eukaryota; kingdom Viridiplantae; phylum Streptophyta; class Magnoliopsida; order Poales; family Poaceae; genus Otatea; species Otatea glauca. The sequence continues at coordinate 30,429,540 of CM070716.1, read as the reverse complement.
CCAAAACCTTAACAAATATTAATGCGAAAGCGATAAACTAAGGTTTTGACAAATAAAGCCTAAATCAACTAGGCTCACTATGTGCACTAACTAATTATGTCTCTAACAATAATTGCAATTCTAAAGACAAGCAATCAATCAATTTAATTCTATGAATATAAATTGCTTGAATATAAATAACGAAAACAATGCAAGCACAAGAGACACAATACTTTCTACCGTGGTGTTCGGAGACTTGCCGGTCTCCCCTAGTCCACGTTGAGGTTAGCCCAAACGAATTGGACCGGCTCCACGAATTGAGCACCCACCTTGAATCCACTAGTGGTAGCTCCTTTTCCCTCCCGGGTAGGCGAGCTCCAACCTTCACAAACTTCGCCAGAACTTCTCACAACCTCTGTTGAGAAGCTCACCGCGCACGACGCTCTACGCCGTCTAGGAGGCGGCAACCTCCAAGAGTAACAAATCAAGCCCTTCCACTTGAACTTCACCTAGTGCAACGCATGCACTCCGGTGACCTCCTACGTGCAACACATGCACTAGGATCCTCCTCAAGTGCAACACATGCACAAGAGGCTCTCAATCCTCTCCTAATTGCAACACATGCAATTAGAGGCTCACACTAGCTTAAGAAGCAAATGAAAGAGGGCAACACATGCACACAACTCCTACAAACACCCAAATGCTCTAGCACACAGCCAACCCCTTGCCCTTGTCCCCCAAGGCCTCCTTTTATAGCCTCCAAGCCAAAACTAGCCGTTGGGGGGAAATTCTGGACAAAGCCAGAATTCCCGGTGCTACCGCCCAACTGGGACCGGTAGCACCGGCCTCCTCGCCAACGGCTACAAAACTAGCCGTTGCAGGAAAACCGGTAGCACCCTCGTAGCGGAAGAGACAGAAATACCAGAGTTCGAGATAGAGCTATTGGAGCACCAACAAAGAGCAAGAGGGTTAGCGAGCGATGGAAGCAACAGAGCGATGCAACCGCAATGGCTTATCGAAAAGAAAATGAACATTGATGCTCGGTTTTCACTTAGTCTAGGCATTTAAGGAAGACTAGTGCTATTGGATAAATCCTCCCTTAACTTTCCATATTCCCTTTCTTTAGTTCAGACGCTATCATACCTCAGGGAAAATCCAAATTTCTATCAACGATTCCCACCCAACTCTGGAATGACTCTCCCCTCTCTCCCTTAACATATCGAAGGGCTGTGTCAAATCGAGATTGTGTGGGTGTTCAGCTTCCTTAAGTCCGTTGTTCTTCCTCAGTAGCTCAGTGGTAGAGCGGTCGGCTGTTAACTGACTGGTCGTAGGTTCGAATCCTACTTGGGGAGATTTGATTCATTCAGACTTCGAATTGATAGTTATAGCTTTTCTGACTAGCGACCCCTGTCCTTCTCCTTTTTATTTTCCGAATATGGCAGTTGAACTCTTATAATAGGCTTGGCTCTGGAAAATGAGCTTATCTTGGGCCTTACTTAAAGGACTACAGTTAGCTTTACGGGAAATCAACACTTTGTTGAAGGTGGAATGTGAATACAGGGACAGAGACTATCCATATTATCAATTCTTTTGAGAAGAGCTTGCGCCTATGCAAGACTAGGCTCTCACCTATGTGGAACGGATGCTTCTACTTGGTCATCATAGACCAGCAAATCCATTTGAGAGCTGTCTTTCTTTGATGGTAGTGTCCTTTCTTCACGCTCACCATCTCTGCAGAGCTTAACAAGATAATCCACGCCAACCCGGATGATTGATGGAAGAAACACCAGACATATCCCATACTTCTCGCTCCCACCGGCCGGCTGATGGAAATGGACTGACTACCGGAGATATTCGTGTTACTTCGTCCAAATGAATTCTCTTATGATTTTTGGATTTCTTTTCAGTTTTAAGCGATTCAATCCACTTCCCTAATCTAGTAGCAGGATCGACAGTGAAAGTCCTTTTTCACCCAAGCAAAAGCCGGCCCTGAGAGTGTGCACTATGCGGCAGAGAATGACCATGTTGAGGAAGAACTGAGAAGCGAACAAAGGTACGCTCGCTTGCTGTCTTGTTCTCTGCCACGGACTGGGATCGCTCGCCAGCTAGTGCCAAAGTCACTGAATGGGTAAGTCGCCAATCCAATCCCTTTGAAAAATCGGGTGTCATATTATATACATATAGACACGTATCAAAAAAGAGAAAGGTATAATACGACAAAAACGGATATGGTATTATCATATGATCCAGTGGGTTTTCAAGTTCGTTTTTAGCCTGATTTCTTACCTCAATCAGACCGGCTAACTAGGAGCGGTGCTACCGCTCGGGCGGTAGCACCGGCCTTCACTCTGGTAGCACCGGACCCGAGCCGAACTCAAAAACACCTCTCTCTGGAAATTTTACACCGGGGGTTCATCCGGTCAGAAGAGCGGTAGCACCGGACCTCCAAACCGCCCAAAAACATCCCCTCTCTGGAATTTCCACACCGGCTAGAGGGGCGGTAGCACCGGACCTCCAGTGCTACCGGGCTAACATGGGCGGTACGACTGGCCATAAGGAGAAAACACGGTTTTTCACAAAAACTTTTCTCCAAACTTCAAACACTGTGATGTTATCCTTTTCTGCCTATAAATACCAGATAAGCATCACATTGAGCTCCCCCATCCCTTAAACCATTCGCTGACCTGAGATCAAAATCAGAAGCTCCCCTTATCTGCCATTGTCGCCATAACACAAAAAGGGAAAAAAAATCTCCAATAGCCAATCCAACAAACCACAGATCAATTGCCGCGGCCAGTACCGTGTACTCGACACCTAGAACTCATCCATGCCCCCATTCAGAGCTCCTCTTCCCCGGCAAGATGTCGCGTCGCGCATCTTCTTCCACAGCCGCCTGTGCACGGTGAGATCTCTCCCCGGTAACTCTTCTTCTTAGCCGAACCCAAAAATGGGTCCCTTAGTGTTAGTGTTATGCCCTTGAGGCAATCATTTAGATGATTGTAACATGACTATGTTTATGAATAATAACATGATTATTGGTCCAATGAATGTATATCATTGTATTGATCAACAAGTATGTGACTTGCTTATGAAGCTCTTTACTTATTGATGTAATTCGATAAATATCTCTGATCGGATATCATCGTATAGGACAACGATGAATAGATTAGCACATGTAGTGATCGATGATCATGCTTCATAGATCATGGGATATGGAGATATCATCTATACATTGTGGACGCATGTTGAAGAACATGGGTTAGATAGACCCGCCATGGGACACTGCGAGAATGTTACATTCTTATGTGTCATCAGTGTATCTCATACATAGTAGATGTATGATCCTTAGACCTGAGATTTTCATATTCCCTATATGTATAATAGTTTTCCTTGGGGCTATCACACTTATGGGCCCTGGTTTAGGGTTTCATCTCGTGGCTAACGCATTAATTTGGATTGGATTCGTAATTAATGGACCTCGTGGGCTTAGCACACTTATGGGCCCTGGTTTAGGGTTTCATCTCGTGGCTATATAAGGAGTGGAGGAGGGTGGGCGCAGGGTGTGCTTTCCACAGTTTAGAAGTGTTTCACCCGAAACCCTAGCCTCCTCCTCTCGTTGCCCCTGCCGAGCGACCAGGTGCTTGCACACCGACGCACGGCGTTCCATCCCCGGACGTGTGGACTACTGCGGTGACGCTGCTGCGACTGCAGCGTGGGAGGACGATCCACAGCGAGGCGAGGACGATCCACTCCATCGATGCAACGACTGTGGCAAGGACGATCCACTACATCGACGCGTGAAGGATTCCGCAACTGCGCGTCTAGTGGTAATCTAATCTATGATCCCCTTCTTGAGAATAGCTTTCTGGTTATGCGGTAGATTTTTTTTGTGCTAGCGTAGCATACCACGTTTCTCTTCACTTAGAACCTACTGATGCTAATAGGGGTGTTAATGAGCAAAGCAAACTCGTGTTCTTGCTTCGCCGCCGGACCAGTCATGGCGCCGCCGCTTCTCGGTGGCAGAGCCCTTTCTGTCATTGCCAGCATTAACTAAGCCCATCATCAGTTACGCCTTGATGCACTAGTGCTATTCCCGTCGTCGGCCGGACAAACCGGTCGTCGTAGCCTCGCTGGCGTTAAGCCCTAACTCCGGCTCTTTGTTGCTCTCGCTGACATTCGGGCCCCTCCTGTTAGTGTCTGCCTCTAAGTTCAAAAGCTCTCGCGCCAACTGAAGGAAGGCGCTTTCCATTTTGTGAAAGCGTATTTGCTAATATTCAGTGATTTTGAAAACCAAAAAGATTCCAATAATTATAACTTTTGCATTTGTGATCCAAATAGGATGAAACTATATTATAAATTCATATAATCAAGTACTTCCAGAATATGCAATAATATTTTGAAAATGATATCAGGGTGAATATGAAATTTAAATTTAAAGAGATAAGATAAAGATATGCTTCATATAAAAATTTTACAAACTAACTCAGAATTAAATGAAACCAATTTTAATGAAATACTTATACTTCCAGAAACCCAAATATATAAAAATATTTGAATTTAATCTATGTTTGAATCACTTTCTATTAAAGATTAGTTTCAATGCACTAAATATTCAAAAGGATATAACTTGTATAAAAGAAATCTAGAATGAGTTGAATTAATTTCTAAACACTAGTATGTCAGTGGGTTACCTAAGTATCTCAAAATGTTGAAAAGATAAACCTGACTAGAATTGTTTCATGAATTGAATGTAACCCCAGTATAAAGGATGTATATATATGCATATGCATATGTAGAGTAGCTAGCAGTAGTATCTATCCATATATTTCCAGAAACTAATTAATTGCTATCATAATGTTTTTAAATAAAGCAATGAAATGTTACACGTGTGCAAATGTAATCTGAATAAAGAATATACGCTTTATCCATATAAAATAATATATATACATATATAATTGAGAAGTAAAAAATGTATATACAACCTCACAAATTAAGTATCAAATTTGATAGGGCTAATCTCAGCATAATAAGATCATGTTAATAGACAAAAGACCTGATTTGGAATAAGGATAGTAAAAGACTTCAATTTTCATATGCTTATAACTATCGCGGCTAAAATCAAAATAATACAAAACTGGTTTTAAAACACTTCTAGGATCGTACCCTACTAATGATAGAAAAATAAATGGATAATCATGTATAGTGTAGTCGCAGACTTAAAGCAAAAACTGAACCTTTACCGCGTAGATTTTTGAAACACTTAAGCCTTTGCGGCAGTCTGTAAAACATCTCGTCTAAACGCAAATTTTGTGAAGATCAGCCTAGAAATGTTATTTAGGATGTGGACTACAATAATCTGGAAAAATATTCTTATTTCAACTAGCTTTTCATTTGAATCCTGCTAATGCAATAACCTTAAGTGTTAAGGTCGCCAAAAACTCATTATACGAATAATTGAGTTTATAAAACCTTTAACTAATGTTTACTTTCATTAATCGAAATAATTTTAGCCTCTTGAATTAGTAAAACAAAAATAAATAATCTATAAAAGAATATGCATCTGTTCTTTATAACAAGTTTTATTTGATTTTCTGTTTGTCTTTTTGTTTGCCCTTATTAAAGTTCGTTATTTGCTATATTTCCATTGAACGATGTGTAGAACCTCATGTCATTAATTCCATCGTCGACAACGCTGGCTTCGACCGCGACTTCGTTGTAAACAACTTTTAAGCAATGCAAGCACCCCCTTTGATCATTTTGATCCCAGTATTTAATTTTCATTTTGTTTATCAAATCATTTCATGCATGCGCTTATTTTCTATAAATTCGCTATATTGTGATATTGGTAGATATACCTGTTGTCTCATGAAACTTCCTTGATAAATATTGACATGTGAATTGTCAACTTTTGTAGTCGGCAATAAATTTATGGGGTAGGCGCTGGATCTCAAACTCAATGGTCACACAAGACAAGGGGTTTAGACAGGTTCAGGCTCTCAGCGATGGAGGTAATACCCTAATCCTTTGTGCTGGAATTATGCTGATCTCTTGGATCTGACGTTGCTCAAAGCACAATATGCTCTGGGCGATATGAGGTGTACTATGCTCTATGGCTTGATTGCTCTAGGCTTGGATGGTCCGATCCTTATGTTGTTGCCCGCCCTCTCCCTTATATAGCGGGGGTGGGGTGGTTTACAGAGTCCTGATCAGTTTGGAGATTCCGATCGGTTACAAGATTCTAGTCGGTTAATAGGATAGAGTTTACATCTTTATCTACCCTATTAACGACTCGGATTACAACCGTATCCATCATAACTAAATATATGTTCAACTTCCTTTAGGATATGTCCCCTTGCGCACGGCAGCGGGGCTTGACGTGGGGAGTACCTTCTGGGCCTCCCTCTTGGGCCTATCATGAGGGTACCCGGGTTCTTATATTCCACAGTAGCCCCCGAGTCCTTTGCGATCGAGTTGCCGCCTTCCTGGTTGCAGCTCAAATGAGTCATGCTTCACACCGAGTGCTTCCAGTTCTTGATGCAGCTTCTCGACTAGTTTTCCTTTACAGTCGAGTGCCCTGTTGTTGGCAAAGAGATCGTGAAGGACTCAATAGAGCTCCACGCGTTAAACTTTCCGAGTGGTTCCTAGCCCCATTATTGGAATTCTGGCAGTCGGCACATCTTGGGACATACTGTATCCCAAATGATATGCAGAAGTCAAAACACTTTTCCCACTCAAGGCAAGATTCAGCGCTGCTCCCTTTAAATTCATTCGTCGCCGAAGTTGCTGATGTCGTCGTTGAAGTGTTGGCTCACTGTAACATCCCAAAAATTTGTTTAAATATTGTTTTATTGCTTATTTGTGCACTTATGATTTTCTGGAAGTTATTTGGATTTTTCTAGAATTATTTGAATTAATTTTAAATCAAGTTTAATTGCCTTTTTGTTCAAACCTATTTAAAATTTTGCAAAGTTAAAATAAAGTTTTGCCAAAAATATTTTATTTGAGTCCAGGATGTCTCAAGGTATTTTTGAGAATTTTCTGGGATTTTTCCTGATTATTTATTTGCCTAAAATCAATTAAGTGAATTTCCGGAATTATTTTAAAGGTTAAATCGGTGAAAATCGCTGGGAACAATGTTGGGCTCGTGCGCGTGTAGTCTGTGGCCGTGCGGCCCCGTTGGCCCATGAGTTGAGGTGCGCAGCCGCAGCCCTTGATCTTGCATCGGGCGGTCAGAAGCATTCGCGCGTAAAACCAAACCCTAACTCCAGTTGACCGTGGGATGGGAATCGGATGGTCAGGATTAAGCCGTACCGGTTCAGGAAAGGGAAGATCGGGTTCGTTAGTTAGTACGAGACGATCTGATCCAGCCACGTCACCGCGAATCGCAACCGTTCGTCTCTCATCAAAGGGTCCTCGTTTGTCGTCTCCGTTTCGGATTCTTCCGCCGAGCCGCCGTGTCTCCGGTGGACTCGGAGTCCGTGTCCTTCGCCCGCACGCCCCTCCGTACGCCTATTTAAGGAGCTGACGGGTGCGTTGAGATCCTTGTCTGGCGCCGCATCAGAACCGCAAGACTTCGTCGTCCAGAGCTTGCCGGAGCACCTCGTGGAGCGTCGTCGTCTTCCTCGCCGGCGGATTTCGTCTCAGGCGACGCCATTAGCAGCGGGAGAAGCTTCGGACCGTTGGATCATCGATCGACATTTCAGATTCAGCCGCGTGTTCTCGGTGAGCCGTAAAACATTCGTAAATCGCTGTCTGTTGGATCCAAAACCCGCGCTTATGATCTTTCCCCGTGTGCATCAGTCGGCAACCGTCCGATGGGATCTAAGTGCGCCAGATCACGCCGCCGCCCGCGACCAATCGGGAGCCGACGTGTGGCGGGCGTAGAGGCCGATGCGCCATGGACCGCGTCTGCGGTGAACCAACCCGACGCCGTGGACCGGGTCTATGCACCGGAGCCACGTGGCAAGCCCTGATTGACTAGCGCCAGGGCTGAAGTCACGCCGACGTCATGCTTGCGTCATAAATGTATTTTTCAATTGGAAAATAATCCGATTGGAAGTTCTGTGTTGATGACGTCATCATGAGGTCACGCTGACATCATAAATCGCTTTTTCAGAATAAAAATAAATCTGTTAATTCTGATTTTTGCAATTTCAGTATTTAATTCAAACTTCAAAAGGCTATATCTTTTGCATCGTAACTCAAATTTGAGTGATTCAAATTTCTAAAAATTTGTAAGATTGAGATCTATTTAATGGTGAATTTTAATTGATTTTTGGAGTTCATTTGCTCTGTGTTTTGGTATTTATTTGCTTTACTTCTTCGGTACGCGTAGACGTTGAATTGTGCGACGCTTCGGAGGAAGATTCAGCAACTCAAGAGCAAGTTCCAGAACCAGATCAGGACCTAATCCAGGGCAAGTTGTGCTTTGATCATGTTGAACCCATGTTTATAAAATTGCTATGTTTGTTTTACCCTATTGCATGTATTTCAAATATACAATGGTTTCAAATTAGATTGGGCTTAGCTAATGTACCAGATTGATCTACACCCTACCTTGTCATTGTATGCCATGATCCATTGTCACCCTAGATTGGTTAAATATAGTTGGTTAATAATTATAATCAACATTGGAGGATTAGTCCGTATTAGTTGCTTAGCCATGCCACATCATCACATGTGTCAGAATCATTGATAATTAATCTTGATTAATGGAATATGGAACAATGTTATGAACTTGTGTGTCATGTGGGATCACACGATGAGATTGAGTTGTTGTGACGAGTCATATCACTCAACGATGTTGAATTGTTGATGGCACGTGGTGCTTGGTAATCAACTGGGTGATAATAACTTAGATTGGGGCAAGTGACAAGGGGCGAGGATGCCAAGGTGGGCCCGATGGGCAGAGGGTATGTGGATGTCTTGCCCTGATCACTCTAAGGACTTAACCTTGCAAGCCTTTGACCTGAGTCAATCATGCAACCACATGTCTGGTATGGGCCAGCCTAGCTGATTAATTTGCAATGTCTTAACTTTGGTACTATCTTGGTCGGTGTGAGTTCCCAAGTTATGGAGTAATTCACATGGCGTAAGAGGGGGGCCCTGGTTGTGGTTTTCAGACCCACCAGTGTTGAAACCTTAGCGGGTAGTACTGGATTAAGCCAGAGCATTTTAAAGGCTTTGTCATGATGTCTTCGCCGACACACCAAAGGAAGTGTGTTAATTGCATAGCACCAAAAGACGATCATGTCGTGTGGGTAAAGAGCATAATCTCTGCAGAGTGTAAATCTATTCGAATAGCCGTGCTCGCGGTATTGAGCAATGCTCGGGAATTACCGTTAAGGGTTAGCTTAATTAAAATGAACAACTTGGTTGGGATGGCGGAATGCCATATGGAAGATGGAATTTGACTTAGGATTGGAAACTTGGTTTACTTGAGAAATACTGAATTTATTTTCTATTGATATTTGTTTTACAGTCTTTACAATCTATCTATTGTATTTGTTCATAAATGCCGCTTTGTTGCAAAATAGCCATGATAGCCTATCCTTTGGAATAAGCCTTGCATATAGTTACATAGAATTGCATTATGTGCACAACTTGTTGAGTGCTTTAAGTACTCACCCTTGCCAACAATAACCTCACCAGTTGAAGAGTCTACATCAATGCTGGAAGAAAGATTCCAGGAGGAGACGAATGTTTAGGGCGCAAGCCTTGTCAGTTGCCTGTGGTATACTGAGGGGTTGTCTACGTTTTCATTCCGCTGCAGTTTAATATATTATTCAGCCTTGCGAGGCATAGTCATGTAAGTGGACCATAAGGTCATTCAACTAGTAGTATGTATCATATGATGTCTTTCATAATATTTCCGCTATGTATGATTGTGATATTTACTGATGTTGAGCCTGTGTGTACTAGCGTGATCCTGGACTAGTGCAGTATACACAGAGGGTCCGGATTTGCATATTCGGGTCCCAATGAAGTGGTATCGAGCCATCTTGATGTAGGCCTTGACCCTAGATTGTCTGGTCATCTCTATAGGAACTTCAAAATTATTTTCTAAAGAAAAGAATTAACTTGGAAGAATAATATGTTCTAGACTTATCCTATTCTTCTATTCCTTTCCTCGTCAAAATTTCTCCCTTTTCCCCTGCTGAATTTCTTTCTCTCTCCCTTCTTTGGATCGAGTTAAAACCTTATCTCGAGTTGTCTTGGTAGTTGACGTGCCACATCATAGAAGAAAGCATCAAATGTTCACACAACCTTGAAGATCAAGAAGGAGGGAGTCATCGAGCTCAAGGAAGGAGTAGATCGATGAAGTGTTCCGAGGTTAGATGACCTATGCTTGAGTAGCCGCTTGAGACTCATGTGTGGGAGTCGCGTCGCTTAAGATAGAAGTGTTACCCTTGTAGACGGTAGTTTTGTGTGTATAGGTTGAATTGGTTCTTCCTTGATTCTTTGAGTGTGCGATGTGTGTTGCGAGCTTTTAGGCTTATATAAGCAACCATACCAAGTTATTAATATTGTTTGCTTTAGTTATTGGGTTAAACCTATCTCCCCGCTTTAGGATCTCGCTTCTTACCTATGCTATTCCCTCTTCCTAACCAAGTGAAGCAATCAAGCGGATGGTTCAGACTTGAGGAAACTACGAATCAATGTAAGTGAAAATCAATCCAATAAGAACCTCAATAATAGATTAGTTCTTCAACCGTCGAGATGAGATGGATATGCAGAGTTTCGAGAGTTCTTGACCGCGGACTCAATTGATGCATGCAATGATGAAGCGGATGCGAATATGACTAACCAAGCCAATGTCAACGAAGTGTTCCAAGTCGCTACCAATGATTTCCGTCCCTACTCAAGGTTATCGAATTCATAAGGACTCGTCCACGGTGTTTCGAAATGTATTACCATCAGAAGCAGATGATTGGCTCAAGACCATTGAGAGGAAGCTGCTCATTGCTCAGTGTAAAGGCGATGAGAAAGTCCTATATGCTTCTTATCGGTTACAAGGAATCGCTGCTGAATGGTGGAAGAAATATTGTGCTGTTCATGAAGCCCTGCGGAATATCACTTGGAATGAATTTGTTGTTGCTTTTCGTAATCTCTTTGCCTCACACGAGACAAGTATGGTCACGATAGATACGGCGCATAATATTATCCTTGTACCTTGTGCAACATCTAAGAGTTGCTCTCTGAAGTGCTGTCAACCAAACAAATCAGAAGATCGGGCGTGCATTCGCTGTGGAGAGATAGGACATACCGCTGATGAGCATGCGATTAATTGCTCCAGCTGTGAAGGAAGTCATTCTCTGGGAGAATGTCCTATGAGTGACATCACATGTTACCTTTGTGAAGGCCGAGATCATGGTCCAGCTCAATGTCCTCTGGATCCAATAGTTACCGCTGTAATTCAGCATCAGCAAAAGAATCTTCGAGCCGTAGTCACTCAAGAGTCGTCAAGAAGAGGCGGAACGTCAGTTGCAAAAGTGGTGCCACTCGAAGAGCTAAGGACACAATACCTTAATCCTGTTGGCCCTCATCAAGAAAGAAGTAATTGGCAGTCACCAACAGCATGTTTCCTGTGTGATGAAGAAGGCCATTGGTCTAGAAAATGCCCTACGAAGCAACCAGTCATGACGCCACAAGAAGACAATAATGTGCATGTAGCTGCACCCAGCAAGGCACAACAGCGAAAACGTTTGTGCTACTACTGTCATGAGGAAGGCCATTTTGTTAAGAAATGCCCGCGAAAGAATCTAGAGTCTCCTACAGACGCGGTCCTTCCGGAAGTTACCTCACCAAGTTCATGGCGTAAGCGAGAGCATAAGGTTGCAAGAGAGGTTTGTGCAAAGAATCAATTGAAGAAGAGGCGTCTGAATAAAGACACTGCCCTGGTCGATGAAAGCTTAGGGAAGATAGGTGGCCCTAAGCTTTGCTATACCTGTAACAAGCCCGGGCACTTTGCCAATAATTGCCCTCATAAGGAAGTGATCACCCCAAAGACAAGTCAATCTCAATTGCTCGATCAAAAACTTCAACGCCAATGCCAATCGAGGAAATTTAGAGCGATGATTTTAGCCTATGCAAGTGTCATACCCTCGTTTGTAAAAGAAAAGTGACTAGAGATGAATTCCATGTAAAGATTTCCGTGCCTAAATAAATAAAGTAAAGATGGTTGAGAGGTTGATATGTGAAGTGTTGGAATAAAAGCATTAATGATAAAGGATGTTTCTGAGTATTCCCCTATGTTGACGGTTCACCTGAAGATGTTGCGTGTGCAACGATGATCAGTTCAGTGGTGTTTGTAAAGATTGTCACCGAGGAATTATCATGGTCGAAAAGTACACTATTGCTTGATCTAACCTAGAATGTGATGGAGTTAAGTTGGAGAAAAGTTTCTAGCGAGCGATATTGGATATCAGACCCGAGATGCTACTCCTGAAATGAATTGGTCGTCCGGACATAAGGCTGTCCTGGAGTTTGGTCAAAGAATTGTATCAGCTAAAAGCCCTGAAAGCGGGAAAATGGAATTTCAAATGACTACGGTTCGTGTTAGCCAGCTGAAGGTCAATAGTGTGGAAGTTGTCAGATTTGAAGAGGTATCAGTTGTTAGAGAGTATCAAGATGTGTTTCCGAAGAATCCCACCAGATCGAGAGATCAAGTGTGTGATGGAGTTAGTCCCTGGTACAACGCCAAAAGTAAAGAGACCTCATCGAATGCCTATTGATGAGATAGTTGAGATGAAGAAGCAGACCGAAGAGTTGCTAGAAAGGTGGTTCGCTAAAACCAATTTGTCACCATAGGGAGCACCTGTTTAAAAATGGGAGCTCAGGAATGTGTATCGACTGTCGAGAGTTTAATGAGGTGATGATCAAGAGGGTAAGTATTCGCTGCCCAGGATCGTAATTTGTTTGATCAGTCAAAAAGGGACTGGAGTGTTCTCAAGGATAGATCTTCGATCACGTTATCATTAGTTAAGAATCTGTGCAGAGAATGTTCTTAGGTCAGAGTTTTTTACGCATTATGGACAGTGTGAGTTTACAGTGTATCTGCTAGAATGATCAATGCCATTACAGAATTTATGGACATGACGAATGGAGTTCCATGGGAAATTGGTCAAGCTGTTATGGTGTATAGGTGGGATGTTTTTGTTTACTTCAAGTCAAAAGGAAAGTATGCGGAACAAGTTGGGATTAGTTTTGGTTGCTAGACCAATGGTTGTATGCTAAGTTTAGCAAATGTGACTTTTGGAAGGAGAAAGTTGAATTTCTTGTCATGAGATGACTGCTAAAGGAGTTATCGTGGATCCAACCAAAAGCGATGTTACGTGGGAGCAACCGAGACCGCTTAGGCAATTAGGAGAAGAAGTTTGCATGGACGCCGCAGTGCAAAAAGAGTTTTCTGTGATTGAGGAAACGTTTGACGATAGCACCTGTCTTAGTGTTGCCAGATGCGCAAACGTAGTTTTGATATATACTATGATGCCTCAAGACAAAATTTTGGATGTGTGTTAATGCAGAAAGGCAAAGTTGTTGCCTATGCGTCAGGACGGTTGAGGCCACATGAAGAGAACTATGCTACGCATGAATTGGAAATTGCTACTGTAGTGCATGCTTTGAAGTTATTGCGTCATTATATTATTGGAGGTATGTACAGACCATAAGAGTTCGAAGTGTAGACCTTAATATGGAACGAAAAGGATGGTTAGAGTTGATTAAGTATTATAAGGCTGGGATCCGTTACCATCCTGGTAAGGCTAATGTGGTATCCGATATCTTAAGTCGTAAAGGCCATAGTACCAATACACCAATATCAAGTGATCAATAGAAATTGTGCAAAGAGTTTCAAAAGTTGAAATTAGAAGTGGTTTCACAAGGATTTATAGCTGCTTTGAAAGTTAAGCCAATGCTTGAAGATCAGATCGAAGTGGGTCAGAAGGATGAAGGCTTAGCTGAGGAATTTACCATGGATAACCAAGGAACCACACGGTTTAAAGGTCAAATCTATGTATCGAACAAGAAAGAGCTTAAGCAGTTGATGTTGGAAGAAGCTCACGATTCTAAGTATTCAATTCATCCAAAAAGGTGTTAAGATATATCAAGGTCTTAAGGAAGGGATTTGATAGCCTAAGACGAAGCGTGAAGTGGCTGAAAATATCGCTTTGTGTGATGTGTGTTAGGGAATAAGAGCAATGCATCATAGATCAGCAAGTATTGTTACAAATGGTGCGAGTTCGAGGGAAGTAAGAGGCAAATCAGTAATAAGATACCTAGCGTTTAGAATGGTCGAGAATCTAGAAGGGATATGTTGAGAGCTTGTGCATTAGCTTATGCTACGTCATGGGATAAATGTTTGCCATACGTAGAATTCAGTTACAATAATAGCTATCAAGCTAGCCTGCAGATGTCACCATTTGAGGCATTGTATGGACGTGCTTGTCGTACTCCGTTGAATTGGAACGAAACAGGAGAACGTTTGGTTTTTGGGCCAGGTATTCTCGAGGAAGCCGAAAGTCAAGTCGCAATGATCAGAGAGAGGTTGAAGATAGCACAATCAAGACAGAAAAGCTACGCAGATAACCGTTGTCGAGATTTGAGTTTTGAACCAAAAGATCATGTGTATCTCAGGGTTACCCCTCTTAAGGGCGTTAAAAGATTTCACGTTAAAGGGAAGCTTGCACCAAGATATATTGGTCCGTTCAAGATTCTGAGCCGTCGAGGAGAAGTAGCTTATCAATTAGAGTTGCCTCAGTCTTTGGCAGGAGTGCATGACGTATTCCATGTGTCACAGCTCAAGAAATGTCTCAGAGTGCCAACAGAGCAAACCCCGTTAGATGCAATAGAGCTGCAAGAAGATTTGACGTACAAAGAGCAACCAGTCAGAATTTTGGATGGTATGGAGCGCAAGACCAGAAACAAGTCTATTCGCTTTTACAGAGTTCAGTGGAGCAATCATTCTGAAAGTGAAGCCACTTAGCAGCGAGAAGAAGATCTGAAGTCGGAATTCCCGAACCTATTCTCTAGTTAGCCCAAAATCTCGGGGTCGAGATTCTGTTAAGGGGGGAGGTTTGTAACATCCCAAAATTTTTCTTAAATATTGTTTTATTGCTTATTTGTGCACTTATGATTTTCTGGAAGTTATTTGGATTTTTCTGGAATTATTTGAATTAATTTTAAATCAAGTTTAATTGCCTTTTTGTTCAAACCTATTTAAAATTTTGCAAAGTTAAAATAAAGTTTTGCCAAAAATATTTTATTTGAGTCCAGGATGTCTCAAGGTATTTTTGAGAATTTTTTGGGATTTTTCCTGATTATTTATTTGCCTAAAATCAATTAAGTGAATTTCTGGAATTATTTTAAAGGTTAAATCGGTGAAAATCGCTGGGAACAGTGTTGGGCCGAGCCCAACACTGTGCGCGTGTAGTCTGTGGCCGTGCGGCCCAGTTGGCCCATGAATTGAGGTGCGCAGCCGCAGCCCTTGATCTTGCATCGGGCGGTCAGAAGCATTCGCGCGTAAAACCAAACCCTAACTCCAGTTGACCGTGGGATGGGAATCGGATGGTCAGGATTAAGCCGTACCGGTTCAGGAAAGGGAAGATCGGGTTCGTTAGTTAGTTCGGGCGGATCTGATCCAGCCACGTCACCGCGAATCGCAGCCGTTCGTCTGTCATCAAAGGGTCCTCGTTTGTCGTCTCCGTTTCGGATTCTTCCGCAGCGCCGCCGTGTCTCCGGTGGACTCGGAGTCCGTGTCCTTCGCCCGCACGCCCCACCGTACGCCTATTTAAGGAGCCGACGGGTGCGTTGAGATCCTTGTCCGGCGCCGCATCAGAACCGCAAGACTTCGTCGTCCAGAGCTTGCCGGAGCGCCTCGTGGAGCGTCGTCGTCTTCCTCGCCGGCGGATTTCGTCTCAGGCGACGCCACTAGCAGCGGGAGAAGCTTCGGACCGTTGGATCATCGATCGACATTTCAGATTCAGCCGCGTGTTCTCGGTGAGCCGTAAAACCTTCGTAAGTCGCTGTCCGTTGGATCCAAAACCCGCGCTTGTGATCTTGCCCCGTGTGCATCAGTCGGCAACCGTCCGATGGGATCTAAGTGCGCCAGATCACGCCGCCGCCCGCGACCAATCGGGAGCTGACGTGTGGCGGGGGCAGAGGCCGATGCGCCATGGACCGCATCTGCGGTGAACCAACCCGACGCCGTGGACCGGGTCTATGCACCGGAGCCACGTGGCAAGCCCTGATTGACTGGCGCCAGGGCTGACGTCACGCCGACGTCATGCTTGCGTCATAAATGTATTTTTCAATTGGAAAATAATCCGATTGGAAATTCTGTGTTGATGACGTCATCATGAGGTCACGCTGACATCAAAAATCGCTTTTTCAGAATAAAAATAAATCTGTTAATTCTGATTTTCTGATTTTTGCAATTTCAGTATGTAATTCAAACTTCAAAAGGCTATATCTTTTGCATCGTAACTCAAATTTGAGTGATTCAAATTTCTAAAAATTTGTAAAATTGAGATCCATTTAATGGTGAATTTTAATTGATTTTTGTAGTTCATTTGCTCTGTGTTTTGGTATTTATTTGCTTTTCTTCTTCGGTACGCGTAGACATTGAATTGTGCGACGCTTCGGAGGAAGATTCAGCAACTCAAGAGCAAGTCCAGAACCAGATTAGGACCTAATCCAAGGCAAGTTGTGCTTTGACCATGTTGAACCCATGTTTATAAAATTGCTATGTTTGTTTTACCCTATTGCATGTATTTCAAATATACAATGGTTTCAAATTAGATTGGGCTTAGCTAATGTACCAGATTGATCTACACCCTACCTTGTCATTGTATGCCATGATCCATTGTCACCCTAGATTGGTTAAATATAGTTGGTTAATAATTATAATCAACATTGGAGGATTAGTCCGTATTAGTTGCTTAGCCATGCCACGTCATCACATGTGTCAGAATCATTGATAATTAATCTTGATTAATGGAATATGGAACAATGTTATGAACTTGTGTGTCATGTGGGATCACACGATGAGATTGAGTTGTTGTGGCGAGTCATATCACGCAACGATGTTGAATTGTTGATGGCACGTGGTGCTTGGTATTCAACTGGGTGATAATAACTTAGATTGGGGCAAGTGACAAGTGGCGAGGATGCCAAGGTGGGCCCGATGGGCAGAGGGTATGTGGATGTCTTGCCCTGATCACTCTAAGGACTTAACCTTGCAAGCCTTTGACCTGAGTCAATCATGAAACCACATGTCTGGTATGGGCCAGCCTAGCTGATTAATTTGCAATGTCTTAACTTTGGTACTATCTTGGTCGGTGTGAGTTCCCGAGTTATGGAGTAATTCACATGGCGCAAGAGGGGGCCACTGGTTGTGGTTTTCGGACCACTTGATGTTGAAACCTTAGCGGGTAATCTTGGATTAAGCGAGCATTGTAAAGGCTTTGTCATGATGTCTTCGCCGACACACCAAAGGAAGTGTGTTAATTGCATGGCACCAAAAGACAATCATGTCGTGTGGGTAAAGAGCATAATCTCTGCAGAGTGTAAATCTATTCGAATAGCCGTGCTCGCGGTATTGAGCAATGCTCGGGAATTACCGTTAAGGGTTAGCTTAATTAAAATGAACAACTTGGTTGGGATGGCGGAATGCCATATGGAAGATGGAATTTGACTTAGGATTGGAAACTTGGTTTACTTGAGAAATACTGAATTTATTTACTATTGATATTTGTTTTACAGTCTTTACAATCTATCTATTGTATTTGTTCGTAAATGCTGCTTTGTTGCAAAATAGCCATGATAGCCTATCCTTTGGAATAAGCCTTGCATATAGTTACATAGAATTGCATTCTGTGCACAACTTGTTGAGTGCTTTAAGTACTCACCCTTGCCAACAATAACCTCACTAGTTGAAGAGTCTACATCAATGCTGGAAGAAAGATTCCAGGAGGAGACGAATGTTTAGTGCGCAAGCCTTGTCAGTTGCCTGTGGTATACTGAGGGGTTGTCTACGTTTTCATTCCACTGCAGTTTAATATATTATTCAGCCTTGCGAGGCATTGTCATGTAAGTGGACCATAAGGTCATTCAACTAGTAGTATGTATCATATGATGTCTTTCATAATATTTCCGCTATGTATGATTGTGATATTTACTGATGTTGAGCCTGTGTGCACTAGCGTGATCCTGGACTAGTGCAGTATACACAGAGGGTCCGGATTTGCATATTCGGGTCCCGACACTCACACACGTCGCATCCAAATTTAGTAGCCTCTTTTTCCTTATTGATTTTGAATTCATTCGAGTGGTTTGACTCTTTTTGCATAAGCACTCTGCATGACTAGTCTAGCCCCCGAGCGTTGGGAGTCGGCTCGTGGCTCTTTTTCCCAGGCACGTATTTTGGGTGACTAAAGTTCGCCGTTCATGGGGTCAGAGCTTCACAACTCGGAGTTATCGCACTCGGATTCACTTGAAATCGTTAAGCAAAAGAAGAAAAATACAACTTAGAAAAAGATGTGCGCATGCGCACACTACTAGGTGTAGCCCCCGACTTACTGCTTACTTGTGGGTCAACTAAGTAGCAAGTCAGGAAAGTCAACAATTTTATTTATAATGACATAATTGAGTAAAAAGCGACTTAGCTGCTTTATGCTCCATATGTTGCTGACGATCATGCCATCTTTGCTCGTGGCGCAGGCGTAGGCTAGTAGATGAGCTGTAGACGGCGCTCGGGGCGCAGGCGTGGCTCGTGGCCGTGCGAAGGTGGCGCTTGGGGCGCAGGCATAGGCTTGTGGTCGCGCTGAAGGTGGCGCTCGGGGCACAGGCGTAGGCTCGTGGCCGTGCCGAAAATGTCGCTCGGGGCGCAGACGTGGTCGTGCCGATGGTGGCGCTCGGGGCGCGGGTGTGGCTCGTGGTGTCGGGACCCGAATATGCAAATTCGGACCCTCTGTGTATACTGCACTAGTCCAGGATCACGCTAGTGCACACAGGCTCAACATAAGTAAATATCACAATCATACATAACGGAAATATCATGAAAGACATCATATGATATATACTACTAGTTGAATGACCTTATGGTCAACTTACATGACTACGCCTCGCAAGGCTGAACAACATATTAAACTGCAGCGGAATGAAAACGTAGATAGCCCCTCAGTATACCACAGGCAACTGACAAGGCTTGCGCCCTAAACATTCGTCTCCTCCTGGAATCTTTCCTCCAATATTGATGTAGACTCTTCAACTGGTGATGTTGTTGTTGGCAAGGGTGAGTACATAAAGCACTCAACAAGTTGTGCACAAAATGCAATTCTAACATAGCTATATGCAAGGCTTATTCCAAAGGATAGGCTATCATGGTTATTTTGCAACAAAGCAGCATTTATGAACAAATACAATAAATAGATTGTAAAGATCGTAAAACAATTAACAATAATAGATAGATTCAGCATTTCTCAAGTAAACCAAGCTTACAATCCTAAATCAAGTTCCAACCCTCCATATGGCTATCCCGCCATCCCAACCAAGTTTTCCATTTAATTAAACTAACCCTTAACTGTAATTCCCGAGCATTGCTCAATACCGCGAGCACGGCTATCCGAATAGTTTTACACTCTGCAGAGGTTATGCACTTTACCCATACAACATGATCGTCTCTTGGTGCCATGCAATTAACACACTTCGTTTGGTGTGTCGGCGAAGAGATCATGACAAAGCCTTTACAATGCGCTGGCTTAACCCGCTACCACCCGCTAAGGTTTCAACACCGTGGGACTGGTTACCACGTCCGTGGCTCCTCTTGCGCTATGTGAATTACTCCATAACTCGGGAACTCACACCGACCAAGATAGTACCAAAGTTAAGACATTGCAAATTAATCGACCTAGGTCGGCCCATACTGTACATGTGGTTGCATGTTTGACTCAGGTCAAAGGCTTGCAAGGTTAAGTTCTTAGAGTGATCAGGGCAAGACATCCACATACCCTCTGCCCATTGGGCCCACCTTGGCATACTCGCCCCTTGTCACTTGCCTCAATCTAAGTGATTATCACCCAAGTTGATTACCAAGCACCACGTGCCCTCAACAATTCAACACCGTTGCGTGACATAACTCGCCACCACAACTCAATCTCATCGTATGACTTCACATGACACACAAGTTCACATCATTGTTCCATATTCCATTAGTCAAGATTAATCATTGATGATTCATGTACATGTGATGATGTGGCATGGCTAAGCAACTAATACGGTCTAACCAGCCCATGTTGATTATCATTACTAACCAACTATAATGAACCAATCTAGGGTGACAATAGATCATAGCATACAAATGACAAGGTAGGGTATAGATCAAATGGGTAAATTAACTAGATCCCAATTTAGATTGAAACAATTGTATACTTGAAATACTATGCAATAAAGTAAAACAATATAGCAATTTTATAAACATGGGTTCAACATGATCAAAGCACAACTTGCCTTGGAATAGGTTCTGGTCTTGCTCTGAAACTTGATCTTGAGTTGTTGAATCTTCCTCCGAAGCGTCGCACAATTCAACGTCTACGCGTACCAAGAAGAAAAGCAAATAAATACCAAAACAAAGAGCTAATGAACTCCAAAAATCAATTAAAGTTCACCATTAAATAGATCTCAATTTTAAAATTTTTTAGAAATTTGAATCACTCAAATCCGAGTTAAAATGCAAAAGATATAGCCTTTTGAAGTTTGAACAAATACTGAAATTACAGAAATTAGAAAATCAGAATTAACCGAATTAATTTTAGATTAAAAAACCGATTTATGACGTCAGCGTGACCTCATGATGACGTCAGCATTGCAGAACTTCCAATCGGATTATTTTCCAATTGAAAACGCAATTATGACGCAAGCATGACGTTAGCGAAGATCTGGAACCAACCAGAGCGTGACGTGTGTCTCGGCGCATAGACTCGGTCCACAGCGTGGCGCTAGACCATGGTGGACTCGGTCAATGAAGCTTCGGCCTCAACGCCTGACACGCGGCGGCGCTCGATTGGTCCACACGCGCGGCTCGATCTGGCCCGATGAGGATAGATTGGATGGCCACCGATTGCTTGCGACGTGGCAGCGCGTCAACCGAAGGATTTAGATCTGACGGCCCAGAACTTCTGGACCTGGCGATGGAGGCGTGACGGCGGTGTTCTCACCGGGCTCGAAGACGACGACTCCAATGACTGCGCAACGGTGCTCCCCGACGACCAAAGAGTAGCAGCGCGAACACGTCTCGGACTGGGGTCTTCGGCTCTGGCTCTTGGAACGGCGGAGACGGCGGCGTTCTTGGGCAAAAACCGCAGTGGCTACCTCCTTCAACTCCGGCGAGCTCCCACGCACAGACGACGGCGACCTAGGGCTCGAGAGATGCGGCAACTACGCGGCACGAGGTGGGGATTTCAGCGCCCGCGACGGCGCCTTAAATAGGCACACGGGGAGGCGTGTGCAGCGCGGATTTCGGAGGCGGTTTCGTGGCGGCGGCAGACTCCGGCGGCGATACGGAGAGGCGACGTGGCTACATCCAGTGCGTCCATGCGGCGCTCATCTGACGGCTCAGCGCGCTTGACCATGCGGCGAAGGCACATCCATTGGATCTCGATCCAACGGTTGACCCCGATAGGTTTTAGGGTTTTGGCTGAAACAGGCTGCGCGGGCTATCTGGGCCGCACAGTAGTGGGCCGGCCCGATACTGTTCATGGGTTTTTTTCAAAGGATTTCTCATTTAAAATAATTACATAAAATCATTTGATTTGTTTCAGGCAATAAAATTATCAGGAAAAATCTAAGAAAATTCTCAAAAATACTTTGAGACATTTTGAACTCAAATAAAATATTTTTGGCAAAACTTTATTTTAACTTTGTACAAATTTAAATAGTTTTCGACAAAAGACCAATACACTTAATTCAAAGTAAATTCAAATAAATCCAGAAAAATCCAATATATTCCAGAAAAACATAAAATGGACAAAAATCAATAAAATAATATTAAAGCAAAATTTGGGATGTTACACGTGGCCGTGCCGAAGGTGGCGCTCGGGGCGCAGGCGTAGGCTAGTGGCCGTGCCGAAATTGGCGCTCGGGGCGCAGGCGTAGGCTCGTGGCCGTGCCGAAGGTGGCGCTCGGGAGGCAGGCGTAGGCTCGTGGCCGTGCCGAACAGAGCACGCGCAGGCATAGGCTCGTGGCCGTGCCGAAGGTGGCGCTTGGGGCGCAGGCGTGGCTCGTGGTCGTGCCGAAGGTGGCACTCGGAGCGCAGGCGTAGGCTCGTGGCCGTGCCAAAAATGGCGCTCGGCGCAGCGTAGGCTCGTGGCCGTCGCGAAGGTGGCGCTTCGAGCGCCGCGCGTGGCTCGTGGCGAGCCGAAGGTGGCACTCGAAGCGCGGCGTGGCTCGTGGCCGTCTGCGAAGGTGGCGCTTCGGGCGCGGCGTGGCTCGTGGCCATCTGAAGGTGGCGCTTCAGGCGCGGTGTGGCTCGTGGTCGTGCGAAGGTGGCACTCGGGGCCCAGGCGTAGGCTCGTGGCCGTGCCGAAGGTGGCGCTCGGGGCGCAGGCGTAGGATCGTGGCCGTGCTGAAGGTGGCGCTCGGGGCGCAGGCGTGGCTCATGGCTGTGCCGAAGGTGGCGCTCGGGGCCCAGGCGTAGGCTCGTGGCCGTGCCAAAATTGGCGCTCGGGGCTGTAAGGACCCGACTCCACTGATTCGAACCCACTGTGTTTACCGCACTAGTCCGAGGATCAATGCTAGTGCACACAGCTCAACATTGGTACATATCACGTCATACTCAACGATAATAGAAATAGTAATTCAGTTATTGATATAGCGAAATGTATGATCTTATGACCAACTTACGTTATTAAGCCACGCAGGGCAAGACTGGAAATATAAGCTAAGAATTAAGCAGCGGAAAGTAGAAAACGTAGATAGCTCATCAGTTCACCACAGGCAACCGACAAGGCTCGGACCCTAATGACTCGTGTCCTCCTGGAACTCCTCCTCTAACACAGGTGTAGATTCTTCGACTGTTGATTATTGTTGTTGGTAAGGGTGAGTACTTAGAGCACTCAACAAGTTGTGCACAGAATGCAATTCTATGTAACTATATGTAAGGCTTATTCCAATGGATAGGATATCATGGCTATTTTGCAATATGCAGCGTTTATGAACAAATACAATAAATAGATTGTAAAGACTGTAAAACAAATAACAATAAATAGATTCAGCATTTCTGAAGTAAACCAAGTTTCCAAACCTAAGTCAAATTCCATATTCCACATGGCATTCCGCCATCCCAACCAAGTTGTCCATTTAATTAAGCTAACCCTTAACTGTAATTCTCGAACATTGCTCAGTACCACGAGCACGGCTATCCAAATAGTTTCACACTCTGCAGAGGTTATGCACTTTACCCACGCGATACAACCAAACACCACCAAGGCGAGTGATTATAACAAAGCCTTTACAATGCTACCGCTTAACCGGTACCACCCGCTAAGGTTTCAACACTGGTGGGACTGGTTACCACATCCAGGACCCCCCTCTTGCGCCATGTGAATTACTCCATAACTCGGGAACTCACACCGACCAAGATAGTATCAAAGTTAATACATTGCAAATTAATCAGCTAGGCTGGCCCATACCAGACATGTGGTTGCATGATGGACTCAGGTCAAAGGCTTGCAAGGTTAAGTCCTTAGAGTGATCAAGGCAAGACATCCACATACCCTCTGCCCATCGGGCCCACCTTGGCATACTCGCCCCTTGTCACTTGCCCCAATCTAAGTGAATATCACCCAAGTTGATTACCAAGCACCACGTGCCATCAACAATTCAACATCGTTGCGTGACATGACTCGCCACAAACAACTCAATCTCATCGTGTGATCCCACATGACACACAAGTTCATAACATTGTTCCATATTCCATTAATCAAGATTAATTATGAATGATTCCAACACATGTGATGACGTGGCATGGCTAAGCAACTAATACGGTCTAACCATCCCATGTTGATTATCATTACTAACCAACTATATTGAACCAAACTAGGGTGACAATAGATCATGGCATATGATGACAAGGTAGGGTATAGATCAATTTGGTATAATAGCTAAGCCCAATTTAATTTGAAACAACTATATACTTGAAATAATATGCAATAGGGTAAAACAATTAAAGCAATTTTACAAACATGGGTTCAACATGATCGAGCACAACTTGCCTTGGAATAGGTCCTGATCTTGATCTGGAGCTTGCTCTTGAGTTCTTGGATCTTCCTCCGGCGTCGCACAATTCAACGTCTCACGTGCATCAAGGAGAAAAGCAAATAAATACCAAAACAGAGAGCAAATGAACTCCAAAAATCAATTAAAATTCACCATTAAATAGATCTCAATTTTACAAGTTTTTAGAAATTTGAATCACCCAAATCCGAGTTAAAATGCAAAAGATATAGCCTTTTGAAGTTTGAACAAATACTGAAAATACAGAAATTAGAAAATCAGAATTAACCAAATTATTTTTAAATCGAAAACCGATTAACTGCGTCACGCTGACGTCAGCGCGGATCTGACCAATCAGACACCGACACGTGTCCTGGTCCATGGACTCGGTCTACGGGACTGCCTCTGGTCCACCGCAGACGCGGTCCACGACGCCTCGCAGAACGTGCCGACACGCGGCGGCACGCGATTGGTCGCGGCGCCGGTGCGATCTGACGCGCCCAGATACGATCGGACGGCTACGATTCGATCCGGAGCTTGAACCACGCGTCTTTCATCCAACAGCTTACCCCGAGATCCGACGGCTCTTGAAGCTCTTTGGCACTGATGGCGGCGCGGCGACTAGAACTTCACCGGACTTGGGAACGAAGACCACAGCGACGGCGAAAGGAGGGCTCTCCGGTGACACTTCTACCCTTCACGGATGCGACTCGTCACGGTGAACAAGTTGGCGGCCTCGGCGACGGCGGGGACTCCACGGACGACGAGCTCCAAGCGAAAAATCACGGCGAAGACCTCGGCTTACTCCGACGAGCTCGTAGATGCGTTCTAGGGCTGCTCTCGCGAAAAGGCTCCGACCAAAAGCTGCGGCGCACACCTGCGAACCTCGGGCGGCTACCCCTCCCTTTTATAGCCTAGGCGTTCGAGCCCTACACGGCGAAGAAGTTCGGCGTCGTCACGGCGTCGGACTCCGAATCCAGAACGGAGACGACAACGCTCTGCCGTACACGCGTTGCAATCCCACGGGCATGACACGGCTCCTACGCGGCGCGATCTGGTCCGGAGAGACGCGATCGGACGGCTGCGGGGATTAGGGTTTCCCAGAGGAACCTGGGCCATGCGTGCTGTCTGGGCCGCACAGTTGTGGGCCGGCCCGACACTGTTCACATGGCTTTTTAAAAGATTTCTCATTTAAAATAATTACAGAAATTCATTTAATTTGTTTTAAGCAATAAAACTATTAGGAAAAATCCAAGAAAATTCTCAAAAATACTTTGAGACATTTTGAACTCAGATAAAATATTTTTGGCGAAACTTTATTTTAACTTTGCACAAATTTAAATAGTTTTCAATAAAAGGCCAAAACACTTAATTTGCAATTAATTAAAATAAATCCAGAAAAATCCAAATAAATTCCAGAAAAATCATAAAATGCACAAACGACAATAAAATAATATTTAGGCGAATTTTGGGATGTTACAAACCTCCCCCCTTAACAAAATCTCGACCTCGAGATTCAGGGCTAACTAGAGAATAGGTTTGGAATCTCTGACTTCAAATCTTCTTCACGCTCCCAGGTTGCTTCACTTTCAGAATGATTGCTCCACTAAGCTCTGCAAAAGCGAATAGACTTGCTTCTAGTTCTGCGCTCCATAACATCCAAAATTCTGACTGGCTGCTCCTTGTAAGTCAGGTCTTCCTGCAGCTCTATTGCGTCCAACGGGGTTTGTTCTGCTGGCACTCTGAGATATTTCTTAAGTTGTGACACATGAAACACATCATGCACTCCTGCCAAAGACTGAGGCAATTCCAACTGATAGGCCACCTCTCCTCGACGGCTTAAAATTTTGAACGGACCAACATATCTTGGTGCAAGCTTCCCTTTAACGTAAAACCTTTTAACACCCTTAAGAGGGGTATCCCTGAGATACACATAATCCTCTGGCTCGAAACTCAAATCTCAGCGTCGGTTATCGGCGTAGCTCTTTTGCCTTGACTGTGCTATCTCCAACCTCTCTCTGATCATCGCAACTTGATTTTCTGCTTCCTTGAGAATATCTGATCCAAACACCAAACGCTCTCCCGTTTCATTCCAATTTAGCGGGGTACGACAAGCACGTCCATACAACGCCTCAAACGGTGACATCTGTAAGCTAGCTTGATAACTATTATTGTAGCTGAATTCTGCATATAGTAGACATTTATCCCACGATGTAGCATAAGCTAACGCACAAGCTCTCAACATGTCCTCTAAAATCTGATTTACCCTTTACATCGACCATCATGCGGGTGATATGATGTCTTGAAATTGAAAGTAGTTCCCATTGCTTCATGCAACTTGTTCCAAAATCTTGAGGTAAATTGGGTACCTCTGTCTGACACAATTTTCCTGGGCACTCCATGCAAACATACAATTCTTGACATATACAACTCTGCTAAATGATCTCCTGAGTAGGTGGTCTTTACCGGAATAAAATGAGCGACCTTGGTCAGACGATCCACAATAACCCAAATAGAATCGTAACCTCTCTGAGTCTTAGGTAAACCGGTGATAAAGTCCATACCGATTTCCTCCCACTTCCATTCAGGACTTTTCAGCGGTTGTAGCAAACCAGCTGGTCTTTGATGCATGGCTTTTACTCTCTGACATACATCGCATAGAGAAACATGCTCAGCCACCTCACGCTTCATATTAGGCCACCAAAATCTCTCCCTCAAATCTTGATACATTTTTGCACTTCCTGGATGAATCGAGTACTTAGAATTGTGAGCTTCCTCAAGAATTAGTTGCTTCAGCTCCTTTTTGTCTGGTACACAGATTCGGCCTTTGAAGAACATGGTTCCCTGCTCATCTAGAGTGAAATCCACTGCTAGGCCTTCGTCTTTCTTCGACTTGATCTTGGTGATTTTCTCATCATCTTTTTGGCCTTCTCTAATCTGATCCTCCAGTGTTGGCTTTACTTCCAGTGCAGCTACAATTCCTTGCGGAACAACTTCCAACCTTAGCTTCTGAAATTCCTTACATAGCTCTGGTTGATCCTCCATTGACAGCGTATTTGCGCTATGGCTCTTCCGACTCAGAGCATCTGCTACCACATTGGCTTTTCCGGGGTGATAATGAATTCCCACATTGTAATCATTAATTAACTCTAGCCACCTTCGCTGTCTCATATTAAGATTTGCTTGAGTGAAAATGTATTTCAGGCTCTTATGGTCAGTATATATCTCACATCTATTTCCTATGAGATAATGACGTCATATCTTCAAAGCATGCACTACGGCAGCTAATTCCAAATCATGCGTCGGATAATTTGCTTTATGCGGTCTCAACTGTCTCGACGCATAAGCAACAACTTTGCCATTCTTCATTAACACGCACCCTAGGCCTTGCTTTGAGGCATTGCAATAAATGTTAAATCCATTCTGCACATCCGGCAACACTAATACGGGGGCTGTCGTCAAACGCTTCTTCAGTTCCATAAAACTTTTCTCGCACTCTGGCGTCCATGCAAACTTCTTTTCTTTTCTTCAACAACTGCGTAAGGGGTTTGGCAATCATCGAGAATCCTTCTATGAACCGACGGTAGTATCCCGCCATTCCCAGAAAACCACGAATCTGAGTAACAGACTTCGGTTGCACCCAATGCAGCACAGCGTCCACTTTGCTTGGATCGACCGCAACTCTTTTAGCAGTCATTACATGACCAAGAAATTCAACCTTCTCCTTCCAAAAATCACACTTGCTAAACTTAGCATACAGCTGGTGTTCTCGCAGCCTCTCTAAAACCATCCTTAAATGTTCCGCATGCTCTTCCTCTGTCTTCGAGAAAACTAGGATATCGTCTATAAAGACTACCACAAACTTATCCAAATACTCCATGAAAACCTTATTCATCTGGTTCATGAAATATGCGGGGGCATTAGTCAATCCAAATGACATGACTGTGAACTCATAGTGTCCATATCGCGTAGAAAACGCAGTCTTAGGCACATCCTCCGCTCGAATCTTCAACTGATGGTATCCTGAACGAAGATCTATTTTGGAGAAAACTCCGGCTCCTCTTAACTGATCAAATAAATCGTCGATCCTGGGCAATGAATACTTATTCTTGATCGTTACTTCATTGAGTGCTCGGTAGTCGATACACATCCTAAGACTCCCATCCTTCTTACGAACAAACAAAACCGGTGCTCCCCACGGTGATGAACTTGGTCTAATGAAACCTTTCTCTTGCAGTTCCTCAATCTGCTTCTTCATTTCCACTAACTCATCGGTAGGCATCCGATATGGTCTTTTTGATATCGGTGATGTCCCTGGTGCTAACTCGATAACAAACTCGATATCACGGTTTGGCGGCATCCCTGGTAAATCTTCTGGAAACACATCCGGGTATTCTCTGACTACTGGCACCTCCTCCACGCTGATGGCTTGCACGCTGTTGACCACTAACTGCCCATCACGAACTGCAGTCGCTTGAAATTCTACCTTCTTGCCACTAGGGCCTTCCAGAGCTACGATCCTTCGGCCACAATCCAAAACAGCCTTATGTTTGAACAGCCAATCCATTCCAACGATAACATCTAGGGATTGGGCATCTAACAAGATAAGATTTGCTAGAAATTCTATCCCATCCATAAGCAACTTAACTCCCAAGCACCCAAGGCTAGATCTAAGCTTAGATCCTGGGGATTGGACTAATAGTACACTCTTAAGATTCACTACTTTAAAACCATTCTTGGTTGCAAAACTTTGAGAAACAAACGAATGCGAAGCTCCAGAATCAAACAAAACTGTAGCGGGTACTGAGTTAACCAGAAACTTACCCAGCATGACGTCCGTAGCGTCCTGAGCTCCATCTGCGGTGATGTGGTTGATCCTACCACGCGCTGTTGGTTGAGGGGTTGCTCCAGCTTGACCTGGCGCACGAGTTCCTCCTGAAGCCGGTGCCTTGGCAGGTGTTGTTCCCAGGTTAAAGCGAACTGGCGTGATGCCTCCTCTCTGTGGACACATATTAGAGAAGTGCCCTGGCTCATTGCATGTATAGCATGTCTTATTTGTAGGCTAGCGACTCTCTCTGGTGCATTCGCCTGTCTTTGGCGTCTAAAAGTTACGATTAGCGGGCGAGTGCGGGGTTCTTTGTCTTATTCACGGCTGGCGGTTGGAATCTGGCAAATTGTTGTGGCGACATCCTCAGGCGCAGGTGGTTGGGACGTCCACCCTGATTAGTCATCAAGCGCTTTTGGTTTTCACCCGGCTCTTTGCGCTTGTCCTCCAGAATCAATGCCTTGTTAACCAACTCCTGAAAGTCTGGAAAATTATGGGTGATCAGCCCTACTTGCAATCCTGAATTTAGTCCATTCATGAAGCGGGACTGCCTAGCTTTATCGGTCGCTACGTCTTCAGAGGCATAGCGAGCTAACTGAGTAAACTTGTTCAGATATTCGGCCACGGGCTGGCCTCCTTGCTTCAGAGCCCTGAACTCTTCTTTCTTGAGATCCATCATTCCTTCTGGAACATGGTATTGGCGGAAAGCAGTGGTAAACTCATCCCATGTGATCTCCTGCGGCGCTTCGTGCGCGGCACAAAAGTTTTCCCACCACTCTGCGGCTGTTCCTTCCAATTGATGAGAGGCGTAGAGCACCCTCTCATTGCCCTCACATTGAATGATATGAAGCTTCCTCTCGACGGTTCTAAGCCAGTCATCGGCTTCCAAGGGATTAGCATTTCCTGAAAAGGTTGGTGGCCGAGTCCTCATAAAATCTGACAGCTTGGAGTACGGCCGCGGCCCACCATTGTTGTTCTGGTTCACTTGGTTGTTATTATTTGCAGCCATGTTAGTCGTCTGTTGCATCATAGTCTGCATCAATTGAGTCTGTGCGGCAAGAAAAGCTCCCAAGTTCTTCATATCCACTGGCGGTGCTTGTTGCGGTGGTGCTCCTTCGTTGGGATTGTTGCCTGAGCGCAGACCACTTCCTGAAGCTCCGTTGTTGCTGCGGGTGTTCACCATCTGCTTGATTGCTTCTTGGGTTAGGAAAGATAGATGTAGCATAGATAAGATGCAAGAGTTTCTAAGGCGGGGAAACAGGTTAAACCCAACTTAGACAATCTTTATTAATACTTGGTATGGTTGCTTACATTGCCTAAGGGCTTTGCAACACATACTGCACACTCAGCAGATAATTAAGAACCAAACTAACACGAAACCTTAACGTCTACTAAAAGGTAAAGACTAACTTAAAGACGCGACTCAACACTCGAGTCTCAACACAACTCTAAGACTGACTCTCACTCATCCAGCCACCCTGGCTGAGATTGATCCGGCGCATACACCGGCGGGTGGGATGGCATAGGAGCAAACCTATCCTGGTGACCCTTTGCTGGCTCCTCAGGCTCCCACTCACGCTCCTCCGGGTCTTCTTCTTCTTCTTCGGCGACCTCGTCCGGCTTCTGAACGACCTGGTTCGCTAGCTCCTCGGCTACCTGCAAGGCCTCCTCTAGCTCACTGATGACTCTGGCTGCGGCATCATGAGTCTTCTGAAGCTCTCGCTCAGCCACCCTCAGTGCCTCGTACACTGTCTCCAGCTCCTGCGCAGCGTCCCTCAAGTGATCCTCCTGGGCGATAGTGAACTCAGCAAGATGTACTGCAGTAGCACACTCGCTCCCCACGATCCGTCGGCGGCGGCATGCTTGCACATCAGGGTGAAGTTGGAACACTGAGTCGTGAAGCTCATCGGCATAGTCGCGGCAGACACGGCGAAGAGCAAGTCGGGCAACCTCCTGAATCGCAACCTCGTACGAGAACCTCTGTGCAGAAATGCTGATCGGCCTGCTAGCTTCATCATTCTCCCGGGCGTAAATAATCAACTTGCAAACAAATCCTCGGTGCACACCGTTAACAGACCAGCTGCCCCCTCGGTAAAGTGGACGATAGAAGCCTCCAAGCGTCTGAAGAACCCTCCACAGCTCCATGGCATAGCCACCTGCTGACTCCTCAAAGGTTGGAACGATCGGCATCTGCTCCACAAGAACTTTGAATAAGATCTCCATCCAGACCAGCAGTAAAATGGTAAATTCATCAAGGCGAGAAGTAGAGAATGGAATGAGTCAAGAGTGTGTTATTAGTCAAATTTAAAATTTTCCTTTAGAAAATAGTTTTGGACACAACCCGGACTTCTCCATACTATCTAGGGCCAAGACCTACAGTTAGTATGCTCTGATACCACCTCTGTAAGGACCCGAATCCACTGATTCGAACCCACTGTGTTTATCGCACTAGTCCGAGGATCAATGCTAGTGCACACAGCTCAACATTGGTACATATCACATCATACTCAACGATAATAGAAATAGTAATTCAGTTATTGATATAGCTAAATGTATGATCTTATGACCAACTTACATTATTAAGCCACGCAGGGCAAGACTGGAAATATAAGCTAAGAATTAAGCAGCGGAAAGTAGAAAACGTAGATAGCTCATCAGTTCACCACAGGCAACCGACAAGGCTCGGACCCTAATGACTCGTGTCCTCCTGGAACTCCTCCTCTAACACAGGTGTAGATTCTTCGACTGTTGATTATTGTTGTTGGCAAGGGTGAGAACTTAGAGCACTCAACAAGTTGTGCACAGAATGCAATTCTATGTAACTATATGTAAGGCTTATTCCAATGGATAGGATATCATGGCTATTTTGCAATAAGCAGCGTTTATGAACAAATACAATAAATAGATTGTAAAGACTGTAAAACAAATAACAATAAATAGATTCAGCATTTCTGAAGTAAACCAAGTTTCCAAACCTAAGTCAAATTCCATCTTCCACATGGCATTCCACCATCCCAACCAAGTTGTCCATTTAATTAAGCTAACCCTTAACTGTAATTCCCGAGCATTGCAAAGTACCGCGAGCACGGCTATCCGAATAGTTTCACACTCTGCAGAGGTTATGCACTTTACCCACGCGATACAACCAAACACCACCAAGGCGAGTGATTATAACAAAGCCTTTACAATGCGCTAGCTTAACCCGGTACCACCCTCTATGGTTTCAACACTGGTGGGACTGGTTACCACATCCAGGACCCCCCTCTTGCGCCATGTGAATTACTCCATAACTCGGGAACTCACACCGACCAAGATAGTACCAAAGTTAAGACATTGCAAATTAATCAGCTAGGCTGGCCCATACCAGACATGTGGTTGCATGATGGACTCAGGTCAAAGGCTTGCAAGGTTAAGTCCTTAGAGTGATCAAGGCAAGACATCCACATACCCTCTGCCCATCGGGCCCACTTTGGCATACTCGCCCCTTGTCACTTGCCCCAATCTAAGTGAATATCACCCAAGTTGATTACCAAGCACCACGTGCCATCAACAATTCAACATCGTTGCGTGACATGACTCGCCACAAACAACTCAATCTCATCGTGTGATCCCACATGACACACAAGTTCATAACATTGTTCCATATTCCATTAATCAAGATTAATTATGAATGATTCCAACACATGTGATGATGTGGCATGGCTAAGCAACTAATACGGTCTAACCATCCCATGTTGATTATCATTACTAACCAACTATATCGAACCAAACTAGGGTGACAATAGATCATGGCATATGATGACAAGGTAGGGTATAGATCAATTTGGTATAATAGCTAAGCCCAATTTAATTTGAAACAACTATATACTTGAAATAATATGCAATAGGGTAAAACAATTAAAGCAATTTTACAAACATGGGTTCAACATGATCAAAGCACAACTTGCCTTGGAATAGGTCCTGATCTTGATCTGGAGCTTGCTCTTGAGTTGCTGGATCTTCCTCCGAAGCGTCGCACAATTCAACGTCTACGCGTACCGAAGGAGAAAAGCAAATAAATACCAAAACAGAGAGCAAATGAACTCCAAAAATCAATTAAAATTCACCATTAAATAGATCTCAATTTTACAAGTTTTTAGAAATTTGAATCACCCAAATCCGAGTTAAAATGCAAAAGATATAGCCTTTTGAAGTTTGAACAAATACTGAAAATACAGAAATTAGAAAATCAGAATTAACCAAATTATTTTTAAATCGAAAACCGATTAACTGCGTCACGCTGACGTCAGCGCGGATCTGACCAATCAGACACCGACACGTGTCCTGGTCCATGGACTCGGTCTACGGGACTGCCTCTGGTCCACCGCAGACGCGTCCACTGGCGCCTCCACGAACGCGTGCCGACACGCGTGGCGACGCGATTGGTCGCGGCGCCGGTGCGATCTGACGCGCCCAGATACGATCGGACGGCTACTATTCGATCCGGGGCTTGAACCACGCGTCTTTCATCCAACAGCTTACCCCGAGATCCGACGGCTCTTGAAGCTCTTTGGCACTGATGGCGGCGCGGCGACTAGAACTTCGCTGGACTTGGGAACGCAGACCACAGCGACGGCGAAAGGAGGGCTCTCCGGTGACACTTCTACCCTTCACGGATGCGACTCGTCACGGTGAACAAGTTGGCGGCCTCGGCGACGGCGGGGACTCCACGGACGACGAGCTCCAAGCGAAAAACCACGGCGAAGACCTCGGCTTACTCCGACGAGCTCGTAGATGCGTTCTAGGGCTGCTCTCGCGAAAAGGCTCCGACCAAAAGCTGTGGCGCACACCTGCGAACCTCGGGCGGCTACCCCTCCCTTTTATAGCCTAGGTGTTCGAGCCCTACACGGCGAAGAAGTTCGGCGTCGTCACGGCGGCGGACTCTGAATCCAGAATGGAGACGACAACGCTCTGCCGTACACGTGTCGCAATCCCACGGCCATGACACGCTCCTACGCGGCGCGATCTGGTCCGGAGAGACGCGATCGGACGGCTGCGGGGATTAGGGTTTCCCAGAGGAACCTGGGCCGTGCGTGCTGTCTAGGCCTCACAGTTGTGGGCCGGCCCGACACTGTTCACAAGGCTTTTTAAAAGATTTCTCATTTAAAATAATTACAGAAATTCATTTAATTTGTTTTAAGCAATAAAGCTATTAGGAAAAATCCAAGAAAATTCTCAAAAATACTTTGAGACATTTTGAACTCAGATAAAATATTTTTGGCAAAACTTTATTTTAACTTTGCACAAATTTAAATAGTTTTCAATAAAAGGCCAAAACACTTAATTTGCAATTAATTCAAATAAATCCAGAAAAATCCAAATAAATTCCAGAAAAATCATAAAATGCATAAACGACAATAAAATAATATTTAGGCGAATTTTGGGATGTTACAGGGGCGCAGGCGTAGGCTCGTGGCCGTGCCGAAGGTGGCACTCAGGGCGCAAGCGTGGCTCGTGGTCGTGCCGAAGGTGGCGCTCGGGGTGCAGACGTGGCTCGTGGCCGTGCTGAAAATCGTGGCCGTGCCGAAGGTGGCGCTCGGGGCGCAGGCGTGGCTCGTGGCCGTGCCGAAGGTGACGCTCGGGGCGCAGGCGTGACTCGTGGCCGTGCCGAAAGCCGCGTGTGGCGCGAGTGCGCTTCACCTACCGACTTTTCTTGATTTTGCCGAATTGCGGCCGCCGTCACCATGGCCTTGATCTGGGCCACGATCGGGGCCGCCGCGCTTTCCGATGCAATCATCGGGTCCAGTTTGTCGAGAAGCGTCTTGGAGGCGACGACGTTCTGCATTGGCGTGTGGAAGACGGCTTGATCTCCCAACCTGGATGCAGGAGGTCCTCGCGGACATTGCGACCGCGAGATTGAAGCGATCGCACCTGCACCTCCTTACCCTTACGAAGACGGTCTTTCCCCGCAGCTTCTTGTTCTTCTTGTTGGCGTTGGAGATCGGTCTTCTGCTCTTCTATCGCGAAGACGCCACGAAGATCGCAGCAATTCCTCGCGACGCCGACTGGTTTGCCGGCCAAGTCAAAGTGACATACTTGAAATGAGTGGGCCTGATCTTTACCAGATTGTACCCGGTTCAAGTCTAGGCGGACAAGTTCTCCGCGCACATCTGCGACGAAGTCCAGGCTCCCGAAGCGGAAAGCCTGGCCGGAGATGAATGTGACGGTGATTTCGCCGATCGCTGCCATCGAGTCTGTAGGAAAAGATTATAGCGCTTCCCCTACCTGGCGCGCCAACTGTCGACTTTTGTAGTCAGCAATAAATTTATGGGGTAGGCGCTGGATCTCAAACTCAATGGTCACACAAGACAAGGGGTTTAGACAGGTTCAGGCCCTCAGCGATGGAGGTAATACCCTAATCCTGTGTGCTGGAATTATGCTGATCTCTTGGATCTGACGTTGCTCAAAGCGCAATATGCTCTGGGCGATATGAGGTGTGCTATGCTCTATGGATTGATTGCTCTAGGCTTGGATGGTCCAATCCTTATGTTGTTGCCCGCCCTCTCCCTTATATAGCGGGGGTGGGGCGGTTTACAGAGTCCTGATCAGTTTGGAGATTCCGATCGGTTACAAGATTCTAGTCGGTTAATAGGATAGAGTTTACATCTTTATCTACCCTATTAACGACTCGGATTACAACCGTATCCATCATATCTAAATATATGTTCAACTTCCTTTAGGATATGTCCCCTTGCGCACGGCAGCGGGGCCTGACGCGGGGAGTATCTTCTGGGCCTCCCTCTTGGGCCTGTCATGAGGGTACCCGGGTTCTTATATTCCACATGAATCTTGATAACCTTAGAATAAGGTTAGACAATACATAATATCAATATGGGTATGTACGATCTAATAATCATGCTTAGCCATGCTTTAGATTTGGGATGAACAAATTGGATAAACTGATCATTGAAATTATTGAGACATGATGATGGTTAATGTGATCAATGGTAATTTCTTAAAAACTCAAAATAAAACTATGGTTTAGATGCGGGTGATTATTGGCAATAGCCGGTTGTGCAGATGGAAATGCACGTAGTATAGTGAGAAGTATCATCCGTGTCAGATTAAGGTCCGAACATAGTGTTGTGTAATCCAAGGAAAATTCGTACAACCACAAGTGTTGGAATGGGACAACCTTAAACCAATTAAGTTATCTAGTTTAACTTTGCACTACGAAAGGCGGGAAATTGCATATGCATTCCTTTCTAGGTCTGCTTGTAGGAGTTTCTACTTACCAATGCAACGGTGTATGCCATGCTATGGGAAGTTCCATCATTTCTATGCTCTGAGTTCTTCTACAATAGTATGGGTTATCGTCATTGGGTTGGTGCATAGTTAACTGAGTTAATGTAAAGGTTTTCATCATAAACATTCTGGCCACACGCCCAAGGTGCGTGAAACATGCTGCAAAAAGAAAAGGTCATGACTTGTGGGTAAAGTTGTACACCTCTGCAGAGTGTAAATCTAATCGATTAGCCATGCCCATGGTTATGGGAAATGTCGGGGATCGGTAGTCCCGCCACGTGTAAAGCATCCCCCGGGTCTTGTGGCCGCTTTCCACGAGCTCGGGGGCTTGTCTCCGACCTAGAGGGTGCACTCCCCAAGCCCAGGCTCGGGTCCAGCGAGCTCGGGCTCGAGCGCAAGAACAAGGACCCAGTTTGAGCTTGACACCACGACCTCTACACCTCCCAGGGTAAACGGCATTTGTAATAATTTGTCTTTCTCGTGTAAAAACTCTCCCCTGCACGGGAATCAGCGCCAAACCTGCCCCTACGCGGGAACTAGGGTCAAGAAACTCCCATCAACTCCCAACGACTACCGTCATCTCTCAGCGACTCCCGTCAACTTCCAACGACTGTCGTTGCCTCTCAGCAACTCCCATCGACTCACCACGGTCACCTGACGTTAGCCTTGGGACCAGGTGGGCGAAACTCCCAGATGGCTATAAAAGACGGTGGATCACCCCGGCCTAGCGGGGGGCTCCTCAAGAAAACGAACACCTCCAACCAGAATACTTAGACTCCGAGAAGACATGTTCCCGCCGAGGGACGAAGATACTCGAACTCCCCCTCACAGCTCCGCTTCCGAGTGGCTCCGAGTTTGGGCTCGCTTGTATTCTTCCGCGGAGCTTCATATACATCTTTCGCCTCACGGCAAGACTGGAGTAGAGCTATTACCCGAACCCGGGGGCTCGAACCAGTATAAAACTTGTGTTCATTGCTTCTTCCCCGACGTACACCCCGCGACGCGTGCCATTCCCGAACGAGCACGACCTCAGGCCTCGCCCTCACACGATCTTCCCCATTCCATCTCTGCGGTCGGCGGTTCCGATCATCGATAGAAACTTGGTGAACTGGCACAAGTTAAAAGGTTTGGTATTTTCTAAATGGTTGGATTGGGAACATTTGTTGGAAGGTGATTGTTTCAGATTTGAGCCACGTGTTGGCAATTGATGATTCGATGATTTCGTTGCTCGCGAAGGACTGTGAGTATACTTATGCTTTACTTATTTCTTATCAGTCAAGTTTGCTTTTACAAATTCCGTTTACAAATGACAACTTGATTTACAAATTCAAAATTGCTTTATGCAAATTAACTGTAGTAGCCTCCTTTGATATAGCCTGCATTATTGCATTTGCAAATACCACTTAAGTCTTGCGGAGTACGAAAGTACTCAACCTTGCTTAATCTATTATTTTTGGTGGATAAGAAAACGAAGCTTCACAGAATACCTTTCGTCGTAGGTTGCGAGAATTTCAAAGAAGCAATCTTTTTAGGGATTTATGCCTTGTCAGTTGCCTGAGGGATTGGATGGGCACACTACAAGACTTTGCTTCTTCTGTTGCTATATTTATATACTCTGGGTTGTAAAATACGATGAATAAACAGCTTTCGCTTTAATAATATTGTGTATGGTTGTGATTCCAATTGTTGTAAATGTGCGTACTAGCTACTGATCATAGGACTAATACAGAATGCACATAGATTCTCATTTTTGCATTTATGCGAAATGGGGGTAGTTACACTGCTTTATTGCAAAATTGCCATATCAGCCATTCCATTGGAATAAGCATTGCATATAGTTATGTTAGAATCGTATTTTGTGCACAAGTTGTTGAGTACTTTAAGTACTCACCCTTGCCAACAATAAAATCACCAGTTGAGGAAGAGTCTACACTAGCTTTGGAGGAGTACCAGGAAGAGAAGAACGTCTAAGGTGCGAGCCTTGTTAGTTGCCTGTGGTATACTGAGGGGTTTATCTATGTTTACATTTCGCTGTAGTTCATTTTGTTATCTTCAGTTTAGCCCTCTGTGGTATATTCATGTAAGGTTGACCATAAGATCAGTCAACAGGTTAATAATTAATATATGAAGTCTTTTATATGTTTTCGCTGTGTATAATTGTGATATGTATCTATGTTGAGCCTGTGTGCACTAACGTGATCTTGAACTAGTGCGATATACATAAAGGGCCCGGATTTGCATATTCGAGTCCCGACAGGGTAACATCAATGATATACTCCAGACTTTTATAATTTGTGTGAGGCTTTTTATCATGGGGCAATAAACATTCAGAGTATTAATAATTCCTATATAACTCTTATCCCAAATAAGTCCTCTCCTGAGACAGTTAATCATTACAGGCCCATCCCACTCCTCAATACTGCCTTGAAATATTAACTAAGCTTCTGGCAAATCGTTTCCTATCTGTGATCTTGTTTGTGGGGGCACCAAAACCAGTATGCCTTTATTAAGAACAGAACAATACAAGATTGTTTAGCATGGGCTTTTCATTATTTGCACCTATGCCATCTTTCGAAGAAAGAAATTGTTAACCTCAAATTGGATTTTGAGAAGGCTTTTGATAAGGTGGAACGTCAAGTTATCCTGGAATTGCTGAAGCAGAAAGGTTTTAATGAAAGATGGTTAAACTGAGTTAAGTCTATTCTCAGCTCTGGCACCTCGGCAGTACTCTTGAATGGAGTACCTGGGAAAACCTTGCATTGTAGCAGAGGGGTCAGACAAGGAGATCCTTTGTCTCCATTTCTCTTTGTTTTGGCTGCAGATTTACTCCAAAGTATGATGAACAAAGCTTTTCAAATTAGCCTGTTATCCCTGCTATTAGAGTGTAGCTTAACTCAGGATTATCAAATTATACAGTATGCAGATGACACTTTGTTGATTATGCCAGTTGATGCAAGACAGCTTTTCTACACACTTTTGCAGCCTCTACAGGATTAAAAGTAAACTTTCATAAATCTTTCTTGGTACCTATCAAAATCCCTGAAGAGAAAATTCAAATCCTACCAGGTACCTTGGGTTGTCAGATTTCTGGTATGTCTTTTACTTATTTGGGGTTGCCCTTTGGGAACAGCTAAGCCCAGAGTGGATGACTTAGCAGAAGGCTCTCAGGCTTAGCATCTCATTTATCGTATGGTGGAAGATTGAAAGTTGGTGTAGGATCGATATACACTAAACTAGCAATCAAAAGGGGATGAATGATTGCGCGGAAGCTAAAATCAAATTTTTGATCTACTAAAAATCCACTCCAATTCGAACAAATAATTGCTTCGTATTCAACAAAACAGAGTAGATGCGTTCGGTAAATCGCGAATTGCTGAAGATCCAACTGTCGGATTGACCTGCAATTTTAACAGAAGAAACTATATTCCAATACGCATCTAAAAACAAAGAATCAGCTCGATCGGATCTACAGATCAAAAGTTATAAATCCCGCAAGCTTGCTGTGACAGATCATGACGAGAATCAAGCAAACCCTAATTTCGTGATTAATCAAAATCTACAAAAAAATTAACCAACAAAACTTTGAGGAACACTAAATTAATACCCTAGAAAGGTTTTGGATGGATCAAATCAAGATTAAACTCATTGTATCAAGAGAGACAATGAATCAATCTACTAAACCGGGCAACCAAACTCAAAAACCAGAATACTGTAGCAAACCATGCACGAAAAGTGATCCGAGAATTGCGACGAAGTACTGTAGCATCGCGACTACCGTAGCACGGAACTTCCCCGCTTCAATCGCTTGATGTCCTGCAGCGCATGAAATTTTCTGGCCGTGAGGAACTTCCAGCCGCAGGAGGTACAAGCGCTAGAGAATCACGACCGCCAGGAAAACACCTCAAGCCAAAGAACTATCAGGCGCAGGAAGTGCACTCTGGCCGCTAAAATTATCTAGTCGCCAAGCAAATGAGAACTTTAGCCGTAAGCCTCCGGCCGTGATGCAAAGCTCTGGAGGAAGAAATTGATTTTTATTTTTTTTTTCTAGTCTGGTTACAGTACTCTAAACAAAAAAGTACAAACTCTAATACCCAGCTTTCTCACCTAAACAGGAGACATTCATCTCCTATTTATAATGAGCAACAGTTCGTATGCATATTCACCTGGCCCAACATGGTCCAATACATGCAAACTGCCCCAAACAATTACAACTGTACGCGTACGGCCCACCTGCCACACTCACGTGACTAACCAGCCTTCATGTGCACCGTTCTCTAGCCCAAACATCCCGCATGACATCCTTGACCACTAGGATCTCAGTTCCTCCCTGAACCTAGTCTCAAACCTCAGTTCCTCCATGAACCTAGTTCTGATCCCGTCATCGATCACGTTCGCCCTCAAGCAACACCTGCACATGAATGAACAAGAAACAATTCCGAGCACAAGTCCACGACTTGACTCAACATCAGTCTATGCAACCACTCACACGAGCGCATTGCATTAAGCAAAACTATTACCATGCTATCACAAGCATATCAAATAATCATCTGAAACAACACGTGCAAAAGCACAGCACATGCTATGAACACAACCACTTGGCAATGCCAATTTTATTACTAAGTCAATTTTTTAGCACATAATTTTACAGTTGTAAACTCAATTCTCTCCGATTTGCTGACTTACCATATGTGCACACTCAAGCTGCCAATCTCAATGATAGAACAAATAGACAAATACCGTAGGTATTGCCTATGGTGAGAGGATCTGACATCAACAAGAAAGGAGGTTGCTTGGCAGCTCGGAAGAAAAATCTGTAGACCCAAGAAACAATGTGGGATGGGGATAATTGATTTAAGAACTCAAAACGGTGCGTTGTTACTTAAGCATCTCCACAAATTCTTAAATAGAATGGATTTGCCATGGTACGTTTACTATGGAATGAATTCTATCATTCAAGAGCTCCCGAAGCTTGCAAGCCCAGATGTTCGTTTTGGTGGAAAGATCTCTTCCCCTTGTTTGAAATTTTTCAGGGGACTTCCAACGAGTCCGGCTCCTGTGTAGGGTACCCTGCATATATTATATGCAGGCCCATTCAGACTATGGGTCTGTATAGGAAAGCTGTAGTTTTTCTCAAAAACAGTTTTTATTTTTTAGGTTGAAAAACGGCCGTATTTTTTATACAAGAGACTGTTTGATAAATAATTAATTTTCCTTAGCAATAAGTTACAAAAGTATGTTCAGCCCAGCTTTTAGTTTTTGCTAGTTATATATGACTTCTAGCTTATGCTAAAAACCGCTTAAAAGCTGAACTGTTTTAAGAGAAGAGAGCTTTACTGGTTTTTTAGAAGCTGAAGCTAGATTAAAGCCCCTCAAATAGGCCCTATAGCATGTGCCCTACTAATTAAGCCTAACAAGCCGAAGTATTGCTTAACGAAATAAGCTTTAATTAACTGTAATATAATCCTACGTATTAGTCTGTTAAACTCCACCGCCCAGACTTATGATCCCTTGATGCAAATATTACACGACTTCGTTCGACTGAGGACTCCGGTGAGGTCCAGCAAGCATCGGAATTACCCAAAAAAAAAAACATAAATTATAGTGGCATTGCATGTTCTCTTTCTAAAGTTCTGGCTGGCTTCTTGTGCGAGAAAGAGATACAGAGTGAGGGAGAAAGAAGTTTCTATCCTTTTGATCGGAGGTATACATACTGTCGAAAAAAGAACTTCTGTTTGGAGGGGTTTTTTTTTAAGCAGTGATTAAATGCTTTCCCTCTTAATACAAGTTGCATAAATCTTAAAGCAAACGAAGAGGTAAGTAATCACCATCTACCTTTTATTCATGTTTTAATATTTGTGCAATTATATAAAAGAAAAGTATGAAAGCATCTCTTTTTTTATTTTTGGTTGGGGGTGGGGGGAGGGGGTGGGGCGGGGGTGGTTTATTCGATGAAATTAAGCAGGAACACGGAAGATGAGCAATGGGTGAGAGACAGCCTGAGGAGAAAGCTAAAGGATGGAATCTGCTTAATCAAAATTACCGTTAATCCCTAATTTATGATTCGATTAATAGGGCACGTGGCATAGCTTGATTGGACCTGCATATAATATATGCAGGGAGCCTTGTACAGGAGCCGGCCTCCTGGCAACCTGTCATGTCCATGATGGGAGATCAGTGTTGTTTTGGAAGGCTATCTGGAGTTCCGGTATTTTGCAATGGAAATTTCCTTAGCTTTTCTCTTTTGCCTATAACAAGAATGCTTCGGTCAGGGATTTTTTGGATGCCAGGAGCTTTATACAAAGTTAAGTAGTGTTTCAATGCTTTCCCTTTTAATACAAGTTACATAAATCTTGAAGCAAGCGAAGAGGTAAGTAATCTCCATCTACTCTTCATTCATGCTTTAACATTTGTGCAATGTAAAAAAAAAAGCATTGAAGCACCCCTCTACAAAATTTCATCTTCCTTTGTCCCCCGTTGCTTCTTCTCAGTTGAATGAATTATCTGGTGAATTTGCAGGACTTATATTTGGGGGAATATTGCTTTTTCTTCACAAAAAGTGTACGACAAACTGCTTATGCGCCAAGCCTTGGTCCCGGAACCTTTCATTTGGCTATGGAAATCCTGCTGTATGAGTAAACACAAGTTTTTATTCTGGCTTTTACTCGGGGATTGACTCAATACAAGGAATATGTTGGCCAGGAAAACTTTCATGTGCCTAGTCTTGATTGTGTTGTTTGGACTGGACAAGTAGAGGGAACTCATTTGACCTCTTTTTTACTTATCCTTTCGGTCAGTGGTGCTGGAGGTTCATCCACATTTCCTGGAACTTAACCTCATCGGTGCAAGATATGATCCAAAGGGAAGGGCAGACTTCGCCTAAAATGTTTCAAGGAGATAGTAATTGTTGCAGCTTGGACTATTTGGAATCACCGAAATAAAATAATCTTCAGCAATGGAATTCTATCATCGGCAGCTTGGAAGGAGTTCAAAGAGGAGTCTGCAATGGTTATCCATAGAGCAAAGCCTTCTTTGAAAGATGAAATGAAAAGTTGACTGAGTAGTATTTCATAGATTTGTTTTTATGCTGCTCCCGTGTGAGCTTGTACATCCCCTCTCTATCTGCTTGTAAATAACCCTACTCTTATTTTTATAAAAATCACTGTAGGGGCCTTCTCTCCTATTTCCCCGGGAAAAAAAGGAGCACCGATCGCCGCTCAGCGCACACCCATTCAACGTCGGTCTTCCGTGCACCGTTGCTAAAATGGCGTGGCCATACACACGTATAGAGGTGGGAGTTGGGTCATACCATGTCAGCACGGTACGGGTTTAATGTGCTTCGAACCATGGTGTGCCATGCCGTGATGACCCGACTCGTCTTCGGCGAGGCCTAGGCATGACCCAGGACACACCGTGCCACTGTCGTGCCGTATCGGTCCAAACCTTGTCCTATTGGACATGTGGAGTTATGTACGCCGTCGTTGTCGGTCCGTCACCGTGGACGGCACTAAGGATGAGGAGGGAGCGTCGACCGCTGGTAAGGATCTGGTACACACAATTATTTGGAGAAAAAGAATTAAATTTTATTTATTCATTGCGGGAAATGTCGTTGGATCCAATGATGAGGCAGGGAGGATCATGAGATCCGACGCCGTCACCATATTCTTCCGCTCCAATCACTGCCGTCTACTTCCTCGGGACGATCAACAAAGCTGGTAGTGCAGTGCCGCAAGG
The DNA here is from genome assembly GCA_036346275.1 of Otatea glauca. Taxonomy (NCBI): domain Eukaryota; kingdom Viridiplantae; phylum Streptophyta; class Magnoliopsida; order Poales; family Poaceae; genus Otatea; species Otatea glauca. The sequence continues at coordinate 30,385,454 of CM070716.1, read as the reverse complement.
CCGTATCCAACAGCGGCATAACCGAATGCCGTTGGATTTGGCACCAAGATGGCAGAGGACAATGAGGAGGGAATGGCATAGGACGGCGGTGGGAGGTGGCAGTGTAGGGAGGAAGCAGGAGTAGAGTAGGGCAAGAGGAGACGATAGAGATGCGGGAGATGACGACTGCGCTAGATGGATTATTGGGGAGGCGAAGGGAAATAATATTTGATGATGAGTTGGACCACTAAAATAAGGTAGTTGATAATGGACTGGACTGTAGATATGATTTTTTTCATGATATAGCCGTTTTTGTGTAGGATCGGCCCAAGCAAAATCCAGTTGGTCATGTCGTGCTGTGCTGTCCATCGTGCTAAGTTTTTAGGCCCGACACTTCTTATCATTCATGACATGTTGTACTCTAGGTCATGCTCGATCGATGTGTTTAGGACCATCCTAAAAAGACACGGCCTATTGTGCAAGTCACATGCAAGATGTTATTTGCTCAAAAAGTAGACATGCGGGCCTACTCAAGCTGCAGCCTTGGGCTGTCAGGTTCTTGGTGTAGCTGACATTGTTGCCAATGCCGACCATCGGTGTCGCAATGTGAGGAAGCCTATGTTAGCAGTGTTGCTAGCCCAGTACACCGAGTTCGCCACATTGGTTGTCCCGCCCAGATTGGCATCATTTTCCTCGTTGTCAAGCCTACAGGTTGTGTTTAGTTTGATGGATATCTTATCTAAGGATGAGTTGATATTGTGCTTATAAGGAATGAGAATGATAAATCAACCATTTCATTTCTCAAACCAAATAAGTTAGGTTCGAAGCTATGAACGATACATCCATCCTCAAACCAACAGCTAAATACTTTCTAGTGGCCGTGTCGGTGTCAGTCACGCTCGAGAAGAGCTGTTGCCCGGGCAGCACATCCTGCTCGGTCCACAGCGTGTCAGCCGGGGCCCCGAATGTCGACCTCATAATACCTGCCGCGTCCTTGCCGTAAAAGCACAAAATTGTAGTCGTCGGCATGTTTCACAAAACCGGATAAATCGTTTGGTTTTTGTGATTTTCGATTGTACCGCTCTGGTTCGAAAACAAAAATAGAACGGTTTACTTGTAGAATTTAAAAAAATAAAAAAAAATTGAAAAATTTCATGCGTTAAAAACCGTTGAAAAACCACAGTTTTCGCTAAAAACCGCTTAAAAACCGTTTTGTAAGAACATCTAATTGGTCGGTTGGTTTTTTACAAAAACCGAACGGTTTCTCGTCAAAAACCGCGGTTTTCACGTGTAGGTTTGACCAAAATTTAATTTTTTTTTTAGTTTGCAAAACGTTTGATTTTTCACGATTTTCGAACAGTTTCTCGCGAAAACTGCTACCACCGAACTAGCGATTTTCGGCTTTGAAACAAAATTGTGACCCTGGTCCTAGGTCGGCTGAGGAGCGAAAATGGAGGTGGACGTGGTTGGGACGAGCCGGTTGGCCATTAGATGGGAAAAGATTTCCTCTGAATTAAGCATCTATTCGACCAGCCAAAATGACATTCTCGATTAGGATACAACCAAAACGCAAAAATAAAAGTGAGGGAACAATGGCATTTTGAAATACAAAGATTTTCTTTCTTTCTTTTTTGCGAAGAAACCACAAGATCCAGTACTGACCTCGGGTAACTTGGGTGCACATGAGCGCCTCCTCTGCTTGGGCTGCAAGGCCTCGTGCGAAAAACAAAGATTTCCTGATGTCACAGATTAAATAATCGTTTCTTTTTTCCCCAGCAGATGTATTTTGTGGCTGCCTTTCTATCCAAGGTATTATCCGGGCTTGACAACAAGATTTAAGCTGCTCAATTTACCACATAAAACAAACATCTGATGTTGATAGAGGCCGCTAACAGGGACATACAAATGAACGAGCCTACGAAAATCAACAAGGCATCGCGTGTGAGTTTCCCCACAGGTATTGCCAAATCTCCATCTATATCATTTGTTTATCCTGCCCTCATCTTCCCTATATTTACATCTTCAGTCGTTTTTCGCATGCTCAGCATTGTCATTGTTAGTTGTCGATGTGGTAGCCCCGTGCTGCAACATTTGCAATTGGATTTGCAACACCTGGGAGAAAGAAGTAACATATAAATTCAGTTGGCTACAGACAGAATATCGAGAAAGAATATCACGCAATGTTATTCCCAGCAAGCATGTCATCGCAAAATAAGGTGAATCATAACAACAGTTACTGTGGCAAGCATGATATCAAACAACAGGCTTGTATGACCTAGTTACTTAGCACTGACCAGTGCTGATTACTAGACAAACATCTTTATCTCGAGTAACATTGCATATTATAATCTGGTAGTGATGACAGACTAGCCGTTTGAAATTAATGAACTGTGCTTACTGTCTAGAGTTATTTGTTGACCATACTTGCCCATCAAGATTTTTTTTTTAAAAAAAAAAGATACTTGCATGCTGCGAACAGTTCTGCAAGAATCAAGGGTACCTCGAGATAGTAATGAAACTGAATAACTGATATAGTAACAAAAGAAAATAACTTATTAGCATGACTGTAGCCTATTGATGGCATCTCACCATGATATGCGGACAATTACATGAAACTACTAGTAGCCAACATAAATATGGGCAGTAGACAATAAATAACAGAAACATGGGAATCTAGTGCAAACCATATATTAGGTGCAATCATACACTTAAGTTTGAATATCAAATCAACATAAAAAATTTCCAAAAAAATTGTGAAGGCAGTGCTTAATATAATGTACCTACATTTAAAATTCAAATTCAATTTGTATTGGGATAAAAAAAAGGACACCCTTGACAAACTATAGGCTAAAGAAAATGGAGAAGAAAAGGACAAGATTTACTATTTACAGCAAAATTGTCCTTTTTCATCTCTCCTGACTCGTTTTAAGCTTAAACTTGAAATTTAAAGGGTGATACGGTACAGCGTATAATATATCCAAAAAAATTTGGGAATTTTTCACGTTGATTTGGTGCTCAAACCAAAGAGGTATGAATGATTGCACCTAATATATGGTGTGCACTAGATATGTTCACCATAAACATTTCTGCAGACATATCCAATGCAGCAAAGTCATCTTTGTGTGGAACCATGCAAACTCTCAAGTCAATCATTGGATGCGAGTTGAATGGTCTAGATACATTATGTAATCAGCAGAAGCGGCCCTCGTTAAAAAAATTCGAACATGTGGTGATGTGCATGTGATTCAGAAAGTTATCCATCCATGTGATACCCAAGTTCCCATGAATCTAACCCATTGAACTCTTAACCAATGGCTCATGTCAAGAGTTTGCAGCTTTGCATGATTGTACTTAAAAATGAGTTTGCAATAGATATGTTCCCAGCATTGCAAATTGCAAGCAGTCAACATACACATATCTGGCTCTATGTATCATTTTCATATGCAACACTAGATTAAAGCAGGGTGCTTTAGGAATCAAGACACTTTATTACCTCTATCTGGCTCCTTATAGCATTTTCGTGTGCCTTTTGCAGTGAATTTTCAAGGTCCCTGCTGCTTGTTATTGAACCAACAGGTCCATGTACATAAAAAGGCTGAGGTGCTAAAGGATCGCCAGTGTTTTGCCACTGCAATGCTTGGTCTTTATGTGACTGATTGTAAGCACTTGCTTCTCCTGATTGCGAAGTACTTGATGTAGACTGCAGAGGTCCTGAATACCTGATGGTTGAATGAGAGGTACTTATTAGTTATTAGTATTAGAATGTATAGCACAAAATAACGCCAGTTTCATAGCCACAGTAGAATAATGGAAACACAGTGGTTACACAATCTCAGGTACATACGAATAAACAAACATGGTTAATCACCTAGCCCTAGTAGATTCTATGAAAGAAAAACAACTTGTCCTAAAAAAAATCGCAGCCCAGCTCTGTATGAAGCATGTTAATTTAATCTTGGACACCATAACCAAAAGTCAGTGTGTTCCAAGACAAAAAGGAAGATATGCTTATTGCTTAGCAAAGAAAAAAAAAAGCTCCACAATTTTTTATCCAGCATACTCAACGGTGGCACATAGCACAGGCAAATTTATAATCAACTCAGCGAAGTTCACAAATATGTTCCAAGTTAACAATTTGGCAGCTTGCAAGGAGATGCCTAAGCATTCTGGAAGTTGCAAATTTAATCTACCACAAAAAAGATCAGATTCAGCATTTTTTTATCATAACAAATCTCAAGAAGAATAATGAAATGCTTTAAATTTTAGACTCTTCCAGAAAAAAAGTAGCCACAATAATGAAGAATTATACCTATTCAACGTGTTCGCTGGAGGATAAGCAAAAGATCTCCCATATAAAGAAGCAGCTGAAGCAGCAGCTTCAAGTTTTTCTTGGCACCTGCTCACATTCACACTTGGTGCTCCTTCTGAACCCGGAGTACCAGCGCCTGCAACTTTTTTTTTTACATTGAATTAGGAACCCCACATATAAAACTGTTTGCAAAATGTAGTGCTAACTGATACAAATGATTGAAGTGAGAAAATGCGAAATAAAAAAAAATTGGAGCAATGAAAAATAGCTCACCAGGCTGAACTCCAGGTTGAGCTCCATGCTGTTGTGCTGAGACAGCACGTCCATTATCCGGGGGAATAATTGGAGCTCTACATGTTGGACAAGTGTGTTGGCGCTCTAGCCATGACCTCAAACAATGCACATGAAACAAGTGCCCACAAAGCAGCTTCTTTGCTGTGGTCATCTCCTCACGGCAAATAATACATGTAGCATCGCTCCTGAATATATATAAATGAAATTAAATCACAAAAAAGTATCATTGTTGAATGAACTGAAACAGTGCCAATGAAATTAAAAAAGACTCACGCATTGAGCTCATCTGCAGTAGCATCTGGAAAGCGTTCATTCATGTTGGAAGTTATCTTTCTGTAGCGTACATAATCGGCAATACGTATTCTGAAGTTGCGGAAGGTCTCATACAGCTCACGAATCAAGTGCAGTGGGATACCATATTTCCTGATATCAGTATAACAGATCAACCACCGAAGTTCACAATATAGTACCCTAAGGGGACAGATCATCTTAAGAGAACTTACAGGAAGATAGCTATGAAGAACAACATATATAAAGACAAGTGCACAAGGTCACTGATGAGCTCCAAATAAAATGTGTACACTGCCTTTTTCTCCCATTGACCTTCCATTAGCATGTCGCTGACATAGAATATATACTTCACGAATGTCGATACCGTGGATGTTGCTAGTATCATATACCTGAAACATGATTTTCATATGTCTAATTTAGTATGATCTCAACATCTCGAAATAACACATCAAGAATCATCTTCAGATTTTCAAAACAATAGGAATTTCAGGTAACTAGAAGATTAGTCAATATGGTTGTTACCTTGCCTGAAAGGCATGTCCCATGCTTTAAAAGCAATAGGCAACATAGAAATTCTACAGCTCGTAAGTCTTACTGCAGTTTAGACAATTCAGGCCTAATGATCTGCAGTGCTTTCACTTAAGTATTGCTTAAACTTAAACAGATATATGTAACAAGTTCCTAGATTCAGATCTTGAAATATAACAACCATAACATATAAATGAATGGACTAGTAAGCTTGAGGTCGTAAACATGTAAGACAAAACTATCCATGGCTTAGTGGATACATCAAGCGGATTGACAAAATGATAACTGCTGATTACAATTGCATAAGGTCCAGTACAAACAAAGGTATGTAAAATAAAACTGAAGGAAAACATTAATTAAAGATCACTGAAGATCTTCATAGCAGGGCATGGTACAAATGCAACAATAAAAAGAAGAGAAAAATTGAGTAATCAAGCATATCGAACTATAAATATTTAAGGGGGCACAAAGAAACATTGAAAGAAGAGTAGTGAAAACTAAACATGGAGCGTACTCAAAGGAAAAGAAGATTGCGACGGAGGCCTCCCGCTTCTGTATCAGCGACCTGAGCGAGTTGGACAGGAATAGGCAGTCAATGACGAGCAAGAACGCCATGAACGACACGATCCTCACGTGCGACAGCATCGGCACGGAGGGCGTGGTCTCAATATACTCGACCCTCTTCTGCGCGAGCCAGTGCAGCGCCTTGACGAGGAGCAGCGCGGCGACCATGGCGAGGAAGGTGACGGAGAAGTCCTGGCGGAAGATGGTGACCGCGAAGAGGATCTCCACGGCCTCCCGCCAAGACTGCTCGTTGAGGCGCTCGACCTCGGCCTCGCGGAGAGTGCCCAGGAAGAGGCGCTTGACGAGCTGCCAGGCGACGCACATGGCGACGAGGCCCGTGTTGAGGAGCAGCACGAAGCAGATCTTGGACGTGGAGAGGTAGACCATCGCCGGGTAGAACTGCTCCCGGCTGCTGAACGCGTAGTACACCGCCGACGACGTCGCCAGCAGACTGAACGCCGCGTACGTCTGCAGTCGGATCATCTCCGCCACCGCCCGTGGAAAACCCCCACAAAAGAAATTCCACCACAAAGTACACCACCACCGGATCACCTAGAACAGCAAGCGAAATCAGAAGCCTAATCCACCGTAGCTTCCCTCGAATTTTGCGCAAGGATTAAACCAAACGAAATGGAGGCTAATCGCATGGATATCGCACGAATCCAATTCCAAACCCTAGGTGATTAAGGATGGATCAAATCCAGAATAACAGTGTGAGCTTATACCCTTACCGACGCGGAGATACTTCGATTCTAGGAGAGATTGGACCAAGTGGATAAGCTGCTGCGATTTTGGAAGGAAATTTCTTTTTTTTTTGAACGAATTCTTTTTGGGGAAGAATGGCTTGAGGCGAGATGGGAACGAGATGGTTAGTAGCCTCGTAGGGGCGGTTCGCCACGTAGGATGAAGGCTTGTCGGTGGAGAACGGTGCGGCTGGCAGCTAGTGGGGAGGTGTCGCCCTGGGAGTGGATGGGCGTTGCGGATGTGCTGGTGGACTCGGGTCGTGGAATGATCCGGTGCGGTGATGGCGTGTCGCCGGCCAATGGGTGGTCTCCACGTGTAAGGAGAAATGTGGCCCGGTTGATAGGAAAGGGCGAGGGAAGAAAATATTCGAGTTTGTTGTAAAACTACGTGGTCCATACTGTTCGATCACAATGCATCAAAGAATAGTAAGCATAAAATAAGAAGTACATATAAGATAGGGAGGTAAATCACATGTCTCTCTTTATTATATTACTTCTCTTATACAAGGGGTGCTAAATATATAGTAGAAGATAGTAAAAGATAGATTCGGATTCGCCCACATAGAAATAGAGTCCAACCAAATATGAACTCAAATCCATCTATATATTAACACTCTCCTTTGAACGAATACCGCGTAATGCACATGTCTCAATAAAAACTCATCTCAAAAACCCAATAGGAAAAAAGAGACGGAGAAAAGAGTACATTGTACTCTCACACTGTGTTACACTAGTTGAGTCATTAAAAACCTTCATGTGAGAAAATTTTAAGAAAACTCACTCAGAGAAAAAGAGTACAACTTATCATCTTCTGGATTTAAAGTAGAATATCTAAGATTATACTAAGGATCATGGTTTAGGGATTTACTCCCCTGAACTCTGCATATCTCTAAGTCGTCTCATTCCAATACCATTAACACATCTTTGGAATGTATATTTTGGCAAGGACTTAGTGAATAAATCTGTAAAATTTTCACATGATTTAGTTTGCAGAATTTTTATCTCACCATTCTTCTGGAATTCGTGAGAATAGAAAAGTTTAGGAGCAATATGCTTCGTGATATTGCTTTTCACATAACCTATTTGCATTTGTGCAACACAAGCAGCATTATCTTCGTAGATAATTGTGAGGGTATCGACAATATTAAGGCCACAAGACTTCTGGATGTGGTTAATCACACGTCTCAGCCAAACACTCTCACGTGAGGCTTCATATAAAGCTATAATATTTGAGTGGTTGGTAGAAGTAGCTACTAAGGTTTGCTTAAAAGACCACCAAAAAACGGCTGTACCACCGCAGAGAAACACAAAACCAGTCTGAGATTTGGCACTATGAGGATCAGATAGATAGCCATCATCTGTATCCCATCATAGTTAAGTCTTGGTTCTTCTGTAAAAACAATCCAAGATCTTGAGTACCTTGGACGTATATGAGTAAAGTTTTGACATCAGCCCAATGTTTTTTGGTTAGGGCTGCACTGTGTCTTGCTAGAAAATTTAATGCGAATGCAATATCAAGTCTTGTGCAATTTGCAAGATATATAAGTGCTCCAATAACGCTTAAGTGTGGGACTTCAGGTCCTAAGACTTCTTCATTTTCCATCGTCAGTTTGAAAGGGTCTTTATTCACTTCAAGCGATCTTACAACTATGGGGTTTTTTAAAGGATGAGATTTATTCATATTAAATCTTTCCAATACCTTCTTGGTATAGGTAGACTAGTGTACAAAAATTCTTTGTAGGAAATGCTCTAGCTGCAGGCCTAAGCAACATTTGGTTTTACCCAAATCTTTCATCTTAAACTCCGTCGTAAGGTAAGAACTTTTTCCTTTATCTCCTCTGTGGTTTCGATGATATTTAGATCATCGACATAGACTGAGATGATACAAAATCCATTTTGAGATTTCTTTATGAACACACAAGGAAAATCATCATTGTTGGAGTATCCCTTCTTCAGGAGGAACTCACTAAGTCAGTTGTACCACATTCTCCCTGACTATTTTAATCTGTATAGCGATCTCTGTAGTTTGATGCTATACATGTTGCGATTTCCTTTATTAGAATCTGAAATTTTGACTCCTTCAGAGGGACTCTCATATAAATATCCTTATCTAATGTCCCATATAAATATGCGGTCACTACATCCATCAACTGCATTGTTAAATTTAAGCTAGCTACCATTGATATTAAATATCAGAACGTTATTCTACTCATTACAAGAGAATAGGTTTCATCGTAATCGATGCCAGTTCTCTACGTGAACCCTTGTGCTACAAGCCTCGCTTTATATCTCACCACCTGGTTATTTTCATTTCTTTTCTGGATGAAAATACATTTTGATCCTACAGGGAACACTTTAGGAGGTGTTTGGTCAACATAGCCAAATACTTTCCTCTTATTAAGCGAGCGCAATTCTGCCTCAATTGCTTCTTTCCATTTGGCCCAATCTGAGCATTTCTAGCACTCTACCATGGACTTTGGTTCTGGATACAGCACAAAGAGTTTTAGCAATTTTAGAGGTGAAGTATATGTCGACAATTGTAGTCTTTATTTTATACAATTCTCCTTAATCCACATAATTAGTGGATATCTCTTTATTAATTTCTTCTAGCTCCTCGTGATTTTCCACAACGATGGAGTCTGGGTATTCTGACTTTCCAGCGTTAGATTGTGCGTGCAAATATTCGTTGGGGTTATTATCTTCAGAATGTCTCACTTTAGAGATTTTCTCGACATCAGGTTGAGCTTCTTCAACTGTCTAAGGTAGTATTCTCACTTGTTCGGTTCTCTGTTTCTGTAGACGTCTCCGCTAAACTGAGTCCCGTGCATCTAGAGGCACCCCTCTTTTTATCATGAGGGACAATAGTGGGTTCAATAATCTTCTGGGGGTATTTCCACTCTTTCAGTTGCATTTACTGCAGGTATATGATATTTAGCCACTCTCTTATGATTAGTGAAGGCATCTGGCATATTATTAGCTATTTGTTGAAGATGTATTATGCTATGAACTTCAAGTTCGGTTTCTTTAGTACGTGGGTCTAAGGATTGAATGTCATTGGTATTCCAATCTATTTCCTGGTATTCTTTAATGAGGTACTTATCTCCCCTAATGCCGAAAAATTATCCTCATCAAAAATACAATCAGCGTACCGAACCGTGTACATATCCCCTATCATAGGCTCTAAGTATTTAATTATTAACGGAGATTCATAACCTACATAGGTCTCAATTTCCGGTGAGGTTCTATGGTTGTACGCTGTGGTGGAGAGATTGGCACGTATACAGCACAACCATATTTTCGCAGATGAAAAATACTTGGTTCTTTCTCACGCACTACCTACAAAGGAGAAATTTCTTGGTATGCATTTGATCTGAGTTGAATTAATGTCGCAACGTGTAGCACTTTGTGGCCCCAACAACTGGTGGGGAGCCAACAATTCTACAAGAGTGGCCGAGCAATAAGTTTTACTCTTTTAATTAATGACCCTGCAAGGCCATTTTAAGTGTGGACATGAGGTACTAAATACTCTACATTAATACCCAGAGCCATACAATAATCATCAAATGCTTGCTTTTGGAAAGATGCTCTCAATTTAATGATTTGGGCAATTAATTTAACAAAAGTGTGGTTCCTAGTAGATAAGAGACATACATGTGACTATCTAGTAGAACCATCTATCAGTACCATAAAGTATCTAAATGGGCCCGACTGGGGCTGGATAGGTCTATAGATATCACCTTGAATTCTCTTCAGGAAATTATATGATTCTTCCCTAACTTTTAGATGAGAGGGTCTAACTATCAGCTTTCCTTTAGCACAAGCAGGACATAAGAAGTCTTTAGTCTAGGAAAGTATGTGGTTTTTATACTATGGCCAGCATAATTATTTATTATTCTTTTCATCTTATTCAACCCAGGATAAAACCCAGGCATCATGCGAGATCTTAAATATTTTTGAGTTTTTAAGAATAGTTTTCATCACAACATAAACTTCAGGTTATATATATGTATAGCATAACCTAGAGGAGAAGGAAGGAAGTTTTTCAACCACACATTTATTACACCCGTTAAACTTAGTCATGAGTAGGTATTTTGTACCATCCTAATTTTCTGTCTTTATATGGAACTATCCATACGGATGTCTTTAAAACTTAAGAGAGTGCGACTGGACTCAGGGTATAACTAGTGCCAACTATGAGAGCATCGTTTCAGGTGATGGTCATAATATTTCAAGTTTTTTAGTCAAAGTCTGAAAATATTTAGTTTCCTAAGAATTGTATTTGTGGTGTAGCTATCTACAAGACATATTTCCTCCTCCGCCATTGGATTATACAAATGTTCTATATTAAAGATATAAATTAAATCAAACAATTGTTGCATCAGGAACAAATTGAAAAATATAGAACAAGCATAACACGATTAAACAAATTTCTTGGGAAATGACACTTAATTGAAATTTAACTGATAATCGTTCAACAAGAGTGTAGATGTAACATCCCAAAAATTCAAATAAAGTAAAAATGGAAATTTTGAATTTAAATATGTTTATTACTGAATGTTTTTTACTTTATTGATTATTTTTGGATTTTTGCTCTAAAGAAAAATCATTTAATGAAATTAGTAAAAAGAATAAAAGTGAAAAGGTGAAAATATAAAAGTAAATACCAGTAAAAATCAAAAAAATTAATATTAAATTTCTAGAGGTCTATCAGCTGTCAAAAGCTTTTAATGCATTAGTAATGAAGTGAAATGTGAAATGACATGTTTTGACCGTAAAACAGTAGAATGTCAGAATTTAATGGAACTCTTCAAAACTTATCACTAGCTGAAAATTTTAACATGTCTTCCTCATAATAGTATTAACCTCTGGTAAAAATATTAAAAATTAATAATTACATTTAATACCTTTTGTAACTCAAAAACAGAAAACAGGGAAATCTGAAATCTACAATGTCAGAATTAATATAAAATAAATATGCATGATCTTGATCTTAATTTTTTATCAAATAATTCTTATCCGATATTAAACTCTCTCAAAAAGTTTTAAAAATTATCGAATCAATTTTAATCCTCAAATAAAATAAAAATAGGAAATAGTAGAATGCTTAGTAAGCATTGTCAGAATTATTGTAATTTTTCTGTAAAATATTTTAATACACAATTTTTACTGGATAATAATTTTAACTCTTGAGCTCGGTCAAAAAGTTTCAGAAACTATAGGCTCGAAATAGTCCCTCATTTAACAAGTATAGTGCAATCTGGACAGCTGATAGAACCAATTGGAAACTTGTCACTGTTCATCTGCCGTGTGGGCCCCATTTTACAGTGAGGTAAGCCCTGGGCAGCTACCACCGTTGGCCCACCAGTCAGCCTCTTGATTTCTTTTCCTCCCTGTCTCCTTCTTCCTCAGCTGCTTCTGCCATTTGTCAATGCAACAGGGCGAACCGCCATTGCTGAGCCGCCGTGGCAATAGAGCAGAGCGCCAAGCCTTCAAGCTCTCTGGCGCCATTTACTGCAACTAGACCCAGCCCTTCCGCGTTGCTGCCACGACGATCCCTCCTCCTCAGTTTGCACTGACTCCAGCCACTGCAATTTCTAGCGCTCTCTTCACATCGACGTCACGACAGCCATCCCTTTAATGCACTGCCATTCTAATGCCCTGCAATACTGTTATTTCAGTCACTGCTCAAGTTCCAGCGCCGTCGAGACCGAAGCGCTGCCTTCCTTCACCCATCCGTTGCCACGGCAATGAAATGATGCCCCGAATCGTTGCCACGGTGGTCAAACCTCATTCAATTCGCTGCCACGATCACAGCACCGCCAGCCTTTGTGCCTATTCTTCTTGCTTAAGCCAACTTCGCCTTGCCTCGGCGGTCTTTTCGTTTGACTACACTGTCATGGCAACTGAACTTCCTTCACCACATTGCCATACCCTGTCTCGGCCATTACTTCTCCATGCCTTGCAGCCGTCTTGACCGCCACATTACTTGGCCACCATTACTCACCTCGGTTCATACCCTGTATCAACCATCGTTCTTCATCTATTTGAGCTAGACATGCTCCTCACCGTCTCACCCACACTTCCCTGGAGCTCCACTGCCAAGCCACCTCAAATGCCACCATTACAAGCGAAACCCTAAGGTTGAACCAAATTCTAATTGTAGCGAGTTGGTGAACCTCCTTCAAATTCCCTTGACCCAAAGCTTCGCCACCATGTTCTGAACCCCAGGCCACCTTGATTTTTCATCTTAAAGCTTCTGGAAAGCTACTGCACCGACGCCTTCTTCCTCCGCTCCGGCCAACCAGTGGCAAGACTTTTCGGTCAATTTACAATCCAACCAACGGCCAAAATGGGTTCCTTTGCACCCCCTGATGCTCACCTTTCACTTCTTCAAGCTTGGCTACGCCTCTACCGTTGCCCCGGCTAGCCGCCCGTCATGGCCGCCGCATTGCCCCGGTGGCGGCCTACCTCCGGTGGTCGCCAGCCATAATCGAGCTGTATCCTGAGGTCGCCGGGCCACCCTCCTGCTCCACCGCCCGCCTGCCCGCCTGTTCCGGCCCCACCACGCCGCCAGTAGCCACCGCGCCATCCATCCTCTGCTCTGGCTCTCTGAGTCGTGGGACCCCTTGGTCAGTCAGACGCAGCAAGCTCAGTTCAACTCAGAAAAGGCGCTTCTCCAGTTAGAAGGCGTATTTACATTTTTCTTATTTTGATTTTCCTAATCGGCCAATAATCAAACGTTTATATATTTTGAAATTTAAAATAAATTTTAGTAAAATAAATTCTTAAATTCATATAAAATCATTTAGTTTTATAATATGCAAAAATATTTAATTTTTCACCTCAGTATAAATTATTTGAAATTAAATTTACAAGAAACCCTATTATGGGCATTACTGCAAATACAAAGACCATAACCCATAAAATCATGAACTAAATTTATAAATACTTATAAGATCATATTAAACTCATTTGTGAAAAAATATTTAATTTTAAAAATCCTTTTGAATTATTTGGATCAAAACTTAAGGAAAACCTTAATATGGTTACTATTAAAAAGTATACAAACCATTAATCCAAAAATCATGAAATTAATTATGGAAAATTATAATAACTAAAGTGCTAAATTTCTGAAAAAAACATTTAGATTTTAATCTAGTTTGATTCAAATGTGAAAATAGATTGCTTTTCATGCATAGAAAATCAAGATAATTAAAACTTGGATCAAATAAACTCAAATCTTGGTAAAACCAATTCCTAGGTCTTAGTGGTACTCTAAAACCCCTGTATATGCAAAAACATTTCATGCTTAATTAGGTTTGGATTAAATTTATCATAAGCCATAGGTGCTAGGCTCATATGTTAAATGAATAACCAAATAGCTCAAATAGATGTTTTTATATATAGAAAACCCATTTAAATGCACTATGACTCAAGAAAAACTGAAATAAATAACGCCTAACTCAGTTTTAAAAAATAGCTTGTACTTAGCCCCTTAGCCGAAGTATGCCTTCATATGATATATGTAAATATGAGAGTTTAAAATATATAAGTAAAATGTTATAAATTGAATGTTGGAATCATGTAGAGTTAATCCTATAGTATCCTTAAGTCAAGATCATGTTAGTCGGCAAAAGAACTAATTTAAATTAAGTTCATAAAAGACTTCATTTTGTATGTGCACATAAACTATCGCGGCTAAAGACAAAGTGATGCAAAACCAGTTTTAAAACACTTTTAGGCCTGTCCCCTGCTAATACAAGAAAAATGGTTGAATAATCATGTATAGTGCAGCCACAAACATAAAACGAAATCTGATCCCTTATAGCGTAAACGTTAAAACCATATATGCTATTTCAGCAATGAATAAAACATCTCAGCTAAACACTAATATTAATAAAATTAGCCTAGAAATGCTTTCAAGGGCAAAGACTATCCTATTCTGAAGAAATAATCTCATTACAACTTGCTTTGCATCTAAATCCTATTAAAAATATAACCCTAAGTATTATGAACACTAAAATCCGTAATACGAATAAACGAACTTAAGAAATCAGCAGTAAAGATACTTGTATCACAAGAACTGTCTTAAAACCATGAATGTATAAACAGTAGCCTAAACTTAATGTGCCTAACATGTACAAATCACTTTTTATGCAAAAACATTTAGGGCTAAGTACTATCCATACATACCCTTTGGACTAATGTCTTAATCCTATTAATCTAAATAATTTTTGCCTCTTGAATTCGAAATTATAAACATAAGAATACATAATTTTAGCTTCTTGAATTCGTAAGTATCCACATACATGACTATAATTTTAGCTTCTAGAATTTGAGAAATAAAAGTAACATGTACACAAAAGAACCAAAACACGAACAAAGAAATAATGAAACTATCATGCACAAAATAATGACTTCGGAAAAACTAAACCACCATATTCTTCTTTGGAAAGTTTCATTTGGTTTTTACATTTGATTTCTTTTTGCCCTTATTAACAATTTGTCGTTTGCTATTTGTTGCGATTCTCGTTATATAATGTGTAGATGCCGATGCTTCAGAATCCATCAATGACGACCTCACCTACAACCCCGATTACATACCGGAAGATGAGCAATAAGGTAAGCACCCTCCTTTGATCATGTTGATCTCATTACTTTAAGGTGTTTATGATGTTTTATCAAACTATATATGCATGTGTGTATGTTGTATTCAAATTGCTATGTTGCGGGTACTGGTAGATACTTCCTATTTGTATGCATCACCTTACCTTGATACTTGTTTACCTGCTATTGTAACCTTAGCTTATGGTGTAGACATTACTTAATGTCATTTTGGGTAATAAATGCGAAATATCTCATGCACATGCTTAGACATGCTTACTTAGAACATCTTTTAAATGTTGGGATACATTTCTATCTAGACTTGAGCAAATTGTAAAGATACGGAGCCAAGTTATGGTCTCCATGTATTTTGGTAAAAATCCAACCCAAAAACTTATGGTTTAGACGCCAGCGAGTTACTACTTAAACATGAGGCATGAGGAGGGACCTCACGCGTAGTTAGGGAGAGATTCTCGCCTGGGTCAGTTAAGGACCGAACTTGATGCTATCACCTAATTGAATTGATGCAACCACATGTGCTAGTATGGGATAGCCTTAGCTTAGTAGATTAGCTGAAGTTTAACCTTGCATTTTGGTAGGCCAAAGTAGTAAGGGCACTCCGGGGTACGGTGTCACTCGTAGGTGCTCCCTTCACCGAGGTGTTGGGGTTAAAGCATTCCAATACAACGGTGTATGCCTTGCCATGGGGAGAGGACGCGATGGGCCGTAAACCATCGTTAGTACTGTGTGTACGGGTTTGGATCTCTAGACCATGGTTAGGGTTTGTCATCACCGAGGCTGGTGCAAGGCTAGGCTTTAGCTAGTCGAACAGTTTCGTCACAATCTAGCAAATCGGGTATGGTATGTATCGCGAGGCATGGTTGACATGATTACTAGAATGTATCATGTGGGTAAAGTGTACACACTCTACAGAGATTTAAATCTAATTAATTAGCCGTGCTCACAGTCATGAGCAACTTGGGAAAATAATGTCAAGTATAGTCTTATTTTTGTAAAAAGTTTTGGAATAGGTGTTGTGATTGGTTGGTGTACTTGTGAGCCAAGGATGGCTGTGTTTACTCGCTGCTCAAAGCCAAGGAGGGCTATGAAATGATGATATTAAACCTTACTGTTATTAGCTTCATATCAAATGCTCTTTACAATTCCGATACCGTTTGATGAAACATTCACTCGCAAATAAAATCCGCTTTATGCTAAAAATGAGACTTAGTGTAGTGGCTTGTTATCCTTGATCTAACCTTGCATTTATTGTATTTCCATGCACTAAAGTCTTGCGAGTACATACGTGTACTCGTTGCTGTTTAATCTATAATATATAGACAAAGGTACAGAAGAATACCCCGAAAACTCGTACTTTGCACCAGCGTCCGACAACTACTTGGATGGATGAACTAGAGCTCTTCCTAGTCGGTTGCCTATGGGTTTATGGATGGGCATACCGTTGTCCTACTTTTGCTTTATGCTTAATTTTCGCTGCGATTTACTTTTGTGTGTAATATTTGGACGTCACGTACTTGTAATATCAAGTAGTTGTAATAGCTTCTAGTTTAAGCTTATGTCATGCCAAATGTTTAGTCATGTGTGTATGTGTTATGATGCATTCTCGAATACAGGATATATGGGCGCTAGGCGTTGATCTTGGGAACTAGCGCTAGACACATATCCGTGTACCTAGAATTGCTCTCAATAGTCTGATGCATGGAGTCGAGCGACCGTCGTTCCTTGACTATTGCGACGCACCTCCCTCGGTGGGTGTGGGTGATACCAAGGTTCTGTGACAGACGGCGTGTGCTATGCTCGGATGGGTTGGTTTCATTCCTGGTATGGTTATCCAGAAAGGAATCAAAACTCTCTTGGTCTCATAAGTGTGTACAGTGCAACTAGATGGCTCATATTTGGTTGAGTGAGGGCCATCTGGTTAATATTTCCGTGCATGGGACTTTTGTGTGACAATGAGCATACACTTAAGTGGAGTATGGATGTCACCTCTAAGTCCAACGTACGAGCGAGGATTGATTCATATTTCCAGGTGCCCATAGTAGACCAATGTTCATTCAGGAACACAATAACTAAACTGATAAATAAGACTCTTAAGGAGACTCAAAAGGATAATGTGACATCGACTTCTTAAAATAAAAGAAATAACAGGGAGACTACTGCAAGTCTCCATATAAATCGTTTTATGTCCTCTTGGGAATCTTCGATATTCTTCTAGAATCCATTGAGCTCGGTACCAAGGAGATCATCTCATCCGTAGGAGAGTCCCCATATCCAAGAAGGCCCTCTTTGAATTCTGTCATAGGGTCCGGGACTTTGTCATCATTCCTTTTCATTTCCTCCTTAAAAACAGGTTGAGTGATGAAATGTGCCTCAGCCTTATTTATCTGATTCTTCTAGAATCTCCCAGTTGATTTCATGTAAAGTTCCACCAAATGCTTTAGGGTGTGGCATGTACGTAACTATCGGGACCCGAATATGCAAATTCAGACCCTCTATGTATTATGCACTAGTTCAGGATCACGCTAGTGCACACAGTTATAACATAGGTATAATATCATAATCATACATAACGAAAATATATTAGAAGATTAATTTATTGAATAAGAGATAGTTGAACAACCTTAAGGTCAACCTTATATTTGTTAGGCATCAATAGCCCTAAATCAAAGTAAATAAACAGCAGCGGAACGAAGAACGTCGGTGAATCCCATCAACATGCCACAAGCATCTGACAAGGTTCGACTCCTAGACACTCGCCTCCTCGTAGAGCTTCTCCTCCAACGCAGATGTATACCTCTCTTCAACTGATGGATTTGTTGTGGCAAGGGTGAGTATATAAAGCACTCAACAAGTTGTACACGGAATGCAAGTCTATTATATGGCAAGCATGGCTTGTTTCAATGGATGGCTGATATGGTTGTTTTGTAGTAAAGAGTATTTTCAAGTTTTTAATTAAAATATAACCCTTGACTGTAATTCCCGAGCATTATCCAAATACCGCAGACACGACTATTCGAATAGATTTCACACTCTGCAGAGGTTATACATTTCACCCACAAGACATTATCATCTCTTATTGCCAAGCTATTAACACACTTTCTTTGGTGTGTGGCAGAGAGATCACGACCAAGCCTTTACAATGGTCTGTCTAAACCCAATACTGCCTATTGAGGTTTCACCACTATAGGAACTGGTTACCACTCAAAGGGGCCCTCTTGCACTATGTGAATCTACCTGTACACCCGGAACCCACACCATCATGACAATACAAAAATATAGACATTGCAAATTAATCAGCTAGGTATGTTCAATACCAGACATTTGGTTGTATGTTTGATCCAATTCAAAGGCTTGCAAGGTTAAGTTCTTAATTGACCAATGCAAGACTTCCAAATAGTCCCAATAACCAATATCACATATCGCATCAAAAACAACATGACCGCCCAATGCCACACTGGCCCTCCATAAATCACAACTCATGCCACTTGACTCAATCTAAATCATTTACCACTCCAGTTGATTATTGTGCAACACGTGCCATCAATAAGTCAATATCGTTTCGTGACACATGTCACTAACACTCAATATCATTGTATGATAACACCTGACACTCCCTTTCACAAACATGTTCCATATTCCATTAGTCAAGATTGGTTTTGATATTCCAAAAGACATGGGTTGTACGTGGCATGGCTAAGCGTACTACACACAATCTAACCAACCTACATTGGTATCTATTAGCAACCAACTAATAAATTAATCGTTTTAGGGTGATAAATGATTCATGTCATACAAATGATAAGGTATGTATAAATCAATCAGGTTGAGTAGCTAGTCCCAAGTTAATTGAAACAGTTATACTTGAATTAGCATGCAATAGTTTAAAGTAATATAACTTTTAAAACATAGGTTCAACATGATCAAAATACAACTTTCCTTGGAAAATGTATAGCTCATGTTCTGGACCATGCTCTTGGAGTAGTAATTCACCCTTTAACACCTCGGGCACTTCAACGTCTACGCATAATTAATAAATAAAGTAATAAATACCAAAACAGAGGATAAACTTAACTCCAAAAATTAAATAAAATTTACTAATAAATAGAGCTTGATTTTATAAATTTTTAGAAATTAGAATCACCTCAATCAAAGCTCGTATGAGGGAGAACAGATTTTTGGGAAGTTTAAATCACATAAATCAATAAAGAAAGGATTTTCTAATTTTTAAATTATTTTTATAAATAAAAATAAAAATTTGAATCACTGAAATAATCAGAAATCAGAATCTTAAATTTTTATATATTTTTCTTTTTCATCTGATATTCTCTCTCCTAGCTCTGCTACAGTACCTCGCATACCGTTCACCTGAGAGCAACACAGAGTGCCCAGCCTCATGCTAGCAATAGAGGCAAGGAATGGGTCAAGGCACAAGAGGTAAAGCTAGGGCTAAGGATGGACCAGGAGGAGTACGAGAAAGCTCGCGACACGACGAACTCAAAGGTGACCACGGCAATGGCGGAGAAGCACGGATGGTGGCACAACAGCGTGATGAACTACGACGAACAGCGATGAATACACTTCGGGAAAACTCCAAATTCGTCGCACACGATGCACTAAACTTGAATTGATTGCGGGATTACCTTTGCAACAATCGGGAACACGATGTGACAGGAACGGTTTGGAAAGAGGAGGTCTGAGATGTCGGGAAGCTCGCGAGGACAGCTGGGCCGGTGTTCAGTTCATGCTCCAAGTTCTTGCGGTGCTCCAACCAAACGGCGGCACAAAAGCTTGGAACAAGAGGAGAAACAGGTTGTGTGAAGGAAGAGGAGCATGGTGCTCACCTTATATAGGTCGGGGATGGCCAAATAGAAAGAAACCGACTCGGATATGGAAACTTTTGAAAAGGAAAGAACGTGAAATTTGGGCACTAAATTTGGGAAAGGGGGCCGGAGATGGAAAGAGAACGACCGGGAATTGATTTGGTACAAGTTTGGAAAGAAAACTCGCGAGGAATTGACGGGATTTGAAGCTTTCAAAATTTTGCAATGGAGGAAGAAGAGAAGAACCGAGCTCTCTGTTGGCTGGCTGGAGGTTGAAGAACACTGTACTGATAGGTGGGACCACTTTATTATTTTTTGAATTATTTAATTGCTAAAAATAAATAGACTTTGAAACAATATCAAATGAGGCTTAAAAATTCTCAAAAATACATTGAGATATTTTCAACTTACTTTAAAATTTTCATAAATTCTAGAGTTATAATTTTTCTACAGTAAATCTTTTTGTAAATATGAAAATAGAAAAATAGTTTTATAAATCATGGAAAATTCAACAAAAATCTTAGAAAAATAGAAATAAGTATCAAAATAATATTGTGCAGATTTTGGGGTGTTGCAGTAACCAATAGCCAGTACATTCACACCTAAAGCATAGCTGTAGAGGATCTACAGCCTTATTAGCTGGGCCTTGCTTCTGGAAGTTACCTGATGTTTTCCTTTCACTTTTCACTGAGATTTACCTCCTCCCTTCTGATTTTTATCATTATTCTATTTATCCCCTCTATGTGTTTGGCCTTTTCCGCAGCCTAGGCTATTACTAGCCTATTGAGCATTTGCATGAGCTTCAAGCATTTCATGACTCCTACTAGGAAAGACGTGATGATTCTTCATAACGAGTTCATCATGCTTTGCTGCTTCTAGTAGAATGCATATAAGCTTAGAGTACATCTGGTACTTAGCATGACGATATTATTACTGCAGTATCCTCATATTGAGGTGGAAGGTGCACAATGTCTTATCGATCATCTCAGCATCAGTAACTTTCTAGTTACAGAATGTCAGTTTGGCGACAAGTTTGTGTGTGGCAGAGTTGTATGCTGCCACAGACTTAAAATCCTGAAAGCACATGAGGGTCCATTCACGTTGTGTTTCTGGCAACAGAACAGATCTTTACTGGTTATATCGTTCGTTCAGGGAATTTCATAGTACAAGCGGGTCCTCCATCAAATATTCGACCTTCAGGTCCGTGTAGAGATGGTGCCTCAGGAAGTGCAAAGCCGCACACTTAGCGGCTTCAGGAAGAGTAGGGATACCAGCTTCAGGCTGAGAAATAGCAGCTCCAAGAGATCGAGCAGTCAGATTTATCTTGGCATCTATTGCCCATGTGAGGCAGTTGCTGCCATTCAGGGCGAGCTCAGCAAATCCTTTCTTGGTGATATCCGACATATCCTATATGCAAGCAAAATAAGAATTTTACTGCCGGTAAAATATTATTTTGCATGCTTATAATTGAATCAATAAAGCTTGGTCTATATCTATTTAGTAGATAATTATCTCAAATTTTCCAGGATTTTCCTAGCATTTTCCATAATTTTATGTAATTATTAAGCAATTTTCAGAATTACCAATTAACAAAAAAATAAATTCCAACATATATGAACATGGAGTAATGCTAAAAAAATAAATCCAAAGGCATGAAAGTTCCAACATGCTATTTATAATTTTCCTAGCATTTTTCATGATTTTCTGTTAATTATCAAATAATTTTTATAATTACCGATAATACAAAAAATATATTTCAGCACATATAAACATGGAATAATGCTAGGAAAAATAAACCAAGAGATATGGAGCTTTCAATATGTGCTAAGTCTAATTTTCAACAGATTTATTTAAGCCTCATATACCTAGAAAATTAATTTCTAGAATTCACTATAAATTTTCTAAATTTTATTATTTATTTTTAGAACTTCAAAAAACACAGAGGAAAATTAAAAAATTCCCATTATTTTCTTTTTATTTTTTTCTTCTGGAAAAACAACGGGTCGTACGGCTTCTATGCCGCACAGCCCAATAGGCCTAATAAAGGCTACACAGGCCAAAGGAAGGCAACTAGGGTTCCCAATCGTAGTCGCCAGTTGAGACCATGCACAGAAGAGGCACGAGGGACGGCGAGCCGGCTCGGCTGGGGACGACGCTGATGGTGCAAGTGGTGGCTGGCCGGCTCTGTTAGGGATGGCGCCGATGGCACGAGTGGCGGTTGGCAAGCTCGGGGTCATGGCCAGGGATGGAGCCGGTGTTGTGATCGCCGCTACTAGCGACGACGGTCGGGCACAACAGGCAACGACGCGATCGGTGGCATGACCAGGTGCTGCGAGCTACGGTGGTCAGTGGCACAGCCGGCCGAGCTCCTAGAGGTGGCTGTAAGTTCAAGCTCCATTATTTTGGTGATTGGTTTTAGATTAATGATTAGTCATTGTTTAATGACAAATCTAATTATTATGATACTAACATGTTTATTGAGCTTTATTCTTATTAGTCTCAAATTTGGATGGAAAATGGAAAACCCAAGGTATGCACTCGTATTCACTCTATTATCTTAATGCATACTTAGGATTCAAGTTAAAGGATGAACTCTTCTATTGCTTATACATTAAAGATGTGCATTATGTTTCCAATTTCATATATTAGATGAATGCACATATCTCAATAGTATTGATCTATGTCTTCTTGCCAAATAATATAAATGATCAAGACTTTGAAACAACCCTTTGAGTATATATAACTTGTGTAGTTGTAATATACTCATGCAAATATAGGATAAACTCAAATGCTATCTAAGATTGATTATATGCATATTGATTCTAAGATCATTTATTTATATGCACATATTTAATAGAGTTTATTCTATAGTTAATGGTCTCAAGAGTATATATCCCTTACCATCACTCCAATATATTGGATCTTTACTTTGAGAATCCATCAAAATGAGTATATGAAACTTGTGTAGTTATATATACTCATATCAATTTAAATGAAATTTAAATTTAGATTTGCTTGTCTTTTAATCATCAAAGAACGCCTCATCATGTGTTGATGGTATTCCTTTGATTGATTAAGGACAAACGGAAAGTTCTTGAGTATAATGAAGCATTAGTTGCATCAAAGTACTCAAAGACACAATTAATCATTCAAATTGATTTATGTTGTGCTCAATTGATCTTGGGGCATCCATTATGTGTTAATGGAGTGCAATTAATGATTGAGACAACCATGTTTGTTGGACTAACAATCTTCCATGAGTTGTGAAGTAGGTTGAGTCCAACTATAATAAAGAATTAAAAAGAAGTCATCATGTGTCGATGAGCTTAAAGAGGAGATCCTAAAGCGAAGTGAAGAGAAGAGAAGATGAGGTTCATCATGTGTTGATGGATAAGACGAAACTCGATCCTAGAGAGAAGATGATTATCTATCATAAAAGCTCCAAGTGGATCGCTAGAGGCAAAGGTATAACTAGCTACGGCTAAGGATGTATTCCTAGTCTTTTACCGTTCTCGATGTATGGATAGGAGATCGGGTTGCTAGTTAGATTGCCGTACTATTAAGAGGGGTTGAGTCTTTTAGCTTGGGCTTCATCATATGTTGATGAACTCAATCCGGTTCACTCTAGCTCACTCTCTTATTTGGATTTTGCATGAACTAAGTATTTGCATGTGTTGCAAATAAGGGAGCTCATGCTTGCTTCTTATTTAATCTTAATTGATGTGGATTTTGCATGGAGCTAAGTTTTGCATGTGTTGCAAAAGGAGGGAGCTCATGTAACTTGAATTTTATGGTTGTTCTTTGCATGGAGCTATAGATTTGCATGTATTGCAAAAAGGGAGATATTTCATGCAATTCGGAAGTTGTTTTTGCGTGGAGCTTTAGTTTTGCATATGTTGCTAAATGAGAAAGCTCATGCAACTTGATTTTAATGGTTGTTTGCATGGAGCTAGATGTTTGCATGTGTTGCAAATAGAGAGCTCATGTATGGGAGTCTTAGCTTGTGACTTGATCATGTGTTGATCATCACAAGGCTAAGAAAGGTTTATGCTTTGTGTTTGCAAAATGTGTTTTTGCAAAATGTGGTTTAATTGAATCTTATCTTGGAGCATGTGAATAGGGTTTGCAAATGTATTTGCAAATTGACTTGATCATGAGTTGATTATCACATTGCTCGAGATTTGCTTTTAAAAGGGTTAATTTGTTATTTGCAAATGTGTTTTGCAAATAAGCTGGAGGTTATGGGTTTCGATCCTAGAGTATGTGAATAGGGTTTGCAAATGTGTTTTACAAATTGACTTGATCATGTGTTGATTATCACATAGCTAAGAGGATTGATCTTATAGATTCTTAATTTATTTGCAAATGTGTTTTGCAAATAAGTTGAAGTTTTAATGTGATTCGTTGGAGCATGTGAGTAGGGTTTGCAAATGTGTTTTGCAAATTGACTTGATCATGTGTTGATCATCACATGGCTCAAATAATCAATCTTTAAAGAGTTTGGAGAAAAGTTTTTTGTGAAAAACTTGGTTTTCTCCCTATGGCCGGCACTATCGCTCATTGAGGCTAGTAGTACCGCTTATGGGAGCCGGTACTGCTGACTGGCCGGTACTACCGCCCTAATGAGGTTGGTAGTTATTTTCCAAAGAGGATGTTCTGGAGGAGCGCTCAGGCCGGCATTACTGCCCATGGGGCCGGTAATGTCGCTCGAGCGGCAGTACTGCGCCCAGTTGAGCGATAGTATAGTCTATTAATTATACGAGAGATCATTACAGACAGCTATATAGACAGTCTATTGTACGAGTTGTCTTTGGTCCTATCTATAAATGACATAGGGATGTATTACAGACAGCTACCGTCTATACCATTGTACATGCCTAATGTCGGGACCCGAATATGCAAATTCAGACCCTCTGTGTATTTAGCACTAGTCCAGGATCACGCTAGTGCACACAGTCTCAACATAGATGAAATATCACAATCATACACAACGGAATAATAAATAATGACTTCATCTATTAATATAGAACTATTGAACGACCTTAAGGTCAAACTTACACTTGTGAGGCCTTGGTGGCTTCAACTCAAAATGAATAAACAGCAGCGGAATGAAGAACATCGACGAATCCCATCGATATGCCACAGTCAACTGACAAGGTTCAACTCCTAGATATTCGCCTCCTCGTGGAACTTCTCCTCCTTCGAAGTTGTAGTCTTCTCCTCAACTGATGATTTTGTGTGTTGCAAGGGGTGAGTACATAAAGCACTCAACAAGTTGTGCACAGAATGCAATTCTATGTAATTATATGCAAGGCTTATTCCAAAGGAAAAGGCTATTATGGCTATTTTGCAATAAGCAGCATTTATGAACAAATACAATAAATAGATTGTAAAGACTGTAAAACAAATAACAGTAATAGATAGATTCAGCATTTCTAAAGTAAACCAAGTTTTCAATCCTAAGTCAATTCCCACTTTCCATGGCATCCTGCCATCCCAATAAGTTTTGTTTAACAAAAGTCTAACCCTTAACTGTAATTCCCGAGCATTGCTCAATACCGCGAGCACGGCTATTCGAATAGATTTTACACTCTGCAGAGGTTATGCACTTTACCCACACGACATGATCGTCCCTTTTGCAAAGCTATTAGCACACTTCCTTTGGTGTGCCGGCAGGGTGATCATGACAAAGCCTTTACAATGCTCTGTCTAGACCCTGTACTGCTCGCTGAGGTTTCAACATGGAAGGGACTGGTTACCACACTCCGGGCCCCCCTCTTGCGCCATGTGAGTCTACCCAGACACGAAACTCACTATACACCACAGCGATCAAATCTAGACATCACAAATTAGTTGGCTAGGCTGTCCCATTCCGGGCGTGTGGTTGCAAGTAAGACTCAGTCAAAGGCTTGCAAGGTTAAGTCCTTAGGGTGACTAGGCAAGACTTCCACATACCCTCCGCCAAATCGGCCCACCTTGGCACACCGCCTCGCCACATGCCCCAATCTAAATCATTACCACCCCAGTTGATTACCAAGCACCACATGCTATCAACAAGTGAACCTCGTTGCGTGACATCCACTCGTCACCACAACGCAATCTCATTGTGTGACCACACATGACACACAAGTTCATAACATTGTTCCATATTCCATTAGTCAAGATTAATCAGTGATGATTCAACACATGTGATGACATGGCATGGCTAAGCAATCTACGACGGTCTAACCAGCCCATGTTGATTATCAATATTAACCAACTATTAATTAACCATCCTATGGTGACAATTAGATCATGGCATACAATGGCAAGGTAGGGTATAGATCAAATTGGTATAATAGCTAAGTCCCAATTTAATTTGAACAATTGTATACTTGAAATAATATGCAATAGGGTAAAATAAATATAGCAATTTTATAAACATGGGTTCAACATGATCAAAGCACAACTTGCCTGGCCCTTGCGATTTTTACTGTTCTTTACTCTTTATCTTTGATTCTTGATCTTCGATCTTCAATCTTTACCTTCTTGATCTTCAGCTCCTTAGAATAACTCCCGAACGATGTGTCTAACGATTAAAGAAGAAGCAAATACAAACCAACTCAAAAGATAAATCAAATAAAATCCAAATTGAGAACGGATAGTATTGGATCACAAAGGCTTAGATGAATTTAGGAACTTGAATGGATTAGATCAGAGATTAGGCAAAAGAGAATGAGCTTTCGGAATACACCGAAAAGGAAAAGACTGATAACTGAGAAAGAAAGAATAATATTCCAAAGAATATTTCTTCTAAAGTTATTATCTTGATTGGATAGACAATGACATATGGGCTCTCGATCTATAAACCGGGTTCATAAAGATACGTTAGTTCGCAATGAACTAAACTGATGCTCAGTGCTGACTTTTGTTGACCAAACAGATACACAGTCAAACAAAAGAAAGATAGACTAATAGATTAGATATGGCACAAGGATATGACATATGGCCAATGGTCTATTGACCAAGTCCACGAATGTCTTCTAGGTTAATGGCAGATTAGATTTTCAAGAATAGGACATGGACAAGGGGTCGACATTCGTGCGATTCGATCTGAGATTAGTCATACGTCGATCAAGAGGCTTGACGACGACAAGGCAGCGAGGAAATGAAGACAAGGCTAAACTCATAGGTGATGGGGTTGGATTACAATAAGGCGATAGAGAGGATGATGATATTACACTAGGACTTTTGCGAGCATGCACACATGCGATGATAGCGAAGCAACGACAGGACACTCATGCTAAGATGAGATGTCGATTGTCGGTACAATGATATGGTAGAAAGGTTATGATATGGCTCAAGATTGATCTGCGAGTTGCGAGGTTTTATATGACATGATGCATCGTCAACGACAGATTGGACACAAGGTTAAGTTAGGGTTTGAGAGGAATAAATCGCGGATAGATCCACTTGGCATTGGGATAGGATAGGTAGGGTTGGCTCTGCGATAAAAGATTACCAAGGATGGTTAACCGAAACAAGATCCGATAATGAAAGGGGCTAGATCGAAGACGACGGGTAGATTCTAGAATATGGCATTGATGGCAACCGAAGATCAAATGAACTCTAAAGATGAGCAAACCAGAGAATGATGGCCTACTGGACATAACAACACGACCAAGGCGAACTAAGATGGTTGGCGGCAAAAGACGGCGCGCGGCACTGACGAAAGGCGGCGGTTAACGAATATTAAAATTTTCGGTTGATGGAACAGCAAAGGGGAAGTGAGCATCATGTAGAATGCGGTGAGACGAGCTCAACGGTATAAGCGGATTTGGCGGCAACCCAATGGACAGATCACAAACTACCGATCATCGGCTGCTAAAGCTAATAGATCAAACGGCCATAACTATTAAAATAATGGATGAAACCTAACCAAATTTTATGGAGATCAATCTGGGACCATAAGGCACAATATGACGCGAAAGGATCAGAGTTTTACCTTCTGGATCAACAGGGAATGCACGAGGAATTTTTCAGCTGTACGAACGCAGTCTGATTGGGGAAGATTGAATTTTCTGCAGAAATCCCGTGGACAAAACCTTGAGTTAGGGTGAGCACCAGGTAGAGGATATCAAGATGAGTCTACAGAAAACATTTCACGGTCAAATTCGCAAAAACGAAGGAGAACGGGCGACGGCAAGATTGGAGATTGGAACGGCCATAGCTTTTGATTATGCAGATGAAAGTGCACCAAATTTGGTGGAGAGCTATATTGGACCATAAGGCACAAGATGACGCGAGCAGATTTAAAAAAAACTCACCGGAACGACGGGGAATTCGATGCCAAATTCGGCCGACGAGGGCGGCGCACGGGAAGAGGACGGCTGCGGTTTTTAGGTTTGGGAGGAACTCTGGGTATTAGGGGTGCGTGGGAGGGGTCATAGAACACTTATATAGGCTAGGGAGTCGTGCCATACAAGGAAACACGAAGAAAAACCGGATTTGGATTGAAAACGGATCGGATCGAACACCTGGCGCGCAATGAATAGTAACCGATGACGTGGCGCATTGTGGTGCGTCGGCTGGGGATCTGAGGGCTGCGGCTGAGAGGCGACGTGGCCGGCTCTGGAGTTGCCACGTGGATTTAAACCAATTTCCGAATTAAAATAATTCCAGAAATTAAAATAATTCGTTTAGAGCAATAAAAATACCAGAAAAATTCTAAAAAAATATTTTAAAAATATTTTAAGATATTTGGAGCTCGAATAAAATATTTTTAACCAAAAATTATTTAAAATTTTGTAGTATTTAATTAAATTTAACAAAAGGCTTAATTTAAATTAATTTCCAAATGAATAGCAAACGAACTCCGAAAAATATCAAAAAATTACAAAAAATTCCTTGAAGCACAATGATCTTAAATAAAACTAAATTTATTTTAATTGAATTTTATATTAGTGAAATTAAATTATTTTAGCATTAGAAAATTCAAGGTTAAGTTTTATTAAAGAGAGAAAATCAGCGGGGATTTTTGGAAAGATGAACTAAACAAAAGATTTTTGAAAACCCAAATTTTGGGATGTTACACCTAATGCAGGGAGCGAACAAATATAACAATCATGAAGAACATACATAATATAGGGAAGTAAACTCTTTTATCTTTATTAACAATTCTTTGTATAATAGGGGCTATATTTTTAGTCGTAGTCCTTAACAGGTAGTTTAGGGATTCGCTCACAAACCCTAGAATAGATATTTCTCAACGGTTCATTTCTTTTTCCCCTTCTATTTTCCCATTTTTCTCGATGCAACATAGCAATCAAGGAGACACAGTTTTTTTCTTTTTAAGCCAAGAGCTTTCATTCATTTGAGAAGTTGAACAAAATACATTCTTCTCGTAGAGTGGACGAAATAAAACCAGGATTCAAAATGAGCCACTGTATGGACTATGACTGTTGACAAGCAAATCTCGCACAACAGTGAGCTACTTTATTAGCATCTCTAGGAGAAAATTGCACAACAAAACCAGGGGGAAAACTCGATAGCTCTTGTGCTTAAGAACGTGGAAATGCTACTCAAATCTTGGGAGGAAAATGACCACGAAAATGCTTCTTCACATACGTCCAACATTTTCATATTGTTAAGGAACCTCGCTATCGAATAGTCCGAGGTTCCCGAACAGATCTGAAGTGGAGAACAGAAAGAGAGAGAGAGAGACACGTGTTTAGGGAGAGCGAAAGCGGAAATTCTTTATTGCTAATGAATTCTGTGTACATGGGGGGACCCCCCTCCTCCTTTTATAGCGCTCTCTAGGGTTTCGGCATAAGGGTCCACATGGGCCCACAATGAGCTTTTAGGGTTTCTTAACACTCCCCTTGGGCCCTTTGCATGAGATGCATATGCCTCATTAAAACTCCGTAAAAACCCAAAGGGAAAAATACTTGGAGAAAGAGCACATAGCATACGCTTACTATGTTGCACGAATTGCCTCGTTAAAACCTTATGCAAGAAAACTTCATGAAAAACTTGCTAAGGAAAAAGTACAATTCTCCCAACTTCAAATGCTAATCTTGAGATTCATGTTGGGTATTCATAATTCATGCTCAGATTCATGTGGGAGTATGTGGCATATCTCCCCGAAATCGCACTTCTCTAAGTCTCATCATCCCAATTCCTTTCACGCACCTTTCAAAGGTAGATCTTGGGAGTGATTTAGTGAACAAATGCAAGATTTTCACATGACTTAGTATGCAATATCTTGATCTCGTTCATCTTATGCAATTCATGAGCATAGAAGAACTTGGGGCTGATATGCTTCGTGAGATTGCTCTTCACATAACCCATCTGTGCTTGGGCAACACAAGCTGCATTATCTTCATAAATTATCGTGGGAGTTTGCTCAATGTTCAAACCACATGACTTCTGGATGTGGTGAACCATTCTTCTGAGCCATGCACATTCACGCGATGCTTCATACAAAGCGATGATTTCCGAGTGGTTTGTCGACGTCGAGACAAGAGTCTGTTTAGACGACTTCCAAGAAATTGCTGTTCCTCCACATAGGAAAACATAGCCGTTTGGGACTTGCCAAGATGCGGTCCGATAAATACCCGAAGATCGGCATAGCCAACCAAATTCAATTCATTATTTCTTCTAAAGAACAGACCGAGGTCTTTGCTTCCTTGGAGGTAGCGGAAGATGTCCTTGATCCCTTTCCAATGCCTTTTGGTGGGTTCTGCACTGTACCGAGCTAGCAAATTCACAGCGAACGCAATGTCCGGTCTAGTGCTATTCGCAAGGTACATGAGCGCCCAATTGCACTCAAATATGGGAATTCTGCTCCCGTGACTTCCTCCCCTCTTCTCTCAGTGCAGTATGGGTCTAGGTCCGCTTGGAGTGACCTTCCACCATTGGAGTCTTTGCAGATATGCCTTTTCAAATCCAAACCTTTCCAACACTTTCGTGTGTAGGTTGATTGATGTACCAAGATTCCTCCTTGGACATGTTCAAGTGCAAGCCTAAACAAAACTTTGTTTTACCCAAATCTTTCATTTCAAACTCGGACTTCAAGTATGAGCATGCCTCTTCAATTTCTTTATCCGTCCCAATGATGTTCAAGTCATCTACATAGACGGAGATTATCTGAGAATCCATTCGGGATCATCAGATAAACACACATGGACAATCTTCATTGTTTGTGTAGCCTTTCTTGCGAGAGAAAGTCACTCAGCGATTGTACCACATTCTTCCCGATCGCTTCACCCATACATACAGTGATTTCTCCAATTTCACACCGCATGTGTTTCTATTTGCTCCATCTTGGTTGGGATAGGAATTCCTTCCGGTACTTTCATGTATATCTCGAATCCAAGTTTCCATCTGTATCTTGTGACAACATCCATCGCCTTCATTCTCAACTTCAAGTTGATCGCCATTGAGATCAAATATCTAAAGGTAATTCCTCCCATGACCGGAGAATAGGTTTCTTCATAATCAACTCCGGGACGTTGAGTAAAACCTTGAGCTACAAGCCTTGCTTTGTACCTTACAACTTCGTTGTTTTCATTCCTCTTCCTAACAAAGACCCATTTGTGACCTCAGGGTTTATATGGGGAGGTGTGCGGCATCTGGCTCAAACACCTCTCTCTTGTTCGGAGAGACTAACTCTGCAGTTGATTGCCTTTTCCATGCTTCCCAATCTAGCCTTTTCTTGCACTCTGCGAGAGATGCGAGCTCGGGATCATGATCAATGATCGAGGCAATCTTCTTTGCGAAGTATGCATCAACGTTGGTCGTTGCTCTATTCAGGATTCTCCGTTATTACAAAGTTTATGGCCATTTCTTCATGGGGTGCTTCATGCACTTCTACTTGCTCTTCGCCGCTTTTCCTATCGCAGAGCAAGTTCCTTTAGCTTTTCATCGCCTATGTGTGCGCACACATTATTTCCATGACTTCTGCGTGGAAGATTCAAGTCCGAATTGCCTTTCCTTTTGGCTTCTTTCCAGGCTGCAGTCTCAACTGCTCCCCTTCTTTCCTTGGGGCATTTTCGTGATTGGTTGTGGTAAGTCCTCTCGCCCGATTTTCTCGGGCGTCTCCGGTACTTTGGGTTTGAGGAGCCGATTGCTGCTCTTTTTCTTTGAGGCCTCTGAACAGGTTGAGGATACCTTCTATTTTCTTTGGTATTTCCACCTCTCTCGGTGCATTTCTTGCGGTACATGCGACTTAACCACGCCTTGGATCACAAAATGATCAGCGGTTCATTTGCTAAATTCGCAAATCAATTATCTTCGGACTTCTTGATTTGCTTCATTAGTGCGGGGTCATGTGCGGGATCCCAAAGAATGCCATATGATTTCCGGCATTTTTCATCCAAAGGTTGATTTCTCCCCTAATGACGGAAACGATCCTCGTCAAAGATGCAATCAATGACCGGTGTATGCAAATCTCGATCATGGGTTCCAAATACCGATTATGGATGCACTTTCATAACCAACGATATCCCGGACTTGCGGAGAGGGCCCATTGCGATCAATGAGGGTGGTATAGGTACATATACCATACACCCAAATTTTCTAAGATGGGAGATCTTCGGATAATCCGTGCACAAGCCGCATAGGAGAATGGATGTTGTAGGCCGACGGTCTAAAATTGATAAGAGCTGCTGCGTGCAGATCGCGTGTCCCCAACAAGTGTTGGGCAAGTTACAACTCTGCAAAAGTGGTCCGGCAATGAACTTAATCCTCTTTATTAGTGCTTCGCTAGTCCATTCTACGTATGGACGCGTGCGATGCGGAGTGCTCAATCGCTATCCTTCTTTGTGCAATAATCATCAAATGCCTTTGAAGTAAATTCTCCGCATTGTCCATTCGATGGACTTCACGCGATGATCGGGAAAGCATTCTTAATTCTTATGATCTGCGAGATCGACTTTGCAAAAGCATGGTTTCTTGTTGACAACAAGCATACATGCGACCATTTCGAGGAAGCATCGATGAGCACCATAAAGTATCGAAACGGCCACGACAGGGCTGAATCGACCGCAAATATCCCCTGGATGCGTCCGGAATGCAGGATTTCACTTTGCACTTTCATGACAGAGGGTCTAGTTATTAATTTCCGGTGGCACATGCAGGCACACAAAATCTTCATGATTCGGAAATTTTTAACATTTATGCCATGACCACGTGAGTTGTTCACTATATTTCTCATCATTCTAAGACCAGGATGACCTAATCTACCATGCCATAAAGAAAATAATTGAGCTTCTAAAAACAGTTTTCAAGGAAGTATATACTTGGTGCATGAATATTCGTGTAGTACAACCCGATTCATATGAGGACATTTTCTAATACCATTTTCCACATACCGCGTGCTTCACAATGCACAAATATTCTTTGCCATTTTCTTCATTGGTTTCTACGTGAAAACCATTGGCGCGGATGTCTTTAAAGCTTAAGAGAGTGCGCGTTGATTCGTGGTACAAAAAGGCTTCTTCAATTACCAAAGTTGTACCCATAGGCAATATAATAGTGGCTCTTCCCGAGCCGATTACATATGAGTCGCTTCAATGATCGTAGTAATCTTTCCAAATGTTCTTCGTGATCGATTGAAATACTTAGACTCTCTTAAGATGGTATTTGTTGTGCCACCGTCAACAATGCATATCTCTTCCATTTGGGCGCTACGATTTCTAGAGAAAAGAAATATAATTCTAATCAAATAGAGGCAAAACAATCCAAATATTACTTGCAAAATTGAAGAATACTGGAATAAAGAATAAATTGTGTATTTATTCATGAAAGAAGTATGCTCTTCTAGAGCTTACAATCCTTTATTCAAAGAAAAATGCTAACAACCATAATCTAAAAGAAATGCATTAAATGTAATCAGAAAATATGCATTAATTTACCTTCTATATCATCTGCAAGTTTTCTCTTCATTTGCCATAATCATGGCTGCACATCGATGTCCAGGCTATTCTGTGAGGATGAGGCAAGTGGGGTGTCTACATCCATGACATCATCTTCACCGATGTTGGCGAAGTCGCCTCTGTGAGGCGTTTTCCTTTGCCTTCTTCTTAGCCTCGATATCGTTGATCGCTTCCTTGGATTCTCGACATATCTTGACCAATGTCCCCAAGTGCCACACTTGAAGCACGTGCGTTCTCTGCTGTTCATACGGCTTGGCGTGAGTCTTTTCTTTGTCATCCCTCTTCACGGGGCTTTGACTTTCCTTTGGCACAGGGCCTCTCTTTCCACCACGCTTGCCCTTCTTTCTATGAGTGGGCTTTCTCACCTTGTAGCTATTGGCATTGACTTACGTGCGCTGCCTCGTCCGTGTGGTCGAGACATAGTTCTTGCGTAGAACATCGTCTTGCGATTCCGCAACTTGCATTACATCAATCGATTCGCTATACTCCTTGTATGCGTCCCGACGATAGCTGCGTGCACTCTGGATAGCATTAGGGTGGAAGGTAGAGAGAGTTTTCTCAATCTTCTCTTCATCGGTGATCTTCTTGCCACATAGAGAGATTGGTACAAATTACATGCAAGGCGAAATTGTACTCGCCACGCTCAAGTCGCAAACCTCAGCGTACCCAATCTTGCTGTGCTTGGGGCAAGATGGTGTACTTGAGATTTTCAACCGC
The DNA here is from genome assembly GCA_036346275.1 of Otatea glauca. Taxonomy (NCBI): domain Eukaryota; kingdom Viridiplantae; phylum Streptophyta; class Magnoliopsida; order Poales; family Poaceae; genus Otatea; species Otatea glauca. The sequence goes on along the minus strand of CM070716.1, from coordinate 30,350,668 downwards.
TCAAGTGCGATCCAAAGCTCAAGTGCACTCTCCTCACCATATATTCATTCTTCAGAGTGGTGTGAGAGGTGGTGCTGAGAAAATGCGAGCTTGATCGCTCGCTTTCGTGATGAGGTTTTGCGTCCCGCGAGGACCCTAGACCAATCGCCGAACGGAGCTTCTTGCCCCAAGAACAATCTTTACGTCCGATGCCCAAGTGAGGTAGTTCGGCCGTGCGGGGCCGTTCTTCAAACTCACGATTCACAATGCGGACATCCGCATGATTTCAAAATTACGTTTAGATTATGCGTGTAATCGATAGAAAATGGTTGCAAAAGCATAAAGTGCAGAAAAAATAAATCCATATGCATTGCAATATATTAAATAAAGCAACGGATTCAAAAATATAAAGAAAATTCATAAAACAGAGAAATAGAGTAAGAAAATTAAAAAGCAGAGCCAAATAAATCTTCTTGATTTTACGCAATTTTCAAAATTTTCTGCGATTTTTCTGCTATTTTTCTCTTTTTCTTTTTCTTTTCTTTCTTCCTTTTTCTTTTCTTGCAGCCGGGTGGTCTCGAGGCCGTTTTCTCTTTGGGCCGTGCCCTTCATTGTTTTATTGGCCTGCGTGGCAATTTGGCCCGCCTGGCCACATGGGCCTTCAGCCCACCGAGCAGGCTATTTCATTGTGGCGGCTAGGGTTTCCCAACCCTAGCCGCCATTTTTCATGTGCACGCCGAATTTGCTACGGGCGGTAGGAAGGCGCGATGGAGCTTGGCCGGAGGCTTTATGCTGGCTCGGTGGCCGTCGCGTGGCCGGCGAACGCGAGATGATAGGCTGCGAACTGTCCGTAAATCTTGTGGCGCAACCAAGCCTTGGCGCAGCGACGACGGCCGGGAGGCGTCATTGCGAGCCGAGCGACCAAGGCGCGATGGCGCGATTTGGGCGCGGCGCGGCCGCGCCTTGGCCGGAGGCTTTGGCCGCGAGCCGAGCGACCAAGCGCTGGCGGCCGGGGCGTCGGCCGCGAGCCGAGCGACCAAGCGCGCGCGCCGCCATTGCGGGCACCGCAAGGCCGTCGACCACCGGGCGGCGACGCGGCGCGACTTCATGCCGCGCGGTCGGAAGGCTGCCGGTGATTCGTGGGCGAGGCCTAGGTTGCGGTGCGCGAGGCGAAGACGGCACGCACGCATGCCGAGGCGCCGCAAGGCCGGGTTGCTTTGCGACGGCGGCGCGTCCGGCCGGATTGAGGCGGCGCGCGGGCGGCACGAGGCCGAAAACCGGCGGTGTGCACGGAAAACGACGGCGGGGCCCGAGGCGCCCGACGGTCGGGGCCCGAGGCGCCCGGCGGCGATCTGGCGACGGTGCTTCGAACATCGGCGGCGGCGTTGCGAGGTCAATCGCGCGGTGGCGATCTTAGGGCTTCATCGCGACGACACGCGATCGAGACAGAGGCGCAGCGCGATTCCGTGCATGCGTTGTCGAGTTTTTTTCCTCTTTTACGTGATGAACGGTGAATTCATGTCTTGTGGCCGTCGCGAGACGCTCGAGCGTTCTTCGTGTAACCGTGCCATGTAGGATAGATGCATGCATAGAAAAAGAACGATTAGATTCAAACGTTAATCCCACCTTTTCTCACCTTTTCAATCTGATCTCCGGTAGAGCTTCGTGCTGATAACGTGTTAAGGAACCTCGCTATCGAATAGTCCGGGGTTCCCGAACAGATCTGAAGTGGAGAACAGAAAGAGAGAGAGAGACACGTGTTTAGGGAGAGCGAAAGCGGAAATTCTTTATTGCTAATGAATTCTGTGTACATGGGGGGGACCCCCCTCCTCCTTTTATAGCGCTCTCTAGGGTTTCGGCATAAGGGTCCACATGGGCCCACAATGAGCTTTTAGGGTTTCTTAACACATATCTCGTTGGATGTTCCATCTTGAAGATCCAAGTTAGTAGCACAAGTTGACCGAGATCAAGAGGGAGGTCCTCAACGGGCATTCAACAAGAAATGGATGATTTTCTAGAGGATCGGGACCCGAATATGTAAATATGGACCCTCTGTGTATATCGCACTAGTATAAGATCACATTAGTGCATACAGGCTCAATATAGATGAATATTACAATTATTCCAGCAAAAACATAATAAAAGACTTTATATATTAATTATTAACCTGTTGACTGACCTTATGGTTGACCTTACATGACTTTGCTATGTAGGGCTAAACTTTAGATAACGAATTAAATTGCAGTGGAATGAAAACGTAGATAAACCCCTCAGTATACTACAGGCAACTGACAAGACTCGCACCATAAACATTCGCCTCTTTTGGACACTCCTCCAAAGCTGGTGTAGACACTTCCTTAACAGGTGAAAGACCAAGATGGCGATCAAAGGGGGGTGAATGATCCCAAATTAAAATAAGTTCTCTAAGGAAGATCACAAATACAGATTTTCACCCAAAGAAACCAAGCCAAAACCCTTAGATATCAAATGGAAGCAAAAGAGTCAATTTTCACAAAAATTAGCCTGATGCCAGTGCTATCGCACTCTGGGGGCGATACTACCGGGTTATTGTAGATACAGTGAAATCAGGCATATGAATAGCGTTTTCAGCACAGGTTCAAATAAGAAAATTGATGTATCTTTTGATCCGTTAATCTAAACTCAACCAAACTTGGTAGATAAGGTCCTTGGGATGTCAGGAACTTATTTCAACCTTCAATCACAAGGATTGATGTCAAAGTTCTGACCTTTATGCCCAGGAAGGAAGAATTCACCAAGTTTCGACAAAAATCGAAAGAACTTCGATCAAGGCTTACTCGTGGGGTTTTGATGATCAAAGTGATCTTGAATAACTTCCCACACGTTCCAGCAAGCAAGAGAACACAGAGAAACTCAAGGATACACAATTTACAAGATCAAGCATTCAAGAACGCAAAAGATCAACTTCTTGCAACAAGAACGCATGGATAGCCTAGATGATTGAAACAGGATTTCAAGAAAGAATCAACCATAAACCTCAGAAAAAGATTCGTAAGCAATTAGAAGGAGGGGAGGCAAATCTAATTTGCATAAATGTAAATTGCAAGAAAGTAAATGCGGAATTTAAATTGCGTAATTTAAATGCGTAATATAAATGAAACATGAACTTAAATGAAGAACATTTCATTTTTGGAAGGATTGGTTACAAAGCCTCACATTCAAGTGGGCAAAGCTCAAAGGAGCATAAAAAACCTTCACAGGGGAAGGCTACCCCTCCACCCCTATTTATACAACTCTTGGGCCACCTACCACCCTTGGATGAGCCTCTAAACCGTAGAGCATCCATTAAGGGCTAGGATTAACGCACTCAACCAGCCATGCAAGGGCTAACCCAAAACCCACCACACACATGGGTTTTCTTGCATGGTTTTCAAAGTAAGCTACACTTATCCACTACTCTATCTTCTAGAACTGCAACCCAACAGCTCTCCTTGATCCAAGTAGTGATAAGCTAGCTTCTCCACTGTTCTCTTGTCTCTTGGGACTGCACCGACTTTATCTCCGGCTATCTTCCGGCGAACATCTGGCCAACTTGAACCTCCGGCCATCCCAAGCCTAGTTCCAGCCTCTCTTCGCCTCACCATGACCACCAAATGAAGTCCTACATCCACAAAGACAAGAAGTCCCTACTTGGTTCCACCATGAACCCAGCGCATGAAGGATCGAGTTAGCCTAGAGGGGGGGGGGGTGAATAGGCAATTTTAACAAGTTCTGAGTTTTTCTAAACAACTTACAAAATTGAACAGAGAGCAACTCACAACAAAGTATAAAATAGATTTAAAGCAAATAATGATAACAGCGAAAGCAATAAACGAAATGACACAAGAGAGACAAAGATTTATCCCGTGGTTCAGAGCCGCACTCCTAATCCACGTTGAAGCACTTCTTTCGAAGTTCTGCTTCTCCAAAGCTAGTCGCAGTAGCTCTGGTGATCACTCAGGTAACTCTTTCACTACTCCAAAGGAGGTGAGTTCCAAACCTCTCACAACCACAAAGGCCTTACACAATCACTTTTGGACAGTGCGACCGTACACTTCCTCCAAGTCGCCTAGGATCACTAAGATCCAAGAGTAATAAACTTTGCACAAGTTCTGTCTCTTGGTTCAATTTTGCAATTCACACAACTAGACACTGGCTTGGAGCTAACACACTTAGAGATGTATGAGAATTTTGGTGTGAAGATGAAGCACAGACTCCTTTCTCAGAATGAGAGCTATGTATGAATACCAAAGTGTTAGGAGTTCATCTATATCTGTTTGGTAGATGGCTCAGGAAATGCTTATATAGCCATTTTGAGTGAATATAGCGCTACACCTTTCTAATGGCCGTTGGACGTGTCAGATGTCAGGAATACCAGAAATATACACGTACAACGGACTAAGTAACAGAGCCTAGCGATACTGGACATGTGTACGACGGACCAAATTTGAGCATTCATGACGGACCAAAAAATTTGGTCCGCTGTACATGGGTTTTTCATAGAGATTGGTCCGCCACACAACTGAAGAAGATACATGTACGTCGGACCAAATATTTGGTCCGCCATACATACACTTTTCAAGAGTTTGGTCTGTGCATAGAGACCTATGTACGTCGGACCAAAAATTTGGTCCGTCATACGTGGACTTTTTAAGAGTTAGGTCTGGCATAGAGACCTATGTACGTCGGACCAAAAATTTTGGTCCGTCATACATGGACTTTTCAAGAGTTAGGTCTGGCATAGAGACCTATGTACGTCGGACCAAAAATTTTGGTCCGTCATACATGAACTTTTCAAGAGTTAGGTGCCACAGACCTTTTTCAACAGAGATAAGTTTCAACCAAGCGTTTTACTTCAGCAACGGACTGGAAAATATAAGTAAGAATGTTTGGTACGTTGTCTATGTAAAAATTCTTTTGAAGATAAAGGATATTCATATAAGGTTTCAATAAATAAGACTTCAAAGTTTGGTCCGACCAAAGGCTTATAAACTGAATGAGTGCCGGACCAAAATATTTGGTCCGCTGTAGATGGGAAACGGAGAACATTTTGGTCCGTCACAGAGCAGAGACTTTTATATGTATGCCGGACCAAGGATTTTGGTCCGTCATACATAGGCAAACTGTCGGGACCCGAATTTGCAAATCTGGACCCTCTGTGTATACCGCACTAGTCCAGGATCACACTAGTGCACACAGGCTCAACATAGATGCTATCATAGTCATACACAACGGAATATAGAATAACTTTAATAATTAATAGTAACTGTTGTCTTACATGATTATTGCCACACAGGGCTTATAAAAGAAATAGCAAATAAGCAGCAGCGGAAAAAATAAATAAATAAGCGTAGCAACCCCAGATTCACCGCAGTAACCGATGAGGCTCGGACCCTAAGCATTCGCATCCATATAATCCTCCTCCACGAAGGGCGTAGATTCTTCCTCTTCTGAAGTTGTTGTTGTTGGGGTGAGTACATAAAGCACTCAACAAGTTGTGCACAATAATGCAAGTCTAATATTCTATATGCTTGGCTTAATCCAAAGGAATGGCTAATATAGCTATTTTGCAGTAGAGCGGCATTTAACAAGAATACAGTAAATAGATTGAAAAGCAGTAAAACAATAACATTAATTAATAGATTCAGCATTTATGAAGTAAACCAAATTTCCAATCCTAAATCAATTTCCACCTTCCATGGCACCCTGCCATCCCAACAAGTTTTTGTTTAACAAAAGTCTAACCCTTAACTGTAATTCCCGAGCATTGCCCAATACCGTGAGCACGGCTATTCGAATAGATTGTACACTCTGCAGAGGTTATGCACTTTACCCACACGATACAACCAAACACCACCAAGGCGAGTGATCATAGCAAAGCCTTTACAATGCTACACCTAGACCCGATCGTTCGCTAAGGTTTCAACATCAAGGGTTAAACCACCACAACAGGGCCCCTCTTGCGCCATGTGAGTTAAACCAGTAAACACAGGAATCACTGCTCACCACGACAAGACCAAAATCTAGGCTTCACAAATTATTCACTAAGTGTCCCATTCCAGACATGTGGTTGCAAGAGAGACTCAGGTCAAAGGCTTGCAAGGTTAAGTCCTTAAAGTGATTAAGGCAAGACTTCCACATACCCCTGCCAATCCTGGCCCACCTTGGCACACTGCCCCTTGCCACTTGCCCCAATCTAAATCATTACCACCCCAGTTGATTACCAAGCACCACATGCCCCCCACATTTCAATCTAGTTGTGTGACCTCCTCGCCACGACAACTTGATAGCATTGTGTGACAACACATGACACACAAATTCTTAAACATTGTTCCATATTCCATTAGTCAAGATTAAGTAACAACATTCGGACACATGTGATGACGTGGCATGGCTAAGCAATCTACGACGGTCTAACTAGTCCCAGGTTGATTATCAATATTAACCAACTATAATTCCACATCCTAGGGTGACAAATAGATCATGGCATAAAATTGACAAGGTATGATTTAATTTAAATAGGCATATTATCTAATTCCCAGATTAATTGAAATCATTTATTCACATAAAATATCATGCATAAAGTTTAAGAGACAAAATAGCAATTTGGTAAAAATTAGGTGCAACATGATCAAAGCACAACTTGCCTTGGAGTAGGTGCTGGTCTTGCTCTGAGCTTGGGTCTTGAAGCGATGAATCTTCCTCCGGATCACCGAGCAGTTCAACGTCTACGCGAAACGATGCCAAAATAGCAAATAAACTCCAAAACAGAGAGCAACCAAACTCCAAAAATAAAATAAAATTCACCAATAAATAGATCTTGATTTTACAAATTTTTAGAAATTTGAATCACTCAAATCCGAGTTAAAATGCAAAAGATATAGCCTTTTGAAGTTTGAATAAATACTGAAAATACAGAAAATAGAATTTCCGATTTTCCAGAATTATTTCTCTACTGAAAAAGATTTTTATTGCGCAACACTGACGTCAGCCCTGGCCCGAGCCAATCAGACGCTGACACGTCACCTCGGCGCATGGACCGGTCCACGAATCGCCTCGGTCCACCGTGGGCGCGGCTCGCGGCGCCTCGCGTCATGCGCCTGACACGCGGCACGCATCTACTGGCTGCGACGCCGCCCGTGCCGATGCTCGACACGCGACGCGCATCCGGGCGACGATCCGACGGCTACCGCCCTAACGCACACGCGGCGCGATCTCAACCGAACGACTGATCCAACGATCCATGCTTACCCGAGTTGATCATCGCGAGACGACGACGCGGCGCGGCCACGATCCGAGACGTCCCGGAAGATCCAACGGTGTCCGAGCCCGAGACAAAGATGGCGGCCGGCGGCGGATCGCACCGAGCGGAGGAAGAAGATCACCCGAACGGCGTTTGGCGCGACTCGGCGATAAATGAAGCGGCCGGTGCGGCTCGACGCGACGAGTGCGATCTGGAACCCGAGCGGATGGAGGCTTGACGGCGGCGAAATGGCGAAAAAGAGAGGCGGTGCTACAAAGAACTACGGCGAGCTCGTGGCTAAACGGCAGCGACTCCGCCAAGAGGCTAGTGCTCTCGGGCTGCGCAAGGGACGAGGAACATCGGAGTCGCGGTGCGGCTTTATAGCCTTGGCATGCGCGAGAAGGGAACCCTAAGCAATCCGCGGCGGAGACGGCGCGCGGCGGCGAACTCGGAAACCGAATCGGAGACGACAACCGAGAGCCGTCCGATTTGCGATCAACGGCCACGATTAGATCCGAAGCGATCCGATCCGATCCGTTCTTTCCAAAACCGACGGGCGCGATCTTGGCCTTCCAAAAACAACGCGAGGAATCCTCTCCGCCCGATCTTGATCCAACGGCCGAAGGCGCTAGGGTTTCGGTGAGATGCAGATCGTTCGATGGAAATCCAACGGCCAAACGCGGGTGGCGGGAAGCGGGTGAACGGGCGCACGCTACGGCTGAGCCATGACGCACGATCGGGCTTCGCCCGATCGCTTCACCGATTTTTCAAAAGCTTTTTTATTTAAAAATAATTCCAAAAATTAGATTAATTCATTTAAGGTAATTAAAATATCAGGAAAAATCCAAGAAAATTCTCATAAATACTTCGAGACATTTTGAATCCAAATAAAATATTTTTGGTAAAACTTCATATTAGTTTTATCTATATATAATTAGTTTTCACCAAAGGTTCAATATACTTAATTAAAATAAATATTATTAAATCCCAGAAAATCCAATAATTTCAGAAAATCATTAAAATGCACATAAGTGAAGCTATAGGCCAAATTTTGGGATGTTACAAACCTTCCCCCCTTAACAGAATCTCGACCCCGAGATTCAAGGCTGACTAGGGAATATGTTTGGGAATTCTTACTTCAGATCCTCTTCACGCTCCCAGGTTGCCTCATTCTCAGAATGGTTGCTCCACTGAACTCTGCAAAAATGAACTGACTTGTTCCTGGTTCTACGGTCCATGACATCCAAAATTTTCATTGGCTGTTCCTTGTAGGTCAAATCCTTCTGCAACTCAATCTCTTCCATAGGCGTCTGCTCTGCTGGCACCCGAAGACACTTCTTGAGTTGTGACACATGGAACACATCATGCACGCCTGCCAGCGACTGCGACAATTCCAACTGATAAGCAACCTCCCCTCGACGGCTCAAAATTTTGAACGGTCCAACGTATCTTGGGGCAAGCTTTCCTTTAGCGTGAAACCTCTTAACTCCTTTCAGAGGGGTAACTCTAAGATATACGAAATCGTCGGGCTCGAAACTCAGATCACGACGTCGATTATCAGCGTAACTCTTTTGCCTTGACTGCGCGATTTTCAACCTCTCTCTTATCATAGCAACTTGCTCTTTAGCTTCCTTGAGAATATCAGGGCCAAATATCATACACTCTCCTGTCTCATTCCAATTCAGTGGGGTACGACAGGCACGACCATATAAAGCCTCAAATGGTGACATCTGCAAACTAGCTTGGTAACTGTTGTTATAGCTGAACTCTGCATACGGTAAGCATTTGTCCCATGAAGTGGTGTAGGCTAAAGCGCAAACTCTTAACATATCTTCCAAAATCTGATTTACTCTTTCTGTCTGACCATCGGTCTGTAGGTGATATGCTGTACTAAAGTTCAATCGCGTTCCCATAGCTTCATGCAATTTATCCCAGAACCTCGAGGTGAATTAGTACCTCTGTCTAACACTATTTTCCTAGGCACACCATGCAAACACACAATTCTGGCCATGTATAATTCTGCTAACCGGTCTCCTGAGTACGTTGTCTTAACCGAAATGAAGTGAGCAATTTTGGTCAACCGATCCACAATGACCCATATAGAATCATACCCACTTTGGGTTCTTGGCAAACCGGTGATGAAATCCATACCGATTTCTTCCCACTTCCATTCTGGGACTTTTAGCGGTTGTAGCAAACCTGCTGGTCTCCGGGGTATTGCCTTAACTCTCTGGCATACATCGCACAAGGCAACGTGCTCGGCGACTTCACGCTTCATATTCGGCCACCAAAACCTCTCCTTTAAGTCCTGGTACATCTTAGCGCTTCCTGGATGAATTGAATACTTGGAATCATGAGCCTCTTCCAAAATCAATCGCTAAGTTCTCGTCTGCTTGGCACACAAATGCGCCCCTTGAACCACATGGTACCTTGGTCATCCACGGTAAAGTCCTTTGCTAATTCTTCATCCTTTTTAGCCTTGATTCGGTTGACTTTCTCATCATCTTTTTGTCCTTCTCGAATTTGATCTTCGAGCGTTGGCTTCACTTCCAAAGCAGCTAGGAATCCTTCAAACTACTTCCGCTTTTAAATTTTGCAATTCTCGCATGATTACGATTGTCCTTCCTGCACCATCATATTAGCCACGTAGCTCTTGCGACTTAAGGCATCAGCTACCACATTTGCTTTTCCCGGATGGTAATGAATTCCCATGTTGTAATCCTTGATTAATTCTAACCATCTCCTTTGCCTCATATTGAGATCTGATTGAGTGAAAATATATTTCAAACTCTTATGGTCCGTATATATCTCACATCTATTTCCAATGAGATAATGATGCCACAATTTCAAGTCATGCACCAAGGCGACCAATTCCAAGTCATCGTGAGGACAATTTCCTTCATGCGGTCTTAATCGCCTTGACGCATATCGACCACTTTACCCTCTTGCATCAATACGCATCCAAGACCTGTCTTGACGCATCACAAGATATATCGGTCGTTACGAACATTAGGCAAAACCAACACTGGGGCTGTTGTCAAACGCTTCTTTAATTCCTCAAAACTCTTATCACAATCTGGCGTCCATGAAAATTTCTTTTCCTTTTTCAATAACTGCGTAAGAGGTCTCGCAATCGTCGAAAATCCTTCTATGAACCGACGATAATATCCTGCCATTCCCAGAAAACTTCGGACTTGAGTGACAGACTTTGGTTGCTCCCAATGCAACACTGCCTCCACTTTGCTTGGGTCGATGGCAACTCCTTCTGCAGTCATAACATGACCGAGAAATTCCACCTTTTCCTTCCAAAAGTTGCACTTACTGAATTTAGCATACAGCTGTTGCTCACGCACCTTTTCCAACACTAGTCTCAGATGATTTGCATGCTCTGCTTCGATCTTTGAATACACCAAAATATCATCTATGAACACAACAACAAACTTGTCCAAGTATTCCATGAAAATCTTATTCATCAAGTTCATGAAATATGCCGGCGCATTGGTCAATCCAAAAGACATGACCGTGAACTCATAATGTCCATATCTTGAAGAGAATGCGGTCTTCGAAACATCTTCCGTTCGAATCCTTAGTTGATGATATCCTGAACGAAGGTCTATCTTGGAGAAAACTCCAGCTCCTCTCAACTGGTCGAACAGATCATCAATCCTTGGCAACGGATACTTATTCTTAACCGTCACTTCATTAAGTGCACGGTAATCAATACACATTCTAAGACTTCCATCCTTTTCGACAAACAAAATCGGCGCTCCCCATGGCGGCGAACTTGGTCTTATAAAACCTTTCTAATAACTCGTCGATCTGTTTCTTCATCTCCACCAACTCATCGGTAGGCATCCGATAAGGTCTTTTGCTATTGGTGCGGTTCGGTGCTAACTCAATGACGAACTCGATGTCACGGTCCGCGGCATTCCCGCAGATCTTAAAATACGTCTGATATTCCCGACTCTTGGCACATCCTCTATGACGACGGTTCTCATGCTATTAACCATTAATTGACCACCACGAATCGCGCCGCTTGAAATTTCACTTTCTCTCCTTAGGGCTCTCAATGGATACAACCCTTCACCACAATCCAAAACTGTCTTATGCTTGGTTAACGGTCCATTCCTGAATGACATCTAAAGCTTGGGCATCTAGAATAATCAAGTTCGCTAGGAACTCTACCCCATTAATTATTAGCTTCACCCCAAACACCCAAGGTTAGATCTTAACTCGGATCACGGGCTTGGACTAGCATCACACACTTAAGATTTTTCATGCTCAAACCATTTCGGATGCAAAAGCTCAAGAGACAAATGAATGCTGAAGCTCTGAATCAAATAATCTTTATGCAGTCTAATCGAGTTTACAAAAACTTACCCAAGACGACGTCGATGCTTCCTGGCTCCATCGGCGGTGATGTGGTTGACTCGCCTCGAATAGTAGCTTGAGGCGCCGCTCCCGCTGTCCGCTCCTCGATTCGCTCCGTCATCGGTGCCTTAGCAGCGCTGCTCCAAGGTTGAAACGCGTCGGGCGTGATACCTCCTTTACGGGACATCTATTAGCATAATGCCCCACTCATTGCAATCTAGCACCTTCTAGCGGTATCACGCACTCCTCCTTGAGCATTGTTACCTCGAACCGACGTCGATAACTCGTCACGGTGGTCGCGGCGCGCAGTGTTGCTTTGGTTTACCAAGAGCTTGCGGTTGGAACACGCAAATCGCTTGTGGGTCATCCTCATTCGCAGTGGTTAGGCGCCCACCTTGGTTGGTCATCAAGCGCTTGCGATTTTCCCCAGCTTCTTTGCGCTTATCCTCCGTGATCAAAGCCTTGTTTACCAATTGTTGAAAATTCGGAAAAGTGTGGGTAATTAGCCCCACCGCAGCCTCGAGTTTAGTCCTTTCATGAAGCGGATCGCTGGCCTTGTCCGTCGCTCGCCCTCGAAGCATAGCGAGCTAATCGCGTGAATTTGTTCAAGTAATCGCCACCGTTGGCCTCCTTGCTTAAGCGCCTGAACTCTTCCTTTTGGTCCATCATCCCTTCCGGTACATGGTATCTGGCGGAAGGCCGTTGCAAACTCTTCCCATGTGATTTCCATGGGTGCTTCATGAGCAAAGACAATAGTTCTCCCACCATTCTGCAGTTGTTCCCTCTAGCTGATGGGATGCGTAAAGAACCTTCTCATGGCCTTCACATTGAGTGATGTACAATTTCCTCTCAATGGTTCTCAGCCAATCATCCGCTTCCAAGGGATTGACATTTTCTGAGAATGTTGGCGGTCGGGTCCTCATGAAGTTCGACAACTTGGAGTAAGGACGAGGCCCGCCATTGTTGTTCTGAGCAGCGGGGTTGTTGATTGCAGCCATATTGGTCATTTGTTGCATCATAGTCTGCATCAACTGAGTTTGTGCAGCGAGAAAAGCTCCCAAGTTCTGCATATCCACTGGCAGTGCTTGCTGCGGTGGTGCTCCTTCATTGGGATTGTTGCTGGCGCTGCACCACTTCTGAAGCTCCATTGTTGTCGCAGTGTTCACCATCCGCTTGATTGCTTCTTGGGTTAGGAAAGATAGATGTAGCATAGATAAGATGCAAGAATTTCTAAGGCGGGGGAAACAGGTTAAACCCAACTTAAATAATCTTTATTGATACTTAGTATGGCTGCTTACAATGCCTAAGGGCTTTGCAATGCATACTGCACACTCAGCAAACAATTAAGAACCAAACTAAACATGCAACCTTAACGTCTACTAAAAGGTAAAGACTATCTTAAAGACGCGACTCAACACTCGAGTCTCAACACAACTCTAAGACCAACTCTCACTCATCCGCCACCTTGGCTGGGACTGATCCGGCGCATACACCGGAGGGTGGGCTGGCATGGGTGCAAACCCATCCTGGTGACCCTCTGTTGGCTCCTCTGGCTCCCACTCACGCTCCTCTGGGTCTTCCTCTTCTTCTTCTTCTTCGGCGACTCCATCCGGCTCCTGGACGACCTGGTCCGCCAACTCCTCGGCTACCGCAAGGCCTCCTCCACCACGATGACCTTGGCTCGTGATCACGGGTCTTCAAGCTCTCGCCGGACACCCTCGGTGTCTCGTACATTGCCTCCAGCTCTGGCGGTGTCCCTCGTGTGCTCCTCCCGGCGAGGGCGAACTCGGCAAGGTGTACCACGAGAGCACACTCCCCTCCACGATCCGTCGACGCCGCACGCTTCGCCCGTCGGGTGAAGCTGAAACACGTTGTCGCGGCTCGTAGGCGTAGTCGTGGCGGATCCGTCGTGAAGCAAGTCCGCGACCTCACAATTCCCGCCTCGTCGTGAACCTCCGGGTGGCGATGTGGATCGGTCAGTGGTCTCGCCGCACTCTCGAACGTAGATGGTCGACTTGCGTAAGAACCCCGATGCACACCGCTGACGCCCAGCTGCTTCCTCGATGAGCGACGATCGAAGCCTCCAATCACTTGAAGAACTCTCCATAGCTCCATGGCATAGCCACCTGTCTTGACTCAAGGATCGAAGATCGGCATCTATTCAAAACAAAATTTTGAATAAGATCTCCACTCAAACAACAACGAAAAGAAGGTAATTTAGCAAGGATGAGAGTAGAGGGATGAGATAAGCCAAGAGTTTCTTATTAGTCAATTTTACCTTTTTCTTTAGAAAATAATTTTGGACACTCCTAAGAGATACCAACTACCTAGGGCCAAGACTCTATAGTCAGTATGGCTCTGATACCACCTTTGTCGGGACCCAAATTTGCAAATCCGTACCCTCTGTATATACCGCACTAGTCCAGGATCACGCTAGTGCACACAGGCTCAACATAGATGCTATCATAGTCATACACATCGGAAATAGCATAACTTTAATAATTAATAGTAACTGTTGTCTTACATGATTATTGCCACACAGGGCTTATAAAAGAAATAGCAAATAAGCGTGAAAAAAAAAAAATAAGCGTAGCAGCTCCCCAGTTCACCGCAGGCAACTGATGAGGCTCGGACCCTAAGCATTCGCATCCATATAATCCTCCTCCACGAAGGGCGTAGATTCTTCCTCTTCTGAAGTTGTTGTTGTTGGGGTGAGTACATAAAGCACTCAACAAGTTGTGCACAGCAATGCAAGTCTAATATTCTATATGCTTGGCTTAATCCAAAGGAATGGCTAATATGGCTATTTTGCAGTAGAGCGGCATTTAACAAGAATACAGTAAATAGATTGAAAAGCAGTAAAACAATAACAGTAATTAATAGATTCAACATTTATGAAGTAAACCAAATTTCCAATCCTAAATCAATTTCCACCTTCCATGGCACCCTGCCATCCCAACAAGTTTTTGTTTAACAAAAGTCTAACCCTTAACTGTAATTCCCGAGCATTGCCCAATACCATGAGCACGGCTATTCGAATAGATTGTACACTCTGCAGAGGTTATGCACTTTACCCACACGATACAACCAAACACCACCAAGGCGAGTGATCATAGCAAAGCCTTTACAATGCTACACCTAGACCCAAGATCTTTGCTCGCTAAGGTTTCAACATCAAGGGTTAAACCACCACAACAGGCCCCTCTTGCGCCATGTGAGTTAAACCAGTAAACACAGGAATCACTGCTCACCACGACAAGCACCAAAATCTAGGCTTCACAAATTATTCAGCTTAGGTTGTCCCATTCCGGACATGTGGTTGCAAGAGAGACTCGTGTCAAAGGCTTGCAAGGTTAAGTCCTTAAAGTGATTAAGGCAAGACTTCCACATACCCCGCCAATCTCGCCCACCTTGGCACACCGCCCTTGCCACTTGCCCCAATCTAAATCATTACCACCCCGCTTGATTACTAAGCACAACGTGCCCCACATTTCAATCTAGTTGTGTGACCTCCTCGCCACGACAACTTGATAGCACTGTGTGACAACACATGACACACAAATTCTTAAACATTGTTCCATATTCCATTAGTCAAGATTAAGTAACAACATTCGGACACATGTGATGACGTGGCATGGCTAAGCAATCTACGACGGTCTAACTAGTCCCATGTTGATTATTAATATTAACCAACTATAATTCCACATCCTTGGGTGACAATTAGATCATGGAATAAATTTGACAAGGTGTGATTTAATTCAATTAGGCATATCATCTAATTCTCAGATTAATTGAAATCATTTATACACATAAAATATCATGCATAATTTACAAGACAAAATAGCAATTTGGTGAAATTGGGTGCAACATGATCAAAGCACAACTTGCCTTGGAGTAGGTGCTGGTCTTGCTCTGAGCTTGGGTCTTGAAGCAATCTTCCTCCGGATCACCGAAAGCCTCAACGCCTCACGCTAAACGATGCCAAAATAGCAAATAAACACCAAAAAAGAGAGCAACCAAACTCCAAAAATAAAATAAAATTCACCAATAAATAGATCTTGATTCTACAAATTTTTAGAAATTTGAATCACTCAAATCCAAGTTAAAATGCAAAATATATAGCCTTTTGCAGTTTGAATAATTACTGAAAATACAGAAAATAGAATTTCCGATTTTCCAGAATTATTTTTCTACTGAAAAAGATTTTTATTGCGCAACGCTGACGTCAGCCCTGGCCCGAGACAATCTGACGCTGACACGTCACCTCGGCGCATGGACCCGGTCCACAGAACCGCCTCTGGTCCACCGTGGACGTGGCTCACAGCGCCTTGCGTCATTCGCCTGACACGTGGCACGCATCTACTGGCTGCGATGCCGCCCGTGCCGATGCTCGACATGCGGCGCACATCCGGGCAACGATCCGACGGCTACCGCCCTAACGCACACACGACACGATCTCAACCGAACAGACCTGATCCAACGATCCATGCTTACCCGAGTTGATCACTGCAGACGAAGCGACGCGGCACGATCTGAGACGTCCCCGGAAGATCCAACGGCTGTCCGATCTCCGAGACGAAGATGGCAGCACGACGGCGGACTGGCACCGGAGCGGAGGAAGAAGACCACCCGAACGGCGTTTCGGCGCGACTCCGGCGATAAGAAGTAGTAGCTTCGGTGCGGCTCGATGCGACAAGTCTGGATCTGGAACCCGAGCGGCGGATGGAGGCTTGACGGCGGCGAAACGGCGAGAAAAAGAGAGGCGGCGCTACAAAGAACTACGGCGAGCTCTCAGGGCTAAACGGCAGCGACTCCGGCGAAGAGGCTAGTGCTACTGGCTGCGCAAGGGGACGAGGAACATCGGAGTGCGGGCTGCGGCTTTTATAGCCTTGGCATGTGCGCAGGGAAGGAAACCCTAAGCAATCCGCGGCGGAGACGGCGCGCGGCGGCGAACTCAGAAACCGAATCGAAGACGACAACCGAGAGCCGTCCGATTTGCGATCAACGGCCACGATTAGATCCGAAGCGATACGATCCGATCCGTTCTTTCCAAAACCGACGGGCGCAATCTTGGCCTTCCAAAAACAACGCGAGGAATCCTCTCCGCCGATCTTGATCCAACGGTACCAAGGCGCTAGGGTTTCGGTGAGATGCGGATCGTCCGATGGAAATCCAACGACCAAACGCGGTGGCGGGAAGCGGCCGAACGGCCGCCGCGCTGGTTACCATGACACAAGATCGGGGCCGCCCAAGATCGTTTCACCGATTTTTCAAAAGCTTTTGATTTAAAATAATTCCAAAATTAGATTAATTCATTTAAGGTAATTAAAATATCAGGAAAAATCCAAGAAAATTCTCATAAATACTTCGAGACATTTTGAATCCAAATAAAATATTTTTGGCAAAACTTCATATTAGTTTTATCTATATATAATTAGTTTTCACCAAAGGTTCAATATACTTAATTAAAATAAATTCTATTAAATCCCAGAAAATCCAATAATTTCAGAAAATCATTAAAATGCACATAAGTGAAACTATAGGCCAAATTTTGGGATGTTACACAAACCCTTGGCTATCAGATGATTTTAAAGGAGGTTTTTACCAAGGATGAAATAATAAGAAGACAATAGACTTGATCCGATAATTAGATATTTGATGGGTTTCAAAGTTTGACCAAAGAATCTTATTTGACTTCCAAGGATAAGCTGAGAGTGCAACGGACTGAAGAAGTGGATAGCAGAAGTTTGGTCCATTGTACACTAGGAAGTATGAACTAAAAAGGACTAAGTGTCTTTTGCTCCAAGAAATCTAGTTTTGTCTTTGCCTTATGATCCAATTCACTAGCTTGTGCAAAGTCCCCCTTTAGACAAAAAAAAAAGAAAAACAATCCTAGCCTTTTGACTTGAATCATCTCCCAAGTCATAAACTAGAACTGAGCACCTTAATCTTGTTCGTCCAACTTGCTTCATTTTCGAATCCAGCACATGTTCTTCAAAGCTTTGAGTATTATTAACTTGTCATTAATACCAAAATTATAGCAAAACACAATAATAAAATTTGAGGGGGCCTAGATGCTATCAATCTCCCCTTTTTTGGTAATTGATGACAACATATTGTAACACCCTAAATTTTGCTCAAATTTAAATTTTGGAGTATTTTTGTTTTTGAGAATTTTTGGGAATTTATTGAAATTTATTTGGATTTATTCAAATATGGCCTTTCTTGAATTTCAATAAATTCATGCAAAAGTTTATACAAAGTTTTATTGAAAATATTTTATTTGAGTTTCAAATAGTTCAAAGTAATTTCTGGAATTTTTCTAGAATTTTTATGCTATTTTAAAAGCCCCAAATGATTTAATTGAATTTCTAGAATTATTTTAAATGAAAAGGTTTTAAAACGGCTATGAATGCGAATGGGCCGAGCTCTTGTCGCGCGCCACGCCCAACCGCGACGAAACCCTAGATGCCGCCTTCGCCGAGCCGTCCGACGGAATCCCGCGATCGCTTGCGCCACGTCGCCCGAACGCATGCGCTGTCGGATCATCGCCGCGACGACGTCCGGATTGGGCCACGCCGCTCGTCCCCACGAGATCGCCGAGGAACGTGGGCGTTGATGGCCGTGATTTCCGTCGGCGATTCGCGCGCCGTCGGCGCTATTTAGTGCGCCGCGCCACCCGCGTGTCACGCACTCCTAGACGCGTCTGTAGCCCTAGCGCACGCCTCCCGAAACGCCTCCGTTTGCCCGCAGTAGCTCGCCGTAGTTGCCGCACCGCTCCGCCGTTGTTTTTGCTTCCTCTCGCCGTCGTCCGAGCCGCTCGCCGTGCTCGACCGCCCCGAAGTTCACCGGGCAAGCCGTCGAGTGGACCACTTCTTCACGCCGGAGAAGCCCCGTAGCGCCGCGTTGCACGTCGTCTTCTTCCTCTCCGGTGAGATCTACGCCGCCGCGACATCACCGTCAGCCGAGCTTCGTTCACCGTCCGATCACCACCGAACGCACCAGATTCGTCCACTGTCGGATTTAATCAACGGTTTAGATGGCTTCGATTAGTTTCACGTTAGTTTATCTCAGCCGTTAGATCTAGATCGTAGGGTTTATATCTAGCCGCATCACGTTAACGTCATAGCCGTCGGATGTGCGTCGGTCGCCTTGGATCGCGCCGCGTGTCGCGCCACAGTAGGCCAGAGCCGAAAGCCATGGCTCATCTCGGCCGTCCATTTTGAATCAAGCGGATGAGATCGCACCGCGCATCGGGCCAGTCCCGTGTTGAAGCGTGACGCGCGGAAATCGAGGAGTCAGCGCCGTCGTTTCTGTCGACGTCGCCAGATTAATCATGACCGTTCGATCTGGATCCGAGGGTCACGGGGAAGCCACGTGCGGGCTCTGCGGTGGATATGAGGCGAAAGGTCGCATGAATCTCGGCCGTTCGTTTAAATCGGACGGACGAGATTGAATTAGTTTTTGGCTAGCTGTGTTGCGCCGCGTGTCGCCATAGGATTGGTCCAGCTGTCGTGCTAACGTCAGTGCTTGCATCACATGGCACACGAGCACAGTGTCACCGGTCCACGGTGGACCAGAGCCGAACCGTGGACCCCGTCCATAGACCAGAGCGACGTGGCAGCCTTTGGGCTTGCCACGTGTCATGCTGACGTCATCGCTGGCGTCATAAATATTTTTATATATAAAAATATTTCGGCTGAAATTCATTTCTGTGCTGACGTCATCATGATGCAATGCTGACGTCATAAATGCGAAATTTCAGTATAAAAATAATTTGGAAAAATGGGATTTCTTAATTTCTGTATTTTCAGATTTTATTCAAATTTCAAATGACTATAACTTTTGCATTTTAACTCGGATTTGGGTGATTCAAATTTCTAAAAATTCATAAAATTATGATCTATTTAATGATGCATTTTATTTGAATTTTTGAGGTCATATAGTCTTTTGTATTAGCTATTTATTGCATATTTTGTTTATACGCCGTGAGCGCAAATTTGCTTGGAAAGTTTCGAGGAAGATTTCGTCGCTCAAGACCAAGCTTCGGAACACGACCAGCAACTCTTTGAAGGCAAGTGATGCTTTGATCATTTTGATCCTAGATTTTAAAAGTGTAATTTATGCTTTGAAATTATGCATGCTAATTTATTTAAAATGAATTTAAATTAAATTGGGATAATGTAGTTAATCAACCCATTTTGTTATGTCACCTTGAAATGATTAATTGTATGCCCTAAATCATTGTCACCCTAAGTTGATTGTACTGGTTGGATAATAATATGATGCCAACACGGGAGGCTAGACCGTGAGTAGAGGCTTAGCCTTGCAACGAGTCATGAATGATCTTTCAGAAAAATGCTACAATATTGACTAATGGAATATGGAATGCATTTTGGAAGTGGTGTGATATTGCCACATGATGAAATTGAAGTATGGAGACTGTGTGGTTCCGCATCGATGTTGAGTTATTGTTGCATGTGTTTCTAAAAATCAACCGGGTGGGAAATGATTTAGACTGGGGCAAGTGGCAAGAGGTCAGGTGCACTGTGGGCCTGTGTGGCATTGGGTTGATGAGCGTTGTGAGTTTGTGTGCCACAATGGGTCGTGTGCCATCGTTGAGTGTTGGAAGTCTTGTCTTGGTCAGTTAAGGACTTCACCTTGCAAGCCTTTGATCTGAGTCACCCGTACAACCACATGTCTGATATGGGACAGACCTAGTTGATTAGGGTTCTGACATCTTTCCTCTGATACCTCGGGGTGACAGTGCACGGGGGTGTATCTGTACGGGGGAGCGTACCTGTGCTACGGCTTGGTGCCCATCCAACGGTGATTGACCTGTCCTATGCTTCGGCTCTGTGTGAGGGAAGTGATAGTGAGGGTAATCTAGAGAGGTTCATTGGGTAAGGTAGAAGTTCTGAAAAGCTTTGTTGCGACAATCACTGTGTGGTGGCGGTCAGATCTTGTGGGTAAAGTGTACAACCTCTGCAGAGTGTCAAAACTATTCGAATAGCCGTGCTCACGGTATTGAGCATTGCTCGGGGATTACAGTCAAGGGTTAGATCTTCGAAATTTAAAAATGTGGATTGGGTGGCTGTGTGCCAATGTTAGATATGAACTGTTAAGGCTGTGTGCCAAGAATCTTCGAAGAAAAACCATTTGAAGAAATTAGTATTACTTATAACTGTTTCACCGATTTAATCTAAATAAGATAATTGGTTTAAAAATGTTTGTTTGATGCAAAAGAACCATTTAAGCCAATCCTTTGGAATAAGCTTTGCATATAGTAATAGCGCCGCATTCATGCATTACTTGTTGAGTGCCTTGTGTACTCATCCCACCTTGCTTATCAACCTCAACATCGGTGGAGGAGTCTACACCGATGGGAGGAGGAGTACATGGAGGATCCGAGCAACTAGGGGCAAACCCACTGGTTGCTCGTGGCAAGATGAAGGCTTCCACGATATTTATTTATGTTCCGCCTATTTCTTTACTCAATAATGTAAGCCTGCGTGGTGATTTATCGTAAGGAGACCATAAGGTCGCATAACCTCAGTTTATATAAATGTTTGCACTATTTATTGTTATATCGTTGTGAATTTCGTGATGTGCAACCTCAGTAAGATCAGTGTGCTAGCGTGATCTCGGATCGCACGAGAATACACAGAGGGTCCGGATTTGCAGATTCGGGTCCCGACACATACCTTTTTAGTTAATAATATCTCATTTATTCTGCAAAACAGAGTTAGCTAAATATACTGACTATAGAATTTATGAATGAATGTGCTCCCCCTTAATGATTGCATGCACTGAAATGAGTGTCGAAGCATAAAACAGATAAGTAACACAGTATTACATCATCAGAGCAATATGAAATAAGTATCGAAGCATAAAATTGGTAAGTATTAAAGAATTAAATCATCAGAGGATAATATCAGAGCATCAATATCAGAGGAGTATTATAACTTAAAGGGTGTATCAGAGCATATATAAACAAAATGTAAGATCATAAACAGAGATAATAGAGCATTAATGTAGCACACATAAGTCAGATACACATAAGTCCAGCCTATCCTAAGAGACTATGGCTATGAAGATTTTCTCCCCCTTTAGCATCAATAGCCAAAAAGGGTTCCTACTTGCGCCTAGAAAAGACTCTTTTGAGCTGGCCCTGAGCTGAGCTTTTCTTTGGAGGGGAGACTGGTTTGTCATCAGCAGCTTCTTGAGTGTGATCTCCTGGCCCTTGTGACATAGCTTGATCATGCCAGCTTGGATAGTCTGGGTCACCTGGATGAATGGTCAACTGATGAAGATCTGACTGCATTTGGTCCAAAGACTCATTCAGGGTGCGTGTTTCAGACAGGACCTCACCCACATCATACATGCAATCGTGTGCCAAACGAGTATAGTCAAGCATGGCATCCTCAGCGAAATCTGAAAGATGGTCCAACTGATGTCTCATTCATAATTGGTTACTCGTATGTGATGTGCTTGCAGCTTCAACTTGATTTCTCAATTTCTTGTAATGATCATCCATTTTTTGATTCATGTCATACAGTCTGTTCTTTATCAGATCTTGATTGGTATCAAGCCGTTGGATATGTTGTCTTAGGTTGTCTTGGTTGTCGCTAGATGATCAAACCTAGACAGACTTCATTTTGAAATTTCACTTGTTCTTCCTATCTTAGAGCAATTGTAGCTTGATCTTCCAAGTATCTTGCTTGAAATCCTCTTTGATCAAAGATAATATTGTTGTTCAAAAGTTGAAAACCAAGCAGTCAGGGTTCAAAGGCACTAAAAGTATCTTCTTGTGCTTGCTCACCGCCTTTGAGGAGATGAAGTAGGGTATGGATAATCAAAGAGACTCTGCCATCCAGGAAAAGTATCCCTCTGATCATGTTCAGGGTGAACTGATAATGGGGGATAATAGGTTTCAAAATGTTGGGGCATCCTGATTCTCCGCCTCATACTCATGGGGCATGACAGATCCCCCTGCCTCATGCTCATGGGTCACGGCCCAAAGCTTGTGCTTCCATGAACCTTGATGTAGCTGTTGACTGTTGAAGGTTATATAACTGTTGTTCTTCATTTAATGTTCTGTCGTCTGAGCCTGAGAGAACTTGTGTTGCAGCATCATCCACGTTCAATGATTCTTCTCCAAGAACCACTTCTGTAGCTTCTGGAGCAGATTCATAATGGCTTACTGACCTTACTCTTGTTGCCACTTTGAGCACTAGGCTCTCTGTCATGTCCACTCTAGCGTGCTCATGAGGACTTTCATAAACATGATGGAGACTGTCATAGGAGGGCATATGACTTCCAAAGGATTTATGCCAGGAGTCACTGCCTTGTGCCTGGGAATATTCTCTCAAACTGCTTTCACAAACATATTTTCACTTCGCACTTGATTCATTTTCTTCTTCACTGTATTTGTTCTTACGGTTGATTTGCTTGTGATCTTTGAAGGAATCCAAAGATCCTTAGGTTTTGTCCAAAGAGAGATATGCATGTTGTATTTCTTTGGGAAACACTTGAATTCCCTATTTAGATCATCTTGCGAAATTATCCTCGTGCAACAGGATCGTGGTGATCAAGCTCGAGCAAAAGGCAGAGAACTTCCAAATTTTCTAAATAGCTTCTTCCATTTGTCCCAAAAAGTAATCACCAAATCAATTGGTTGTCTTGATGAAATTAGATGCAAGAGCTGCTTGTACTGAGGTCACACCTTCCTTGTAACCAGACTTAGGATATATAATGTGCCTAAGTATGAGCAGTAGCACTTTAGCTTCCTCAGTTAGACATGAGACTCTGTTAGGATTGAAGTCTGCACTAGAGGTATTCTTATAAATGTGCCCAGATATTTGAAGATCTGGCATATCACCACTCAGTCTCCATCTTTGGTGAGGGAACATCTTTTCAAATATTCTTGTTCGATTTGTCAAAGGACTTGTGGCTCCAATTGCAGACTCAAACTGAGATGATCTGATTTTTCTGATTTTTCCATTTATAGTGAACATGATATACTTCCTTTGTTTGTTCACTAGTAAGGAGGCATAGAATTCTAGAGTTCTTGAAACACTCCAAGGTATAGTTTTGTTTTACATTATATCACTCAATCCAGGAGTTGAGTTTATGCAATCATATAATCCAGTTGAGCCAATTATACTGTTTACTTGATCCCAGTCTACATACTGATGAGATGACAGGGCAGATACTGACTTTCCTTTTCCATCCTTTCTAAGCAGATAAGCATTGTATATATTTTTGTGCAATAGAGACACAAAGTTTTCACCAAGAGCAGGTCTGGACTCCGGAAACCAGATTTTCTCATTTACTAATCTAACTGCTCTTAGTCTTTTGGTACTCAGGTCAGCTAGTTCCTCAAAGCTAAAGATATCAACTTCAGAAACCACCTCAGTATCTTCTGAGGATGATTCGCTGTTAGGCTCATAGGAATTGTCCTCAGAGGTTGATTCAGAATCAATTACTTGCTTTCCTTTTCTTGGGTGAGAGGTGACTACTTTTCTGTTTGCTCTGGCAGCATTGTGAGTATCTTGAATTAGTACATGTCCTTAAGGTTGTTCAGGTGTATTTGTTTCAGGAGATGACCTAGATACTTTCTGTTTCTTGCTCTTAACTTTATCAATGATCTTTCCGATCAATCCCCTCTTATCTGGATTCTTAGACCTCATTTTGATTTCTGACTAAACACTGACCTTTTTGCTCAGACTCAAAGCCAGACCCTTTTCAAGCACAAGACCGAACCTAAACAAAACAGTAAGAACTAAAGTCTAAGAACTAGGTCTATGGTTTGAGACTAGAGGATAAAAGAAAAGTTTTAAGGAACTTACTGATCTTTGTGAGAGATTCTTGCGCAATAGGGAAAGATGAACACCGTTGCCAAGATCCGATTAGGATTTGCTTCGGTGCAGAGGAGAGACTTCTGGCTTAGAGGAGTTTGCGCAAGCAAAGATGTAACAACGGGAGGATTTGATAGAAGTTACTGCATTGAGTGCATATGCGAGAGTAAATAGACCTTGGAAACTGACACCTTTAACCAAGGTAGTTGGAAAGGAACAGGCGTTCTGGCAAAGGTGGTGGGACCCCTCTTTTGGAATCGGTTTGAGCAGAATAGGGAGTCCCAAAAACAAGGTCAGGTTAGCAAAGGATAAGTCCTAAAGCAATAGACAAGATTTTGAACAAATTTTGAAACTTGAGAAAAGAAGAAAAGTTTTATTAAATAGATACAATCCATTTGAATTTGGATGAGAATCGGATTTAGAAACATTTGATCATTCGGCAGACTTGATTTAAATAGAATCAGACCGTTTACTAATTGGGCCGGACCAAATTGATTCAGACTCAGCCTGGACCAGTTTTAGTCCGTTGTAGAGGAGTTTCTGTCTTGCATGGTGTTAAGACCAAAACTTCTATTAGTGACGGACCAAAAATTTTAGTCCGGCGGGCATTAATATTTTGTTTGAGATTGGTTCGATCCAGGTAGGACCTTGTAACTTTATTTCAATTTCTCAGTCTGCAATATGTCTATGTTTCTGAAGGTTTGGAACATAAGGGATATATCTAAGATTAGCAACAAAAACCAACATAACACAAACAATGAAGCTCTCCGGAATTGTTTGAGTCTGATATTCAAATGAGTATAAGTATTTTTCAATTTAAGCTCACCTGAAAAACTCAAGTGCTTAATATGGACATTTTGCTGAAGAAGATAGATGTTGACTTAGTTACTATATCGAGGATTGGACAAGAAAGAGCATAGAAAGGTGAGTCTTATAGCAGCATTTTTTTATAAAGCTTATTCAAAAAGTTAATTTAATCCGAAATCAGCGCTTTTGAATTTATCCACATCGTTAGCCGAAACAGAGAGCTATCGCACAAGAGCCACGTAAGATATTAATACGATGGTTGTGCGTCTAGTCGAATCAGTATTTTGCGCATGATGGATGTGAATATCATTCATTTGAGAAAACATGAGAGGCAAGAAAACATCCAAAGAACACTTGTAACAACACATCTTTATTTATATAACTTCCCAGTTATTATGCATGGGAAGGACAGTACAGGAGAAGAACCTAAGATTCACCCCTACGTACGCGCCCTAGTGCCTCCACAAGAGCCTCCCTAGCCCTGAAGAGGGTAGGGAAGGCTTCAAGGAAAGCGTCTACGGCGGCACGGTCATGGTCAATCGCCCTCTCCTCCGCCAGCTCTGCCATTGTGCGATCGACTTCCCTCCAGAGCTCTGCTAGCTCAGGGTCATCCCGATCGTCCTTGAAGGTTCTTTTCGGCATGAGAAAGATCGTAGTTTGGAGCAGAAAAGAGAAAGGCTAAGAGAAAGATTACATCTTCAGTGCCCTAGATTCGCCTTTTATAGCCATTTCAGCTAGATGCAGTAAAAGCATCAGAATCCAAGACGGCTTCGAAGTCAGAGAAGTTTCGGAAAAAATAGGAAGTTACGGAAACCGAAAATGTTTTCAACAGAGAATCATAAACAGAAGGGGAAAGAATTCAAGGGCTATGAGTATCAAGAGATGCATAGCAAACAAACTTGCTCCCCCTAAGTTAGATATTATCGAGCAACATTTGAAAAAGCAATGATGTTTAGTTCATTTCTTAATTTTGAAAATTTGGCCTCATCAAGCGGCTTAGTGAAAATATCAGCCAATTGGTCCTCAGTTCTTACATAACTAAGCACAATATTTCCTTTGGCAACATGATCATGAATAAAGTGATGTCGAATTTCAATATGCTTAGTTCTGGAATGTTGAACCGGATTGTTCGCTATTTTCACTGCACTTTCATTGTCACACAGCAGAGGCACTTTATTAAATTTTATCCCAAAATCTAGAAATGTTTGTTTGATGAATAGAATTTGAGCACAACAACTGCTGAGCCACATATTCGTTTTCGGCGAAGGACGATGCTCTTGAATTTTGCTTTTTAGAACACCAAGAAACTAAAGATCTTCCAAGCAAATGACAACCTCCTGAGGTGCTCTTACGATCAATCTTGCATCTGGCATAATTAGAATCTGAGTAGCCAAGAAGCTCGAAAGGAGCACCTTTGGGGTACCATAAACCAATACTAGAGGTAAGCTTAAGATATCTAAATATTCTTTTAACAGCACTTAAGTGAATTTCTTTAGGAGCAGCTTGAAATCTAGCACACATACACACACTAAACATGATGTCAGGCCTAGATGCTGTCAAGTATAGTAAAGAGCCTATCATTGATCTAAAAAGCTTTTGATCAACAAACTTACCTCCCACATCTTGATCAAGATGAGTGTTAGTAGCCATGGGAGTCTTTATTGTTTTGCATTCTTCCTTTTTGAAGCGCTTGAGGAGATCCTTAGTATACTTCTCTTGTGAGATAAAAGTCCCCTCCTTCAATTGCTTGATTTGGAATCCCAGAAAGAATGACAATTCCCCAATCATAGACATCTCGAACTCTTTGGCCATCATGTCACCAAATTCTTTGCAGAGAGAATGATTAGTACAACCAAAGATAATATCATCTACATATATTTGACAAATCATTAATGTTCCATTGATATCTTTTAGAAACAAGGTTGGATCAACCTTCCCAGTTTTGAAGTCCTTTTTAAATAGAAAATCTCTAAGACGCTCATACCATGCTCTAGGAGCTTGTTTTAAACCATAGAGTGCCTTAGATAATTTGTATACATGATTTGGTAAATTTGGATCTTCAAAACCAGGTGGTTGCTCAACATAAACAGTTTCATCAATGAATCCATTAAGAAATGCACTTTTCACATCCATTTGAAACAGGGTGATATTAAAATGAGTAGCAAAGGCAAGAAGAAACCGAATAGCTTCAAGACGTGCCACTGGGGCATAAGTCTCTCCATAGTCCAGTCCTTCTACTTGAGTAAATCCTTGAGCTACAAGTCTGGCTTTATTCCTTATTACCACTCCATTTTCATCTTGCTTGTTTCTAAACACCCATTTTGTACCAATAACATTGTGATCCTTTGGGCGATTTATTAAGCTCCATACTTTGTTTCTTTCAAAGTTGTTAAGTTCTTCTTCCATAGCAATTATCCAATCAGCATCTTCTAAAGCTTCTTCCACTGTCTTAGGTTCAATACAAGAGACAAAAGAGTAATGTTCACAGAAGGAAGCTTGTCTAGAACGAGTTTGAACACCCTTACTGATTTCACCAATGATTTGGTTTGTGGGGTGATCCTTAGCAATGACATGGTGACTTTTGATGAAGACTGGCCGATCTTGTTCTTTTTCTTCCTCTTATTCTTGGGTTCCATCATTTGGCACCATAGATTGTGTAGGAGGTTCATCCTTGTCTTCCTTAGGTTTAATATCACCTACTTCCATTTTTCTCATTGCTTGTGCCAAACCATCATCTCCTACATCATCTAAATTTTCATGCTCACCTTGTGAGCCATTAGATTCATCAAACTTTACACCATAAGTTTCTTCTACCAGATCAGTTGTATTATTAAATACCCTATAAGCTTTGGACTTAGAAGAATATCCTAGCATGATGCCTGTATCACATCTAGTTTGAAATTTACCCAGATGAGTTCTCTTTTTATAGATATATACTTTACAACCAAATACACGAAAATATGATACATTGGGTCTTCTTCCTACCAATAATTCATATAAGGAGTTTTCTTAAGCAATCCATGAAGATAAAGCCTATTAACAGAATGACAAGCAGCATTGATTGCTTCAGCCCAAAAGACATCCTAGCATGGATCTAGCCATTTCTATCAGGGTTCGATTCTTTCTTTCAACCACACCATTTTGCTGAGGAGTATATTTAGCTGAGAGTTCATGCTTAATTCCTAATTCATCACATTATTCAATAATATTTGTATTAACAAACTCAGATCCATTGTCACTTCTTATTTTCTTGATGGGACAATCAAATTCATTTTGAGCCCTTTCAGCAAAAGTTTTGAAGATTTTTTCAACTTCACCTTTATTAGGTAAAAAGAATACCCAAGTGAATCTGGGGAAATCATCAACAATTACCAGACAATATGAGTTGCCATCAATGCTAGCATATGAAGTAGGGCCAAATACATCCATATGCAGAAGCTCAAGTGGTCTAGTGGTGGACATGATGCTTTTAATTGGGTGTGAATTAGCTACTTGTTTGCCTGCTTGACAAGCACTGCATAGCTTATTCTTTTCAAATTTGACATCTTTCAAACCCACCACCAGCTCATTTTTAAAAAGCCTTTTAAGATTAGACATACCTACATGCCCAAGACGCCTGTGCCAGAGCCATCCAAGAGAAACTTTTTGCTAACAGGCAGGTCGAGATGCATGAGGAGTTGGATTTGAAATCTACTAAGTAGAGATTTTGAAATCTGAAACCTTTGAATATAAGCTTTTCATTTTTATCAAACACAGTTACCCCATTAGATGAGAAGATACAATGGAATCCAAGATCACATAATTGAGCAACAGATAATAAATTGAAATTTAAGGAATCAACAAGAAGAACATTGTCAATAGAGTGATAATTTGATATAGCAATCTTACCAAGACCTTTTACCTTTCTTTTGTTGTTGTCTCCAAAGGTAATTTTGTGACTTGGATCACTTTCACCTTCAATTGAGGTGAACATTCTTGAGGTACCGGTCATGTGTTGAGTGCAGCCACTGTCAATAACCCAATGTCTGCCTCCACTTTTATAGTTTACCTACAAGTTCATTTCTTCACTTTAGGTACTCAAATGCTCTTGGGTCCTTTGATGTTAGTTATAGCCAGTTTAGGTTTAAAAGGATTTAATAACATGGTCTTAGGTACCCAGACAGCTTTAAGTTTTTTATTAAGATTTGAGGGACCTACATATTTTACATTTGTTTTGCCCCTGAAATCTTTAAATAGCATGTAATGGGCATCTACCACGCAATCCCTTTTGGCATGAGAAACATTTGCAAGATAGCAATTTTTTGATTCATGATTTGATTTGTGACAGTAATAACATTGAGTGCTTTTCTTGACAAAGATCTGTTCAATATGACTTGTTCCATTTTTCTTAAGCAAACTGTTGGGTTTATACCCTAAGCCCTTTTTGCCCAAGTTGGGTTTCTGTTCAACCAGAATTTTGTCAAGAGTAGCACTACCTACAAAGAATTTTTCTAAGCCTTTATCAAATGTGGCTATCTTTGCTTCTAGTTCTTCAATCTCAGTTTTAAGCTCCTTGGTATAGGAAGCATATTTGCAGTTACCATTGCAAGCATCAGAAAAACTGACAGTCATGATTTCTTCTTTAAATAAGTCACATGAGACAGATGCATCATATAGAGAAACATGACTGGATTTGTTGGCTAGCATTTCGTTTTCAATTTCTAGCTCACAATAGTTAGTCTGCAAGTCTTCATGATTCTTAGCAAGCAAAGCATGACTTGTAACTAGATCATTATGAGTTTGTACAGACTTTTCATGTTCATGCATAAGTTTTTCATACTTGTCTGGTAGCAACTTTTGATCATTAAGCAAGCCAATGATAGTCTTCTTAAGAGTTCTAGTTGAATTTGTTTTATCATGCAAAGCATTATTTAGTTCTTCAACTAGTTCTACTAGCTCATCATAAGAAGGTGAGTCATTTACCTTTTCCTCATCTGATCTTGCCATAAGACACAGAGGAAATGAAGGTGGTGGTGGAGTTGACTCATCTAATGCAAGTCCAGCTAGCCCCTTTGACTTTGAACTTTCATCATCCGAGGATGAGTCTTCACTTGCACTTTTTTCATCAGTGACCCATTCTCCTATGTGAGCTTCTCCTTTTCCTTTCTTCACAAACTTCCTGGAGTAGCTTTTCTTGAAAAACTTCTTCTTGGGTTTTTCATGAGTCTTCTCCTCATCCTCATCATCCTTGTTCTTGTACTTATTTTTCTTCTTGGTTTTGTTTGGACATCGAGCAGCTATGTGTCCCTTTTCATTGCACTCAAAACATACAACGTTAGAAAAAGGATTTTTCTTTGAGTAAGAGTTGGACCTTTCTTTGTCTTTGAAATTGACTCTTCTCATGAGTTTGTTAGCTTTTCTCATGAGTAGAGCTAATTTCTTTACATCTTCATCCTCATCCTCACTTGACTCATCATCATCTTCGTCAGATGAGTCTTGTATAGCTTCCTTGGCTTTGAGTGCGATGGATTTCTTCTTTGGAGCATCTTCGTCAGCCAATGTGAGCTCATGAGCGATATTTTACCTAGTAGCTCTGTGGAGTGAGCCTATTGAGATCACCACCTTGGATGATATGTGGTCAAACCGTGATATGCCCGAGGAAGCACTCTAATCATCTTCCTGCATACCTCAACATCAGAGATTTTAGTTCCTAAGCCTTTTAGTTCATTGACAATAGGATTTAGCCTAGAGAACATGTCATTAGCACTTTCTTGAGAGAGCATTTTGAATTGATCAAATTTTTCTCGGACAACATAATACTTTTCTTCTTTTACATCAGAGGTACCTTCATGAATTTCTTGTAATGTTGTCCATATATCATAAGAAGATGAAAGATTACTTACTCTATCAAAGACTTCTAAGCTAAGACAGGAAAATATGGCATTTCTGGCTTGAGCATCATACTGCATATTTTGAATCTCACCAGGAGTGGGTTCACCATATACAGATTGCCCTTCAGGCATTACACGAGGAGGCAAATGCTTCTCTGCAACCCTCCACACATCATATCCGACAGCTTCTAAATAGCATCTCATCCTAATTTTCCAATAAGCATAATTTGTGCCATCAAAAACAGGTACTCTACCAATACTAACAGTTGCGGATCCATTTCCCTCGGCCATTACCAAAGCTAGTTAAGCTTAAACAAGGTAAAACTTAGCTCTGATACCACTAGAAGGATCGAGTTAGCCTAGAGGGGGGTGGTGAATAGGCAATTTTAACAAGTTCTAATTTTTTCTAAACAACTTACAAAATTGAACAAAGAACAACTCACAGCAAAGTATAAAATAGATTTAAAGCAAATAATGATAACAGCGAAAGCAATAAATGAAATGACACAAGAGAGACAAAGATTTATCCCGTGGTTCACAGCCACACTCCTAATCCACGTTGAATCACTTCTTTCGAAGTTCTGCTTCTCCAAAGCTAGTCGCAGTAGCTCTGGTGATCACTCAGGTAACTCTTTCACTACTCCAGTGAGGTGAGTTCCAAACCTCTCACAACCACAGTGGCCTTCCACAATCACTTTTGGACAGTCGCACCGCACACTTCCTCCAAGTCGCCTAGGATCACTAAGATCCAAGAGTAATAAACTTTGCACAAGTTCTGTCTCTTGGTTCACTTTTGCAATTCACACAACTAGACACTGGCTTGGAGCTAACACACTTAGAGATATATGAGAATTTTGGTGTGAAGATGAAGCACAGACTCCTTTTTCAGAATGAGAGCTATGTATGAATACCAAAGTGTTAGGAGTTCATCTATATCTGTTTGGTAGATGGCTCAAGAAATGCTTATATAGCCATTTTGAGTGAATATAGCCATTACACTGCACATGAGCCGCTGGACGTGTCGATGTCGTGAATACCGAAATATACACGTACAATGGACTAAGTAACAGTGCCTAGCGATACTGGACATGTGTATGACGGACCAAATTTGAGCATTCACTATACATGGGTTTTTCATAGAGATTGGTCCGCCACACAACTGAAGAAGATACATGTACTTCGGACCAAATATTTGGTCCGCCATACATAGACTTTTCAAGAGTTTGGTCTGTGCATAGAGACCTATGTACGTCGGACCAAAAATTTGGTCCGTCATACATGGACTTTTCAAGAGTTAGGTCTGGAATAGAGACCTATGTACGTCGGATCAAAAATTTTGGTCCGTCATACATGGACTTTTCAAGAGTTAGGTCTGGCATAGAGACCTATATACGTCGGACCAAAAATTTTGGTCCGTCATACATGGACTTTTCAAGAGTTAGGTGCCACAGACCTTTTTCAACAGAGATAAGTTCCATCCAAGCGTTTTACTTCAGCAACGGACTGGAAAATATAAGCACGAATGTTTGGTCCGTTGTCTATGTAAAAATTCTTTTGAAGATAAAGGATATTCATATAAGGTTTCAATAAATAAGACTTCAAAGTTTGGTCCGACCAAAGGCTTATAAACTGAATGAGTGCCGGACCAAAATATTTGGTCCGCTGTAGATGGGAAACAGAGAACATTTTGGTCCGTCATAGAGCAGAGACTTTTATATGTATGCCGGACCAAGGATTTTGGTCCGTCATACATAGGCAAACCCTTGGCTATCAGATGATTTTAAAGGAGGTTTTTACCAAGGATGAAATAAGAAGAAGACAATAGACTTGATCCGATAATCAGATATTTGATGGGTTTCAAAGTTTGACCAAAGAATCTTATTTGACTTCCAAGGATAAGCTGAGAGTGCAACGGACTGAAGAAGTGGATAGCAGAAGTTTGGTCCGTTGTACACTAAGAAGTATGACCTAAAAAGGATAGGTGTCTTTTGCTCCGAGAAATCTAGTTTTGTCTTTGCCTTATGATCCAATTCACTAGCTTGTGCAAAGTCCCCCTTTAGACAAAAAAAAAAGAAAAACAATCCTAGCCTTTTGACTTGAATCATCTCCCAAGTTATAAACTAGAACTGAGCACCTTAATCTTGTTCGTCCAACTTGCTTCATTTTCGAATCCAGCATATATTCTTCAAAGCTTTGAGTATTATTAACATGGTCATTAATACCAAAATTATAGCAAAATACAATAATAAAATTTGAGGGGGCTTAGATGCTATCAGCGCATCAATTTTATCACGAATTTGGGTTAGTACAGACCAAAGCGGACCAGAACAGCAGTATCCTGTTTTCAATACAGCAGAAATCTTCTGAATTTTGTATGATTTTTTATGTAGCTTATATGAAAAACTTGTCAAAATGAAAAAGTTGAGTTTGGACATTCTCTACAACTTTCATGTGGAACACATAATTTTTTGAGTAATGGAAGACCTTCAAAAAGGCATATTACTGCACGCTATCAAAATTGGTCCGTCGTACACATGAGATTTTCTGTTGACCTTCCCGATTTTCTATGATTTTTTATGTTGCTCAAATGAAAAACTTGTCAACACTGAAAAGTTGCGTCTTGAAATTATCTATAACTTTCATGTAGAACAAATAATTGTTTGAGTACGGGAAGACCTTAAAAAATGCATATTACTGCACGCGGGTAAAATTGGTCCGTCATACACGTGAAACTCACGCGACATTTGGTCCGTCATACAAATGAAGCTCACTGAGATTTGGTCCGTCATACACGTGAAACTCACAGAAATTTGGTCCGTCATACACGTGAAACAGAAATTTGGTCCGGCATACACGTGAAACTCACAGAGATTTGGTCCGGCATACACGTGAAACCCACTATGATTTGGTCCGGCATACACGTGAAACTCTCAGAAATTTGGTCCGGCATACACGTGAAACTCACAGAAATTTGGTCCGGCATACACGTGAAACCCACTGTGATTTGGTCCGGCATACACGTGAAACTCTCAGAAATTTGGTCCGGCATACACGTGAAACTCACAGAAATTTGGTCCGGCATACACGTGAAACCCACTGTGATTTGGTCCGGCATACACGTGAAACTCTCAGAATTTTGGTCCGTCGCAAATGCAACTCCAACTTAAAATCAAATTTAAATACAAACTCAAATCTAAGCTATCCTAGATCATATAAAGTCAAATACTCATCACAAACATGGATGGACCTCCACATGGTCCTTCAATCTCCCCCTTGATGAGTATATTGACAAACTACAAAAAAGGCATAAATTTGAGTTTGAGTAAGTAAGAAGAAAGCAATTTGATTTCAAAACCACATATGGTCCAGAGAGAATAGACTGAGAACATGACCAAATTGGTAAGACATATTTTAGAGCTAAATCAAGGAGAGAGCAAGTTTTCCACAAAAAGCTCTAAAATCCGATCATAAGCGCCAAATGTGATTATGTGATTATGATCCATAAGAATTAGCAAAATTTTACAAAGATCATAAGAACCAAATAAGCTTTCACATTTTTAATGATGCCTTTTCTACGTTTTCTCCCCCTTTTGGCAATATAGGCATCAAAATGAAATTTTCTCCCCCTTTTTATGTATGCATGAAATGCAACCTAAGGGAGCTTTGAAGATTATCCAAATGATCGTAATGACAAGATATAACACAAAGCTTATCAATCTCAGATTACGACTAAACTAAGATATGTCCAAGTGCAAATAACAAATTTTGCTCATAAGCTAAGTTTTGAAAATGTGTCGTTTTTTTTGGGCAAGATTTGACAAGTGCAAAGCTTAGCAAAGTTTCAAAGCTAGAGGCAAAACCACTCAAGGATCGAATGGAAAACCTAGAGTTCAACCTACTCAACACTTTGGGGAATTTTGAAGTGCATATAAGGTCCTTCTAGCTCATTTTTCAATTTATGCAAATTTTCTTTAAGACTTTGAAAAACATAGCGGGGTGCAAATGTTTGACATTATTTGCATTCTTTACCCACTTATGTGTTTGATATTTGCATTTTTTTGTATTGATTGACTCAAGCCATTTTCGATCATCTCAAGAGTAACTCTTAAGAGAATGATCTTGGTCATACACAATATATTACAAGTTCATCCCAAATGCAATGGGAAGCAGTCTCGTGAATATAAAGTGTTGAGATCAATTTTGCACAAAAGAGTCAAAAAAAATTTTGATTTCAATTTAGCACATATGAGCGATTTTGAAGGACTCAAATATGGATCAAACAAATTTCACCCAAGTTACTATAGGGACTCTAGAGAAATCCAAAATTTCACAATTCATGGTAAAATCCCCTAGAGAAGAAACTTAGTAAGTAAAAGCAACATGTTTCATCAAGTTTTCATTTAAAGCTTTCAAGTTTTTCAGATTTCAATTAAGCTTAGCATGATAAATGAACTTAGACATATCTAAGCTAGTGATTTTCTTTGAAAGATATAGCATGATGTATTTCATGAAGATTGAGTCAATTGCATAATAGACAAAGCTCATAAAACAGAAAATGCAGTCTAAATGCAATGCATGAACAGATTCCCAAACTCCCCCTCAACAAATAAATCAATTTTAAGCTCAAATCTGGTTAAAGTTGAGTTATTATCAAGATTAGGCATAAAGAAAATCCAAATGAACTCAATAACAACCAGAAAAACAGAATGAGGAGAAGAAATCGAGAAAACTACAAACTGGGTGGCTATTGAGCATAGAAAAGATAGAAGAGACTCACTATGGCTCAAACTCGCTCTTATCTTCCCAGTGACTGACATAGGAAAGCTGACTCTAGATCCCAACTAAGGAGTGCACACAAACCCTATCTACCTAGGAGGCCCAACACCTGCTAGACTTATAAGACTGTGAGAGAACTCAACCTAGAGAGAAGAGAGAACAGCTAATCACGTATGATAGCAACCTAAAGCACAAGATAAGAGGTCCATGCAAGGCATACCAGAAGTCTAAGTGAGTGAACTCAACTCAAGAAAATAAGCCCAAAAACACCCAGAAGAAACACAAAAAAGAGAAAAAACTGAAAGAGAATATATTATACATAATATACAAACCAGCTCCCCCTCACGATAGGCCGTAAGGCTCACGACTCCAAGCTCACTCCTCAAGGCAACAACTGAGCTATCCAAAGGCTTGGTAAAGATATCGGCTAATCAAGATCACTTTCTCT
Organism: Otatea glauca; assembly: GCA_036346275.1. Taxonomy (NCBI): domain Eukaryota; kingdom Viridiplantae; phylum Streptophyta; class Magnoliopsida; order Poales; family Poaceae; genus Otatea; species Otatea glauca. The sequence goes on along the minus strand of CM070716.1, from coordinate 30,314,296 downwards.
GAATCAAGCGCGATATCACCCTTCTCCACAAGGTCTCTAAGAAAGTGATATCTAATATCAATGTGCTTGGTCCGAATGTTGCAATCGGGTTCTTAGCAATGCAAATAGCGTAGTGTTGTCACGTAAAAGTGGCATACTCTCTATCTCTAACCCAAAGTCCCGCAAGGTCGATCTCATCCAGAGCACTGCTACAAAGAATCGTTGCAAAGAACATACTCGGCCTCGGTGGATCAGGTAACTCGGATCGCTTCCTAGACGACCAAGAAACAAGAGAAGTGCCAATGAATTGGCAAGTGCCGGCGTGCTCTTCCTATCTATCCTACAGCCAGCAAAGTCGGCATCGGAAAAGGCTCTAAGGGACAGACAAGAAGAGGAAGAGTACCAAATACCATAATCAGTGGTAGCACGAAGGTACCTGAAGATGCACTTCACCGCCTGACGGTGAGAGACGCGAGGAGAAGCCTGAAATCGAGTGCACAAACACACAGCAAAATGTATGTCCGGTCTCGAAGCGGTGAGATACATGAGGGAGCCAATCATACTCCGAAACTCCTTTTGATCAGCAGGCTCACCATCCTCATCGGGCTAGAGGACAGCAGTGGTGGCCATAGGAGTCATCACCGGCTTACCATCAGACATATCAAATCGCCTCAGGAGGTCCCGAGTGTACTTACCTTGGTGCAGGAAAGTACCCTCCCGAGTTTGCTTGATTTGGAAGCCAAGAAAGTAGCTCAACTCTCCCATCATACTGTAACATCCCAAAATTTGATTTTTTGAATGTTTGAAATTGAAATTGAACCATTTGCATTTTTCTGGAATTAATCAAAGCTTAATTTGAATTTTCTATTAATGAAAGGATTTAATTTGACTAAACTATTCATCAAACAAAAGACTTCCAATTTTAGTTGGGTTTATTGTGCTTCAAGGAATTTTTCTGTATTTTTGGTCATCTTTCTGAATTTATTTGCTATTTATTTGAATTTATTTGCTTCCATTCGAATTTCTGGAATTTTCTTAATTCGGAAAAAGATTTTAATTCCAATTTACCTTCGGCGAATTTCCGTCCGCCCGCCTCCTATTCCCATTCGGCCGCCTCACCTCGCCCGCTCCGCCCGACCAGCCGCGCTCGTCGGTCGTCCGATTGCAATCGCGTGGGCGGCCGAGATGACTCGCGCGCGCCGCCTCAAACCCTAGCGCGCCCGCCGCTTGATCTCGATGAAGCGTCGAAACTTCGCCTGCGGGCCATGCGCTGCGTGTGAGCCGTCCGATCTCGCCGTGTGTGCGGTCGGGATGTTGCCGCCGCCCCGCGCCACCGCCACCGCCAAGAAACCCTAGCCGCTGCCATCTCGGTTTCCAATTTTAGGCACGCCTCCCGAGGGCTATAAATGCCGCTGCACCCCCTCCGAGAATCCCCGTTGTCCCCGCACCGTAGCCACCCTCGCCGCCGCGAGACGCTGCCGCCGAGATTTCCCTCGCCGAGTTCGCCGCCGTGCCCAAAGCTTTCCCAGCCGTCGTGTGGCCGCTCCGGTGCACCTCCGCCACAGTCGTTGCCTTCTCCGCGTTCCTTGCGTCGAGCCCTTCGAGACCCCCAAGGTTTTGCGTTCAATCCGTTGCTTTCTCGCCGTGTCCTGGGTCATCTTCTTCATCTCCGGTGGAGTAGCGTCGCCGCGAGCCCCAACCGTCGAATATTCTTCCAACGCTCCCGATCGCGCCACGTCGTCGCAACTGCCGCCTTGCCTGCCCACCACCCGATCGCCGCGGTACCGGATGTGCGCCACGCGTCGCCTGCATGTGCCACCTCCGCGCCACGTCACCCGCCGTGTGGCCGCCATGTGTCGCGCCACCTCAGCAAGTCCTCCGCGTCGCCTTTGGATCGCCTCGGTGAACTCGGTTCACCGTGAACTGAGCCACTGACGTGTGGGCCCCACGTGTCAGTCGGCATTTCTTTTGGATTTATTCTTTTTCCAGAAAATCCAAAATTCCAGCCAATCAGATCTTGCCACGTGTTAGCCTTTTCCATTTTCTCTGATTTTCTGATCCGAGGAACTTCCAGGAGGCCGTTCTCCTTCGTTCGAGCTCCGATTGAGGTGATTCCAGTTTCTAAAAATTTATAAAATCATGCTTTATTTAATGGTGAATTTTATTTAATTTTTGGAGTTGAAGTTGCTCTCTTTTTTTGTTATTTATTGCTTGTACACCTGTTTCGCGTAGACGTTGAAGTAACCGAGTTATTCGTGAGCAAGGAGCCAACCCAAGACCAAGGTCCAGAGCAAGATTCAGAGCTCTTGAAGGCAAGTTGTGCTTTGATCATGTTGAACCTATGTTTATGAAATTGCTATATCGTTTTACCCTATTGCATATTATTTCAAGTATACAATTGTTTCAAATTAAATTGGGACTTAGCTATTATACCAATTTGATCTATACCCTACCTTGCCATTGTATGCCATGATCTAATTTTCACCCTAGGATGGTTAACTAATAGTTGGTTAATATTGATAATCAACATGGGTGGTTAGACCATGAGATTGCTTAGCTATGCCACGTCATCACATGTACTTGAAACATCGATAATTAATGTTGACTAATGGAATATGGAACAATGATGTGAACTTGTGTGTCATGTGTGGTCACACAATGAGATTGAGTTGCAGTGGCGAGTCATGTCACGCAACGATGTTGAATTGTTGATAGCACGTGGTGCTTGATAATCAACTAGGGTGATATTCATTTAGATTGGGGCAAGTGGCAAGGGGCGAGTATGCCAAGGTGGGCCCGATGGGCAGGGGTATGTGGAAGTCTTGCCTCGATCATCTTAAGGACTTAACCTTGCAAGCCTTTGACTTGAGTCTCTCTTGCAACCACATGTTTGGAATGGGACAGCTTAGCTGACTAATTTGTGATGTCTAAATTTCGGTACTGTCGTGGTGAATAGTGAGTCCCGGATTCGCGAATTAGCTCACACGGCGCAAGAGAGGGCCCCGAGTGTGGTAACCAGTCCCTTCCGTGTTGAAACCTCAGCGAGCAGTACTGGGTCTAGATGGAGCATTATAAAGGCTTTGTCATGATTACCCTGCCGGCACACCAAAGGAAGTGTGCTAATAGCTTGGCGACAAGGGATGATCATGTCGTGTGGGTAAAGTGCATAACCTCTACAGAGTATAAAATCTATTCGAATAGCCGTGTTCACGGTATTGAGCAATGCTCGGGAATTACAGTTAAGGGTTAGACTTTTGCAAAACAAAACTTGGGATGGATGGCAGGTTGCCATGGGAAGTTGGAACTTTATTAAGGATTGGAACTTGGTTTACTTGAGAAATGTCAATCTATTTATTACGCTTATTTGTTTTAATGTCTTTACAATCTATTTATCAGAATTGTTCTCAAATGTCGCTTTATCGCAAAATAACCATGATAAGCCATTCCTTGGAATAAGCCTTGCATATAGTTATATTAGAATTGCATTCTGTGTACAACTTGTTGAGTGATTTATGTACTCAACTTTGCCATCAACAAAATCACCAGTTGAGGAGTCTACACCAATGCTGGAGGAGAAGTACCAGGAGGAGACGAAGGTTTAGGGCGCAAGTCTTGTCAGTTGCCTGTGGTATACTGAGGGGTTGTCTACGTTTTCATTCCGCTGCAGTTTAATTTATTGTTCAGCCTTGCGAGGCATAGTCATGTAAGTTGACCATAAGGTTATTCAACAAGTGTTATTTATTTTATGAAGTCTTTTATTGTATTTCCGTTGTGTATGATTGTGATATTTACTGATGTTGAGCCTGTGTGCACTAGCGTGATCCGGGACTAGTGCAGTATACACAGAGGGTCCGGATTTGCATATTTGGGTCCCGACACATACTCATCTCAAACTCTGTGCTCATCACCTCAGAAAACTGAGACACAAGCGAATGAGATGAGCCACCAAAAATGATATCGTCCACATAAATCTGGACGAGAAGAAAATGCGACTCATGGTGTCTGATGAACAGAGTCTTATCTACTACTCCCATCTTGAAGTCATGGCTGAGAAGATAAGACTTGAGCCTCTCATACCATGCTCTGGGGGCTTGCTTGAGTCCATACAAAGCTTTGGAAAGCTTGTATACATGACTCGGAAACTTGGGGTTCTCAAATCCTGGAGGTTATTTGACATAAACCTCTTCCTCAATATAGCCATTGAGGAATGCACTCTTGACATCCATTTGATAGAGCTTGAAGCCCCGGGAAGTAGAGAATGCAAGCAGGATCCTAATAGCATCTAGTCTAGCTACAGGGGCAAAGGTCTCCTCAAACTCAAGACCCTTAACCTGAGAAAAGCCCTGTGCAACTAGCCTAGCCTTGTTGCGAATGACAACCCCATCCTTACTCTGCTTGTTTTTTAACACCCACTTGGTCCCAATGACATTATGTCCAGATGGACGTTCTACAAGCTGCCAGACTTTGTTTCGCTCGAAGTTTTCAAGTTCCTCATGCATAGCATTAGTCCAAGACTCGTCAGATAATGCATGAGTCACATCCTTCGGCTCAAATGAGGCAACAAAGGCAGAGTGAAAGCAGAAACTGGACAAACCTGTTTTTGAGCGAGTGATTCGCACAAACAAATCGCCGATGATCTGATCAGGTGGATGAGAACGCTGAATATGACAAGAAGGTCCAGAAGCAGAAGTGGCATCTACCTCATGCACAAAAGAGGTAGGAGCAGAGCCACTAGCTGCATGAGAGTCAGAAGGCAAGGGCTGGCCCTCCTGAGGTGCAGAAATGGAAACAGGAGGCACCTCAGGTGTAGAGGGGACTGGATCAGGTGGAACAATCATCTACATCATCCTCATCCTCTACAAAGATGGTCTCAGAGAAAGAAGAAGAGCCTGAAATGTCAGATCTAGCTCCTGGGCTAGCCTCATCAAAGGTCACTTCACAGGTCTCTATGATCCTATGCGCATCGCAACCTGCACTTATAGTTACGAGAAGAAGTCGAGTAACCCCGAAAGATACCATCAAGAACGAGACTCAAACTTATCCAGTTACAGACTTCAAAATAAAACACTTGCAACCAAACACACGAAAATGAGAAACACCGGCTTTCGCTGCACTCAACTCGTAAGAAGTGCGTGCAAATGTGCTCTCAAGAATACACGATTAGAAACATAGCAAGCAAGAGCTATAACCTCAGCCCAAAATTTTCTAGAGTATCAGATTCGCCTAGCATCGCCCCGCCATCTCTACCGTGGTCCTGTTCTTCCTTTTCACTACGCCATTTTGCCGAGGGACGAGGAGAGGAGAACTGATGCTCTAAACTGCACTCCACACAAAAACTCTCAAAATATGAGTTCTTGAACTCCAGCGCCATTGTCATCACAGATAGCTTGTAGGGCACCGTGGAGCTCAAAAGACAACCTATGGACCAAACCCCTAAAATGGGTAAAAGTCTCATCCTTCGAGGACATGAAAAACACCCAAGAGTACCTCGAAAAATCATCAACAATGACAAGAACATACCACTTCCCACCAACTGACTGCACTCTAGCTGGACCAACAGTGTCCATATGTAAAAGCTATCCTGGTGCATCAGTCATCACAATGGTGACTGGGGGATGAGAAGCAATAACCATCTTGCCATGTCGGCAGGGAGAGCAAACTAAGTCTTTGACCATTTTGAGTTTGGGCAAACCACGAATGAGGTCATGGCTGCTAACTCGGGTCAAATGATCAAAACCAATGTGACCAAGTCTCCTATGCCAGAAGGAGAGATCACGGGACTCTAAAGCAATTAAACACCGAAGAGAGTCTCCAGAAGAAACAGAAAAATTAGCACGGAAGACTCCCAAATCTAGAAATCCCGTAAACTAACCCTCCTGATGAATCGAGGATTCTACAGGAGCTACGCTTGAAACTCACCTCGAAAGAGTCATCAATAAGTTGAGAAACAGAAAGCAAATTGTATTGTAGCTTACTTACTAAGGCAACATCTTTAAGAATGAAATTGTCATTAATGCAAATGGTACCCTTAGCAATGACTCTACCTGATGAAGCATCCTCGAAAGTGATCAATTCATCACCAAGGGCTCGGACTAGGGAAGAGAACCAACGAGAATCTCCGGTCATATGACGAGAACAACTGGAGTCGACAATCCAAACATCTCCCTTCCCCATCCGACGAACCTGGTCAATGCACACGAGAGAAAGATGACTCAGTACTGGGACAAAGAGAAGATCTAGGAACCCAATACTGAACCATACGATGCCTAAAGGTGCCAGCCACAGAAGAAAAAGACTGGACTCTGGCATCTACATGATGCTCTACTCTCACTCGACCAGAAGCAACTCTAGTAGATGATCTAGGAGTTGGGACTGGGTTGGTCCGCCGTATTGCAAAAACCGGACCATCCCAGTAAGACTGCCTGGATCTCCTACCAGCACACATCTCACGCCACTGATATCTACCACGATGGGAAAAACGAGGAATATCAAGAGGACGGCGGAAAGACTGACCACGAGCAGCTCTAGGACTAAAACTCGAATGAACAGCCTGAAAACCGAGTCCTGGACGCTGCCCTAAAACAAGCGACTCTCTAACCTGTCTAGAAGCAGTGCGTGCCTTGGGAGCACTCAGAGTCTGGGGATGACTCTGAATACCCCTAAGAGCAGCTACACGCTCACGCCGAGTGATCTTGGCGTGCCTGAAGCAAAAATCTGCTAGGTGACCATCCTTCTTACAGAAGGTGCATGTGTACTTCGCCTTGCTAGAGGCAGAAGCATCATGAGTAACACCCTTCGGTTAGAAGTCCCATGGACAACACCAAAGAGACCTAAACACAAATGGTACTCACCCAGGAGCTACCACGATCTCACCACTCTTGCAGCCGCGCACAATGGTGGGAGGATGTGCCCGAGCGTGCTCCAAGTAGTCAAATCCTAGACCTTGATTGAATCGACTAATCTTGGATTGGTCTAGGATGAGATTGAGCTTCTTCTTGCCTCCAACAAACTTCTCGAGAATGCTCATGAGATACTCACACTCCCGGAAGAACGAGGCACATGAAGAACAGGGGGAAGGAGAGGAAGAAAAACCAGGAGAAGATCTACCAGCACGTGCATTTTTCTCCCTCAACATGGCTGCCTCAATTTTGAGGGCCTCACAAGAAACGCAAGACACATTTCTAATCCTATGGGCTTGGTCTTCTAATTTCTTCCTAAGTTCGACATGGATTTTATCCATATCATCCTTTACCCCAACACACAGCAGACAACCAGTTTGTGACTTAACTAGTAAGTCCTTAGCAAGTTGATCACACTTGACATTCAAAGCATCATTATCAAGTTTTAGTTGCCTACAACCCTCACATGAGCTGACTGGGTCCTTAGAAGCATGCAATTCAAGTTCATTATTTCTAGCAGAAAGCTTTCTAAGGTGCGAGCTCATGGCATCAATTTCAGTAAGCAGTTTAGGGCAATTATTACAAGAAGCATTTGCGTGAGCATGAGAAAAGCTAGCCTCAACAGGAATAGCATCAACAGAACTAGTGTTAGCATTCTTCAACCTAAGACCATCAAGTTCAATAAGCACACTATCATGCAAAGTCCTTAGGTTCTCCAGCTCCACAAGCAACACATCACAGAGTGTACAACTATCAGAGTCTCGGGAGGAACATGATTTAAGTGAAGCTAACTCCCGAGACAAGCTATCTACCTCCTTCTCTAACTCAGAACACCTCGACCTAGCCTTAGCATGAAACTTGCCTAATTTACAGAAGGCATCATTTAACTCGTCGTAGGTGGGTACCTCATCCGTGTCGCTATACAGCTCGGAGTCGCTTACTTTAATGGCGCCTGCCATGAAGCACATGCCGGAGAAGTCGTCGCTGCCCTTCACCTTCTCTTGCGGATCGCCCTCGCTTGCATCGCTCCAGTTCTCCGTGTCAGAGAGCTCGATGTCGTCCAGTGTGGCGAGAACCCGGTGAAAGAGCTTCTTGTTCTTGGCAAAGTTGCGGTACTTCTTCTTCGTCGGCTCACGAGCTAGGGCCTTCTTGTTGCGGTTCATGTCGGTGTAGTCATTCTTGCTCGAACCGCCTTGTTCGTTTTTGCCCTTCTCCAACCGGGGACAGTTTGCTCGAACGTGGTTGGGGCCACCACACTCGAAGCAAATGATCTTGCCACCTCTCTTCCTCTCTCTCACCCTCTTGTATGCATGAGAAAACTTGCGAGCGAGAAGAGCAAGCTCATTTTCTGGAAATTTTTCCAGTTGGTCATCGCTTAGCTCGCAAAGGGCGAAAAGAGAGAAACCAATAGAAGGATCAGAAGAAGAAGATCCAATGGGATCGGTGACCAAGGCCATCGACTGAGATTTCGTCTTTCGTGAGACGACATCGATCTCATGAGTCTTGAGGCGAGAATAAAGCCCGTCAAGAGTCAGAGTCAACAAGTCGGTGGTGTCCTTGATGGTGGTCACCTTCATCTCCCAAACACGTAAATCGAGTGCGGTCAAGAAATGTCGAGCATTATCCGAGTCAGGGTATATGCAACCAACTGCTCGAAGATCGCTCAAGATCTTGGTAAAACGATCGAAACACTCATCAAGACTCTCACCAGCGTGTTGTTCAAACTTGTTGAACTCACGCTTGAATTGGTCCTGTCGAACCGTTTTGATTTGGGTAGTGCCCTCATGGTAAGCATCGAGGGTCACCCAAATCTCGTGAGCGGAACGGAGGTGAGAAATCCTATCATACTCACTGCGACTAAGGCCCTGTATGAGAATGTTCCTTGCCTTAGCGTTTACCTCAATGTCAGCTATATTGCCGGCCTGACGTTTTCATCGGCAGGAACCTCATACGAGAGTTTCACCTTCTGCCATATCAGGAAGCCCTGGGCAGTGATGTATGACTCCATTCGAGATTTCCAAAAAGGAAAATCAACTCTAGAGAAAATAGGAGGCTTGGTGGAATACTTGTCCATCGCCCTGGCTCTTGAGACCGGTCAAGATCTATGAAAGAGCAGAACCGGCTCTGATACCAATTGAAAGACCGAGATGGCGATCAGAGGGGGGTGGATGATCCCAAATTAAAATAAGTTCTCTAAGGAAGATCACAAATGCAGATTTTCACCCAAAAAAACCAAGCCAAAACCCTTAGATATCAAATGGAAGCAAAAGAGTCAATTTTCACAAAAATCAGCCTGGTGCCAGTGCTATCGCACTTTGGGGGCGATACTACCGGGTTACTGTAGCTACAGCGAAATCAGGCTATGAACAGCGTTTTCAACACAGGTTCAAATAAAAAAAATTGATGTATCTTTTGATCCGTTGATCCAAACTCAACCAAACTTGGTAGATAAGGTCCTTGGGATGTCAGGAACTTATTTCAACCTTCAATCACAAGGATTGATGTCAAAGTTCTAACCTTTATGCCCGGGAAGGAAGAATGCACCAAGTTTCAACAAAAATCGAAAGAACTTCGATCAAGGCTTGCTCGTGGGGTTTTGATGATCAAAGTGATCTTGAATGACTTCCCACACGTCCCAGCAAGCAAGAGAACACAGAGAAACTCAAGGATACACAATTTACAAGATCAAGCATTCAAGAACGCAAAAGATCAACTTCTTGCAACAAGAACGCATGGATAGCCTAGATGATTGAAACAGGATTTTAAGAAAGAATCAATCATAAACCTCAGAAAAAGATTCGTAAGCAATTAGAAGGAGGGGAGGCAAATCCAAATTGCATAAATGTAAATTGCAAGAAAGTAAATGCGGAATTTAAATTGCGTAATTTAAATGCATAATATAAATGAAACATGAACTTAAATGAAGAACATTTCATTTCTGGAAGGAGAGGTTACAAAGCCTCACATTCATGTGGGCAAAGCTCAAAGGAGCATAAAAAACCTCAAAAACCTTCATAGGGGGAAGGCTACCCCTCCACCCCTATTTATACAACTCTTGGGCCACCTACCACCTTTGGATGAGCCTCTAAACCCTAAAGCATCCATCAAGGGCTAGGATTAACCCACTCAACCAGCCATACAAGGGCTAACCCAAAACCCACCACACACATGGGTTTTCTTGCACGGTTTTCAAAGCAAGCTACACTTATCCACTACTCTATCTTCCAGAACTACAACCTAACAGCTCTCCTTGATCCAAGTAGTGATAAGCTAGCTTCTCCACTGTTCTGTTGTCTCTTGGGACTGCACCGACTTCATCTCCGGCGATCTTCCGGCGAACATCCGGGCAACTTGAACCTCCAGCCATCCCATGCCTAGTTCCAGCCTCTCTTCGCCTCACCATGACCACCAAATGAAGTCCTACATCCACAAAGACAAGAAGTCCCTACTTTGTTCCACCATGAACCCAGCGCATCAATTTTATCACGAATTTGGGTTAGTACAGACCAAAGCGGACCAGAACAGCAGTATCCTGTTTTCAATACAGCAGAAATCTTCTCAATTTTGTATGATTTTTTATGTTGCTCAGATGAAAAACGTGTCAACATCAAAAAGTTGCGCTTCGAAATTCTCTACAACTTTCATGTAGAACACATAATTTTTTGAGTACTGGAAGACCTTCAAAAAGGCATATTACTGCACGCTGTCAAAATTGGTCCGTCATGCACGTGAGATTCTCTATTAACCTTCCCGATTTTCTATGATTTTTTGTGTTGCTCAAATGAAAAACTTGTCAACATGAAAAAGTTGCGTCTTGAAATTCTATACAACTTTCAAGTAGACCAAATAATTTTTTGAGTACGGGAAGACCTTCAAAAATGCATATTACTGCACGCGGGTAAAATTGGTCCGTCATACACGTGAAACTCACGCGACATTTGATCCGTCATACACATGAAGCTCACTGAGATTTGGTCCGTCATACACGTGAAACTCACAGAAATTTAGTCCGTCATACACGTGAAACTCACAGAAATTTGGTCCGACATACACGTGAAACCCACTGTGGTTTGGTCCAGCATACACGTGAAACTCTCAGAAATTTGTCCGGCATACATGTGAAACTCACAGAAATTTGGTCCGGCATACACGTGAAACCCACTATGATTTGGTCCGGCATACACGTGAAACTCTCAGAATTTTGGTCCGTCGCAAATGCAACTCCAACTTAAAATCAAATTTAAATACAAACTCAAATCTAAGCTATCCTAGATCATATAAAGTCAAATACTCATCACAAACATGAATGGACCTCCACATGGTCCTTCAACAGGTGATTTTGTTGTTGGTAAGGATGAATACTTAAAGCACTCAACAAATTGTGCACGAAATGCAATTCTAATATAACTATAAGCAAGGCTTATTCCAATGGAATGACTGATATGGCTATTTTGCAATAAAGCAACATTTACAAATGAATACAATAAATAGATTGAAAAGACAGTAAAACAAATAACAACAAATAATAACTTTCAAGTATTTCTCAAGTAAACATGGTTTCCAACCCTAAATCATATTTTCAACTTTCCAATTGCATCCAACCTCCCTTTCCAAGTTTTCATTTTACAAAATATATCCCTTGACTGTAATTCCCGAGCATTATCCATAACCGCGGACACAACTATCCGAATAAATTTTATACTCTGCAGAGGTTATGCACTTTACCCACACGATATGATCGTCTCTTGTTGCCATGCAATTAACACACTTCATGTAGTGTATCGGCAAAGAGATCATGACAAATCCTTTTAGAAACATTTATCCTAACACTGATCCTTCCGATAAGCCATACACTATCCCTTCCCTCAGTGGAGTTGAAGTATAGGACTGACATACTGTTGGATTGTTGTGAAACCGAAGTATACCACATCCTCCGCCATAACCACACTTCCATGTGATTATCTGTCTAAGGTATCACATGTCAAGACATCAGTACTCCTACTTAGTTAAGTTTGTCTTATACCAGACATGTGGTTGCATGTTTGATTCAATTCAAAGGCTTGCAAGGTTAAGTCCTTAGGTTGATCGAGGCAAGACTTTCACAACCCAACTGACGCGCTGACCCACCTTGGCAACCTACCCCTTGCCACTTGCCTCAATCTATATCATTTACCACCCCAATTGATTACCATGCACCACGTGCCAACAAGTCAACATTGTTGCGTGACAACCCCGTCACTACAACTCAACATCATTGTGTGACAAAATCTGACACACCAATTCCATAAACATGTTCATATTCCATTAATTAAGATTAATTTGATATTCCAAAAGACATGAGTTATACGTGGCATGGCTAAACATACTAAGCATGGTCTAACCAACCTATGTTGGCATCTCATAGCAAACAACTAGTAAGAAAAAATAATCATGGCACGTAAATGACAAGGCAAGGTATAATTCAATTAGGTTGAATAACTATATTCTAAACTATTTTGAAACAATTACATATAAAATAACATGCATAATTTAAATCAACATAGCAATTTTGTAGAACTTGGTTCAACATGATCAAGGCACAACTTACCTTAGAAAAGTTCTTATTCTTGCTATGGACCTTGGTCTTGAGTCAACGATTCCTCCTCGAACGCTTCGAGCACTTCAACATCTACGCGTATCGAGAGAAAATACTAAATAAACACTAAAATAGAGAGCAAATAAACTCTAAAAATCAAATAAAATTCTCCATTAAATAGATCTCAATTTTACACATTTTTAGTGAGGAAGAACGGGCTCTCAAAAGATTCAAAAATCATAAAAATCAGAAAATTATAAAATACCGAATTAACTGAATTATTTTTATATTGAAAAATCTATTTATGACGTCAGCACCAAACTCAGCCAGCTACTAGCTGACACGTGGTCGGCATATGGACTCTGTCCACGGCCTCGCCGGTCCACCGTCGATCCGCTACACTATGCCATACACTGGCTGACGCCAACACTGATGCCACTCGATGACGCCAGCGAGTACTCGCGGTACGATGCGGTTTCGACATGCGGTGGAACACAGATGGTGCGCACGACATGCATCCAACGGCTCCTGATAGATCCTACGGCTGAAGCACAGCCACGATAACGCAAGCAACGACACACGGCAAACTAGCATGATGTCTACATGGCAAGATCTGATGTGTTGGATTCGGATCGAACGGTTGTGGCTACGCGAGTGGTGACGATGTGAAACGATGACGCGACGGACCCGGGCGGTGACACTTGGCGCAAATCCAACGACTCACGAGATCTTACGACTATGGTTAGACACGAAGGGCGACGATGGCGTGGCAGCAGCGACTCACCGGTCTTGGAGAAGATGACCACGACGACGGCGTTTCGGCGACTTCCCAACGACGTTATCCCACGATCTGAAGCAGCGCAACGCAAGGTCCTCGGATCTGCACTTGAACGCGACCTTGATCTCCTCAACGAACATGCCACGAGCAATGTTTTCTAAGGCAACAGATGCAGCTTGAGACGTAGATTCTCGGAAGTAGGCGTGGCACCTTAAATAGGGCCTTCGGCTTTCATGCACGGGCCGGAATCCAAACGGACATGGTGGAGGAGTTCCCCTCCGAGACGACGGCGACTTAGTAAGGGAGACAAAATCCCGATCGTACACGCGTCAACCATCCGTCGACTCTAGTCGCAAGCAATGCGGCAAAATCACAGGCGCACACACGTCACAATTCAATGGCTCACGCTTGCTAGGGTTCTGATCTGGATTCCAATCAATCATGGCCACACGATTAAAATCCAACGGCTGCGAGCTAGGGTTTCACAGCGACGGGCTGAGCTAGGCTAGCGCGGGGAAAAACTAGGATGGGCCCTGATGGGTTTCGGCCCGAACACTATTACAACTCTTTTTCTAATCTTTTTTATTTGAAATAATTTCAAAAATAAATTAAGCCAAATAAAATAGTAAAAATACCAGAAAAATCGCAGAAAAATTCTGGAAAATATTTTGAGACATTTGGAACTCAAATAAAATATTTTTCATAAACTTTTATTTAAATTTCCAAACTTTTAAATACTTTCACACTGAACATATTTCAAAAATAATAAATAAATCCAAATAAATTCTAGAAAATTCCAAAAATTCAGAAAATCCACAAATAACCATATTAAATCCAAATGAGCAAAAAAAATTGGGATGTTACAAAGGGCTGAAGCAACTGGTGGCGTGGCGTGGACATGTATCTATTTTGAGCAATAAGATGTTTTCTATAGTTCATTCGTGGTCTCGCAATAGGCAAGTTGAGATGTTCAGTTATTTCTTTCGATTGTTACATATAATATCATTGGAAATGTTGCATATGGTCCTTTCAATGTCGTACCATTTTATAATGAATGTTGCTCTTGTTATTTTTTTAAGGAAATTTGTGCGGTTGTTCTTTTTTTTCCAACGTTGTATCCAATTCTTGAACACATCCCAGAATGCATGTTGCAAGATTGTAGATATTTGTTTGGGATTTCAAGTATAACTATGATGTATATTGAACAAGATTCTATAGTTGAATCTGACTGTTTGAGAGAGTAGGAGTCCTTCCTGCAAATGCTGATTGCAGTCACACGTATCTCTCTCAATTGTTGCGCCAATGCATCTCGTGTTTTGCTACTCATCGGGCATTTTGGAGCGCCGAGCATGCACACACACTATCCAATCAATATCTTCCTAGGATCAGAAAGGCTGGATTTTATTCATGTATAGAAACAATATTCAGGAACAAGAGTTCATGTAGAACGAGGGCAAGCCTTAGCTGCTTTGGGCTTTCCATGAAGTAACAGAGATACATAAATGAACTAAGCTAGAATACAACTTATTAATTTCAGTGTTCTTCAATGGTAATCGGAAAGAAAGGGAACACATTTCTATCATCACTACAATTACTAGAACGAAGCTTCGGTGGCAAAAGGACCCCAAAAGCTCGACTTATTGGGCAGCAGCTGCCTTCTTCTTTGGCGGTGGATTCCCTCCAGCAAGCAACACGTAAGAGTAGAAGCAAATCATCGTGGCACTGGCGACATGAGAAGTTAGGAGGGCAGTGGATGATGATATACGCAGTTGAAATAAGATAAGCAAAAGACAATCAGGAACTACCTGAGTGCAGCATAAAAGCCCCAGGGAAGCAGCTTCTTCGTCTATCACAACAGAGCCAATCAATCAGAATAAGATTCAGATTCAGCAGTTTTTGAGAACAAAGTGGCAGTATCACTTACCGTGGTGTATGCCTGACAGTGCTTCCATGCTACCGCAGCAGCAACAGCTGCAAATGATGAGCAAAGCAGGTTAATTCGCATATTTTTCCCCATTCAGAACTTCAATTTGGCTTACTTATGATAGCAGATTACAGGGGTTCAGGATCAGGTATTTCTAAAAGTGTCAATATAGATTGTTCACACTTCAGAGAGGCATCTAAATAGATCTATCATATAATACTATCGGATAGTCAAGTCATTGCAAAGTATTATCTTTGATTCATTGAAATCTGCTAGGATGTTAAGTTAGAAAACTAAGATACCTGCTTGTGCCAGTATGAATGGCAAGCTGGATTTTCCACTCCTCCAAACCTTAAGACTAAGTAAGCCAAGGGCCAATATAGCAAGGCCAGGTGCAACACCAAAAGTAAGACTTACAGGACTCCTCCAAAATAGAAATCCAACAAGGCCCATGGAAAATAAAAAACCACCTGAATTAGGGAAAACGTTATCAGTACACTTAAATGAAATCCAAATAAGACAAGATCCGAAGAAGGATAACATCATATTATATTTATATATATATATATATATATATATATATATATATATATATATAAAGCCGAAATGGGGCACCATGGTGCCCGGGCACCATGATTTCAAATGCGCGAATTCAAGCTATATTCGAGAATATTTTTCAAAAAATTCAGTTTTAGGGCATATACTCGTCTATAACAATTCAAATGAAACACATACCTTTGAAAAAATATACTCGAACTTAAAGATTTTGAACAAGTTTGGATCACATACTTTGCTGATTTATATATAAAATCAGCACATACCTACAACCTAACTATCATCAAAAAAGGAAACTCTAGTTTGAATTTCAGTTCAAACTTGTTTGAACTAGTTAGTAAACTGGTTAAACTCAGCATCATAGAAATTTCAAAAAGTATCACATGAAAATATATAGGGAAAATACCCGTTTTGGATCATGGAGCCCGGGCACCATGGTGCCCCAGGTAATTATATATATATATATATATATATATATATATATATATATATTATAAATATTTCTCAACTTAGATTTAATGATGAAATGTTCTGTGATTTCCTACTAAGTACTAACCCCTATTTCAAGGCTGATTTTCAGATCATGAAAAGATACAACAAATTGAGGACACTGTACAAAAGTGAAAGAACAAAATCAAGTTACTTTATCGTTAAGAATCAAGTAAAATGACTAGCCTGTCCTCCAAGCTGAAAAACACATTGAACTTTGCTAAAAAAGGAAGTCGACATCATACCAAAAGGGATCCCTAGGCAAAAGTCATGTATTTTTGCACACTTCTGTTGAGGAGCAACCTCCTGGTCTATATCTATCTCTTCATTAGCAGTCACCAAAGTGGTTGGCTCTTGAGTTTCATCTTCTGCATGCTCCACAGAGGTGGTACGATCAATGGGAGTACTAGTATAGTCTGCCTTCATGCACATTGTAGTCAATCGCTGCAAGGGCAAAAGCTACTCTGTCAAAGGAGGAAAATTTTCCACAAAGGTAAGGAGAATATTAGGAAGAACATAAATACTAGTAGGCAAATATGCCAGAACTTGTCTAGAAAGGAAGAACATTAAGTTACTTGCATAAAAATAGCAGAGCTGACATACATGTACATGAACTAAAATTCATGGAGTGCAACTAAAGATTGTTTTGGTCAGAAATACGCCCTCTAAAGACACAACAAACATGGCAAGTACAAATCCAATATTTCATAATTATCTTAGCATGGAGGGAAGTGAGAGCTGATATTTGCTTAAACCTTGACCTCAACAAAAAAGGATATTTGCTTAAGAATTAAGTGCCTAGCTGGAACCAGACAATCTATGTAGGAAACCAGCAAGATGTAGCAACTTAAGATCAGCACTTGTTTAATCTTGAGATACATACTAACTGTTCCATAGCCTACATAGGCTTGCTGTTTATAGCTACATCTCTTTTGGAACTGACAGTTATAAATGAAAGGCTTTTGCCTACATACCATCCTCTGCAACTTTCCATCAACCATTGGAACATGGTACAAATCTAACCACCCAAACCTTCATTCAATGACACAGAAAATTCAATCACTTGGTACTACTTTTTGAAGGCAGGTAAATCTAAAACCTCTACACTGATCTAATGGTGATGACTCAGAATGTGCGCTCAATTTTCTGTATGAAATCCACTTGAGCTGTTGAGCATGCCAATAAACATGCTGACACAACCCACAAACCCAGTGTACCCATTCAGGACCTCAACTGCACAAATATGCTTTGTGAGATCAGGCAGCCACACAAACAGCACATCACCATTTCGTAGCATTATAGTTATAGGCACACCATTATTCATAAGATCATATCACATTTAATCCCGTGTATTTTTACACAAGGTTTTGTACCTTGTATGTACACCGCCCAACGCCCCTCCTCCCAAAACCCTGCGGTGCATGCGCACACACATTGCCTCCACACTCTCAAGGGAGCTATTGTTGCAGGTTAGGTGGCTAGCAAAGCAAGGTGGGATTGCCGAATTGGCATTCGAAGACAGCCATGGTAGCCATGAGAGTGATAGTGCACAACTATCACAATGATGTGCGGTCATGTGGGTCCAACATCCTGTCCAAAGTAACCGTGCAAGCAACGGACATAGGATGAAATTCAACGATTGTTTTTGTTTTCTAGGAAGGATTAAGTGAATCTTTTGACAGAAAGTTTAATTTTACTTTGCCATTTTTGCGCAATCTCTGGCACGAGATCTTTCTACTCTCTAAACCATTTCTTGACTATAACACTTACCTAAACAATTCGATTCGGCTAAAATCACTTGAGACACACTCCCCAAAACTCCAGCGTGCAGTCTCTCTCCTAATTCTAGCAATTCACTACAACCATCAAAGCACTAACAACTCTAGATCCAGGCAGCACTTGGGCAGAATCGAGAGAAGAAAGACGCAGAGAACTCACCTTCGACTTCGAGGCGACGCCAGAGGAAAGGCCGTTGAAGGCTACCCCCAGGCCAAGCGACGCCGGGACCCAAGACGTGGCGAGCGGCGCGAACCGGAGGACGGCACCGCCGGAGGGAGCCGGCCACCTCCTCGCCGGCGCCGCGGATCCGCGGAGCTGCGCCGCCGCCATGCCGTCCCGGGACTCGCGTGCAGGGTCTGGGGTACTCTCTCGGAGCTCGGACGAGGGGGAATGGCTCGTTCGTGTTCCGGGTCGAAGGGTGGAGTCGTTGGCCACTAAAACGAAAAAGCGAGCACGAGTCCTACTCGGCCGCTGCTCCTTCTCCAGTTGCTTCGTTCTCGGCGGCGACTGGGCTAGCGAGGCCCCTACGAGCGTCAGATGGGCAGGTCCAAAATCTTGTTTTTCTCCGAATCTCGTTCATGGTTATAGAATTAAATCTTGACAGATTTAAAAATTTTAGATAAATCTCGGATGAAATACAAAAACAAAAATTTAAATCTGGATTTTTTTTTCTACCGAGAAAAC
The DNA here is from genome assembly GCA_036346275.1 of Otatea glauca. NCBI lineage: Eukaryota > Viridiplantae > Streptophyta > Magnoliopsida > Poales > Poaceae > Otatea > Otatea glauca. Next base: position 30,295,634 of record CM070716.1, on the reverse strand, counting down.
CGAAATTTCGACCAGTTTTGCCGAGATCTCGGTAAAATTACACCGAGCAAAAAATGAATCAAAAGACGTCGAAAATTTTTGAAATTTGTTTTGTAGGTTCCTGACACATCAGTGATGTTCACATAAAAATTTCAGATGATTATAAAATCTGAGGAATTTTCAAAAATTCAAACATTGCTACTGTTCTGATAAAATGCTGACCGACAAGTTTGAACCGAATGAAAAATGAAACAAACCACGTTAGAAAATTTTGAAATTTGTTTTGCATAGTTGTGATGTATCACTAATGTTCTCATAAAATTTTTAGATGATGATCAAGCTTTATAAATTTTTAAAAATTCAGACAGTGCTACTGTACTCATAAAATCTTTACCGGTAGACTTCAACCAAATGGAAAATGGTACAAATCATGTTAGAAAATTTTGAAAATTTTTGTGGATGGTTCTGATTTATCATCAATGTTTCTATAAAATTTTCATCTGATGATCAAGCTTTAAAAAGTTTCAAAAATTATGAGAGTGTTACGTCCTCGTACAAGCCTAATGATCAATACATAGATTTGCTTTAGCAACCAAAAACTGTTTACAATTTTTGAAAATTTTTCATAAGGGTTATAAAGAAATTCTTAAGATATTATAAAAATTTTGAATCATGATCACGCTCCCGTGAATTTATAAAATTCTTACAATTACAGTGTACCATTTATGTTCTTTCTGTTTTTAATTTTTGAAATATAACAAATGAAGTTTAATACATACATAGATTTGATTGAGCAAACAAAAAAAGTTTAATTTCTTTCAAAATTTTATATAATGGTACTGAGTAAATTATTAAGCTCTCATAAAATTTTTGGATCATGATCACACTCGAGAAAATTTATAAAATTCTGACAATTTTACTGTCCCAATTATGTTCATTCTGTTTTTGATTTTTTAAAGATAACAAATGAAGTTAAATTTTTTTGAAAATTTCTATGTATGATCCTACCTTTCTTAGGATGGTACCATGAATTTTTTGGATCAATATAAATTACTTAAACTTTTATAAAAATCTGACAGTGTTTCTTAAGTTTTAGAAAAATGTCTCAAAAATTCGGTTTTTCAACAAATTTTCATAAAAGATGACTTTCTTAAGGGTTATTGATAAATTTTCGGTCAAATCCGATGGTCAAACATCAAATTTTGGTCAAAAATAGCAAGATCTCGTCGAGATTTCCGAGATTACTGTAGCAATTGAAAATTTTTAAATCTTTTCAATTCGGCTGGCATTTCAAATCTCGTCCACGTCCGAAAACCGAGATCTCGCGAAATTTCGGCGAGATTTTGAACCTTGCAGATGGGTTGCCATTGCACGGTCAGCAGACTATGGCCTGTTGGACCCGGCTTTTCTTCTCGACGCTAGGCTGTAAAAAAAAGCTCAGGGCTGCGAGCCACTCAAGCTCGAATTGTTCTAGACTTCGATCTCGATTTCAGTTCCGAACGAGTCGAACTTAAGCTTAATTCTGAGCTCACGAGCTTTACTAAGTCGAGCTCAAATAGTTCGCGAGTATGATAAATTTACAAATTACTTATTTGTCGGCGTTTCGAGCGCCGGCAAGTAAATTTGTAAGTCTAAGGGGCTGCGCGTTCCGCCCTCGAATGGTTAGACCACGAGTCCAAGATGTATACCGGTTCGGCCGAAGGTCCCTACTCCAGATTAGTGCGCTGGTATTGTATTCATCAAAGTGCGGATGATCGCACCGAGTTTTTACAAGCGAGAGGTGGAGCCTCAACACTAGAATGATCTAAACTTAGCTCTCGTAAGGAGAAGAAAAAGAAGAAGAGGAAGAAGAGGAAAAAGCTCTCCGTAGCTCTTACTCCTTTTCCTTGTTAGGAGGTTCCTGCCTCCTTTTATTCAAGACTGAAGGCGAGTTACATCGAGAATTGGCGGCGTGCAGGCGAGCTACTTCTAGGGCTTGATCTTGCCCGCCGTCGACCAATCGCTCGCCGATCGTCGCCGCCACCGAGCCTATCTTTGGTCGGTGGTCTAGCCGGTCGAGCGGTTAGGTAATCCTCCGGAAGTGGCGAGTCGCTCTCTCGTGATCCATGTGGGTGCCGACGTAGTCGCGTGACGCGTGGAGTTGCCTCGGGAGAGCGTGTCCTTGCACCGTGGGTGGTCCGTTGATGGGACAGAGACGTGGCTTCAGCAGCTTATCAAACCGTTTTGGGAAGGGACCACCGCCTCGCCGCCACTTCAATGACCGCTCGTGGGGCACGTGGCCTTAGGTTGACACGGACTCCGCGCGCGACGCGCTCGAAGTCGGAGTCGCGGGATCCCGCCCCGCTGCGGGGTCGGGAACCTCGCTGAAGTCGGAGCCGCGGATCCCGCCCCGCCGCGCGGTCGGGAACCTCGCTGAAGTCGAACCGCGGGATCCGTCCCGCCGCGGGGTCGGAACCTCGCTGAAGTCGGAGCCGGGGATCCTGCCCCGCCGCGGGGTCGGGAACCTCGCTGAAGTCGGAGCCGGGGATCCTGCCCATTGCGGGGGTCGGGAACCTCTGAGCCGAAGTCGGGACCGGTCGGAATGGTCTCCCTGAATGGTCTCGTAGGCATTTGGGTAGCGGTAGGGGACGGCTGCTTAGGCCGAGGCGTATTCGAGGCCGCCGCTTGCTGCTCGGGCTTTGCTTGTTGCAATTGGGCCGCTGGTGCACCTCGCTTTATGAGTATTCGCCAAGAGCCCCAACCTCCAATCGAGTTGGCGCACTCGGTTGGGGTTGAGCTTGATCGATCCGCTCAACTAGGTGGGCCAACGGGGCCTACCGATTTTTTGGGGCGTGCCCCAACGCATCCGACGCCCGCTGGGATTACGCTCTGAGGTATGCGAACCGCCGGGAGCCTCTTAATTGCTTTGTTGTGCGCGCCGCGCACGGCTAGGTGTGTTTTTGCTCGTTCGTCTTCTTGACCGCTTCGGGTTCCGGTGGTGGGCGCCGCTTTCTCGCTACGCATTTATTCTGAGTCGCTTGATCTTCCTTGAATGGGTATATAAGGGCGCCACGGTTGCTCGAGCGGCGAACTCTTAGACGAGACTCCTTTCCTTCTTGAAATGTGTTCAAGACACCCTTTAGTCTTCAGTTTCGGTGATGACATCGTGGTGGAAGAGGAAGACCCTTTGAACGAGCTTTGGGTTGAATATGATCAGGCGATAGCCGAACTCCCAAAGAGAGAAGAAGTAGCTCGCGACGTTGCTGCCGTTGACGCGCTACTTCAGCGAGTCCCGAGGCTTGGAGTGGCAAGGGGCCCTCCTAGAGGCAATGGCGCGAGCGCCGATTGCAGAGGCGCGCTGCGTTGATGTCATTGAGCAGCAGCAATGCATGCCATTCCGCGGTGTGGGTTCACCTTTGACGACGGGCAAGGGCCTACTGAAGAAGTCATCTCCAACGACCTCAGTTCACCGACCCCAAGTCCATCCCGTCGGCGAGCAAGGGCCTACCGTCGGCGTTGTCGTAGGGAGTTTTAGAGTCCAGGTGTAGATAGAGAGTCTTGCGTGTGCCTCATGTAAAGTGGTGTAAAGTTTTGAGCTGCCGCTTTTTAATGAAATCCTTTTTCTCTCTATGAATGACTTCATGAAGGAGTTAGCTTCGCTTGTTACGCTTTGATCACTCGGCGCTAGAAAGTTCGCGATCGGTTTCCGAGTGGTCGGACGTGCGAACTCGCGGTTTGTTCCTCAAGAAATCTTCCTTGCGCTGCTTTGGCGCAGTAGCTAGTCGGTGCCTTGGTCGGCAAGGATGAGCGGTGCCTTCGAAGTTTTAGTGCCCGAGTGCCTTGGTCGGCAAGGACGACCGGATGCCTCCGCGAGGTTCCAGTGTCCGAGTGCTCGCTTAACGTCGTGAGCGGACGCCGCTTAGTCGGCAAGGACGGCCGGATGCCTCCGCGAGGTTCCGATGTCCGAGTGCCTTGGTCGGCAAGGACGACCGGATGCCTCCGCGAGGTTCCGGTGTCCGAGTGCTCGCTTAACGTTCTAGCCGGGCGCGCTTAGTCGGCAGGACGCACCGGATGCCTCCGCGAGGTTCCGGCGTCCGAGTGCCTTGGTCGGCAGGGACGGCCGGATGCCTCCGCGAGGTTCCGGTGTCCGAGTGCCTTGGTTGGCAAGGACGGCCGGATGCCTCCGCGAGGTTCCGTGTCCGAGTGCTCGCTTAACGTCGAGCCGGACGCCGCCTTAGTCGGCAAGGGCGGCCGGATGCCTCCGCGAGGTTCCGGCGTCCGAGTGCCTTGGTCGGCAAGGCGGCCGGATGCCTCCGCGAGGTTTCGGTGTCCGAGTGCCTTGGTCGGCAGGGACGACCGGATGCCTCCGCGAGGTTCCGGTGTCCGAGTGCCTTGGTCGGCAGGACGACCGGATGCCTCCGCGAGGTTCCGTGTCCGAGTGCTCGCTTAACGTCGTAGCCGGCCGCCGCCTTAGTCGGCAAGGACGATCGGATGCCTCCGCGAGGTTCCGGTGTCCGAGTGCCTTGGTCGGCAAGGACGACCGGATGCCTCCGCGAGGTTCCGGTGTCCGAGTGCCTTGGTTGGCAAGAACGACCGGATGCCTCCGCGAGGTTCCGGTGTCCGAGTGCTCGTTTAACGTCGTAGCTGGACGCTGCCTTAGTCGGCAAGGACGACCGGATGCCTCCGCGAGGTTCCGATGTCCGAGTGCCTTGGTCGGCAAGGACGACCGGATGCCTCCGCGAGGTTCCGGTGTCCGAGTGCCTTGATCGGCAGGGCGGCCGGATGCCTCCGCGAGGTTCCGGTGTCCGAGTGCCTTGGTCGGCAGGGCGACCGGATGCCTCCGCGAGGTTCCGGTGTCCGAGTGCCTTGGTCGGCAAGGACGGCCGGATGCCTCCGCGAGGTTCCGGTGTCCGAGTGCCTTGGTCGGCAGGGACGACCGGATGCCTCCGCGAGGTTCCGGTGTCCGAGTGCTCGCTTAACGTCGTGAGCCGGACGCCGCCTTAGTCGGCAGGGCGGCCGGATGCCTCCGCGAGGTTCCGGTGTCCGAGTGCCTTGGTCGGCAAGGACGGCCGGATGCTTCCGCGAGGTTCCGGTGTCCGAGTGCTCGCTTAACGTCGTGAATGGACGCCGCTTAGTCGGCAAGGGCGACCGGATGCCTCCGCGAGGTTCCGGTGTCCGAGTGCTCGCTTAACGTCGTGGCCGGGCGCTGCCTTAGTCGGCAAGGGCGGCGGATGCCTCCGCGAGGTTCCGGTGTCCGAGTGCCTTGGTCGGCAAGGACGGCCGGATGCCTCCGCGAGGTTCGGTGTCCGAGTGCCTTGGTCGGCAAGGACGATCGGATGCCTCCGCGAGGTTCCGGTGTCCGAGTGCCTTGGTCGGCAAGGGCGGCCGGATGCCTCCGCGAGGTTCCGGCGTCCGAGTGCTCGTTTAACGTCGTAGCTGGGCGCGCCTTAGTCGGCAGGGACGGCCGGATGCCCCGCGAGGTTCCGTGTCCGAGTGCTCGCTTAACGTCGTAGCTAGACGCCGCCTTAGTCGGCAGGGACGACCGGATGCCTCCGCGAGGTTCCGGTGTCCGAGTGCTCGCTTAACGTCGTAGCCGGCGCCGCTTTAGTCGGCAAGGACGACCGGATGCCTCCGCGAGGTTCCGGTGTCCGAGTGCCTTGGTCGGCAAGGACGACCGGATGCCTCCGCGAGGTTCCGGTGTCCGAGTGCTCGTTTAACGTCGTAGCTAGACGCTGCCTTAGTCGGCAAGGACGACCGGATGCCTCCGCGAGGTTCCGGTGTCCGAGTGCCTTGGTCGGCAAGGACGACCGGATGCCTCCGCGAGGTTCCGGTGTCCGAGTGCCTTGGTCGGCAGGGCGGCCGGATGCCTCCGCGAGGTTCCGATGTCCGAGTGCTCGCTTAACGTCGTGGTGGGCCGCGCCTTAGTCGGCAAGGACGACCGGATGCCTCCGCGAGGTTCCGGCGTCCGAGTGCTCGTTTAACGCCGTAGCCGGACGCGGGTATCCATCCCGAGTCCCCGTCCGTGAGGGAAGCTGCGAGAGGAGTAGCCGCCGTCTATCCACAAGTTTACCCCATCCGCAGTGTGGGACTGGAGGGTGAGGCGACGCGCGCTTACTGCGTTGGTTTGAACGCCGTGCTCTTGGAGCTAGTAACGGTAGTCCGAGTGGGTCTGGGAGGTCCCGCCAAGGGTGACCCTTCCGAGGACGGTCCCAGAGTAGGGTGTCCTGGCCCTGCTGTGGGGCGACCCATAAGAAACCTTTCTTTACTCAATCCCGTATGGACCCTGGGTCGTCAGCCGACCCAGAGCACAGCTGGCTGTCGCTCATCGATGAGCTCCCGGGAGAGTGTGAAGTATGGTCTCGGACGCGAGTAGAGGTGGCTGGTCGTCGGTAGGCCCAACCGGGACCCACCGGGGCTCACTGTACTTGCCCTCGCTCAAGTTTATTGGGCGGCCCTACGCCCATCCGGTGGGTTAGGCCTTTTGAACCCACAGCTTTTGGCAGCTGGGCCCCTGGCGCAAGCCACAAAGCTTTTTGCCATCTTGGGACCGCAGCGGCCCAATGGGCCTCTCGCGCGCCCCCCGGAACAACCGTCCCGGCCAAAAGGCGGAGACCAAGAGGTAACGGGACACGCTGTCCGGGGGCGGCGTCTTTATGACTCTGCAACCTGACGCGACAGGATTAAATGCGAGTGGAATTGGAAATCGGAGTTACGGCCGGCGTGATGACGAGGGGCGGGCGCGACGATTCGCTCGAGGAGGCGTCCGTTCGGTCGGCGTCCTCGCCTCCTATAAGTACGTTGTTGGGGTGCCTCGGGTAGCCACGCTTTCGCCTTCTTCGTCTCCGTCCTAAAGCAAGAAAAACGCCAGAGAGCCAGAGAAGGAAACCTCACCCTCTTCTTCTCACCTTCCGCCGCTTCCGCGAAGATGTCGTGGGCTGAGTGCTCGCGACAGAGAGTCGCGCCTCGGCCTAGTGAAGAAGGGCTTCCTCCGGCAGGCACCTCTGGCCGAGAGTGCCGACCGGGCCGTTATCCCGCGCCGCAGAGCGGCGAGGTTGTGGTCCCCGCCTCGTTTTTGCGCGGCCGACCGCCTGCCGCTCCACCCTTTCGTCCGTGGGCTTCTTTTCCATTACAAGGTGGAGGTGCACCACCTCAACCCTAACGGGTCCTTCACATCGCCATTTTCATTACCCCGCGCGAGGCCTTCTTAGGGATTGAGCCGCATTGGCGCGTGGCGCACTTCTTCCAGCGAGGCTTTGGAAAGACAGTAGTCGACGCGACGGCGCCCATGGGCGGCCCGCCTCCACTTGAACGGCCGGAGCTCGAGTACTGGACATCAAGCCGCCGGTCCTCTAACAAGGGATGGCGCTCGAATGGATCTATGTTCGAACGTTGAAAACAGCCCAGGCTTTTACTGGCGAGCTCCTGTCGCAGCGGAGCAATGGACACAGGCGCCGAGAAGAGGGAAAGAACAAGGTGGCCCCGATCGTGGAGGAGATCGTGGCTCGAGGAAACGGGCCGACCGGGATGTTGTCGCACGCCTTCATGAGGATGCGCGCGGCCCCTCGCGCTCGAGCCGCACCCCATGTTCCAAATGAGGGCCGTCCGACCGGGCAAGGATGGAGGTGGCGAGTTGGCGCGTCCCGAGGTGGAGGCCCGGTGGCGGCGATTATCGGAGGAAGCGCCACGGTGGCGCGGGCGCCACCCGGCCTTTCTCGTCGGCTCATTCCCAACCGTGAGTTTGTGGGATTTTTCTTTACGCTTTCTTCTTCGCTCTTAGTGTCCGACCGATCGGTCGTTTTGTATCCTCTAGGGGCTCGCGGGCATGTCCTCCGGGCACCGCTCCCGGGAGAAAGAGCGAGGGCGGCCTCTCGGCGAAGACCGCCGAGGCCGATTCCCGCAAAAGGCGTAAGGAGGAGAGGAGGAAGAAGAAGCGAAAGGAGCGCGCTGGCAAGGCACGCGCGGCGAGGACGATCGGAGTCCACGCGGTGGGGCGACTTCTGCGATAGTGGGAGAGCTTCCCGACTACTGGCGCATTCCTTCCCGACCCTCCGGTGAGTGGTGGCTCGAGAGTTGGCCCGACAAAGCCCCGCGCCGCGTCCCTCGGCGAAGAAGACATCATGGCGCGCAGCTTGTCGACGCGCCCGACCGTGGTAGCCGGGAAGCGGCCAGCCGACCTGCCCCTTGGTGGGGGGCCGATGAAGAGAGCGCAGCAGCGCGACTCGCTCCGCGATAAGTATTTCTTCCCTTCTGCTGGAACATTTTTTGTAGCAAAGCCGCTCGGGCGACTTTTAAATATCGTGACGTGCAGCGCCTACACGGGCGTGATTGTGGGGCGTGCCGCAGCCACTTCTCAAGTGGCGGTCACGGCGGCTCTGGTGGTACCGATCAGGTCGGCGCCTATGGAGCACGCGACCGTGGACGCGCCCTCCTTTGAGAGGAGAGATCGAGGCGCCGAAGAGCTCCCGCCGCCCGCCGGGATGCCGCCCGGACGCGAGGGTCTTCCCAGGAGGAGGGGCGGCGCGCCAGCCATTGCGCCCGATCGAAGCGCCGGGCGGAAGAGGGGAGCGACCGCCGACTCCACGGGCGGTGCGGCCGAGATAGTCTTCTGGAGAGGGTCGGCCCGGTAGCCCAGGCGGCGCGGCCGGGCGGCGCCGATGCCGAGGCGTCCGACCTCGCCAAGGGGCTCCCAAGGGCCGACTTCATCGCCGCCATGGCGCTCGTCGGCGCGCTCCCTCTGCGAGCGAGGCGAGGGTCTGCTGCGGATGTGGCCCAGTGGCCGGATCCATGGACCCGGCCGAGGCGAGTGGGCGCCCTTGGCAGGCGCCACGGTTGCGGAGGAGGAGATAGGGCTGATCCATAAGGGTCTAACCCTAGCCTTAGAGTCTTCAAACAGGCGCCGAGGTGATGGTCGGGGATTCAACCCGTAAGTTTGGTAGGTGGCGAAGGAGTCGTACTTTGTAACTCTCGATATGCTTCGCGGTTGACGAAATGTCTGCGTGTTGTGCAAGCATTCTGGGCCCGTTCGAGCGCGGGCCGAGGCTCCTTCGTCGCCGGATGCTCGTGGGCGGCCACAGGAAGAAAGTGGTCAGTGCGGCTTGAGTTTCGTCTTGCCCAAGAGGCTTTGAACATTGGGCGGACGGAGGCGAAAAACTCCGCCTAGGGTGGAGGAGGCCTCAAAGGCCCTTACGACGAGCGCCTTGGGGCCGAGGCCTTGAGGCAAGGGTGGCGAGCTTGAATCCTCCTGGCGGAGTCACCGAGGCCAAGGACGCCGTCACCGGCCGAGGGGTGGCACAGCGAAGCGACCCATCTGCGGTCGGAGCGGGATCAGGCCCGGGAGGACGCCGAACAAGCCCGGTCCGAGCAGGAGACTGTTCGGAAGGAGCTGGCTTCCTTGAGGACGTCCTACGAGAGTCTCAGAGGGGAAGTCGGCAGCCTGATCGACTCTGCGACTGGTAAGTATCTCAACTCCTCCATTGATTTCTTTGGTTGGGGTAACCCGTAGAGGAGACTCATCTGGAGACGCCGAAAACTCGCAGAGGTGCAGAAAAACCTGAGCGTCGCCATGGAGGCTCGGAATGCGGCGGCGGAGACCCGCGACGTGGCGATCGCGGCCAGGGACAAGGCTCTAGCGGCGCTGAGGGTCTCCGAGGATGGTAGGGCCGAGATGGGCGCCGAACTGGAAGCCCTTCGGAGGGCCGGCCAGGAGGTCTGCGCCCAAGTCTTGGGCACGAGGCGAGCCCGAGCGCACTTGCCTCGCTACCGCCCGAGTGCCGGGCTTGTGGAGGCGGCCAGTGATTGCGGGCGCGCTACTGGGAGCTTCGTCTCGCGACTGGTCAACACCGTCTCGCACTATGACGGTGTCGACCTCGCAGATGGTGAGTAGCGGCATCGCCGAAGCCGGACCGACGACGAGGTCGACGGTTCGAGCTCGGTCGAGCCGCATGCTCGAGATCGCCACCACGTCCCCTTTGAGGTCGCCTTCAAGATGCGAGTCCTCCTCCTCCGTCTTGGCCGCCACCAGAAGAAGAGGAAGAAAGAAGTTAGCCCCTTTTTTTCTTTTCTTGCAAAGACATGTGTAAACGATCGTAAGTAATTGTAAGCTCGGTTTGCCTCTTTGCTCTCCTTTGCGTTTGGGTTTGACCGACCATAGCCTCAAGGACCACGGGTCGCTTATGCGTAGGTCGGGTCAATTTGAGAGGGCGAAGAGGATAGGAGTCTTGTTTATGCGTAGATTCGCGCACTCATGGGGTTCGGAGTGTTCCCGATCGGCCAAGGGTTTTTCCACTCGGGCACTTCCTTCTTCCGCAAAGTGCTACTTAGCAACCATAGCCGGGGTAGGCCGAGCGCTCGGTCGAAGGGTTACCGCTCGGGATAGACTCTGTGACTAGTCGGGTCACCGACCCACATGAGTACGTGAGTTAGCCGAGTTCGTGTGGGGAAGATTGTTCCCAATCGACCGTAAGGTCATCCCACTCAGTGCTTCCTTCTTCGCGGAGTGCTACCGGGCAACCATAGCCGGTGGGCGAGGCCGTAGCACTCGGTCGAGAGGGTTACCGCCGGGATGACCTCGTGGTCGGTTGGGTCACCGACCATGCAGACACCATCCGAGCGGCTCGAACGGGGCGCCACGGGCAGCCCCGAGTCGTCGCGTGGCGACCGGTGCTCGGTTGGGAGAAAGGCAAAGACTTATACCGGAAAAAGAAAAGAGCTTAGGATAGAATCGCCTTAACTTTTCAATGTTCCGGGCATTAGGAGGATGCGACCATCGGCGCCCTTGAGTCGAAGGTGCGGTCGGAGAACTTCCACGACGGTGAAAGGACCCTCCTGGGGTCGGCTTGTGCTTATCTTTGGTTATGTCCGGACCCGACGCAGAACCAAGTCGCCAATACCAAGGATCGCCCTCGAACTTGGCGGTGTGGTAGCGCGCAGGCTTGTTGATATCCGCCGACCGCAGGCGGCCACGTCGCGCGCCTCGCCGAAATGGGTCGATGGCGTCTTGTTGCGGCGAGCCCCGAGCCTCATCGAAGGCTTGCAATCTCGGGAGCCGTATTCGGTCGATGGGCAAAAGCGGCTTCGGGCGAACACCATAAAGAAGGGTGTGAACCCGTCGCCCGGTCGGCGTGGTCCGCAGACTCAGAGGACGGAGGCGGCTCGGCTACCCAATACCTGCGAAATGCTTGAGCCGACGAAGATCCGCGGCTTGAGTCCTTGAAGGATCATGCCGTTAGTGCGCTCGACCGCCGTTAGTCCGCGGATGGGCTATCGCTGCCCAATCGACACGGATGTTGAAGTCGTCCACGAACTCGAAATTCCTTCCCGTGAACTGTGTTCCGTTAGCCGGTGATGATGGAGTTTGGGACTCCAAACCTAAAAGCGATGTCGCGGAAGAAGATGGCCGCTTATGTACCGGCGTGGCGCCACGACCGCTTGGCCTCTATCCACTTGGTGAACTTATCTACCGCGACGGCGGTGGGTGAAGCCCCGGCGCTTTCTGAAAGGTTCGACCAAATCGAGTCCCAGCACGGCAAAAGGCCATGTGATGGGGATCGTCTCAGAAGCTTGGCGGCGATCGTCTGCCGAGCAAAGAATCGCATCCTTCGCGGTGCGCACGATATGCTCGGCGTCGACACGCCGGTTGGCGAGAAACCTTGTCGAAAGGCCTTTCCCACAAGAGATCGGGTGCTGCGTGGTGACCGCAGACTACATGTATGTCGTCCAAATTTGCTTTCCTTGGTCGGTCAAGATACATTTTTGGAGGACCCCGAGGACTCCTTTGTAGAGGTCAGGCCGATCAGACGCGAAGGATTTTGCCCGCCGGGCGGGCGCCGGGCCTCGGTCGGTCGGGAAGTGACCCGTCCACAAGCGGTCGATGTAGGGCCTCCTCGATCGGACTCAAGTGCTAGCACACCGCGGGCGAATCCGGCCAAGTCTCGCCCGATCACGGCGTCGGTCGGGCGACCGTCTTTGATTGGTCGGTGGCCGCCACCGCCGAGTCCACCGGACAATGGCCGCAGGAGGTCGGAGACGAAGATCCCGGCGGGACGGGCTCTCTGCTGGAGGCAAGATTGGCGGTGATCGGCCTCGCCATTGTAAGCGCCGGTAGCTATGGTGAAGCTCGAAACCCTTGAACCGCTCCTCGAGCCGGTGCTTTCTCGACAATGCGCGGCCATGCGGGCGTCTCGGGCTCCGCGGCCTTCATGACTTGGTCGACGACAAGCTTGGAGTCCCGTGGACGAGCCGCGGGCACCGAGGTCGGCAGCGATCCGGAGACCGTTGGCGAGCCTCGTGCTCGGCAATGTTGTTGGTCGCGTCAAGAGCAACCTAATGGCGACAAGCTCGCTTCGAGTGGGGAGATGATGATTTACTCCGCGCTCGCGCCATTCTTGGTGTAAGACCCGTCAAGTACATTGTCCATGCTCGGGGTCTTCACCACCGTGGTGCTCGGGCTTGGTCCACTCGGCGAAGTCGGCGAGCTCGCGACTTGATCGCCGTCCGAGGGGCGTATATTATGCCATGGCCGCTAAGCTCGGCGCCCATTTGGCTATCCTTCACGAGGCATCGCGATTGTGGATGATCTCGCCTAGTGGGGCGTGGTCACCACGGTGATGGCGTCTTGATCGAAGTAGTGAACGAGTTTCCTCTTTGCGATGAGCACCGCGTGAGTAACTTCTCGCACTGTGGGTACCGAGTCTTGGACTCGGAAAGTACCTCATCGATGAAGTAGACCGCCGTTGTACCTTGAGCTCACGGCCTTCTTCCGCTCGCTCCACCACGAGGGCCGCTACGGCGACTTGAGTAGTGGCGGCGATGTAGAGGAGCGGCGGTTCACCCGTGCCGGGCGACCAGATCGAGGCGAGGACGGAAGGCCTTCGCGGGTGAGGCCTCCCGAGCCTCGTGTGTCCAAGCGAAGCGGTCGGATTTCTTGGCGGCTGTAGAGCGGCATTCGCGTTCGCGAGGCGAGACACGAACGGCTCAAAGCCGCCAGCATCCGGCCACCTCTGACCCCTTTGAGGTTCTTGGCCGACCGCCCATCCTTGCGATCGCGAGATCTTCTCCGATTGGCCTCGATGCCTCGCCGAGACGATGAAGCCTAAGAGCTTTCCTTTGGGGACCCCAAGACGCTTCTGGTTGAGCTTTATGCGAAACCGCCGGTTCGCGAAAGTCTCTTCTAGGTCGGCGATAAGGTCGTCGACCTTCCCGGTCTTTACGACAATATCGTCGACATACGCCTCAACGCTGCGGCCGATCCGGTCATTGAAGCACGTTTGCATACATCGCCGGTATGTAGCGCTCGTTCTTCAGCCGAAGGGCATTGTGACATAGCGTAACGAGCCGAACGGAGTGATGAAGGAAGTCGCGAGTGGTCGGACTCCTTTAGCGCAATCTGGTGGTAGCCCGAGTAGGCATCCGAAGGAAAGAGACTCGCACCCAGCCGTGGAGTCGATGACTTGGTCGATGCGAGGTAAGGAATGGGTCCTTGGGGCATGCTTTGTTGAGACTCGTATAGTCAACACACATTCTCCATTGCCCGTTCTTCTTTTTACAAGTCTGAGGTTGGCTAGCCACTCGGGGTGGCGCACCTCTTTACGAACCCCGCCGCCAAGAGTTTGGCGATCTCTCCTATAACCTGCGCGCTTTCCTCGTCGGCGGCGCGGCGTTGGCGGCGGCTTTGAGCCCGGTCGGACGCTCAAGGAGTGCTCGGCGACCTCCTTTGAATGCCCGCATGTCGGAGGACCTCCATGCGAAGACATCTTTGTTAGTGCGGAGGAAGTCGACGAGCGCTTTCCTATTTGGCGGGGCGTGGCTCGACCCGCCGACGGTCTTGGTCGGATCACGTGGATCGACCGTGACCTCCTTCGTGTCCTCGGCGGATTTGAAGGATCCGCCCGATTTCTTGGATTCGAGGGGCGGACTCGGCGGCTTCCTCCCGAGCTTGTTGAGTTCCGTAGAGGCAACGATCGCTGAGGCGAGCTTCGCAACGCGGCCACGCCGCGATTGAAGGCAGCCGAAAGACGATGCCGCGTAATGACTCCATGCGGTCCGAGCATCTTGACTTGAGGTAGGCGTGGGCGGGATCGCCATGAACTTGGCGTAGCATGGCCTCCCAGATGGCGTGGTAGGCGCCGGAAATCCACGACCTCGGTGAGGGTCTCGGTGCGGAAGTTTCCGCCTCCCGAAGGTGACGGGCGGTCGACCGCCGAGCGGATGGGCTTGTCGCCCGGATGACGCCATGGAAAGGTGCCTTGCTTGGCCGGAGGCTTGAGCGCTGGACCCCATAGCGTCGAACGCCTCAACGTGAGGATGTTAAGGCCGCGCCCCGCCCATCAAGACCTTCGTGGGCGCCGTTCGACGACGGGGCGACCACCGGTGGTACCTCCCGGTGTGGGGCGCGATCGGGTGATCGGTCCGATCAAAGGTGATCGGAACTCCGACCACCGAAGATATTGGGGACGCCCGCGCGACGGTGTGGACCTCGCGATAAGCGAGCTTGAGTCGACGCTTGTCGGCGTAGCAAGCCGGTCCTCGAAGATCATGAGGCGGCCGTCGGGCTCGGGAACTCGTCGTCGCCTTCTTCTCCGCTGTTCGCGGGGCGCGCGGGCTTCTTTCCTTTGCTTCGCGGCGTGGTGGGGACGCTAGAGAGATAGCGCCTCGACTTCGCAGTCCCAGATACTGTGCTTGACGGAGAACCCATGGTTCGGGCATGGGCGTCCATCAATTTCTCGGCGTGGTGGCGGCGGCGGCCGGCGCGCTGCCGCTAAGGGCGCGGTCGACCGTGGCGACCACTTGGGTCTCACGGATCTGCTTCCGTGCCGCCTGCTTGTCGGCGGCCGGAAGGAGACCCGCTTGGACGCCGCCTCTGCTGGGCCTTTCCTCCTTCGAAAATAGCCCCTACGGCCTCCTCGCGGGCGTGGTTGGTGGCGATGTCGAGGAGCTCCTTGGTGGTCCCGGGCTTGAGGCACCCGGCTTGTGCACCAAGGCCTTGCAGAGGTGCCGTAGATGAAGGCTCCCACGACATCGGCGTCGGAGATGTCGGGAGCTCGTTGCCTTGGCGGAAAACCTCCTGATGTAGTCCCGAGAGTCTCCCGGTGCGCCGCTTGCAGCCTTTCAGTCCCAGGAGTTACTGGGCGCTTATAAGTGCCACGAAGTTACCGACGAAGAGATTCTTCAAGTCGGCCAGCCTTCTGGCGCTTTTGAGGCGGTACTGAGCCGAGCTCGAGCCGAGTCCGCGAGGTAGATGGGGAGGTACCGGATGATGAAGAGATCATCCGTCGCTCCCCGACCAACCGCGCGCCGGTAATCTTGAGCCGACACTGGGTTGGTGGCCCCTGTACTTGGCAATGTTGGTAGGCGCCGGAATCGGCGGGAAATCCGCTGGCGGATCCCTTGGCAAAAGCCCGTGGTCCGACCATCGTGGCTCGGCCGCGGTAGTGGCGCCACCATCCGCAACACGTGAGTGGCGCGTCCTCCGCCATCTTTCTTGGCGCCTCGAGGGTGGCGCGATGTCGTAGGCATTACCGAGGCGCCGCGCGCCGGTGCGTGAGGCCTGGGGTGGTTCATGGTGGGTGCGGTCTTGCCGCACCAGCCGGCTCCATGTGGCAGACGGGCCCGGTGGCGGAAGTAGCGCCGGTGTGGTAGGAGCCAAGGCTCATGATAAGCCGCGACGCGCGCTCCACCACCCCGGGTTCCGTAGGTAGCTCGCCTCCGGGTTTGCGGGCTCGGAAGGCCTCGAGCAAGATTGCGGCCGCAGCCACGCTTTGGCTTGCGTGAGGGAAAACCGGGGCGCCGGATTACGCCTCAACTTGTGGTGCTCTTGGCGTGCGCGCGCGCGCGCCGCCCGGACTTGCGCTGGCTCGGGCTCGCCTGTTCGAGTTGGCTCGAGCCGGCCGAGCTCGACCTTCGCTCCTCGGCTCTCGCGTTGCCGTTGGAGCTCGGTACGCGGCGAAGTCGAAGCGCGTTCGGCCAAGGCCACGGTATTCCCCCTCGTGCCTCGGTCGCGCGGACGGGGACCGTCGTAGCCGCGGTGACTACGGCCAATCGGTGTGCCCGCCACGTTGCACTCAAGAGTCGCCGCCGCGGCGGATACTCCGTGTCGGAAGCTGGGCCGTGGTCGGAAGAGTCTTCCGAAGAACTCGTGGACGGAGGTTGGCATGTAGCCGACCATAGCTACAAGTCGTGAGCAGCGGGAGGTGACGGATCTCTGCGCGGGCCCGGAGGCTTTCGCCAAAGGAGGTATAGCGCTCCTCGTTTCGGCTTTGGGGCCGCGGGCGCTCAAGCCGAGTGGGACGGCTGCCGGAGATGGTGTCCAGCTCTCCGCAGCGCCGCCCTCCGCAGCGGGGATGAGCGTGAGCTCTCCCTCCGAGGTGACGGTGAAGCTGAGGGAGCCGAAGCGGATCCGCTCCCTAACACGCCATGCCGTCGTTGGAGAAGAATGCCATCAAGGAGACGAATGGGAATCCGGAGATGCTGCTGAAGACGCGCGAAGCCCCCTACCTGGCGCGCCAACTGTCGGCGTTTCGAGCGCCGGCAAGTAAATTTGTAAGTCTAAGGGGCTGCGCGTTCCCGCTCCCTGAATGGTTAGACCCTGGAGTCCAAGATGTATACTGGTTCGGGCCGAAGGTCCCTACTCCAGTTCGTGCGTTGGTATTGTATTCACTGGGGTGCGGATGACTGCACCGAGTTTTTTTTACAAGCGAGAGGTGGAGCCTCAACACTAGAATGATCTAAACTTAGCTCTCAGAAGGAGAAGAAAAAGAAGAAGAGGAAGAAGAGGAAAAAAGCTCTCCTGTAGCTCTTACTCCTTTTCCTGTTAGGAGGTTCCTGCCTCCTTTTATTCAGTACGAAGGGGCAGGTTACATCGAGAATTGGCGAAGTGCCAGGCGAGCTACTTCTAGGGCTTGGTCTTGCCCGCCGTCGACCAATCGCCCGCCGACCGTCGCCGCTGCTTTGAGCCTATGCTGGGTCGGTGGTCTAGCTGGTCAGAGCGGTTAGGTAATCCTCCGGGAAGTGGCGTAGCTGCTCTCTGTGATCCATGTGGGTGCTGACGTAGTCGCGTGTGACGTTGGAGTTGCCTCGGGAGAGAGCGTGTCCTTGCACTGTGGGTGGCTGGTTGATGGGACAGGAGACGTGGCTTCAGCAGCTTATCAAACTGTCTTGGGAAGGACCACCGCCTCGCTCGATCCACTTCAATGACCGTTCGTGGGGCACGTGGCCTTAGGTTGACACGGGACTCCGATGCGCGGCACGCGGCCTGAGTCGGAGTCGCGGGATCCCGTCCCGCTGCGGGGGTCGGGAACCCTGCTGAGTCGGAGCCGCGGGATCCCGTCCCGCTGCGGGGGTCGGGAACCTCGCTGAAGTCGGGCCGGGGATCCGCCCCACCGCGGAGGTCGGGAACCTCGCTGAGTCGGAGCCGGGATCCTGCCCCGCTGCGGTCGGGAACCCCGCTTTGAGTCGGAGTCGGGACCGGTCGAGAATGGTCTCCGAATGGTCTCGTAGGCATTTGGGTAGCGGTGCCGGGACGGCTGCTTAGGCTGGGGCCGTATTCGAGGCCGCCTGCTTGCTGCTCTGGGCTTTGCTTGTTGCAATTGGGCCGTTGGTGCACCCCTGTTTTATGAGTATTCGTCATTATTAAATATTGCTATATGTTAACTCTTATCGAGTTTACTCGAACTGAACATTTTTTATTGTTAAAAAATAGTGTATATTGAATTGTTTAACGTTATCGTGCTTTCTGGAGTCCAAGCCTACTCGAGCTTAGATCGAACCGAGCTCAAGCCTGAATCCAAACTCAAACCCTAACTCGAGTTCGGCTCGAGCTTTTACCTAGCTTGAGCCTAATAGGCCAAGCTCGCTCAAGCTTGACTCGTTTACAAGCCTACTTGATGCCGGAAGAAGTAGGTATGTAAAAAATGTTTGGGGCTACGAACTGCTCGAGCTTGGCTCGTGCTAACCTTGACTTGAGCTTCAAACTAACCGAGCTTGAGTTTGATTACAAGCTCGCGATTTTCAACAACGAGATCGAAAAGGTCGTGAGCATCGATAAGTTTATGGATCACTTATTAAATATTGCTACATGTTAGCTCTTATCGAGTTTACTAGAGCTGAGTTTGCGATTTTCTTATTGTTGAAAATTGGTGTAGGTTAAATTATTGATTGTTATCGAGTTTACTCGAATCGAGCTCGAGCTTACCCGAGTTTAGATCGAGCCGAACTCGAGTCTAGATTAAGCTTAAATCTCAACTCAGATTTGTTCAAACTTGGCTCGAGCTTGAGCTTCAGAGGGTAAGCTCCTCGAACTTAGCTCGTTTACAGCCGTGGTGAAGCTCGGGTTGAACAACGGTTGAGGCGAACTCGTATTTCAGTAAGTGCAACAAAAGCATCTACCACGCTTAATATCCCATCAATCGTTCTTAAAAAATTGCAATTTCCCAAAATTTAGTTTGGAACAAAAAAAAAGGAAAAACATAGAAATTCAATGTAAGGTCTCTCGGATGCGCATGATTTTTAAAACGTAGGAACAGTACAGCACATGAATAAGACCCTGTTTGGGATAGATTTTAATTGTGCAGATTTCAGATTCTTCAAGTATTAGGTGAGTGACAACTTCTGATTCTCCAAGAATCTAGATTCGAAATTCTTCAAGAAGTTTCTTGAGAAGCTTCTCTTATAATCGAAAGCAGATTTGTATATAAAATTAGAAGCTATCACCCATCCGATTTTTGGAGAATTCATAATCTGTACAATTAGAAGATATTCTAAACATAGCCTAAGATGTAAATGTATGTGCAAAACAGCGGATTGTAAAACACGTAATTTTTTTTATAGAATTAGTTGTTTAGAACACAGGAAGAGGAAGAACACTGAAATCACCATGGCCCCACTTGTTAGCCCATCCACCAACCTCATCACCGAAAATGATGTTTTAATTCCTTTGAAGACCTGTTTGGTTCAAAGGAATTTTAAAGGAAAAATAGAGTAATTCAATTCAAAGGAAACTTTTTTATATGGGGTGTTTAGTTTTGTAAGTTTGCTTCAAAGGAATTTCAAAGGATAGGATCCCTCTTATCCACGACACAATTGAGCCTTGATTTGGATGGTGGCCTATTGGGGGCGAACGGGGCATCGACGGCGTCAGATCGAGGCAGGCGAGGCTTCGACGCTCTGGCGTCATGCGGTGATGGAAGCATGCTGCAAATGGCGGGCTTCGACGAATCCTCGACGACGATGCCGTGACGTGCGGCAACGACGGGCTTCTTTGGCGACACATGAAGACAAACACAGCATTCGATTCTCTCTGTCGTGCGTGCATTGCCTCGATCGTAAGCGAAAAAATTGGAGAAACGCTAATTAGAGGTTACCCTCATAAAAATTTGGTGATGGCAGCAACACCTCTTTTTAAAAACTTTCTCTTTGTCACAAATGGCATTACCTACTTCATCACCCTTTCCTCCTATATTCTCTTCTCAAACTGTATTTCAAATTTTTCCTAGAAGTTTTTGAAAACAAGTATTTTCTAACCACTTTTGAAAGTTTTAAGCGAACTTTTCGAAATGAAACTTTGTTGAATAAAAACTTTCGATAGGAAGTTTTTGAATTGAATGTTTTCGGAGTTTATACTTTTCGAGTCGAAACTTTCTAATTTAAAATTTTCTGATTTAAATTTTTTGGAGTTGAATTTTAAATCGAAACTTTTTGAACTGAAAACTTTTGAAATGAAAGTTTTTTGAGTTGAAATTTTTTGAGTTAAAACTTTTCGTGTTGAAGCTTTTCGAATTGAAACTTTTTCGATTTGAAACTTTTTTATTTTAATTTTTTTTATTTAATTTTTTCAAATTTTAAATTTTAAGTTGAATTTTTTTCGAGTTGAAACTTACTATTTAAAATTTTTAAAGTTTAAATATTCTAATTTAAATTTTTTTTGTTAGAAAGGGAAGAAGGGGTGGGAAAAGTGAGTAAGGAAAAAGGAAAGAGGTGGATGGGGAAGATGACGTATAGTATCTTAAGAAGATGCCTTTAAATTTGTTATTTGTTAGTTTGAGGTCAATCTCAAAATAATCATAAAAAGAACTCTGAGTAGATGTTTTGATTCTTGTGGAATCAAGAACAATAGGAAAATTTCCTATGGAATTCCACAACGCGATTCCTGCGTTCCAAAGTTCCAAAGGCTTAACAATGATGAATTCCTAGGAATCGATTTCCTTCAAAAAAAAATCATCAGTTCCAACGAGGCCTTTAGAGTTCAAACTAGTGGTAGATACTCCGGCCGGGCTCTTTTGGGCTGGTTCGAGGCACGACGTCACGGTCTGGTCTGAAGTCCGATCCGACATGAAGTGGGTCATACCGAGCCAGCACGATACTGTAGCACGGACCGTGCCGAGCTCGAGAACCGGGCACGATGGGCGACACGACCCAGCACGACACTATAGAACAGGTTGTACTGGGCCCGATGACCCAGGGCATAAGGAAGAAGCCCAGCATGAAGGTCATCGACTCACAGTGCATGAGCGTCATAGACGCACCTAGCAATATAGACGCTACCCCTGTCTCCGATATCTGAGAGAGATTGGCAAGAGAGGAGAGAGAGCTGAGAGAAATTAAGAGACGGTGTAAGAATCTGCTCTCTCTCGTCCGTCCCTTTCAACTCTCTCTCACCCGTCTCTCAATTTCCCTTTCAATCTCTCTCGTCTGTCTCGCTCACTTTCTTTCTCACCCATATTCAGTACACCCCCTCACTCTATGTAACTGTTTAAAAATAAATAAACTGTAGTTCTTTTTCTCATAATATTTACATCCACCGCCTCAACTCCATGCATCTCCGGCTCCTTTCCTCTCGTTGCAATAGTGCAAATGGGTCGGACCTGGGCTGGCAAGCACAAAGCGCAAATAGGCCGTGCCTGGGCTCGTCAAAGACGAACTGGGCCAGCACGGTACGGCACGACGGGCCTTCTGTAACATCCCGAAAAATACAATAAAATGAAAATGAATATTTTGGATTTGAATATATTTATTTATGAGTTTTCTGAGTATTATTGGTTTTATTTGGATATTCTTTAGATTATGCTTTATATGAAAAGTCCAATAAATAGAATTATTAAATGGGAAATTGAAAGTGCATCTAGGCACTTATGTTATTTTGGTGATTAATGACAAACACTCATAATGACAATCTATGCAATTAAGTAAATGATTAACTTAGTGCTTAGCAAATGACAAACCTCTAATATAATTATATTGCTATGAGACTAACATGTTATTGCCTAGTTGAGTATCAGCCTCATCTTTTAGAGGAAAATCAAGTAGGAAGGTTAAGCAAAGATAAGGTATGCAATTTTGGTATCTATTCTATATTTGTTATTGCATTCCTTTCGTGCAAATGCATAGTGAACTCCAAGTAGCATGTTGATTTTATATATGCACATTGGTTCATGTCATATTTATTTGTGCATATATATTCATTTGAGTTCATTATGGTATGCATGTATTAACTAAAGTTAAACTTAATATTGCTATAGATTGACTTGGTGCATGCATGTTTTAGTTGTATATCTTCTCATGCAATTCTCTCAGTGAAGTTTAATCTAGTGTTGGATCACATATTTACTCTTATTCCAAATATTATTTGCACATGTACAATTCGTGTATATTCTATCATGTGCTTCATTTAAGTAAAGACTGTGATCCTTGCCATGATTTAATTGATTCATCATATTGGCAATTATCTCTCTAGTGCATATAGATCAATTACATATTCATCATGATGTACTTAGTAGAGAACATTTCTTATGTCAAGTGTTTCCAGTTATGTTGTGCTTCTTTTTATGAAACACTTGTTGTAATCAATTGCTCACAAATATCAACTTGTTCATATCTATCGAGCTTTTGGGACTAATGTCTTTCATGAGTAGTTTGAAAGAATTAGGTCCCGTCTGTATGATGACCAAGGTATCTTGGAGGATGATCATTAAGCCGAGGTCAACAAGACGGCGGTGTCAACAAGAGCTGAGGACTAAGTCAAAGATTGACTTGGCGTGGAGATCGTCAGAGAGGATGATCAAGTCAAGGTTGATAGGACGAGAGTCTCATGAGGTGAATCGAGTCGAGTTGGACAAGACGAAGATGTCATCAATTATTTGGTGAAAGTTTTCATGCATCGACATCAAGAAAGAAGACGGCAAGTGACTAGTTCTAGACTTATATTATCTTTGATTTAATTTGAGTCTAAGGATAGCCGTACTATTAAGAGGGATGCGATGTCGAATGACTTTTAGATGTGTAAGTGCTCAAGTGATCCATTCTTGTGAATCTTAGAAAGAGAGTGGTTTGGTAGTGCCGGAAAGTGAGGGTTGTAGGTCTTTCTTGATTTCTTTGTGATATCTGTGTTTATCCTTTGAGTTTTCGGTAGTGAGACCTTGTTGGTTGTGTAGCCCTCGTTCTTAGCTTTCGGTAGAGTCCAAGATCTCTGAAATCGGAGTCCGAAGTCAAAAGTTATGCTCGTTTTCGTCGGGCTGCCCAGTGCAATCCGGAGTATCCGGATATTCAATCCGGACACTCCGGGTTGACACCCTCGGTGGCTGTTCTCAGATAATCCGGAGTATCCGGGGTTTTTCCGGAGTCTCCGGGTTGTGCACAGCCGTTTCCAATGGCTAGTTTTTTTTGGACCTCTATTTAAAACCCCCTTCTTCCCCACTTCAAAGAGGCTGTGATCCCACTGATTAGAGGTGTTATACCCTTGTTCTTTAGCCCCCAAAACACCTCTTTACCCTTAGATCTAAGTGATCCCCTTGGTGAGAAGGGTTGGGAAGAGTTTGAGAAGTGAGGTGCTAGGTTTAGTGAGATTTGAGTTGATTGAGCACTTGATTTCATCTCCAAGCTTGTTCTTCGTGAGCATTTGTTACTCTTGGAGGTTGAGGACTCCTAGACGGCTAGGAGGTCGCCTACGAGCCACCGGAGCTTTGTGTGGTTGGCCGTGGGAAGTTTGTTAAGGCCGGTTCCGCCTCCGTAAGGGAAGGAATCAAAGGAGTGAAGATCGGCGACTGCATTTGTGCAACACCGGGAGGAAGAGGGTTGAAAGAGACCCCGGCTCAAGTGTGACCGAGCCACCTCAACGGATACGTAGGATCCCCTCAAGGATCCGAACTTCGGGTGAAAAATCATTGTCTCCAAGTTTGCTTCTTTCTCTTGCTTTAGTATTTGATTTTGAATCTTGAAATTGCCCGATCTACTCTTTTGTTGTGTTTGGCTCCAGATCTACAATATCCTTAGGTACCTGATAGCATTTAGATCTTTTGTATTCAAGTAGATTGTTGAAAAATTGCAGGGATTTAAAATCTCATTTCGAGGTCTTAAATCCGAGTATCCGACTTCGAACTGGATAGTCCGGACATTTCGAGTATCCGAGATAAGTCCCGGACACTCGGTCCGAGTCCTCGGATCCAATCCGAGTATCCGGACTCTGAACCCGACAGATCCAGACATTTGAGTATCCGGATAAAAATCCGGACACTCCTGACTTAGACCCTCGGAGATTTTATTTAGTCGCAAATTTTTATTCATTGCATTCGGTTACAAAGTTTTTAATTCGCCTATTCACCCCCCCTCTAGGCGACATCCCCTGTCCTTTCAATTGGTATCAGAGCAAGGTCTCTCCTTTATTAGACTTAACCGTCTAGAGAGTAAAGGATGTCGACTAGAGGATTAGTGCATTCACATGATCCACTTGTACTAGATGGCACAAATTATGCTTCTTGGAAATTAATTATGACTTCTCATTTTAAATCCATGAGACCCCAAATATGGTGGATCGTAGATGTCGGCTTTTCCTCTCCATTGAATGAAGTTGCTCCAACTGAAGGAGAGAGGAAATGCCTACATCTCGACGCTCAAACTACTAATGTTTTATTTTGTGTTGTGAGCGATGAAATCTTTGATAGAATATGCAATCTCAAGAGCGCTCATGAAATATGGATAAAGCTTCAAGAACTATTTGAATCATCCACTTCTATTGAGGATTGCACTAAGGAAGAGATGTCGGGAGATGAAACATCAAGCTCCACCTCAAGCTCAAGTGATGAAGAACCGACATCTCCATCAACCTTAACCTCCACCTCTAGTGACGATGAAGATGCTCTTCCATCACAAATCCGTTGCTTCATGGCGAAAGGTAAGAATGAGGTAAGTGACGATGATGATGATGATGATGAGCTCACTTATAATGAACTTATGAATTTGCTAGAGGAGCTCAATAAATGTCTTGGAAAGGAGAAAAAGAAATATAAAATTTTGAAGCTTGAACATGAATCACTTCAAAATGATTATAATATGCTTCAAGAAAATCATGAATCCCTCCTTCCCAAAGAAATTCATAAGCCTAAGGTGGATATAGGAATCTCATGTGATTTAATTGATGAAATGTCTTGCTTAAATGTTAATCCTAATATTTCATCAAAATTTGACATATCCACCTCTTGTGATGATTTACCTTGTTGCTCAAATTCAAATGTTTCTACTTCCTCTATGCATGTTGAGACTAACCTTGCAGAGGAAAATAAGGAGCTCAAGACCCAAGTCATTAGATTAGAAAATGATTTGAAGAAGTGCGTAAAGGGAAAAACCGTTCTCGACGAGATCTTGAGCAAGCCAAGGGCGCCTCAAGATAAGCGAGGACTCGGCTACATCTCCGAGAGGGAGACTAGCAAGACAAGGCACAACGAAAGACATTCGAAGATCATCAAGTGCTTTGCTTGCAACAAGAAGGGACACTTCGCCTCCGTGTGCCCTAATAAAGTGGAGATCAAGCCACAACCATCAACAATGAGGCAAACCGGCAAAGAGCAAGTCAAGAAGAAGAAGAGACGCTCAAAGCCTACTTGCTACAATTGTCGAAAAAAGGAACACATCGGTAAGGATTGTCCCAAAGGTATTACTCCTAAGTCTATTATTGTCAATGATCATTATTTGCTTAGGAAGGACAAAAATGGCAATGTGTTTGCCAAGTTTGTCGATTCTCCCAAGTATTTGCAAAATTATGATATTCAATTGATTAGGAGAAATGAATCTAGAAATGTGTTTGCTCAAAATGCTAGACTTCCTAAGACCAAGAAAAATCATGTTGATCATGTGCTTAGGAAAAATAACAATAGCAAACCATTTGCTAAATTTGCTAGATCCTCTAAGCCAATGCATAATTTCAATTATCATATGCTTAGAAGAGATCAAACTAGAAATGGTTTTGCAAAATATCATTGCCCTCCTAAGCCTTTTCATAAAAATGCCAATCATTTGCCTAGGAGGAATAATTATTGCAAACCTATTTCTAATTATGTTAGTCAATTCAATAATATCCAAATTAGGACCATTTGGGTTCCAAAATCTATTGTGACTAACATTGTTGGACCCAACAAGGATTGGGTACCAAAAACCGCCTAAAAGATTTTTAGGCAATATGAGATGGATTGGACGTTTGGCTTCTTCAAAAGGAGAAGATGACTTAATAATTTGCAAAATTGAGCCAAGCATGAGGATGATCACTTCAATCCTGAGCCAATGTCATCTCGGGTAACAAGTATCTAATTTGATTACTATTTAGCTTATAGCCTTGTGTAGGTTATATTGCATTATTCATGAAAATCAATTTAGATTGCTTGTTATATGCTTGCTCATGCTTATTAGTTGTTTTGATTGCAATCTTGAGTAAGTTTGGGATAGTAGCACATTAAGGGGGAGTGCTAAATCATAACCATGTATATTACATCCCTACATGTGCCCATATTTATATAAGTGCAAATATATATTTTCAAAATCAAGCCATTTAGCCAAAAGTCAAAATTTTGTATACCATTAGTATTCTTGTGAAAAACTAGTTGCAAAATGTATACAAATATATTTGAAACGTTTTTCAAAGGTTTTGGCTTCACAAAATCTATTTTGAAAAGAAAATGAGTTTCATGATCAAAATCTAGATAGTAGTATCTTGTTTTGGATTTAAACTTATAATTTTCATAGAATTAAATGTAAAATGAATTTGAAAGTAATTCCAAAACGAAAATCCTAGAGTTGGTCATTCTTAACAATTCTTGTGTTCAAAAGACTTTCAAAAGACCAACCTAGCGAAAGTTATTCGATTTTGAAACTCGCCGAAAAACTATATTTGACCCATAATAGTCATATTATTACACTTAGTGAGTTTCTCCGTTTGGACCAGATTTTGTGTAGTATCTTGGATCAAAATGGTATCTTAGACTCATACGCAAAATTCAAATCTCTATATCTCATCTTATTCTTTATTTGAATCTTGTGTTGGAATATTTGGCTTTGTTTTACAAATAGCTATTTCAAAAGGACCATTTTGGTCAAAAGTCAAATCTTATGTTCAAAAGGTCCAAAATTCTAAAAAGCTTTGTAAAAGTATTCTAATATGTATTTCAAATATTTTACAAGCTTTCAAAATGAAAATTCTATATTGAAATCAAAATTGGCCAAAATTTTTGGTTTGAACTAAAATAGCTTATTTAAGCATATTGCTCAAATCTTAGCATTCAAGTTGGATTTCATTATAAATGTTGGCTAGAAACCATCTTGATAATCAATTCTAAGCCATGGAAATTGAAATTGAAATTGCATGAAATCCAAATTGAGTTGTATTTTGAGGCTTTTTATGAAAAACTATTTCCTATTTAACTTGCTTCAAAAAGGGTTAAAAGCAAAATATTTGTTTGAAATGCAAAATCTTATGAAAATAGTCTTCTAAAATGTTTTCAAATGTATTTCAAATGTTTTCAAGTATCTAACCCTTGGTTAGAAGCTAAAAGTCAAACTTTGGCCTAAAAAGGATCTTTGTGATCTTGCTTTTGCATTTAACTTCAAATTTATCTAAAGCAATATCTATTTAGAGTTTGAAAAAGTGGTCACTACAAAACTCATAGGGTTGGTCATTTTAAGTATTTCTTTAGTTCAAAGTTTTTCCAAACGACCAACCGTTCAAAAGTTATAGCCATTTGAATTCGGCCAAAATCATCCAATTGACCCAAAATAACCTGTTGTTGCATTTTGTGGATTTCGCTATTTGAATTGGATTTCATTGTATATCTTGGATTGAAATAGTATTTCTAAATCATACAAAGCTATGAAAGCTCAAATCTCCATAAATTTCAATCCGGAATGCATTTTGAACATTTGGCGAAAATTCAATTTCTTTTCAAACCCTCAAAGCAAAATTTGGCATATCTCTTATTTGGAGACTCCTTTTTGGAAAATTATTTTTGGAAAAGTTTCTTGGGAGTCTAAAGAATGTTTATGCTCAATTTCAAATAATTTCAACTTAATTTGAAATAGTCATGCCTTTTTCTCTCTTTCGATCTTATTTGGCATACTCTTGCATTAAGTCGGACTTTACGATTTGAATGGATTTGATTATGCAAATAGGCTTATAAATATCTCTCTAAATCATATGAAGCCATATAAGTGCATATTACCATTCAAAACTCATTTGGTTCCAGTTTGAGGATTTGGTGAAAATCTTAATCTTTTATGTGTTTCATATGCATCTTTCATCATATTTCTCGAAATGAAATTTATTTATTAAAAATCTTGTTGGAAAACCTTCTCTCACATATGGAATTCATATCTGAAAATTCTCAAATTTATTTGAACTCATTTGCAAGACTGTTGACTTTATTTGACTTAGTGTCAAAACTAAACCTCCAATGCTTCTAAAGACCTATTTTTGATTGGAGAGTGATATTTGAGAAAATCCTTTTGGAGAAGTCTCTTGGATGTCCATGGAACATTTATGCAAAATCTTATGGCTATTGGACTTCATTTGATCAAGATTTGACCCAAATTCAAAATGTTCAGTTTGCTGAAATTTCAGGTTTAGGCTGATTGTGGGGCTGTTTTGTGATTTTTGTATCTTCAAATGGGTTTATAATCAGAGGAAAGTATTATAATATATTTTGATCCTCTATATTTGGACTTCATTGTCTAATTTTTTCAGAATTTATGAACCTTGTTTGAACCTTCTTTCAGCCATATCAAAAAGCTTAAATGGAATGAAGCTGAACAACCCGGAGTATCCGGTTGATCTATCCGGAGTATCCGGATTATCCGGACACTACGGATCAAAAACACCGGAGTATCCGGGTTGTACTCCTCGGACCAAATACTTAATTTGCAATCTATACTTTCTTGCAATCTCTTGATTATCCCATTCTTTGGGGTTTTTCCTTTGCTCAAATGAAAGTTCGGTCTTCATAGCCCTCGAAGAGAGTTTTCATTCCAATGAAAGTGCATCTTTTGGCTAAGTTCTTTTGGAAATTGGATTTAATTGTAACCTAGCCTCAAAATATTTCCTCTCTTGCATAACTCAGAGTTTATTATGGAAAAGAGAAAATTTCCCTTGTAAGCTAAAGAGTGAGGTTGAATGTGTTTTACCCATTGTCTCTTACAAGTGGATGTCAAGATCAAATTTAAATGAGTTTCAAATATTTTCATTGTAAAGTGGTGTAATAAAATCTTTAATTGATATCTTGAATTTCATTGCATGCAAAGAGTATTGTCTTGTATATCATATATATCATGCATGTTGTACTTAGACATTATCAAACTAACTTGGGTAAAATTAAAAGATATTTGTTCCCAGAAATCGTGTGCTTGTCTATTGATGTTCAAGGTATTGGAAAAGGGGTCATCTTCGACGGTGGGATGAAGGAAATGGAAAGGAGCTCCATAGTTCGAGGGGTCTAAGGCCGGGCGCGGTGATCATGACCGATTCGAACATGCGGTGGACAAGAATCGACAAAGGGACGTGTTTCTTTTTTGACCATATTCAATAATGTCTGTGCACACCATTATGCTAAATTGTGTCCTTCTAAATGGTGTTGTATCTTTCAATTGGTATCATTAATTGGGATCCTTCGAGAGGTATCCTCTAATCCTAAATTGTTTTGAAGTGTCATCTAACTTGCATTTGGCATTATCAAGAATTAAAAGGTACGTATGGGTGACACATTGCAAAGAGGTATACCCTTGATAAGTTTATGAAATTCTTGATCATGAAAGTGCATCTTACTTATACAATTTTGATTCATGATCTTGTATACATCTTGTGATCATATAAGCAATTCCTTCTTGAGTAATCTTCTTTATATGATCTTGATTGTTAGAATTTAATTTGATCATGAGCATGTGCTTAAATTATATAAATTTGCTATATGATCTTGATGTTTAAAGAATAAATCTTCTCCATGTGAAATCATATTCGTGTGTCATGTTTAAGCATCACTTATATCCTGTGGATCACGACTACTTTAAATTTGTATAATTAGAAAAAATCTATTACCTAAATCTTGGAAATAATTGGTATCATATCTTGCCTATATTTAGGGGGAGCTTAATATTATTGTCCTATTACTAGCTCCTTATTTTTATATTTATTTTCTCCCTAATCTTTTTATTGAGTGTGCAATCAAGGGGGAGAACAGATTTTATTGAATAAACAATAAGAATCCTTTAAGCACCTTTTTGGGATTACTGACAAAAGGGAGAGAATTTATGGATTTATCAATTGTCCCCTAATCGATTGACAAAAAAGGATGATTCGTAAGTATGATCTCTTATTGTATCTTTATGCTTATTTTAATGCTAAAATATCTTAATATTGTCATTTGGTGCAATTGATAATAGGTTTGTCATAAATCACCAAAAAGAGGGAGATTGAAAGTGCATCTAGGCACTTATGTTATTTTGGTGATTAATGACAAACACTCATAATGACAATCTATGCAATTAAGTAAATGCTTAACTTAGTGCTTAGCAAATGACAAACCTCTAATATGATTATATTGCTATGAGACTAACATGTTATTGCCTAGTTGAGTATCAGTCTCATCTTTTAGAGGAAAATCAAATAGGAAGGTTAAGCAAAGATAAGGTATGCAATTTTGGTATCTATTCTATATTTGTTATTGCATTCCTTTCGTGCAAATGCATAGTGAACTCCAAGTAGCATGTTGATTTTATATATGCACATTGGTTCATGTCATATTTATTTGTGCATATATATTCATTTGAGTTCATTATGGTATGCATGTATTAACTAGAGTTAAACTTCATATTGCTATAGATTGACTTGGTGCATGCATGTTTTAGTTGTATATCTTCTCATGCAATTCTCTCAGTGAAGTTTAATCTAGTGTTGGATCACATATTTACTCTTATTCCAAATATTATTTGCACATGTACAATTCGTGTGTATTCTATCATGTGCTTCATTTAAGTAAAGACTGTGATCCTTGCCATGATTTAATTGATTCATCATATTGGCAATTATCTCTCTAGTGCATATAGATCAATTACATATTCATCATGATGTACTTAGTAGAGAACATTTCTTATGTCAAGTGTTTGCAGTTATGTTGTGCTTCTTTTTATGAAACACTTGTTGTAATCAATTGCTCACAAATATCAACTTGTTCATATCTATTGAGCTTTTGGGACTAATGTCTTTCATGAGTAGTTTGGAAAGAATTAGGTCCCGTCTGTGTATGATGACCAAGGTATCTTGGAGGATGATCATTAAGCCGAGGTCAACAAGACGGCGGTGTCACCAAGAGCTGAGGACTAAGTCAAAGATTGACTTGGCGTGGAGATCGTCAGAGAGGATGATCAAGTCAAGGTTGATAGGACGAGAGTCTCATGAGGTGAATCGAGTCGAGTTGGACAAGACGAAGATGTCATCAATTATTTGGTGAAAGTTTTCATGCATCGACATCAAGAAAGAAGACGGCAAGTGACTAGTTCTAGACTTATATTATCTTTGATTTAATTTGAGTCTAAGGATTGCCGTACTATTAAAAGGGATGCGATGTCGAATGACTTTTAGATGTGCAAGTGCTCAAGTGATCCATTCTTGTGAATCTTAGAAAGAGAGTGGTGTTGGTAGTGCCGGAAAGTGAGGGTTGTAGATCTTTCTTGATTTCTTTGTGATATCTGTGTTTATCCTTTGAGTTTTGGGTAGTGAGACCATGTTGGTTGTGTAGTCCTCGTTCTTAGCTTTCGGTAGAGTCCAAGATCTCTGAAATCGGAGTCCGAAGTCAAAAGTTATGCTCGTTTTCGTCGGGCTGCCCAGTGCAATCCGGAGTATCCGGATATTCAATACGGACACTCCAGGTTGACACCCTCGGTGGCTGTTCTCAGATAATCCGGAGTATCCGGGGTTTTTTCCAGAGTCTCCGGGTTGTGCACAGCTGTTTCCAACGGCTAGTTTTTTTGGGACCTCTATTTAAAGCCCCCTTCTTCCCCACTTCAAAGAGGCCATGATCACACTGATTAGAGGTGTTATACCCATGTTCCTGAGCCCCCAAAACACCTCTTTACCCTTAGATCTAAGTGATCCCCTTGGTGAGAAGGGTTGGGAAGAGTTTGAGAAGTGAGGTGCTAGGTTGAGTGAGATTTGAGTTGATTGAGCACTTGATTTCATCTCCAAGCTTGTTCTTCGCGAGCATTTGTTACTCTTGGAGGTTGAGGACTCCTAGATGGCTAGGAGGTCGCCTACGAGCCACCGGAGCTTTGTGTGGTTGGCCGTGGGAAGTTTGTGAAGGCCGGTTCCGCCTCCGTAAGGGATGGAATCAAAGGAGTGAAGACCGGCGAGTGCATTTGTGCAACACCGGGAGGAAGAGGGTTGAAAGAGACCCCGGCTCAAGTGTGACCGAGCCGCCTCAACGGAGATGTAGGATCCCCTCAAGGATCCGAACTTCGCGTGAAAAATCATTGTCTCCAAGTTTGCTTCTTTCTCTTGCTTTAGTATTTGATTTTGAATCTTGAAATTGCCCGATCTACTCTTTTGTTGTGTTTGGCTCCAGATCTACAATATCCTCAGGTACCTGATAGCATTTAGATCTTTTGTATTCAAGTAGATTGTTGAAAAATTGCAGGGATTTAAAATCTCATTTCGAGGTCTTAAATCCGGAGTATCCGGACTTCTGAACCTGGATAGTCCGGACATTTCGGAGTATCCAGAGATAAGTCCCGGACACTCCGGTCTGAGTCCCTCGGATCCAATCTCGGACACTCCGGACTTAGACCCTCGGGAGATTTTATTTAGTTGCAAATTTTTTATTCCGCTGCATTCAGTTACAAAGTTTTTAATTCGCCTATTCACCCCCCCTCTAGGCGACATCCCCTGTCCTTTCAGAAATTGTAAGAATGTAAAGATGTAAAAGTAAAAATGGGAAAAATGACCATGAGACCTTATTCATGCCGGTAAACCAGTAAAAACATCTAGTAAAAATTCTAGGTGCTGAAATGTAATTAAATAAAATAATTAATCACCTCCTTTTGACTAAAAACAGTGAAGTTAGAATTAATGAACAATAATCGAAACTTATCAGGAGCCAAAAAAATTACCATAGTACTCTCAGAGTAGTATATACATCTGATAAAAATCTCAGGAATTTATCATGTGGGCAAAGCCCTCTAAAAATTCAAGAGCAGAGGCAATTAAAAACTGAAAATCATCATGTCAGAATTTTTATAAAATATTTACTTAATATTTTGCCTTTAAATTTTTATGGAGATATTCATAACCCAAACTAAACTCATATAAAAAGTTTGGGAAATAATTAATATGGTTTACACCCTTAAATAAATATAATACCGAAATAGAAATCCTATATAGTGCACAGTGTCAGAATTTTAGTTAATTAGTTATAGGGTATTTTAATCTGAAAATTTTACTGGGGGATAAAAACTCCCAGAGTATGTCGTTCAAAAAGTTTAAGAAAAATATACCACGATTTGATAGCCATTTTAATGCCCACATGGAGCTGTCCCAGAAAAACTTATCTCTTGATTCGCTCTCTCTCTCTCTGACGTGTAGGCCCGCCCCTCTTTCCGTAACTGTTCGCTGGCAGGAATGGAAAAATGGTTCACTCGCCTACCGGTGGCCCCCGATCCCGCTTGTCAGGCTCCGGCTTCGCTGTCCCCTCTCCTTTTTCCCCTCTCGCCCGAGGCGAGCTCGAGCCCTCGCGAGACTTCGCCGCCTCTCCCTGTCTCAGCGCCAATTCCGCCTGATCTGCGGTCACGCGCTACCACGGCTCGTCCTTGGACTGCCCACGCCATGCCTCGACCATGCCTCGTTGCCCTGAGCCGCAAACCGCACGCCAACTCGCCCCTTGCACAGAACCGAGCAGCCGCACTTCCCTCTCGCGTTCAAACCCTGTGAGCCATCTTGAGCCGCCTATAAATATCGGTGTGGCGTCGCCATTGAGACCCCTCCTCCACTCCTTATCATCCACTGAACCCAGCTTTAGCCAAAACTGTTCCCCTCGCCATTTTCGCCGAAGATCAGAGAAAAGGGGAAAACCGGTGAAGCAGCCAAAAAGGCACCAATCCTTGAAATCTCTCCTTCCTATAGCTTCGCTGCATCTTATTGAGCACTGACCCCTCCCTATTTTCACTCATTTTCACCTGCAGCACACTTCCACCGCCGTTCTTCTTCCTCGCGGCCGGCAACCGTTGACAGTCAACCTCCGTGTTTCTTCGATCATACCAACAGGTGAAATAGAACCCCTAGGACTCACTGGTACTCTAGGAGCATTGTCCCGGTGAAAAGATGGCCGGCGGCGAGCTTTTTGCTTGCTCGGCAGTGGCGCCGTCGCACCCCCACGGTGGCAGCTACCTTTTCGGCCATCTCCCGGCGAATGGATACCACCCCTAGGTGCGCCTTGGCACACTGATGCTCATGGCGCTACCCATTCGCCATGGCGAGCTAGTTCACGGGCGAGCACGTAACCGACGATCTCGCTTAGTGTCATCGATAGTCGGGGCCCGATCGTCGACCTCTCGGCCTTCTCGCGTGTCGTTAGCTCGGCCGACGGTGGGGCGGTTTGTCGACCGATCGGGCGCGTTCAAACGCTTGCGCGCCAAAAAGCCGAAAGGCGTTTTCCCTGAGGTGAAAGTGTATTTCCGAATTTGAAGATTTTCAGAAAAAACGAGTAGATTCAAACTGCAATAACTTTTGAACCATCCGGCCAAAAACAGTGAAACCAATTTCTAAATTCATGAAAAATTCTGTAGATTCAGGTTATGCAAAAATATTTTGAAAAAGATCCCTGGGTATTTTTGAAATTCAAATTTGAATAAAAGGCATAAAGCTATGCTTTATACAAAATTTCTGCAAATAAGCTTAGAAGTTAATGAAACTAATTTATCTAGAATCCTTATGTTTCCAGGAATCCAAATATATAAAAAATATTTAATTTTCATGAATGTTTAAACTACTTTCCATTTAAGTTTTGTTTTCAATACATTAAAGGTTTAGATAAGTATGTATAATGGTATGGAAGGGATATGAAATAAGTAAAAATGTGATTCATGAATAATAGGGTGGCAGTAGAATAATTGAACTTGCCAAATAACTAAGGATTTGACTTGTTTGGATCTAACAATTAAAAATATGAAGTAACTCTTGTGCCAAATGCACTCACACATATATATGCATATATATGTGCATAGGAAATTAAATAGTTAGGATATAGATTAAATGGTTTCAAGCCTTGGGCAAACCTAGTATCATAGCTTAATAAGATTTAGTGCAATCAACCCCTTTATCTTATGTTTTAAGTTTTATTAGTTTATATAATTTTAGCATCTATAATTCGAAGTTGTAAATATAAGAATTCACAATTTTAGCCTCTTGAATTCGTAAAATAAGAATAAATAATCCACTAGAAAACTCATGTTGTTCATCATAAGAAGCATTAACGTTTTGAATGCATAATTAAATTACATCATGAAGTCTTAAAACTTTACAATCGAAACCCTAAGATATACCCCTGTTTTCTGCAGTTAATCTTTATTTGGTTTACTGTCTGTTTTCTTTTTGCCCTTATTGAAATTTAATATTTTTTATGTTTCCGGTTGATCGACGTGTAGAATCTGACGTGCTCGAAGAAGAAGATGACGCCGTCGCTGATCCAGATCCGGAGCTAGACAGCGAGTTGCAAGGCAAGCAACCCCTTGATCATGTCGAGCCTGATAATTTACCTACATTATGTTGTTTCTGTCTATGTACTATGCATCCGGATAATTCTCCCTAGAAATGCTAATTTGGGTTGAAACTGTAGTTAATCCTGTAAATTATGGTTTACCTCAATCTGTATGAACATGTGAACCTTGTAAACCTTAGTTTGAACTAGACATGCTTAATGTCGCTTGGGTATAACCGCTAGCATAATACTCCTGCTTAAGCTGCTTGTCGTATGCTTTCAGTCTTTTCAACAAATGTATGATCCTCATTTGGGAAAATGTTGCCGGTACTTTGGTTAAAAACCCAAAATAAAACTATGGTTTGACGCGGGTGATTATTGGCAATAGCCGGTGGTGCAAAGGGAGTTGCACGTAGTGTAGGGTGGAGTATCGCCCGTGTCGGATTAAGGACCGAGCAATGGGACGTTATAGATCCAAGAATTTCGTACAACCACGAGGGCTTGTATAGGCGGGTCTTAGCCTATTAAGTTGTTTAGATGTGGCTTTGCATCTAAGGAAGGCGGGAGATTTGCACAGGCATTCCGGTTTGGTTTGCTTGTAGGGGTTTCTACATACCAATGCAACGGTGTACGCCTTGCCATGAACAGAAATGTGGTGTTAGGTGTGATAAAAATGGATCCACGACTTGGGTGAGTGTTTCTGTTTTCATGGCGAGGGTCAAACGTCCCGGGCTGGTTCAAAGCCACATCGAGATAATGTAACGGCTCTGTATGATCTCCTTGCCGACACACCAAAGGAAGTGTGTTATCTGGCCTGGCAAAAGAGGTTGATCATTCCTTGTGGGTAAAGTTGTACTCCTCTGCAGAGTGTAAATCTAATCGATTAGCGCGTCCCACGGTCAAGGACACTTGGTGAAGTCATTCCAAAGTTAGAGATTTGGTATTTTCGGAAAAATGGATTTGGGATGGAAACCAATTTTGCAACTAGCTTTTGTGTCAAAGGACGTACATCGGGACTTTTGCGGTCAGTAGACCGGGTTGAAAGACTTGAATATTTACTTATCAAATTATGCTTCAACTTGCCTATTTAAAGATGCGATATTTCAATCTCTCAGATTGGTATTTTAAATGTTTATGCAACTACAAAATAACTTGTAACCTACCTTTGCTTAGCCTGCATGATTAATTATTTGCATTTGTTAAACACTATAAGTCTTCTTGAGTACCAATGTACTCAATCTTGCATCTCTTTGTCTCGAGGGACGAAGCTGCGAAGTGCGGACGATTCTTGCTTTAACGCAGGGCACGGGGTGTTTGACGATGATTTTCCCTAGGTTTGCCAAGTCAGTTGCCTGAGGGTTAGTGGGCAAACCACGAGGCTTTTGGAGTTCTTTAACTCTCTATTTTTCGCTGTTCAGTCTTTGTAAATTTTAAACTCTGTATAATTATTTCTGCTTGTACTTTACACTTATCGGTTTAATATCTTGTGGTTGTGATATGGATGTTGTAAACATGTGAGTACTAGCCACTGATCATGGGACTAGTACAGTAATCACATGGAGGTTCCTGTTTGCAAGAACGGGGTCTCACACCTTCTCGGCCCGACACGATTCAGGCACGAAGCACGTTGGGCCCGTGTCGAGCCGGCCCAGCACGGCACGACCCCCACCTCTAGTTCCAACACACCTTTCTTTCTCTCTAATAAATTAATATTTTCTTGAATGTTTTCTGTGAGGCATCCAAACATATCTTTTGGATGATTCTTGAGATTTTACATGACATTTCAATTCACGTATTTCCTATTCCTGCATTCCAAAAAGGCACTAAAATTCGTGTGATTTACATGATGCTACAGTAAACATAAGGAATTGGATCAACCAATTTCATTGAATCGAACACAACTACGTTGCAAAATCCTATAGGAATGGGATTCCCATGTGTTTTCTTTTGAAATTTCTTTGAATCAAAGATGCCCTTGCAAACTGTAACATCCCACTTTTTGAGGTTTTCAAAATCTTTTGTGTAGATTAGGTTCCAAAAAATTCTCACTAATTTTTCCTTGAATTAATAAAGCTTAACTGGAATTTTATAATTAAAAATATTTAATTTGAATGATTTAAACTTCAATTAAAACAAAAGATTTTATTTGGGCTCCTTGTGTTGTGAAGTATCTTAATGTATTTTATTGGAATTTTTAGGGTTCAATTTGTATTTTTTTTGTATTTATTTGAATTTCCAGCTTTTTCTTTAATTCCAGTCCCACATGTCACCAATGCCCAATTCATCGTCTTATTCACGTATTCGCTCAAGACTCTACCACCATCCCCCTATGAACTCTTCCCGCGCGCCACCTTCGCTATCCATAAAAGGGCACCTAAACCTCGCCCCATTTACCCTAGCGTCACCCTAAAATCGTACCTTCGTCGTTGTCTTCACCAAGCTCAAGCCATCTCCTCCATTGGAGCCAAAGAGGGAGCTCACCAATCCACCGTTGCGTGAAAGCTTCATCGATTTTGACCACTTCATCTCGTGTTCTAGAGTTTGGTCGCCTAAATCCCTCCATCAATCAAAGCCGAGAAGCTGTCGAGTCGAGATCAACTCTATCTCCTCCAAGTCAGGCTGTCGATCTCCTTCGCCTCGATTCAACGTTGCCGGTGAGTTTCTGCCTTGACCATCTTTGTCCCTAGCTTCGCCATTCTATGTTATGTTGCATGCTCGCGTCTGTAAGTTCAAGCTCTATTGGTTTTGGTGATTAGTTTTAGATTAATGCTTAATCATTGTTTAATAATAAATCTAATCATTACGAGACTAACATGTTTATTGAGCTTTATTCTTATTAGTCTCAAATTTGGATGGAAAATGGAAAACCCAAGGTATGCACTCGTATTCATTTTATTAGCCTATTGCATACTTAGGATTCAAGTTAAAGGATGAACTTTTCCATTGCTTATACATTAAAGATGTACATTATGTTTCTAATTCCATATACTACATGGGTGCACATATCTAGGGGAGTTCGTACTTTTACTTGATGTTTCAATATTATTGATCCATGTCTTTTTGCCAAATAATATAAAGGATCAAGACATTAAAACAAAGCCTTGAGTATAGATTAACTTACCTCGCTATAGTATACTCATGGTATCTTAGGATAAACTCCAATGCATTCTCAAATAAAAATTATGTATATTGATTCAAAGCAAATTATTTATATGCATAAGTTTTTGTGAAGATTCATAGGATCAAGGATAACCGACTAGAGGGGGGTGAATAGGAGGTTTCTAAATTTTTCGATTCTAATTTGCAATTAAATAGAATACTAAACTATAGATGCAATAATTGCAAATTTACAATTATAGTCTTTTGGGAACACTAGACTACGTTAGCAATTCAAGTAGAGCTATAAATAATTCTAAGTACAAGTAATCTACTCAATACACTAGAAAAGAAATTTAGCACAAAAATAATAAACGGAAAACACAAGAGAACGAGAGACAAGAAATTTTATCCTGTGGTCTCAAAGACTTGCCGGTCTCCCCTACTCCACAGCGAAGCAAGCACCCTCCTTCGATCATGTTGATCCCATTATTTTACGGTGTTTATGATGTTTTATCAAACTATATATGCATGCGTGTATGTTCATATTCAACTTGCTATGTTGCGAGTACCGGTAGTTACTTCCTGTTGAATGCATTGCTCTTACCTTGACACTTGATTACCTGCTATTGTAACCTTAGCTTATGGTGTAGATATTACTTAGTGTCATTATGGGTAATAATTGCAAAATATCTCATGTACAAGCTTAGATATGCTTACTTAGAACATCTTTCTAATGTTGAGACACACTTCTATTCAGGCTTGAGCAATTTCTAGTGGTACATAGCCGAGTTATGGTCTTCGTGTATTTTGATAGAAATCCAACCCAAAAACTTATGGCTTAGACGCGGGCGAGTTACTATGTAAACTTGAGGCGTGAGGAGGGACCTCAAGCGTAGTTAGGGGGAGATTCTCGCCTGAGTCGGTTAAGGACCGAACTTGAAGCTATCACCTAAGTGAAATGGTGTAACCACACGTGCTAGTATGGGATAGCCCTAGCTTAGTAGATTACCTAGGGTTTAGTAAGGGCACTTCGAGGTATGGTGTTGCTCGTAGGTGCTCCCTTCATCGAGGTGTTAGGGTTAAAGCATTCCAATACAACGATGTATGCCTTGCTGTGGGGAGAGGACGCAATGGGGCATAAACTATCGTTAGTACTGTGTGTGCGGGTTCGGATCTCTGGACCATGGCAAGGGTTTGTCATCACCGGGGCTGGTGTGTAGGATCAAGGATAACCGACTAGAGGGGGGTTGAATAGGAGGTTTCTCAATTTTTCAGCACTAATTGCAATTAATAAAACTACTAAACGAGAATTGTAATTAAGACAATTTACAACCAACTTATCTAGTGATCACTAAGCACTCTAGCAGTTCAAGAATGAGCAAGAGATAATTCTAAGAACAAGAAATGCATCCAAATCTCTAGAATGATAAGTTTAGCACAAGAATGAAGAATGCAAACCACAAGAGAAAGAGACACAAGTTTTATCCCGTGGTCTCGGAGATTTGCTGATCTCCCCTACTCCACGTTGAGGTGACTTGAACAACTTCAAACCGGCTCCAACCGCTTGAGCCTTCCTCGATCACTAAGGTAGTTCTTCCCCGCTCCGGGTAGGCGAACTTTGGCCTTCACAACTTGCCGAGGCTCCTCACAACCTTCGTTGAGAAGCTCACCGACACCTCCAAGCCATCTAGGAGGCGGCAACCTCCAAGAGTAACAAACTTTGACGATTGCTTGAGGTGAATCAAGTGTCTAAATGGCTCAATTTAGTGCTCTCACTTGATTTTCACTCAATTATTCCTCAAATGTGAATTTAATGCACTAGAGTAGAAGAGATGCAAACTAGAGCTCAAGAATATGAAAATGAGAGTCCAAGAAAAACTCTATGCTGCATATGGGGATGTATTTATAGCCCTCATCAATTCTCCTAGCCGTTGCAACCAATTTCCTAAAAAATTCAGGTTGGCCGGCACTGCCGTCCATCTGGGGCAGTTATTGCCGGCCTTAGGTTCAACGGTCGACTGTGGGTATTAAATGCACTGACAGACTAGTCGTTGCCCTGAGGCCCGGCACTACCGCCCATGCTAGGCCGGTATAGTGCCGGCCAAGTGGCAGTACCGTCCCATGGGGTCGGTAGTGCTGACTGGGCACAGGACCTCCAGCACCCCTCTCTGTAATATAAGTATCGGGCCTGGGGCCGGTACTACCGACCAGAGCGGAAGTACCGCACTACTATGGGCGGTATTGCCGGTCTAGGCTGACTAAGAGGGATTTGTTCTTTTTTTTTAACTCAAAATAAAAATAATCATTTTGAGAACATTGATTGAGCCATTTTTACTAAAAACACACCAAGCTACTGATCAAGAGTCCCTCTTAATAGTACAACACCTTTTCTAGCAATCGATCTTTCTCCAAAACTCCGAGATTGGTAAAAACTATGAAAAGGTCCTAAAGATTATACCTTGGCTCTTTTGCTTGACGTATTGATCTTTCTTCACTTCATTTTCATGCTGCATTGTCATCGAACCTTTGACCAACCTATTTTTAAAATACTCAAATTGGAAATGTTAGTACTTTAACCGCAATTGTCATTAATTACCAAAACCAAATCAAATTAGGGGCCTAGATGCTTTCATGGTGAAAGGCTAGGCTTTAGCTAGTTGAACGGTTTCGTCACAATCTAGCAAATCGGGTACTGTAAGTATCGTGAGGCATGGTTGATATGATTGCTAGAATGTGTCATGTGGGTAAAGTGTACACTCTCTGCAGAGATTTAAATCTAATTAATTATCCGTGCTCACGGTCGTGAGCAACTCATGGAAATAATGTCAAGTATAGCTTTGTTTTTACGAAATTTTTGGAAACGGTGTTGGATCGGGTTGGTGTATTTGTGAGCCAAGGTTGGCTGCATTTTACTCATTGTTCACAGCCAAGGAGGGCTGTGAAATGATGATATTGAACTTTACTTACTGTTATTAGTTTCATTACAAATGCTTATTTCAATTCCGTTATCGTTTGATGAACTATTCTCTTGAAAACAAAATATGTTTTATGCTGAAAATAAAACTTAGTATAGCGGCTTGTTATCCTTGATCTAACCCTACATGCAATGTATTTCCATACACTAAAGTCTTGCGAGTACATATATATACTCACCGTTTCTTAATCTATAATATATAGACGAAGGTACGGAAGAAATCCCCGACGATTCATACTTAGCACTGGGGTCCGACGACTACTTGGATGGATGAACCAGGGCTCTTCCTAGTTAGTTGTCTATGGGTTTATGGATGGGCATACCGTTGTCCTACTTTTTCTTTATGTTTAATTTTCGCTGCAATTTACTTTTGTTTGTAATATTTGGCCAGTCGGTCAAATACTTATAATATTAAATAGTTGTAATAGCTTTCTAGCCTATGATATGCTATGTCAAATGTTTAGACTTGTGTGTATGTGATATGATGCATCTCGAATGCGGAATATGTGGGCACTATGCGTTGATCTTGGGAACTAGCACTAGGCACATATCTGGGTACCCAGAATTGTTCTCAATCATCCGACTGTGGACTCGTGCGACCATCGTGTCGTGCCTATTGTGACGCACACCCCTCGGTGGGTGTGGGCGATAACAAGGTTCTAAGATGGCCAACGTGTGTTACGCCCAGAAGAGTTGGTTTCAATCCCGGTATGGTTATTCGGAAAAGATTCGGAACTCTCTTGGTTGCGTAAGTGTATACGATGCTACTAGGTAGCTCATATTTGTTTGAGTGAGGGCCATCTGGTTAATACTCCGTGCACGGGACTATTGGTGGCAGTGAGCATACACTTAAGTGGGGTATGGGTGTCACTTCTAAGTCCAACGCACGAGTGAGATTCGATTCATATTTTTCGGGTGCCCACATCACCGTCGTCTCCTTTAGCATCACCATGCTATCATCAACCTCACTCGCCTTCTTGTCTCACTCGAACGTCATTGCATCACCGACTTCACTAAAGACCGAGCTAGCATCGTCATCTTTACCTTGCTGTTGGCATACTTATGACCATTGGTCTTCACACGTACACCTATGTGTTTCCCATTGTCCTCTCACTGTTGTGCCAAATCTCATGGCCTGGAACCCAACTTTTTGCGAGATTGACTTTGTTGGAGAGCTCCACCATCCGCTGAACTTCATCGCCGTCGTGTCCACGTCAGTGTTCCCATCATACGCCACATTAGCGCCATCTATGTCCCATGCCTGTGCTACCTTAGCCGCCCTTCTCCTCATCAGCGTACACATGGAAGCATAGATCTAACCCTAACCCTAGAAGGTTCGGTGAAGCTAGTCTACCGTGAACCAAGTCAATTACACCGTGATCCCAGCTGTCAGTGCGCTATTTCATAAGCCCAGATCACCATGGACCAATGTATTTCTTTGTGGACGTAGTTCATAGATTGTGGGTCCACATGTCAATCTCAGTCATTTTTAATTAAATAAATCCGAAGGAATATTCTCCTTTCTCTCTCATTTATCTGCATTTTCCTTTCTAATCAATCTTCCAAAAGCTCGTTCTCCTTCATCCGAGCTTCGATTGAGTCTGTTCAAAATTTTAAATTCATCTAAAATCAAACCCTATCTTCTAGTACCATCCATTCTCAAATTGGAGTTTATTTTATTTATCTTTTTGAGTTTTGTTTGTATTTACTCTATGCCTCACATTAGACGTAGACGTTCGAAAGTTGTTCCAAGGAGTTGAAGGTCAAAGAAAGTCGAAGACCAAAGTTAAAGAAACAACATCATAGCAAGATCTAGGAAAGTTGTGTTTTGATCATATTGTATCCAGCTTTTACAAAAATTATTGTTTCAAATTATTCCATCATAGTTTAAAGCATCAAATGTTTTATTATTTCAGAATTAGTTATGCAACCCATTTGAATTATACCTACACTGTCAATTGTATATCATAATCATTTGTCACCCTAGATTATTATATACTAGTAGGTCAATAATGTAGAACCAACGTGGGTTGGTTTATACATGACTATAAGGCTTAGCAATGCAACATGTTAGTGATATCATTTTAAAAGTTGCAAAACTCATATATAAGTGACTATCGAATGTCTTTGTGATAAAGGTGTGTCATGTGTTGTCACATGACGTTGATGTTGATGATGACATGTGTTGCGCTTAACCATCAGGGGAGGGCAAATGGCAAGAAGCTATGTGCT
Source organism: Otatea glauca (assembly GCA_036346275.1). Lineage (NCBI taxonomy): Eukaryota > Viridiplantae > Streptophyta > Magnoliopsida > Poales > Poaceae > Otatea > Otatea glauca. The sequence goes on along the minus strand of CM070716.1, from coordinate 30,252,392 downwards.
AGTGGTTCTGTGTGAAACTGGGTTAGTATGATTCTATGTGAATCTGTGTGCAGGGTAGAACTTTGGAAATCCTGCCCTATAAAATTAATGACTTAACCTTGTAAGCCATTAAACTGAGTCCTATTGTACAACCATATGTTTGGAATAGACAGACCTAACTCAATAAGTTTCCAAGTCTTATGTTGGTTGCCTTAGGAGGAAGGTTAGGCTATGTGCTCGGGTGGAGGGTGTGTCACTGTGTTTGGACCACCTTATGGATGGTTATTGTTCTCAATTCCAACGGTGAGTCCTCTTCCATTCTTCAGTGTTGTGTGAGGCTCGAATGGTGAGGGTCAAACTTATCAGGAGGGTCAATATCAGGACAAAGTTTTTGAAAGGTTTTGTTATGATCTTTTTAGTCGCACGCCAAAGAAAGCCTACCATGACTAACATTATAAGTTAATCATATCATGTGGAGAAAGTTGTACAACCTTTGTATAGTGTAATACTATTCGAATAGTTGTGTCCCTGGTTATGGATAATGCTCCAGAATTTCATGCGATGGTAAGATTTTATAAAATAAATTTTGGGAGGAAGACTATGTGAAAGAATTGGTTTAGTCCATGTGAAATCATTTTGAAAGTTCTCAAATGTTATTATTACTATTATTTGTTTTACTTATGCTTTCAATCTATTTATTATATTGAAATGCAAATGATTGCTTTATGCAAAATTAACCATATCAATCCTTTGGAATAAGCCCCGCATAGTTAAATAAACTTGCATTTTATGTGCACGACTTGCCGAGTACTCCATATGCTCACCCTTGTTATAAATAATGCTATTCAATTACTAAAGACATCATCAAGATAACAATAGTTAAGGACTACTTTGAAGATCAAGGAGAACTAGGTTGCGCTACCCTAGTCGATTGCCTATAGTCATATGGATGGGTTTTACTTCAAGATATTCAGGTTTCTTCCGCTGCAGTTTATTGGAGTTGTTCGCCTTCTGAATCATTAGTTGTAAGCTTTGATCATAAGATTACTTTTTTGATATTTAGTGTTAATTTCTTTGTTAGTCATTTTTCATATAGGATGATATTTCATTGACGTTGCTATTGTGTGCACTAGCATGATCCTGAGTTAGTGCAGTATACACAGTTAGTCCGGATTTGCATATTTGGATTCCCAACACAAACATACAGGAAACAAAGAACGTAACAATTGCTCACATGAGGTGTTTCGATGCTTTATAGGAAAAATACAAAAAATTTGTAATCAAAGGTTTGTTAGTAAGAGAAAAAAATGATAGAGAGAAAGAAAAAATGCATTGGAACTCTCAAAAGGAATTTATAAATGTGTAGGAAATTTTCGCATCCTTTGAAATTCCTTTGGAGTAGTCCTGCAATCCAAACACCCCTAATAGGAAATTTTCCTTTGGATTGAATTATAAGCATCTAGGCCTACTAGTTTTAGTGATTTATGTGTTCTGGAGATTAAAAACGTTTGATTGTCAAGACTAACAATGTTTAAAGATTTCAAGATGAGTTAGTGCTTGACTTTGGCATAATAGGAGTTCTTGGTATTCATGGATCCTTGAAAAGGTATAATTGAAAGCAAAACATGAAAATTTGACCAAGATTAAGGACATTGTGCTTAGACATGATTCAAGGTATTGAGGATGGATTATTGTAGTGTTAGGCTTTTATTTTACTTTGGTTGTACTATTAAAGGGGTTCTAGGCTAGTACCTTGTACTATTGGGTGGCTAGTGGTGATGTACACTAGGCTTGTCTAGTTCATCTATATTCAAAGGAAGCCCATGAAAAGTTGAAGTTGCGAAAGAATCAAAGTTGGAGCAATACTGGCTTAGTTTGAAAATTGTCAATGCATTCCGGATGATCCTATAGCTATCGAACAAGGTAGCGGATCATTGGATTTGGAGTCGAAGGTTGTATTTTTCAATGTATTGGAAAGTTACATATTCTAGATGATCCTATAGCTATCGAGCATGGGAGAGGGTCATTAGAGCCGAGAAGGTGGTATGTTTCAACTAGAAAGTTATACATTGAGGAAAGTGAGTGTAACATCTAGTTTCTTCAAGAAGGCTATAAATACTTGGCGTGGACGTCTTTGTGAGGTCTCTTGGTCACTCCACAGGTTCATCTCATACCAAGGGAAGATTAAGAACACTCAAGAGCATATTTTGAGAGATTTGATAGAGAACTTAGGTTTTTAGTATGCATCACTCTAGTTGCTTGATATTTCTATGTTCATGTGATGGTATAGGCTTCTTACCTTTGGAGATCGGTGACCTTCCTAGGAGAAGCTTATGGAAAGGCACCGAGAGATTTGTGAAAGTTTGAAGTCTACCTATCAGTAGCGGAGAAAGACTCCATGAGTGGATGGCTTTTCCTTTCATGGTTTCAAGTTGGAGCGATACTCTTGTGATAATGCTCCAACGAGTAGGGGAGATTGCTGAATCTCCGAGACCTCGTCTTTCAATTCCTAAATACTAGACTTGTGTAGAATTGGAATTTAGGTTGCAAAAACTTCCCTAGACTTGCGTAGGAGTTGTTTGGCTACTAGAAACCATAGACATATTGGTTGGGTTAGGAAAGATTAAGTTTTTAATTTGGCTTTTAGCGACAAGAATCTGAATTCACCCCTCTTGGGCGATCCACTTCATGAATTCCACATTTTTTTCTCCAAAACTCCTTTGTTCCAAAAAATCTTAGAATTTGATAAAGTCGACTAGATTGTCATGTATTCGCTTGGTTGTAAAAAATCTACCAAATTTACATCTCCATTGGCAACTAGTTAATTCTCTTGCCAGATTTTGTTCAATTCATTAGCAACTAATATCGAATAATGATTTTTTCTCTAAAAAAATCCAATGACAAAATTTTTATAATGCAAAATTTTAGCACCACATTGGCTTGGCATGTTTTAGCAATAATGAAATAGCATTAATCCCTCAGGGGTGCAGTTTGTCTTTATGATTTTTTCTGCATGGAAATTCATCTGATTTCCAAGCAACATTCATCTAGACCTGCGTGAAAAATAAAAGGGATAAATCATACTATACAACTCTAAAGATTAGCACTTCAAGATCCACATATCATTAAAACAACGAGTCTTATTTTCTAAAGTGCCAACGAATGAAGTAGTATAGTATAAATTATTCCAAAATAAAAAAGTTTACCACACAAGTAGAGAAATTACCTTATTTAATAGAAACAGACCCATATTTGCATTGGAATCATCAAACGTACCCATAGCCAGACGCGCACATCGGCACGTGCTTGATGGATGCATAGATAAGGATTCAAATTTCGTTTTCGGATAAAATATCGCTGGACCGGAATCCGAAATTTCTGTGAAATTTGGGTATTTCGGACAAATCTCGTTCGAAATTCAAAAACAAAACTTCAAATCCGATTTGTTTTCTACCGAAAAAACGAAATTTCGTTGAAATATCCCGAAATTTTGGCGAATTTCAACTGAATGAAAAATAGTTTAAACTATGTAGAAAAATTCTGAATTTTTTTTGGAGGTTTCTGACACATCAATGAAGTTTTCGTAAAAATTTCAGAAGATTATCACATATGAGAAATTTTTAAAAATTCAAACATTGCTACTGTCCTAATAAAACACTAACCGATAAGTTTGATCCGAATGAAAAATGGTACAAACCACGTTAGAAAATTTTGAATTTTTTTGTGCATGGTTATGATACATAATTAATATTCTAATAAAATTTTCAAATGATGATTAAGCATCATGAATTTTTAAAAATTCGGACAGTGCAACTGAAGACTGACCGACAAATTTCAACCGAATGAAAAATAGTTCAAACTATTCTAGAAAATTTTGAAAATTTTTATAGATAGTCTTGATGCATCACTAATATTACCATAAATTTTCAAATGATGATAAAACATGAAAAAAGTTATAAAATTCTGACACTGTTATTACCTCATTTTTGCTAATTCTGTTTTTTTATTTTTAAAAGATAACAAATGAAGTTAAAATATTTTATAAAATTTTATTTTTGATCCTAGACTTCTTAAGATAGTACCATAATTTTTTCATAGCATTCAAAAGCATATTCAATTTTATAAAATTCTAACTGTGTTTCTTCCAAAATTTTAAAATATCTCAAAAGAAAAGTTTTTGAACAAATTGTAAGGACCCGAATCCACTGATTCGAACCCATTGTGTTTACCGTACTAGTCCCAGGATCAACGCTAGTGTACACAGCTCAACATTGGTACATATCACATCACACTCAACGATAATAGAAATAATAGTTCATTTATTGGTATAGCTAAATGTATGATCTTATGACCAACTTACACTATTAAGCCACGCAGGGCAAGACTGAACATATAAACTAATAATTAAGCAGCGGAGAGAAGAAAACGTAGATAGCTCATCAGTTCACTACAGGCAACCGACAAGGTTCGGACCCTAATGACTCGTGCCCTCTTGGACTTCTTCTTCCAACACAAGTGTAGATTCTTCAACTGTTGATTATTGTTGTTGGCAAGGGTGAGTATTTTAAGCACTCAACAAGTTGTGCACAGAATGCAATTCTATGTAACTATATGCAAGGCTTATTCCAATGGATAGGCGATCATGGCTATTTTGCAATAAGCAGTATTTATGAACAAATACAGTAAATAGATTAAAAAGACTGTAAAACAAATAAAGGTAATAAATAATTTCAGTACTTCTCAAGTAAACCAAGTTTCCAATCCTAAGTCAAATTCCATCTTCCACATGGCATTCTGCCATCCCAACCACGTTGTCCAATTAATTAAGCTAACCCTTAATCGTAATTCCGAGCATTGCTCAATACCAAAGCACGGCTATCCGAATAGTTTCACACTCTGCAGAGGTTATGCACTTTACCCACGTGATACAACCAAACACCACCAAGGCGAGTGATTATAACAAAGCCTTTATAATGCGCTGACTTAATCCGACACTACCCGCTAAGGTTTCAACACTGGTGGGACTGGTTACCACATCCAGGGGCCCCCTCTTGCGCCATGTGAATTACTCCATAACTCGGGAACTCACACCGACCACGATAGTACCAAAATTAAGACATTGCAAATTACTCAGTTAGGCTGCCCCATACCAGAATGTGGTTGCATGATTGACTAAGGTCAAAGGCTTGCAAGGTTAAGTCCTTAGTGTGATCAAGGCAAGACATCCACATACCCTCTGCCCATCGGGCCCACCTTGGCATCCTCGCCCCTTGTCACTTGCCCCAATCTAAGTATCACCCAGTTGATTACCAAGCACCACGTGCCATCAACAATTCAACATCGTTGCGTGACATGACTCGCCACAACAACTCAATTTCATCGTGTGATCCCACATGACACAAAAGTTCATAACTTTGTTCCATATTCCATTAATCAAGATTAATTATCAATGATTCTGACACATGTGATGACGTGGCATGGCTAAGCAACTAGTATGGATTAATCCTCCAATGTTGATTATAATTATTAACCAACTATATTTAACCAATCTAGGGTGACAATGGATCATGGCATACAATGACAAGGTAGGGTATAGATCAATCTGGTATATTAGCTAAGCCCAATCTAATTTGAAACAATTGTATACTTGAAATATATGCAATAGGGTAAAACAAATATAGCAATTTTATAAACATGGGTTCAACATGATCAAAGCACAACTTGCCTTGGAATAGGTCCTGATCTGGTTCTGTAACTTGCTCTTGAGTTGCTGGATCTTCCTCCGAAGCGTCGCACAATTCAACGTCTACGCGTACCGAAGGAGAAAAGCAAATAAATACCAAAACAGAGAGCAAATGAACTCCAAAAATCAAATAAAATTCACCATTAAATAGATCTCAATTTTAAAAAAAATTAGAAATTTGATTCACTCAAATCCGAGTTAAATTGCAAAAGATATAGCCTTTTGAAGTTTGAAATAAATACTGAAATTAACAAAAATCAGAAAATCAGAATTAACAGATTTATTTTTAAATCGAAAAATAGATTATTGCGTCATCATGACGGCAGGCTGACGTCAGCCCTGGCGCCAGCCAATCAGAGCTTGCCACGTGGTCCCGGTGCATAGACTCGGTCCATGGCTTGATCCGTCCACCGTGGTCCGGTCTATGGCGCCGGTACTGTGTTCGCCACGCGCACAATCTGTTGGTTGTACGCACCGCTCAATGGTGCGAGGAAAGCGAATCGAACGGTCACGATGTCTCGAGACGTGGCGGCGCATCAACCAACAGATCTAGATCCGACGGCTCGTAACTTCGGATCCGGCGATGGCTACGCGACAATGAGTTCTTACCGGCAGTGAAGAAGAAGACCGGTAGCGGCGTTCGGCGAGATTCAGCGACGAGGCGCTGCGGTTCTGCGCGGCGCGGTCCGGCGAACTTGATGATGGCACCGGTGGCGGCGGAGACCCAACGGCGGCGACGAAACCGAGCGAGAAACTCTCACGGTCCGAACCCCACTCCGGCGAGCTCCCGAGCACGCTCCTCGACCGATCTTGCGAAACCTTACCGATCAAAAGCTGCGGCACACAAGGATGAACCTCGGGTACTTGCTCCCCCCTATTTATAGCCTCGGAACACGCGCTCACAAGGAACCCTAGATCCTCCTGGCGGCGAAGGCGTGTCGGCGGCGGACTCCGAGTCCTTCGCGGAGACGACAACCCCCAGCTACCCGATCTGCTACCAACGGCCCGGATCACTCCTGGCACGATACGATCTGAACCGATCTTTCCAAATCTAACGGCGCGATCTTATCCTTCCCGAATCGGTACGATGCGAACGGCACCGCCCGATCTTGATCTGACGGTCAGGACGCGAGCACTGACGTGGCGATCTCTGGGCCACTGGATGGGAATCGAACGACTACGAGCTAGGGTTCTGGGAGACAGTCTTGGGTGGATCGGGCCGCACCGACGAGCCTCAGCGCCATGTTGGGCTTCGCCCAACACTGCTCGAAGTTATTTTTAAAACTTTATTAATTTAAATAATTCTAGGAATTCATTTAATTAGTTTTAGGCAAATAAATTATCGGGAAAAATCCTAGAAAAATCTCAAAAATACTTTGAGACATTTTGGACTCAAATGAAATATTTTTTGGAAAAAATTTATTTTAAATTTGCACAAATTTAAATAAATTTGAACAAAAGGGTAATAAACTTAATTTAAAATTAATTCAACTAAATCCAGAAAAATCAAAATAAATTCCAGAAAATCATAAATGCACATTTAAGCAATAAAAACATAATTAGGCCAAATTTTGGGATGTTACAAACCTCCCATTAGAATCTCGGCCGAGATTCGTACTAACTAGAGAATAGGTTCGGAAATTCTGACTTCAAATCTTCTTCTCGCTCCCAAGTGGCTTCACTTTCGAAATGATTGCTCCACTGAACTCTGCAAAAGCGAATAGACTTGTTCCTGGTCTTGCGCTCCATAACATCCAAAATTCTGACCGGTTGCTCTTTGTAGTCAAATCTTCTTTCAGCTCTATTGCATCTAACGGGGTTTGCTCCGTTGGCACTCTGAGACATTTCTTGAGCTGCGACACATGGAATACATCATGCACTCCTGCCAAGGACTGAGGCAACTCTAATTGATAAGCTACCTCTCCCCGACGGCTCAGAATCTTGAACGGACTAATATATCTTGGTGCAAGCTTCCCTTTAACGTGAAATCTTTTAACGCCCTTAAGAGGGGTAACCCTGAGGTACACATAATCTTCTGGCTCAAAGCTCAAGTCTCGACGACGGTTATCTACGTAGCTCTTTTGCCTTGACTGTGCTATCTTCAATCTCTCTCTAATCATCGCAACATGACTTTCTGCCTCTTCGAGGATATCTGGCCCAAAAACCAAACGCTCTCCTGTTTCATTCCAATTTAACGGAGTACGACAAGCACGTCCATACAACGCCTCCAATGGTGACATCTGCAAGCTAGCTTGATAACTATTATTGTAACTGAATTCCGCATATGGCAAACATTTATCCCAAGATGTAGCATAAGCTAAAGCACAGGCTCTCAACATATCCTCCAAAATCTGATTTACTCTTTCCGTCTGACCATCTGTCTGCGGGTGATATGCGGTACTGAAATTCAGACGAGTCCCCATTGCTTCATGCAATTTGTTCTAAAACCTTGAGGTGAATTGGGTACCTCTGTCCGACACAATCTTCTTGGGCACTCCATGCAAACATACAATCCTTGACATGTACAACTCCGCTAAACGATCTCCTGAGTAAGTGGTTTTTACCGGGATAAAATGAGCGACCTTGGTTAAACGATCCACAATAACCCAGATGGAATCGTAACCTCTCTGAGTTTTAGGTAAACCGGTGATAAAGTCCATTTCGATTTCCTCCCACTTCCATTCCGAAATTTTCAACGGCTGCAACAAACCAGCTGGTCTCTGATGCATGGCCTTTACCCTCTGACATACGTCACATAAAGCAACATGCTCAGCTACCTCACGCTTCATATTAGGCCACCAAAATCTCTCTTTCAAATCTTGATACATTTTTGCACTTCCTGGATGAATCGAGTACTTAGAATCGTGAGCTTCCTCAAGAATCAATTGCTTTAGTTCTTTTTATCCCAAGACACAAATTCGGCCTTTGAAGAACATGGTTCCTTGCTCATCCAGTAGTGAAATCCACGGCTAGGCCTTCCTCCTTTTAGCCTTGATCTTAGAAATTTTATCGTCATCTTTCTCGCCTTCTCTAACTCGATCCTCCAATGTTGGCTTCACTTCTAGTGCAAATACCATTCCTTCATGAACGACTTCCAATCTTAGCTTCTGAAATTCCTTGCATAATTCTGGTTGATCCTCCATTGTTAGCGTATTCGCGTTATGGCTCTTTCGGCTCAGAGCATCCGCTACCACATTGGCTTTTCCGGGATGATAATGAATTCCCACGTTATAATCCTTAATTAGCTCTAGCCACCTTCGCTGTCTCATATTGAGATCTGCTTGAGTGAATATGTATTTCAGTCTCTTATGGTCCGTATATATCTCACATCTATTTCCTATGAGATAATGATGCCATATCTTTAAAGCATGCACTACGGTAGCTAACTCCAAATCATGTTGGGTAATTCACTTCATGTGGTCTTAACTGTCTCGACGCATAAGCAATGACTTTGCCTTCTTGCATTAACACACACCCCAGGCCTTGCTTTGAAGCATCGCAATAAATATCAAATCCATTCTGCACATCTGGCAACACTAATACGGGGGCTGTTGTTAAACGCTTCTTTAATTCCATAAAACTTTTCTCGCACTCTGGCGTCCATGCAAACTTCTTTTTCTTTCTTCAACAACTGCGTAAGGGGTTTAGCAATTGTCAAGAATCCTTCTATGAACCGACGGTAATATCCCGCCATTCCCAGAAAACTACGGATCTGGGTAACAGACTTTGGTTGCTCCCAATGCAACACTGCGTCCACTTTGCTCGGGTCAACTGCCACTCCTTTAGTAGTCATTACATGACCAAGAAATTCCACTTTCTCCTTCTAAAAATCACACTTGTTGAACTTAGCATACAGCTGATGTTCTCGCAGCCTCTCTAAAACCATCCTCAGATGTTCTGCATGCTCTTCCTCTGTCTTCGAGTAAACCAAGATATCGTCTATGAAGACTACAACAAACTTATCTAAGTATTCCATGAAAACCTTATTCATCATATTCATGAAATAAGCAGGGGCATTTGTCAATCCAAATGACATGACTGTGAACTCATAATGTCCATATCGCGTAGAAAACGCAGTCTTAGGCACATCCTCCGCTCGGATCCTCAACTGATGGTATCCCGAACGAAGATCTATCTTGGAGAAAACTCCAGCTCCTCTTAACTGATCAAATAAGTCGTCGATCCTGGGCAATGGGTACTTATTCTTGATCGTTACTTCATTAAGTGCACGATAATCGATACACATTCTAAGACTTCCATCCTTCTTACGAACAAACAAAACCGGTGCTCCCCACAGTGATGAACTTGGTCTAATGAAACCTTTCTCTTGCAGTTCCTCGATCTGCTTCTTCATTTCCACTAACTCGTCCGTAGGCATCCGATATGGTCTCTTTGATATCGGTGCTGTCCCTGGCGCTAACTCGATAATGAACTCGATATCGCGGTCTGGCGGCAATCCTGGCAAATCTTCTGGAAACACGTCCGGGTATTCTCTGACTACTGGCACATCTTCCATGCTGATGGCTTTCACACTGTTGACCACTAACTGCCCATCTCGAACTGCGGTTGCTTGAAATTCTACTTTCTTGCCATTAGGGCCTTCCAATGATACAATCCTTCGGCCACAATCCAAAACAACCTTATGCTTAGACAGCCAATCCATTCCAAGGATGACGTCTAGGGATTGCGCATCTATCAAGATAAGATTCGCTAGAAACTCTATCCCATCCATAAGCAACTTAGCTCCCAAACACCCAAGGCTGGATCTAAGCTCAGATCCTGGGGCTTGGACTAAGAGTACACACTTAAGATTCACCACTTTAAATCCATTCTTGGTTGCAAAACTTTGAGAAACAAACGAATGCGAAGCTCCAGAATCAAACAAAACTGTAGCGGGTACTGAGTTAACCAGAAACTTACCCAGTACGACGTCTGTAGCCTCTTGAGCTTCATCCGCGGTGATGTGGTTGATCCTCCCACGCACTGTTGATTGCGGGGTTGCTCCAGCTTAACCTGGCGCCCGATTTCCTCCTGAGGCTGGTGCCTTGGCAGGTGTTGTTCCCAAGTTGAAACGTACTGGCGTGATGCCTCCCTTCTGTGGACACCTATTAGAAAAGTGCCCTGGCTCATTGCATGTATAGCATATTTTCACTGCAGACTGCTGACTCCCTCCTGGTGCATTGTTGCCCTGTGCTGGTGTCTGAAAGTTCTGATTGGCAGGGCGAGGCGCAGGGGTCGATGTCTTGTTCACGGCTGGTGGTTGGAATCTGGCAAACTGCTGTGGTGACATCCTCAAACGTAGGTGGTTTGGACGTCCACCCTGATTAGCCATCAAGCGCTTACGGTTCTCACCTAACTCTTTGCGCTTATCCTCTAGGATCAAAGCCTTATTAACTAGCTCCTGAAATTCTGGAAAGTTGTGGGTAATCGGTCCCACTGCAGCCCCGAATTCATCCCTTCATGAAACGAGATCGCTTAGCTTTATCTGCGCTCGTCTTGAGGGCATAGCGAGCTAACTGAGTAAATTTATTCAGATACTCGACCACTGGTTGGCCTCCTTGTTTCATAGCCCTGAACTCTTCCTTCTTAAGATCCATCATTCCCTCTAGAACATGGTATTGGCGGAAAGCAGTAGTAAAATCCTCCAAGTAATCTCTTGCGAGGCTCCATGTGCGGCACAATAATTCTCCCACCATTCTGCGGCGGTTCCTTCCAGTTGATGAGAGGCATAAAACACCTTCTCATTGCCTTCACATTGCGTGATGTGCAGCTTCTTCTCAATAGTCCTAAGCCAATCATCGGCTTCCAAAGGGTTCACATTTCCTGAAAAAGTTGGTGGCCGAGTCCTCATGAAATCTGACAGTTTGGAGTAAGGTCGAGGTCCACCATTGTTGTTCTGAGCTGCATGGTTGTTGTTGGTTGTCACTTGCATTGGTCATTTGTCGATCTGCCGCATCATAGTCTGCATCGATTGAGTCTGCGGCAAGAAACGCTCCCAGATTCTGCATGTCCACTGGCGGTGGTTGAGGGCTGCCTCCGTCATTGGGGTTGTCATTCTGGCGCAGTCCACTTCCTGAAGCACCGTTGTTTCCTTGAGTATTCACCATCTGATGATTGCCTCTTGGGTTAGGAAAGGTAGATGTAACATAGATAAGAAGTAAGAATTTCTAAAGCGGGGAAATAGGTTATACTGAAATATTTCTTTATTTATTCTTGGTATGGTCGCTTATTTAAGCCTACAAGCTTTGCAACACATAACGCACACTCAAAGATTACAAAGAAGCAAACTAAACACGAAACCTTAACGTCAACTAAAGAGGTAAAAGACTAACTTAAAGACGCGACTCCACCCTCGAGTCTCAACACAGCCTCAAGGCTGACACTCACTCATCCAGCCACCCTAGCTGAGGCTGATCCGGTGCATACACCGGCGGGTGAGCTGGCATAGGAGCGAACCTATCCTGATGACCTCTCACTGGCTCCTCCGCAACAACAAGGTTTGCACTCCCCCTGGCTCCCACTCGCTCCTCTGGATCCTCCTCGACTCCCACCGCTCTCGAACTCCTCGAGTCACGCGCTCCAACTCGCCCTCGACCGCCTCTAGGGCCTCTCCTAGCTCGGTGATCATCCCGATGGTCAAGCACGGTCACCTCAAGCTCTGCTCGCCACTGAGTGCCTCGCATACGCCTCTCGGCTCCCGAGTAGTCTCTCTCATATGATCCTCCCGGCAAGGGCGAACTCCATAAGGTGTACCGCATAGCACACTCGTCCTCCACGATCCGTCGGCGCAGCATGCTTGAACGTCTGGGTGAAGTCGAACACCGAGTCGTGAAGCTCGTCGGCGTAGTCGCGGCGACCGGCCAAGAGCAAGTCGGGCAACCTCTGAATTGCAACCTCGTGCGAGAATCTTCCGCGGAGATGTTGATTGGTCTGCCGCTTCATCATTCTCCGAGCGTAGATAATCGACTTGCAAATAAATCCTCGGTGTACACCATTGACGGTCCAACCGCCTCGGCAGTAGCGGACGATAGAAGCCTCCAAGCGTCGAAGAACTCTCCACAGCTCCATGGCGTAGCCGCCACCGACTGACTCCTCGAAGGTCGAACGATCGGCATCCGATCCACAAGAACTTTGAATAAGTTCTCCTCCAAACAACAAGTAAAACGGGTAAATTCAGCAAAGGCGAAGTAGAGAATGAGATGAGTCGAGAGTGTTTTATTAGTCAAATTTAAATTTTCCTTTAGAAAATAGTTTTGGACACACACAGGACACTTCCATACTATCTAGGGCCAAGACCTACAACGGTATGCTCGATACCACCTCTCAGAAGGACCCGAATCCATCGATTCGAACCCACCGTGTTTACCGCACTAGTCCTGGGATCAACGCTAGTGCACACACTCAACATTGGTACATATCACATCATACTCAACGATAATAGAAATAATAGTTCATTTATTGGTATAGCTAAATGTATGATCTTATGACCAACTTACATTATTAAGCCACGCAGGCAAGACCGAAAATATAAATTAATAATTAGCAATGGACGAAGAAAACGTAGATAGCTCATCGATTCACCACAGTAACCGACAAGGTTCTACCCTAATGACTCGTGCCTCTTGGACTTCTTCTTCCAACACAGGTATAGATTCTTCAACTGTTGATTAGTGTTGTTGGCAAGGGTGAGTACTTTAAGCACTCAACAAGTTGTGCACAGAATGCAATTCTATGTAACTATATGCAAGGCTTATTCCAATGGATAGGTGATCATGGCTATTTTGCAATAAGCAGCATTTATGAACAAATACAGTAAATAGATTAAAAAGACTGTAAAACAAATAACAGTAATAAATAATTTCAGTACTTCTCAAGTAAACCAAGTTTCCAATCCTAAGTCAAATTCCATCTTTCACATGGCATTCTGCCATCCCAACCACGTTGTACAATTAATTAAGCTAACCCTTAACTGTAATTCCCGAGCATTGCTCAATACCGCGAGCACGGCTATCCGAATAGTTTCACACTCTGCAGAGGTTATGCACTTTACCCACGTGATACAACCAAACACCACCAAGGCGAGTGATTATAACAAAGCCTTTATAATGCGTTGGCTTAATCCGATACTACCCGCTAAGGTTTCAACACTGGTGGGACTGGTTACCACATCCAGAGCCCCCCTCTTGCGCCATGTGAATTACTCCATAACTCGGGAACTCACACCGACCACGATAGTACCAAAATTAAGACATTGCAAATTACTCAGCTATGCTTGCCCATATCAGACATGTGGTTGCATGATTGACTCAGGTCAAAGGCTTGCAAGGTTAAGTCCTTAGTGTGATCAAGGCAAGACATCCACATACCCTCTGCCCATCGGGCCCACCTTGGCATCCTCGCCCCTTGTCACTTGCCCCAATCTAAGTGAGTATCACCCAGTTGATTACCAAGCACCACGTGCCATCAACAATTCAACATCGTTGCGTGACATGACTCGCCACAACAACTCAATCTCATCGTGTGATCCCACATGACACACAAGTTCATAACTTTGTTCCATATTCCATTAATCAAGATTAATTATCAATGATTCTGACACATGTGATGACGTGGCATGGCTAAGCAACTAGTACGGATTAATCCTCCAATGTTGATTATAATTATTAACCAACTATATTTAACCAATCTAGGGTGACAATGGATCATGGCATACAATGACAAGGTAGGGTATAGATCAATCTGGTATATTAGCTAAGCCCAATCTAATTTGAAACAATTGTATAATTGAAATATATGCAATAGGGTAAAACAAATATAGCAATTTTATAAACATGGGTTCAACATGATCAAAGCACAACTTGCCTTGGAATAGGTCCTGATCTGGTTCTGGAACTTGCTCTTGAGTTCTTTGGATTTTCCTCCAAGCGCCGCAAAATTCAACGCTCACGCGCATCAAGGAGAAAAGCAAATAAATACCAAAACAGAGAGAAAATGAACTCCAAAAATAAAATAAAATTCAGCATTAAATAGATCTCAATTTTACAAATTTTTAGAAATTTGATTCACTCAAATCCGAGTTAAATTGCAAAAGATATAGCCTTTTGAAGTTTGAAATAAATACTGAAATTAACAAAAATCAGAAAATCAGAATTAACAGATTTATTTTTAAATCGAAAAACAGATTATTGCGTCATCATGACGGCACGCTGACGTCAGCCAATCAGAGCTTGCCACGTGGTCCCGGTGCATAGACTCGGTCCATGGCTTGGATCTGGTCCACCGTGGTCCGGGTCTATGGCGCTTCGATACCTGTGCCCGCCACGCGGCACAATCTGGTTGGTTGTACGCACCGCTCAATCTGGTCTGAGGAAAACGAATCGAACGGTCACTGATGTCTCGAGACGTGGCAGCGCATCAACCAACAGATCTAGATCCGACGGCTCAGAACTTCTGGATCCGGCGATGGCTACGCGACAGCGAGTTCTTACCGGCAGCGAAGAAGAAGACCGGGGTAGCGGCGTTCCGGCGAGATTCTGGCGACGAGACGCTGCGGTTCTGCGCGGCGCGGTCCTGCGAACTTGATGATGGCACCGGTGGCGGCGGAGACCCAACGACGGCGACGAAACCGAGCGAGAAACTCTCACGGTCCGAACCCCACTCCGGCGAGCTCCCGAGCACGCTCCTCGACCGATCTTGCGAAACCTTACCGATCAAAAGCTGCGGCACACAAGGATGAACCTCGGGTACTTGCTCCCCCCTATTTATAGCCTCGGAACACGCGCTCACAAGGAACCCTAGATCCTCCTGGCGGCGAAGGCGTGTCGGCGGCGGACTCCGAGTCCTTCAGCGAGACGACAACCCCAAGCTACCCGATCTGCTACCAACGGCCCGGATCACTCCTGGCACGATACGATCTGAACCGATCTTTCCAAATCTAACGGCGCGATCTTATCCTTCCCGAATCGGTACGATGCGAACGGCACCGCCCGATCTTGATCTGACGGTCAGGACGCGAGCACTGACGTGGCGATCTCTAGGCCACTGGATGGGAATCGAACGACTACGAGCTAGGGTTATGGGAGACAGTCTTCGCGGGCTGACTGGGCCGCACCGACGTAGGCCTCAAGCGCACAGTGTTGGGCTTCGACCCAACACTGTTCGAAGGTATTTTTAAAACTTTATTAATTTAAATAATTCTAGGAATTCATTTAATTAGTTTTAGGCAAATAAATTATCAGAAAAAATCCCAGAAAAATCTCAAAAATACTTTGAGACATTCTGGACTCAAATGAAATATTTTTGGCAAAACTTTATTTTAACTTTGCACAAATTTAAATAAATTTGAACAAAAGGGTAATAAACTTAATTTAAAATTAATTCAAATAAATCCAGAAAAATCCAAATAAATTCCAGAAAATTATAAATGCACATTTAAGCAATAAAAACATAATTAGGCCAAATTTTAGGATTTTACACAAATTATCATCAAAGATCACTTTCTTATGGGTTATTGATGTAATTGAAGTCAAATCCGGCCATAAAAAACCAAAATCCGAAATGTTTTCATGAAATTTCGCCCGGTTTGACCGAAATCTCGCTGAAAAAAAATCAAATTACTGTAGCATTTTCAAAAAGTTTTCCGTCCGGTAGTTTATGTCTGGGGAGCCGAAATCCGAAATTTCGACGAAATTTTGCCGAAATTTGGATCCCTGTGCATAGACCGTCCCTAAGAAGTCCAGAACCCCGTGATCCCGCACGGTTACATACTTACAACCTAACCAATCCTGTCAGTATCTCACGCACACCCCGTTACAATTTTTTTTACTGTTGTAGCCTGCTGCTTCCAATTTTTTTCGAAAAGTGGCCACTAGTGATGGGAATTTGCGAGAATGGCCTCAGCACAATGCAAATTCAGTGGACTGAATACGCTGTTTTATTTCCAGTCCACACTGTCTGTTGGAAAATTTTTCGGAATTTATTTACAGCGGATTGGAAAAGCTGAAAATATTTTATTGTTTTACTCTTTTCTGTGAACCGGAAGAGCTGAATATTTGATTTTTTCGATCTTTTCACGAGTGAAAATTTCCAACGGCTGCCTACCGCTGGAATCGGCGTCGGCCAATTTTTTTTTCTGTTCTTTGCTGATGTATTGATTGCCCTTGTATGCTTGTGTTTCACTCGCGAGTGTACATAAGACTGGGCATAGGAGATGCAAATGTAATCAATATGATTGATAATGTTTTGTTGATAGCTCTACGCTCTGGCATGCAGTCTCTGTAACGAGCAATATCAGATAAGGGTTTATTTTCCCACGAGCTGTGCTTAGGAGGATAAGCCTGCTGGTTTCTGGAGTAGTTTTAGTTGACGTTTTTCTCTCGAAAATAGACTGTCTTGTATTTTTTTTGGTAAGAATAGCAAACTAAAGACAATTTTGTTTTATTCAGACGAGATTTTTTTTACTCATTTGAAGCAGCGTGTAAGTTACATGAACATGCATTAATGTAGTAACAAGAGCTCAGTCGATTTCTTAATTCGCACTTGCATGCATGCACCAACGAGAGCTCAGTCATTTTTCTAATTCGCACTCGCATGCATGCACTAACCAGGGAAATAACGGTCGAACCAGATGTGACAGTTATTTGTGCTGTAAGTTAAAAATTATGGCGGTATATTTTTGCGAAGATGGCTCTCGTGCTGATGAATTTACGAGTGTAGCTTAGTAAAGTGGAAATTCAGTGGACTTAGCGCGCAATATTATTTCAAGCGGTTAGGGCTAGCGGGATTCTTCTTTTGCACGGTCGTGACGCGCTGGATTTTTTTTGAGCGGTGGAAAATTTGTTATGGCTATTTATTTCTCCCGAAAATGACTGTTTGCGCGACGTGCTGGGTATTTTTTTATGTTTTGCAGCGCACGATGAATTTTTAATTTTTAAATGAAAAAGTTGCAGAAATAATTTGCGAGAGTAAAGCGGATGTGAATTCTTTGTATCGTCCCCGTTTGTTATCGTACTTTTGTCCATCTTCGTGGCTGCTCCATGTCGCTATTTGTACCATCTGAACTGTATGCACCATGTAATCCCCGTTTGTTATTTCAAATAATTCACATCCGCTTTACTCTCGCAAATTATTTCTGCAATTTTTCATTAAAAAATTAAAAATTCACCGTTCACTGCAACACATAAAAAAATATCCAGCGCGTCACGAAAACAGCCATTTTCGAGAGAAATAGACAGCCAGGGCAAATTTTCCACCGTGCAGAAAAAATCTAGCGCGTCGCGATAACGCAAAAGAAGAATCCCACCAGCCCCAACCGCTTGAAATAATATTGCGCACTAAGTCCATTGAATTTCCACTTTACTAAGTTACACTCGTAAATTCATCCGCACGGGAGCCATCTTCGCAAAAATATACCGTCAGAATTTTTAACTTACGGCACAAATAACTACCACATCTGGTTTAGCCGTTATTTTCCTCGTTATTGCATGCATGCGAGAGTGCGAATTATGAAAACGTCCGAGCTCTCGTTGGTGCATGCATGAGAGTGCAAATTAAGAAAATGACCAAGCTCGTTACTGCATTTATGCATGTTCATATAACTCGCACGCCGCTTCAAATGAGTGAAAAATTTTTTCGCCTGAACAAAACAAAATTGTCTGTTGTTTGCTATTCTCGCTCAAAAAAAATGCAAGATAGGCTATTTTCGAGAGAAAAACGTTGGCTAATACTACTCGAGAAACTAACAGGCTTATCGTGCTAAGCACAACTCGTGCGAAAATAAACTCTTATCTAATATTGCTCATTATAGAGACTACATGCTAGAGCGTAGAGCTATCAACAGATCATCATCAATCATATTTGATTATATTTGCTCCTCCTGCCCAGTCTTATGTACACTCGCAAGTGAAACACAAGCATACAAAGGCAATCAATACATCAGCAAAGAACAGAAAAAAAAATTGGCTGGTTCCAGCGTAGTCAGCCGAATATTTAGCGCTCCTAGTTCGCAGAAAAGAGTAAAAACAATAAAATATTTTTGAGCTCTTCCAATCCACGGGAAATAAATTCTAATTTTTTTTTCCAACGGACAGCATGAGCTAAAAATAAAAATACACATCCGGTCCGCTGAATTTACACTGTGCTGAGACCATTCTCACAAATTGCGTTCACGAGCTGCCACTTTCCGAAAAAAATTCGAAGCAAAAATTTCCCCGATTACCACAATCCCGTAGTCCACCGTACGCCAAGTCCAGGCAGCCCCGTAACCATCCCGCCGTAGGAGAGGCGTGCGTGCGTCACCAGTAACAGCAGCAGCTTGCCTTACCCGTGCCGTGGAGCAGAGCACCGCTGGCAGTCGTCCTCCCGGTCGTCGTCTCCCTCCCTCGCTCGTCTTGGAGGCGAAGAAAGAACCCGGCCGACTATAAATACCACCTCCCCCACCCTCGCTCCCCGATTAAACCGAATCCAAAACCTACCACCCATTCCCACTTGGACTCCCCGCGAACACGCGGAGGCGACACTAGAGGCAGGCAGGGAGGGGGGATGCATCTCTACAACGCGTGGCTGCCGCCGGCGGTGGCGGATGCTGCGCGGGGGGAGGCGGCGGCGTTCGCCGGGGCGGTGCGGGCGGCCCGGGACGCGTGGCGCCCCGGGGACCCCGACTCCGCCTACGCCACGCTCAAGTGGATCTCCGTCTTCGACCTGTAATTACCTCGAACTCTTCCCCCCTCCGTTCCGATTCGATTTGATTCGATTCGATTCGATTCAATTCGCTTTTAAGGTTTTGTTTGCACTTTTCGGTCGCGGCGCCGGCGTAATCTGGAGTGGTTTTGAGCGATTCCGGTTTCGGGGTTGTGTGATGAGATAGCCTCTAGGGAGAGCGGAATTTGGCTTGCGGTGGTTTCAGTGTGTAGCTGAGTGCCGATTTTTGATGGTGTGATCTTGTTTACGTTGGGTGGTGAATTGTTGATTGCGGTAATTGCCCCGTCAGCTTTCTGGAGCTTGTTTAGTGTTTTTGGTGGCTACTTGTGCCGAGCTATGTCGTGAATTTGAGGTATGCTGCAACTCACTAGTGGGGAACTGTAGAGTTCGAATTTGTGGTGCTTGTTGGTGTATATTTGTTGTCTTTTACTGAGTTTTTGGAGCTATGAATCACACTCAGAATCAGGGCAGCAAACGAGTGTTTTTTTTCTGAAACCGCTTTTGATGGCTAATGGTTTCTGAGGTGCAATTTTGATCCAATTTGGGGAGCGGATGAATGTAATCGCCAGAAGTATGTTGAATTATCCTAGTTGGTGTATACAGTCAAATACTCAAATGTATAGCTGTGCGTGGTTTGCTCATTTGCTGAGTTCGTTTGAATTTTGGGATTTTTTTTCATAAAATGCCACTCAAAAGATTGCACTATCGTGAAATGCCACCCCAAAGAATTTGCTCATTAAAATGGCACTACAAAGGTTGAAATGTTTGTACTATTCCACTTTAGGTCTATTTCCACCTTGTCACCCTATTTCCCCATTTTTCTCCCACACAAAAATGTCCAGAATGCCTCTTCTCCAACTGTGGTGACCATGACTCAGATCCACGCTTCTCTGGCAAGCTCCTGTGCATTACCCAGTGACTCCATCCATGGCTGCAAAATCAGAACTTGATCGGTACAGGCTGCTTAATTGAGATCCAAGGGTTTGTGGGGCATGATCCAAATGCACACCACTAGTTCTGGTTTGGCAACCTCCCTCCTCCCTATTGTTCCAATCCGCTCCCAAATGCATTGCAAGTACATACCCCCACCCCTAGCAAAGGCAATGGCCGCGGTGGCGGTGTACTGTGAGAAGGGAACTTTTGTGTGGTTCTGTGATCCAAATGGAACAGTGGTGGCAGTGGCACCGGCACCTATCTATTGTTTGACCAATCCATATGACCACCGTACTCCATCTTCTCTACTGTTTCCACCGGCAGACCTCTCCATCAAGGTAATGTGTACAGCTGAAGAGGCGGTTGTGTGGAGATGGAGTCACTAGTTACTGCATGCATGTGATGGAGAGCATCTATCGCTGCTTGGCATTTCCATGGATTGCCAGAGAGCTGTGATGTTTGCAGAACTCCCCTAGTTTTGGTTGCCGGAGTTACAGAAGAAGGGGCCTAGGGACATTCTGGATGTTTCACGTGGGATAAAAAAAGGAAAATAGATAAAAAGATGGATAAACCCCGAAGTGGGACAATATAACTACTTCCATTTTTGCAATGGCATCTTATTGAGCAAATTCTTTAAGTAGCATTTTAAGACAACTCAATCTTTTGAGTGGCATTTTATGTAAAATCCCTTAACTTGTGATGATTGAATAGTTAATTTCTTTATGAGGTACTAAGTATCCAGCGCAAACCCCTCTTTGGGTACTAGTATGTAAAACTATCTGGTGGGCCATTAAATTGATTTATCTATCACATTCAAAGGGGTGGAGGAGGTGGGATCCATCATAAATTATTTCCCTAGCTGTCAGGGGTTTGTTTGCAAATATTTATATATGTGTTCGTCACAGCCTTTTGAACCTAATCCATCCAAATCTGATCTAGTGGACTGTGGCCCACATGATGCGTTAGCATGTTAGTACCCAACGATGGCTTTGCACTAGGTTCTTCCCCTTCTTTGTATCTGTGAATTTTCATCTGTTAGCTACAGGTGGATATATTTGGTAATAGCGTGAAACTGGTTTGCACAATACCGTGTGAATTGTTTAATTGAAGTGATGCTATATTAGGAAGGATGTAGCTAGTTTTTTTGTTGTGGCATACTAACAATGCAGTTGAGTACTGTTGATACAAATAGGGGTGTAATTGGATCGGATATTTGCCGACCGACTGGCCAGATCTGTTCGGCTCAAATTCGGCTAGTCGTGTCGGCTAGTCATCAGATTCGGCGTCGGATTCGGGAGATCACCGTCTGTTGGATCTTGAAATTCCGATTATATTTTCGGATAATTGAGTCGGATAATTTTCGGATATCCGGAAATTTACAGCCATATTCTAGTAGCTTCAATTGGGTCTAGCCAAATAGCCAAAGCTAGGCCCTCCCTACACAGCTCCACCCTCTTGCTGCCGTCCCATCCGCCATCTCGCCGGCTGGTGCTAGCCGCCACCTAGCTTGGCATGTAAGAATATACTTTCACTTGCCTACATGAATACCTAGTATTTTTTGCAAAACATAAAGGAATATTTGATACTTTTGCAACTTTGTTGGACTACTTGATAAAATGACTTGTTAAATTACGATAATCTTGTTGTATGTTGAACTCATACGATTGGTTAATCATTGCTATATGTGTGCTATATGTTGTATCTATTTTTGCGCGATATCCGACAAATAATATTCGGTACCGTATTGATTCCTCTCCGTATTCGCTTTGAATTAGTGACCGATATTATCCATGCCATATTCGTATTTGGCACTATCCGTATCCGACTCCGAGTCCGACAAAAAATATGGTTTAGGATACAGAAAGAGCGATATCCGATTGAATCTGAGCCGATTGCACCCCTAGATACAAATAATCTGGTCTGCTCTAAGTGCTTTGGATTTGGTAAACAATCTCTTTTACTGTTTTTAGGAATATAATTAATGTGGATGTTTGATTTTGCTATGGATTTAGTTTTATCAAAGCGAAGAGTGATGTTGCTCCTGAGGATGCACAGGCTCTTGTAGAGCTTGGATTGGAAATATTTCATGCATCGCAGAACAAGTTTGTTGTTCAGGTAATTCTCAGTAATTAATGATTTTTCTATGGATGGTTAAGATCTGTTTGCTCTTTGGTGATGTATTTTTTTGCTTGTGAAATGAATGATAACCAGATTAAGTGGGGAAGTTTGCTCATCAGGCTTTTCAAAAAGCATGGAAAGAGGCTTTCACTTGATGTGCAATGGAGGCTGCTGTACGATACATTGATAAGGACTCATTTCAAGAGGTACAGTTCTGAACACACATTTTTCTGGTGTTGAAAGAATCAAGGAAAATAACAGAGTGAATGCCATGTTTGTTTCAGAAACATGGGGCCTGAGGGCTGGAAAGTAAGGCAGCAACACTTTGAGACTGTCACCTCCTTGGTGCGTGCATCTAGGAGTTTCTTTCCTGAAGGTGCAGCTGCTGAGATTTGGTCAGAATTCAGGTTTGGTAACTTCTCTTTGGCATATTTAGCATGAGTGCTTACTTGTTGCCAGCTAATTCCTGTTCTGTTACTGACACGACCTTGATAAACCTGTATTGTGTTTAGCTGGACAAGATCACACTTTAATCCAGTGAGCATATGCTTCGCATGTGTTCATTTGACTTTTATTGTACAGCGTAGTAGAAGAAAAAACAAAGGATGGCAGTAACAAACATTTCTAAACACCCATAGTGCAACATATAATAGCCACTAGGCCCACTACCAATTGGCAGTCGTCTTCAAATGTAAGCCTTGTCGGTATTTAATGTTGGTGTTCAAATCTCACAAGTCCATTTTGTTACCTTCCAAGCACTCTAATTCAGATATCATAAAAAATGTCTATATATATATATATATATATAGGAAGCCTTTTCCGTACTCCCAGGAGTACATACTCCCACCTCTAATATACCACTTAAATGAACGCTTTATACTTTTTTATCACTTTCGGTATACTCTAATAATAATTCTAAGATACTCCAATGCGATATGGTTGAAAAAATTTCATCAGAGCCCTTATTTTTTTTTGCTACATACCCTTTTCCATATGTAAAAGGAATATATAAACAAAATATGCTATAAAGGGTGGACTTTAATGAAATTTTTCATGGAACCCACTTTGGGGTATCTTATAATCAGTATTAGAGTATACTCAAAAGGATAAAGAGGTATAACAACGTTATTTAAATGGTATACTGGTGGTGGGAGTACGTACACCCAGGAGTATGGAATCATTTTCCTATATATATATATTAAATTTTATGTTCCTTTTGGTGTGAGTTACACTAGAGGTCTCTAAGCTTACCTATATATATCATATTTAGATCCCTAAAATTGCATTTTAATCTGACGGGTACTTTCAGAGGTGTGGCACTTAGGTTCATGTACTTCTCTCCATCAGGCAAGTACATCATTTTATCCATTAACTAGCTGTTGTATCTGACATGGCCTTGCTGATGTAGCCAATGTGGGTTTGCCACTCATTTGTTGTGCACACTTGCACTAAATGGGTGAGAAAATGCCCCAAATGGTTATGCTGGTAACAAAACCCGAAGTCCTCTATTAGAACCATATAGCTTACAGCAGCATATCAAGGAGGAGTTATTTGGGAGTGCAAAGAGGCAAAGGGTACAGGAAATGTTACATATGGGTAGTTAGCTACTTCTACAATTGGGGACATCAATGGCTAACAAAAAAGATGAATGAGGAATCAAATGGAAGTCAAATTTGTAAGATGCACAGTGTTTGAATTACAAATTCATAGATCAGATATATGTGGCTTATGTGCTATGTCCACCTAATCAATGTCTGTTTCCATATATTCTGGAACCGTTTGTTCACTGAGAAAAATGATGGGTTATCCTAATGTCAACAAGTTTTGGGGCATAAGTGCTACAGTTATGCATATTTAGGGATCTACTAGATTAATATGCAAGTTTAGGGACCTAAGTGCCACACCCATGCAAGTTTGGGACCCGGCATATCAAATTACATCTTTAGGGACTCTCAAGTGCCACACTTAGGGACTTACGTACGAAGCTTGCAATTTTAGGGACCTCTGGTGAAATTTACACTGCTTCTTTTGTCCATGATAAGCCCAATAGGAAATATCCAAAACAGCAACTGAATACTTCTAGTGTTATATTTGCACTGTTTCTTTGTTCCTTGTATTATTACAATCACTATCATTGCTTTCCATACTATTATTATTGTTAAAATTTCAAAAAATAGCACGAAGTATGTGATTGATTTTTATCACCATAACTGGAAATTTATGCTTGACAATGTGTTGCTAACATTGAAGTGCCTTACCTGATACCGCATTGGAACTACAGGCTCTTGCTGGAAAATCCATGGCATAACTCAGCATTTGAAGGTGTTGGATTTCTTAGGCTGTTTCTTCCTGCAAATTCAAGGAATCAGGATCATTTTACAACGTAATTGAAATAACATATATTTGACTAATAAGCTCCTCTCCCTTCTGTAGCTGAACATCCTCATATATTATTCTTTCAACTAATTTTGGCACTGGTTTGTAGTGATTGGATTGCACAATGTCTTGACATATGGGATGCTGTCACAAATTGTAACTTCTGGGATATCCAATGGGCTTCCATCATAGCACGTTGTATAAAAAATTCCAGATCAGTTGACTGGGAAAATTTTCTGCCGTTGTTGTTTACAAGATACTTGAACATGTTTGAGGTATGTTGTCCCTTTCAGCTTGAATTCTTAGGTAGTAGTCAGCTTGGGTGCTTGATGAAAGGTAGACACTAACTGTTGAAGCATTTTGCATTTAATCTTACACGTCTTGCTGCATAACTGTACGCTCACAAGTCCTCTTAAGAATCAGAATATTGTTCAATTTTTTAAAAATGAAGCGGTTATGAGCTTCTTGTTTTGTGAAATTTGCATGTTAGATTTCTTTTTCACTCTTACATGAAGGTGGATCAAGGTTTTAAAGAGAGGTAGTGGAATCATAGTAGAATGTTTCTATAGTGATATTGGCGATATAAGACGACACAACATGCGTGATCATGTTTGCAAAAGAATACAAAGTTATGTAATCTTACAGTTAAACATCCAAAAATAGAGGTGCAGATAAATGGGCTAATAGAAATTTGAAATGTTTGTGCTTCAGTGCTGCTATAGAAGAGCACTGCAGAAGGGCACTACAGCAACCACAATGTAGTACCAACCGCACTTCCGCTACAGCAGCACTATAATGCGCTATTTGGAACATTGAGGCAGATATAATGCTTTCTCGGATCACATCAAATTTGCCAACTTGAGTGAAGCTAGCTGGCATTTCTTCAGTGTTATTTATATATGTCAAACCTAATTAATAATAAAACTTATTTGCATGTGGATTTGTTATTGTAAATACTAAATAATTTTTACACCATCTATACATCAGAAAACAGCATCTTATGCTATTCAACTGAAGGATTTAAAGTACCATTATGGTAAATCCATTCAAAAAGTTGGCTTGATTGAATATTTTCTTGCAAATTCATTGATACATTTCTTTCTTTGTGGTTAGGTTCCTATATCAAGTGGGAATGGGTCATACCCCTTTCCACTGGAGGTGCCGAGGAACACAAGATTTTTATTTTCCAGTAAGACCAGAACACCTTCCAAGGCAATTGCAAAGTCCATTGTAAGTTATTCATATCCTTTTGGCTTTTATTTATTCTTCATCTGACAGGATTGCGGAAAGTACTTATGCACTTTATCATCTGAATCTTTGATGCCTTGATATGGGAATGAAATATGCTTTGATGCCTTGATACGGGAATGAGATATGCATTAGTAATGAGGTCAATTTGTCATGATTTTGATCACTTGTTCGGTTGTTAGCGAGTAAAATGTCTTGTATATTCTGATGATAAAATTGTTACTGTCCTGTATGCTCATATGGAACAGAATTGGCAAAGGAAACATAGATGCTATATTTATGATACTTTGTAAACATTACACCTTGTTATTGTTCAACTAAAGGAAGAAATGAGTCACATTTTTTTAATTTTCTTTTGCAGGTATACCTTTTGAAGCCAAAAAGTCTGGCACTGGAGCATTTTGAGAAGCTCATAAATTTTCTAGAACAGTCTGTCTTCTGACCTTTGGACTTCTTTGTGCTTGTTTCACTGGTTCTTTATTTTGTTTTAACTTGAACCTTTCTGGCTTTTAGGTTCTATCATCCATCAAATGGGGGTCGTTGGACCTACTCACTGGAGCGATTTCTGCGGTATCTTGTTGTTTACTTCGAAAGACGTCTTCAATATGAACAATTGTAAGCGCTCAATCTTGACTTGCATGCGCAACTTACAAAGGCTTCGTTTAATTGACTGGATTTTCGTCTGATTTAATTTTTGCACCATAGTGACACAATGGATGAAAAACATGATCAGTTTTATCTGGGAAAGGAAGAAAGAGCTGCTTTTGTCAAAGTAATCCTGAAATTACTGGATCGTGGTCAGTATAGCAAGGATGATTCTCTTGCCGAAACAGTTTCCATTACAACTTCAATCCTGTCTTATGTTGAGCCATCCCTCGTACTTCCATTTGTTGCAACAAACTTCCAACTAGCCTTAGAGACAGTAAGTTTAACAATATCTATGCAGTATACTTGTTATTTATTTATTTATTTTGCAGAGATTTGGTGCCGTTACGACTTATGGGAGCCCTACACTCTGTAGTTTTCAATTAGTGCACTCTTTTCAAGCGCAGATTTTTTAACTTGAAAGCAAGCTAAACGTTTTAATTTTTCTGACAGACTACTGCCACCCACCAGTTAAAGAATGCTGTCACATCTGTTGCATTTTCTGGACGTGCACTTCTAAGTTCTTTATGTTCATCTCACTCTGATGATAGTAGCACCATCGATACATTAAATGATCTTATTGTCACTTCCCTTTCAAATGCATTACTTGGTATGGATGCGAACGATCCACCCAAAACTATAGCTACAATGCAGTTAATTGGTTCCATATTTTCAAATGTAAGTGTGCCTATTTTTTCACCTTTTTCTAATACTGGTTTTATCATAAGGAGTAATGTTATATGCTAACCATCCTTTGGTGTTTATAGCTAGCTACAGTTGGTGTTAGTGATGATGTGCCTTCTTTCCTCCAAACTACCTCTCTATCAAACTGGCTGGATGAATTCTTTTGTCGGCTGCTTTCTGTGCTTCAGAATTTGGAATCAAGTAGTCCCATGTAAGCTGTGATTGCTAAAATCCTGAGCTATTGTTACTACTGAAATATTTTTCAGAACATAACAGATGGCATTTTTTCATTTGGATTTGTCAGTAATGAAGGTTACCAAACCTCAATCATGTCGGGAACTTTTCTTGTTGAGGACAGCCCATACTATTTTTGCATGCTAGAAATTCTTCTGGGGAAGTTATCAAAACCCTTATTTAATCAGGTATAGACGATTGCGTTGTAGTTAAATGTTGCTCCACTTGTCCTTAAACATGCGAATTTCCTGTCATGCACATGTTTACCCTTTTCCAATTGGCAGACCCTGAAGAAAATTGCCAAGTTTGTTAATGCAAATATCCTTCCTGGTGCTACTTCAGAGGTTGGACTTCTTTGTTGTGCCTGCGTTCATTCATATCCTGAAGAGGCTTCAGTCTACCTTGTAAAGCCTATCTTAATGACTATTATGTCCTCCTTCGAGGGCACTCCAACAACAGGTTATGTTGGAAGAGAATCTCCTAGCAAAACAGCTACTAAGGTTTGTTCACAACTTAAAAATGTTTATTGCTTGAGCTGTTACACGCTTTATACACCATTTGCGTTGGATGCACATGCAGGCTACACTTTCTCCTGCTCTGGAAACAGCATTGGATTACTATCTGAGGGTTTTGGCTATAACCATCAGTTATGCTGGTCCCGTCTTACTTAACTATAGAGAGGAATTAAAGCACATAATAACATCTGCATTCCAGGCCCCTTCTTGGAAGGTTTATATTTCCTTTATCTTATCATATATTTGGACAGAGTATCCCATTATACATTACACTTTGAAATGATGAATTTCCTTTTCCTTTGGAATGACTAGGTCAATGGAGCTGGTGATCATCTCCTTCGCTCTCTGTTAGGAAACCTGGTTTCATATTATCCAATAGATCAGTACAAGTATGTTTAGATTATGTTATTATGTATACTTTGCTCGTTTCTTCATTTGATCTTTAAAATATTATCCAATAAACAATCCTGCTTTTTGTAGGCCATCCTCTTGTCAGCCTATTGCTAATATTATTGAGCCATGGGGTTGTTCAAAAGCTCATCAGGACAGGGAGGTTGAAATGCTTAATTTCCCTCCAAAGTGGCATGATCCCAGTCAAGATGAACTATCTTTTGCAAACGAATTGTTAGAATTTCATTTTCAGTTAGCTTTGGAAGATCTTTTGGCTATTTGTCAGGCGCAAGGTCATTCTGATACAGGTATATATGCTAGTTCTGGCCATGGAAACAATCCTGTATGATTTTTTTTTGTTTGGTTGTGCATTTAGATGGTACTAATTGTGATTTGTATATATATATGAAAAAAGTCAGCACATATATGTTCAAGAACGTTGCAGTCTGTTTGCTAATATGTCTTGATTGGAATCTTGTTACTACAATCTCTGTTAATAATATTGAATTTTCATTTCTTTTACTCGTTTACTCCGCTTTCTGTAAGTGGCCTCTTGATATTTTGTTCTTTTGTTTTTTCTTTTAGCAGGAGATGAGAAGGAGCACCTGAAAGTAACACTATTACGCATTCATTCTGCATTGCAGGGTGTAATGTCGTGCTTGCCTGAAATGCGTCCATCATATAAAGATGGAAGATCCAAGGAAGTGGAGTCCATTTTCTTTATTGCAGGATCTGCAGGTAGCAACATTGGCAGCTCAGAAATGCGTGAAAAGGCTGCAGGATTTGTGCACGTAGCTTGCAGGTCAACATTTATTTTTATTACATCCAATTTTATTGAATAATCTTTTTTACTTATTTAGTCTCACCATTTGCAATTTTATTTAGTCTCACCATTTGCATTTCTTTCAACAGGTACTTATTAAAGGAAAGAACTGATGATAGTATTCTCCTGGCACTGGTTGTACGCGTCATTGATGCTTTAGTAAACTATGGTATGGTAGCTATGCTCAAAAACTCACGCTGAGGTGTACTTTTTCCGTTTTTATGACAGTGTGTTGCTGTAGGTAGCTTGGAATATGAAGAATGGTCAAGTCATGTTCAAGCTTGGAAATTAGAGTCTGCTGCCATAATTGAGCCTCCATGCAACTTTATTGTTCCATTTCATGCTCAAGGCAAAAAGAGGTCTGACTGTCCTATTTTGTTGGGTCTGATTCCACTGTATTGGTTGTGACTGAAATTCAAATTTTGTTTCCATTAGGCCTAGATGGGCACTTGTCGATAAAGCACAATTGCATAATACATGGAGATGTTCACAATCATCATATCACAGATACCGTACAAATGCCGATGTATCTCCATCTAGCCTCATGGTTAATTTGATGAATGATCTCCGAGATCTCTCACTACACAACTATGAAACTGTTCGCTCGTAAGCTCTCTCTTTTTCTCTCCATGCGCGCGTGTGTGTGTGTAAGCGTGCTGTCATGCTCGGTTATGCATTTATATATGACCATATATCTGCAAATTATATTTAGGCTTTAGTATGTATTTCATTTGAATATTGCCATCAACATTTGCAATACACATGAATTTGAGAAACTGTTATATACATTTTGACCAGTGTAGCTTTATTTTCTTTATATTTTGGAATATGAAAAGCGCACAATTGTACATATATTTTATTCACAGTTGTCTTCCTTGGGCTGATATTGATCATGACCTCATTGCATAAATGATGTTTTGATCAAATGATCATGTGGTTGTGCCAGCAATGACCACATTTACTTTGTTATGATGTTCCCATTTTTGTACATTCTTTTAATCCAGGTATGCTGGAAGATCCCTAACAAAATTGCTGAAGCGCTGGCCATCTCTAATTTCTAATTGCGTTCTTAGCCTGACTGAGAATTTGCGTGACTCGAAAGCCCCTGAGCATGTGGTGCTTGGTTCTTGTAGCATTCTTTCATCGCGGACTGTTTTGAGACACTTGACGACTGTATGTATATTTCAGAATATATATACTTTAGAATTAAGTTATCTCAATAGTGTTGATAATATTAACACATTGTTCAATGTAGGATTCTGTTTCCCTCTCTTCATTTATCATGGGAATTTTGGAAAGGTAATAGGAAAATACTCTAGTTTTTTCTCATACCATTTCTAACAGCTTAGACTATCAGTATGTTTCATTGTTCATTACATTCAGAAGTATACGAATAATCAGCATTAGGCAAACAGGGGGAAGAAAACTAGGAAAGCCTGCAATATGTTTTTGTTGAAACAGGGCACCTGATTGATATATACGTACTAACTCTAATCCTTATTTTTCTCCAGCTCTCATCATGAATCGTTGAAGTGTCAGAAAGCTATTACTGAGGTACAGTTCAAATAATAAAGTCTGAAGAAAATCAAAAGATAATATTTCCCACTGAAATATTCCGTATATGATGCTTACAGCTCTTTGTGAAGTACAACATATATTTCTCTGGAATATCAAGGAGTTTCTTCAAGAATTCTGAAAGTCAAGCTGACAACCCAGGATTTCTCAGTTTATTTTCTCAAATTAATGCTTTGGGCTTTGAGACTAACAGTCTACATTGGCGGTAAGCAATTATATCCTCGCGAAAATTGACACATCTATAGAGACATATGGTACATTTATTTTCTTAACCTTAAAAATAATTAAGATTTCTGTCTTCTGATATAAATATGTCGAACCAAATATCCCCTCTCTATTTTCCACAGTTCTCTACATTTTTTTTGCCATACAGAATTTCTGCACTTGAGTTCTATACCTTGCCATATGGTGTTTACCCATTGGCTAATTCACTCCCAACCACTGCTGCCTCATCTCCATAAATCCCCCTTTGTAGCTTTCCTTTCAAATTTATTTTGAGTGAAATCCATCTCGTGCCATTTAATCATAACATTACAAAGTACGGCATATGGCATGGATAAAAATATGAATTGAATCGGCTGATGAAGTATATATGGGTTTAAGTGAAAATCGAAATTATAGGTGGGTTTTTATTCACCTTTTATCTTGTTTACTTTTCTTTTAAGTTTTTGCCCATATGATATGGCAGTGCCATGCAAAACTTGTAAGCAATCGACATATTGTTGATTGCTTATGACTAGTGACAGTCTGACAAGAGGGCTTTGATTGAAACATATTTAAAAGACCCCTGTGCAGTGTGCCACCATAGCCAAAGTAGTGCGAACGGTGTTGGAAACTGGTCAGTGCTAAGATGACTTGCCTGTTGGAAATGCTAATGTTTTTGTTGAGCTCAAAACTGAGTATTTCTGTTCTGGGCCTTCTGGCAAAGATTGTGGATCTGGTGATGTGTTGGTCCAAAGCATTGCTTTCTAGTCAAACAGCATTGCTGGAATAAAACCTCTAATTTTGTGTGCCCCACAACAAGAGCATGCAGGATGCAGGGAAAAAACGTGGTATATGTACCCTGAGATGTCAGAATATTTTCTAACATTATATGCAGCTGGCTACTTGAGCAAAATATTGCTTCTTGTTGACAATATGATGTGTGATCGCAGACACCTTAAAGAGGCGAGGGTTGATATTTGTCTTGGTGGAACTGGAGGAATCTGACTTGTATAGAAATGTAATAAATAGCCAGTACGAATTTTGGTTCAAATTTGTGAGAGAAAAACTCTGTTCATCTGAAGCTATCTTCTGTGCTGATTTGTCCTTAGAAGCAGTCCATATATAACACTTCTGCAAAGAAAATAACTCCAAAATCTAGTGTTCTTTTTTCCTTTTAATAATTTATTCTCAATCATAACTGTCCAAAATCTAGTATTCTTTTTTCCTTTTAATAATTTATTCTCAATCATAACTGTCAGAATAGAATTAACTGTCTTGCAGCCCTTTACATAAACCTATACTAAAACTTTCAAGTTGTATATTTTCAGCTACAATTTGATGGCCAATAGAGTACTTCTATTGCTAATTTTGGCATCTAGAAGTGAATCTGACATATATTCACAAATCCTGGCAGAAACTGCTGGTATGGATAGCTCACTTTCTTTGGTAGTTTATCATTATTTGCATATGGAACATGTATTTCATAGTCATATTTCCCATCTTCATGTTCCTGAAAGGCCAACTTTGGTAATTATTTCATGAGCTTCATTGTTTGAAATGACTGTTTTATGTTAGGTCATTTCTTAAGGAATTTGAAGAGTCAACTCCCCCACTCAAGAATGCTTGCAATATCTGCTCTGAACACACTATTACAAGGATCACCTCATAAGGCATCTGTGCAAGATTCTCAACAATCATTATATCACTCTGAAGACAACAATTTGCCCACAGGAGAAATTTTGAGTGAGATAATCCGGGAGGAAGGATTCATGAATGAGACACTAAACAGCCTTTCTCATGTCCATATTATTTCTGATAATGATGGTTCATCAAAAGCAAGTTATGGAGCTTCATCTTTTCAAAGCGGATCTGACAAAGCAATCACTTACTTCTATTTTGATTTCTCTGCCTCGTGGCCACGTACTCCCAGTTGGATTTCTTTAGTGGGTGGTGGCACGTTCTATTCCAGCTTTGCTAGGATATTTAAAAGGCTTATACAGCAATGCGGAATGCCAGTAATATCTTCACTTCAGACTGCACTGGAAGAATTTCTGAGTTCAAAAGAAAGGTCAAGGCAATGTGTGGCGGCTGAAGCCATGGCAGGGATGCTTCACTCTGATGTCACTGGGAATTGGGAGTCCGGGAGCAACTGGTTGATGCTTCAATTGCAGAAGATTATGTTAGCTCCATCTGTGGAATCAGTTCCTGAATGGGCAGCTTGCATTCGATATGCTGTTACTGGGAAGGAGAGATCTGGAACTCGTGCTCCTGTTCTCAGGCAGAAAGTATTAGATTGCTTATGTACACCAGTTCCTCCATCCATGGCAACTAGCGTACTTGCCAAGAGATATTCTTTTCTGTCTGTTGCTCTAATCGAAATTTCTCCACCTAAAATGTCCCCAGCAGAGGAGCGATACCATGTTAAAATTCTCGATGAGCTGCTTGACAACATGAGTCACTCATCTGCGCAGGTAATGTTACATCACTCCAGTGTAGGGGTACCTTTGAGTTGCCCTTTCTTTTTATTTCATTTTTCTTAATTTGAGTTGATATTACAATTACACCTGAAGAACATATCCTTGACTTATCGAGCAAAATTGCTTTCCCTTTGTCCTGGAAGGACTTCTTTGACTGTTGTAAAGTATGTCTGCACATTTCAGTCCCCTTCAATAATCACTAGGATGTATATTGTTGTTCAGGTAGGTTAGTTGATCCTTGGTACCTATAACTGGGTCAGATTTATACTATGTGCTGGCTTAGGTTCCTATAAACTGGATCAGGCTTTAAGGTTTATACTATCTTCTGGTGGCTGACCAGCATACTTGTAACTTGTCAGATGTGTCCACATTACGCTTCAGGCTACCAGAGGATAAGACAAATAGTTTTGAGTATTGGCACAATTATAACTCCATACTGAAAATGATAAATATTTTGTATTAATTGCAAAATGCACTATTTATGCATCAATTCGAAAATTTCAAAAGGGAAAATATACAGGTGACAAAATACAAACTTAGATGAAAAAGACTCAAATTTTTAGAAATGTTAAGAGGTTTTTCTACCCTATCCCGACATTTTAATTCAAATTCAAACCAACTTGACAGCTGAAGTTATAAAGAAGATAAGAAATACCTGTTCTTCCTATTTTTCCCTTTTGGTAAATAGAAGGGTTGGCATACTATCAAGTTCCAAGAATTTCCCAAACTTCCATCTAAAAAGGGCCAGAAAGAAGGAAGAATTACAATATTTCTTTATGGATAGAACAAGCTATCCAAAAAAATGGAAAAGAAATCCACTACACTTTTCAGAGTCAAGCTCTCTGTCAAAGGATATGGCAGAATCAAAATTCCCCTTCCCCTTCCCAATTGTTGCTGAGCACACCTAAGTAAAATTGGCTGAGTTTATCTTGTCCAAGTGCTGGCTGGGTTGACAAGTTACCTATAAGAAATTGAACCCATATTTGTAGAGAAATATTAATTGTTTCGGAACAAAATTAAGTCTAATTCATTTTGCTTTTTTCATTTTGAGTTCAGGTAAGAGAAGCAATCGGTGTGGCTATGTGTGTTGCATCCTCAAATATGAGACTATCTGGGTCATTTGGACCTGCGAGTTCACCAGGAGAAGTTTGCTGGGATGTAAACATGATGACTGAACAAACAGGAAATGAATATTGGTCTAAACGTTTGACAGATGGAGCTTCTGAATTATCTGTGAATATACAAAATAGTATTCAATCTAAGCAACCGGAGTCAACATCAGATTCAGCTACTGAAAATGCCTTGGATAATAAAGATGAGGCTGACTCTAAAAGAATGGAAACGGTGCTTGTTATATGTCTTTCTCCAAGTTGAAAAGTGTACTGTTCATTCGCTTCATTTCAGCCTTATGGCTTTTTTGGTTTCTTTTGCAGATTTTTCACTTCATGATTGCATCTCTGAAGTCTGGGAGATCTTCTGTTCTACTAGATGTCATCATTGGGCTCATATACCCTGTTCTTTCATTACAGGTATACAATCTGGTAATTTTGCCATTGTGACATAATAACCCTTTCTTAAATGAAAGGGTTTTTTTTGCTTGCCCACTTGTTTTTCACGCCGTTTTTAGATTATTATTTCAATAATGCTGATGGTGAAGAAATTTCCCTTTCACTTTCTTGGTAAAAGCATCATTAAAGTGAAATTTCTTTCCAATCTATGTGATCTCTTGTATTAACAGGTCTATGGTAACTGAAGTTGATTCTGGCTACTGAACTTTTTTAAAGTTAAGATTTTTTTTGGGTCCAAAATGTTCAAAAGTCAGAAACTTTGGGTGGTCTTTCTTGTGGAGATGGGTGCTTTTGTCAGAATTAATAAATGTATCCTAACACTTTTGACTGCCTATTGTGTATTTGCAGGAAACATCAAATAAAGATTTATCATTGCTGGCAAAGTCAGCTTTTGAGCTGCTGAAGTGGAGGATTTTACGGCGTCCTTTTCTTGAAACTGCTATTTTGGCTATCCTTTCTTCAGTCAATGATCCTAACTGGCGTACCAGATCTGCATTGTTATCGTATCTCAGGACCTTTACATACAGGTTCAAATCCTCTCTTTTGGTTGCTGGTGTACCCAGTATTGTTCTTCCCTAGTTTGATGCCCAGTGTGAAAGATATAGTACCTCATCAACGCCAAAATCTAGGTCATTGCTACAAACACCACATTGGTTTTTGTGTAGCAGCGTGCCATGACTTGTGAGGCGTTATTATTACCTATATCGAGTATTTTCATTAAGGGCAGTATAAACATATTTTCTCTTGTACTTACAGATCTATAATGTTTCTCTAGTTTTTTATGGGATGATGTTTCTTTAGCTAGTCATGTGGCTTTGTGATTTTCCCAGTGATCTTGGAACTAATGGGGAAGTAAATGCACTAAATTACCTTTGTCACAGGCACACATTCATTCTTTCTGGCTCAGAGAAATCACAAATTTGGCAAACAATTGAGAAGTTACTTGTGGATAACCAAGTTGAGGCAAGTCTATATGATTATTTGGCCTATATTCAGTGATCATTTTCTTTCCCCTTTGGTGTTATTCAAGAAAATGTGTACAATCCGTACACCTGAGATGAATTTTTTTAACTATATCCAGATTTTTACTTCCTAGCCTTTGCCTTGACACAAGACATACATATGCAAGTACTGTTGTCACTAAAGGTCCTCTTAAGTGAAAACATGTGGTCAATTGTATGAATTTTGCTGTTACATTTTCAGGTTAGGGAGCATGCTGCTGGTGTTCTTGCAAGCTTAATGAAGGGTATAGATAAAGATCTATCAAAGGATTTCCGTGATAGATCATATGCACAAGCCCAACGTATCCTTGATACACGGAGAAGGTAAACTTTCTGCTGATTCTGATGTTAACATGGAGTCTTTTCATGTCACTGATTGTTAACCCGTAGATTTTTGCACTTTGTATAGAATTTCAAAGTCGGGCCACTCCGTTGCTACCATCCATGGTGCAGTACTTGCTTTGACGGCTTCGGTGCTTTCTGTCCCATACGACATGCCAAGGTATTCTTGTGACTTTTACCTTGTTTGTTGCATGGTAAATAGCAGGTGACACTCCTTGACAAGTAGGTTGCCATGTGCGCAGTTGATTTCTTGGATTGTACACTAGCAACAGTCCTGTAGTTCTATTTTCCCATACTTCCATTCAAATACAAGATATTTTTCTTAACAGTGCTTGTGGCTTTAACCTGGTCTTTGCAGCTGGCTTCCTGATCATGTGACGCTACTCGCCTTCTTCATTCGCGAGCCTTCTCCCATAAGGTCTACTGTCACAAAAGCTGTTGCTGAGTTTAAGAGGACGCATGCCGACACTTGGAGCATCCACAAGGACGCCTTCACAGAAGACCAATTGGAGGTAAAGCTCGAAACCTGTAATTGCTGCACAACTTCATGTTATTTCTCACAGTTTTGCTCTCCTTACGCATGCAGGTTCTCCGTGATACATCGTCCTCGTCGTCATACTTTGCTTAGATTCGAAGACCATAGGATTTTCCAATACCGCGATACAAGATTTTATGTTTTTTTTCCTTTTTTTTTGCGGGGAAGAAGATTTTTATGAGTGATGAAATGCCAGTGGTGATCGTAGTTACATCTTGTATTACAGTTACTTTTTCAATAAAGGCTTTTCTTCATACAAGTGAGAGACGCTATACATCAAATACAACATAAAGTTGACGTACATGGACTTATGGTAAATGCGCGTCCGCAGTTTCTTTTGTAAGCACATGGATAGCAGAAGCGGTTGACAGGTACACTGTCAGCTCGACGTCGCATCTTCTTCAGGGCTATGGAGGCAAGTGAAGAGTTAGTGTACAATGATTCCTATATGTTCTAAACTAGACGTGGGTATTGCGACAGGCTTTTTAGAGTTGCCCTCTAGCATGGTAGTCCAAGGCATGGCTCGAAACGTGTGAGAATTGGTCGGGCAGGCATGGCACGATGACATACAGCATGACATGAGGCACACTAACACGCGGCAACTCATGTAGGAGAGGGATGGAGTGAGTGTACCTACCACCTGGTTGTCGTGCGTGCTCGCCTGCGCCACTGAGGCGGTCGGCCATGCGGAGGGGGAGGGGGGAGGGGGAGGAGGTGGCCATCGACGCCCGCGCCACGAGGCTGCCATGGCGGAGGAGGAGGTGACCACTAACATCACGCTGGCCCGCGCCATCGATGCCATGTCGCTCGGCGAGTAGAGGGGGAGGGTGAGGAGGCCATGGTGGAGGGGAGGGAGACGGATTGGGGCAGAGAGGTGGAGGGAGGGGAAAGGCAGAAACGTAGAGGGGGGCGAGCCGAAGGAGGCGGATGGAATCGGGAGAGGGAGGGGGGAGATGAGAAAGCGACAGAGAGGTGGCTTTTCCCTGGCCTGAGAAAGCAAGAGTGACGTGATGATATTGAGAGACTAAGAGAGAGAGGTGAGACTGGGAAACACAGCGAGAGGGAGCAATGGGCAAGTGAAGCGACAAATGAAAGAAATAAAATCGATTCTTTAGGCAACTTTAAAATGGCAACGTCGCAACACCGATTCTTTAGATAACAGGCAAATGGCAATGTTCGTCTAATCGATTGATATAAAATCCTACCTCGTCTTCTTGTTTCTTTAGCACATGATCAGTAGTCTCTTTGCTCCCTCGCTACTCTATCAAAGATCAAAATGTATGATAAGAAAAAGTTAGGAGGGGGAGCAGGAGAGCACGCCCTCATATTCCTAGTCCCTCTCCCCAGGATCAAGAGATCGATCATCGCCAAATCTCCCCGGGCATATGAGACTATGGCACGGATGACCGTCATATGGACGGTACGGAGAGCATTGAGGATGCCTCTTACCTTCCCGAGGGGGCAACCTCCACGCCGAACTCCGATGTTCTTACATCAGTGCAAGCAGTGGCTAGAGGCTCCGACAGTCGATGGTTATGGTGCTGGCAACATATGGATAGAATCCTCGAAATTAAGGACGAGCGTGAGGTAGCGTATGCTATTTGTAAATATTATCAATCTAAATTATCTGCACGTGCATGTGCAGGAACATGTCATCTCAAGCAACACGTGGAGACATGCTTGAAGAAGATATTAGCCGGACGAAGGTTAGGAGGGGAGGGCGTCCAGACATAGCTTAACTTCAACACCGATGATTCGGTAAGCACATGGCTATACAACGCTGAGGTAGCTAGAGAGGAAATTGAATGGTATATAGTTACTTAGGATCTTCCACTTAGAATGGGTGAGAGCTCTAGTTTTGAAAGAATGATCCAACATAGTTTTTCACAATACCAACACGTTAGTAGGAGAAAAACTACACATGACATATACGCAATGTACAAATGTAAATTAGCAATTTTGAAAGAGAATTACACGAGAGTTAGTTTTTTCCTTTGCTTTGACCTCAGATACATGGACTTCATCCCACCAAAGAGTAGCATATCTTAATATTGTCGCACATACTTGGATGAAGAATATAGCCTAAACAAAAGGGTCATAGGGTTTATACTAATCGATGAGGCACACACTGGAGAGGCTATTACTGCATGTTTACTCAAAGTTATTAGTGAATTTAAAATAAAAAGTAGAATTATTACCATCACTCTTGACAATGCATCATTTAACATGACGACCATGGAGCATCTCGCACCATACCAAAGACATTAATACTCCACTAGCAATGCATATGCCACATCATTAATCTCATTATGCAGGCAGGTTTGAATGTGAAAGACCATGTGGAGGTCTACCCATGTTGGTGATGAGTATTTGATTGTATTTGAGTTAGGAATCTGATTTATTTTTAGTAATTGGATAATTATTGTATATCATTTTGGACATTGCTATGTGATGGGTTTTCTTGTTTTGATGGTTGCAGGACGACAATGCTAGGTCATGGTGAGGCGGAGGATGACCAGGACTAGGCGAGGTGCGCTGTAGGTTCAGACGGTCGGGGATTGCCAAAAGATGACTGGAGATGGAGTCGCTGCGAGCCTAGAAGACAAATGAACGGCTGAGATGCTAACTTGAAGCTGCTCGGATCAAGGAGAGCCGTTGGATTGCGGTTTAGAGGATAGAGTAGTGGTCAAGTTAGCTTGAGTGAATCTCAACCCTTGATGGGGTTTCTTGAGGGTCAAGTAGAACTCATCCAAGGGTAGAGGCTGACTCAATCTCAACACTTGATGAGGTTACTTGAGGGCCAAGTAGAACTCATCCAAGGGTGGAGGATGACTCGAGTAGTATAAATAGAGGGGTAGGGGTAGCTCTCCCCTCTTGAAGGTTTTGTGTGCTCTTTTGAGCTTTGCCCACCTTGTTGTGAGGCTTTGTAAACCTTAATCCAAAGAAATAAAATTTTACTTCTTTACTTTTCTGAATTTAATTTCAGCATTTACATTATGTCTTAAATTCAACGTTTAAATTTCGCAATTTACATTCTCGCAAGTTGGATTTGCCTCCCCTCCTTCTACTTGCTTTTAAATTCCGCAATTTAATTTCTTGCAATTTACATTCTCGCAAGTTGGATTTGCCTCCCCTCCTTCTACTTGCTTGTGCTTCTTGTGCTGAGGATGTATGATTGATGGATGGATCTTCTTTAGATCACATCCTCATCATCTAGGCAATCCTTTGCAAGAACTCGATCTCTTTGCTTAATCTTTGAGAAGTTTTTGTAAATTGCGTTTGAGGTTTTTGTTTCTTGTGTTCTTGCTTGCTTTGACAAGTGGGAGAATATCAAAGATCATCTTGATCATCATAATCCCACGAGCAAGTTCAAGACCAGGATTTTCTCTATTTTGCTCCTTTGCGTTTGAGTGTTTCAAGTGAGGTTTTGGTTGGATCTATTGAGTGGGGGAAAATTTAATTGTGATCATTCACCCCCCTCTGATCGCCATTTCGGTCCTTCAATTGGTATAAGAGCTCGGTTTTGCGCTTTTATAGATCTTGACTGGTCTCAAGAGACATGGCGATGGACAAGTATTCCACCAAGCCTCCTATCTTTTCTGAAGTTGATTTTCCTTTTTGAAAGTCGAGAATGGAGTCGTACATCTCTGCCTAGGGCTTCCTAATTTGGCAGAAGGTGAAGCTCCCGTATGAGGTTCTTGCCGATGAAAATGTCACGGCTGGCAATATCGCTGACGTTGAGGCGAATGCTAAGGCAAGGAACATCCTCATATAAGACCTTAGCTGCAGTGAGTACGACAAGATCTCTCACCTATGATCTGCTCACCAGATTTGGGTGAGCCTCGATGCTTACCATGAGGGCACCACCCAGATCAAGACGGTGAGGCAGGATCAATATAAGTGTGACCAACAAATTTGAACAACACGCTGGTGAGACCCTTGATGAGTGTTTTGGTTGTTTCACAAAGATCTTGAGTGATCTCCGTGCAGTTGGTTGCACATACTCTGACTCAGAGAACGCTCGACACTTCGTGACTGCACTCGAGGGTGAGGGAGAGGAAGAGAGGTGGCACAATCACCTGCTTCGAATGTGGTGGCCTCAACCACATTCGAGCGAACTGCCCCAAGATGGGGAAAGGAAAGAACGACTCCGGCACTTCAGGAAAGATTGACTACACTGACAAGAGCCACAACTGCAAGAAGCCTCCAGCTCGTGACCTGACGCATGAGAAGAAGTACCGCAACTTCTTGAAGAAAAAGAAGCTCTTCCATCGCGTTCTCGCTGCACTCGACGGTATCAACCTCTCCGACACGGAGACCTGGAGTGACGAAGGTGAGTATGATCCACAAGAGAAGAACAAAGGCGGCGACGACTTCACTGGGATGTGCTTCATGGCGGACACCAACGACATCAGTGACTCTGAGCTCTACAGCGATTCGGACGAGGTACCCTCCTATGACCAGCTCAATGAAGCTTTCTGCAAGCTAGGAAAATTTCATGCTAGAGCTAGAGCTAGGTGCACGGAGCTAGAGAAGGAAGTAGGTACCTTGACTTGGGAGTTAGCTTCTCTTAAATCTTCTCCCTCCCGTGTCTCTGATGACTGTTCTCTATGTGATGCCTTTCTTGTGGAGCTTGAGAACCTAAGGACTATGTATGATAGTATGTTGTCTGAGCTAGATAGTCTTAGGTTAAAGAATGTTAGCATTGATTATGTTGATGCTATTCCTATAGATGCTAGTTTTCTTCATGCTCACACTAGTGCATCATGTGAAAACTGCCTAAATTGCTTGCTAAAATTGATGTCATGAGCACTCACCTTAGGAAGCTATCTATTAGAAATAATGAACTTGAATTGCATACTTCTAAGGACTCAGTCAGCTCATGTGAGGGCTGTAGGCAACTAAAACTTGACAATGAATCCTTAAATCTCAAGTGTGCTGAACTTGCTAAGGACTTACTAGTTAAGTCACAAGAAAGTTACTTGCGATGTGCTGAGATTAAGGGGGACTCTTAGGAAGAAGCTTGAGGCCCAGACCTTTAAGATTAGAAATGCCCCTTGACTTTCTTGTGAGGCCCTCAAAGTTGAGGTAGCTGTGCTGAGGGAGAAAAATGCACGTGCTGGTAGTTCTTCCTTATCTGGTTCTTCTTCTTCCTCTTCTGTAAGATCGAGGATGCTGACTAGAGTAGGTGGGGGTGAATAGGTGGCTATAAAAATTTCTTCTACGATTAATTAAATTCTTGCCTAAGTACCCTTATGTCAAAACCTAAACAATAATCAATGCGGTGCTACCGCCCATCTAGGACCAGTAGCACCGGTCTCAGGCTCAATGGTCAGTTCGTGCATTAAAAACACCAAAAACTAGTCGTTGCTACAATACCCCGATGCTACAGCCCATCTAGGACCGGTAGCACCGGCCATTTCAACTCAAAAACACTTCTCTGGAAAATAAGCACCACTTTTGGAGTGGTAGTACCGCCCGGGGCAATGGTACCGCCCATTTAGGGCCGGTAGCATGCTACCACTGTTTTAGCCACTAAAACGGTCATAACTTTTTACTCCGAACTCCGATTTAGGTGATCTTTGACTCTATGTGAAGCTTATAAAGAGGGCTATAATTTCCACCCTTTTTCATGATTTAAGCAACCATAGATATTTTAAATATCACAAAAACAAAAACTCCAATGTAGTCACTCAAGTCTAAAATCTGATTTTCTTGAAATCCCTCACATAGACTTGATCAAGAGCGTGACTACAAGCTAGCAAGAGTCAATAAGATCAAATATTGAGCCATGTGATGATCAATTTATGATCAATACAATTTTGCAAAACACATTTGTAAATTCTAATCACATGCTCCAAAATCAAATGCATGAACACCAATATTTTGCAAAACACATTTGCAAATATAAATGTTGCAAACAAGAGCAATCAAGATCATATCTTTGAGCCATTTAATGATCAACACATGATCAAACCAATTTGAAAAACACATTTGCAAACTCTAGCCACATGCTCCAAAGAATTGCACAAATATCAACTTGTTTGCAAATCGCATTTGCAAAACAACATTAAACATGAGCTTCTCCTATTTGCAAATCAAAGCTCCATACAAAGAACACATCAATAAAATTGCAAGCATGTGCTACAACTATTTGCAAAACACATTCGCAAATATTTGCTCCATGCAAAAACCAAATCAAGAGAGTGAGCTAGAGCAAGCGGGATTGAGCTATTAACACATGATGAGATTCAAGCTATAAGACTTGACCACTTTTAATGGTACGGCAACCTATACTAGCAACTCGGTCTCCCATCCAAACACCGAGACCGGTAAAAGACTAGGAACACATCCTTAGCCCTAACTAGTTATAACTTTGCCTTTCACAACCACTTGGAGCTTTCATGATGACCGATCATCTTCTCTCCAAG
Organism: Otatea glauca; assembly: GCA_036346275.1. Taxonomy (NCBI): domain Eukaryota; kingdom Viridiplantae; phylum Streptophyta; class Magnoliopsida; order Poales; family Poaceae; genus Otatea; species Otatea glauca. Next base: position 30,208,873 of record CM070716.1, on the reverse strand, counting down.
TCGGGATCTTCATCTTGTTCATCAACACATGGTGAACTCTCCTTGTCTTAGCTTCAGGATCCTCTCTTGACGTCATCAACACATGATGACGTACTTGTCCCGTTTATCCATCTTAACCTTGGACTTAACCTATTTCAAACTTATTGAAAATGTTAGTCCAAAACATATGGTTTTCTCAATCATTAATGCACTCCATTAACACATAATAGATGCTCCCAAGATCCTTTGATCTTATATTTTGATGATTGACCACAACTCAAAGACAATTGATTGAAAGATTAATTGTCTTGAGTATACTAATGCAACTAATACTTCATATACTCAAGAACTTTTGATTACCTTAGGATCAACAAAGTGAACTATCAACACATGGCTAGTTCTTTGTTGATTGAATGGCAACCAAACACAATTTAAATTGTATTTAAATTTTCATGAGTACATATTAATTACACAAGTTTTATATACTCAATTCAATGGAATCTAAAAGTAATGACCCAATTTATATGGAGTGGTGGAAAGGGATCAATACTCTTAAGACCATTAATTACAGAATAAACTCCGTTAGATATGAACATACAAATAATTGAACTTGAAACAATATGCATATATTCAATTTTTGATTGCTTTGGAGTTTATCCTATATTGCTATGAGTATACTACAACTACAAAAGTTAAATATACTCAAGGGGTTGTTTCAAAGTAATGATCCTTGATATAGAAAGATGAATTATATCAATATTTTGAAACTTCAAGATTAAGCATGAACTCCCCATAAATTTGTGCATTCATGTATATTTGTGCATTCATGTATATATGGAATTGAAACATTAATGCACATCTTAAGGTTAAAATAATGGTGGAGTTCACCCTTTATCTTGAATCCAAGAATGTATCTAGAAATAATAAAGTTGCATCGGATACATACCTTTTGGATTTCCATTTTTCTTTTTCATGATACTATTCAAAAATATACTCAATAAACATGTTAGTCTCACATTTAGATTTATCAATAAAATCATGACATATTTGACATCAAAGAATGCAACAATATATATACTGTGTTATTGAATGCATACTTTTGATAATTTCATCATTTCATCCAAAAGAGACTAATAAGAGTTAAGCTCAACAAAAGAGTTAGTCTCATAAAAGGATTTATCATTAATTAACAATTGAGACTAATCAATATTATGATTATTAAAAGAGTTAGTCTCAATATTAGATTTGTGATTAACACAAAAACCAAATTAATGGAGCTTGAACTTTTATCTTCCCCTTGTTCTTCCTATGCCTCTGTTTTCTAGGAGTGTGAGTATCTCTTGAGCACTCTTGAGAAGTTTGCAGGAGACAGTAAGAAGCTCAATCTCATCCTAGACCAGTCTAAGATTAGTTGATTTAATCAAGGTTTAGGATTTGACTATTTGGAGGACGCTAGGGCTCATCCTTCTACCATTGTGCTTGGTTGCAAGAGTGGAGAGATTGTGGTTGCTCTCAGGGTGAGCACCACTGTGTTTAGGTTTGCTGGGGTTGTCCATGGGATTTATGACCAGAAGGTTGCACCTCCTGCTGCTTCTACCTCTAGCAAGGCGAAGTACTAATGCACCTTCTGTCAGAAGGATGGTCACCCAATAGATTTTTGCTTTAGGCGTGCCAAGATCACTAGGCACGAGCGTGTTCGTGCCCTTAGGGGTATTCAGGGTCATCTCCAAACTTTGAGTGCTCCTAAGGCACACACTGCTGCTAAACAGGTTAGAGAGTTGCCTGTTTTTGGGCAGCGTTCACGACTCGGTTTTCATGCTGTTCAGTCCATTTTTCATCCTGAAGCTGCTCGTGGTCAGTCTTTCCGTTGTCCTTTTGATATTACTCGCGTTTCTCATCGAGGTAGATATCAGCGGCGTGAGGTGTTTCCTGGTAGGAGATTTGGGCAGCCTCATTGGGATGGTCCGGCCTTTGCACGACGACGGACCAATCCAGTATTAGCTCCCGGATTTTCTATTAGTGCTGCTTCTGATCTTGCGAGAGTAGAGCGTAAGAGAGACTCTAGAGTTCAGTCTTTTGCTCCTATGGCTAGTACTTCGAGACACTGTGTGATTCAGTATTGGGTGCCTAGATCTGCTCTTGTTTGTCCCAGTACTGAGTTGTCGCTCTCCCTTTTTCATTGACACAGGTCCGTAGGATGGGGAAGGGAGAGGTTTGTATTGTTGACTCCGGTTGTTCTCGTTATATGACCGGAGACTCGAGATGGTTCTCTTCCCTAGTCCGAGCCCCCGGTGATGAGTTGATCACTTTTGGGGATGCTTCATCAGGTAGAGTCATTGCAAAAGGTACCATCTTCTGGAGACTCTCTTCCTTGTTTGCTTGCTTCAGAGTCCCGTGATCTCTCCTTCTGGCATAGGAGATTAGGTCACATCGGCTTTGATCATTTGACTCGAGTTAGAAGCCATGATCTCATTCGTGGTTTGCCCAAACTCAAGATGGTCAAATATTTGGTTTGCTCTCCTTGCCGACATGGCAAGATAGTTGCTACTTCTCATCCTCCAGTCACTATTGTGATGACTGATGCACTAGGATAGCTTTTACATATGGACATTGTTGGTCCAGCTAGAATGTAGTCAGCAGGTGGGAAGTGGTATGTTCTTGTCATTATCGATGATTTTTCGAGGTATTCTTGGTATTTTTCATGGCCTCGAAGGATGAGTCTTTTACTCATTTTAGGGGTTTGGTCCGTAGGTTATCTTTTGAGCTCCTAGGTGCCTTACGAGCTATACGCAGTGATAATTGCACGGAGTTCAAGAACTCCTACTTTGAGAGCTTCTATGAGGAGTTAGGCTTAGAGCATCAGTTCTCCCCTCCATACGTCCCTCAACAAAATGGCATAGTGGAAAGGAAGAACAGGACCTTGGTCGAGATGGTCAAGACGATGCTAGATGAGTACCGTACTCCTAAGAAGTTTTGGGTTGAGGCTATAGCTACTTCTTGTCATGTGTCTAATCGAGTATTCTTGAGAGCATATTTGCACCGCACTTATTATGAGTTGAGATATGGGTGAAAGCCCAGTGTTTCTCATTTTCGTGTGTTTGGTTGCAAGTGTTTCGTTTTGAAGTCTGGGAATCTTGATAAGTTCGAGTCTTGTCCTTCTGATGGTATTTTTCTAGGTTACTCAACTTCTTCTCGTAGGTATATAGTCTGGAGTTATGAGGCGAATAGGATCATAAAGACCTATGAGGTGTCCTTTGATGAGGCTAGTCCAGGAGCTAGAACTGACATATCATGCTCTTCTTCCCTCTCCGAGACCATCTTTGTAGAGATTATATGGAGAAGGGTGATATAGTGCACCAGTTTGCCGATATCTTTACTAAGCATTTGGATAGCTCTAGGTTTGTGGCCTTGAGGGGAGAGCTTGGAGTTGTGTGTCCTTATGCATCTCTTGAGGGGGAGCTGGTTTTGTATATTATGTATTTGTTGGCGTCGAAGAATGTGATGAAGGATTGATCGCCTACAACACAACATGAACGCCGGGTTCAGAGCGTGTCAACCGATTTGATCCTACAATCGGTAAGATAGATGGAAAAATATGCTCAAAGCAGATCTAGTATAATAATCAGCAGAGATCTAAACAGCTAAAAAACCGATTAAATCTATGGTAACGATAAGTCTAATTAGCCGACTAGGGCTAATTAGATGGTAAGAGGTAGATCTTCCCGAAAAAGGCAATGTGCAACAAGATCGGTGAAAACCAAACCTGATTGGCATAATCGATGGAGATCAACAATCGACGATGCACAACTTTATTGATCAAAATCAGATTACAGAAAAGATTCTAAGTTACAAGACTACTCCTAATTGACAGGAAAGTAAATAAAAAGTAATACGAGTTGTTTGGTTGATTGTGTTGTTGTCCTTGCATGCCCTTGACCATCTTTTATAGCAGATTGGCCGATTGTATCCTTTTCCGATACGTTGTCCACCATGATTCGTATCGGCCTCTTACTAACATGATTTCTCAAAATTGGATCAATATCGGTCATAATTCTATCTCTAAATTTTCTTTCCTTATCCGATATCGGTCAAAATACCCTATTATCCTTAGCCTGACAATTTGGCCATGCCTTACCAAATTCTGGTGCAAACATATGCCCTCATTTTTGAGAGATAACATGTTATCTTCCAAAAATGTTTTTCGCCGGCTTCTTATCATCGGCTTAATGCAATATTCTCGTTGGTAAGCGCTCCATTTATGGCGTTGTCAAATCTTGCACGTATCTTTTTATTAACCACTCGCACCATTTTGAGAAAATCTCCTGCCTTTTACTATTCATCTTACCCCACTATATATATGACGTACATTCTCCTGTCATTTTCACTCACACGAGCTCTCGAACCGTCTTCAATCTGCTTCTTCTCCTCACTTCAAGTCTTCTGATCAAGATCCTCCATCAGTTCTCTCATCCCATCGGCTAATGGATCCCAACCAACACTACTACACAACACTACATCATAGACGGTTCACAAACCACATCACAAACAGTTTTGTGAACTGTCTGTATCAAACTGTGAGTGATGACTATAGGTCATCACAGACGGTTTTCTAACCGTTAGTGAAAAAAGTCATCACAAACGGTTCAAAATTGGAACCATCTGGGATGTTGATTTTCCATTTTTTTAGTAATTTTGATTTATTGTCTAGCCTCAGGAAATGCTAGCCATGCCCTCTGAATCAAAAGACAGTACAGAGCATCACCAGCATATTATTATGACATATATTTCAGAAATGAACTCGGATCACATATTACAACAAACAGCGCATCTTTTTTAAAAATCAACTCTGATCGCACATTACAATGTACAGCGCATTCATTTTAGAAATCAACTCACATATATAAAAACCAATTGAATTCAGAACTACAACTCACAAATTCACAGCACAAGGTTCACAAATTAATCCAAATAGTATCTAAAAAATTCACAACTCATTAGGCGAGGCTTGAGTGGAATTTGCCATTTGGATTAAGGACCTCACGCATCAAGAAGGCACAGAGTTGTCCTCGAATACCTAGTAGGTTAGCCTGTTCCAACACAGATTCAGCGCATTGCCAAGCCTATCGATGGGAAGAGTAAAGCCTTGCGTGTATATAAATTAATAAGTGGAAATAATTGTTGCAAGATTGACAAACCTCTACGACATTGGTCTTCTTTGAACCAATGAAGAGTTCCATGTTGTGGCAAACATAGAATGCACATAGGTTAGTGCCCTTTGGCTGCTGGTGGCCCTGCCAAAATATAATAGGTTAGTTCCGAAGGTATTATTATGGAGTGTGAAGGATTATTGCGTACTAGCGGAATTGGAAACTTATAAATATGCTTCAGCTTCGCTGGGTCCTTGTGTGGCCCTCCAAGAGCTTTGTAGACACCGAACGACGTGTCGAGTAAATTTTTGATAGGCGCCAAGTCGTGTGTGCCACCCTTTTTTGGAATTAAGGTAAATTACCTAGTTGTGTCTTGGTATAATTATGAGTAAAACCCAGTGTAAACTACACAAGTATGTCGCCATGGTCATTCAACCTAACTTTGAGTTGCATTACATACAAATCAACAAGTATAGCAACTGGATGAAGCATTTACCCCGGGTTATGGGGTAAAAGTATGAATTTTTTGTCCCATTGAGCCAGCAAAACTATTTCCACGTACTCGAGGACGACATCTAAATTTTCGTCCATGGTTTGCTTGGACACCATTTGTGGGTCGAGGAAACCCACCGGTTGTTCCCTTGCTTTTGCTTCTATGATCATGTATCTATGTATACAAAATCAAGGATCATATATATGACATTTATCGGTATGACACGAATGTAGACCATGATTGCACACACTTATAATACCCAACATCTCATTAGTGAGGCATCGAGAGCATTGAGGTTTTGGAAATCGAACAAGTCGTTGAAGCTGACCACGAAGAAGCCATCTAAAAACCGGTGTATGAAATGCTCTTCCTTGAAGCTGACCGAGATACTCGATGCCCGTTGTGCCACCGGCTTGTTGATTTGTTCTATGCACCAATCTTGCAATCTAATGCAGGCTTATGTAAGCGTCTCCTGGCACTCTTTCGGTATGAACGACTGTCACAGCTCGAATTGCTGCACCAACAGGGTAAACGAAAAGTCATGGGCTGACGTGGTCATCCCTTTCGATTTGCCCTTGTCGCTGTCTCGCCGTCTACCAAATATCGTCTTCACGGGAAACGACTTGGCCCGAGCGACGATGCGGCTTGTGCACGATGGGACACGATGGCGATTTGGTGGGCTCTTCGGTGCAAAGACATGGCTCCGTAGTCTTTGGTAGCTCCGGCGCATCACGTGGCTCCGGTAGTGCTTGTAACTTCACTGCTGCAGGGCGGGCGTCGAAGGAGGTGTCCTTCTTGGGCCACTGGATGAATGTGCCGATGGCATCCCCTAGTGTGACAATCTCGTCGTTCGGGGGCATCTCCAGCATGACAGCCTTGCAAATTTCATGTACACAGTCGATATGGACCTTCGCGTAGCCTACATCTAAAGTATGACCATGCACAAACGCCCCTACACCGGATGGATACACGTGCCCCCAAGCAGCCTGCAGGGGAACAGAGACGTTGGCAAGCCTCACTTGGAGATTACACGACGTAGTCACCTACATTAGGGTACACAATTAATTAGCTAACATGTCCAATAGGTCTATCTAATGAGCATTGCAGACATGTATATTACCCAGGTGTCGTTGGGAGGAAATCTGGTGTCGTCCACATCCGTCTCAAGGGCAGATGCGCAGCTGCTTCGACGGTTTGTTGGGCTGAACTGCGCCTGTGCTTCTTGGGATTGCACGTTCCGTGCCTGCCACTCCGCAGCCACCCTTTGCTCCATCCTTTCCTTAAAGCTCCTTAGCTGACTATCGAACTGCGCTCTCAGCCTTTCCTCAATCAGGGTTACTAGCTGTTGTAAGATCCCAATTTTTGCATTTTCTGGATTTAATTTGCATTTTGTATTTTTATTAATTTTATAGATTCTATTTAATTTATTTTGCATTTATTAATTTAAGCCTCTTGTCATCTTTCATTTATTTCTTGGAAAGTTTTAAATAAACTTCTGCTGCAAATATTTTATTTGAGTTCCAAATGCCTTAAATTATTTTTTGGGATTTTTCTGATAAGTTTCCTATTTTATTTGGCTTATTCTAATTTCTAGCATTTATTTTATTTGAAAATGTTTTGAAAATTATTTGAGCAGTGCTGGGCCGAAGCCAGCCAACCAACCCAATTCCTCTTTGCAGCCAACCCGCACAGGCCCGCCCGCCGCTAACCCTAGCCGCCTTGATTCAGAGCTATTGGATTGAAATCCATCGCCCAAGAGCTTGCCGCGTTGCGTGTGCCTTGGATGCCGTCAGATCGCGTCCTTGTGGAGGGCCATGATAGCGCCACATCACCCTCACTGTATCGTAGCTGGATTCGCCGAGCCACCATATCCCTAAGGATCTCGGAATTTGAGTCCGGTCGATGCGCGCCTCCCTAGGGTCCTATTTAAGGCGCCGTCGGGTTCGTTGGAATCCTCATCTCGAGAAGAACTTGAAGCCCTAGAAAACACTGCCCAAGCCATCGTCTACGCTGCTCGAGAGCTTGCCATAGTCCCAGTGGTCGTCGCCGTTGAGCCGTCTCCGCAGTCGCCAAGACCCTTAACGTGTTCGCCATGGTGAGACGCTTCTGTGCCAGGTGTTAACGTCGTCGGAGTCGCCCTCAATCGCCGTCGACCAGGTTGTCGTCTTCCTTTCTGGTAAGATCTCGCCGCCGTGCGCCATCACCGTGTCGAGAAGTTTCTGGCAGTCGGATCTCGGATCGACGGGTTGCGTCGCGCCGCGTGTTCGCTACTCCGCTGCTGTGCGTGTAGTAGTGAAGCCTTTCGATCATGATCGCAAAGTTAGGATCCTGCCACGTGTTGCCTCCACGGTAAGCCTCACACCGTCGCTTCGCCACCCAGCCGCCGTAGGATCGTAGATGGACAACTATGCTTTCGCCACTCGTCGAGCCCGTGTTATATCTAAACCCCGTCGGTTCATCTGCCTTGTGCGATAGTGACCGTCGATTTCATAATGGGCGGTCAGATCGTAAACTACGCGTCACCCACCTGGCCTACCACGTTGCTCTGATGTTTTGGCTCTGCCAGTAGTCATTGCCGCCTGATCGGATCCGAACGGTTGCGATGCTGCCGCGTGTCGCCACCGCGGTAGCGCAACGTGGACAGTTCCGCGCTTTGCCACGTGTCCCTGCCAATGTCACGCTTGTGTCAACCGGTGCACCGGCACAGTGCACTACGCGTCACCCACCGGGCCTACCACGTTGCTCTGATGTTTTGGCTTTGCCAGTAGTCATTGCCGCCTGATCGGATCTGAACGGTTGAGATGCCGCCGTGTGTCGCCACCGCGGTAGCGCAACGTGGACAGTTCCGCGCTTCGCCACGTGTCCCTACCAATGTCACGCTTGTATCAGCCGGTGCACCGGCACAGTGCACCGAGTCCATTATAGACCCGAGCCAGCCGTGAACCCAGTCCATGCGGTTGCACACGTGTCTTGTTCTGGTTGCGCCACGTGTCAATCCGAGGATGTGCCACGTGTCCCGTGACGTCAACATGATGTCATAATTCGGTTTTTCCTTTGAAAATTATTCAGCCAAAATTTATTTCTGTGCTGACGTTAGCATGACATCATAAATGCCATTTCCCGTATAAAAATAATTCGGTTAAATTTGGTTTTTCCTTTTCTTGATTTATCTTTTATTTTAAACTTTGAATAGCTATATCTTTTTTATCCGAGCTCCGATTGAGGTGATTCCAGTTTCTAAAAATTTATAAAGTCAAGCTCTATTTAATGGTGAATTTTATTTATTTGTTGAAGTTGATTTTGCTCTCTGGTTTTGGTATTTATTACTTTATCGCTTGTTTCACGTAGACGTTGAAGTGCTCGAGGAATTCGTGAGCAAGGAGCTAATCCAAGACCAAGCTCCAGAGCAGGATTCAGAGCTCTTTGAAGGCAAGTTGTGCTTTGATCATATTGAGCCCATGTTTTAAAAGTTATATTGTTCTAAACTATTGCATGCTAATTTAGTTGATACTTGTTTCAATTAATTTGGGATTAGCTATTCTTCTAAATTGAGTTATATCTACCTTGTCATTTGTATGCCATGATTCATTTGTCACTCTATTATGGTTCCATATATGTTGGCATATATTATTTGCCAATGTGGTTTAGCTAGAACGTGAATAGTTTGCTTGGCCGTGCAACGAGTTATTGATATCATTTTATGTAGGAAAATTTAATCTTGCTTAATGAAATATGGAACATGTTTTTGAAAATATGTGTCAAGTGTTGTCACTCAATGTTGTTGATGGCACATAGTGCATGGTAATCAACTAGGGTGGTAAAATGATTTAGACTGAGGCATGTGGCAATAATTTATGGTGGGCCAAAGTGGCATTTGGGCGGTCGCTTGTTTTTTATAATGGTAACGCTAATGATGAATTTTTAGTTAGTCTTGTCATGGTCAACCTAAGGACTTATCCTTGTAAGCATTTGACCTGAGTTAATCATGCAACCACATGTCTGAAATAGGACGGATCTTGCTGATTAATTTGCAATGTCTTAGCTTGGTACAACTAGTAGTGGTGTGAGCCCCGCCTTTATGGGTGAACTCATTGGCGCAACAGGGGGCCCTGAATGTGGTAACCAGTCCCATCAGTATTGAAACCTTAGCGAGTAGTACTGGGTTAAGATAAAGCTCTATAAAGGCTTTGTCATGATCTCTCTGCTGACACACCAAAGTGTGTCAATAGCTTGGCAACAAGAGATAATCATGTCGTGTGGGTATAGCGCATAACCTCTGCAAAGTGTAAAATCTATTCGAATAGCTGTGCTCGCGGTATCGAGCAATACTCGGGAATTATAATCAAGGGTTAGATTTTATAAAAATGAATTGGGGATGGAGGCTGTATGCGTATGGAAGTTTGGAAATTGATTTAAGGTTGTGAGTTGGTTTAATTGAGAAATTTATTATTGTTATTATTTGTTTTACAGTCTTTACAATCTATTTATGCTATTTCTTCATAAATGCTGCCTTATTGCAAAATAACCATGTTAGCTGTTCCTTTGGAATAAGCCATACATATAGTATGATAGACTTGCATTCTGTGCACAATTTGTTGAGTGCTTTAAGTACTCACCCTTGCCAACAATCAAATCATCACTTGAGGAGAAGTCTACACCTTCGAAAGAGATGGAGTTCTACGATGAGGCGATTATCTAGGAGTTGAACCTTGTTAGATGCCTGTGGCATGTTGATGGGATTCACCGACGTTCTTCATTCCGCTGCTATTTATTTGTTTTGATTCAGAGCCATCAAGGCCTAATAAGTGTAAGGTTGACCCTAAGGTCGTTCAATTATGTCTTATTTAATATATGAAATCTTTTGTTATGTTTCTGCTGTGTGTGATTGTGATATTCATCTATGTTGAGACCGTGTGCATTAGTGTGATCTTGGACTAGTGCAGAATACATAAAGGGTCCGGATTTGCATATTTGGGTCCCGATAGAGGTGGTATTAGAGCCATACTGACTGTAGGTCTTGACCCTAGATAGTTTGCTTGTCTCTTTAGGACCTTCAAAATTATTTTCTGAATTAAGATTTAATTTGAAAGAATAATAAGTTCTGGACTTATCTTATTCTTCTATTCTTTTCCCTTGCTAAAATTTCTTTATCTCTCCCTTGCTGGATCGAGTTAAAATCTTACCTGAGCTATCTCGAATAGAAAGCGATGTACCACACCTTAGGAGGAAGAACTGAGTGCCTGCTGCTACCCTGAAGATCATGAAGAAAGCAATCGCTGAGCTCAAGAAGGAATGGATCGATGAAGTGTTTCAGAAGCTAGAAGACCCAGTGCTTTGGACAACCGGTTGAGACTCATGTGTGGGAGTCGCGTCTGCTTAAGATAGAAGTGTCACTCATGTAAGCGGTTGTTTTGTGTGATTAGGTTGATTTGGTTCCTTCTTGATTGTTGGGTGTGCAGTATGTGTTGCATAGCTCTTAGACTTTTGTAAGCAAACATACCAAGTTAATAATATTGCTTGCTTAAGTTGATTGGGTTAAACCTATCTCCCCTGCTTAGGATCCCTGCTTCTTAACTATGCTATTTCCCTCTCCCCTAACCTTGTGAAGCAATCAGCAGATGGTGCAGACCCATGGTAACAATGGATGTAACGAAAGTGGTACCCGACTCAATGGCAACCTCAATGAAAGAACATTCCCTCAATCGTCGCAGTCAGTAGACACGTAGAACTTGGGAGTTTTTCTTCCTGCTCAGACTCAGTTGATGCATTCAATGGTATAGCAAATATAGAATATGACTAATCTGGCCAATGGCAACAATACGCCTCGAGCCGTTGCCAATGGTCCTTGTTCCTACTCAAGGTTATCAGATTTCATAAGGACTCGTCAGCCGATATTTTCTGGAAATATTTGACCTTCAGAAGCTGATGATTGGATCAAGACCATTGACAGGAAATTATTCATTGCTCAGTGTAAAGGTGATGAGAAGGTCTTGTATGCTTCTTATCAGTTGGAAGGGATTGCTGCTGAATGGTGGAAGAAATTTTGTGCTATCCATGAAGCCCTGCAGAATATCTCTTAGAATGAGTTCGTTACTGTTTTTCGTCATCTCTTTGCTTCAGCAGAGGACAGTGTGGTCAAAGTAAATTTAGATAAGAATGCTACCCCGAAACCATATGCAAGATCTAAACGTTGTTCTTTGAAGTGTTGTCAACCAAACAAGTCAGAAGATCATGCATGCATTCACTGTGGAGAAATAGGACATACCGCGTATGAGCATGCAATCAATTGCTCCAGTTGTGAAGGAATTCATTCTCTTGGAGAGTATCCTATGAGCAACATCTCATGTTACCTATATGAAGGTCGAGATCATTGCCCAACTAAATGTCCTTTGGATCCGATAGTTACTGCTGTGACCCAGCATCAGCAAAAGAATCTTCGAGCCACAGTTGATCAAGAACTAACAAAAGGATGTGGAACACCAGTCGTATATACTAAGTCGTTTGAGGAGCTAAAGAAGCAGCACTTAAATTTTGTCAGTCTTCATCAGGAAAGCAGTAAGTGGCAATCGCCAACAACATATTTCTTGTGTGATGAAGAAGATCATTGGTCTAGAGAATGCCCTTTGAAGCAATCGACCCTGAATTTCAAGGAGGACAATTTTGAGCATACAGTTGCACCCATTAAGGCACAACGATGCAAACGTTTGTACTATTACTGTCAGGAGGAAGACCATTTTGTTAAACAATGCCCACAGAGAGGACAAATATTTCCTACAGCCATGGTCATTTCGGAAGTTACCCAAGTCAAGTTCATAGCACCCAGAGTGAGCGATGAAGTTGCAAGAGCAGTTTGCTCGGAGAATCAGTTGAAGAAGAGGCATTTGAACAAAGACACTACCCTGTACAATAATGCTTAAGGAGGAAGTTTGCTCCCTAAAATCTGCTATACCTGTCACAAGCCCGGGCATCATGCCAACAACTGCCCTCAGAAGAAAATGATCACACCGGTTCATGTCAATCTCAACTCCATCCTAGTTAGAACCTCAGTGCCAACCCCAACCGAGGAAGTTTAGATCAATAATTTTACCCTGTGCAATGTCATAACTCTATTTGTATAAAAAGGTGATTGGTTAAGAAATCCATGTAAAGATTTCCTCGTTTAAAGAAATAAAGTAAAGATGCTTGATATGCTGATATGAGAATTTTTGGAATAAAGGCATTATAATAAATGTGGTCATTTGTTTCTTTGCTTATTCACCCTGTGCCGATGGTTCACCTAAAAATGATGTGTGTGCATGGATGGTCAGTTCAATGGTATTCAGCATGAAGCTTGTCAGCCCAGAAGATTTGCCGTTGTCAAGAAGTACGCACTTATTTCTCGATCTAACATAGAATGTTTGGAAGTTCAATTCTTTTGGATGGAGTAGAGTTCCAAGTGAATCATATTGTGTTGGGTAATCAAACATTAGATGTAATCCTTAGAATGGATTGGTTATCCAAACACAAAGTCGTGTTGGATTGTGGTAGAAGAGTTGTGTTAATTGAAAGCCCGAGAGGTGAAAAAGTGGAAGTTCAAGTGACCGCAGTTCGCAATGGTCAAATGATAGTTAACAGTGTTAAAGCTATCAGTTTAGAAGTGGTACCAGTGGTCAAATTGATTTAAGGTTGTGAGTTGGTTTATTTGGGAAATAATTGAGAAACTTATTATTGTTATTATTTATTTTACTGTCTTTACAATCTATTTATGTTATTTCTTCATAAATGCTGCCTTATTGCAAAATAACCATATTAGCCGTTCCTTTGGATTAAGCTATGCATATAGTATGATAGACTTGCATTCTGTGCACAACTTATTGAGTGTTTTAAGTACTCACCCTTGCTAACAATCAAATCATCACTTGAGGAGAAGTCTACACCTTCGAAAGAGATGGAGTTCTACGATGAGACAATTATCTAGGAGTTGAACATTGTCAGATGCTTGTGGCAAGTTGATGGGATTCACCGACGTTCTTCATTCCGCTGTTGTTTATTTGCTTTGATTCAGAGCCATCAAGGACTAATAAGTGTAAGGTTGACCCTATGGTCGTTCAACTATGTCTTATTTAATATGAAGTCTTTTGTTATGTTTCCGTTATGTATGATTGTTATATTCATCTATGTTGAGACTGTGTGCACTAGTGTGATCCTGGACTAGTGCAGAATACACAAAGGGTTCGGATTTGTATATTTGGGTCCCGATAGCCGTACCTCGTGCTCAGCTTTGCTTCTCTCCCTACTCCGGTACGTGTCGGAGTCTTGTGGGAATCCTATTTTTCAGGGAACGAAAACACCTAGGACTCGGGTGCTGCCCGGGTGCTCCTTGTTTCCCAAGGCCTTGGAGAGTATATCTCTCTCTCTGTCTGAAGTGAAGGAGCCCTGGGAAGATTCCGTGCCCAACGCTACCAGGCGTTGGGATACTTCCTCGTCTAAAGGGTTGGCATAGGACAAGCCGCCCGAAGACGTCGGACGTGACCTCGCTTTTACGCAGTTTCGGGCGCGTTGGTCCATGATCGAGGCAAATGGTGGCGTGATCGCCTTCTGGATTGCCTCATCCTCCCTTTCCCATTGCACCATCTTGCCCACGTAACTAGTGGAGCCGAGTCTGTGCGGGTGGGTGTTTGTCGACTAGACGGTCTTGTGCGCTGCACTTTGACGCACGAACTCCTCCTTCTTCTTCATCTCAACAAATTGTTCCCACATGTCTTCAGTGATGAACCTGTACTTCTGGAATAGATTCATTTCTTTTTTCTTGTAATTAGTGATGAGGACGCTTTTGAAGTTCTTCCACACCTTTCCTGTCACTAGCAACACATACCGTCGCAGTGAGTGCATAGCGTCTTGTGGGAGCTCGAACGAAGTGAAAATTTTTGTCACTTGGCTGTCGCGCTCCTCATTTGTCAACGTATTCCATGATGGATACGTGATGGGAACCCTTTCATGCCCAACTATCCCACACAATGTTCGGAATGCTGTCGCGGCCTTAGGAGGTGCGGTAGGGGCCTCATCCTGCGGATCGACCGCCGTGATGGTATATTGGCTCTGGCGCTTTTTACTAAGCCGTTTTGGACCACGCCTCTATTTTCCTACATTGGGTGCCTCATCAAATCCATTTGGTGACGAGGAATGAGGGGACACCATCTTGTAACGAAGATCAAAGAAGAGGCAAGTTGGTAAATCAACAACTCATAGAGGGCCATAGAAGAGGAAAGAAAGTAAATTTAAGCATTGTTTAGTACATTTGTGATGCAAACGGTGTCCCGATCTTCCAATAGGAAGAAATAAATCGATTGATGGAGAACTCGACGTTGACGATCCGGCTTCCAATCATAACTGATTCTAACCCTGCAACCGCTACACCACTGCTCCGTTGGTTATCAACCACGCCCAAACATGGTTGACCTTGTCAAAAAGGCTAATCCCTGAAAGAAAATCGATAACACAAGAAGGAACGTAGAAGATTCAATCTAAAATTGCGAATTATATTAAGCACACGAGTTAGGGTTCCACAAACTGCTGTACGGCGAAAAACTGACAGAGTGTCTAGTTGTAATCTAAGCAAAACCTAAGTGTCTAAGGCGACAGCTACTGAGTATGTGAGAGGGAGAGACGTGAAAGAGTCGAGCTAGGGTTTGTGTGGCCAGGGGGCGCACATAGCCTGGGCTTGGGCCCCCACACACTTACAAGGCCCGAAACAACCCAAAACAGTAATATAACACATTGTTTTGATGATTTCGGCTGATCCGTAACAAGTCTGGGGCTAGGACCAGATCCATTGGAAAGATTTCATCGTTATGTTTCTAAAAAACACAAGAAATCCTCTATTGGATTCCGTATGAGAGAGATATGCCCATTTTAATGCAGTGCTGTTTGCTGACTCCGAACTGAACACAAAGCTCAAATTGTGGACGACTTGGAGTCCAGCTTGATTTGGCGTGGCAAGGGTGGAGTCCAGTTGGGGATGTGGTTGCATGGAGGTGATGGTGCCTTTCGGAAAGTGCGCCAACTTGGAGTATAAGTGGCCGGTTCGACTTGGTGTCAATCTGAATTGTGCCAACAAACTGAGTGCTTGGAGCTGTCCTGGTGGTGCTTCTCTGATGTTCCTAAGTAGTAAAATATCAGAAATATTTAGTAGCATCCCATCCTCAATATCATTATTATGAACAGTGAGAAATGAGCTCACCTCATGATTTAATTTACATGCACGAGCTCTTGTCATTGGACCATGATGTATGCGCGTATCCAAAGGAGTGATGTCCTCATCAATTTTTAATTGTATGATGCAAGGTTAAGAGGCGGTAAGTTAAGAGAAGCAAATTTAAGAGAAGGTAAGATAAGAGTTGTTTTGTACGTACAAGGTTAAGAGAAGGTAAGTTAAGAGAAGCAAAGTTAAACACCCAACATATTGAACTCTTGTGAATAGTAAGGCAGCAAATTTATTATGATATTAATCCCAAGCACAGACAATAACCATGGAACAAAAGATTCAAAATAGCACATGTAAATATATTGAAACATGCTAATACACAATATCATAGTAAAAGAACTCCTAATCAAAGATATAAACATGTGCATAATCATGAACATTAGTGAAGGCATAGCAACTAGCATAAAGCATAAGTTGATTATTTTGAGTGTTCTCAGATGTCGGGTTGCCTAAGGCCCTCCTCGCCACAAGGGATGAGTAATAGACTAATTTGTGACAACCTTACCTCAATTACCAAATTCAATACTTGACAGTTTATATAAAAACCTAATCAATTGATTATCTTATATGCACAGGACAAAGAATCATAAAAAAAAACTTACTGGAATAGTATAAAAAATACTGACACAACTACTCACAGCCGACTGAACGGAGCATAGTTTTAAAAAAAATAAAGCTATACAATTCTAGATAGAGCAGAATAACAATAACAGCCGACAAAAGCACAAATTGATCATAGAACAATAAGCAAATATTCACTGAATAAGCATATGAAACAGGATAACAATTGACCTAATGAAGTATGTATCAAAATGTAACTAACTGTCAAGATTGTTGTCACAAATAGTCTATTTTAGTCCCAAATCCTCATTGAACACTATATCCCACATTCATGGTCCCCAAGCCAAAGATTTGACTGGCCCCTTTGCATTCACAGAGGAAGGAAGAAGAACAGAAGTATCAAAATACTT
The DNA here is from genome assembly GCA_036346275.1 of Otatea glauca. Taxonomy (NCBI): domain Eukaryota; kingdom Viridiplantae; phylum Streptophyta; class Magnoliopsida; order Poales; family Poaceae; genus Otatea; species Otatea glauca. The sequence continues at coordinate 30,192,040 of CM070716.1, read as the reverse complement.
ACAACGCACAATGTTGTGGCGTTGTTGCATAGCTTTACACGTGTGTTTGATCAAAAAGTTTGTAAGCACTATATGGTTTTATGATTACAGTTGCACAATGTGATGATCTGAAACTGAAGTATAACGAAGGGATGGCCAAGAGAAAGAAGCTTCATAATATTATCCAGGAGACCAAAGGCAGCAAAGCAGTATAAAGAAAAATCAGAAGAAATCATTGAAGCATTGACACTTCATATGCACAAAAACTTAGAAGATGCACATCGAGATAACAGTCCATATAAGAAACATATAGAAGATGCACATCGAGGCAGTAGTCCATATAAGAAACATACCTTACATAATTGTTAAACAGGAGAGAAAAAACTGAATTAAATAAAACCCTAGGGACTGTAAATTATCGATATGTCATCACAGGTTTCTAAATTCGGCTATCTATCCAAAAGGGCAGTTTGTTGCTTGTGAATGTGAAAATTCATTTGCATGCAAAGGACGACAGAAGGAGTTCACATAGAAATTAACTAGCTCTTGAAAACTTCAATCAATGCCGTATGCTTGAAGACAACAAGCTGCATCTGTGATTACCATATTAATCATGACTTTACAAATGACTATATAACAGACAAATGTCAATTGGCATTCTAGAAATCCACTTGGCCTCCATTCCCAACCTAGACCAACCACTTGCAGTAAATTTGAATGAGAACAACCACTTTGAGTCAAAATCATCTAGCCACAAAATAACAAACTAAACAACAGGCGCAACATCCATCACAGAAAAATTGCAACCCTGCTAATATATAGTGCAACACATGAACATTAAGCAACACTTGAATCTACCATGTGAACATTGAGCAGCACCTCAGTCTAACATTGAGCAACACATGAACATTGAGCAGCACCTCAGTCTACCACTTGCAACAAATGAAGCGAAACCCTAAAGCAGAAAAGGAGAAGGGTTCGCGAGGGAGGACTCACCGGAGGGGCAGCCGACGTGGGCGGGACATAGGAGGAGGGGGTGCGGGGGAGGACTCACCGGGAGGGGGAGTCGACGTGGGCGATACGGCGAGAGGGAGGGTGACACGGAGGGGGAGGGCACCGCGGAGGGTGGAGGGGGCGCCGATGTGGGGGACACGGCGAGGGGGAGGTCACCACGGAGGGGGGTGGGCACCGCCAAGGGGGAGGACTCACTGGGATGGGGAGCTGACGTGGGCGAGATGCTGAGAGAGAGGGCGATGCGGAGGGGGAGGGGGCCGCAGAGGGGGAGGGGGCGCCGACGTGGGGGAGGCGGTGAGGTAGAGGTCGCCACGGAGGGGGGATGTGTGCTGCCAAGGGAGAGCCGCTGGGGGGAGCTAGGGTTTGGGGCAAAGGATCGGAGCCGCTATGGTTTTAGGCCACAGAACGACCGTGTGGGAGGCGAGTAGTAGGAGCCACATCGCAGAACGGTTCCAATATAGAACCGTTTGCGGTGTAATCTACCTCAAATAAATAATGCGCATAATGTTTCACAAGTGGTACTTAGCTTAGTTGGCAACCGGTTTGGCCAACGTATGTGAGGTCTCGGGTTCAAACCTTAGGGAAACTAATTTTTTTGCAACAGATTACTACATCAAAGACGGTTTTGATATTTAACCGTCTGAGATGATATGCAACATAGACAGTTTAGTATTAGAACCGTCTGTGATGAGTGTGGTTAATTTCTTATTTTTTCCTAAAATTAATTCTTTTACCTAAAGTTAATTCTTTTACCCAAGTTAATTTTTTCTCAAGTTAATATTTCTAATGCTAGAATTTTCATCTACTTTCAAATTAATTTTTTAACTCAAGTTAATTTCTTAATTTTTTAATAGTTAATTTTCATACCCAAGTTAATTTTTCCCTGAAGTTAATTTTCTTTTGAGGAAAAACAGGAGGGGAGGCCCCTACTGAATATATTATAAAAGATAAAACAAGAGAGTAGTTACAAAGAGATATACAAGAGAAGGGATATACAGGGGAGAAAAGAAAACAAAAAAGAAAGAAAGAAATCAACCGAAACTACTCAACCAAGGATTGAAATCCTCCCGTAGGGTAGGTTTAACACGATGGATAACCATCGCGAAAGCCACCCTAAACTCTTTTTTCCAAAGATTTAAAGATACCACCCCCTGATCAAAGATAACTTTGTTTTGAATTTTCCAAATGATCCAGCAAGCAATAATAACCACCTCTTTAAAACAGACCAATCTACATCATAGCATTGCCTCTTGAATTAAATCAATCACCTCTAGAGATAAATCGAAATTAATATGAAGGAGATGCCAGCACCATTAAATAAAATGATAGGGGAAAAACAAATGATGAAGCATTTCCTCACTCCGAGAGAGACAAAGAACACAACTATAACTCTCCAAAGGGAAACCTTTCTTGAGCAACAATTTTCGAGTATTCAAACGATTGCGTAGCAGCAACCAAAAAAAGATTTTTTGTTTATCGAGACAATAAGAAGACCAAAGCCACTGAAAAGGTGGTGGAACTGAGACCTGCCCAGAGAGATGATCATAGACTTTTTTTGAAGAGAAAAAAAAAGAACCCCAAATATAAGTCCAAGAATCATGGCCAGGACCCAAATTAAAAGTCCACAATCTATCATTAAGAATCAACTGAGTAGCTGCAATTATAGATAAAGGAAGATGGAACTTAGTAACAAAATCTACACCATCAAGAAACTCCACCACCGAATAGTTAGCATTTTTCACAAAGGAAAATAGGTGGGGAAAGTCCATTTGCAAGAACCCTAAATTCCAAACATCTTTCCAAAATAAACAAGAGCGTCCATCCTTAACTATGCAAGAAGCCATCTTGCGAAAATGATCAAAAAACTGAAGCAAATCCTTCCACCAGAAAGACCCCAAAAACCTGCTAGCTTGAGGTGCAGACAAGACTAGTAGTAAGAACACCAGAGAAGATTAACCCAAGGAGTCTCTTCTCGATTGAAGAATTTATGGAGATGCTTAAGCAAGAGAGCTTTATTTTGGAGGCGCAGATTAATCACACCTAGTCCTCCTTTCGGTTTTGGCTTACAAACCTCTTTCCAAGCCATCAAGTAACCCTCTTTCTTATTTATATTTGAACCATGCCAAAGGGTATGCATTCTCAGACTATCAATTTTCTTAATCACTGTAGCAGGAAGTTTCAGAGAACACTTGTGATAAGTAGTCAGTCCCATCATCACTAAATTTAAAACTGTCAATCGGCCTCCATAAGAAAGAAAAGTAGCCAAAACCGATAACCTTCTGCTAATACGGTCAATAACAGGAAGGTAATCTTGAATTCTTGGTTTAGTAGTACCCAAAGGAAGCCCCAAATAAGTGAAAGGTAAGGATCCAATTGAGCATCCCAGAGTACCAGCTAAAATCTCCATTTTATCAGCACATACATTAATTGGGACTAAAGAAGACTTGCTAAAATTGACTTTTAAACCCGTTGAATCAACAAAGGATCTCAACAAGCCCTTTGGAACAAAAAGTGCCTCGCATCCGCCAGCATTATTAACAAAGTATCATCTGCATATTGAATAATTGGATACTCTTGAAGACCATTTAAAGGAATTGGGAATGAAAGAAGAACCTGACGATAAGCTTGATTAATGATTGATAGAAGAAAATCAGCCGCAAGAACAAATAAAAGAGGAGACAAAGTGTAAGGACCCGAATCCACTGATTCGAACCCACTGTGTTTACCGCACTAGTCCCAGGATCAACGCTAGTGCACACAGCTTAACATTGGTACATATCACATCATACACAACGATAATAGAATAATAGTTCATTTATTGATATAGCTAAATGTATGATCTTATGACCAACTTACATTATTAAGCCACGCAGGGCAAGACTGAGAATATAAACTAATAATTAAGCAGCGGAAAGTAGAAACGTAGATAGCTCATCAGTTCACCATAGGCAACCGACAAGGCTCGGACCCTAATGACTCGTGTCTTCTTGGACTTCATCTTCCAACACAGGTGTAGATTCTTCAACTGTTGATTATTGTTGTTTGGCAAGGGTGAGTACTTAAAGCACTCAACAAGTTGTGCACAGAATGCAATTCTATTTATCTACATGTAAGGCTTATTCCAATGGACAGGCTATCATGGCTATTTTGCAATAAGCAGCATTTATGAACAAGTACAGTAAATAGATTGTAAAGACTGTAAAACAAATACAGTAATAAATAAATTCAGTAATTCTCAAGTAAACCAAGTTTCCAATCCTAAATCAAGTTCCAATCTTCCATATGGCAATCCTGCCATCCCAACCAAGTTGTCCAATTTATTAAACTAACCCTTAACTGTAATTCCCGAGCATTGCTCAATACCGCGAGCACGGCTATCCGAATAGTTTCACACTCTGCAGAGGTTATGCACTTTACCCACGTGATACAACCAAACACCACAAAGGCGAGAGATTATAACAAAGCCTTTACAATGCTCTATCTTAACCCGGTACTACCCGCTAAGGTTTCAACATCAAGCGGTCTCAGAAACCACATCCGTGGTCCCCTCTTGCGCCATGTGAATTACACCGACCCGGAACTCACACCGACCACGATAGTATCAACATTAAGACTTTGCAAATTACTCACTAGGGTGGCCCATACGCACATGTGGTTGCATGATTGACTCAGTCAAAGGCTTGCAAGGTTAAGTCCTTAGTGTGATCAAGGCAAGACTTCCACATACCATCCGCCCATCGGGCCCACCTTGGCCTCCTCGCCTTGCCACTTGCCCCAATCTAAGTGATTATCACCCGCTTGATTACCAAGCACCACGTGCCATCAACAATTCAACATCGTTATGACATGACTCGCCACAACAACTCAATCTCATCGTGTGATCCCACATGACACACAAGTTCATAACATTGTTCCATATTCCATTAATCAAGATTAATTATCAATGGTGATGACACATGTGATGACGTGGCATGGCTAAGCAACTAATACGAACTAAACCTCCAATGTTGATTATAATTATTAACCAACTATATTAAACCAATCTAGGGTGACAATGGATCATGGCATACAATGACAAGGTAGGGTATAGATCAATCTGGTATTTTAGCTAAGCCCAAACTAATTTGAAACAGTTGTATAATTGAAATATATGCAATAGTGTAAATCAAACATAGCAATTTTACAAACATGGGTTCAACATGATCAAAGCACAACTTGCCTTGGAATAGGTCCTGATCTTGATCTGAAGTTTGCTCTTGAGTTGCTGGATCTTCCTCCGAAGCGTCGCACAATTCAACGTCTACGCGTACCGAAGAAGAAAAGCAAATAAATACCAAAACAGAGAGCAAATGAACTCCAAAAATAAAATAAAATTCACCATTAAATAGATCTCAATTTTACAAATTTTTAGAAATTGGAATCACTTAAATCCGAGTTACGATGCAAAAGATATAGCCTTTTGAAATTTGAAATAAATACTAAAATCAGGAAAATCAGAAATTCGAATTTAACAGATTTATTTTTAAAACGAAAACTGATTTATTGCGTCATCATGACATCACGCAAGGCGTCGCCCTGCGCCACCAATCGATGTCGCCACGCGTCTGGTCCATGGACTCGGTCCACGAGACCACCTCGGTCCACCGCAGACGCGTCCATGGCGCCTCCGCTGAGCCCGACACGCGGCGGCGCGCTTGATTGTTCACACGCGCGGCGGAAATCCACCGCACAGATCGCATCTCACGGCTGCTGATCTTCAGCCCTACGTGGCACGATCCTGGCCTTTCGCTGAAGATCCGACGGTCATTACCTCTCGAGTCTAGCGATGGCGGCACGGCAACGCTTCTTCGCCGGACTTGGGGACGAAGACCACCGCAACGGCAGAAGGAGGGGTCTCCGGCGATGCTTCTGCTTCTCACGGACGCACCTCGTCACGGCGAACACGCTGGCGACCTTGGCGACGGCGGAGACTTCCCGGACGGCGAGCTTCAAGCGGAAAAACGCGTCGAGGACTTCGGCTAACTCCGACGAGCTCGTAGATGCGTTCTAGGGCTGCTCCCGCGAAGACGCTCCGACCAAAAGACGCGGCGCTCGACTGCGAACCTCGGGGTGCTACCCTTCCTATTTATAACCTCGACGTCCGAGCTCTACACGGCGAAAGAAACCAACGGCGTAACGGCGGCGGACTCCGAGTCCGGAACGGAGACGATGAACGACATCGCGACGCGTGTCCCGATCCGACGGTCAAAACGCAGTTTAACACGCGGCTTTCGGTGGACCGTTGATCGCACGCGACGGTGCCGATCTAGGGTTTTGCACCGCTACGACTGTGGGCTGCATTGGGCCGCCCGACGTGGGCTTCTAGCGCCAAAGGTCTTTGGGCTCGGCCAACATTATTCACCGGATTTTTAAAGATTTCTTATTTAAAATAATTCCAAAAATTCATTTTATTTATTTTAAGCAATAAAACTATTAGGAAAAATCCAAGAAAAATCTCAAAAATACTTTGAGACATTCTGGACTCAAATAAAATATTTTTGACAAAACTTTATTTTGACTTTGCACAGATTTAAATAGATTTGAATAAAAGGCAATAAACTTAATTTCAAACTAATTCAAATAAATCCAGAAAAATCCAAATAAATTCCAGAAAATCACAAATGCACATTTAAGCAAATACAACTTAATTAAGCCAAATTTTGGGATGTTACAAACCTCCCCCCCTTAACAGAATCTCGACCCGAGATTCAGGGCTAACTAGAGAATAGGTTCGGAAATTCTGACTTCAAATCTTCTTCTCGCTCCCAAGTGGCTTCACTCTCAGAATGATTGCTCCACTGAACTCTGCAAAAGCGAATAGACTTGTTTCTGGTCTTGCGCTCCATAACATCCAAAATTCTGATCGGTTGCTCTTTATAAGTCAAATCTTCTTGCGACTCTATTGCATCCAACGGGTTTGCTCTGCGGCACTCGAGACACTTCTTAAGTCGCGACACATGGAATACATCATGCACTCCCGCCAAAGACTCGAGGCAATCAGAATTGATAAGCCACCTCTCCTCGATGGCTCGTAATCTTGAACGGACCAACATATCTTGGTGCAAGCTTCCCTTTAACGTGAAATCTTTTAACGCCCTTAAGAGGGGTAACCCTGAGATACACATGATCTTCTGGTTCAAAACTCAAATCTCGACGACGATTATCTGCGTAGCTTTTCTGTCTTGACTGTGCTATCTTCAACCTCTCTCTGATCATTGCAACTTGACTTTCTGCCTCTTCGAGGATATCTGGTCCAAACACCAAACGCTCTCTGTTTCATTCCAATTCAACGAGTACGACAAGCACGCCCATACAATGCCTCGAATGGTGACATCTCGAGGCTAGCTTGATAACTATTATTATAATGAATTCTGCGTATGGCAAACATTTATCCCAAGATGTAGCATACGCTAGAGCACAAGCTCTCAACATATCTTCCAAAATCTGATTTACTCTTTCAGTCTGACCATCTGTCTGCGGGTGATATGCTATACTAAAATTCAGACGGGTTCCCATGGCTTCGTGCAACTTATTCCAAAATCTCGAGGTAAATTGGGTACCTCTCGACACAATCTTCTTGGGCACTCCATGCAAACATACAATCCTTGACATGTACAATTACGCCAAACGATCTCCTGCAGAGGTGGTCTTTCTCGGGATGAAATGAGCGACCTTGGTTAGACGATCCACAATAACCCAAATGGAATCGTACCTCTCTCGAGTTTTAGGTAAACCGTGATAAAGTCCATTCCGATTTCCTCCCACTTCCATTCCGAATTTTCAACGGCCGCAATGCATCAGTGGTCTTTGATGCATGGCTTTTACTCTTCGACATACGTCGCATAATGCAACATGCTCAGCCACTTCACGCTTCATATTTGGCCACCAGAATCTCTCTTTCAAATCTTGGTACATCTTAGCGCTTCCTGGATGAATCGAGTACTTTGAATCATGAGCTTCCTCAAGAATCAATTGTTTCAGCTCCTTTTTATCCGGTACACAAATTCGACTTTTGAAGAATATGGTCCCTTGTTCATCTAGAGTAAAATCTAAGGCTAGGCCTTCTTCCTTTTTAGCCTTGATTTTTGAAATTTTATCGTCATCTTGTTGACCTTCTCTAATCTGATCCTCTAGTGTTGGCTTCACTTCTAGCGCAGCTATCATTCCTTGCGGAACGACTTCCAATCTTAACTTCTGAAACTCCTTGCATAATTCTGCTGATCCTCAATTGACAAGGTATTCGCGCTATGGCTCTTTCGACTCGAGCATCCGCCACCACATTGGCTTTTCCAGGTGATAATGGATTCCCACATTATAATCCTTAATTAGCTCCACCATCTTCGCTGCCTCATATTCAGTCACTTGAGTGAATATGTATTTCAGACTCTTATGGTCCGTATATATCTCACATCTATTTCCTATGAGATAATGACGCCATATCTTTAAAGCATGCACCACGGCAGCTAACTCCAGATCATGCGTTGGGTAATTCACTTCATGTGGTCTTAATTGTCTCGACGCATAAGCAACGACTTTGCCTTCTTGCATTAACACGCATCCCAAGCCTTGCTTCAAGCATCGCAAAGAAATGTCAAATCCATTCGCACATCCGCAACACTAATACGGGGCGTTGTTAAGCGCTTTCTTCAATTCCATGAAACTTTGCTCGCACTCTGGCGTCTATGCAAACTTCTTTTCTTTCTTTAACAACTGTGTCAAGGGTTTAGCAATTGTTGAGAATCCCTCTATGAACCGACGGTAATATCCCGCCATTCCCAGAAAACTACGAATCTGAGTAACGGACTTCGGTGGCTCCCAATGCAACACTGCATCCACTTTGCTGGGATCAACTGCGACTCCTTTAGTAGTCATTACATGACCAAGAAATTCTACTTTCTCCTTCCAAAATTCACACTTGCTAAACTTAGCATACAGCTGATGCTCTCTCAGCCTCTCTAAAACCATTCTGAGATGTTCGCATGCTCTTCCTCCGTCTTGAGTAAACCAAGATATCGTCTATGAAGACTACAACAAACTTATCCAAATATTCCATGAAAACCTTATTCATCATGTTCATGAAATATGCTGGGGCATTAGTCAATCCAAATGACATGACTGTGAACTCATAATGTCCATATCGCGTAGAAAACGCGGTCTTAGGTACATCCTCCGCTCGGATCTTCAACTGATGGTATCCTGAACGAAGATCTATCTTGGAGAAAACTCCAGCTCCTCTTAACTGATCAAATAAGTCATCGATCCTGGGCAACAGATACTTATTCTTGATCGTTACTTCATTAAGTGCACGATAATCGATGCACATTCTAAGACTTCCATCCTTCTTGCGACAAACAAAACCGGGCTCCCACGGTGATGAACTTGGTCTAATGAAACCCTTCTCTTGCAGTTCCTCAATCTGCTTCTTCATTTCCACTAACTCGTCGGTAGGCATCCGATATGGTCTCTTTGATATCGGTGCTGTCCCGGGTGCTAACTCGATGACAAACTCGATATCACGATCTGGTGGCAATCCCGGCAAATCTTCTGGAAACACATCCGGTATTCTCTGCTCATCGCACATCTTCCATGCTGAGGGCTTTCACGCTGTTGACCATTAACTGCCCATCTCGAACTGCGGTTGCTTGAAACTCCACTTTCTTACCACTAGGGCCTTCCAAAGTCACGATCCTTCGCCACAATCCAAAACAGCCTTATGCTTTGACACCAATCCATTCCAAGGATGACGCCTAGGATTGCGCCTATCAAGATAAGATTCGCTAGGAATTCTATCCCATCCATAAGCAACTTAGCTCCCAAACACCCAAGGCTAGATCTAAGCTCGATCCCGGGCTTGGACTAAGAGCACACACTTAAGATTCACCACTTTAAATCCATTCTTGGTTGCAAAACTTTGAGACACAAGCGAATGCGAAGCTCCGAATCAAACAAAGCAGAAAGTGTAATCGAGTTGACCAGAACTTACCCAAGACGACGCCTCGTTGCCTCTTGAGCTCCATCGGTGATGTGGTTGATCCTTCCACGCATTTGTTGATCGCGCGTTGCTCGGCAGGCTTGGTGCACGATTTCCTCCCGATGCTTTGGTGCTTTAGCGGGTGTTGTTCCTGTGTTGAAACGAATCGCGTGATGCCTCCTTCGTGGACACCTATTTGAAAAGTGCCCTGGCTCATTGCAAGTATAGCATCTCTTCACTGCGGATTGCTGATTTCCTCCTGGTGCATTGTTGCCCTGTGCTGGTGTCTGAAAGCTCTGATTGGCAGGGCGAGGTGCAGGGGTTGATGTCTTGTTTCCAGCTAGTGGTTGGAATCTAGCAAATTGCTGTGGTAACATCCTCAAATGTAGATGGTTTGGACGTCCACCCTGATTATTCATCAAGCGCTTACGGTTTTCACCTAGCTCTTTGCGCTTATCTTCTAGGATCAAAGCCTTATTTACCAGCTCCTGAAAATCTGGGAAATTGTGGGTAATCAGTCCCACCTGTAGTCCTGAGTTCAGTCCCTTCATGAAATGAGACTGTCTGGCTTTATCTGTCGCTCGCCTTTAGGGCATAGCGAGCTAATCGAGTAAATTTGTTCAAGTATTCGCCACCGTTGGCCTCCTTGCTTCAAAGCTCAACTCCTCCTTCTTAAGATCCATCATTCCCTCCGGGACATGGTATCGCGGAAAGCATTAGTAAACTCCTCCCGTGTTATCTCTGTGGGGCTCCATGAGCGCACAAGAGTTCTCCCACCACTCTGCGGCGGTCCTTCCAGCTTGATGAGAGGCGAAAGCACCTTCTCATTTCCTTCACACCGTGATGTGCGCTTCTTCTCAATGGTCCTAAGCGGTCCATCGGCTTTCAAAGGATTCACATTTCCCGAAAAAGTTGGTGGCCTAGTCCTCATAAAATCTGATAGCTTTGACATAGGTCGAGGTCCACCATGATTGTTCTGAGTTGCAGGGTTGTTGTGATTTATCTTGATTGGTCATCTCTTTGATCTGCCGTGCATCCTTGTCTGCATCAGTTGAGTCTGCGCTGCCAGAAATGCTCCTAGATTCTGCATGTCTACTGTCGGTGGTTGAGGGCTACCTCCGTCATTGGGGTTGTCATTCTGACGCAGTCCACTTCCGGAAGCACCGTTGTTTCCTCGAGTATTCACCATCTGATGATTGCCTCTTAGGTTAGGAAAGGTAGATGTAGCATAGATGAGGAGTAAGATTTTCTAAAGCGGGGAGATAGGTTATACCCAAACTGAACAATTCTTTATTTAACTTGGTATGGTGCTTATTTAAGCCTACAAGCTTTGCAACACATACTGCACACTCAGCAATACAAAGAAGCAAACTAAACACGCAACCTTAACGTCAACTAGAAAGGTAAAGACTAACTTAAAGATGCGACTCACACTCGAGTCTCAACACGGCTCCAAGGTCGACACTCACTCATCCACCACCTCGGCCGAGGTCGACCAGCGATACACCGGTGGATGAGCTGCATCGGAGCGAACCTATCCGGTGACCTACTCACTGGTCCTCCGCAAAACGGGTCTGCACTCCCCTCCGCTCCCACTCTCGCTCCTCTGATCCTCCTCGGACTCCTCGGCTCCTCTGAACTCCCCGAGTCACGCGCCCAGCTCGCCCTCAATCGCCTCGTGGCCTCTCCCACTCGGTGATCATCCCGATGGCTGAAGCACGGTCACCTCGAGCTCTGCCGCCACTCTAAGTGCCTCGCATACGCCTCCAGCTCCTGAGTAGTCTCTCTCATATGATCCTCCTGGGCAAGGGCGAACTCTGCAAGGTGTACCGCAGTAGCACACTCGCTCCCCTAGATCCATCGTCTTCGGCACGCTTGAACGTCTGGGTGAAGTCGGAACACTGAGTCGTGAAGCTCGTCAGCGTAGTCGCGGTAGACACGGCGAAGAGCAAGTCGAGCAACCTCCTGAATTGCAACTTCATACGAGAACCTTCTGGCGGAGACGTTGATTGGCCTGCTGGTTTCCTCGTTCTCCCGAGCGTAGATGATCAACTTGCAAATGAAACCTCGGTGTACACCATTCACTGTCCAGCTGCCTCCTCGGTAAAGTGGGCGGTAGAAGCCTCCAAGCGTCTGAAGTACTCTCCACAGCTCCATGGCGTAGCCGCCAGCTGACTCCTCAAAGGTCGGAACGATCGGCATCTGCTCCACAAGAACTTGAAATAAGTTCTCCACCCGACACGGCAAGTAAGACGGTAAATTCAGCAAAGGCAAGACGTAGAGAATGAGATGAGTCAAGAGTGTTTTATTAATCAAATTTAGATTTTCTTTTAGAAAATAGTTTTGGACTCTCACAAGACACCTCCATACTATCTAGGGCCAAAACCTACAGTCAGTATGCTCTGATACCACCTCTGTAAGGACCCGAATCCACTGATTCGAACCCACTGTGTTTACCGCACTAGTCCCAGGATCAACGCTAGTGCACACAGCTTAACATTGGTACATATCACATCATACACAACGATAATAGAATAATAGTTCATTTATTGATATAGCTAAATGTATGATCTTATGACCAACTTACATTATTAAGCCACGCAGGGCAAGACTGAGAATATAAACTAATAATTAAGCAGCGGAAAGTAGAAACGTAGATAGCTCATCGAGTTCACCACAGCAACCGACAAGGCTCGGACCCTAATGACTCGTGTCTTCTTGGACTTCATCTTCCAACACAGGTGTAGATTCTTCAACTGTTGATTATTGTTGTTTGGCAAGGGTGAGTACTTAAAGCACTCAACAAGTTGTGCATAGAATGCAATTCTATTTATCTACATGTAAGGCTTATTCCAATGGACAGGCTATCATGGCTATTTTGCAATAAGCAGCATTTATGAACAAGTACAATAAATAGATTGTAAAGATCAAAACAAATACAAGAATAAATAAATTCAAGAATTTCAAGTAAACCAAGTTTCCAATCCTAAATCAAGTTCCAATCTTCCATATGGCAATCCCGCCATCCCAACCAAGTTGTCCAATTTATTAAACTAACCCTTAATCAGTAATTCCGAGCATTGCTCAATACATGAAAGCACGGCTATCCGAATAGTTTCACACTGCAGAGGTTATGCACTTTACCCACGTGATACAACCAAACACCACAAAGGCGAGAGATTATAACAAAGCCTTTACAATGCTCTATCTTAACCCGTACTACCCGCTAAGGTTTCAACATCGGCGGTCTCAGAAACCACATCCAGGGCCCCCTCTTGCGCCATGTGAATTACACCGACCCGAACTCACACCGACCACGATAGTATCAACATTAAGACTTTGCAAATTACTCACTAGGTGGCCCATACCGTACATGTGGTTGCATGATTGACTCAGTCAAAGGCTTGCAAGGTTAAGTCCTTAGTGTGATCAAGGCAAGACTTCCACATACCATCGCCCATCGGGCCCACCTTGGCCTCCTCGCCCCTTGCCACTTGCCCCAATCTAAGTGATTATCACCCGCTTGATTACCAAGCACCACGTGCCATCAACAATTCAACATCGTTGCGTGACATGACTCGCCACAACAACTCAATCTCATCGTGTGATCCCACATGACACACAAGTTCATAACATTGTTCCAAATTCCATTAATCAAGATTAATTATCAATGGTGATGACACATGTGATGACGTGGCATGGCTAAGCAACTAATACGAACTAAACCTCCAATGTTGATTATAATTATTAACCAACTATATTAAACCAATCTAGGGTGACAATGGATCATGGCATACAATGACAAGGTAGGGTATAGATCAATCTGTATTTTAGCTAAGCCCAAACTAATTTGAAACAGTTGTATAATTGAAATATATGCAATAGTGTAAATCAAACATAGCAATTTTACAAACATGGGTTCAACATGATCAAAGCACAACTTGCCTTGGAATAGGTCCTGATCTTGATCTGAAGTTTGCTCTTGAGTTGTCGGATCTTCCTCCAAGCGCCGCACAATTCAACATCTACGCTGCATCAAGAAGAAAAGCAAATAAATACCAAAACAGAGAGCAAATGAACTCCAAAATAAAATAAAATTCACCATTAAATAGATCTCAATTTTACAAATTTTTAGAAATTGGAATCACTTAAATCCGAAGTTACGATGCAAAAGATATAGCCTTTTGAAATTTGAAATAAATACTAAAATCGGAAAATCGAAATTCGAATTTAACAGATTTATTTTTAAACGAAAACTGATTTATTGCGCCATCATGACATCACGCTGGCGTCGACCTGCGCCACCAATCGATGTCGCCACGCGTCTGGTCCATGGACTCGGTCCACGAGACCACCCTCGGTCCACCGCAGACGCGGTCCACGGCGCCTCCGTTGAGCCCGACACGCGGTGGCGCTTGATTGTTCACACGCGGCGAAATCCACCGCACAGATCGCATCTCACGGCCGCGATCTTGACCATACGTGGCACGATCCCGCCTTTATTTGAAGATCCGACGGTCATTACCTCTCGAGTCTAGCGATGGCGGCACGCAACGCTTCTTCGCGGACTTGGGGACGAAGACCACCGCAACGCAGAAGGAGGGGTCTCCGCGATGCTTCGCTTCTCACGGACGCACCTCGCCACGGCGAACACGCCGGCGACCTTGGCGGCGGCGGAGACTTCCCGACGGCGAGCTTCAAGCGGAAAAACGCGTCGAGGACTTCGCTAACTCCGACGAGCTCAGATGCGTTCTAGGGCTGCTCCGCCAAGACGCCCGACCAAAAGACGCGGCGCCGATCGCGAACCTCGAGGTGCTACCTTCCTATTTATAACCTCGACGTCCGAGCTCTACACGGCGAAAGAAACCAACGGCGAACGGCGGCGGACTCGAGTCCGAATGAGACGATGAACGACATCGCGACGCGTGTCCCGATCCGACGGTCAAACGCAGCGAACACGCGCACTCGGTGGACCGTTGATCGCACGCGACGGTGCCGATCTAGGGTTTTGCACCGCTACGACTGTGGGCTGCATTGGGCCGCCCGACGTGGGCTTCTAGCGCCAAAGGCTTGGGCTCGGCCAACACTATTCACCGGATTTTTAAAGATTTCTTATTTAAAATAATTCCAGAAATTCATTTGATTTATTTTAAGCAATAAAACTATTAGGAAAAATCCAAGAAAAATCTCAAAAATACTTTGAGACATTCTGGACTCAAATAAAATATTTTTGACAAAACTTTATTTTGACTTTGCACAGATTTAAATAGATTTGAATAAAAGGCAATAAACTTAATTTCAAACTAATTCAAATAAATCCAGAAAAATCCAAATAAATTCCAGAAAATCACAAATGCACATTTAAGCAAATACAACTTAATTAAGCCAAATTTTGGGATGTTACACGAAGGATCTCCTTGCCGAACTCCTCTTTTACAATGAAACACCTTCCCTGGAACACCATTCAAGAGAACAGTAGAAGTACCTGAGTTCATAATCTGATTTATCCGTTTTAACCATCTGTCACTAAAACATTTCCGTCGAAACATGGACAAAATAACATGATGCTCAATCAAATCAAAAGCTTTTCATAATATTCTAATGCTAGAATTTCCATCTAGAACCAAATTAATCTGTTAGCTCAAGTTAATTCTTTTACCTAAGTTAATTTTTTTCTCAAGTTAATTTTTCTAATGCTAGAATTTCCATCTACTTCCAGATTAATTTTTTTAACTCAAGTAAATTTCTTTATTTTTTAATAGTTAATTTTTTTACCCAAGTTAATTTTTTCCTCAAGTTAATATTTCTAATGCTAGAATTTCCATCTACTACCAAATTATTTTTTTACCTCAAGTTAATTTTTAAGCTCAAGTTCATACATACATACATACATACATACATACATACATACATACATACATACATACATACATACATACATACATACATACATACATACATACATACATACATACATACATACATACATACATACATACATACATACATACATACATACATACATACATACATACATACATACATACATACAGGTACACTTAAAATAAACACAATGACCTCATCATAACTCCACTTGTTTATTCTTTTGTACAAAAATTAGCCCTTCACGATGATCACGTGCTAGCTTCCTCAGGTTGTTCTTCCTGGACCGTGATGCTAGTACCGATAGGAGGCAACTCATTAAACTGATTGTATTCTTCCTCATCTACCATATTTTCAACTCCGACAATCCTCCTCTTTCCCTGAAGAACCACACGACGCTTCTTGTTGGATGGGTTGGTTATATTGAAGACTTTAACAACTTGGTTAGCGAGTACAAATGGTTCGCCTTACAACACGTTCGAGGTCCACAGTAGTCAACCTTCACATGCTGCAGGTAAACCCAACGGCACCGAAATAAGGGGATCTTGAATAGTACGTAGTCGAGCTCCCAAATTTCCTCAATGAACCCATAGTAGGAGCTCTTCGTCGACCCAGCAGTATTGAGCGCATCTATGTGAACACCGCTATTTTGGTTTGTAGTCTTCATGTCCTGATCTCTCGAGTAAAATGTGTATCCATTTAAGTCGTATCCTTTCCATGTTACAGCTGTAAATGTTGGCTCTTTTGCCAACCATGTCAGCGTATCACCTGACGAGTTTCTAGTGATGGGTTGTCGCTCCTTCAACCATCTATTCAATTGAAGGTTATGCTGTCTGATGATCCAGTACTCCTGTCGTGACGGATTTTGTTTCCATAGCCAGTTCTTATGCTCATCGATATATGAGGCCACAACAGCCATGTGTTGCAAAACCGTGAAATGAGCTTTAGTGCATGTAGCTAGATCAGGGGTGATTGCTTTCCTTCTGATGGTCCTGATACCCTGGAGCCTCCCCTCATGGCGGGATCAAGGCACACCTATCAGTTCGACCCAAGCCATGTAATCCAAGCAGAATTCGATGACCTCTTCGGTTGCATAACCTTCGACAATGCTACCCTCCGGTCGAGATCGATTCCGGACGTAGGACTTGATAATTTTCATGTACCTCTCGAACGGGTACATGCTACGTAGGAACACGAACCCGCACATCTTTATCTCCCTCACAATGTGAACAATGAGATGGACCATGATATCAAAAAATGACAGAGAGAAATACATCTCAAGATTACATAGAGTCATTACCACCTCGGCCTGTAGAGCATCTAGTCCTTCGGGATCGATGACCTTCTGAGCAATTGTGTTAAAGAAATAACATAGCCTTATGATTGTCTCTCGGACCTTACTCGAAAAATACTTCTAATTGCCACAGGGAGCATCTGTGTCACAAGCACATGGCAATCATGAGACTTCAAGCTAGTTAAACTCAAATCTTGCGTCGAAACAAGTCTCTTCATGTTGGAGGAGTAACTGGATGGAACTTTCACACCATGCAAGCAATCGCACAGTTCAGTTCTCTCGGCCTTGGATAGAGTGTAACAAGCAGTTTCGTAGTACATTCGTCTTTTCTCGGTCTCTTTCGGCGCTAACACAGGTCTGATGCCCATACGGACCAAGTCAAGCCGTGCGTTGATACCGTCCTTTGTTTTGCCTTTGATGTTCAGTAAGAGACCAATCAAGCTATCACAAACATTCTTCTCTACATGCATGACATTAAGGCAGTGTCGAACTTTTAGGTGCTCCCAATAAGGTAGGTCCCAGAATATTGATCTCTTCTTCCACATGCTCTTCTCACGGGTCCTCGATTTACGTCTCTTTCCTAGCGCAATATCCAAGTTCTTAACCATATCATGAATGTCTGTCCCGCTTAAAGGCTTTGGAGCTAAACCATCTTCGTTCGTTTCGTCGAAGTGTTTCTTCATCTTGCAGTATGGGTGATTCCTCCGGAGGAACCTACGGTGATGCATGTACACGGTTTTGTGCGAGTTATTCACCCACACACTCTCAGTATTATCTAAGCAGTGAGTACATGCTTTGGCTCCTTTTGTACTCTGGCCTGATAGGTTAGCAAGGGCATGATAATCATTTATGGTGCAGAACAACAAGCATTGCAAAGTGAAGTACTCTCGTTTGTGAGCATCCCATACTTGTACCCCAACATCCCATAGCGTTTTCAGATCTTCCACCAATGGTGCTAGGTACACATCAATATCGTTCCTAGGTTGCTTCGGGCCTTGGATGAGTATAGACAGAAAAATATACTTTCGCTTCATAGACAACCAAGGAGGAAGGTTGTAGATACAGAGATTCACAGGTAAAGTGCTATGACGACTGCTCATGTTACTGAAAGGATTCATTCCGTCTGTACTCAATCTGAACCTTATATTCCTCGGATCCGCAGTGAATTCCTGAAACCTTCTTTTGATGTTTCTCCACTGGGTGAAATCAGCTGGGTGCCTAGTATTCCGTCATTCTTACGCTCATCCGAGTGCCACAGAAGCAGTTTTACCTCCTTTGGGTTCGCAAATAAATGCTTCAAACGGGGAATTACTGGCAGATACCACGCCACCTTAGTAGGAGGTCCTTTCTTCACCTTGATGCCCTTGTCGTCATCATCTGATCTATCTTTATGCTTGTACCGGGATGCGTTGCACACCAGACATACATGCAAGTTTGCGTACTCTTTGTGGTAGAGGATGCAGTCGTGAAACACTTGTCGGACCAACCGTTGCTTGCCTTTAATTTTAGCAGTTCAAGAACGGATGACAACCTTGTGTATTTGGACTTGCAGCCCGGGAACAAAGGTTTCTCCAAGTCGTCCATCAAGCCCCAAAATTTTATATACTCCCGCTCATCACGGTTCTCTTATGCATCCCACAACATCTGATCCAGATTGTCATCGTGAAACCTATCCTCTTCGAAAGAACAGTCGATATCATCCGGAGTATCGTTGACTGCGTCGACGATGTTAGTACTACTTGCTTCCTGCATAATCTGCTCTTCACCATGACTGGTCCAACATGTATACCCCCTTTTGAAACCTTGTAGAATCAAGTGTGCTTCGATCTGCGCTGGGTTTCGAAATATCCTTATATTCTCGTAGTCAATGCATGGACAAGGCGTAAATTCCACCATATTGTTCAACATATCTTCCTCTGTAGCTCTTTTAAAAGCGGAGACACCATTAATGTACTCGGCATTCGCGCGGTTCTTAGTGTACATCCATGTTCGGTCCATCTATGCTATGTATATAACAATAGGTATTAAATAATAAATTAAGTACACTAGGAGTGCACATGCACACATATGCTACATATATAAGATACATTTAAACTTGTTGATTAACTTATATAGCTCCTTACATAACAAAAAACAAATGGACATATATACATATGTAACCTACATTTAAACTCAGCATATTCAATTCTCTCTTTACATTGCTAGCTATATCTTGAGTATAATGCAATTAGAACCAATTACTACTTTAGAACAAAAAGAACAAATGGATCTACAACAAGCTAGATCAAAACCATCTTCAATTCCCTCTTTACCAAGCTAGATGTATATACCTTGAATATAATGCAATTACAACCAATTATTAGCCTAGATCATCTTCCTTTAAGTAACTATCTCCACATTGAGTATAATGCAATTAGAACCAATTACGACTTTACATCACAGAGAACAAATGGATCTACACTAAGCTAGATCTAGAAACCATCTTTATTTCCCTCTTTACCAAGCTAGATCTTAAATGTAATGCAAATTAAAACCAATTACTAACATTAGATGACCTAGAACAGAACCAATTACTAACATTAGATGACCTAGAACAGAAGGATCTACAATCACACCTCCAAATCATGGGTCTTTTTCCACTAGATCGCCTCACAATCGCAACCACCTAAAAAAAAGCTCGGGAATCCCTAAAAATATAGAGGAGGTCGGGGCTCTCTGTTCTTATTTTCTAGAATTGGTCATCACAGACGATTTTAGCCAAAAACCATTTGTGATGTGGCCCCCTTATCCTAGATGGTTTTTGGCTAAAATTGTCTGTGATGTGCCCCTCATCATAGATGGTTTTAGCCAAAAACCATCTGTGATGTGCCCCCCTCATCCCAGATGATTTTTAGCTAAAACTGTCTATCATAGTTTTAGCCAAAAACCATCTGTGATGTGCCCGAAACTCATCCCTGATGGTTTTTGCAAAAAACATTCAGTGATGAGATGTCTAATATAACCCCTTTTTTAGTAGTGCAAGTACTTATCCCCGTACTCGGTAGTAATGATCAGTTTTACTTAGGGCCGGTAGGGAGTCTTGATTCGTCGGTTATGATAGAGCAAGAGTTACCCCGTCTTCCTTTCTCGACCCCTGAGTACAAAATAGAGGGATGGAGTAAGAGTTTTAGGGCTTGGTCGACAGCTCTTAAAGGGTGGATGGAGTGGTAAAATCGGGTTATGGCCCATAAGATGGTTGAATGGGAACACATGGTTGTAGCAGAGTGTCTTCGTTTGTCCTTAGCCGATCCAGAGGACAACGAGCCCTTAGTGGCCATGGTCTGTTATTTCTGGTCTGATACTTTTAAAGCTTTTTTGTTCAAAACTGGCCCAGTCGACCCAACACTCTTGGATGTGGCGAAACTTTGTTGCTTAAGGCCCGATGGAGATCAAGTGTCAGCTTTTAGCGCCAAGCCCACACATAAGCTAATTCATTCAAAGGGAGAGGGCTGGAACAAGTATATCAGCAACAACCAAGGAGCCGACCCATTATTGGACAAGGAACACGTCGCCTTCTTGAACATGTGGTTGAACCATTTTTTTTCTATGGAGTATCACTTGGGCCGACGCAAGTTTACCAAACCCCGGCTGAACAATTAGTAGAACGCCATTGTCTAGCCTAAGGAAAGATGTTCTTGGGCACTGTACATCAGATGATGTATACCATCCGTAGCCTATTTTTCACCAGAGTAGGGTCGTATTCTGTTGGAAATGTTGGAGGACCCCTATGGTTTATTCAGACATGGCTGTATTGTATATTCAGCTGATCCTTCCAGCTCAACCTAGCCGACCAAACACCTGTAACACCCTAAAATTTGCCCTAATTTAAATTTTGGAGTTATTTTGATTTTTTGAGAATTATTGGAAAAAATGGATATATTCAAATATGGATTTTCTTGAATTTAATTAAAATAATATAAAAGTTGATGCAAGGTTTTATTGGAAATATTTTATTTGAGTTCAAAATGTTACAAAATATTTTCCAGATTTTTTCTGTATTTTTCCTGGTATTTTTGCTATTTATTTTGGCTTTGTTTATTTATCTGATTTATTTTAAATCAGAAATGGTTTTTAAAATCGGGTGAACAGTGTTGGGACGAAACATGCATGCGTACCCAATTACGACCACCTCCCAAACCCTAGCCGCTACGATCGAGCCGTTGGATCGAGATCCGGTAGTTCCCGTTGTGCCGCGTCACCCGCGTACGTGCGCCATCGGATCGTCACTGCTTGGACGGCCGTGATGGAGCAACGTCGGTTCAGCCGGGCGTAATCGCGGGAGTTAACGCTGGCGAACGTTTCTGCTCATTTCGTTGGTGTTTGCCCGCACGTCGAGGCCCTATTTAGTGCACCGCTGCCACCCCCGCGTTGTGCACTTCGAGAAGTTTCTGTAGGCCTACCACACGCCTCCCAATCTGCTGCCGTTTGCCCGCAAAAGCTCACCGTAGTTGCCGAACCGCTCCGCCATTGTTTTTGCTTCCTTCCGCCGCCGCTGGTTCCTCTCCGCCATCGCCGAAGTGACCGGAGTATCGCCCTCGCCAAGCCGCGTTGAACGCGCCAGTTCTTCATGCCGAAGAGCCATCGTAGCGCCGTCGTCTGTGCCATCTTCCCCAGCTCCGGCAGCCTCTTCTTTCTAGCCGCCGCTGACCTTCGCGAGCTCTGTCGACCGTTCGATCGCCATCCAACCGCGTCGGTAAGTCCACGTCACCCCTTCTCTGTTCTAGCCTAGTTTAGGTCGTGACCGTTAGATCGTAGATGGACAGCGTAGATTAGATCTCGTGTTCTGGTGTTATATGCGGATTGGACCGTTATATCTCAGTTGAACGGCTTGGATTAGAACTAGTGTTTGTGTTTTAGATTAATCTGGGCCGTCAGATCGGATCTATGCGGTGATGATTAGCTTGGGTCGTGTCGCACGGATCCGCGCCGTTCAGATTTGAATGTGCGGCGGAGATTGCGCTGTGCGCTGAGCGAGTCGCGTGCTGCCGCGTGTCGGCGAGGAATGCGAGGTGTGCAGCGCGTGCGCATAATCCCGCCGTTGGTTTCAAACCGGCCGTTCGATGCGTGACGCGTGTCATCGCGTAAGCCGAGGCGTCGCCGAGCGTGCGCGTGGGTTTTGGCCGTCCGATCCGTGAGCCCGTTTGATGCGTGATGCGTGTCACGTGGAGGCGAGTCGCCGTAGTGCCGTGCGTTAGATATGGCCGTTGTTTCCTTTTACGGTTCTGATCGCGCCACGTGGTTGAGATCTGACCATCGATTGGGAACAGCCGAGATGTCGACACGTGTCCGTGCGCGAATCCGCTGTGGTGGCGACGCCGGTGGCGCTGATCTTGACGCCATCCGTGTGGGCAGGTGCACTGTGCTGTGGACCGAGTCCACGGTGAACCCGACCTAAGCCATGGACCGGGTCCATAGACCAGGGTGACGTGGCTACACCAGGATGCGCCACGTGTCAGCTGATGTCATGCTGGCGCAATAAAGCGTGTTTTCAGTTGAAAAATAAATATACTAATTCGGTTTATTCTTTTTAATATATTTGCAAATTTGAAAGGCTATAACTTCTGCATTTTAGCTCCGATTGAGGTGATTTCAGTTTCTAAAAATTTGTAAAAATGTGTTCTTTTTAAGGGTGAATTTTATTTTAATTTTAGAGGTCATTTAGTCTACTGTTTTGGTTATTTATTGCATATATAAATTTTTACATTAAGACCAAATTTGCTGGAAGGTTTCGAAGAAGAGTTCGTCACTCAAGATCAAGCTTCGAAACATGACCAGCAACTCTTTGAAGGCAAGTGATGCTTTGACCATTTTGATCCCAGTTTTAAATGTATGTTGTTTTGAAATTATGCATGCTAACTTAATTAAAAATGAATTTAAATAAATTTGGTGTAATGTAGCTAATCAACCCATATTGTTATTACCACCTTGAAATTATTAATTGTATGCCTGAAATCATTGTCACCCTTGGATTGCTTTTACTCGTTGGATGTTAATATGATGCCAACACGGGAGGCTAGACCGTGATTAGATGCTTAGCCCTGCAGCGTGTCATGAATGATCTTTCAGAAAATGCCACAATAGTGACTAATGAAATATTGAATGTATTTTAAACATGGTGTGGTGATGCCACATGATGAAATTGAAGTACAGAGACCTGTGTGGTTCCGTACCGATGTTGAGTTATTGCTGGCATGTGTTACACAATAATCAACCGGGTGGGAAATGATTTAGACTGGGGCAAGTGGCAAGAGGCTTTGTGCCAGGTGGGCCTGTGTGGCAATGGGCTAATGAGTGATGTGAGTCCGTGTGCCACATTAGGTTTTGTGCCACTGTTGAGTGATGTAAGTCTTGCCTTGGTCAGCTAAGGACTTCACCTTACAAGTCTTTGAACTGAGTCACCCGTACAACCACATGTCTGGTATGGGACATACCTAGTTGATTAGGGTTCTGATATCTTTCCTCCGAAACCTCGGGGTGACAGTATACTGGGGTGTATCTGTGTGGGGGAGCGTATCTGTGCTTCGTCTTGTTGCCCATCCAACGGTGTTGGTCTGTCCTATACTTCACTCTGTGTGAGGGGAGCGATAGTGAAGGCAAAACCGGAGAGGTTCAGTGGTTAAGGTAGAGGTACCTGAAAGGCTTTGTTGCAGACAATCACCTGTGTGGTGAGCGGCTGTATCTTATGGGTAAAGTGTACAACCTCTGCAGAGTGTCAAATCTATTCGAATAGCTGTGTCCACGGTATTGGACATTTCTCGGGATTACAGATCAAGGATAGATCTTCAAAATAAAATATGGGATGGTTGGTCAGGTGCTGCAGAAAATGAATTATTAAGGCTGTGTGCCAAGTTTATGGAGAAAAACTGTTTCAACAACTTAGTACTATTATTATCTGTTTCACTGCTTTTAATCTAATTAAATTGTTAATTTAAAAATGCTATTTGATGCAAATGAGCCAAGTAAACCAATTCTTTGGAATAAGTCTTGCTTATAGTAATAGCAATGCATTCTGTGCATTACTTGTTGAGTGCCTTGAGTACTCACCCCTCCTTGCCCATCATCCCAACATCAGTGGAGGAGTTTACGCCAGTCGGGGAGGAGGAGTACAATGAAGATCCGGACAATTAGGGGGCAAGCCTAGTCGGTGGCCTGTGGCAAGATGAAGGCTTCCACGAAGTTTATTTGCTTTCCACTGTTATCTTTTAATTACTCTGATAATGTAAGCCCTACGTGGCTGATCTTATGTAAGGAGACCATAAGGTCGTTTAACTCAGTTTATGTAAATGTTTGCACTATTTATTATGGTATCGTTGTGAATGTCTGTGATGTTCAACCCTGTAAAGACTGTGTGTGCTAGCGTGATCCTGGACTAGCACAGATTACACAGAGGGTCCAGATTCTCAGAATCGGGTCCCGACAGAGGTGGTATCAGAGCAGGCTGACTGTAGGTCTTGACCCTAAATAGGTTAGCTGTGTTTGGGAGATGAAATTATTTTCTAAAAATTTAACAACTTGAGCAAGAATATCAATGAAAACTCGACTTATCTCTGCTCTCTTGATCCATACCTATGCTGAATTTTTATTATTATTTTCTATCTATTTTAAATTAAGGCCTGACCAGAGTTATGTTGGCAGATGGTCAGGAGGATCCATACCTTTGGTGAGCGCGCTGGTGGTTACGCTGCGGAGCTTTGGAGGATGCTCCAGGTTCTCGGAGGTTTTAACAGGCCTATTTACCGTGGTCGCACCTGGGCAGTCAACGGTAAAGTCAGAGGCATGGCTACGACGATCACCGTCTACGCTCGAGAGCACGCGGGAGCAAGCCAGCTATTCAACATCACAGTCCGGAGATCTACCTTTCAGGCTGGGATTCAGGAGTCGGCACGACTGGCTACGAGGAGGATTAGCCAGGCGTATGCTGGTGAGCTTCAGGACACGGTGTTTCGCTTGCACCCGTAGGATGGAGGAGTTCCAGGAGGTCAGTTTCATCTGGAGGGAATTGCGGCGGTCGTGCACTTGGCGCGATTCGCAGCTGCTCAGGAGCAGGTGATGGACCAGACTGTCCGTGAACTTCAGTTCGTCTACGCAACTTTGGAGGCAGTGGAGAGGACTCTACAGGAGACCAAGGCCTTTGCTTTTTCGCGGATCGCAGAATTGGAGGTTGCGTTTTACGCCGGGCCGCCAGGGGTTGAGATGGAGCTCGACGAGGAGGAGGACCCTGAGGAGCTGGTGCTCAAGCCGGAGGAGCCATTTCTGGACCAGGTGGTTGAGCAGGAGGGGCAGGACTCCTCAGCGCCAGCAGCGGCAGAGGGAGTTGCTCACCAGGACAAGTTCGCCCCGATGCCGGAGCACCCGCTGGAGTATGCTCCGGGGGAGCCGCAGCCGGGTTGGCTCGAGGAGTAATTGAGTCTAGTTTAGTGTGGTGTTGAGACTCGAGTGTTTGAGTCGCGTCTTTTTGCTTTGGAGTCACCATTAGGTGTGAGTCGTTGTTGAGTCTTATGTTTGTTTGCTCGCTTTCGTTGTGAGTGTCTGGTATTTGTTCCGTTGCCCTTAGGCACTTGTGAGCAACCATAATATTTTATTGATAAAGTTGTTGAACAATTTAAGTTGCACCTGTTTCCCCGCCTAAGTTCTTACTACTTGTCTATGCTTTCTTCTTCTCTTAACCTTGGAAGCTTTCAACAGATGGTGAGGACTCGTTGCAACGTTGGAGCCAGCGGAAGTGGTGCTAACCAGGTGGGCAACCAGAATGAGGAACCAATTCCTCAACCTCTGCAAGTTGATCTGCAGAATTTGGGAGCTTTCTTAGCTGCCCAAACCCAACTGATGAGCACGATGATGCAGTCTATGCAGCAGATTTCCAACCAAGCTGCTACAAATGCTCAACAAGGGGGTAACCATGGACCACACCCTTACTCAAGACTGTCGGAGTTCATGAGGACTCGCCCACCCTTGTTCTTGGGCAATGCCAATCCGTTGGAGGCGGATGATTGGCGGCGACGTGGCGCGATCTGGCGCGCACGCTGAAGATCGGACGTCCACGAACCGGCGGACCAAATCGACGGCGAGGCGGCTGTGATATTTTGCCGGAGGCGAGGAAGATGACCCGTTCGACGGCGGTTTTGTACTGGATCGAGCACGGGGTGGCGTGGATCTGGAAGAGGGCTTCGCGACAGACTCGGGCGCACAACCGGTGACGGCGGAGGAACTTCGGCGAGCGATATCTCCATGACGAAGGTGGCTCGGGCGGCGAGGCTTGAGGCGGCGGGTGCGACGCGAGGAGGCGAACCTCGGGCTTGGTGCGGCGGCAGCTTAAATAGCCTGGGAGGCATGCAAATCCGGAAACCGAGGTGGCGGCGGCGGAATTGACGCGGAAGCGGCTAGGGTTTCGGCGGCGACAGCGCGGGTGACGCGGCTGCATCCCAGCCGTCCACATGGCGCGCATTGGGCGGCTCGCGTGGCGCGGACTGGGCTGAAGCGAGGCGGGCCGAGAGGGGAAGATGGGCCGGGCGGCGCGGCGGAGAGGAAACGGGCCGCGGGGAAGGGAAACGAGCCGGCGGAAGGAATTCGGCCTGCGAAGGATTTTCAAAAATAAAACATTTTCCGATTTAATAAAATCCCAGAAATTAAAATATAAGCAAATAAATTCAAAAAAATCTCCAAAAATACAAAAAAAATTCCTGGCAGCATAATGAACCCAACTAAAACTAAAAATCTTTTGTTTGATGAATAGATTAGTAAAATTAAATCCTTTTATAAATAGAAAATTCAATTTAAGCTTTGATTAATTCAAAGAAATTGCAAATGGTTCATTTTGAAATTCAAACATTCTAAACTCAGATTTTTGGAATGTTACAGAAACCTCGGGGTGACAGTACACGGGGGTGTACCTGTATGGGTGAGCGTACCTATGCTTCGGCTTGGTGCCCATCCAACGGTGTTGGCCTATCCTATACATCGGCTCTGTGTGAGGGGAGTGATAGTGAAGGCAATACCGAAGAGGTTCAGTGGTTAAGGTAGAGGTTCCTGAAAGGCTTTGTTGCGGACAATCACCTGTGTGGTGAGCGGCTGTATCTTGTGGGTAAAGTGTACAATCTCTGCAGAGTGTCAAATCTATTCGAATAGCCGTGTCCACGGTATTGGACATTGATTGGGGATTACAGTCAAGGGATAGATCTTCAAAAATAAAATATGGGATGGTTGGCTATGTGCTAGTGTGAAAATGAATTATTATGGCTGTGTGCCAAGTTTATGGAGAAAAACTGTATAAACAACTTAGTACTATTATTATCTGTTTCACTGCTTTTAATCTAATTAAATTGTTAATTTAAAAATGCTATTTGATGCAAGTAAACCAATTCTTTGGAATAAGTCTTGCATATAGTAATAGCAATGCATTCTGTGCATTACTTGTTGAGTGCCTTGAGTACCCACCCCTCCTTGCCCATCATCCCAACATCAGTGGAGGAGTCTACGCCAGCCTGGGAGGAGTACATTGAAGATCCGGACAATTAGGGGGCAAGCCCATCGGTTGCCTGTGGCAAGATGAAGGCTTCCAAGAAGTTTATTTGCTTTCCGCTGTTATCTTTTAATTACTCTGATAATGTAAGCCCTGCGTGGCTGATCTTATGTAAGGAGACCATAAGGTCGTTTAACTCAGTTTATGTAAATGTTTGTACTATTTATTATGGTATCGTTGTGAATGTCTGTGATGTTCAACCCTGTAAAGACTGTGTGTGCTAGCGTGATCCTGGACTAGCACAGATTACACAGAGGGTCCAGATTCTCAGAATCGGGTCCCGACAGAGGTGGTATCAGAGCAGGCTGACTGTAGGTCTTGACCCTAAATAGTTTAGCTGTGTTTGGGAGATGAAACTATTTTCTAAAAATTTAACAACTTGAGCAAGAATATCAATGAAAACTCGACTTATCTCTGCTCACTTGATCCATACCTATGCTGAATTTTTATTATTATTTTCTATCTATTTTAAATTAAGGCCTGACCAGAGTTATGTTGGCAGATGGTCAGGAGGATCCATACCTTTGGTGAGCATGCTGGTGGTTACGCTGCGGAGCTTTGGAGGATGCTCCAGGTTCTCGGAGGTTTTGATAGGCCTATTTACCATGGTCGCACCTGGGCAGTCAACGGTAAAGTCAGAGGCATGGCTACGACGATCACCTTCTACGCTCGAGAGCACGCGGGAGCAAGCCAGCCGTTCAACATCACAGTCCGGAGATCTACCTTTGAGGCTGGGATTCAGGAGTCGGCACGACTGGCTACGAGGAGGATTAGCCTGGCGTATGCTGGTGAGCTTCGGGACACGGTGTTCCGCTTGCACCTGCAGGAGGGAGGAGTTCCAGGAGGTCAGCTTCATCTGGAGGGAGATGCGGCGATCGTGCACCTGGCGCGATTCGCAGCCGCTTAGTAGCAGGTGATGGACCAGACTGTCCGTGAGCTTCCGTCCATCTACGCCACTTTAGAAGCAGTGGAGAGGACTCTGCAGGAGACCAGGGCCTTTGCTTTTTCGCGGATCGTGGAATTGGAGGTCACGCTTTACGCCGGGCCGCCAGGGGTTGAGATGGAGCTCGACGAGGAGGAGGACCCTGAGGAGCTGGTGCCCGAGCCGGAGGAGCCAGTTCTGGACCAGGTGGTTGAGTAGGAGAGGCAGGACTCCTCAGCGCCAGCAGCGGCAGAGTGAGGTGGTCACCAGGACCAGTTCGCCCGATGCCGGAGCACCCGCCGGAGTATGCTCCGGGGGAGCCGCAGCCGGGTTGGCTCGAGGAGTAATTGAGTCTAGTTTAGTGTGGTGTTGAGACTCAAGTGTTTGAGTCACGTCTTTTTGCTTTGGAGTCACCATTAGGTTTGATTCGTTGTTGAGTCTTATGTTTGTTTGCTCGCTTTCGTTGTTAGTGTCTGGTATTTGTTGCGTTGCCCTTTGGCACTTGTGAGCAACCATAATATTTTATTAATAAAGTTGTTGAACAATTTAAGTTACACCTGTTTCTCCCGCCTAAGTTCTTACTATTTGTGTATGCTTTCTTCTTCTCTTAACCTTGGAAGCTTTCAACAGATGGTGGGGACTTGTGGCAACGTTGGAGCCAGCGGAAGTGGTGCTAACCAAGCGGGCAACCAGAATGAGGAACCAATTCCTCAACCTCCGCAAGTTGATCTGCGAGAATTTGGGAGCTTTCTTAGCTGCCCAAACCCAACTGATGAGCACGATGATGCAGTCTATGCAGCAGATTTCAATCCAAGCTGCTACAAATGCTCAAAAAGCGGGTAACCATGGACCACACCCCTACTCAAGACTGTCGAAGTTCATGAGGTCTCGCCCACCCTCGTTCTCATGCAATGCCAATCCGTTGGAGGCGGATGATTGGCTGAGAACTATCAAAAGGAAATTGCACATTACCCAATGTGTAGGAAATGAGAGGGTACTCTATGCCTCTCATCAACTAGAGGGAACCGCCGCAGAATGGTGGGAAAACTTCTGTGCATCGCACGAGGATCCTCAGGGTATCACGTGGGAAGAGTTCACAACATCCTTCCGCCAATACCATGTACCAGAGGGTTTCATGGATCTAAAGAAGGAGGAATTCCGGAATCTCAAGCAGGGTGGTCAATCAATGGCCGACTACTTGAACAAGTTTACCCAGCTGGCACGCTACGCACCAAAAGACGTAGCCACAGATAAGGCCAGAAAATCTCGTTTCATGAAGGGATTGAACTCGGGATTGCAGGTGGGGCTGATCACCCACACGTTCCCAAATATCCAGAAGCTGGTCAATAAGGCTCTTATTTTGGAAGACAAGCGCCGAGAGTTGGATGACAACCGAAAACGCAGAATGGCGCAACAAGGAGGTCGTCAAAGCCATCAAAGACAGAGGACGGCACCTCAACAATTCGTCTGATTCCAGCCTAGAGTCAGTGACAGGGCACCACTGCCGGCAAATCATCCAATGGGCCAGAATGTTCAAACTCCAGTCAGGACAGTGGTACGAGCTGGAGGAAATTCTCAGGCAGCGTGAAGGCGTTGCTATCACTGCAATGAACAGGGGCACTTCGCCAACAACTGCCCTAAGAAGAGAGGTGTCACCCCAGTCCGTTTTAACCTAGGAAACACACCCACAAGGACTCCGGTGCCGAACGTGAACCGCGGAGCAACATCATCAGCAACTCCGTCTCAAGCAACTGCGCGAGGCCGAGTCATCCACATTACTGCGGATGAAGTCTAGAATGCTACGGACGTTGTACTGGGTAAGTTCCTAGTAAACTCAGTACCAGCTACTGTTTTGTTTGATTCTGGAGCTTCACATTCCTTTGTTTCCCGAGATTTTGCTGTTCAAAATAATTTGGAGATTGTGGATCTTAAATGTTCTCTTGTAGTCCAATCCCCTGGATCAGAACTCTGATCTAAAGTAGGATGTTCAGGGGTAAGACTAATAATTAATGGACTAGAGTTCCTAGCGAACCTAATCATCCTTAATACCCAAACCCTAGATGTTATCTTGGGAATGGATTGGCTAACTAAGCACAAGGATGTGTTGGACTGTGGACGAAGAGTCATATCAGTCGAGAGCCCAGAAGGAAGAAGAGTTGAGTTTGAAGCAATAGCAGTGCGGGATGGACAATTTATGGTCAACAGTATGAAGACTGTCAGTTTGGAGGATGTTCCAGTAGCCAGGGAATATCCAGATGTTTTTCCTGAGGATTTACCTAGAACGCCACCGGATTGGGATATCGAGTTCGTTATAGAACTGGTACCAAGGACAGCTCCAATAGCTAAGAGACCCTATCGGATGTCTACTATCGAATTGGTGGAAATGAAGAAGCAAATTGAAGAACTGTTAGAGAAAGGTTTTATCAGACCGAGTTCATCACCATGGGGAGCGCCAGTCCTGTTTGTCAAGAAGAAAGATGGGAGTTTTAGGATGTGTATAGATTATCGTGCACTCAATGATGTGACGATAAAGAATAAGTATACGCTACCCAGGATTGATGACCTATTTGATCAGTTGAGAGGAGCAGGAGTCTTCTCCAAGATCGATCTCCGATCGGGGTATCATCAGTTGAAGATCCGATCAAAGGATATACCAAAGACTGCATTTTCGTCAAGATATGGGCATTACGAATTCACGGTTATGTCCTTTGGTTTGACGAATGCACCAGCGTATTTCATGAACCTAATGAATAAAGTTTTTATGGAATATTTGGTTAAGTTTGTCGTCGTGTTTATTGATGATATCCTTATCTACTCCAAGACGAGAGAAGAACACGCCGAACATTTAAGGCTAGTTCTTGAGAAGTTGAGGGAACAACAGTTGTTTGCTGAATTTAGCAAATGTGACTTTTGGAAGAACAAGGTGGAATTTCTTGGACATATAATGACTGCGGAAGGAGTCGCAGTAGATCCAAGAAAAGTAGAGGCAGTGTTGCATTGGGAGCAACCGAAGACGGTAACTCAAATCCGTAGTTTCCTTGGAATGGCGGGATATTACCGTCGTTTTATTGAAGGATTCTCTACAATTGCGAGACCTCTTACGCAATTATTGAAAAAAGAAAAGAAATTCTTGTGGACACCAGAATGTGAAAAGAGTTTCCTGGAGTTGAAGAAACGATTAACGTCAGCATCGGTACTAGTCTTACCTGATGTTCATCAAAGCTTTGATATTTTTTGTGATGCGTCGCGTCAAGGACTGGGATGCGTATTGATGCAAAACCGGAAAGTAGTTGCATATGCATCAAGGCAATTGAGGCCACATGAGGAGAATTATCCAACTCATGATCTGGAATTGGCAGCAGTAGTGCATGCCCTGAAAATATGGCGTTACTATCTCATCGGAAACAGATGTGAAGTATATACTGATCATAAAAGTCTCAAGTATATTTTCACACAAGCTGATTTAAATATGAGGCAAAGAAGATGGCTAGAATTAATTAAGGATTACAATGTTGGAATCCAGTACCATCCGGGTAAAGCCAACATTGTGGCTGATGCTTTGAGTAGAAAGAGCCACAGTGTAAATATGATGTTGGAGACAAGTCAAGATGAGATGTGTAAGGAACTTCAGAAGATGAGGTTGGAAGTGTAACCAAAAGGATTTTTGGCTACCTTGGAAGTAAAACCTACCCTGGAAGATCAGATCAGGGAAGAGCAAAAAGATGATGACAAGATCAAAAGAATCAAGTTCAAGATGGATGAGGGCAAGGCAAAGGATTTTAAGCTAGATGAGCAAGGCACAATGTGGTTTAAAGGACGCATCTGTGTACCGAACAAAAAGGATTTGAAACAGTTAATCTTGGAGGAAGCTCATGACTCCAAGTATTCAATCCATCCAGGAAGTGCAAAAATGTATCAAGATTTAAAAGAAAGATTTTGGTGGCCAAGCATGAAGCGAGAAATTGCTGAGTATATCGCATTATGTGATATATGTCAAAGAGTTAAAGCTATGCACCAGAGACCAGCAGGACTATTGCAACCCCTAAAGATACCTGAATGGAAATGGGAAGAGATCGGTATGGATTTCATAACCGGTTTACCCAGAACTCAAAGTGGATATGATTCCATATGGGTTATAGTGGACCGATTAACTAAAGTTGCACATTTTATACCAGTAAAGACCACTTACTCAGGAGATCGGTTAGCAGAACTATATATGGCAAGAATTGTCTGTTTGCATGGTGTACCAAAGAAGATAGTGTCGGATAGAGGTACTCAGTTTACTTTAAGATTTTGGGGTAAGCTACATGAGGCAATGGGAACTTGTCTAAACTTCAGCACTGCATACCATCCACAGACTGATGGTCAAACCGAGAGAGTTAACTAGATATTGGAAGATATGCTGAGAGCCTGCGCTTTAGCATATTCTACCTCATGGGACAAGTGTTTGCCTTTCGCTGAGTTCAGTTACAATAACAGTTATCAGGTAAGTTTACAGATGTCTCCATTTGAAGCTCTGTATGGTCGATCCTGTCGAACACCGTTGAATTGGAATGAGACAGGTGAACGACATGTTTTCGGTCCAGATATTCTTCAGCAAGTGGAAGAACAAATCACTATGATCAGGGAAAGGCTAAAGATTGCTTAATCAAGGCAGAAGAGTTATGCTGACAAACGTCGCAGGGATTTGAGCTTCGAACCTAAAGATTTTGTGTATCTCAAAGTCACACCACTCAAAGGAGTCAGAAGGTTTCATGCAAAAGGGAAGCTCGCACCCAGATATGTCGGACCATTCAAGATTTTGAGCCGCAGAGGTGAAGTTGCATATCAGTTAGAGCTGCCACAGTCATTGACAGGGGTACATGATGTATTCCATGTGTCGCAATTGAAGAAATGCCTTCGGGTGCCAGAAGAACAAACACCTTTGGATGCAATCGAGCTGCAAGAAGATTTGATTTATAAAGAACATCCGGTGAAGATTCTAGACACAATGGATAGAGAAACGAGGAACAAGTCAACGCGCTTCTGCAGAGTTCAATGGAGCAATCATTCGGAAAGTGAGGCGACGTGTGAACGAGAAGAAGATCTGAAGGAGTTTCCTAACCTCTTATGTAGTCAGCGCTGAATCTCGGGGTCGAGATTTTGTTTAGGGGGGAGGTTTGTAACACCCTAAAATTTGCCCTAATTTAAATTTTGGAGTTATTTTGATTTTTGGAGAATTATTGGAGTTTTTTTGGATATATTCAAATATGGATTTTCTTGAATTTAATTAAAATAATATAAAAGGTGATGCAAGGTTTTATTGGAAATATTTTATTTGAGTTCAGAATGTTCCAAAATATATTTCAGAATTTTTCTGGATTTTTTCGGGTATTTTTGCTATTTATTTTGGCTTTGTTTATTTATCTGATTTATTTTAAATCAGAAATGGTTTTTAAAACCGGATGAACAAGTTAGGCGAAACATCAGTAGCCCAGCCATTGCCGTCGGCCGCCATACCCGCCTCGCCGCAAACCATAGCCGCTGAGCGATCGAGCCGTTGGATCGAGATCCGGTAGTTCCCGTTGTGCCGCGTTACCCGCGTACGTGCGCCATCGGATTGTCATTGCTTGGACGGCCGTGATGGAGCCACGTCGGTTCGGCCAGGCGTAATCGCCGAGTGCGCCACGTGGCGTTTCCGCTTGCGTTCGCGGTGTTTGCGTGCACGTCGAGGCCCTATTTAGTGCACTGTTGCCACCCCCGCGTTGTGCACTTCGAGAAGTTTCTGTAGCCCTAGCGCATGCCTCCCAATCTGCCGCCGTTTGCCTGCAAAAGCTCACCGTAGTTGCCACACCGCTCCGCCGCTGTTTTTGCTTCGTTCCGCTGCCGCCGGTTCCTCTCCGCCGTTGCCGAGGTCACCGGAGTATCACCCTCGCTAAGCCGCGTCGAATGCACCAGTTCTTCACGCCGGAGAGCCATCGTAGCACCGTCGTCTGCGCCGTCTTCCCTAGCTCCGGCAGCCTCTTCTTTCTCGCCGCCGCCGACCTTCGCGAGCTCCGTCAACTGTTCGATCGCCATCCAACCGCGTCGGTAAGTCCACGTCGCCCCTTCTCTGTTCTAGCCTAGTTTAGATCGTGACCGTTAGATCGTAGTTGGACAACGTAGATTAGATCTAGGGTTCTAGTGTTATATGCGGTTTGGACCGTTAGATCTCAGTTGAACGGCTTGGATTGGAACTAGTGTTAGTGTTTTAGATTAATCTGGGCCGTCGGATCGGATCTATGCGGTGATGATTAGCTTGGGTCGTGTCGCACGGATCCGTGCCGTTCAGATTTGAATGTGCGGCGGAGATTGCGCCTTATTTGGCGAAGGCGCGTCTTTGCGCGTGTCGGCGAGGAATACGAGGTGTGCAGCGCGTGCGCATAATCCTGCCGTTGGTTTCAAACCAGCCGTTCGATACGTGACGCGTGTCATCGCGTAAGCCGAGGCGTCGCTGAGCGCGCGCGTTGGTGTCGGCCATCGGATCCATGAGCCCATTCGATGCATGACGCGTGTCACTTGGAGGCGATTCGCCGCAGTGCCGTGCGTTAGATCTGGCCGTTGTTTCCTTTGACGGTTCTGATCGCGCGACATGGTTGAGATCTGACCATCGATTGGGAACGGCCGAGATGTCGACACGTGTTCATGCACGGATACCCTTGTGGCTGACGTCATCCGGTGTGGGCTAGGTGCACTGTGCTGTGGACCGAGTCCACGGTGAACCCGACCTAAGCCGTGGATCGGGTCCATAGACCAGGGTGACGTGACTGCACCAGGATGCGCCACGTATCAGCTGACGTCATGCTGGCGCAATAAAGCGAGTTTTCAGTTGAAAAATAAATATACTAATTCGGTTTATTCTTTTTAATATATTTGCAACTTTGAAAGGCTATAACTTCTGAATTTTAGCTCCGATTGAGGTGATTTCAGTTTCTAAAAATTTGTAAAAATGTGCTCTTTTTAAGGGTGAATTTTATTTGAATTTTAGAGGTCATTTAGTCTACTGTTTTGGTTATTTATTGCATATATAAATTTTTACGCGTAGACGCAAATTTACCGTAAGGTTTCGAAGAAGAGTTCGTCGTTCAAGATCAAGATTCGGAACACGACCAGCAACTCTTTGAAGGAAAGTGATGCTTTGACCATTTTGATCCCAGTTTTAAATGTATGTTGTTTTGAAATTATGCATGCTAACTTAATTAAAAATGAATTTAAATAAATTTGGGGTAATGTAGCTAATCAACCCATATTGTTATTACCACCTTGAAATTATTAATTGTATGCTTGAAATCATTGTCACCCTAGGATTGCTTGTACTCGTTGGATGTTAATATGATGCCAACACGGGAGGCTAGACCGTGATTAGATGCTTAGCCCTGCAGCGTGTCATGAATGATCTTTCAGATAATGCCACAATAGTGACTAATGAAATATTGAATGTATTTTAAACATGGTGTGGTGATGCCACAGGATGAAATTGAAGTACGGAGACCTATGTGGTTCCATACCGATGTTGAGTTATTGCTGGCATGTGTTGCACAATAATCAACCGGGTGGGAAATGATTTAGACTGGGGCAAGTTGCAAGAGGCTTTGTGCCAGGTGGGCCTGTGTGGCAATGGGATAATGAGTGATGTGAGTCTGTGTGCCACATTGGGCTGTGTGCCAGTGTTGAGTGATGTAAGTCTTGTCTTGGTCAGCTAAGGACTTCACCTTGCAAGTCTTTGAACTAAGTCACCCGTACAACCACATGTCTGGTATGGGATAGACCTAGTTGATTAGGGTTCTGATATCTTTCCTCTGAAACTATCGGGACTGGATTTCCGAATCCGAACCCTCTGTGTATAACCTGTGCTAGTCCACGAAAAGCTAGCACACACAATAGAAACAGTGATGACCACACACTACTACAGAATGGTACATCACTATCGCTTCATCTGTGTCGGTTCTTAAGTTTTTTGGAAGAAACGATTGTGATAGATGACTTAGGAGAGGCATTAATCATAATCACTATTGGTTCTCAGGTTAGAAGTGATAGTGATGTAGCACTGGGAACATTACAATCGGTTCTTATGCGAGAAGTGATAGTGATGTGCATTATCATCACTATCGGTTTTCATATAAGAAGCGATGGTGATGAGCACGTACACATCACTATCGGTTCTTATTTAAGAAGCGATAGTGATGATAATGCACATCACTATCGCTTCTCACAAAAGAACCGATAGTGATGAGCACGTGCTTATCACTATCGGTTCTTTTGTGAGAAGCGATAGTGATGTGCATTATCATCACTATCGCTTCTTAAATAAGAACCGATAGTGATGTGTACGTGCTCATCACTATCGCGTTTTATGTGGGAACCGATTGTGATGACTATGATAATCACTATCGCTTGTCTTGTAAGAACCGACTGTGATGTGCATGATCACATCACTATCGCTTTTTATATGAGAACCGATAGTGATGTACCTCGTTAGGTTATTTATACCACTCGAACTGAACTCTTCTCTCGTTATTGTTCCGCAGGAGGTTTCTCCGCCGCCACCAGAAAAAATAGCTCATATTCTGTGGTTGGAAGCAATACTTGGGTGAGAAAATTTGAAATCCTCAAGGGTGGGTGTTAAGAGGGTAAATTTGAAGCCCTAACTTGAGGAGATTTCCCCTCATTTTGCATAATTTGTGGTTTTCTTCAAAATGTGAGCATTCCTTCAAACCCTTTAATTTTGCACTATGTAATTTTGATATGTCGCAAGAAAGTTTAGATTGCACCGGTATTGTGTATATCCTATCGATTTCACACCTTTATTCACAAGCATGTACACATGTATTTAATTATCTTAATTTGTAGTGCTTTGATGTTAATATGGAATTATTATTGTCACACCGATGAATGCTAGAGTTTAGGTGCGGAACCTCGTCTCCTGCTCGAGGATGCTTGTTTATAAATATACCAACGAAATGGCATATTTATAAGCGGCGAGCCTCAATTGTCCACGTTCTTTGATAGTTCGAGGATATGTGCCGAGCAAGTTCTCGAGCTATGTTGTACAATCTGAGTAGAGATTTGGTAGCATCTCCTCGATATTCTCGGATACACACCCTCTTGACCTGTTGTCGAGACGTGTATATGGAGAATAGCGAGATGTCTTCAAACCTCCGAGTTGTACAACGGCTTAGGAACTTGTCGAACCACATATCCTCGAATGGGATTAGACCAAACCTATTTAGAGATTAGGAGTCATCGTTGATACCTTTGTATTGTTTCGTTGTAGTCAAAAGATCATGAGGCTAATGCACTATATAATTAGATTGTTTGATATCATTGTTCATGTTAAAATGTATGTCTCTTATCTAGGAAATTGGAAGCTCTAAACCAGGGAAGAATCTAGGTATCGATCGGAGTACATATTTCATATATGTTGCGTGAAATTGTCATCTATTTTGCAAAGGTAATATTAATCAAATGATGTCTCAATATTTCAAATAGCTAGCTTCTTTGTCGCTCCAGTTTGTGCATAATTTATTGGGTGAAGTTTAATTGCGGATGAACCGTAAGGAATGGATGTATGCAAAAGTCGTGTGAGTGCTTGAATTTCAGAGGGTGTTAAGGAGTTCAAAAAATTGCCAAGAGGACATGGTGAGGAGGGTGTAAACTTCATATATTGTCCTTGCATTGATTGCACCAATCGAGAAGATTTAACAACTCACTCAAATTGAGGACCACCGATTCGACGTGGCTTCGTGAGGAATTACACGTGTTGGATCCATCACGGGAGACAGTAGTACCACGCGGTATGCAATGAAGACACGGTGGAACCGGATGATGAGTTGCGTTTGATATGTTTGAGGAGGAGAATTTGGAGCAAATGTTGCGGGATGTGGAGGGTAATTACACGTAAAGAGAGTTTGGAAAGTTTAAAAGCTTGATGGAAGACGATGCGAAACCACTGCTCACAAAGTTGCAAAGCGTAATACACCAAGTTAGGTTCGGTCCTTGCATTGTTCGAATCAAGGCAAAACACCGCTGGACGGATACAAGTTTCAATGCACTTCTAGTTCTTCTATCGGATCGCTCCGAGGGAAACGAGTTGCCAACAAGCATTTATGAAGCGAAGAAGCTACTATGTCCCATGGAATGGAAATAGAAAGGATACATGCATGTCAAATGATTGCATCTTGTACCGTAACGCACATCAGAGCTGCACATTTGTCCGCTTTGTGTGCCTCGGTACAAACAAAAGGAGAAGCGTACGACAAGAAGCGTAAGAGCCGGGCAACGAGGGTGAAGAGGTCACTAAAGGTGCACCGCCAAGGTATTGTGGTACTTGCCCATCATTCCCGTCTGGAGAGGTTGTTTGCAAATCCTAGAGAAGCAAAATTATTGCGCTGGCATTATGAGTCTCGAAGGAAGATGGCAAGTCGAGACACCTCACGATTCGGCTCAATGGAGAAACATCGATTGGAAACATGAGGAGTTTGGTGCCAAATGAGGAACATAAGATTTGGATTGAGTACCGATGGAATGAATCCGTTTGGTAACATGAGCAATCGTCACAAAGACGTGGCTGCTCATTGTGTATCTACAACCTCCTCCTTGGTTGTGCATGAAGCGGAAGTATATCATGATGTCGCTGCTAATCTCGGGACCCAAACAGTAGGAAATGATATTGATGTGTACCTCGCCCATTGATCGAGGATTTGGTAAAATTGTGGAATGACGAGGTCATTGTGTGGGATGCGTCTGAAGAGAGCATTTCACCCTACTGGCTATGGTATTTTGCACCATAAATGATTTCCGGCTCTTGGTAATTTGGCGGCTACAATCTGAAAGGAGCAAAAGCGTGTCCTATTTGTGAAGAGGAGACCGAGAGCCTATGGTCGCCGAATTCCAAGAAAACTGTATATGGGTCACCGAGGTTTCTACCTCAAGTCATCGATACCGTAAGATGGATGACAAATTTGATGGGAAGAGGGAAGTCCGTTCGCACCGCAGACCAATGAGTGGAAGGCAAGTATATTCACGTGTAGAGGATATCGATGTTCAAGACGGAAAGAGCCAGTAAATCTGCTCGTTCTAGGACCATTTGGAAGAAGAGGTCAATATTTTGGGACTTACCGTCTCGAAGGAGTTAGATGTTCGGCATTGTATTGATGTCATGCACGTTGAGAAGAATGTCTGCGATAATTTGGTTGGTATCTGCTGAACATACCGAAAGACAAAGGATGGTGTGAATGCTCGTCGCGACATGGCCTACATGGGAATCAGGCCCAGGCTTGCAGTGATAGAGGAGGATGGAAAAGGTCCGTATATACCCGCTACATGCTACACCCTGTCCAAGAAGGAGAAAGAGGACCTTTGCAAATGTCTCCATGGTATTAAAGTTCCATCCGCTACTCCGCGAACATTAAGAAGCTTGTGTCCTGGATGATTTGAAGTTGTTGGGCATGAAGTCCCACGATTGCCATGTCTTGATGACCCAAATGCTCCTGGTTGTAATAAGAAATATTACGCGAGAGGATGTCGGTTTGCAATCACGGTTGTGTTACTTCTTCAATGCGATCTCCGCAGTTATTGACCCGACGTGCTAGACAACTTGCAGAGTGAGGTGGTGCGGACTCTATGTCGACTTGAGATGCATTTCCCACCGTCGTTCTTCGATGTCATGGTCCACCTTGTTGTTCACCTCGTTAGAGAGATTAAGATATGTGGACCGCATTCCTCGTTATATGTACCCGTTCGAGAGGTACATGGGTATATTAAAATCCTACGTGAGGAATCGGTGAAGCCTCGAGGGTAGTATTGTGGAAGGTTATGGTGCTCAAGAGGTTATTGAGTTCTGCGTGGACTATCTCGGAAAAGACAAGCAATCGGTGTTCCTCTATCTCGCCATGAGGGCGCACTTGCTGGCAAAGGAACCGTTGGATCGAAACTAACGAGGCCACGGTTTGATATGTATTGCAAAGCGCATCCGATACCTTGCAAAGAGCGCGAAGTTGCGAGGTACATCGAGCGGCACAAGTCGATATTACGGAAGAGAAACCACAAATGGATGAGCTTTCCATCATGCGAGAACACAACGATAGATTTCTCACATGGTTCAAACAAAGGCGGAGGTCTCATTAGTGAGACTATCAAATGGTTGGTGACGGACCTAGATTTAATGTACGATACATGGCGAAGTGCGATATTAATGGGTACACCTTTTACATCGAAAGTCGATGCGAAGAGTAATTGCTCAAAACAAAGGTGTAAGCATAGATGCTTTTTCCGATGAACATCACTCGAAAGGAGGATCCTCAATGGCAATGAACTCTTACTTCGGGGTGATCGAAGAAATTTGGGAGCTCGATTACGGAATATACCAAATTTCATTGTTCCGATGTAAGTGGGTGGGACTCCTACATGGAGTGAAGGTCGACAAGAGAGGTTTTACTCTTGTGGATCTCAACAGACTCGCCTATAAAGATGACCCATTCGTACTTGCGAAGCAAGCAAATCAGGTCTTCTATATGCGTGATTCGTCTAATCCGAGGTTGCACGTCGTTCTTCATGGCAAGCGGCGGATCGTTGGAGTCAAAAATGTCATAGATGAAGAAGAATACGACCAATTTGATGAAATACCTCTGTTTGCGGATGGGGCCTGTCTTAGTGGCGACGATGACACACATGGAAGAAATTCCATGCGTGTAGATCATCAGGAAGGGTTGTATTGTAAATAAATGGACTATTATAATGTTTGTTGTTAATCTCATTGTTGTATTATGTATGTCAAATAGTTTGCAATCCTTTCGAAGTAAAAATCCAGGGTGAATTGATGTTGGAGGCTTTGATGGAAATGCAATGTCCCTTTATGCCTGCACTTTGTGCCATATGTTTTGAAAGAAAAATCTATTTGACGAAATTATTGTTGGGAAAGCTTGTAAATAGTCAAAACATCATTTATGGAAATTATCGTGCAATTCCGGATTAATTTGAAAAAGTTTTGACTTTTCTACACTTTACGCACAAGTCATGTCTACGAAATGAATTTTGGCATAATTCTTGAACAAGGTCGCTTTTTCCCAAAATTCTTTTATGAAAATATTTGCAGTATCCCGAAATATGTTTCTGCAAAATTCCTAATAATTTCAACAACGAACGAAAATGTTATGGCATTTTCTCTCCGATGAAATGTCAAAATTCGTAACTTGCGATGATTCAAAAGGAATAGTGCAATGAACTACATTTGTGTCGGTTTTCTTTAAAAAGTGATACGGATATTGAGCTTATCGATGTCGGTTTTCCTAAAATAAGCGATATCGATTACTATACACATCTGTCGGTTTTTTACAATAAGCGATATCGATGACTATAAACATCCTGTGTCGGTTTTGTGTGAAAAAGCGATACTGATGTTGATTTACACATCTGTGTCGGTTTTTTTAAAATAAGCGATACTGATGACTAGAAATATCTGTGTCAGTTTTGTGTGAAAAAGCGATACTGATGTTGATTTACACATCTGTGTCGGTTATTGTAAAAACGACATCGAAGATTGAAACATCCGTGTCGGTTTTATTCGAAGAAACGACACGGATATGTATATTATCGATCGGTTTTCCTAAAAACGACAATCGATGACCCCCGCCAAGTCGATTCAGGCGCGCGCGCAAAGATACTCATTAACCTAGCGAAGCCGCCCCTCCCGCCCGCCGCCCGCCACGCCCTACACCGCCGCCCGCCGCCTCGCCCGCCGCCCTCGACGCTTCACCCGACGCCTGTCGACCGCCCGACTCCGACGCCCGACTCGCCTCCCGACGACTCGCCGCCCGCCCGCCACCTCCGCCCCTCGACCGCCCCGGACGACCGGCCCCAGCCTCGACGCTCCCCGACGCCCGCCGACCCGCCCCGACTCCCGACGCCCCCGACCTGCCCGACGACTCGCCGCCCGCCCACCGGTGCCCTCCGACCCGCCCGACGACCGGCCGCCTGCCCCCGACGCCCGACTGACGCCTATCTTCTGTAACTTTCTAAACCATCCTTTCTTCAGATGTGAGTTGGCTTGATGTTCCTCACTGGTAACACAAGATGAAATCAACAAGCTAGTTTCTAGCAAGATATAACTTCCAAACAGGTTGATTTTAATGCAATAGAGTATGAATTTGAATAGTAACACTAAAGGGTAGAAAGATCACTTGTAAGGGTATAGAACAATCACAAGGTTATACTTTCACACTAGCGTATGAATGGGACACGAGAAAACACAACTCCTATTCAAAGATTAAGGGCATACAGAGATGTAATGTGGAAATTACAGATGCTTTACCATGCCCACACATAACACAAATTGTCAGTGCGTAATGGTAACCATTTTAGTGATATATTATTTAACGTCACCTAAAACAAAGATTCATAATCGAGAGTTTGATAACCAACAATGCCAAGCACTTGTGGTAGAAATTTTTAATTTTCATAATCAACTTGCATAATTGCGTTGTGTAGTTTGTCACCCTAAGGAGGAAAATTTTAAGAATGACCAAGAGATGTAGTGCCGCTTTCTTATAGTTGACAAAGAAAAGAACCAATCTTGATTATTACAAGGAAAATGCAGAGAGCAACAAAAATGGAAATAAATGTGTTGTGGGAAGCCCTTGCGCACTTTCCCGATGGCAATCAAGCTTGTTTCGCACATTATATATGGAAGGTTTCACTGGGCATCATTCAAGGAGAATATGTACAAGTACACTAGAATTGCAAGATGTACATTATTGTCCTTACGACAAAGTTACGTAACAAGAAAATTATTTCTCTAATTCAAGTTTGAGAGCAAACATTTCGAGTTCAAATTTCACAATGCATGGTTTCATCATCTACCGCAAATACAAGAATATGATCTACATGTTATTATTGTTACCGTAATATGATCTACGTTAGAGTTAAAAATGCGTAACCATCGTCTCCCATTCGAGAGTGCTTGTTTATGAATATGCCATTTCGCCACATTCATAAGCAAGCATTCTCAATTGTCCACGCTTTTTGATTAGCTCGAGGATATGTGGTTCGGCAAGTTTTGAGTTGTACAAGCTCGCAGAGTAGATTTCGGTAGCATCTCTCACGGTGTTCTCCGGGTATACACCCTCTTGACATGTTGTCGAGACGATACCGAGAACAGCGGGAGATGTCTTTCAAATCTACTCGCAGCTTGTACAACGGCTTAGGAACTTGCTCGAACCACATATCCTCGAATGGGATTAGGACCAAACCTATTTAGAGAGTAGGGGTTATCGCTGGTACGTATTTAGTGATCAACAGATAAACTTTTTTGAAGATCGCTCGCTCATTTGTTACTCTACTAAAATATGCTAGAACAGCTTACATCTTATTAC
Source organism: Otatea glauca (assembly GCA_036346275.1). NCBI lineage: Eukaryota > Viridiplantae > Streptophyta > Magnoliopsida > Poales > Poaceae > Otatea > Otatea glauca. The sequence continues at coordinate 30,147,994 of CM070716.1, read as the reverse complement.
TTATCTATTCACTATTGCTTTACATGATTTATTGTCAAGTTCACAAAATAGGTACTAATTGCTTTCTCTCATGTCAAATATATGACCTTATCGATTAGAAAACTCAAAATGTCACAATTAGAGAGCATCGGCCTCGCTGCATATAGTAGAAGGTGCTCCCGAAGGGCCGAGCCAAGTTCCAAATGTTGAGAGGCCGAGTAAGGTGAGGAAGGCCCGAGGACCGAACAAAGGGGCCACAGGAGAACACCGCAGTTCTCCACTTCAATGCCACGGTCCGCACAGCCCTCCCAAGTACAAGGGGCGATACTGCTCATTCCTCGCCAATTGGTGAGAGAGAGTGCCCATAATGATTAAGGATTGAGGAAGGAAGTCGGTAGAGCGTAAGAATCGATCGTGGGATGAGGTTAAGGGCAAGTGGATTATAGAGGAGGAAGATGAACGCAACGCGAGACGGTGCGCCTTGAAGAGGATGGGTGTGGCCTTGAGGCACCTGTGGTCCTCATGCACAAGTGTGAGTACGCATCAAAGGTCGACACCATTCGAGAGGTATCCGCTTGTTACTACGTATGTTTGGGTGGAGTTCACGACGACGAAGGGTACGCCCGAGGCGAGAAAACTAGAGAGAGGAATACCGCTATCCGAGGCACAACACGCACCGCACCACCCTGTGACAAAGCGGCTATGAGGGGAAGAAGGCGAGCGGGCGCGACTAGCCGAGGAGTGCGCGAACTCGGGACGACGATGCCTTACTCCCACATATGTGAGGAACGGCACGCAATCGGGTATTAGCGAGGACAAAGAAAACTCGACGGCAATTTGTAGTCGCAAACCCCGCATCAAGACGCCGCGTCGTCTCGCCATCGTAAGACATCCGACTTAGTACATTGCGCTTGGCCTAGCTTGTTGTATTTCGATCTAATTGCACTCGCTATTGCAGGAGGAGGTAAGCCAATGAAAGAGCAGGGACCTTCGAGAGCCAAGGGTCGAAGGATATCTCGTCGTCTGCGATCGGAAGCCCGATCATAAGGGCCGTGCTCGCGCAGGTCGGGCATACGGAAGTCCTACTTCCAAGATGACGCTTCGAGTGCTAGATCAAGATCATGGGAGGCACGCGCGAGCGCTCAAGGAGACGCCAGGAGCAACCGAGGAGGAGATCAAGGATGAGATGAGGGGGAGATGATGGCACGTGAAGATGAGATAAGGGCTGAGATGATGGCACGGAGGAGCGCCCGAGGTCCGAGATGATGGCGATGATCTCCTGCAGTCGAGCCGTAATCCTCACCTCTTGTAGAGAAGCTCAGGCCCCACCTAGCACCGTGGTTCCAAAATGATAAGACCGATCCCCATCTCAAGGTAATAATTAATTTTTCCTAAATTAAATCTACAAGTGTAACTCCCACAATGTTTCTCCTCAAGTTGCGTACATCTTGCGTGCCCTACTAAGCTACCACCACCACCGACGGAGGATGGATTTCTGCCGAGGTCGCACGCTGGGTTGCATTTCCGCAAGGAGACCGACACGCGCATGGTTAGCCTTTGGGAAGGGCTACATGAGGGTGCAGTGGACTACGCCCACGAACACTTCTTATCACATGTGCTCGAAGTTCCCCCAACGAAGATATCAAGACTCTCGCAAGCACGCATGTCGCTCATCAAGTGGCCCACGACGGTGTCGATCGGTCAAGGTAAAAATCCCCCGCGTCTTCTCTACCATTCCAGTAGTACTGCAATAAGTTAAATATGCGCGTGCTTTGTAGGTTCCTACCGTACCTGTGCTTACTCGTGCTCCTGATTCTGTTCCCACCACCGTGATGAGTCCTACACGGAGTGCAGAGCTCACGTGTAAAAGGACAAGCACGACACCAACAGAACCACAAGAGGCCTCTGAGACTCCTTCCGCCAAGAAGGCAAAGCCGATAAAGGCCACAAAGCCCTTGAGGTACTTGAAAAGCCAACTACCTCACCTCAAGACTCCTTCGCCCGAGAAGAAAAGTCAAGACAGCCACGACATCCCTTATGATTTTAAGGCCTACGACATGGAAAGCCCCCGCTTGCATCCAACGAACTAAATGGTCTAGGCAGTGGACTCGCAAGCTCCATGGATGGTATATTGATAAGGTGAATGAGGAAGAGCGCCGAGTTGACTTCAATGTGATGTATAAAAGGGTACATTTCACCGTGACGAGAATGGGATATTCCCGCCGCTTTGAGGATTTGTTTCTTGTGTACCAATTAAAAGCCGTCGATATTTCTACTTTACGATCTTGGACGCTGTGAGTATCGCACCATACAACATGAGTCGACGACTTTTATAGGATTTTGCATTATGTTTTCTAATATCAACACGAAGTTGCGGGGCAATGAGACAATGAGCCGTGATTTAATCTAAACCAAGTTGGGTTGGCTCGACCCGAGCTAGTGTCTGCGATCACGGCTAGGATACATCCGTGTTTGTTGTCGGCTACGCCAAGAGGGTATTGCATACCGAGTCGACGAAGGACTTCGTTGTAATACCGCACCACGAGGAGTAAGTAGTACAAACCCTTCAATTACTTGTACGCACTTAAACCGTATGCGAACTTATTTCCTTGCACTACATTCAATTTAATAAGCAACCATTGGGTTCTACTCGTCCTCGTTCCGAGTGAAAACACAATCTATATTTTTAACTCAATCAAGAAGAGACCGATGGCCTACGCGATCAAGTGTCCTTTGCAGAAGTAAGTACATTACCGTAACCTAACACTTTCTGATTTTAACTATATTTTTTTTACTCAATGGCATCTCTCCAATATATGTAGGGGTTTCTCAGACTATGTCGATGAAGGAGGGTCACACAATAACAAAAAGGGCAAGACGCTGGAGTATAAGAAATTCACGGTACAAGTGCCTAGCATATATATACGCTTAATTTTTTGACATCTAATCTTCGTGTTAATTTCTTTTTCTCTCTTCACAAAGTCATCAACAGGCGCGATGACCTGTGCGGCTTCTATGTCATGCAACACATGTTGGTTGTGGTCATGCTCACACCTTTTCCTAAGGTATATGTACATGCATACTTAGCCTTTCACATACAAATTTTGAAACTTAAATTCATGCACTCATTTATGTTTTGCGATGATCAATATCCCCGAGAAGAGCTTAGACAAAGAAAGCACTCAACAATTTACTTAGATCACTTATGCCAATGGTAATCGTTAGAAGTTATATCGAGGACTGTAGGTTTAGAGATCCCAAGCGCCCTACTAGTCCATATGGAAACAATATTAATTGTATATGTCAATGTGATATATATATGCACGTAATCGATTGTTAAGCATGTTTGTGTTTGTATGTTGTGAACGAATGGGCTATATGTATTGCAATTTACGATTCGTGTTCGTGAATGTGATATGTGCATTCCGTGTTATGTATTGTCAATGTGATATATATATGCCCAATGTTAATATGTGTGTTATTTTGGATAATATGCAAAATTGAAACACCTCCATGAGGGTCATCGAATCGGTTCTTATGAGGAACTGACAGATTACCTCTCATCGAAATCGGTTCTTTTAAGAAAGCGATTGTGATGACCACATTAGTAGAATCGGTTCTTTTACTAGTTTATAGTGATAACCATACCATTACAATCGGTTCTTGGAATAAAGCGATTGTGATGATACATTATCGTAATCGGTTCTTTAAAGGAAGCGATTCGATGACTTCATTAGAATCGGTTTTTTCGAACCGATTCGATAACGTGGTTATCGTAATCGGTTCTACAAAAGAACCGATTCTAATGAGGGGTCATCGTAATCGGTTTTTAAGAAGCGATTCGATGACTTCATTAGAATCGGTTCTTTTGCGAAACCGATTCGATAACGTGGTTATCGTAATCGGTTGGCAAAAGAACCGATTCTAATGATGAGGTCATCGTAATCGCTTTAAAGAACCGATTCTGATGACCCTTTATCAGAATCGGTTATTAGAAAAAACCGATTGTGATAATGTGTTCATCAGAATCGGTTTGATCTAAGAACCGATTCTAATGAGGATTTATCACAATCGGGGTAAAACCGACTGTGATAACTCCACCTCATCACTATCCAAAGACTTCGTATCGCCACTTGAACCGACTGTAATGACAAAAAAGAACCGATTCTGATGTACAATTCTGTAGTAGTGACACATCCATATCACGAAGCACATAATATTAATTAAGCAAAAGAGTATTAGCCTTATGGCCATTTCTTACAAATAAACAGCATCATGGCTTGAGTTCAATAAGAAACAGCGAAAACGAAATAACAGCAGCAAAGTAAGCCCATCCATTTGCCCAACAGGCAATCGACTGGGGTTCGCGTCCTAGCTTTCCGGATCACCTTCGTCGTAACCACAAGTGTAGAAATCGTAGTCACCTTCACCTGCGAACTCTTCGTGGAAAGTTGGGATGTTGCAAGGGTGAGCACAAAATGTACTCAAGTTTTGGAAACATAATGCTTGATTACTATATGCAAGGCTAAACAATTGAAGGCATAATATGGCTCTTTAGCATAAAGCAAAGTTTAATCAGAAATACCAATAGTAATTTCATAAAGCATCATTTGATCAAAAGGTAATAGCATAGTAATTGAATTTGATATGACAATTAAAGCAGTTCCATCTACTGATGGCTCCATCTCACAAACCATAACCCGAGAGTTCCATCCGCTCACGGATTCCCAAACCAACATTTTCCTTTAAAACAAAACCATAAAATCTACAATGTGCAAGCGCATCGCCGACCTTGACCGTGGGCACGGCTACTTAAGTAGTTTTAACTCGCAGAGTGTACACTTTACCCACATGACATGATCGACTCTTGTTGCCAAGCTATCAACACACTTCCTTTGGTGTGTCGGCAGAGAGATCATGACAAGGCCTTTACAATGCACAAGCCCACTATTAACCTCGCCCGCTAAGGTTTCACCGCTGTTAGGGTTCTAGCTGCCCAGTACAAAAGCCCTCTCTTGCGCTCACAACATCCGCACTCACCAATCATGCGGCTAATAATGAGACGCACAAATTATTTAGCCAGTCGCACTCCATATAGACTTGTGGTTGTACCAGAGTGCTCGGTCCATGGTAACACACGCTTCGGTCCTTAATTGACTAGGGCGGAACATTCACATACCAAGGTCTCGTGCTTTCTGCACCCGCCAAACATCCATCCGCCCCAGTCTAAACCATTTCCACTTTATTTTACTTAAATCACATCAACAACACCAATTGCCGCAATTTCACAAATAAGTTTAAACAACAATTGAAATGATTCCCAAAATGGTACAATACCGAAACGCTTAAGCTGGACTAAGCAATTCTACCGTTCCATGCTAATCTACTGGATATCACCAAATAAAATAGCTAATACTAACTAAAGGTTTGACATGATCAATACCAATGAGGGTATAACAAATTGGAATTTAACTAAACCTTAAGACTACATTTAAAGTTCTTTGCATAAAAGTAAGCATGCATAATTTAAAAACAACATAACATTTTCATAAAATTTGGGACCAATATGTTCAAGAAAGACTTGCCTTCGCTGCCTCTTGTTGGTTCTACCTCTGATTGTTGATTCGTCTGGTCTTCGATTGCGTCGTCTACACGCGAAACGAGAGCAAATAAATAAAAAAAATTCAAATAAAATTTAAAAATTGAAAAGAATGGTACTGGAAGATAGATCTTGATTTTAGATGAATTTAGAAATTCAATCATCGAATCGAGTTCGAACGGGGAGAACGGATCCCGAAGATTCCTGGATCGTAAAATCGAGAGGTTGACACGTGTCGACACGTGATTGGCTGGAATTTCCAGATTTTTGGAAAATTGGAAAAAGGAAAAGAAATACCGCTGACACGTGGGACCCACGAGTTAGAGACTCGGCGCACGGTGGACTGCGTCCACCGAGCGGCTTGGAGGATGACGCGGCAGACCGACCGATGTGGAGAGCCACGCGGCGGTTAGGGCAGACGTGGCTGGCCACACGGCTGCCGACGAGGCGGCTGGCGAGGCACTGACGTGGAGGCGAGGAAGATGACGCGTTCGACGGCGGTTTTGTACTGGATCGAGCACGGGGTGGCGTGGATCTGGAAGTGGGCTTCGCGACGGACTCGGGCGCACAACCGGTGACGGCGGAGGAACTTCGGCGAGCGATATCTCCATGATGAAGGTGGCTCGGGCGGCGAGGCTTGAGGCGGCGGGTGCGACGCGAGGAGGCGAACCTCGGGCTTGGTGCGGCGGCAGCTTAAATAGCCTGGGGAGGCATGCAAATCCGGAAACCGAGGTGGCGGCGGCGGAATTGACGCGGAAGCGGCTAGGGTTTCGGCGGCGACAGCGCGGGTGACGCGGCTGCATCCCAGCCGTCCACATGGCGCGCATTAGGCCACGCGGGCGCGGATCGGGCCGAGGCGAGGCGGCCGAGAGGGGAAGATGGCGGGCAAGCGACGAGAGGAAACGGGCCATGGAAGGGTAACGGTCATGAAGGAATTCTACCTGCAAGGATTTTCAAAAATAAAACATTTTCCGATTTAATAAAATCCCAGAAATTAAAATATATGCAAATAAATTCAAAAAAATCTCCAAAAATACAAAAAAAAATTCCTGGCAGCATAATGAACCCAACTAAAACTAAAAATCTTTTGTTTGATGAATAGATTAGTAAAATTAAATCCTTTTATAAATAGAAAATTCAATTTAAGCTTTGATTAATTCAGAGAAATTGCAAATGGTTCATTTTGAAATTCAAACATTCTAAACTCAGATTTTTGGAATGTTACAGAAACCTCGGGGTGACAGTACACGGGGGTGTACCTGTGTGGGTGAGCGTACCTATGCTTCGGCTTGGTGCCCATCCAACGGTGTTGGCCTGTCCTATACATCGGCTCTGTGTGAGGGGAGTGATAGTGAAGGCAATACCGAAGAGGTTCAGTGGTTAAGGTAGAGGTTCCTGAAAGGCTTTAATCACCTGTGTGGTGAGCGGCTGTATCTTGTGGGTAAAGTGTACAATCTCTGCAGAGTGTCAAATCTATTCGAATAGCCGTGTCCATGGTATTGGACATTGATTGGGGATTACAGTCAAGGGATAGATCTTCAAAAATAAAATATGGGATGGTTGGCTGTGTGCTAGTGTGAAAATGAATTATTATGGCTGTGTGCCAAGTTTATGGAGAAAAACTGTATAAACAACTTAGTACTATTATTATCTGTTTCACTGCTTTTAATCTAATTAGATTGTTAATTTAAAAATGCTATTCGATGCAAATGAGCCAAGTAAACCAATTCTTTGGAATAAGTCTTACATATAGTAATAACAATGCATTCTGTGCATTACTTGTTGAGTGCCTTGAGTACCCACCCCTCCTTGCCCATCATCCCAACATCAGTGGAGGAGTCTACGCCAGCCTGGGAGGAGTACATTGAAGATCCGGACAATTAGGGGGCAAGCCCATCGGTTGCCTGTGGCAAGATGAAGGCTTCCAAGAAGTTTATTTGCTTTCCGCTGTTATCTTTTAATTACTCTGATAATGTAAGCCCTGCGTGGCTGATCTTATGTAAGGAGACCATAAGGTCGTTTAACTCAGTTTATGTAAATGTTTGCACTATTTATTATGGTATCGTTGTGAATGTCCGTGATGTTCAACCTCAGAAAGACTGTGTGTGCTAGCGTGATCCTCGACTAGCACAGACACACAGAGGGTCCAGATTCTCTAATCGGGTCCCGACAGAGGTGGTATCGAGCAGCCGATCAGAGGTCTTGACCCTAAATAGGTTAGCTGTGTTTGGGAGATGAAACTACTTTCTAAAAATTTAACAACTTGAGCAAGAATATCAATGAAAACTCGACTTATCTCTGCTCACTTGATCCATACCTATGCTGAATTTTTATTATTATTTTCTATCTATTTTAAATTAAGGCCTGACCAGAGTTATGTTGGCAGATGGTCAGGAGGATCCATACCTTTGGTGAGCACGCTGGTGGTTACGCTGCGGAGCTTTGGAGGATGCTCCAGGTTCTCGGAGGTTTTGATAGGCCTATTTACCATGGTCGCACCTGGGCAGTCAACGGTAAAGTCAGAGGCATGGCTACGACGATCACCTTCTACGCTCGAGAGCACGCGGGAGCAAGCCAGCCGTTCAACATCACAGTCCGGAGATCTACCTTTGAGGCTGGGATTCAGGAGTCGGCACGACTGGCTACGAGGAGGATTAGCCTGGCGTATGCTGGTGAGCTTCGGGACACGGTGTTCCGCTTGCACCTGCAGGAGGGAGGAGTTCCAGGAGGTCAGCTTCATCTGGAGGGAGATGCGGCGATCGTGCACCTGGCGCGATTCGCAGCCGCTTAGTAGCAGGTGATGGACCAGACTGTCCGTGAGCTTCCGTCCATCTACGCCACTTTAGAAGCAGTGGAGAGGACTCTGCAGTAGACCAGGGCCTTTGCTTTTTCGCGGATCGTGGAATTGGAGGTCACGCTTTACGCCGGGCCGCCAGGGGTTGAGATGGAGCTCGACGAGGAGGAGGACCCTGAGGAGCTGGTGCCCGAGCCGAGGAGCCGCCTCGACCTGTGGTTGAGTAGGAGAGGCAGGACTCCTCAGATCCAGCAGCGGCAGAGTGAGGTGGTCACCAGACTGGTTCACATGCGATGCCGAGCACCCACGAGTATGCTCCGGGGGAGCCGCAGCCGGGTTGGCTCGAGGAGTAATTGAGTCTAGTTTAGTGTGGTGTTGAGACTCAAGTGTTTGAGTCACGTCTTTTTGCTTTGGAGTCACCATTAGGTTTGAGTCGTTGTTGAGTCTTATGTTTGTTTGCTCGCTTTCGTTGTTAGTGTCTGGTATTTGTTGCGTTGCCCTTTGGCACTTGTGAGCAACCATAATATTTTATTAATAAAGTTGTTGAACAATTTAAGTTACACCTGTTTCTCCCGCCTAAGTTCTTACTACTTGTGTATGCTTTCTTCTTCTCTTAACCTTGGAAGCTTTCAACAGATGGTGGGGACTTGTGGCAACGTTGGAGCCAGCGGAAGTGGTGCTAACCAAGCGGGCAACCAGAATGAGGAACCAATTCCTCAACCTCCGCAAGTTGATCTGCAGAATTTGGGAGCTTTCTTAGCTGCCCAAACCCAACTGATGAGCACGATGATGCAGTCTATGCAGCAGATTTCAATCCAAGCTGCTACAAATGCTCAACAAGCGGGTAACCATGGACCACACCCCTACTCAAGACTGTCGAAGTTCATGAGGTCTCGCCCACCCTCGTTCTCATGCAATGCCAATCCGTTGGAGGCGGATGATTGGCTGAGAACTATCAAAAGGAAATTGCACATTACCCAATGTGTAGGAAATGAGAGGGTACTCTATGCCTCTCATCAACTAGAGGGAACCACCGCAGAATGGTGGGAAAACTTCTGTGCATCGCACGAGGATCCTCAGGGTATCACGTGGGAAGAGTTCACAACATCCTTCCGCCAATACCATGTACCAGAGGGTTTCATGGATTTAACCACTGTGTAATCCTATTATGCAAATTTATTTTTAAAATTGTAATGTTTTAGGCAACCGTATTGTGCATATCAGATGTATAAATTGATTTAGATACATGGGTTAATGGCTAGTATAATTAAATAGGAAGACGATCCGTGAGGTGCACTTTTCAAACATTACGTAGTATATACTCTCTTCGTTTTTGAATAAATGTTATTCTAGCATTTTACATAACAATAGAGATACGTATACAAAAGATCGTTTTACTCTTATTTATTTGGTCCTTTGTTGTTTTTAGATGTTGTGTATTCTAGTCCAGAGTAGTAAACGGTTGAAAGGTGATTTTTCCTCTTCTGTTGAAGAAAGATTTAGATATTCTAACTGCATATATATATATAATTACTTGGGGCACCATGGAGCTTGGGCTCCATGATACAAATATATATACATACATATATATATATATATATATATATATATATATATATATATATATATATATATATATATATATATATATATATATATATATATATATATATATATATGTGTGTGTGTGTGTGACCAAAAATCAACATTGCGAACAGAGATCGGTCAGTGGTGTATCTTGACATCGATCCATCGATCATGGCTGTCGCCTAGCTTCCATCTGTCTTCGGATCGAGCGCCAAATAATTGAGCACAATAACTGCTGATGTAGTCACTGTACCTAACCAGTAGATAATTTTTTTAATAATATTATTTTAATCAAAATTTACGAAAATAATATGCCAAAAAGAAAAATTACAGAATTACACACCTGTCGCCGTTTCATTTGGCGACAGAGAGTATGTTGCCATTTGAAATGGCGAGATTCTCTCTGTCGCCAAATCAAACGGCGACATACTCTCTATCGCCATTTCAAATGACGACAGAGAGCCTGTTGCCATGACATATCTTTGTCACTATTTCAAATGGCGACAGAGAGAATTTCATCGTGATTATGTTAAATGTGTTGTGACATGCAGGCGATGATGAAATTGTAGGAATAGCAAAACAATAAACATTTTAATTCAAATTGCAAAAATATACCTTGATAATTTTATTGAAATTGCAAAAATAGACAATTTTATTTTATTTATTGGAGAATTTTTTTTCACCTATTCTGAAGCAGCGTGCGAGTGAAATAAAGTAAAATTTTAAAATAATATATTTTTTTATTCAAATTGCAAAAATATACCTTGATCTAAAAAAATTGCACAACTATACCTCTACCACCATATGGTTGGGCGACAATAGCGCAAAATGCAGAAAAAATTGAGTCAGCGGTGATGTGGCCTCTCTGTCGCCAAATAAAAGGGTCGCCAAATGGTTTGGCTAAGAGCCCCCAAAAGCGAATAAATTCTAAAAATTATGAATTATTTTTGAGGAAATTAAATTTATGAAGATCATTTTGTCACTGATTTCATTCGAAAAGTCGCTGTAAGTTGTAAGCATTAATTATTAAAAGTAAGTATTATTTTGATAGTTATAAAATTTTAGAGTTCAAAGAAAGGTTCAAAAAATTTAGAAAAATTCATATTTGTCGGTGATAATTCATTTAGTATTTTAAAAATTTATTTGTTTTATTTATTTTTTGATAAAAAATTCAAATTTTGTTGTTTGTCGTTCTCTTTCGGTGTGCGACAAATTTGACGATAAATCATAATAAAATATTGAATGAAACCCGACATTAATATTACAATGTGCAGTAAGTACAACAACTACAATAGCATGGCATCTGAACTACACTTAAGATACATACATGCCTTAGGGTATTCATAAAACTGGGATACAACATAGGTACATGCCTCTGGTGAAGGACTAAGTCACAAAACCATACATTCTATGGCCATAGTTGTCGGAATAGGGCATGATCAAAATAACGATAGTTATCTATTGGTTCCTGACGGGGTACTACGTTTGGCTACCTGATAGGGCTTAATGTAATATCATCGTTAGGATTCAGAGGACTCCAAGGACGGAAGGTTCGTGGCCTAGGTGGTATGAAATCATCATCATCATCGTCATTTGTACGGTTAGGAGGTAGCCCTCTTTCAGTGCTGGTTGAACGTCTTCTTGCATTGTTGCTTGAACGACCTGTTGTAGTAGTGCTTGAATGGCCTGTTGTGATAGTGCTTGAACATCGAGGTCTAGGTGACATTAAATCATCATCGTCATAGTTAGGAGCAAGCCCTCCTTCCGTGGTGGTTGAACGTCCTCTTGAACTTTCTGCTGCAACAGTACTAGGTGGACCTCTACCCCTCCAGTTAGATCCTGTTATGTGTCTTCTGCGCGAACTAGGCATCACACCCCCGCCGAAGAGCATATACATCGTTGCGAATTCTGGAATATCTTTGTTTAGCAACTCTTCATCCTTCGGGAATGACTAACACACAAAACGAGCATACGAATTAGTGAACTTATGGATAATACTAGAAAGATTAGTAGGGTGAACAAGTATGAAATAACAAACCTTAATATGCTCTGTATACTGATCGGGCAACATCAGTACCCTATAAGATCTCGTAGAGAAACCTGTAGCAGAAGGGTAGTCGGCTAGTTTGTGCACCCTTAAATACTTTTGACGCCACCCTTGCAAGTGCGCATTGAGGTCGTTGGAGGTCACAAGGTTCAGGCCAGAGGTTGTCATCTTATGCCTCGATAATGTCGGACGCCACTCTTGAAATTTGGACACTACTTTACTTAGGTTCTCTACCTTGAATGGATCATCCTTACCATTACGCGTAACCTTCAACGTGTAATGAAGGGCTACGCTGCTCATATCAGGTGTCCATGAGAATGCTCTACTATAGGATCCAGCCATGGTGAAGTGTGAGTGGGAGTTGTGTATGTGTGCCTGCGGTTTGGAGTGGAGTTTGGGGTAGGGAAGAAGGGCTGCTTGGGTGGCGGGCGGTTTTATATGCCACTTTGGTCTTAAAAAGCGGGCTACATCATGTTGTCGTTTCGGTCTGAGAAAGCGGTGGGTTACAGGGTGTTGTCACTTCGCTCTGAAATAGGCAGTGTGTTGTCTGTCGGTCTGAGATGGGTAGTGTTTTGTCACTTTATGGTGTGCACAGTGTTGTCGAATCAGTTTGAGAAAGCTGCTAGCAGCGTGTTGTCACATCACACTGACAAAGTTGTTGTGTGTGTTGCCCAATCGACGTGAGAAAGCCGCTGGTAGAGTGTTTGCAAATAGCATTGATAAAGCTGATGTGTGTGTTGTTCAATCGGCCTGATAGCTGATTGCATTATGAAAGCAAAAGATGATATGTTAATAGCACAAAATTTAATAAAACAAAATAACATATCTGAATGTTACATAAGCTAAGAAAGTAAAACACGATATTATGTGTGGTACATCATGTGTGAAACATACAAACTAGTTGGTGCCCCTGCGCGGTGCAACTCCTTATGTGGTCGCAGGCCTCTTACGGCCCTGCACATGCCTGGATGGATACGTGAGCTGGTCAGGGGCCTGTCCACGAGTACTCCTAGTAGGCCGTACTGGTGCTGTCGGAGTATCGAAGGCATCCTGTGACGGCTGAGTCGGGTCGGGGCCGGGCGCATTGACGAGCTGCGACAAACCAAGGACCACACCCCGTGGACTGCTAGTAAGGATCCACGAGAAAGTCGAAGTCGTCGTCGTTGAGCGTAACAAAGTCATCGTAGTTGCTCACACTCTAGTCAGGTGCTGGATCGGTCGCTTTTGACAAACTTTTCATGATAGAACAACACGTAATATGTACAACATAATATATGAAAGGAGACCACGTGATGTACCTGTGGTCATGGGGACGGGTGCTAGAGAATGGTACCAGATGGGGTCCCCTGTCATGTCTGGAGGAGGGGCGGTCTACCTGTGGGACGCCTGTCGACCCCGTACAACAAACGATCGAGGGGGGATTTGTACCACGTCGACCGCCCTGGGCCACCTGCACGACATAAGATGGATGACGCGGGAGGTCAAGTCCTGAATACGATGCAATGCCCCCCGAAGGTCGTCCTGTGTGACCCCTATCCTCTGGGTGGAACCGACTGCCTCTATCAGGGCGGACGTCGCCTCATTTGCCTCCCTGGCGAGGTTGCTCTGCGCAAACGTTAGGAGGCTAGTTAGTCGGCATAATTTTGAAGACGTTACATTGCATGACAAATAGAAAGAAGTACGAACCACGCGGTGAAAGGCAGAGTCTGGTTGCATGGGGTATGTGTCCTAGTGGAGGGATGGTGCCTGGGAGGTGACTCCACAACACGCACAACTCGAACCCGTGTGCGCGGGCTGTACGACTGGATGTACGCATCGTACGTGCTGTGGTCGTAGGGGGCATCCTCGTCAATCACGTCCGCAGGTGGTTGCGCCCACTGCTTAGCATGAGGTACCATGCGTGCTGCCCAGCTCTGCGTGCCGATGAAGCCCTTCTATGTGTGCTTGCAAAAACGAAAGAGCAACGTAACTTGTCAAGCCACCGAAATCATAAAGACTGATGCCAGTAGAAAAAATGTAAAATACGAACGAGTGCACGTTCGTCGGGACGATGTTGCCAGTAGGTACTGGGAAGGTCTGTCGCAGATTGAACTACCTCATGACGCGGTGGACAACATATGTCTCAACGATTACGTCAAACACCAAGTGACGTCGTGTCAACCAGTATGCGGCGTCAGTAGTGTATTGCAGCGAGATGCTGTGCAGTGCACGTGCCTCGACAAGCTCAGGAACGTAGGGGCACCATATGACGTGATCATCTGTGAGCTGGTTGAACATTGCTACGTATTGAGGGTACGAAGCGTACGACACAACCGGGGTGAACGTCGGCTGCAAGAAAAGCAATAGAGGCAAATGTTAGTTGAACACGTGGAAAATAAAAAAACAATGGAAGGCTAAGATTGATTTTACTGACCGATCGGCGACACCATAATGTCCCCATTGTCGGACGATCAACCTCATCCCCGGGGGCCCCGTAGAAGCCTGCGTCATAAGAGGGCAGGTCCATCTGTGGTTGTCCAACCTCTTGAACGAGCACAACTGTAGTAGCAAAGGGCACCCGACGAGAGTCAACGAGTCTGCCACGCGACAACACCCATCGCATAGGGTCCGATACGTCACGGCGAGTACCACAAGTCCCCAAGCCAGCTGCGGGATCTCCTCCAAGTCGGCATCGGCGATCGTCCTCGCAAACTGGATCATGTGCCTATCGATGCTGTCCCCGTGCGATGAGCAGAACACGACCCACCCGAACAGCCATAAAAGGTATGCCTCGAAGTGTCGAGTGACGGCGTGCCCTCAGCTCTGTCTGTCATCCTCTCGGGCTGTAGAAAGCAATGGTTAGTTCATTAACTGCAATGAAATCACATACCAAAAGGGGAAATCACACTTACGTAGAACTGCAAATGCCACCACTACGTCGGACCGTGCACAGACGTGGAAGGTGTGTACCCTACATCCAGGGGTAGCACGCCCTCGAACCGGTGGAGGATATCTATCCGCTACTCTGGATCGACGCCTGCAGGAACCCCCGCATCCCATGAGCAGGGCAGGCCCAGGAGATAACTCACGTCCTCTAGTGTCGGAGCCATCTCACCGCATGGTAGGTGGAAAGTGTGGGTCTGTAATGACCCCTATTTTCACATAAATGCAAAAATGGAAATCTCATGTGCATACAGTACTAATCCCATGATCAGTGGCTAGCACGCACATTTACAACAATTGATATCACATCCATACTCTTTATTACAAATGATAACGGTAATTTATACAATAAGGTCTTACAATATAGAGTGAAATGCAGCGGAGAGATTTATGTCTTGTAGTGTGCCCATCCAACCCTCAGGCAACTGACAAGGCATAATCCCTAGAAACTCATCGTCAATATCCCGAATCCTGCGACAAATATGTTTCATCGACTAATCTGATTCTTCACCTGAAAACAACAATTAAGCAAGGGTGAGTACTTGCGTACTCTGCAAGACTTTTGCAAAACCTATGATATATGCAAGCCATTTCAAAGGAAAGGCTACTACGGTTAATTTGCATAAAGCCAATTTGGAATGTAAATATATAATAGTAGATTGCAAACGATATTTAATAAAAAGCAATTTAATACAGAAATAACAATATGTAGAGTATGAGTAAGTTTCACGAACATGGGTATCATGACCTTATCCACAGACCATTCCCACTGACACACAATAGAAATTACCGACACATGGTAGAAACCAAATTTTATGAAAATAAAAATATCTAACTAGTGCTGGCGCACCAAGACTCCCATAACCGCGGGAACGGCTTTTCGAAAAGTTTTACACTCTGCAGAAGTGTACAGCTTTACCCACAAGACATGACTGACTCTTTGTGTAGATCATTAGCACACTTCCTTTGGTGTGTCGCAGAGAGTCATGACATAACCGTTACATTACTTAACCCTAACTTTGCACCAGTCCGATGACGTTAAACCCATACTACGGTGTAAATGTTTGTACAGTCACTGCACAGTAAAGGTTAAGTATATCCATAGCATAGGGTTCACCGTTGTATCAGCAAACGTGACTCCCAACACCTTGGTGTAGGCGCCCCTCCGAGCAACCAGTCACTGAAGAAGCTCGTACTACTCCAGCCTACCAATGTGCAAAGCTAGTTTTAAGTAACTTAATAGATTAAGACTATCCCATACCACCACTTGTGGTTGTACGGTAATTCTTGGGTTTAACGAACACGTAGTTCGGTCCTTAACCCGACACGGTCAATAATCTCCCCCTACACTATGTACAAGTCCCTTCTACATTCGGCTATTGCCAATAATTGCCCGCATCAAAACCATAGTTTTATTTTCATTTTTGATCAAAATAGCAGCCATAAAGAAAGGTCATTACCCATCATTTTGTCATATCCAACATTTTTAACCATATTGAAATTTTAATGTTCCTTTAAGCATGGCTAAGCATGACTCTAGGTGTGAGTAACCCAAATTGACATCAAGTACTGTCTATGTTATTCTAGGGTTATCAAGTTTCACAGATCCATACTTGTTAAGGAAGTTCTATGAAACTACAGGTACAACTACTAATACCCATAATATAGCAGATTTTAATAAAAGTACGTATGCAGTAAAACATTTAATGAAAACATTTATAAAACTGGGATCAATATGATCAAAGGGGGTGCATGCCTTGCTTATTTTATTGTTTACGATGAAGTCATGGTCGCAGTTGACGTTGTCGATGATGGAATCAATGACGTCGGATTCTACACGTGGCGAACGAAGAACACAACACAACAAATTCAATAAGGGCAAAAAGAAGTCAGATGAAGAATAAAATAAAATCAACTATAAGAAACAGGTGTAACTTAGAGTTTGTGTTGAATGTTTCATGTTCTTGCATTATAGTCGAATATACATTCATATCGTTGATGACTTTTATGGTGAATAAACATGGTTTCTTTTATAGATTATCTATTCTTGAATTACAAATTCAAGAGGCTAGAATTATGAATTTTTGTATTTATAACTTCGAATTCTAGATGTTAAAATTATTTGGATTAAAAATATTAAGATATTCGACAATATGTTGCATGCTATGCATGAATAGTTCTTGACTACAAACGATTTGCATGAGAAGGTTTCATATAAGTGATCTGTTCAGTTAGGCTACTGATTATGTACTCAAGGTTTTTAAGAAGGTTCTGGCAAAACAAATATCTTAATTACATATTTGTTCATTATTACAAAGTTTGCTTATTCATATAATCGAGTCCATAAAACATAATACTTAAGGTTATTTGGCTAATAGGATTTATATGCAAAACATAATGAAATAAGATTATTTCTTCAGAATAGCGTAGTCTATACTTTGAAGAACATTCTTAAACTGATTTCATACATTTTAGTGTTTATACGAGACATTATATTCATTGTTGAAAAAGCTTATATGATATTAAGGGTTACGATGACCATAATACTTAAGGGTATTCGGCTAGCCGGATTCAGATGCAAAGCAAGTTGTAATAAGAATATTTTTCTAGATTATGGTAGTACATATGCTAAATATTATTTCTAAACTGATCTTCATAAAATTTGCATTAAGACAAGATATTCTACGGGCTGTTGAAAATGCTTAAGTAGTTTTATAATCTACACGATAATGGTTCAGTTTTAGTTTTTAGTTTGTGTCTGCACTTTATAAGATTATTTAACCATTTTTTAGGCATTAGCATGGGGCATCACTAAGAGTGTTTTAAAGTTGGTTTCGCAACATTTTGCTTTTATCCGAGATGTTTTCTATATAAGTAAACATTAAGACCTAATGTGCACTTATTTCAAATATGCACAAACATGAGATATTCTTGCATAACAGGGGTATTATGGTTTTATTGAAGATCTAGGAATCATTTTACTATTATTTGAACTTGTATGCTTTAAGTTATATTTATTTTGATTCCTATGCATTGGAAAGTAATCTATTTTCAAATTTAATTCAAACTAGATTATATTCTAATTTTTTTTGTATATCTAAGTAGTTTACTAACTTTTAAACACATAGGAACTAGTTTGACATGATCTGAACCATTTTTGTATAAGATATTCACATTTGAATATTCAATGCATTGGAAACAACTTTCTTTAGAAAATGATGTAAATCGAGTCAAAATATAAATAACTTTGCATATTTAGGTTTCTGGGAGGTTAAGTTTTCTAATAAAATTGGTTTCATTCAAATTGGAGTTTATTACCAGAAATTCTATATATGGCATATTTTCGACCCCTTTCTTTAAAATTAAATTTAAAATTTAAACAGAGTTCATTTTCAAGATACTTTTGTATATTCTGAATCTACATGATTTATCATGAATTTAGGAATTTATTTCAATTCATTATGCCTTATGGTTCAAAAGCTATAAGCATTTGAATGATCTAGGGTTTTGAAAATACTAAAATCAGAAAAATTACCAAAAATGGAAAGTACGCTTTCGCCATGGAAATGCGCTTTCCTTTTCTACCTTGCGCTGGGCTGAGGCACCGACAGGCTGGGCCTAGACGGCAGAGGCTGCGATGCGTGCGAGATTGACGCTGCTGGGTCACAAGGATGCAGCCCGCACGATCGACCGACGGACCCGGCTATACGCGGCCGACGCGACGCGTCTGGCGATCGACACTCAGACCCAATATCGGCGACCCGAGGCAAGGGACGTGAAGCCGAAGCTCGCCGTCGGCGATGGAGGGCTGGAGCGACGAAATCGGTTCCACCATGAACATTAGTAGGCTCATGCGCACACGGGGGTGGTGTTATTTCGGCCAGAGGTGGCCGGAAAGTAGCTCGCCACCGGAGAGAGGCGGCGATAGCCATGGCTGAGCGGCAAAGATGATAAAAAAGGGGTCTTCAGTGCTCACTTTCACTGGGAAAAGCATCAGTATGTTCTAAGGAACTCATTTTTGGATTCATACAAGAAGAAGAGATACCGGAGTGAGCTCTTACCGTGCGAGGGCGACGACAGAAAGAGGATGCACGGTGCGACGGCTCACAGGGGAAGGATAGCTCCAATTGATGGTGGATATGGACTCTAATCACTATGGAGAGGCTTCGGGTTGGATTATTTGGACTACGGTTCACAAGAGTTAGCTAATTGGGTTTTCCCCTTTTTCTACCGAGCTTCTGGCAATGGCGGTGGAAGTCTTCGGTTCTGTGAAGAAGCAGAGGTAGCGAGGAGCTAAGGGTGAAGAGGTGATTACTGAAGAGAGGTTTGGTTTCTTTTATAGCCGGAGAAGGAGGTTTCAACAGGATTTGAACGCGGCAAGAAACGACGGCTGGCTGGATACGCGCAAGTGCTCTCGGTCATGGCAGCAGGCTGTCAGAGGGATGGCAGTGATGTCGGATTGGCCTCGGGCTGCGGATTGCGGCGCAGGAAGGCGACAACGAAGCGAGGCGGTGCGATTTGGATCGGCTTTGACGGTTTGCTGCGAGAGAAGAGAGCAAAGGGAGAAGAAGAAAGAAGAAAAGGGAGAGAGCTGATCGGCTGACAGGTGGGGGCAAGGGTCCACATGGCAGTCATCTTGGTGAGGGAAGTCGGCATAGGACATCTGGCAGGTTGGGCCCACACAGCAGTGAAACAATTCGGCAATTCGCGTGAAGACTCTGGACAACACGAGGTAAAATCAAGGTTTGGGTTAGCAGATGGGCTCACGATTTTATGTAGATTTTTCTGTAGGTCGTTATGGTAAATATGAGAGTCCGGTAAAATTTTTAGATAAACATTATTGATAAAAATATTGATAAAAATCTGACAATACATGATTTTCATTCTCTGCTTATTCTGATTTTTATTTAGTTAACGATCAAAATTAGTTTATTATTTTATGAAACTTTTTGAGAACATCTTGAAAGGAATTATTTACTTTATATAAAATTTTCAGATTTTTATATTTTAATTTTAATAATTCTGACATTACTATTTTTATAATTATCTTCTCTCTATTGTTGAATTTTTAAAGGGTCCAAATGTAACTTTTAATTTCTGATATTTTTACCAGAGATAAGTATAGATTTTATGTTCTCATGACAAAAATCTTGGCTTCAGATAAGCTACAAAGATTTCTACAAAATCTGACATGTTCTTTGATTGATATCATTTCTCATGATTATCATGTATTTTCTTTCATTTTAATGATTCAGAATATCTCATATGACATCATTAGGGTTCTGGAGGATTATATTATTTTAATATTATTTTTTTTTGATATTTTATTTTTACCTTTTTACTTTTTCTGTTTTACCATTTCAATATATATTATTTTTCTTTTAGAGCGAAACTCAAGAAAAATCAATAATTCATAAAACTCAGGAAATTAAAATTAAAATTAAATATCACATCTAAAATTTATTTTTATATTTTGTTTGTTTTGGAAGAAATAGTTTTAATAATGAAATCGTTCTTTTCTTAAGATTAGAATGCAAGAAAGAGGAAAAGATATTGTTTAAAATCAAAATCTCGATTCCAATTGAAATTTTTATTAAATTCCATTTTTAAATTTCAAACTTTTCATTTTTCATATTTTTGAATTTTATGGGATGTTAGAGGGTCTCAGATCGC
This sequence comes from Otatea glauca, assembly GCA_036346275.1. NCBI lineage: Eukaryota > Viridiplantae > Streptophyta > Magnoliopsida > Poales > Poaceae > Otatea > Otatea glauca. The sequence goes on along the minus strand of CM070716.1, from coordinate 30,127,393 downwards.
CAACAGTCCACTAGAGCTGTCAATAATCTCCTGTTGTAGGGGAACCTCCTGGAGGCACCCCGTCGGTCTTGCGCGTCCGCGTCGGTCACCTCTACCATCCGGGCTACAGGGAGTAGGCCAGCCGCTCTTAACCTACAAACCAAAATGAGAAGTTTGATCGTGGCGCATGTCCAAGACATCGGTACAACATTGCGATGAAACTGAACTAACCTCGGGATCCATCGTGGATCGATACGCCATGCCCTCATGGGGGTGCGCAAGCGCAGGGCACCAAGCTCGAACGCTGCCTCCCCATCCTACAGGGGCAAGGTCGCTAAGCAGCTCCGGTGAGTCCCGTCAACCAACGGGTCAAGCAACTCGTACAGCTCCACGCCTGCCATACCTGCAAATAAATAGGTTCATGTTAGTGCAAAGTGTAAAAAAGGTACGAAATGAATACAATAATTACAAATAGAATATGAACGCAGCAAGTACACATAAAATTTGGATACGATATCTAGACATACGAATTTAATCCAGCAAAAGAACACATATAGTACATGCTTTCGTTATACTGACGAATTTAATCCAGTACAAGAACATACATAGTACATGTTTTTGTTACACATACGAATTCGATACAACAAACTGAAATTCTAGTACATTGACATCAGAGTGAAGTAAACCATAATTTAGTACGGAAAGGCCATACAACACTTCACGGCATCTGAATCTTCGGGCAATACTTGAAAGTGTGCCCTGTCTCCCTGCAAACAGAACATTTCTTTACGCGGCGGCCACTTTCAGCGGTGTCCATATCGTTCCTTATACTCCTAGATTGCCTTCTTCCTACTTCCTTCAGCCTGCTGATATCTGGGACCTAGCGTGTATCCTCCCATCTTTCATGCTCCGTGAATAAACCCACCACTCAGAAACCGTACATTTCCGCACTCCAAGTTGCGGTCACAGCTTCCTTACTGAAGAATTGGGAGAGGAAAATACCTGGATCCATACGAATCATCAAGCAGGCAGACAGCCATGACATGGCAGCATGGCCTATGTAACAAGTGAGGCTTGTTGCAGGTGCAGACACAAGTTTACCTGTGTAGGATGCATTCGTGAGCAACCTTTTGCCGGTTCATCCCATGACCGGCCTTCTCTTTACACAACACCTCGAAACGAAGCTCCCTCGTGCACATCTTCATTGCTATGTGCATCTCCCCCTTCTTGCCTTTGTCCTCCATGTATGCAGAAATCATCTCTGAGTACTTCTGAAGGACCATGTGGAGGTCTATCCAGATTTGTGATGAGTATTTGACTAAATTTGAGCTTGGGTTTCTCTTGTTTGAGTTTGATTTGAAATGGATTTTCAATTGGAAGCAATTTGAAGTCTTCTCTGTTTTCCCAGTGCTACCGGCCAGAACGACTAAAAATGAATTTTAATGAGTGGACTTTGATGGATTTATTGCACATCTTTGTGGGCATTTCTATGTGAGGAGTTTCCTTATTTTTGATGGTTGCAGGTCGACGAAGCTAGATCATGGTGAGGCGAAGGTTGACCAGGACTAGGCGGGGAGCGTCGGAGGTCCAGATGGTCGAGGATCACCGGAAGATGATCGGAGACGGAGTCATGGCAAGCCATGAAGACAAGGAATGGATGAGATACTAGCTAGACGGTGCGTGAATCAATGAGGACCATTGGATCTTGGTCTAGTTGATAGGTTAGCGGGTCTAGTTAGTGTGCTTTGAGAACCGTGCAAGAAAACCCATTATGTGTTCTGGGTTTTGGGTGAACCCTTGCATGGCTAGTTGAGTGGGTAAATCCTAGCCCTTGATGGATGCTCTAGGGTTTAGAGGCTCATCCAAGGGTGGTAGGTGGCCCAAGAGTTGTATAAATAGGGGTGGAGGGGTAGCCTTCCCCTTGAAGGTTTTGAGGTTTTTGATGCTCCTTTGAGCTTTGACCACATGAATGTGAGGCTTTGTTACCTCTCCTTCCAGAAAGTACAAAAAATTTCTTTACATTTTTGTGAACTTAAATTGCGCATTTACATTATGTCTTTACTTTACGCAATTTAAATTCAGCATTTACTTTCCCGCATTTACTTTCTCGCAATTTGGATTTGCCTCCCCTCATTCTAAATGTTGTTCTTCTAGGATTTCTTGAGGGTGTTCATATGGTTTTACATCTTTCTTGCACCCTAGGATAGACTAGAGATCATGTTTTTATCGAATTGCATATCTGTCCAGAACTTGTTTTTCGTGCAGCAGTCAGTCTTTGATTTTTATAAAAATATAAAGAAATAATTTTTAAGTTATTATTATTGGAGAAGGTGGGTGACTCATATATCCATCTCTGGAAAAATTTGTGAGTCCACTGGTTGCACCGTTTGAGCGCTATGTAGTGAAAACCGAGCCTCAAACTTTCTAGTCGAAGTTCCTGACTGTCTGTAATGATTGATTTTGCATGTTTATTATATAAAGCTTTTTGAGGTGATTTTTGGTGTAATGTTTCATGGATCAACTTCTCACAGGGAGAAAAATTCCCAAAAATGTTAGAGCAACATAAACTCACCAACCACCTGCTCCAATTGAGGATAATTCCTGGAAAATCTGCTTTTACTTTTCTAGAAAGAGACTTTGGTGTTTTAGCTTTATCTGTTTTAGAAAAGTAGTCTTTGAATTGATTCCTCTTTGTTTGGACACTTGACAACCAGGATTGTGATTAAAAATCCCTCACATGATTCATAGTTCTCATCCATGCAAGCTAGGGGTACACATAGTTGTCTAATTGTTCGGGTTTTGGAGAGTGTGCGAATCTGAGAAACACTAGTTTAAAGGAAAATCTTTGGGTATTTCAAATTTTTATTGAGAGATTGTTTGGAGTATTTTGTGTGTGGGAAAATTTTATTTGGGATCATTAACTCCCCCTCTGATCGCCATTTCGATCCTTCAATTGGTATCAGAGCCGGTTTTGCTCTTTCATAGATCTTGACCGGTCTCAAGAGCCATGGCGATGAACAAGTATTCCACCAAGCCTCCTATTTTTGCTGGAGTTGATTTTCTATTTTGGAAATCGTGGATGGAGTCATACATCACTGCTCAGGGCTTCCTGATATGGTAGAAGGTGAAACTCCCGTATGAGGTTCCTGCTGATGAAAACGTCACAGTCGAAAATATGGCTGACGTTGAGGCGAACGCTAAGGCAAGAAACATTCTCATATAGGGTATTAGTCGCAGTGAGTATGATAGGATTTCTCACCTCCGTTCCACTCACGAGATTTGGGTGACCCTCGATGCTTACCATGAGGGCACTACTCAAATCAAGACGTGAGGAAGGACCAGTTCAAGCGTGAGTTCAACAAGTTTGAACAACATGCTGGTGAGAGTCTTGATGAGTGCTTTGGTCGGTTTACGAAGATTTTGAGTGACCTCCGAGCAGTCGGTTGCATATACTCTGACTCGGATAATGCTCGATATTTCTTGACCGCACTCGATCTTCGAGTTTGGGAAATGAAAGTGACCACCATCAAGGAGACTACTGACTTGTCGACCTTGACTCTTGCTGGGCTTTACTCCAGTCTCAACACTCATGAGATCGACGTCGTCTCTCGCAAGACGAAATCATAGTCGATGGCCTTGGTCACTGATCCCACTCGATCTTCTCTTGATCTTTCTGCTGGTTTCTCTCTTTCCGCCCTTTGCGAGCTAAGCGATGACCAACTGGAAAAATTTCCAGAAAATGAGCTTGCTCTTCTTGCTCGCAAATGTTCACATGCATACAAGAGGGTGAGAGAGAGGAAGAGAGGTGGCATGATCACTTGCTTCGAGTGTGGTAGCCCCAACTACATTCGCGCCAATTGCCCCAAACTGGAGAAGGCAAAGAATGACACCGGCGATTCGGCAAAGAACGACTACATCGTCAAGAACCGCAACAAGAAGCCTCCAGTTCGCGAGCCGGCACATGAGAAGAAGTACCGCAACTTCTCCAAGAACAAGAAGCTCTTCCACCACGTCCTCGCCACGCTTGACGACATCAACCTCTCCGACACGGAGACATGGAGCAACGAGGGCGAGGATGAGCCACAAGAGAAGAAGAGCGTCTATGACTTCTCCGGCATGTGCTTCATGGCCGACGCCAATGGCATCAGCGACTCCGATCTCTACAGCGACTCGGACAAGGTACCCTCCTATGACCAGCTCAATAAAGCTTTTTGCAAATTAGGAAAATTTCATGCTAGAGCTAGAGCTAGGTGTGTGGAGCTAGAGAAGGAAGTAGGTACCTTGACTCGATAGTTAGCTTCTCTTAGATCTTCTCCCTCTCGAGTCACTGATAAATGTTCTTTGTGTGATGCACTTCTTGTGGAGTTGTAGAACCTAAGGACTATGCATGATATTGTGTTATCTGAACTAGATAGTCTTAGGTTGAAGAATGCTAGCGATGATTCTGTTGATGCTATTGCACTAGATGCTAGTTTTCTTCATGCTCACTCTACTCCATCATGCTCTAATTGCCCTAAATTGCTTGCTGAAATTAATGCCATGAGCGATCACCTTAGGAAGCTTTCTTCTAGAAACGTTGAACTTGAAATACATGCTTCGAAGGACCAAGTCAGCTCATGTGAGGGCTGTAGGCAACTGAAACTTGACAATGAATCACTAAATATCAAGTGTCCTAAACATGCTAGGGACTTACTAGATAAGTCACAAAAAAGTTGCTTGCAATGTAATGTGATTGAGGGGGATTTGGATAAAATCCATGTCGAACTTAGGAAGAAGTTAGAAGACCAAGTCCATAGGATTAGAAATGCGTCGTGCGTTTCTTGTGAGGCCCTCAAGATTGAGGCGGCTGTGCTGAGGGAGAAAAATGCACGTGCTGAGAGAGCTTCCCTCTCTGGTTCTTCTTCTTCCTCTCTTCCCTGTTCTTCATGTGCCTCTTTCTTCCGGGAGTGTGAGTATCTCATAAGCACTCTCGAGAAGTTTGTAGGAGGCAAGAAGAAACTCAATCTTATTCTAGACCAATCCAAGATTAGCAGATTTAATCAGGGTCTAGGATTTGACCCCTTGGAGCATTCTCGGGTGCATCCTCCTACCATTGTGCGCGGCTCCAAGAGTGGTGAGATAGTGGTAGCTCCCAGAGTGAGTACCACTGTGTTTAGGTCTCCTAGGGCTGTCCATGGGATTTCTGATCAGAAGGTTGTTACTCCTGTTGCTTCTGCCTCTAGCAAGGCGAAGTACACATGCATCTTCTATAAGAAGGATGGTCACCAAGTAGATTTCTATTTTAGGCGTGCCAAGAACACTCAGCGTGAGCGTGTTGCTACTCTTAGGGGTATTCAGGGTCATCCCCATACTCTGAGTGCTCCTAAGGCACACACTGCTTCTAGATAGGTTAGAGAGTCGCCAGTTTCTGGGCAGCGTCCAGGACACGGTTTTCATGCTGTTTCTTCGAGTTTTAGTCCTGGAGCTGCTCGTGGCCAGTCTTTCCGCCGTCCTCTTGATATTCCTCATTTTTCTCATCGAGGTAGATATAAGCGGCGTGAGGTGTTTTCTAGTAGGAGTTTTAGGCAGCCTCACTGAGGTGGTTCAGCCTTTGCACCACGGTGGGCCAACCCAGTTTCAGCTCCTAGATCATCTACTAGAGTTGCTACTAATCTTGTTAGGGTTAAACGTTAGAGAGACACTCGAGTCCAGTCTTCTCCTGTGGCTGGTACTCTGAGACGTCGTGTGGTTCAGTATTGGGTTCCCAAGTCTTCACTCTATCCCAGTACCGAGTCATCTTTCTCTCTTGTGTCTTGATCAGGTTCGTTGGATGGGGAAGGGAGATGTTTGGATTGTTGACTCTGGTTGTTCTCGTCATATGACCGGAGATTCTCGATGGTTCTCTTCCTTAGTCCGAGTCCCCAGTGATGAGTTGATTACTTTCGGGGAGCTTCTTCAGGTAGAGTCATTGCTAAAGGTACCATCTGCATTAATGACAATTTCATTCTTAAAGATGTTGCTTTAGTGAGTAAGCTGCAATACAATTTGCTTTCTGTTTCTCAGCTTATTGATGACTCTTTCGAGGTGAGTTTCAAAAGTAGCGCCTATAGAATCCTCGATTCTTCAGGAAGGTTAGTTTGCGGGATTTCTAGATATAGGAGAGTCTTTCGTGCTGATTTTTTTGCTTTTTCTGGAGACTCTCTTCGTTGTTTGATTGCTTCAGAGTCCCGTGATCTCTCCTTCTGGCATAGGAGACTTGGTCACATTGGTTTTGATCATTTGACGAGAATCAGCAGCCATGATCTCATTCGTGGTTTGCCCAAACTCAAGATGGTCAAAGACTTAGTTTGCTCTCCTTGCTGACATGGCAAGATAGTTACTGCTTCTCATTCACCAGTCACCGTTGTGATGACTGATGCACCAGGACAGCTTTTACATATGGACACTGTTGGTCCAGCTAGAGTGCAGTCAATGGGTGGGAAGTGGTATGTTTTTGTCATAGTCGATAATTTTTCGTGGTACTCTTGGGTGTTTTTCATGTCCTCAAAGGATGAGAATTTTACCCATTTTAGGGGTTTGGTTCATAGGTTGTCTTTTGAGCTCCCTAGTGCCCTATGAGCTATACGCAGTGACAATAGCACGGAGTTCAAGAACTCCTATTTTAAGAGTTTTTGTGTGGAATCTGGTTTAGAGCATCAGTTCTCCTTTCCCTATGTCCCTCAGCAAAATGGCGTAGTGGAAAGGAAGAATAGGACCCTGGTAGAGATGGCCAGGACGATGCTAGACGAGTACAGTACTCCTAGGAAGTTTTGGGCTGAGGCTATAGCTGCTGCTTGCCATGTTTCTAATCGTGTATTCTTGAGAGCACATTTACACCGCACTTCTTACGAGTTGAGGTATGGGCGAAAGCCCAGTGTTTCTCATTTTCGTGTGTTTGGTTGCAAGTGTTTTATTTTGAAGTCTGGTAACCTAGAAAAGTTTGAGTCTTATTCTTCTGATGGTATCTTTCTGGGTTATTCGACTTCTTCTCGTAGCTATAGGGTCTGGAGTTGCGATGCGCATAGGATCATAGAGACCTGTGAAGTGACCTTTAATGAGGCTAGCCCAGGAGCTAGACCTGACATTTCAGGCTCTTCTTCTTCCTCCGACACCATTTTTGTAGAGGATAAGGATGATGGAGATGATGGTGTTCCACCTAATCCAGTCCCCTCTACACCTGAGGTGCCTCTTGTTTCTATTTCTGCACCTCAGGAAGGACAGCCCTTGCCTTCTGACTCTCATGCAGCTAGTGACTCTGCTCCTACCTCTTCTGTACATGAGGTAGAGGCCACTTCTGCTTCTGGACCTCCTCGTCATATTCAACGTTATCATCTACTTGATCAGATCATCGGCGATCTGTTTGAGCGAGTCACTCGCTCAAAATCAGGTTTGTCCAGTTTCTGCCTTCACTCTGCCTTTGTTGCCTCGTTTGAGCCGAAGGATGTGACTCATGCATTATCTGACGAGTGTTGGACTAATGCTATGATGAGGAACTTGAAAACTTCGAGAGGAACAAAGTCTTGCAACTTGTAGAACGTCCATCTGGTTATAATGTCATTGGGACCAAGTGGGTGTTCAAAAACAAGTAGAGTGAGGATGGGGTTGTCGTTCGCAACAAGGCTAGGCTAGTTGCACAGGGTTTTTCTAAGGTTGAGGGTCTTGACTTTGAGGAGACCTTTGCCCCTGTAGCTAAACTAGAGGCTATCAGGATCCTGCTTGCATTCTCTACTTCCCGGGGCTTCAAGCTCTATCAAATTGATGTCAAGAGTGCATTCCTCAATGGCTATATTGAGGAAGAGGTTTATATCAAAGAACCTCAAGGATTTGAGAACCCCAAGTTTCCGAGTCATGTATACAAGCTTTCCAAAGCTCTATATGGACTCAAGCAGGCACCCAGAGCATGGTATGAGAGGCTCAAGTCTTATCTTCTCAGCCATAACTTCAAGATGGGCATAGTAGACAAGACTCTGTTCATCAAACACCATGAGTCGCATTTTCTTCTCGTCCAGATCTACGTTGGACGATATCATTTTTGGTGGCTCATCTTATTCGCTTGTCTCAGTTTTCTGAGGTGGTGAGCAATGAATTTGAGATGAGTATGATGGGCGAGTTGAGCTACTTTCTTGGCTTCCAAATCAAGCAGACTCGGGAGGGTACTTTCTTGCATCAAGGCAAGTATACTCGGGACCTCCTGAGGCGTTTCGATATGTTTGATGGGAATCCGGTGATGACTCCTATGGCCAACACTACTATCCTCATGCCGGATGAGGATGGTGAGCCTGCTGATTAAAAGGAGTTTCGGAGCATGATTGGCTCCCTCTTGTACCTCACTGCTTCGAGGCCGGACATACATTTCGCTGTGTGTCTGTGCGCTCGATTTCTAGCTTCTCGCGCCTCTCACCGCTAGGCGGTCAAGCGCATCTTTAGATACCTTCATGCTACCACTTATTATGGTATTTGGTACTCTTCTTCTTCTTGTCTATCTCTTAGAGCCTTTTCCGATGCTGACTTTACTGGCTATAGGATAGACAGGAAGAGCACTTTTGGCACTTGCCAATTCATTGGCACTTCTCTTGTTTCTTGATAGTCTAGGAAGCAGTCTGGAGTTGCACAGTCCACCGCCGAGGCCGAGTATGTTGCTGTAGCCAGGTTGTCTGGATGAGATCAACCTTACGGGACTTTGGGTTAGAGATAGAGAGTGTGCCACTTTTCTGTGACAACACTTATGCTATTTGCATTGCTAAAAACGCAGTGCAACATTCCCGGACCAAGCACATTGATATTAGATATCACTTCCTTAGAGACCATGTGGAGAAGGGTGATATCGCACTTTATTTCGTAGAGAGTGATCTTCAGTTAGCCGATATCTTTACCAAGCCTTTGGATAGCTCCAGGTTTTTTGCCTTGAGGAGTGAGCTTGGAGTCGTGAGCCCTTACGGCTTATCGTGAGGGGGAGCTGGTTTGTATATTATGTACTATATATTTTCTTGCATTTCCTTTCTTTTTCTGGGTGATTATGAGCTTGTTTTTCTGAGTTGGTTTCACTTCACTTAGACTTCTGGCATGCTTTGCATGGACCTCTCATCTTGTGCTTTAGGTTGCTATCACGTGTGATTAGCTGTTCTCTCTTCTCTCTAGGTTGAGTTCCCTCACAGTCTTATAAGTCTAGCAGGTGTTGGGCCCCCTGGGTAGACAGGGCCTGTGTGCACTTCTTAGGTGGGATCTAGAGTCAGCTTCCCTGTGTCAGTCACTGGGGAAGATAAGAGCGAGTCTGAGCCGTAGTGAGTCTCTTTTATCTATTCTATGCTCTATAGCTATCCAGTTTTGCAGTTTCTCGACTTCTTCTCCTCATTCGGTTTTTCTGGTTGTTATTGAGTTCATTTGGGTTTTCTTTACGCCTAATCTTGATAATAACTCAACTTTAACTAGATTTGAGCTTAAAATCGATTTATTTGTTGAGGGGGAGTTTGGGAATCTGTTCATGCATTGCATTTAGACTGCATTTTCTGTTTTATGAGCTTTGTCTATTATGCAATTGACCCAATCTTCATGAAATACATCATGCTATATCTTTTGAAGAAAATAACTAGCTTAGATATGTCCAAGTTCATTTATCATGCTAAGCTTAATTAAAATCTGAAAAACTTGAAAGTTTTAAATGAAAACTTGATGAAACATGTTGCTTTTACTTACTAAGTTTCTTCTCTAGGGGCTTTTACCATGAATTGTGAAATTTTGGATTTCTGTAGAGTCCCTATAGCAACTTGGGTGAAATTTGGTTGATCCATATTTGAGTCCTTCAGAATTGCTCAAATGTGCTAAATTAAAATCAAGAACAATTTGACTCTTTTGTGCAAAATTGATCTCAACACTTTATATTCACGAGACTGCTTCCCATTGCATTTGGGATGAACTTAGAATATATTGTGTATGACCAAGATCATTCTCTTAAGAGTTATTCTCGAGATGATCGAAAATGGTATGAGTCAATAAAAAAATAAAAAAAATGCAAATATCAAACACATAAGTGGGTAAAGAATGCAAATAATATCAAACATTTGCACCCCGCTATGTCTTTCAAAGTCTTAAAGAAAATTAGCATAAATGGAAAAATGAGCTCGAATGACCTTATATGCACTTCAAAATTCCCCAAAGTGTTGAGTAGGTTGAACTCTAGGTTTTCCATTTGATCCTTGAGTGGTTTTGCTTCTAGCTTTGAAACTTTGCTAAGTTTTGCGCTTGCTAAAAATGACTAGCTTTGTCAAATCTTGCTAAAAATGACACATTTTCAAAACTAAGCTTATGAGCAAAATTTGTTATTTGCCCTTCGACATTCTTAGACTAGTCGAATCTAAAAATTGACTAGCTTGGTGTCATATCTTGTTATTATCAATTGGATAATCTTCAAAGCTCCCTTAGCTTGCATTTCATGCATACATAAAAAAAGGGGGAGACAATGTTATGTTGCTGCCTATATTGCCAAAAGGGGGAGAAATTAAAGAAAAGGCATCATTAAAATGTTAAAAATGAAAAATATATCTTGGATTTTATGATTTTGTTGAAAATTTGCAAATATTAAGAATCATAAACTTTTAAGAGTTTTATTGAATTTTTAGAGCTTTTTGTAGAAAACTTGTTCTTTATATTACCTTGTTCTAAAATCTTTCTTGCCAACTTGGTCATGTTCTCAATCTCTTCTCTTTGGACCATGTGTGATTTTGCAATCAAATTGCTTTCTTCTTCTTTTATTCAAACTCAAATTTATGCCTTTTGTGTGTTTGTCAATATACTCATCAAGGGGGAGATTGAAGGACCATGTGGAGGTCTATCCATATTTGTGATGAGTATTTGACTAAATTTGAGCTTGGGTTGCTCTTGTTTGAGTTTGGTTTGAAATGGATTTTCAATTGGAAGCAATTTGGAGTCTTCTCTGTTTTCCCGGTTCTACCGGCCAGAATGAGTAAAAATGAATTTTAATAAGTGGACTTTGATGGATTTATTGCACATCTTTGTGGGCATTGCTATGTGAGGACTTTCTTTGTTTTTGATGGTTGCAGGTCGACGAAGCTATATCATGGTGAGGCGAAGGTTGACCGGGACTAGGCGAGGAGTGTCGGAGGTCCAGACGGTCGGGGATCGCCGGAAGATGATCGGAGAAGGAGTCTTGGCAAGCCGTGAAGACAAGGAACGGATGAGATACTAGCTAGACGCTGCGTGGATCAATGAGGACCATTGGATCTTGGTCTAGTTGATAGGTTAGCGGGTCTAGTTAGTGTGTTTTGAGAACCGTGCAAGAAAACCCATTATGTGTTGTGTGTTTTGGGTGAACCCTTGCATGGCTGGTTGAGTGGGTAAATACTAGCCCTTGATGGATGCTCTAGGGTTTAGAGGCTCATCCAAGGGTGGTAGGTGGCCCAAGAGTTGTAGAAATAGGGGTGGAGGGGTAGCCTTCCCCTTTGAAGGTTTTGAGTTTTTTGATGCTCCTTTGAGCTTTGCCCACATGAATATGAGGCTTTGTAACCTCTCCTTCCAGAAAATACAAAAAATTTCTGAGTACACCACGAAGTTGATGATACTTTGCTGAGTAGGTCTAGTCCAGGCGTCACACATGGTTGTAACACCAAAGGTGGCCCAGTCCTCCCTGAACCTCCGATGGTACTACACAATCTCCTGCTCGTTCTCGTCCAAGTACTTCCCGTCTATCTCGTGGCCCCATGGTGCACGAACCCCTGGGCCTAGCTCCTGTGTCATCTTGATTGCACCTATCCCTCGCAGGCATAAGAGGTTAGTACAATCATCACATGACGTGTAACTTACAAACATACATTTGTTTCATACCTGTGAAATACGGGCACTCGGCCTTCCTTCCTGCAATTGCATTATCAAGGAACCACTTGGACCATGACATCCCTAGCTTCTACCTCCCCCTGTTTGAATGTAGTGTCAATACAGGGTTGCTGCGGGGCACCACTCTATGCAAGGTCAACATTGATGGAGGCATGACTTTCTCTTGTCGATTTGGACCGACCGAATATTTTGCTGAGAGTGGATTGGATCGAGGTCCTCGTTGCACCACTCCCAGACCCCGAACCTGGGGTCAAACCTTGGCTTCTGAGGTAGACCTCTTCTTTGGAGGCCCTTATGGCCATCTTAAGCTGCTCCTGCTCGGTACGGTACTCCGTGGCCATGGTGGCCCACTCGTCGCAAGCCTCCTCCATACGGAGGCACACCGCCTCCTTCTCCTTCTTATTCTCCCGATATCCACAGAGGTTTGCGATCATGGCCTGCCTAACCACTTTAGACACACCGGGGCAGGCCTTCACATCACCGACGCGGCCAGCCAGATGTTCCTTTAAGACGGGTCGCCCCTCCACCCTTCATAACATGACTGCAGTAGTTGAACTTCGACCTTGGGCCGATGCGCTCCCCATGGTCCCATACGGTTCCCTGACGCTCTTCCATCACGAGAGCCTGCAACAGAATACAAAATATACCAATGATCGCAACGAGTTAATTTCAGTACTGATTTTGTAACGTATTTCTTAATTACAACAGCCTTTTAATCCTTATCTTTGTCCTTGAAAATAAATATTAATGGGTAAGTGTGCCTACTTAAATTATACTGAACATCTACTCCTATTAGAGAGTAAGTGGGATTCTAGCTTGAAGCATAAGCCTCACATAGTTGGCAAGGTGTCACTGATGTTTGCTTCTATGTATGATATAGGAGCATGAGCTTGAAGATAACTCCTATGCATGATGCCTATAGCCACATACACCTTGTAGACTTAAGTGCATACCAATTTTTTTTCATATGAACCAAAATCCAGGAAAACATAAACTGCACACCGAATTTTTTTGTCTTCCTGAAATTTCGCTAGAATGGCCCAAAATTTTGCTTCTGTGCCCCGAAATCTCGCCCTATACAGCCGAGATTAGTCTCCTGGTGGTCGGACATGGTTGGATTGGCCGGAGTATGGCCGGATTAGAGAGAGGAGATGAGGTGTGTGCTTGGGAAAGTGAAAGAGCAGAGGAGAAAGTGAGCTCGAGGGGTGGGTCTGTGAACCAAAATCAATGATTGAGGAGGTTTTAAAACCAGTGTGCTGTGAACATATAATACAATTTATTTGTCAATCCTAAAACCCACTAACAGCTATAGATTAGTGGTAAAGGTGAACTCTAGCAAACACAAGGTCTGGAGTTCAAATCTTGACTATGGTATTTTCTTTGCAACTTTTTTTTTGCATAGTTCTGAGCATGCAAAAATTATGAAATTTTTTTTGCATAGTCGAAAAGCATTGATGATGTTCCCGTAGAATTTTGAGATCATGATCAACCATAACAAAATCCCAAAAAATATGGAAGTGTTACTTCACAGTAGCTTTTTTTTTGGCATAGTTCCGAGCATGCAAAAATTATAAAAAAATTTGTACATAGTTAGAAAGCATCGATGATATTCTCATAAAAGTTTGAGATCATGACCAACCATAAAAAATTTCCAAAACATGTGAATGTGGTACTTCAGAGTTTTCAGACTTCAGAGCGCATGCTTGTACCGTATACAATTTTTGATTGAGCAATCAAAACATGTTTAAATTTTTTGGAACTTTTACAGAAGGGTTATGAGGGAATTATAAAGCTCTCATAAGAATTTAAGGTGATGATAAAACATGAAAAATTTATAATATTCTGACACGGTTACTGCCTTGTTTATGCTAATTCATTTTTTTATTTTTAAAACATAACAGATGAAGTTAAAATATTTTAACAAATTTTCTATATGATCCTAGATATCGTATGATGGTACCATAATTTTTTAATATCATGAAAAAGCTTCTTCAATTTTATAAATTTCCGATAGTGTTTCTGCCGAAATTTTAAAATGACTCAAAAAAATTAACTTTTTCGACAAATTATCATTGAAGATCACTTTCTTACAGGTTATTGATGTCATTCCGGTCAAATCCGGTCCATTATGGCGAAATTTCGCTGAAAAAATGAAAGTACTCTAGTATTTTCAGAAACATTTATTCGGCCGGCATATTGAATCTCATAGGGGCCCGAAATCCGAGATGTCGGCGAAAATTCGCCAAATTTCAATGAAATTTCAATCCTTAAGCACAATAAGTGCTGATTAGTTACTGTACCCCCAATCGATTTGGAGCCCTATCTGGCAGACTGGCAACGTCTAGATTATCAACCACGTGATCTCATCCCCTTTTATTTTAAGTTTGTAAGACGAATTTTCTAAATGGTTCTTTTGATAAGTACAAGTCGTACTTCATATTTTAAATACAATATTACTGTAATATCCTATCTATGCCCTTAAACAAATATATATTTTAATTTTATTACATGTATTACAAGTATCTATATGCTTAATAAATATATATTTCTACTTTATATTCTCTATAGATAGGTATTAAATATAGATCTTAGTGATAATAATTAAGAATAATCTAATTATTTTTAATATTTTTTTGATATATGTCAAAAAGAAATACACCTTATAATTTAAGATAGATGGAGTACCAAATAATAGTCCCGTGATCGACGTTATGCATTCTTTATTCAATGTCTATGATCGGAGCTAACCATGCGGTGCATGACACCGATAGTGCCGCAACAGCTTCGCTGTTACGCTACGCCCATTCTGATCGCGACAAATTAAGTACAGCCAAAGACCACCAGTACAAAAACTACATTACAGTGTTGATCGACGTGGTAGTGTGCCCATACGAACGACGGAGGTGGCACATGGATGTGGACTCGGCCACAGCAAGGACGCTGCCATGACTATAGCTCGATATAACACATTATCTACTACGGGTACCCGGTGAAGAACATCGTATCCGTCGTACTGACCAGGGGAAATTATCTCTGTCGGTAACCGGTTTTCTCGGCGGGTGGTACGTACGAAAATTCGAAGCTGTCCAATTTCGCCTTGAATTTGAATTTTATGTTGCCAATTGGCAAGCGTAGTCATCTTAAGACTTACCATCCATGTGTAAGAATAAAAAATCGGCAGTAACCGGCCGCGTACCTATCGAAACTGATAAAAAAATGTTCGTTAGAAAAGTTTAAATTTCAATTTTAAAATGGTCGCAAAAAATGTTACTATATATGCTTGCTTGGTTGCAACCTGTTGACGTCAAAAACTTGATGTAGGGTTTCTCACAGCAGCACACCAGACGAACACCGGGTTCAGAGCGTGCCAGTCGATTTGACCTGTAATCGACAAGGTGAAAAATATAAAATCCACACAAAGCCGATCGTGATGATCAATCGGCTTAGATCTAATCAGCTTGAAGCCGATCAAGATTAAGGTAACAGGATGTCTAACTAGCCGATTAAGGCTAATCAGAGGATAAAGGCAGATCGATTCTGAAGAAGGCGATGCGTAACAAAATCAGAACAAATCAAACCTGAGGTGTAATTGACGAAGGTCAACAATCGGCGATGCGCAACTTTATTGATCAAAATCGATTACGAAGGCTAAATTACAGAAGCTACTCCTAGTCGACAGGAAAAGTAGAAAAAGTAAAGACTAGTTGATTGCATTGTGTTGGTTTTTTCTGCAGTTCGCTTTGGTCCTTCTTTTATACCCGCGGCCGATCGTGTCCTGATACAACACGCTTCAAGTCCGTTTCATATCGGCCTTATCTCGGACGGTTGTTTTAAAATATGGCAGTTACCAAAATATCTCCAAACCTTTCCATCCTGTCAGTTAATTCCGTATCTCGACTTTATTGCGATTTTGACCAAGTTTGCCAAATTTTGGTGCAAACATATGCCCCGCCCATTTTTGAGAGATGACATGTCATCTTTCAAAAATATCAATAATCGGCTTTTTCAATCGGCTAACGTTTGAACTTCACTCATTAACTGTTGCTTTTACTCGCGCCGTAATTTTTTGACATGCGGGTTGTGCGTTTTAACTGCTCGCGCCTTTTGAGATTCACTTCCCGCCGCTTCAAATTTTCACCACGCTATAAAATGCGACCCCCACCTTAGTCATTCCTCACGCACACAAGCTCTCGAATCACCTGCAATCGACTTGAACTTTCGTTTGAAGTATTCTCGAGGCAATCCTTCAACTCATCCAGCTTTCTTCATCGGCTACCATGGATTCTAGCCAGGTACTTATTCCGATTCCGAACAGCAATGACCAATATTTTTTGGGCCCATTGGGAAATCTAGACATCCATACCGTAACAAACCAAGAAGTCCCTCGATTGCCTCTGTCGGCTGCTGGTCATAACATAGAGGGGTGGAATAAGAGTTTCAGGGCTTGGCCGACAGCTCTCAAAGGATGGAGAAAATGGTTTATCAGAGTAGCAGCCCAAAAGAGGAGTGAATGGGAAAGAATGGGTATAGCCGAGTGTATCTCACTTTCCTTAGCCGACCCTGAATCCAACGAGCCCTTAGTGGCCACGGCCTGTTATTTTGGTCTGATTTGTTTTAATGCTTTTTATTCCGCATTTGGTCCCATCGGCCCAACTCTTTTAGATGTTGCTCAATTGTGTTGCCTTGGCGGATGGAGATCAAGTATCGGCTTTTAGTGGAAAACCAAAATATAAGATCATCAGATCTAAGGGAGAGGTTGGGCCAAATACATTGGAAATAATAACAAAGTTAATGGCCTAGTATCGGACGAAGAACATGTTGCTTTTCCAACCTTTGGCTAGACCGCTTTACGTTGCGGAGTATCTCTTGGACCAACTTAGGTATATCAAGTGATAGCGAGCGACTTGTTGAGGGTCGTCGGCTAGCTCTAGGAAAAATCTTCACAGGTCTTGTGTATCGGATGCTTTACATAATAAGGAGTCGGCTTTATACGGGTTTGGAAAATTTATTTGTTAGTAACGTAGGTGGCCCAATGTGGTTCGTACAAATATGGCTGTACTGTTTATTCAGCCGTTCTTTTAACTTGGATTCAGCCGATGATACTCCTTTTCCAAGGGAAGATATACCTGAAGGAGCACCTATTCAGTTTAGAGCATGCCGATCCTTTGGTGAAAGATTTATGATGTGCTCCAGAAATGAGACAAGGACCTTTCCCGACAGCTGCAAAAGGTTTCTATCATTCTTTTTGCAATTGAACACCGAAGACTTCAAGCATCAAGATTTCTTTAGTTATGGTGATGCAGCCGATTTTCCCTGGCCTTCTTTTCTTCATCTGGAAGCCGACAGCTCTATGATGCCTCAGGAGACTCTGGACTTATATAGAATTTTCATCTCTCCATGTATATTCCATGTCGGCCTTCATACTCGGAATTGGACTTTTCAACCTTCATACGAATTTTACCATCCTTCAGTATATGCAAGACAGCTCGGCTTCGGCCAGGTGATCCCATGTTTGCCGCTTCTAGATCGGCTTCAGCCCAGAGCCAGGGTCCGCAATGCCACATCGGCAAGGCTAGTTTTGGAGTTAGCCGACGAGCTACAACCGCAATCTCCCCACTTCCATTTGAATGCTCGCCAGCAGGGGTTTCACGACATGGTGGTCGGCTATCGCAGAGTGTTTGTACATAGAAGACTCCATCGATTATCATCAAAGAATTTTTCCAAACTGCGAGCCATCCTTAGTATCTAACAAATAATCTAGCGGTGAAGCTAGCTCGTCGGGTTATACTAACTCAAGTTTAGTAGATAAGGTATCGGCTTCGAATAAGCTTTATCTTGTACATCGATCTTTTTCCAGATGCACTTTTCTAATTATTTTTACTGTGTATTTGCAGGCTAAGGATATCGGCCAAAAACCTATTTCTAGCCAATCCGGGAATGATCAGGGCAAGAGAGCACATCAATCGACTGGCCTTACGGGCTATACCTCTGGTACTTTAGGGGTTCACAGCCCATCCTTATCGGATATCGAGAAAAACAGCCAAGTAAGTGTTAACATAATCGATTAATACCATCTTCTCCTTTTCTTTCAAACTAACCTTTATCCAATTTGTATCTCGAGAAAAGAAAAAGTAAAGTATACCAAGGCTCCAAAGAAAGAAGGGCCCAAGACTAAAGAACAAAGCGGCGAGAGTTTGCCCCATGTATCGCCTATCGGAGAAGTAAGCTACGATACTTTGTATAATAACTTATGTATCTTAATGCATTGGCTCACCTTTGTCTTATTTTCCTTTAGCCAACGCAATCCACTCAAATCGCGAAGATCTTAGCGATCTTCCAAATATTTCAACCGAGCCAATTCCAACGCCGAAGTCGACTCAACCCACTCCAATCGCGATTGGTCGAACCGTCAGATCCAATGAATTTGCTCGAATTTTCTTTGGCCGATCTTGATGACCCGGAGATTATGGCCACCGATGACTATGATGCAGAAATTAGAAGAATCCTTCAAGTATCAGAAAAAGCATCGGCTACCGTTACCTCCGTCTTTGGCATGAAAGAACGTCTTGATAATCTTTTCAAACTAGTGATGCAACCGCAATCGGAAATCTTGGCTAACAATCAACCAATAAGAGATGCCATGGCTGCTGTTGAAGCCGATCTCCCTCCGGAAGCAATGCAAGCCCTCCTCAATGTGTGTCACCTGGATGATAGAAAAATTGAAGTGGAGGAGGCACAAAATCGGATTCAACGTCGTGAAGCCCAAGAGGCCGATCAGAAACTTTTAGAGGAATTGGTTGCTGATGCCAAGGCAAAAAAGCGCAAGTTTGATACTGGTGCTCAACGTCTTAAATCGACCAAGGAATCCCTCTCTAAATTGGAAAAAACAAAGAAACTCCTCTTGGAAGAGTTGGCTAAGCTTGAAAAACAAATCGGAGAAGGCCAACAAACCTTGGAGACCACTGCGTCGGAGCTGAAGAATCAAAAACTTAGCATTGCAGCGGCTGTTGAAAATGTGACCAAACAATCTGCCAAGGTAAAACCAGTGCCCGGGAATCCCAAGGACGATGAACGCCTGCTAAACGAAATTCAAGACATCATCGCCAAGGCAGCAGGTGTTTTGTCGGCCTTGGGCGCGACACTTCCAGGATCGGGCATCCAGTATTGAATTGTAAACTCTGGTGGTTGTTTTGAAAACACTTGTTCTGAATGCTTGTAACTTGTTATGTTTATAATCGGCTGTTTAACCGACTCTTATTCTCTAAATTTGCAATTCTTTCAGCCGATTAACAGCATCGTGTTAATCTCGGCTTTGAACATGATTTTTAGTCGGCTAAGCTCCGATCCAAACGCTAGGATAGTATTTCTTTAGATATTTCCCATTAATTGCTTTAGGCAAGACATACCCTTCCAGTGTTTCTAGTAAGTACGAGTTTCCACCGACTAGCCGATTAATTTTGTATGGCCCTTCCCACGAAGGTGACCATTTTCCAAATCGGTTATCGTTAGAACCAACAGGCAATATCGTTTTCCATACTAAATCGGCTTGGACGAAAGATTTAGGCATGACCCTTTTATTGTATGCCCTTGCAACTCTGATCTTATTCTTCTTAAGCCGATCAAGCGTAGACAAACGTAATTCCGCCAACTCATCCAAGCTGTCGACCATTAAGTCATTGTAATCTTGAGCCGACAAATCATTCTGTCTGGCTATTCGTATCGACTCAATGTTGATTTCTACAGGCAAAACAGCTTCTTGTCCATACACCAATTGGTAAGGTGAAAGTTTTGTCGCTCCATGATACGATAGCCGATAGGCCCAAAGTGACTCTGATAAAGTAGAATGCCAATTCCTTGGCTTCTCATCAATTTTTTTTTGATCAACTTAATTAGTGTTTTATTAGACGACTCGGCCTGTCCATTAGCTTTGAGCGTAATAAGGCGAAGAGTTTAACAATTTGATCCCTAGGCTTGTGGCGTAACCTTGAAACTCTTTAGACATGAATCTCGTACCTTGATCGGTCGTGATTGTTTGTGGTATTCCAAACCGATGGACAATATGTTCATTCACAAAACTAATCGCCTCAACACTAGTCACCTTCTTAAGTGGGATAGCCTCAACCCACTTTGAAAAGTGTCGGTTGCGGCCAAAATAAATTTGTGGCCTCTACTCGAAGCAGGAAATATTTGGCCGATTATGTCTATTCACCAACCTCTGAACGGCCAAGGTTTGACAATTGGATGTAAAGTCGATGCTGGTGCTAATTGTATGTTGCCAAACTTTTGACTTGTCTGACATCCTTTGTAATATTTGAAGCAATCTTCTAGCATCGTCGGCCAAAAATAACCTGTCCGTCTGAGCATCCATTTCATCTTATGTGCCGATTGATGAGAACCACAAATGCCTTCATGCACTTCACCCATCGCCACTCGTGCTTCTTCAGCTTCAAGATATCTTAACAACAAGCCCTCCATAGTCCGATAATACAGTATATCATCCATAACAACGTACTTCAATGCTTGTTGCCGTATCCTTCGCTCCGTCGGCTTAGATGGGTCGACTAGATAATCTTTAATCTGCGTTCTCCAATCAGCAATATTTGCGCACATGACTGCTTTGCTCACTAGTTCGGTCTCCTGACTTTGGTCAAAATCCTTATATCCTGATGCTTGCTGAGCTAAAGCATTAGCCTTATCGTTCATTCCACGAGGAATATGACCGATAGAAAATGAAGTAAAAGAGCTGATAATTTCTAAACATTGTTCTAAATATTTGATAGTATTTCATCCCGACATTGATATTCTCCTTTATCTGTTTGTACTACCAATAGTGAATCACCATATGCCTCAACGGCTCCTACTCCAATATTTTCTAACAACAAGTAAGCCTTTGAGTAACGCCGTACTCGGCTGGTTGTTGGAGCGTCGACTATTTAGCCGAATACAAATCGAAGCTATGTCCTCTAGGTGAAGTGAGTACAATACCGATACCATATCCTTCCTCGCATACCGATCCATCAAAGAACAAGCGCCATGGTGCCACCAAGACTAAGTTTGCCGTGTGTCATGTCTGTTATGAAATCGGCTAGGACTTGTCCTTTGACTGCTTTGGCCGATTCGTATGATAAGTCGAACTCGACCAAGGCGTAAGCCCATTTGCCAAGTCGACCTCACAAAATTGGAGCTGACAATATATATTTTATGATATCGGTTTTGCAGATAACTTTACAAGTCGATGCTAGTATGTAGTGCCTTAGCTTTGTGCATGAGAAGTACAATGATAAACATAGTTTTTCGATAAAAGGGTACCTGACTTCTGCATCTAGCAACCGTCGTCTTAAATAAAAGATAACCTTCTCTTTACCATGTACCTCTTGCGCCAAAACAGCTCCAATAGTATCTTCTTGGTAGAGACAACAATCAAGGGAATACCTTTTTCGGTCGACCAAGGCTGGAGGGTTGGATAAATACCTTTTACTTCGTCAAAGCTTTTCTGATCGGCTCCCCATATAAATTCCTCGTTTTCTTTTAACTTCAGCAATGGGGTAAAAGCACAGATCCTACCAGAGAGGTTCGAGATGAACCGACGGAGGTAGTTAATTTTGCCGATCAAGTTTTGTAATTCGTTTTTACATGTTGGTGGCTTAGTATTGGCTATGGCTTTGACCCTTGTTTGGCTGACTTCGATTCCCCTTTCATGTACCATAAAACCTAAAAACTGTCCTGCCGACACACCGAACGCACACTTGTAGGGATTCATCTTCAAACCGTGCGCTTTTATGTTTTTGAACACCCTCTCCAAGTCGGCCAGATGTTGGAAATCTTCTGCAGATTTTACCACTACATCATCTATATAAATTTCAACGATGTGGCCGATTAAATCTTCCAGATTCATTGCTCGCTGGTAGGTTGCTCCAGCGTTTTTCAAGCCGAAAGTCATTACAGTCCACTCGAATAACCCTATTGCGGGACATCGAAGGCTGTCTTTGGTATATCGGCTTCTGCCATGAGTATCTGGTTATACCCGGCATTACCATCCAGAAAGCTTATGATCTTGTTTCCTGATGCAGCATCGATAAGCACATCGGCTATTGGCATAGGGTATTCGTCTTTTGGCGTCGCCTTGTTCAAGTCTCTAAAGTCGACACATACTCGAAGTTTTCCATTTTTCTTCATTACTGGAACGATGTTGGAAACCCATTCAGCGTATCGGCAAGGCCTGATAAACTTTGCTTGCAACAATCGTTCTATCTCTTCTTTTATGACTTGGTACAAGGCTGGATTAAAACGCCTGGGATACTGTTTAAACGGCCGATAGCCCGATTTTATAGGTAGCCGATGTTCCACCAGTTGACGGCTTAATCCGGGCATTTCATGATACTCCCAAGCGAAACAATCTTTATAATTTCTAAGTATTTTTATTAGCTCTTCTTTGTATTTCACATCTAAATTTGTACTGACAAAAGTTGGTCTTTTCCTATCACCGTTACCTATATCGACTTCTTCAAGCAAATCGGTAGACGTGAACCCTTGCCCCAACTTTTCTATTTCTTCAAAGTCTTCTATGGCTTCGTAGCTATCCGTTGTTTGCCGATAGCTTTGCATTTTGTCTGTAGCGCCTTCAATGTTTTTCTTGTCCCCATCGGCGCAACGCCGTTTGCCGATCAAAGGTGTCGGGCTTGACAGCGATCGGCATAAGTCGGTATTTGCTTACGCATATGAAATCGCGATCGTCCGGCGCCTTACCCGATATCTGACCCGGCTTCTTCGTGTCGCCAATTCGCGCCGGAGCTAGCCATGGCGATGTGCGCCGATGTATCGGTATAACGACCTCGACTTCTTCTCCGTTCCATTGAGCGGCGCTTGATGCATGGTCGATGGGATACAACGGTTTGCATGAATCCAATCCCGTCCGAGCGGCCTGCTGTAATTTCCTTTGGCATCAATTACAAAAACGCCGTCGGCAAGGTCTTGCTACCGGCGATCGACTCTGTGACCATAACACCTTTTGCTTCAGTAGGGTCGCTTTGTGAAGTCATTGAGAACCATGTTAGTTTTGATTAAGTCTTCGTCGGACTTACCCGATTTTTACATGTTGTGTATGGCATTAGATTCACCGTGGCGCCTCGTCTACCAAAGATCCTTGATATCGGCTTGCCATTTATATATCCTTTCAGTACGAGGTTTCGATGTCGGTGATCGTCTTTGGGTTTCTCAAAGATGGCGCTCTGCACTCCGGAGCATAACTGAGCAACTGCCTCTTTGGCCGATTCAGTTCTGACTTTGAACTCGGCCGGCAATGTGAACACCATGTTGACATCCATGGGAGGTGTGTCATCCCGAATCATGGGAGAATCCAAGTCGTCAGCCGATTCGAAATCTTCTTCGGCTTGCTCTTTTCTTCTCCACTCTTTCTTGGCGCATCTCATTGGACGAAGTTCATTAAACACTTCGTCTCTCTCTTTCTCGGCATCGGCTTCACGAATTTCTTGTGTCCTTAGCCTCTGAAGCCGTCGTCGTTGTGATTTGCTCAGGCCTGATGGGCACCACCTGGGTTTAGGTTCCACCGGCTTTCGTATCTGGCCAGCCAAGTCTCCTTGATCAGAACTGGTCTTGTGTGTCTTGGCTTGACTTTGTTCTTGATTCGGTTTAGATAATCTTTCATGGACCGGCCTTCTGTGACTTTTGTCTTGCTCTCTAATCGGCCCAGATAGCCTATATCCGGCGATTCGTTAATAATCGTCTCGAGGATAATGTTCCATCGGGCGGTATACGGTGATGGCAACGCTACTCTCCTCTCCCAAGAAAATTGCCAAAGGACACTTTCTATGTGCCCTCTCCACGTTCTCTCGTGCGGTACAAATTATCCGACCGGGGGTATGATCACGATGGTCGGTGTTCATCCTTTCATACTTCTCCATTAATTGTGAGCGTTGGACCAAACCTTTCGCGGGCCGTCTAGATGGAGATTTCTCTGCTTTGTACCATTTACCCACACGGGATTCCCTTGGGTTTGATGGTCCTTGAATTTTTCTTCTCGATCGGCTTCTATTTGTAAGGAACCGATGGTAATTTTAAGTGTCGGCGCCATCCGAGCTTGATTGTATGTCGACTTGTCGATCTTTTTTCCTTTCGTCTTGCATCGGCTCTTTTCCTTTAGCCAAGCAATGTACCATATTGATAGGAAACGGATCGACATCTACCTGCATGGTCGACTCATCGGCAAACTTCAACCGACCATCTTCAATAGCGGTGGATCTGCTGGCGGAAGATATTGCAATCATTAGTGTTATGTGAATAAGAATGATGCCACTTGCAATACCTGCGTTTTTTGATCTCATCGGGCGACGGTGTCACATGTCCCTCCGGCAATCGTATTATCTTTTCTTGCAGAAGTAAATCAAAAATACGATCGCACTTGGAAACATCGAAAGAGTATTTGACCTCCGATTTGTTCCTAGTCGGCTTAAGCCAAGAACAAACTAAGGATTTATTGGACCCTTTTATCCATTCGGCTATGTTTATTTCTGCTTCCTCGTCTTCCGACGAATCACTAGGACAATTTTCAACCATATTGACCTTAGCCTTATCCTTTTCTTTGTTGTTACTATTTTTAAATCTACCATTAAACACCTTATTGTCGATGAATCGGCTTTCTTGAGCCGATCGCGATGCAATAAGTGGCTAAAATCGATGAATTCTGCCGCCGAATTTCTCCCTAAGAGGAAGGATCAAACCTTGAAATGCTAAATCGTGAGTTGATTGTCGGTAACATAACGCTAAAACACCGATTCTGATTTCTCTAAACCTTTTGATGTAATCATTGCGGTTCTCAAACTTTTGGCGAACGAACTTCGGATCTGAAATTCTTAACTCTAAACCGCCCAAAAGAAGTATTCATGGAATCGGCTTTCCAAATCGTTCCATAAATGGACCGAATCGGAGGCAAACAAGTGAACCAAGTAAATGCTGCCCAGATAAAGATAATGGAAATAACCTAATTTTTAACCCGTCGGATCGGGCGCTTCACGCATTGTGCGATAAAGCGTCCAACATGCTCGAGGTAGTGATAGAATCATCCCGGAGAATTTGGCAAAGTCGGGACTCGAAATTATGAGGTAAGGCATGCGATCTATGTAATCGAGTGCGGCTTTCTATAGCCGATCACTTTTCCTTTTGGTTGTATGCCAAATCGATCCCTCAAAATGGTACAGATCGATCGGTCCAATTGGCATTATCGCCACCGCACAATGAGCCCTTGATAATGTCGATCATAATCGCATCCCGCCCCGAGTGCAAGCTCGGGTTGCCAATTATCTTGCGTCGCGTCGGTGTCGATTATCTTGATCGTGCCGATTATGCCTAATTTGTGGTTCCGCACCGGATAAATGGTTACGATGCGTTACTACCTGTGTGGACCGGGTTTCTAAGCAGGGTAGGCTCTTGGGGATATCTCTCGGAGCCAATCGGCTGTGAAACCGATTGGGGAAAAGCGTAAAAAGGTGCCGACGGTGGTAGATTGATGGATGGATCATACTTAGCGGCGTCGGTATAGGCGTGGTAATGGCTCACCCCACTTGACCAAGGATCCCTAGGCAATATGACCGTAGGTTGTGTGGGCATCATCGTGGGAGGTGAGGTCATAGCCGATGGTTTAGGATCGGCTGGTGTGCTCTGCGTGTTTTGTGATACTGAAAAAACAGGATAATTTGGCAGAGCTTGTAGTGGGTCATGCAGGCTTCCTGACGAGGCCAACTCCTGGGCTATAGATTTAACGCTATTTGCTATCATCGGCTTAAGAGTCGTTACCAGAGCCGATGATTGGTTTATTAAAGCATGGTGCACAGATTGGTTAATCATAGCCGATAATTCGGCCTGAGCGGGTAGATATCGACTTACCGTTTCTGCTGCACCTGTGTCTCCCAGGGTATTGACCGTCGGCAGGGCGGATTTCTGTGTAACGCCACGTCTAGTCTTTTGGTAGCAATTTAGCATCATCTCTTCTAACGCGGCTTTCCGATCTTCAATCTCTTGACGTTGTTCTGCGGTTAAATCGTCCATTGTTGGGACGATTATAGCTTCTGTGTTGAGATCAGACGGCGGAATCGACTTCCCTGACGTAGACATGGTCCCACCGGGCGTGCCAAGAGTGTGTTGGCGTCAAAAACTTGATGTAGGGTTTACGACAAAGAAGACACCGCATTTAACACCGGGTTGAGCGTGCGGTCGATTTGACACATGAATCGACAAGGTGAAAAATATAAAATCCACACAAAGCCGATCGTGATGATCAATCGGCTTAGATCTAATCAGCTTGAAGCCGATCAAGATTAAGGTAACAGGATGTCTAACTAGCGATTAAGGCTAATCGGAGGATAAAGCGGTCGATTACGAAGAAGGCGTGCGCAACAAAATCGTAACAAATCAAACACGGGGTGTAATTGGCGAAGATCAACAATCGGCCATGCGCAACTTTATTGATCAAAATCGATTACGAAGGCTAAATTACGAAGCTACTCTAGTCGACGGAAAAGTAGAAAAAGTAAAGACTAGTTGATTGTATTGTGTTGGTTTTTTCTGCAGTTCGCTTTGGTCCTTCTTTTATACCCGCGGCCGATCGTGTCCTGATACAACACGCTTCAAGTCCGTTTCGTATCGGCCTTATCTCGGACGGTTGTTTTAAAATATGGCAGTTACCAAAATATCTCCAAACCTTTCCATCCTGTCCGTTAATTCCGTATCTCTGACTTTATTGCCGATTTTGACCAAGTTTGCCAAATTTTGGTGCAAACACAACCTAATAAAAGTATTAGAGCTTATGTAATGCAGTTAAATATATTACAATAAAAGCTCATGGCATTCGTTTTACCATTGCTAATAAAAAAGATAAATATTCTACAAATTCTAAAAAAAATCTTGTGCATGATTTGGTGAGACATAATTAAATTGGACCATAGCGGCCATGGATGTATTAAAGAAAAAGAGATATGTTAGAAATTCTCTTAAAAAATTTAAACATCTGGTTTTAATGTTGTGCGACAAGCGAGTTCGAAGTAAACTGGATTTTGATATTCAATTAACAACTAACAATTTGGGCAAGGTCGGGCCAGAGGGCTGTGGTAACCTGGTAGGAGTGAGAGTGATCGTTTCCGCCCGCCGGACTTCAATCATAAGTTTGCCTTATTAATCAGAGTTTACATTCGTGTGTTTACTGGAAAAAGTACGTGCCACGCTCCACGAAGTCACAGTCTCGCAGAGCGTCCGTAAAATATCAAGCGACTTGGTCAATGTCCACACGCATGTGCGGCGTGATCGGGGTTTAATTTGTATATTGTGTGTCCTGTAGAGAGATTAGTAGGAATGGAACGAGTTTCCATGTGTCCTGTAGAGAGATTAGTAGGAATGGAACGAGTGTCCATGTGTCCCCTCAAACACACAAAGACAGATAGAAAACACCCACGATAATAAAAAGGAAGTATAGCGATGGAAAAATAGAGACGGAAAAATAGAGACGGAGTATCTATATCTATCATGATATAGATATTACTCTTAGCGAGCGCTCTTTTTCTTAAGACCTCGAAACATGAAATGAACAAATTCCTTCTCTTACGAGCACGGGCTGCCCCTCGCGCCACACTTGCCGTTTTTTTTGCTGTAGAAACTACAGTTTGCACTCCTTACACACGCTGACGTGCGACCGTGGTGTGGCGTGCGTACATCCAGGTTTTCAATTTCGGTTTCGGATCACATCATAGAGGCAGCAAAAATCCAAAATTTCTACGAGATTTCGGGATTTCGGCTAAATCTGATCGAAATTCAAAAAATAAATTTAAAATCTGATAAATTTGAAAATGAAATTTCCAAAATTTCAGCCCTTTTTCAATACTTACAAAAGTCCATCGACATCTCGTTAAAATTTGTGGAAATTTCGCTGAAAATACTGTAGCAATTTAAATTTTTTGTTTCGATCAGAATTTGGAATCTCATCTCTGATCGAAATCCAAAATCTCAACCGAAATTTTCGAAATCTTACGGGGATTTTGAACATTGGCTTATTTTGACCCGGCCGGTTGCAAGTTGCGACAGCCAGCTAATTGCCGGTGCGCGCGGGCGACCTGGGCATGTGCTCCATATCCGCTACTGTGCATGGCACAGTCCATATGCATGGAATATGTAACTTAGATTTAGAATGCAGAGGACTGTAGACTGTAATATGAGTGGGCTGCTTCTACTCCAATATGTAACTTGGACAAAGAGGACATCAGATTATCCAGGTTTGAGCATGAGAATCAAACTGTAATCCAATCAAAAGCAAAAGAGAATCAAGGTGTCTATGGGATGGAGCAAGCAGCTCAACATTCGCCCCAAAACAAGCCAAAACCGCCTCGACGCAACATCAGATCAAGCATACATCTAGACGAAGGCAGTAGACAAAGCTCCCAACCTGACACCAAATTTTCACTAAAATGAAGAACTGAATCGACAGGAGGCAAGGGCGCAATGTTATCGATCTCCTTGGGGGTGAAGTTAACGCGGCCGGTGTGCTTGCCTTTCAACTTGCGCAGACCTAGGATGTCGTACACAACCATGAACACACGAAACAAAAGCAAGACAGCAAGATCCAAGGGATCCGAGTAGCATACACAGCCAGATCGAATCAAACTGAATTGGGCTTCGAGATCGAGGGGATGGAGCTGGTTTTACTGAGCAAGGAAGTGGCGGGGCCGGTGACTTGGGGATCTCCGCTCTTGTTGCTGCGGTCGAGAGCTCCAGCCGGTGTCCTTGCAGTCAAGCGAAGGAACGAACCGTTGCGCCTCGCTAGGATAGCGAGCGGAGAGAGACTCGCTAAATATAGTAATTCTCTCTCCGCTCGTGAGATTTGGAGAGAAAGATGGCAACTCTTTTGGAGCTCGTTGCTAGCTGCGAATCGGTAAAAGATGGAGACAGGGAGTTGGATAGAGATGCTTTTAGAATTACTCTTACTAATGTTAGAGATGTACGGATGAGTTGCCGCCTGGTGCCACGCGTACTTAATTCAACCATACAGTACATGCTACAGTAGTTTATTATTTTAAAAATAGTATATTTTGTTATGAGATAAGATTTCTTAACCGTATTCAGTTAGGCTCTATCTCTTTGTTGTGGGCGAATCCGAACTCATCTCTTATGCTTTCTCGTATATATTGGGCTTTCCCCCATGTAAAATATCAATCTAATAAAGTGTGAGAGAGTTCCACCCTATATTCTGTGTGCTCCTTTTCTTGTTCGTGTGATCCTGTTGATGTGCTATTGATTGATCACAGGCGAACGACGACGTTTTACAACACGTTATCAGCACGAGCGTTCTACCGAGGCCAAATTGTGATCGTTTGCCTGCGACATTCGACACTACGTCAGATTCATCCTGCGTCACGCGATCTACGCTACCGCAAGCCCTACGTAAGCACTTCGTTGCAACTATTGATCCTGCAGGTCATCACAAATTATAATCGTGCAAATATACTGTTCATGCATGTTTACTGATTCATCATCGAGATATCGGCCCTGAAGGCCGCATGGCCATGCCGCCGCCTGCCACGGCAACCTTCGGCCGCAAAACCCTTGGCTGCGCCACCGGTCGTGTCACGCCGCCTACCGTGACGCCCGCCACAGATGCCTTCTTTTTCCCTCGCCGTCGACTGCGCCTATGCTCGAGCTGCGCTCATTGCCGCGATCTTGCCGCATCGCTGCTATGCCGCCCGGCCGCTACTGCCATCGTCTATGTTGCCCGCGCCGAGGCCATCCCATGCTCGCAGCGCGTTCCTCGTCCCCGCCGGGCATGCGCCCGTCGCCACGGGTTCTCGCGTCGTGCGCCGCCCTAGCTCCCGTCTTTGCCTTGGCCTTCGCCCTGCCGACGGAGGCGCTCAGGTTCTCGCGAGATCGGCCGCCTCGGCTCCCCCCGTCGCACGCCGCCACTGGAGCCTGTTTGGCCTCCCCACGGAGGCGCTCGATTTCTCGCGCCGCGCGCAGCCCTGGCTTGCCGTGTTGCCTCAGCTTCCGCCCCGCCGGCGAGGCGCCTGTTTCTCACGCGCGCGCCGCTCGCTCGCCGTGCCGCCTTAGCTTCGCCCGCCGCGAGGCGCAGTTTCTTGCGTCGCCCTGCTCTTATGCGTTGATGGCGGCGGCGGGTGTAAATGCAATATGCGCTAGGGTTTTCAGCGGCTGCCGAGCCACACGGACCGCCAAGCCACGCAGGCCGTCGGGCCTCGCAGGCCGCACGCCGCTCGCAGGCCTTGCGCAGTAGCAGGCTTCCGTGCATGGGTCGGCCATACGGCCCAATTTATATCTTATCCCCTGATATTTTAGTAAATTGTGGAAATTTAATTTTTGTTATTTAAGTAATTATTAAAATTGCTTAGTAATTAACAAAAAATGCTAGAAAATTATGAAAAAATATGTATGGCCCGTTGCACTGTGTCATGTTGCTAGATTAATTTTTTAGCATGTTTTTCATGTTAATATATGTTGGACATATTGTTTACTGTTATTCGGTAATTCTGAAAATTGCTTAATAATTAGAAAAAATCATGGAAAAATGCTAGGAAAATCCTTAAAAATGTGATGATTATCTACTGAATAGATATAGACCAAAACTTTACTGATTCAATAATAAGCATGCAAAATAACATTTTACCTGAAGTAAAAATCCTGTTTTGCTTGCATATAGGATATGTCTGACATCGCCAAGAAAGAATTTACTGAGCTTACCCTGAATGATAGCAACTACCTCACTTGGGCAATGGATGCCAAGATCAACTTGACAGCCCGATCCCTTGGAGCTACAATTTCCCAGCCTGAAGCTAGCACCCCTGTTATCCCTGAAGCCGCTAAATGCGCAGCTTTGCACTTCCTGAGGCACCATCTCCATACGGACCTGAAGGCCGAATATTTGATGGAGGAGGACCCGCTGGCTCTATGGAATTCCCTGAAGGAATGATATAACCAGCAAAGATCCGTTCTGTTGCCAGAAGCACAACGGGATTGGACCCTCCTACGTTTTCAAGATTTTAAGTCAATGGCAGCATACAACTCTGCCATGCACAAGATTGTTACCAAACTAGCATTCTGTGACCAGAAGATTACAGAAGCTGAAAAGATTGACAAGACATTGTGCACATTCCACCCCAATATGAGGATACTACAGCAATAGTATCGCCATGCAAAGTACCAGAAGTACTCTGAGCTGATATGCATTCTGCTAGAAGCAGAAAAGCACGATGAACTTCTAATGAAGAATCATCAAGTCCTACCTAGTGGGAGTCATGCATTGCCTGAAGCACATGCAAACGCTTAGCAGGCTAGTAATAGCCAAGGCTGCAGAAAGGGCCAAAGAGAGAAAGGGAATAAATGGAAGAATGATAAAAATCATAAAGGAAGAGGTAAATACCAGTGGAAAACAAAAGAAAATGGATCGGGTCGCTTCCAGAAGAAAGGACCAGCAAATAAAGCAAATGGTCCTAAACAGCCATGCTTTAGGTGTGGATGTACTGATCATTGGTCACGTACATGCCGCACCCCAAAGCATTTGGTAGAGCTTTATATGAAATACACTGGGTGATTCCAGAAGAATCAAGGGAAGAAAGCGGAGGCACATTTTATTACTCAACCTGTTGTTGATAATGGAATGGAATTAGATGATGATCAAGTCTCTGACCCCACAGAAGAATTCAAAAAGGGCCTTCTTGGATATGGTGATACCCCCATGGAAGAGGATGATCTTATTGAAGATGAGCTAAAAGAATTCCAGAAGAATAAAGATAAATCCTAGGAGGATGATACAAATGATTTGTATGGAAACATGCAGTAGTCTCCTAGTCTTTCTTTTAGAGTCAATGTCATATTATCCTATTCTAGAGTCTCCTTAAGAGTCTCTTTTATCAGTTTAGTTTTGTGTTTCCTGAATGAACAATGGTCTATGCTCCTGTTGAGCGATTATCGGTCAAAATTCAATAAAGTGTAATTTTTCAGGAAATTTATTTAATCATGCTATGCTTGTTCTATATTATTTGTTCCTATTGTAGCAAATGTTTGATTGTTTTTATATCTTTAATATAGAACACCTGTAAAATCCAATGGCATAGGAGGAAATCTGTCTTGTAGACAGTTGCACCACAAATACAATTCTTAGGGAAACTAAATATTTCCAAACTTTAATTAAGAAAACTGGAAGCATTATGACCATCGCCGGAAGTGATGCTCTCATTGTTGGCACCGGAAGAGCCACCATAGTTCTCCCTATGGGCACTCGCATAATTATAGAGAATGCCCTATTATACCCAGAGTCCAATCGCACTCTTATAAGTTTCAAAGACATCCGTCTAAATGGTTTCCACTTAGAGACTGAAAATAAGGATGGTGCATAATACCTACTCATGACTAAGTTTGACGGGTGTAATAAACGTGTGGTAGAAAAACTTCCTTCCTTCTCCTCCGGATTATATTACACATATATAAAACATGAAGTTTATGTTGCGATGAAAACTATAGTTAAAACCCCAGAAATATTTAAGATCTGGCATGATTGTCTGGGCCATCCTGGGTTGAATATGATGAGAAGAATAATAAATAATTCTACTGGCCATAACAAAAAACTACAGTCTTTGCTAAACCTGAAGCTTTTATATGCCCTGCTTGTGCTAAAGGAAAACTGATAGTGCGACCCTCTCATCTCAAAGTTAGGGAAGAATCACTGAATTTCCTGGAGAGAATTCAAGGTGATATCTGTGGGTCAATTCAGCCCCTGTCGGACCCCTTTAGATATTTTATGGTTCTAATAGATGCTTCTAATAGATGGTCCCATGTATGTCTCTTATCTACTAGGAACCATGCTTTTGCTAAATTAATCGCCCAAATTATTAAATTGAGAGCCTCCATTCCAGAAGAAAGGATTAAGTCCATTTGCATGGATAATGCTGGCGAGTTTACCTCAAAAGCATTTAATGATTATTGAATGGCTCTGGGCATCAATGTAGAGCATTCTGTACCCCATGTCCACACACAAAATGCCCTTGCAGAGTCATTAATTAAGAGAGTAAAGCTTATTGCTAGGCCGCTTTTGCAGAATTTTAGGTTACCCACCAGCTGTTGGGGCCATGGAGTGCTACACACTGCATCATTAATTCAACTCAGACCAACTACATACCATGAAACTTCCCCCTTGCAGCTAGTGCGTGGGAAAGAACCAAGCATTTCCCATCTGCAAAATTTGGCTATGCTGTATACGTGCCAATCTCTCCACCTCAATGTACCACCATGGGACCTCACCAGAAGTTGGGGATCTATGTAGGATATGAATCTCCGTCAATTATTAAATACCTAGAGCCGATGACAGGGGATCTGTACACGGCTCGGTACGCTGATTGTATTTTTGATGAGGACAATTTCCCGGCATTAGGGGGAGATAAGTACCACATTGAAGAATGCCGGGAAATAGACTGGAATGCCACTGGCATTCAGTCCTTAGACCCACGCACTAAAGATGCCGAACTTGAAGTTCGGAGGATAATAAGTCTGCAACAAATAGCTGATAATTTGCCAGATGCCTTCACAGATTATAAGGGAGTGACAAAATCTCATATACCTGCAGTAAATGCACCTTAAAGAGTGGAAATACCCCAGAAGGTTATTGAGCCCACTCTTGCCCCTCATGATAAAAAGAGGGGGAGGCCTCCAGGTGCACGGGACTCAGTTCAGCGGAGATGTTCGCAGAAACGGAGAAACGAACAAGTGAGATCACTACCTGAGACAGTTGAAGAAGCTCAACCTGATGTTGAGAAAATCCCCGAAGCGAGCCATCCTGCAGATGGTAACCTCCCTGAAGTGAGCCATCCTGAAGATGGGAATCCAAACGAAAATTTGTGTGCATAATCTGACGCTAGGAAGTCGGAACACCCAGACTTCGTCGTTGTGGGAAATCACGACGAACTGGAAGAAATGAATGAAGAAATATCCACCAATTATGTGGATTCAGGAGAATTATATAAAAGAAAGACTACAATTGTCGACATTTATTTCGCCTCTAGGATTGCTAAAACTCTAGAACTGGATCCAGAACCAAAGTCCATGGCAGAGTGCCAGAAGCGCTCAGATTGGGTCAAATGGAAAGAAGCAATTGAGGCGGAATTGCGCTCGCTTAATAAAAGGAAAGTATTTAGTCTTGTTGACCGAACACCTCCTAAAGTATTCCCTGTAGGATCAAAATGGGTTTTCATTCGGAAAGGAAATGAAAACAACCAGGTGGTGAGATATAAAGCAAGACTTGTAGCACAAGGGTTCACGCAGAGACCCGTCATCGATTACGATGAAACCTATGCTCCTGTAATGAGTGGAATAACGTTCCGATATTTAATATAAATGGCAGCTGGCTTAAATTGAAAAATGCAGTTGATGGATGTAGTGACCGCATATTTATATGGGTCACTGGATACAGACATTTATATGAGAGTCCCTGAAGGAGTCAAAGTTCTGGATCCTAATAATCGCAACATGTATAGTGTCAAATTGCAGAGATCGCTATACAGATTAAAATAGTCGGGGAGAATGTGGTATAACCGACTGAGTGAGTTCCTCCTGAAGAAGGGATACTCGAATAATGATGATTGTCCCTGTGTGTTCATAAAGAAATCCCGAATGGATTACGTATCATCTCAAGATATGTCGATGATCCGAATATCATCGGAACCACAGAGGAGATAAAGGAAGCAAGTGCTTACCTCACGACGGAGTTTGAGATAAAAGATTTGGGTAAAACCAAATTTTGCTTAGGCCTGCAGCTAGAGCATTTCCCAGAAGGAATTCTTGTACACCAGTCTTCCTATACTCAGAAGGTATTGGAAAGGTTTAATATGACTAAATCACATCCTTTGTAAACCCCCATGGTCGTGAGATCCCTTGAAGTGGATAAAGACCCTTTCAGACCAAGGATGGAAAATAAGGAAGTCTTGGGACCTGAAGTTCCATATCTAAGTGCCATTGGAGCACTTATGTATCTCGTGAATTGCACAAGGCTTGATATTGCATTCGCTGTGAATTTGCTAGCAAGACACAGTGCAACCCCAACCAGAAGACATTGGGCTGGTGTTAAGACTTTACTCAGATACCTCCAAGGTACTCAAGATCTTGGATTACTTTTCCAGAAGAACCAAGATTTAACCATGGTGGGATAAACAGATGCTGGGTACCTGTCTGATCCCCACAGTGCCAAATCACAGACTGGTTTTGTATTTATCTGCGGTGGTGCAGCCATTTCTTGGCGATCATGTAAACAAACTTTGGTAGCTGCTTCTACCAACCACTTAGAGATCATAGCTTTGTATGAAGCCTCACGTGAATGTGTTTGGCTACAATGTGTGATTAATCACATCCAGAAGTCATGTGGCCTTAAAACCGTCAATACCCCCACAATTATCTATGAAGATAATACTGCTTGTGTTGCACAAATGCAATTGGGTTATGTAAAGAGTAATATCACGAAGCATATTGCTCCTAAGTTATTCTATCCTCACGAACTCCAAAAGAATGGTGAGATAAAGATCTTGCAAACTAAGTCATGTGAAAATCTTGCAGATTTATTCACTAAGTCCTTGCCTAAATCCACTTTTCAAAGATGTATTAAAGGCATCGGAATGAGAAGACTTAGAGATATGCAAAGTTCAGGGGGAGTGAACCCTTGAACCATAACCCTTATGGTGATCCT
Source organism: Otatea glauca (assembly GCA_036346275.1). Lineage (NCBI taxonomy): Eukaryota > Viridiplantae > Streptophyta > Magnoliopsida > Poales > Poaceae > Otatea > Otatea glauca. Next base: position 30,091,818 of record CM070716.1, on the reverse strand, counting down.
GAAGATCCTAATTTAAATCTAGAAGATTATAAGTTGTACTCTTTTCCTTTAGTGAGTTTTCCTGAAGTTTCTCACATAAAAGTTTTTAACGAGGCGACTAGTGCAACATAAAGTGCGAGTGCAATGTACTCTTTTCTCCATCTGCTTTTTCCCACTGAGTTTTTGAGTGGAGTTTTTAACGAGACATGTGCATTACACGGTATTCGCCCAAGGGGGAGTGTTATGAGATAAGATTTCGTAACCGTATTCGATTAGGCTCTATCTCTTTGTTGTGGGCGAATCTGAACTCATCTCTTATGCTTTCTCATATATATTGGGCTTTCCCCCATGTAAAAGATCAATCTAATAAAGCGTGAGAGAGTTCCACCCTATATTCTGTGTGCTCCTTTTCTTGTTCATGTGATCCTGTTGATGTGCTGTTGATTGATCGCGGGCGAACGACGACGTTTTACAACATATTTTTTGTTTTTTATTTCTTTGGGAAAAAGTTTTCTCCTCATTGTTAACGTTGCGATACAGTATTTTTTTTTTACTTTCTCTATTTTTTAAAGAAATTTTTCTGTGTATTAAAATTTAAGGATTATCCCTAGCAACATCTGAAATTTTCATCTAGTAAATCACTATTGTTGAGGAGGCCGACCGGGGCACACCACGTGGCTCTCGGGCACTGTAGTAACTACAGTTCTGAGCTATAGTATTTTTATTTTTTCTAAAAAATGGGAAAATTTATTTTTGAAAAAAAAAATCCCCCCTGTTAACGATGAATTACAGTATTTTTTTTATTTTTCCTGATTTTTTTAAAAAAATTCCCCTCTATTAAAATTTAGAAATCGCTTGTGTTAAAAAAATCTTCCTCTTTCTGTTAGAATTTCTGTGGGGCGAAGCCATATTAATTTGGTATCCTCACGCTCCAAGTGCGCAACTGATGGAAGTGTTGGCATGCCGAGATGGAATTAACTTGGCATTCCGGAAGGGCGCACAACGATTGATCCTTGAAACTCACAGCTAGGTACTAGTTGAGGTGTTGAGAAGTTCGACCAATCTTACAGCCGATGTTATGCCGAATTTTTTTAAGTAATACGTTTTTTTATTTAAATTGCAAAAATATATCTTGATATCAAAAAATTGCAAACATATACCTCTTCGCCCGATGGCTGAGCCACAAGAGGGTGGGACCTGAGTCAGCGATGATGTGGCGTGAAATTATAGGGCGACTGAACTCAGTCGCCCCACTATCGGGCGATAGGAATAAGTCGCCTCACCATTGGGCGACAGGCGTAAGTCGCCCCACCATAGGGTGACAAGGTGAAGTAGCCTAAAAAATTTATTAATTCATGAAAAAAAATTTGGAGGAAATTTAATTTATGAGAAAGTATTTTGCGTTGATTTTATTGAAAAATTCGTGTAAGCTGTGAGTATTAATTATTAAAAGTCAGTGTTAGTTTGACGATTGCTAGAATTGTATAGTTCAAAGTAGGGGCAATAAATTCAGAAAAATTCATATTTGTCGGTGATAATTAATGTAGTGTTTTACAAAATTATTTGTCAGTTAATTATTTTCTAGAAAAATAATCAAATTTCGTTATTCGTCATTCTCCTTCGGTGTGCAACAAATTTGATGACAAATGATAGTAAACTATTGAATAAAACCCGACATTGATATTTCAAAGTGCAGAGCTAATTCACAAACTAGGATACAATATAACCTTAAGAATTTATAAAACTGGGATACAACATAGGTACATACATGCCTTAGCGAATTCATAAAACTGGGATACAATATAAGTTACAAAACCATACATTCTATGGTCATGGTTGTCGGTATAGGGTATGGTCAAAAAAAGTAAAGTTATCTATTGGTGGCTGACGGGGTATTATGCTTGGATCGCTGATAGGGCTTAATGTAATATCATCATCAGAATTAAGAGGACTCCGAGGACGCAAGTTTCCTGATCTCGGTGGCATGGAGTCGTCGTCATCATCATCATTTGTATGGTTAGGAGCTAGCCCGCCTCTAGTGTTGGTTTAACGTCCTCTTGCATTGTTTCTTGAACGGCCTGCTGTAGTAGTGCTTGAACGGTCTATTGTGGTAGTGCTTGAATGGCCTATTTTGGTAGTGCTTGAACGTCGAGGTCTAGGCGATACGAAATTGTAATCATCATCGTCATCGACATTTGCATAGTTAGGAGCAAGCCCCCTCCGATGGTAGTTGAACGTCCTATAGCAGAAGGGTGGTCGGCTAATTCGCATACCCTGAAATACCTTTGACACCACCATTGCAAGTGCGCCTTCAGGTCGTGGGAGGTCAGAAGGTTCAGGCCAGAGGTTGTCACGTTATGCCTCCGTAATGTCGGGTGCCACTCTTGCAATTTGGACACCACTTTACTTAGGTTCTCCTCCTTGAATAGATCATCATTCCAACCACGCGTAACCTTCAATGTGTAATGAACGGCTATGGTGCTCATATTTGGTGTACAGGAGAATGCTCTACTAGAGGATGCAGCCATGGTGAAGTGTGAGTGGGAGCTGTGGTTTTATGTCTGCGGTTTGGCCTTTTATAGACTTGAAGGGGTGGTTTATGGACTAAGTGTTGGAAGGTAAGATTGAAACATACAGATGGATAGCAAAATGCTGGAGTTTGTAATCAAGTCGGGCTAAAAAGTATGCAGTGAGTGATCACTTCGGCCTGACAAAGCTACAGGTAGAGTATTGTCAAATAGACTTGAAAAAGTTTAAAGCATTGGGCAGAGTATTGCAACATGTTACCGGAAAAGGTGATAGAGGATTTCTTTTTTGGCAACTCATCCTGACAAAGCTACTACATGTGACATGTCTAATCGACCTGACAAGGCTACACGTTCATGAGTAGGCTACTCGCCCTGAAAAAGTTGCTGCACGGCCGTCATCTCCAACAACTGTTTAAGTGTTTTAGAACCTGCGCCTGTAGTGATCGTTTAGGGTGTTTGCTTTGGCAGGATTGAGATGCAAAGCAAGTGTTAAATAGGATCCTATTTCATATTATGGTAGTACAAGTATCATAGTGTGTTTCGGGGCTATTCCTCCAAAATTTGTTTTCTAAACATGTTATTTTACGGGCTACCGAAAAAGCTTAAGTGACCATTCACTTTACACGATTGCGATCTAGTTTTCTTTGTAAGTCTGTGACTACACCGTATATGATATGTTAACCTTTTTGAGGTATTAGTATGTGATATTATAATCATTTTTAACTAATTGACTCTTTATGCTTGAAAGCAGGCCTACTATAAAAAAGAATAACAGTATTGCATAACCAAATATAATAGTAAGACTATCATAAAAACCATATATTGTACAACATATCTAGAACGGATTAACTAAATACATAAGATAAAAAGTTAAAACAATCCAAAACACAAGAAACTATTGCCGGCCCCATTTCTAGGCGGCTCCTCGCGGCTGGGCAGGCCTCCTGCGAACCTGCCCCTGTGAGTAGGTGAACTGCGTCGGTGCGTGGTGGGCCCTTTGTGGTCTAGCTGGAGGTGTAGCGTACTCCGGCTGAGAAGGCTACGACTGTGGTGGTGCTCCCTGCAACTGCGATGGTCATGGCTCATTCGCATCAGCGAAAAATCTCGGCACACCACCATCGTCGAGGTCGTAATCTGCGTGGCCTGGATCATCATACTGCCCGTCGTAGTCGTCAGGTGCAGGTGAGTATGTAGAGGAGAACCACCGTGCCTGTGAGCCTGTAACAAATGAAGAATTATTGATAACATTCAAAAAATGATTGCAAAATATAAAAAGTGTGATTAAGTACTCACCTCCGATGTGAGCGTCTAGACCAACGTGTCCAGCAGCTCGCCCTCTCGCATCGGACGGTCATCTGACCAGGCATAGTAGTTATTGTTGGTGATATGCCCTTGAGGCAATCATAAAGATGATTGTATCATGTTTTATGTTTATAGAACCGTATAATTGTTTGTCCTTTGAATAAATATTGATTGGACTAATCAACAAGTAAGTGACTTGTTCGTGCAACTTTTTCCATATATCGATGTTATTCAAGTTATCCCTGATCGGTTATCATAATATAGGACAATTATGCTTCATAGATCAGCACATGTATTGATTGATGACCAAGTTTAATGGTTCATAGAGATATGGAGATATCTAATCAATAATGTGGATACATGTTAGAGAACATGCGTTGGATAGACCCATATGAGACACTGCGAGAATTGTTCTTATGTATCATCAATTGATCTCATGCATAGTGTATGTATGATGCTTAGACCTGAGATTGTCATTGGTTTCCTAGATGTGTAATGGTCCACTTAGGAGCTCCCAAACGCTACTCTTTAACCAGGTAGTTACAAAAGAAGCTTTCGGATTTACCATGAAACATGCTGAGGTACATGAATGATCAAGATGGAATTTGCTCCTCTATATAACGGAGAGATATCTCTGGGCCCCTCAAGGTAGATGGATTAATGAAGTGCATTGCCATGCCGAATGTGATTGAGAGTCAATCCAGATAAATTATTCCACTCTGAGATGAGTGAAGAGATCGGTATCGTCGAGGATGACACGACTATCGCCTTGAGCTCGATCTGATATCATGAAGCAAAGGGAACATTACATTATCACACTATAGTAGGTTCGTCCAAAACTTTATAGATATTTGGGAATCGATATGTACTACTATGTACCGCTATCGATTATCGGTCGAAAAGGTGTTTTCGAGTCGTGTCCAAATATGCATGAACCTACAGGGTAACACATTTAAGGGGTTAGAATATAGTGGTACGGATTGGATCCGTCACTAATGGTCCAAGTGGGCTTTGTCCTTCAGTTGGGCCCTAATGTAGGGTTCGACCATGAGGGAGGGGGTGGCTATATAAAGGGAAGAGGGCGTAGCCACCGAAACCCTAGCCGTCACCACTTGAGCCTTCTCTTGCACTATGGTGCTGGCACACCGATGCACGTGGTTTTTTCCCCGAACGTGTGGACACCGGTAGAGGTGTTGCTGCTACTGCAACACTGTTAGGGATGATCGACACCGCGTGAGGAGGATCAACCACCGCAACGAGGTAGATTGACCACTGTAACTGGACGCGCACTTCGTTGATTCAGGCTGCATCAACTTTCTTTCGCTTAACTGCGCGTCTAGTGGTGTTTTGTGAGCCGTCTATATCAAAGTGATGACAAAGAGTCATCATAGACGGTTTTGTAACCGTCAGTGAAAAAACTTATCACAGACGGTTCCAAGTTGGAACCATCTGTGATGTAGCATTATCACAGACTGTTCCAAAATGGAATCGTCTATGATGAGGTTATCATCCCAGACGGTTGTAAGGAATAACCGTCTGTGAAGATCCCCTCATCACAGACGGTTCCAACGTGTAACCGTCTGAGATGGTAACCACATCACAGACCGTTCCTAATTGGAACCGTCTGTGATGTAGTAATATCACAGACGGTTCCAAAATGGAACAGTCTGTGATGATACTACATGACAGACGGTTCCAAATTTGGAGCCGTCTGTGTTGAGCTTCATATACGGTTCTTCCTTCGAACCGTTTATGATGTTAATTTTGTATGTTTTACTAAATTTTAATTTATTGGCTAGCCTCGGGAAATGCTAGCCATGCCCTCTGAAACAAAAGGCAGTACACAGCATCAGCAGCATATTATTATGACATACATTCAAAAAATGAACTCCAACCACATGTTACACAACATACAACGCATCCATTTCATAAATCAACTCAGATTGCACATTATAACATATGTATAGCGCATCCATTTCAGAAATCAACTCACATATATACTAACTAATTGGATTCAGAATTACAAATGACAAATTCACAGCATAAGATTCACAAATTAATTAATTATGAATGCATGGTAGGTAACAAATTCAAAACTCATCAGTTGAGCCCTGAGTAGCATCTGCCCTTTGGATGTAAGACCTCACGCAGCAAGAAGGCACCGAGTTGTCCTCGAATACTTAGCAAGTCAGCCTTTTCCAATGCAGATTTAGAGCATTGCCAAGCCTGTCGATGAGAAGATTAAAGTCTTGTGTGAATATAAATTGATAAGTGGAGACAATTGTTGCAAGATTGATAGACCTCTATGTCATTAGAATTGTGTGAACCAACGAGGAGTCCCATGTTGTGGCAAACATAGATTCCACATAGGTCAGTGCCCTTTGGCTGCTAGTGGCACTGCCAAAACATAATAGGCTAATTAGTTCCTAAGGTATTATTATGGAGTGTAGGGATTATTGCGTACAATCGGATACCGGAAAGTTACAAGTATGCTTTAGAGTCACTGGGCCGTCCTTCTTGTGTCTCCCTCCCCTATATTTGTAGACACCGAACGACATGTCGAGTAATTGTTTGATAGGCTGCAAGTTGTGGGTGCCACCCTTTTTGGAATCAAGGTAAATTGATCGGTTCTCTCTCGGTATAATTACGAGTAGAACCTAGTAAAACCTGCACAGGTATGTCGTCATAGTCATTGAACCTACCTTCGAGGTGCGATATATAGTCCAAATCAACAAGTGTAGCATCTAGACGAAGCACTTACCCCAGGTTGTGTGGTAAAAGTATGAATTTTTTGTTCGAATGAGCAAGCATTACTTTTTCAACGTACTCGTGGACGGCTCGTATATTTTCGTCCATGGTTTTTTGGACACTATGTGTGGGTCGACGAAACCCACCAATTGTTTCCTTGCGTCTACTTCCATGGTCATGTATCTACATATACAAAATCAAGGATCATATATATATATATATGACATTTATATATACATGGTGATTGCATACACTTACAATGTCCAGCATCTTATGAGTGAGGCGTTGAGCGCTCTGAGGTTGTACAGATCGAACAAGTCGGAGAAGCCAACCACGAAGATGCCATCTAAAAATCGGTGTAAGAAATGCTCCTCGTTGAAGCTAACCGAGATACTCGATGTCTGTTGTGCCACATAAAAATCGGTGTAAGAAATGTACCAATCTTGCAATCTAATACAGGATAATGTAAGCATCTTCTTGGTCTCATCTGGTACGAATGGCTGCCCCAGCTCAAATTGCCTCACCAATGGGGCAAATAGAGAGTTATGGGATGATGTGGTCTCTTTCGATTTGCCCTTGTTTCCACCTCCCCTTGTACCAAATGTCGTCTTCACGAGACGCCGGTGGGCCAAATCAGAGTAATGTGATGCATGCTGATGGCACACGGTAGCCGATTTGGTGGGCTCCTTCGGTGCATCACATGGCTCCGGTAGTGCTGGTAGCTCCGGCGCATCATGTGGCTTTGGTAGTGCTTGTAGATTCGATGCTCCTAGGCGGGTGTCGAAGGAGATGTCCTTCTTGGACCACTGGATGAATGTGCCGATGGCATTCTCTATTGTGACGATCTCATCGTTTAAGGGTATCTCCAGCATGATGGCCTTACAAATCTCATGTACATCGTCGACATGGATCTTCGCGTAGCCTGGCTCTAAAGTATGACTGTGCATAATCACCCCTGCACCGGATGCATACGCACATCCCCAAGCAGCTTACAGGGAAACAGAGCCGTTGGCAAGCCTCACTTGTAGATTGCACGGTGTGGCCATCTACACAAGGGTACAAAAGTAATTAGCTAACACGTCCAACATTAAAGTCTATCTAAGGAGCATTGCAGACATGTTACCATGGTGTCGTCAGGAGGAAATCTACCTTCATCCACGTCCGTCTCGGGGGCGGATGCGCAGCTGCTCTAATGGTTGGTTAGGCTGAACTGCGCATGTGCTTCTTGGGCTTCCACGTTCCATGCTTGCCTCTCCGCAACCGCCCTTTGCTCCATTATTTCCTCAAGGATTCGTAGCTAACTATCGAACTGCGCTTTGAGCCTTTCCTCAACCAGGGCTACTAGCAATTCCTCACGCTTGGCTTTGCTTCTCTTCCTACTTCGGTACGTGTTCGAGTCATGTGGGAATCCCATTTTCCATGGAACGAAAACACCTAGGCCTCGAGTGCGACCCGGGTGCTCCTTGTTTCCCAAGGCATTGGAGAGTATGTCTTGTCCCTGTCCGAAGTGAAAGAGCCTTGGGAAGATTCCGTGCTCAACGATATTAGGCGTTGGGCCACTTACTCATCAGCGGGGTTTGCAAAGGACACACTGCCCGAAGAAGTGGGACGTGACCTCGCTCTTACCCAGTTTCAGGCACGTGGGTCCATGATTGAGGCAAACGGCAGCGAGACCTCCTTCTGGACTGCCTCATCGTCCTCCCTCGTCCATTGCGCGATCTTGCCCGCGTACCCAGTTGAGCCGAGTCTGTATAGGTGGGTGTTTTTTGACTGGACGGTCTTATGCGCCGCATTTTGAAGTACGAACTCTTCCGTCGTCTTCAACTCAACAAATCATCCTCAGACGTCTTCAGAGATGAACCCATACTTCTGGAATGGAGTCATTTCCTTATTGATGTAATTAGTAACGAGGACGCTCTTGAAGTTCTTCCACGCCTTTCCTGCCACTAGCAACGCGTACCATCGCAGTGCAGGCATGAAGTTCTTCCACGCCTTTCTTGAAGCTCGAACGACACGAATATTTCTGTCACCAGGTTATCGCGCTCGTCATCTGTCAGTGTCTTCCATGAAGGATAGGTGATAGGGACTCTTTCATGCCCAACGATCCCGCACATGGTCTCGAAAGCTTTCGCAGCTTTTGGAGGCACGGTAGGAGCTCCATCATGCGGATTGACCACCGTGATGGTGTATTGGCTCTGAGGCCTTTTACTAAGCCCTCTTGGACCACGCTTGTTTCCTCCTACGTTGGGCGGGTCATTAGATCCATTCGACGGCGAGGATTGTGGGGACGCCATCTTGTATGATGCAAGGTTAAGAGTAGGTAAGTTAAGAGATGCAAATTTCAATTAAGAGTAAGTAAGTTAAGCACACCAGTAAACAGTTAAGATAATAAAGTGTATTTAGCTAAGCATCTAAATAACACATCTACTGATATAACAATCTGCGCATGGATCAGAAAACCAAAATGGTATGACTAATAGCACAATCAAGATTAAACCAGAAGCTAGTATATATAATGAAGTGCTGATAGAGAGGTAATAACAGTCAAGAACAAGCTATTAGCCAGATATACTCTAATCAGTGAATGAATCTACACTTTTCAGCATATAAGTCTATGGTTCAAGGCCTAGTTTAGGGAAATAAATGTTCTACAATACCCATTATCATCATCGAGCAAGTAAGGCAACAAAAAACAGAGAGCAATTCTCAGAAAACTCACGGAGGGCACAGGGGAGGGAGGAGGGCACCACCGAGTTGGAGGACGCGGCCGGGAGTCACCGCCAAGGGGGGAGGGCACGGCCAGGAGTCGCCGCCAAGTGGGGAGGGCGCCGTCGGGGGGAGGGCACCACCAAAGGGGAGGGCGCGGCCAGGAGTCACCGCCAAGTGGGGAGGGCACCGCCGAGGGGGATGGCACTGGGGAGGGAGGAGGGCGCCGCCGAGTGGGAGCACTAGGGTTACAAATTGGGAGTGTGTGGGACTTAGTGAATGGCAAGTGTGGGACAAGGGGTTTAGCACGGGAGAAGGGCATCTCAGACGGTTCTGGGCTGAACTTTCTAGGATAAAGTCATCCCAGACGGTTTAAGCCCAAAACCGTTTGGGATGAGCCAGTTTTATTTATTTTACTGTCAATATTTATTTAAGTTTGTGTCATTAATTATAATACATACATACATCTCATTAATTTTAATCAATACATATATCACATTAATTATAATACATACATCACATTAATTTTAATACATACATCTCATTAATTTTAATCAATACATCTAACTAATTATAATTAGTATACTCATTAATTATAATGCAAACATGCATCTCATTAATTATTTTTTTGTACAAAAATTAGCCCTTCATGATGATCAACACGTGTGTAGCTCGCTTCCTCATGTTGGTCTTCCTGGATTGTAACGTCGGTACCAACAGGAGGCAACTCGTCAAACTGATTGTATTCTTCCTCACCTACCACATTCTCGACTCCGACAATCCTCCTTTTTCCCTAAAGAACAACGTGCCGCTTCTTGTTGGAGGGGTCGGTTACATAGAAGACTTGAATAACTTGGTTAGCGAGAACAAATGGTTCGTCTTGGTACCGACACGTTCGAGGTCCACAGTTGTGACGCCGTCGTTGTCAACCTTCACGTGCTGTAGGTAAACCCAATGACACTGAAATAAAGGCATCTTGAAGAGAACGTAGTCGAGCTCCCAAATTTCCTCAATGAACCCATAGTACGAGCTCCTCGTCGATCCACCTGTATTCAGCGCATCAGTGCGAACACCGCTATTCTGGTTTATGCTCTTCATGTCTTGATCTCTCGTGCAAAATATGTACCTATTTAAGTCATATCCTTTCCATGTTACAACCGTAAATGATGGCCCTTTTGCCAACCATGTCAGCGTATCACCTGACGAACTTCCAGTGATGGGTTGTTGCTCCTTGAACCATCTGTTGAACTGGAGGTTATGTTGTCTGATGATCCAGTACTCTTGTCGCTATGGATTCTCTTGTCGTAGCCAGTTCTTGTGCTTGTCGATATACGGGGCCACAACAGCCATGTGTTGCAAAACTGTGAAATGGGTTTTAGCACACGCAACTAGATCAGACGTGATTGCTTTCCTTCCAATGGTCCCGATGCCCTGGAGCCTCCCCTCATGGCAGGATCGAGGCACACCTATCGGTCCGACCTGAGCCATGTAATCCACTCAGAATTCGATGACCACTTCGGTTGCATAACCTTCAATAATGCTACCCTCCAGTCGAGATCGATTCCGTACGTAGGACTTGAGAATTCCAATGTACCTCTCGAACGGGTACATGCTACGTAGGAACACAAGCCCGCACATCTTTATCTCCCTCACAAGGTGAACAATGAGATGGACCATGATATCGAAAAACAACGGAGGGAAATACATCTCAAGATTACATAAAGTTATGACCACCTCGGCCTACAGAGCATCTAGTCCTTCAGGATCGATGACCTTCTGAGCAATTGTGTTATAGAAAAAACACAGCCTTGTGATTGTCTCCTGGACCTTACTCGGTAAAATAATTCTAATTGCCATAGGGAGCATCTGTGTCATAAGCACATGGCAATCATGGGACTTCATGCCAGTTAAACTCAAATATTGCATCGAAACAAGTCTCTCCATGTTGGACGAGTAACTGGACGGAACTTTCACACCATGCAATCACTGGCACAATTCGGTTTTCTCGGCCTTAGACATAGTGTAACAAGCAGGTTCGCAGTATGTTCGGCCTTTATCGATCTCTTTCGGTGCTAACTCAGGTCAGATGCCCATATCAACCAAGTCAAGCCATGCATTGATACCGTCCTTTGTTTTACCCTTAATGTTCAGTAAGGGACCAATTAAGCTATCACAGTCATTCTTCTCTACGTGCATCACGTCGATGCAGTGTCTAACTTCTAGGTGCTCCCAATAAGGTAGGTCCCAAAATATTGATCTCTTCTTTCATATGCTCTTCTCACGGGTCCTCGATTTACATCCCTTTCCTAGCGCAACATCCAAGTTCTTAACCATGTCATGAATGCCTATCCCACTTAAAGGCTTTGGAGCTAAACCGTCTTCGGTCGTGCCGTCGAATTGTTTCTTCATCTTGCGATATGGGTGATTCCTCCGAAGGAACCTACGGTGACGCATGTACACGATTTTGCGTGAGTGATTCATCCACACACTCTCGGTATCATCCAAGCAGTGAGTACATGCTTTGGCTCCTTTTGTACTCTACCCCGACAGGTTAGCAATGGCAGGATAATCATTTATGGTGCAGAACAACAAGTAGCGCAGAGTGAAGTACTCTCGTTTGTGAGCATCCTATACTTGCACCCTAGGAGCCCACAATGTGTTCAGATCTTCCACCAATGGTTCTAGGTACACGTCAATATCGTTCCCAGGTTGCTTCGGGCCTTAGATGAGTATAGACATCAATATGTACTTCCACTTCATAGACAACCAAGGAGGAAGGTTGTACACACAGAGATTCACGGGCCAAGTGCTCTGACAGCTGCTCATGTTACCGAAAGGATTCATTCCATATGTACTCAATCCAAACCTTATATTCCTCAGATCCACTGCGAATTTTTCAAACCTCCTATTGATGTTTCTCCACTGTGTGGAATCAGGAGGGTGCTTAATCATTCCATCGTTCTTACGCTTATTCGAGTTCCATCGAAGCAATCTTGCCTCTTTTGGGTTAGCAAACAAACGCATCAAACAGGGAATTATAGGCAGATACCACGCCACCTTAGCGGGAGGTCCTTTCTTCAACTCCATGCTCTCGTCGTCATCATCCGATCTATCTTTACGCTTGTACCGGGATACGTTACACCCTGGACATACATGCAAGTTTGCGTACTCTTTGCGGTAGAGGATACAGTCGTTCGGACAGGCATGTATTCTTTCTACTTCGATTCCCAAGGGACAAAGAACCTTTTTGTCTTTGAAGATGGTTGTCGACAACTTGTTTCCCTCCGAAAACATATCCGCTAACAGACCAAACAGCACCGTGAAACTCTTGTCGGACCAACCGTTGCTTGCCTTTAATTTCAGCAGTTCCAGCACGGATGACAACATTGTGTATTTAAACATGCAACCCGGAAAAAAAGGTTTCTCTAAGTCGTCCATCAAGCCTCAGAATTTTACGTGCTCCCACTCATCACGGTTCCCATCTGCATCCCGTAGCATCTGATCCAGATTGTCATCGTGAAACATATCCTCATCGAAAGCACAGTCGATATGTACTTCATCGACGATGGTACTACTACTTGGTCCCTGCGTAATCTGCTCTTCACCGTGACTGGTCCAACATGTATACCCCCTTTTGAAACCCCGTAGAATCAAGTGTGCTTCGATCTGCGCTGGGTTCTGAAACATACTCAGATTCTCGCAGTCAATGCATGTACAAGGCATAAATTCCACCCCCTTGATCAACATACCTTCCTCTGCAGCCCTTCCAAAAGCGGAGACACTATTAATGTACTCGGCGCTCGTACGGTTCTCAGTGTACATCCAGCTTCAGTCCATCTAAAAGAACGAATGGATATGTAAATATATGCATGTAAGCTACATCTTCAGTGTAATGCAATAAGAACAAATGGATCTACACAAAGCTATAGCAAATGTATGTACTTTACATCACAAAGAACAAATGTATCTACAATAAGCTAGATCTAGAAATTGACTAGCTTCATTTCCCTCTTTATCAAGCTAGGTCTTAAATATAATGCAAATATGAACCAATTACTACTTTACATCACAAAGAACAAATGGATCTACACCTAGATGTAGAACCGGCTAGCTTCATTCCCCTCTTTACCAAGCTAGATCAAAAATATAATGCAATTATAAAGCAATTACTAACCTTAGATGATGTAGACCACAAGGATCTACAATTACACCTCCAAATCTAAGGTCTCTTTCACCAGAATGCCTCTCATTCGCAGCCACATCGAAAATATCTAGGAAACCCTAAAAATACAAAGGAGCTTGATCGGCTCTCTTTTCGTATATATAATGTAGTGATCATCACAGACAGTTTGTGGATAAAACGTCTGTGATGGTCTAATCACAGACGGTTTGTGGATAAAACCATCTGTGATGGATTTGACATCACAGACGGTTTTTGAATAAAACCGTCTACGATTTCGTCATCAAAGATGGTTTTATCCACAAACCGTCTGTGATGTTCCCAATGCTTTCGTCTTCCCAAGACAGGCACGCGCAGTGTTTCGAGTTGATCACTTCGTGTTCCGAAGAATTAAACCATCTGTTAAAATTCCACTTCGAAGACCGTGTTCTAGGCGGTTCGTTTCCCCAATGCAGATCGTTAATTGCACTTCGGCGATGATATATACTGCATCGATGTAACATCCTGAAAAATGAAATAATATGAAAAATTAATATTTTGAATTTGAATATAATTATTTCTGATTTTTCCTGCATGATTGGAATTTATTTGGAATTTCTTGGATTTTTTTATGGTGAGAAAAATCAAAGAACTAGAATGGGTAATGGTAAAAAGATAAAAAGGTAAAAGTAAAATTTTGGAAAAATTACCACGGAACCCAAACCATAATGGTAAGTCAGTAAAATCAACAGGTAAAAATTATATGCACAGAAAAGTGAATAAATAAGTGAATGACATCCCCTTTGACTAAAAACAGTGTAAGTCAGATTTCATGTAAAATACTCAAAACTTATCTGGAGCTATAAAAATTACCATAACACCCTCAGAGTATAATATATTTTTGGTAAAAATTTCAGGAATTTATAATGTCAATTATACCATTTAAAAATTCAAAAATAGAGGCTTGGAAAACCTGAAAAACAGCATGTCAGAATTATTATAAAATAAATAAATAATATTCTATCTTTATATTTTTATGGGACGATCCTTGACTTAATTATAACCCTTCATAAAAGTTTCAAAAATACATAATACAATTTGAACCTTTAAATGAATAAAAACCCAAAATAGAAATTTTGGCTGATGCACAGTGTCAGAATTTTAATTAATTAATTATAAGATATTTTGGCCTTAAAATTTTACTGAAGGATAAAAACGTCCAGGATACCTCAGTAAAAAAGTTTTATAAAATTTGACGGTGATTTGATGGCCATGTTAATGCTATGTGAGCTCCTGAACCAAGCTTATCTCCTTATCTCTTTCCTTCCCAATGACAGGTGGGCCCTCAACTGTTTCGACCCGGTTCGCTGGCACGGCAATGGAAAATCCTCTCTCTCTGCCGGTGGTCTCGGGACCCACTTGTCAACGCTGTTTTCCCTCTCCCTCTCTTCTCGCGTGAGCCTGCCTCTACCGACCGAGCTTTTGCCGACTCTCTGCGCCGATTCAATGCCCCGCGCTGCCCGCACAATCAGCTGGCGCCACGATCATCCTCGGGAGCTATGCACCATGCCCTGGCCATTTCACATCGCGTCTGAGCCGGCAAGACTTTGCACCACCAAAAGACAGAACCAGCCGCAACTCCCCTTCCCCGTTCAAACCCTGTGAATCCGAATTCGACGGCTATAAATACCACTTGGGCATCGCATTGAGGCTTCTCTTTTCCCCCAGCTACTCCCAGAACAAAACGCAGAAGCTTGAAACCTCTGTTCTTCGCCATTTTCACTGGAAACCCGAATGAGGGGGAAAACTCCAATTCGGGCGAAATTGGTAACAATCGTTGAAATTAGTTCCTTCTCTAGCTTCACTCGGCATCATAATTTACTGATCATGCCGAAATTTTATCACTTTTTGCCTACAGAGCATTCTCACCGGGCACCTTTCTTCCCCATGGCCGGCGCACGGTGGCAGAGCCACTCGGCCAAGCTCCGTTCCAACAAACCGGCAAAATGGAACCCTGGTAGCACGTTGATGCTCACCCCATTACATATTCAGCTGGAGACCCACTGCTTTTCTTCCCCGGCGAGCTTCCACCATTGCTGCTGCCCCCTCCCGGTGGCAGCTCATTCCGACCAACACCGCCACCGTCTGACTCCACCGGCGTGTGCGCAACGTCCCACTGGTGCTCTCAGTGCCCTCGGCCGAGCCCCTCCGCCGCTCCTTCGCCGCCGGCGAGCTGCCCTAGCCGCCTCCTCTGTTCTGTGTCACTGCACGGTGGTACCCCTCTGTCAGTCGGCCGAAACGAATCCAGTTCAAAAGGGTAAGGCGCCTTCGCAACAGGGAAAGCGTATTTTCTATTTTTCCAGAATTTTGTATACCCGAGTTGATTCAAATACTTGTAACTTTTGCATTATAACTTCAATTTGAATGAAAAAAAATCCTAAAATCATCTAAAATCATGTAGTCCATAATATCCAAAAATATTTTGAAAAACAGTAATAGATGAATTTGAAATTCAAATTTGAATAAGAGGCCAAAAGATATGCTTTATATAAAATTCTGCAAATAAACTTAGAAATGAATGAAACCAATTTTAGTGAAATCCTTATGCTTCCATAAGTTCAAATATATAAAAATATTTAGATTCCATTTATGTTTGAACTACTTTCTATTAAATATTTCATTCAATGTATTAGAAGTTCAATTAAGCATGACTTGTATGAAAGAATTGTGAAATAAACAAAATTGATTTCTAAATATTAGCCTGAAAGTAGAATACCTGAGTTTGCCAAAATAATTAAGAAATGAACTTGAATTGAACTATCTTGAAAAATATGAAATAACCTAAGTACAAATGTACATACATATGCATAGAAAGTCAAATAGTTATAATATAGATCAAATAAATTCAAATAATCACTAAACTAGTTTTTTTATACTCCTAGCATCACAGGGATTCCATATATATAATAATATTTAAGGTTTACGATAGAAAACAGTAAATGTTTAATGGTCGAAGTGTTAATACTTGTATAATTTAAATAGCTATAACTTTCACAAATGAACACCAAATTTGTCAAAGCCAAATCCTATAACCTTGAAAATAATGCCCTTGTTGTCTATGCAAAAATATCTTATGCTTGTGTAAATTTGAACTAAGTCCTTGTTAGACCCTAATGATCTCATATATGGAAAACATCTCGGATAAAAGCCAATCATTGCGAAATTAACTTTAAATCACTCTTAGTGTCATACCCTCTTGATACCTGAAAAATGGATAAATTATCTTATAGGGTGTAGTTGCAATCTTATACCAGAAACTGAGTCTTTATCATGTAGTTATAGAATCACTCAAGCTTTTTCATCAACCCGTAGAATACCTCGTCTAAATGCAGTATTATGAAGATCAGCTTAGAAGTGTTTTTTCAAAGTTTATTCTATCCAATTCCGAAGAAATAATCTTGTTTTGTCATGTTTTGCATATAGATCGTATTAGCCAAATAACCCTAAGTGTTATGTTTAACGAGCTTCATAATATGAATAATTGAACCTTGTAATAATAATGAAGTTTGTAGCTAATATATATTTGTATCACCAGAACCTTCTTAAAAACCATAACTAAAGCCAGTAACCTAGCTCAATAGATCTAACATATTCAAAGGCACTCTTATGCAAAACCACTTAAAGAATTAAGTGCTATTCGCATAACCCCTTTAATTTGTGTTTTTCTTCTATTAATCCAAATAATTTTAGCATCTATAATTCGTAGTTAAAATGCAATAATTCATAATTTTAGCCTCTTGAATAGCATAATCTGTTAAAGAAACCCTGTTTTGTTCGCCATAAGTCATTAGCTATTTGAATGGGTATTTATCTAATTCATGAGATCTTGAAATCGTTCAATCCAAACCCTAAATCATTCCTGTTTTCTGCAGTGAATCTTTATTTGATTTTCTGTTTGTTTTCTTTTTTCCCTTATTAAAGTTGGGTATTTGCTATTTCCGTTAATCGACGTGTAGAATCCGACGTCGTTGCCTCCGTCGTCGCCTCCGTCAGCTGCGACCGTATCTTCATCGTAAGCAATAAATAAGCAAGGCAAGCACCTCCTTTGACCATCTTGATCCCAGAATTTAATTTGCATTGTGTTTATTAAAATGTTTCATGCATGCGTTTATTTTCTGTAAATTCGCTATTTTGTGGTGTTGGTAGTTATACCTGTTGTCTCATGAAACTTCCTTGATAAGTATAAATATGTGAACCTTGATAACCATAGATTAAGTTTAGACATTATTTAATGTTATCATGGGTATATGCGATTACTTCTATTCATGCTTAGCCATGCTTTTAGAACAAATGAGGATGATGATCAGATCAAAATTTGTTTCTTGAGAAATGGAAATTGTTGGAAATAAAGCTGTTGGTTATGGGTATTTTTATTAAAAAACCAAAATAAAACTATGGTTTTGATGCGGGTGATTATTGGCAATAGCTGGAGGTGCAGAGGGATTTGCACGTAGTGTAGGGTGGAGTATCGCCCGTGTCGGATTAAGGACCGAACTTTGTGTTGTATGATCCAAGATAAACCGTACAACCACAAGTGTTGGTATGGGTCATCCTTAAACCAATTAAGTTATCTAGTTTAACTTTGCACATTGGTAGGCTGAAGTAGTACGGGCTCTCCTTCGCCTCAAGCGTCGGCGTCGGCCAGAAGCGTCCGTCGCCAACATCCTCCTCCTTCTCTAATGACGACAGCTACGACTCATCGGAGGGCTATCATGACGGCTGGGAGCTGGAGGATGACCCAGATAGAGTCGGTTCGAGCGAGGACCCCGACAGTTGCAGCGACGACTTCGACTCTGACGACGACGACACCGGTGACGACAAGGACTAGATAGATTAATTAAGTAGTATCTCCTAGGTTTTTGGTGGGAAACTTTTGTATATATATTGTGACGCTTATGCTCATATATATAAGCATATGATGTTTGAATGTTTCCTCTGAGCGATTCACAGACGGTTTGTGGATAAAAACGTTTATGATATGGTGATCATCATAGACGGTTTCATCTACAAACCGTCTGTGAAGTTATTGCTTTCATCACAGACGGTTTGTGGCTAAAATCGTCTGTGATGATCACCATCATCACAGACGGTTTCATCCACAAACCGTCTGTGATGAAAGTAGGAACTTCACAGACGGTTTGTGGAAAAAATCATCTGTGATAATCCGACATCGCAGACGGTTTCAGCCACAAACTGTCTACGATGTTCCCGAAACACGTCACAGACTGTTTTCGTAAAAAACCATTAGGGATGAGGGATCTAATATAAGTCCTTTTGTAGTAGTGCTAGTTGGTTAATATTAGAAATCAACATGGGTTGGTTAAACTATGTTTAGTATGCTTAGCCATGCCACATATAACTCATGACTTTGGAATATCAATTTAATCTTGATTAATAGAATATGAAATATGTTTATAGAACTAGTGTGTCAGGTGTTGTCACATAATGATGTTGAGTAGTAGTGACGGTGTTGTCATGCAAAGATGTTGATTTATTGATGGCACGTGGTGCTTGGTAATCAACTGGGGCAGTAATCATTTAGATTGAGCCAAGTGGCAAGGGGTAGTGTGCCAAGGTGGGCTAGAAGGGTAGAGCGTATGTGAAAGTCTTGCCTTGGTCATCTTAAGGACTTAACCTTGTAAGCATTTGACCTGAGTCAAACATGCAATAACATGTCTAGAATGGGACATACCTAGCTAATTAATTTGCAATATCTTAGCTTTGGTACTACCAGTGGTGGTGTGAGGTCCGACTGAACGATGAAACTCATATGTGGTAACCAGTCCCTTCAGTGTTGAAACCTTAGCAAGTAGTACTGGGTAAAGCCAAAGCATTGTAAAGGATTTGTCATGATCTCTCTACAGCACACCAAAGGAAGTGTGCTAATATCGATTGCACAAAGAGACGATCATGTCTTGTGGGTAAATTGTATAACCTCTGCCGAGTGTGAAATCTATTCAGATAATCGTGCTCGCGGTATTGAGCAATGCTCAGGCATTACAGTTAAGGGTTAGATTTTATAAACTTAAAACTTGAATGGGAAGGCAGGATTCTATTGCAAAGTTTGGAACTTGACTTAGGGCTGGATGCCATGTTTACTTGAGAAATACCTGCAAATTACTTATTACTGTTATTTGTTTTACTATTTTTTCAATCTACTTATTGTACTCATTTATAAATGCTGCTTTATTGCAAAATAACTATGTTAGCTATTCCATTGGAATAAACCTTGCATATAGTTATGTTATAATTGCATTATGTGCACAACTTGTTGAGTGCTTTAAGTACTCACCCTTGTCAACAACAAACCACCAGTTAAGGAGTCTGCACCATCTTTGGAGGAGGAGTACCAGGAGGAGACTAATGTTTAGGGTGCTAGCCTTGTAAGTTGCCTGTGGTATAATGAAGGTCATCTACTTTTACTATTCCACTGCAATTTGGTTTAATGTTCTTAGGTTAGCCCTGAGTGGCATATTCATGTAAGTTGACCATAAGGTTAGTCAACAGGTTATATTTAATATATGGAGTCTTTTATTATGTTTCCGTTGTGTATGATTGTGATATTCATCTATGTTGAGCTTGTGTGCACTAGCGTGATCCTGGACTAGTGTGGTATACACGCATGATCTGGAATTGCATATTCGATTGCCGACAGAGGTGGTATCAAAGCTATACTGACTATAGATCTTAGCCCTAGATAGTCTGGTTGTCTTTTAAGTGTGTCCAAAATTATTTTCTGAAGGAAAATTTAAATTTTGACTAATAAGAAGCTCATGACTCGTCTTATTCTTCTATTCTGGTCCTTTGCTGAATTTTTCGTTTCCTTTTCATTGTTTCAAGTGGAGGTCTCACCCAAGTTTATTTTATTAGATGGTGGCTCAAACTTATGATGAGCGCGAAGGAGGCTATGCTGCAGAACTATAGAAGGTTTTGCAGGTCCTTGGAGGCATTGTTTGACCACTTTACAAAGGGAACTGCAGGGTTATTAATGGTGTGGAGTGAGGTTTCATTTGCAAGATCCTTATCTACGCTCAAGATGGTGAAAAGGCCAACAAACCAATCAACACTATGGTTAAAAGAGCTACATTTGAGATTGGGATCCAGGAGTCATCGTGTCTTGCTCTACGACGGATTTGCCAGGATTATACCCATGAGCTAGAGGACACCATGTTCATGCCGCATTCATCTGGATATGCTTCTCAACGCCGGAGTCTTGACGAAGAAGAAGATACCACGGTGGTGCACTTGGCAAAGTTCGCTGCTGCTCAAGAGGATCACATGAAGGATACAGCTCAAGAATTGAAGCAAGTGTATAAGGCCTTGAGGGTTGCCGACGAGGAACTTCATAAAACGTGCATCGCAACGACTGAGAAGATCATGGAGTTGAGGAGGCCTTGTATGGTGATGGTGACCAAGCTGTGCAAGAGCAAGAGAAGGAAGAGGAAGAAGATCCCAAGGAGCTTGAGATGGAGCAAGAGGAGTGTGAAGTGCATGTGGACCTTGAGGTGCCAGTTGCTGGACATCAGGATCGTTTTGAACCCATGCCAGCCCACCCATTGGTGTATGCACCGGGAGAACCTCAGCCTGGATGGTTGGATGAATGATAGAGTTAGTTAGTAGTTTAGACTCTTGTTTTGAGTCACGTTTGATAAGTTAGATAGTGTCATCCTTGTAGTCGTTAGTTGGGTGTTTGGTTGTAACGACCCCTATTTTTGCAGAAATGCAAAAATGGAAATCTCATGTGCAATCTGTACTAGTCCCATGATCAGTAGCTAGTACGCCCATTTACAACAATTGGAATCACATCCATACACAATATTATTAAAGCGGAAGCTATTTATACATTGTATTTTACAACTCAGAGTATATAAATATAGCAACAGAAGAAGCAAAATCTTGTAGTGTGCCCATCCAATCCCTTAGGCAACTAACGAGGCATAAATCCCTAGAAAGCTCGTTTCATTGAAATTTCCGCATCCTTCGACGAAGATATTCTTCAGAACCTCGCTACCTTTTCCACCATGCTGTAATAGATTAAGCAAGTTTGAGTACTTTCGTACTCTGCAAGACTTAAGGTGGTATTTGCAAATGCAATAATGCAGGCTATATCAAAGGAGGCTACTACGGTTAATTTGCATAAAGCAAAATTGAATTTGTAAATCAAGTTGTCATTTGTAAACAGAATTTGAAAGAGCAAATTTGACTAATAAGAAATAAGTAAAGTATAAGTAATACTCATAGCCCTTCGCGAGCATTGAATAATTCAATGATCCAATAATCCAATCATGCCATAACCATTCTTTGCCAACACGTGGCAAAACAAATGAAACCAAGCCCTTTTAGAAATAACAAACATTTAACTAGTGACAGTTCACCAAGTCTCCCATAACCGTGGGTACGGCTAATCGATTAGATTTACACTCTATAGTGGTGTACAGCTTTACCCACAAGAAATGATCATCTCTTTGTGCAGCGCAATTGACACACTTCCTTTGGTGTGCCGTAGAGAGTCATGACATAACTGTTACATTACATAGACCTAACTTTGCACCATCACCGGTGACGGAAAAACCCTTGTTATGGAAGAAGAGACATAATTAAGTAAAACATGACAGTCCATCTCTGTATATAGATCAATATCGTTGGCAGTCCATCTCTACAAGAAACGGTTTCAACCCATAACAAGGAGTTCACCGTTATATCGACAAGCGTTGTTTCCAACACCGCAGTGAGGGCACCCCTTTGAGCAAACCTTTAAAGCAGAGCCCATACTACTTCGGCCTACCAATGTGCAAAGCTAGATCTAAGCAACTTAATAGATTAAGGCTGCCCATAACAGCACTTGTGGTTGTACAGATTTATCTTGGATCATACAACACTATGTTCGGTCCTTAACCCGACACGGGCAATAATCTCCCCTCTACACTACGTACAAGTCCATCTCTTGCACAACCGGCTATTACCAATAATTGCCCGTGTCAAAACCATAGTTTTGATTTTTGGGTTTCTAACCAAAATACCAGTAACCAATAGTGTCATATTCAACATTTTCAATTTCTCAAGAAACAATTTTGATCTGATCATTTACATCGTTGGTTCTAAAGCATCGCTAAGCATGGTAATATGTAATTGTATATTCCCATGTTGATATTATGTATTGTCTAACCTAATTCTATGGTTATCAAGGTTCACATGTCAATATTTATTAAGGAAGTTCCATGAGATAATAGGTATATCTACCAATACCACAAAATAGCGGATTTACAGAAAATAAGCGCATGCACCAAACAATTTGATAAGCAAACAAAAAAATAAATACTGGGATCAATATGATCAAAGGGGTGCTTGCCTTGCTTAATTGCTGTGTACGACGAAGTCACGATCGAAGCCAATGTTGTCGATGATAGAATTAATGACGTCGGGTTCTACACATCGTTCAACGGAAATATAGCAAATAACGAACTTTAATAAGGGCAAAAGGAAGACAGATCGAAAATCAAATAAAACTTGCTATAAGGAACAGATGCATATTCTTTTATAGATTATTTATTCTTGTTTTATGAATTCAAGAGGCTAAAATTATTTGGATTAATGAGAGTAATCATTAGTTAAAGGTTACATAAACTCAATTATTCATATAATATGTTCTTGGTGACCTTAACACTTAAGGCTATTGCATTAGCAGGATTCAAATGCAAAGCAAGATGTAAAAAGAATATTTTTCCAGATTCTGGTAGTCCATATCCCAAAGAACATTTCTAGGATATTGTTCACAAAATTTGCTATCCAAAGTAAATACTTGTTGAGTTGCTGGAATTCTAAGGATTCCGATAAAATTGGTTTCATTCAATTCTCAGTTTATTTGCATCTTTTATATATATAGCCTATCTTTCATCCTTTTCTTTAAATTTGAAATTAAAAATTTTCCATAACTATTATCCAAAATATTTTTTCATATTCTGAGATTACTAGATTTTATATTAATATATAAATTTATTTCATCTTATTTGGATTAAAGATGCAAAAGATATTCACATTTGAAGTTGGCTCGGGTATGAAAGTCTATTGAAAATAGAAAATACGCTTTCAATATATTGAAAGCGGCTTCTCATTTTTTCCTCGCGATTTCTTTGAAGTCAGTCGACTGCCGTGTGGCCTTGTCTGGTCAGCGAGAAGGAGTGGCTGGGTGAGTGTCGGGACCCGAATTTGCAAATCCGGACCCTCTGTGTATACCGCACTAGTCTAGGATCACGCTAGTGCACACAAGCTCAACATAGATGCTATCATAGTCATACACAGCGGAATATAGCATAACTTTAATAATTAATAGTAACTGTTGTCTTACATGATTATTGCCACACAAGGCTTATAAAATAAATAGCAAATAATCAGCAGCGAAAAAATAAATAAGCGTAGCAGCTCCCCAGTTCACCGCAGGCAACTCACAAGGCTCGGACCCTAAGCATTCGCATCCATATAATCCTCCTCCACGAAAGGTGTAGATTCTTCCTCTTATGAAGTTGTTGTTCTTGGGGTGAGTACATAAAGCACTCAACAAGTTGTGCACAGCAATGCAAGTCTAATATTCTATATGCTTTGCTTAATCCAAGGGAATGGCTAAATAAGGATATTTTGCAATAAAGCGGCATTTAACAAGAATACAGTAAATAGATTGAAAAGCAGTAAAACAAATAACAGTAATTAATAGATTCAGCATTTCTGAAGTAAACCAAGTTTCCAATCCTAAATTAATTTCCACCTCCCATGGCACCCTGCCATCCCAACAAGTTTTTGTTTAACAAAAATCTAACCCTTAACTGTAATTCCCGAGCATTGCCCAATACCGTGAGCACGGCTATTCAAATAGATTGTACACTCTGCAGAGGTTATGCACTTTACCCGCACGATACAACCAAAAACCACCAAGGCGAGTTATCATAACAAAGCCTTTACAATGCTACACCTAGACCCGATCTTTGTTAGCTAAGGTTTCAACATCAAGGGTTAAACCACCACAACAAGGCCCCCCTCTTGCGCCATGTGAGTTAAGCCGTAAACCGGACTCACTATTCACCACGACAAAGATCGAAATCTAGGCTTCACAAATTATTCACTAAGGTGTCCCATTCCGACATGTGGTTGCAAGAAAGACTCAGGTCAAAGGCTTGCAAGGTTAAGTCCTTAAAGTGATTAAGGCAAGACTTCCACATACCCCTGCCAATCCTGGCCCACCTTGGCACATGCCACTTGCCACTTGCCCCAATCTAAATCATTACCACCCCAGTTGATTACGAAGCACCACGTGCCACCAACATTTCAATCTAGTTGTGTGACCTCCTCGCCACGACAACTTTATAGCATTGTGTGACAACACATGACACACAGATTCTTAAACATTGTTCCATATTCCATTAGTCAAGATTAAGTAACAACATTCGGACACATGTGATGACGTGGCATGGCTAAGCAATCTACGACGGTCTAACTAGTCCCATGTTGATTATTAATATTAACCAACTATAATTCCACATCCTAGGGTGACAATTAGATCATGGCATAAAATTGACAAGGTGTGATTTAATTCAATTAGGCATATCATCTAATTCCCAGATTAATTGAAATCATTTATACACATAAAATATCATGCATAATTTAAAAGACAAAATAGCAATTTGGTCAAATTGGGTGCAACATGATCAAAGCACAACTTGCCTTGGAGTAGGTGCTGGTCTTGCTCTGAGCTTGGGTCTTGAAGCGTTAAATCTTCCTCTGGATCACAGAGCTGTTCAACGTCTACGCGAAACGATGCCAAAATCGCAAATAAACACCAAAACAGAGATCAAATAGATCTTGATTTTACAAATTTTTAGAAATAAAATAAAATTCACCAATAAATAGATCTTGATTTTACAAATTTTTAGAAATTTGAATCACACAAATCCGAGTTAAAATAAAAAAGATATAGCCTTTTGAAGTTTGAATAAATACTGAAATACAGAAAATAGAATTTCCGATTTTCCCGAAATATTTTTCTATTGAAAAAGATTTTTATTGCGCAACACAGACGTCAGCCCTGACCCAAGCCAATCAGGCGCTAACACGTCACCTGGCGCATAGACCCTGTCCACGGAACCGCCTCTGGTCCACCGTGGACGCGGCTCACAACGCCTCGCGCCCCGCGTCCGCCATGCGGCGACGCCGGAGTGGCTGCGATGCCACCCGTGCCGATGCTCGACACGCGGCGCGCATCCGGGCGATGATCCGACGGCTACTGCTCTAACGCACACGCGGCGCGACCTCAACCGAACAGACCTGATCCAACGGTTCACGCTTACCCGAGCTGTTCACTGTAGACGAAGTGACGCGGCACGATCTGAGACGTCCACGGAAGATCCAACGGCTTTCCGAGCTCCGAGACGAAGATGGCAGCATGGCGGCGGACTGGCACCGGAGCGGAGGAAGAAGACCACCCGAACGGCGTTTCGGCGCGACTTCGGCGAGAAGAAGTAGCAGCTTCGGTGCGGCTCGACGTAACGAGTCTGAATCTGGAACTGGTGCTGCGAACGGTGACTTGACGACGTCAGAAAAGGTGAGAAAACTAGTGACGGTGCTTGCGGACTACGATGAGCTCCCGAGCGACGACGGATGCGAAAGAAGCGAAGAGGCTAGTGCTACTGGCTGCGCAAGGGGACGAGGAACATCGGAGTGCGGGCTGCGGCTTTTATAGCCTCGGCATGCGCGCAGGGAAGGAAACCCTAAGCAATCCGCGGCGGAGATGGCGAGCGGCAGCAAACTCGGAAACCGAATCGGAGACGACGACCGAAGTCCGTCCGATTCAAGATGAATGGCCACGATTGATTCCCGGGCGATCCGATCCGATCCTCCCTTTCCAAAATCAACGGATGCGGTCAAAACTTTCGAAAACAACGCGAACCGATCCCGACCGCTTGATCTCGATCCAACGGCTCACGCGCTAGGGTTTCGCCGAGGAAAGAGGACCGCTCGATCCGATCCAACGGTCCGCACGCGCGGCGGCGGCTAAGCGGTGGCGGGCACGACAATGTTGATCGCAGCAAGACAAGGGTTGAGCTTCGCCAAGATCGTGTTCACCGATTTTCAAAAGCTTTTTGATTTAAAATAATTCCTGAAATTAGATTAATTCATTTATAGTAATTAAATTATTAGGAAAAATCCAAGAAAATTATCATAAATACTTTGAGACATTTTGAGTTCAAATAAAATATTTTTGGCAAAACTCCATATTAGTTTTATCTATATATAATTAGTTTTCACAATAGGTTCAATATACTTAATTAAAATAAATTCAATTAAATTCCAGAAAATCCAATAAGTTTAGAAAATCACCAAAATGCACATAAGTGAAACTATAGGCGAAGTTTGGGATGTTACAAGCCTCCCCCCTTAACAGAATCTCGACCCCGAGATTTAGGGCTAACTAAGGAATTGGTTTGGAAATTCTGACTTCAGGTCCTCTTCACGCTCCCAGGTTTCCTCATTCTCAGAATGGTTGCTCCGCTGAACTTTGCAAAACGAACTGAACTGTTCCTAGTTCTGCGGTCCATGACATCCAAAATTTTCATCAGCTGCTCCTTGTAGGTCAAATCCTTCTGCAACTCAATCTCTTCCAAAGGCGTCTGCTCCGCTGGCACCCGAAGACACTTCTTGAGCTGAGACACATAGAACACATCATGCACGCTTTGCTAGTGATCGCGGCAATTCAAGCGATAAGCAACCTCCCCTCGACGGCTCAAAATTTTGAACGGTCCAACATATCTTGGGGCAAGCTTTCCTTTAGCGTGAAACCTTTTAACTCCTTTCAGAGGGGTAACTCTAAGATACACAAAATCGTTTGGCTCGAAACTCAAGTCACGGCGTCAGTTATCAGCGTAATTCTTTTGTCTTGACTACACGATTTTCAACCTCTCTCTTATCATGGCAACTTGCTCTTCAGCTTCCTTGAGAACATTAGGGCCAAATATCATATGCTCTCCTGTCTCATTCCAATTCAATGAGTACGACAGCACGACCATATAAAGCTTCAAATAGCGACATCGCAAGCTAGCACAGTAATCGTTGTTATAGCCGAACTCTGCATACGGTAAACATTTGTCCCATGAAGTAGTGTAGGCTAAAGCGCAAGCCCTCAACATATCTTCCAAAATCTGATTTACTCTTTACATCGACCATCGATCTGCATGGGTGATATCTTTGTCTTGAAGTTTAATCGCGTTCCCATAGCTTCGTGCAATTTATCCCAAAATCTCGAGGTGAACTGAGTACCTCTGTCTGACACTATTTTCCTAGGCACACCATGCAAACACACAATTCTGGCCATGTATAATTCTGCTAATCGGTCCTGAGTAAGTTGTCTTAACCGGAATGAAGTGAGCAACTTTGGTCAATCGATCCACAATGACCAATATAGAATCATACCCACTTTGAGTTCTTGGCAACCCAGTGATGAAATCCATACCGATTTCTTCCCATTTCCATTCTGGAACCCTTAACGGCTGTAGTAATCCTGCTGGTCTCTGGTGTATTGCCTTAACTCTCTGGCATATATCACAGAACGCAACATGCTCAGCGACTTCACGCTTCATATTCGGCCACCAAAACCTCTCCTTTAAGTCCTGGTACATCTTGGCGCTTCCTAGATGGATTGAATACTTGGAATCGTGAGCCTCTTCCAAAATCAACTGCTTAAGTTCTGGTCTGTGTGGCACACAGATTCGACCCTTGAACCACTGGTACCCTGGTCATCCATAGTAAAGTCTGCCGCTAATCCTTCATCCTTTTTAGCTTTGATTCGTTTGATTTTCTCATCATCCTTTTGCCCTTCCCGAATCTATCCTCAAGCGTCGGCTTTACTTCTAATGCAGCTATGAATCCTTCTGGAATCATTTCCAATTTTAACTTCTGAAACTCCTTACATAGCTTCGATTGATCTTCTTGTACCATCATATTTGCAACGTGGCTTTTTCGACTCAAAGCATCGGCCACTACATTAGCCTTTCCTGGATGGTAGTGGATTCCCATATTATAATCCTTTATCAGTTCCAACCACCTTCTTTGCCTCATGTTAAGATCTAACTGAGTCAAAATATATTTCAAACTCTTGTGGTCCGTTTATATCTCACATCTATTTCCAATAAGATAATGACGCCACAATTTCAAGGCATGCACCACGGCAGCCAATTCCAAGTCATGCGTAGGATAATTTCCTTCATGCGGTCTTAACTGCCTTGATGCATATGCGACCACTTTACCCTCTTGCACCAATACGCATCCAAGTCCTTGTCTTGATGCATCACAGTATATGTCAAAACTGTTCTGGACATCAGGCAATACTAGCACTGGGGCTATTGTCAAACGCTTCTTTAATTCCTCAAAGCTCTTCTCACACTCTGGCGTCCATACAAACTTCTTTTCCTTTTTCAGCAATTGCGTAAGAGGTCTCGCAATTGTTGAGAATCCTTCTATAAACCGTCAGTAGTAACCTGCTATTCCTAGGAAACTACGCTTTTGAGTAATGAGACTTGGTGCTCCCAAAGGCAGGGGTGTCTCCACCTTGCTCGGGTCTACTGCCACTCCTTTCGCAGTCATCACATGACCAAGAAATTCAACCCTCTCCTTCCAAAAATCACACTTGCTGAACTTAGCGTACAATTGTTGTTCTCGCAACCATTCTAAAACCAACCTCAAATGTTCAGCATGCTCTTCTTCTGTCTTCGAATAAACCAGGATATCGTCTATAAAGACAACAACAAACTTATCCAGATACTCCATGAAAACCTTATTCACCATATTCATGAAATATGCCGGCGCATTGGTCAATCCGAATGACATCACTGTAAACTCATAATGTCCATATCTCGTCGAGAATGCGGTCTTCGGGACATCTTCTGCTTGAATCTTTAGTTGATGATATCCTGAACGAAGGTCTATTTTGGAGAAGACTCCTGCTCCCCTCAACTGATCAAATAAGTCATCGATTTTTGGCAATGGGTACTTGTTCTTAATTGTTACTTCCTTAAGTTCTCGGTAATCGATACACATCCTTAAACTTCCATCCTTTTTCCGTACAAACAAAACTGGCGCTCCCCACGGCGATGAGCTTTGTCTTACGAAGCCTTTCTCCAACAGCTCTTCAATCTGCTTCTTCATCTCTACTAGTTCATCGGTAGGCATCTGATAGGGTCTTTTTGCTATCAGTGCTGTTCCAAGTGCTAACTCAATGACAAACTCGATGTCACGATCTGGCGGCATTCCCGACAGATCATCTGGAAATACATCTGGGTATTCCCTGACCACTAGTACTTCTTCTATTCTGACGGCTTTTACGCTATTAACCATTAGTTGACCATCACGAACTGCTGTCGCTTGGAATTCAACCTTCTCTCCTCCAGGGCTCTCAATGGATATGACCCTTCGACCACAATCCAATCCTTTCTTATGCTTGATCTACCAATCCATACCAAGGATAACATCTAAAACTTGGGTATCTAACATGATCAAGTTCGCTAGGAACTCTACCCCATTAATTAGCAGCTTAACTCCCAAGCACCCAAGGCTAGATCTTAACTCAGATCCCGGGGCTTGGACTAACATCACACATTTAAGATTTTTCATAATCAAACCATTTTCAGATGCAAAAGCCTGAGAGACAAACGAATGTGAAGCTCCCGAATCAAATAAGATCATTGCAGTCTTGAGTTTACCAAAACTTACCCAAGACAACGTCGGCGACTTCTGAGCTCCATCTGCAGTGATGTGGTTGACTCTGCCCCGAATAGTAGCTTGAGGCGTTGCTCCTGCCTGACTAGTTCCTCGATTCGCTCCCGTTATTGGTGCCTTAGTAGGCGTCGTTCCAAGGTTGAAACGTACTGGCGTGATACCTCCTTTCTGGGGACATCTATTAGCATAATGCCCCAGCTCATTGCAACTGTAGCACCTTCTGGCGGCTGACTGCTGCACTCCTCCTTGAGCATTGTTACCCTGAACCGGCGTCTGATAACTCTGTCCTGGTGGTCGCGGCGTAGGTGTTGCTGGTTTACTAACAGCTTGCGGTTGGAACCTGGCAAACTGTTGCGGGGTCATCCTCATTCGCAGGTGGTTAGGGCATCCACCTTGGTTGGTCATCAAGCGCTTGCGATTTTCCTCCAGTTCTTTGCGCTTATCCTCCAGGATCAAAGCCTTGTTTACCAATTCTTGAAAATCCGAAAAAGTGTGGGTAATTAGCCCCACATGCAGCCCCGAGTTTAGTCCTTTCATGAAGCGGGACTGCCTGGCCTTGTCCGTCGCTACGTCTTCAGGAGCATAGCGAGCTAACTGCGTGAATTTGTTCAAGTAATCGGCCACCGGTTGGCCTCCTTGCTTAAGCGCCCTGAATTCTTCCTTTTTCAGGTCCATCATCCCTTCCGGTACATGGTACTGGCGGAAGGCCGTTGCAAACTCTTCCCATGTGTTTTCCATGGGTGCCTCATGAGTAGCACAGTAGTTCTCCCACCATTCTGCTGCTGTTCCCTCTAGCTAATGGGATGCATAAAGAACCTTCTCATGGCCTTCACATTGAGTGATGTACAGCTTCCTCTCCATGGTTCTCAGCCAATCATCTGCTTCCAGGGGGTTGACATTGCCTGAGTATTTTGGTGGTCGAGTCCTCATGAAGTCCGACAACTTGGAGTAAGGACGAGGCCCGCCATTGTTGTTCTGAGCAGCGGGGTTGTTGACTGCAGCCATATTGGTCATCTGCTGCATCATAGTCTGCATCAACTGAGTTTGCGCAGCGAGAAAAGCTCCCAAGTTCTGCATATCCACTGGCGGTGCTTGCTGCGGTGGTGCTCCTTCATTGGGATTGTTGCCTGAGCGCAGACCACTTCCTGAAGCTCCATTGTTGCTGCGAGTGTTCACCATCTGCTTGATTGCTTCTTGGGTTAGGAAAGATAGATGTAGCAGAGATCAGATGCAAGAATTTCTAAGGCGGGGGAAATAGGTTAAACCCAACTAAATAATCTTTATTAATACTTGGTATGGTTGCTTACAATGCCTAAGGGCTTTGCAACGCATACTGCACACTCAGCAGACAATTAAGAACCAAACTAAACATGCAACCTTAACGTCTACTAAAAGGTAAAGACTAACTTAAAGACGCGACTCAACACTCGAGTCTCAATACAACTCTAAGACCAACTCTCACTCATCCAGCCACCCTGGCTGAGACAGATCCGGCACATACACCGGAGGGTGGGCTGGCATGGGTGCAAACCTATCCTGATAACCCTCTGTTGGCTCCTCAGGCTCCCACTCACGCTCCTCTGGGTCTTCCTCTTCTTCTTCTTCTTCGGCGACTCCACCTGGCTCCTGGACGACCTGGTCCGCCAACTCCTCAACTGCCTGCAAGGCCTCCTCCAGCTCACTGATGACCCTGGCTGCTGCGTCACGGGTCTTCTGAAGCTCTCGCTAGGACACCCTCAGTGCCTCGTACGCTGTCTCCAACCCCTGAGCAGTGTCCCTCGGGTGCTCCTCCTAGGCAGTGGCGAACTCAGCAAGGTGCACCGCAGTAGCACACTCCCCCTCCACGATCCGTCGACGCTGACACGCTCGCACTATCGGGTGAAACCGAAACACGGTGTCGTGAAGCTCATAGGCGTAGTCGTGGCAGATCCGTCGTAGAGCAAGTCTGGCAGCCTCCTGAATTCCCGCCTCGTACGTGAACCTCTGGGTGGTGATGTGGATCGGTCTGGTGGTCTCGTCGCACTCTCGAGTGAAGATGGTCAGTTTGCAGAAGAACCCCCGATGCACACCGTTGACGTTCCAGTTGCTTCCTCGGTAGAGCGGACGATCGAAGCCTACAATTACTTGAAGAACTCTCCACAGCTCCATGGCATAGCCACCCTGCCTCGACTCGAAGGACTGGAAGATCAGCATCTATTAAAAACAAAATTTTGAATAAGATTTCCACTCGAAACGGCAACGACAAGAAGGTAATTTTAGCTAGGATGAGACTAGAAGAATGAGATAAGCCAAGAGTTTCTTATTAGTCAATTTTTCTTTGTCTTTAGAAAATAATTTTGGACACTCCTAAGAGATACCAACTACCTAGGGCCAAGACCTATAGTCAGTATGGCTCTGATACCACCTCTATCCGGACCCGAATTTGCAAATCCGGACCCTCTGTGTATACCGCACTAGTCCAGGATCATGCTAGTGCACACAGGCTGAAGATAGATGCTATCATAGTCATACACAGCGGAATATAGCATAACTTTAATAATTAATAGTAACTGTTGTCTTACATGATTATTGCCACACAGGGCTTATAAAAGAAATAGCAAATAAGCAGCAACAGAAAAATAAATAAGCGTAGCGACTCCCGATTCACATGAGTAACCGACGAGGCTCAGACCCTATGAATTCGCATCCATATAATCCTCCACCACGAAACGCGTAGATTCTTCCTCTTCTGAAGTTGTTGTTGTTGGGGTGAGTACATAAAGCACTCAACAAGTTGTGCACAGCAATGCAAGTCATTATATGCTTGGCTTAATCCAAGGGAATGGCTAAATAAGGATATTTTTCAATAAAGCGGCATTTACCAAGAATACAGTAAATAGATTGAAAAGCAGAAAAACAAATAACAGTAATTAATAGATTCAGCATTTCTGAAGTAAACCAAGTTTACAATCCTAAATCAATTTCCACCTCCCATGGCACCCTGCCATCCCAACAAGTTTTTCCTTAACAAAAGTCTAACCCTTAACTGTAATTCCCGAGCATTGCCCAATACCGTGAGCACGGCTATTCGAATAGATTGTACACTCTGTAGAGGTTATGCACTTTACCCACACGATACAACCAAACACCACCAAGGCGAGTGATCATAACAAAGCCATTACAATGCTACACCTAGACCCAGTACTGTTCGCTAAGGTTTCAACACTGAAGGGATTTCCATTGTCGGGACCCGAATTTGCAAATCCGGACCCTCTGTGTATACCGCACTAGTCCAGGATCACGCTAGTGCACACAGGCCGAACATAGATGCTATCATAGTCATACACAGCGGAATATAGCATAACTTTAATAATTAATAGTAACTGTTATCTTACATGATTATTGCCACACATGGCTTATAAAAGAAATAGCAAATAAGCAGCAGCAAAAAAAATAAATAAGCGTAGCAGCTCCCCAGTTCACCGCAGGCAACTGACGAGGCTCGGAACCTAAGCATTCGCATCCATATAATCCTCCTCCACGAAACGCGTAGATTCTTCCTCTTCTAAAGTTGTTGTTGTTGGGGTGAGTACATAAAGCACTCAACAAGTTTTGCACAGCAATGCAAGTTTAATATTCTATATGCTTGGCTTAATCCATGGGAATGGCTAAATAAGGATATTAGGCTATAAAGCGGCATTTAACAAGAATACAGTAAATAGATTGAAAAGCAGAAAAACAAATAACAGTGATTAATAGATTCAGCATTTCTGAAGTAAACCAAGTTTCCAATCCTAAACCAATTTCCACCTCTCATGGCACCCTGCCATCCCAACAAGTTTTTGTTTAACAAAAGTCGAACCCTTAACTGTAATTCTCGAGCATTGCCCAATACCGTGAGCACGGCTATTCGAATAGATTGTACACTCTGCAGAGGTTATGCTCTTTACCCACACGATACAACCAAACACCACCATGGCGAGTGATCATAAAAAAGCCTTTACAATGCTACACCTAGACCCAGTACTGTTCGCTAAGGTTTCAACACTGAAGGGTTAAACCACCACAACAGAGCCCCCCTCTTGCGCCATGTGAGTTAAGCCGTAAACCCGGGACTCACTATTCACCACGACAGCACCGAAATCTAGGCTTCACAAATTATTTAGCTAGGCTGTCCCATTCCACATATGTGGTTGCAAGAAAGACTCAGGTCAAAGGCTTGCAAGGTTAAGTCCTTAAAGTGATTAAGGCAAGACTTCCACCTACCCCTACCAATCCTGGCCCACCTTGGCACATGCCTCTTGCCACTTGCCCCAATCTAAAACATTACCACCCCAGTTGATTACCAAGCACCACGTGCCACCAACATTTCAATCTAGTTGTGTGACCTCCTCGCCACGACAACTTGATAGCACTGTGTGACAACACATGACACACAAATTATTAAACATTGTTCCATATTCCATTAGTCAAGATTAAGTAACAACATTCGGACACATGTGATGACGTGGCATGGCCAAGCAATCTACGACGGTCTAACTAGTTCCATGTTGATTATTAATATTAACCAACTATAATTCCACATTCTAGGGTGACAATTAGATCATGACATAAAATTGACAAGGTGTGATTTAATTCAATTAGGCATATCATCTAATTCCCAAATTAATTGAAATCATTTATACACATAAAATATCATGCATAATTTAAAAGACAAAATAGCAATTTGGTGAAATTGGGTGCAACATGATCAAAGCACAACTTACCTTGGAGTAGGTGCTGGTCTTGCTCTGAGCTTGGGTCTTGAAGCGATGAATCTTCCTCCGGATCACCGAGCAGTTCAATGTCTACGTGAAACGATGCCAAAATCACAAATAACCACCAAAACAGAGAGAAAACAAACTCCAAAAATAAAATAAAATTCACCAATAAATAGATCTTGATTTTAAAATTTTTTAGAAATTTGAATCACTCAAATCCGAGTTAAAATGCAAAAGATATAGCCTTTTGAAGTTTGAATAAATACTGAAATACAGAAAATAGAATTTCCGATTTTCCCGAAATATTTTTCTATTGAAAAGATTTTTATTGCGCAACGCCGACGTCAGCCCTGCCCGAGCCAATCAGCGCCGACACGCCACTGGCGCATGAGACCGATCCACGGAACCGCCTCGTCCACCGTGGGCGCGCTCACGGCGCGCCGCGCGCCCGCCACGCCACGCGAAGCGGCCCATCGCTGCGATGCCGCCCGTGCCGATGCTCGACACGCGGCGCACATCCGGGCGACGATCCGACGGCTACTGCTCTAACGCACACGCGGCGTGATCACAACCGAACAGACCTGATCCAACGGTCCACACTTACCCGAGCTGTTCACTGTAGACGAAGCGACGCGGCACGATCTGAGACGTCCACGGAAGATCCAACGGTTGTCCGAGCTCCGAGACGAAGATGGCAGCACGGCGGCGGACTGGCATAGGAGCGGAGGAAGAAGACCACCCGAACGGCGTTTCGGCGCGACTCCGGCGAGAAGAAGTAGCAGCTTCGGTGCGGCTCGATGCGACGAGTCTGAATCTGGAACTAGTGCTACGAACGGTGGCTTGACGACGACGAAAAAGGAAAGAAAGCTAGCGGCGGTACTTGCACAACTACGACGAGTTCCCGAGCGACGATGGCTACGAAACAAGCAAAGAGGCTAGTGCTACTGGCTGCGCAAGGGGACAAGGAACATCGGAGTGCGGGCTGCGGCTTTTATAGCCTCGGCATGCGCACAGGGAAGGAAACCCTAAGCAATCCGCGGTGGAGACGGCGCGCGGCGGCAAACTCGGAAACCGAATCGGAGAAGACGACCGACGACTGTCCGATCCAAGATGAACGGCCACGATTGATTCCCGGGCGATACGATCCGATCCGCCCTTTCCAAAATCAACGGATGCGATCTAAACTTTCCAAAACAACGCGAACCGATCCCGACCGCTCGATCTCGATCCAACGGCTCACGCTCTAGGGTTTCGCCGAGGAAAGAGGACCGCACGATCCGATCCAACGGTCCGCACGCGGCGGCGGCAAGCGGGTCAAGGGCGGTCAGACAACATTGGTCAAGACGCAAGACAAGATCTTGGGCTTCGCCCAAGATCGTTTCACCGATTTTTCAAAAGCTTTTTGATTTAAAATAATTCCCGAAATTAGATTAATTCATTTAAGGTAATTAAAGTATCAGGAAAAATCCAAGAAAATTCTCATAAATACTTTGAGACATTTTGAGTTCAAATAAAATATTTTTGGCAAAACTCCATATTAGTTTTATCTATATATAATTAGTTTTCACCAAAGGTTCAATATACTTAATTAAAATAAATTCAATTAAATTCCAGAAAATGCAATAAGTTCAGAAAATCACCAAAATGCACATAAGTGAAACTATAGGCCAAATTTGGGATGTTACAGTGAGGCCAAGAGGCTGACACGGGTCCCGCACGTCTGTCACCAAAAGCAGAGGCCGTCGTTGTGTGATTTGCCGCCGGCAAAGGGTGGCCGGAGATGGCGAAGCGGTGGCACAACAGGGACTAGTGGGTCCGTGCGCATCTAGGGAATCTTTCAGGGCTACCGGTGGCGGTCGGAGTTGGTGTGCCACCGAGAGGAGGTGACGGCGGCCATGGCGGCCATGTCACGCCAGCGATTGGGGAAAGCTTGGATGGAATGGGTTCCAATTTTAGCATTAGGGACCCTACAAAGTTCCATTTTACCTGCCTTTAGCATAGTAGGAGGCTTGAACTGGGCTACCACCGTGCGCAGTGGCCGGAGAAGATGAGCAGAAGGGGCGGTGAGGTTTTGGTTGATAATTTCCTGAAATTGTTTAGGGGTTTTGATCTTTGTGAGGCACCGATACTAACATGAGAAAGAATTAGAAAATGGATTTGTATACCATCTCAAATTGGGCTTGATCTGAGATTAGGGTTCTTCGGCCGAAGGGAAGAGCAGATGAAATTGGTGGCTATTTGGTGAATGAAAGGAAGTGGATGGAGAGGGGAAATGAGGCGCGATTCTAAGCGATCACAAGGGTGCTATTCATAGGCGAGAAGAAGATGAAGATGAGCCCTGCCTTGTGTGCAAGCTCGGCGGCATAACTCTCGGTGCTACACAGGGAAGAGGATGGGTGATTCGCGGGAAATGCGGGCTAGGCAGCTGCGTGGCACGGTAATGATCGCGCAAGGACCATATGTGGCATGAGGTACATGAGAGGCGGTTACAACAAAAGGCACGCTCTGCTTCTTTGCTTCAGGGCCCCATCGATTGGAGGAAAGTGAAGTTTGGAGCCTTTGGCTAACAAGTGGGCCGCACAGTGCATCGGGTCCCAGTTGGCAGCGAGAGGAACGATGGACTTCAAGCATTTCTACGATCAGAGCTAGGTTTGGTTCAAAGAATCGGTTACCTATCTTATCTGTAAATTAATGAAGAATTTATTGCATGTACTTGAGATAAGTTAGAACACACTGTTAAATTTTTAGACTGGTTTGATGCTTGTAGAATTTATAAAAATTCTGACAACCACTGTGCACAGATTTCTGTTTTATGTTTTTAACTTTTATGGAGATCTATATCTTGTCAAAACTTTTTGAAACTTTTTATAGGAGTTTCTCTTGGACATATAAGCCTTCAGTGCAAATTTTAATTTAATATATTTTGTATTTAATTTACAACAATTCTGACATTCTGATTCTTAGATTTTCAGAAATTCTGGTTTTGAATTTTTAAATATATTAAAAATGATTATTTATTTTTATTATTATTAATGTGGATGTATTTATTTATCCAGAATATAATATTAAATTTTTAGCTCAAGATAAGGTAGATTATTTTTATTTAAATCTGACAAGATTACTGTTGCTAGTCAAGAAACATTAATTGGGCTTTTATTGCACATTATGATTACATGAATTTTAAAATTCAGAAGTACGATTCTAGGGATCTCTCAAGATTATGTAGGGATTTTTATACATTTTATTAATGTAATTTTTTATTATTGTTGTTTATCTATTACTTATAAAGGTTTTCCCATTAGAGCAAAAATCAAAGAAAATCCAGAATAATTTAGAAAATGCAGAAAAAGCATTAATAAATATAATTAAATTCTAAGATTTAATTTCTTACTTTATTTTAATTTTTGGAATGTTACAGTTTGGTCCTCTTATGATTTCTGAGTGTGCAGTATGCATTGCATACCAATTTCAAATAGTGATATTTCTAGGTTTATTCAAATTTTAAATTAAAAATTTCAAACAGAGATCCAAAACTAAATATTTTTTAATATTATAAAATATTATGATTTTAAATGTATTTAGAATTTTATTTGACTCAATTTGGACTTAAATTGTGGAAGTTATTAGCATTTGAATCTTCTAGGGTTTGGAAAATCCTGAGAGAATGGAAAATATGTTTTCTAAAAAGAGAAAGTGCATTTCTTTGTTTGAGTGAGCTCCAGGCTTCGCGTCGGTGAGGGAATGGCGATACCGGCCGACCGTTGGCTCGGTGAGCACTAGGGGGTCAAGACGCATCTAGGGCACCGACCGGCAGCGACAGAGCGGCACTACAGTATAAGGATGCACACTAGAGGAATTGGGAAGCGTCTTACCGAGACGATTTTACTTGTGCTGTCCTGATTTTCGGGTGAGCACTAGCAACGGCAGATTGGATGTGGGTGTTACGGAAGGCAATGTCTATGTTACGGAAGGCGATGTCTGAGCTTAAATAGGCGATGTGGTGCATTGTTTGCAAAATCAGCTAAGGACCATGGTGTGAATGACGGCTCGGCCATGGGTGGCGACACGAGTTTTTTGGGGTCTTGGTGGCGCAAGGCATGGAGAACTGGCCATGGTAGTGTATGGCACAGCTTGGCTATATACAACGTGGGCTAGGTCTGTGTTGATGTCCCGCGTGTGCCGTTGTGGGATTTCGTAGGGCTTCGGTTGCCACAGCAAGGATTGGGCAGCGTTCCGCCGAGAAGAGGGCAGAGAAATGAGGGCTACTGATGCTGTCAAGTGGGCTAGGGTTGGTGTGTGTCCCACGTGGTAGTGAAAGCAAAAGGGAATTCATTGGAACTCTCTAGTTGGGCAAATCTGATTTCGGATTTAATTAAGCTGTCAAACGTGGTCGAAAAATGTTATCCTTGTACTATTAAATCGATTTTCTCTAGTCTCTGAAGTAGACTAACAAGTTCGATCGATTAACACTTTAATCGTTTGTGCGTGGCCATACACATTCTTAAGTCTATTTCATCGAATGGCTGATCGATATCATTCCCTCAATATGAGGAGGTCAAATTCTATCTCGATCATACACTTCCCTCTACATGATTCAAAGCATACCTAAGTGTTGTCCTTCTAATTATCCAGTTATGGGCAACATTAGACAATATCAAAGCATACCATCCCGATGTAAGAAACTGTATTGATCTCAGGTTTAAGGATCAATCATTATCATTGTATGAAAGAACTTATGACACTCATCAAATCCTCAAAAGATGTTTCATAAGCGGGTCAATCCAATAGCATGTTCACTTACATTTATTCACATGATCGAATTGTATCGCATACCCATAATCTGTGAAACATGATTATCAAACAATTCATGTGCTTGTTTTGAGTAAAGATTATTTGTGTCCCAACCAATAAATAAACAAGGGACAATCTATAATAATGTCATAATCAAATTATAGAGTTTTATGATCAAGTCACATACTTGATGATTTATAATATGACATTATTAAAGGAACAACATATGAATAAATACAAGGTAATATCTTCATGATTGGCCTCTTGGGTATATTTTCAACAACCTCTCACTTGCACTAGAGCCAATCATTTATGTATCTAATATCAATTGCTCTAACATATGCCTTATGCTTTGCTTGTGGGAGAGGCTTTGTCAATAGATCTGCCACATAGGCATCCGTTGCCACTTTGCATATTTTGACATCACCTCTATTCAAGATTTTTCAAACAAGATGATAATGCCACAGTATGTGTTTGGATTTTTGGTGTGCTCTAGATTCCTTTGCTTGCGCAATGGTCCCATTGTTGTCGCAATAAAGGTCAAAAGGGTTTATATCACATGGAAATACTCCAAGTTCAATAATGAATTTTCTTATCTAAACTGCCTCTTTTGTTGCTTTAGAAGCAACAATGTACTCGACTTCTGTTGTGGAATCAACAACGATCTAAGGATACAGATTCATGCAAAGACTAATGCCATGTGACATTGGCAATAAATCTTTCTTAAAATTTTGCATGTTAAACATATGCAACACATTGCCGATATATGTACTATGGCTTAATCCAATTAGCCTTTTCGATCTATCTCTATAGATTTTAATGCCTAATACATAGGCTGCTTCGTCCAAATCTTTCATTAAAAAACTATTTTTCATTGATAACTTAATAGATTCAAGCATAGGAATATCATTTCCGATTAATAGTATGTCATTTACATACAGAACCAAAAAAACAAGTATGCTCCCACTAGTCTTCTTCTGAAGACAGGGTTCTTCTTCATTTTTGATGAATCCAAACTCTTTAATAAATTCATCTAAACCAAGATTCCAACTCCGAGATATTTGCCTCAGTCCATAGATGGATTTCTGAAGTGTGCAGACCATCCCAGCATTATTTGGATCAACAAAACTCTCAGGCTGTGTCATGTACTCATCCTCACTGAGGTTTTCTTTAAGGAAAACTGTTTTAATGTCCATTTGCCATATTTCATAGTCAAAGTATACTGCTATTGCTAGGATAATCCTAATTGACTTAATCATAGTGACGGGTGAAAAGATTTCATCATAGTCAATACCATGAACTTGTATAAACCCTTTTGCCACCAATTGCGATTTATGGATGTGAACTCTTCCATCCAAGTCAATTTTCTTTTTGAACACCCATTTGCACTATATAGTTTTACACCATCAAGCAGATCAACCAAGTTCCAAACTTGATTATCACTCATAGATTGCATTTCGGATTTCATAGCCTCATGCCATTTATCAGACTCCAGACTTACCATCGCTTACTGAAAAGTGGCAGGATCATTATTGTCTAACAATTGTGTGTCAATTTGTTCCTTCACAAAGAATATATACCTATCAAGTACGTGACGTATCCTATTTGACCAAAATGGAGCTAGTGTATTTTCTGAAGGTTCTACAACAGTTTGTAGATCTTCCTGCAACTCCTCGGAGGTAGGGGAAGTTTGAGGTACTTCATAGAAAAAATAGGATATCAACAAGTACGTACATCACTTTGATTTCAAATAAATAGAATCAAGATTTAAAAGATATAATCAATGGAGCAATAATGTCTAGGACTACGGACAAAGATGGTATTAATAATAAAATTAAATTATGAATTAACCGATTAGATTATAACACAATCAACTGATTGTAATGTGGTACCTTCGTATTGTCTTAATTCGGACAGACGGCACTTCAATTATTTCCTCAAAATGAAACCCATAAGATCATTTCAATATTTATACTCGATTTGGTTTTTCCGTAATCTGTTGGTTACTTGTGTCAATCAGATCTGATCAAGTACAGCCACAGCTGTTCTTTTGGAAAGAAAGAGTCACGAGAAATACATGGTGCATTTTTTAACTACAAGACGCCATGAATTGGTCGAGTGGTCAGATTTCAATGCCCTCATATATTCCCCGATTGGCTAAATGCCAAATCCAGATTGGGCCATTGGGGCATATGATAGGCCAGCTTGCACTTCTCATGCATGCATCTAGGATCAGCTTGTACGGCTCATGCATCCAGATTGTTAAGCAATATATTTCAAAATTTATAATTCAAACCAAAACGGTATTGGAATAAATAAAAGGAGAAGTTTGCTGCAAATAGTAACCTTTATCTTTCTATTTTTTCATTTTTACTTTTGATTTATCATTATTTGTCAAAAATATCTCCTTTTACATCATCTGAGGTAGATTGACTTTGAATTTTATATACATATATGAATATATATATATATATATATATATATATATATATATAGGATGACAAAATGGATCACACCATGGTGCTGGGGCACCATGATTTTAAATGCACAAATTCAAGACAAATTTGGGTATCTTTTTTTTTAAAAATTCGGTTTTAAGGTATATACCTACCTATAACAATTCAAAGGAAAAGCATAACTTTGAAAAATATAATTGAATTCAAAGATTTTGAATGGATTTAGATCACATACTTTGCTGATTTATATATAATCAGCACATACCTATAATCAAACAACCATAAAAAACGGCAACTCTAGTTTGAATTATGTTTCAAACTTGTTTGAACTAGTTAAATTCGACATCCAAAAAAATTCAAACATTTTTCGCACACGATACATAGGAAAAATACCTATTTTAAATCATTGTAACTAGGCACTGTAGTGTCCTAAGTAATTATACAATATATATGTGTGTGTTGACACACACACATAGGAAGCCTTTTCCCTACTCTCACCTTCTAATATACCACTTAAACGAATGTGTTATACATCTTTATCACTTTTGGTATACTTAAATACTAATTTTAAGATACTCCAAAGTAACATATACCCTTT
Source organism: Otatea glauca (assembly GCA_036346275.1). Lineage (NCBI taxonomy): Eukaryota > Viridiplantae > Streptophyta > Magnoliopsida > Poales > Poaceae > Otatea > Otatea glauca. The sequence goes on along the minus strand of CM070716.1, from coordinate 30,048,997 downwards.
TTCATATGTAAAAGGAGTATATACATAAATTATGCTATAAAGATTAGACTATGATAAATCTTTTATGGAACTCACTTTAGATTATCTTATAATCATTATTAGAGTATGCTAAAAAAATAAAGAGGTATAAATTGTTTGTCTAAGAGGTATATGAAAAGTGGGGGTAGGTACTCCCAGGGGTATGGAACCATTTTCCTATGTACATATGAGTAGTCTCAATTGAGAAGTATATTCATAGATTTTTATTTTTCTTGCACTACACCATGACACAAAATTCCCGTCAGATCTCTGTAGATAAAAATCAACCTTTACCATGTAACCATCTGTCGGTAAAGATTTCCAACACTCAATCCATCGGCAGTACTGTAATTAGGGATACATTATATGTCGGTAAAGTTATATATGTTTAGAGACAAGAAATATGTCGGCAATTATCTGTTTCTCAGTTAGTCCATCTGTCGGTAAAACATTGTGCATGGCAAGGTGCGAAAGAAAAAAATTCAAGCGCGCGGTTGCCCATTAGGTTTCTTTCTCTCCCTTCAATTATTTGGGTGCCCAATTCTGATCTCTCCCCTCTCTTTGCTCGTAGCGACGCCACACGACCTCCTTACACTCTCCGTCCGATCCACGCGCCCCTCGCCGCAGTCTCCTCCAGCTTTCCCTCCGCCGCGCTCATCCCCGCCTCGCACACCACGAGGCCGCACCTCCTCTCGCTCCCTCACCTCATCCTCTAGGACTCCTCCGCTTCCATCTGCATCATCTCCGACAACCATTGAAGGCTTCCACTCCCCGACCGCCTTCAGTCTGCTCGACATGTCTCCACCTCATTCCAACCCCAGCACCGCCGGCTACCTCTTCCCACAGGGCCGCCTCCACCTAGCCAGCTGCTCCAGGCTCCCGGGTCCATCCTTGTAAGGGATCTTTCTGATGGGGTTGTGCTTAGGTTCGAGTCGATTATCTTCATCCAATTTCTCTCCAAATCGTATTTGTAGCGCGAGATGTTGAAAGGCATCATTTAGGTTTTCTCAGGAATTGCTATGTTATGCAATATTCTTGTTCTCTTTTATGTCCTAATGGGTCTTAGGTCAAGTGTTTGTAGATCTGGACTAGAAAATTTGATGATATTAGAGAACCATCAAACAAGAATCGGTGGTCTGCAATCTTAATGCCCATTAGATCCTAATGTTTCACTAACACCACCGAATTCTTAATCGATGAGTGATTATCTTCTTTTATTTTTTTGCACTAAACCATTAGCGATTATCATTCTTCTGAATTAATCTACGTTCTTGACAACTTCTCTACATTCACTCCTAACTTGCTATTGCTTCTTGCTGTCATCCCTAGTGATCCTAGGTCTTGCGGCACCGCTGTGGACAATGGCAGCAACAGCTTAGTGAACACAATATTGGCTATTTGGCTCATCGCATCTGCTGCTTGCCATCACATGTGTCGGGACCCGAATTTGCAAATCCGGACCCTCTGTGTATACCGCACTAGTCCAGGATCACGCTAGTGCACACAGGCTCAACATAGATGCTATCATAGTCATACACAATGGAATATAACATAACTTTAATAATTAATAGTAACTGTTGTCTTACATGATTATTGCCACACAGGGCTTATAAAAGAAATAGCAAATAAGCAAAGAAAAAAAAATAAATAAGCGTAGCACTCCCGATTCACCGCAGTAACCGATGAGGCTCGGACCCTAAGCATTCGCATCCATATAATCCTCCTCCACGAAGGGCGAGATTCTTCCTCTTCGAAGTTGTTGTTGTTGGGGTGAGTACATAAAGCACTCAACAAGTTGTGCACAACAATGCAAGTCTAATATTCTATATGCTTGGCTTAATCCAAAGGAATGGCTAATAAGGATATTTTGCAATAAAGCGACATTTAACAAGGATACATAAATAGATTGGAAAGCGATAAAACAAATACAAGAATTAATAAATTCAGCATTTCTGAAGTAACCAAGTTTCTCAATCCTAAATCATTTTTCACTTTCCATAGCACCTTGCCATCCCAACAAGTTTTTGTTTAACAAAAGTCTAACCTTTAACTGTAATTCTCGAGCATTGCCCAATACCGTGAGCACGGCTATTCGAATAGATTGTACACTCTGCAGAGGTTATGCACTTTACCCACACGATACAACCAAACACCACCAAGGCGAGTGATCGTAACAAAGCCTTTACAATGCTACACCTAAACCCAAGATCGCTCGCTAAGGTTTCAACATCAAGGGTTAAACCACCACAACAGGCCCCCTCTTGCGCCATGTGAGTTAAACCGTAACCGGGACTCACTATTCACCACGACAAGATCAAATCTAGGTTTCACAAATTATTCACTAGGTTGTCCCATTCCGGACATGTGGTTGCAAGAAGGACTCAGTCAAAGGCTTGCAAGGTTAAGTCCTTAAGGTGATTAAGGCAAGACTTCCACATACCCCGCCAACCTGGCCCACCTTGGCACACCGCCCTTGCCACTTGCCCCAATCTAAAATCATTACCACCCCAGTTGATTACCAAGCACCACATGCCATCAACATTTCAATATAGATGTGTGACCTCCTCGCCACGACAACTTGATATCACTGTGTGACGACACATGACACACCAATTCATAAAAATTGTTCCCTATTCCATTAGTCAAGATTAAGTATCAACATTCGGACACATGTGATGACGTGGCATGGCTAAGCAATCTATGACGGTCTAACTAGCCCAGGTTGATTATCAATATTAACCAACTATAATTCCACATCCTAGGGTGACAAATAGATCATGGCATAAAATTGACAAGGTATGATTTAATTCAAATAGGCATATTATCTAATTCCCAGATTAATTGAAATCATTTATTCACATAAAATATCATGCATAAAGTTTAAGAGACAAAATAGCAATTTGGTAAAAATTAGGTGCAACATGATCAAAGCACGACTTGCCTTGGAGTAGGTGCTGGTCTTGCTCTGAGCTTGGGTCTTGAAGCGATGAATCTTCCTCCGGATCAGCGAGCAGTTCAACGTCTACGCGAAACGATGCCAAAATAGCAAATAAACACCAAAACAGAGAGCAACCAAACTCCAAAAATAAAATAAAATTCACCAATAAATAGATCTTGATTTTACAAATTTTTAGAAATTTGAATCACTCAAATCCGAGTTAAAATGCAAAAGATATAGCCTTTTGAAGTTTGAATAAATACTGAAAATACAGAAATTAGAAAAACCGATTTTCCCGAATTATTTTTCTACTGGAAATTACCGATTAATGCGCAAGCGACACGTGGACCAATCAGAGACGGACACGTTGCCTCGGCGCATGGACTTAGTCCATGAAAACACGCTGGTCCACCGTGGACTCGAGATACTGTGCTGTGGACCGGCTGATATCAGCATGACGTCATCGCGATACGTGGGCCAATCAAATTGCGCCACGTTGCTCAGTCTATGGACCAAGTCCACGGTGCACCCGGCGCATGATGCTTCGGTACCCGCACCAACACGCGTCGCACATCTGCGAGACGATCCAACGGCTGACACACTACGCACACGCGTCTCAATCCCGAACGTCTATTCGAATCTAACGGTTAGAAATATACCCGAGCAGAACACTGCTGAAGAAGCGACGTGGCTTGATCCGGACGGTTCGGCGAAGATCCAACGGCTGCGCGAAGCTCCGAGACACGGCGGCGGGCTTGCACCGGAGCGGAGGAAGACGACTACCCGAACGGCGTTTCGGCGCGACTCCGTCGAGACTAAGTGGCGGCCTCAACGCGTCTTGGAACGAGAACCCCAGATCTGGAACCGATTCGGCGGGAGGAGGCACGACGGCGGTGGAGCGGCGCAAAAACTCACGGCGGCGCTGCAAAGAACTACGGCGAGCTCCTGAGCGACGACGACAGCGAAACAGGCGAAGAGGCTAGAGCTACTGGCTGCGCAAGGGAACGAGGAACATTGGAGTGCGGGCTGCGGCTTTTATAGCCTCGGCATGCGCGCAGGGAAGGAAACCCTAAATCACGCGGCGGCGACAAAGAAAGCGGCGGATTCGAAACCGAATCGGAGACGACGACAAGAGCCGTCCGATCTGCAACGAGAGGCCACGATTAGATCTCGGCCGATCCAATCCAATCCGCACCTTCCAAAATCAACGGATGCGATCAAATCTTTCCAAACCAACACCGCATGATCTTAACCGCACGATCTTGATCCAACGGCCGAAGGCGCTAGGGTTTCGCGAAAGGAGACAGCCGTCTGATCTGGATCCAATGGTCCATACGCGAGGCGGCGGGGAACGGGCTGACGGGCCGCACCGCGATGGGCCGCGCACGCACAGTGCTGGGCTTGGCCCAGTACTGTTCACTCTGATTTTCCAACGCTTTTCGATTTAAAATAAATCCCGAAATTAGATTAATTCATTTAAGGCAATTAAAATATCAGGAAAAATCCAGGAAAATTCTCATAAATACTTTGAAACATTCTGAACTCAAATAAAATATTTTTGACAAAACTTCATATTATTTTTATCTATATATAATTAGTTTTCACCAAAGGTTCAATATACTTAATTAAAATAAATTCAAATAATTTCTGGAAAATCCAATAAATTCAGAAAATCACAAAAATGCACGTGAGCGAAATTATAGGTCAAATTTTTGGGATGTTACAACATGACAGGCAACCGAAGACTGATCTCTAACCTCAGGTTGATAGTGGTCCTTCCCAATGTGTGGTATGTTCCTGGGCTTGCTGAAAACTTGGTTTCCCTCTCTATATATATGTTTCAGTGCGATCTGAAGCTGCACGGGTAGAAGCTCGAAGCTGGAGTACTCTGCTGCTTGGTATTGCTCGGCAGCAGGTATTACTATTGTAGACACGCACACATCCTGGTAAAAGTTCTTAGGTACTTCATTTGTAGTGACATGTGATGACCACTTCTGGATCTTTTTCATCGATGTTATTATCACCAAGTACATGCTACCAGATGGTCAAAGCTTCAAAATGTTGACCACATGGATCCATGAAGGGTGTACAAATTAGTGTGGCTATAATCGGAAGAGGTTGCTGCCCTAGGCTTTACTTTTCATCAGATGCTTGGAGAATTGTTGGTAATTTAATCTCCATCATAGGTATATTTGAAGTTTTGTACACAGGATTACTTCGTATCCGATATGTTCTTTGCCATATCAGGGGATTGACAAATTATATAATCATGTGAAGTTTCCTTGATTTTGGAAAGCATCATAATTGTGTAATTGTTGGCAGTTCTTTTGATACAGAAATAATTCTGTATTGGTGTGTTCATAGAACTACTTAGCCTCAAGCTTCAAATCACCTACATAAGTACTGAAATGCACTTCTTAAATTCTATCTGGTGCCAATAGTAAAATTAAGGTTACTTTAGTTACATGACTTCAAATGACACTTAAATCCTTAAAAAATGGCACTTACATTAGCCTTATTGTACTTTTGACAGGAAACCAGTCGACAAAGCCAATCTCAAATTACAACAATCAGACTGGAATCAGTAAAGTAGAATTGTCCAGGTATCATGTTCTTTATTTTTTATTTTTTTAAAAAAAGTTATCTCTGTATCACACTGGTTTATTCAAGTAAGTTGATATTTTTTTTTTCATTTTGAGTCTTTGAGATCTTGTATCTTTGTGTGAGGAAATTGTTGTGAGGGTTTGCGTAAGATATTAAATTATTAATGCACGAACTAATCAATCTGCATGCCAGTTGGGTGTTTAACAAGCAAATGGCTTAAGTAATTATACAATTCAAAGAAACATTTGAACAATGACTCTAGGTTTTTATGATGGAATTGTAATTGTGAAGGAGATTGTCTTACAAAAAGCCTATGTTTTCTTTATTGTGTATGTATTTCTTTCCCTTCTTTGGATTTGGTTTGATTTCAGAGCCTTTTGTGATCCTCACATTAGACTGTTATGAGAATATTATGGCCTGTCAGTCCAGGCATATAACAAACTAACACTTCCCACAGAATGCTCCGAAGAACATTATCATTGATTTTGTTCCTTGTCATGCACACATAAATAATTGCTCCATCAAATTGTGCTACCCAAGTTTTTGGCCATTTACTGGTCCAAGAATGGTATAATAGTCCTTCTAATGTTTAGTCTAACAAAGACTAAAGCTAATTTCTTGTTCTCCATAGGCGCTGAACGGTAGACGTGGGAGCCTTGTTAGTCCAAATGCCCAATATTCTGTATCTGTTGGACAGCTGCAACTGCGAATCATGTAAGTGGCTGCCCATTGCCCCTGCTCAGATATCTCTATGTTTTACCAGCCAATCACTTTTGCTGCTACAATCTGTTTGTTATAGTTCTTGCTTTCAATATAAATACAACAGAAACTTCTGCTATTCTCTCCTCCTTAAATGAAAGGCTGGTACGGTTGCTTTGCACACTTTTGGGATTGGAAGTTTAAAATTGAATTGCATCAGCATTACCTTTGTGATTTTTTGGTGGGCATATTATAAGTCCATTGTCTGCCCGATACGGCTACTATAGATTAACTGGACCAGAAAGCAAAGCCTAGTTAGAGTTAAGACATGATCTTTCTTTTCATTTTTATTTCTTTGTTTCCTTTTTTTGGTTTGACTACTGTTAGTAAGTACTTCTTATATCTTCTCGTCGGTTTTAAAGTTGCTTACACCCAAAACTATTTTTAGTAAAAACAGGCTAGTTTTACGCATGCGTTGATGTCTTGTAGAGCCGCATTATAGTCACTGGTTATGCTTAGGCTATTGGGGGAGTACTCTACTCAAAGATAGATGATACTGTAGTATCCATATGGTTAACAATTTTCAAATTTTGGAACTGCATTTTTTTCATTTTTACTCTCTTCAAAATTTGAAACCTGATGTCTGTTGAATTTAAAAGTTAAAACCATGTAAGATTCTATGCATTCATAAAGTAATATTGCACGAATCATAAAACAAAGTAGGATTGAAGTGAACAATCCACACTGAACCATTAGTGTGCTTTCAAAGTTTGTGTAATTTTGCTTCTACATGAAGGTAGTTTTCTCCTCAGTAATGAATTTCATGTACCTAGCTTATCAGTAGCTCTTTTCTTAAATTTGAAAGATACAAGATGATCAATTGAAGTATGATATGGAGCTTTACCCTGGATCATGCAAAATGTGCATACATCATGTGCTGCATAACTACCAAAAGATGTCAGTGCTATACTTATCCAGATTAAGATGATTGCAAACTTCCTGATCATTACTAATAAGAAGGAACCGAACACAACAATGGATATACAATTAATGTAAGCACAAAGGAATTATGATGGATTAAATAAGTATAAATAAGAGTATTCAATTACACATAAACATATATATATTCAGAACCTAGTTTGAGGTACTATAAGACATCGGTAACGGTTAAGTACAACTGTTGTATGTAAGACAAACTGTTTGCTTTGTACTTCATGATGATAAAGTTCTATATATCATCAGGTACTGAAAATGACAAAGATGAGCAACTTATCATTGCTACAGAAAACTAATGTGATTTCTTAACAGTCTATGATTTTATCTCGAATTTCTTTCTGAAACGCATTGTTTAACTTTGACATGTTTATGATGTTTTTTCAGTTACAGAATTCAAGAGTCATTTCAACTTTGTATTTGATAAATAGTCTGGAAAGTCCATACTGCTATATTTTTGGGTGAGAGGAAGGGTAGAGAAGACATGCATTGTTCTTGAAAGACAACCCCAGGTACGTCAAAACTGAGAACTATCTAGTTGCAGCAATAATCTTAGAGGTTCAGCATGGACTGAGTGCAGTATGTTTAGAAAAGAAACCGAAGTGAACAGCCATGCAAAGAAAAGAAAGAAGAAGCAGACACATGCATATAGATACTCTCCTCGTCTTTTTACTCCCCCATAACTCCCCCTTCCCTTCCTTTTCTAGCTTACAATGGACCAAAAGTTCTTTCAGTATTGAGGCAATTCATTTGGTTAGGCATTTGGACTGCAGCAAACCTTGACTACCCCATATAGTGTCTAAATTTATAAGGTACTCTCTTTCATTCTTGTCCTTTCTTAATTTTTTTACCATCTTATATACCTGATTTGTATATTTCTGAGTTGCAGCTGTATATGTCTACACTTATAACTTGTACACTAAAATTAGATAGCTTGCTGATATAGGTGGTAAAAATCCTACATGGATACAGGTGGATGGATGAGCCTAGGTACAACACAATTCTTTTATATAGTTATCAAGTGTTAGCAGTAGTCAACATTTAAACTAATATGCTGCATATGTACTACATGTAGGCACACAAAGGTCTATGTAGAAGGGGTTAACAAATTCCTAGCTTCTGCATTTAGAAATTCAGCGAAAGGAAACAAAATATTGTGCTCTTGTATTAATTGTGTTAGCGCCATTTGGAGAGGGAAAAGCGAAGTGCGTGAGCACTTGATATGTGAGGGATTTGTAGAAGAGTATAAAAAATAGATGTTTCATGGAGAAGCCAGCTCCTCTTTTGTTAATAGTCATGACTGCGATTAGGCCAAGTTTGGGGAGAAGTCAGATGAAGATGATGATATTTCTGATTTGCTGCGTGACTTAGCATGTGGTTTAGATGATAGAGGGGATTTTGAGGATGATGGTGGTTTACAGCAGCCTCATGAAGATTTAAAATCTCTCCAACAGTTGGGAAATGACTATGGTCAAGAGCTATATCCAGGGTGTAAGAACTTCTCAAAGTTGCGTTTCCTGGTTAGACTGCTCTATACTAAATTGCTTGGTGGATGGTTTGATAAAAGCTTTGATCGACTACTAAATCTTCTTAAAGATGCTTTTCCCGAGGGGTCAGCACTACCTAAAAACTACAACGAATCTAAGAAAATGGTGATATGCCTAGGTCTTGGGTATGTTAGTATTCATACATGTAAAAATGATTGCATTCTCTTTTAGAAGGACCATTCTAATGCTGATTGTTCCAACATGTGAAACCTCACGTTGGAAATCAGAAAAGAAGAGTTTAGATGGGAAACGAGTACACAAGGTTCCTAACAAAGTTCTTCGCTATTTTCCTATAAAGAAAAAGCTTCAGAGGTTGTTTGTGTCCTCTAGAACAGCAACTCACACAAGATGGCACGATGAAGAGAGAACTAAAGATACGCATCCAGCAGATTCTCCACTTTGGAAGGATTTTGACCATAGGCATCCAGAGTTTGCTTCAGATAGCCGCAATATTAGACTTGCTTTAGCTACTGATGGTTTCAATCCATTTAGGTCCATGAATATTGGTTACAGCATTTGGCTTGTTATTTTAATTCCCTATAACTTTCCACCTTGGATGTGTATGAAACAACCAAATTTTATCCTCTCATTGTTGATTCCTGGTCAAAAAGCTCTTGGCAGTGATATGGATGTTTATCTTGAGCCTTTGGTTGATGATATGATTGATATGTTTGTTAATGGTGTTAGAACATTTGATGCATCCAAGGGTGAGTACTTCCAATTGCGTGCTGTTGTATTATGCACAATTACTGATTACCCTGGTTTAGGCTATATGTCTGGTTGCGTTACCTTCGGTGCAGTAGCATGCCTTGAATGCCACTCATATACATGTTCTCTTCGACTGAAAAATGGGGCCAAGTTTTTCTATATGGGTCACCGTAGGTTCTTACATGCAAACCATAGGTTTAGGTTTGATGCTTACTCATTTGATGGTAAAACTGAGCTTAGGCCAGCACCTGCTCCACTTTCTGGGGAGGAGATTTTGATGCAGACAGAAAATATTCGTACGGTTTTTGGGAAGGATCCATCTGGAAAGAAACAGACAAAAAAGCAGAAGAGCAAGGAGGGTGAGCCATTGATCATTTGGAAAAGGAGGTCTATTTTGTTCAAGTTGCCGTATTGGAAAGAGTTACTGTTGCGACATAATTTAGATGTCATGCACGTAGAGAAGAATGTCTGTGATAATATAATTAATACGCTTTTGGGAATTGATGGTAAATCTAAGGATAATTTGAATTCTCGTTTGGACCTTCAATCTCTAGATATTAGAAGGGATCTACATCCTATTTAAGTATAAGGCAGATTTTATTTACCTCCAACACCTTACTCAATGAGTTCTATAGAGAAGAAGTTATTTTGTGAAGTATTAAAAGGAGTTAAGTTTCCTAATGGTTATGCATCTGACATACGTCTTAATGTCCTTGTTAATGAGAAAAAGATAATTGGGCTCAAGAGCCATGACAACCATATTCTTCTACAACATCTACTACCACTTGCTGTTAGAAGAATATTGCCAGAAAAAGTTAGTGCTGCATTGGTTCGTGTAAGTAATTTTTTCAAGAAATATACTCCCCTGTTATTCGCATAAGTGATATGCAAAAATTAGAAGCTGAAATAGCTGAGACCTTATGCATTCTCGAGACTATATTCCTCCCATCTTTCTTTGATCTTATGGTACACTTGATGGTTCATCTTCTTGCCCAAGCAAGAACGGCTAGTCCAATACATTTTTGAAACATGTACCCTGTTGAGAGGTCATTTTCTAAAATTTTTTGTACCAACAAAACTATGTGTCATTACAAAAAAAATCTACAAATACCATATGCTTATGTCTTCATAGGTATTTGATGAGGTGCAAGGGTTATGTTCGCACTAGAAGTCACCCAGAGGGATCGATTGCGGAGGGCTATTTGTTTGATGAGAGTCTTACATTTTGTTCTCGCTATTTACAAGGTGAGACTCGGTTTAATCGACAAGTTATAAATGACGATAGTGTGCATACAGAAATCAGCAATACTACCCCTTTCTTCCACAATATTGGCCAAGGATTGGTTGGCAAATGCAATGTGACATTAGACCACAAAACTTGGCTTCAAGCACATAAATATGTCTTGTTCAACTACGACAAGATAGAACCTTATTTGAAGTAAGATATCCAAATTATTTTAATGCTATATGATTCCTATCCTTAATTGTTCAAGGGGTAATTTTAACCTTTGCAGCAAGCATTGTGACTATCTTTCCTCAATTGGTCTTCGGAATAAATGAGAAATCAGTCGTGCACATTATGAGACCTTCCATGAGTGGTTTAGGTTGCATGTAAGTACACACATGACCCTGCCAACATGAAATTTCACTTGGAATTCTATTTCAGTTTAATAATAATACTCAATATGTACAGGTTGCAAAACTAGATGAGGAAGCATCGGAAGAGATAAGGATTTTAGCAAATGAGCCAAACATGGTTGCGCGCAAGTATAGTAGCTACACAATAAATGGACTTAGTTTCCATACACAGTCCTATGATGAGGGTGAAGGACCGAGATGGCGAACAGAGGGGGGGTGAATGGTCGCAAATAAAAATTCCCCCAAAATACTCCAACAAAAACCTCGACAAGATCGTTTAAAAGGAATTGTGAAAAACCCGAAAAACTAGACAACTATGTGTACCCCAAGCTTGCATGGATAAGTACCATAAAATATGTGGGGATTTTTGAGTCACAATCCTGGTTGTCTAGTGTCCAAAAGAAAGAGGAATCAATTCAAACTCTTGCTTTTAGAAAGGACATCAATTCAAATCACAAAAGTCACTTTCAAAAAAGCAAAAGCAGGATTTCCAGAACTTGTCCTCAATTTGCACAGGAGGTTGGTGGGTTTTTGTAGCTCACAAAATTTTGAGACTTTTTCTCCCTGTGAGCATTAGAGTCGTGAAGAACTCCACCAAATTTCTCCTCAAAAATCCTTACAGAAAAAACAGGAAAAATCGAAGAACACAGTCTGGTCAAGAACTTCGAGCAGAAAGTTTGGGGCTCGGTTTTCACCTCATGGCGCCCAAACGGTACAACAAGTGAACTCCAAAATTTTTCTGCAAGCGGATATCAGAGTCTCGCACCTCCTCCAACAAGAATCACTCAAAAAGGATTTTTCTATATTTTTACAAAAATCAAACACTGACTGCTGCGCGAAGAACAAGTTCAGAACAAAGTTGGAACTTGAAAGAAAAGATGTTCTCTACTCAATCCAAGAGTGCAAAAGAGATGTAAAACCATATAAACACACTCAAAACATCCAAGAACAGCAGCATTTAGAAGGAGGAGGCAAATCCAAATTACTTGAAAGTAAATTGCGGGAATGTAATTGCGGAAAGTAAATGCTGAATTTAAATTATGTAAAGTAAAGACATAATGTAAATGCATAAAATAAATTCAGAGGTGGATGAATAAAACTTTCATTTCTGGAAGGGAGGTTACAAAGCCTCACATTCATGTGGGCAAAGCTCAAATGAGCATCAAAACCTCAACACCTTCAAGGAGAGGAGGTTACCCTCCACCCCTATTTATACTACTCTTGGGCCACCTACCACCCTTGGATGAGTCCTCAACCCTAGAGCACTCATCTAAGGGCTAGGATTAACCCACACACACAGCCATGCAAGGGCTAACCCAAAACCCACACACATACCGGGTTTTCTTGCAGTTTTCAAAGCATACTACCTAGACCCGCTAACCTATCAACTAGACCGCAATCCGACGGCCCTCATTGATCCACGCGGCATCTAGCTAGCATCAACTCCTTTCCTTGTCTTCTTGACTTGCCCGGACTCCGTCTCCGATCATCTTCCGGCGATCTCCCAACCGTCTGGACCTCCGACGCTCCTCGCCTAGTCCCGGTCATCCTTCGCCTCACCATGACCTAGCACCGTCGTCCTGCAACCATCAAAAACAAGGAAACTCCTCACATAGAAATGCCCACAAAGATGTGCAATAAACCATCCAACTCATCACTACCGCGTCCATACGACCGGTACTGCCACTCCTGGCAGAGACAACTCAAATTGCTTCATTTTGAAAATCAATTCAAATCAAACTCAAACTTGAGCACACCTTGCTCAAATAAAGTCAAATACTCATCACAAACATGGATGGACCTCCACATGGTCCTTCAATCTCCCCCTTGATGAGTATATTGACAAACCATACAAAAGGCATAAATTTGAGTTTGAAGAAAATGAAGAAGAAAGCAATTTTAGTTGCAAAGTCAAACTTGGTCCAAAGATAGAAATTAGAACCATGACCAAGTTGACGAAGAGGAATTCAGATTTTAGAGTTAAATTTAAGAAAGAGCAAGTTTTCAACAAAAACTCTAAAATCCAACTAAACATGTCAAATGTGATTATGAGATTATGATCCAACAAGTAGTAGCATAGTTTTACAAAGATCATAATAACCAAATAAGCATTCACATTTTTATCTTTTAGTGATGCCTTTTCTACGTTATCTCCCCTTTTGGCAATATAGGCATCAATTTTTTATGTATGCATGAAATGCAATCGAAAGAGCTTTGAGGATTATCCAATTGATCAAAATAGAAGGATATTACACCAAGCTTGTCAATTTGAAGATGACTAAACTAAGACATGTCCAAGTGCAAATACGAGCTTAGTTTTGAATATTTCATTTTAGCAAGAATTGACAAGTGCAACACTTAGCTTTAGTTTCAAAAATAGAAGAATAGCCACTCTAAGGATCAAAAGGAAAACCTAGAGTTCAACCTACTCAACACGTTGGGGAATCTAGAAGAGCATACAAGGTCCTTGGGCTCATTTATCACTTAATGCAAATTTTGATTTATCATCATACAAGACATAGCGGGTGCAAATGTTTGACATTATTTGCATTCTTTACCCACATATGTCTTTGTTTTTAATTTATTTGCATTTTCTTTTGACAACCAATTGACTCAAGCCGTATGCGACCATCTCAAGATGAGCTCTTAAGAGGATGGTCTAGGTCAAACACGATGTATTCCAAGTTCATCCCAAGTGCAATGGGAAGCGGTCTTGTGAATACAAGGTGTTGAGTCGTATGTGCACAAGAAGAGTCAATTTTGTTTAATTTTCATTTTTAGCACAACGATTCATGAGCAATTGAAGGACTCTGCATGGATCAAACTAGTTTCACCCAAGTTGCTATAGGGACTCTAGAGAACTCCTAAATTTCTCAAATTATGGCACAAACCTCTAGAGAAGAAACCTAGCAAGTAAAAGCAACAAGTTTCATCAAGTTTTTCATTTAAGGCTTATTTCATTTTTAAGCTTAGCAAGTTAAATGAACTTGGACATACCTAAGCTAGTGATTTTCTTCAAATGATGTAGCATGGTGTATAGCATGAAGAAGAAATCAATTGCATAATAGACAAAGCTCATAAAAGAAAATGCAGTCTAAATGCAATGCATGAACAGATTCCCAAACTCCCCTCAACAAATGAATCAATTTTAAGCTCAAATCTGGTTAAAGTTGAGTTATTATCAAGATTAGGCATAAAGAAAACCCGAATGAACTCAATAATAACCAAAAAAGCAGAATGAGGAGAAGAAGTCGAAACGCAAAACCGGATGGCTATAGAGCATAGAAAAGATAGAAGAGACTCACTACGGCTCAGACTCGCTCTTATCTTCCCAAAGGATCGACATAGGAAGTCGACTCTAGATCCCAACTAAGGAGTGCACACGACACTGTCTACCTGTGAGGCCCAATACCGCTAGACTTATAAGACTGTGAGGGAACTCAACCTAGAGAGAAGAGAGAACAACTAATCACGCATGATAGCAACCTAAAGCACAAGATAAGAGGTCAATGCAAGGCATGCCAAAGTCTAAGTGAGTGAACTCAACTCAAGAAAATAAGCCCAAAGTCACCCGGAAGAAACACAAAGAAAAGAAAAGCTGGAAGAAAACATATAATACATAATATACAAACCAGCTCCCCTCACGAAAGGCCGTAAGGGCTCACGACTCCAAGCTCACTCCTCAAGGCAACAAATCTGAGCTATCCAAAGGCTTGGTGAAGATATCGGCTAATCAAGGTCACTCTCTCGAATCAAGCGCGATATCTCCCTTCTCCACATGGTCTCTAAGGAAGTGATATCTAATATCAATGTGCTTGGTCCGGAATGTTGCACTGGGTTTTTAGCAATGCAAATAGCTGAAGTGTTGTCACGAAAAAGTGGCACACTCTCTATCTCTAACCCATAGTCCCGTAAGGTCGATCTCATCCAGAGCACTGCTCTGACAACTAGCTGCGACAACATACTCGGCCTCGGTGGATCAGGCAACTCGGATCGCTTCCTAGATGACCAAGAAACAAGAGAAGTGCCAATGAATTGGCAAGTGCGGAAGTGCTCTTCCTATCTATCCTACACCAACAAAGTCGGCATCGAAAAAGGCTCTAAGAGATAGACAAGAAGACAAAGAGTACCAAATACCATAATCGGTGGTAGCACGAAGGTACTCAAGATGCGCTTGACCGCTTTGGCGGTGAGGCGCGAGGAGAAGCTTGAATCGAGCGCACGCACACACAAAGAAAATGTATGTCCGGCCTCGAGCGGTGAGGTACAAGAGGGAGCCGATCATGCTCAAACTCCTTTTGATCGCGAGGCTCACCATCCTCATCGGGCTCGAGGACAGCGATGGTGGCCATAGGAGTCATCACCGGCTTCCCATCGGACATGTCGAACGCCTCAGAGGTCACGGGTATATTTGCCTTGATGCAAGAAAGTACCCTCCGAGTCCGCTTGATTTGGAAGCCAAGAAAGTAGCTCAACTCGCCCATCATACTCATCTCAAACTCCGTGCTCATCACCTCGTAAAACCGAGACACAAGCGAATGAGACGAGCCACCAAAATGATATCGCCCACATAAATCGGACAAGAAGAAAATGAGACTCATGATGTCTGATGAACAGAGTTTTGTCTACTATGCCCATTTTGAAGTCATGGCTGAGAAGATAAGACTTGAGCCTCTCATACCATGCCCTAGGGGCCTGCTTGAGTCCATACAAAGCTTTGGAGAGCTTGTATACATGACTCGAAACTTGGGGTTCTCGAATCTCGGAGGTTGTTTGACATAAACCTCTTCCTCTATATAGCCATTGAGGAATGCACTCTTGACATCCATTTGATAGAGCTTGAAGCCCGGGATGCAGAGAATGCAAGCGGGATCCTAATAGCCTCTAGTCTAGCTACGAGGGCAAGGTCTCCTCAAAGTCAAGACCCTCAATCTGAGAAAACCCCTGCAACTAGCCTAGCCTTGTTGCGAATGACAACCCCATCCTCACTGCTTGTTTTTGAACACCCACTTGGTCCCAATGACATTATGACCGATGGGGCTCGACAAGCTGCCATACCTTGTTCCTCTCAAAGTTCTCAAGTTCCTCATGCATAGCATTAATCCACGATTCATCGGATAATGCATGAGAAACATCTTTCGCTCAAAGGAGGCAACGAAGGCGAGTGGAGGCAGAATCGACTAACTGATTTTGAGCGAGTGACGCGCTCAAACAGATCACCAATGATCCGATCGGTGGATGAGCTTCGGATATGACGGGAGGACCGAAGCGAGTGGCCTCTACCTCATGCATGTAAGAGGTAGGAGCAGAGCCACTCCAAAGGAGAGTCGGAAGGCAAGGGCTGGTCACCCGAGGTGCGTAAATGGAAACAGGAGGCACCTCGGTATAGAGGAACTGGATCCGGTGGAACACCATCATCTCCATCATCCTCATCTTCTACAAAGATGGTCTCGGAGGGATAAGAAGAGCTCAAACATCGTGTCTAGCTCTGGGCTAGCCTCATCAAGGTCACATCACGTCTCTATGATCCTATGCGCATCAACACTCCGGACCCTATAGCTACGAGAAGAAGTCGAGTAACCTAGAAAGATACCATCGTAAGAGCGAGACTCAAACTTATCTAGGTTACTGGACTTCAAGATAAAACACTTGCAACCAAAACGCGAAAATGAGACACACCGGGCTTTCGCCCATACCTCAACTCATAAGAAGTGCGATGCAAATGTGCTCTCAAAAACACGCGATTAGAAACATGGCAAGCGGAGCTATAGCCTCATTAAAACTTCCTAGGAGTATCAGACTGCGTCTAGCATCGCTCGCCATCTCAACCGTGGTCCTGTTCTTCCTTTCCACTACGCCATTCTCACGAGGAGCGTAGGGAGAAGAGAACGATGCTCTAAACCAGACTCCACACAAAACTCTCAAAGTAGGAATTCTTGAACTCCGTGCCATTATCACTGCAGATAGCTCGTAATGCACCGGGAGCTCAATAGACAACCCATCGATCAAACCCCAAGTGAGAAAAGTCTCATCCTTCGAGGCCATGAAGAATACCCAAGAGAATCTAGAAAATCATCAACGATGACAAGAACATACCACTTCCTCCCGCAGATCGCACTCTAGCCGGACCAACGGTGTCCATATGTAAAAGCTGTCCCGTGCATCACCATCACTACGGTGATCGGAGGATGAGAAGCGATAACCATCTTGCCATGTCGGCAAGGAGAGCAAACTAAGTCTTTGACCATCTTGGGTTTGGGCAAACCCGAATGAGATCGTGGTACGCTAACTCGGGTCAAATGATCAAAACCAATGTGACCAAGTCTCCTATGCCGAAGGAGAGATCACGGACTCGAAGCAATCAAACATCGAAGAGAGTCTCCGAAGAAGCGTAAAAATCAGCACGAAAGACTCCCCAAATCTAGAAATCCAAGAACTAACCCTCCCGATGAATCAAGGATTCTACAGGCATTACTCTTGAAGCTTACCTCGAAAGAGTCATCGATAAGTCGAGAAACAGAGAGCGATTGTATTGCGACTACTTACTAAGGCAACATCTTTAAGAATGAAATTTTGGTTAATGCAGATGGTACCTTTAGCAATGACTCTACTCAAGATGCATCCCCAAAAGTGATTAACTCATCACCGGGGCTCGGACTAGGAAGAGAACCAACGAGAATCTCCGGTCATATGACGAGAACAACCGAGTCAACAATCCAAACATCGCCCTTCCCCATCCGATTTAACTGATCAAGACACAAGAGAGAAAGATGACTCGATCGGGATAGAGTGAAGACTTAGGAACCCAATATCAACCATACGACACCTCGTAGTACCACCACGAAGAAGATCGACTCGAGTGTCTCTCGACGCCAACTCTCACACGATCGGAGCAACTCGTAGATAATCTAGGAGTCAAAGCGGGTTGGCACGCTGTGGTGCAAAAGCCGACCATCCCGATAAGGCTGCTGGATCTCCTACCGAAAACACCTCACGCCACGATATCTACCTCGATGGGAAAACGAGGAATATCAAGAGGACGGCGAAAAGATCGACTACGAACAGCTCGGGACTAAAACTCGAAGAACTAGCATGAAAACCAAGTCCTGGACGCTGCCCAAAAACAGGCGACTCTCTAACCTGTCTAGAAGCAGTGTGTGTCTTAGGAGCACTCAAAGTCTGGGGATGACCCTGAATACCCCTAAGAGCAGCAACACGCTCACGCCGAGTGATCTTGGCGCGCCTGAAGCAGAAATCTACTAGGTGACCATCCTTCTTACAGAAGGTGCATGTGTACTTCGCCTTGCTAGAGGCAGAAGCAATAGGAGTAACACCCTTCTGGTCAGAAGTCCTATGGACAACCCCAGTAGACCTAAACACGGTGGTACTCACTCTGGGAGCTACCACAATCTCACCACTCTTGGAGCCGTGCACAATGGTGGGAGGATGCGCCCGAGCGTGCTCCAAGGGATCAAATCCTAGACCTTGATTGAATCTACTAATCTTGGATTGGTCTAGAATAAGATTGAGCTTCTTCTTGCCTCCAACAAACTTCTCGAGAGTGCTCATAAGATACTTGGCAATCTCGGAAGAAAGAAGCACAAGAAGAACAGGGGAAGGAGAGGAAGAAGAACCGTAAAGATGAGCTCTCTCAAGACGTGCATTTTTCTCCTCAAAGACGGCTGCCTCAATCTTGAGGGCCTCACAAGAAGCGCAAGGAGCATCTCTAATTCTATGGGCTTGGTCTTCTAATTTCTTCCTAAGCTCGACATGGATTTTATCCAAGTCCCCCACAATCTCAGTACATCGCAAGCAATATTTTTGTGACTTATCTAGTAAGTCCTTAGCAAGTTTAGCACACTTGACATTCAGGGTTTCATTGTCAAGTTTTAATTGCTTACAGCCCTCACATGAGCTGACTGGGTCCTTAGAAGCATGTGATTCAAGTTCATTGTTTCTAGCAGAAAGCTTCCTAAGGTGTTCGCTCATGGCATCAATTTTGGCAAGCAATTTAGGGCAATTAGAGCATGATGGAGTGGAGTGAGCATGAAGAAAACTAGCCTCAACAGGAATAGCATCAACAGAACTAGTGCTAGCATTCTTCAACCTAAGACCATCAAGTTCAACAAGCACACTATCATGTATGGTCCTTAGGTTCTCCAACTCCACAAGAATAGCATCACACAAAGAGCAATCATCAGTGACTCGGGAGGGAGAAGATCTAAGTGATGCTAACTCCCGAGTCAAGGTACCTACTTCCTTCTCAAGCTCCGTACACCTAGCTCTAGCTCTAGCATGAAATTTTCCTAATTTGCGTAAAGCTTCGTTGAGCTGGTCATAGGAGGGTACCTCGTCCGAGTCATTTGTAGAGCTCGAGTCGCTGATGTCGTTAGTGTCGGCCATGAAGCACATGCCGAGAAGTCGTCGCCGCCTTTCTTCTCTTGCGGATCATCCTCGCCTCGTCGCTCCATGTCTCCGTGTCGGAGAGGTTGATGTCGCTCAAGCGCGCAAGGACGCGGTGGAAGAGCTTCTTGTTCTTGGAGAAGTTGCGGTACTTCTTCTCGTGCGCCGGTTCACGAACTGGAGGCTTCTTGTTGCGGTTCTTGTCGGTGTAGTCGTTCTTGCCCGAACCGCCAACGTCATTCTTGCCCTTCTCCGGCTTGGGATAGTTCGCCAATGTGGTTGGGGCCACCACACTCGAAGCAGGTGATCATGCCACCTCTCTTCCTCTCTCTCACCCTCTTGTATGCATGAGAAAACTTGCGAGCAAGAAGAGCAAGCTCATTTTCTGGAAATTTTTCCAGTTGGTCATCGCTTAGCTCGCAAAGGGAGGAAAGAGAGAAACCAATAGAAGGATCAGAAGAAGAAGATCCAATGGGATCGGTGACCAAAGCCATCGACTGAGATTTCGTCTTCCGAGAGACGACATCGATCTCATGAGTCTTGAGGCGGGAATAAAGCCCGTCAAGAGTCAGAGTCGATAAGTCGGTGGTGTCCTTGATGGTGGTCACCTTCATCTCCCAAACCCGAAGGTCGAGTGCGGTCAAGAAATGCCGAGCATTGTCCGAGTCAGGGTATATGCAACCAACTGCTCGGAGGTCGCTCAAAATCTTTGTAAACCGACCAAAACACTCGTCGAGACTCTCACCAGCGTTGATCAAATTTGTTGTACTCGCGCTTGAACTGTCTTGCCTCACGCCTTGATTTGAGTAGAGCCCTCATGGTAAGCATCGAGGTTACCCAAATCTCGTGAGCAGAGCGAAGGTGAGAAATCCTATCATACTCACATGGCTAAGACCACAGTATGAGAATGTTCCTTGCCTTAGCATTCGCCTCAACGTCAACCATATTGATGGCCGTGACATTTTCATCGCCAGGAACCTCATACGGGAGTTTCACCTTCGCCATATCGTAGCCCCAGGCGTGATGTATGACTCCATCCGGACTTCCAAAAGGAAAATCAACTCCATTAAAGATGGGAGGCTTGGTGGAATATTTGTCCGTCGCCATGGCTCTTGAGACCGGTCAAGATCTAGAAAGAGCGAACCGGCTCGATACCAATTGAAGGACCGAGATGGCGAACAGAGGGGGTGAATGGTCGCAAATAAAAATTCCCCAAAATACTCCAACAAAAACCTCGACAAGATCGCTTAAAAGGAATTGTGAAAACCCAAAAACTAGACAACTATGTGTACCCCAAGCTTGCATGGATAAGTACCATAAAATATGTGGGATTTTGAGTCACAATCTTGGTTGTCTAGTGTCCAAAAGAAAGAGGAATCAATTCAAACTCTTGCTTTTAGAAAGGACATCAATTCAAATCACAAAAGTCACTTTCAAAAAAGCAAAAGCAGGATTTCCAGAACTTGTCCTCAATTTGCACAGGAGGTTGGTGGGTTTCTGTAGCTCACAAAATTTTGAGACTTTTTCTCCCTGTGAGCATTAGAGTCGTGAAGAACTCCACCAAATTTCTCCTCAAAAATCCTTACAGAAAAAACAGGAAAAATCGAAGAACACAGTCTGGTCAAGAACTTCGAGCAGAAAGTTTGGGACTCGGTTTTCACCTCATGGCGCCCAAAAGGTACAACAAGTGAACTCCAAAATTTTTCCGCAAGTGGATATCAGAGTCCCGCACCTCCTCCAACAAGAATCACTCAAAAAGGATTTTTCTATATTTTTACAAAAATCAAACACTGACTGCTGCGCGAAGAACAAGTTCAGAACAAAGTTGGAACTTGAAAGAAAAGATGTTCTCTACTCAATCCAAGAGTGCAAAAGAGATGTAAAACCATATGAACACACTCAAAACATCCAAGAACAGCAGCATTTAGAAGGAGGGGAGGCAAATCCAAATTACTTGAAAGTAAATTGCGGGAATGTAATTGCGGGAAAGTAAATGCTGAATTTAAATTGCGTAAAGTAAAGACATAATGTAAATGCATAAAATAAATTCAGAGGTGGATGAATAAAACTTTTATTTCTGGAAGGAGGTTACAAAGCCTCACATTCATGTGGGCAAAGCTCAAATGAGCATCAAAACCTCAACACCTTCAAAGAGAGGAGGCTACCCTCCACCCCTATTTATACTACTCTTGGGCCACCTACCACCCTTGGATGAGTCCTCAACCCTAGAGCACTCATCTAAG
This sequence comes from Otatea glauca, assembly GCA_036346275.1. Taxonomy (NCBI): domain Eukaryota; kingdom Viridiplantae; phylum Streptophyta; class Magnoliopsida; order Poales; family Poaceae; genus Otatea; species Otatea glauca. Next base: position 30,027,206 of record CM070716.1, on the reverse strand, counting down.
GGCTAGGATTAACCCACACACACAGCCATGCAAGGGCTAACCCAAAACCCACACACATACCGGGTTTTCTTGCACGTTTTCAAAGCATACTACCTAGACCCGCTAACCTATCAACTAGACCGCAATCCGACGGCCCTCATTGATCCACGCGCATCTAGCTAGCATCAACTCCTTTCCTTGTCTTCTTGACTTGCCCGGACTCCGCCTCCGATCATCTTCCGCGATCTCCCAACCGTCTGGACCTCCGACGCCTCGCCTAGTCCCGGTCATCCTTCGCCTCACCATGACCTAGCACCGTCGTCCTGCAACCATCAAAAACAAGGAAACTCCTCACATAGCAATGCCCACAAAGATGTGCAATAAACCATCCAACTCATCACTACCGCGTCCATACGACCGCAGATCGCCACTCTGGCAGAGACAACTCAAATTGCTTCATTTTGAAAATCAATCCAAATCAAACTCAAACTTGAGCACACCTTGCTCAAATAAAGTCAAATACTCATCACAAACATGGATGGACCTCCACATGGTCCTTCAGAGGGTAGGCCAGTTCAATATAGTGGAGTAGCTCTAGATGCACAATCTTCATGATTTGAAAGGGGAAACAATGACAACCTCATAATAGGAAAGAAGACATATTATGGTATTATAAAGGAAATTATTGAGCTTGACTATCACCGTAAGGGAAATGTGGTTCTCTTCAAGTGTGATTGGGTTGACAATCGTGTACAAGACAAATGGGTAAAAATTGATCAATTTGGGGTAACCTCTATCAATTTTAAGCATTTATTCAATACCGATGAGAAGATATCAGATGAGCCTTTTGTTTTAGCTTCCCAGGCAACTCAAGTTTACTATGTTAACGATCCCATTGATATTGAATGGCTTGCTGTTGTTCAGTCAAAACCACGAGACTTTTATGATATGGGTCGAGCTGATGATGAAAATTTTGGTGACATTTATGAAATAGGTGTTGCATTGCCTGACCTACACACCAATTTATCTGTGAATGTTGAACCTAGAGGTATTGATTGTGTTAGGACAGACATAGATGGAACTATTGTTGATGCAAACATAGAAAAAAGTAAGCCTCACAAAATCTTTTACACTACCATCAATTAAGTAACGGTTGCTAATTCTTTCTGTCATGTTTCAGGAGAAAAAATGGCAAGTGCACAAGGAAAGGGTAAAGATGGAAAGCTCAATGAGTACGAACTAGAGAGGAATGCAAACATTGCAAGAAATAGACAGCTTCTACAATCTCTTAATATCCAGACTGTCAACGGTACAGTGCCATACAGAGCTAGTTCATCATCTCGAACTAATAAATTAGCAAAGGTTATGTATCTATTTCCAAAGAGCTTTTTTTTTCTCTCTCCAATCCATGGTGAACAACTTGTTTTCATGGGACAGCTCAATCTGTTACCTAGTTTATCTTTTCGGATGTTAGTTATCTTCTATGTTCAGTGATTAGCTATCTATCTATGTTCATATTCCATTTTTCTTCAATGCATTTGCAAGTCACTGTCCTTATAAGCTCCAATGAACTTGCAAGTTACTATAGAAAGCTCAAAATAATTCCCATCTTGATCATAGGAATGGCATTCTTCCAACTGGCTTCTTAATCAGTATGAAAGAATAGCAACTGTAACCAGAGGTTTATGATTTTCTCACACCTTTGACTTAACATGCAACACCTTGTAGACAACGCAACGCACAAGTGAAGTAGCTAATGGAGGTCCCAATTTGAGATCCAAGTCAAGAAGAAACAGTACTGAGAATGAAGAGGAACCCAATGGTGAAGACCATGAATATCAACCCTTAGAAGAGTAAATACCTGAAGATATGACTCTTGGCCAGCAAAAGAAGAGGAAAGGAAGGGGTATCACCTTGAAGCAAAATACATATGCAAGGGCTGGCGAGCCTCCAATTAAAGTTGCCCTCAATGAATACGGTCAGCCTGTTGGGGACAATACTAAAGAATTTGCTACATTTGTTGGAACAATGGTGAGAAAGCATAAACCTGTTACATGTGACGACTGGAGACTTGTCGATCCCGAGATGAAGTTTCTAGTGTGGACTAATGTAAAGGTATATCAATAGAATACTAGTCATATTCTTTATTTGTTCACTTTTTTACTGAATCACTTCTTTCTTCATGTTCAAACAGAAATATTATAACCTGGATGCAGCTGCATTCCATTATGTTGTAGCAACATCAGCAACAAAATGGAAGGAATATAAGGCAGACCTAAAGAAGAAGTATTTTGATGAAACATTGACTGATGAGGAACTCTTAGCAAAATGTCCCAAAACAGTTAATCTAGCTGATTGGGAGTGGCTTATTCATCATTGGAAGTCTCCAGAAGCACAAGTAAGTCCAAGTTATACTGTTATGTGCTAATACTTGTTGCAATATGCTACTTAGGTCTCTAACTCTCCAAAGTATTTATGTTCATGTTGAATGATAAGACAAAAAACTGATGTTAGTTATCACATAATCCCCATATTACAATGTACTTCTTGACCATCCATATAAATAATCACATCAGTTTTCCTTTGCGTTGATATTACAGGCTCGCATGATTAGAGGCAAAGAAAATCGTGGGAAGTTAACTTTGTTTCATATGGCTGGCAGCAAGAGTTATGCCCATGTTGGGCATGAATTGGTGAACTAAAGTGCCTCTTTCAAAATTGGTTCAGTACTAAATGTTTAGGCCATCTTAATTACTTTAAAAAATACTTGTAGAGTAAAGAATGAGGGTACCCTGCTCGGAGAGATGAAGTCTTTATCAAAGTACATACTCGTAAAAATGTAGATCCTACAACAGAAGTAGCGCCAACAATTGTACGTTTGTGTATGAACAATACATGCATATGGAATATTATTAGCTAGTAATACATACATATACATATTGTTTTCAGAACCAACTTGAAGAAGCTGCTGTAAACCACCCTGAATTGAAGGAAAGAAGTATTCAAGATGGTGATCTGTATGCACATGTTTGTGGAGAAGGAGCCAAGAGGGCGTGTTCGTGTTTTAGGTTTGGGACCAACTCCTCAAGATGTGGGCACACCTAGAACACAAAGAAAAATACCAACAAGGTTTCAGATGGAAATGCTTGCTCGTCAACAAGCTGAACAACAGGTTGTAGCTCTAACACAGCACATAGATCACATGCAAAAACAAATGGATGAAATGAAAATTTTGATCTTAGCTTCACAAGGCTTGCAAAATGTAGAAGCCACTTCGCAACATGGTTCTAATTCTCGACCTATGGTATGCTATCTGCTTAAATTTTTGTTGCAGTCTTTAGTAATAATGTCATATTGAAATATTCATTGTCTATGATTTTCTATAGAATACAATGTTTGAACAAGAACATGATGATGAGGAACAACATGGTCATCAAGGTGTTGCCGAGAATGCACTATGGAAAATATATTAGAACATGAGGAGGAGGATATGGTCGTCCATAGGAAAATTGTGTGTAACATCCCAAAAATTTTAAGAATAGGAAAAATGAAAATCTAAAATTTAAAAATGGAATTGAATGAAAATTTCATCTGAAAACAAGATTTTTATTTTAAATATCATCATTCTCTTCATTTTCTTGTATCTTTACCTGAAAAGAAAAGAATGAGTTGATATATTAAAAATTTTCGTCCAAAATAAACAAAACTTAAAAATGAGTTTAAAATATAAATCTTATTTTGAAATTCCATCTTTTCAGAATTTTCCTGAATTTTGGTTTTTAAGAAAATAGTTATTATAAAACGTTTTCCTCTACTCTATAACACAAAAATCCAAAATCACTTAAGAGATAAAATCTAGAAAATTCACATAAATCCCAAATAATCCCCTAGTCACCACTAGAAATTTTCAAAGACATGTGAACTAATTTATTATTGAAAAGAAATCAAAAGTAGAGTTAATTTAAAATGATATTATCAATGTCAGCATTTTATAAAAATAAATAAAGTAGCCTGAAAGGAATCTTATTGCATATTTTGGTTTTTATTTGAATTTATCTCTGGGATTATTCATTTATGTGTATGACTTGATTTTGGAATTTGTGACTTTTAAATACCCAAACCAAGCACATTAAAGAAACTCAAGAAAGCACCAAACAACATACTATAGAAAATAATTTTTTAAAATACTAGGGCCCATGAGTTGAATAAAAATAATTTTTCTTGAATTTTTGCACACCATATAAATAGCTCAAAAATTCAAAAATAGTATGAAGATCGGCCAACTTTGGAGAATTACTGTTCTTAAACTGCATGAGAGAATCAAATGAGACCAAAAGGAATGGAAAATAAATGTCTTGTTCTATCAACACAAAAAGTTGTAAAATTTTTAAACCAACATAGCACCCCCTTGCTAGTCTGCCCAACTACCAAACCGAATTCTACCATAAATTCGCCTCAACTGCCAAAACCACGTTGCAGCCAATGGAAGTTCGATTTTTCTTCTCTGGCAGGGGAGCCCACACCATCCAGGACCCACTGGCCAGCCTCCCTACCTCTCTCTCTCCTTCCTCTCTATTTCCTGCTCATGCCCGGACGTCGCCGCGGCAAGACCTTGGCGCCAAGCGGCCGACGTACGCAAGCCAGACTTCTCGAGCTTCGCCCGTTCGCCCATACCTCGTCCCACCTAGCCATAAAGCCGCCCGAGCCTTCCTCCTCTCCTCTTGCTCGCTGCGCTGTGCTCCTCCTGCGCGCTAGCGCATCTTGCCAGAGCTAGAAACCGGGCAGCGAGTCAATCCGTTGTTGGAATCGCCCGGATCAGGTCGCCCAACGACACGCTCGAAAAGAGAATTAGACTAGATACACAAGCTAATAAGCACACACGCTTTGTGGCGACGAACGCCCGGCAGCAACGAACAGCCGGTTTTCTGTATATTGCTTCTAGCTTCTGCTTACATAAAACAACCGGAGATACCAGTTATATATCCTTGATAATCAACATCACCTGAGTGCATGCAACCACACAGACGCCCACGATCCGCACGAAGCGGTCGCCATGCAGCCACACCTTCCATGACCAGCATGCAGCCTGCTGTAGATCCTGAAGACTCGGCGCCCTCACGCCGTGCCGCTCCCACCATGCACCTCGATCCGGGTCTCTTGCTGCCGTTTCTCCAGCCACGACCACATGCCTGATAGAAATAATCTTGTAAAAGGAAAGTTTTAGTTTGGAAAGTTTGTATTAAGAAAGTTTAGGATGAGGAGTTGAATTAGGACAAGGAGGTGGAATCCTATTCCGCTTATGAGGGTTGTAGTTTTAGGTATAAATACAGGGGTAGACCTGAGTTTTGTAAGAGAACAGAGCGAGAAGTAATAAAAGAGAAAATTCTCTCAAAGCTTTTGACGTTCTGTTCTAACAATTGGTATCAGAGCTCCGGATTCGAAACCCTAGCTGCTGCCCCGGGAGGAGGAGACTCCCGGGGTGGCCAACCGCGAGGCGGCACCGTGAGGAAGCGGCACGACGGCACGGGCAGAGGCCGAGCTCCGGAAGCTCGCGAGGACGGCTCAGCACGGAGGTCGCGCTCCGGGCGGCGGCACGCTGGCGGCTCGCGCGGCAAGCGGTGGAAATTCTGGCGCCATACACGGGGGGCTCACAGCGGCTCCTGCAGGGCGTGGCAGCGTGCGCTTCGGGCACAGTGGTGCGGCAACGGCCAACAGGGCCTAGCGCGGCGGGGCGTCAGTTGACGAGCACTTCGTGCTCGCACAGTGGTTACAGCCGGCAGGACGGTGTTTTGGCATGGTGGCACCGGGGCATTGGGCCGCGCAGCTCAGGGATGGTGCCAGGCGGTGGCATTGTCTTCAGCGCTACAGACGCGAGGTCATTATGGTGGCAGCAGGAGATCCTTCCAACAGCATGCTGCATTGCCGCAGGAGGAGAGCAAAGTTGCTAGCAGCAGCAGACGTTGAGGATGTGACGTGCAGAAGAGAAGTTCAAGCAGCGAAGCTACATGTGTTGATGCTCCTTGGTTCGTTGCTTGCATGTAATCTTGAGGAGATTACTCCTGGTGCATGCATGTGAGCGTGAGGACATGAATTCCCTGGCAGTTCACAACGACAGCAAACAAGAATAAAAAAATTGGCCGAAGAAGGAACCTGGCGATTAATTTGCTCGTGGTGAGAGCAGCTGTGCAAGTTTGTGAAGAAAAAAAAATGAGTTCTTGTATGAGTTGTATCTACAAGATAAATATGTGCGGGTTCCTTCAGAGATGTCGTGCGCATCAGAAGAGATCGTATTGCACGAGAAGATCAAAGGAAGCCGTTGCGTGTGCTAAGTTCATTCCGTCGAAGTTGACTCAGGGGCGTTGAGAGATGTGTTCGCCGTCCAAAGTCAAGTCCGTCGAAGTTGGCTCAGGGGCGTTGAGAAGATGCATTCGCTGTCCAAAGTCAAGTTCATCGAAGATAAGTTCAGGATGTCGAGGAGTTGTGGTCGTCGTTCTAGATGTACGTGCGCATAAGAGTTCTTGCAGGTGTGTCCAAGTTCTCTCGTGGGTAAGCTCTAATGCGAGTCTGCGTCACCGTCAAGTTGCGTTACCGGTGAAAAGACAATTGGAGCTGAAGTAAAAGGTCGTAATCGTCGGCGAGGTGCGTCACCGGTGGTTTGGCCAGTAAGAAGAAGACGAAACTACTTAGAGATGCGTTCACCATCCTATATCGAGTGTTTGGGCAAATCGTAGTTGAGACCGATTGCCTCAATGAGTTAGAGTTGCGTTACAAGATTAAGGGGGTGATTGATAGAAATAATCTTGTAAAAGGAAAGTTTTAGTTTGGAAAGTTTGTATTAAGAAAGTTCAGGATGAGGAGTTGAATATTAGGACAAGGAGGTGGAATCCTATTCCGCTTATGAGGGTTGTAGTTTTAGGTATAAATAGAGGGGTAGACCTGAGTTTTGTAAGAGAACAGAACGAGAAGTAATAAAAGAGAAAATTCTCTCAAAGCTTTTGACGTTCTGTTCTAACAATGCCAACAACTAAGAAGCTAACACACCTAACGTGCAGACTCAAACTAACACTAGGTACATGACACACATGTATGCTGCTAACACATGCAGATACTCTAACGTACAAGTCAAGATTAGTGCTAACTTTTTCCCCTCTAATCTTGACTTGGATTATTTTACCATCCTAGAAGAACTTCAGAGCAACGTCGGTTCATCATCCGCCGTCGCGAGAAGCGCTTCTTCCTTCTTTGAATTGGGACATTCCCTAGCAAAATGTCCACGAACACCGCAATTGTAGCATTTACCTTTGCTGCCTGTAGACTTTTGCTTCTGCCTAGCCTGCCACTCGGCCGCCGTGAGCAGGAGCTGATCATCACGAGTCTCCTTGGCTTGAGAGCGCCGTCGAGATCGCTCGTCGAAGGCCTTCAACCTTCCAAGCGCCTCCTCGAACAGCATCTTCTCCACGTCACATAATTGCTCGATCCCCGCAACAGCAGGGTAGAGCCGATCTGGGACGGTATCAAGGAGCTTCTTCACCATGGCCGAGTCGTCGAGCGTCGCGCCGAGGTTTGCATACCTCGCCGCCATGCCACTGATTTTGCCGGCGTAGTCGTCCAGTGACTCCCCCTGCTTCATGCGAAGCCAGTCGAAATCGCCTTTCAAGGTTGAAAGATGAGCGGCCTTGACACGGTCGGCTCCGACGAACCTCGTCTTGAGGCTGTCCCAAAGCTCTTTCGCCGTCTTCTTTTGCGAGACTTGCATACGAATGTCCTCCGATAGTGCATGGAGAAGTTGTGCCCTCGCCGTCTTGTCCTTCCTCGCCTCCACCGCCTCGCCTTCTGCCGGGCTCACGGCCTCCCAAACGCCCTGGGCATCAAGAATGGCTTCCACCTTGATCGCCCACACGGTGTAGTTTGTCGAGGAGAGCAGCGGGTACGCGAGCGAGACGCCGCTGCTTCCCCTGGCACCGTGCGGAACCAACGCCATGGAGTCGAGGTAGTAGCGCAGGATCTTGGGCATACACGGCTCTGATACCAAATGTTGGAATCGCCCGGATTAGCTCGCCCAACGACACGCTCAAAAAGAGAATTAGACTAGATACACAAGCTAATAAGCACACACGCTTTGTGGCGACGAACGCCCGGCAGCGACGAACAGCCGGTTTTGTAACATCCTGAAAAATGCAATAAAATGAAAATGAATATTTTAAATTTGAATATGTTTATTTCTGAGTTTTCTTGGCATTATTTGTTTTTATTGGGATTTCCTGGATTTTTGTATTGAAGGAAAATCAATTAAAAGAGAATAAGAAAATGGAAATGGTAAGATGGTAAAATGGTAAACATAAAAAGTTAGAAAAAAATTACCAAGGAACCCTATACATTCTGGTAAGTCAGTAAAGTCAACAAGTAAAAATTTTATTCACACAAAGACAAATAAATGAAAGGAAGGACAATACTTTTTGACTAGAAACAGTAGAAGTCAAGTTACTAGAAAATCTTAGAAAATTTTTATGGAGCCATAAAAAAATACCATGACACGCACAGAGCTGAATCTACTTCTGGTAAAAATTTCAGGAATTTATCATGTCATTTAGATCCTCTAAAAATTCAAAACCAGAGGCATTGAAAATCTGAAAAATTTCATGTCAGAATTTTTATAAAATAATTACCCAATATTTTGACTTGAAATATTTATATAGACATTATTAACCCAATACAAACGGATATAATTTTTTTAAAATAAATAATAAATTTTTCACCTTTAATTAAATCAAAATCCGAAATCGAAATTCTGAGCTGTGCACAGTGTCAGTATTTTAATTAATTAACCATGCGGTATTTTAACCCCAAAAATTTACTGGAAGCTAACCACTCTCAGTAGACCATGGTCAAAAAGTTTCAAAATTTTTCAACTTGGTTCATAGCAGTTTTCGCATCCAGCACTGGAGCCATTCCATTTTTCTGTGCTTTGGGGGACACCTCACCATGTCTAGACTCTTCCTTCGTGAGACAGCAGCCACAAGTGCTCAAGCCAGCCATTTCACACACCAAAACCAGTGCACAAGCCAGAGACTTCCACACCAAAACCAGGCATTCATCTCTCCCATTCTTCTAGCGAGCCATATTCCAGTGAGCGCTGCACCAAGCCTTCGTGAGCTCAAACGTCAAGGCCGAAGGCAAGGAAACCATCGTGAGGCTAGGAGACAGAAGCTCACTAGGAGGTCAAGCCATCCCAAGCCCAGAAGCTGGAGCTTCATTTTTCTTGCCATTGTCGCGAAGCTTCCCAAGAAGAGAAAAATTTCGATCAAGCCAATCCGGTGAGCCATACTTAAATCTCTTGAACGCGAAGCATCGCAGCACGTTCCTAATCCCTAGTTACTCTTCAATTTCAGTTCTTTCTTGCCGAGCTCATCTCTGTCAACCTTTGTCGCCGAAAACAGAAAAAGGTGAAGAACGCGATTGAGTTAAACCAGTGAGTGTTTTTCCAAATTGGTTGTTTTTGAAGCTTCCTGGTGCATCCTTGAACCCGTATCACCCATCGATTTCAGCTCTTCCCTGCCGATCAACCGCCGCCGCGTGCGCGCCTTCTTCCCCAAAGCCGGCCCACGGTGGTGGAGCTCCTCGGTAAGTCCCCGATCCATCCGACTGCTAAAATGGAACCTCTCATACTCCTTAATGCTTAATTTGCTACCGATTCGAATCGAGGTTCACTTATTTTTCTCCCCGGTGAGTCGCCATTAGCTCTGCCGCTGGCCCACGGTGGCAGCCCGCTCCGACCATTGCCGAAGGTGATTGACCCCTCCATCAGGTGCGGGGTGGTGCCCTGGTGCTCGTCGAGTGGTCGATTCGGCCGGAGACCCGCCGGACCGCCGTCGCCGACAAGCCCTAGCGCCTCCTCTGCTTCGACTCACTGTTCAGCGGGCCCATTCTATCAGCCAGAGTAAGCGCCTCCAGTCCAAACCAACGAATGCGCCTCTCGGCTTAGAAAACGTATTTCTAATTTCTTTAGAATTTTCATACCCGAGTTAGTTCAATTAGCCATAACTTTTGCATTATAACTCCAAAATTTGTGAAACGAATTTCTATATTCATGTAAAATCAGATGCCATCAGAATATGTAATAATATTTTGAAAATCTTCAATGGGTGAATTCGAAATTCAAATTTGAATAAAAGGGCTAAAAATATGCTTTGTATAAAAATTCTACAAACAAACTTAGAATTGAATGAAACCAATTTTGATGGAATCCTTATTCTTCCAGAAGTTCAAATATATAAAAATATTTAGACTTCATTTATGTTTGAGCTACTTTCTATTAAAGGGTACATTCAGTACATTAAAAACTCAAATATATGTAACTTATATAAAAGAAATCCAAAATAAGATGAAATAAGTTTCTAAATTTGAATTAAGCCATAAGGATTTGGAATATGTAACAGAATTTAGATGATCGCTGTAGTTCAAATTATTTCAAGCAAGTTTGTTTAAAGTCCCTTTTATGTAACATATAGTAGCTATACATTTGTATAGCTCCTAAAATCATGAAACTATTCTCACATGTCCCTGAGACTGTAAATGTTCCAATTCTGCAAAAATATTCAAGATTGAACTCAATTGTATTAAAAAGTAAGCATAAGAAGCTTCTCTTGTATTGAAAAATTGAATAGTTGATATATGCATCAAGTGAATTTGATTAATCACCAAATCAATTTTGTTGTACTCCTGACATCACAAGGATCCCAGATGTGTAAAAATATTTAAGGTTTACCATAGAAAACAATAAATGTTTACTAGTTGAAATTTCAATGCTTGTATAATCCAAATAGTCATAACTTCCTCAAAATAACTTCAAATTTGACAAAACCAAATCCTATAACCTTGAAAAATAGTGCCCTTGCTGATTATGCAAAATATCTTATGTTTGTACTAATCTGAATTTAATCCTTGTTAGGCCCTAATGATCACTTATAAGGAAAACATCTCGAATAGAAGCCATATATCGCGGAATTAGCTTTAAAACACTCTTAGAGTTGTTCCTTGGTTATGCCTAGAAAATGGGTAGATTATCTCGTAAGGTGCAGTCGCAAACTTAAAATGAAAACCGAGTTGTTTCGATGTCACCTTTGTGGTTGTTTATACCTTTTCAGCAGCATATAAAATAACTCCTTTAAATGAAAAGATTTATGAAAATAGCATAGAAATACTCTACGAAGTGCATGCTACTATGTTCTGAAGAAAGAATATTATTTCGTTAAGGTTGTATATAAAAGAGTCTAGCAACATAACCCTAAATGTTATGTTTTCTAAATAAATGAAACACTTAAGCAATTTTAACAACCCGTAGAATATCTCTTCTAAATGCTAATATTATGAAGATCAATTCGAAATGATATTTAGGATATGGACTATCATATTCGGAAAATATTTTGTTTATAACTAATATTCATCTGAATCCATTAGTGCTATAACCCTAAGTGATAATTGTTCACTACACTTCTAATCCAATTCCTTATAACATAAACCTTATTATCATATAAGCTTTTTCAACAATGAATAGAATGTCTCATCTAAACACTAAAATGTATGAAATCAGCTTAGAAATGTTCTTCAAAGTATATGCTATCCAATTCCGAAGAAATAATCTTATTTCACTATGTTTTGCATATAAATCCTAGTAGCCAAATAACCCTAAGTTTTATGGTTCATGAACTTCATAATATGAATAAGCAACTTGCCAATAATGATGAAATCCATAGTTAATATATATCTGTATCACCAGAACCTTCTTAAAAACCATAAATAAGTCCAGTAACCTAACTTAACAGATATACCTTATTCAAAATCATTCCTTATGTAATATTACTCCAGATTAAGTACTATTCACATAACCCCTTTAGCTAGTGTTTTAATTCTATTAATGCAAATAATTTTAGCATCTATAATTCGAAGTTATAAATACGAGAATTCATAATTTTAGCCTCTTGAATTCGTAACTCAAGAATAGTTAATCTATAAGAGAAACCATGTTTTGCTCATCATAAAAGCCATTAAGCATATGAATGTGTGTTTCCCTAAATCATGAGGCCTTGAAATCATATAATTCGAACCCTAAAGCATTCCTGTTTTCTGCAGTAAGTTTTTATTTGGTTCTCTGTCTATTTTCTTTTCGCCCTTATTAAAGTTGGCTTTTGCTTTATTTTCGGTTGATCGACGTGTAGATTTCGACGTCCCTTCCTCCGTCGATGCCTCCGTCAGCCGTGGTCTCGTCTTCGTCGTAAGCAATATTTAAGCAAGGCAAGCACCCCCTTTGACCATCTTGATCCCAGTTTTTAATTTGCATTGTGTTTATTAAAATGTTTCATGCATGCGTTTACTTCTGTAAATTTGCTATTTTGTGGTACTGGTAGTTATACCTATTGTCTCATGAAACCTCCTTGATAAGTATGACATGTGAACCTTGACAAACCTAGATTAAGCTTAGACATTAATTAATGTTATCATGGGTATATTCGATTTCATAATTAGCCATGCTTAGCCATGCTTTTAGAACTAATGAGGTTGATGATCAGATCAAAATTTGTTTCTGAGAAATGGAAAATGTTGGAAATGAAGCTGTTGGTTATGGGTACTTTGATTAAAAACCCAAAATAAAACTACGGTTTTGGATGCGGGTGATTATTGGCAATAGTCGGATGTGCGAGAGGATTTGCACGTAGTGTAGGGTGGAGTATCGCCGTGTCACGAAGAAGGACCGAGCAATGGGACGCTATTGATCCAAGAAACCCGTGCAACCACAAGTGTTGGTATGGGACAACCTTAAACCAATTAAGTTATCTAGCTTAACTTTGCACATTGGTAGGCTGAAGCAGTACGAGCATTCCTTTCAAGGTTGCTCGAAGGGGTGCCCTCACTGAGGTGTTGGGAACAACGCTTGCCGATATAACGGTGTACGCCATGTCTCTGGGAAGTTCCAACATTTCTATGCCCTGAGTTCTTCCATCATAGCATGGGTTAACGTCCCAGTGCTGGTGCAAAGTTAATCTAGATAATGTAAAGGTTTTTGTCATGAACATTCTGGCCACACGCCAAAGGTGCGTGAAACATGCGGCAAAAAGAAAAGGTCATGACTTGTGGGTAAAGTTGTACACCTCTGCAGAGTGTAAATCTAATCGATTAGCCGCGTCCACGGTCAAGGACACTTGGTGAAGTCATTCCAATGTTAGTTTTGTTATTTTCTAAAATGGGTATGGTTTGGAACATGTTTATCAGCTTTTGTTTCATGTCAAAGGATCGACATTGTTGGATTCCATTTCTGGATTATTCGATGCTCACGAAGGGTTGTGAGTATTACTTATGCTTTACTTATTTCATATCACCAACTTGCTTTTACAAATTCCGCTTGCAAATAACTTGATTTCTCAATGTCAATTTCGCTTATGCAAATTAACCGTAGTAGCCTCCTTTGAAATGGCCTGCATATATTATAGGTTTGCTCAAGTCTTGCGTATGCAAAGTACTCACCCTTGCTTATATGTTGTTTTTAGGTGGTTAAGTTAGCGAAGCTTCAAGTTCCTCTTTAAATCGCAGTTGCGGGTTTATCTTCGACGTGTTCTTTCTAGAGTTTATGCCTTGTCAGTTGCCTGCGGGTTCGGATGGGCACACTGAAGGATTTTGCTTCTTTTGCTGCTGTAATCTCTGAGTTGTAAGCTTGCTTTGTATATTTGCTTCCGCTTATTAATTTTTGTTGTATGGTTGTGATTCCAATTGTCGTGTATGTGCGTACTAGCTACTGATCATGGGACTAGTACGGAATGCACATTAGATTTCCATTTTTGCAGGTATGCGAAAATGCGGGTCGTTACAGTCTTGTCCTTCTGCGCCTCCACCGCCTCGCCTTCCGCCGGGCTCACGGCCTCCCAAACGCCCTGGGCATCAAGAATGGCTTCCACCTTGATCGCCCACGCGGTGTAGTTTGTCGAGGAGAGCAGCGGGTACGCGAGCGAGACGCCGCTGCTTCCCCCGGCACCGTGCGGAACCAACGCCATGGAGTCGAGGTAGTAGCGCAGGATCTTTGGCATACACGGCTCTGATACCAAATGTTGGAATCGCCCGGATTAGCTCGCCCAACGACACGCTCGAAAAGAGAATTAGACTAGATACACAAGCTAATAAGCACACACGCTTTGTGGCGACGAACGCCCGGCAGCGACGAACGCCCGGTTTTCTGTATATTGTTTCTAGCTTCTGCTTACATAAAACAACCGGAGATACCAGTTATATATCCTTGATAATCAACATCACCCGAGTGCATGCAACCACACAGACGCCCACGATCCGCACGAAGCGGTCGCCATGCAGCCACGCCTTCCATGACCAGCATGCAGCCTGCTGTAGATCCTGAAGACTCGGCGCCCTCACGTCGTGCCGCTCCCACCATGCACCTCGATCCGGGTCTCTTGCTGCCGTTTCTCCAGCCACGACCACATGCCAACAACTAAGAAGCTAACACACCTAACGTGCAGACTCAAACTAACACTAGGTACATGACACACATGTATGCTGCTAACACATGCCAGATACTCTAACGTACAAGTCAAGATTAGTGCTAACATCCGTCGTGCAAACGAAACTCAGGTGAGCTAGCCTACTCCCTTGTGCACTCCTGGCTGCCATGCACCCTGCTGAGTCTATCTTGTGCGTTGCATGCAGCTGTGCCGACCGAACCTCGCCGTGGATTCTCATCTTCCCAGTAGCCGCACGTTGGTGAAGCTCCTTCGCCGGCCGCCGTCGCCGCACCGGTGATCGCCTGCCAGCGCCGAAGCCCTCCCCAGCCGTGGCTCAACCTTTCCAGCAGCCTCCCAGTGAAGCTCAGCTGAGTTAGCCAGCAGAGCCCAACTCCATTAGAGGAGCTTCGAGCTTCAAGGGCAGGGATAAGAGGTATAGGTCAAGTACTTTGGCATGTAGCCTTGTCACAAGAAACACCTTGGCCCAGTGGTTCGAACCCACCGTTTGCAATATAATTTTTCCTTTTTGCCTTATGCAATTCAAACACTCATATCTTTTGCTAGGAGTGTCGGAATGGAATGAAATTTGTTTCCAAATTTGAGTTATGGAATAAAGAGTTAGATTCTGCAATAAAATTTTATATGTTACTTGCAAAAAAATATTTTAATTAGAGGTTGAAATAAATCACATAGGTTCCTGCAAGCCTAGATGCTCTATTTTTCTAAAAACATTTAGATCTGAATGTATTTTGAGTCAAAAATTGATTGTTTAAAACCTTACTAACATGCAAGATTCAAATAGTTAAAATATGAATCAAATGAGCTCAAAACTTGATGAAACTAGTTTAGTTGCACTCTTGAGGTTACATAGATCATAAGTATGCAAAAATATTTAGATTTCACTTAAGAATGCATTATTTTCTCGTTGTCCAAACATGCAATCATAAAATGATCAAACGGCCGTAACTTTGGCAAACAAGCCTCAAATCCAACAAAACCAAATCTTGTGACCTTATAATGTTATATGCTTGCTTTCTGTGTAAAAATGACACAATTTTGAACAACTTTGAGTTAAGACCATATCAAGCCTTAATGATCGTCTATATGAAAAACATCTGGAATAAATGCAAAATATCACAAAACTAAATTTCAAACACTCTTAGGGATGTCCCCTACTAATTTATGAAAAATGGTTAGATTATCCCTTAAGGTGCAGCCGCTATAACGAAAAGAAAACTAGACCATAACCGCCTGAGCAGCATGGTCGTATTAGCCTTTTCGGCAACCCGTAAAATATCTTATATAAATGAAAATAGTAAAGAATAGCTTAGTAGCGTTCTATGATATACATACTACCATAATCTATAAAAATATTTCATTTGTATGCTGCATTGCATATAAAACTTATCTCCGCAAATACCTTAAATAACCACAAACTGCACCAATCCTTATCACTTAAGCCTTTTCGGCAATCCGTAAAGTATCTCGTCTAAATGAAAATTTAAGGAAAAATGGTACATAATCAGTGTTTAGTATATATACTATCATATTCTGCAAAAATATCTTAATTATAACTTGCTTTGTATCTGAATCCTACTAAAGCAAAACCCATAAACAATCACAAACTGTGCACTTTCAGAAACACTTAAGCAATTTCGACTGCTTGAAAAACTACTCGCTTAACATGAATATTGAGGGAAATGGTCCAGAGACATTCCCCAGTATATTGAAAACCAAAATGTGGAAAAAATATCTCAATTTCAACTTGATTGTCACATAAAACTTGCTAGAGAAAATACCCTAAATGATAATGTTGCTGGAGTCATGTCGTATGGATAAATGATATCGAAAGTCTTAAGCCAAAACGTCTGTTAAGCAAGAATCGTCACCTAACCAAGTAATATCAACCAATAACATTAAAATTCCAGATCCACCATGTAGAAATCATGTAACGTCCCAAAATTTACTTTTAATATATTTATGGCATACTGAAATTATTAGAAATTTTCGGGAATGTATTTGGATTTTTTTGAAGTTAATTCGAACTTAAGCCGTTTTGAGTTAATCTTATAAAATAAAGATTGTGTGTGTCACGTGCGTATAAAATTTAAAAATTTAGTTTAAAATAACGACATGGAAAAACAAGAATGTTCCAATCGAATATTTTCAAAAACTTTATATATAAATTAAGTTGTTGATTTTGTAAACATCTGCACAAGTGTCTGTTTCACTAAAAGAATTTTTTGCAGAAAATCTATGTATCAAAAAAATACGAAACCAACTTCGCTAGGGTTCAAATATTCCCTAGTAATTTAGAGTTTTTTTTCCAAGTTTTTTAGAGGCCTTTTGCTAATTTATCTCAATCGTATTTCACCCAGCACTGTTCAAATTCGAAAATTCAACCGACAGACACGTAATGAGTCATTCAATCTATACGCATGATTTGCTCCTCCCAGCCGTTTCTTCTGCCTTTTCCTTTCCTTTCAGTTACTACTCCCTAATCACCTCTTAATCTTTCCTTTACACTGCTGTTTTTCCTCCCCAACGTTTTGGCTGTGTTCCTCTTCACCCCTCCACGTCTCCCCAACGTTTTGTGCATGTATATGTGTGTATGCTTGCAGATAAGTCAGGTTTGGATATATATGTTAGGCTTGTATATGTATATATTTTAGGTCAATCATGAAGGCTTATACATGTTCTAGTACATAGTCTTGTATACATGGATATAATAGGAATGTACGCATGTATATATGTAAGTATATGTTAGGATTTGTACTGTGTTTACATATATATGTTAGTATGTATACGTATTTTTTTTAGGCGTTGATTCGATTTCCTGCTGTCGCTGCTGCCAACGAGCAACTACGATCACGTCTTGGCACCGTCGCCGCCGTCGTCGTTGCTGCTGTCGCCACGTTCGCCGGTCCCGCGTGCTCGCCGACCGTCGGCACAGACCAACCTTGTATTTCTGCTGTCTCTCTCGCGTAGCAAAGATAGCCAGCCGAGCATGAAGTATACTCTTATATATGATGAATAGTACCTTGCATGCTTCCAGCCGGTTTGTTATTTGTACATGAATGCGTCCACAAATCGCGAAATTTGTCTTTCTCGCTACAAATTCGTTTTAGCTCCAATCTACATGAGACAAATTTTGTAAATGAGCAAAAATCAACATCTAGCTATGTTAATTTTACTGAAATTTTTCAAATAAATTTGTACTGTTAAAATATTCACGGAAAGTCCAAACCTACGATTTTTGTAGCTCCTAAACTATACGTCCAAAAATGTCAAAATAGATTTTATAAACCTTAGAAAATGCTAAATTAATTATCTGGAAGTTTTCATAATGTTATGAATTAGTTTGATTTGCGGGAGTTTCTGAATGTGTGTTTGTACGTTGTTTTGCGTATTCATTTGGTTCTTATCATTACGCGTAGACGCCGAGCTGTTTGGGGACGCGGATTTCAAGGATCAAGCTCGGACCAAGGCTTAGACCAAGACTCGCTTGCTTACGAAGGCAAGTTATCCTTTGACCATCTTGCTCCTAATGTTTTTAAATATTATGTTGATTTAAATTATGCATGCTAATTAAATTGTAAAAGCTTTAAAATAATTTGGGTTTAGTTAAATCACCACTTGTTATCGATTCCTTGTTCCTGGTATTTGTATGCCATAAATTCATTGTCACCCTAAGATGGGAACTATTAAATTGGTCAATACTAGTCACCAACGGGAAATGGTTAGAACGAAGTAGGTATGCTTAGCCAAGCTGCACGCTTCATTGACACTTTTTTCACGGAACGATGAAATATTGAATAATGAACTATGAAAAACATTTTGAGAATGTGACACGTGTGTTGATGTTATTGATGGCACACGGTGCACGGTAACCAACCAGGGTGGTAAAATAATTTAGACTGTGGCAAATGGCAAGTGATTAATGGAGGGCCAGATGTGGCACATGGGAATGATGTTGTTGAATTTGGTTTTGTGAACTTTGGGTAGTCTTGCCACGGTCAACCTAAGGACTTAACCTTGCAAGCCTTTGAACTGGGCCTAACATACAACCACATGTCTGGTATGGGACAGACCTAGTTGAGTATGATTCCGAAGTCTTAGCATGTGAGACCTCAGGTGGGTTTTGTAGTTGTGGATATGGAAAGAAGGGTGTAGTGTTTACCGGATCGGTCTTACATCTCTTCAACGGCATACGTTAGCCCTGTATTTCCGCTCCGCAAAAGGGAAGGGACAATGGGGACTATACCGGGAGGTACGCATGCGAGGATAGAAGTTTCAGAAAGATTTTGTTATGGTTACTCGCCTGCGTGGTGTTTAACTATCTCGTGTGGGTAAAGTGTATAACCTCTGCAGAGTGTACAAACTATTCGAATAGCCGTGTCCACGGTATTGGACATTGCTCAGGAATTACAGTCAAGGGTTAGACTTTGTTAAAAATGTGGTTGGGTTAAAAGAAGAGGTTGATGGAAGTACGGATTAGGATGTCGAAATGCTTTTACATAACTTCTGGAAAAGTTATTGTTAATTCTACTTGTTTTTTTTACTGCTTTAGAATCTACCTATGTACTTGTTAAATGCTGTTTATCGCAAATTAACCTTTAAGCCATTCCATTGGAATAAGCCTGGCATGTAGCATATTAGGATGCATTCATGCATGGCTTGTTGAGTACCAATGTACTCACCCTCCATAATCACAATATCGTAAGATGAAGAACGCAAGCATATGAGGAGAAGAACGATGACCCGGCTAACTAAGGAAGGCCCACCGGTTGCTGTGGCAAACTAAGGCGCCACGAATAATTTTATAATTCCTCTGCTATTATTTATTTACTCTGAAGTCAGCCCTGCGTGGCTTAATATTGTAAGACTGACCATAAGGTCTTAACAGTTTAATTTGAATTAAATACATTATCATTATTTTTTCCGCTGTGTATGTCTGATGGTATTCATCTCTGTTGTATCTGTGAGCACCAGCGTGATCCTGGACTGGTGTATCACACAAAGTGTTCGGAATTCAAATTCCGGGTGCGACAGAAGGTGGTATCGGAGCCATACTGACTGTAGGACAGACCCTTAGCTAGAATGGTTGTTGGGGAGGTGAAAATTATTTTCTAAATCTAAAAGTGAACAAGAAAATAAAATTAGTCCTGTCTCATCCCTTCTTCCTATTCACTCCTTTTTGCTGAAATTCTCGTGGTTACTTTGTTTTAAAATTCCAAGAGCTGACGAGGATACCTTTTGGCAGATGAGGAGGATCCACACCTATGGAGAGCGCACTGGAGGATTCGCCGCTGAGCTATGGCGCTTGATGCAACTTCTTGGAGGCTTGACAGACCACTCTATCAGGGGACCACTGTAGTGCGGGCAGGACTTGATATCGCCTGGGATGTCAAGATCACCGTATATGCTCGGGAGAGGACGAGGGCGAGCCGTCCTATCTACATCACCGCCAAGAGGACTACATTTGAGGCCGGGATCCAGGAGACGGCGCGTCTTGCGATGCGACAGATTGCCGTGCTTACTCCGCAGAGTTGGAGGCCATTTTTCCGTCACCATCCGCATCGAGATAATCGCCATGACAGGATGGAGCTCTTGGAGGAGGACGCCACGATCACTCATCTGGCGAGGTATGTCATCGCTCAGGAAGAGGCCATGGAAGAGACAGTCCAGGAGCTGCAGAGAGCCCGCGACGAGGTCACGGAGGCGAGAACTCAACTGCGGGAGGGCTTAGCTCACTCCATGCAGAGGATCCAGGAGCTGGAGATGGCTCTGTATGGACTGAGCTGAGCGCTTTTAGAGCTGCACGATCCTCGATCCGGAGGAGCAGAGCAGAGGCACCGGTCACGG
Organism: Otatea glauca; assembly: GCA_036346275.1. NCBI lineage: Eukaryota > Viridiplantae > Streptophyta > Magnoliopsida > Poales > Poaceae > Otatea > Otatea glauca. Next base: position 30,006,861 of record CM070716.1, on the reverse strand, counting down.
CCGCCAACAAGAGCGGCAAATGGCCAGGGACCAGCAGAGTCGGTGGGTCGATCGTCTGATCACTTGTAGGGCATTAGGACCAGTTTTCCCCTATGCCGCCGCACCCGCCGCAGTACCCTTCGGGAGGACCGCACCGGATGGTTCGATGTCCGAGAGTCTATTTTCTTTTAGAGTTGACTCAAATGTTGAGTCGGTCTTATTGAGTCTAGTTAGTGTGGTGTCGAGACTCGAGTGCTTGAGTCGCGTCTTTTGAGTCACCATTAGGTGTGAGTCGTTGTTGAGTCTTAATGTTTGATTACTCGTATGTGAGTATCCGGTATGTGTTGCATGGCCTTTGGCACTTGCGAGCAACCATACCATTTACTAAATTAATAAAGTTCTTTGAATAATTTAAGTTACACTGCTTTCCCTGTATAAGTTCCTTTACTTGCCTATGCTTCCTTCTTCTCTCTTAACCATGAAGTTTCCAACAGATGGTGAGGACTCATGATACGCTGGTGCTAGCGAAGTGGAGCTAACCAGCGGAGATCGAACGAGGACCCAATTTCTCAACCGCCGCAAGTGGATCTACGGAATTTGGGAGTTTTTCTCGTTGCTCAAACCCAGCTGATGAACACAATGATGCAGACAATGCAGCAGATATCCGATCAAGCTGCTGCAAACGTTCCACAAGGGGGTAACCATGGACCACACCCCTATTCAAGACTGTCAGAGTTCATGAGGACACGTCCACCCACGTTCTCAGGCAATGCCAATCCGTTGGAGGCGGATGATTGGCTGAGAACTATCGAAAGGAAGTTACACATAACTCAATGTGTAGGACATGAGAGGGTACTATATGCCTCTCACCAACTAGAGGGAACCGCCGCTGAATGGTGGGAAGACTTTTGTGCTTCGCACGAGGATCCTCAGTGTATCACGTGGGAGGAGTTCATATGACCTTCCGCCAATACCATGTACCCGAGGGTATCATGGATCTTAAGAAAGAGGAATTTGGAACCTCAAGCAGGGTGGCCAACCAATGGGTCGACTACTTGAACAAATTTACTCAATTGGCTCGATATGCGCCAGAAGATGTAACAACGGATAAGGCGAGACAGTCCCGATTCATGAAGGGACTGAACTCTGGGCTTCAAGTAGGACTAATCACCCACACGTTCCCAGACTTTCAAGAGCTTGTCAATAAGGCGCTCATTCTTGAAGATAAGCGCAAAGAAATAGGAGAGGACCGCAAGCGCCGGATGTCAGGCCAAGGGGGACGTCCGAATCAGATGAGGCTGAGAGTTAATCCTCAGCAATTTGCAAAATTCAAACCTCAACTGCCCAATCAGAGGACAGTTTCTTCGCCCGGATCTTCGAGTCAAGGCTTTAGGACGCCAGTGCAGAGGAATAATGCACCGGGTTCCAATCGAGAAAATACTGAAGCGTTACTACATACAGCAATGAACCGGACACTTTGCCAATCGTCCAAAGAGAGGCAATATGACCCGATTCGCTTCAACTTGGGGCCAACACCGACGAAGGCACCAAAGACGGTAGCAAACCGTGAAACAATCAATCCATAGCCGCACCGTCGACAATCGTCCGAGGCGCGTGAACCATGTCACAACCGCCAAGCTCAAGATGCCACGGACGTAATATGGGGTGCGTTTTGCTTAACTCGATTACACCACAGCTTTATTTGATTCTGGTGCTTCACATTCATTCATCTCTCAAGACTTTGCTGTGGGGAATGGGTTGAAACTGAGAAAACTTAAGTGCACACTAGTAGTGCAATCACCTGGGTCGGAACTTCAATCTAACCTAGGATGTTTGGGAGTTAAGCTGGTCATAAACGAGGTAGAGTTTCTAGCAAATCTAATTGTGCTAGACACCCAAACCTTGGATGTAATCCTCGGAATGGACTGGCTCACCAAACATAAAGCGGTATTGGACTGTGGCCATAGAGTAGTGTCTGTAGAGAACCAAGATGGAGAAAAAGTGGAATTTCAAGCAACTACACCGAAATGGAAAATTTATGGTCAATAGTATGAAGACCGTTAGTCTAGAAGAAGTGCCGTGGTAAAAGACTTTCCTGGATGTTTTTCCAAGATTTGCGAGGATGCCACCGGATAGGGATGTTGAGTTCGCGATTGAGCTAGTGCCTGGTTCAGCACCTATTGCAAAGAGGCCTTATAGGATGTCCATAGAAGAACTAGTGGAGATGAAGAAGCAGATTGAAGAACTCATGGAAAAAGGTTTCATTAAACCTAGCTCATCGCCGTGGGGAGCACCATTACTGCTTCGTTAAAAGAAAGATGGAAGTTTTAGAATGTGTATAGACTATCGTGCACTAAATGAGGTGACGATAAAGAATAAATATCCTTTACCTAGGATAGACGATCTTTTGATCGCTTAAGAGGAGCGGAGTCTTCCTAAGATAGACCTTCGATCCGGATACCACCAGCTAAAAATACGAACCGAGGACATACCAAAGACAGCTTTCGTCAAGGTATGGGCATTATGAATTCACGGTCATGTCTTTTGGATTGACCAATGCCCCACTTATTTCATGAATATGATGAACAAAGTATTCATGGAATACTTGGACAGTTTGTTGTCGTTTTCATTGATGACATACTAGTCTACTCCGGGACGTAAGAAGAGCATGCGAAACACTTAAGGATAGTTCTGGAAAAGCTAAGAGAAAACCAACTATATGCCAAATTCAGCAAATGTGACTTCTGGAAAAAGAAGGTAGAGTTCTTGGGCATGTAATGACTGCCGAAGGAGTAGCTGTCGACCCGAAGAAAGTGGAGGCAGTGTTACACTGGGAGCAACCAAAGTCAGTTACCCAGATTAGAAGTTTTCTTGGAATGGCGGGATATTACCGCCGGTTCATTGAAGGTTTTTCATCAATTGCAAGACCTCTTACGCAGTTGTTGAAAAAGGATAAAAAGTTTGTATGGACGCCAGAGTGCGAGAAGAGTTTCCAAGAACTGAAGAAGCGTCTAACTTCGGCACCTGTCTTGGTGTTGCCGAATGTTAAGGACGGCTTTGATATATACTGCGATGCTTCGCGTCAGGGACTTGGATGTGTTCTGATGCAGAACGGCAAAGTAGTGGCTTATCGTCAAAGCGATTAAGGCCACATGAGCAGAATTACCCAACTCACGACCTAGAGTTAGCTGTTGTAGTGCACGCCCTTAAAATATGGCGCCACTATCTCATCGGAAACCGATGTGAAATATATACTGACCACAAAAGTTTAAAGTATATATTCACTCAATCAGATCTTAACATGAGGCAAAGAAGATGGTTGGAGTTAATCAAGGATTATAACATCGAATCCACTACCATCCAGAAAAGCAAATGTGGTGGTGATGCTTTGAGTCCAAAAGCCACAAACCTAAATGTGGTGGTTGCAGAAAACCAGGTTGATTTGTGTAAGGAGCTTCATAAGCTAAGATTGGAGGTCGTACCTAGAGGATATATGGCTACCATGGAAGTAAAGCCGACCCTAGAAGAACATATTAGGGAAGGTCAAAAGGATGATGATAAAATTCATAGGATCAAATCCAAGATGGACGAAGGCTTAGCCAAAGACTTTAGAGTAGATGAGCAGGGTACCTTGTGGATGAAAAATAGAATCTGCGTACCTCATAAACCTGAACTGAAGCAGTTGATACTTGAGGAAGCACACGATTCCAAGTACTCAATTCATCCAGGAAGTGCAAAAATGTACCAAGATCTCAAGGAAAGATTCTGGTGGCCAAACATGAAACGAGAAGTAGCCGAACATGTCGTATTGTGTGATATATGTCAAAGAGTAAAGGCAATGCATCAGAGACCAGCAGGACTGTTGCAACCTCTGAAAGTACCTGAGTGGAAGTGGGAGGAAATCGGTATGGATTTCATTACCGGTTTACCCAGAACTCAGCAAGGTTTTGATTCGATATGGGTTATAGTTGATCGCCTAACCAAAGTAGCCCATTTTATACCGGTGAAAACCACATACTCCGGAGATCGCCTAGCTGAGCTATATATGGCCAGAATTGTGTGCTTGCATGGTGTACCAAAGAAGATAGTGTCGGATCGAGGTACTCAATTTACCTCAAGATTTTGGAATAAGTTGCATACAGCAATGGGCACCCGTTTGAATTTCAGTACGGCATACCATCCACGCATGGATGGTCGACCGAAGAGTAAATCGATACTCGAGGATATGTTAAGGGCTTGCGCTCTGTCATATGTCACTTCATGGGACAAATGTCCGCCATACGCAAAATTTAGCTATAACAACGATTACCAAGCCACCTAAAAATGTCTCCATTTGAAGCACTATATGGCCGTCCATGTCGAACAGTTTAAATTGGAATGAGACGGGTGAACGTTAAATATTTGGGCCCGACATTCTTATCGATCTTTGAGAAAAAATTGCCATGATTAGGAAAGATCAAGACTGCACAATCAAGGCAAAAGAGTTCTGCCGACAACCGACGCCATGAGTTAAGCTTTGAGCCGAGGATTATGTATATCTCGAGTCACACCGCTCAAAGGAGTCAAAAGGTTTCACACCAAAGGAAAACTTGCTCCAAGATACGTGGGTCCATTCAAGATCTTGAGCCGTAGAGGTGAAGTCGCATATCGCTTGGAGTTGCCCCAATCGTTGGCGGAGTGCATGATGTGTTCCATGTATCTCAACTTAAGAAGTGCCTTGAGTGCCAACAGAGCGGACACCCTCGAAGAGATAGAATTGTAGGAAGATCGACCTACAAGGTATACCCAATCAAGATCTTGGACACAAATGAACGAGAAACCAGAATAAAACAATTAACCTGCAGAGTTCAATGGAGCAATCACTCGAGAACGAAGCAACATGGGAGCGTGAAGAAGACTCTCAAGAAGGAATTTCCCAACCTTCTCTTTAGTTAGCCCCAATCTCGGGGCGAGATTACATTAAGGAGGAGGTTTGTAACGTCCCAAAATTTACTTTTAATATATTTATGGCATTCGAAATTATTAGAAATTTTCGGAATGTATTTGGATTTTGAAGTTAATTCAACTTAAGCCGTTTTGAGTTAATCTTATAAAATAAAGATTGTGTGTGTCACGTGCGCATAAAATTTAAAAATTTAGTTTAAAATAACGACATGGAAAAACAAGAATGTTCCTATCGAATATTTTCAAAAACTTTATATATAAATTAAGTTGTTGATCTTATAAACATCTGCACAAGTGTCTGTTTCACAAAAAGAATTTTTTGCAGAAAATCTATATATCAAAAAAATACGAAACCAACTTCGCTAGGGTTCAAATATTCCCTAGTAATTTAGAGTTTTTTTCCAAGTTTTTTAGAGGCCTTTTGCTAATTTATCTCAATCGTATTTGACCCAGCACTGTTCAAATTCGGAAATTCAACCGACAGGCATGTAATGAGTCATTCAATCTATACGCATGATTTGCTCCTCCCAGCCGTTTCTTGTGCCTTTTCCTTTCCTTTCAGTTACTACTCCCTAATCACCTCTTAATCTTTCCTTTACACTGCTGTTTTTCCTCCCAAACGTTTTGGCTGTGTTCCTCTTCACCCCTCCACGTCTCCCTGCCATTTTCTCCCGGCTTGGACGCTGCCTGGCCGAACTACGCTTGGTTGTCTCCTTTCACACTCATCGATCTGCGCTGTTGCCGCTCATTGTCTCCGGTCTTGCCTCTTCCTACACCGACGATCTGCGCTGCTGTCCGCGCCGATCGGTACTCTCTCTTCTCCCTTGCGCGTGCTTTAACTTTGCCGATCGGATGATTCCGCCTGTGTGTATTTGTTCATGTATATGTGTGTATGCTTGCAGAAAAGTCAGGTTTGGATATATATGTTAGGCTTGTATATGTATATATTTTAGGTCAATCATGAACGCTTATACATGTTCTAGTACATAGTCTTGTATACATGGATATAATAGGAATGTACGCATGTATATATGTAAGTATATGTTAGGATTTGTACTGTGTTTACATATATATGTTAGTATGTATACGTATTTTTTTAGGCGTTGATTCGATTTCCTGCTGTCGCTGCTGCCAACGAGCAACTACGATCACGTCTTGGCACCGTCGCCGCCGTCGTCGTTGCTGCTGTCGCCACGTTCGCCGGTCCCGCGTGCTCGCCGACCGTCGCACCATCAACCTTGTATTTCTCTGCCTCTCGCGTAGCAAAGATAGCCAGCCGAGAAACGCATGAAGTATACTCTTATATATGATGAATAGTACCTTGCATGCTTCCAGCCGGTTTGTTATTTGTACATGAATGCGTCCACAAATCGCGAAATTTGTCTTTTTCGCTACAAATTCGTTTTAGCTCCAATCTACATGAGACAAATTTTGTAAATGAGCAAAAATCAACATCTAGCTATGTTAATTTTACTGAAATTTTTCAAATAAATTTGTATTGTTAAAATATTCACGGAAAGTCCAAACCTACGATTTTGTAGCTCCTAAACTATACGTCCAAAAATGTCAAAATAGATTTTATAAACCTTAGAAAATGCTAAATTAATTATCTGGAAGTTTTCATAATGTTATGAATTAGTTTGATTTATGGAGTTTCGAATGTGTGTTTGTACGTTGTTTTGCGTATTCATTTGGTTCTTATCTGCATTGCACGCGTAGACGTCGAGTGTGTGAGGACGCGGATTTCAAGCATCAACCTCCAGACCAAGGCTTAGACCAAGACTCGCTGCTTTACGAAGGCAAGTTATGCTTTGACCATCTTGCTCCTAATGTTTTTAAATATTATGTTGATTTAAATTATGCATGCTAATTAAATTATAAAAGCTTTAAAATAATTTGGGTTTAGTTAAATCACCACTTGTTATCGATTCCTTGTTCCCGGTATTTGTATGCCATAAATTCATTGTCACCCTAAGATGGGAACTATTAAATTGGTCAATACTAGTCACCAACGGAAATGGTTAGAACGAAGTAGGTATGCTTAGCCAAGCGTGCACGCCGTTGACACTGCTTTCACGGAACGATGAAATATTGAATAATGAACTATGAAAAACATTTTGAGAATGTGACACGTGTGTTGATGTTATTGATGGCACACGGTGCACGGTAACCAACCGTGGTGGTAAAATAATTTAGACGTGGCAAGTGGCAAGTGATTAATGGAGGGCCAGATGTGGCACATGGGAATGATGTTGTTGAATTTGGTTTTGTGAACTTTGGGTAGTCTTGCCACGGTCAACCTAAGGACTTAACCTTGCAAGCCTTTGAACTGGGCCTAACATACAACCACATGTCCGGTATGGGACAGACCTAGTTGAGTATGATTCAAGTCTTAGCATGTGAGACCTCGTGGGTTTTGTAGTTGTGGATATGGAAAGAAGGGTGTAGTGTTTATCGGATCGGTCTTACATCTCTTCAACGGTATCGTTAGCCTGTATTTCCGCTCCGCAAAAGGGAAGGGACAGTGGGGACTATACCGGGAGGTACGCATGCGAGGATAGAAGTTTCAGAAAGATTTTGTTATGGTTACTCGCCTGTGTGGTGTTTAACTATCTCGTGTGGGTAAAGTGTATAACCTCTGCAGAGTATACAAACTATTCGAATAGCTGTGTCCACGGTATTGGACATTGCTCGGGAATTACAGTCAAGGGTTAGACTTTGTTAAAAATGTGGTTGGGTTAAAAGAAGAAGTTGATGGAAGTACGGATTAGGATGTGGAAATGCTTTTACATAACTTCTGGAAAAGTTATTGTTAATTCTACTTGTTTTTTTTACTGCTTTAGAATCTACCTATGTACTTGTTAAATGCTGTTTATCGCAAATTAACCTTTAAGCCATTCCATTGGAATAAGCCTGGCATGTAGCATATTAGGATGCATTCAGTGCATGGCTTGTTGAGTACCAATGTACTCACCCCTCCATAATCACAATATCGAAGATGAAGAACTGCAAGCATATGAGGAGAGGAACGATGACCCGGCTAACTAAGGGAAGGCCGATCGGTTACTCGTGGCAAACCGAGGCGCCACGAATAATTTTATAATTCATTGCTATTATTTATTTACTCAACTCAGCCTGCGTGGCTTAATATTGTAAGACTGACCATAAGGTCTTAACAGTTTAATTTGAATTAAATACATTATCATTATTTTTTCCGCTGTGTATGTGTGATGGTATTCATCTCTGTTGTATCTGTGAGCACCAGCGTGATCCTGGACTGGTGTATCACACAAAGTGTTCGGAATTCAAATTCTGGGTGCGACAAATCACTTCCATGCATGAACACTTAAAGCTAAGTACTAACTAATTAAGCGAAACCTTTCAACTAATGTTTTACTTTCATCAATCCAAATAATTTTAGCATCTAGAATCTGATTAAGTAGATACAAAAAGACATAATGAAGGTCCTTGAAATCATAAACCACCTCATGTAAGTTCATAGCTATAGTGTATAAATAACCAACAAGTGAGATTAACTATTTCAAACAAAGAATCTTTCATGCATTAAATCCTAATGAAAATGTTATGTAAGTAACAACTTGGGAACTCAAAATCACCATGTTCTTGTTGGTAAGTTTTAATTTGGTATTTACATCTGATTTATTTTTGCCCCATTTGATATGGTGTTATTTGCTTTTGTCTCGGTTCTTATTATTCGATGTGTAGACGACGGTGTTTCATATTCGATTGATAACGACATTGACTACGATCCGGATTATATTCCAGAAGAAGAGCAACCAGGCAAGCACCCTCCTTTGATCATTTTGATCCCATATTTGCAAATTTATGTTGTTTTATCAAACTATATGCACGTGTGTATGTTTTAAACTTGCTATATTGTGTGTAATGGTAGCTAAATGCAATTGAATGCATCTCCATCACCTTGACATTTGATTATCCGTCATTGTAACCTAATTATGGTGTAGACAATACTTGATGTCTCTTGGGTAATACTTGTGAATTATCTTATGCTCATACTTAGACATGCTCACTAGAACGTCTTTTAAATGATGGGACACATTTTCAATCTAGCTTGGCAACTTGGTTTAAATGAACGGAACCGAGGTATGGTTTCCGTGTAATTTGGTAAAAATCCAACCTAAAACTTATGGTTTAGACACGGGCGAGTTATTTCTTAAACTTGGTGCATGAAAAGGACCTCATGCGTAGTTAGGGGGAGATTCTCGCACGGGTCAGTTAAGGACCGAACTTGATGCTATCACCTAAGTGTTTTGGTGCAACCACATGTGCTAGTATGGGATAGCCTAAACTCACTAGATTAGTTAGAGTTTAGCCTTGCATTTTGGTAGGCCAAAGTAGTATGGACGATCCGATGGACTGGTGTCGTTCTAGGTGCTCCCTTCACCGAGGTGTTGGGGCCCAAGCATTCCAATACAATGGTGTATGCCTTGTCATGGGGAGAGTTCACGGTGGGATACCATCGGTTCAGGATCTCCGAAACTATGGCAAGGGTTTAACATCACTGTCGCTGGTGCAAGGCTAAGCTTTAACTAGTTGAACGGTTTCGTCGCCGTCTAGCAAATCGGGTACGGTACGTATCGCGAGGCATGGTTGACATGATTGCTAGAATGTGTCATGTGGGTAAAGTGTACACTCTTTGCAGAGATTAAAATCTAATTAATTAGCCGTGCTCGCGGTCATGAGCAACTTGAGAAAATAATATCAAATATAGTCTTGCTTTTGCAAAAACTTTTGGAAATGGTTTTGGAATGGATCGGTAAACTCATGAGCCAAGGATGGCTGTTTTTACTCGCTATTCGCAGCCGAGGAGGGCTGTGGAATGATGATATGAACTGTACTTACTGTTATTAGCTTCTTATTAAATGCTCTTTACAATTCCATTACCGTTTTATGCAACATTCACTTGTTAAACAAAATCTTCTTTATGCTGAAAATGAGACTAGTGTACAAGCTTATTATCCTTGTTCTAGCCATGCATTTACAATATTTTCATACACTAAGGTCTTGCGAGAACATACATGTACTCATGGTTGCTTTATCTAAACAATATAGACGACGGTGTGGAAGAACACCCCGACAACATGTACTTTACTCTGGGGTTCAACGATTATGTTGATGGATGAACTTGAGCCTTTCCAAGTTGGTTGCCTATGGGTTATCGGATGGGCATACTGCTGTCCACATTTTGGTTTATGTTTATATTCCGCTGCAATTTACTTTTGGCATGTAATATTTGGCCGGTCAGCCACTACTTGAAATATTAAGTAGTTGTATTAGTTTCTAGTTTATGTTTATGCTATGCCAACTACTTAGTCTTGTGTGTATGTGTTACGATACATCTCGAATGCGGGATATGTGGGTGCTAGGCGTTGATCTTGGGAACTAGCACTAGACACATATCCGGGTACCTTGAATTGTTTTCAACCATCTAATGGATAAACTCGAGCAGTTGTCGTCCTTTGACTATTGCTCGCGCTCCCCTTGGTGAGTGTGGGCGATACCAAGGTTCTGAGACGAACGGCGAGTGTTATGCTTGGATGAGTTGCTTTCAATCTCGGTATGGTTGTTCGGAATGGAATCGAAACTCCCTTGGTTGCGTAAGTGTGTACAGTGCAACTAGGTGGCTCATATTTGCTTGAGTGAGGGCCATCTGGTTAATACCCCGTGCACGGGACTTTTGGTGATAGTGATCATACACTTAAGTGGAGTATGGGTGTCACCTCTGAGTCCAACGCACGAGCGAGGATCGATTCGTGTTTCTGGGTGCCCACATTGTGTCTTCTAAGGTAGCTGCAAGGAACATTGCAGCCACTGCAAGGAACCGTGAAGCCTCTCACAATGAAGATGACAGCGCTGTAACCTTGTCCTCCCTTTCCTACACACTTTCAATTTATGACTTGAATGTCTATTATTCTTTTTGACTCTATTGAACTGTAATATGTGCTTTAGGTTGGTAGGGATGTCATATTGTATGCTCTTGTGAGAGATATCCCTGTGGCTAAGGCTACAATTACCTCAACCGACCCAAGTATTGTAGTGGGAGATCAACGTCTTGGACGGGAATATTACGAAGTTGTCGTGAATGTTCCATTCAAAAGAGATGTTCTGCTGCCACGTCCATACGATGGTATAGAAAATATAGGTGATGCTCACAAGCTGTCCATTGCATGGCCATATAAGAGGGTAATAATCTTGACTACATCATATTTCCATTTTGATGATTGTAATGGTTGAACTTTAGTTGCTAACTACTGATAATTTGGTAGATAAAGGATAGCAAGAAGCAAGTGGCATCCCAGATTGCTGGTATTTTACTCCAAATTTTACATTTGTTCTTACTGCATCATTTGCCACTTGACAAATAATTACAGTTCATTAGATAAAATAATTTGTTCTTACTCTAAACTTTACATTTGTTCTTATTGCTCTGCTTGTGATCTGTTAGTTAATTAGATAAAATAATTACGGTTTTGGTTTTTATTGCAAGATATTGTATCCACTTTGCTAGCTGTACAAATATATACAAACAATAGCCAGTTCAAGATTTTTTTAAGAAAGGGAGATACTTCAGAGAGGAAAAGAGAACATATGGATGCATGCATGCATGCCCAGTCATTTATGTAGTTGACATTTTAATTTATTTTCTTGCATGTCCTGGACCACTACATACTTGTTCGATTTCAAACCCTGGTAAGATCACATGATTTGCATGTCCTGGACCACTACTAGAGCTTCTTAATGGCTTTGTCTAACCAGTGAATGTACCTATTGGACAACTTTCAGTGTGCATATATCTAGTGAGATCTATTTAATGCTAGCCAAACCATTGTTGTCTTGAACAACACATTTATTTTCAACTATTGTTTACAGAAGGCGAGAGGCTGGGAATTGGTCATTTAATGGTTTAATGGGATTTAGGTTCAACAAGTAGTTTGGTTATGTCGACTTTTGTGCACAATCACCATTGCAAAATAAGTTAAAATGTTCATACCCTAAGAGCTGTTTGGTTTAAGAAAAAGGGAAAATTATTATCTTATGTTCTATTGTGGCTTTCTTTCGTGATTGCATGTTCCTGAAGCACTGATTCTGCATGACAATGGTGGCAGACAAACCAGCTCTTTTTTTAAAACTTTTTCCTTTTTCGAGGGACGACCTGGCAGGTCCTATTACAACCTGCTGTCAACTGTGTTGCACTGTTTCACATTGTAACAGTGTACTTGGAATATAGCAGCTCCTAGAATGAACTATTCCGTGCCAGTTCTAGGCTTCTAGAGTTGCTTCACTATTTTTCTTTTGTTCTACATATAGGTCTGGTAGTGTTGCTATTAGCCTCTTATCATCATGCAACGCAAGGTCACTATTAACTTAGGTTTGATGTGATCTTATCTCATTTACCATGCCTAATGCTTTGTTTATTATACATCTTGCAGATTTTCTTCAGAGTTCTAATCCTATTTCATGAGGACCATCTAGTTTGTAAATGTCAGCTGGTTTATAAAGTGTTTTTTTGCAGGAAGAATTGCAAGAACCTAAGAAGTTAGTGTTTTTTTTGCAGGAAGAATTGCAGGAACCTAAGAAAATAACTAGTCACATGTATGCTAAGTGATCATTTTGTATACTTAACACCTCATGTGGGTGGAAGACATGAACCCTGGCTTTGAAGATCCAGCAGGGTTGAGTTTTGTAAAGGATTGATTGTTAACTGTAGGAACTCTGGGCTTTTGGACAAATTTGTATATTCACTACGCCAAAACCTGCAATAGGTGACGGTCTATTTGTGGCGGTTTTTTTCGAACCGCCACAAAGATAATTATTAGTGGCGGTTCTATTTCAAAAATGGCGGAAAAAATATCAGTGGCGGTTCTATCCTCGAACCGCCATCGATACGAAATATCGATGGCGGTTCAAGGATAGAACCGCCATCGATAACAAATACATTATCAGTGGCGGTTGGAGGCTAGAACCGTCACTGATAACTAGGTTATTAGTGGCGGTGCTATCCTCCAACCGCCACTGATTCTATTGGATTATCCGTGGCGGTTCTATCCTCGAACCGCCATCGATTCTATTGATTATCCGTGGCGGTTCTATCCTCGAACCGCCACCGATAATGCCACGAGATAATGTTATCGATGGCGGTTCTATTTAAAACCGCCATCGATAATATTGCCTATAAATAGGTGGTCGATGAGCAAGACTGGTCTTCTTCCTCCCGAGAGCAAACCAAAACTTCTAAATTTGATTTCGTTTTCTCAATTCTTGTGCTTGTACTTCCTCTAGTTGTTCCTTGGTGAGTTATTTTTCTCCTCTCTTGATTTGTGTTAATCTTGTTGCAATTTAATTTTTAAACCAAGTTTAATTAGGATTTATATGTAGATGAGATGAAAAGTTTAGATTTTGTTTATTTTTATTTAGCTACCATTTTGTAGTTGATGAATTTATTTCTAGCTAGGTTCATTAGATGATGTTGTGTTCCTTTTATAGATGATGAATTATGATTAAGCATATATTTAATATTAATTGCATTTTAAGTTAATTTGATACATGATGAATTTATTATCTAGCTCCTTTAGATGATAAGTAATTAGATTGGTTTTTAATTACTATTAATTGGGTTCTATTAGTGTACGGACATATACATCTTGCATATATATGAATTTATTATCTAGCTCCTTTAGATGATAAGTAATTAGATTAGTTTTTAATTACTATTAATTTAGTTCCATTAGTGTACTGACATATACATCTTGCATATAATAAATTTATTTAATTAAGATTATTGGGTATTAATATAAATGAAATTTTAGGTAATTTGGTAGGTGGGTGCTCATCATTTTAGATGATGAATTTATTATCTAGCTTCTTTACAGGAAAAGTATTCAGATTAGTTTTTTAATTACTATTAATTTGGTTCCATTAGTGCGGACATATATTAAATTTATTTAATTAAGATTATTGGATATTAATATACATGAAATTTTAGCTAATTTGGTAGGTGGATGCTCATCATTTTAGATGATGAATTTATTATCTAGCTCATTTAGATGATAAGTAATTAGATTAGTTTTTAATCAATTTTTATATGTTAATTAATTTTAGATGGACCGAGATGGATGTACAATGCGAACCGTTACATCCGAGATTACATCGATGGGGTATCTGCTTTTCTAAGAGCCGCTGAGGAGAACAAGTTGCACAAGAAGACGGAGTACATACATTGTCCATGAATTGATTGCAAGAATGAGAAAATGTTTTCAGACAAAGAGCACATCCACTTGCACTTGATTCGAAGAGGTTTTGTACTTGGCTATACACGTTGGACAAGTCACGGTGAAGAGGAAAACATACATGAAGGTGATAACGTATTGGATGATGGAGAAGGCATTATGGCGGTGACATCAGTTATGGATCTGATGAGGATAGGTTGGACATTGATGACGATAATAATCTTGCTCAGATGTTGCGCGATGCAGAAGGGAACTACACTTGTCAGAGAGAGTTTAATCAATTCAAGGGTTTGTTGGACGACTCGGACACACCTTTGTTCCCGGGTTGCAAGGAGGAATACACAAAGTTGCACACCGTGCTTTCACTTCTAAAATTGAAGGCAAGCAATGGTTGGTCCGATAAAAGTTTCACGGCGCTATTACAACTCTTAGCGGACATGCTTCCAGATGGAAACGTATTGCCGATAACCACTTATTTAGCTAAGAAGGTTGTATGTCCATTGGGATGGGAAGTAGAAAGAATACATGCATGTCCAAACGATTGTATACTCTATCGCAAAGAGTATACAGACATGCATGTATGTCCGGTGTGCAAATCATCGCGATACAAGCGTAAAGGCCATGACAGCGAGGGCATCGTGGTGAAGAAAGGGGCTCCCGCTAAAGTGGTGTGGTATTTACCGGTAATACCTCGGTTGAAGAATTTATTTGGAAACAAAAAGCATGCCCAACTGATGCGATGGCACTCAGAAGAGCGTAAAAAGGATGGAAAGCTGAGACACCCTGCTGATTCTGCCAATGGAGAACCATCGATAGGCTCTTTAGGATGGACTTCGGGAATGAACCGAGGAATGTAAGGTTTGGGTTGAGTACGGATGGAATGAATCCTTTCGGTAACATGAGTAGTATTCATAGCACTTGGCCCGTAACTCTCTGTATCTACAACCTTCCTCCTTGGTTGTGTATGAAACGAAAGTACATTATGATGTCGCTGCTTATCCAAGGGCCGAGACAACCTGGCAATGATATTGATGTATACCTACAACCATTGGTGGAAGATCTTGTGATCTTGTGGAGCGAAGGTGTCTGGTATGGGATGAGTACAAGCGAGAGTACTTCATCCTACGGGCATTGTTGTTTTGCACCATCAATGATTTCCCGCCTTGGTAACCTATCCGGTCGTACTATAAAGGGGCCAAAGCATGCCCCAGTGCATGGATGAAACCGCTAGTGTGTGGCTCAATAACTTGAGGAAAACCGTACATGCATCACCGTAGGTTCCTTCTCAGAATCACCCCTACCGCAATATGAAAAAACAATTCGACGGGACAAAAGAGGATGGTATAGCCCCAAGGCCTCGTCGTGGGAAGAGGTATATGATATGGTTAAGGATATTAATGTCGTACTTGGAAAGGAGATAGTAATAATACATCGAGGTCTCGTACTGAGAAGACCACATGGAAGAAGAGATCGATATTTTGGAACTTGCCCTATTGGAAGGACTTAGAAGTTCGACACTGCATAGACGTCATGCACGTAGAGAAAAATGTATGTGATAGCTTGATTGGTCTTTTGCTTTGAACATTCCTAGCAAAACTAAGGACGGATCAAGGCACAAAGGGACTGGAAGATATGAAAATCGAGTGAGCTACATCCTCAGGACACCGGAAAAGGGCGACTTTACCTTCCCCAAGCTTGCTACACTCTTTCGAAGAAAGAGAGAACAGACCTTTGCAAATGCTTGCATGGTGTGAAAGTTCCGTCCGGTTACTCCGCAAGCATCAAGAAACTGGTCTCGATGAAAGATTTGAAGTTAACTGGCATGAAGTCTCATGATTGTCATGTGATGATGACACAAATGCTTCCTATTGCAATTAGAGGTATTTGCCTGAAAAGGTCCGAGAGGCAATCATGAGGTTGTGTTTCTTCTTCAACACGATTTCACAAAAGGTCATCGATCCCATCGGACTTTCTGAACTACAGAATGATGTGGCCAAGACACTATGCCAGCTAGAGATGTATTTCCCTCCATCATTTTTCGATATAATGGTTCATCTCATTGTTCACCTTGTGAATGAGATAAATGTATGTGGCCCGTATTCTGCATCGGATGTACCCGTTCGAAAGGTATATGGGTATCTGAAGAAGTATGTACATAATCGATCTCGTACGAGGGTGCATTGTGGAAGGTTATGCAACCGAGGAGGTTATCGAGTTTTGCGTGGATTACATGGAGGGGTGGAACCGGTAGGAGTGCACGTATCTCGACATGAGGGTAGGCTAGCTGGGAAAGGGCGATTGGAAGGAAATCAACAAATTCTTACGATCATGGATTATTCAAAAGCTCATTTCACAGCCTTGCAACAATCGGTTGAGGTGTCCTCGTATATGGACATGCACAAGGATAAGCTACGAGAGGAAAATCGTGGACGATCAGAGGTTTGGGTAACAAAAGAGCATAACCGTTTGTTCAATCATTGGTTCAAAGAGCATATGATTGGGAAAGAAACGAGTGTCATGTTGAGGTGGCTGGCAAAAGGGCCATCAGGTACAATCTTGACATGGCAAGGATACGACATAAATGGATATACCTTTTACACGAGATCTCAAGATAGCAAAAGCACTTACCAAAATAGTGGTGTTCGCATAGATGCCTATGACAACACAGACAGTAAGAAGAGTAGCTTCTATGGGTTCATAGAAGAGATTTGGGAGCTCGACTACTGTATTTTTAAGATCCCAATGTTTCGGTGTTGTTGGGTACAACTCCCAAAGGGTGTCAAGGTGGACAAGTACGGCTTCACTACTTTGGACATCAAACATGTCGGATACAGAGATGAACCATTCGTACTTGCGAAGCAAGTAGCACAAGTCTTCTATGTAATCGACCCGGCAGATAAGAAGCGCCATGTAGTTCTTCAGGGGAAAAGAAGGATCGTCGGAGTTGAGAATGTCGTGGATGAGGAAGAGTACAACCAGTTTGATGAGTTGCCTCCTTTCGTAGATGGCAACATCAGGCTCGAGGAAGAAACCACTCAGGAAGCTACCTATCATCGCGACGATCATGAAGAAGGGCAAATTGTGAAAGAAAATAATTAGCTATATACGAGTAATGGCAAAATATCAGAGGCGGAGCCAGCTCCTGGGTAGGGCGGGCGCCTTCCCGGATTCGTCGGCGATGACCAGGCCGCACAAGTCTTCTTCTATGTAATCAACCCTATTGATGACCACTGTTGAAGATAATCTTGTGCATGGTAGTTTAAAGTCTGTTTTCGGTTTTGTTTCCTAGCTATGTGCTAGTTTTTCTGGTCTTTGAGTCAGTTTCGGACTTTGCTAGTTTTGATGATTGTTTCAGTGTCTGAAGAGTACTTGTTTGTTTTGCCGGATGACAAAATAGTGTTCTATCCGGTTGAAAGTTTGGAGAGTTTGTTGAGTCCGTCAGGTGAAATGAGTCCGGATTCTTTCCTGTAAACTGCTTATGTATTTGCTTTACAAGTATTAGACAAAATCAGAAAACGCTGCAATTGCGCAGCACCAAAAACTAGGTCTTCTGAACTCAGCGCTGCTATTCGACAATACAGCGTATAAGATTCAAAAACAAATTTCAGGGTATAGAGGCACATCAGTGGCGGTTCTTAAAAAGAACCGCCACTGATACAGTTATCTGTGGCGGTTCGTATAAAGAACCGCTACAGATAATATATGTATCTGTGGCGGTTCGTACAAAGAACCGCCACTGATAAATTATCTGTGGCGGTTTGTATAAAGAACCGCCACGATAATCATATCGATGGCGGTTCTTTTTAGAACCGCCACGATAATGCCCCGCCTATAAATAATAGATATCGCCGCTTCTAACTCACCTAAACACTTAAACTCCGTCCTTCTCCGCGCCTAAACCCTTAAACTCCCACGCTCGACGCCTTCCCGCCGACGCCCGCCCCGCGCCGCGCGCCGACGCCGTCCTCGGCGACGCGCCGCCGCGACGACGCCACCCTCCCGACGACTCCGCCCGTCGACGCCCTCGCCGACGCCAAGCACTGAACCTCGCCGCCACGTTCGCCGCCCAGCGCCCTTGCCGCGCCGCCCGTGCCGGCCGACGCCGCCCCGGCAAGGTCGAGCCTCTTTCGAGAGAGCATACGAAAGTTCCATATAATTTGTTCCATAAGTCCTAATCAGATCCGCAATCCAGTTCAATATATATTTTATTGAATAGATTGCATTTCTTTCTTTAAGTTTGCTTATCTCTTCCTACCACAATAAAATGGAATAGTTTCACGATTCACTAAGCTACTATACTTACATAAACGGAAGTAATTTACTAATCATGACGTAGTAACATACAATGAAAAATTCACTAATAGCGTTATTTCCTACAAAGCGGCGATCGGATGAAAAAAAGCATGATGCCAAACGCAAATTATGGTAATTTAATTCCAACACAACATAGTATGATATGATATGCCTTAGTAATGTTTTGACGACTTACGACAAAATTTCACGATTCTTGGGATAACTTCCACGATTATTCTCTATGGCACTTAATACATCAATTTACGGTCCAAAGAACCATAGATGTAGCTTTTGCATCCGTGTCCATAACTAGGAAAGAAACAAAGACAAGAAGACTTGAGAACCAAATATTTAAAGTACTTCAACAAAACAAATCAGATCATATACCTTTACTGTATTGTCAATTCCACTTGTTGCAACAACACAATCGTAGGGATGAGACTGTATATAGTTCACAACTAAAAAAAATATAAGCCACATGAGAAGCAGTACTCAAGGGATTGCAGTGGTAAAATCAAAATATAATTACCAGCTCCATCCCCTGCAAGCATCTTAATAAGCCTTCCTGTTTTTTTCTCACATATTGTCATCTACCATCATCACTTCCGCTAGCAATAAACTCCCCTGTTGCAAAAGGAACACATCATTAGACACAATTGATATATTTACATTAACTTGAGCTATCTTCTTACATGAATTCAAGGGAATTCAAATTAACGCAAGTGATTCAAATTAACTTGAGCTATCTTCTTAATGAATTCAAGGCAATTAACACAATTGGTATATTTACATTTTGCTAACTGTGGTTCACAGCAGTACGACTTACATGAAAGGACAGTGCATTCTTCCACTTGTTCTGATCTAAAGGTTGTTTTTAAAAGACTCAAAATGAATTAATTATTAAAGAGGACCCAAGTACGCCACTTGTTACACATACAAATAAAAAGCTCCCCCCTTCCACATGACAGTCTGATATGGCTAGAGTAATAAACAAAAGGAACGTTTATGAGTGCCCTTAGCTGCATAGTTGTTTCTACATTGTAATAAGCAAATTTTATATGCCAGTTGATGTGCCCTTTTAGTGGGTATATATAATTCAGTGTTTAAATAGTTTCCATGTGTTTCCAACACTTGGGGAAATCCATTCAAAGATAGAAGTATTTAATCTGTTATACAACGTAAGTTAGTCATGTTTACCATTTCCATTGGCAACCTTAGCTTCAAAGCTCGTTTACTCAATTAATTGTACTTGCAAAATAATTTTCATGAGATGATTACGTACTTTGAAATTCCGTGAGATGATTCTCAGTAATTGATGGAAATTATGTTTCGGTCGAATCTGTAGTTCTAATGGAGCCCAAACCGATCCTATAGTGGAGGAGAGCCCAGCGGTACCTTACCCTCAACCCAACCACCGAAGGTGCCAAGCCTCCACCATTGTTGCAGATGATGCTCTGTTGCAAGGCGTCGAGGACGAGGAAAACTAAGAAACTCAAGGCGGTACACCATCTTAGAGGTCTTAGATACTGGGGCCCCTGTTGCACCGAGAAAATCAGCAGCCAAATACAGATCAACATGCGGGTGCATCGTAAGGGATAAAGTGCCAATCACCTATTCGGATTGGCATAAAGTGCCCCGAGCCACCAAAGAGGATCGTGGGACGAGCTCAAAGAAACCTTCGAATTCCCGAAGGAGCCGAAGATCTTGTGCGTCGCGACGCATTGATGACCATGGATGCGGCGTGGAGAAACTTCAAGGCGAGGCTGAACACAAATTATGTGAAGCAAAACCGGTCAGCCATCGGAGAGTACCCAAGATTGGAGCCATATTGTGATGAGTTTGTGGCGATGAAGCAATCGGAAGCAGCAAGGAAGTCCAGTGAGGACCACATTAGCATCGCAAGAAGGAATACTCACCCCCACAGACTTGGCACGAGTGGGTACGCGGGTAAAATTGCTCAATGGGAGAGGCAAGAATTAGAAGCGGTCCAATTGGCTGGCACAAGTCCCTTGATCGGACTACGAGACCGAGTGAAGCACTACGTGCTAGCGAGGCGTATATATTGTCTCCTGGGGGTTTATCATTCAAGAGTAGTGAAGACGAAGCAATGACGCAACGAGTTCATGAGTTTCACGCCCGATCCACCCAAGGATCTTTTCACCCGACAGGGGAGAAAGACGAGCTAACAAATGCACTAGGAAACAAAGAGCACTCGGTGGGACACGAGGCGTCGGGTCAAGGTTCCATGGAGGAGTGGATTCCTTGAGCACGGAGACTCTTATAGGAGCGAAAGAGAGCTAAAGATGAGCGGTGAGAAGGAAATGGAAATGATGAAGGAAAGGGTTCGCGAGAAATACAAGGCACCATTGAAGAACAAGTTGAGCGACAAGTACAACAAGCCTTGAGTCGATCGCGCAGCCCACAACATTTTCTCGATCCTACAGTCGTCGCAGCGATTCTTGCGCGTCCACGCCATTGGCGTATGGACAACAACCATTATCCCGTGGACGACATACAAGACCCCACACTCGGCTCAACGTGCCGTGATGAACATATTTGTACAGTGCCGCTGGGGTAGTCTATCCGTGCCAAGAAGGGGTGTCTGCACAATACCCGATAGCGCCAGGTTATGCAAAGGTCCAAGTGGACACGATATTTGCACAGTTTGCTGAGATCGGACTAGAAAAACCCGCCAATGATGAGATAACTACTCTAGGAAGTGCCGTCCACTCATTCATCCAATGGCGCAAGCATGACATCGTCTTGGACCATGCGGTGCCATCCTCTCTGCGCAGATACAATCCTCGCATCCGTCACCAAAGACTTTGAGAGTGAAACGGGAAGAAGCAAAATGATGTAGAAAAGAAATGCATTGAGGACCCCATCAAGATGGCCACT
Organism: Otatea glauca; assembly: GCA_036346275.1. Classification (NCBI taxonomy): domain Eukaryota; kingdom Viridiplantae; phylum Streptophyta; class Magnoliopsida; order Poales; family Poaceae; genus Otatea; species Otatea glauca. Next base: position 29,985,478 of record CM070716.1, on the reverse strand, counting down.
GTTAGTACTCCAAAGCAGAAGCCTATAACACCTGGTACTTCAAATGACAAACCTACAACCTCGATCCCAAAATTGGCACATTAGACAAGTCGGCCCGGATCGGTAGTCGTCAGATCGAGTATGATGTCGTATGACAAAAAGTAAGGGCAAGGCGCGGTCGATGACCAAGATGATCAACAAAGATTGAAATTGAGGTAGGAAGCCCTTGGTCACCGCTTGAAGTTAAAAGTCTAACACCCATGATGCAGCGATTACATGCATGGTACTTAGATCGATCCAACCAAGACGTACTCCCAAAGATGATCACCGCAATTTTCCGTGAGGAACATTTTCACCATGAGGGCCATGGCTACTTCTTAATAGAATTCGATAACTTGCACAACTTGTTCTATCACGACGCCTCGACATATCTTTTTGAGATCTTTGGTCACTTGTAAGTGTCTAATATATTAATCTTGGCCTACATTCACGTAATACCGATAAATTTCATGTCTAACTAATTCGGTATATAGATACGAGATGATTGAAGTACGAAGAACCAAGGGGCGATGGGATTCCTCGACCGGAGCGGTTTGCCAACATGAAATCAAAAGAGTACCAAAGGAGGTCGAGAGTACGTATATAAAGTTTTGATTAAACTACAAGACAAGGAGTTTATACTTTTGCCATACAATTTTAAGTAAGTTGCTCACTAGCTAGTTAAATTACTCATTTATTTCGTTATTTACTCTGATGTAAGGACTAATGACTGGCATCATGCATGTGTATGTAGCTTCCATTGGATTCTCGTAATAATTCATCCAGAAAAGAGCAAGATGTCGATCATGGATCCACCGGATAAACCTAAAAAAGACTTTGAAGAGATGACACATTTAGTGAATGAGGCGTTCAGAAGATATTGTCAGAAGAGCTCGAGATACCGCCCATACCACAAATCCCTTACAATCCGTACGATGTTTCCGGTACGCACGAAAGGAATACTCTTATATCATATTTCATAGTAAATAGCTCCTTCGACGACATCTTAGTTCATTCGATTTTTGCGGTCACAAGCGGTAGAAAGGAACAAATTTATGTGGGTACTTCGTGCCAAGACATGCGCGAAATCTTATCATGCACAATAAAAGACAATGGCGTAGAGGTCACCATGCCGACATGACACATTGATTCACACCACTCAATTTCTATATTCTCTCTTAATTTTGTTTTTTTATACTTACAGCGCCTCAAGTTGTCTACGGTAGGACTACTTCCTTCTGAAATCCAAGGCATTCAGGGCCAGCTTGCCTACTTCATCATGAAGGAAATAATAAACAAAAATGACGAGTTTTATGACGAAGACAACAACGATCCAGTCATCCATACTATTGTCCCAAATCACATGTCTTCAACCTCCGAAGACCCGTAGGCTTCTAGTTTACCTCTACTAGTTTAGGCTTTTTTACTTCAATTCTGTTTCATTACAAAGTGTAAATAACTCTTTGTTCCTTTCAAATGGGAACCCCTTCTTTTGCCAATGTCACTTATTTTGTCAGTGGTTGTGGTAATGTAGCATGTACTTTTGTCTTCTTCAGGAACACACACACATGCGAGTGACACTTCTAAATATACTTTCTGAGTGTAGCATGTACTTTCGTCAATGCCACTTCTTTTCTTAGTGGTTGTGCTAGTGTAGCATGTACTTTCTGAGTGAATCATGCTTTTCTTGCTTATCATGCTGGTTTCTTCTTAGAAATAATTGCTCATCAGGATCAAGTGCTTCACACACAAAATAAATCTCAAAAACCAGAATAACTCTAGCATGGAGAAACTCATGGCTCGAAGAACAGAAGGACGCACTACTGATGGGCTTAGTGTCATGGTCATCGATGAAGATAAACATCATGCAAATTTGGCAAGGTCTATGCTCTGTAAACTCAACTTTTATGGTAAGCGCCATCAATTCCTGCCAGCAATCCATGTCTTGAGAATCATGCACAAGATGTAGGGAAGCTCTTAGTCACCGCTTCGAAGTTAAAAAGTCTAACACCCATGATGCAGCGATTACATGCATGGTACATGGATCGATCCAACCAAGACGTACTCCCGAATGATGCAGCCAAGACGTACTCCCGAATGATGCATGGTACACCCATGATGCAGCGATTACATGCATGGCACAAGAATATGGCATTATCTACATGCTATCGCAAATCCTGTGTGAAAAAGCAATTCTGTAAGAACAATATCTTTTATATCTGAGTGGACACATCTTCATGCGTGTCGATGTGCAAATATAATTGCATCTAAGTTTCTTTTAGTCTGATTATCCAGCAATAAATTAAATGCATGACCTAGGCTACTCCTATCACTATAGCACAACAAAGATAAATCAAGAACTAAAATTAGTAAATGGTATGGTGTAAAGTCTGCTATCCCTTGTTCTTGTTTGCAATTATGGATCTTCCATTTTGAAGACTCATTACAGTATTCTGCTTTGTTTGGTGCTATGTCCATTGAAAGACCAAAATTGTTATTTTACCACACATGGTGAGATATTTGTTTGATCGACCTCAAGTGGCTTCTTTTGTTTGTGTAGACAATAGATCGAAATGAAATCAAGGGGTGACAGGAGATGGACAACCAACACATCCTCGCAAATGAAGAGAAGGAAGTAGTGTCATCTGTTGCGGCAGAATTATCGACCTCTGTGGTCACGGGATTGGATGCCCATGGCAAAACTCCACACAGAGGTATGTTATGGAAAAACATATTCCTATCTAATTTCTATCTTTGAAGTAAAAGTATAATTTATTACCCCTGATTAGTCCAAATTGTCTTCTGTGAAACAATTGAATCATCATCTGTGGCTTGGAAAAGGCAAGTCTACATTGAAGGGATGTACCATGTGATTGCAATTTACAACATTAAGAAAGGAAATTTTGATTGAAGTGAGTGATAACATGAACAGACATTTTAAGAATATCAACTTGGATAGAAGTCAGGTGCTAGTATCCCCTTACATCAATCTGAACGGATAATCCAGATCATGAGCAGCAACAATTCCATGTTAGCACATATGATCTGGACTGTAGTCTGGGTTATGTTGGCTACTTGTTCCATTAGCAGTCATTGTCATACCTTAATAAATAGCTTATTTGCAGGTGTATATATGGTAATATGTCAAAACTATCATATAAAGGAATGCAATTTTGGGCCTGTGTGCTATAAAACTATTAGCAAATGCATTACTTTGACTGCTAGCACAGTAGTTTCTTAATGTTGTAAATTGCAATCACAGTAGTTTCTTAATGTTGTAAATATCTAGACCTTCCATTTTTAGAGTGGGTTGATCATTTGCTGGTTTGTTACCAGCACCCACAAAGTTAGCTTTGGTTCTTTTTTTTGACATGAAGATGGTGATTTCTTTTCTTTTAGACCTCAGTAGCTGCCTAAAGAATTTGGGAAGCTAGTTTTAATTTGACCCCTTATGCTACAGGTATATTATTTTCATCCGCTGGTGTAACATCCCAAAAAAAAAAAATATAATATAAAAATAAATATTTTAAATTTGAAAATATTTATTTATGAGCTTTATTGGATTTATTGGGTCTTATCTGAATTTCCTTGGATTTATGCTTTGTATGAAAAATCCAACAAATGAAATTAAAAAATGGAAATGGTAAAAAGGTAAAATGGTAAGAAGATAAAAGGTAAAAGTAAAATCTTGAAAACTTTACTTATTTAAAATCATTTAGCTGGTACAAGAGTCTTAATGCATAGCATAGTGATTAAACAAATGAAAAGACATCTCTTTGACCTCCAAACAGTGCATGGACAGATTTATTATAAAAATTTCGAAAATCATTTACAACTGAAAAATTTACCATGACTCCCACAATACATTATTTACCTCTGGTAAAATTTGTATAAATTTATCATGTCATCTAAGCCTTTTAAAAATTCAAAAACTGAAGCATTGGAAATCTGTAAATCAGCATGTCAGAATTTTTATAAAATAATTACCTAATATTTTGACTTGAAATTTTTATAGAGACATTATTAACCCAATAAAAACGACTAAAAAAAGTTTTAAAAATAAATAGTAAATTTTTCACCTTTAATTAAATCAAAATCCGAAATCCAAATTCTGAGCAGTGCACAGTGTCAGAATTTTAATTAATTAACCGTGCGGTATTTTAACCTCAACATTTTACTGGAAGCTAAGCACTCCTAGTAGACCATGGTCAAAAAGTTTCGAAATTTTCCAGCTCCGTTTGTGGCCATTTGGACGCCCATGCCTGTAGCCATCTTGTCTACTATGCCTTTGGGACACCTCACCTCATCCAGAGCTTTCTACCAAAATCCAGCCAGCCTTAAACCTTGTAAGTCAGTGAATCCCACGCCCAGCCCAGCCATTTGCTTCATTCTCACAGCAAAGCTCAAACTTTCATCCATTCCTTCACATGAGCTTAGCTCATTCCAGAGAAGCGAGCAAGCAAAGAAGAACAAGGAAGATCAAGCAAAACCGGTGAGTAGTAGTTCAATCTCATGAACCTTCAGCTTCTCCATGAACTGCTGAGCTCATCCCACTCGCTCCTTTCTGCTTTTCTTGCCCGCAGCTCCGCCCGCCGTGTGCCTTTCTTCCTCGGCTCCGTCCGGTGGCGGCTCGACCGTCGCTTCTCCGGCCCGTCCAACTACCAAAATGGAATGCCCTGACCCCATGGATGCTTAAAATGCTACCGATTCACTCGGAGCTCCCTTCTATTTCTTCCCCGACGAGCCGCACCTACCTCCGCCGCAGACCTCACGGTGGCGGCCCAACTCGTCACTTCTCCGAACAAATCGACCCCCAAAACGGTACACCCTAGCCTCACTGATGCTCACATTGCTACCGATTCGGCCGGAGACTTACCCCTTCTTCTTCTCCGGTGAGCTCCACCATTGCCGCCGCCCTCCTCTCGGTGGTAGCTCACTCCAGCCATCTCCGGTGAAAACCAACCCCGCCATCGAGTGCGCGTCGTCGAGCTGGTGCTCTAGGTGCCATCGGCCGAGACCCTTCGCCGCTCCTTCGTCGTGCGCCGAGCTGCCATAGCCGGACCTCTGTTCTGTCTCACTGCGCCGTGGGCCCAGCATGTCAGCCAGAGCAAGCTTTTCCAGTTCAAACCGGTAAAAGGCGCTTTCCAAACTTGAAAACGTATTTCTAGATTTCATTTCATTTTACAAAACCGAGCCAAATCAAATGCTTGTAGATTTTGCATTATAGCTCCAATCTGAGTGAAATCAATTTCTATATTCATGTAAAATCAAGTAGTTTCAGAATATGCAATAACATTTTGAAAATGTTCACTGGATAAATTTGAAATTCAAATTTGAATAAAAGACTTAAAGAAGTGCTACATATTAAAATGTTGTAAACAAATTTAGGATTGAATAAAACTAATTTTAGTGGAATCCTTGTACTTACAGAAGTTCAAATATATATAAAAATATTTAAATTGTTTGAACTGCTTTCTATTAAAGATTGTATACAATGAGCTAGAAATTCAAATATACATAATTTGAATAAAAGAAATATGGAATAAGTAAAGTTTGGTTTCTAATTATTAGTGTGGCAGTAGGATACCTGAGTTTGCCAAAATAATTAAGAAATAAATTGGATTTGAACTATCTGTAATAAATATCAAATAATCTGAGTATGAAATGTATATGCATATGCATATAGAATCAAATAGTCAATATAGAGATCAATTGAATTCAAATGATCACCAAAACAGTTTTGCTGTATTCCTAGCGGTACAAAGATTCCAGATGTAAAATAATGTTTAAAGTTTACTACATAAAACAGTAAATGATTAATAGTCAAAATGTAAATACTTGCATAATTGGAATAGTTGTAACTTTCGCGAATAAACTCTGAATCTGATGAAACCAAATCTAATAACCTCGAAAAATAGTACCCTTGCTGTTTAAGCAAAAATATCTTATGTTAGTGTTAGGTTGAAATAAAATAATATTAGACCCTAATGATCGTTTATAGGAAAAGCATCGCGGATAAAAGCCATTTGTTGTGAAACCAACTTTAAATCACTTCTAATATCATAACCTGTCAATGCCTGAAAAATAAGTAGATTATCCTAGTCGGTGTAATCGCAACCTTATATCAAAAATCGAACCCTTAACGAGTAGTAAATTGAGCATCAAGCGTTTGCGTCAACCTATAGAACCTCTCGTCTAAATGCAAGTATTATGGAAATTAGTTTAGAAATGATATTTAGAATATGGTCTACCATATTCTAGAAAATATTTTATTCACAACTTTTGTTTCAATTAAATCTTGCTAGTCAAATACTCTTGAAAATTACAGATTGTTATAGTCCTTAATATCACATAGCGTTTTGACCATGAATATAATGTCTCGTCTAAACACCAAAATGTATGAAATCAGCCTAGATATGTTCTTTAAAGTATATGCTATCCATTTTCGGAGAAATAAACTTATTTCACATATTTTGCATATAAACTTTAGTAGTCGAATAACCCTTAGTTTTATGTTCGTGAACCTTACTGTAATCGGAATAAGTGAGCCTTGAAATAAAGAAATCTATAACTAATATATTTGTATCACCAGAACCTTCTTAAAAACCGTAACTAAATCCAGTAACCTATCCTAGCAAATCTAACATATTCAAAACCTCTTGTTATGCTTAATCAATTAGGGGTTAAGTGCTATTCATTCATATCTTTTAGCATAATGATTTAATGTCTTAATTTTATTAATCCAAATAATTTTAGCATCTATAATTCGAAGTTATAAATACAAGAATTCATAATTTTAGCCTCTTGAATTCGTAATTCAAGAATAGATAAGCTATAAAAGAAGCTGTTTAATGCTTAATGTTAAAAGCTTAATATGGATATTTAATCAATTTAACGATATGAAATCATCTAATTCAAACCCTAATATATTCCTATTTTCTGTAGTGAATCTTTATTTGGTTTGCTGTCTGTTTTCTTTTTGCCCTTATTAAAGCTTGTTATTTGCTTTATTTCCGTTGAACGATGTGTAGAACCCGATGTGCCGTTTTCGTCGTCGACTTCATCTTTTGCAACCTCGTCTTCACCGTAAGCAATGATTAAGCAAGGCAAGCGCCCCTTTGACCATCTTGATCCCAGTATTTGATTTGCACTGTGTTTACTAAATTATTTCATGCATGCGTTTACTTTTTGTAAATTCGCTATTTTGGGGTATTGGTAGATATACCTGTTGTCACATGAAACTCCTTGTTAATTATGGAAATGTGAACCTTGATAACCATAGAATAGGGCTAGACATTACTTAATGCCAAAATGGGTATATGCGATCTTGTTAAACCTGCTTAGCCATGCTTTAGCTTTTTGTGGGGCAAATGAACATGATTAAAATTGTTTCCTGAAATGTTTTATTTGGAACCTAAATGGTCCTTTGTGGGGAAATGGTTGCTGGTAGTTTGCTAAAAACCCCAAAATAAAACTATGGTTTGACGCGGGCGATTATTGGCAATAGCCGGATGTGCATACGGGTTTACACGTAGTGTAGGGTGGAGTATCGCCCGTGTCGGATTAAGGACCGAGCAAATGGGATGTTGTAGATCCATGTTTTCGTGCAACCACAAGGGCTTGTGTGGGCGGGTCTTAGCCTATTAAGTTGTTTAGATGTGGCTTTGCATATATGGAAGGCGGGAGATTGCACAGACATTCCGGTCAGTGCATGCAGTAGGGGTTTCTACATACCAATGCAGCGGTGTCGCCTTGCCTGGACAGAGACGTGGTGTGTGTGTGATAAATGTGGATCCACGGCTTGGGTGAGTGTCTCTGTCTTGAGGCGAGGTTAACGTCCCGGCCGGTGTAAAGCCACGTCTAGATAATGTAACGGCTCTGTATGATCTCCTTGCCGACACACCAAAGGAAGTGTGTTAATTGTTCTGGCGAAAAGGTTGATCATTCCTAGTGGGTAAAGTGTACACCTCTGCAGAGTGTAAATCTAATCGATTAGCCGCGCCCGCGGTTATGGGCACTTGGGGAAGATCCTCCCAATGTTAGAGTCTTTGGTATTTTCTAAATGGGTTTGGTCTGAACTTGTTTTTGCAACTGTTGTTTTATGTCGAAGGGCTGACATTGATGGACCTTATGGTTTGGTTTATTTCGAACTCACATCATGGAGGACTGTGAGTATTACTTACTGTTGTATATATTCTTATCAATCAACTTGCTTTTATAAATTCCGTTTGCAAATGATAACTTGTTTTACAATTCAATTTCGCTTTATGCAAATTAACCGTATTAGCCTTTTCTTTGAAATGGCCTGCATATATTATAGGTTTTGCTCAAGTCTTGCTGAGTACGTAAAGTACTCACCCTTGCTAATTATTATTTTAGGTGGATGAGTTAGCGAGGCTTGAGTCTCTTTAAATCGCAGTTGCGGGATCTTCTTCGCCGTGTTCTATCCGGAGTTTATGCCTTGTCAGTTGCCTGCAGGTCGGATGGGCAAACTACAAGATGTTGCTTCTTTTGCTGCTATCCTCTGTTTTGTAAGCTTCTCTTTGTATATTAGTTTCCTCTGTAATTATTTGTGGTGTGGTTGTGGTTCCAATTGTTGTAAACATGTGAGTGCTAGCTACTGATCCAGGGAATAGCACAGTAATCACATGGATGTTCCTGTTCATCGAGCGGGTCTCACAAAGAAGGTATCGAGCTATCTTGATCGCAGGTAAACCCTAGATAGAATGGTCGTTAGCATTGGAATAAGCAAATTCAAAATCTTATTCTCAAAAGCTATTGTATTTGCGAAATATAGGCTTTGCTATTCTCTCCTTATTCTTAAGTTCTTATCCTTACCACTACTTTCATTTTGATTTGTAAACAAATTCTTCTCTTTCCTTGAAGATAGTTTGTCTTTGCTATTTGCTTCTAAAGACGTACAAGATATGTCGCTATCTTGCTTGCAAATCAAGACTACAAGGTTGACGCCAACAATCTCATGGAAGCCGACAACGCTTTATTAACCTCGACAAAGCAGAAGTAAAACTCGAAGATTCTACTTCACAAAGAGATAGCATCACCCGATAGTAGATTACGAAAGATTAGAATATATTAGAATCCGCCTTAAGATAGGAACCCTTACGTATAGCATGTCATCTGCTCTAGTTACAAAAAGCATTTTTATGTGGTGTTTTTGTCTTGCTATTGTGAATCGATTTTCGTTTTCTTGACCGGACTGATTTATGTGCAAACTTAATATTTAGGCTAAAGTTTCACAATAAATTGTCCGTATGTGTGCATATGGAAAGTTCAAACCATAGGATAAATAGGAAATCATAAAATATTTTACCTCTTCCTTCTGTAAAATTTCATACAAGCTTACCCTTCTTTTTGAAGACTTCCTATCTGTGTAATCTTTTGGTCATTAGCTTTCCGCAAAATCAAGCCTCATAAAAATTTACAATATAGTCTCCATTACTACTTTTAGCTTCTCGAGACCACATCCTCCACGAATAAACCAAAGCCAAGACTCCTACATATTAGTAACCACCAATTTGCCTAAGTCACTTTTGGCTAGTCAAAATCTGATTCTACCCATAACAACTTTTGACCATGCCTCAAAACTCATTTGATTATTTTGTCTAGATTATATGCCATGAAAATGAACTAGAGCCCTAGAAGTTATATACTTGAATGGAAACCTTAGAATGGTCACTAAAATGGAACTAGAAAAATTGAAAGTCTTATCTTCTAAAAAGAAATATAAAGAGAGCATTATTAGTTGTATAGATACTCTCTTTCCATCTATAAGATTTAATTTCCTTATCTGTATACCTTCCCCTTTTATTGGATATTTCATATACCCATTTCTTCTTTGTAGAGCTTTCTTTCTTCGCTTCTAGTTATTCTTTCTAGAAGGAATTCTCTCCTTATGCTTAATAAAAACTACCGACAAATCTTTTTGAAAGTAATTCCGGTAGTAAGTCAACAACATCATGACGTTACGTAACAACTTTAAGAAGATGGAAGTAGCAAAGAGTCAGAACTTCACCGACTTCATAGAAGTCCTAGAATATTGACATCAACAAATGGAGCAAATGTTAAAAGAAACTCGTCACCGAATAGCCTACTATAAAAGAAAGTATTATCTAAAGTACATATTATTCTAAGTAAACCTCTTGGATATAAATACGTACAATTAGACTAATGGAAGAAAAAAAAACCTTAGGTACCCCCCATATACTAAGTTGAATGCGTATATAATTCTACGGTACTATTGAAATTTTGTTGTAAACCTTTTGTATTGTTTTACGGGTTACTCTCGTAAATGTTAAACCATTAGGTTGAAATTTACGATGTGCCAACCCTCATTTAATAAGAAAATCTAATTAAGAAAATTTTAAGGAACGAAAAGTTGCCTTATGAACTAATAACTACCTAATAACCAACCTTGAAACGATGTTTTAATAAATGAGACATTGTCTTATAAACTAGCCAGTAATTACCTAACCCGTATATAGGCTATTCTCAAAATGATATTTTTAGGAACGAAAAGTTGCCTTGTGACCCAACAGAGTTCCATTTAAATAACCTTGTCCTAATAAATATCATTGCAGGATGCCTATGACACAATCCATTAATACATCCACTAAATGTAATGAATTATAAAATTTTCAACCATTATAATCGACCTTCGGCTCTTCCCAAATAACTCTAGTTGAGACGTATCCTTTCAGTCATCTCAAACATTTTAACAAACTGAGTACCTCTCCTTAAGTTAGCTTAAATTTTGCTAAAAATTCTTGGTATAAATTGCTAACAATCCTCATCTACTTCGTGAAACCCAACCAAGAAAAGCGAATGCCAGAATCTCCAACCTTAGCACAAGTGCTCGCCATAATCAAACAAAATCACTAGACACATACTTTTCTTCTTCACGACAAAGCGACCCGACTTTTTGTTAAAACCAAACATCTAGTGCGATTCATTGCACCGATCACGTAGTTCCACTGCACACAAGACAAAAGGAATCAATTCGACATCGCACCTTTTCACCTAGTCTTTTCCTTCTCTTCTCCTTTGTCTTTCTTTCAAACAAGCTCGATGCAGTAGAGCGAAATTTTCTTTGCGTTCATATTTGGCGCCGGCTTGATGGCTTGCTCCCACTACCGATGATCACCACGATGGGGCCTTGCGTCTCCCTCACTCCACCGTGGTAGGTCAAAACAATGCCCGACTCACCAATGCCAATAATGATGATGAGACACCACTGTACTCTTATCTCTATCTCGGTTATGTCCTACGCCATTAAATTCCCAATGTCATCACTTGACCGTCTACCAAAACCGTCACCGTTCAAACCCTATTTGTGCTGCCTTAAGCGCCTATAAAGGTCACTTTACATCTCAATCAGAGATCAGACGCTCCCCATTACCACATCTCTCGCTCATGTGCACCTAATTCGACCACATCATTTACTATCACCACACATACGTTCACCGATAACTTTCCTGTTTCTTTGGTCAATCAAGCGATTGGAAACAGAGACTTATTGCATGCACCGTTGCAACTTGGCCGCCGTTACTCTCACCCATTCACATTTTGTGGAAACATCTTTATTCCTTTTTAAATACCTAACCATGGTTCTCTTGGTTTACCCCGCTTCTTTTCTACAAACACCGCAAACATCTCTGTGTTGGCGAGGATCGTCTTTCGACCAACCATTGCTTTTACGATGACCTCAAACGCGTTTTAGTGTTTTTCTGTCTGTATCTTGCGTAAAACGTGTTCCACAAATCTGCGTGTAAGATGAAAAACTAACTGTCGGATGAACTTGAAACTAGTTCTTTGTCCTAGCATGTTCTTCCTTTAAGGACAGCTTGTCATCTTTGAGTTATGATTCCTTTCAAACTCTGTCATCTTTGCATGTTCGTTTCAAAACCGAATATCTTGTTCTTTTGGATCTTCATCAAGCTTTGAAACATGACCATATCTCATAGAAGACTCGGTCAAAATTATGACTCCAAGAGTAAAAGAAATAAAATCCGAAGCAGTTTACTCGAAAAATCAATTAAAGAAATGATGCTTGAACAAAGATACTTGTTCTAAAAAGAATTCTACTCAACTACATGTTGAATTTCAATCGTCATTTGTCATCCCTCCAACACACCAATGAACAGTTATGCATTACTCAAAACCGGAAAGCCAAACTTTCTTGCTTTTGATGTAGTAAACGTGGGCAATATCCCAACAGATTGCCTAAAGAAGAAACAAAATCTATTTCATTCTCAACCCGAGAAGATATACAACAATCTTAAAAGCCGACCTCGTGAATTTGAAGGCCAACACGCACCAAAGTCCGCATCTACACCAACTCAAGACATTAAACATGGCATACCTTACTCAGTGTCAGGTACATCGCTTATAAATACAGTTTTTATCAGAACTTAGATTAATTTGAAATCATCTTGTATCTTTAGATCTACTTGAAGTCAACCAAAGGTTCATGTAGAATCTGTTCTTAAGGTAATAATTTGATAAGCGAAATGTTGCCTTATAAATCGAACTGAACTCTCATCAAAATATGTCTTAACTTAGTCTATCCAAATGGCCTGTAAAAGGTCAAGTACTAAACTTTCAATTTTCATCTTTAACCATTACCCGGTAACTCCTCCATCTATTCGTTAATCAATAAAAAAAATTATTAACACCTCGGATTTAGCTGTCTCCTACTTATGTTTCTAAAAGTCAGCTCAAACCAAATTTATTCGCAACTAACCTCATCAATCCCAGTTACCCACAGCACTTATTCACGAAAGAAACTTATGATCTACCAGATGCAGTATTAGATACGATGCTTATATATATATATTTGAACCCTGCTAGAATTCAAATTTAATTCCAAGGTCAACCCTTTGACCCTAGTCGCCTCCTGATCATTTGTTTTATAACATTAGCAAACAAACTTGCTACTGTTTCGAATAAGATGGATAACGTCATCTACATTAACCAAGAAGAACTTGAACACTTCGCCAACATCTGGCTAAGTAGAGTTCTTCATCTCGTCAAGGAAAATGTCGGTGATTTCCAAGCTATCTCGAGGACCTAGGAAATATCAAGTACCCAAAACAACCACCCTCGACGTCAGCCTTTGAATGTAAAGATCTTCCTTATGTAATTGCACCCGGCACTTAATGTAATATTGAGTACGCCCTTCATGTAGTTAATTCCTGCAATCAACCCTTTTGACTCTATACATTATATTCCTTCATAATTGCCAAATACAAAGAAAATCAAAACCCTATGTTTACCAAGATGACCAAACGAATTAAATTATCGGGATCATATTATAATCCTCCTACCTCATTAAATTCTTGAATTATCTTACCTCGTTTTCAATCTAAAGACAACTTTGCATGACATTCATTCTCAACTAATCTCATCAACTAATGTTGACTATACAGATCAACCGCTGTGTTCAAATATCATTTCTTGATGATAACATTTAATTCTTCCCAAATGAATTTAATGACAATACATCTATTCTTTTACCTCAAGTATCCTAAGCATACTAAGTGCTATTCTCTAAATTTGATCATCCTTATTAACAATCCTAGATTTTCAATCAAAAGAGATATATAATAATATCCCTTATCTACTTACGCAAAGCTCAAATAGAAACCTTCCCTATTCTTAGATTATCAACACAGAATTACAAGAAGTCCCCATAAAGCAACGACAACGAAGACGAAGTGAAAATAGAACGACAAGGTCACCTGCGAGAAAGAAATTCTCTTAACCTACCTAGTCCTTGCAAATCTCGGACGAGATTTACGTAAGGGGGTAGATTTGTAACATCCCAAAAAAAAATAAAAAAAATAAAATAATATAAAAATAAATATTTTAAATTTGAAAATATTTATTTATGAGCTTTATTGGATTTATTGGGTCTTATCTGAATTTCCTTGGATTTATGCTTTTTATGAAAAATCCAACAAATGAAATTAAAGAATGGAAATGGTAAAAAGGTAAAATGGTAAGAAGATAAAAGGTAAAAGTAAAATCTTGAAAACTTTACTTATTTAAAATCATTTAGCTGGTACAAGAGTCTTAATGCATAGCATAGTGATTAAACAAATGAAAAGACATCTCTTTGACCTACAAACACTGCATGGACAGATTTATTATAAAAATTTCGAAAATCATCTAAACCTGAAAAATTTACCATGACTCCCACAATACAGTATTTACCTCTGGTAAATTTTTTAGAAATTTATCATGTCATCTAAGCCTTTTAAAAATTCAAAAACTGAAGCATTGGAAATCTGTAAATCAGCATGTCAGAATTTTCATAAAATAATTACCTAATATTTTGACTTGAAAATTTTATAGAGACATTATTAACCCAATAAAAACGACTAAAAAAAGTTTTAAAAATAAATAGTAATGTTTTAACCTTTAATTAAATCAAAATCCGAAATCCAAATTCTGAGCAGTGCACAGTGTCAGAATTTTAATTAATTAACCATGCGGTATTTTAACCTCAAAATTTTACTGGAAGCTAAGAACTGCTAGTAGACCATGGTCAAAAAGTTTCGAAATTTTCCAGCTAGGTTTGTGGCCATTTGGACGCCCATGCCTGTAGCCATCTTGTCTACTATGCCTTTAGGACACCTCACCTCATCCAGAGCTTTCTACCAAAATCCAGCCAGCCTTAAACCTTGTAAGTCAGTGAATCCCACGCCCAGCCCAGCCATTTGCTTCATTCTCACAGCAAAGCTCAAACTTTCATCCATTCCTTCACATGAGCTTAGCTCATTCCAGAGAAGCGAGCAAGCAAAGAAGAACAAGGAAGATCAAGCAAAACCGGTGAGTAGTAGTTCAATCTCATGAACCTTCACTTCTCCATGAACTGCGAGCTCATCCCACTCGCTCCTTTCGCTTTTCTTGCCCGCAGCTCCGCCGCACCGTGTGCCTTTCTTCCTCGGCTCTGGCGTCCGGTGGCAGCTCGGCCGTCGCTTCTCCGGCCCGTCCAACTACCAAAATGGAATGCCCTGACCCCATGGATGCTTAAAATGCTACCGATTCACCTGGAGCTCCCTTCTATTTCTTCCCCGACGAGCCGCACCTACCTCCGCCGCAGACCTCTCGGTGGCGGCCCAACTCGTCACTTCTCCGAACAAATCGACCCCCAAAACGTTACGCCCTAGCCTCACTGATGCTCACATTGCTACCGATTCGGCCGGAGACTTACCCCTTCTTCTTCTCGGTGAGCTCCACCATTGCCGCCGCCTCCTCTCGGTGGCAGCTCACTCCACCATCTCGGTGAAAACCAACCCGCCATCGAGTGCGCGTCGTCGAGCTGGTGCTCTAGGTGCCATCGGCCGAGACCCTTCGCCGCTCCTTCGTCGCCGGCGAGCTGCCATAGCCGGACCTCTGTTCTGTCTCACTGCATCGTGGGCCCAGCATGTCAGCCAGAGCAAGCCTTTCCAGTTCAAACCGGTAAAAGGCGCTTTCCAAACATGAAAACATATTTCTAGATTTCAGTTCATTTTACAAAACCGAGCCAAATCAAATGCTTGTAGATTTTGCATTATAGCTCCAATCTGAGTGAAATCAATTTCTATATTCATGTAAAATCAAGTAGTTTCAGAATATACAATAACATTTTGAAAATGTTCACTGGATAAATTTGAAATTCAAATTTGAATAAAAGACTTAAAGAAGTGCTACATATTAAAATGTTGTAAACAAATTTAGGATTGAATGAAACTAATTTTAGTGGAATCCTTGTACTTACAGAAGTTCAAATATATATAAAAATATTTAAATTTCATTATTGTTTGAACTGCTTTCTATTAAAGATTGTATACAATGAGCTAGAAATTCAAATATACATAATTTGAATAAAAGAAATATGGAATAAGTAAAGTTTGGTTTCTAAATATTAGTGTGGCAGTAGGATACCTGAGTTTGCCAAAATAATTAAGAAATAAATTGGATTTGAACTATCTGTAATAAATATCAAATAATCTGAGTATGAAATGTATATGCATATGCATATAGAATCAAATAGTCAATATAGAGATCAATTGAATTCAAATGATCACCAAAACAGTTTTGCTGTATTCCTAGCGGTACAAAGATTCCAGATGTAAAATAATGTTTAAAGTTTACTACATAAAACAGTAAATGATTAATAGTCAAAATGTAAATACTTGCATAATTGGAATAGTTGTAACTTTCGCGAACAAACTCTGAATCTGATGAAACCAAATCTAATAACCTCGAAAAATAGTACCCTTGCTGTTTAAGCAAAAATATCTTATGTTAGTGTTAGGTTGAAATAAAATAATATTAGACCCTAATGATCGTTTATAGGAAAAGCATCGCGGAGAAAAGCCATTTGTCGTGAAACCAACTTTAAATCACTTCTGATATCATAACCTGTCAATGCCTGAAAAATAAGTAGATTATCCTAGTCGGTGTAATCGCAACCTTATATCAAAAATCGAACCCTTAACGAGTAGTAAATTGAGCATCAAGCGTTTTACAACCTATAGAACCTCTCGTCTAAATGCAAGTATTATGGAAATTAGTTTAGAAATGATATTTAGAATATGGTCTACCATATTCTAGAAAAATATTTTATTCACAACTTTTGTTTCAATTAAATCTTGCTAGTCAAATACTCTTGAAAATTACAGTTGTTATAGTCCTTAATATCACATAAGCGTTTTCAGCCATGAATATAATGTCTCGTCTAAACACCAAAATGTATGAAATTAGCCTAGATATGTTCTTTAAAGTATATGCTATCCATTTTCGGAGAAATAAACTTATTTCGTCATATTTTGCATATAAACTTTAGTAGTCGAATAACCCTTAGTATTATGTTCGGTGAACCTTACCGTAATCGGAATAAGTGAGCCTTGAAATAAAGAAATCTATAACTAATATATTTGTATCACCAGAACCTTCTTAAAAACCGTAACTAAATCCAGTAACCTATCCTAGCAAATCTAACATATTCAAAACCTCTTGTTATGCTTAATCAATTAGGGGTTAAGTGCTATTCATTCATATCTTTTAGCATAATGATTTAATGTCTTAATTTTATTAATCCAAATAATTTTAGCATCTATAATTCGAAGTTATAAATACAAGAATTCATAATTTTAGCCTCTTGAATTCGTAATTCAAGAATAGATAAGCTATAAAAGAAGCTGTTTAATGCTTAATGTTAAAAGCTTAATATGGATATTTAATCAATTTAACGATATGAAATCATCTAATTCAAACCGTAATATATTCCTGTTTTCTGTAGTGAATCTTTATTTGGTTTGCTGTCTGTTTTCTTTTTGCCCTTATTAAAGCTTGTTATTTGCTTTATTTCCGTTGAACGATGTGTAAAACCCGATGTGCCGTTATCGTCGTGGACTTCATCTTTTGCATCCTCGTCTTCACCGTAAGCAATGATTAAGCAAGGCAAGCGCCCCTTTGACCATCTTGATCCTAGTATTTGATTTGCACTGTGATTACTAAATTATTTCATGCATGCGTTTACTTTTTGTAAATTCGCTATTTTGGGGTATTGGTAGATATACCTGTTGTCACATGAAACTCCTTGTTAATTATGGAAATGTGAACCTTGATAACCATAGAATAGGGCTAGACATTACTTAATGCCAAAATGGGTATATGCGATCTTGTTAAACCTGCTTAGCCATGCTTTAGCTTTTTGTGGGGCAAATGATCATGATTAAAATTGTTTCCTGAAATGTTTTATTTGGAACCTAAATGGTCCTTTGTGGGGAAATGGTTGCTGGTAGTTTGCTAAAAACCGCAAAATAAAACTATGGTTTGACGCGGGCGATTATTGGCAATAGCCGGATGTGCGAGCGGGTTTGCACGTAGTGTAGGGTGGAGTATCGCCGTGTCGGATTAAGGACCGAGCAAATGGGATGTTGTAGATCCATGTTTTCGTGCAACCACAAGGGCTTGTGTGGCGGGTCTTAGCCTATTAAGTTGTTTAGATGTGGCTTTGCATCTATGGAAGGCGAGAGATTGCACGATATTCCGGTCAGTGCATCAGTAGGGGTTTCTACATACCAATGCAACGGTGTACGCCTTGCCTGGATAGAGACGTGGTGTGTGTGTGATAAATGTGGATCCACGGCTTGGTGAGTGTCTCTGTCTTCGTGGCGAGGTTAACGTCCCGGCCGGTGTAAAGCCACGTCTAGATAATGTAACGGCTCTGTATGATCTCCTTACCGACACACCAAAGGAAGTGTGTTAATTGTTCTGGCGAAAAGGTTGATCATTCCTTGTGGGTAAAGTGTACACCTCTGCAGAGTGTAAATCTAATCGATTAGCCGCGCCCGTGGTTATGGGCACTTGGGGAAGATCCTCCCAATGTTAGAGTCTTTGGTATTTTCTAAATGGGTTTGGTCTGAACTTGTTTTAGCAACTGTTGTTTTATGTCGAAGGGCTGACATTGATGGACCTTATGGTTTGGTTTATTTCGAACTCACATCATGGAGGACTGTGAGTATTACTTACTGTTGTATATATTTCTTATCAATCAACTTGCTTTTATAAATTCCGTTTGCAAATGATAACTTGTTTTACAATTCAATTTCGCTTTATGCAAATTAACCGTATTAGCCTTTCCTTTGAAATGGCCTGCATATATTATAGGTTTTGCTCAAGTCTTGCTGAGTACGTAAAGTACTCACCCTTGCTTAATTATTATTTTAGGTGGATGAGTTAGCGAGGCTTCGAGTCTCTTTCGTCGCAGGTTGCGGGATCTTCTTCGTCGTGTTCTATCTGGAGTTTATGCCTTGTCAGTTGCCTGCGGGTCGGATGGGCAAACTACAAGATGTTGCTTCTTTTGCTGCTATCCTCTGTTTTGTAAGCTTCTCTTTGTATATTAGTTTCCTCTGTAATTATTTGTGGTGTGGTTGTGGTTCCAATTGTTGTAAACATGTGAGTGCTAGCTACTGATCCAGGGAATAGCACAGTAATCACATGGAGGTTCCTGTTCATCAGAACGGGGTCTCACAGCTGGTCATTGATTATTTATTGTTTCTTTCTATAAATTCAGAACTTCTATCAGTACCCCTTTTTCTGAGTATCTCCTTTTCTTAGCAGTGGGTTGATTTCATTTTGGCAGCGGTGCACATGGAAGAGTTTAGTGGTTTTCAGTTCCTTGAAGTTGCCAAAGAGTTGTATAAAAACCTTCAAGTGATTAGTAAGTAGATAGAATCTTAGCTATTTTGTGTTATCTCCAAGTCTTCTATGCCCAAAGATCCAGTTTTATCTCTCTTGTATGTGACAGTTTTATAAAATGATTATGCTAATAAATCTTACATTTGAACTAGTGATGTCAACTGAAACAACAATGTACATAAATACTGGCATGGCTAGCGCTGCCTGAGGCTAGCCACAAATGCCATTTTTTTATTTTCGTGTGTGGGATTATCAGCGGCGGTTTTAGCCAAAAACCGCTACTGACGTAATATCGATGATTTGTTCTATCGAAAAACCGCCATCGATAATAGTCCTATCGATGGCGGTTTATATACAACCGCCACTGATAGTTTTATCAGTGGCAGTTCGAGCCAAAAACCGCCACTAATCATCCAAGTATCAGTGGCGGTTTTTGGGATAGAACCGCTACTAATATTTGAGTATCAGTGGCGGTTCTATTAAAAAACCGCCACTGATAGGACTATTATTAGTGGCGGTTTTGGCTCGAACCGCCATCGATACTGAATATCGATGGTCGTTCTAGCCAAAAACCGCCACGAATAGTATTATTTGTGGCGGTTCTAGAACCGCCATCGATAATCCTCGATTATCAGTGGCACTAAATCTGTGACGGTTCAAAAACCGCTACTGATGGCAGTTATGAACCGCCACTGATGGCCTTTTTCAAGGTAGTGATTCTAGTTGAATGGGCTTTTGGACAAATTTGTATATTCTAGTTGAATGAGGTTGAACTGTGTTGAATGGATATATTAATTGATGGACAAATTTTTATGTTCTAGTTGTTGTGTTGAAAGGATGCATTAATTGAATCATTTTCTACTGTGATGTGGTGTAAATATGAATTAATTATTAGTTAGACTTATAATATTCTGTAAAAGAATGTTTATCATTGTTTTCTATCTAAGAAATGCATGGTTTCACACTAATGCGGTTTATCCAAAGACTATCTGTCGGCATTTTGCCTTTCTGTCGGCAAAAGTGCATCTGTCGGAAAAGATATATCTGTCGGCACATCTCTCATAACACAGTTAGAGTATCTGTCAGCAAAAATATATCTATCGGTAAATGTTTTTCCCGACAAGACTTATACCAACTGTTCTTTTCTGTCGGAATAACTTTTGCCGACAGATAATATGTCGCATTACATTGTCTTTGCCGACAGATAGACTGTTCATGAAATTGTGTCGTGGTATTTCACCAAAATGGGGCTAGTGTCTTTTCTGCAGGTTCTACAACAGTTTGTAGATCTTCCTGCAAATCCTCAGAGGTAGGGGAAGGTTGAGGTACTTTATAGAAAAAATAGGATATCAACAAGTACGTACATCACTTTGATTTCAAAAAAATAGAATCAAGATTCAAAAGATATAATCAATGGAGCAATAATGTCTAGGACTACGGACAAAGATGGTATTAATAATGCAGAAAATTAAATTATGAATTAACCGATTAGATTATAACACAATCAACTGATTGTAATGTGGTACCTTCGTATTGTCTTAATTCGGACAGACAGCACTTCAATTATTTCCTCAAAACGAAACCCACAAGATCATTTCAACATTTATACTCGATATGGTTTTTCCCTAATCTGTTGGTTACTTGTTCAAATCAGATCTGATCAAGTACAGCCACAGCTGTTCTTTTGGAAAGAAAGAGTCACGAGAAATACATGGTACATTTTTTAACTACAAGACGACATGAATTGGTTGAGTTGGTCAGATTTCAATGCCCTCATATATTCCCCGATTGGCTAAATGCCAAATCCAGATTGGGCCATTGGGGCATATGATAGGCCAGCTTGCACTTCTCATGCATGCATCTAGGATCAGCTTGTCCGGCTCATGCATCCAGATTGTTAAGCAATATATTTCAAAATTTATAATTCAAACCAAAACGGTATATATTGCAATAAATAAAAGGAGAAGTTTGCTGCAAATAGTAACCTTTATCTTTCTATTTTTTTATTTTTACTTTTGATTTATCATTATTTGTCAAAAATATCTCCTTTTACATCATCTGATGTAGATTGACTTTGAATTTTATATACATATATGTATATATATATAGGATGACAAAATGGATCACACCATGGTGCCGGGGCACCATGATTTTAAATGCATAAATTCAAGCCAAATTTGGGTATCTTTTTTTTAAAAAAAAATCGGTTTTAAGGTATATACCTACCTATAACAATTCAAATGAAAAGCATAACTTTGAAAAATATACTTGAATTCAAAGATTTTGAATAAATTTAGATCACATACTTTGCTGATTTATATATAATCAGCATATACTTATAATCAAACAACCAAAAGAAACGGCAACTCTAGTTTGAATTATGTTTCAAACTTGTTTGAACTAGTTAGTAAACTAGTTAAATTCGACATACAAAAAAATTCAAACTTTTTTCGCACACGATACATTGGAAAAATACCTATTTTAAATCATAGTAACTAGGCACTATAGTGTCCTAAGTAATTATACAATATATATGTGTGTGTAGACACACACATAGGAAGCCTTTTCCCTACTCTCACCTTCTAATATACCACTTAAACGAACGTGTTATATATCTTTATCACTTTTGGTATACTTAAATACTAATTCTAAGATACTCCAAAGTAACATATATCTTTTTTCATATGTAAAAGGAGTATATACATAAATTATGCTATAAAGAGTAGACTGTGATAAATCTTTTATAGAACTCACTTTAGATTATCTTATAATCATTATTAGAGTATGCTAAAAAAATAAAGAGGTATAAATTGTTTGTCTAAGAGGTATATGAAAAGTGGGGTAGGTACTTCCAGGGGTATGGAACCATTTTCCTATGTACATATGAGTAGTCTCAATTGAGAAGTATATTCAAAGATTTTTATTTTTCTTGTTGAATTGATACCCAATTTAGAGTGATTTTCATGATTTCATCTACAAACTAATTTATGTTTTTTACTTTTTAGTCAATGGCATCTAGGTAAATTGCTTACTCTTGCTGTGACTAATAGTTGGCGCGTCTTCATATGCTCCTTAAACCAAATGGTGCAAATAAACATGCTTCATGCGTCAATATTTGTGCACCCCAAAAAACCAAATTTCCGGATCCGCTACTTGTTGGTGATGCCCTAAAGAAACAACAACTCCCACGACAGAACCTATCAAGAATGCAGCAAATTGAATTAATGAATCGATTAGCTTGTAACTTAATCAGCTCACAGCGAGGCAATCACCTTCGTGGCTTCGTATCGCCTTAATACGGACAACGCTATAATTTATTTATTTTTTTGTCGAAGTGATCGTTCGTTTTTTACGTACTCGTTACAGTTTTTGTCTAATCCTGTTGGTTGCACGTGTTATTTTCTGCCGCGCCTCTGGTAGCTAGCGTGCATCCATCAGATATATTTAATGCAAGGACAGACAAATTAAGATCCTCTTTATAAAGAAAGAATCAGGAGATACGCGTGGCGCATTTATTTCTTTTCGGCAAGCATTGTTATGAGTGTTCAGTACTACCAGACGCTGCATCATCTTCACCGATCGGCCAATGCAGTCAACATGTACACGTACTACGCTGTTCTTGGCAGCAATATTTATCACACTACCTCGTGCATCTGGGTGTATAAATAGGACCCTACATGAACTGCATGCTTCAGACCTAGCAAATGCAGAAAAGAGCTACACACAACATGGATTTACTTCTGTCGCTCATCTCACTCCTTTTGGTTAGTGTATGCATACCAATATAGTACTTCATATGCTACTAAAATCTATTTTTTTTAGGAACTCTTATCATTCATTTCAAGAAGGAGAGATTAACACCGGCCCCAAAAAGAAAACACCAAAATAACCATACC
Organism: Otatea glauca; assembly: GCA_036346275.1. Lineage (NCBI taxonomy): Eukaryota > Viridiplantae > Streptophyta > Magnoliopsida > Poales > Poaceae > Otatea > Otatea glauca. The sequence goes on along the minus strand of CM070716.1, from coordinate 29,962,352 downwards.
GGTAGCCTCAATAGAGGAGGAATGCTAACATGCATGGCCCCCAGTAGCAGGTTCCTACCAACACCTGCTGCATCCAGAAGGCAAGCATCTTGTGGAGCAACAACAACAATGCCCGTAGAGAAGGGAGACGAGGCGGCTCATCCACTCACACCGTTGGCGACCACTACCATGCGCCGCCCGACGCGCACCACCCACGGAAGCTGCACGTCACGAGTCATCATCTCCACCCGTCATGCCTGCGCGCGGCATGACCTGCCTAGCAAATGTACAAGACAAGAGCTAGCCACCCGATGCGCCAACTACGTACGCTGGTCTTGAGTTCGCCACTAGCTACATGTCAAAGTGATCGTCACCTACTGCCCCGAAGCCCTGCTACCACAACGCTCGTCACATGTCATCGTCACTGCCTATTGCACACCCGCGACGTGGTAGCTCCTCCTTCGCCGCAACAAGCGTCGTTGAAGTGTCTAAAGCGACGTCTGAAGTGATGCCTCAGCCAAACCAACGATTTCGCCCAAACCCAGGCTAGACCTGAGCTCGCCCAAGAGCACTGAAGCCACCGCCACCTGCGCGCCCCGACGCCCTACCACGACTCTTGTCGCGTGTCATTGTTATCGCTCGTCACACACCACGACGCGGTAGCTCCAACCACTACACCAAAAAACGTCATCAGTGGCGGTTCATAACCGCCATCAGTGGCGGTTATTGAACCGCCACAGATATAGTGCCACTGATAATCGAGGATTATCAGTGGCGGTTTTCTAACCGTCACGAGATAAGTGTTATACGTGGCGGTTCTACATACTAACCGCCACGAATAACAATACTATACGTGGCGGTTCTATCCACCAACCGCCACGAATAACAATACTATACGTGGCGGTTCTATCCACCAACCGCCACGATAACTACACTATACGTGATGGTTCTTTCCTACAACCGCCACAGATAAAAATATTATCTGTGGCGGTTCTTCCCACCAACCGCCACAGATAACTATATTATACGTGGCGGTTCTATACATCAACCGCCACAGATCTATATTATACGTGGCGGTTCTATCCACCAACCGCCACAGATAGTGCTGACCGAAAAAATAAAAAGCGCATTTTGGGCTAGCCTCGGTCTTGCTAGCCATGCCCTCTCAAACATATAATACATCAATCACAGATTTTGCATACACACGATTACAATGTACAACAATCACAGATTTAGCATATACACAACTACAATATAATACATCAATCACAATTGCAATTTTGCATATGCACAATTATAATGTACAACAATCACAGATTTTGCATATACACAACTACAATATAATACATCAATCACAATTACATATAATACATCAATCACAATTACAATCACAGATTTTGCATATCACAATTACAATATACACAATTACAATGTACAATTAAAGTGTCTCATGCATGAGGTGCTCGATCATGGTGATGGTGTAGGGCATGCCTCCCATTGGACTGCTCCCTTCTCCTCCGTTCACTCATCTTTGCATCAATATTTCTCGAGTATGTAAATGAAGTCATTATATATCATACTATGGAAAGCTAAATAGATCACTTTTGTTGTATCACAAATCTAGCCGATCCATTGCCGTCTTATTCCATGTGAATGCCGTGGCATCCTCCGGATATTGTACATGCATTAGCTAGTTTATACTCCTCTATTTTTGAATATGTGACATTCTATTTTTCAATTTTTATTCCTAAATACATATCATTCTACAATTTTGATCCTACTTTTTACTATTTTTCCTTCTATAATCTCCATTTAGCTATTTTTAATGGCATTTACTATCATACATTAGAGTAAAACACACCATCTAAAAATATAAGGACCATGTAATCAAATATCTTATGAATGGAAGGTAAAGATGCAAAAGGAGGGTTCCCATTTGAAAGGAACAAAGAGTTATTTACACTTTGTAATGAAAGCAATTGAAGTAAAAAGCCTAAACTAGTGGAGGTAAACTAGAAGCCTACGGGTCTTGGAGGTTGAAGACATGTGATTTGGGACAATAGTATGGATGACTGGATCGTTGTTGTCTTCGTCATAAAACTCGCCATTTTGTTGATTATTTCCTTCATGATGAAGTAGGCGAGCTGGCCCCAATGCCTTGGATTTGGAAGGAAGCAGTCCTACCGTAGACAACTTGAGGCTTGTAAGTATAAAAAACAAAATTAAGAGAGAATATAGAAATTGAGTGGTGTGAATCAATGTGTCATGTCGGCATGACTGACCTCTACGTCATTGTCTTTTATTGTGCATGATAAGATTTCGTGCATGTCTTGGCACACTAAGTACCCACATAAATTTGTTCCTTTCTACCGCTTGTGACATTGCAAAAATCGAATGAACTAAGATGTCGTCGAAGGAGCTATTTACTATGAAATATGATATAAGAGTATTCCTTCGTGCGTCTGGAAACTTCGTGCGGATTGTAAGGGATTTGTGGTATGGGCGGTATCTCGAGCTCTTCGACAATATCTTTTGAACGCCTCATTCACTAAATGTGTCATCTCTTCAAAGTCTTTTTAGGTTTATCTAGTGGATCCATGATCGACATCTTGCTCTTTTCTCGATGAATTATTACGAGAATCCAATGGAAGCTACATACACATGCATGATGCCGGTCATTAGTCCTTACATCGAGTAAATAACGAAATAAGCGAGTAATTTAATCGGCTAGTGAGCAACTTACTTAAAATTGTATGGCAAAAGTATAAACTCCTTGTCTTGTAGTTTAATCAAAACTTTATATCGTACTCTCGACCTCCTTTGGTACTCTTTTGATTTCATGTTGGCAAACCGTTCCGGTCGAGAATCCCATCGCCCCTTGGTTCTTCGTACTTCAATCATCTCGTATCTATATAACGAATTAGTTAGACATGAAATTTATCGGTATTACGTGAATGTAGGCCAAGATTAATATATTAGACACTTACAATGACCAGCATCTCAAAAAAGATATGTCGAGGGCGTCGTGATAGAACAAGTTGTGCAAGTTATCGAATTCTATTAAGAAGTAGCCATGGCCCTCATGGTGAAAATGTTCCTCACGGAAAATTGCAGTGATCATCTTTGGGAGTACGTCTTGGTTGGATCGATCTAAGTACCATGCATGTAATCGCTGCATCATGGGTGTTAGACTTTTTAACTTCGAAGCGGTGACCAAGGGCTTCCCTACCTCGAATTTCAATCTTTGTTGATCATCTTGGTCATCAGACTTCGCCTTGCCCTTACTTTTTTGTCGCACGACATCATACTCGGTCCTGGCCTCGCCTGATCTGGCTGATACAGCTTGTCTAATGTGCCAATTTTTGGGATCGAGGTTGTAGGTTTGTCATTTGAAGTACCAGTGTTATAGGTTTACGCTTTGGAGTACTAACGGTGGCCATCTTGATGGGGTCCTCAATGCATTTCTTTTCTACCTCATTTTGCTTCTTCCCGTTTCACTCTCGTGTCTTTGGTGACGGATGCGAGGATTGTCTTTGCGGGAGAGGATGGCACTGCATGGTCCAAGACGATGTCACGCTTGCGCCATTGGATGAATGAGTGGGCGGCACTTCCTAGAGTAGTTATCTCATCATTGGTGGGTTTTTCGGTCCGATCTCGACAAAGCGTACAAATACCGTGTCCACTTGGACCTTTGCATAACTTTGCACTATCGGGTATTGTGCGGACACCCCTTCTTGGCACGGATAGACTACCCCAGTAGCGGCTGTACAAATATGTTCATCACGGCACGTTGAGTGACAGGTGTGGGGTCTGTATGTCGTCCACGGGATAATGGTTGTTGTCCGCTTCGCCAATGGCGTGGGCGCGCAAGCTAACTGCGACGACTGTAGGATCGGAGAAAGCGTTGTGGGCTGCGATCGACTCAAGGCTTGTTGTACTTGTCGTTCAACTTGTTCTTCAATGGTGCCTTGTATTTCTCGCAACCCTTTCCTTCATCATTTCCATTTCCTTCTCGGCCCGCTCATCTTTAGCTCTCTTCCGACTCCTATAAGAGTCTCCGTGCTCGAGAATCCACTCCTCCATGGAACCTTGACCCCGACGCCTCGTGTTCGACCGTGGTGTTCTTTGTTTCCTAGGGCATTGTTAGCTCGTCTTTCTCCTGTGCTGGGTGAAAAGATCCTTGGGAGGATCGGCGTGAAACTCGTGAACTCGTTGCGTCATTGCTTCGTCTTTCACCGCTCTTGAATGATAAACCCCGATGACAACATATACGCCTCGCTAGCACGTAGTGCTTCACTCGATCCGTAGTCCGATCAAGGGACTTGTGCCGACAATTGGACCGCTTCTAATTCTTGCCTCTCCCATTGAGCAATTTTACCGCGTACCCACTCGTGCCAAGTCCGTGGGGTGAGTATTCCTTCTTGCGATGCTAATGTGGTCCTCATCGGACTTCCTTCTTTGCTTCCGATTGCTTCATCGCCACAAACTCATCCCAATATGGCTCCAATCTTGGGTACTCTCCGATGGCTAACCGGTTTTGCTTCACATAATTTGTGTTCAGCCTCGCCTTGAAGTTTCTCCACGCCGCATCCATGGTCATCAATGCGTTGACGCACAAGATCTTCGGCTCCTTCGGGGAATTCGAAGGTTTCTTTGAGCTCGTCCACAGATCCTCTTTGGTGGCTCGGGCACTTTATGCCAATCCGAATAGGTGATTGGCACTTTATCCCTACGATGTACCCGCATGTTGACTGTATTTTGTCTTTGATTTTCTCGGTGCAGGGGCCCCATATCTAAGACCTCGAGATGGTGTACCCTTGAGCTTCTTAGTTTTCCTCGTCCTCGGCGTCTTGCAACAGGAGCATCATCTGCACAGCGGTGGAGGCCTCGGCACATTGGGTGGTTGTGTGGAGGGTAAGGTACCGCTCGGGCTCTCCTCCACTATAGGCTCGGTTTGGGCTCCATTATAACTACTGATTCAACCCGAAACATAATTTTCGTCAATTATTACAGAATCATCTCATGGAATTTCAAAGTCTGGATGTCTTGTCCTGTGTGTAATATTGTGTGTTGCTAAGATGAAAATGATTTTGCAAGAGCAAGATACTTAATTAGCTCGAACAAAGCGAAGAGCTTAGAGTATGAGGTAATATGAAAGTTTCTAGTCTTGAATTCAATGTAGTTCTGCCCTTCTCACAACAACATGATCGCTTTTAATTTGTAGGGATTGAGAGATATGACTAAAGATCAATCGGTTATTGGTGTCAAACAAATCGGCACTATCTTTGGAGTTATGAAACTTGAGAGAGAACCGAGAAGCCTCTATTGCAGAAGCTATGGCACATATGATGGAAGACATGAAAGAACTATAAGGTTTTGTTGTCTTGAATTACGAAATAATGTGGTTTCTAGCTTAACACTTATTGATATTTGTGGTATATATCATATTTTGTTAATGTATTGCTACCTGAACTATGAAATATTTTGTTATCATATTTGTGGTAAGGTCTTCTGGCCTTGAACTATGAAATAGTGTTTTCTGGCCTTGAACTATGATGGTTCACTAAATCGTCTAAGATGACGATTTTGAACCATCTGTGATGAGATATTATGTAGTAGTGTGATTTTCTTGGTCAAGAGTGTGTCGAATCTTGTAATTAACACAACCCGATCTGAGATATCGGAGAGAAAATAAGAAAGATGCCAAAGTCCTAATCGATTCATATAATTAAAACTTCCGTATGCGGACTCGAGAATCGGAGAAAAGAATCACGCCACGAAGCTAGCCACGCGCATCCAACGTTAATAGTTAAGTTTAGCTACTCAGAATCACGACGTTGATAGGTTCACGAGAGGGAAAAGAGAACAAATTCACATGCAACTGGCTAGCGAGACATATCAAAAATTAATTATTTGGTTTAGCTGTTCGGAGTAATTATGTTGACGAGTGCACAAGGAACCAAAAATACTTTCACCTGCCAATTGGCAGATGTTAATTGTGCTAGATTCCAATATACCACAAATGCATATTCATAATTTAAGAGTCAAAAAAGAAAAAGAATTTCTATGTGTATGTCTCCTCTGCTCCACAATATATATAACTCTATTTTCTTATAAAACATTTATAATGTAAGTCCATTGAACAAACTAAGAACGTAGTTTCTTACAATATTCTTCTTGTGAAAAGGTTGAGTAGTTTCGTGTGATTTTTATAACTTTGTTTTACACTAAAATATCATCTTTTAAAAAATATAGGTCACATGGATGCATGGGTTGATGACTAGTATCTTCTAACACATCTAGTGCGTAGTTGAGTTTTCGACAACCAGCAACTTTGGATGGCTTCGTGACCAAAGTTTTTGTATGCCTAGGCGTAGGCTTGCGAGTTTTCCTTTATCCGTTTCTTCAATTAGATACCTCACATGTGTAACAGATTCAATTATTTTGAAGTATAAAACAAGTTATTTGGCTTCTCTTACTTCGCCTTCGGTTCACATAGTAAAATGATCGGTTTCACATAGTGGTATTAACTATGTGGTGTGATAAGTGAATAATTTTATCATATAGAATAATACGATGTCTTGTCCATGCATGCTAATCACAAGAACATGACGAGTAGAGCACAATGAAAATGTGGCACAGGGGCGGTGTCGGCGGGTCGGCGTCGTTGGGGACGGCGTCGGAGGGCGTCGAGTCGAAGCGGCGTCGGGCGCGAAGCGCGAGGGCGGCGGCAAATGGCGGCGTCGGCTGGTCGGCGTCGTTAGGGACGGCGTCGGGGGCGTCGAGTCGAAGGCGTCGGCGCGAGCGCGAGGGCGGCGACCGTGGTGGCGTCGGCTGGTCGGCGTCGTTGGGGACGGCGTCGAGGGCGTCGGGTCGGGACGGTGTCGGCGCGGGGCGGGGCGGCGGGGCGGTGTCAAGCACGGCGTCGAACGCGGGGCGAGGGCGGCGTCGGCGCGAAGCGGGGGCTCAAGGGTTTTTAGGGTAGAAGAGAGAAGGGCGGGAGTTTTAAGGGTAAAGGGTACAAGCTGCTGGATCTATTATTTATAGATGGAGTATTATCAGTGGCGGTTCTTAGAAAGAACCGCCACTGATAACATTATCTATGGCGGTTTGTATACAGAACCGCCACTGATCAACATATTATCTGTGGCGGTTCTTTATACGAACCGCCACAGATATATGTTATCGATGGCGTTATTTTTAAGAACCGCCACGATAATATACTATCTGTGACGGTTCGTATACGTAACCGCCATCGATAAATGTATTATCTGTGGCGGTTACGTATACTAACCGCCACAGATAATATTATCGATGGCGGTTCTTTTAAGAACCGCCAGCGATGTGCCTCCTTGAAATTTGTTTCAATCTTATACGACTATTGTCGAATAGCGTGCTGAGTTCGAAGACCTAGTTTTTGGTGTTTGCGCAATTGCAGCGTTTTACGATTTTGTGTATTACTTGTAAAGCAAATACATAAGCGATTTGAGAAAGAATCCGGACTCCTTTCACCGATGGACTCAACAAACTTTCCAAACTTTCAATCGGATAGAACACTATTTTGTCATCCCAAAACAAACAAGTACTCTTGATTAATCAAACAATCACCAAAACTAGCAAAGTCCAAACTCGACTCAAAGACCAAAAAACTAGCACATAGCTAGGAAACAAAACCAAAACAGACTTTAAACTACCATGCACAAGATTATCTTCAACAGTGGTTATCATTAGGGTTGATTACATAGAGGAAGACTTGTGCGGCTGGTCATAATTTGCCCAGAGCTAGCTCCGCCTCGATATTTTGCCATTACTCGTATATAGCTAATTATTTTCTTTCACAATTTGCCCTTCTTCATGATCGTCGCGATGATAGGTAGCTTCCTGAGTGGTTTCTTCCTCGAGCTGATGTTGCCATCTACGAAAGGAGGCAACTCATCAAACTGGTTGTACTCTTCCTCATCCACGACATTCTCAACTCCGACGATCCTTCTTTTCCCCTGAAGAACTACATGGCGCTTCTTATCTGCCGGGTCGATTACATAGAAGACTTGTGCTACTTGCTTCGCAAGTACGAATGGTTCATCTCTGTATCCGACATGTTCGATGTCCAAAGTAGTGAAGCCGTACTTGTCCACCTTGACACCCTTTGGGAGTTGTACCCAACGACACGAAACATTGGGATCTTAAAAATACAGTAAGTCGAGCTCCCAAATCTCTTCTTGAACCCGTAGAAGCTTCTCTTCTTACTGCCTGTGTTGTCATAGGCATCTATGCGAACACCACTATTTTGGTAAGTGCTTTTGCTATCCTGAGATCTCGTGTAAAAGGTATATCCATTTATGTCGATCCTTGCCATGTCAAGATTGTACTGATGGCCCTTTGCCACCACCTCAACATGACACTCGTTTCTTTCCCAGTCATATGCTCTTTGAACCAATGATTGAACAAACGGTTATGCTATTTTGTTACCCAAACCTCTGATCGTCCACGATTTTCCTCTCGTAGCTTATCCTTGTGCATGTCCATATACAAGGACACCTCAACCGATTGCAAAGCGTGAAATGAGCTTTTGAATAATCCATGATCGTAAGAATTTGTTGATTTCCTTCCAATCGTCCCTTTCCCGGCCAAACCTACCCTCATGTCGGGATACAGCACTCCTACCGGTTCCACCCCTCCATGTAATCCACGCAAAACTCGATAACCTCCTCGGTTGCATAACCTTCCACAATGCAGCCCTCCGTGAGATCGATTGCGTACATACTTCTTCAGATACCCATGTACCTTTCGAATGGGTACATCCGATGCGAGAATACGGGGCCACATACATTTATCTCATTCACAAGGTGAACAATGAGATGAACCATTATATCGAAAAATGATGGAGGAAATACATCTCTAGGCGGCATAGTGTCTTGACCACATCATTCTGCAGCTCGAAAAGTCCGATGGGATCGATGACCTTCGTGAAATCGTGTTGAAGAAGAAACACAACCTCATGATTGCCTCTCGGACCTTTTCGTGCAAAATACCTCTAATTGCAATAGGAAGCATTTGTGTCATCATCACATGACAATCATGAGACTTCATGCCGATTAACTTCAAATCTTTCATCGAGACCGGTTTCTTGATGCTTGCGAGTAACCGACGGAACTTTCACACCATGCAAGCATTTGCAAAGTTCATTCTCTCTTTCTTGAAAAGAGTGTAGCAAGTCGGGGAAGGTAAAGTCGCCCTTTCCGGTGTCACGAGGATGTAGCTCACTCGATTTTCATATCTTCCAGGTCCCTTCGTGCCTTTAGTCCGTCCTTAGTTTTGCTAGGAATGTTCAACAAAAGACCAATCAAGCTATCACATACATTTTTCTCTACGTGCATGACGTCTATGCAGTGTCGAACTTTTAAGTCCTTCCAATAGGGCAAGTTCCAAAATATCGATCTCTTCTTCCATGTGGTCTTCTCAATACGAGACCTCGATGTATTATTACTATCTCCCTTTCCAAGTACGACATTAATATCCTTAACCATATCATATACCTCTTCCCCACGCGAGGCCTTGGGGCTATACCATCCTCTTTTGTCCCGTCAATTGTTTTTTCATATTGCGGTAGGGGTGATTCCTGCGAAGGAACCTACGGTGATGCATGTACACGGTTTTCCTCGAGTTATTGAGCCACACACTAGCGGTTTCATCCATGCACTGGGGGCATGCTTTGGCCCCTTTTATAGTACGACCGGATAGGTTACCAAGGCGGGAAATCATTGATGGTGCAAAACAACAATGCCCGTAGGATGAAGTACTCTCGCTTGTACTCATCCCATACCATACACCTTCGTTCCACAAGATCACAAGATCTTCCACCAATGGTTGTAGGTATACATCAATATCATTGCCAGTTGTCTCGGCCCTTGGATAAGCAAATACATCATAATGTACTTTCGTTTCATACACAACCAAGGAGGAAGGTTGTAGATCTGAGTTACTGCCAAGTGCTATGAATACTACTTATGTTACCGAAAGGATTCATTCCATCCGTACTCAACCCAAACCTTACATTCCTCGGTTCATTCCGAAGTCCATCCTAAAGAGCCTATCGATGGTTCTCCATTGGCGAGAATCAGCAGGGTGTCTCGACTTTCCATCCTTTTACGCTCTTCCGAGTGCCATCGCATCGATTGGGCATGCTTTTGTTTCCAAATAAATTCTTCAACCGAGGTATTACCGTAAATACCACACCACTTTAGCGGGGCCCTTTCTTCACCACGATGCCCTCATTGTCATGGCCTTTACGCTTGTATCGCGATGATTTGCACACGGACATACATGCATGTCTCAGATACTCTTTGCGATAGAGTATACAATCGTTTGGACATGCATGTATTCTTTCTACTTCCAATCCCAATGGACATACAACCTTCTTAGCTAAATAAGTGGTTATCGGCAATACGTTTCCATCCGGAAGCATGTCCGCTAAGAGTTGTAATAGCGCCGTGAAACTTTTATCGGACCAACCATTGCTTGCCTTCAATTTTAGAAGTGAAAGCACGGTGTGCAACTTTGTGTATTCCTCCTTGCAACCCGGGAACAAAGGTGTGTCCGAGTCATCCAACAAACCCTTGAATTGATTAAACTCTCTCGACTAGTGTAGTTCCTTCGCATCGCGCAACATCCGAGCAAGATTATTATCATCATCAATGTCCAACCTATCCTCATCGGATCCATAATCGATGTCACCGCCATAATGCCTTCTCCATCATCCAATACGTTATCACCTTCATGTATGTTTTCCTCTTCACCGTGACTTGTCCAACGTGTATAGCCAAGTACAAAACCTCTTGAATCAAGTGCAAGTGGATGTGCTCTTTGTCCGAAAACATTTTCTCATTCTTGCAATCAATGCATGGACAATGTATGTACTCCGTCTTCTTGTGCAACTTGTTCTCCTCAATGCTCTTAGAAAAGCGAGATACCCCATCGATGTAATCTCTACCGTAACAGTTCGCATTGTACATCCATCTCCTATCCATCTAAAATTAATTAACATATAAAAATTGATTAAAAACTAATCTAATTACTTATCATCTAAATGAGCTAGATAATAAATTCATCATCTAAAATGATGAGCATCCACCTACCAAATTAGCTAAAATTTCATGTATATTAATATCCAATAATCTTAATTAAATAAATTTAATATATGTCCGCACTAATGGAACCAAATTAATAGTAATTAAAAACTAATCAATACTTTTCTGTAAAGAAGCGGATAATAAATTCATCATCTAAAATGATGAGCACCCACCTACCAAATTAACTAAAATTTCATTTGTATTAATACCCAATAATCTTAATTAAATAAATTTATTATATGCAAGATGTATATGTCCGTACACTAATGGAACTAAATTAATAGTAATTAAAAACTAATCTAATTACTTATCATCTAAAAGAGCTAGATAATAAATTCATATATATGCAAGATGTATATGTCCGTACACTAATAGAACCCAATTAATAGTAATTAAAAAACCAATCTAATTACTTATCATCTAAAGGGGCTAGATAATAAATTCATCATGTATCAAATTAACTTAAAATGCAATTAATATTAAATATATGCTTAATCATAATTCATCATCTATAAAAGGAACACAACATCATCTAATGAACCTAGCTAGGAAATAAATTCATCAACTACAAAATGGTAGCTAAATAAAAATAAACAAAATCTAAACTTTTCATCTCATCTACATATAAATCCTAATTAAACTTGGTTTAAAAATTAAATTGCAACAAGATTAACACAAATCAAGAGAAGAGAAAAAATAACTCACCAAGGAACAACTAGAGGAAGTACAAGCACAAGAATTGGAGAAAGCGAAATCAAATTTAGAAGTTTTGGTTTGCTCTCGGAAGAAGAAGACCAGTCTTTGCATCGACCACCTATTTATAGGCAATATTATTAGTGGCGGTTTTTAACTAGAACCGCCACTGATAACATTATCTGTGACGGTTCTATTCTAGAACCGCCACTGATAATGAATTATCAGTGGCGGTTCGAGGATATAATCGCCACGGATAATCCAATAGAATCAGTGGCGGTTGGAGGATAGCACCGCCACTAATAACCTAGTTATCGCGGCGGTTCTAGCCTCCAACCGCCATCGATAATGTATTGTTATCGATGGCGGTTCTATCCTTGAACCGCCATCGATAATTAATTATCGATGGCGGTTCTAGGATAGAACCGCCACTGATATTTTTCCCGCCATTTTTGAAATAGAACCGCCACTGATAATTATCTTTGTGGCGGTTCGAAAAAAACCACCACAAATAGACCGTCACCTATTGCAGGTTTTGACGTAGTGAACTTCGCCGCGACAACCGTCGCCGAAGCGTCCAAAGCAAAGCCTCAGCCAAACTGATGATTGACGATGACGCGCTAGCCCGGGCTAGGCCTATGCTCGCCCAAGACCATTGAACCACCTAAGCCACCACCAAACTTACGAGCCCAACATCCCACTGCGACGCCTGTCGCGTGTCATCATCTTCATCGCTACCCACTCAGGAGGAGTTGCTGCCGCCATCTGGCGAGGAACTGGAGGTGGGGCGCTCTTGCGGTGTCGACGTCGCCTCCCGGGTGGCCCACACGAGCGACGCGGGAGTCGGGTGGACTAGCTTTATATAGTTAATTAGCTGGCCGGAGCTACCTTATATGTTATATAACAGAGAGTTATAACAAAATCATATAAGTGGTATATAAGAACAAACACCACGTCACAATTGATTCCAAACTAAAACCGATTGTAATGTGCACTACATCGGTCCTTGCACATCACAATCGGTTTTATCTCGGAATCGATTGTGATGTGGTTTCCATCACAATCACATCACAATCGGTTCTGAGCTCAGAATTGATTGTGATAACACTGTGGGGGCGAAAATCAACTGTGATAGCGCACTGTGGGGGGCAAAAATCAACTATGATAGCGCCTTTTCATCACTGTCTAATGACTTTGTATCGCTACCAAAATCAACTATATATGATGACAAAAAAGAATAGATTGGGATGTACATTTCTGTAGTAGTGTGCCTTATATATTATATAAGAGAGATGTATAACAAAATCATTTAAGCAGTATATAAGGAGTAGGAGTCATACATACATACATACATACATATATATATATATATAGGAAGCCTTTTCCGTACTCCCAGGAGTACATACTCCCACATCTAATATACCACTTAAATGAATGTTTTATACACCTTTATCACTTTCGGTATACTTCAATAATAATTCTAATATACTCCAATGCAACATGATTGAAAAAAATTCATCAGAGTACTTTATTTTTTTGCTATATACCCTTTTCCATATGTAAAACGAATATATAAACAAATTATACTATAAATGGTGGACTTTAATGAAATTTTTCATGGAACTCACTTTGGAGTACCTTATAATCAGTATTAGAGTATACTCAAAAGGATAAAGAGGTATAACAACATCATTTAAACGATATACTAGAGGTGGGAGTACGTACACCCAGGAGTATGGAATCATTTTCATATATATATATATATATATATATATATATATATATATATATATATATATATATGTGTGTGATTATCTTGCTTTCTAATTAACTAATGATAATGTATGCAGGTCGCCAAAGTAGGAGGCAGGCATGCAAATTTCGCCGGCGCAACAGCGGCGGCGGCCACGCCAAATTCGGAGGCGCCGGCGGCGTACTGGCAGAAAGTGCTTCCCGGAAGTTCCATGCCCCCAGCCATAAACGACCTCTTGGCCCATCCTAACGGTCTCTCTCTTTCTCTCGATCTCTCTCGATTTGAGACCAAAAGAAATTCACTAATGATATGCGCGTTCCATCCCTAGTAAGAGTATCCATATGTTACATAGAAGATGACGACTGACATCCTAAGCTTAGAGTTCCCAGTACAAATTCGTTATAATTAAAGAATATGTATCTATTTGCTAATTATTACATACTCTAAGAAAATAATCACATACTACAAGGTACGTGGTAAGTACAATTAGCCGTTTTTTGTTATGCACAAATGCAGTTCTCATGAATACAAATTATAAATAAAATATTCCAAGGTTCCAAATGACTTTGCTAAGTAAAGACAGGCTCCATTAGGAACTAAGACATTTTTTTGATGGAATCCTAGAAAAAACTACTCTGTATACGGAATTCCTTTTAAATTGATGTGTTCCAAACACATATGTATATTAGTGTGAAGAACTGTCTACCAACTCACGGTGTGAACAACTGTCTACCAGCACATGGGTAAGACTAGCCTTCACTTTGGCTTAAAACACGTACAAAAATGTTATTGTATAATTCGCATATATGGTGCAAACTATAGAATTTTATTCATTATATATAATTTTAACAACTCTGACATGTCTTTATGATTTATCTCCAATGTTATATATACTCCCTCAGTTTTAGAAATATAATGTGTATTTTAGCTTTGCACAAGGATTAAAGTTACAGTGAAATTGAGAAATGTGTGAACGAAAATGACTTAGATACCGGAATTAATTGTCTTGCATGATGAGATATAGTATTTTGTGTGTGGTGGTAATGAATAAATGTATATAGTTAAGAGATAATAAATACGAATATAGTAGGAAAAGTCTCATTAAATCTACATACAAGTCTTGTATTTCTGAATAAGATTATTTAAACTATAAGCCTTATATTTCTGAATGGAGATTATATCTGGGCTCACCAATGACACAATGAAGATCTTATTTTCTACTATTAATTAGCGTGGCAAGTTGTAGGCTACCAAGAGAACATGGTTGCTAGTATTAACATTAAGATACAGTAAATCATATTCTTCCAAAGTACTTTTGGCGACAATATATTAAAGTATGTTCATCTCCCTTAATTATCTCTAACCTTACTGCAGGCCATTGCCATTGGCAGTACGTGTGGCTATTTAAGATTTTTTTTAGCAATAATTGTTTTCTTATTAATGTATGGAGTTGTTTGATGGACTAAAGACCTGTTTGTTTTTGCTTTGGACTCTCTAAAAACTAATATTGGATTGTGGTGATAGAGAAGCTGATTCTCCAAAAGCTGAAATCCAAGAACACATTGAAGTGGATTGTGGATTTCAGTGTATATGGGTGGACTAGATTGTGAGAATCGGATTCTAGAATTAGGCTGTTATTTTTTATTCTGCTTTTAGGGGCAGAATCAAAAACTAAAACAAATAGCCATAAATAACACCCGATGGTTATGTATGCAATCGTTATTAGGGACCAATAAATTGAGCACCGGGTAATTTTCTTTTTTACATATATAAAATTTTTCGGTATATTTATGTTTTTCATAGTAGCTATAAAATATCTATCATCAATTTTTATTATATAATAGATGCTACCTCTCGATAGATTTAATATATAATAGGTGCTACCTCGATGGATTTTTGCTAGACCATCAAGTGGGAGGCTATTAAGAAAGATATAATTTGGTAGCCAGGGAAAAAGGACTATCTATTCCTTTAATTCTGGAAAAATAATGTGATATTTGATCTTGAAAAATAATTTGATACCCAAGTGGGCAGTTGTCCGGCCCCTTTAGCAAAAGCTCCATAATGTGCTATTTATTCTAGAAAAAAATAAAAAATTCAACGGTGTGGTACATGTAATGTCTTGCACACCTGCAAAGATTTCAATGTCAGTTATCCGTACTGAACAGTACCAAAAGGAGAAGTAACGCATGCCATGGAAAAACATGTATGTTTTATTACCATATATAGCTAAATTTCTCGATCTGATCTAAGCGACATATATATATTGACATTATTTTTTTTACCAGAAGATAGCAAGAGAGCCTCCAACCGTATAAGAATATATTAATATAAGGAGAATATTTACAAGAACGAGAAAAAAGAATACATCAGAATATACAGACAAGGATCTAGTCAGCGCCACTTGGTCTCTAGCCAATACAAAAGAATTTGTTTGTGCGCTTCCTTCACTCTATGCACTGGGAGAGTGAGTTCATTTTTAAAAGCACCTGTTCCTAGCGGATGCACTTGCGTCAATATGATCAAAAATTAAACCATTGCGATGTTTCTAGATGTCTTAGGCTGAGTTCACATTTTCGTTTTGCATTTGAAAATCGGTATCTGGTCGGCACCGGTTTTTCGCGAAAACCGACCGAAATTCGGTAAAAATCGATCGGTTTGCGAAAGTCAAACAGGTGGTCAAACCGATTCAAAAAACCGAAAACAAGTCGAAAAGGCGAAAACCGACGACAGAAGGAAAAATAGTGAAAATGAAGGGGAAAATTGTAAAATAATTTGAAAAAATTACAAAAAATCCCAATTAATATATAAAACACCTCATAGAAATTTAAACAATTTTTGAAACCATTTATTACTTCTAAAAAATCCAAAATAGCAATTAATGAATAGGAACAATGACACCGTCAGATTTTTATAAATATTTAAAGATTTGTTATATTCTAAAATTTTAATGTAACCATAAATAGTGCCAAAGGATTATGTAATAAAATTTTCATAAATATTAGACTTCATTTAGTACCTATATAAAATCAAAAACAGAAGAGCATATAAAATGATAATAGCACTTTCAGAATTTTTAAAAATACACATATCAGGTCATCATCTGAAAATTTTACAACATAATTTTAATTATGTTATAACATCACACAAAAAGTTTAGGAAATATTATACTTCATTTTGTGCCCCTAGAAAATAAAAAACTGAAGAGTATATATTATGACAGTATCACTATCAGAATTTTTAAAAAATACACAGGTCTGATAATCATTTGAAAGTTTTATAGCATCATTAGAATTGCCTCAGAACCTCACACAAAAATTTTCAAAAAAAATTAACACTTTTTTATAAATTTCTACAAATTGTTTAAATTTATATTTGAACTCCATGGTTTACCGGTCGGTTTTTGTTGCCGAACCGGCTCAGCAAGATTGGTTTTCGCGAAAACCGACCGGTTTTCGTCGGCTTTTTGAACCCTGGTCCCATGCCAAAATTGCTCTTCCATGTATCTCATCAAAATGGGATCAGCATTGCCTATCCAGTCGATGCCTATACCATTTGACAGCAAGATTGACTGAACTCAACAGTTAAAGAAAAGATGATGAAGTATCTTCAATTTTTCTTGTACAAAAAACACAATTGTCATATGTTCCAATATTATAATGCCTCCTTTTAGCTCTATTATTATAAAATTGCAATTGCTTGAAAAGGATTTTTGTATAGATGTATACCACCCAAAAAGTTTTTTTTTTGTTGTAAAACAGCGTCAGGACGTATGGCAAATGAACCATAGGCACACATTTATAGTTTATTTTTTATTTGTGCATTAGTGTATGTAGTGTGTTCTAGAACATTTGGAACCAATAATGTAATAAGTGTTGTCTTGTGCGTTATATCCACTGGATTGAAATCCAATGGTAGGGGAATATGAGGTGATGTAGCACTCTTTCGTTCAATAATTTGCTCTCGATTTATTATAAAGATTAGATTTAGATCCTAGCTATAATTTATTAAGTGTAGTCTTTATATGTATTATATCCATTGGATTGAAAATCGAAAGGCAAGGAGAATATGATCGAGGTGATGTGGCGCTACATTATTCATAGCTTGCGCTAGGCTTTATTATAAAGATAAGATTAGTTATTGGTAGTGTGCAAGTATGCAATATTTCAATAAAATTAATAAAAAATTCTACTCCCTTCAGTCACATAAGGAAGTTGTTTTGGACATCAATTTAACACGGTCCCAAAAATGAAACTTTGGTTACTCATTTTTATTGTAATATATTAACAAAACCTAATAAAATTATGATAATATGAAAACATTTTTCGATACAAATCTACATGTACCTTTGTCATGCGTTCAATCTAAATATTCAAAAAGATATTAATAGGCAAAATTTAGAATATTTGACTGTGTGTATCCCAAAACAACTTTCCTTTTCGACCGAAACAAGTTCCACTATGTTGTTTTGTATGTTGTTGACAAATAAATTAACTTATCGGCTTAACATTTCCCCAATATGTCTATGCATCTCCAGATGATACTACTGCATTCGATGTGGAGAACATGCACCATACCAAAGTTGCACAAAGTTCTAAAGTGGCTATATTTATCAATGGACCAAGGAAACTTGTAAAGAGATTTAATGGCGGAAGAAAACAGAACGGCCTACATACAAATAATGAAGAGGATCAGAAGAAGAACACATTCTCTTACAAACCACAAGATGAAGATGACCAGAAGAGGGTAACATTATCTTACAAGCCACAAGATAAAGTGGATCAAAAGGTCACATTCTCATATAGGACACCACAGGATGAAGAGGATCAAAAGAGAATAACATTCTCGTACAAGCCACAAGATGAGGAGGACCAAAAGAGGTTAATATTCTCGCATAAGCCAAAAGACGAAGAAGATCAAAAGAAGATCACATTCTCATATAAGACACCACAGGATGAAGATGATCAAAAGAGAGTAACATTCTCCTACAAGCCACAAGATGAAGAGGATCAAAAGAGGGTAACATTCTGGTACAAACCACAAGATGAAATGGATCAAAAGAAGATGACATTCTCATATAAGACACCACAGGACAAAGAGGATCAAGAGAGGGTAACATTCTCGTACATGCCACAAGATGAAGTGGGTCAAAATATAATCACATTCTTATACAAACCACAAAATGAAGAGGATCAAAACAGGGTAACATTCTCATACAAGCTGCAAGATGAAGAGGATCAAAAGAAGACTAATATATTTATCAATGGACCAAGGAAACTTGGAAAGGGATTTAACGGCGGAAGAAAACAGTACAGCCTACGTGCAAATAATGAAGAGGATCAGAAGAAGACCACATTCTCTTACAAACCACAAGATGAAGAGATCGGACTTATGTACAAGCCAGATGAGGAGGCCAATAAAAACAGATGTATTAACATTAAAGGTAACCTTCTGAAATGAGTATGTTTGTATATAATATTTTGTTTCTGAGGTTACTAACAAATATGCACATAAAAAGTAAAAACAAGATTTTTATTACATTATAAATACATATATGTACATTGTTACTGATCTGAAACTCTCCAAACTACGCAAACTATCCAATTTATCTAGGGGAGTTCTAATTAATGGGCATGCACTAGTTTTTGTAACAAGAGACATGGTGCACCCATCAACACCGCCAATAGCCACCCCTAGGCCCGCCATCCCCCCCCCCAATAGCCCTCCCTGAAATTCTCAACTATATTAAGGAAACTTTCAAGTCCCCTCATGTTTTAGCTAGATTGATAAACTTTCAACTCCCCAAAATTTCAATTGGATTGAGAAAACTTCCAAGTTTCAAATTTTCAATTGGTTGAGGAAAATTTCAAACAATCAAACTTTCAACTAGATTTGGGGAGAGCTTTTCGGGTGATTAGCTTTCAAGTGGATTTGGGTGCCCTTTCAATGGTAGCATATCCAAGCCGACAAGGGTCACGCGGAGGGGAACACAAGTGAGGTCACCGAGGGCGAGGTCGTTGGCAAATCACATTGTTTTCTATGGTGCAGCCTCTATGATTTTGAGCACCTAGTGTTTCGGGGGATGCGAGCACCACTACTAGCGAGGGAAAAAAATTCTATGGTACCAGGTGCCTTGTAGCACCCTTTCTAAAACTTAGATACATGGTAAGCACAGATCTCAAAGTAGTTAAATCTTCTTCTTCTCTCTCTCAATATACATTATATGAGATACCATAGGCTTCTACGGCACCTAGAGCCATACAATTTTTTTCTACCAGCGAAGGACAGAGAGGGAGCAAATGGGGGATGAGAGGATGTGCATTTAGAGTGGGCAGTGTGGGCTATCGTGGTTAGTTTCAAACATAAGAAGAGACATTTGTGTTGGGAGACAATGCTTGGGAGGAAGAAGGGCGTTTCAAACTTGGTAAACACTCCAGGTGGGGGTAGTTTCATTGATCGATGGCCTAGAATGGCAGAATTCCCGTTGAGCAGATCAGATGGCTAGGGCTAGCATCCACTAGATTAGGATCCAGTGGACATCCGTAAATCAGCAATTTATGTATGTCATCCTCCATGCATTTCAATAGCACATGCCAAGCTATGCCTCCTATTTGTTCCATTGAAATAGACAGTGGTGCACGTAAATAAGAAATTCATAAGATTTTTATACAAATTTTGTTCGAATATGGCTTTTCCATATATATATAGATGTTTGTATATTATAATGGAAGAATCTAGGTAACACTATGAACTTTGGTCGAAAGCCTATCCAGCACTTCGAACTATGAAACCATACACTTGATTGTCTCCCCCTTGAACTTTGCAATCCGATTCAAATAATACCCTAACAAGGTTTTTTATTATGGTATTACCCGCATGGCACAATGAGTTGGTGGTTTTGTCATATAAGATGAGCTAGCTAAGTTGAATCAATAACAGGTGAGCTCTATAAGGGCACTCCCCCGCCGATTTCCTAGCCATGCTTACATGGTTGTTGGCCTCTTTAGCTCCTTCCCTCACTGTTTTGGTTTGGGAGAGAAGCCCCCGTGGACCCTACCTATCATTCACCTAAACTTGCCCACTGTGTCACCTTACGTAGCAAAATCGCTCACTCATCACGCCATACAAGCAATACCACCATGCGAAACCGACTCTGAGTGTTATTTGGACCAAATTGTAAAGTTTGAAAGGTCAAATGTCTGGTTTTATAGTTCGAGATGTTGGACGGACTTTCAAGCAAAGCTTAAGGGTGTTATATGGACTTTTTTCTTTTATCACTACCATCAAATGTGCATCAAGATTGATGCAAACTTTCAAAATTCAAACCATCATCCAATCTTCTTGTCCTTTGCATGAAGGGCTAAGATAGAATATGAACATCAATATATATATATATATATATATATATATATATATATATATATGGAGTTGCTTTTCTCTATTTGTTCCCTTCATCCATAACTATATGTTTATCTACCAATTCACAACTTCCTTCACATACGTAGACATGGGCAATGGGCCATTCCTTTTTAGGTTGGCCCTAGGCACAGCCACCAAACACGGTTCAAAGCACGGTACGGTATGGATGTCTTAGAGCCCAGTCGGCATAGCACAAATGATGGGCTGTGCTGGACCTGGAAACTCAACACGATGGGCAACACGGAATGATCGACTGGGACATGCCTGGGCTAGCCTAGCATGAAAGTAGCCCTTTCGTAAAAAACATCCTATCTACAGCCCAGCCCATTATCAACTACCTTACCCAAGCGATCCAGTCCATCATCAAATACTACCTCTCCCATTAACCTCCTCGCATGACCCATCCGGTGTAGCCATTATCTCCTTGTACCTCTGCTTTCTCCTCTCGCCCACGTCCGCCCCTACTTCCTCCCCACACTGCCACCTCCCATGTCATCCCACGCCATCTCCTCCTCACCATCCTTCGCCGCCTCGGTGCAAAATCTAGCAGCATTCGGTCACGCCACCGTCGGATATGGCCTTGCGGCACCACATCATCAACATTGTCGATGTCCCGAGGAAAAAGACGGTGTCGATCGGATAGGAAGAAGATGACGACGACCAAGGACGAGGAGCGAGCGGAATTTTCCCCAATGAATAAATAAAATTTAGCTCTTTTCACCCAAATAGTTGTGTATCGTATCTCGCCGGCGGTCGATGCTCGCGCTTCTCATCCTTGGTGCCATCCACAATGATGGACCGATGGCGGCGACGTCTATAACTCTACACGTCTAACGGAATAAGACCTAGACTGGTACGATACAATGGTGGTACGGCATGTCCTAAGCCATACCTAGACCTCGCTGAAGACTTTTGGGCCGGTACGACACTTCACGGCCCGAAGCCTGTTCGCCCGTGCCGTAGGACTGCCCAGCTCCCACCTCTCAACTAGTATTAGTACTAACTTCGCACATAGTACCGATGAATTAACCACCCCAATTTTTTAAGAATCCTTGTCTGGCTAGCTTGTAGGTTGTAGGCTTGTAGCCCCTCCTGCATGTATGCCACTGTGCTAAAGGATTTAAGGGATCAATTAATTAATATTTATCTAGCTAGATATATTGTATAGTTTTCACTGTAAATTCAATATCATACGTTCTAGTTTTCACTGTACATTTAATTCTTATCAAAAGTCTCACTATTAATGTGCAGGAGAGGGACATGAACATGCCGATGAACACGACCATGGCAATCAGAGACTGGCGGAAGTTTTCTTCCTCGAGGACGCCTTGAGACCAGGGTCCGTGATCACGCCCACTATCCCACGGACCACCTCCCTGCCTACCCTGCTGCGGCGTGGCGTCGCCAACTCCATCCCGTTCTCCACCGATCGCTTCGCGGACATTGTCGCGATGTTCGCGCCGGCGTCCCTCCCCATTGCTGACGAGATACGGTGGGTGCTGGAGAAATGCGAGAACCCGCGACCGCTTACCGGCGAGAAGGCCCGCTGCGCCACCTCCATGGAGGACCTGGTCGAGCTCCCCATGTCCCTCCTCAAGACAAGTGACGTGCAAGCTTTCTCCGCCGACATGCCGGTCGAAGCCGCCTCGGATGAGCCCCGGGGCAGGTACAGCATAACGGCCCTGCGGACGATCTCCGACTCGTCGGAGATGGTGACGTGCCACGACATGACGTACCCGTACGCGGTGTTCTACTGCCACACGGCCAGCCCGGCCACCAGGGCCTACCTGGTGACGCTGGCGAGCGCCGATGGCGCAGAGGCGCCACAGAGGATGGAGGCGGTGGCCGTGTGCCACCTCGACACGTCGCGGTGGAGCCCCGAGCACCCGTTCTTGCAGGCGCTGCACGCCAAGCCTGGGGACAAGGCCGCGTGCCACTTCCTACCCAAGAGCAGCATCGTCTGGGTCCCCACCGGCGGGCAAGGAGAAGGCCATGCTGGTCACTAGATCGATGGAACACCATATAGAACAGGCAGCTTATATATGCATATGGTCAAATAAAGAGATCGTTAGCTCTGTGCTGGACTAGTATAGGTACCTCAAGTATGAATGCTTTTGTACTGTACGGGTACGTAATAGGCCGTGAATAACTGCTTACCGGGTTATTCACAGGCTTGCTATATTGTGTAAAATAAATTTCGTGCTGTGTCATAAATATTAGTGTACTGTACAAGTGCAACTATACAAATGATAACTAGTAACTGTGCACACGTAATGTTTTCCTCTAATATATATTTCACCAAATATATAATGGTTGTTGTAAAACGTAGTCGTTCACCCACGATTAATCAACAGCATACCAACAAAATCATAAGAATAATAACTGGAGCACACACAAAATAGGGGGCAAAGTTCTATCGTTTTATTATATTGATCTCTTGTATAAGGGAGTGCCCAATATATAGTAGAAGGTAGAAAGAGATAGATTCGGATTCGCCCACACATAGAGATAGAGTCCAACCGAATACGGTTAATAATATATTATCTGATAACACTCCCCCTTGGGCGAATACCACGTAATGCATATGTCTCGGTAAAAACTCCTCCCAAAAACCCGGTGGGAAAAAAGGGATGGTGAAAAGAGTACATTGCACTCGCACTCCGTGTTACACTAGTTGCCTCATTAAAAACCTTCATGTGAGAATTTCAGGAAAACTCACTAAGGAAAAAAAGAGAGTACAACTTATAATCTTCAGGATTTAAAATATAACCTTCTAGATCATGCAAAAGGGTCATGGTTCAGGAATTTACTCCCCTTGAACTTTGCATATCTTTAAGTCGTCTCATTCCAAAACCATTAACACATCTTTGGAATGTATATTTTGGCAAGGACTTAGTGAATAAATCTGCAAGATTTTCACCTAACTTAGTTTGCAAAATCTTTAACTCATCGTTCTTCTGTAGTTCGTGAGGATAGGAAAACTTAGGAACAACATGCTTCATGATATTGCTTCTCACATAACCCATTTGCATTTGTGCAACACAAACAACATTATCTTCATGATAATTGTGGGGGTATCGACGGTGTTAAGACACATGACTTCTGGATATGGTTAATCTCACGTCTCAGCCAAACACATTCACGTACATGAGGCTTTATATAAAGCTTTAATCTCTAAGTGGTTGGTAGAAGTAGCTACCAAGGTCTGTATATAAGACCGCCAAGAAAAACGGCTGAACCACAACAGAGAAACACAAAATCAGTCTTAGATTTGACACTGTGGGGATCAGATAGATAGCCAACATCCATATATCCCGCCATGGTTAAGTCTTGGTTTCTCTGGAAAAACAATCCAAGATCTTGAGTACCTTGGAGGTATCTGAGTAAAGTCTTAATATCAGCCAAATGTCTTCTAGTTGGAGCTGAACTGTGCCTTGCTAGCAAATTTGTTGTGAATGCAATATCAGGTCTTGTGCAATTCGCAAGATACATCAAGTATGGGACTTCAGGTCTAAGACTTTCTCATTTTCCATCATTGATCTGAAAAAGGGTCTTTATCCACTTCAAGGGATCTTACAACCATGGGGGTTTTAGTGGATGCGATTTATCCATATTAAATCTTTTCAATACCTTCTTGGTATAGAAGACTGGTGTACAAAAATTCCTTCTGGGAAAATGCTCTAGCTGCAAGCTTAAGCAATATTTGGTTTTACCCAAATCTTTCATCTCAAAACTCCATCGTGAGGTAAGCACTTGCTTCCTCTATCTCCTCTGTGGTTCCGATGATATTCAGATCATCGACGTATAAATGAGATGATACAGAATCCATTCTAGGATTTCTTTATGAACACACAGGGGCAATATTCCTTCTTCAGGAGGAACTCACTAAGTCGGTTATACCACATTCTCCCCGACTGATTTAATCCGTATAGCAATCTCTTCAGTTTGACGCTATACATGTTGCGATTATTAGGATTCAGAATTGTAATCCCTTTAGGGAATCTTATATAAATATCCGTATCCAGTGACTCATATAAATATGCGGTCACTACATCCATCAACTGCATTAATAAGTTTAAGCTTGCTGCCATTAATATTAAATTTCGGAACATTATTCAACTCTTTACAGAAGAATATATTTCATCGTAATCGATGTCGGGTTTCTGCGTGAACCCTTATGCTATAAGCCTTGCTTTATATCTCACCACCTGGGTATTTCATTTCTCTTCCGGATGAAAAACCCATTTGATCCTACAGGGATTACTTTAGGAGATGTTTGATCAACAGGACCAAAGCTTTCCTTTTAATAAGTGAGCGCTGCCTCAATTGCTTCTTTTCATTTGACCCTATTTGAGCACTTCTGGTATTATGCCATGGACTTTGGTTCTGGATCCAGCTTTAGAAATTTTAGAGGCAATTATATGTTGACAATTGTAGTCTTTCTTTTATACAATTCTCCTGCATCACTTCATGGATATCTCTTTATAAATTTCTTCTAGCTCCTCGTGATTTCCCACAACGATGGAGTCTGGGTGTTATGATTTTCTAGCGTGGGATTGTGCGCACAAATATACGCTGGGGTTGTCATCTTCAGGATTGATCACTTCAGGGATGTTACCATCTCCAGGATAGCTCACTTCAGGGATTTTCTCAACATCAGGTTGAGCTTCTTCCACTGTCATGGGTAGTGTTCTCATTTTGTTCGGTTCTCTATTTTCGCAGACGTCTCCACGGAATTGAGTCCCGTGCACCTGGAGGCCTCCCCCTCTTTTTATCATGAGGGTCAAGAGTGGGTTCAATATCCTTCTAGGGTATTTCCACTCTTTCAGGTGCATATACTACAGGTATATGAGATCTTTTCACTTCCTTATGAACAGTGAAGGCATTTGGCAGATTATAAGCTTATTTATTGCAGATTTATTATCCTCCGAACTTCAAGTTCGGTCTCTGTAGTGCATGGATCTAAGGACTCGGCATTTTTTAATGTGGTACTTATCTCTCCCTAATGCCGAAAAATGTCCTTAGTACAATCAGCGTACCGAGCCGTGTACAAATCCCCTATCATAGGCTCTCGGTATTTTAATACATGACGGAGATTCATAATCTACATAGATCCTCAACTTCCGGTAAGGTCCCATGGTGGTATGTTGTGGTGGAGAGATTGGCATGTATACAGTACAGCCAAATTTTCGCAGATGGGAAATACTTAATTCTTTTCCACGCACTATCTGCAATGGGGAAATTTCATGATGTGCGCTAGTCCGAGTTGAATTAATACCGCGAGATATCTGACCTGCGTGGCCCCAACAACTGGTGGAAAGCCTACTATTCTGCAAGAGCGGCCAAGCAATAAGTTTTTATTCTTTTAATATAATGACTCTACAAGGCCATTTTAAGTGTGGACATTAGGTACGAGATACTCTACATTAACTCCCAGAGCCATACAATAATCATTAAATGCTTTTGAGGTAAACTCGCTAGCATTGTCTATTTGAATAGACTTGATCCTTTCTTCCGGAAAGTAGGCTCTTAACTTAATAATTTGGGTAGAAGCATGGTTCCTAGTAGATAAGAGATATACATGGGACCATCTAGTACAAGCATCTATCAGTACCATAAAATTTCTTAAAATGAGCCCGACAGGGGCTGAACAGGTCCATATATATTACCTTGAATTTTCTCCAGTGCCCCGTCTCCCGGTTTCCTTTTTCCAGCACGTAATGTATGATCCTTTCCTTTTATAGGACGTTTGTTTCCTTTTCCTTAATTCCAGTATATTTGTTTCCTTTAGCACAAATAGGGCATAAGAAAAACTTCAGGTCTAGGAACGACTTTATGCTATGGTCAGCAGAAATATTAATTATTTTTCTTATACTATTCAACTCAGGGTAACCCAATCGATCTGCCAAATCTTAAATATATCTAGGTTTTTCATCGCAACACAAACTTCAGGTTTTATATGTGCATAGTATAATCTTGTAACGACCCCCATTTTTACAAACTTGCAAAAATGGAAATCTAATGTGCATTTCCGTACATAGTCCCATGATCAGTAGCTAGTACGCACATACACCAATTGGAATCACAACCATACAACAAATATTAATTAAGCGGAAGCTATTACATAAAGAAAACTCTTACAAATCAGAGATAAAGCAGCATAAGAAGCAAAGTCTTGTAGTGTGCCCATCCAACACCCGCAGCAACCGACAAGGCATAATCCTAGAAAGATTCGACGAAGAAAATCCATAACTGCGATGGAAGAAACCTCAAGCTTCACAACTTAACCACCTAAAAACCACATATAAGCAAGGGTGAGTACATTCGTACTCCAATACTTGAGCAAAGCCTATAATATATGCAAGCCATTTCAAAGGAGGCTACTACGCTTAATTTGCATAAAGCGAAATTGACATTGTAAAACAAGTTATTTGCAAACGGAATTTATAAAAGCATAATTGATGATATGAAATAAGTAAGCATAAGTAATATATTCACAACCCATCGTGAATATCGAATAATCCGAAATGGAATCCATCAATGTCGATCCTTTGACATAAAAACAAAAGTCGCTAAACAAGTTCCAAACCACAACCCATTTTAGAAAATTAAACATTTAACTAGTGCAAGTTCACCAAGTTTCCCATGACCGAGGGACGGCTAATCGATTAGATTTACACTCTGCAGAGGTGTACAATCAGTACCCACAAGTCATGACCTTTTCTTTTTGCCGCAAGTTTCACGCACTTTAAGCGTGTGGCGAATGTTCATGACGAAAACCTTTACATTATCTAATCTAACTTTGCACCACGCACGGACGATAAAACCCACGCTATAGCTGGGAGAACTCGAGCATAGGAATGTTGGAACTCCCCATAGGCGTGGCGCACACCGTTATATTGGTAAGTGTTGTTCCCAACACCTCGGTGTGGGCACCCGTCGAACAAACCCGAAAGGAAAGCCCTTACTACGCCACCTACCAATGTGCAAAGTTAAACTAGATAACTTAATTGGTTTAAGGAAGCCCCATAACAACACTTGTGGTTTGCACGAAATATCTTGGATCATACAACACCGAGTTCGGTCCTTAAATTGACACGGCGATACTCCACCCTACACTACGTGCAAATCCTCTCGCACCTCGGCTATTGCCAATAATCGCCTGATCGAAACCATAGTTTTATTTTGGGTTTTAATCAAAATACCCATAGCCAACAGCTACAATGACAACATTTTCCATTTCACAAGGAACACATTTTGATCGATCATCATCATCATTTGATCTAAAAGCATGGCTAAGCATGGATAAAAGTAATCGATATACCTGTATGACATTAAGTAATTGTCTAAGCTTAATCTATGGTTATCAAGGTTCACATATTCATACTTATCAAGGAAGTTTCATGAGACAACGGTATAACTACCAGGTTACCATAAAATAGCAATTTACGAAAGTAAACGTATGCATGAAACATTTTAATAAACAATGCAAATTAAATTCTGGGATCAAGATGGTCAAAGGGGGTGCTTGCCTTGCTTATATATCGTTTACGACGAAGACGCGATCACGGCTGACGGAGGCAACGGCGGAGGAAGGAACGTCGAATTCTACACGTCGATCGATCGGAAAAGTAAAGCAAATAATAAACTTTAATAAGGGCGAAAAGAAGACAGACAGAAAATCAAATAAAGATTCATTGCAGAAAACAGGGATGCTTTAGGGTTTGAATTATTTTGGTAATTACATTATACTTGACCTTAATGATTTAATGACAAACAAAACAGGGTTTCTTTTATAGATTATCTAATCTTGAATTACGAATTCAAGAGGCTAAAATTATGAATTCTAGTATTTATGATTTCGAATTATAGATGCTAAAATTATTTGGATTAAAAAGAGTTAAAACACTAGTTAAGGTTACACTAACAGCACTTAGCTTTAGGATTTGCATACGAAGGGTTTTAAATAAGTTATGACTGATAAGCTAGCTAGTTAGAGTTATTTATAGTTTTAAGAAGGTTCTGGTGATACAAATATATTAACTACAAAATCCTTATCACAAGGTTCACTAATTCTTATTGCGACAAGGTTCATTATACATAAAACGAAGGGTTATTTGACTACTAAAGTTTATATGTAAAATATGATGAAATGATGTTATTTCTCCGGAACATAATAGCATATACTTTGAATAACATATCTAGACTGATTTCAAACATTTTGGCTTTTAGACGAGACATTATTTTCTTAGTCGAAAATGCTTATGTGAATTAAGGGTTATGACAACATACTTTTTAGGGGTATTCAACTAGCACGATTTAATTGTAAAGTAAGCTGCAAATGAAATATTTTTCTAGAATATGGTAGACCATATTCTAAATATGATTTCTAAACTAATTTTCCATAGTATTTGCATTTAGACGAGAGGTTCTACAGGTTAACGAAAAAGCTTGATAGTTCAATTAATTACACGATAAAGATTCAATTTTTGATATAAGATTGCGATTACACCGCCTTGGATAATCTACTAAATTTTCAGGCATTAACAGGGTATGACATTAGAAGTGATTTAAAGTTGGTTTTGCGACAATCAGCTTTTATCCGCGATGTTTTTCCTATAACGATCATTAGGGTCTATCGTGATTCTATTACGACCTAGCACAAACATAAGGTATTTTTGTAGAAACAGCAGGGGTACTATTTTTCAGAGCTATAGGATTTGGTTTCATCAAATTCTGAGTTTAGTTGTGAAAGTTACAACTGTTCCAATTATGCAAGTATTTACTTTTTGACTATAAATCATTTACTGTTTTATGTAGCAAACTTTAAATATTATTTTATATCTAGAACCTTATACTACCAGAGGTATAATAAAACTGGTTTGGTTACTATTTGAATTCATTTGATCTCTATATAGACTATTTGATTCTATATGCATATGCATATACATTTCCTACTCCGGTTATTTGATATTGTTAAAGATAGTTCAGATCAAATTCATTTCTTAATTATTTTGGTAAACTCAGGTATCCTACTGACATGCTAATATTTATAAATCAATTTTATTTACTCTATATTTCTTTTTACTCAAATTATGTATATTGGAATTTCTAGTGCATTGAATACAATCTTTAATAAAAGTATTTCAAACAATAATGGAATTTAAATATATTTATATGTTTGAACTCCTGAAACATGAGTATTTCACTAAAATTAGTTTCATTCCATTCCAAGTTTGTTTACAACTTTTTAATATGTAGCATTTCTTTAAGCCTTTTATTTAAATTTGAATTTCAAATTTATCCAGTGAAAATTTTCAAAATTTATTTTATATTCTGAATCTACTTGATTTTACATGAATATAGAAATTGATTTCACCTAATTCGAGTTATAATGCAAAAGTTATAAGCATTTGTATCATTTTGGGTATTGAAATAGACCGAAAATATTGAAAATACGCTTTCACCGAGTGAGACGCGTCATTTACCGAATGAACTGAGGAGGCTTGACCGGTGATGAGAGGGCCAGCAGGCGATGAGAGAAAAAGGGCGCGGCTAGGGCGTGGCGTGGCGGCACTCCGGCGGATTCCGGTGAGGGAAGGGCATGGCTAGCACCAGAGGATCAAGGCGCATCCGAGGAGGTCTTTGTCACCGTGAGGATGACCGAGGAGGCTGCGACCGGCACATCTGCGCGGAATGAGGAAGAGCTCACGGAGATGAAGAGGAAGCGAACTCGGCCGAATCGGTGGCATTTAAGCATCCACGAGGTCACGGCACTCCATTTTTGCGATCGGCTGGGCTGGAGATTGGCCGAGGGAGCTCGCCACCGTGCGCCGGAGTTGGAGAAGAGGGGCGCCCGGTGAGGAGGTTCTGCAGGCGAAAAGAGGTAGAATTTCGGCGTGATGAGTAAACTAGGGTTCCAGGTGAAACTAAAGGAGGAATCAATTTCAGAGATTGGTACCGATTTCGCCCGAATTTGAGTTTCTCCCCCTTTTTGGCTTTTCTGGCGAAAACGGCGAAGAACAGGTTTTTGGCTTGATTGTTCGGTTCTGGGATTAGCTGAGAAGGAAGGGGAGATCAATGCGACGCCCATGAGGTATTTATAGCCTAAAGCAAAGATCGTCCACAGGATTTGAACGCGAGACTGAAGTTGCGGCCGATTCTGGCGTTTTCGGTGAAATGGCGCACGTCTCCTTGCCGGCAAGACATGACACGAAATGGCCAGGACATGGCGCGGGAGATAGAGAGGACGGCAAGGCGTGGCTGCAGTTGCTGGTTCGAGTGACGAGGTCGGCGCTGCGGTGCACTGGATCGGCGAAGCCAGGCGCGAAGGATCGGGGACGCTCGAGCTTGTCTCTGGCGAGAGGGGAGAAAAGAGAGGAGGCAGGGGAAAAACGGTACTGACGTCTGGGCCCTGGGACCACCGGCAGAGAGAGCGGGCCTTCTCCGTTGCTTGCCAGCGAACCGTTACGGAAAGAGGGGTGGCCCACATGTCGGCGAGCGAAAGCAAAATGAGGGGATAAGCTCTGCCGGACAGCTCCATGTGAGCATTCAAAACGCTGTCAAATCAGCGTTCCATTTTGTGAAACTTTTTGACCAGGCTCTCCAAGTAGTTTATAACGTCCAGTAAAAATTTGAGACTCAAATACCGCATAGTTAAATTTTAAAAATTCTGAAACTGTACCTATGCCAAAATTTCCATTTCGGATTTTCATTTCTTTAAATGTTCAAACCTTATTATTTATTTTTGAAACTTTAATTAGGGGTTATATATAGGAAAATAATGTCACTGTAAAATTTTCAAATCAAAATATTGGTTATTTATTTTACTAAAATTCTGACATGCTATTTTTCCAGATTTTCCAAGCTTCTGTTCTTGAATTTTTGAAACGTCTAAATTACAAGATAAAATCCTGAAATTTTTACCGGAGATAGGATTTACCATGAGAGTGTTTTGGTAATTTTTATGGCTTCAGATAAACTTCGAATATTTTTCATTAATTTTGACTTCTACTGTTTCTAGTCAAAAGAAGTGACACTGATTTTATTTATCCACTTTTCTGTGCATAAAATTTTACTTGATTTTTACTGACTTACCAGAGTGGTTAGGGTTCTATGGTAATTTTTCCAAAATTTATCTTTTACCTTTTTATCTTTTTACCATTATCCATTCTTAAATTCTAGTTGTTTGATTTTTCATTCAATACAAAAATCCAAAGAAATCCAAATAAATTCCAATCAGGTCAGGAAAAATCAGAAACAAAGATATGCAAATTCAAAATATGAATTTTTATATTATTGCATTTTTCGGGATGTTACAAATCTGAAGGAGAATAAATGAAGCTTTTAACCACATGTTTATTACACCCATTAAACTTAATCATGAGTAGGTATTCTGTAACATCCTCATTCACTATCTCCATACAGAAACGATTAAAGGAGTAGGACTGGACTCAGGGTATAATATGGCATTCTTCTAGTGCCAACTATGAAAGTATCGCTTCTGGCGATAGTCATAATATTTTTAATTCACTTAGTGTGATACAACTGTCTTCTAGACATATTTCCTCCTCCGCCATCAGATTATACTTTGTTCTATATTGGAAGTATGATTTAACAATCAAACATTTGTTGCATCAGGAACAAATTGTAGAATATAGAACAAACATAGCACAATTAATCAAAAATCTGGGAAATATCAATTTATTCGATTTTTGAATGATAATCGCTCAACAGGAGCGTAGACCAAATGTTCGTTCAGGAACTAGGGCTAGACTGATAAGGAGACTTATGAGGAATATGTGACATCGATTTAGCAAAGTGAAGGGATATTTAGGAGACTAATCCAGATCTCCATATGAGATGTAGGTGCCCTCCTGGGACTCCTTGAGCTCAATAATTTCAAGAATAATATCATCACACTTCTCAACATTCGTATCAACATCAGGTTGAACGGTGAAGTATGACTTAACATTATTTCCCTGGGTCTTATTTATTTTTCTAGTGGATTGCATGTAAGGTCTACCACATGCTTCGAGATGCGATAGTTGCATAACCAATGGCCAGAGCATCAATACATAAAACAGGGTTATTCAGGGTTTGTAGCATTACATCTGGAAGCCCCTGACCCTTTACCTCTACTTTTCCACTATGAATTGCCCCTTCCCCTATTTGATTTGTCATTCTTCCACCTATCCCTTTTATTTCATTGGTCCTTTCTACAGCCAGGGCTATTGCTAACCTGCTGAGCATTTGCATGTGCTTCGCGCATTCCAAGACTCCCATAGGAAGAACGTGATGATTCTTTACCAGCAGTTCATCATGCTTTTCTGCTTCTAGCAAAAAGCATATAAGCTCGAAGTACTTCTGGTACTTGGTGGCGATACTGTTATGGCAGTATCCTCATATTGGGGTGGAATGTGTATAATATCTTGTCGATCTTTTTAGCATTAGTAACTTTCTGATTACATAATGTTAGATCAATGACAAGCTTGTGTATGACAAAAATTATATGTTGCCACAGCCTTTAAAATCCTGAAAGCGTGGGAGGATCCATTCGCGTTGTACTTTTGGCAACATAACGGATCTTTGCTGGTTATATATTTTTCCTTCATGGAATTTAAAATACCAGCTGGTCATCTTCCATAAATTATTCGGTCTTCAGGTCCGTATGGAGATGGTGCCTCAAGAGGTGCAGAGCCGTACATCTGGCGGTTTTGGGAAGAGCAGGGGCACCAGCTTCAGGCTGGAAAAATAGTAGCTCCAAAAGATTGAGCTATCAGATTAATATTAGTATTCATTGCCCGGATAAGGTATTTGTTGCCATTCAGGGCAAGCTTGATAGGTTCCCTCTTTGCGATGTCCAACATATCCTATTTCTATTTATGCAAAACAACTTTTACTATTGGTAAAATCATTATATTACATGCTCACTCTTTAATGAGTAAAGCTTGGTCTATATCTATTCAGTAGATAATTATCTAAAATTTCCCAGAATTTTCCTAGTAATTTCCATAGTTTTCTGCTAATTATTCAGCAATTTTCAGAATTACCATGTAACAGAAAAATAAATCTCAACATATCAATATGGAATTATGCTAGGACAATAAATTCAGAGCTATGGAGCATTCAAATGATATCTGGAATTTTCCTAGCACTTTTTTTGATAATTTTCTGCTAATTACCAAGCAATTTTCAGAATTACTGAATAGCAGGAAATAGTATGACCAGCATATATAATTATGAAATCATGCTAAGAAAATTAATACATCATCATGACACACTTCAATGGGTCATACATAATTTTTCATAATTACTAAGCAATCATCAGAATTACTTAAATAACAGGAAAATAAATTTCAGAACATATTAAACATGATATAATGCTAGAAAATCAAAAGCATGGAACTTCCACTAAAGATCAATATACCAAAATTTTATGGAATCCTATATACCTAGAAATCTAATTTCTAGGATTTATTGTCAATTTTCAAATTTGTTATTTTAATTTTGAAATTATTTTCTTCAAAAAAACAAACAGGCCGTCCGACCGGCCCATGCGTGGAGGCCCGCCAGCGACGCTCGGCCCTCGTGCGCTCCGGCCCGCATGCGTCGTGGAAAAACCTAGCGCCTATTTGCTTTTGCTGCCACCGCCATCAACACGGAGCCGAGGCGACGCAGGTTTCAGCGACGGCGAGGGGGGACGCAGCGCGCGGCACAGCGGGTGGTCGCTGTGGGCAACGGCTAGCGGTCGCTGCGGGAGACGATGCGAAGACCGAGCGGGCTACAGCGCGAAGTCCGAGCGGCCGGTGGTGCGAAGCCCGAGCAGCTGCGATGGCGATGGGCGGCACGACAGATCGAGCGTCACGGTGGGCGGCGCAACTGGAGCAACGCGACTGGCGACACGGCGGGTGGTGTGATGGCGTGCCGCGACGTGACGGCCGGCACAACAGGCGAAGGCAGCCTATCGCTGCGAAGGCGGTCGATGGCTGCGTGCAACGGAGCGCACGGCGTGGCGGGCGAAGGCTGCCACGGGGAAGCCGAGGCGGCGCTCTGTTCCACCCATTGCGACAACCAATGGTTGGGAGGCATGCTGCGAGCATGACTGCCGACGGTGGGCGCGGTGCTCGTAGCCACGGTGGCGCGGGGGCACCGAGATCACGACGGCGGGCGAGAATCTCGCGGCCATGGCGGCATAGCCGAACGGGTGGCGCGGTGAAGCAACGGCCGACCTGTGGCTGGCGCGGCGGTTCGGCGACAGGCGGACGGCAATTGGTCTGCAGCGACGTGGTGGTGCGACTGAGGGCAACTCTGGGCGCTTGCGCTAGAAGCGCAAGGAGCTAATTATTTTAGATGAACAGTACTCATAATTCGTAATTTATGTATGAACAAATTGACATGTAAAAGAACGATCTGCAGGATCGAGGATTTGCGAAAAACGCGATTAGCTTACGTAGGGCTTGACGTAGGATGATCGCGTGTAGCAGGATGATGTCGATGCCGTGTAGATTGTCGCAGGTAGACGATCTCAATCTGCCTCTGTAGAGCTTCGTGTTGATAACGTGTTGTAAAACGTAGTCGTTCACCCACGATCAATCAACAGCATTCCAACAAAATCACAAGAACAAGAACTGGAGCACACACAAAGTAGGGGGCAAAGTTCTATCACTTTATTAGATTGATCTCTTGTACAAAGGGGTGCCCAATATACAGTAGAAGGTAGCAAGAGATAGATTCGGATTTGCCCACACATAGAGATAGAGTCCAACCGAATACGGTTAAGAATATATTATCTCATAACAATCGTATCTAAAATTTGAAAATATATCTACCGTAATATAATTTCACCCATGTGTACAGTAGGAAAAAAGATGTCAGCCACATCGTTTTCTCGCTTGTACCTATTGCGGACACATCATTCTTTCTTGAAGCTCCCACAAACAGACACCACATACAAATATAAATCCAACATGGACCATTCAACCAGCTATTCCTATTAGGGAATCCAGAAGGTAAAACCCTACTAAATTTCAAAATTTTATCCTATTCCTAGACTGATCGCATGCGTTAGAACCAAAATTTAGAATATACTAAAAGCGATAAATATGTACTGTGGTCCTGAGAGTGCAAATACAAAGCTTTTGGAAAAGCTCTCGGTGATGCTCACAGCTTTAATGCTTGGACATAGCAGTGGAAATGGATTTTGTCGGATCTTCGTGGCAGTAGCAGCCACGACCTTCAGGTATCCACATGAACAGACGGATGACACCGCATGCTGGTATGCTAGTACCGTGCAATATGATAATTGTGATTTCTATTTCTGATTTAGGCGAAACTTTTCACCTTTCTTTCACCTTTTCTTCTCTTTTTTTTCACTTACTTTTTTCTCAACCTGCCACTCATTTTTTATAGCAAAAACACTGTAGCAAGATCATTTGCTACAGTTAAGGCCGATGCTACAGAACCAACGTTGAAGCTACAGTACCCCCTTTGGCACTGTTAATGTAACACCCTGGCACCCACAGTGCCCTGAGTGTCACCAAAACAGGAAATAAAACTAGATAGGGAAGATCAACCCTAATAGTACTTCGAAATCCACTAAAAATTTCGGCAGCACCTTCCCTAAAACTTGGACATCCACTCAGCAGACAAAAGACAAAAATCATTCTGATATCATCTACAACATGTCATGGAATCAATCAACCATCATGACCAACTAATCACACAACTAAACATAATATCATCAATCATCAATTAAACTTAACTACAACACGATTACATAAGGAATTCAACTAGTTTTCAGAGTGAACTGATTAACCCAACTAATCTTTTAACATGTCATGAGCGTGAGTGGAGGTGCAGCTAAGTCACATCCCGGCAAGTCGCTCTCAGGGTACCTAAAAACATTAAACAAACAAGCATGAGTTCAAGACTCAGCAAAGTGCATCACAAACCAATTTACACAATTAAATCAACAGTAAGAGCAAACTTCTTATCCAAATCCATGAATTTATAAAACAATAATATCAACAACATTTACCTCTTTTCACTTCATTACTTACTTCCTACACGAATCTCTTTAAATCTCTTTGGATGAGTCCACGACTTGATCCCAACTCTACACATTTCTATTGAACTCAAAATCATCGTTAGGATGCAATGCGACATGCATGCTCATGAATGCTCTTTTCTTTGCATCGCATCGAGATCGCCGAGTGCACACCGTCGGTGTGCACCCTCACGTCCCTTCCATCCCGTGGAAGGTGCCTACTCTTACTGTCTCGCTCCCATTCACTTCGATAAATGGGACCACGAGGTAGGACTTTCGTGTTCACTACGTGTGAACACAGAGGCCCGCATCAGAATGGGTTGCCTCTTCCATTATGAATGCACGTATGCAATTAACATGAATAAGTGCAACTTCATTCATTTTCACCACTTGCGTAGTCATGCCCAATTTCATAAACATCAGTCAATTCATCCATCCATGAATTACCGTTCTTGCTAGTCTAAGAAAATTCAGGAAATATGCATGGTAGCACATCATATCATATTCATGTGCACAAGCAACCAATCAACATTATAATATCCTTCTAGTTGATACACTTGCCTTCTACCGAGAGGAATGGAGTGGCGGGAAGAAGAAGCCACTCCCGTAGCTACTTCACCTGGAAATACAATTGCGCACTCAAATTCACATGTTCTAGAGTCAACAAACAGCACTTTCACTCCCTAAATCAAATTTGCCCCAAAACTCTGAATTCATACAAAACTAGTTTAGATAGCCCACTTCACCACAGCATAACTACTGCTATATAACTTTAAATTGAGCAAACGAAGACATTTTAAGCATCGACATAAAATTTTCCATCTATCTCTAGGCAATTGCAAATTCTAACTCGGCCTCTAACTTGTCCTAAATCACATAACAAAATTGAATCTGCTACTAGTCACAATTTGGACAGCAAAAGGTAAAACTTGCATAACTTTTTAATATTTGGACCAAATTGAGTGAACTCAGTTTATAATTAATCACAAGAGGATAATCTACAACTATATTATAGCCATTTATTCAGAAGATGCATTACTAGTTCCCAGATTAGAGATGGATAGAGGTTATATACATTAAGAGTAGTTCTGAACAGCAGGTACTAAAATGAACATAACTTTTAATTGGCTAAGTAAAAATTTGCATTCTTAAGCTCCAAATGACCACAAGAGGATAACCTATAGTTACCCCATAGCCATTTTATCAACACCTGAAAGTAAAGTCCTCAAACTGCCCTCTGAACTTCAGACCAACTCTGAACTTTCAGCAGAAATCTCAGTTCTGGACAGCAACTTCAACATGCCAAACCTTTTGCTTCCTAACTCCAAATCAAGGATACAAATACACTTTCTAAATCTACAGGAAATTTTCTAACTCTCTCTAGGCAAACAAAAATTCTAATTCGGCTTGCATCTAGCTCTAAACAGCAGTTTAACATTTCAGCTATCAACACCAGCACAATCAGGACAGCCAGCACTAAAATGACCATAACTTTTGATTGGCTGAACGACATTTAGTGTTCTTATACTCAAATTAAAGGGGATTTGACGATCTATAAATTTCGCTATAGCCAAATGTTCAGGAAATGCTTTTAACTAGCTCGAAACTCAAACCTAACAGACAGGCAAAACTCAGCCCGAAAACAGCAGTTTCCCCCCAAACCCTAGAACCACTTTTCCCTCCAAAACTTCAAAATCCCTACCCTAGAACCGCCATACCAGCAAGATACCTCCATTAGCACAGCATGAACCCTCCCAAAACTACCAAATACTCACCTCCTAGCTCATGAGGAAGAAGAGGGGAAGGAGAAGCTGCAGCTCGCTGCTGCTGCTGCCGCCGCTGCTGCCGCCGCTGCTGCTGCTCCTGAGGGGAGGAAGAGGCGCTGATTGGGGAGGGAGGAGGCGCCAGCAAGGGGAGGAATCACCAGGAAGAAAGAAAGAGAGGGAGGGCTGTCGGGTGATGGGGGTGAGGGAGCAGCCGGCCGGAGGAAAAGAAATGAGAGGGAGTCAGGTGGGGGAAGGGGAAAGGAGGAGGTAAGGGGAAAAGAAAAAGGGGGTGGGGAGAGAAAATTGCAACCGCGACGGAAAAAATTTTCGTCCGCGACATTACAGTTAAAGTGTTTTCAGCAAAAAACATATTTTGCATGCGCAAGGTTCACAGCTTTTTGGGAACAACCAATATCATATTCAATCGCATTGAACATATGTCACGAGAGAAGATTTTATAAACCTGTCTTAAGCCTATTCTTATGTATGACGCTATAGGTTCATACAATGTTGGTAATAAACAACTCCTTTTTCAATTCACAAGTTGCAAGTGGCTCTTAGTAGAATATAACGACTACCCAAATTGCATGAATGTCGTTTATCCGACAAAACTTCAATGAATACATGTCGATCCCTTTGTCACTTTGATATCATGGTTTAACCTAAGGTTGAGGTATGTCATCCTTAGAATTTTTTTTAAATAATAGTATTTTTATTCTATTTTACAAAAATAATATGCCGAATTTTTTTTTTTACAAAACTACCAACTTGTCGCCATTTCAAACGGCGACAGAGAGTCTGTCGCCATTTCAAAAGGCGACAGACAGCCTGTCGCCGTTTCAGATAGGGATAGACTCTCTATCGCCGTTTGAAACAGCGACATACTTTATGTCGCCGTTTGAAATAACGACAGACTCTCTGTCGCCGTTTTAAATGGCGACAGACTCTCTGTCGCCATTTCAAACGGCGACAGAGAGGTTTTTCCCATTTTTTTATTCGAATTGCAAAAAATATATTTGATATCAATGGAAAAATGTATGTAAATTATGAGCTGCAGTTAATAAAAAGTCAGTATTAGTTGTTGTGATGTTTTACGAAATTAATGTGCTAATTGTGAGTACATTTTTTCAGGGAAAAATCAAATTTCTTTGTTCGTCATTTTCCTTCGGTGTACTGTTGAATAAAACGGAGAGGGAGATCAAAGAGAGTGCGAATCAGAGATCAGGGAGAGTGATTTTTTAGCCTTATCGGTAGCCCGTAAAATTTATTGTTTAAATGTAATTTTTAGGAAGAGTAGACCAGATTTGCTCTTTGATATGTGCACTACCATATTCTGAGAAAATATTTAATTTACACCTTGCTTTGCATCTAATTTCCACTAGTGCAACAACCCTAAGTATTATAGTCGACAACAACGCATGTTATAAATAGTTCCCACGAAGCACTTAAATTATTTGTTGAACATATATATAAGGGCACATATATCGAAAGTTCAGATGATAAAATAAGCAATAGATAGATTATATTGCAAGGGCATTACAACAGTGACGAAATTGCTTGTCGAACTAACTAACGAAAGCACTGGCTGTCATGGTGGAACAGATGATCGTTCCGCCTATCTGGGTATAGCCAGAATGATGTCCCACATTTTCTGCATATTACCTGACACGTGTAAATTTGGAGATTTGTCCTCGGACACCGCTCAATCCCCACTATGAAAGAACTCCATGGGGATCCGTAGTGCTCCCAGGTGTCGCCGAATGGGTGGCCTATGCCGTATGTCTCGGGTGTGTAAGACAGAATTTTTTGGTCATCCCGATTCCCGGCGTCCCCTATGTTAATACCACCCGTGTTCCCGGATGGTCTGCGTAACCCGTCAAGGATTTGTTGCGTGGTGCGGACCTCGGTCGGCTGCTTCCCCTTGTCCCTTCCTCTTCGAGAGGAGGTACCCTCTTGCACCTCTGGTGTGTTGGCCGTTGGCGGACACTTGCCGAGACGTCTGCTCTATTTCGGCTCGCACTCCACTGTATGGTGCAGGAGGTGTGTGTTGGGCTTATCGTTGTACAATCGGAAGCGTGCCCTACAGTCAATGCAGTATGCCCGCTTTGGCCGTTGAATAACACCGTAGGCGTACTCAGGGTCTGGCTTTTCTAGGCGGTAGTAGCACCACGGAGAGGGTTGCTCCCCCCAGTTATCCCATACAGGAAGTTTGAGATGTGGGTGGTATGTCTCCGAGTCCACCCAATTGAAGTAGCCGCACCATTCATCCTCGGCCAAGGGGCACCGGTAGAATCTTCGGTCCGCTAGTTCATCGTGGCAGGTATCTACCACTGCCTGAAGGCCGTGTTCGCAAAAGTCGGGCATTTCGGGTGTGCCTTGAGGAGGTTTCTCCTTTGACTCCAGCAATTTTGCAATTTTCTTTTTGAACTCCTGTATGCGATGAACTGGTTTAGAATTACTACTTTGTGAGTGAAACATGAGTATGTCACATGAAACTCACCCGTTGGTTGGCCCCTTGCCCACCGGCCCTCAGCTCTGGTCGATTTAGAGCGGGGACATATCCTGGCGGCCTCTCCCACCGGGTGAAGTTCTCGGGCGAAGCGGGGTAGGCGTCATGGCAGTTGTACATAAATTCGAAGTCACGCTGTTCCGGCCCGTCGATCCATTAGAAGAAGCAACACCGGTCCTTGTGCTGAGAAAAGAAAGAACGATGCATGAAATGGTACTGTTAGCCTGTATTTTATGGATACAAGTAGGTTTACCCAGTAGGGGCGGGCACAACAGTAGTGAGCGCGGGCGGCCGTCTCTCCGTGGGTAGATTGCATCATCTTCGCCGGAAGGTTGCAGTTGCATTTGGGTCTGGGCAACTCCGGCAGAACTGGGGCGTCCACGCTACTGGTATCCGGGTATTCAGGGCGGGATGACTTCTGCTTGCTGAAGAGGCGAAGGTAGAACGACATCGTGCCCTAATTTGTGTAGATTCAGCTGGCGTGTATTGCTTGTTTGGCGGTGTTGGATGTGTACCCCTAGACCAGTTTTATAGTGGTGGTGAGGGGTTACTCCGCACGACTACAGCACTTGTCCAGTTTGACG
Source organism: Otatea glauca (assembly GCA_036346275.1). Taxonomy (NCBI): domain Eukaryota; kingdom Viridiplantae; phylum Streptophyta; class Magnoliopsida; order Poales; family Poaceae; genus Otatea; species Otatea glauca. The sequence goes on along the minus strand of CM070716.1, from coordinate 29,920,472 downwards.
TCCTGGCATCCTCTATGAACAGCTACACGACGTGTCACCCATCATCAAAGCTGCACCACCTGTCACCTTCTGCGGAAGGCTGCACTACATGTCACCATCTGAGAAAAGCCACACAACCTGTGAGCACGAACAAAAATAGGCAGTGAGTGGTCACTTTGAACTGTGCCTACATGTGTGACAAAGCCTGTGTGCGAAACAGTAGAGGTCTGTCAGCGTGTGGTCAAATCGGCCTGAAAAGGTTGATAGCATGAAAGAAAAAAGCTAGCTGGGTCTATGAACAGCTGCACGACGTGTCACCCATCATGAAAGAAAAAAGCTAGCTGGGATAGCTGCCAGCAGCGTGTTGTCGCATCGCACTGACAAAGTAGCTACGTTTGTGCTGTCCCATCGACGTGACAAAGGTACTGGTAGCGTATTTACAAATAGTGCCACGGAAGTAAAAGATTATATATAGCACAAAACTTCATAAATAAAACTAACATATGTGATATTACATGAGCTAAGGAAGTAAAATATGATATTGTTCACGGTACATCATGTGTAAAAGAAACAAACTAGCTAGGGCCCCTACGCGGTGCAACACCTCGTGTGGTCCCAGGCCTCGTATGACGCTGCACATGTCCAGACGGATATGTGAGCTGGTCAGGGGCCTGTCCACGAGTACTCCTAGGAGGCCGGACCGGTCAAGTGAGTAGCGAAGGCGTCTGTGCAGTGAGATGGGCTCGGGCGATCGCGCGAGCTGCGACGAACCAAGTACCACACCGCGGATCACGATAAGGATCCACTAGAAAGTCAAGTCCTCATCCCGAAAGTATCAGTAGTCCCCGAGGTGCTCGCACTCGTCGAGGCGGGATCGGCTTTGTTGACAAACTTTTAAGTTAGAACGACACGTTATGTGAACAACAAAATATATGAAAAAGAGACCACCGATGTACCGCGGTCATCGGATGACGCCGGTCCGGTACCACCGGAGCCCCCAGGCGGAGTCTGGGCGAGGCGATCGGGTCTGCCTGTGTCGACCTCGTACATCTCCCCCTTCTTGCCTTTCTCCTTGCACCTCACCTCGAAACGGAGCTCCCTCGTACCCATCTTCGTTGTTGCGTGCATCTCCCCCTTCTTGCCTTTGTCCTCCATGTATGCAGAAATCATCTCTGAGTACTTCATAGCAGGATCATTCATGCGTGTGACCACCCTTGCATGGCGATCAACGAAGTACTTTGTGATGCCATGAAGAACACCCTCAACTATACCAACCAAGGGAAGGGGTCTCAACCCTCGCATCACCCAGTTGTAAACCTCCGCAAGGTTTGTTGTCATGACCCCATACCTTGCACCATCGGTGTCGTAAAGCAGAGCCCATTTCTCCCTAGGCTCATGCTCTATCCATTCGGAGAAGCATTTCAGAGCCCTCCCATTCCTTCGAACCAGGTGAGGAGGGTCAGTGGGTAATTCCTCCAGCGCGACTGGGGCCTCACCTGTGGCCGGGGCTGCCCTCTTCGTTGCCCTATTAGTACACATGCATGTGGGACAACTATAGAACACTTCCAAATGGTGTGCCATTTAGGCTGGTACGCATGGACACGCCACGGGCAACCCTCCGTCTGGCATCTGACATCATACACCCGCTGATCGGACTTTACAACCTTGAAGGTTCTGTGCAACGACACTGCCCATGCTATTACTGCTTCTTGAACCTCACTCTTATTCTTGTAAATTGCACCTTGTCTCACCTCATTCTGATCATACTGCGAAGGGAACTGTTCGTCATCGTTCACCACCAGCCTGTCGAACGCATACTCATCCCACTCTGCAGGGAATAGATCTTCAGCGGCTTCATCATTACTTAAAGCCTCATAGTCTTCATTCTCTGTGTCCATCGCTTCGACCACTGATTCAATATTTTCGCCCTCGTCTGCCATACCCATTGCTTCTTGAACCTCTCCCATTGCAACATCAGCTCTCTCACCTTGCACTTTGTACTGACCCGAACCTACATCCTGCTCTACTAAGCCTTCTCTACTTCTACTGCTCTCCCGAACTTTCTCTGGTTCTTCATCAACAACCTCTTGCTGTGTCGCATGCCCGGTATTGACTTTCTCAAATGCTTGTGCCAATAACAATAATGGCCATCCTTTCTCAATTGCAATTCTTACGTACGAACTCCAAGATTTCGGCCCTCTCATTTCCATTAACTCCCAGTACGTGCAATCTATTCTCCGGTAAACTACTCCGTGTAACTTCAGATCATGCAATTCACGGTCCAAAGAGAACATGTGGTACAACCATCTCATAACCGTAGCCCATGAACGCTCCTCACGTGTGACAGGCTAGCCTCTACACTTGCGAAATGACTTAGATCTACCCCTTCAACACCCATTTGCGGAACTCCTCCATAATATATTTTAAATTTCACTCTATCATCCATACCTGTCATGCAAATTCATCGAACTCTTAACATTTGAACAATTTAACGCTACATTGTACGACTAATAATGATCACTAATTTGAATTCTAAGAACGTAGTTTAATTCATTTTTCTTTCGGTCCATACTTGCCCACAATTTAATCGAGATGATTGCAATATTTCAATTCTTACAAATTCTTGATTCCGTAATCATTTCAAATTTCTATGAGAACATGACTAAACTAATGTGTCAGAACCTCTGATTGAGTTATTTTTCGGTCTGATAATTTTAGCCACCACTCTACATGACATCTCCGATTTCTCAAGATACACAAATAACCGAATTTGGATTCTACATTTTCCATTAATTAAAATTTATCCGAATCTCTAATAAAAAAACTATTATTACAATCAAATTTTAATCCCTACCTCTAGGTCATCCCTACAACGAAAATTTATCCACAAATTCTAATCAAATAACTATTATTACGATCAGAGAACCTACAAGTCCTCTACGACATTTTATTCCATACCGAACGAATTATTAATTACTAACTAAGTCATATAACTAAACATCTGTCCATACCGACATAACTATAAATTCCTAACTAATTCATCTAACTAAACATGTATCCTTACATGCATCAGGTACTCATTCCTAACTAAGTCATCTAGCTAAATAACTATTATTACTCTATTTAATCTGATTACTACATTACATATTTAACATTTAAATACTTACAAAAAAAATAGTACCTGACGAAATGCAGATCTCCTTCTCTCCCTCTCCTTTTCTCCTCCTCCTCCTCCTCCTTCTTCTCCTTCTCCTTCTCCTTCTCCTCCTCCTCCTCTCCTCCTCTCTGTTTTTTTCCTGTGCGCTCGGTGGCTGGCTTGAGTGGAGCAGGCCGCGCACGGCTTTATATAGGCGCTGTCTGTCGCCAGTTCAAACAGCGACACAGAGTCTGTCGCCGTTTCAAATGGCGACAGACAGACTGTCGCTATTTAAATTGGTGACTGAGGTGACGGTTGCTCTTTGTCGCCATTTGAAACGGCGATAGAGAGCCTGTCCCTATCTGAAACGGCGACAGGCTGTCTGTCGCCTTTTGAAATGGCATATTATTTTTGTAAAATAGAATAAAAATAGTATTATTTAAAAAAAAATTCGTCACCCTTATAGTGTTAAACCGATTTTTTCTATTCTCTGAAGTAGACTTACAATATCGATCAATTAACACTTTAATCGTTCGGCCATGGCCATGCATATTCTTTAGTCTATTTCATCGAGTGGTCGATCGATATCATTCCCTCAATATGATGAGGACAAATTCCATCTTGATCATACAATTTCTTCTACATGATTCAAAGCATACCCAAGTGTTATCTTATGATTATCCAGTTGTGGGCAACATTAAACAACATTAAAGCATACCATCTTTATGTAGGAAACTGCGTCGATCTCAGGTTTAAGAATCAACATTATCATTGTATGAAACAACTTATGACGCTCATCAAATCCCCAAAAGGTGTTCATAAGCGGATCAGTTCAATAGCATATACACTTACATATATTCACATGATTGAATTGTATCACATACCCATAATCCGTGAAATATGATTATCAAACAATTTCATAAGCTTGTTTTGAATAAAGATTAGTATCCCAACCAATAAATAATCATAGGACAATGTCATAATCAAATTACAGAGTTTCACGATCAAGTCATATACTTGATGATCTATAACATGACATTATTAAAAGAACAACATAAGCATAAATACAAGGTAATCATCTTCATGATTGGCCTCTTAGGTATATTTCCAACAACCTCCCACCTGCACTAGAGTCAATCATTCATATATCAATACCCATTGCTCTAGTATGTGCCTTATACTTTGCTTGTGGGAGAGGCTTTGTCAATAGATCTGCCACATTAACATCTATTATCACTTTTCATATTTTGATATCACCTCTATTCAAGATTTCTCGAATAAGATGGTAACGCCACAATATGTGTTTAGATTTTTGGTGTACTCCAGGTACCTTTGCTTGCACAATGGCCCCATTGTTGTGCAACAGAGGTCTAAAGGGTTTATAGCACTCAGAAATACACGAAGTTCAAAACTGAACTTGCTTATCCAAATTGCAACAGTTGATTGCTTTGAACTCTTCTAGCAAACCGCTCATCCATTGGGGTAGAAGATAAATCCAGATTGCGATCTTGAATCATTCTTCTATGTTTGGAAGCTTGCGTCGGTGTAACTAGTTACAACGAGCTCTTCCTCATTACCATAAACAAGGAACACATTCTTAGTTCTTCTCAAGTACTTGAAGATATTTTTAGCTACTATCCTGTAACGACCCCTATTTTCACATAAAATGCAAAAATGAGAATCTATGTGTATTCAGTACTAGTCCCATGATCAGTAGCTACTACGCACATTTACAATAAATGGATCACAACCATACACAATATTATTAAAGCGGAAGCCATTTATACAATGTAATTTTCACAATTAAGAGTATATATATAGTAGTAGAGGAAGCAAAGTCTTGTAGTGTGCCCATTAAACCCTCAGGCAACTGACAAAGCATAAATCCCTAGAAAGATCGCTTGATTTGAAATTTCCGCAACATGCGACGAAAGATATTCTTCAGAGTTTCATTTTCTTTTCCACCTAAAACAACGTAATAAGCAAGGTTGAGTACTTTTGCACTCAGCAAGACTTAAATGGTATTTGCAAATGTAGGAATGCAGGTCATGTCAAAGGAGGCTTCTATAGTTAATTTGCATAAAGAGAAATTAAATTTGGAAATCAAGTTGTAATTTGTAAATGGAATTTATAAAGCAAGCTTGACTGATATGAAAGTAAGTAGAGTAATAACTCACAGTCTTTTCCGGCGTGAACATCGAATCATCCATTTCCAATATGAGGCATGAATCTGAAACAATCACCTTCCAACAAATGTCTCCAATCCAAACCATTTAGAAAATACCAAAACTTCTAACTATGTGATGACTTTACCAAGTTCCCTTGACTGCGGGAACTACTAATCGATTAGATTTATACTCTGCAGAGGTGTACAACTTTACTCACAAGTCATGACCTTTTTTTTTGCCTCATGTTTCACTTACCTTTGACGTTGTGGCCATAATGTTCATGACGAAAACTTTTATATTACCTAGGTTAACTTTGCACCAGCCTGGTGACGATAGACCCTTGCTATAGTGGTAGAAACACACACGCAAGACATGGCAGTGAATCCCCGCCATTTACACCACAACAACACAGGCAGTATAACCTCACCTACACACGTTTCTCCTCATAGCAAGGCGTACACCGTTGTATCAGTAAACATTATTCCCAACACCTCGGTGTGGACGCCCCTCCGAGCAGTCAGTAAATGAAAGCCCGTACTACTACGGTCTGCCAATGTGCAAAGTTAAACTAGATAACTTAATTGGTTTAAGGCTGTCCCATTCTAGCACTTGTGGTTGTATATGTTTTTTGGCCTAAAAATAACCCATAGTTCGGTCTTTAATCCGACACGGGCGATAATCTTCACCCTAAACTATGTGCAAGTCCAGCCCTCGCACAATTGGCTATTGCCAATAATCGTCCACGTCTAAATCATAGTTTCATTTTGAGTTTTTAACAAAAATACCAGCAACCATCATGTCTCAATATCTCCAAGTTTAATCTGATCAGTTTATCCAATTTGTTCATCCAAACCTAAAGAATGGCTAAGCATGATTATTAATTATCACATATACGCAATTTGACATTATATATTGTGTAACCTTAATTCTAGGTTTATCAAGGTTCACATGTCAATACTTATCAAGGAAGTTTCAGGAGACAATAGGTATATCTACCAGTACCACAATATAGCGAATTTATAGAAAATACACAGATGCATAAATTGATTTAGTAAAACAAAGTGAAAATTAAATACTGGGATGAATAAGATCAAAGGGGGTGCTTGCCTTCCTTAATTGTTGTTTACGATGAAGTCGTGGTTGCAGCTGGCGTTTTCAATGACGGAATTAATGACGTCGAGTTCTACACGTTGTTCAACGGAAATATAGCAAATAACCAACTTTAAAAAGAAAACAGGCAAAAAATCAAATAAAGACTCACTATAGAAAATAGGCGTGGTTTAGGGTTGTATGATTTCGGGTTCTCGCGTTTTAGTCCATTATATATATATTGTGAGCAACTTTTGGATTAAGCAATGATAGTTTCTTTTATATATTATCTATTATTGTTTTACAAATTCAACAGGCTAAAATTATTTGGTTTAATAGAATTAAGATATTCGTTATTATGTTGTATGCTATGCATGAATAGTACTCAATCCTTGATTGATATTGCATAAGGAGTGATTCTGATTATGTTAGATCTGTTAGGCTAGGCTTCTGGTTATATATTCATGGTTTTTAAGAAGATTCTAGTGATGCAAATATCTTAAGTATTGATTTCTCTATTATTATTAAGTTTGTTACTCGTATTATGGATTTCAGAGATCATAATACTTAGGGTTATTTTGTTGACAGAATTTATATGTAGAGCGAAATGAAATGAGATTATTTCTTCAGAATAGGATTGTCATTATTTTGGGGAGCATTCCTAAGATGATTTTATAAATTTTAGGATTTAGACGAGATGTTATATTCATTGCTGAATTATCTTATATGGTATTAGGGCTTTCGTTATAAGGAATCATATTTCGTTTTAGGTTTGCGATTGCACTTCACAGGATTTTACAACCATTTTTCTGGCATTAGAAGGGTACGTCCCTAGATGTGTTTTAAAATTGGTTTTGCATTATTTCGCTTTTAGCCGCATTAGTTTATATGGACACGAAGAATGCAATATTTTATGAAATTAGTTCAAATTAGATCTTTTTGCCAACTAACAAGATCTTATCTTTAAGAATATGCTGAGATTAGCCCTGTCTAATCTTGTACTTAATTTATGAGGTGTTATATATATTTTAAATTCTCAAATATATATATTCTTTTATATGGGTAAAGCATATAGTCTTTATAAAAATTAAATTTGTTCACCTGTGATATTTCATTTTTTCATTCAAAAACATTTCAATAGTAATAAATCAGTTTTATGACACATTCTGAAATATATGCATACTACTATTAGTTACTCTACATATGCACATATATATATATACACATCTTTTACATTTGGATCATATTCTATTCATAAAGCAGATTCAAATCAAGTTCATTTCTTAAACATTTTGCATACTTAGGTAACTTAGTGACATACTAGTATCAATTCTATTTATTTCAGATTTGTTTTGCACAATTATGCATTTTGAATATTTAATGCATTGAAATTAACCTTTAATAGAAAATGATTCAAACAAAGTAGAAATTCAAATATTTTTATATATTTGTGTTGCTGGAAGCATGAGGATTCCATTAAAATTGGTTTTATTCAATTATAATTTTTTGCACAAATTTTGTACACAACACATTTCTTCCCTTCTCTTTGAATTTAAATTTTAAAATCTTCACAGAGCTTATTTTCAAAATGTTTTTCCATATTTTGAAATTATTTGATTTTAGATGAATATAGAATTTTGTTTCATCTCATTTGGATTTAATATTCAAAATTTATAAATAGTTAAAGTGTCTCATTTTGGAAATTTGGGGAAAATCAGAATTGCGCTTTCAATCTTTGGAAGCGCACTTTAGGTTTTCCCCGCGGTTTATTTAAATGCAGCCGACCGATAGGTGGAGCCATCCGGTCAGTGAGAGGGAGTGGCTGTGTGAGGTGAGGAACTGACACAAGGGCCCCATCGGTCAGAGACCGGAAACAGGGGAGGCATTCTTCACGGCTACTAGTGGCGGAGAGGCGCTGGAGATGGCGAGCTGTTTGTGTGGTGAGCATCACCGGACCCGTGCGCACCAAGGGGTGGCACCGATTCGGTCGGAGGTGAGGTGGAACATGCTGCCACCAAGGTGGTGTGATGGAGGAATGAGCGGCAAGCCGCACTGGTGATGGAGATCATTCCGGGTTTGATCTGTTCGAGTTCTGGGTTTAGCGAGTCAAGGAAGTTCCTTTTTACCTTGTTTTTGCGTTGAAGATGACATGTTCCAGGATAGCACCGTGCACCGTGACTGGAGAAGAAGGCTCACTGGTGCGGCCAAGATGTGAGCGGGTACTTCTGAGTGAGGGTTAATGATTTGTAAAGGTCATAGATGCTAGGCAACAAGGAATTGGGAAATGGTTTAGCTCACCAGCTTCAATTGCTTGTTTCATGAGCTTAGGGTTTTGTTGGCAATGGCGAAATCGGGAGGAAATTGGAAGACTTGGCTACAGATTAGTGAGCATAAGGTTAGGGGAAAGATGTGCGAGGCTCAAACGCATGCTGGGATTGCTTTTATAGTCGTGGATGGGCAAGATAAGATGGCCCTGGGTATGAACTCATCGAGACAGCTCACGACGCTCACACAGGAGGAGGAATGGTCGGCTTCTAGGAAACACGGTGAAGGTGGTGGCGTGGCATGGCAATGATGACACAAGGACCTTAGGTGGCGCGATACGTCAGGCCTGACGCGAGCTACAGTAGCATGAAATCACTCGGGGACTTCGGCGTGCTGAGGAAGAAGGAGGAGCAAAGCAGTGACTGGCAAATGGGTTCACTCGGTTGATTGGTCACACGCGCCAGTGAAAGGAACGGTGGACTCCAAGTTTTTTCTGCAAACAAAGCTGAGTTGGGTTCAATGGATCAGTTAACTATCAAGTCGGTAATTTAATGAGAATTTTGCTGCATGTTTTTCAGATAAGGTAAATTATCCTGTCAAATTTTAAACTGAGATGATGTCTGTGTAATTTATAAAAATTCTGACAATGCACTGTGCTCAGATTTGTGCATTCTATTTTTAATTTATCTAGTTGATTATATTTCACTAAAATTTTTTAAACTTTTTGCAGAGGTTCCTTATGGCCATATTAGTCTCCTATAAAATTTTCAACTCCAGATATTTTATATTTAATTTATAACAATTATGACATTGATATTTCTTGATTTTCAGATTTTCTATTATAAAATTTTCAACTCCAGATATTTTATATTTAATTTATAAAAATTCTGACAATGCACAGTGCTGTGATTTGTGCATTCTATTTTTAATTTATCTACTTGATTATATTTCACTAAAAATTTTGAAACTTTTTGCAGAGGTTCCTTATGGCCATATTAATCTCCTATAAAATTTTCAACTCCAGATATTTTATATTTAATTTATAACAATTCCGACATTGATATTTCTTGATTTTCAGCTTTTCTATTATAAAATTTTTAAATTCAACAAATTCATTTATTATTTCTTGATATTTTTAATGTTGATAAATCTATCGAATCAAAAGGTAATATAAAAATTTCAAGTCGAAATTATGAAGGATTAGTTTTATTTAATTCTGACACTTTCACTGTTTGTAGTCAAATTTCATTAATTTGCCTTTCATTTCACATTTAATTACATTGATATGAATTTTAAATTAAAATTTAGGATTCTAGAGATCTCTAAAGATTATGCAGAGATTTTTCTCATTTTATTAATTTACACTTCTATTCTTATCATTTATCCAATATTTAAATTATTATTAAAAAGATTTCTCCATTAGAGAAATAATCAAGAAAATCCACGAAATGTTAAGAAAATCTATAATAGTTCATAAGCAAGCATCAATAAATATAATTAAATGTTAAAATTTAATTTCTCATTGTATTTTGAGTTTTTCTTTGAAGAGAAAATGAATTCAATAGAAATAAAAGATTTTCTTAAGAACCAAAGTTTAGAAAATTTATTTTTTGAGGAATTTCAAAGTAAATTTTTATTTCCAACTCATTTTAATACTTTGTTTAATTTGGAGTTTTATATTGCAGCTCATCCTTTTATTGATGTTGTATTTCAAGAAAAAGAGGAAAGGATGATTATGTAAATCAAAATCTTGATTTTAATTAATAGTTTTTATATATTTCATTTTCAAATTTCAAATTTTCATTTTTCTTATTCTTAAATTTTTTTGGGATGTTACAAATCTACCTGCCTTACAGAAATCTCGTTCACGAGATTTGCGGGGACTAGATGGGTTTAGGGAATTCTTCCTCGGAGGTAATCTTGATGTTTCCTTGTCTCTTCGTCTTCAGTGCAATTACTTCATTGGACCTTTTTCTTGTGATCCCTAGTTGATATGTCAAGGATTGCCAGCAAGAATTTTTGAATTTAGGGAGTGGTATGGGATATGTTTAGAACATATGAGATGAAAGAAAGGATGCATTGCAATTGGAGCTATCTGGAGATAATCAAATATTGACATCAAGGAGGGTGTCTGAATATAATGGTTAACTTGGATAACTCAACAAGGGTTAATGAGGTTTGTTGCGAATAAATATAATTCGAGGCTGACCTCTTAAGCATAGGTGGGAGGTATGGGTTTAGATTGAGAGTAGGGCAGAAGTGACTCGTAAATTGGGTTGTGCTGAGAAGGTCAAATGCAAAGATTGAAAATCTTATTACTCTTTACTCTTAGTGGATATGTTGATGGATTGGTACAAAGGTTTTCTTGCAACGTCGTTCATCAAGATATTGGAGCAGGAGAGAGATGGTTATATATGGGTTAATTTGGTTACAAGGTAACATTCTGTTCATTAAAATATTATTTTAAGAATAGTTTCTACATTAATTTGGTAATTGTTGGTTGGTTTATAAGGCAACGTTTCGTTCTTTAAAATCTTCTTAATTAAATTATCTTATTAAATATGGGTTTGCACATCGTGAATTTCAACTCAAGGGTTAACCATCCACGAGAGTAACCCGAGAAGCAGTACAATAAGATCTTGCAATAAAAATTCAAAGTACAGAAGATCACATATTCAAAGTTAATGCAGGGAGGGGTTTGTGGTTCCTTTCTAGCTACAAGCCTAATGCCTTCTTATTTTGTCTCATGATATTGGTTCTTCATTCCTCATGAAGTGGCTTAATGACATCAGGATCTTCTTCTGAGGCTTCCATTCTGTCTCGGTAATGTAGGATTTCTTTGGCTCTGACTCAGAGTCACTGTATACAATCCAGGCGAAGTGGTGAGATGGAGTGTCTCTAGGTTCAAAAGTATGGTTAGGTGGTATTTATGGGGAAGATTGAATAGTGGCTAGTTTTAACGTGGCTTAGATATGTTTGGTGGTTTCTAATATGGTGAAATATTGGCCTTGGTTTATATATGGATGGTGTGGTCTAGGCTCAAGTAAAGCTAGAGGCAGTGATGGAGACTGTGCTATAAATTCTGATGGAACTGGATTTTGGGAAAGATCAAAGATTAAAAGAATACGCAGGTGAGAAGCAGAAAGAAAAGTTAAGTTATCTTATGAACTTTTTCTTTTTAGAAAATATGGGTTGAAGTTTCTAGATTCATATATAAGTGCAACTTATCGTGAAACTTTTACCTAAGGGTTAAGTTTACACGTAAATCTGTCTAGACAAGAAAATAAAAACCAATTACAAGTAGCAGGATATAAACATTACATAAGAATACTTTATATAGCTAAAGTGGTATAATACTGCTACGCGTAAGGGTTCTTATCTTAAGAGGGAACCTAATATATTTTAATCTTCTGTGTTTTATTATTGGGTGACATCGGTTCTTCAGGGAGTAGAATCTTCACACTTTACTTCCACCTTGTCGGAGGTAGCGAAGTATTATCTGTTTCCTTGAGGTTGTTGGTTTAGACATTGTAGTCTTCATTGGCTGGGCATGAAGGATGGTAGCGACATTTCTTGGACAACTTCAGAAGCAAATAGCGAAGATGAACTATAGCGAGAATTACTTTTAAGGAGAGACGAATTTGTTTACAAATCAAAATGAGAGCAGGGGTAAGAGTAAGATCTTAAGGAGGAAAGAATAGCAATGGCTACATTTTGCGCATATAGTATCTTTTGAAAATAAGGTTTTGAATTTGCTCATTCTAATACTAACGACCACTCTACCTAGGGTTTATCCTACTATCAGTATAGCTCTGATACCAACTGTAACGACCCTCATTTTCGTATAAAATGCAAAAATGAGAATCTATGTGCATTCAGTACTAGTCCCATGATCAGTAGCTAGTACGCACATTTACAACAATTGGAATCACAACCATACACAATATTATTAAAACGGAATCCATTTATACAATGTAACTTTTACAATTCAGAGTATATATATATAGCAGCAGAGGAAGCAAAGTCATGTAGTGTGCCCATCCAACCCTTAGGCAACTGACAAGGCATAAATCCCTAGAAAGATCGCTTGATTTGAAATTCCTGCAACCTGCGACGAAAGTCGAAGCATCATTTTCTTTTCCACCTAAAACAATGTAATAAGCAAGGTTGAGTACTTTCGTACTCAGCAAGACTTAAGTGGTATTTGCAAATGTAGAAATCCAGGTCATGTCAAAGGAGGCTTCTATAGTTAATTTGCATAAAGTGAAATTGAATTTGGAAATCAAGTTGTAATTTGTAAACGGAATTTATAAAGCAAGTTTGACTGATATGAAAGTAAGTAAGTAGAGTAATAACTCACAGTCTGGGCATATACATAGCATAGCATATATGACAGATCCGATTGCTAAAGCATACGAAACATTATTCTTGCCGTCTTGCTCATCTTTATGTTGAAGGATATTGATTCTTGCAAAGACTAATGCTATGTGAGATGTGACATGGGTAAGAAACCTTTCTTAGAATCTTACAGGTTGAACCTATTGAACACCTTGTTAATATATGCACTTTGACTTAATCCAATTAGACTTTTCGAACTATCTCTATAAATCTAAATGTCTAATAAATAGGCTACTTTGCCCATGTATTTCATTAAAAAAACTATTTTTCAATGATGCCTTAACAGACTTAACCATAGGATATCATTTCCGATTAACAGTATGTTATCTACATATAGAATTAGAAAAACAAGTACGCTCCTACTAGTCTTCTTGTCAAGACATGGTTCTTCATTTTTTATGAATCCAAACTCTTTGATAACTTCATCTAAACAAAGATTCCAACTCCGACATACTTGCCTCAGTCCATAGATGGATTTCTAAAGTTTGCATACCTTCCCAGCATTACATGGATCAATAAAACCCTTAGGCAGTGTCATGTACACATCCTCTCTGAGGTTTTGATTAAGGAAAGCTGTTTTGACGTCTATTTTCCATATTTCATAGTCAAAATATACTACTATTGCTAGGATAATCCTAATTGACTTAATCATAGCGACGGGTGGAAAGGTTTCATCATAGTCAGTACCATGAACTTGTCTAAACCCTTTTGCCACCAATTGCGCTTTATGGATGTGAACTCTTCCATCCATGTCGATTTTGTTTTTGAACATCCATTTGCACCCTATAGTTTTTACACTATCGTGCATATCAACCAAGTTCCAACCTTGATTATCACTCATAGGTTGCATTTTGGATTTCATGGCCTCATGCCATTTATAGTAGTTCAGGCTTACCATCACTTCCTAAAAAGTGGCAGGATCATCATTATCTAACAATGGTGCATCACTTTGTTCCTTCACAAGGAACATATACCTATCAGGTACGTGACATATCTTATTTGACCTTCGCGGGTCTGGTGTCTCAGAGGATCCACTTGGCTTATCATTGATCGAACCATGTTCAAAATGCACTACTATAGGAATGTACATCACAATCGGTTCTTTTTCGTCATTACAGTCGGTTTTGGTGACGATACAAAGTCCTTAGACAGTGATAAGGAGGCGCTATCACAATCGGTTCTTGCCCGATAGTGCTAAATGGTCATCCCAATCGGTTTTAGCTCAAAACTGATTATGATGGGTACCACCAGAACCAATTGTGATGTGGGTGCTGGTGTTTGTTCTTTGTACATCCTCCTGAAAACAACACAGATTACACACAGTATGCATATCACATTCACAATATATAGAACATAAAATCTTTACAATACACATATCACATTCCTTCACAATATAGAACACAAACATACTTAATAGTTAGTACACATATCACATTCATATTGATATAATATTGTTTACATATGGACTAGTAGGAGCCTATCGGATCTCTAAACCTACTGTCCTCCGCTAGAACTTCTGTCCAGTACCACTAGCATATGTGGTTCATAATTTGTTGAAATCTTTGCTTTGTAAGCTCTTGAGAGGGATATTGATCTTCTGCAAAATAGAAATGAGTGGACTAATTTAAGTTTTAAAATTTGTATGTAAAAGGCTGAGTGTATTATGCATATACATATACCTTAGGGAAAATGTATAAGCCGCCGACCAGGATCAGCATGTGATGCATGATGTAGGAGCCGCATAGGTCGTTGCACACCTGTTAATGACACTTCGAACAAAGAAAATCAAATTAAGAGACGAAGAATAGATGTCTAAAAAAATTAATCCTATGCTAGGCACTTGTACCTTGAAGCACTTTCACTCTAGCTGGTCTCCTCGTTTGTCATCGTGTCGCCCTCCTTCAGCAACGTAAGACAAGAAAGCCCTACATACATTGGAGAGATGCCATTGAGGCAAAAAAATGAATGTAGTTAAATACAGAAAGTGTTAGGTTATAGGAATGTACTTACTTATGCAAAATAGGCTTGATCGCGTAGGCCATTGATCTCTTCTCGATCGAGTTAAAAGTGTAGATTTTGTTTTCACTCGAAGCAATCACGAGTAAAACCCGCTGGTTTGTTATTAAATGGTATGCAGTGCAAGAAAATAAGTTCATATACGGTTTAAGTGCGTACAAATAATTGAAGGGTAAAGTAGTACTTACTCCTTATGGTACGGGAATAGAATGAAGTTCCTTTTCACCTCAGCATGCAATGTCTGCTTGATGTAGTTGGCAAGAAACTCCGATTGAAGCATAGCCATGGTCGCAGGAACCATCTCCGGGTCGACAAACCCAACTGGGTGTTGACCCGTCATGGCTCGCTGCCTCATTATCCTATAATTCGTGTGAAATGTTAAAAAAATATAATACAAAATACTATAACAGTCATAGGCTCATGCTGTATGGTGCGATACTCACAACGTCCAAGATCGTACAATACAAATATCAATGACTTTTAGGCTATACAAACGGAACAGATCCTCAGAACTCATTGAGAATGTCCCATGCTCCTCGCGGTGGAAATGTCCCCCTCGATACCTCACATTGAAATCAACGTGACGCTTGGCCTGATTCACCTTGTCAATGTACCATCTATGGAGCAAGTGAGTGCACATGCCTAGAGCATTCAATTCGTTGCTAGGGACGAGGGTCTTTCCATGTACGTGTACCCCTTATAATGTCGAGCGGGCTCTATGGCCTCTGTCAACTTTGCTTTCTAGACAAAAGGAGTCTCCGAGGTCAGGACAAGGAGCTCTCTATCTATTTGAGGGGCATTGTGGTCTTTGTCAACTTTGCCTTCTTAACAGAAGGGGTCTCCAAGGTCTCTTTTGGTTCTTTGGCTATCGTGCTAGTCTTTTTGTGCACCAGCTCTACACTCTGCGTAGAAGTTGACTTGAATGGAGAATTCGTCATGGTGGTGGGAGCAGGAGCAGGAACAATAGTAACCTACAAAGCACGTAATATGTTGCAGTACTGGAATGATCGAGAAGACGTCGGGGATTTTTACCTTGAGTAGTACGACACCTGTCATGGGCTACTTGATGAACAACATCCGTGCTTGTCCGAGAATGGTGATATCTTCGCTGGGGGAACTCCAGTATATGAGATAGGAAGACTTCGTACCTGCACCCTCATGTAGCTCTTCCCCAAAGGGTTACTATGCATCGTATCAGTCTCTTTGCATAGAAATGCAACCCCGCGTCTAGCCTTAATGGGAAATCCTTCTTCCATCACGACCAGCTAGCACTTGGCAAGTGCCTGCTAGAAGTGCGCAACTTGATCGAAAATATTGTTTAACTTACTCTCGTACCTTTAAGTCAGAAACAATTATTACCTTCAGTTGGGGACCAGCCTGATCATTTTTGGAAGTGCAACTGCTAGGGCGGGGCACATGCCTTTCTACGAGAGGCGAGGCCATCTGACTCTGACACTAGGAGATCATTGCCATCATCTCGGCCCTCAAATGCTCCTCACGTACCATCATCTCCTCTCATCTCCTCCTTCAGCTTCCCCCTCAGCTCCTCCCTCAGCATGTCCTTGAGGCGCTCCTCACGTGCCTCCCATGATCTTGATCTAGCACTGGCAGCGTCTTCTTGGAAGAAAGACTTCTTCGTATGCCCCGCACTTGCAGCAAGCACCTGGCCCTTATAGTCGGGTTTCCCCATCACCGAAGATAGGATGCCCTTCGACCCTTGGCTTTAAAAGGTCTCCTGCTCTTTCTGCTGACTTACCTCCTCCTACAAGAAGCAAATATAAATTAGTTCTAAAATACAACGGGAAGGGTTAACTGTAATGTACTAAGTTAGATATCTTACGATGGTGCAGACGATCCTCGCAGTCGCGGGGTTTGGAACCACAATCCGACCTTTGAAGGTTTTCTTCGCCCTCACTAATACCCAGTAGCGTGTCCAATCCTGATATATGTGGGAGTAAGGCATCGCCATATCAGAGTTCGCAGACTCCTCGGCTAGTCGCTCCCACTCTGTCTTCTTCCCTTCATAGCCAGAGGAACCAAGGTGGTGCGCGTGTGTATTCTGCCTCTAAATAGAGATATTTTTCTCTCTTAGCTCCTCCACATCGGGCGTACTCTTCCTCGTTGTGAACTCCTCCCAAACATAGATATTCACAAATGGATACCTCTCGAAAAGGGTATGGCCTTTCAACACGTACTCACCATGCATAATAACCCTGAAGTGCCTCAAAGACATACCCATTCTCTTCAAGATATATCACCTCGCATTGCTTTCATCTTCCTCTGGTATAATCCATTTCCCCTTAACTTCGTCCCACAGCCGATTCTTTTGCTCCGCGCTGACTTCCTTCACCAATTGGCCTGGAAAAGATCGGTACCGCCCCTTATACTTGGGAGGACCCGTGCAAAACCCCCGTGGCATCAAAGTGAAGAACCTGTAGCGTTCTTCTTTTGGCCCCTTTATTCGGTCCTCAAGCCTTTCTCACCTTACTCGAACCCTCAACATTTGTTACCTTACACGGCCCCTCAGGATCACCTTCTATTTTGTTTGATGATGAGCCAGTGCTCTTTCTTTGCGACATTTTGAATATATATATATATATCAAACCTAAACATAATGAGAGAAAGCAATTCGTATATCTAACATGGTCATATATTTCACATGAGAGAAAGCAATTCAAAGCTATTATGTCAACTTGACAATAAATCATGTAAATTAACATAATAATGGATAATTCATAACATATAATTGTTTTAACATATTGTAGTAAATTAACAGATTAAAAGATGATCTTAAAGAAGCATCTATCTGTTGACCAATTAAGTACATACCAACGATTACTCCAAATCTCTAATTAGGTTAGGTCCTAATCCCATTTGAGGATATGTGGTTTGGGCAAGTTACTAAGCTGTTATACAACTCCAGAGAAAATTTCGGCAGCATCTCCCCATTGTTCTCCAAATACACATCTCAACAACAAGTCAAGAGGGTTGTATCCGGAGAACACTAGGGAGATGCTGCAAAAACTTTCTCGGGAGTAGTACAATAGCTTAGAAATTTGTTCGAACCACATACCTCGAATTGTTTAAACAATATGGACAATTCGAGACTACTTGCTTATAAATATATCATTTCTGCATATTTATAAATAAGCACACTCGAACGAGAGATGTAGGTTACAAAACCTAAATTCTAACATTGACCATATTACAGCAAAAATAATGACATGTAAAGTAAAAACCGTTGTAAGAATCTTAATCATATTACAGTAACAATAAAGACAAATTTAAAGTACATATGCTCAACAAAAAGCACTATTTTGAACTAGCATGTCAACTTTTACTTGGTCACTAAGGGAAAAGGAAAGCGAACATTGTTTTGCATGTAACATTGTTTTACATTGGTTCTGGAATTGTTTCTCCACATCAAACATAGAAATACATATTATCCCTTAGAAGCTTCAAAACTTCTCTAATATTCATGAATGTTGAGATAATAAAAATAAAATTATATGTCAAAATCTAAACGCTCGACGAGCTCGCCCTTGTTTCTCCGCAAGGGGCACGGGCGAGAGCTGGGGGAGGGGGCACGGCCGAGGGCGAGCTCAGGGGTAGGGAGCAGGCGGAGGGAGCTGGCGGCAGGGGCGAGGTGTGCGTGTAGAAGAATGGAGCAAGGGAGTGTGCGTGGAGAAGAATGGAGCAAGCGAGTGTGCATGGCAAGTAAAATAGGGAAGCTAGGTCCATCACAATCGGTTCTTAGTTGAAACCGATTGTGATGCTTAATCGGTTCCTAGTTGGAACCAATTGTGATGCTCAATTATTGAACTGATTTTTATGATTTATTCATCAAAATCGGTTCCTAGTTGAAAACGATTGTGATAATTGAGCATCACAATCGGTTCCAACTAGGAACCGATTGTGATGTACTATGATATCTTCTTTACAGGAACCGATTGTGATGTACTCTGATATCTTCTTTACCTTTTTTATTATCAGTGCATAATGCATAAGAGTCTTTGTTTGAGAGGGGTTCCAGTAAGTTTCTTTGGAGGGTTGTGGATGTTTGCAGACCCATATACTCATGACCTTAGCATTCTTTAAATTCTTGTTTTTCTTACTAATGCAAAGCAAGGTAACATTAAAAAGGTCATGGTATCCAAATAAGTTTGAATTCATAATTAAAACTAAAATTCCTGGAAAAAACAAAGTAAAGTGAAAAGAGAAGTTATGTACAATACAAACATTTGAAAGACATAGCATTATTTACATTGACGTAGTCTCTTCATTTACAATACAACCCTTCTTGATGATCTACACGCATGTAATTTGTTCCATGTGTGTCGTCGTCATCGTTAAGACATGCCTATCTGTAAACGGAGGTATTTCATCGAATTGGTTGTACTTTTCTTCATCTACGATATTTTCAACTCCAACGATCTGCCTCTTGCCATGGAGGATGACGTACAACCTCGGATTGGTCAGATTACACACGTAGAAGACTTGATTTGCTTGCTTCGCAAGGACGAATAGTTCATCTTTGTAGACGAGTCTATTGAGATCCACAAGAGTAAAACCTCTCTGGTCGACCTTTACTCTATATGGAAGTCTCACTCACTTACATCAGAACAATAGAATTTGGTATATGCCATAATCGAACTCCGATATTTCTTTGATCATCCCGTAGTAGGAGTTCATTGCGGTTGACGATACTCTTTTCGAGTGATCATCGAACAAAGCATCTATGCTCACACTACTATTTTGAATTGTACTCTTTGCATCTTGGCATTCGGTGTAAAAGGTGTAACCATTAATATCGTACCCCTTTCATATATGTAGATTAAATCTTGATCCGTTAGCCAACCATTTGATATCCTCACTAACGGAGACCTTCGCTTTTTCTTTGAACCATGTGAGGAATCGCTCTTCGTGTTCTCACATGATGGAAAGCTCATCCATATGTGGATTCTCTTCCCGTAATATCAACTTGTGTTGCTCAATGTATGGGTGAACTTCTGCATTGTGTTGCAAGACTGTCAAATGCTCTTTATAACACATATCAAACCGTGGCTCGTTAGTTTGGACCCAATGGTTCCTTTGACACCAAGTCTGCACTCATGGAGAGGTATAGGAGCACCAATTGCTTGTATTTTAGTAAAATAGTCCATGCAGAACTCAATAACCTCTTCAGTTCCATAACCTTCAATAATACTACACTCAGGCTTTGACCGATTCCTCACATATGCCTTTAATATACCCAAGTACCTCTCGAACAGATACATATAACGTAGAAATATGGGTCCACATATTCTAATCTCTTTATTAAAGGTGAACAAGGTGGACCATAATGTAAAACAATGATGGGGGAAATGGATCTCAGATCGACAGAGTCTGCACCACCTCAATCTACAAGCTATCTAGTACATGAGGATCAATAACCTTGCAAGAAATTGCATTGAAGAAATATCATAGCTTCGTGATTGCCATCCTGACTTCCTCTGGCAGAATATTTTTGATTGCAACATAGATCATTTGGGTCAACAAGGCATGGCAATCGTGGGACTTTATACCAAGCAACTTCAAATCATCCATGGACACGAGCTTCGTAATGTTTGCGGAGTAGCCCGATGGAACTTTAATACCTTCGACACAGTTGCATATGTTTTCTTTCTCCTTCTTAGACAAGGTGTATTTAACATCCCAAATTTTGGCTCATTTAGATTTAATATGGTTATTTGTGGATTCTATGAATTTTTTAAATTTTTAGAATTTTCTAGAATTTATTTTGTATTTTTGAATTATGCTTACTTAGATATTATTTGATTCTTTGAAAATTTTAAATAAACTTTTGTGAAAAATATTTTATTTTAGTTTCAAATATCTCAAAATATTTTTGTTATTTTTCTAATATTTTTACTATTTTATTTGGCTTAAACTATTGTCGACTTTTGTAGTCGGCAATGAATTTATGGGGTAGGCGCTTGATCTCAAACTCAATGGTCACACAAGACAAGGGGTTTATACAGATTCAGGCTCTCGCAGAGGAGATAATACCCTAATCCTGTGTGCTGGGATTATATGGATCTCTTGGATCTGGGGTTGCTCAAAGCACAATATGCTCTGGGCGATATGAGGTGTTCTATGCTCTATGGCTTGATTGCTCTACGCTTGGATGATCGGATCCCTATGTTGTTGCCCGCCCTCTCCCTTATATAGCGGGGGTGGGGCGGCTTACAGAGTCCTGATCGGTTTGGAGATTCCGATCGGTTACAAGATTCTAGTCAGTTAATAGGATAGAGTTTACATCTTTATCTACCCTATTAACGACTCGGATTACAACCGTATCTATCATATCTAAATATAAGTTCAACTTCCTTTAGGATATGTCCCCTTGTGCACGCAAATGGGTCCGACGCGGGAGTATCTTCAGGCCTTCATCTTGGGCCTTTCCCGAGGATACCACGGAATCTATATCCCACAAGAGCCCAAAGTGCTTCATGATCCATTGCTCTACTCAAGGCTTCACGCTGTAATCCCGATCGGTTTCCTTATCCAATCGAAAAAACATTCCTTTTACAATGATTTAATTATGAAGAACTCGATCATAAATTCCATCCTTTGCTTTTCTTAAGCGCAAATCTTTTACTGAGCTGATTTATTTGTGAGCAGCCTTACGGACTTCTTATCATGTCACAAACGTAGATTCGATACTTTTCCCGCCCGAAGCCTTTAATTTTTATCGCTTGACAGTCATCGGGTAGTCTTCGAGGTTGCCTTGTTTTTCTGTGCCAACTTATTCAGCCGGAAAAACTCTTCGTCTTCTGAAGTTGCATTAACACCAAATCTCTTCAGCTTCCGACGCTTAATATCTCGGCGCTTACTTCGATTTCGTCTGAATTGGCTATAAAAGGCATACCAACGCTTCAAAATGTATCTCTTCGCTTTCTGCCCTCCATTCTTTTGCTTCAAGCTTTTGTCCTCATCATGCCTCGGTGGTATCATCAAGCGAAGGCAGACCCCAGGCTAGTTAAGCGTTGGGAGGAATTTGATCGAGCTTTCGAAGCGCTGCTGGAGGAAGAGGCGAAGCAGCGTGACCGCGAGGCAATCAGCACTTTCCTTGAGGTCGTGCCCGCCCTTAGCAGGGCTAGGGATCCCCTCACCGAGGCGCTCGGCCGAGCGCGCCGCGGGGAGGCGTAGTTCTCCTGCAACATATAGTTTCCTAGGCGTAATGCCTGAGGAATTTTTGTACATAATAAATAAATACCTTCTGTAGAAGAATCTCTCGTCTGTCCCTTGACTGTGTATTAGTCTCGTTCTAGGGCGTCTCGGATCTTGGGTGTTGCTTGAACCTGAAAGTAGGTGTCCATCTGCCGCTAGACATAGCTTAGGCTCGACTTGGAGCGCATCGTTGCACTTGGCCGAACGATCCCCATATCCGACTGTTGCGAGATAAGTTTTTAGTCCAACTTGGGACGTAACGAGGTTATCCTGGCTCATGGCCGAATGATACCCGTATCCTAAGAGCACGGCCCAGCTCTCTTGGAGCGTATCATGATTTCATATGGCTCTTGGCGAGTGATATCTTTTCCCGGTTAATACGGAAACGGCTTAGGCTCTCTTGGGCGTATCACGTTTAGATGACTCATGGCGAGTGATACCCTTTCCGATCGATGTCGTTCAGCAGGCTCTCTTGGAGCATATTACTTTTGATGACTCTTGGCCGAGTGATACCCTTTCCGATGATGTCGGACCCGCTTAAGCTCTCTTGGGCGTATCACATTTAGATCAAAGGCGTCGTACTCGTTTAAAACGACGCACAGCATTCTCGGCCCTCGTGGAGCACGCCCATGGATCTGTGCCCGTTTGGGCTCAATCTTACGGTACATGATTCCGTCATGCGGTAACCACCCAAAGGCCCAACGTGGGGCGTACCGTAAGAAAACAAGTTTTTATTCAAGTTGAAGACCATCCACATCCCGTTTAATACGGTAAGTGGGAAACGAGCCCCATCATGGGGGCGACGTGGCCTCGACGCGATCCGGTCAAATTCTGTCAAGCCCCGTAAGTCGAGGCGACGGGCCTGTAAATCATTTATGAGGAATCTGAAAGGATGAGACGTTTCGCAGCTTTTTCCCGCCGATTCGGCAGAGACCTTACTGTTCTCTCTTTAAAAACTAGGTCGTACGACGCCCGACAGTTCATCTTTCCACCGAGCTTTTTCTCCTTCTCCTTCTCGCCTTCCTGAACTCTCCGCCACCAAGGTTAACCTTCGCTGTTCTTGCCTTCTCGAGTCGCTGTCAATCTTTTTGCAAGAATGTCTTCTTCTACTCCTTCTCCGCCTTCACCACAAGATTGGACGACCTCGACAACGACCGAGGAGAAGCTGAAATCCATGGTAGACGACGGGATCTTGCCTGATCTGGCCCTGATCTCCGCACGCCCGGCCGCCGGTGAATCCGTCCCGACTCCCCGCTCCGAGGAGGTGGTGGTTTTCGAATCCTTTTTCCACCGCGGCCTTGGTCTTCCGATCAGTTCTTTCCTTCACGGCCTTCTTTTCTTTTATGAAATCGAATTGGTGAATCTAAACCCCGATTCTATCCTCCAAATTTCCCTCTTTGTCCACCTTTGTGAAGCTTTTCTGGGCATTAGCCCCCATTTCGATCTCTTTCGTCACCTTTATCTCCTGAAGCCCTATCCCTCCAAAAATGACCCAATGGTTATCGGGGGCGCTGGATTCCAGCTGCGGGAAGGGTTGAAGAAGGATTACTTTGCCATTCCTGTCAAGACCTCCAACAAGGGCTGGCATAGGGAATGGTTTCTTGTCTCAACCCGATTTTCTCTGCCTCCGTTCACTGGGCGCGGTCCCTCAATGTCTATTTCCTGGGGTTCCGCCCCTGCTTCTTCCGACATGGATCAAGTGTTTGAACTCTTGGCACTGATCGGAAAGCTGAAAGATAGCGGGCTTACAGGAGTGGGTTTGGCCCTCCACTTCATCGCCCGTCGGGTGCAGCCCCTGAAGGAGCGAGTTCATCTGGGATTCGCTTATAGGGGACAAAGTGACCCGACCCGGGAACGGCCCGACGATTTGCCAAGGGAGAGGTTATGCGCTAGGGCTGGAGAACTCTTTATCTCGAGCATCGACATATTATCTGTCAAGTGCCCGAAATCTTTCAACATATCACGCCCCCCTCCTGCGGTAGGCGATTTTTTTGGGAATTTTGCGTTTCTTCGTTCTTTGAAGTTTTGCTAACTCTTGATCTTCATCTTCAGGATCGCATCGCATTCTTCAGTGTTCCTCCCCTTCCGGAAATGCCTCCTCGCCCAAGCTATTCTCCGAAGCGCCGGGCGCGGTCTCCAGCAGGGGGCCCTGCTGCAAAGAAGGGAAAGAAGATACTGTCTGATGACCTCGTGGCCCCCCGACGTCCGGTTGGTGGTCCCAAAATCCAAGATCCACCTGCGCGAGTTCCGGCGGGTTGTCTAGAGAAGCCCGGGGCACCAGTCGGCGGCGGTCCGAGTGGTTCTTCCGGGGGTGGGCCAGCTATTCGCAAGAAGCCCCCGATGAGAATGAGGAAATCCAACAGGTCCGTTACTCCGTTGACTCCATTTTTATTCTTCGGTCTCGCTGACGATTCTTCTTCACAGGGACCCTTCGCTTGATACGCCCGTTGGGTCTCCGCCTGGGGGCCCTGCTAAGGTTGGACCTCCCGGAGTTCATACTTCGACAAGGGAAACTGCTTCCGAGGGTGCCGAAGTGTCTCCTAGTCCCCTGGCGCCGTCTCCTGTTCGCGTTGCCCCTGCGACAGATCCCGTTGCTCCTGAGCCGGCCTCCTGCTCGTCCCCTGAGGTTGAAGAGATTCACCGAGTCCCGCCAGCCCCTGCTCGCCCCCGGCTAATAACAATCTGACCTTTGCCGATGATGAGGGTTTGAAGCTTTTGGACGACCCGGAGGAAGAGCAGAGAGAGAGGGATGACTTTTTCATCCATGCCAAGGCTTGTGCGCATGCCGCCTAGGTGAGCATTCCTCCAAGACCGCTGTGTCCCTGCTTCCGCCCTTCTTCCACGCGTTTACCTTTTGCTATGATGATTATAGAAAATAGGGGAGCGCTTCGAGCGAAAGTCCGAGTACATTCAAAGGATGCTCCCTGAAATCCGGACGCGCTAGGAGTACTTGGCCGACCTAGCACGCATCAAAGCCGAGTATACGGCCGAGCTGTAATCCCTTCGGTCCGAACTCCAGACATCGCGGACAGAACAAAATGCTCTGCGCCAGGAGAATCTGGATATCACCGGCTCTCTCTGAGGTAGCTATCTCTTGGGTTGTTTCATGTTTTTCGCTTAGTCGGCTATCTTGCCGATTTCTTGTGTTTGCTCCAGCTCGGGATTCGGCTCTCGCGAAGCTCGAAGGAAAACTTAAAGCCGTGGAAGATTCCCGAGTGAAGCCGGAGAAGGATTTTGAAGGTGTAGCTGTCACCTAGTCTTTGCTTGATCCTTTACTATCCTCTCTAACGCTTTGCCTTGCAGATTACAAGGTCAAAACTCAGGCGCAATACGCCATCTTCGGCGAGAGAGTTAAGGTTCTCGAAACTTCTGCTACTGAGCTCGGGACGCTTCTAGCCCCTCGCCGAGTTCGCTTCATCCAAGTGGCGAGAGCCACTCGGCGAGGTGAGTCGTCGTCCGGCTAAAGGAAGCCCGGGGCCCTCAAGAACTCTTTGAAGAAATGGCTAACGGTGCGGCCGGACTGGCGATCACCAAGTCCCTCTATCCCCGAGTGGATCTTGAGGCCCTTAGGGAAGGCTACGCTCGCGATGTTGACGAAGATCGGGTTGCCGAGCTCTGGGAGGAAGTCAGGGATACTTCTTTGTCGATTGTAGAGACTCTTGACCTTTAACAGTATAAAAAGTGTTCTCTGTTTTATCTTCATGAAAGTATATATCTTCGAGTGGTTTGACCGGTGACCTTTGTTCATCTGACTCCAGCCCCCAGGCTCTGGGATATGATTCATGGATCTTGTCCCTGAGTCTTAACATAAGAGCGAAGCACTCGAATTCACGATTATAAAAGAGGTTATATGAAAACGACTTTTTCAATCGAACTTTTACTCACAAAGGATTAAACAGAAGTACAAAAACTTAAGTGAAAAAGCGACATAGCTGTTCTATATTCCAAGTATTGCTGATTGTCGATCCATCTTCTCGCTTAAGTTTATATGCTCCAGGACGAATTACTTCATCGATGATGTAAGGGCCCTCCCAACTTGGGGAGAGTTTATGTTCGCTCTTTTGATTCCTCCTTAGGACTAGATCTCCTTTGGAGAACGCGCGGCTCTTTACATTGCGCCCATGATAACGTCGTAAGCCTTGGAGGTATTTCACGAGCAATTGTTGCGATATCCACGGCTTCTTCCAATCTGCCGAGGTCTTCTAGCCACTGTCTTACAGGCGATCTTTTCATAACTCCGAACCCGCGGGGATCCGAATTCTAACTCGGTTGGTAAGGCGCTACGTGCCATATACGAAAGAAAGGTGATTGCCGGTTGCTCTCATGGGGGTAGTTCGTAGCCCTAAATCTCAAGGCAATTCCTTGACCCACCGAGTAGCATATGGTTGAGTCGATCGAAAATTCTTGCTTTTATGCCTTGGAGCACCATGCCATTAGCTCGCTCAACTGTCAGTTACTTGAGTGCGTGGTATCGACGCTGGCAAATTTTATGCCCACTCCTCGCACCAATCTTGAAATACTTCGCCTCGAACTGAGTGCCATTATCCGTGATGATTCGGTTGGGTACGCCAAATCTAATCACGATCTCGTGAAAGAATTCTCTGGCCTTTGCCGCCGTAATGGTGGCGACTAGTTTGGCCTCAATCCATTTGGTGAATTTATCAACGGCACCAAAGAGATGAGTATAGCCTCCTTGAGCCTTTTTCAAAGGTCCCACCATGTCGAGCCCCCAGACCGCAAATGGCCATGTAATCGAGATAATCTGTAGTTCCTGCGCTGGCTTGTTCATTTGGCGTGCAAAAAACTGACATCCTTCGCATGTCCGGACGATGTCCTCCGCATCTGTGACGGCAGTCGGCCAAAAGAACCCTTGGCGATAGGCTTTTCCGACCAGTGTCGATGACGCCGCATGGTTCCCACAAATTCGAGTGGATTTCTTTGAGCAGGTCTTTCCCTTTTTGTTCCAATATGCATCGTCGCAGTATGCCAGAGGAGCTCTTACGATAAAGCTCCTTTCCAACGACTTCATAACTCTTGCTTCGGCGCATGATCCGCTCGGCTTCGACGCGATCCTCGGGTAGCTTGTCTTCTGTCAGGTAGTCCAGGTATGGAGATGTCCAATCTGCGGTAATAATCAAGACCTCTGCCTCTTCTCCTTTTTCTCTTGGATTATCGCTTTTGGCGGCGCTAATCGTGGGTTTATGAATTTCTTCTACAAATATTCCCACGGGCACCTTGGACGATGAGGATCCCATCTTCGCCAATTCGTCACCGCCGTTGTCCCGTCGAAGTACGTGAACGAGCTCGAGTCCATCGAAATTGCTTTCTAGCTTGCGCACTTCTTGGCAATATGCAGCCATGTTGTCCTCGATGCAAGACCATTCCTTCTGCACTTGATTGACCACGAGCATTGAATCTCCGCGAACCGCCAGTCGTCGAATGCCGAGGATATGGCGATACGGAGTCCGTGAATGAGTGCCTCATACTCGGCGGTGTTGTTGGATGCAGGAAAAAATATTTGGAGGACATACCTCAATCTTTCTCCACTTGGTGATATGAGCACTATACCAGCCCCCGCGCCGCTGAGCATGAGGGAACCGTGAAAGTACATCGTCCAATACTCGAGATCTTTAGTAATCACCGGGTGCTGCAATTCTGTCCACTCGGCAGTAAAGTCAGCGAGTGCTTGGGATTTGATGGCCAAGCGGGGCTTGAATTGAATGTCAAAGGCCCCGAGTTCAACTGCCCATTTGGCAATTCTTCCAGTGGCCTCCTGGTTGCGAAGTATGTCTCCGATCGGGAAGGAGGTGACCACCGAAATAACATGCTCTTGGAAGTAGTGTTTAAGCTTGCGAGATGTAAGGAGTACGGCATATAATAGCTTCTGCACTTGTGGATACCGTACCTTGGACTCACTTAGGACTTCACTGACGAAGTATACCGGGTGCTGGACTCTGTGCCCCTGAGCCGTTTCCTCCCTTTCTACGATGATCGCAGCGCTGACTACATGTGCCGTTGCCGCGATATAAAGTAATAGGGGTTCTTCTGGCATTGGTGAGACCAACACGGGAGGTGTCGTCAGGAAGGTCTTCAGATCTTCAAATGCTTGTTGCGCTTCCGACGTCCACTGAAACTTATCTTGTTTCTTGAGTAGTTTGAAGAAAGGCATACCTTGCATACCCAGTAGGAGATGAACACCTTAGAGCGCCATACACCTGTAAGCTTCGGGCGTCTTTTTGGTTCGTCGGCGGTTCCATATTTGATATGGCCTTGACTTTCTCCGGGTTGGCTTCAATGCCTCGTTGTGACACGATAAATCCGAGCAGTTTTCCCGAAGATACTCCGAAAACACACTTCTCAGGATTCAGCATCATGTTGAAAGCCCTTAAACATTCGAAAGTCTCGGCTAGGTCGATGATAAGATCTTTCCTTTCTCGAGTTTTTACGACAACGTCATCTACATACGCCTCCACGTTGCGCCCGAGCTGGGCGTGAAAACACCGCTGTATCGCACGCTGATAGGTCGCGCCAGCGTTTTTTAGCCCGAATGCCATCGTGGTGTAACAGTAGGCTCCGAAAGGCGTGATGAACAAGGTCTTGATATGATCTTCCTCCTTTAGGCAAATCTGGTGATAGCCCGAGTATGCGTCAAGAAAACTCAAAATTTCACAACCGGCAGTCGAATCTACCACCGATCAATGCAGGGCGGTCCAAAGGGATCCTTCGGGCACGCCTTGTTGAGATCGATATAATCGGCACGCGCCAAGTTTTATTCTTCTTTTGAACTAACACAGGATTTGCTAACCAATTAGGATGATACACTTCTTTGATGAAACCTGCGGCTAGGAGTTTCGTGATTTCCTGTTTTACGGCGTTCTGACGATCCGGGGCGAACCGTCGAAGCCTCTGTTTGATGGGTTTTGACTTCTCATCAACATGGAGAGAGTGCTCGATCACCTCCCTTGGTACACCTGGCATATCTGATGGTTTCCAGGCGAAAATGTCTCTGTTAGTTTGGAGGAAGGTGACGAGCACGCTTTCCTATTTGTCCTCGAGCCCTGTCCCGATCACGGTTGTTTTAGACGTGTCAGACGGGTCAAGAATGATCCTTTTAGTTCCTTCGCCGGGCTTAATTTCCGAGGTGGCTTGCTTTTTTGTTGGTACTTATCCTTCGTCTTGGAGCGTGGCAGCCTCAGCCTGGATGTTTCTTGCCTGGGTACCTGCTTCCTGTAATTCGGCAAGTTCATGATTCTCCCGGTCGCATTGCGAGGATTGCTTGATGTCGCCACGAAGTGTGATGACTCCTTTGGGTCCCGGCATTTTCAACACCGAGTAAGTGTAATGAGGTATGGCCATGAATCTGGCTAGGCCAGGCCTTCCCAAGATGGCATGATACGCCGTCTCGAAATTGGCTACCTCAAAATTGATGAATTCGGTCCGGAAATTATCCTTGGTCCCGAACGTAACGGGTAATGAAATCTGTCAGAGGGGCGAGGGCGCCCGAGATTACTCCGTGGAAGGGTGAGTGCTTGGCCTCGGCTCGAGCGGGGATGCTCATGTCGTCGAAAGTTACGCGAGCGGGACGTTGAGCCCACTTCCGCCGTCGATCGAGACCCTCTTGAGCTTCACGCTGCGCTGGCGGGTCAAGTGCGAGAGAAACTTACCGGATGTGGGACCTGCCAGGTGATCTCTACGGTCAAAGGTGATCGGGACCTCGGACCATTTCGGATATTGAGGAGTCGCGGTTCCATCTGCGTTGATCTCCGGCGGTGAGTTTTTGCTTCCGCTTGGACTCGTATCCGGTTGAGCCCCCGTAGATGTAGTTCAGCTCCTGCTCGGGCTCCTGGATATCTTCTTCATCCAGAGATTCCTTCTTCTTCGCTAGAAACAACCGCCCTTGGCTAGGGCGATTCTGCGTGACTTTCGCCGCAAAAGCGCTTGAGTGAAGCAGTCCTTGGCGGCGTGCTTTCCCTTGGGGTGGAAAGGACAGATCGCTTCCATGACGGTGTTGTAGTCGGGTGCCTCTCTCCGAGTGGCCCGGGGCTGGTTATGCTCGGCTACCGCGACCAGCTCCTCGCCCTTGCGTTTCCTATCCTTGTGTTTAGAGGACTCGGGCTTATCGCCCTTGCTTTTTTGTGTGGGATGATCTTCTTGCCGCTCGGTCAGAGCATCTGAGGCCATGGCGTAGCGGTCGGCTAACGCAAACATTTCTTTTACGGAGGTCGGGGGCTTCCTGGACATTTTTTTAATAAGGTCAGGATCGCTTACCCCTTTCTGGAAGGCCGCCACCACCACCGCCTTTGACACGTCTCTGACGGTGTTCTTCTTCTGCATGAAGAGCCGAATGAAGTCTCTCAGCGTTTCATCCTTCTTCTGGTGCAGCTGATATAGGTCCCACGGAGTACCGGGCCTCTCATAGGTCCCCTGAAAGTTGGCGATGAATTGCTCGCACAGGTCACTCCAGGAGTCTACCGAGTTGGCAGGGAGGCCCGTGAGCCATGCTTGTGTCGAGGGGCTGAGATTGACCGGCAAATAGTTCGCCATGATGGTCTGATTTCCTCCTGCTGCCTTGACCGCCAGGGCGTAGACCTGCAACCAAGCTTCTGGGTCTCGCTCCCCGTCGAACTTTACAATGCCTTTGGGGTTGAATCCGTCGGGCCAAACCACTCGTGGCCGCCGGGAGTGAACGCTCGGATCCCATCGATGGATCTTTCATCTTGCCGGGGTGGACTCCGGCGTGGAGATCTTCTAGCTCGGTGATGATCGTCAAAACGTCGAGGTGAGGTTCGGCGCGGTGAGTCATTGACTCGGCGTTCGTCGTCACTTCCACACCGGCGATGATGAAATCTGCGATCGTCGTGGTCATCGTTCATTCGGTCGTTCCGCCGATCGTAGCTTATGCCGAAACGCTCGAAGTCGTCGCGGCGTCCATGTCTTTCTTCCTCGTCCCGCTCGTCGCTTTGGCGTGATGTCTGGCGGAGGTCGCGATCAGGATCTGTCGTCGTCTCGATATGCGGTGCGTGGCGCCGATCGCCAACGCCTTCTGGTGGTTGCGATCCATTGTGGCGACACGAGTGGTCGCGTTAGGCGCGAGTGCGCTTCTCGGCCGCTTCCCGATTTTCTTTGGATAGCCCGCCGTCACCATGGCCTTGATGTGAGCCACAATCGGGTCTGCTGGGTATCCGATGCAATCATCGGGTCCGGCCGCGTCGAGCGTCTTGAGCGGCGGCGTTACGCATCGGCGTCGCGGAAGACGGACTGATCTCCCAACTTAGATTGCAGGATGTCCTCCCGGACATTGCGACCCAAAGATCGGAGAGACCGTGTTTTGATCTCCTTACCCTTACGTCGGCGATCTTCTTCCGCGACGTCACGATCTTTTTGATGGAGATCGGTCTTCTGTCCTTCAATTGAGAAGATGCCGCGAAAATCACAGCCGCTCCTAATGTAGCCGACTGGTTTTCCAGATAAGTCAGAGTAATGTACCTGAGATGGTTCGCCCTGGATTCTGCCAGATTGGATCTAGTTTTTATCCAGGCTGACAAGCTCTCCCTGCATATTAGCGACGAAATCCAGGCTTCCGAAACGGAAAGCCTAGCCGGAGATGAATCCGCCGGTTGACGCCATCGAGTCTGTAGGAAAAGATTGAAGCGCTCCCCCTACCTGGTGCGCCAACTGTCGACTTTTGTAGTCGGCAATGAATTTATGGGGTAGGCGCTCGATCTCAAACTCGATGGTCACACAAGACAAGGGGTTTATACAGGTTCAGACTCTCACGGAGGAGATAATACCCTAATCCTGTGTGCTGGGATTATATGGATCTCTTGGATCTGGGGTTGCTCAAAGCACAATATGCTCTGGGCGATATGAGGTGTTCTATGCTCTATGGCTTGATTGCTCTATGCTTGGATGATCGGATCCCTATGTTGTTGCTCGCCCTCTCCCTTATATAGCGGGGGTGGGGCGGCTTACAGAGTCCTGATCGGTTTGGAGATTCCGATCGGTTACAAGATTCTAGTCAGTTAATAGGATAGAGTTTACATCTTTATCTACCCTATTAACGACTCGGATTACAACCGTATCTATCATATCTAAATATAAGTTCAACTTCCTTTAGGATATGTCCCCTTGTGCACGGCAGCAGGGCCTGACGCGGGGAGTATCTTCTGGGCCTTCATCTTGGGCCTTTTCTGAGGATACCCTGGAATCTATATCCCACAGCTATTTTTTGGAAATATTTTTCAATGGAAAACCCTGGAAAATCCGGATAAATGGTAATTGGGATGAATCTCTACCGGGCATGTCTGCCCTCTCTTCTTGCTAGCCCGTTTGGCCCGCTCGGCTGTGAAGACGGATCTTCACCGTTGGTTTGAACGGACAGACGTGATGGCTCTTGGAACCTTAGCGCTTGAATCGTCGAATGATGAATGTGTTGCCGAGATTCAATGAGCTGTTTGGAAATCGTAGAAAATTCCGTTCGTCCTATTCCGTGTGTGGCTCAAATTTAGATCGGATCCGAAGCATCGCAACTGTTGATCATGCCACGTGTTTGGTTCTCATTTGTCGTCTCCGTGAGGTCATCGCCATATCGGAGGCAAAGTCCTCCGTCGCGTCAGTTCAATCTCTAGGGCTAGCATGGAAGTTGAGACCCTTATTTAAGGTGCCGCACCCCTTGGTGTGTTCGCCGTCTTGCACCGCATCGGTTTCCCCGCTCAACATCACCAGAGTCGCTCTCTTCTCTGCACAAAAGCTCGCCGTTGCTGCCGTGGTGCACCACCGTCTTTTTCTCGCTAGATCTCATTGTCAGTTAGGTCTTCGCCATTGCCAAGGACACCAGCGAGTTAGCCGTGAGGAGTGCTTCCAGATCCGCCCAATCCCGAGTTCAAAGGGTCACCGAAACACCGTATTGTGCATCAACTTCCCCAAGCCCGGTGAGTGTGCCGCCGCTGAGCCGCCGTCTCCCTCGTCATAACTTCTGTTGTCCGATCTAACACGAGCGGTCCAGATTGTGCCAGGCGTCACCGTCCGCATCATGCCACGTGTCTTGCTCCCCGTCTCGCCGCATGTGTAGGTAACGTTAGCGCTGGCGTCAGTGATGCGCCTAGTCTTCCGTGGACTCGCGTGTGAGCCATTGAAGTAGTCCATAGAATAGTGGGCCACATGTTGGCTGTCGATTGGCCGGTTCAGTGCTGACGTCATAAATAGGGTTTTTTCAATAGAAAAATAATTCGAGAGATTATGTATTTAATATTTTTTAGTATTTTTCTTCATTTCAAATATTTCGAGAGCCCGTTCTTCCTCATATGAGCTTTGATTGAGACGATTCAAATTTCTAGAAATTTGTAAAATTGAGTTATATTTAATGGTGAATTTTATTTGATTTTTAGAGTTTGTTTGTTCTCTATTTTGGTATTTATTTTGTGTTTTCTCTTGATACATGTAGGCGTTGAAGTGATCGGATCGCACGAGAGTGAAGATTTGATGCAAGAGCAAGGTCTAGAATAGGAACAAGACCTTTTCCAAGGCAAGTTGTGCATTGATCGTATTGAACCCAGTTTTACAAATTGCTATGTTTTTTTAAATTATGCATGGTATTTTATGTATAGAACTGTTTGAAAGTAGTTTGAGATCTAGTTATTCTACCCAATTGGATTATACCCTACCTTGTCATTTGTATGCCATGATTATTTATCAACCTAGGATGGTTCATTATTAGTTGGTTGCTATTAGAGATCAACATGGGTGGGTTAGACCATATGTAGTTTGCTTAGCCATACCACGACAACTCATGTTTTCCAGAATACCAAAATTAATCTTCACTAATGGAATATAGAACATGTTTATGGAACGATGTGTCAGGTGTTGTCACACAATGATATTGAGTAGTAGTGACAAGTGTCACAAAACGATGTTGACTTGTTGATGGCATGTGGTGCATGGTAAACAACTGGGATGTAAATAATTTAGATTAGGGCAAGTGGCAAGGGGCCGTGTGCTATGGTGGGCCAGTTTGGCGCTTGGGCTTTGGATATCTTGACTCAGTCAATTAAGGATTTAACATTGCAAGCCTTTGATCTGAGTCAAACATGCAACAACATGTCTGGTGTGAGACGGATCTAACTAAGGAGGATTACCGATATCTTGACTTGTGATACCTTAGGTGGATAATCACACGAAAGTGTGGTTATGGTGGAGGATGTGGTGTACTTCGGTCTCACGTCGGTCCTATACTTCACCTCCGGTGAGGGAAGGGATAGTGTATGGCTTATCGGGAGGGTCAGTGTTTGGATAAAGGTTTTTCGAAAGGTTTTGTTATGATCGCTCAATCGCATACTTTTGTATGGTGAGTCACGACAAACATGGTAAGTTGATTGTATCGTGTGGGTAAAGTGCACAACCTCTACAGAGTGTAAAATCTATTTGGATAGTCGTGTCCACAATTATGGATAATACTCGGGGATTACAGTCAGTCAAGGTTTAGAGTTTGTAAATAAAAATTTGGGGAGGGAGGCTTGATGCCATGGAATGTTTGGAACATGATTAAGGCTTGTGCTAGTTTTCTTGGAGAAATACCTTCAAATTACTTATTATTGTTATTTGTTTTACTGTCATTTCAATCTATTTATGGTATTCATTTGTAAATGTCACTTTAGTGCAAAATAGTCATATCAGCTTTTCATTTGGAATAAGCCTTGCATATAGTTATGTTATAATTGCATTTTGTATACAACTTGTTGAGTGCTTTATGTACTCAGCCTTGCCAACAACAAAATCACCAGTTGAAGAAGAGACTACGCCATCTTTGGAGGAGTACCAGGAGAAGACCAACGTTTAGGGTGCGAGCCTTGTTAGTTGCCTGTGGTATACTGAAGGGTTTATCTACATTTTCTTTCTGATGTAATTTAATTTGTCTAGTCTAGTGTGGCAAAGTCATTTAAGTCGACCATAAGGTGAGTCAATAGGATAATAATTAATATATGAAGTCTTTTATTGTGATTCCGCTGTGTATGATTGTGATATTCATTTAAGTTGAGCCTGTGTGTACTAGCCTGATACTGGACTAGTGCGATATACACAGAGGGTCCGAATTTACATATTCGGGTTTCGACAGTGTAGCATGCAGCGTGGATGTACGGACCTTTTCCTGCAAGCTTGGGCCTGATTCCCATGTAGGCCATATCGCGGCAAGCATTCACACTATCCTTGATCTTTCCATGTATGTTCAGCAAGATGCCAACTAAATTGTCACAAATATTCTTCTCAACGTACATGACATCAATACACTGCCGAACATCTAACTACTTCTAGTGTAGTAAGTCCTAAAATATCGACCTCTTCTTCCAAATGATCATGGGATGAACAGATTTATGGCTCTTTTCGTATTTAACATCGATATCCTCTGCGCGTGAATATACTTGTTTTCCACTCATAGGCTGTGGGGAGAAACGAATTTCCCTCTTCCCATCAAATTTGTCATCCATCTTAAAGTATCATTGACTTCTAGGTAGGAACCTACGGTGACCCATGTACACAATTTTATTGGAATTTGGCAGCCACAAGATCTCAGTCTCCTCTTCACAAATAGGACACACTTTAGCTCCCTTTGTACTATAGCCCACCAAATTACCAAGGGTCGGGAATCATTTGTGGTGCAAAATATCATAGCCCGTAGGGTGAAGTTCTCTCTTTTGTATGCATCCCAAACCGTGCCCCCCTCGTTCCACAATTTTACCAAATCCTCAATGGTGCTAGGTACACATCAATATCATTTTCTGGAAGTTTGAGTCCTGATATTAGTAAGGACATCATGATATACTTCTGCTTCATGCACAACCAAGGAGGCAAACTGTAGATACACAACAGAACTGGCCAAGTGCTATGACGACTACTCATATTACCAAATGAATTCATTCCATTGGTACTCAATCTAAATCTTATGTTCTTCATCTCGGAACCAAACTCCTCATATTTTCAATCAACGTTTCTCCATTGTGCCGAATTAGCGGAGTGTTTTAGTTTGCCATCTTCCTTTCGAGATTCATAATGCCAACACAACAATTTTGCCTCTTTCGGATTTTCATACATACGCTCCAAACAGGGAATGATGGGCAAATACTACAATACCTTGGTTGGTGCCCATTTATTTACCTCTTCACTATTGTTGGCATGACTCTTACGCTTCTCCTTTTGTTTGTACCGGGGTACACCACAAACTGGACAAACGTGCAATTCCTTATGCGTGTTACGTTATAAGATGCAATCATTAAGACATGCATGTATCCTTTCTATTTCCATTCCCATGGGACATAGTAGCTTCTTCATTTCATAAATACTTATTAGCAACTCCTTTCCCTCCGGAAGCATATTCGATAAAAGAACTAACAGTACATTGAAACTTGTATCTTTCCAATGGTGTTTTGCCTTTGCCCCTATAGCTAGACTAGAGGCTATTAGGATCGTGCTTGCATTCTCTGCATCCAAGGGCTTCAAGATTTATCAAATGGATATCAAGAGTGAATTCCTCAATGGGTATATTAAGGAAGAGTTGTAAGTTAGGCAGCCTCCAGGATTCGAGAACCCCAAGTTTTCGAGTCACGTATACAAGCTTTCCAAAGCTTTGTATGGACTGAAGCAGGCCCTCGGAGCATGGTATAAGAGGCTCAAGTCTTATCTTCTCAACCATGGCTTTAAGATGGGCATAGTAGACAAGACTCTGTTCATCAGATACCATGAGTCTCATTTTCTTCACGTCTAGATTTATGTAGACGCTATCATTTTCAGTGACTCATCTCATTCTCTTGTGTCTCAGTTTTCTGACGTGATGAGCACAGAGTTTGAGATTAGTATGATGGGCGAGTTGAGCTACTTCCTTGGCTTCCAGATCAAGCACACTCGGGATGGCACTTTCATGCATCAAGGCAAGTACATCCGGGACCTCCTGAGTCACTTCGACATGTCTGACGAGAAGTCAATAATGACTCCTATGGCCACCACTACAGTCCTCGAGCCTGATGAGGATGGTGAGCCTGCTGATCAAAAGGAGTTTTAGAGCATGATCGGCTCTCTCTTGTACCTCACTACTTCGAGGTCAGACATACATTTCGCTGTGTGTCTGTGCGCTCGATTTCAGGCTTCTCCTCGCATCTCTCACCGCCAAGCGGTGAAACGCATCTTCAGGTACCTTCGTGCAACCACTGATTATAGTATTTGGTACTCTTCTTCTTCTTGTTTGTCCCTTTAAGCCTTTTCCGATGTAGACTTTGCTGGCTGTATGATAGATAGGAAGAGCACTTCTGGCACTTGCCAATTTATTGACACTTCTCTTGATTTTTGGTCATCTAGGAAGCAGTCTGGGGTTGCATAGTCCACCGTAAAGGCCGAGTATGTTGCTGCATCGAGTTGCTGTAGTCAAGTGCTTTGGATGCGTTCGACTCTTCAGGACTTTGGGTTAGTGATAGCGAGTGTTCCACTTTTCTTTGACAACACTTCTGCTATTTGCATTGCTAAGAACCCAGTGTAGCATTCCCAGACCAAGCATATTGATGTTAGATATCAATTCCTTAGAGACCATGTGGAGAATGGAGATATCGCGCTTCAGTTTGTAGAGAGTGACCACCAGTTAGCCGATATCTTTACAAAGCATTTGGATAGCTCCAGATTTGTTGCCTTGAGGAGTGAGCTTAGAATTGTGAGCCCTTACGGCTTATCGTGAGTGGGAGCTGGTTTGTATATTATGTATTATATGTTTTATTCCAGCATTTAGTTTCTTTTGTTTTTTCTAGGTGATTATGGGCTTATTTTCCTAAGTTGAGTTCTCTTCACTTAGACTTCTGGCATGCTTTGCATGGACCTCTCATCTTATGCTTTAGGTTGCTATCATGCACAATTAGCTGTTCTCTCTTCTCTCTAGGTTGAGTTCCCTCACAGTCTTATAAGTCTAGCAGGTGTTGGGCCCCTGGGTAGACAGGGTCTGTTTTCACTCCTTAGCGTGAGATCTAGAGTCAGCTTTCCTATGTCAGTTATTGGGGAAGTTGAGAGTGAGTCTAAGCCGTAGTGTTCTCTACTATCTTTTCTATGCTCTATAGCCACCCAGTTTGTAGTTTCTCAACTTCTTCTCCTCATTCTGTGCTTCTAGTTTCGATTGAGTTCATTTGGACCTTCCTTGAGCTTAATTCCACTAATTACTCAACTTGAACCAGATTTGTGCTTAAAATTGATTCACTTGTCGAGGGGGAGTTTGGGAATCTGTTCATGCATTGCATATAGACTTCATTTTATGCTTTTATGAGCTTTATCTATTATGCAAATGATTTACTCATCATCATATACACCATGCTACATCATATGAATAAAAATGCTAGTTTAGATATGCCCAAGTTCAATTTGTCTTGCTAAACTTGTTAAAATTTGAAAATTAAAGCTTTAAATGAAAACTTGATGAAGCATGTTGCTTTTACTTGCTAAGTTTCTTCTCTAGGTGTATTTGCCATGATTTGTGAAATTTTGGATTTCTCTAGAATCCCTATAGTAACTTGGGTGAAACTTGTTTGATCCATACTTGAGTCCTTCTATTGCACATAAATCAATGTGCTAAAATGAAAATAAAGCAAACTTGACTTTATTTGTGCGCATTAGACTCCACACTTCGCATTCACAAGACAGCTTCCCATTGCACTTGGGATGAACTTGGAATGTGTCGTGTATGACCGATACCATACTCTTAAGAGTTTTTCTTGAGATGGTCGAATATGGCTTGAGTCAATTGCTTTCAAAAATAATGCAAATAAAAAAACATAAGTGGCTAAAGAATGCAAATAATGTCAAACATTTGCACCTCGCTATGTCTTTTAAGATCTTAAAGCAGAATTTGCATTAATTAAAAAATGAGCTCGAAGGACCTTGTATGCACTTCTAGATTCCCCAAAGTGTTGAGTAGGTTGAACTCTAGGTTTTTCATTTGATTCTTTCAGTGGCTTTGCTTCTAGTTTTAAAACTAATGCTAAGTATGGCACATGTCAAATCTTGCTAAAAATGACATTTTCAAAACTAAGCATGTTAGCAAAATTTGTTATTTGCACTTGGACATGTCTTAGTTTAGTCTAATTTGCCATTAACTAGCTTGGTGTCATATCTTGTCATTGTGGTCACTTGGATAATTTTTAAAGCTCTTTTAGGATGCATTTCATGCATACATGGTTAAAGGGGAAGAAAATGCCTTTTTGATGCCTATATTGACAAAAGGAGGAGAAATTATAGAAAAAGGCATCATTAAGATAAAAATGTGAATGCATGTTGGTTCTTATGATCTTGGTAAAAACTTTCTAATTCTTAGGAAGATCATAAGTATATTTGAGCTTTTCTTGGAATTTTAAAGCTTTTGTGGCAAACTTGTTCTTTCTACTGGTTTGCTCTAAAATCCTTCTTGCCAACTTGGTC
This sequence comes from Otatea glauca, assembly GCA_036346275.1. Lineage (NCBI taxonomy): Eukaryota > Viridiplantae > Streptophyta > Magnoliopsida > Poales > Poaceae > Otatea > Otatea glauca. Next base: position 29,880,773 of record CM070716.1, on the reverse strand, counting down.
ATATCCTTATTTTCTTTCTCTCTGAACCAAGTTTGGCTTTGCATTCAAATTTCTTTCTTCTTCTCTTTCAAACTCAAATTTATGCCTTTCGGGTGTTTGGCAATATACTCATCAAGGGGGAGATTGAAAGACCATGTGGAGGTCTATCTTTGATGGTGATTAGTAATAGATTGTATTTTAGCATGCTGTGATTGAATTTGAGTTTGATTTGAATTGGATTTTCAATTTGAAGCGATTTGATTGCTGACAGGGCTAGAGCAGTACTACCGACCTTGTATGGGCGATACTGTCGGCTGAGCGGCAGTACCGGCTAAGCGGAGCGGTAGTTATATTCCAGAGAGGGTATTCACTGGGGTTTTATGCGAGCGGTACTACCGGCCATGCTGGGGCGGTAGTGCCAACTTATAGAGCGAATTTTGAGTTTGGATTTTGGAATTGCATGTGATTTATTGCATATCAATTTGAACATTGATATGTGATGTGTTTCCTTGTTTTTGATAGTTGCAGGACGATGTGCAAAGTCATAGTGAGGCGGAGGATGACTGGGACTAGGCGAGGCGCATCGGAAGTCCAGACGGTTAAGGATCGCCGGAAGATGATTGGAGACGGAGTAGTTGCGAAACTAGAAGACAAGGAATGGATGAGATGCTAATTGGAGCTACTCGGATCAAGGAGGGCCGTTGGATCGCGGTCTAGGTGATAGAGTAGCAGGTCTAGTTAGTATGCTTTGAGAAGCGTGCAAAACTCGTTATGTTAGTGGGTTTCGAGTTAGCCCATGTATGAGTGAGTGAGTCAATCCTGGCCCTTGATGGTGTTCCTTAGAGTAGAAGGAACTCATCCAAGGGTGGAGGATGACTCAAGAGTAGTATAAATAGAGGGTAGGGGTAGCCTTCCTCCTCTTGTAGGGTTTGAGGTTTTTGTGCTCTTTTGAGCTTTGCCCACCTTATTGTGAGGCTTTGTGAACCTCTCTTCCAGAAATGAAAATCTATTCCTCTCAATTCTGAATCTACTTTCCGCATTTACATTATGCTTTAAATTTAGTCTTTAAATTCCGCAATTTACATTCTTGCAATTTACTTCTTGCACATTTGGATTTGCCTCCCCTCCTTCTAAATGCTTGTGGATCTTGTGCTGAGGATGTATGATTGATGGATGAGACTTCTTCAGACCACATCCCAATCATCTAGGCAAATCTTGTGTTCTTCTATGCAAGAAACCGATTTTTTATTCTTGAGAGGATGATTCCTGGAAGATCGGGTTTTTGGTGTTCTTGGCTTGTGTTCTAACTTGCTATGACGTGTGGGAAGCCATATAGGATCATCTTGATCACCAAGAACCCATGAGCTAGTTAAGAGTCAAGTTTTTGTTCTTCAACCCGTTCTTGTGCACTCTTCCGTAAATTCGAAAAAGGTCGGAACTTTGACGTCGAATCTTGCAATTGATTGTTGGAATAGGTTCCTAACATCCATAGGAAGGTGTCCACAAAGTTTCATTGAGTTTGGATCAGTGGATCAAAAGATTCCTTGATTTTTCTTTTTGAACTCGTGCTGAAATTACTATTCATATGCCTGTTTTTACTGTAGCTATAGCAACTCCAGTAGTACCACCCCTACATGGGCGATAGTGCCGGCCTTAGGGTGAAATTTGTGAAAACTGATTCTTTTGCCTCCATTTGATACCTAAGTATTTTAGCTTGATTTCTTTGGAAAAAAAATTGCATTTGTGATCATGTTTAGGGGATAAAATTTAAATTGAGATCATTCACGCCCCCCCCCCTCTGATCGCCTCCCGATCCTTCAATTGGTATTAGAGCCGGTTTTGCTCTTCCATAGATCTTGACCGGTCTCAAGAGCCATGACGATGGACAAGTTTTCCACCAAGCCTCCTTTTCTGGAAGTCGCGGATGGAGTCATACATCATTGCCCAGGGCTTCCTGAGATGGTAGAAGGTGAAACTTCCGTATGAGGTTCCTGCTGATGAAAATATCATGGCTAGCAATATGGCTGACGTTGAGGCGAACGCTAAGACAAGGAACATTCTCATACAGGGTCTTAGCCGCAGTGAGTATGATAGGATTTCTCACCTTCGTTCTGCTCACAAGATTTGGGTGACCCTCGATGCTTATCATGAGGGCACTACCCAAATCAAGACGGTGAGATAGGACCAATTCAAACGTGATTACAACAAGTTTGAACAACACGTTGGTGAGAGTCTTGATGAGTGTTTCAGTCGCTTTACTAAGATTTTGAGCGATCTCCGAGCAGTTGGTTGCATATACTCTGACTCGGATAATGCTCGTCCTTTCTTGATTGCACTCGATCTTAGAGTTTGGGAGATAAAGGTGACCACCATTAAGGACACCACCAACTTGTCGACTCTGACTCTTGACGGGCTTTATTCCCACCTCAAGACTCATGAGATCGATGTCGTCTCACGGAAGACGAAATCTCAGTCGATGACTTGGTCACCGATCCTATTGGAACTTCTTCTTCTGATTCTTCTGTTGGTTTTTTCCTGTTCACCCTTTGCGAGCTAAGCGATGACCAACTGGAAAAGTTTTCAGAAAATGAGCTTGCTATTTTAGCTCGCAAATTCTCTCATGCATACAAGAGGGTGAGAGAGGGGAAGAGAGGTGTCACGATCACCTACTTCGAATGTGGTGGCCCCAACCACATTCGGGTGAATTGCCCCAAACTGGAGAAGGCCAAGAACGACACCGGCGGTTCGGCAAAGAACGACTACAACGACAAGAACCACAACAAGAAGCCTCCAGTTCGCGAGCCGGCACATGAGAAGAAGTGGCGCAACTTCTCCAAGAACAAGAAGCTCTTCCACCGCTCCTCGCCACACTTGACGACATTAACCTCTCTGACACAGAGACATGGAGCGACGAGGGCTATGATGAACAACAAGAGAAGAAAGGCAGTGACGACTTCATCGGCATGTGCTTCATGGCAGATGCCAACGACATCAGTGACTCCGAGCTCTATAGCGACTCGGACGAGGTTCGTCGGATGGGGAAGGGAGATGTTTGGATTGTTGACTCTGGTTGTTTTTATCATATGACCGGAGACTCTCGTTGGTTCTCTTCCCAAGTCCGAGCCCCTGGTGATGAGTTGATCATTTTTGGGGATGCTTCATCGGGTAGAGTCATTGCTAAGGGTACCATTTGCATTAATCACAATTTCATTCTTAAGGATGTTGCCTTAGTAAGTAAGCTGTAGTATAATCTATTTTCTGTTTCTCAGCTTATTGATGGCTCTTTCGAGGTAAGCTTCAAGAGTAGTGCCTATAGAATCCTTGATTCTTCACGAGGGTTAGTTTGTGAGATTTCTAGATATGGGAGAGTCTTTCGTGCTTATTTTTCTACTTCTTCTAGAGACTCTCTTCGCTGTTTGATTGCTTTAGAGTCCCGTGATCTCTTCTTCTGGCATAGGAGACTTGGTCACAATGGATTTGATCATTTGACCAGAGTTAGCAGTACGACCTCATTTGAATTTGACCCAAAATGACCTATTCTTACATATTGTGGATTTTGCTACTTGAGTTGAATTTATTTGTTCTTCTTGGCTTTAAATAGTATTTATAACTCATACAAATCCACGAAAGTTCAAATATCCATAAATTTCAATTCGGAATGCATTTTGAGCATTTGGTGGAAATTCAATTTCTTTTCATGCCTACAAAGCGCATTTTGCCATATCTTTTAAAAGAAAATTACTTTTGAGGAAATTATTTTTGAGAAACCTTCTAAATAGTCCAAAGTTCATTTCTGAAACTTTTCAAACCATTTGGACTTTATCTGAAATTGTTTTGACTTTTCTTCTCTCTAAGTAAAAATCATGCCTACAAAGCAAATTTTGGGATATCTTTTGAATGGAGACTCCTTTTTTGAAAATTATTTTTAGAGAAGTTTTTTAGGAGTAAAAAGTTTGTTTTTGCACAATTTTAAACTATTTCAACTTCATTTGAAAAATTTATGGCTTTTTCCTCTCTTTGATCAAATGCTGAAAATTCAGACCTTTGCATGATTTTGATCTGATTTGCGATTTTTGTATCTCCATATCAGATCATAATTTGAGGGAACTATCTTTGTAAGAATTGATCCTCAATAGTTGGTATATTATGTCAAAAATTATCATATTTTTTGGACCTCATTTGTGCAGTTTTTCAGCCGCCTTTTGAAGCCTAAATGAAATGTCCAAATCTGAAAACCTGAAATTTTCAGTTTGTGAAATCCTTGTGGTTTTCATATCTTAAAATTGGCTTCAAGTTGGAAGAACCTCTCAAAACAAAACTTGAGTATATTTAAATGTATTAGCTCCATGATCTATCTTAGAATCCTTTTGGAGGTTGTTCAATCAAGTTTTGTATGTTTGAAATAGGCTCTCCTTTTGGCAATATCATGGTATCAAGTTCATCTTGAATTGACATATAGTGTTGATCTTTGAGAAAATGAGGTTCTTTTTTAAAATAAATGTAAATGTTTTTCTCAAGTGGTATCCTCATGCAAAATGATCTTTACATGTGGTATCAATTGAAAAATGAGCATTACAAGTGGTTTCACTTTAAAATTGATATTTACAAGCTTTATATTTTCTTCAAGTGGTATTATAAGTGATGCTTCTTTAAAACTTTCTTTATGTGGTTTCATGAAAATTTGAAGCTCATTTGGATGTTTTCCTCATTTAAGCGCTATTACGCTCTCAAAGACTCCTTTTGTGAGTTTGTTTGCAAATTGAAAAGCCTAATAAAATGAGGAGTTTATTTGAATGTGTTTAAAATATCTTTCTCGTTCTTAACTCAAACTATGGCCTCTTTTCAAGTTGGTTTACTCTTTTGGGCCACATAAAGAAGAAGTTTGCAGAATTCTTAAATCTTATTGAAAATTCTTAATATTTACAAGTTCTTGTGAACTTCAATAGGTTGTATGTGCTTATTTCAATCTTGTTATGACCTCATTTCAGACAATTTCTTGCCAAACTCTTTCTTCTTCAAAGTGGGTTTTCCTTGCTAAGCTCTTCACTCTAAAAAGTCTCCTTTTTGGATTTGTTTTCCATTTTTGGTGTTTAATGCCAAAATGGGGAGAATTTGTGGGAGCTTAATACCTCATTTGGTCAAGGGGGAGTTTGTGGGAGCTTAATTTGGTTAAGGAGTTTGTGGGAGAATTATTTGTCTAAAAATCTCTCATATGCATTCTCATTTGTTAATGCATAAATTGCTCAAAGGTATGCTCATATTGAATAGATTAAATTATCTCAATGTGATGATTTTCATCCAAATGTGGTTATTAAGCTTGGATTTGTCATCAATCACCAAAAAGGGGAAGATTGAAAGTTCAAGCTCCATTAGTTTGGTTTTGGTGTTAATGACAAATCTAATATTGAAACTAACTCTTTTGATAATCATAATATTGATTAGTCTCAATTGTTAATTAATGACAAATCCTTTTATAAGACTAACTCTTTTATTGAGCTTAACTCTTATTAGTTTCTTTTGGATGAAAAAGATGGAAATATCAAAGGTATGCATTCAAGTTCATATTATCATATCTTGTTGCATTCCTTGGATATAATATTCATGATCATATTGATAAATCCAAATATGAAACTAACTCTTTTATTAAGTATATCTTTGATTAGTCTCATTTCATTCAAAAATGGAAATCCCAAAAGTATACATCAAATACAACTCCATTATTTCTAGATGCATTACTTAGATTCAAGATAAAAGATGAACTCCACCGTAGTTTCAATCTAAAAATGTGCATAATGTTTTCAATTCTATATATACATGAATGCACACATTTAGGGGGAGTTCATGCTTTATCTTGATGTTTCAATAGTATTGATCCATTTCATCTTGCTACAAATTTCAAGGATCATTACTTTGAACAACGCCTTGAGTATATCTAACTTGTGTAGTTGTAGTATACTCATGGCAATATAGGATAAACTCCAAAGCAATCAAAAATTGAATATGTGCATATTGATTCAAGTTCAATTATTTGTATGCACACATCTAACAAAGTTTATTCTGTAATTAATGGTCTTAAGAGTATTGATCCCTTTCCACCACTCCATATAAATTGGATCATTGCTTTTAGATTCCATCAAACTGAGTATATGAAACTTGTGTAGTTAATATATACTCATGACAATTTAAATTGTGTTCGGTTGCCATTCAATCGACAAAGAACTTATCATGTGTTGATGGTTCACTTTATTGATCCTAAGGCAATCGAAAGTTTTTGAGTATATGAAAGCGTTAGTTACATTAGTATACTCAAGACACAATTAATCTTTCAATCAATTGTCTTTGGGTTGTGGTCAATCATCAAAAGAAAAGATCAAAGAATCTTGGGAGTATCCATTATGTGTTAATGGAGTGCATTGATGATTGAGACAATCATGTGTTTTGGACTAACACTTTCAATGAGTTTGAAATAGGTTAAGTCCAAGGTTGAGATGGATAAACGGGACAAGTACATCATCATATGTTGATGAGCGCCAAGAGAGGATCCCAAAGCTAAGACAAGGGGATTTCATCATATGTTGATGAACAAGATGAAGATCCCAACTTGGAGAGAAGATGATCGATTATCATGAAAGCTCCAAGTGGTTGCGAGAGGCAAAGGTATAACTAGCTAGGGCTAAGGATGTGTTTCTAGTCTTTTACCAGTCTTGGTGTTTAGATGGGAGACCAGGTTGCTAGTATAGGTTGTCATACTATTAAGAGGGTCTTATAGCTTGAGCTTCATCATGTGTTAATGAACTCAATCCGGTTCACTCTAGCTCACTCTCTTGGTTGGTTCTTGCATGAGCTAAGTATTTGCATATGTTGCAAATAAGGAAACTCATGCTTGCTTCTTGTTGAATCTTGATTTGGTTTTTGCATGGAGCTATGGATTTGCATGTGTTGCAAAAGGGAGATAGCCTATGCAAGTTGGTTTAAGTGGTTATTTGTATGGAGCTAGATATTTGCATGTGTTGCAAATAAAGAGCTCATGCATTGGAGTCTTAGCTTGCGACTTGATCATGTGTTGATCATTGCAAAGGCTAAGATAGGTTTATGATTTATGTTTGCAAAATGAGTTTTTACAAAATATGGTTTAATTGAAACTTATCTCGGAGCATGTGAATAGAGTTTGCAAATGTGTTTGCAAATTGGTTTGATCATGTGTTGATCATCACATGGCACAAAGATATGATCTTGATTGCTCTTGTTTGTAAGATTTATATTTGCAAATATGTTTTGCAAAATACTAGTGTTCATGCATTTGATATCGGAGCATGTGATTAGAATTTGCAAATGTGTTATGCAAAATTGCTTTGATCATCACATGGCTCAAAGATATGATCTTGATTGCTCTTGTTTGCAAGTTTATATTTGCAAATGTGTTTTGCAAAATATTAGTCTTCATGCATTTGATATTGGATCATGTGATTAGAATTTGCAAATGTGTTATGCAAAATTGCTTTGATCATGAGTTGATCATCACATGGCTCAATATTTGATCTTATTGACCCTTACTAGCTTGAAGTCACGCTCTTGATCAAGTCTATGTGAAGGATTTCGTGAAAATCAGATTTTAAACTTGAGAAGCTACATTGGAGTTTTTGGTGATATTTAAAAATATCTATGGTTGGTTAAATCTTGAAAATGGGTGGAGATTGTAGCCCTCTGAATAAGCTTCGCATAGAGCCAAAGATCACCTATATCAGAGTTCGGAGCAAAAAGTTATGACATCTTTTCTGCAGCAAATGTGGTAGTACCAACCCTACATGGGCGGTCGTGCCGCCCGAGCGGCACCACTGGCTAGCGGCACTACCACTGAATTTTGCAATAGTTATTTGCCAAAGGAGGTGTTTTTGAGTTTAAAGGCCGGTAGTGCCGGTCCTACATGGAAGGTAATGCCGGGGGGTACTGTAGCAACGGCTAGTTTTAGTGCATTTAATGCCCATTTTACCCCCAACGGCTAGTTTTCTTTATGAAGCTATAAAAGGAGGCCTTGGGGGCATTTCCTCTGGTTGGACTTATTGAGAGTCTTGTGGGAGATGTTGCATGTGTTGCTCTCTTTCATTTGGTTTTTGAGCTAAGAATGAGCTCTAATTGCATGTGTTGCAATTAGGAGAGGATTGAGAGCCTCTAGTGCATGTGTTGCAATTGAGAGCCTTATGCATGTGTTGCACTCGGTGATCACCATTGTAAATGTGTTATACTTGGTGGAGCTCAAGCTAGAGGGCTTGACTTGTTACTCTTGGTGTTTGTCGACACCTAGACGGCGTGTGGAGGCGTTGTGCGTGATGACCATCTCAAGGAGATTGTGAGAAGGCTCAGCAAAGTTGTAAAGGTCAGAGCTCACCTACCCGAATGGGGAAAGAGTTGCCACTAGTAAAATCGAGACAGGTGCTCAATTCGTGGAGCTAGTCCAAAGTGATTTGGGCTTGCCTCAACGTGGATTAGGGGAGACCGACAAGTCTCCGAACACCACGATAAAACATCGGTGTGTCTCTTTGTGTTTGCTTGCAATTCTCTATTTACTTTGTTGCAATTTACATTCCTAGAATTAAATTGCTTAATTGTCTTTAGGATTGCAAATTATTGTTAGAGACATAAATAGTTAGTGCACTTAGTGAGCTTAGTTGTCTTAGGGTTTAATTGTCAAAACCTTAGTTTATCGCTTCCGCATCTATTATTATTTAGGTTTTGATATAAGGGTACTTAGGTGAGATTTTAATTAATCGTAGAAGAAATTTTTAAAGCCGCCTATTCACCCTCCTCTAGTCTGCATCCTCGATCTTACAGAGGAGAGCGGTAGTTATATTCCAGAGAGGGTATTCGCTAGAGTTTTAGGCGAGCGGCACTACTGGCCATGCTGGGGCGATAGTGACGGCCGAGTGGTACTACCAGCCCCAAGGGTGGTAGTGCCGACTTATACAACGAATTTTGAGTTTGGATTTTGGAATTGCATGTGATTTATTGCATATCAATTTAGACATTGCTATGTAATGTGTTTCATTATTTTTGATGGTTGCAGGACAACGTGCAAGGTCATAGTGAGGCGGAGGATCACCGGGACAAGGCAAGGTGCGTCGGAAGTTCAGACGGTCAAGGATGGCCGAAAGATAATAGGAGATGGAGTAGCTGCGAACCTATAAGACAAGGAATGGATGAGATGCTAATTGAAGCTACATGGATCAAGGAGGGCTATTGGATCGCGGTCTAGGTGAAAGAGTAGCGGGTCTAGTTAGTATGCTTTGAGAAGCGTGCAAAACCCGTTATGTTAGTGGGTTTCAGGTTAGCCCATGTATGAGTGAATGAGTCAATCCTAACCCTTGATGGTGTTCCTTAGGGTATAAGGAAATCATCCAAGGGTGGAGGATGACTCAAAAGTATTATAATATAGGAGTAGGGGTAGCCTTCCTCCTCTTGTAGGTTTTGAGGTTTTTGTGCTCCTTTGAGCTTTCCCCACCTTATTGTGAGGCTTTGTGAACCTCCCTTCCAGAAATGAAAATCTATTCCTCTCAATTCTGAATTTACTTTTCGCATTTACATTATGATTTAAATTCAGTCTTTAAATTCCGCAATTTACATTCTTGCAATTTACTTCTTGCACATTTGGATTTGCCTCCCGTCCTTCTAAATGCTTGTGGATCTTGTGCTGAGGATGTACGATTGACGGATGAGTCTTCTTCAGACCATATCCAAATCATCTAGGCAAATCTTATGTTCTTCTATGCAAGAAACCGATTTTTTATTCTTGAGAGGATGATTCTTGCAAGATCAGGTTTTTGGTATTCTTGACTTGTGTTCTAGCTTACTATGACATGTGGGAAGCCATCTAGGATCATCTTGATTATCAAGAACTCACTAGCTAGCTAAGGGCCAAGTTTTTGTTCTTCAACCCATTCTTGTGCACTCTTCCGTAAATTCAAAAAATGTCAGAACTTTGATGTCGATTCTTGCAATCGACAGTTGGAATAGGTTCCTAACATCCATAGAAAGGTGTCCATAAAGTTTCATTGAGTTTGGATCAGTGGATCAAAAGATTCCTCAATTTTTATTTTTGAACTCGTGCTGAAATCTCTGTTCAAATGCCTATTTTTACTATAGCCACAGTAACTCTGGTAGTAATGCCGCTACATGGGCGGTAGTGCCGGACTCAGGCTGAAATTTGTGAAAACTGATTATTCCGCCTCCATTTGATACCTAAGTATTTTGGTTTGGTTTCTTTGGGTGAAAAATTGCATTTGTGATCATGTTTGGGGGATAAAATTTAAATTGGGATCATTCACTCCCCTCTGATCGCCATCTCGATCCTTCACTTTGCAAACTAGAGGACGGGTTCCAAGATATATAATTTACTCTCTATATCTTCTTCCCTAGTTATGAGCTTTCAATTCCCTAGTTAGGATACATACATTTACAACATCAACAATGATATCAAATTACCTAGTGCAAAACTGAAGGGATTTGAAGGAATTATCACCTTTTGAAGAAAACCACAAATTATGACAAATTGAGGGAAAATCTCCTCAAGCTAGGGCTCCAACCGTAGAGTATGTTGTGTTTTTTGGGTGATGGCGGGTTTTTTGACCTCTAGAATAACAACAGAGAAGGGTTCAGCCCGAAGGTTATAACCTACTGGACAGGCACCTCATGGTTGGTTTTGAGATTAGAACCGACCGTGATATACGTATTATCACGATTGGTTCTAACTTCAGAAACCGATCGTGATGACCATTGTCATCACTATTGGTTCTGACATCAGAACCAATAGTGTTATATCATTTAGTATAACATCACTATCAGTTCTGGCCTAAGAACCGATAGTGATAATGATGGTCATCACTATCGATTCTGAGTTCAGACTGATAGTGATGTTTTGCACTATTTTCACACCCACGCCAAATCATCTATCACTATCGGTTTTTTCTTGGAAAGTCGGGAACCAACCTAGATGAATAGATAGTGTTATACCACTTTGTAGTAGTGAATATATAATACAAAGCCCCGACCAACTTAGGGTTTTTTGGGTTTCCAGATCCGTCTTTGAGGTGGCGACGGCTATGAGGCGATTTGGTGAAAGGAGACCGTAGATTTGGAAGAGTGATTGTAGATCCATTTGTTCTTGGTGATCTAATGTTAGTAATTGGTTCTAATTGCATTATATTCAAGATCTAGCTTGGTAAAGAGAGAATTGAAGATGGTTTAGATTTAGCTTGGCGTAGATCCATTTGTTCTTTGTGACCTTAGGTAGTAATTGGTTCTAATTGCATTATACTCAACATGTAGCTAGCTTGGTAAAGAGATAATTGAAGATGCTTGGTTTAGATCTAGCTAGCTTGGTACAGAGAGAAGATTATTTAGATCAAGCTTGGTTTAAGATTTAGGGTAGGGTTTAGCTAGTTAATTTGCGATCCAATTTAAGTGCATGTGCACTCCTAGTCTACTTCAATTTAATTAATTTTTGCTAGCTACTTTAGATCATACATAGTCTACTTCAATATTTAACACTAATTGTTATATGTGTAACGTAGATGGACCGAAGCTGGATGTACGCAAAGAACTGTACGAGTGCCAAGTACATTAATGGCATCTCTACTTTTAGAACAGCTGTCGAGGATGATATGTTTAATAAGAGGGTGCATTTATGTCTTGTCCATGCATTGACTGCGATAATCTGATGATATTTCAAAACTCAGCGCGGATCGAAACACACTTAATTCTAAGGGGTTTCAAAAGGGGTATACATGTTGGACCAGTCACAGTGAAGACCAAATTATACAGGAAGGTAGTATTAACATCGCCGATGAAGTGAATGATATACCAGATGATATCGATTGTGCTTCCGATGAGGATTGATTGCACGATGACAATCTGGATCAGATGTTGCGTGAAGCATAAGGAAACCGTGATGAAAGAGAGTATGGTAAAATCCAAAAATTGATGGAGGACTTGAAGAAACCTTTGTTCCTGAGCAGCAAGTCGAAAGACACAAGGTTGTCATCTGTGCTTGAATAGCCGAAATTGAAGGCAAACAACGGTTGGTTCGACAAGAGTTTCATAGCACTGTTAGGTCTCTTAGCGGACATACTTCTAATGTCGGAGACCTGGTTCTAAGATGCATTCAGAACTAGTCTAACTAAAATAAGTAATCTTCTAAATGGAAAGGTCCCTTTACTGTGGTATCCATCACCCGACCAGGTTTTGTTCGGCTTTCTATGGAAGACGGAAGAATTCTTTCAAACGCATGGAACATCCAACATGTTCACAGGGTTTATGTGTAAATAGTTCATTTCATATTTTATTTACATTTATATCTCTTGAGTATTATAAACAACCTGTTTTGTCTTGCTCAAATTCTGAGAAATCACCATACCATGTTCTGGTGTTGGAAATACACTATTGTTTCAACCAAATATTTGAAACACAAAGGATTATTTATATTGTTTACATTGAGGTAGTATCTTTATTTACAATAGAAATATTTGAAACACATAGCATTATTTACATTGACATAGTCCTTTTATTTACAATACACCCCTTCTTGATGATCTACACATATGTAGCTTGTTCCATGAGTGTTGTCGTCACCGCTAAGACATGCCCTATCTACAAATGGAGGTATTTCGTCGAATTGGTTGTAGTCTTCTTCATCTACGATATTTTCAACTTCAACAATTCGCCTCTTACCATGAAGGACGAAGTGCCACCTCGGATTAGTCGAATCACGCATATAGAAGACTTGAGTTCCTTGCTTCGCAAAGACGAATGGTTCATCATTGGAGGAATTGATCATATGCCCCATTTTGCTTGGTGCAATTGATAAAATGCCCCGTTTGTCTCACTGACATGTGGGCCCTGAGACATCACGGGACATTTTATCAATGGCACATATAAGTGAGGGCATTTTATCAATTAATCCTTCATCTTTGTAGACGAGTCTATTGAGATCCACAAGAGTAAAACCTCTTTTGTCAACCTATACTCTATATGGAAGTCTACCCACTTACATCGAAATAATGAAACTTGGTATATCCCATAATCGAGCTCCCAAATTTCTTCGATAATCCCATAGTAAGAGTTCATTGCGGTTGAGGTTCCTCTTTCCAAGTGATCATCGGATAAAGTATCTATGCTCAAACTACTATTTTGAATGGTACTCTTTGCATCTTGACTTTCAGTGTAAAAGATGTAGCCATTAATATTGTACCCCTATCATGTCTTTATATTAAATCTTGGTCCGTCGGCTAACCATTTGATATCCTTGCTGACGGAGACCTTCGCCTTTTCTTTAAACCATGTGAGGAATCGATCGTTGTGTTCTCACGTGATGGAAAGCTCATCCATATATAGATTCTCTTTCCGTAATATCAACTTGTGATGCTCCATGTGTGGATAAACTTCTGCGCTATGCTGCAAGACTGCCAAATGCGTTTTGTAATACATATCAAACCATGTACTTGTTAGTTTGGACTCGATGGTTCTTTTGTCTGCAAGTCTACCCTCATGCGAGATACAGGAACACCAATTGCTTGTCTTTTACCTAGATAGTCTACGCAGAACTCAATAACCTCTTCAGTCCCATAACCTTCAACAATACTAACCTCAGGTTTCGACCGATTCCTCATGTATGACTTTAATATACCCATGTACATCTCTAACGGATACATGTAATGTAGTAATGTAGGTCCACATATCTTAATCTCTCTAACAAGGTGAACAACAAAGTGGACCATGACATCGAATAATGACGGGGAGAAATGCATCTCAAGCTGACATAGAGTCTGTACCACCTCACTTGCAAGTGGTCTAGTACATCGGGATCAATAACCATGCAAGAAATTGTATTGAAGAAATAACAAAGCTTCGTGATTGCCAACCTGACATCCTCTGGCAGAATATTTTTGATTGCAATAAGGAGCATTTGGGTCATCAAGATATGACATTGGTGGGACTTCATACCAAGCAAATTAAATCATCCACAGGCACAACTTCTTAATGTTTGCAAAGAAGCCTGATGCAACTTTAATACCTTTCAGACACTTGCAGAGATCTTTCTCCTTCTTAGGCAAGGTGTAGCATGCAACGCAGATGTACATACCTTTTCCATCCTCCTCTATCACTACAAGCTTGGATCTAATTCCCATGTAGGCCATGTCGCGACGAGCATTCACACCATCCTTAGTCTTCCCAAGTATGTTCAATAGGATGCCAACCAAATTATCACAATCATTCTTCTCAACGTGCATGACATCAATAAAATGTCGGATATCTAACTCCTTTCAGTATGGTAAGTTCCAAAATATGGAGCTCTTCTTCTAAATGGTCATGGGACGAACAGATTTATAGCTCTTTCCATACTAAACATTGATATCCTCCACGCGTGAATATACTTGCCTTCCACTCATACACTCATAGGTTGCGGGGCCGAGCGAACTTCCCTTTTCCCATCAAATTTTTCATCCATCTTACAGTATCGACGACTTCGAGGTAGAAACCTACGGTGACCCATGTACACAGTTTTCTTGCAATTCGACAGCCACAAGCTCTTAGTCTCCTCTTCACAAATAGGACACACTTTGGCTCTATTCGTACTGTAGCCCACCAAATTACCAAGGGACGAAAAATCATTTATGGTGCAAAATATCATAGCCCATAGGGTGAAGCTCTCTCTTTTGAAGTTCTCTTTTGTATGCATTCCACACCATGACCCCCTCATTCCACAATTTTATTAAATCCTCAATCAGTAGTGCTAGGTACACATCAGTATAATTTCTCGGCTATTTGGGTCTCGAGATTAGTAACAACATCATGATATACTTTCACTTCATACACAACCGAGGGAGATTGTAGATACACAACAGAACTGGCCAAGTGATGTAACAACTGCTCATATTACCAAACGGATTCATTCTGAAGGACCATGTGGAGGTCCATCCATGTTTGTGATGAGTATTTGACTTTATTTGAACAAGGTGTGCTCAAGTTTGAGTTTGATTTGGATTGATTTTCAAAATGAAGCAATTTGAGTTGTCTCTGCCAGGAGTGGCAGTACCGGTCGTATGGACGCGGTAGTGATGAGTTGGATGGTTTATTGCACATCTTTGTGGGCATTGCTATGTGAGGAGTTTCCTTGTCTTTGATGGTTGCAGGGCGACGGTGCTAGGTCATGGTGAGGCGAAGGATGACCGGGACTAGGCGAGGAGCGTCGGAGGTCCAGACGGTTGGGAGATTGCCGGAAGATGATCGGAGACGGAGTCCGGGCAAGTCAAGAAGACAAGGAAAGGAGTTGATGCTAGCTAGATGCCGCGTGGATCAATGAGGGCCGTCGGATTGAGGTCTAGTTGATAGGTTAGCGGGTCTAGGTAGTATGCTTTGAAAACCGTGCAAGAAAACCCGGTATGTGTGTGGGTTTTGGGTTAGCCCTTGCATGGCTGTGTGTGTGGGTTAATCCTAGCCCTTAGATGAGTGCTCTAGGGTTGAGGGACTCATCGAAGGGTGGTAGGTGGCCCAAGAGTAGTATAAATAGGGGTGGAGGGGTAGCCTCCTTCCCTTGAAGGTGTTGAGGTTTTTTATGCTCATTTGAGCTTTGCCCACATGAATGTGAGGCTTTGTAGCCTCCCCTTCCAGAAATGAAAGTTTTATCCATCCACCTCTGAATTTATTTTGCGCATTTACATTATGTCTTTACTTTACGCAATTTAAATTCAGCATTTACTTTCCCCCAATTACATTCCCGCAATTTACTTTCAAGTAATTTGGATTTGCCTCCCCTCCTTCTAAATGATGCTGATCTTGGATGTTTTGAGTGTGTTCATATGGTTTTACATCTCTTTTGCACTCTTGGATTGAGTAGAGAACATCTTTTCTTTCAAGTTCCAACTTTGTTCAGAACTTGTTCTTCGCGCAGCATTCAGTGTTTGATTTTTGTAAAAATATAGAAAAATTATTTTTGAGTGATTCGTATTGGATGAGGTGAGGGACTCTGATATACACCTGCATAAAAATTTTGGAGTTCACTTGTTGCACCGTTTGGGCGCCATGAGGTGAAAACCGAGCCCCAAACTTTCTGCTCGAAGTTCTTGAGCATACTGTGTTCTTAGATTTTTCCTGTTTTTTCTGTAAGGCTTTTTGAGGAACAATTCAGTGGAGTTCTTCACGACTCTGATTTTCATAGGGAGAAAAATTCTCAGAATTTTGTGAGCTGGATAAACCCACCAACCTCCTGTGCAAATTGAGGACAAGTTCTGGAAATTCTTCTTTTGCTTTTCTGAAAGTGACTTTTGTGATTTGAATTGATGTCCTTTCTAAAAGCAAGAGTTTGAATTGATTCCTCTTTATATTGGACACTAGACAACCAGGATTGTGACTCAAAAATCCTCACATATTTTATGGTACTTATCCATGCAAGCTTGGGGTACACATAGTTGTCTAGTTTTTCGGGTTTTTCACAATTTACTTTGAGCGATCTTGTCGAGGTTTTTGTTGGAGTATTTTGGGGTAATTTTTATTTGCGACCATTCACCCCCCCCCCTCTGTTCGCCATCTCGGTCCTTCAATTGGTATCAGAGCCGGTTCTGCTCTTTCTAGATCTTGACCGGTCTCAAGAGCCATGGCGACGGACAAATATTCCACCAAGCCTCCCATCTTTAATGGAGTTGATTTTCCTTTTTGGAAGTCCCGGATGGAGTCATACATCACTGCCCAGGGCTACCTGATATGGCAGTAGGTGAAACTCCCGTATGAGGTTCCTGCTGATGAAAATGTCACGGCCATCAATATGGTTGACGTTGAGGCGAATGCTAAGGCAAAGAACATTCTCATACAGGGTCTTAGCCGCGGTGAGTATGATAGATTTTCACCTTCGCTCCGCCACGAGATTTGGGTAACCTCGATGCTTACCATGAGGGCTCTACTCAAATCAAGACTGTGAGGCAGGACCAGTTCAAGCGCAAGTACAATAAGTTTGATCAACGCGCTGGTGAGAGTCTCGACGAGTGTTTTGGTCGGTTTACAAAGATTTTGAGCGACCTCCGAGCAGTTGGTTGCATATACCCTAACTCGAACATTGCTCGGTATTTCTTGACCGCACTCGACCTTCGGGTTTGGGAGATGAAGGTGACCACCATCAAGGACACCACCGACTTATCGACTCTGACTCTTGATGGGCTTTATTCCCGCCTCAAGACTCATGAGATCGATGTCGTCTCTCGGAAGACGAAATCTCAGTCGATGGCTTTGGTCACCGATCCCATTGGATCTTCTTCTTCTGATCCTTCTATTGGTTTCTCTCTTTCCGCCCTTTGCGAGCTAAGCGATGACCAACTGGAAAAATTTCGAGAAAATGAGCTTGCTCTTCTCGCTCGCAAGTTTTCTCATGCATACAAGAGGGTGAGAGAGAGGAAGAGAGGTGGCATGATCACTTGCTTCGAGTGTGGTGGCCCCCACCACATTCGAGCGAACTGTCCCAAGCTGGAGAAGGGCAAGAACGACGTTGGCGGTTCGGGCAAGAACGACTACACCGACAAGAACCGTAACAAGAAGCCTCCAGTTCGTGAACCGGCGTACGAGAAGAAGTACCGCAACTTCTCCAAGAACAAGAAGCTCTTCCACCGCGTCCTCACCGCGCTTGACGACATCAACCTCTCCGACACGGAGACATGGAGCGACGAGGGCGAGGATGATCGCAAGGGTAGAAGGGCGGCGATGATTTCTCCGGCATGTGCTTCATGGCCGACACCAACAACATCAGCGACTCCGAGCTCTACAGCGACTCGGATGAGGTACCCTCCTATGACCAGCTCAACGAAGCTTTCTGCAAATTAGGAAAATTTCATGCTAGAGCTAGAGCTAGGTTTTCGGAGCTTGAGAAGGAAGTAGGTACCTTGACTTGGGAGTTAGCTTCACTTAGATCTTCTCCCTCCCGAGTCACTGATGATTGCTCTTTGTGTGATGCTATTCTTGTGGAGTTGGAGAACCTAAGGACCATACATGATAGTGTGCTTGCTGAACTTGATGGTCTTAGGTTGAATAATGCTAGCACTAGTTCTATTGATGCTATTCCTGTTGAGGCTAGTTTTCTTCATGCTCACTCCACTCCATCATGTGCTAATTGCCCTAAATTGCTTGCCGAAATTGATGCCATGAGCGAACACCTTAGAAAGATTTCTGCTAGAAATGATGAACTTGAATTGCATGCTTCTAAGGACCCAAATACTCATGTGAGGGTCAGAAGCAACTAAAACTTGACAATGATGCTTTGAATGTCAAGTGTGATCAACTTGCTAAGGATTTACTAGTTAAGTCACAAACTGGTTGCTTGTCGTGTGTTGGGGTTAAGGATGATGTGGATCAAATCCATGTCGAGCTTAAGAAGAAGTTAAAAGACCAAACCCTTAGGATTAGAGATGCTCCTTGCGTTTCTTGTGAGGCCCTCAAGATTGAGGCAGCCGTGCTAAGGGAACAAAAAGCACGTCTTTGAGAGATCTTCTCTTTACGGTTCTTCTTCTTCCTCTCCTTCCCCTGTTCTTGTTGTGCTTCTTTCTTCCGAGATTGCCAGATCTTATGAGCACTCTCGAGAAATTTGTTGGAGGCAAGAAGAAGCTCAATCTTATTCTAGACCAATCCAAGATTAGTAGATTCAATCAAGGTCTAGGATTTGATCCTTGGAGCACGCCGGCGCATCCTCCCACCATTGTCGCGGCTCCAAGAGTGGTGAGATTGTGGTAGCTCCTGAGTGAGCACCACCAAGTTTAGGTCTCTTTGGGTTGTCCATAGGACTTCGACCGTAAGGGTGTTACTCCTATTGCTTCGCCTCTAGCAAGGCGAACACATGCACCTTCCGTAAGAAGGATGGTCACCTAGTAGATTTACGCTTGGTAGCGCCAAGATCACTCGGCGTGAGCGTGTTGCTGCTCTTAGGGGTATTGTGGTCATCCCTGACTTTGAGTGCTCCTAAGACACACACCGCTTCTAGACAGTTAGAGAGTCGCTTTGTGTTTGGGCAATGCCCAGGACTCGGTTTTCATGCTAGTTCTTTGAGTTTTAGCCCTGGAGCTGTTCGTAGTCAGTCTTTCCGTCGTCTTCTTGATATTCCTCGTTTTTCCCATCGAGGTAGATATCAGCGGCGTGAGGTGTTTTCCGGTAGGAGATCCAGGCAACCTTACTGGGATGGTCCGGCTTTTGCACCACGGCGTGCCAACCCAGTTTTGACTCCTAGATTATCTACCAGAGTTGCTCCTGATCGTGTGAGAGTTGAGCGTCAGAGAGACACTCGAGTCCAGTCTTCTTCGGTGGCTGGTACTCTGAGGTGTTGTATGGTTCAGTATTGGGTTCCTAAGTCTTCACTCTATCCCAGTACTGAGTCATCTTTCTCTCTTGTGTCTTGATCAGGTTCGTCGGATGGGGAAGGGCGATGTTTGGATTGTTGACTCCGGTTGTTCTCATCATATGACCGGAGATTCTCGTTGGTTCTCTTCCCTAGTCCGAGCCCCCGATGATGAGTTAATCACTTTTGGGGATGCATCTTCAGGTAGAGTCATTGCTAAAGGTACCATCTGCATTAACAAAAAATTCATTCTTAAAGATGTTGCCTTAGTAAGTAAGCTGCAATACAATCTGCTCTCTGTTTCTCAGCTTATCGATGACTCTTTCGAGGTAAGTTTCAAGAGTAATGCCTGTAGAATCCTTGATTCATCAGGAGGGTTAGTTTGCGGGATTCCTAGATTTGGGAGAGTCTTTCGTGCTGATTTTTCTGCTTCTTCTGGAGACTCTCTTCGATGTTTGATTGCTTCTGAGTCCCGTGAACTCTTCTTCTAGCATAGGAGACTTGGTCACATTGGTTTTGATCATTTGACCCGAGTTAGCAGCCACGATCTCATTCGGGGTTTGCCCAAACTCAAGATGGTCAAAGACTTAGTTTGCTCTCCTTGCCGACATGGCAAGATGGTTACTGCTTCTCATCCTCCAGTCACCGTAGTGATGACTGATGCACCAGGACAGCTTTTACATATGGACACTGTTGGTCTAGCTAGAGTGCAGTCAGCAGGAGGGAAGTGGTATGTTCTTGTCATCGTTGATGATTTTTCTAGATACTCTTGGGTATTCTTCATGGCCTCGAAGGATGAGACCTTTTCTCACTTCAAGAGTTTGATCAGTAGGTTGTCTATTGAGCTCCCAGGTGCATTACGAGCTATACGCAGTGATAATGGCACGGAGTTCAAGAATTCCTACTTTGAGAGTTTTTGTGTGGAGTCTGGTTTAGAGCATCAGTTCTCTTCTCCTACGCCTCAGAATGGCGTAGTGGAAAGGAAGAACAGGACCCTGGTTGAGATGGCCAGGACGATGCTAGACGAGTATAGTACTCCTAGGAAGTTTTGGGCTGAGGCTATAGCTACTGCTTGCCATGTTTCTAATCGCGTGTTTTTGAGAGCACATTTGCATCGCACTTCTTATGAGTTGAGGTATGGGCGAAAGCCCAGTATGTCTCATTTTCACGTTTTCGGTTGCAAGTGTTTTATCTTGAAGTCTGGTAACCTAGATAAGTTTGAGTCTCGCTCTTCTGATGGTATCTTTCTAGGTTACTCGAGCTCTTCTCGTAGCTATAGGGTCGGGAGCGTTGATGCGCATAGGATCATAGAGACCTGTGATGTGACCTTTGATGAGGCTAGCCCAGGAACTAGACCTAATGTTTCAGGCTCTTCTTATCCCTCCGAGACCATCTTTGTAGAAGATGAGGATGATGGAGATGATGGTGTTCCACCGGATCCAGTCCCCTCTACACCTGAGGTGCCTCCTGTTTCCATTTCTGCACCTCAGGGAGACCAGCCCTTGCCTTCCGACTCTCCTTCAGCGAGTGGCTCTGCTCCTACCTCTTCTGTGCATGAGGTAGAGGCCACTTCTACTTCTGGTCCTCCTCGTCATATCCAGAAAGCTCATCCACCTGATCAGATCATTGGTGATCTGTTTGAGCGGGTCACTCGCTCAAAATCAGGTTTGTCCAGTTTCCGCCTCCACTCTGCCTTTGTTGCCTCCTTTGAGCCGAAGGATGTTTCTCATGCATTATCCGATGAATCGTGGATTAATGCTATGCATGAGGAACTTGAGAACTTTGAGAGGAACAAGGTATGGCAGCTTGTCGAGCCCCCATCTGGTCATAATGTCATTGGGACCAAGTGGGTGTTCAAAACAAGCAGAGTGAGGATGGGGTTGTCATTCGCAACAAGGCTAGGCTAGTTGCAGGGGCTTTTCTCAAGTTGAGGGTCTTGACTTTGAGGAGACCTTTGCCCTGTAGTTAGACTAGAGGCTATTAGGATCCCGCTTGCATTCTCTCGCATCCGTGGCTTCAAGCTCTATCAAATGGATGTCAAGAGTGCATTCCTCAATGGCTATATTGAGGAAGAGGTTTATGTCAAACAACCTTCGAGTTTCGAGAACCCCAAGTTTCGAGTCATGTATACAAGCTCTCCAAAGCTTTGTATGGACTCAAGCAGGCCCCCAGAGCATGGTATAAGAGGCTCAAGTCTTATCTTCTAAGCCATGACTTCAAAATGGGCATAGTAGACAAAACTCGCTCATCGACACCATGAGTCTAATTTTCTTCTTGTCCGTTTATGTGGACGATATCATTTTGGTGGCTCGTCTCATTCGCTTGTGTCTCGGTTTTACGAGGTGATGAGCACAGAGTTTGAGATGAGTATGATGGGCGAGTTGAGCTACTTTCTTGGCTTCAAATCAAGCAGACTCGGGAGGGTACTTTCTTGCATCAAGGCAAATATACCCGTGACCTCCTGAGGCGTTTCGACATGTCTGATGGGAAGCCGATGATTACTCCTATGGCCACCACTTCTGTCCTCGAGCCCGATGAGGATGGTGAGCCTGCTGATCAAAAGGAGTTTCGGAGCATGATCGGCTCCCTCTTGTACCTCACCGCTTCGAGGCCGACATACATTTTGTTGTGTGTGCGTGGCGCCGATTTCAAGCTTCTCCTCGCGCTCACCGCCAGCGGTCAAGCGCATCTTCAGTACCTTCGTATACCACCGATTATGGTATTTGGTACTCTTCGTCTTCTTGTCTATCTCTTATAGCCTTTTTCGATGCCGACTTTGTTTGGTCAGAGGATAGATAGGAAGAGCACTTCGCACTTGCCAATTCATTGGCACTTCTCTTGTTTCTTGGTCATCTAGGAAGCGATGCAGGGTTGCATGACCCACCGATGAGGCCGAGTATGTTGTTTGCAATGATTCTCAGAGCTGTGTGCTCGATGAGATCGACCTTACGGACTATGGGTTAGAGATTGAGAGTGTGCCACTTTTCGTGACAACACTTCAGCTATTTGCATTGCTAAAAACCCAGTGCAACATTCCCGGACCAAGCACATTGATATTAGATATCACTTCCTTAGAGACCATGTGGAGAAGGGAGATATCGCGCTTCAGTTTGTAGAGAGTGACCTTCAGTTAGCCGATATCTTCACCAAGCCTTTGGATAGCTCCAGATTTGTTGCCTTGAGGAGTGAGCTTGGAGTCGTGAGCCCTTACGGCCTTTCGTGAGGGGGAGCTAGTTTGTATATTATGTATTATATGTTTTCTTCCAGCTTAGCTTTTCTTTTCTTTGTGTTTCTTCTGGGTGACTTTGGGCTTGTTTTCTTGAGTTGAGTTCACTCACTTAGACTTCTGGCATGCCTTCCATGGACCTCTTATTTTGTGCTTTAGGTTGCTATCATGCGTGATTAGCTGTTCTCTCTTCTCTCTAGGTTGAGTTCCCTCACGCCTTATAAGTCTAGCGGTATTGGGCCTCCAGGTAGACAGGTGCATGTGCACTCCTTAGTTGGGATCTAGAGTCACTTCCCTATGTCACCATCGGGAAGATAAGAGCGAGTCTAAGCCGTAGTGAGTCTCTTCTATCTTATCTATGCTCAATAGCCATCCAGTTTTGCGCTTTCTCGGCTTCTTCTCCTCATTCTGCTTTTTCTGGTTGTTATTGAGTTCATTCGGCTTTCTTTATGCCTAATCTTGATAATAACTCAACTTTAACCAGATTTGAGCTTAAAATTGATTCATTTGTTGAGGGGAGTTTGGGAATCTGTTCATGCATTGCATTTAGACTGCATTTTCTGCTTTATGAGCTTTGTCTATTATGCAATTGATTTCTTCTTCATGCTATACACCATGCTACATCATTTGAAGAAAATCACTAGCTTAGGTATGTCCAAGTTCATTTAACTTGCTAAGCTTAAAAATGAAATAAGCCTTAAATGAAAAACTTGATGAAACTTGTTGCTTTTACTTGCTAGGTTTCTTCTCTAGAGGTTTGTGCCATAATTTGAGAAATTTAGGAGTTCTCTAGAGTCCCTATAGCAACTTGGGTGAAACTAGTTTGATCCATGCTAGAGTCCTTCAATTGCTCATGAATCATTGTGAAAAAAATGAAAATTAAACAAAATTGACTCTTCTTGTGCACATATGACTCAACACCTTGCATTCACAAGACCGCTTCCCATTGCACTTGGGATGAACTTGGAATACATCGTGTTTGACCTAGACCATCCTCTTAAGAGTTCATCTTGAGATGGTCGATACGGCTTGAGTCAATTGGTTGTCAAAAGAAAATGCAAATAAATTAAAAACAAAGACATATGTGGGTAAAGAATGCAAATAATGTCAAACATTTGCACCCCGCTATGTCTTGTATGATGATAAATCAAAATTTGTATTAAGTGATAAATGAGCCCGAAGGACCTTGTATGCTCTTCTAGATTCCCCAAAGTGTTGAGTAGGTTGAACTCTAGGTTTTCCTTTTGATCCTTAGAGTGGCTATTCTTCTATTTTTGAAACTAAAGCTAAGTGTTGCACTTGTCTAATCTTGCTAAAAATGAAATATTCAAAACTAAGCTCGATTTGCACTTGAACATGTCTTAGTTTAGTCATCTTCTAAATTGACAAGCTTGGTGTAATATCCTTCCATTTTGATCAATTGGATAATCTTCAAAGCTCTTTCGATTGCATTTCATGCATACATAAAAAAATTGATGCCTATATTGCCAAAAGGGGAGAAAGCGTAGAAAAGGCATCACTAAAATGATAAAAATGTGAATGCTTATTTGGTTATTATGATCTTTGTAAAACTATGCTACTACTTTTGTTGGATCATAATCTCATAATCACATTTGACATGTTTAGTTGGATTTTAGAGTTTTGTTGAAAACTTGCTCTTTCTTAAATTTAACTCTAAAATCTGAATTCCTCTTCGTCAACTTGGTCATGGTTCTAATTTCTATCTTTGGACCAAGTTTGAATTTGCAACTAAAAATTGCTTTCTTCTTCATTTTCTTCAAACTCAAATTTATGCCTTTTGTGTGGTTTGTCAATATACTCATCAAGGGGGAGATTGAAGGACCATGTGGAGGTCCATCC
This sequence comes from Otatea glauca, assembly GCA_036346275.1. Taxonomy (NCBI): domain Eukaryota; kingdom Viridiplantae; phylum Streptophyta; class Magnoliopsida; order Poales; family Poaceae; genus Otatea; species Otatea glauca. The sequence continues at coordinate 29,856,351 of CM070716.1, read as the reverse complement.
ATGTTTGTGATGAGTATTTGACTTTATTTGAGCAAGGTGTGCTCAAGTTTGAGTTTGATTTGGATTGATTTTCAAAATGAAGCAATTTGAGTTGTCTCTGCCAGGAGTGGCAGTACCGGTCGTATGGATGCGGTAGTGATGAGTTGGATGGTTTATTGCACATCTTTGTGGGCATTGCTATGTGAGGAGTTTCCTTTTCTTTGATGGTTGCAGGGCGACGGTGCTAGGTCATGGTGAGGCGAAGGATGACCGGGACTAGGCGAGGAGCGTCGGAGGTCCAGACGGTTGGGAGATCACCGGGAGATGATCGGAGACGGAGTCCGGGCAAGTCAATAAGACAAGGAAAGGAGTTGATGATAGCTAGATGCCGCGTGGATCAATGAGGGCCGTCGGATTAAGGTCTAGTTGATAGGTTAGCGGGTCTAGGTAGTATGCTTTGAAAACCATGCAAGAAAACCCGGTATATCTGTGGGTTTTGGGTTAGCCCTTGCATGGCTGTGTGTGTGGGTTAATCCTAGCCCTTAGATGAGTGCTCTAGGGTTGAGGGACTCATCCAAGGGTGGTAGGTGGCCCAAGAGTAGTATAAATAGGGGTGGAGGGGTAGCCTCCTTCCCTTGAAGGTGTTGAGGTTTTTGATGCTCATTTGAGCTTTGCCCACATGAATGTGAGGCTTTGTAACCTCCCCTTCCAGAAATGAAAGTTTTATCCATCCACCTCTGAATTTATTTTATGATTTACATTATGTCTTTACTTTACGCAATTTAAATTCAACATTTACTTTCCCGCAATTACATTCCCGTAATTTACTTTCAAGTAATTTGGATTTACCTCCCCTCCTTCTAAATGCTGCTGATCTTGGATGTTTTGAGTGTGTTCATATGGTTTTACATCTCTCTTTTGCACTCTTGGATTGAGTAGAGAACATCTTTTCTTTCAAGTTCCAACTTTGTTCAGAACTTGTTCTTCGCGCAGCAGTCAGTTTTTGATTTTTGTAAAAATATAGAAAAATTCTTTTTGAGTGATTCTTGTTGGAGGAGGTGCGGAACTCTGATATACACCTGCATAAAAATGTTGGAGTTCACTTGTTGCACCGTTTGGGCACCAGGAGGTGAAAACCGAGCCCCAAACTTTCTGCTCGAAGTTCTTGAGCATACTGTGTTCTTAGATTTTTCCTGTTTTTTCTGTAAGGCTTTTTGAGGAGAAATTTGGTGGAGTTCTTTGCAACTCTGATGTTCATAGGGATAAAAAATCTCAGAATTTTGTGAGCTGTATAAACCCACCAACCTCCTGTGCAAATTGAGGACAAGTTCTGGAAATTCTGCTTTTGCTTTTCTGAAAGTGACTTTTGTGATTTGAATTGATGTCCTTTCTAAAAGCAAGAGTTTGAATTGATTCCTCTTTATCTTGGACACTATACAACCAGGATTGTGACTCAAAAATCCCCACAAATTTTATGGTACTTTTCCATGCAAGCTTTGGGTACACATAGTTGTCTAGTTTTTCGGGTTTTTCACAATTTCCTTTGAGCGATCTTGTCGAGGTTTTTGTTGGAGTATTTTGGGGGAATTTTTATTTGCGACCATTCACCGCCCCCCCTCTGTTCGCCATCTCGGTCCTTCACATTCCATCGGTACTCAATACAAATCTTTTGTTTATCATCTCGGCACCAAACTCCTCATGTTTCCAATCAATATTTCTCCATTGAGCCGAATCAGTAGGTGTCTCAACTTGCCATCTTTCTTTCGAGATTCATAATGCCAACGCAACAATTTTGCCTCTTTGGGATTTGCAAAGAACCGCTCCAAACGGGGAATGATGGGCAAGTACCACAATACCTTGGCCGGTGCCCCTTGGTTGACCTCTTCACCGTCGTCGCCTCAGCTCTTACGCTTCTTGTCATTATGCTTCTCCTTTTGTTTGTGCCGGGGTACACCACAAACTAGACAAACGTGCAATTCCTTATGCGCGTTACAATACATAATGCAATCATTCAAACATGCATGTATCCTTTCAATTTCCATTCCCATGGGGACATAGTAGATTCTTCACTTCATAAATGCTTGTTGGCAATTCGTTTTCCTCCGGAAGCACATACGATAGAAGAACTAATAGTGCATTGAAACTTGTATCTGTCCAACAGTGTTTTCCCTTCAGTTTGAACAATGCAAGGACCGAACCCAACTTGGTGTATTGCGCTTTGCATCATGCGAACAACGGTTTGGCATCGTCGTCTATCAAGCTTTTAAACTTTTCAAACTCTCTTTCCGTGTAATTTCCTTCTACATCCCGCAACATTTACTCTAAATTATCCTCCTCAAACATATCACGTTGCAACTCGTGATAGGATTCCAGCTTGTCTTTGTTGCATACCGGGCGGTAGTACTTGTCTCCCCATGATGGATCCAATACATGTAATTCCTCACGAAGCCACGTCGAATCAAGTGGTTTTCAATTTGAGCTAAGTTGTTAAATCTCCTAAGATTGGTGCAATCAAAGTAAGGATAATACATGTAGTTTACACCCCTCTTCACCATTTCTTCTACAATTTTTTGAACTCCTTAACACCCCTATGAAATTCAGCCCTCACACTAAATTAAACTATGCACACTAAATTAACAAAAAATTAAACTACGCACACTAAATTAACAAAAAATTGGAGTGAAAGCTAGCTAGCTATTTTAAATATTGAGGCATCATTTAATTACCTTTGCAAAATAGATGACAGGTTCCAAGATATATAATTTTACTCCCGATACCTTCTTCCCTAGTTAAGAGCTTTCAATTCCCTAGTTAGGAGATATACATTTAAAACATCAACAATGATATCGAATTATCTAATGTAGTAAGCTTGCAATTCTTTTGATTTCAATCAAACAAAATAAGGGTGGAAGCATTAACAAAGTCGAGGAATTGAATGATCTAAAAGAAACGTCTATCTGTTGATTAACTAAGTATCAACGATGACTCCTAATCTCTAATTAGGTTAGGTCCTAATCCCATTAAGGGATATATGGTTCGGGCATGTTTCTAAGCTATTGTACAACTCCAGAGAAAATTTCGGCAGCATCTCCCTGTTGTTCTCCAAATATCCAGAGAACATCAGGAAGATGTTGCCGAAATTCCCTACAGATGTACAATTGCTTAGGAACTTGCCTAAACTACATATCCTTGAACTGTCCAAAAAAATGTGGACAATTCAAGAGTGTTTTTTTTAATAAATATGCTATTTCAGTATATGTATAAACAAACACCCTCGAACGGGAGACATAGGTTATGCAACCTAAACTCTAACATTCATCATATTACAGCGAAAATAATTCCAGATTAACACGAGAGTACTAAAAAGATAAATTGATGTGTGTTTGTCAAATAAATGAATGCTCACCTTTTGAAAAAAAACCACAAATAAGGGAAAATTGAGAGGAAATCTCCTCAAGCTAGGGCTTCAACTTTACCCTCTTAACACCCATCCTCGAGGATTTCATAATTTCTCACCCATGTATTGGTTTCAACTAGAGTATGTTATGTTTTTTGAAGCGGTAGCAGTTTTTTGTGCCTCTAGAACAAGAACAGAGGAGAGTTAAACCCGAGGGTTTATATAACCTAGCGAGGCACATCACAATCGGTTCGAACATAAGAACCTATTGTGATATGATGTGCCCAATGCTACATCACAATCGTTTCTAACCTGAGAACCGATTGTGATGATTCCCCACCAATTAATACACCCTCGCTGAATCATCTATCAGAATCGATTTTTTCCTTAAAAGTTAGGAACCGACCCAGATGAAGCGATAGTATTGTACCATTCTATAGTAGTGATAGTTCGATTTCTACACTCAAAAACACTGTTATATCGTAGTGTTCCTAGCGGAGTTATTTGTGGAATGATTCCACAATCTTTTGAGATGATTACTAAACTCATGGCTTAAATATCCTCCTCAACAATCTGATTGCACAGTTTTAATCTTCTTGCCAAGTTGATTTTATACTTCATTTTGAAATTCTTTCAACTTTTCAAAGGTTTCAGCCTTATGCCTCATCACAGACATAGCCATATCTACTAAAGTCATCAGCAAATGTATCAAAGTACTGAAAGCCACCTCTAGCCACTACACTCATTGGTCCACATAAATCTGTATGTGTCGACGATCGGAACCGCCGACCACGGAGGGGGGATATGAGTAGATCGTGTGAGGGTGAGGCCCAAAGTTGTACTCGTCCGGGAATGGCACGCGTCATGGGGTGTGTGTCGGGGAAGAAGCAATGAACACGAGGTTTATACTGGTTTGAGCCCCCAAGTTCGGGTAACATCTCTACTCCAGTCTTGCCCTGAGGCGAAAGGTGTAAATGAAGCTCTGTGGGAGAATACAAGCGGGGCCCGAGCTCGGGGTCGCTTAGGAGCGAAGCTACAGGTAGGAAAAAGCCAGTTCGACTGCGCTTCACCTTGTGCGTGTCTATCTTTGTGTGTATGTCCGTTTTTTCTCCCTTTTAGTCGGGGTGATCCATCGTCTTTTTATAGTCCTCTGGGAGCTTTACTACCTGGTCCTGAGGCTGACGTCAGGTGCCCGTGGTGAGTCGACGGGGGTTGCTGAGAGGCGTCGACGGTCGTTGGGGGCTGATGGTAGCCGTTGGGAGTTGATGGGAGTTACTGAGAGTTGCTAGGCCCTAGTTTCCGTGCAGGGGTAGGTTTGGCACTGATCCCCACGCAGGAGAGAGTTTTTACACGAGATAAAAAAATTATTACAAATGCCTTTTACCCCAGGTGGTGCAGAGGTCGTGGCATCGAGGTCGAGCAGGGTCTTTGTCCTCGCGTCCGAGCCCGAGCTCGCTGGACCCGAGCCCCGAGGCTCAAGGGACGACCCTGAAGTTCGGGATGTTCTTGAGTCTGATCTCCTTCAAGGAGGGATCGGCTCTTTGGTCGAGCTCGGAAGCGCTCAAGCCCGGCCTTGCACGCGAGAACCCCTCAAAGGCCTTTGATGTGGTCGTACCCGAGAACGCTCGGGCTTTCGCCGTTTTGTCTTCAAATCGGAAACCGTGCCCGGAGACGCCTCGGCTCTACTGCGTTGATTCCCTACAGAGGAGTCGAGGAGGTGCTTCACGATGCCTTGTGTCCTAATAGGGAGGATGGCAGACGGCGAACACGGGATGCGATGCCTCGGGCTTTCGGAGGGGGAAATTCGAGGAGGCGGGACCGTGGCGCTTCGCATTCCCTGCCCAAAAGTCTCGGCGAGCCTTTTGAGGAATAACCAACACCAGCTGTAAGAGATCGAGCCTCTTTAAAACTCGAAGCCGACGCATACTTCAGAAATTCCCTACTCCTGCGCCGTGCTTAGCTTTCTTGCTTGCCACCTCTTTCTTCTCCCGACCCGACCCCTTCTCTTAAGCGCCATGGACAAGTTCGGAAAGAGCACCCTGACTGTGGAGAGGATGAAGGACCTAAAGGCGATGGGACTCTTAGACCCAGTGAGCTGGTGGCTCCCGGCGAAGGAGGCCGAGTCGCACCCCCGGGAGGACGAAATCGTAAGCACGAAGCAGTACACGCTCTTCGGGCTGCGGACCCCTGAGAGCGACTTCTTGGCGGCCGTTCTTGCACAATGCAAGATCGAGCTCGTCAATCTGGTACCGAACTCCATCCTTCTTCTTTCTATCTTCTCCCATCTTTGCGACAGATTTCTGGGAATCCTTCCCACCCCCTCCCTCTTTTTTTGCTTTTATTCCTTGTTCCGCACCTCGAAGGACCCCCTAGTCGGGTGTCGGTACTTCCGGCTGTGGACCAAACTTCCTTGCACTTTTCTTGAAGTCCCAACCCGGGACTCCCTCGGGCCGTGGACAGAAAAGTGGTTTTACTTGAAGAAGGGCGAGGGAGGCGGGCTTGCATACAACGGCGCCGCCGTGGACAGCAAGCGCGAGAACCCAGAGCCCGAGGACTCGGCGGTCGACCAAGAGGCCATCGCCGCCATCCACATCTGCGCGACGCATGGTCTCACCGACCAGGCAGTGGTCGTCGACTACCTGCGAGGTCGGGTGTCCCCTCTACGAAACAGGATGCACCCATCCTTCGAGATTCGAGGGAGGGATGACCCTACTCGGGAAGGCACCAAAGGTAAATTTCTCCGATCGTAACCTTCCTCGAGCTTGGGTGAACTCCTTCCTGACTGCCCTCCCCCTCCATTTTCATTTCCCTGTAGCCCCGGCGGAATCTTTGGTGGCGGCGCGCATGTAGGTGGTGTTTGGGAAGGCGGCCCACACCTAAGCTCGACGACCCCGTCCCCAAGAACGTCTTGAGGTGGAGCGGTGAGGTAATTTTTCTTACTCCCTTATCGAGTTTGATTCGGGCTAGGGCTTGCTCTGACCGTGTTCAGTCGTGCAGGAGAGCCGGGAACTCCTGGAGACGGTGAGACGCCTACTGCCGTGCTCAGACCAGGCAAGAGCAGAAGGCAGGAAAGAGGCCCGCCCCGGACGCCCCGAGCCATGCCGTCAAGAGGCCTCACGTCGAGTGGGGTGACTGTGCGATGTTAAGTCGATCTCGCCGAGCCCGGGAACGCTTGGGCTCGGTCCCAACTTCTTGTTATTTCCAATCATTTTCTTTTCTCTGACCTTCTCTTCCTCTCCCTGCAGCAAGAACAGGCAGCGGCTGCTACCGAGCCTGCCCCCGACGTCGCAGCCGCAGGGCGCTCAGGGAGAAGATGCTTCCCCTGCCGCAGCAGGGGTAGGGCGTCGGGCCACGTCCCCTCCTCCCAGGAGACGGGGGCTCGTCACCCAGGTACGCATACATTTTTTGCCCTAGATTTGGAGCGTAGGTGTTCCCCTTTTCCTTGTCTTAGCGACCTTTCTCGTTATAGACCTCGAGCGCCCGACGGGCAATGACTTTGACTATTGTCTAGGGCGAGTCTGAGGACGAGGAGGAGGATGCAGGGAACTACCTCTTGGACCCCCGAGTACGTTCGCAGCAAGCCCGGCCTACCGTGATGCTCGCGGAGGGCGGCGGACCGGGGGTCTGACCAGGGCCCCCTGAAGGATCGAAATGGCGATCAGAGGGGGGTGAATGATCCCAAATAAATATTTCCCCTACTCAAAGTACTCCAAATAATCTCACAACAAAAATCTGAAACACCCAAAGATTTTCCTTCAAACTGGTGTTTCTCAGATTCGCACAACCTCCGAAAACCCGAACAATTAGACAACTATGTTTACCCCTAGCTTGCATGGATGAGAACCATGAATCATGTGAGGGATTTTGAATCACAATCCTGGTTGTCAAGTGTTCAAATAAAGAGGGATCAACTCAAAGACTACTTTTCTAAAAGAGATAAAGTAAAAACACCAAAGTCTCTTTCTAAAAAAGTAAAACAAATTTTCCAGAAATTGTCCTCAATTAGAGCAGGTGGTTGTTGAGTTTCTGTTGCTCTAAAATTTATCGAAATTTTTTTCCCTGTGAGAAGTTGAGTCATGAAACATTCCACCAAAAATCACCTCAAAACGCTTTGTACAATAAACATGAAAAATCAAGCAATTGAGACAGTCAGGAACTTCGACCAGAAAGTTTGAGGCTCGGTTTTCACTTCATAGCGCTCAAACGGTGCAACCAGTGGACTCAAAAAGTTTTATACAGATGGATATATGAGTCGTTCACCTTCTCTAGGAAGAATAACTGAAAACTGATTTGTCTAGATTTTTATAAAAATAAAAGACTGAATGCTGCGCCAAGAACAAGTTCTGGACAGATTTGCGATTCAATAAGAACTTGATCTCTAGTCTATCCTAGGGTGCAAGAAAGATGTAAAACCAAATGAACATACTCAAGACATCCTAGAAGAACAGCATTTAGAAGGAGGGGAGGCAAATCCAAATTACGAGAAAGTAAATTGCGAGAATGTAAATGCGGGAAAGTAAATGCTGAATTTAAATTGCGTAATTTAAATGCGTAATGTAATTGCGTAAAGGAAATGAAACATGAATATAAATGAAGAACATTTCATTTCTGGAAGGAGAGGTTACAAAGCCTCACATTTCATGTGGGCAAAGCTCAAAGGAGCAACAAAAACCTCAAAACCTTCAAGAGGGGAAGGCTACCCCTCCACCCCTATTTATACAACTCTTGGGCCACCTATCACCCTTAGATGAGCCTCTAAACCCTAGAGCATCCATCAAAAGCTAGGATTAACCCACTCAACCAGCCATGCAAGGGTTCACCCAAAACCCACAACACATAATGGGTTTTCTTGCACGGTTTTCAAAGCATACTAACTAGACCCGCTATCCTATCAACTAGACCGCAATCCGACGGCCCTCATCGATCCGAGCAGCATCTAGCTAGTATCACATCCATTCCTTGTCTTCATGACTTGCACGGACTCCGTCTCCGATCATCTTCCGGTGATCCCCGACCGTCTGGATCTCCGACGCTCCTCGCCTAGTCCCGGCCATCCTTCGCCTCACCATGACCTAGCACCATCGTCCTGCAACCATCAAAAACAAGGAAACTCCTCACATAGCAATGCCCACAAAGATGTGCAATAAATCCATCAAAGTCCACTCATTAAAATTCATTTTTCCTCATTCTGGCCGATAGCACCGGGAAAACAGAGAAGACTTCAAATTGCTTCCAACTGAAAATCCATTTCAAATCAAACTCAAACAAAAGCAACCTAAATTCAAATTTAGTCAAATACTCATCAAAAATCTGGATAGACCTCCACATGGTCCTTCAATCTCCCCCTTGATGAGTATATTGACAAACACAACAAAAGGCATATGTTTTGAGTTTGAAGGGGATGAAGAAGAAAGAAATTTTTTTAGTTGCAAAGTCAAACTTGGTCCAAAGATAGAAATTAGAACCATGACCAAGTTGACGAAGAGGAATTTAGATTTTAGAGTTAAATTTAAGAAAGAGCAAGTTTTCAACAAAAACTCTAAAATCCAACTAAACATGTCAAATGTGATTATGAGATTATGATCTAAAAGAAGTATTAGCATAGTTTTACAAAGATCATAATAACCAAATAAGCATTCACATTTTTGTCTTTTTAGTGATGCCTTTTCTACATTTTCTCCCCCTTTTGGCAATATAGGCATCAATTTTTTTTATGTATGCATGAAATGCAATCGAAAGAGCTTTGAAGATTTCCAATTGATCAAAATGGTAAGATATTACACCAAGCTTGTCAATTTAAGAATATGACTAAACTAAGACATGTCCAAGACCAATACATTTTATGAAAAAACTTAGTTTTACAATATTTCATTTTAGCATGATTTGACAAGTGCAAAACTTAGCAAAGTTTCAAAGCTAGAAGAAAAACCATTCAAGGATCAAATGGAAAACCTAGAGTTCAACCTACTCAACACTTTGGGGGAATTTTGGAGTGCATATAAGGTCCTTCAAGCTCATTTTTCAATTTATGCAAATTTTCTTCAAGATTTTAAAAAACATAGCGGGGTGCAAATGTTTGACATTATTTGCATTCTTTACCCACTTATGTGTTTGATATTTGCATTTTTTTTAAATTGACTCAAGCCATTTTCAATCATCTCAAGAGTAACTCTTAAGAGAATGATCTTGGTCATACACAATATATTCCAAGTTCATCCCAAGTGCAATGGGAAGCAATCTCGTGAATATAAAGTGTTGAGATCAATTTTGCACAAAAGAGTCAATTTTTTTAAAATTTTTAATTTAGCACATATGAGCAATTCTGAAGGACTCAAATATGGATCAAACAAATTTCACCCAAGTTGCTATAGGGACTCTAGAGAAATCCAAAATTTCACAATTCATGGTAAAAACCCCTAGAGAAGAAACTTAGTAAGTAAAAGCAACATGTTTCGTCAAGTTTTCATTTAAAGCTTTCAAATTTTTCAGATTTTAATAAGCTTAGCATGATAAATGGACTTGGACATATCTAAGCTAGTGATTTTCTTCAAAAGATATAGCATGATGTATTTCTTGAAGATTGAGTCAATTGCATAATAGACAAAGCTCACAAAATAGAAAATGCAGCCTAAATGCAATGCATGAACAGATTCCCAAACTCCCCCTCAACAAATGAATTAATTTTAAGCTCAAATCTGGTTAAAATTGAGTTATTATCAAGATTAGGCATAAGGACAACCCAAATAAACTCAATAACAACCAGAAAAACAGAATGAGGAGAAGAAGTTGAGAAACTGCAAGACTGGATGGCTATTGAGCATAGATAAGATAGAAGAGACTCACTACGGCTTAGACTCACTCTTATCTTCCCCAGTGACTGACATAGGGAAGCTTACTCTAAATCCCAACTAAGGAGTGCACACAGACCTTGTCTACCTAGGAGGCCCAATACCTGCTAGACTTATAAGACTGTGAGGGAACTCAACCTAAAGAGAAGAGAGAACAGCTAATCACGCATGATAGCAACCTAAAGCACAAGATAAGAGGTCCATGCAAAGCATGCCAGAAGTTTAAGTGAGTGAACTCAACTCAAGAAAGAAATAAACCCAAAGTCACCCAGAAGAAAAACACAAAGAGAAAAGAAAAGCTGGAAGAGATCAATATTTTACATAATATACAAACCAGCTCCCCCTCACGAAAGGCCATAAGGGCTCACGACTCCAAGCTCACTCCTCAAGGCAACAAATCTAGAGCTATCCAAAGATTTGGTGAAGATATCGGCTAACTAGAGGTCACTCTCTACAAACTGAAGCGCGATATCTCCCTTCTCCACATGGTCTCTAAGGAAGTGATATCTAATATCAATGCGCTTGGTCCGGGAATGTTGCACTGGGTTTTTAGTAATGCAAATAGCTGAAGTGTTGTCACAGAAAAGTGGCACACTCTCTATCTCTAACCCACAGTCCCGCAAGGTTGATCTCATCCAGAGCACTGCTACAAGAATCGGCAGCAAACAACATACTCGGCCTCGGTGGTGGATCAGGTAACTCGGATTGCTTCCTAGATGACCAAGAAACAAGAGAAGTGCCAATGAATTGGCAAGTGCCAGAAGTGCTCTTCCTATCTATCCTACAGCCAGCAAAGTCGGCATCAGAAAAGGCTCTAAGAGATAAACAAGAAGAAGAAGAGTACCAAATACCATAATCAGTGGTAGAACGAAGGTACCTGAAGATGCGCTTGACCGCCTGGCGGTGAGAGGCGCGAGGAGAAGCTTGAAATGGAGCGCACAGACACACGGCGAAATGTATGTCCGACCTCGAAGCAGTGAGGTACAAGAGGGAGCCGATCATGCTCCAAAACTCCTTTTGATCAGCAGGCTCACCATCCTCATCGGGCTCGAGGACAGCAGTGGTGGCCATAGGAGTCATCACCGGCTTCCCATCAGACATATCGAAGCGCCTCATGAGGTCACAGGTATACTTGCCTTGATGCAAGAAAGTACCCTCCCGAGTCTGCATGATTTGGAAGCCAAGAAAGTAGCTCAACTCACCCATCATACTCATCTCAAACTCTGTGCTCATCACCTCAGAAAACTGAGACACAAACGAATGAGACGAGCCACCAAAAATGATATCGTCCACATAAATCTGGACGAGAAGAAAATGCGACTCATGGTGTCTGATGAACAGAGTCTTGTCTACTACGCCTATTTTGAAGTCATGGCTGAGAAGATAAGACTTGAGCCTCTCATACCATGCTCTGGGGGCCTGCTTGAGTCCATACAAAGCTTTGGAAAGCTTGTATACATGACTCGAAAATTTGGAGTTCTCAAATCCAGGAGGTTGTTTGACATAAACCTATTCCACAATACAGCCAATGAGGAATGCACTTTTGACATCCATTTGATAGAGCTTGAAGCCCCGGGATGCAGAGAATGCAAGCAGAATCCTAATAGCCTCTAGTCTAGCTACAGGGGCAAAGGTCTCCTCAAAGTCAAGACCCTCTACCTGAGAAAAGCCCTGTGCAACTAGCCTAGCCTTGTTGCGAATGACAACCCCATCCTCACTCTGCTTGTTTTTGAACACCCACTTGGTCCCAATGACATTATGACCAAATGGACGTTCTACAAGCTGCTAGACTTTGTTCCTCTCGAAGTTTTCAAGTTCCTCATGCATAGCATTAGTCCAAGACTTGTTAGATAATGCATGAGTCACATCCTTCAGCTCAAACGAGGCAACAAAGGCAGAGTGAAGGCGAATCGACAAACTCGATTTTGAGCGAGTGACTCGCTCAAACAGATCGTCGATGATCCGATCGTGTGGATGAGAACACCGAATATGACGGGAGGTCCAGAAGGTATGGCCTCTACCTCATGCACGTAAGAGGTAGGAGTAGAGCCACTAGTCAATGAGAGTCGAAGGCAAGGGCCGGCCTTCCCGAGGTGCGTAAATGGAAACAGAGGCACCTCTGTGTAGAGGGGACTGGATCGTGGAACACCATCATCTCCATCATCCTCATCCTCTATAAAGATGGTCTCGGAGGAAGAAGAAGAGCTCAAATATCGGGTCTAGCTCTGGCTAGCCTCATCAAAGGTCACTTCACAGTGTCTCCATGATCCTATGCGCATCGCAACCTGCACTTATAGCTATGAGAAGAATTCAATAACCCGTAAAGATACCATCGAAGAACGAGACTCAAACTTATCCAGATTACTGATTTCAAAATAAAACACTTGCAACCAAACACACGAAAATGAGAAACACCGCGCTTTCGCCATACCTCAACTCGTAAGAAGTGCGGTGCAAATGTGCTCTCAAGAATACACGATTAGAAACATGGCAAGCAAAGAGCTATAGCCTCACCCAAAACTTCCTAGGAGTATCTGACTGCCTAGCATCGTTCGCCATTTCTACTGTGGTCTTGTTCTTCCTTTCCACTACGCCATTTTGCCGAGGGACGAGGGGGAGGAGAACTGATGCTCTAAACCGCACTCCACACAAAAACTCTCAAAATAGGAGTTCTTGAACTCCGTACCATTGTTATCACAGATAGCTCGTAGGGCACTAGGGAGCTCAAAAGACAACCTATGAACCAAACCCCTAAAATGGGTAAAGTCTCATCCTTCGAGGACATGAAAAACACCCAAGAGTACCTCAAAAATCATCAACAATGATAAGAACATACCACTTCCCACCCATCGATCGACTCTAGCCGAACAATAGTGTCCATATGTAAAAGCTGTCCCGGTGCATCACCATCACAACAAAGGACTAGGGATGAGAAGCGAGAACCATCTTGCCATGTCGGCAAGGAGAGCAAACTAAGTCTTTGACCATTTTGAGTTTAGGCAAACCACGAATGAGGTCATGATCGCTAACTCGGTCAAATGATCAAATCCAATGTGACCAAGTCTCCTATACTGAAGGAGAGATCACGGACTCAAGCAATCAAACAATGTGATAGAGTCTCCGTAAGAAGCGTAAAAATCAAAGACGAAAGACTCTCCCATATCTAGAAATCCCAAGAACTAACCCTCCCAAGAATCGAGGATTCTACAGCGCTACTCTTGAAACTCACCTCGAAAGAGTCATCAATAAGCTGAGAAACAGAAAGCAAATTGTATTGCAGCTTACTCACTAAGGCAACATCTTTAAGAATGAAATTGTCTTTAATGCAGATGGTACCTTTAGCAATGACTCTACCTAAAGAAGCATCCCCGAAAGTGATCAACTCATCACCAGGGGCTCGGACTAAGGAAGAGAACCATCGAGAATCTCCGGTCATATGACGAGAACAACCGGAGTCGACAATCCAAACATCGCCCTTCCCCATCCGATTTAACCTGATCAAGACACAAGAGAGAAAGATGACTCAAGATCGGGATAGAGTGAAGACTTGGGAACCCAATATCAACCACACGACGCTCGAGTACCACCACGTAAGAAGATCGACGCGAGTGTCTCTCCGACGCTTAGCCCTAACAAGATCAAGAGTAACTCTAGTAGATGATCTAGGAGCCGAAATCGGGTTGGCTCGCCGTGGTGCAAAAGTCGAACCACCCCAAAGAAGCCGCCTAAAACTCGTACCTGAAAACACCTCACACCGTTGATATCTACCTCGATGAGAAAAACAAGGAATATCAAGAGGACGACGAAAGACCGACTACGAATGTGTCCAGACTAAAACTCAAGAACTAGCATGAAAACCGAGTCTTGGGCGCCCAAAAACAGCGACTCTCTAACTCGTCTAGAAGCAAGGTGTGCCTTAGGAGCACTCAAAGTCTGGGGATGACCCTAAATACCCTTAAGGGCAGCAACATGCTCACGCTGATTGATCTTGGCGTGCCTGAAGCAGAAATCTAGTAGGTGACCATCCTTCTTACAGAAGGTGCATGTGTAATTCGCCTTGCTAGAGGCGTATAACAGAGTAAAACCCTTCCGGTCAAGTCCTATGGACAACCCCAGCAGACCTAAACACGGTGGTACTCACTCTGGGAGCTACCACAATCTCACCACTCTTGGAGCCGCGCACAATGGTGGGAGGATGCGCCCGAGCGTGCTCCAAGGGATCAAATCCAAGACCTTGACTGAATCTACTAATCTTGGATTGATCTAGAATAAGATTGAGCTTCTTCTTGCCTCCAACAAACTTCACAAGAGATGCAAGATGCATTTCTAATTCTATGGGCTTGGTCTTCTACTTTCTTCCTAAGCTCGATATAGATTTTATCCAAGTCCCCCTCAATCACAGAACATCGCAAGCAAATTTCTTGTGACTTATCTAATAAGTCCTTAGCAAGTTTAGCACACTTGACATTTAAGGATTCATTGTCAAGTTTTAGTTGCCTACAGCCCTCACATGAGCTGACTGGGTCCTTAGAAGCATGCATTTCAAGTTCATCATTCCTAGAAGAAAGCTTCCTAAGGTGATCGCTCATGGCATCAATTTCGGCAAGCAATTTAGGACAATTTGAACATGAAAGAATAGAGTGAGCATAAAAAAAACTAGCCTCAACAGGAATAGCATCAACAGAACTAGTGCTAGCATTCTTCAACCTAAGACCATCAAGTTCAACAAGCACACTATCATGTATGGTCCTTAGTTTCTCTAACTCCTCAAGCACACTATCATGAAGAACAATCATCAGTGACTCGAGAGGGAGAAGATCTAAGAGAAGCTAACTCCCGAGTCAAGGTACCTACTTCCTTCTCTAGCTCCATACACCTAGCTCTAGCTCTAGCATGAAATTTTCCTAATTTGCGTAAAGCTTCATTGAGTCGGTCATAGGAGGGTACTCGTCCGAGTCAGAGAGCTCGAGTCGCCGATGCCGCTGGCGCCGCCATGAAGCACATGCCGAGAAGTCATTGCCACCTTTCTTCTCTTGCGGATCATCCTCGCCTCATCGCTCCATGTCTCCGTGTCGAGAGGTTGATGTCGCTGCGCGCGAGGACGCGTGGAAGAGCTTTTTGTTCTTGGAGATGTTGCGGTACTTCTTCTCACGCGCTCGGCTCGCGAAATGGAGGCTTCTTGTTGCGTTCTTGTCGATGTAGTCGTTTTTGTCGAACCGCTGGTGTCGTTCTTTGTCTTCTCCGCTTGGGGCAATTAGCCCGAATGTGGTTGGGGCCACTACATTCGAAGCATGTGATCATGCCACCTCTCTTTCTCTCTCTCACCCTCTTGTATGCATGAGAAAACTTGCGAGCAAGAAGAGCAAGCTCATTTTCTGGAAATTTTTCCAGTTGGTTATCGCTTAGCTCGCAAAGGACGGAAAGAGAGAAACCAACAGAAAGATCAAGGGAAGATCCAGTGGGATCAACGACCAAGGCCATCGACTGTGATTTCGTCTTGCGAGAGACGACGTCGATCTCATGAGTCTTGAGACGGGAGTAAAGCCCATCAAGAGTCAAGGTCGACAAATCGGTAGTGTCCTTGATGGTGGTCACTTTCATTTCCCAAACTCGAAGATAGAGTGCGGTCAAGAAATGTCGAGCATTATCCAAGTTAGGGTATATACAACCAACTGCTCGAAGATTGCTCAAAATCTTTGTAAAACGACCGAAACACTCATCAAGACTATCACCAACGTGTTGTTCAAACTTTTTGTACTCACGCTTGTACTGATCCTGCCTCACGGTCTTGATTTGAGTAGTGCCCTCATGGTAAGCATCGAGGGTCACCCAAATCTCGTGAGCGAAACGGAGGTGAGAAATCCTATCAAACTCATAGCGGCTAAGACCTTGTATGAGGATGTTCCTTGCCTTAGCGTTCGCCTCAACGTCAGCCATATTTTCGGCCGTGACGTTTTCATCAGCAGGAACCTCATACGGGAGTTTCACCTTCTGCCAAATCAGGAAGCCCTAGGCAGTGATGTATGACTCCATCCGCGATTTCCAAAACGGAAAATCAACTCCAGCAAAAATAGGAGGCTTGGTGGAATACTAGTCCATCGCCATGGCTCTTGAGACCGGTCAAGATCTATGGAAGAGCAAAACCGGCTCTGATACCAACTGAAAGATCGAAATGGCGATCAGAGGGGGGTGAATGATCCCAAATAAAATTTTCCCCCACTCAAATTACTCCAAATAATCTCGCAACAAAAATCTGAAATACCCAAAGATTTTCCTTCAAACTGGTGTTTCTCATATTCGCACACTCTCCGAAAACGCGAACAATTAGACAACTATGTACCCCTAGCTTGCATGGATGAGAACCATGAATCATGTGAGGGATTTTGAATCACAATCCTGGTTGTCAAGTGTTCAAACAAAGAGGAATCAACTCAAAGACTACTTTTCTAAAAGAGATAAAGCAAAAACACCAAAGTCTCTTTCTAGAAAAGTAAAAGCAGATTTTCCAAAAATTGTCCTCAATTGGAGCAGGTGGTTGGTGAGTTTATGTTGCTCTAAAATTTGTGGGAATTTTTCTCCCTGTGAGAAGTTGAGTCATGAAACACTCCACCAAAAATCACCTCAAAAGAGCAATGGAGACAGTCAGGAACTTCGACCAGAAAGTTTGAGGCTCGGTTTTCACTTCATAGCGCTCAAACGGTGCAACCAATGGACTCAAAAAATTTATACAGATGGATATATGAGGTCTCCACCTTCTCTAAGAATAATCACTGAAAATTGATTTTTCTAGAGTTTTATAAAAATCAAAGACTGACTGCTGCGCGAAGAATAAGTTCTGGACAGATTTGCAATTCAATAAGAACTTGATCTCTAGTCTATCCTAGGGTGCAAGAAAGATGTAAAACCAAATGAACATACTCAAGACATCCTAGAAGAACAGCATTTAGAAGGAGGGGAGGCAAATCCAAATTACGAGAAAGTAAATTGCGAGAATATAAATGCGGGAATGTAAATGCTGAATTTAAATTGCATAATTTAAGTGCGTAATGTAAATGCGCAAAGGAAATGAAACATGAACATAAATGAAGAACATTTCATTTCTGGAAGGTGAGGTTACAAAGCCTCACATTTCATGTGGGCAAAGCTCAAAGGAGCATCAAAAACCTCAAAACCTTCAAGAGGGGAAGGCTACCCCTCCACCCCTATTTATACAACTCTTGGGCCACCTATCACCCTTGGAGGAGCCTCTAAACCCTAGAGCATTCATCAAGGGCTAGGATTAACCCACTCAACCAGCCATGAAAGGGTTCACCCAAAACCCATAACACATAATGGGTTTTCTTGCATGGTTTTCAAAGCATACTAACTAGACCCGCTATCCTATCAACTAGACCGCAATCCGACGGCCCTCATCGATCCAAGCAGCATCTACCTAGTATCACATCCATTCCTTGTCTTTATGACTTGCACGAACTCCATCTCCGATCATCTTCCGACGATCCCCGACCGTTTGGATCTCCGACGCTCCTCGCCTAGTCCCGGCCATCCTTCGCCTCACCATGACCTAGCACCGTCGTCCTGCAACCATCAAAAACAAGGAAACTCCTCACATAGCAATGCCCACAAAGATGTGCAATAAACCTATCAAAGTCCACTCATTAAAATTCATTTTTCCTCATTCTGGCCGGTAGCACCGGGAAAACAGAGAAGACTTCAAATTGCTTCCAACTGAAAATCCATTTCAAATCAAACTCAAACAAGAGTAACCCAAGCTCAAATTTAGTCAAATACTCATCACAAATCTGGATAGACCTCCACATGGTCCTTCACCCCCTGGGCTGGATGCCGGCCCTTGAGGGGCCGCAGCTAGGGCCGAAAGGGAAGAGGCTTTGGCCACAGGAGCCGATGCCGCCGGGGCCGACGCAGTTAAGCTCGAGCCTTCCCCTGTCGGCGAGGCGCCTGCGAAGGCCACCTAGCTCGACGGAGCATCAGGTACGCCAAATCTCCACATTCATCGTTGCCTTGTCTTTGGGTTTTTGTTTCATTTATGACTTCTGTCTTCCCCAGCAGGCTCGGCTCCGCCCGTGCTGCCCCACATCTCTAATAAGGTGGCCCAAGTCGATGCTCCTCCCGGCATCGCCGACCCCGCGCCGGAGGGGGCCACTGAGGGGAGTGCAACGACCTTTCCTGACGACTGCGCGAGCCTCAAAAACCGTCTTCAGGAGGTCAGTCGAGCTCGAGCCCATCTTCCTCCTCTTTTTTTTCTTTTTACATATATATGGTCATTGTGACCCTTCCCATGTTTCTGCAGGGCCTAGGCCTGGATGCAAAGGGGCTCGAGGTCATGCGCACCCACGCCGACCAGTTTCGGGTGCTGTGTGGCTTGGTCGAGGATAGCGATGATTACGTCCTCATCCTCGAGGAGAGCACGGCACGAGTGTAGGAGGAGGTTCGGCAGTTGAAGGTGGAGCACTCCTTCGAGCTCTCGAAGGCAGTCGAGGCCGAGCAGAAGCGGTCGGCCGAGGCTCTCGCGAACGTCCACGAGAAGGCCGAGAAGACCCATGAGGCCAGCCGCTCGGCGGCCACGGAGATCATCGAGGCCTCCCGCGCGGAAGCGGAGACGCTCCGTAAACAAGTCGCGGAGCTTTCCATTGCCCCCGCGTAGGCCCCTGTCGATCTTAAGGCGAAGCTGGCCGAGCTCGAGGAGAAGCTAGGGCGAGCGACCCAAACGGGGAGGAGCGCTCTAGCCTAGCTTCAAGAGGAGTGGAGTCACGTCGCCAACACGGAAGCCGAGACGCTGGCCTTGAGGGCAAGAGTCACCGCACTCGAGCAGGAGAAGCTTGCTCGTGAGATGGCCGACCTGTAGATAGGTCAGTAGGTAGGAAAAGGGGCGAGGACAACTCGGCCCCTCTTGTAAATGTTAGTGATGTAAATTTCGATCAGAAGAAATAAAATTCCTTTCATGTTCGAAATTGAACGCGTCTTTTTAGGACTTAGCCAGAAATCTTAGCTGGAGACTTGGCTTTTGTCTTATCACCCTGTCCTAGTCGTTGGTCCGAGGCGCAGGAGTTAGTTGCTAGAGCCCGAGGGCTAGTGAACATCCTCGACCTGAAAAAAGGGCACAAGGTGGAGTCAGGTTATTGGATATGCCTTTGATCGAGGAAAAGCCTTAACCGTGGCTTTAGGTCGAGATGGCCGAGCCCGAAAACACTCAGGCTTGGGCCAAGTTTTGGGCATCAGGTCGAGGCAGCTGAACTCAGAAATGCTCTAGTTCGGGGCTCCCTTTGAGGGCGGTCTCTAATTCGAAACCTGCTATGGGGGAATAATCAGCTTACTGTGATAAGGATCGGCTTACTGCGGCCGAAGCTTCCCCGGAGGTGAATCTAGAGACCATGTCCTCCGAGCCCGGGAACGCTTCAGGCTCGAGGTGCCCTCTAAGGATGGCCTCCGGTTGGTTGTCTGCGGGGGAATGGTCGGCTTACCATGATAAAGATCGATTTTCGGTGACCTTGACTCCCCGAGGCGAACCTAGAGACCGTGACCCAAGGCCAAGGCACTCGGAGTGCAGAGGAAACATACACAGATATAAACAATAAAGGAAAGCCTCTAAGAACCTCAAGGTCAGGAAGCCCTCGGTGTGACCTCTGGTGCAAGCCCTGCTATAGGGGGAGTCGTGACGCGATAAGAATTGGCTTACAACTGACTCGACCCCTTGGAGGTGGTCCATATGGTCATGCCTCAAGCTCGCTTTACTCGAGCTGCGAGGAGACGTAAGCGTAGGCAATAAAGAACTTTTAATGCAGGAAAGATACCAGGCCAGGCCTCGGGCGCGAGGCGCTTACCGAGCATAGCATCTGGCTTGAGCCCTGCTATAGGGGAATAGTCAGCTTACCACGACGAGAGCCGGCTTACCGAGGACTTGCTGATAACGTGCTGGTCTAGCCAATGTCCTCGACCTGAAAAAAGGGCTCAAGGTGGAGTTAGGCCATTGGACATGCCTTTGATCGAGGACAAGCCTTAACCGTGGCGTTAGGTCGAGATGGCCGAGCCTGGAAACACTTAGGCTTGGACCAAGTTTTGGGCATCAGGTCGAGGCAGTTGAACTCGGAAATGCTCGAGTTCGGGACTCCCTCTGAGGGCGGTCTCTAATTTGAAACCTGCTACAGGGGAATAGTCGGCTTACTACGATAAGGATTGGCTTACTGCGGTCGAAGCTTCCCCGGAGGTGAATCTAGAGACCATGTCCTCCGAGCCCGAGAACGCTTCAAGCTCGGGGTGCCCTCTAAGGACAGCCTCAGGTTGGCTGTCTGCGGGGGAATGGTCGACTTACCACGATAAAGATCGATTTTCGATGACATTGACTCCCCGAGGCGAATCTATAGACCGTGACCTGAGGCCAAGGCACTCATGGTGCAGAGAAACATACACAAATACAGATAACGAAGGAAAGCATCTAGGCGTCTCGAGGTCAGGGAGCTCTCGGCGTGACCTCTAGTCCAAGCCCTGATACAGGGGGGAGTCGTAACGCGATAAGAATCGGCTTACAACTGACTCGACCCCCTGGAGGTGGTCCTTATAGTCATGCCTCGAGCTCGCGTCACTCGAGCTGCGAGGAGACGTGAGCGCAAGCAATAAATAAGAACTTTTTATTGTGGAAAAGTAATGTGTCGGGCCTCAAAGCGAGGCGCCATCGAGCATAGCCTCCACCGAGCCCCGCCATAGGGGCACAATGGCTTATTATCGATTCGACTTTTGAGGTGCACCTTGAGACCACGACCTGACGTCGCGTCCCTTGAGATGCGAAAGAGGTGTCAGTATAGGCAATGAAGAAGAACTTTTATTGCGGGTTAATACTCATGCCAAGCTTGAGTCCCGTGGCGCGAGAGCGAAGACGGCTGCTCGAGGTTGCAGCCCTCCAGATGCAAGGAGACAAACAGAGCGTTATAGGCAAGGGCAATAAAACGGACCTGCTTACGGTAAATCAAAGCTAGGTCGGCTCCCCAGCTCAAAGAGCTTACCGAGGGAGGTCCCGGGTATGAGTCCTGTTACAGGGGGATAGTCGGCTTACCGCGACGAGAGTCGGCTTACTGCGGACGTGGCCCCTGGAGGCGTACTTCAAGAGCGCGACATTTGTTCGACCAAGGGGCAGCCAGACCGAAGCCCGAGTATCTCGAGGTCGAGGAACTCGCGGGTGTGCTCGCTAGAACGAGCCTTGCCATGGAGGGAAGCCGTGATGCGATAAGAATCGTCTTACTGCTGGCTTGACCCTCCGGAGGTGAACCCTGGGACCACGACCTGGAGTCGCGTTCGCTCGAGATACTAAGAGGCATAAAGGACGGCACGAGCATAGATGATAAAGCAAAACCATTTTATTGTAAAATAAAAAGACAGAGCATCAGACATAAAATTTTCGAAGCTGGTTAATGTTCCACGAGTTTGCGAGCTCTCTGCCATCAGGCATGGCCAGTCGATAAGCACCCATGCGATCTGCTGAAACGACGCTGTAGGGGCCCTCCCACTGTGGGGATATCTTGTTGGTGTTGGATCGGTCCTAAATCCATCTTAGGACCAGATCCCCAACAAGGAGCTACTTGGGTCATACCGATCGAGAGGCATGCCTGCGACGCGCTTGCAGATAATGCACCAATCGTAGCAGTGCACGACACCTTACTTCTTCCGCGAGGGCAAGGTCAAGAGACCGTTCTTGCTCAAGGTCGGCCTGGTCGACCGAGCTAACCCTAGCAGAGCCCAACGTGACCTTAGAAGGCAGGACAGCCTCAACACCGAAAACGAGCTGAAAGGGGGTTGCCCCTGTCACTCAGCTTGGTGTAGTGTGGATGGACCAGAGAACGGTGGGAAGCTCATCCACCCAGGTTCGGCCCTGCCGCTCGAGCTCGTCGAAGACTCACTTCTTAACACCCTGGACGATTTGTCCGTTGGCACGTTTGACCGCTCCGTTGCTCTGGGGATGACTTACCGAGGCATAGCCCCTTGGCTCCCATGTCTTCGCAGTATTCTTGGAACAGTTCGCTAGTGAACTGCGTCCCGTTGTCGGTAATAATCCTGCAAGGGACCCCATACCTTGTAACCACAAATGAGTGGAAAAACCTTACCGTCGCTTGAGCCGTGATAGCCAAGATTGGCTCGGCCTCGACCCACTTCGTGAAGGTGTCGATAGAGAGGAACAGGAACTTCTTTCCCCCGATCGCCCGAGGGAAAGGGCCGAGGATGTTGAGGCCCCAGGTCGAGAATGGCCAGGCGAGGGGAATTGTCTGGAGGGCATAGGCCAGCTGGCGCATCTTTCGGGCGTAGAACTGGTAGGCATGACAAGCGCGGACGATGTCCAGAGCGTCCTAAAACGCTGTCGGCCAATAGAAGCCCATCCAGAACGCTTTCCAGACAATAGTCCTGAAAGAAGAATGAGCGTCGTAGAGGCCCAAATGGATGTCATTGAGCAAGTATTTACCTTCCTCTGGGGTGACGCACTTCGCCAGAACACCTAAGGTGCCCCGTCGATACAATTGTCCGTTGACGAGCCCGTACGAGCTGGCACGATGCTTGACCCTGCTGCTCTCAGCTGGATCAGGCGAGAGCTCACCGAGGTCGAGGAACTTGGCAATCGGGTCCATCCACGAGGGAACACTCTCGAGGAGGGCTACCGAGTCTTTCTGGTCGGCGACAGATGGTGCCACCAAGTTCTCGAGGATGACGTCCGGTGGAACCTCATCATCGGATGACCCGAGCTTGGACAGAAGATCGGCACTGGAGTTGTCCTTCCTGGGTACATACCCGACCTCTAGGTCCCGAAACCACTTCTCTATATTGCGTACCTCAGCGAGGTACTTTGCCATTGAAGGCTCTGAGCATTGGTATTCCTTGTTGTACTGGTTGACAACGAGCTGGGAATCTCCTCTTACGACCAGTCGGCGTATGCCTAATGACTTGCATGCTCGAAGGTCGGCCAACAGGGCTTCATATCTGCGACGTTGTTGGTCGCGGGGAAGCTGAAGTGAATCACATACTTCAGACGATCTCCCTGGGGGTGATAATGAGAATACCAGCCCTTGAGCATTTGAACGACCTCGACCCGTCAAAGAACATAGTCCAGGGGTCCTCTCTCTCGGTCTCAGGCTCAGAGGCGGGCTTCGCTGTCTGCTCGACTAGAAGTCGGTGAGCGTCTGCGACTTGATGGTGGGGCGCGCCACAAACCGGATGTCGAACTTGGCCGGCTCCATGGCCCACTTGGCAATACGATCCCCTACTTCTGGATTCTTCAGGATTTCACCGAGCGAGAACCCGCTCGGCATGACTACTGCATGCGCCTGGAAGTAATGCTGAGGCTTACGCGAAGCCATGAAAAGGGCGTAGAGTAGCATCTGGACCTGAGGGTAACGCTCCTTTGGTCCATGAAGTACTTCGCTGTCATGACGGCACTGACGGCCTGGGTTGTGGCCGCGAGGTAGAGCAGCAGCACCTTGCCCAGCTGCAAGGTCGTGAGGAGCAGACAGGTCGAGAGGTACGCTTTTAGCTCGTCGAAGGATCGCTGAGCTTCGGAGGTCCACTCGAAGCCCCCGGGTTTGCACAAGGTCTTGAAGAACGACAGCCCGCGCTCTTTGATCCTCGAGATGAAGAGGCTGAGAGTGGCCACACGGTCGGCAAGGCATTGGACCTGTTTTGTCAATGTCGGGGAGATCATCTTCTCGATCGCCTCGATCTTTTCTGGGTTCGGACCTACCCCTGAGCCCCCGATCATGTAGCCGAGCACCTTGCCCGAGGTTGCGCCGAAGATGCATTTTTCGGGGTTGAGCTTGATCCCATGCCTGTTTAAGTTGGCGAAGGTCTCCGCGAGATCATTGACGTGGTGGCTTCGGAAGAGCTCTTGACGATGATGTCGTCGATGTAGACCTTGAGGTTCCGGCCGATCTGGGAGTCGAAGTCCTGGACATCAGCCACTGAAATGTTGCCCCAGCATTGCGGAGACCAAACGACATGGTGGTGAAGCAGAACGTCCCGAATGGGGTGATGAAGGCCATTTTATTTTTGTCGCCCGTCGCGAGCTTGATCTAATGGTAGCCGGAGTATGCATCGAGGAAGCTCAACATCTTGGCGTTGGCGGTGGAGTTCACGATCTGATCTATGTGCGAAAGAGGGAAGTTATCCTTCGAACATGCCGAATTGAAACCCGTCTGGTCGACGCACATCCTCCATTTTTCGCCTTTTTTCTGTACAATCATCGGGTTGGCCATCCATTCGGAGTAGTCAATCTCATGAATAAAGCCAGCCTTCAAGAGCTTGTCGAGATGCTCCCTGATTATGGCCATCTTTTCGGGGGAGAAGCGATGTAGTTTCTGGCGCACGGGCCTGCAGCCAAGCCTTGTTTGCAATTTGTGCTCGATCACCTCCCTAGGGATTCTTGGTATGTCTACCGGCTCCCATGCGAATATGCTCTTATTGCTGCGGAGGAAGATGACGAACTCAATTTCCTATTTTGGATCGAGCTGGGCGGTGATGTGGATGCACTTGCCCGGGTTGCCCTCCCCGAGCTACACGACTTTGGTCAGGCCGCTGGGCTGGATCATCGCCTTCCGGCGGGCGCTCTTAGTCACTCGGGACTCACTGGGCAAGACGCCAACATCGCCGTGGCTTTCTCTCAAAGCGGCGCCACCTTGAGGTCACCGCGGATGGTTATGACACTGTTGGGCCTCGGGAGCTTCATGCAGCGGTGACTGTAGTGGTTCGCCACCATGAACTTGATTACGGCCAGTCGCCCGAGGATGGCGTTGTAGGGGAGATCCCCATCGACCACCTTAAAGGTGATCAGCTCGGTGCGGAAATTTGTCGAATCACCAAAGGTGACGGGCAGAACCACTTGCCCGAGCGGAGTGGTCGAGCTCCCCAGCACGATGCCGAAGAAGGGGACCGCTATACTCCTGATATTTGACCGAGGAATCTACATCTGGTCTAGCGTGCTAGCCAAGAGTAGGTTGAGGGAGCTCCCTCCGTCAACCATGACCCGCCCGACCACGGTATTGCTCATGGTCGGGGCCACGACCAAGGTGGTCTTAAGGTCCTTGGATATTCTCAGGGGAGCGTCATCCCGGGAGAAGGTGACCGGAGTGCCGGCCCATCTGCAAGGCTGGTCGGCAGGCTTCCCAGCAGAAGCTTGGTACACAGTACGCGCGTCGTCCTTGAGCTCGTGCCGTGACCGCTATACTCCTGATATTTGACCGGGGAATTCCAGGTCGAGGCCTTCCAGGCCCTCGCCGGCATCGCCCCCATCAGGTAGCTCGTCTTCCTTTGGAAGCGTGGTCATCTCTCCGCGCCCGTCGTAGAAGGCATCCAGCTTGTATTGCCACGTCCTGCTGTTTCACAGGTCGTGGCCGTAGGCCTTATGGAATGGGCAGAACTTGTTTGAGTTGTACCCGTGCCGACCTCGCC
The DNA here is from genome assembly GCA_036346275.1 of Otatea glauca. Classification (NCBI taxonomy): domain Eukaryota; kingdom Viridiplantae; phylum Streptophyta; class Magnoliopsida; order Poales; family Poaceae; genus Otatea; species Otatea glauca. The sequence goes on along the minus strand of CM070716.1, from coordinate 29,830,689 downwards.
GACCGGGTCGGCGCCGCCATTGGGTCCACCGACGCTGTCCCTATCAGGCCCGGCGCGACGCCGCCTACCGGGTTGAGTCGTGCTTGCTAAGGCTGTGGCTGACCGTGTTGAGGTCGAGGCTCAATGCAGTCGAGTTGCCGCGCCTCCATAACCTCACGCCCGCTCTTCGTCGCGGCGACCATGTGCAGCTAGCCACCGCCAGCATTGTGGTATCTCCTCCGCTTCTTGTCACGAGGATCTGGCCAGCACTCTTGGCGCCAGACGGTCCGGCCTCGCCAGGGACGCGGCCGAGCTTGCCCTAGTCGTAATAACGCTTCCTACGGATGGCGTCATCCGCGTATCGTTCCGCCATCCGGAATAGCTTATTGACGATGAGGTTCACGGTGATCTCCAAGTCCTTGGTAAGGCACCTGTCCCGGACGCCGAACTTGAAGGCCTTGATGACAGCCTCGTCGGAGACGTTCGGGATCGAATTCCTCACGTGGGTGAACCGGCAGACGAAGTCGCGGAGGGATTCGCCCTTGTCTTGGATGATGCGGTCCAGCCTCTTTCGCCCGTGGCGCCGTAGTAGCTCGAAGTTCGAACGAGGGCGCCGCACCGACGCCATGACCGAAAACGCCAGTTCTCTGGTTGAAGAGCCAAAGAGCGCATTGTCCAGGATGGTAGGGAGATAGTTGGCCATCACTGCCTCACTCCCGCCGGCCGCCAGAATCGCGGTGGAGTAGATTGAGAGAAATTCATCGGGGTTCTTGGTCCCGTCGAACTGCTCCATCGCGGCGGGCTTGAACCGAGCTGGCCAGCACATCCGATGGAGGTCAAAGGAGTATGTCGGGCAGCCGTAGGCTGGAGCAGCGCGGTCGCTGCTGCTGGGGTCAGAGTCGCGATCGATGGGGCAATCGAATTCAAGCCGACGACACACCCCGCGTCGGTCTTGAAGGTTAGGAAGAGCATCATCAGGGCAGTGATGCGGGCGATCACGAACACTTTGACGCCTGGGCGGAATGTCCGAAGAAGGCCGTCGGAAGCGCCGCTACTCTAGCGAGCACTGCCACGACTCTGCTGATCGCGGGGACGCCCGCGTATCAGACCCAGATCCCGGCGAGGCGGGGACGGTCATGGTGGACTCCGGGCCCGTGGGTATGGAGTCGGCCGGCGAGAGCGGCAATGCCCGTGCAATGAGTTGCCATCACTGCGAGGGTGTGACCTCGTCGGCTGCCCTGCCAAGCTCCTTAGCAAGGGACCGCCGAAAGAGGGCCGACCTTGCCCAGGCTGGATCAACCATGACCCAGGCAATGGCTCGCAAGCGTTCCCGATTGGGATCGTCCAAGCGGGTAGGGTTGCGGTGCCCGGATGAGGTGCGGAGCTCTTCGTATTCCTCCCGTCGGAGGGTAGTGATGGCCTGGTTGATGGCGACCTGGGCCAACCGACGTGCCTCCTCGGGGTTTCTGGGTCGCTGTTACTCATCCCCACGCTCGCCTCGCAGCTGCCAGCCTTGAAGGCCAGGTGTTCGCACGGCGGCAGCGAAGGCTAGAACATAGAGGTAGAGCCTTCACACTTGGGAACCGCGTTCGAGTCTAGGCTTGCTGATCGTGACATGTTGTCGTCGAAGCAGAAGGCGCTGGCGATGCTGAAGCAGTGGACTCCAGATGAGAGAAACTCGAGCCCCATAGTGGGCGCTAGCTGTTGACGATCGGAACCGCCAACCGCGGAGGGGGATATGAGTAGATCGTGTGAGGGCGAGGCCCGAAGTCGTGCTCGTCTGGGAATGGCACGCGTCGCGGGGTGTGTGTCGGGGAAGAAGCAATGAACACGAGGTTTATACTAGTTCGAGCCCTTGAGTTCGGGTAACAGCTCTACTCCAGTCTTGCCGTGAGGCGAAAGGTGTAAATGAAGCTCTATGGGAGAATACAAGCGGGGCCCGAGCTCGGGGTCACTTAGGAGTGAAGCTGCGGGGAGGAAAAAGCCAGGTCAATCGCGCTTCACCTTGTGCGTGTCTGTCTCTGTGTGTATGTCTGTTTTTTCTCCATTTTGGTCGGGGTGATCCATCGTGTTTTTATAGTCCTCGGGGAGCTTCGCACTGGTCCCGAGGTCGACGCTGTACACTGGTGAGTCGACTGTGTGTTCCGAGAGGCGCCGACGGTCGCTGGGAGCCGATGAGCCGTTGGGAGTTGACGGGAGTTGCTGAGAGTTGCTAGGCCCTAGTTCCCGCGCAGGGGCAGGTTTGGCACTGATTCCCACACAGGGGAGAGTTTTTACACGAGATAAACAAATTATTACAAATGCCTTTTACCCCGGGAGGTGCAGAGGTCGTGGCGTCGGGGTCGAGTAGGGTCTTTGTCCTCGCGTCCGAGCCCGAGCTCGTTGGACCCGAGCCCGGGCTTGAGGAGTGCACTCTCTAGGTCGGAGACAAGCCCCCGAGCTCGTGGAAAGCTACCACGAGACCTGAGGGGATGTAAGGACCCGAATCCACTGATTCGAACCCACTGTGTTTACTGCACTATTCCCAGGATCAACGCTAGTGCACACAGCTTAACATTGGTACATATCACATCATACACAACGATAATAGAATAATAGTTCATTTATTGATATAACTAAATGTATGATCTTATGACCAACTTACATTATTAAGCCACGCAGGGCAAGACTGAGAATATAAACTAATTATTAAGCAAATGAAAGTAGAAACGTAAATAGCTCATCACTTCACCACAGCAACCGACAAGGCTCTAACCCTAATGACTCGTGTCTTCTTGGACTTCATCTTCCAACACAAAGTGATTCTTCAACTGTTGATTATTGTTGTTTGGCAAGGGTGAGTACTTAAAGCACTCAACAAGTTGTGCATGTAATGCAATTCCATGTATCTATATGCAAGGCTTATTCCAATGGATAGGCTATCATGGCTATTTTGCAATAAGCAAGATTTATGAACGAATACAAGATATAGATTGTAAAGATGTAAAACAAATAACGATAATAAATAAATTCAAGATTTCTCAAGTAAACCAAGTTTCCAATCCTAAGTTAAATTTCCATCTTCCACATGGCATTCGCCATCCCAACTAAGTTGTCCAATTAATTAAGCTAACCCTTAATCAGAATTCCGAGCATTGCTCAATACCATGAGCACGGCTATCCGAATAGTTTCACACTCGCAGAGGTTATGCACTTTACCCACGTGATACAACCAAACACCACAAAGGCGAGAGATCATAACAAAGCCTTTACAATGCTCTATCTTAACCCGATACTACCCGCTAAGGTTTCAACATCAAGGGTCTCAGAAACTACATCCGTGGCCCCTCTTGCGCCATGTGAATTACACTCGACCCGGAACTCACACCACCACAATAGTATCAAAATTAAGACTTTGCAAATTACTCACCTAGGTGGCCCATACTGCATATGTGGTTGCATGATTGACTCAGTCAAAGGCTTGCAAGGTTAAGTCCTTAGTGTGATCAAGGCAAGACATCCACATACCATCGCCCATCGGGCCCACCTTGGCCTCCTCGCCTTGCCACTTGCCCCGATCCAGTTATTATCACCCGCTTGATTACCAAGCACCACGTGCCATCAACAATTCAACATCGCTATGTGACATAACTCGCCACAACAACTCAATCTCATCGTGTGATCCCACATGACACACAAGTTCATAACATTGTTCCATATTCCATTAATCAAGATTAATTATCCATGATTCTCGCACATGTGATGACGTGGCATGGCTAAGCAACTATTACTTAACTAAACCTCCAATGTTGATTGTAGTTATTAACCAACTATATTAAACCAATCTAGGGTGACAATGGATCATGGCATACAATGACAAGGTAGGGTATAGATCCATCCGTATATTAGCTAAGCCCAATCTAATTTGAAACAATTGTATACTTGAAATATATGCAATAGTGTAAATCAAACGTAGCAATTTTATAAACATGGGTTCAACATGATCAAAGCACAACTTGCCTTGGAATAGGTCCTGATCTTGATCTGAGCTTGCTCTTGAGTTGCTTGATCTTCCTCCAAGCGCCGCACAATTCAACGCTCACGCTGCATCAAAGAGAAAAGCAAATAAATAGCAAAACAGAGAGCAATTGAACTCCAAAATCAAATAAAATTCACCATTAAATAGATCTCAATTTTACAAATTTTTAGAAACTGGAATCACTCAAACCGAAGTTACGATGCAAAAGATATAGCCTTTTGAAGTTTGAAATAAATATCAAATCGAAAATCGAAATTCGAAATTAACAGATTTGTTTTTATTCAAAACCGATTATTGCGCCACCGACGTCATGCCGACGCAGCCACGGCGCCACCAATCCAGTCTTGCCACGCGTCCGGTCCATGGACGCGTCCACGGAACCACCTCGCCCACCGTGGACACGGTCCACGGCGCCTCCGCAGCTCGGCCGACACGCGCCGCATTCGGTTGGTCGCAACATCGACGCGATGCGCGCCCGATCATCGACGCGCGGCGTGATCGGGATCGCCGCAGAAGATCGGACGATCTCGGATGATGGCGCCGACGGCGACTACGCTGCTCAACTGAGGCGCCCACCCTAGATCGGACGGTTGTCAACACTGCCTCAAGATGGCGACGCTGGCGCAACCTCACCGGCAGATGAAGAAGACGATGGCGGCGGCGGTGAAACAGGGTCCTTCAATGACGAAACCTCGAATCCGGCGCGGCGCAACCCAAGAGCTCCGACCGGGGCACACGCGACGGAAGACAACCCGCGATGGCGGAAAACGGTCAAACCAGCGGCGGCTTCCTACACAACTCCGACGAGCTCTTTCGCGAAACGGCGCGAAAACAGGCTCGAAATTGCACGTAACACGCGCTCGAGATGAGGATCTCGCGCGCCTCGGGACTTAAATAGTCGCTCGAAGGCGCAAGGCCCGAACTCAAGGTTGGCTCCGTGGCGGCGACGGACTCGCGGCGACGGAGAGGTGACGCGGACGCATCCGGACGCCCACGCGCCATCCATCCGATGGCCTCAACGCCTACCGACGCGGCGAAGGTTCACCGCTGGATCTCCATCCAACGGCTGATCGCATTAGGTTAGAGTTTTTGCCGCGAACGGCCGATCTGGTGACTTGGGCAGCGGTTCACGGCCTACCAAAGATCGCTCACAGCTTTTAAAAAGAACTTTTCATTTAAAACAATTATCAAATTCATTTTATTTATTTTAAGCAATAAAACAATCAGAAAAATCCGAGAAAATCTCAAAAATACTCGAGACATTCTCGACTTAAATAAAATATTTTTGGCAAAACTTTATTTTGACTTTGCACAGATTTAATTACTTTTGAATGAAAAGCAATAAACTTGAAATAGAAATTAATTCAAATAAATCCTAAAAATCCAAATAAATTCCAAAATCACAAATGCACTTTTAAACAATAAAACTTAATTAAGACAAATTTTGGGATGTTACAAACCTCCTTAATGTAATCTCGACCGAGATTCTGTGGCTAACTATAGAATAGGTTCGGAATTCGACTTCAACTCTTCTTCACGCTCCCAAGTGGCTTCACTTTCCGAATGATTGCTCCATCAACTCGCAAAGCGGATAGACTTGTTTCGGTCTTATGCTCCATAACATCCAAAATTCGATCGTTGCTCTTTATAAGTCAAATCTTCTTGCACTCTATTGCATCCAACGGGTTTGCTCTCAGGCACTCGAGACATTTTTTAGTCATGACATGGAATACATCATGCACTCTCGCCAAGGATCGAGGCAACTCTAATCGATAAGCTACCTCTCTCGACGGCTCGTAATCTTGAACGGGCCAACATATCTTGGTGCAAGCTTCCTTTAACGTGAAATCTTTAACGCCCTTAAGAGGGGTAACCCCGAGATACACATGATCTTCTCGTTCAAAACTCAAATCTCGACGACGATTATCTGCGTAGCTTTTCTCGCCTTGATCGTGCTATCTTCAACCTCTCTCGATCATTGCAACTTGATTTTCTCGCTTCTTCGAGAATATCCGCCCAAACACTAAACGCTCCCGCTTTCATTCCAATTCAACGGGTACGATAAGCACGCCCATACAATGCCTCGAATGGTGACATCTCGCAGCTAGCTTGATAACTATTATTATAATCAATTTCGTGATATGGTAAACATTTATCCCATGTCGTAGCATAAGCTAAGGCACAAGCTCTCAACATATCCTCTAAGATCTGATTTACTCTTTCACCGACCATCCGTCTCATGGGTGATATGTCAGACTAAAATTCAGACGGGTTCCCATTGCTTCATGCAACTTATTCCAAAACCTCGAGGTAAATTGGGTACTGTTCGACACAATCTTCTTTGGCACTCCATGCAAGCATACAATCCTTGACATGTACAGCTCGCAAACGATCTCCTGAGTAAGTGGTCTTTATCGATGAAATGAGCGACCTTGGTCAAACGATCCACGATAACCCAAATGGAATCGTAACCTTTACGAGTCTTAGGTAAACCAAAGATAAAATCCATTCGATTTCCTCCCACTTCCATTCCGAATTTTCAACTACCGCAATGCATCAATGGGTCTTTGATGCATGGCCTTTACTCTCGACACACATCGATAACGCAACATGCTCACCACTTCACGCTCATACTTGGCCACCGTAATCTCTCTTCAAATCTCGATACATTTTAGCACTTCTGGATGGATTGAGTACTTCAATCGTGTGCTTCTTCAAGAATCAACTGCTTTAATTCCTTTTAGCCGCACACAAATTCGCCTTTGAAGAACATGGTCCCTTGTTCATCCAGAGTAAAATCTAAGGCTAGGCCTTCTTCCTTTTAGCCTTGATTTTTGAAATTTTATCGCCATTTTGTTGACCTTCTAATTTGATCCTCTAGTGTTGGCTTCACTTAGCGCAGCCTATCATTCCTTGCGAACGACTTCCAATCTTAGCTTCAAATTCCTTGCATAATTCGCTGATCCTCCATTGACAATGCATTTGCGCTATGGCTCTTTCGACTCAGAGCATCTGCCACCACATTGGCTTTTCCAGGATGATAATGGATTCCCACATTATAATCCTTAATTAGCTCGAGCCATCTTCGCTGTCTCATATTCAGGTCAGCTTGAGTGAATATGTATTTCAGACTCTTATGGTCCGTATATATCTCACATCTATTTCCTATGAGATAATGACGCCATATCTTTAAAGCGTGCACTACGGCAGCCAACTCCAAATCATGTGTTGGGTAATTCACTTCATGTGGTCTTAACTGTCTTGACGCATAGGCAACGACTTTGCCTTCTTGCATTAACACGCATCCCAAACCTTGCTTCGAAGCATCACAGTAAATGTCAAATCCATTCGCACATCCGCAAAACTAATACGAGGTCGTTGTTAGGCGTTTCTTCAATTCCATAAAACTTTGCTCGCACTCTGGCGCCCATGCAAACTTCTTCTCCTTTTTAACAATCGCGTAAGGGGTTTAGCAATTGTCGAGAATCCTTCTATAAATCGACGGTAATATCCCGCCATTCCCGTAAAACTACGAACTGGTAATGACTTCGTGGCTCCCAATGCAACATCGCATCCACTTTGTCGATCAATCATGACTCCTTTAGTAGTCATTACATGACCCAAGAATTCAACTTTCTCCTTCCAGAATTCACACTTGCTAAACTTAGCATATAGCTGATGCTCTCGCAGCCTGTCTAAAACCATCCTTAGATGTTCTGCATGTTCTTCTTCTGTCTTCGAGTAAACTAAAATATCGTCTATGAAGACCACAACGAACTTATCCAAGTAATCCATGAAAACTTTATTCATCATGTTCATGAAATACGCTGGGCATTAGTCAATCCAAATGACATGATCGTGAACTCATAATGTCCATACCGCGTAGAAAACGCAGCCTTAGGCACATCCTCCGCCGGATTTTCAATCGATGGTATCCTCGAACGAAGATCTATTTTGGAGAAAACTCCAGCTCCTCTTAATCGATCAAATAAGTCGCCGATCCCGGCAACGGATACTTATTCTTGATCGTTACTTCATTAAGTGCACGATAATCAATGCACATTCTAAGACTTCCATCCTTCTTGCGAACTAACAAAACCGGGCTCCCACGGCGATGAACTTGGTCTAATGAAACCTTTCTTGCGCCTCAATCGCTTCTTCATTTCTACTAACTCGCTTGGTAGGCATCCGATATGGTCTCTTTGATATCGGTGCTTGCACTCGGTGCTAACTCGATGACAAACTCGATATCACGATCCGTGGCAATCCCGCAAATCTTCCGAAATACATCCGGTATTCTCTCGCCATCGCACATCTTCCATGCCGATGGCTTTCACATCGTTGACCGTTAATCGCCTGTCCCGAATCGCGGTCGCTTGAAACTCCACTTTCTTGCCACTAGGGCCTTCCAAGGTCACGATCCTTCGCCACAATCTAAAACACCTTATGCTTGGACAGCCAATCCATTCCAAGGATGACGTTTAGGATTGCGATCTATCAAGATAAGATTCGCGAGAAATTCTATCCCATCCATAAGCAACTTAGCTCCCAAACACCCAAGGCTAGATCTAAGCTCGATCCCGGGCTTGACTAAGAGCACACACTTAAGATTCACCACTTTAAATCCATTCTGGTTGCAAAACTTTGAGAAACAAACGAATGCGAAGCTCCGTAATCAAACAAAATCAGAAAGTGTAATGAGTTGACCAGAACTTACCCAAGACGACGCCTCGTAGCTTCCTCGAGCTCCATCGTGATGTGGTTGATTCTTCCACGCACCGTTGTCTCGCGGCGCCGCTCCGCCTTGGCTTGGTGCACGATTTCTCCCGAGGTGGTGCCTTGGCCGGTGTTGTTCCCAGGTTGAAACGAACTGGCGTGATGCCTCCCTTCTGTGGACACCTATTAGAGAAGTGCCCTGGTTCATTGCATGTGTAGCATCTCTTCACTGCAGACTGCTGATTTCCTCCTGGTGCATTGTTGCCTTGCGCTGGGGTCTGGAAATTCTGATTAGCAGGGCGAGGTGCAGGAGTTGATGTCTTATTTGCAGCTGGTGGTTGGAATCTAGCAAATTGCTGTGGTGACATCCTCAAACGTAGATGGTTTGGGCGTCCACCCTGATTGTTCATCAAGCGCTTACGGTTCTCACCCAGCTCTTTGCGCTTATCCTCCAAGATCAGAGCCTTATTCACTAACTCCTGGAAGTCTGGGAAATTGTGGGTAATCAGTCCCACCTGTAATCCTGAGTTCAGTCCCTTCATAAAACGAGACTGCCTAGCTTTATCCGTCGCTACATCTTCAGGGGCATAGCGAGCTAACTGAGTGAACTTGTTCAGGTATTCGGCCACTGGTTGGCCTCCTTGCTTTAAAGCCCTGAACTCTTCTTTCTTAAGGTCCATCATTCCCTCTGGGACATGATACTGGCGGAAAGCATTAGTGAACTCCTCCCAGGTTATTTCTTGCGGGGCTCCATGAGCGGCACAGTAGTTTTCCCACCATTCAGCGGCGGTTCCCTCAAGTTGATGTGAGGCGTAGAGCACCTTCTCATTGCCCTCACACTGAGTGATGTGCAGCTTCTTCTCAATGGTCCTAAGCCAGTCATCGGCTTCCAAAGGGTTCACATTTCCCGAAAAAGTTGGTGGCCTAGTCCTCATAAAATCTGATAGCTTTGACATAGGTCGAGGTCCACCATGATTGTTCTGAGCTGCAGGATTGTTGTGATTTATCACAGATTGGTCATCTCGCGATCTCTTTGCATCATTGTCCGCATCGCTTGAGTCTGCTACGCCGTAAATGCTCCTAGATTCTGCATGTCTACTGTCGGTGGTTGAGGGCTGCCTCCATCATTGGGATTGTCATTCTGACGCAGTCCACTTCCTGAAGCACCGTTGTTTCCTCGAGTATTCACCATCTGATGATTGCCTCTTAGGTTAGGAAAGGTAGATGTAGCATAGATAAGAAGTAAGAATTTCTAAAGCGGGGAGATAGGTTATACCCAAACTGAACAATTCTTTATTTAACTTGGTATGGTGCTTATTTAAGCCTACAAGCTTTGCAACACATACTGCACACTCAGCAATACAAAGAAGCAAACTAAACACGAAACCTTAACGTCAACTAGAAAGGTAAAGACTAACTTAAAGACGCGACTCACACTCGAGTCTCAACACAGCTCCAAGGCTGACACTCACTCATCCACCACCTGGTGAGATCGATCCGCGCATACACCGCGGGTGGGTCGCATCGAGCAAACCTATCCCGATGACCTATTACTGGTCCTCTCGCAACAACGGGTCTCACTCTCCTCCGTTCCCACTCGCGCTCCTCCGATCCTCCTGACTCCTCCGCTCCTCGAACTCCCCGAGTCACGCGCCCACTCGTCCTCAATCGCCTCGTGGCCTCTCCCACCGGTGATCATCCCGATGGTCAAGCACGGTCACCTCGAGCTCTGCTCGCCACTCGAGTGCCTCGCATACGCCTCCCTCTGGTAGTATCTCTCATGTGATCCTCCCGGCAAGGGCGAACTCGCAAGGTGCGCCGCAGAGCACACTCGCTTCCTCGATCCTTCGCCTTTGGCATGCTTGAACGTCTGGTGAAGTCGAACACCGAGTCGTGAAGCTCGTCAACGTAGTCGCGCAGCAGACACGGCGAAGAGCAAGTCGAGCGACCTCTGAATTGCAACCTCGCACGAGAATCTTCCGCGGAGATGTTGATTGGCCTGCTAGCTTCCTCGCTCTCCCGAGCGTAGATGATCAACTTGCAAATAAATCCTCGGTGTACACCATTCATCGACCACCGCCTCCTCGGTAAAGCGGACGGTAGAAGCCTCCAAGCGCCTCAAGTACTTCCACACCCCATGGCGAGCCGCCACCGACTCCTCAAGGTCTGAACGATCGCAGATCCGCTTCACAAGAACTTGAATAAGTTCTCCACCAAACGGCAAGTAAACGGTAAATTTAGCAAAGGCGAGAAGTAGAGAATGAGATGAGTCGAGAGGGTTTTATTAGTCAAGCTTAGATTTTCTTTTAGAAAATAATTTTGGACACACTCAAGACACCTCCAAACTATCTAGGCCAAGACCTACAACAAGATGCTCGATACCACCTCTGTAAGGACCCGAATCCACCGATTCAACCCACCGTGTTTATCGCACTATTCCTGTGATCAACGCTAGTGCACACACTTTAACATTGGTACATATCACATCATACACAACGATAATAGAATAATAGTTCATTTATTGATATAACTAAATGTATGATCTTATGACCAACTTACATTATTAAGCCACGCAGGGCAAGACTGAGAATATAAACTAATTATTAAGCAGCGGAAAGTAGAAACGTAAATAGCTCATCACCACCACAGCAACCGACAAGGCTCGGACCCTAATGACTCGTGGTCTTCTTGGACTTCATCTTCCAACACAAAGTGATTCTTCAACTGTTGATTATTGTTGTTTGGCAAGGGTGAGTACTTAAAGCACTCAACAAGTTGTGCATGTAATGCAATTCCATGTATCTATATGCAAGGCTTATTCCAATGGATAGGCTATCATGGCTATTTTGCAATAAGCGGCATTTATGAACGAATACAGTATATAGATTGTAAAGATGTAAAACAAATAACGATAATAAATAAATTCAAGATTTCTCAAGTAAACCAAGTTTCCAATCCTAAGTTAAATTTCCATCTTCCACATGGCATTCCGCCATCCCAACTAAGTTGTCCAGCTTAATTAAGCTAACCCTTAATCAGAATTCCCGAGCATTGCTCAATACCATGAGCACGGCTATCCGAATAGTTTCACACTCTGCAGAGGTTATGCACTTTACCCACGTGATACAACCAAACACCACAAAGGCGAGAGATCATAACAAAGCCTTTACAATGCTCTATCTTAACCCGATACTACCCGCTAAGGTTTCAACATCAAGGGTCTCAGAAACTACATCCGTGGCCCCTCTTGCGCCATGTGAATTACACTCGACCCGGAACTCACACCGACCACAATAGTATCAAAATTAAGACTTTGCAAATTACTCACTAGGTCGGCCCATACTGCACATGTGGTTGCATGATTGACTCAGTCAAAGGCTTGCAAGGTTAAGTCCTTAGTGTGATCAAGGCAAGACATCCACATACCATCTCGCCCATCGGGCCCACCTTGGCCTCCTCGCCTTGCCACTTGCCCCGATCCAGTTATTATCACCCGCTTGATTACTAAGCACCACGTGCCATCAACAATTCAACATCGCTATGTGACATAACTCGCCACAACAACTCAATCTCATCGTGATCCCACATGACACACAAGTTCATAACATTGTTCCATATTCCATTAATCAAGATTAATTATCCATGATTCTCGCACATGTGATGACGTGGCATGGCTAAGCAACTATTACGAACTAAACCTCCAATGTTGATTGTAGTTATTAACCAACTATATTAAACCAATCTAGGGTGACAATGGATCATGGCATACAATGACAAGGTAGGGTATAGATCCATCCGTATATTAGCTAAGCCCAATCTAATTTGAAACAATTGTATACTTGAAATATATGCAATAGTGTAAATCAAACGTAGCAATTTTATAAACATGGGTTCAACATGATCAAAGCACAACTTGCCTTGGAATAGGTCCTGATCTTGATCTGAGCTTGCTCTTGAGTTGCTTGATCTTCCTCCAAGCGTCGCACAATTCAACGCCTACGCTGCATCAAAGAGAAAAGCAAATAAATAGCAAAACAGAGAGCAATTGAACTCCAAAATCAAATAAAATTCACCATTAAATAGATCTCAATTTTACAAATTTTTAGAAACTGGAATCACTCAAATCCGAGTTACGATGCAAAAGATATAGCCTTTGAAGTTTGAAATAAATCTCAAATCGAAAATCGAAATTCGAAATTAACAGATTTGTTTTTATTCGAAAAACCGATTATTGCGTCACCGACGCCATGCCGACGTCAGCCCCAGCGCCACCAATCCAGATCTTGCCACGCGTCTGGTCCATGGACGCGTCCACGGAACCACCTCGCCCACCGTGGACACGGCCCACGCGCCGCACTGCGTCAGCCGACACGCCGCCGATCCGGTTGGTCGCAGATCGCGACGCGATGCGCGCCCGATCATCGACGCGCGGCGTGATCAGACCGCCCGCGAAGATCGGACGATCTCGGATGATGGCGCCGACGGCGACTACGCTGCTCAACTGAGGCGCCCACCCTAGATCGGACGGTTGTCAACACTCGCCCCAAGATGGCGACGCGGCGCGCAACCTTACGGCAGTGAAGAAGACGATGGCGGCGGCGGTGAAACAGGGTCCTTCAATGACGAAACCCTCGAATCCGGCGCGCGCAACCCAAGAGCTCCGATCCGGGCACACGCGACGGAAGACAACCCGCGACGGCGAAAACGGCCAAACCCGCGGCGGCTTCCTACACAACTCCGACGAGCTCTTTCGCGGAAACGGCGCGAAACAGGCTCGAATTGCACGTAACACGCGGCTCGAGATGAGGATCTCGCGCGCCTCGGGACTTAAATAGTCGCCGAAGGCGCAAGGCCCGAACTCAAGGTTGGCTCCGTGGCGGCGGCGACTCGGCGGCGACTTCGGAGAGGTGACGCGACGCATCCGGACGCCCACGCGCATCCATCCGATGGCCCCAACGCCTACCGACGCGGCGAAGGTTCACCGTTGGATCTCCATCCAACGGCTGATCGCATTAGGTTAGAGTTTTGCCGCGAACGGGCCGATCAATGACTTGGGCACGTTCACGGGCCGCCCAAAGATCGCTCACAGCTTTTAAAAAGAACTTTTCATTTAAAACAATTACTGAAATTCATTTTATTTATTTTAAGCAATAAAACAATCAGGAAAAAATCCGAGAAAAATCTCAAAAATACTCTGAGACATTCTGGACTTAAATAAAATATTTTTGGCAAAACTTTATTTTGACTTTGCACAGATTTAATTACTTTTGAATGAAAAGCAATAAACTTGAAATAGAAATTAATTCAAATAAATCCAGAAAAATCCAAATAAATTCCAGAAAATCACAAATGCACTTTTAAACAATAAAACTTAATTAAGACAAATTTTGGGATGTTACAGGGGATGCTTACACGTGGCGAGGGTACCGATCCCCGACAGTATGCATGAGTGCCAATAAGTTATTTGCTCTTTCACCTGGACCGATAAAAGGCACTTCGGTCATTTTTCCCAATAAAAATGATCTGCATGTATTATATGATTCAAAATCAAATGAATGAAGAAGTCCATCTTTATGGAGCTTCAAAATGTGTTTCTCGTTTATATGACCTAAGCGACATTATCAAATAAAGGTAGGATTCAAATCATTAACTCTTATTTTCTTGATAGGTATGTTATATATCGGTATTTGAAGGTCTAGATAGTACAACCCATTCAATAATGGAACTCTGCCATAGAATACATCATTCAAATAAAACGAACAACACTTGTCCTTTATTCTGAACTCATAGTTTTCCATATCCAAACATGAAATTGTGATAACATTTTTATTTATGGCAGGTACAAAGTAACAATTAATTAATTCTATTACCAATCCAGAAGGCAAAGTTAACTATAAGTTCCTACGGCTATAGCAACAACTCTTGCCCCATTGCCAACGTTAAGTTGAGCTTCACCCTTTGCCAACTTTCTATTCCTTTAGAGCCCTTACATATTTGAATAAATATGCGCTCCTGCACTAGTATCTAATATCCATGTATTTGAAGGAGAAATGGACATGTTAACTTCTATAACATAAATACCTGATGTGAAACTCGAACTTTCCTTCTTCTTTTTTAGATCTTCTTGGTATTTCTTGTTGTTTCTCTTCCTGTGGCCAACCTCTTGGCAATAGAAGCAGGTTGCTTCAGAAGTAGGGTTAGGTTTGGACTTCTTAAGTTTATGATTATTACTAGAACTCTTAGTTTTAGTATTACTATTGCCTTTAGCCTTTCCTTTTTCCATTCCTTTTAAAGTTTTTTTCCTTTATGTACCATGAAGACATCAAATTTCTTTTCTGAATATTTTGCTCAGCTGGTTTAGCATCCCATGCAATTCAGTGAGTGACTTCCCCAAGCCATTCATGTTGTAGTCATGATGAACTGACCGTAACATGGCGGCAAAGACTGGAGAATGATATCTGTATGTAAGTCTCGGTTCAATGGAAAGCTTAACATTTCCAAGTTTTCAATGTAACCAATCATCTTGATCACATGAGTACTAACCGAGGTTCCCTCAGCCATTTTGCATTCATGCAATGCCTTTGTTCTCATACCTTTCAACACGTGCCTATACCTCAAACAAGTTTTTTATATGCATGGCCATGTCATATGCTCCTATGTTCTCAAATTGCTTCTAAAGCTCTGAGTTCATAGTGGCTAATGTCACACAAGTGGCATCAAGTGCCATCATCAGCATGCTTCTTGTAAGCATCCTTTTAGCACGAGAAGCACCGGAAGCTGGCACATAAGGAACATGATTCTCTAGAATTCCTTTCTTTCCTATTTGAGAACAATTCTCAAATTACAGATCTAATCAAGAAAATTACTTCCATTCAATTTTTCCTTCGCAAGGACATATCGCAGTGTGAAACTGGATGACGAATTATTCGCCATTGTCTACAACAGATAAAATATGCAAAAGTATGTAAGAAAATATTTATGCTTATAACATTCATCAGATGAAAACAAAATCTGCTATATATTACAAAAGAGTGTCCCTAAAGCATATAGCATGTCCCAGATCCATATTTCACAATGCCCAAGTGAGCTTTGGCAACACTGCCTAGAATAAGGTAATTTAGGTAAGCAATCACTTTGCTAATTACATCTCATGTAACTCTTGATTGATAGAAAACATCTCATAGTAAATCTATCAACTTGATACCCAAGGCCCAAAACCGTTTTGATAGACCTGCTATGTTAAACCAACTCCCAAGTCTGTAACTGTCCGACACTTACATTTGTCTTATTAAAATAGTTAGTGATACCTTGCTTTGGCAAGCCCATCAACTGATGATCAAAATCTTGACAGTGGATACAATTAGTATGACATCATCATAACTCAGTTTTAATTAGGGACAAATATGATTAGTACGTTACTAACCAAAGCATATAAAATCAACATAATAACCGTGGCAATTCTCAAATGAACATCATAAAACATGAAAAAAAGTAAATATGTATAACATTTTATACATCTAGAGAAGACAAAATGATTAAATCAATGAATCAGTATGACCTGATCAGGTTAATAAAAGATTTTACACTATTAGAAAGATGTTGTACATCAACAGATAACATAAACCTTGTATATCTCATATATTTCAAGCAAATCCGGAACTAATACAATACGATCTGCTCTAATACCACTGTTAGGGAATCTAGAGGATAAAGCCCCAGTAAATTTCAAAATTTATCCCCTTTTCGGACTAACTGCATGCATTAGAACCAATATTTAGAATATACCAAAAGCAATAAATGCATATCGTGGTCCCGGGAGCACAAATGCGAAGCTTTTGGAGAAGCTTTCGGTGAAGCTCAAACCTTTAATGCCTAGACGTAGCTGCAAAAATGAATTTTATCAGATCTTCATGGTAGTAGCAACCATGACCTTCAGGTATCCACACAAACAGGCAGACGATATCGTATACCGGTATGTTAGTACCGTGTAATACGACTCTTGTGACTTTAATTTCCGATTCAGGTGAAACTTTTTCACCTTTCTTCCCCTTTTTTTCTCCTTTTCTCACTTACTTTTTTCTCAACCCGTCACCATTTTTTTATAGCAAAACACTGTAGCAAGGTCGGTTGCTACAGTACAAGGTCAGTGCTATAGTACCACCGCCTTTATCATTGCTCATACGTTGGTTGCTACAGTATTGCAGATATGATATAATGTTTTCAGTAAAAGAAAACATATTTTTGCACATGTGGGTTCACAGCTTTTTGGGAACAACCAGATATCATGTTCAATCGCATTGAATATATGTTATGAGAGAAGATTTCATAAACCTGTCTTTACCCTATTCTTGTGTGTAGCCCTTTAGGTTCATGAAATGTTGGCAATAAACCGAAAAACTCCTTTTTCGATTCACATGTCTCAAGCGGCTCCTAGCAGAACATAACCCAAATTATATGAATGTCGTTTATCCGACAAACCTTCAATGAATATATCTCGATCCCTTTATCACTTTGATATCATGGTTTAACCCAAGGTTAAGGTGTGTCATCCTTGTACTGTTAAACCAATTTTTTTGATTCTCTGAAGTAGACTAACAAGATCGATCGATTAACACTTTAATCATTCGGGCATGGCCATGCATATTCTTCAGTCTATTTCATTGAGTGGCCGATCGATGTCATCCCCTCAGTATGAGGAGAATAAATTCTATCTTGATCATACAATTTCCTATATTGGATTCAAAGCATACTCAAGTATTATCCTTATGATTATCCAGATACGGGCAACGTTAGACAAAATAAAAACATACCATCTTCATGTAGGAAGCTGTGTTGATCTCCGGTTTAAGGATCAATCATTATCATTGTAAGAAATAACTTATGACACTCATCAAATTCTCAAAAAGTGTTTCATAAGCGGATCAGTCTAATAGCATGTACACTTCTATGTATTCACATGATTGAATTGTATCACATACACATAATCTGTGAAACATGATTATCAAACAATTTATGTACTGCTTGTTTTGAATAAAGATTATTGGTATCCCAACCAATAAATAA
Source organism: Otatea glauca (assembly GCA_036346275.1). Taxonomy (NCBI): domain Eukaryota; kingdom Viridiplantae; phylum Streptophyta; class Magnoliopsida; order Poales; family Poaceae; genus Otatea; species Otatea glauca. The sequence goes on along the minus strand of CM070716.1, from coordinate 29,812,913 downwards.
ATAAGGAATAATTTATAATAATGTCATAATCAAACATGACATTATTAAAGGAACAACATAAGGATAAATACAAGGTAATCATCTTCATAATTGGCCTCTTGGGTATATTTCCAACAATTCCAATCTTCAGAGGCAATAAAAACAATACTTTAGATTAGCATTATGCTACATCCACAAAATAAACTAAAAGTTTGACGCATCCACCCAAATAGATCACACAACTTTCTTTTTCCTAAAAAAGAAACATTTCCATGAGACATTCATTCTGCTCTTTAGCTGATAAATACACAAGTTCTAATCTAAGTGGCTGATAGTTCTTTCTCTCCCCCTCTCAAAAAAGTAGCTCTTACTTCTCACAGCTTTAGGTAGTTAATAAATGAACAGTGCATAGGAACCCAATGTGATTGAAATTCTAGATTTCAGTATATGTGTTTTACATACAGAACACATCGAAAGTATTATTTAATCCTCAAAAAATCTTAAAAACTGCCAAAGAAAATTTCAGTCAAAACTATTGTCTGGTTAAAAGGTGTTCGGTTAGCACAGCTGAATGGCAGATACAAATGCGAGTTTACAATCAACTCAAAAGATAAGTCAAGTTTCAATATCCATTATCCAAAGGAAATGCATACGTGGTAGTACTTGCCAGTCGATTAAGGCCTTCCCATTAAATTCTGCGGAGAGCATGTAAAGGTCCATTAATCAACGAAGGATCCAAATACCACCAACTACCTGAGCAGTAAGGAGCCATAGAACAAGGTGAAAAGCACATTGATGCCATTTGCAATACAATGAATTGGTATGTCATTGGGTGAAAATTTAGACAAAGAAAAGGCACAAGCTTGCGGTCAAGATGGGAAATGGAGCACATGGGTGGGTTCAACAGCATACCGCAGTGGAAACTTCTTCCGCACCACTGCCATAGCCGGCAAGTTCCCGTCGAGCCTTTGCTCCAGTTGAGCTCATCACCAGAAACTGCATAACACAAGAAATAATGAAACTTGCAAGGACCAGAAGGAACACATTAGTAAATCTAAGTGGCATACATATATTACTCAAATAGAAAAACATTATAAGCTAGTCTTCGTAGGTTCTTACTCCCAAGATATAAATTTCACCAGAGCTGTACGTGACGATCGATCTCTTTCACTAATTGGAACTGTTTAAACAAAATTGATCACTTTTTTACAGATATCCTTGGGGGATCGATTACAGAAAAGACCGAAATTAACACTGTAGTAGCAGAACTGTTTGAGTGTATATCTGCTAAATTTAATTCATTCATGATTTAGTTCGTATGTTTCATAACTCTGTTTCTGCAGTGAGCACTCAAAGTTTCAAGTATATCTATTGAGTCTATTTCATAGTTCAGGAAAAAGGTAAACAAACTAAAGATTACAGTATTAGTTAAAAATTGTCAGCACAATCATCGATCCTATGATTCACGATCATGCCGAGGAACATTTGATCCGATTTAGGGCCACGATTCTAATATCATTGGGTGGAGGCACTCTAGGAATCTTGGTAAATGTCCATAATGAAAGTTTAGTATAGTGCACATCATTTTATATCTCCCTCTCTTTTCATTTTTTTGTTTTTATTTTTCCATTTTATTTGGGATGCTAAGCAAATGTGCTGCTAAACCAAATTAATGTTTGCAAATGTGCTACTAAACCAACCATTTGGCACCTTGTCACTCTGGTAAAAGACTATAGTTCAATCACTACTAACCACATAAGTAGGCTATTACATTGAATTTTCTACTATGATTTTCTAGGATTTAAATCCGCAACACATGGGTTTCGAATAGGGACATTATTTTACCCATTTATGCGATGGAATTGACTAGACAATGTGTAGCATTTCAACGGTACATCAACACGTTTCATGCAGTTTCAATAGGTTTCATGAAAACGTTTGAAAAGTTTTATGTTTCAATGAGTTCCACATATTTCCTATATGTTCCCAGAAGATTCCAAGAAAGGTTCAAGCCAATTTTTCAACGAGTTTGAGATTTTGGAACTCAAGTTTCAGCCCAAGAGTTTCAATTTAGTAGTTTTTTTACTCCTCTACCCTGACTCCTCCACTTGTCAGCCAGTAAGAAGAGGGAGAGCAACTAACACCTAGAAATATGATGGGAGAGCCCCCATCGTACACTCCCCTGAGCTATCAGATCTCACTCAATGATATCGATCTTAGTCGTTCCATCCAGTGCAACAAAAATCCAAGAAGTGCATCAATTAGTTATTAAGCTATGCAACAAACATAAAATCAACAAAACAAAAATGCATCCACCAAAACCTGTTGTTCAACCACACACACCATGCCGTGTGCGCTTGCATGGATGCGTAACCTCTCATTGCACTCGACGCACCACCATTGAGCCACACCACCCTCCCACATCAATCGCCCTCGAAGATCAAACAAATATCATTCGATGGTGCAACAAAATCAATTGGGAAGTGCAACAAAAAAAGAACCAAAATTTTTTTTTATCAATGGGCACAAAAACCAAAAACAAATTTTATCAATGGGCACAAAAAAGAAAAACAAATTTTATCAATGGGCACAAAAACAATAAACACCCTTGTTCTTCCTTATACACTTTGGTTGCAACAAATTTCATAGTAGAAGTCAACAACAGGTTGCAACCCATGTAACAAATCAACAACCCACTACAACAAAATATATCTATTGCCATAAGATTCGTAAAAGACATTGCAACAATCAAAGACATTTTCTATAACAATTCGGGCAAACGCCAACAACAAGCATACCTGTAGGAGGAGCTCATCAGCAAAGAGGGAGGTTGAAGCGATTCTTCTTCATTAGCGCTTGGAGAAGGAGCATGCTAGCCTCATCGCCAGGCAACATCGCTGCAGTTGTTGTTTGTGCCATGTCTGTCTTGGCCCATCTATAATCCTCCACTCACCGTTCGATGAATGGTCTCACTGAAACGAAAAGGCTTGCAATGACCACACATGAGAATTTGTGTAGCTCTAATTGACTTTGTGAAAGCATGGAGAGAGGAATGAAAAGGGGCAATAGGATAATACACACGCAACAAGTGGTGGAGAAAGCATCAAGATTTTTACCCCTTGGGTCGGACGCCCAAAGAAGGTATTTTTTAATTTGATTATTTCTTCTTCAATTGGGCCAAAATTGGATTGCATGCCCTGAGCTTGTATTCTATTTTCCCCTGCCCTTATTTTTGTCTTCTTTTCTTTCCCTGTTCTGGGCCGGCCCAAGGCCCATTGTTTTCTTCTCGCCCTTTTTAGGGCGCGTTCGGTAGGGCTCCAGCTCCTGCTCTTCCCTAATTCTACTCCAACTCCTCCTGATTCTGATCTTCTAAAGAATCAGGAGTAGTTTTTGAAAGTGTTCGGCTAGCTGGTTAGCTCCAGATTCTTGAAAGAGGGGGGCTATAGAGGAATTGTCCAGTTTGCCCTTGTCTGTAATACCTGACTTGTATTTGTAATTTGACCCTTTGTATTTGTGTGGATTATTTGTGAGATATGAGAAAATAAAAATTAGAATCATGCAATATATTGAACATCCGAGTAATTAGCATGGTAGTAAAGTCCAAAAATTATGTAGAAGTCTCGTCATGATATATTAGTGATTACAAAGAAATAGAGGCACTGTCAGTATTTATCGCTGATTGGTAGCAGAATTTATGGAAGAAAGATGGTAACACTATGATCAGAAATTGCAATAAATGGATGGATTCATCATAGAAGAAATGTCGACAAGTAATGGTATGCACTTTCCTCTATCCATTTAGTTAGATTACAGCTCAAATTCTCGAATAAAAAGTAGGTTTTCCTAAGCGCTCTTTCCCCGTGACTGATTTGAAATGCAATTCTGCAGGTTTTCCTAAGTTGGATGCGGTTCAATAGGAAGTCTCCTTGCTTGATGGTTTCCTGGTAGAAGGCGTTCCTCGCGTCAGGTCGGTTCTTCCCCAGAGATACCTGCAACTTTATCAATCTTGCAGTGAAGCTTCCCAGCAGCAATAAAGCGAGACAATTCCCTTCATAGGAGGAAAATGTTAGCAAAACCCACGATGTCAGAATAAAATCAACAAAATATAAGTGACTGCTAAAAGATCATGTGGAGGTCTACCCATGTTGGTGATGAGTATTTGACTAAATTTGAGCTTCGTATGCTCTGGGTTGAGTTTGATTTGAATTGGATTTTCAAATTGAAGCAATTTGAGTTGTGTCTGTCACGATCGACTCGAGTAGATTGGTAGTTGCTGAGTATTGAGTAGAATTATTACTGGATCGAGCGTCCTGCCGTCAGCTCAATTCGAGTCCTTAGTCTTACCAACTGTTACTCGATATCATTTTATCGACTTGGTGCCGTGATCGATCAAGTGGGACATGAGGTCGATAGACTTGGTATCGAGTTTGATATGTGATCGAACACTCGATGCAGTTGATACAGTGGTCGAGTTACTACTCGAGCGAGGATCCTACTCAATGGTGGCAACTCAATGAAGTCGATACAGTGGTCGGTAGTGCCGACTTGATGAGCGATGTGAGAATTAATTTTTGCAATTGGATGTATATTGCATATCGTTGTTGGACATTGCTATGTGATGTGTTTCCTTGTTTTTTATGGTTGCAGGACGACGAAGCTAGATCATGGTGAGGCGAAGGATGACCAGGACTAGGCAAAGTGCGCCGGAGGTCTAGACGGTCGGGGATCACCGGAAGGTGATTGGAGATGGAGTCATGGTAAGCCTAGAAGACAAGAAAAGAAAAAGATGCTAGCTAGACGCTGTGTGGATCAAGGAGGGCCGTCGAATTGCGGTTTAGTTGATAGATTAGTGGGTCTAGTTAGTATGCTTCGAAAAAACGTGCAAAAACCCGGTATGTTAAGAGGGTTTCGAGTTAGCCCATGTATGGCTGTGTGTGGGAGTCATTCCTAGCCCTTGAGATGATCCTTAGGGTAGAAGAAACTCATCCAAAGGTGGAGGGTGACTCAAGAGTAGTATAAATAGATGGGGAGGGGTGGCTTTCCCGCCTCTCTCTCCGGCTCTGAAGGTTTCAGAGGTTTTGGCTCATTTGAACTTTTTTCCCACTTTGTTGTGTTGCTTTGTAAACCCCCCTTCTAGAAATGAAAGCTTCATTTACCTATCTCTAAATTTATTTTATGCATTTACTTTATGCGTTAAATTTAGTGTGTAAATTCCGCAATTTACATTCCTACAACTTACTTCTTGCACATTTGGATTTGCCTCCCATCCTTCTAAATGCTTGTGGATTTGGTGCTGAGGATGTATGGTTAATGGATGAATCTTCTTTAGACCATATCCCAATCATCTAGGCAAATCTTGTGTTCTTTTTTTGTAAGAAATCGATCTTGAGCGCTTAAGTGAATCATTCTTCTAGATCGTGTTTTAGGGATTTTGGACTTGTGTTCTTGCTTCCTGTGACGTGTGGAAAGGTTATCCAAGATCATCTTGATCATCAAAACCGCACGAGCAAGTCCAAGATCAAATTCTTGAGTTTTGCTCAAACTTGGTGTGTTCTTTTCAAAGTGAAAAAGGTGAGAACTTTGACGTCAATCCTTGCGATTGAAGGTTGGAATAATTTCCTGACATTCTTAGGATCACATCTACCAAGTTTTATGAGTTTTTGTTCAGCCGATCAAAAGATTCCTCAAATTAGCTTTTGAGTTCGTGCTGTTCTTGGCTCTGTTCTTCCTGCCGTTCTTGAGCCTGGTCATACCGCTCTTTGTGTGATCATACCGGATCCAACCCGGTCATACCAGACTCGCAGGAAAACTTCCTCCATTTTCTTTTGCTCCTTTTTGATTGAACTATCTGTGGGCTTGGTTGGATCATTTCGAGTGGGGGTAAATTTTATTTGGGATATTCACCCCCTCTTATTGCCATTTTGGTCCTTCAACTGCACTTACTAGTCTATGAAATCAACTGTCATGCCAAATGCGGTAGCCATTGCTTCCATTGTCACGCTCTTGTATGAAACATGTGCACTTCACGCATGTAGCAGTGGAAATGAGGTTGCAGGTAACAGTCTAGCTTGATCTACTTCATCAAGCCAGCTGAAACAAACATGAACCAGATATGATAAATCCAAAGAGAGCTAGCCCCAATACACCAGGGTGGCCTTGGGCGGAGGTGAATGAAGTTCGTGGAGAAGCTAGCGGAGCCATGTGACCTCAGCAACGGCGTTGGTGACAGCGCGGTACTCGGCCTCGGCACTGGAACGAGAGACCGTGTTCTGGCGTTTAGATACCAGGACACCAAGTTGTCACCGAGGAAGACGGCATAGCCAGACGTGGAGCGTCGAGTGTCAGGACAACCAGCCCAATCTGCATCAGAATAGACGACGAGGTTGGCAATGGTAGAACACTGAATGTGGAGTCTCAGGTCCAATGTACCCCGAATGTACCGCAGAATCCGTTTGAGAGCACTGAGGTGAGGCTCACGGGGATCATGCATGTGGAGACAGATCTGTTGTACAGCATAGGAGATATCCGGGCGAGTGAAGGCGAGGTACTAGAGTGCGCCAGCGAGACTGCAAAAATCGGTCAGATCAGCAACCGGGGCACCCTCACGGCCAGAGAGCTTAGCACAAGTATCCACCGGAGTGTTGGAAGGCTTGCAATCTGCCATGCCGGCGCGGTCCAGGATGTCGATGCAGTACTGCCGTTGACTGAGGAGCAAGCCGGAGGACTGCCGAGACACGCTAATGCCGAGAAAGTGGTGGAGAGGTCCAAGATCCTTCATGGAGAACTCAGACTGAAGTGATGAGATAGTCCACTGAAGAAGCTTGCTGGAGGACGCAATAAGGACGATATCATCGACATAGAGCAGCAAGTATACTGTGTCAGATCCTCGACGAAAAATGAAGAGAGAGTTGTCGGACTTGGCCTAGATGAACCCAAGAGTCGACAGGAAAGAGGCGAAACGGCTGTACCAAGTGCGGGACGCTTGCTTCAAACCATATAGGGACTTGTTGAGGTGGCACACCATGTTAGAGCGAGACGAGTCAACAAACCCTGGCGGCTGGATGCAATAGACGGTCTCCTGAAGGGTGCCATGGAGGAAGGCATTCTTCACATCAAGCTGATGGACGGGCTAGTCGCGAGACACCGCCAAACCGAGTACTGTGCGAACAGTAGCGGGCTTCACAACTGGACTGAAGGTCTCATCATAGTCAATGCCTGGGCGTTGCGTGAAGCCATGCAGAACCCAGCGAGCCTTGTAACGATCGAGGGTACCGTCGACGTGAAACTTGTGCTAAAGATCCACTTGCCGGTGACGATGTTGGCTTCGGAGGGACGCGGGACAAGATCCCACATGCGGTTAGCGAGGAGAGCATTGAACTCTTCTTCCATGGCCGTCCGCTAGTTCGGGTCAGCCAAGGCGGCCCGATATGTGCGCGGAATTGGCGATAGAGGAGTGGCATGAAGCTTTAGCCGAGTGACACCCTTGCGGATGCTGGTCTTGCCGCGGGTCGTCATGGCGTGCTCGTTGATGACCGGGGAGACGCCGAACTGGAGAGGCAGAGTGGGCCCGTCGGGTTGGCGAGCCGAGCGGGTGTGTGTTGGCACGGCGATGTGTGGAGGCAGCGCTGGGGCTCGGGGCGACGGGGACGCTGAGGAGAGGGCAGGGGAGGCCGCCCTAGCTGAGACCGGCCCAGCCGATAGCGAGGCCCACCCAGGTGAACGGGCGGGAGACGCTGAGCGGCCCATGATGGAGACAGCGGGAGAGGTCGGTCCAGCGGAGGTAGGTAGCCCAGCGGAGGCAGGCGGTCCAGTGGGAGCCGGCCTAGCAGTGGACAGCGCAGGTCCCGTTGGAGAAGCAGCCCGCGCCCAAGACTCAGAGGGGGCGCGGGTTGCTGGTGGCCTGGACGCCGATGCTTGTCGTCAGGAAGCGCCGATGGGTGCCTGTACAGGGGCGGAAAAGTCCTCCAAAAAATCGAGATCAGTAGCAGTGTTAGAAGTGATCTCGGCAAAAGGAAACGAGTGTCCATCAAACACAACATGCCTCGAAATAATAACCCTGTTAGTCACGGGGTCAAGACATCGATACCCTTTGTGGTAGAGTGGATAGCCAAGGAAGACACACATCGTGGAACGGGGCGCAAGTTTGTGGGGGGTGGTGGCGGAGAGATTGCGGGAGGTTGTACACTCGCTCTAAGGTGCATGGCATGGCTCGTTCCTGGCTGTCGTGCATGCAGCTCTGAGTGATCAACTTGTGTGGCAATTCTTTTTGTTTATTTCTGCTTGTATCGAAAGAGATCATTTGGCATCCCCATTTTGTAGAGAGGAGCCCTAACACAAAATACTAAAAAATTGTAATAGACAACGAACTCAACAAATGGACTAACACAAAACAAACCGAATTCTTGGCGAAACCAGACTGATTCCCTAACAGAAGCGGATTCCACTGACCTATGTTGTCACGGCGTCGCCTAGTCGACGCCTAAGCATCCCGGCGGCTGGAGGGGGACGCCAGGACCGATCGCCTCGACTGGTATCGCTACGCTGCCTCCAGCTAGGGTCCACTGCATCGCCTCTGATTCGTCGCCGGTCGCCAGATCCAACCGAGGTCCACTGCACCGCCTCTGCTTCGTTGCCAACGCTGGTCGCCATATCTAGCCGACGGGAGACCCCTCTGCTCCGGTGCCGGCACGGGATCCACAGTGGCGCCATGCAAGTACGACCCCCCTTCGCCATCCGATTCCCTACGTCAATCCCTCCCTGCGTCCGGCTCCCTTCGCCATGCTCTCTGTCGTCCAATCCCTTCCCCCACTCTCCCTTCTCTTCTCTCCCTTCTCTCCGTTGTATGGGGTGGCGGTGACAATGGGGAAGAGGAGCAGATCAGTAGTAGTACAAGCAGATTAGTAGTAGTAGTAAAAGTAGAGCAGAGCAGTAGTAGTAGTAAAAGCATATTAGTAGTAGAAGTAGCAAAGTAGTAGTAGCAGAGCACTAGTTGCCTAATCATTATCATCATCTAATCATCACCTGGGCGGGCGCCTAGGCGTCCTGGCGCTCCGGGCTCGCTGCGCCTAGTTGGACCGCCACTACAACTATGCCACTGACTTTGCAATTGATCAGGATAACTGTCTTCGTAACAAAAGATTATTAATTGATAAAATAAGTGGTGAGTGCTGACGGATGACATGAAAATTCGTGAAAATGGTTATTTGATTACTTGAAGTTTCCTATATCCATAATTGTTATATGGAAATGACATCTTGTCCAGTCTTCACATATTTATTCTCCCATATCCGAATCTATGTCTCATTTGCATCAATAAACAGTAGGATTGGGTGAGTGTTGCCGCAAGCCTGCAAATTTAATGTTCTGTGAGTGTTGCCACATGTTTGATGTTGTATGCTTGACAATTGTGGTGATGCACTCCTTGGAAATATGTATACCTCAACACCCAGTCATGGTTTTCTACAATACCTTGATGATGAGAATTTAGTCTTGATGTGTTCCTCTGTCACCTCTTCTGTGGTGGCCTGGTTTGTTTTTGCCTTGAGAATTGGGCAATTTTTCTCCATTGGGGAAATTTCTATCCCATGTGCTCTACATATGCCACATTATATACCGTCTCAAGCTGACTTTTCGCCATACGGAAGCCCTTTGTTAAAAAAGTGGAACCTATGATTTTTGAACCAAAGTTGTTTAGGCTAGCCAATTTAATGCCCTTCCAGAATAAATGGAAGTTTCATGACTAATCATAATAGTTTGACAACTTTAATGGCCCTTCCATGTAATTTTCTCCTTTTTCTCTTCTTTTTTTGGGTTCCAATCTGGCGTTTGCATTTTGGGCATTGCACACATGCTTTGTAGAAACAGAGTGAAATACAACTTTTTTGGTGAGCAAGGAGAGTTGGTTGGAGCGTGTATATGAACAAAAGTCTATTTTGATGAGAAGTTTAAGTGGTAGAGCCAGTGTTACACTGTTACTAAATGTTGAGGAGGTTACTATTATTTTGCTTCAGAGATGTGATACTGTATTAGAAGGTATTGATATGTTTGATTTTTCAGGCTTAGGCCTCCTGTGGTTGTCTCCTACCTGTGTTATTTCTTTTCAATGCCTTGTTATCATAAAACATTATATATTTCCTGTGCTGAATTTTCTTTACAAAAAGCCAGGCTTGAAAAGGTTGAAGCAGTTTGTGTCGAAGATGTTGATTGGGAAAGCCTTCTTGATCACAGGTTAGTGCTGACTGCTGATCTAGCTTTATCACAACCTTCAACCATACCATATTATCTATTGTCATGACTTTTTAGTAGTTTGGTTCACTGCCCCTTGTTTTAATATGGCATTGATCAAGTCATTTCAGTGTAATCTGATCAAATTTAGATGGCCTCTTCTTTTCTTTGGACTAAAAAATATTTGTTCTGAAGGAGCTCAAGCAATGCAAAAACTTTTTATTTCCCCTAATATTTGAGGACTTAGCTAACAGAGCTGTTATCTTTACTTATTTAAATATACCATTACAATGTGAATGTTATTTAGATGAACAATAATCGGTATTACATCTTGGCATTATGTACTAAGTTCAGTTAAATCCTCTCAATAACCCTGACATATATTAGTACTGGTTAGTTCTTGTACCCGGTAATTTGATGTAACCCTTGGGATATGTGTCATTACCATTCTTATCAGTGTTTTTTTATTCTTAATAGGAAGGAATTTTAGAGCTCGATGAGTTTAGAGTGGCACCTCAAATTGGTTAAATGCCATATTTTTTTCTTTCTGAGATGCTATGTTGCACCTTCCAGTATGATAATGTGCTCGGGAACCTTGATGCAGATAGTTCACTTAGGTTCCATCAATAAATACTGCAGATATTATAGAGTTTTTCCCGTACAGGTTCTTGTTAAATATATTCGAAGGTACTTCATAATATTGCCAGGAATTGTTTGCGGTAACCTTATATTTTGCACTTTGAAGCAATCTGCTTTTTTAGCTCAAAACATGTGATGTCATTCTGTCGTACCAGGTCACAACATTAGTACGCCCCAAGTCAAATATTCAGAAATGGGCATGTTTTTTCCATGTGACAAATGAACTTTGCTGCCATTGTGGTTATAGTAACAGGGTATTTCATTCTATTCAGGTCTGGGGAGGTTTGCCGACAACGATGGAACCAGATAGTGCGCAACATTGGTAGTCACAAAGAGAAGCCTTTCATAGAGCAATTGGAAGTGCTGTCTAAGCGCTACTGCCCAGAAATGCTCGACTATAGGAAATGAGAAGCCTTGGAATTTTCATCGACCAAACTTAGTTGTATATCTTAACAGAATTGCATGATCTGTCTAAAATCTCGCCCATCGGCAGGTGTTGTAGCCTGTAAAATGTCCAGCTTTTGGAATATATGGATTTGTGGAAATGTTTGCAGTACATTGTTGGTACCAGTTACCAATGAACAAGCTCAGTATACTTTCGTTTTCTTTTTCGTTCCAACATCTTCACTAAAATATGCTGAAGTGTTGTCTTTTTTCTTAAGCTTCAGTACAGAGTTATCTACGAGCTGACCTCCAGGCTCTAGTGAACATCTGACATGTATTTGGCCTAATTCTGTGCAATCCACAATTTTTCTGCCGATCATTTTGAACCTTTTCGTTACTGGCATGGTATTCAAACTTAAGCTTAATTTGCATGTTGCTACATGCCATTCTTCTGAATTGTCAGTTGTATTTGCAGACTGGAGTGCATATTAAATTACAAAAATGGGTTAGAAGTAATGGTTTCAAATTAGACAGTAGCTCAAGACCAAATCAAACCGCTACCTGTCCTGACCCCGGAACACCTGTTTTCTTCTATATATAGCACCCTCTTTTTTTTGCGACTTCCTCACACAAGAATGTTCTTGGAACCTGCAATCGGAATTGGGAAATTTTTTTACCTGGGATATTGATGGTGATGGTTTGCTGCTGCCCGTACGAGGTCAGTGCGTTTGGTCCATCTGTTGTCATGGCTGTCAACTTCGGATTGGAGGATTCCATCGTTCGGAATGAGATAGAAAACATGCTGCTGTTTCAGGCTACTACGATGCATATGTTTATATCACTACACTGAAAAAGGTCATCTGTGGCGGTTCATAACTGCCATTAGTGGCGGTTATTGAATCGCCACAGATATAGTGCCACTGATAATCGAGAATTATCAGTGGCGGTTTTCTAACCGCCATAGATAACAGTTATCTGTGGCGGTTCTATGCACCAACCGCCACAGATAACAATATTATATGTGGCGGTTCTATCCACCAACCGTCACAGATAAATATATTATCTGTGACGGTTCTATCTACCAACCGCCACAGATAACAATATTATATGTGGCGGTTCTATCCACCAACCGCCACAGATAAATATATTATCTGTGACGGTTCTATCTACCAACCGCCACAGATAACAATATTATCTGTGGCGGTTCTATCCACCAACCGCTACAGATAGTACCTGATCGAAAAAATAAAAAACCGCATTTTAGGCTAGCCTCAGGTGCTGCTAGCCATGCCCTCTGAAACATATATATCAATCACAGATTTTGCATATACACAATTACAATGTACAAACAATATACCGATTTGATCAAACAACAACAATATACCAGTGCGGAAGAAATGATGAATTTGTTGCTAACTGCTAAAACAACCTTCTAGCAAGGGTTTAGCCCTTGTGGCTTTTCTCCATGTTTGCTCATGTCGAGTAATAGAACTGGACTCATGATTCTTCCATGTGCTCTATACGGGAAAGGTAGAATTTTCGATTCATCCTTTCCTTTCCACTGAGAACATATATGTTTCCTGATACAATTGGGACCACAACATCAGTGTGACCATCTCCATTGACATCACTAATCAGTAGGTCATTGTCATCATATGATAATGACAATCGATTGCATATAAAAAACATAGCCTAGTAACAAAGAAATATACAGCTAAGAAAATGCTGTGGTGAAAGTACGTGGTATCTTCATTTTCACTATAACCAAGTTATAATGTTCTCAATCAATCAGTCAAAAAATAGTAATAGCACAAGATGAAGCCCGAATGGTAGAATCTCTAAGTAATGGATCTAAGCAAGATTATGGATGAATGTATTCTCGTTAGCTAAACTAAGAAAGCAGCTTCAACACATGTAGCAATAGCTGTGTATAGGTTGTCAAGAGACATGTATTACCTTTGCATGTGGATAGACAATTTATTTATATAAGCAATCTGTTAACATCATACAAAATAAATGGATGAAACTTGCCTGTGGAATAAGACTCTTCAGATGCACTTCCCAGATTTCTTCTCCCTCTACAGTCCATGTTGCTACATTTCCATGGGCATCAGCTGTAACCATCTCGATTTTCCCATCATCATTGATGTCCGTAGCAATGACTGGTGCATGGATCTCAGCCATCTCAAGTGGGAACTTGTTCCTATCCTTACCTAAATTGACAAAATCAACATAAGTAGACACATGGATGTTTACACATAAGTAGCGTATCAGTGCGCCAAAGGTACAAGTATAAAGGATGGTGGGAATTCGTTGTTTTCTAGTAAGGATTTCAATGAATTACAGTCTTTTTTTCCAAAACAAAAAGTAGCATGGTAAAAACTGATTATTACTTAATTACACCAGCAAATTATATTATTCTAGTCAAGAAACTTTATGCTATGGGAACTAGATATATATACACAATATATGAAACGACAACTCAGCTTAAAGCTGTTTTTGGATACAACAATCACCATTTCATGTACACCATCTTTGTCAATATCTGCAATTACCCCGTAGAAAGAATGTGAAAAACAACTCAAGGTCATTTACAGAACGAACAGCTAAATATAAGCAAAATGATACAAAAGGTTCACTTACTGGGGTTGCTACTTAACAAGTTCCCAAGGTTGGTACTTAACCGGTTCCGTTTACTTCAGCGGGTTTGCTCCTAAAGTGGATTGCTTTGTCTACTTACATTATGGACCACTACAGATTATTTGGACTATTTTTTTCTTGAAAAGCAAGAAATGAAAATGAATCCCACCGCTATGAAATAGAATTAGTCGACTAGAACATACTACGGCAAGTTGCACTGTCTATAAAAAGCTCTACTAGCCATCATGAAAGGGCAAGGAGAAAAGCAATAGAGGGAGCGCTCCTCGTCTAGAGCACACACACACCACCCATGAACACACACCCACACGCATGGGAGAAGGGCAACAACACACAGGCAGATCAATCACAACTTCTTAAATCAAATGACAGAAATTAGAACATGTGCAAGCCATGCCATCCAATACTAAACTTGACATTCAATGAAACATCAGTTTACACCACCGTAAGAAAAAAATTAACTATTTTTCTAAACTATAAGCCTACGAGTCTTCAGTGTTGGTAGGGGCCTCAGGAGGTGGTAGATGAGTATGGAAGACTTCATCGTTATTATCTGGGTCATGAAACTCGTCGTTCTTGTTGAGTACTTCCTTCATGATGAAGTAGGCGAGCTGTCCCTGAATGCCTTGGATTTCATTTGGAACCAGTCCTCCCGTAGGCAACTTCAGACACTATAAATAGAAAAAATTTATCTTAAGAGCTTATATAGAGAATGAGATGTACGAATCAATGTGTGATGTTAGCGTGGCAAACCTCTACGTCATTGTTTACTATTGTAGAGCCTAAGATTTCGCGCATGTATTGGCACACGAAGTGCCCACATAAATTTGTGCCTGGCGGCTGCTTGCGGTACTGCAAAAAATTGATAAAATTATACGACATTGAAGGAGTTATTGACTACGAGGTGCGATATAGGAAAATTGTTTTTGTACTTACCGAAAATTTAGTACGGATTATCAGTGATTTATGGAAAGGACGGTGTCTCGAGCTCTTTTTATAATATGCTTGGAACGCCCTATTCACTAGACTTGTCATATCTTTGTAGTTTTTTGGATCTTTGTCCTGCGGGTCCAAGATCAGCATCTTGCTTTTATCTGGAGTAATTACTACGAGAATCCAGTGAAAACTACATACACATGTATGATGCCGTAGTCATTAGTCCTAAGCTGAGCAAAGAACGAGATCAACAAGTAGTTGAACTAGCTAGTGAGCCACTTACTTGAAATTGTATGGTAAAAGTATGAACTCCTTGTCTTGGAGTTTGATGAAAGCGTTATATACGTATTCCTCGACCTCCTTTGGTACTCTTTTGATTTTTGGCTGGCAAACCGTTCCCGGATCGAGGAATGCCACTGGCCCTTTGGTTCTTCTTAGTTCTACCAACTCGTATCTACATAAGAAATGATTTAGACATCAAATTTATTGGTATTACATGAATGTAGACAATGATTTTTATATTGACACTTACGATGACCAAAGATCTCATAAGAGACACGTCGAGGGCATCTTGATACTACATGTTGTGCAACTCATTGAATTCTATCATGAAGCGGCGGACCCTCATGGTGGAAATGTTCCTCTCAGAAATGGCGTGATCATCTTCGGAGTACATCTTGGTTAGATCGCTCCATATACCATTCATGTAATCGCCTTAGCTGCACTGTTAGGCTATCAAGCTTCGAAGGGGTGACAAACGGCTTCCCAATTCAATTTCGATCTTTTTCAGCAGCTTGTCCTTTGGAGACCGCTTTACCCTTACTTTTCTCGCGCACAACATCATACTCTGTTCTGGCTTCGCCTGACCACGCTGATATGGCTTGTCTATTCTGCCATGCCTTCAGAGGAGGATTTTTAAGTCGGTCAACTGAAGTTGTCGCAGTAACTTTTGTACGCTGATGTGTTGGTGACGACTGTGCAAGGTTTACTATGGGACAGGCCGGCAGGTTCACTACAGGAGAGGCTGGCATGGTCACCTCAGGAGGGGCTGGCAGGTTCACCTCGGGAGGGGCAGGCACTTCATGATGGTCCAAGACGATGTCACATTTGCGCCACTGGATGAATGAGTGGACGGCACTTCCTAGAGTTGTAACCTCGTCGTTCGGGGGCATTTCTAGCCCGAGGTTGGCAAACTGGGGATTAACCGTGTCCACCTGGACCTTTGCATAACCCGACGCTATCGCAGAGTTGTGCAATACACCTCCTTCTAGGCATGGGTACGCTATGCCTGTACCAGCCTGAATGAATATGTTCATGACGGGCAAAGTGAGCTGGCACGGTGTAGGGTCATGTATGTCGTCCACAGGATAATGGCCCATGCCCTGTTCTATAAGTGGGGCGGATGCGCAACTGCTGCGACGATTCGAAGGGCTGGTCGTAACAATGTTCTCGGCTTGCGACTGGCTCATGGCTTGTTGCACTTGTCATTGTACTTGTTGTTCTATTGTGCCTTGCAATTCTCGAAGCATCTTTTCCTTCATCATTTCTATTTCGGCAAACGCTTCTCTAGCTCTCTTTTGACTCTTGTAAGTGTGGAGGTGCTCTGGGAATCCTGTCTTCCAGGGAACCTTAACCCGACACCTCGTGTCCATCCAGGATGCTCCTTGTTTCCCAGGGCACATGTTAGTTCATCGTTCTCCCTATTTGGGTGGAATGGTCCTTGGGAAGACTCGACGTACAGCTCCTGGACCTTTTGCGACATTGCTTCGTCATCGCTATTTCTGAAGGATAAGCCCCCACCAGACGTGACACTTGCCCTCACTAGCACATAGTGCTTGACTCGGTCTGGTAGTCCGGCCAATTGACTTGTACCAGTCGATTGTAGTGATTCTGCTTCCTGCCTCTCCCATTGAGGGATTTTACCAGCGTACCCACCCGTACCAAGTCTGTGTGGATGGATGTTTCTCCTTTCGATGTTTATGTGGTCCTCGCTGGACTTCTTTGCTGCTTCACTTTGCTTCATCGACACAAATTCATTCCAATATGGTTCTAAGTTTGGGTAGTCCCCGATGGCCGACCTGTTTTTCTTCACATAATTAGTATTCAGCCTGGCCTTGAAGTTCCTCCATACCGCATCCATTGTCATCAACGCATCCCGACGCACACGGTGTTCATCTTCTTCGGGGAATTCGAAGGTTTGTTTGAGCTCCGTCCATAGATCCGTTTTGATGGTATCGGGCACTTTGTGCCAATCCAAAAAGGTGATTGGCACTCTCTTCCTTGCGATATACCCGTAGGTCGTTCTGTACTTTGCTACGAACTTTGGCGGTGCAATAGGGGCCCCAGCATCTGAGACCTCAGAGATGGTATACCGGCCTTCGGGCTTCTTATTTCTTCCTCGGCCACAAGGTCTTGCCACGGGTACGTCAGCATCGGCGGCACCAACGGTGGTTGGGTGGAGGTTGAGGAACCTGCTAGGGCTAGGGCTCGGGATGGATTGCTCCTCCATATCAGCCTTAGATGTGTGAACTGAAAGAGGTAAAGTATGGAACCATTAGAATTTGGCGGTCATTTGGGTTAAGTACGGAAGTTTAACTCTGAAAACTAGAAATGAGAGTAATCGAGAAATAGGGCTTTCAATAGAAAAACTTATCTTTTAGAAGAACCGTCTGTGATGAGCCGTCTGTGATGACTACACATCACAGATGGTTCTACAAGAATGGCTCTACACATAATGTGACTTACATATCTGGAAAAGATGGCACTCAAATATTTGTAGCGTATTGGATAACTCTTTTGTCTAATTACTTGCACTGACTAAGTTTATATGCAAGTCATAGTGCCAGCTTATACGTGTAAATGTAATAACATGCCTAAAGAGTTTATATATTCATTGATGATTGCTTTCATGTTGGCATATTCTCCCAACTGAAATCAAGTGGGGACAAACATAAACATGTATTCATTGCTTGTCAATTTCATGTCTTTTAAATGCAATTGATTTTGGTCTTCAAATTTTACAAGGTTGTAGAAGCTCACCTCCCTGACGTATGATAATTATTTTAGAATTTTCTAAAACTTATGTATATGATTTTCACAGAGTTTACATGATAAAAATAGTTTATAGTGGATATCTCCCTTATTTAACCATAGCTCAAGTGTTCACATGACAACTAATACAGCAGGATGGCATGATCAAGTGGTACAGTCATGGCTACATTACTTTGTGCAGTACATAAAGAATAAAGAAAAAATGGACAATGATAACAATGTCTTTCCTCGGTGATTTCGACCTTGTGACAAAATACCAAAGCTTCATGCAAAGTATGCCTTGAAAGCAGAAATGGTCACGTATATAGTCACCTAGCTCTCCGTTTATTATAAATCTAGCTCTCGTGGTAGGCTGAGATTTGCTAATTTTTTGCACATTAGCTAGATCAAAAAAAGTTACAGGGCAATATAGTGAACACTTCGAAAGCAGCAAAAGCGGCAAAATGTTGTCTGATAGCGAAAGCAGCAAACACTCCGAGTCCGGTAGCTCTGATAGCAAGCATTACTGAAGCCATGAACTTGATCACGGCAAAAGCGGCAAAATGTTGTCTTCACAGGCCTCAAGAAAAATATTCAGGTTTCAACAATCAACAAAAGTTCTTAGAACGGGAGCAAGAAAAATCCCCAGGTTTCAGTGAACAATTAAAAGGAACGCAGAACATACAAATATGTGGCCTCAGTCAAATACAACAAGAAATTTGGTGATATCTCTTGGTATCAATATCCTTGCAATGTGGTTCAGGGTTTAATCCGTCTAGGAAGCACACAGCAGGAAGATCGATACTAACGTCCTAATATATTATAAATTTTGAGTTGGTCAATATGGTTCTTTAACGGAAATAGACAGACAATTCCCAATATACTATAGGTAACATTTCGTGGGTTTTTACACTGTGTTCTAAAAAATGCAGTACGGAATAAATCAGCTGAAAAAGATTTTGACTATACACTTGGGCGGCGTCGGGCCCGGGAGGGCGGCATCGGCGGGGCGTCGCTGCGGGGAGGCGTCGAACGGGCGCGGGGCGCTGGGAGGCGTCGGCGGGGAGGGCGCCGGGCGGGGCGGCGTCGTCGAGGGCAAGGCTGCGTCGGCGAAGCGCGTCGGCGCGCGCGCGTCGAGGGCGGCATGGGCGCGGGCGCGTATCGGGGAGGGCGCGGCGGGGCGCGCGTCGGGGAGGGCGGCGCGGGCGCGGGCGTTAGGGCGGCGGCCGTGGCGGCGCGCGGCGAGGGCAGCGTCGTCGGGGGCGGCGGGAGTTTAGGAGTTTAGGGTTTAGTGCACTCGGTGAGAAGAGTGATTGTATCCATTTTATATATGGAGCATATTATCAGTGGCGGTTCTTCACAAGAACCGCCACTGATACAGTTATCTGTGGCGGTTCTTAAGAAGAAACGCCACTGATACACTTATCTGTGGCGGTTCATATAAAGAACCGCCACTAATACATTCATTATCTGTGGTGGTTCTTTATACGAACCCCCACAGATAAGTGTATCAGTAGCGGTTCTTGTGAAGAACTGCCACAGATAGTGTATCAGTGGCGGTTCTTGTGAAGAACCGCTAATGATATAATTATTCTATTATATTAATTACCATATATAATCTTAATATAGTAATATACCCTACATAATACTAATATATTAATTACCCTATATAATCCTAATATATTAATGTCCTTATATAATCCTAATAAATATTATATACCCTATATAATCCTACTAAATATTATATACCCTATATAATCCTAATATAGTAATGACCCACATTTCCATTACTCCACACAAATGCATAACACCACATTTCCATTACTCCATACAAATGCATATTGTTTACATCACATTGCCATTACTCGTATATAGCTAATTATTTTCTTTCACAATTTGCCCTTCTTCATGATCGTCGCGATGATAGGTAGCTTCCTGAGTGGTTTCTTCCTTGAGCCTGATGTTGCCATCTACGAAAGGAGGCAACTCATCAAACTGGTTGTACTCATCCTCATCCACGACATTCTCAACTCCGACGATCCTTCTTTTTCCTTGAAGAACTACATGGCGCTTCTTATCTGTCGGGTCGATTACATAGAAGACTTGTGCTACTTGCTTTGCAAGTACGAATGGTTCGCCTCTGTATCCGACATGTTCGATGTCCACGGTAGTGAAGCCGTACTTGTCCACCTTGACACCCTTTGGGAGTTGTACCCAATGACACCGAAACATCGGGATCTTAAAAATACAATAGTCGAGCTCCCAAATCTCTTCTATGAACCCATAGAAGCTACTCTTCTTACTGCCTGTGTTGTCATAGGCATCTATGCGGACACCACTATTTTGGTAAGTGCTTTTGCTATCCTGAGATCTCGTGTAAAAGGTATATCCATTTATGTCGTATCCTTGCCATGTCAAGATTGTACCTGTTGGCCCTTTTGCCAACCACCTCAACATAACATTCGCTTTCTTTCCACCATATGCTCTTTGAACCAATGATTGAACAAATGGTTATGCTCTTTTGTTACCCAAACCTCTGATCGTCCACGATTTTCCTCTCGTAGTTTATCCTTATGCATGTCTATATACGAGGACACCTCAACTGACTGTTGCAAGACTGTGAAATGAACTTTTTCGAACAATCCATGATCGTAAGAATTTGTTGATTTCCTTCCAATCGTCCCTTTCCCAGCTAGCCTACCCTCATGGCGAGATACAGGCACTCCTACCGGTTCCACCCCCTCCATGTAATCCACGCAAAACTCGATAACCTCCTCAGTTGCATAACCTTCCACAATACAACCCTCCGACCGAGATCGATTGCGTACATACTTCTTCAGGATACCCATGTACCTTTAGAACGGGTACATCTGATGCAGGAATACGAGGCCACATACATTTATCTCATTCACAAGGTGAACAATGAGATGAACCATTATATCGAAAAATGATGGAGGGAAATACATCTCTAGCTGGCATAGTGTCTTGACCACATCATTCTGCAGTTCAAAAAGTCCGATGGGATCGATGACCTTCTGTGAAATCGTGTTGAAGAAGAAACACAACCTCATGATTGCCTTTCGGACCTTTTCAGGCAAAATACCTCTAATTGCAATGGGAAGCATTTGTGTCATCATCACATGACAATCATGAGACTTCATGCCAGTTAACTTCAAATCTTTCATCGAGACCAGTTTCTTGATGCTTGCGGAGTAACCGGACGGAACTTTCACACCATGCAAGCATTTGCAGAGGTCTGTTCTCTCTTTTTTGAATAGAGTGTAGCAAGCTGGGGGAAGGTAAAGTTGCACTTTCCCGGTGTCTTGAGGATGTAGCTCAGCTCTGATTTTCATATCTTCCAAGTCCCTTCGTGCCTTCAGTCCGTCCTTAGTTTTGCTAGGAATGTTCAGCAAAAGACCAATCAAGCTGTCACATACATTTTTCTCTACGTGCATGACGTCTATGCAGTGTCGAACTTCTAAGTCCTTCCAATAGGGCAAGTTCCAAAATATCGATCTCTTCTTCCACGTGATCTTCTCAGGACGAGATCTCGATTTATTATTACTATCTCCCTTTCCAAGTACAACATTAATATCCTTAACCATTCCATATACCTCTTCCCCATGACGAGGCCTTGGAGCTATACCATCCTCTTTTGTCCCGTCGAATTGTTTCTTTATATTGCGGTAGGGGTGATTCCTGCGAAGGAACCTACGGTGATACATGTACACAATTTTTCTCGAGTTATTGAGCCACACACTAGCGGTTTCATCCATGCACTGGGGGCATGCTTTGGCCCCTTTTACAGTACGACCAGATAGGTTACCAAGGGCAGGGAAATCATTGATGGTGCAAAACAACAATGCGCGTAGGATGAAGTACTCTCGCTTGTACTCATCCCATACCTGTACACCTTCGTTCCACAGTACCACAAGATCTTCCACTAATGGTTGTAGGTATACATCAATATAATTGCCAGGTTGTCTCGGCCCTTGGATAAGCAACGACATCATAATGTACTTTCGTTTCATACACAACCAAGGAGGAAGGTTGTAGATACAGAGAGTCACGGGCCAAGTGCTATGAATACTACTCATGTTACCGAAAGGATTCATTCCATCCATACTCAACCCAAACCTTATATTTCTCGGTTCATTCCCGAAGTCCTTCCTAAAGTGCCTATCGATGGTTCTCCACTGGGCAGAATCAGCAGGGTGTCTCAGCTTTCCATCCTTTTTACGCTCTTCTGAGTGCCATCACATCAATTGGGCATGCTTTTTGTTTCCAAATAAACACTTCAACCGAGCTATTATTGGTAAATACCACACCACTTTAGCGGGAGCTCCTTTCTTCACCACAGTGCCCTCGCTGTCATGGCCTTTACGCTTGTATCGCGATGATTTGCACACCGGACATACATGCATGTCTGTATACTCTTTGCGATAGAGTATACAATCGTTTGGACATGCATGTATTCTTTCTACTTCCAATCCCAATGGACATACAACCTTCTTAGCTAAATAAGTGGTTATCGGCAATACGTTTCCATCTGGAAGCATGTCCGCTAAGAGATGTAATAGCGCCGTGAAACTCTTATCGGACCAACCATTGCTTGCCTTCAATTTTAGAAGTGAAAGCACGGTGTGCAACTTTGTGTATTCCTCCTTGCAACCCAGGAACAAAGGTGTGTCCGAGTCGTCCAACAAACCCTTGAATTGATTAAACTCTCTCTGACTAGTGTAGTTCCCTTCTGCATCGTGCAACATCTGAGCAAGATTATTATCGTCATCAATGTCTAACCTATCCTCATCAGATCTATAACCGATGTCAGCTGCCATAATGCCTTCTCCATCATCCAATACGTTATCACCTTCATGTATGTTTTCCTCTTCACCGTGACTTGTCCAATGTGTATAGCCAAGTACAAAATCCCTTCGAATCAAGTGCAAGTGGATGTGCTCTTTGTCTGAAAACATTTTCTCATTCTTGCAATCAATGCATGGACAATGTATGTACTCCGTCTTTTTGTGCAACTTGTTCTCCTCAGCGGCTCTTAGAAAAGCAGATACCCCGTCGATGTAATCTCGGATGTAACGATTCGCATTGTACATCCATCTCCGGTCCATCTAAAATTAATTAACATATAAAAATTGATTAAAAAACTAATCTAACTACTTATCATCTAAAGGAGCTAGATAATAAATTCATCATCTAAAAATGATGAGCACCCACCTACCAAATTAACTAAAATTTCATGTATATTAATATCCACTAATCTTAATTAAACAAATTTAATATATGCAAGATGTATATTATATGTCCGTTCACTAATGGAACCAAATTAATAGTAATTAAAAAACTAATCTAATTACTTATCATCTAAAGGAGCTAGATAATAAATTCGTAATCTAAAAATGATGAGCACCCACCTACCAAATTAACTAAAATTTCATTTATATTAATATCCAATAATCTTAATTAAATAAATTTAATATATGAAAGATGTATATGTCCACACTAATGGAACCAAATTAACAGTAATTAAAAAACTAATCTAATTACTTATCATCTAAAGAAGCCAGATAATAAATTCATCATCTACCAAATTAACTTAAAATGCAATTTATATTAAATATATGCTTGATCATAATTCATCATCTATAAAAGGAACACAACATCATCTAATGAACCTAGCTAGGAAATAAATTCATCAACTACAAAATTGTAGGTAAATAAAAATAAACAAAATCTAAACTTTTCATCTCATCTACATATAAACCTTAATTAAACTAGGTTTAAAAATTAAATTGAAACAAGATTAACACAAATCAAGAGAGGAGAAAAAATAACTCACCAAGGAACAACTAGAGGAAGTACAAGCACAAGAATTGGAGAAAACGAAATCTGAAAATTGGAACTTTTGGTTTGCTTTCGGGAGGAAGAAGACCAGTGCTGCTACTGACCACCTATTTATAGGCAATATTATCAGTGACGGTTGTTAACTAGAATCGCCACTGATAACATTATCTGTGGCGGTTCTATCCTCGAACCGCCACTGATAATTCATTATCAGTGGTGGTTCGAAGATAGAACCACTACAGATAATCCAATAGTATCAGTGGCGGTTGGAGGATAGAACCGCCACTAATGATGTATTTGTTATCAGTGGCGGACCGCCACTGATAATTATATTTGTGGCGGTGATGTATTTGTTATCAGTGGCGGACCGCCACTGATAATTATATTTGTGGCGGTTCAAAAAAACCGCCACAAATAGACCGTCACCTATTGCAGGTTTTGGCGTAGTGTATCTAACATGAATTTATACTGCTCTAATGCTCACGGTGGAAATACAGTTGTTTTCCGTATATAATTAGAATATTTCTTACTTTTTCATATGTACAGTTATAATTTAGACCACCACCACAATCTACTGCGTAGATCTTTCTCTTTTTTTTCTTAATTAAGGTGGTAATTTTGTAAAGAGTAACATTTGTGTATTTGTTCATGCAGTCAAACTTTCTAAGCATTTATGGAAAAAACTTTTCGTGGACGCCATGCCCTCCTTGTTCTTTGTGCGTCCTTGGAACCGATCAACTTCCATTTGTATTCATCGAATTGCTTTCATCTCTATGCACAAGAACATCATCGATCCAAACTCTAGTTGTTCGGAGCCTCCAAGCAACGCATCCACGTAGTACAGAAAAACGAAAGCAAATACCGTTATTTCCATTAGACAAATACACTATCCTTCTTCTACAAGTGATCTGCTGGAGACAAATACAACTTCTCTCCTTTTTCGAGAAAGATCCTTACCGTTATAATTTACGTGGTCCATCTAATGGACACGTAAAATCTTTTCCTTTTCTCTCAATTATTGAAAGAATTTCTACTTTTTCGTGATTTAATGATTATTGTGAGATCTTTTATGCCTCAAAAGTGAATGAGATACTTTTAATCGCACTGATTGTTTGTAGCTACATAGATTGTATGTTGTTCAAGTTCTACATTTGGCATTCGTGTCTATCGATTTTACGAGTACACGCGCATGCGTGTTCACTGAGAAAGTAAGTGCTCACACTCTATGAGGCCTTGAGTGTCTCCGATAAATTCCTAGAGCGTGTAGGAGACATGTACGCGTGTTTGTGATGTGAGTGTGTTAATTGTATGTGTTAAGTGTGTACATCTGTCCTGTACTTAAAAAAGAATCGTACGATGTTGACAATGCCAGGACAACGATACTAGCTATGTAAGGGAAGATTCTTACCATGCCACAAGAAAGAACATAAATGAAATAAGCTACATAATTACTCGAATTCCCTGGACAAACTGAGATCGAGCACAATGCATGACAAAATGATTGAGCAAAATTCATCACTAGAGCATGGTAATTGCACCATACTTTTGGCTCATGTTTCGTAATTTCGATCGACGACAGCTAACATGCATGCTTTGCTGTATCACTTTGTATGTCTCAGGTTGCAAATTTTTTTAAATAATATTTAAAAAATAAAAATTTTCGCATTTGAGCTTAACTCTTCTTTTCCTGTGTGAAGTCTTGCAAATGTAACTTGTGCAAACTTACCTATCCACTGGTGTTCACTTGTTGATTCCCAGTTTGCCACTTTGTAACTTCTCACATACTGTAACTTCTGTAACCATTATATTTTGCGGTCTGGTAATCAGAAAGATGCACAGTATTCTAACATGCATATTGCAAAGGTTTCATGAATGTTTCATGAAGTGCTATAACATGTTGCAATGGTTTCTTCAGAAACAGTAAGACACGCTGCAGAATATAGTATGAAATGTTGCAAAGATTTCTAGAAATTTTGCACAATTGTTTTAAAAAAAAAAAATCAGGAGTGCTGCACAAGGTTTTTAGGCATGTGCTGGAATTTTCCAAAAAAATAAATAATGGAGATAGTTCGAAAAAGAAGATGAGTTTCAACAAAAACCGTCGGTTTCTGTTGGAAATGTTTAAGCTCATAGTTGGATAATCCTAGAATTTTCTTGTTTTTGCCTCGATGATTTCACTTGCATGAATGGTTTTTCCTTTTCTTTTAAACAAATAAGCCTTTTTTCATTTATAACAAAAACTAAAGAACAACCTGCCCTCGTCGAGCACCGGTGTGAAACATAGGAATTTCATAAAAATTCGAATAAAACCACTCCATTTCTGCGGAAATCAAGAAAAATTTCCACGTTTCAAATAAAGCCTAAGAAAGGACAACAAAAGGAGAAGTTCCGGCCCTAATGGGAACATACTATACAGATTATGTTTGGTTGGCTACATACGTTGCCACATCCTATTGTGGCCACACTTTTTATGGTCACCATATCTTAAGACAAGTTTTGGCAAACACATAAGTCTCTGACAAATGACCACAAGACTAAGAAAAATATGACGCACTAGGACTACCGTCACTACCGGGCCAGATGGTTCCACACCACTACCACTCCTAACTGTGTGACTCAAGATTCGAAGAGAAAAATGACCCTCTACTTCACAACTTTGCGGGAATTTGGCTGGAAATCTTCCCTGCGAACTCTAGTTCATCCAAAAATACCGGTAATCTTTGGAATTGCGTCACGATGCTGACAGCCTATTCCACACATCCCAAACCATGTATTGGACTATAAAAAGACGATTTTTTTTAAATAATACAATTTTTAATTGAACTTACAAAAAAATATCACGAATTTTTTTTTTTGCAAAAATGTACCCCTGTCGCCCGTTGGTTAGGCGACAGGTGGGTGTCGTTCACTGGTTCGGCGACGAAAGCAGCTGTCGCCCAACCATTGGACGACATCTCCACGTCATCGGACCGTTGCGGTTGTTGCCCTCCCAACGAGCGACAACGAAAAAATCGCGCGACGGTTGGGCGACAGGCGCGAGCGCAGTCTCCTGTCGCCCAACCAGGGGGTGACTTGAATGCTTCAAGAGCCGTTCGGCCGACAGAAGAAGAAGAAGAAAGGGAGGAAAAATAGAAGAGAAGAGGGAGGAAGAAGAGAGAAAAGAGAAGGGAGGAGGAAAAGAAGAAAAGAAGGGAGGAAGAGCAGGAATTCGGTTGCACGCAGGTATTTTTTTTTACGGTTATTTTCATAGTTTAATTTATCTAGTGTCTAGGGTTATGATTTTATGTAGTTATTTTTGCGGTTCTAATTGTTTAGGGTTTAGCGTTAGGGTTAGAAGTAATTATTTTCGCGGTTCAAATTGTTTAGGGTTAGAATTAGTTGTTTTCGCGGTTTAATCTGTTTAGTGTTTAGGGTTAGGGTTAGATGTAGTTGTTTTCGCGGTTTATTCTGTTTAGTGTTTAGGGTTAGGGTTAGATGTAGTTGTTTTCGCGATTTATTTTGTTTAGGGTTAGGGTTGTTTTCACGAATAATAATATGTTGTTACGTTTTTTAGAGATAGATGTAGATATATATGTTTTTTTACATATAGAAGTGCACATATATATATTGTTAGGGTTGTAGATGTTTTTTTAGAAATACAAGTACATATATGAATTTTTAGTAATGTAGATATTTTTTTGCATCTGAAATGGGCACACTTGGTTTCCAAGTAATGATATTAGTAGGAATGTATATATTTTTTAGAAAATAGAAGTAGAGAGATGTATAATTTTTTGTAGCAAATAGATATAATACTTTTTACGAAGAGTAATTAATTCGTGTGTTAATGAATAGGTTTGCAGATATGTGGGAACGAGTTCCATTTAGAATCTTTTATGGATAAGGGGTTGTCATGTATGGTTCGGAGGGTGCGGATCTGAGTAACTTTCAGTATGTGGATAGAAGTTTAAGTAGGGCCGAAGAGCGTACATTTGCTTCTGTGTTGAATTGTTTGTATTATACGTTTCGGATGGAACAAGAGAAGTGCCAGCTCAAGTTATCTTGCCTTTGCACCATGCGAGATGATCCTGTTTATTGAGAGTTAGTTGAGCTGAAAGAAACTGCATCTTGGAGGTCATATGTGAGGGGGGCGGGGCAACGTGAATGGTATCGCGTGCTTTTTGGTGCAAGCGTATGATAGGGTTGTTGCTCACAGCGGTGACCGGACCGTGAGTGTAGTGAGCCTCAAAATGAGTTCACTTACGGTGACACCGAAATTGGGGAGTCCAAAGGAGCAAGATGTTCGTGGTTGCACCGAGGATATCGTCTACCAGAGTGGTGAGCAAGTTGAGATTGGGGAGGATGATGGAAACATTGGGCAAGATGCGCGGGGGCAAGTAGACGAAGGTGAGGAAATTGAGGAAGTAATAGCACAGATGGAAGAGGAAGACCTTGAATATCAACAAATAGAAGTGGAAGACGACGATAACTCGGATGAGGAAGATGAAGATGTTGAGCCACTTGTGCCAGCAGATTGGAGCACGCATCAATTTAATAACTTGGTTGTAAATGAAGGCAATGATACACCTTGGCAATATAGCGACAATGAGGTGAGGCCTAACAGCATTTACCCCACAAAAGAGGCAGTGCAGGATGCTATCAAAGATTAGACCTTATCACTAAGAAGAACTTTCAGGGTTAAGAAGTCCACCCCAACCTGCTACAATGTGGTGTGCGAGATGCAAGGGTGCCCCGGGAGAGTGTACGCGTACAAGCCCAAATGGGGCACCCACTGGCTATGTTCGAAGGTTGAACAGCATAGTTGTATGACTGAGGAAACCCTGGTGGCTCACAGGAACCTGTCGTCCGGTTATATCGCGAGTGTCATGTACCTAGAGATAGTTGAGAACCTGAATTTTGAGCCCCGTGCTATTATCCGAGCAATTGAGAACAGATTTCAATATACAATTAGCTACGGGAAGGCATGGAAGGCGAAGCAGAAGGCCTTGAAAATGAGATTTGGGAAATTTGAAGACTCGTACTATAATCTGCCCGCACTGTTCAGTTGCATTCAGGGAAGAAATCTTGGTACGTATTATGATTATCAAGACTGTCCGTCAAGCAAGTGGCCGAACAATAGGCATCTGAAGAAAGTTTTCTTCGCATTCGGAGCTTGCATTAGGGCATTCTATCACTGTCGTCTATTGTTGTGTGTGGACGGCACATTCCTGATCGGGAAATACAAAGGACAAATAATGACAGCTGTGGGCGTCGACGCGAACAACCAGATTCTGCCTGTTGCGTTTGCCTTTGTGGAAAGCGAGAACTATGAGAGTTGGCTGTGGTTCCTACGGAACTTGAAGATCGGGGTGGTGAAAACTCGTCAACATGTGTGCATACCGCATGACAGCATGCTTTGGTGCCTTAGTGCCATTAGACAGCTTGCAAGCAGGGGAAGAGGAGCCATTTCCACTGACTGACTTGCAGAGCCGATGGTGCATGAGGCATTTGGGCGCGAACTTCTATAAGCAATTTAAGAACAAGGAACTGATGAACATGTTCAAGAGGCTATGTAAGCAGAACCAAGATAGCAAGTTCCGTACTCTTTGGAAGAATCTTGATGAGCTAACAAAAAAACACAAAGAGACTACTAGAAGTGTAACACGAGGCAGAGCGAGCCTTTATTCCCTCTAGCAACAGAAGATGAGGCGACGAGTCGTCGTCGAAGGCAAAGGCCAATCAAATGTTTCTCGGACTGGATAAAGCACGAGCCCAAAGAGAAGTGGTCGTTGTTACATGACACACATGGTGCGAGATACGGTGTCATGACGACCAACTTGGCGGAGGTGTACAACTGGGTAATGAGAGGGATGAGGTGTCTCCCGTTGGTAGGAATTATTGAGGGAGTGCTGCAGGGTAAAACCAAGTATTTTGTGGATAGGCATAAAGCTGCTGAAGTAGTAATGAGAGATGAGAATACCTTGTACTCAAGCATGATAAGTAAATATATGGATGAGAAGAGTAGGAAGGCGGGCAAGCATAGAGCTATCAAAGTAGGTTCATGAACACTGCGCTTCGAGTTGATATGCAGGGATAAAGGACGGCGGGGAACAAACTAGAAGGTCATCACCCAAGAGTGCATCTTACAGGAAGAATGTCAATGCACATGTAATAAACCCCTCCTTTTGCATAGGCCATGTTCTCATGTGATAGCTGCATGTGCATTATTTGGAATGCGATCCGGTACATATCTATCTGAATATTTTACAAAGGAAAAGGTGATGGCAACCTAGGGCGAGGAGCTATATGGTTATAGTGTTGTCGGTTCTTTCACCACAACCCCTAGTGTCGATGAAAGTTTCTAGGTCCCTGACTTTGATGCAAGATCATACAAAGGAGGCCATCGCAAAACAAGGCGTATCAGGAATGACATAGATGAGTCCGATTCGTTGTGCAAGCAAACAGGACACACATTCAAGAACTGCCAGCCACATAACGAAGAGGATGAAGGAGGAGATGGCAACCCGACAGCGGGGGAGGGATCGTCGTCTGCAAGGCGTGGTGGACGACGTCATCGGACTACCGAAGAAGCTATTTGAACTATTAGATGCTATATGTCAAATTAATATTTTGTTGATGTAATGTGCGTTGTAATCTGTTTTAATATAATTTGATGATGTAATGTGCGTTGTAATCTATTTGAATATATTTTGCTGATATATTGTTCGTTGTAATCTGTTTGATTATATTTTGTTGATGCTTGTGTACTTATTTGTATGCATTTGGTTCTACGTATTGTTCTGATGCTTGTATATTTATTTGTACGCATTTGGTTCGATGTATTGTTTTGATGCTTGTGTATTTATTTGTATGCATTTGGTTCTATGTATTGTTCTGATGCTTGTATAGTTCTCTATATATAACTTTCCTTTTTGTAATTTGCAGGTATGGCTCACCAGGCTGTAGATGACGACTGGCCCTTTGAGTTGGTAGACCCAGTCGTTGACCGTTGTCACCGTGCACACTTCGCCACCGCTTCACCAGAGGAGGGACAGGATGCTCAGGAGCTCTGCATACTCCGGCCGAGGCCACCGCGGGAGCTCTGGACCCTCGATCCACGTTGGCTCCCCAGGTAACGTATTTATCTTTTAATTTCAAAATATTCCCGATGCAGTATCATAATTTGTTTTAATTAAGTAGTGTGGTGCTCATATTAATTTAATATTTCTGTTTCGTAGGCTGCGAGCCGCAGGATTGCTGCCACTGGCACGGATGGTGGAGGCGCACGTAGGTGCGCAGGGGAGGGACGCGAGCCACCGGTTCCCATTTGGCAGGTCCCTTCTCACCGCTCTAGTGGATCGGTGGAGACCGGAGACACACACCTTTCACTTACCTGTCGGGGAGATGATGATCACTTTGGAGGACGTCTCCTACCCCCTCGGTCTCTCGATCGCTGGTGACCCTGTGGTGCCCCAGGACATCAACCCGTTGTGGCGCGAGCTGGTACTTGCACGGTTCCATGGTGTGCTACCGCCTGCTGCGTATCGACCCTTCACCAGCACCTATGGTCCGACACATAGGTGGCTTCGACAATTCGTGGTAAGCAACTAACGTTTCAAACTTAACTTCGCATATATTAGCTAGACTAACAAGAAAACTTAAATTTACAGGCGGAGCACATTGTCGAGCCTGCGAACGAGCAGAGGGTGAGCTGCCACCTTGAGGCGTACCTGCTCTGGCTGTTTGGCTGGTGCATGTTCACGAGCTCCCACGGGGATAGCGTGGACAGGCACTTCGTCTAGTTTGCGAGGGTGATCGCGGACGCACCCCTTGACGCCGTGCCGCAGTACTCCTGGGGGTCAGCGGTCCTCTGCGCGACGTACCGTGGGCTCTGCGACGGCTGTGGGCGGATCGCCGACGGGTCAATCCTCACCGGGTGTCCACTGCTTCTACAGCTTTGGGCATACGAGAGATTCCAGATCGGGCGCCCCAGCATTGACACGAGTCCTCTTGTGCACGCTGGTGACGACGATGTCGACGCACCGACTATGGGCACCATCTGGTGCCACCGACGGGTAAGATATTGCAAACCACGATTGTGAAACTTACGCTTTAACATTTGTCAGTACTAATGGTAATGTTGATTTTTCTGTCGTCACTGCAGCCTAGGTGGGCACACAGCACGGTGCAACTTAGCTACCTGTAGTTCGTCGCCGCGTTTGACCACCTCACCGAGGACCGCGTATGCTGGACGCCGTACACAGTGGGAGACGTCGAGCTACGTGTGACGGGTGGGTTGTCCACCCTATGCACATGCGACGCAGCGTACTGGCGTACAAGTCGGTTCCCCGTGTTCGACGTCCTGGTCGAGGGCTACGCTGTCCATCGAGTGATGAGGCAGTTCGGTCTACGACAGGAGTTCCCGGTCCAGGTCGGTCGGCATGTCCCACACGACGTCCACACGTAAGTTCCCTACATCGATGTTCTCTAATCTGTACGGTGTAATGACATGTAATAATGTTATATTTTTGCTTATCCGTAGGCAGACTAGGAGGCGGGTGAATGGGGGCACCCCATGGCACGTACGTATGGCGCCATGGGTCGAGGTTGTACAAGGATAAGCCCAACACACACCTCTTGCACCATATAATGGAGTGCGAGCCGAAACAGAGAAGGCGTCTCGGCAAGTCTTCGCCAACGGCCAACGCAACAGAGGTGCAAGAGGGTACCTCCTCTCGAAGAGGAAGGGACAAGGGGAAGCAGCCGGCCGAGGTCCGCACCACGCAATAAATCCTTGACGCGTTACGCAGACCATCCAGGAACCCGAGTGGTATTAACATAGGGGACGCCGGGAATCGGGATGACCAAAAATTCAGTCTTACACACCCGAGACGTACGGCATAGGCCACCCATTCGGCGACAGTTGGGAGCACTGCGGATCCCCATGGAGTTCTTTCATAGTAGGGATTGAGCGGTGTCCGAGTACAAATCTCAAAATTTACATGGGTCAGGTAATATGCAGAAAATGTGGGACATCATTCTGGCTGTACCCAGATAGGCGGAACGATCAACTGTTCCACCATGACAAACAGTGCTTTCATTAGTTAGTTCGTCAAGCAATTTCGTCACTGTTGTAATGCCCTTGTAATATAATCTAATCTATTACTTATTTTATCATCTGAACTTTCGGTGCATGTGCCCTTATGTATGTTCAACAAATAGTTTAAGTGCTTCGTACGAACTATTCATAACATGAGTTGCTATAGTAGTGCATGTATCAAAGATCAAATGCGGTCCACTGTTCATAAAAATACCGTTTAGACATGATATTTTACGGGCTGCCGAAAAGGCTGAAAAACTTGACATGAGTTGTTGCCAACTATATTACTTAGGGTTATTGCACTAGTGGAAATTAGATGCAAAGCAAGGTGTAAATTACATATTACTCCATAATATGGTAGTGCATATATCAAAGATCAAATGTGGTCCACTGTTCATAAAAATACCGTTTAGACACGATATTTTACGGGCCGCCGAAAATCCTGGAAAACTTGACATGAGTTGTTGCCGACTATATTACTTAGGGTTATTGCACTAGTGGAAATTAGATGTAAAGCAAGGTGTAAATTATATATTACTCCATAATATGGTAGTGCATGTATCAAAGATAAAAAACACACACTCTACTTGTTCACCTTGAATTTTGAAAATTATTTCAAATTTCTCTAGAGCTTAAAAATATTTTACTTGAATCCTAAATCTGTTTATCCAAATATTTTAATCTTTTTTGAAGTCTCTCAGTTTTTTTTAAATTTGTAAATTTTCTCGTGAAATCTCCCATGTCGCCCTATCATTGGGCGATTTGTACATGTCGCCCTACTGTTGGGCGAGCGACTTGTACATGTGTCGCCCTACTGTTGGGCGACTTGTACATGTGTCGCCCTACTGTTGGACGACTTATTCTGTCGTCCAATCGCAGCGCGAGTACTCTGTTCACCTCACTGCCTAGTCAGCATGTCGCCCTATGTTAGGACGACAGGGTATATTTTTGCAAAAAAAAAATTCATAGTATATTTTTGCAATTTAAATTAAAATATATATTATTTAAATAAAATCATAAAAAGACGACCAAGTCTTCCCTCGTCTCTTCCGCCACCCTTCGGTCTGTCTCTTGCAAGCCGCTAGCTAAGCTGCTGCCCTCTCTCCACAGGCAATTCCATTGTTCACAGATTTGAGCCCTACACTCGCCCACTGCGCACCCCCATCCTGCCAAGCGCGTCGTGCGGTCCTCTTCTTGCGCCCTTTTTCCGCGAAATTTTCTTGTTCTTGGGCGGTTTTTCGCCCCGCGGCGGGGTGGGGGTGGTCTTGGTGCTACGAGATGCTTGCTTGTTGGCTGTTGCAGCAGTGTCGGATGAGAATTTTATGGTCCTTGGTTAAGATTCGATGCAATCGATGCGACCCAGGAGCAAGTTAGGAGGGAAGGCTCGATATTGTTGTTTTATACTTTCCCGGAGTTTATAAAGTTTATTTTTTGAATAATCTTATCCATAAATATAAAACCTCCATGTAGATTTAATAAGACCTTTACTTCTATATCCTTATTTATTCTCTCTCAACCATATACATTTATTCATTACCACCCACACAAAGTATTGTATCGCATCTTCTAAGATAATTTAGGAGCATTTAAGTCATTTTCTCTTATACCTTTCTCAATTTCAATATACCCTTACTTCTTGTACAAAGTTAAAATATGTTTTCTATTTTTGGACAGAGGGAGTAGATTCTTTCTTGCTATGCTAACTACGGGATCGTTTGTCTCCTGTCCAATTTTCCTGTGTCCCAGTTTTAACACCTTCCGGACGCATTAGTAATCAATTCCACTTTGATATTGTTACTGCAATTGTCAAATCATAATGCTATTTGTGGATTGGCTTGGAAACTAGGAAGTTGCTACGGATGCAAATTTTTCTTTGGTGCACTTTGGCTCTTACAGTTCTCTGTGGTTCCTGGTGACGGTGATGGTTGTATGTATGGCAGGGATTAAATTATAGCATGGACAAGCCCGCTGATGAAATGGGCGAAGAGCACCACAGGCAGGGGATTGGGGATTCCAGTTCGGATGAAGGATGATGAGTACGGTCAGAAGGTATGTAGCCCGTTGTTTCCACTGTTTCTTCCTCTTCTTTTGTATTATTAGAAGGAACTAGTCCTTCCCATTTTTATTATTAGAAACCAAACAACGTAAGTTGTAGCAGTACATACAACAAGATAGGGAAATATAGAAACAGAGCGATGCTCATACAAGCACGTAGTATGCCTCCAGAAACAGATATAACCAGATTCTTGGTTATTCTTTGAAGGTTTGCCTACCTGCTTAAAGTTTTGCAATATTATTACGGAAACAACATTTTTTCCAATAGAATGGTACTCCCTCTGGTCACAGATTGTTGTCATTTTAGATATAATTGTAGTCAAAATTTTGAAACTTTGACTATCAATATTTTTTAACATACTTAAATTGGAAACATGAAAACCATATGTGTAGATGTGTGTGGAGAAGTACTTTCGTAATATTATAATTTTATTGGGTTTTATAAATATATTGTAATAGAAATTAGTGGTCAAAGTAGTGTTTCGGAGACCGTGTCGATATCTAAAATGATAACCACTAGTTCAGTGCCTGTGCATTGCTACGGAAAACAAAATTGATAACGAAACATAAAGGTCAAGCAATAAAATAAAATGGTAGTGTGTTGCTATGAATAAAAAAAATCATGTTTTCTAACACATTGAGTTGGCTTATATCAAGTCATCAACTCAGTTGAAGTAACCAGCTGAACTCTGCCCGACCCGCATCGTGTCTTCTCCACTGTACTTGATCTACACACCTCCTCGACTCCATCGCCACGCCCGACTATGCTCCGCTCCGTGGCAGCCCTTGTCAAGCCTATCCCGCTATTCCTAGCCGGAATCACAAAAAAACCTGGGAATTATAAAAAAAATCATGTTTGATGATAACATTTTACTATATATACCACCTTCTCTTCATAATCAGGTGGTAGACAGATCGGGGAACCGTAGAGGGGTAAGAAAGGGAACCTTTTCGAGGACGAGGAGCTACAGCTGCGCATCGATTGGCTGGTGTCGCTCCATACCCGCCTTCCACGTGGGCACGGCCATCGGTAGTTGTGCTTGCGCGCGCGGAACCACGAAATCCGACTGAATTGCCCCACATGTGGAGAGAGTCGAAAGCTTCGCAAACTCAGCTTGAAAATTTTTCAAATAGAAAATTCTCAAATTAGAAAGTTTCAAGTTGAAAATTTTCAAATAAAAAGTTTAGATTAAAAAACTTTCAGTTTGAAAATTTTCGGTTTAAAAACTTTCAAAAGCGGTTAAAAAATAGAGAAGCATGAATGGGATAACTTGAGTAAGGAAAAAAAGTGATAAAAGGAATGGAGTGTTGTTACTTATCATAACGAGTGGACATCCTAACCGCACCATCAAATTAGCTATTCCCAAACATTTTTCCATTCCACTGACGCCTCTTCTTCTTTTCCAGAAATCATTCCATAGCGTTATTAATACTTGGCCAAGAGCCTTACAAAAATCAGCAATATTACCATCACCACCGTTACGACTTGCATGGCTAAACGAATCGTGCACCGCCGAAATCATTAGGTGCACGACGTCTGCGCTCAACTCGAGCCACGGTTTGGAGGTCGAACTCCCGAGGTGCTCTGCTGCGAGATGTCGCCGATGGTGACACACCGGCCCGCGCCCTCTTGCAGTCCAATGCATTTCACGCCGGGCGCAGCGTCGATCACGTAGCTCTTCGCTGGCGGCTCTAGTTGCGCCGACCCAGTGAACTGCACCGTCAGCTTTGTGATGCCCGATGCACTAGCCGTCCAGTTGTAGCAGTAGTCGAACGGGTCCATGCTCACCCGCGGCAGACCAACGAGTTGCTTGCTCAGCACCGAGACCACACCCTTGTACGCCGGGGTGGCAAGGATCGTCAGGCTCGTGCCGGAGTCCAGTATCACGTCGCCCTTCCTCTAGACGTTCCACACTTCGCCGGTGATGTCGAGGGCTTCGCCGGCGATGGAGATGGCCTCCACCGTCAGGGCATAGAATGGTCTCATTCGGCCATCGAGAAGCAGCGGCGTCTGCGATGACGATGAGGCGGCGGAGCTGGAGGCCGTGTCTGGACCTCGGCCGAAGGTGAGGTAGCTGGTAGCGTTGCACGGGGCGAGGTGATCAACCAGGTAGTAGGATAAGCGGTCGCAGAAGCGCGCGGCGGCGCGGGACGCGAAGGAGATGTTGTTGTTGCCGAGGCTAAGCACGCCGTCTGAGGCCTGGAAGCTCTGGCTGTCGTACGAGGTGGTGCACCCCAGCACCACGTCCTGGAGCTTCGCCTTCTTGTCTGGCCCGCCGCCGGACAGCGCAACGGTCGTCGAATCAGTGTCTACCAAGCCGCGCGCTGACAAGCCATCTTTGTACCTGCCACGACCACGATTAGGTGACGTTAGTTTAGTTAGTTAGGATGGGGACGGGCACACGGCGGCGTCAACGTCGACGGCCGTGGTGTCGCCCATGGTTCTCGCTCGGCTTGCTCTGTTTCTTGCATGCGCGAGGCGAGGTGGGGTGGGGCGGATGGCTACGGTTACATGCTTATAAGACCATGGCACGTACATACGTTTTCTTGACTTGCGCGCTGTGATGGCTCCATCACAGATTCATAGCTCAAGGCAAACAAAGTAAAATTTCCTTTTCTTCTATCCAAATTTTACGTAATCTTCTACATAGATATCAAATTCCAATCAATTATCAAATCGTGGTATGATACACTACTACTTTCCTTTTCTTCTGTCCAAATTTTACGTAATCTTCTACAGAGATATCAATTTCCAATCAATTATCAAATCGTGATATGATACACTACTACTTTCCTTTTCTTCGGGGGCGGGGGGAGTGGTGGGACAACAGACCACCGCTACCAACTGATAATTAGAAGTAGTAGAGATTTGTGACTGGAGGGAGTAATATCTTTGGTGTTCTTTCTCCTGGTGAGTCCTATTGGGACAGGTGTTGTAACTTTTAAACCCTATTTCTTGTTGAAATGAACAGACAGAGCTCCTGCCGTCTATTAAAAAGAAAAGAATGGTAATATCCCGGCACTTCGTTAGAAGAAGCAAGGAAAGAAAAGATATTCAAGGAATACCATGGGATAGGCTAGCTACCGCAAGGGAAAAATAGACACAGACCAGATTAGAGCAGTATAAAAATTATGAGAACATACTTCATTCTGGAGAAACGGCAATGAAGGTATGACTTTTCAAATTTTTACCTTGTGCAATAGAAAAGGAGTTTTTATGATTATTTGTTGCGAAATGTTCGTCAGATAAATAATTAATTAGTCATTTAGATGGCCACAGTTGTGTTTAGGAATGCACCTTTGCTCTTTAGTTCCCTTTGATCAGTGAGCATTTACGTTGGTTTGTTTCTTTGTAGTTCTCGATAATGTACCTATTGTGAAATCCTGAAAAAAAAATTAGTGGGCTGAGCCATGTTGGCTTTAGCCCGTATTAGCACATATGTACGCCGGCAAAAATAATCAAGCACAAGTACTTACGAACACAAGTATTTTAACGGTGTAACACAACTAGCATATTTTCTTATTTTCTTGCTCTCTTCCTTACAAACCTCATGACTACCTAAGAATTTATACCTTTATCCTATATCTCTAAGAATTAGAAAGGATTCAAGTAATCGAATGAGAATAGGACTCATTTCCTTATTTGATTCGGACTCCTCTATTGTTACAAGATTAACTCTCACATTCACCCTGTAATCTTGTAACATAAACTATCTCTAATTTTTGACATAACTCTAATTTATTGAGGTAGTCGTTCTCAACTATGACTTACTCAATTTTTACTCAACACAGGACAGCGAACGCATCTCCTCAACGTCCCGAACTCATCTTTGATGGACTTGACTCAGGACAGCAACGTCCCAAACTCATCTACCACGTTATCTCATGGACACAACTGACATGAGGGCGTATAGCTTTGATCGCCTTTTCGACAAAATATGCAAATGGCTGCCAATGCCATCTTGTCACACAGGTTGTCAATGAAACTCGTCAATAGCATGTATCAAGAAGACACACCTTCTTCACCCTTCACAGTCACATCTTTTCTGTCACCTTTTGATCGCCAGTGACACGACTTGTCGATGAATCAGGTCTTGACGACCTCAGCTCTTCTTGAAACTATGGCCTCCATACCATCATTGTCACCTTTTTGCAGCCAATAAGACAACTTATTGTACAACATCTCCTCACACCGATTCTCCCTGCTCATGATACAACTTCGATAGCATGGAGACACGGATGAGAGTTTTACACACACGAGCACTTAGACACACACTCACAAGTACTCATGCACATATGGAACACTAACATAATGACCTGAATACATACACACACATACACCACACATTGTGTACAATATGTACCTCGACGACTGCTCGCTATCTCACCGTCTCCTCCTCGTGGACCCGCATGCACCGCCGCATCCGTGTTTGATGCGCTGTCGATTCCATTCAACACTATATCGCTCAACAACAATAGCCTGCCCCGAGGAGTTGCAATGATGGCCTCCCTCGGGGCAAGCGTGACACAAGGTTAGAACCTCGCTCTGGTACCAATTGTTGCTTTTAGCCTGAATCAGCACACACGTATGACGACAAAAAATGAAGCACAAGAACTCACAAACACAAGTATTTTGACGATGCAACACAACTAGCATATTTTCTTGTTTTCTTGCTCTCTTGCTTACAAACCTCAGGAAATTCAAAGAGGATATTTTTGAAACATGTTTTTGCTTTTATAAAAAGATATGGACACCTGCTCATGTTTTTTATAAAGAAGTCATTTCAAGAAAGGTTCTGTAGAACCTTCAAAATGTGATATTTTCAAATAATTTTGACCTAGAAAGGTCCAGTGTCTTCCTTTTTGAATAATATTATCACTTATTTGATATTTTCACATTTGTAGGTGTAACATTCCAATTTTTGGATTATTTTAATTTAATATGGATTTTATGGATTATTTTGAATTTATTTATTATTATTGAATATGAATTATTGTGATAAGTATTTAAATAATGAGAAATTTTAAATAAAGTTTTATCAAAAATATTTTATTTGAGTTCCAAATGTCTCAAAATATTTTCCAGAATTTTTTTGGGATTTTTTTGATATTTTTACAACCTTATCCAATTATTCTATTTATCAAAATTATTTTAAATCGAAAAATAGGAGTTTTTTAGATGAATATTGTAGGGCCAGAGCCCATAGGCCTTAGTCTGTTTCGGCTAGTTTGGCTCGCTTTCTAGAAACCTTGGATCAATCGCCATTGGTTTTGAATCAGATGGTTGGATGTGATCGTGGAAACCCTAGCGTATTCGGTCGTTGGATTCCACGAACAGTTCGGATTGGAATGCGTCACAAGGAATCAGGAGTGTCTGTGGAGCCATGTGGAGGGATAGGATTGTGCTGCATCATCGTCATCGTGTTCGAGACAGATTCCATCGCCGCCTTATCCCCCTCGGTTTTCGCCTTGTGCATGGACGCCGAGGTCCTTTATAAGCTCGAGGACCCCCATGCCATGATCTCCGTCTCAAACAGCACTCGTAGCCCTAGCTAACGTCACCCGTGACGTGTTCGTTGAGGAGATCAAGCTCGCCATAGTAGATCGGTGCACCGTTGTAGTTTTCTTCTTTTTCGCTGTTGTTAAGCCGTCTCCACTGCCTTGAAGACTAGGTCCGAGATCCTCGCAATGAGACACCTCAGACTCACCAGTTAACATCACCAGGGAAGCGCCAAAACTCCATTGAGTGGTCGTCATCTTCGAGTCCGGTAAGTTGCGTCGCCGCGTCGCCATCGTCGTGCTTTGAAGCACTATGGCCATCCGATCTGCAACGAATGGCCATGGTTGTGTTGCGTTGGTGTTGTCAGAATGTGTGCTGCGTGTCCGCATCACCGTCGCCACCGTTCGCTTGGTCGCAATCATAGGATCTCACATGGAGACGACCCAGATCTAGCCACGTGTCAAGTCATGATTGCCTCTATGTGGCGGTGTTGCACCCGATCGCATGCTGTCGCTTGTTGCACGGCAACCAAAGCACTGTGCACCGAGTTCACCATGAACAACGTCGGTTCTGTGGACTGGGTCCGTGCATCGGTGACACGCGTCGGACTGTGATTGTTCCATTTGATCATGATGTCATAAAAGGATTCTTAGGATTTAATTAGGAAAATTGATTATTTAATATTTTAAGATTTTCTTATTTAATCAAATCTTTCGAGAGCCCGTTCTCGCTCATACGAGCTCTGATTGAGGCGATTCAAATTTCTAAAAATTTGTAAAATTGATATCTTTTTAATGCTAAATTTTATTTGATTTTTGGAGATTGTTTGCTCTCTATTTTGATGTTTATTTTGTATTTTCTTTTGTTACTCGTAAACGTTGAAATGCTTGGAGCATCCGAGGAGGAATCGTTGACTCAAGATCAAGGTCCAGAGCAAGAGCACAAACTTTTCTAAGGAAAGTTGTGCTTTGATCATGTTGAACCCAGTTTACAAAATTGCTATGTTGATTTCATTATGCATGATATTTTGTGTGTACAACTGTTTTAAAATAATTTGGGATCTTGTTAATCTACCCAATTGAATTATACCCTACCTTGTCATTTGTATGCCAAGATTAATTGTCACCCTTGGATGGTTCATTACTACACTACTACACAAAAGGCCATCACAGACGGTTCACAAACCACATGACAGACGGTTTTGTGAGCCGTCTGTATCGAAGTGTCAGTGATGACAAAGAGTCATCACAGACGGTTTTGTAACCGTTAGTGAAAAAACTTATCACAGACGGTTCCAAGTTGGAACCGTCTGTGATGTAGCATTATCACAGACGGTTTCAAAATGGAATCGTCTGTGATGAGGTTATCATCCCAGACGGTTCTAAGGAATAACCATCTGTGAAGATCCCCTCATCATAGATGGTTCCAACGTGGAACCGTCTGAGATGGTGACCTCATCACAGACGGTTCCTAATTGGAACTGTCTGTGATGTAGTAACATCACATACGGTTCCAAAATGGAACAGTCTGCGATGATACTACATGACAGACGGTTCCAAATTTGGAACTGTTTGTGTTGAGCTTCATAGACGGTTCTTCCTTCGAACCGTCTGTGATGTTAATTTTGTATGTTTTACTAAATTTTAATTTATTGGCTAGCCTCGGGAAATGCTAGCCATGCCCTCTGAAACAAAAGGTAGTACACAGCATCAGCAGCAAATTATTATGACATACATTTAGAAATGAACTCCAACCACATGTTACACAACATACAGCGCATCCATTTCATAAATCAACTCAGATCGCACATTATAACATGTGTACAACACATCTATTTCAGAAATCAACTCACATATATATTAACTAATTGGATTCAGAATTACAAATGTCAAATTTATAGCATAAGGTTCACAAATTAATTAATTCTGAATGCATGGTAGGTAATAAATTCACAACTCATCAGTTGAGCCCTGAGTAGCATCTGCCCTTTGGATGTAAGACCTCACGCAGCAAGAAGGCACAGAGGTGTCCTCGAATACTTAGCAGGTCAGCCTTTTCCAATGTAGATTTAGCGCATTGCCAAGCGTGTCGATGAGAAGATTAAAGTCTTGCGTGAATATAAATTTATAAGTGGAGACAATTGTTGCAAGATTGACAAACCTCTATATCATTGGAATTGTGTGAACCAACGAGGAGTCCCATGTTATGGCAAACGTAGAATCCACATAGGTCAGTTCCCTTTGGCTGCTGGTGGCACTACCAAAACATAATAGGCTAATTAGTTCCTAAGGTATTATTATAGAGTGTAAGGATTATTGCGTACTATCGGATACCGGAAAGTTATAAGTATGCTTTAGAGTCGCTGGGCCGCCCTTCTTGTGTCTCCCTCCCCTATATATGTAGACACCGAACGACGTGTCGAGTAATTGTTTGATAGGCTGCAAGTCGTGGGTGCCACCCTTTTTGGAATCAAGGTAAATTACCCGGTTCTCTCTCGGTATAATTACGAGTAGAACCTAGTGAGACCTACACAGGTATGTCATCATAGTCACTGAACCTACCTTCGAGGTGCGATATACAGTCCAAATCAACAAGTGTAGCATCTAGACAAAGCACTTACCCAGGGTTGTGTGGTA
This sequence comes from Otatea glauca, assembly GCA_036346275.1. Classification (NCBI taxonomy): domain Eukaryota; kingdom Viridiplantae; phylum Streptophyta; class Magnoliopsida; order Poales; family Poaceae; genus Otatea; species Otatea glauca. The sequence continues at coordinate 29,769,934 of CM070716.1, read as the reverse complement.
AAAGTATGAATTTTTTGTCTGAATGAGGCAGCATTACTTTTTCAACGTACTCGTGGACGGCTCGTATATTTTCGTCTATGATTTTCTTGGACACTATGTGTGGGTCGACGGAACCCACCGATTGTTTCCTTGCGTCTGCTTCCATGGTCATGTATCTACATATACAAAATCAAGGATCATATATATATATGACATTTATATATACATGGTGATTGCACACACTTACAATGTCCAGCATCTTATGAGTGAGGCGTCGAGCGCTCTGAGGTTGGACAGATCGAACAAGTCAGAGAATCCAACCACGAAGATGCCATCTAAAAACCGGTGTAAGAAATGCTCCTCGTTGAAGCTCATCGAGATACTCGATGTTTGTTATGCCACCGGCTTGTAGGCTTGTTGCATGAACCAATCTTGCAATCTAATGCAGGATAATGTAAGCGTCTCTTTGGTCTCATCCAGTACGAATGGCTGTCCCAGCTCGAATTGCCGCACCAATGGGGCAAATAGAGAGTTATGGACTGACATGGTCCCTTTCGATTTGCCCTTGTTTCCACCTCCCCTTGTACCAAATGTCGTCTTCACAGGAGACGATTGGGCCCGAACTGTAGTAAAGGTCTGTGCCTGATGGAACACGGTAGTCGATTTGGTGGGCTCCTTCGGTACATCACATGGCTTCGGTAGTGCTGGTAGCTCCGGCGCATCATGTGGCTCTGGTAGTGCTTGTAGCTTCGATGCTCTTGGGCAGGCGTCGAAGGAGATGTCCTTCTTGGGTCACTGGATAAATGTGCCGATGGCATCCTCTATTGTCATGATCTCATTGTTTGGGGGCATCTCCAGCGTGATGGACTTACAAATTTCATGTACACTGTCGACATGGACCTTCTCGTAGCCCGACTCTAAAGTATGACCGTGCACAATCGCCCCTGCACCGGATGCATACGCACATCCCCAAGCAGCCTACAGTAGAACAGAGCCGTTGGCAAGCCTCACATGTATATTGCACGGTGTGGCCATCTACCCAAGGGTACAAAAGTAATTAGCTAACACGTCCAACATTAAAGTCTATCTAAGGAGCATTGCAGACATGTTACCATGGTGTCGTCAAGAGGAAATCTGCCTTCATCCACGTCTGTCTTAGGGGCGGATGCACTACTGCTCCGACGGTTGGTTGGGTTGAACTGCGCATGTGCTTCCTGGGCTTGCACGTTCCATGCCTGTCTCTCCGCAACCGCCCTTTGCTCTATCATTTCCTCAAGGCTTCGTAGCTGACTATCGAACTGTGCTTTGAGCCTTTCCTCAACCAGGGCTACTAGCCATTCCTCATGCTCGGCTTTGCTTCTCTTCCTACTCCGGTACGTGTTCGAGTCATGTGGGAATCCCATTTTCCAGGGAACGAAAACACCTTGGCCTCGGGTGCGACCCGGGTGCTCCTTGTTTCCCAAGGCATTGGAGAGCATGTCTTTCTCTCTGTCTGAAGTGAAAGAGCCTGGGAAGATTCCGTGCTCAACGATATTAGGTGTTGGGCCACTTTCTCATCAGTGGGGTTTGCAAAGGACATGCCACCCGAAGAAGTGGGACGTGACCTCGCACTTACCTAGTTTCGAGCACACGGGTCCACAATAGAGACAAATGGTAGCACGACCTCCTTCTGGACTGCCTCGTCATCCTCCCACATCCATTGCTCGATCTTGCCCGCGTACCCAGTTGAGCCGAGCCTGTGTGGGTGGGTGTTTTTTGACTGGACAGTCTTACGCGCCGCACTTTGAAGCACGAACTCTTCCGTCGTCTTCAACTCAACAAATCGTCCCCAGACCTCTTCAGAGATGAACCCGTACTTCTGGAACGGAGTCATTTCCTTATTGACATAATTAGTGACGAGGACGCTCTTGAAGTTCTTCCACGCCTGTCCTGCCACTAGCAACGCGTACCGTCGCAGTGTAGGCATGGCATCTTGTGGAAGCTCGAATGATGTGAATATTTCTATCACCAGGTTATCGCGCTCATCATCTGTCAGTGTCTTCCATGAAGGATAGGTGATGGGGACCCTTTCACGCCCAACGATCTCGTACATGGTCTGAAAAGCTGTCGTAGCCTTTGGAGGCGTGGTAGGAGCCCCATCATGCGGATCGACCACCGTGATGGTGTATCGGCTAAGAGGCCTTTTACTAAGCCCTCTTGGACCACGCTTGTTTCCTCCTACGTTGGGCACGTCATTAGATCCATTCGGCGGTGAGGATTGTGGGGACGCCATCTTGTATGATACAAGGTTAAGAGTAGGTAAGTTAAGAGATGCAAATTTCAATTAAGAGTAGGTAAGTTAAGCACACCAGTAAACAGTTAAGATAACAAAGTGTATTTAGCTAAGCATCTAAATAACACATCTACTGATATAACAATCTGCGCATGGATTAGAAAACCAGAATGGTATGACTTATAGCACAATCAAGATTAAACTACAAGCTAGTATATATAATGAAGTGCTGACAGAAAGATAATAACAGTCAAGAACAAGCTATTAGCTAGATATACTCTAATCAGTGCATGAATCTACACTTTCAAGCGGATAATTCTATGGATCAAGGCCTAGTTCAGGGAAATAAATGTTCTACAATACCCATTATCATCATCGAGCAAGTAAGGCAACAAAAAACAGAGAGCAATTCTCAAAAAACTCATAGAGGGCACGGGGGAGGGAGGAGGGCACCACCGAGGGGGGAGGGCGCCGCTGAGGGGGGAAGGCACTGGGGAGGGAGGAGGGCACCACCGAGGGGGAGGGCGCTGCCGGGAGTCGTCGCCAAGTGGCGAGGGCGCCACAGAGGAGGAGGGCACGTTGGAGGGAAGAGGGCACCACCAAGGGGGAGGGTGCCACCGAGGGGAAGGGAAGAGGGCACCACCAAGGGGGAGGGTGCGGTCGGGAGTCACCGCCAAGTGGGGAGGGCACCGCCGAGGGGGAAGGCACGGAGGAGGGAGGAGGGCATCGCCGAGTGGGAGTGCTAGGGTTGCAAACTGAGAGTGTATGGGACTTAGTGAATGGCAAGCATGGGGCAAGGGGTTTAGCGTGGGAGAAGTTCATTCCAGATGATTCTGGGCTTGAACTATCTGGGATAAAGTCATCCCAGATGGTTTAAGCCCAGAACCGTCTGGGATGAGCCAGTTTTATTTTTTTTATGTCAATATTTATTTAAGTTTGTGTTATTAATTATAATACATACATACATCTCAATAATTTTAATCAATACATATATCAAATTAATTATAATACATACATCACATTAATTTTAATACATACATCTCATTAAACAACGTGCCACTGCTTATTGGACGGGTCGGTTACATAGAAGACTTGAACAACTTGGTTAGCGAGAACAAATGGTTCGTCTTGGTATCCAACACGTTCGAGGTCCACAGTTGTGACGCCATCGTTGTCAACCTTCATGTGCTGCAAGTTAACCCAACGGCACCTAAATAAGGGCATCTTGAAGAGAATGTAGTCGAGCTCCCAAATTTCCTCAATGAACTCATAGTACGAGCTCCTCATCGATCCAGCTGTATTCAGCGCATCAATGCGAACACCGCTATTTTGGTTTGTGCTCTTCATGTCCTGATCTCTCGTGTAAAATGTGTACCCATTTAAGTCGTATCCTTTCCATGTTACAACCGTAAATGATGGCCATTTTGCCAACCATGTCAGCGTATCACCTGACGAGATTCCAGTGATGGGTTGTTGCTCCTTGAACCATCTGTTGAACCGGAGGTTATGTTGACTGATGATCCAATATTCCTGTCGCGATGGATTCTCTTGCCGTAGCCAATTCTTGTGCTTGTCAATATACGGGGCCACAACAGCCATATGTTGTAAAACTTTGAAATGGGCTTTAGCGAACGCAACCGGATCAGGCATGATTGCTTTCCTTCTGATGGTCCCAATGCCCTAGAGCCTCCCCTCATGGCGGGATCGAGGCACACCTATCAGTTTGAACTGAGCCATGTAATCCATGCAGAATTCGATGACCTCTTCGGATGCATAACCTTCGATAATGCTACCCACCAGTCGAGATCGATTCCGTACGTAGGACTTGAGAATTCCCATGTACCTCTCGAACGGGTACATGCTACGTAGGAACACGGGTCCGCACATCTTTATCTCCCTCACAAGGTGAACAATGAGATGGACCATGATATCGAAAAACGACAGAGGGAAATACATCTCAAGATTACATAGAGTTATGACCACCTCGGCTTGCAAAGCATCTAGTCCTTTAGGATCGATAACCTTCTGAGCAATTGTGTTAAAGAAAAAACACAGCCTTGTGTTTGTCTCCCGAACCTTACTCGGTAAAATACTTCTACTTGCCACAGGGAGCATCTGTGTCATAAGCACATGGCAATCATGGGACTTCATGCCAGTTAAACTCAAATCTTGCATCGAAATAAGTCTCTTCATGTTGGACGAGTAACCGGACGGAACTTTCATACCTTGCAAGCACTGGCACAGTTCGGTTTTCTCGGCCTTGGACATAGTTTAACAAGCAGTTTCGCAGTATATTCGGCCTTTATCGATCTCTTTGAGTGCTAACTCAGGTCTGATGCCCATATCGACCAAGTCAAGCCGTGCATTGATACCGTCCTTTGTTTTACCCTTAATGTTCAGTAAGAGACCAATCAAGCTATCACAGACATTCTTCTCTACGTGCATCACATCGATGCAGTGTCGAAATTCTAGGTGCTCCCAATAAGGTAGGTCCCAAAATATTGATCTCTTCTTCCACATGCTCTTCTCACGGTTCCTCGATTTACGTCCCTTTCCTAGCGCAACATCCAAGTTCTTAACCATGTCATGAATGCCTATCCCGCTTAAAGGCTTTGGAGCTAAAGCGTCTTCGGTCATGCTGTCGAATTGTTTCTTCATCTTGCGGTATGGGTGATTCCTCCGAAGGAACCTACGATGACGCATGTACACGGTTTTGCGCGAGTGATTTAGCCATAGACTCTCGGTATCATTCAAGCAGTGAGTACATGCTTTGGCTCCTTTTGTACTCTGCCCCGACAGGTTAGCAATGGCAGGATAATCATTTATGGTGCCGAACAACAAGCAGCGCAGAGTGAAGTACTCTCGTTTGTGAGCATCCCATACCTGCACTCCAGGAGCCCACAATGTGTTCATATCTTCCACCAATGGTTCTAGTTACACGTCAATATCATTCCTAGGTTACTTCGGGCCTGAAGGACCGAGATGGCGAACAGAGGGGGGGTGAATGGTCGCAAATAAATTTTCCCCCAAAATACTCCAACAAAAACCTCGACAAGATCGCTCAAAGGAAATCGTGAAAACCCCGAAAAACTAGACAACTATGTGTACCCCAAGCTTGCATGGATAAATACCATAAAATATGTGTGGATTTTTGAGTCACAATCCTGGTTGTCTAGTGTCCAAGATAAAGAGCAATCAATCCAACTCTTGCTTTTAGAAAGAACATCAATTCAAATCACAAAAGTCACTTTCAGAAAAGCAAAAGCAGAATTTCTAGAACTTGTCCTCAATTTGAACAGGAGGTTGGTGGGTTTATGCAGCTCACAAAATTTTGAGAATTTTTATCCCTATGAGCATCAGAGTCATGAAGAACTCCACAAAATTTCTCCTCAAAAAGCCTTACAGAAAAAACAGGAAAAATTGAAGAACACAGTCAGTCAAGAACTTCGAGCAGAAAGTTTGGGGCTCGGTTTTCACCTCATGGCGCCCAAAAGGTGCAACAAGTGAACTCCAACATTTTTCTGAAAGTGGATATTAGATTCCCGCACCTCCTCCAACAAGAATCACTTAAAAAGGATTTTTCTATATTTTTATAAAAAATCAAATACTAAATGCTGCGCAAAGAATAAGTTCTGAACAAAGTTGAAACTTGAAAGAAAAGATGTTCTCTACTCAATCCAAGAGTGCAAAAGAGACGTAAAACCATATGAACACACTCAAAACATCCAAGATCAACAGCATTTAGAAGGAGGGGAGGCAAATCCAAATTGTGTGAATGTAAATTGAGAGAATGTAAATGCGGGAAAGTAAATGTTGAATTTAAATTGCGTAAAGTAAAAACATAATGTAAATGCGGAAAATAAATTCAGAGATGGATGGATAAAACTTTCATTTCTGGAAGGAGAGGTTACAAAGCCTCACTTTCATGTGAGCAAAGCTCAAATGAGCATTCACAAACCTCAAAACCTTCAAGGGGAGGAGGCTACCCCTCCACCCCTATTTATACTACTCTTGGGCCACCTACCACCCTTGGATGAGTCCCTCAACCCTAGAGCACTCATCTAAGGGCTAGGATTAACCCACACACACAGCCATGCAAGGGCTAATCCAAAACCCACACACATACCGGGTTTTCTTGCACGGTTTTCGAAGCATACTACCTAGACCCGCTAACCTATCAACTAGACCTCAATCCGACGGCCCTCATTGATCCACGCGGCATCTAGCTAGCATCATCTCCTTTTCTTGTCTTCTTGACTTGCCCGGACTCCGTCTCCGATCATCTTCCAGCGATCTCCTAACCGTCTGGACCTCCGACGCTCCTCGCCTAGTCCCGGTCATCCTCCGCCTCACCATGACCTAGCACCGTCGCCTTGCAACCATCAAAGACAAGGAAAAAACCTTTCACATAGTAATGCCAATAAAGATATTCAATAAACCCATCCAACTCATCACTACCGCGCCCATACGACCGGTACTGCCACTCCTGATAGAGACAACTCAAATTGCTTCATTTTGTAAATCAATCCAAATCAAACTCAAACTTGAGCACACCTTGCTCAAATAAAGTCAAATACTCATCACAAACATGGATGGACCTCCACATGGTCCTTCAATCTCCCCCTTGATGAGTATATTGACAAACCACACAAAAGGCATAAATTTGAGTTTGAATGAGAGAAGAAGAAAGCAATTTGATTGCAAAACCAAACTTGGTCCAGGGAGAAAGATATAAAATCATGACCAAGTTAGCAGAAAGAATTTAGAGCAAGACCATGAAAAGAGCAAGTTTTCCACAAAAGCTCTAAAAACCAATCGTAAGTGCCAAATGTGATTATGATCCATAAAAAATAGTAAAGATTTACAAAGATCATAAGAACCAACAAGCTTTCACATTTTTATCTCTCTCTCTCTCTTTTAATGATGCCTTTTCTACATTTTCTCCCCCTTTTGGCAATATAGGCATCAAAATGGAATTTTCTCCCTCTTTTTATGTATGCTAGAAATGCAATCGAAAGAGCTTTCAAGATTATCCAATTGATCAAAATGGAAGGATATTACACCAAACTTGTCAATTTCAGAAGATGACTAAACTAAGACATGTCCAAGTGCAAATACGAGCTTAGTTTTGAATATATCATTTTTAGCAAGATTTGACAAGTTCAATACTTAGCTTTAGTTTCAAAAATAGAAGAATAGCCACTCTAAGGATCAAAAGGAAAACCTAGAGTTCAACCTACTCAACACTTTGGGAATCTAGAAGAGCATACAAGGTCCTTCGGGCTCATTTATCACTTAATGCAAATTTTGATTCATCATCATACAAGACATAGCGGAGTGCAAATGTTTGACATTATTTGCATTCTTTACCCACATATGTCTTTGTTTTTAATTTATTTGTATTTTCTTTTGACAACCAATTGACTCAAGCCGTATGCGACCATCTCAAGATGAACTCTTAAGAGGATGGTCTAGGTCAAACACGATGTATTCCAAGTTCATCCCAAGTGCAATGGGAAGCGGTCTTGTGAATGCAAGGTGTTGAGTCGTATGTGCACAAGAAGAGCCAATTTTGTTTAATTTTCATTATTAGCACAATGATTTATGAGAAATTAAAGGACTCTAGCATTGATCAAACTAGTTTCACCCAAGTTGCTATAGGGACTCTAGAGAACTCCAAAATTTCTCAAATTATGGCACAAACCTCTAGAGAAGAAACCTAGCAAGTAAAAGCAACAAGTTTCATCAAGTTTTTCATTTAAAGCTTATTTCATTTTTAAGCTTAGTAAGTTAAATGAACTTGGACATATCTAAGCTAGTGATTTCCTCCATATGATGTAGCATGATGTATAGCATGAAGAAGAAATCAATTGCATAATAGACAAAGCTCATTAAACAAGAAATGTAGTCTATATGAAATGCACGAACAAATTCCCAAACTCCCCCTCAACAAATGAATCAATTTTAAGCTCAAATCTGGTTAAATTTGAGTTATTATCAAGATTAGGCATAAAGAAGACACGAATGAACTCAATAATAACCAGAAAAGCAGAATGAGGAGAAGAAGTCGAGAAACTGCAAAATTGGATGGCTATTGAGCATAGATAAGATAGAAGAGACTCACTACGGCTCGGACTCGCTCTTATCTTCCCAGAGACTGACATAGGAAGCGACTCTAGATCCCAACTAAGGAGTGCACAGGACCTGTCTACCCGGAGGCCCAATACCTACTAGACTTATAAGGCGTGAGGAACTCAACCTCAGAGAAGAGAGAACACTAATCACGCATGATAGCAACCTAAAGCACAAGATAAGAGGTCCATGCAAGGCATGCCAGAAGTCTAAGTGAGTGAACTCAACTCAAGAAAACAAGCCAAAGTCACCTAGAAAAAACACAATGAAAAGAAAAACTGGAAGAAAACATATAATACATAATATACAAACCAGCTCCCCCTCACGAAAGGCCGTAAGGGCTCACGACTCCAAGCTCACTCCTCAAGACAACAAATCTGGAGCTATCCAAAGGCTTGGTGAAGATATCGCTAATCGAAGGTCACTCTCTCTGAATCGAAGCGCGATATCTCCCTTCTCCACATGGTCTCTAAGGAAGTGATATCTAATATCAATGTGTTTGGTCCGGGAATGCTGCACTGGGTTTTTAGCAATGCAAATAGCAGAAGTGTTGTCATAGAAAAGTGGCACACTCTGTATATCTAACCCAAAGTCCCATAAGGTCGATCTCATCCAGAGAACCCAGCTACAACAATCGGTCAGAGCAACATACTCGGCCTCGGCGATGGATCAGCAACTCGACCGCTTCCTAGATGACCAAGAAACAAGAGAAGTGCCAATGAATTGGCATGTGCCAGAAGTGCTCTTCCTATCTATCCTCTGACCAAGAAAGTCGGCATCGGAAAAGGCTCTAAGAGATAGACAAGAAGAAGAAGAGTACCAAATACCATAATCAGTGGTAGCACGAAGGTACCTGAAGATGCGCTTGACCGCCTGGCGGTGAGAGGCGCGTGGAGAAGCTTGAAATCGAGCACACAGACACACAAATAAATGTATGTCCGGCCTCGAAGCGATGAGGTACAAGAGGAGCCGATCATGCTCAAAACTCCTTTTGATCAGCAGGCTTACCATCCTCATCGGGCTCGAGGACAGCAGGGGTGGTCATAGGAGTCATCACTGGCTTCCCATCAGACATATCGAAGTGCCTCAGGAGGTCACGGGTATACTTTCCTTGATTCAAGAAAGTACCCTCCCGAGTCTGCTTGATCTGGAAGCCAACAAAGTAGCTCAACTCGCCCATCATACTCATCTCAAACTCTGTGCTCATCACCTCAGAAAACTGAGACACAAGCGAATGAGACGAGCCACCAAAAATGATATCGTCCACATAAATCTGGACGAGAAGAAAATGAGACTCATGGTGTCTCATGAACAGAGTTTTGTCTACTATGCCCATTTTAAAGTCATTGCTAAGAAGATAAGACTTGAGCCTCTCATACCATGCTCTGGGGGCCTGCTTGAGTCCACACAGAGCTTTGGAAAGCTTGTATACATGACTCGGAATCTTGGGGTTCTCGAATCCTGGAGGTTGCTTGACATAAACCTCTTCCTCAATATAGCCATTGAGGAATGCACTCTTGACATCCATTTGATAAAGCTTGAAGCCTTTGGATGCAGAAAATGCAAGCAGGATTCGGATAGCCTCTAGCCTAGCTACAGGGGCAAATTCTCCTCAAAGTCAAGACCCTCAACCTGAGAAAAGCCCTGTGCAACTAGTCTAGCCTTGTTTCGAACTACAACCCCATCCTCACTCTGCTTGTTTTTGAACACCCACTTGGTCCCAATGAAATTATGACCAGATGGGGGCTCGACATGCTGCCATACTTTGTTCCTCTCAAAGTTCTCAAGTTCCTCATGCATAGCATTAATCCACGACTCATCGGATAATGCATGAGAAACATCCTTCGGCTCAAAGGAGGCAACGAAGGCAGAGTGAAGGCAGAAACTGGACAAACCTGATTTTGAGTAAGTGACTCGCTCAAATAGATCGCCGATGATCTGATCAGGTGGATGAGAACGCTGAATATGACGGGGAGGTCCAGAAGCACAAGTGGCCTCTACCTCATGCACAGAAAAGGTAGGAGCAGAGCCACTAGCTGAATGAGAGTCGGAAGGCAAGGGCTGGTCTCCCTGAGGTGCAGAAATGGAAACAGGAGGCACCTCAAGTGTAGAGGGGACTGGATCCGGTGGAACACCATCATCCTCATCTTCTACAAAGATGGTCTCGGAGGGATAAGAAGAGCCCGAAACATCAGGTCTACCTCCTGGGCTAGCCTCATCAAAGGTCACATCACAGGTCTCTATGACCCTATGCGCATCAACACTCCAGACCCTATAGCTACGAGAAGAAGTCGAGTAACCTAGAAAGATACCATCAGAAAAGCGAGACTCAAACTTATCTAGGTTACCGGACTTCAAGATAAAACACTTGCAACCGAAAACGCGAAAATGAGACACACTGGGCTTTCGCCCATACCTCAACTCATAAGAAGTGCGATGCAAATGTGCTCTCAAAAACACGCGATTAGACACATGGCAAGCGGTAGCTATAGCCTCACCCAAAACTTCCTAGAGTCTTGTACTCATCTAGCATCATCCCGCCATCTCAACCAGTGGTCCTGTTCTTCCTTTCCACTACGCCATTACATTGAGGGGCGTAGGGAGAAAAGAACCGATGCTCTAAACCAGACTCCACACAAAACTCTCAAAGTAGGAATTCTTGAACTCCGTGCCATTATCACTGCAGATAGCTCGTAATGCACACGGGAGCTCAATAGACAACCTCTTGATCAAACCCCTGAAGTTAGAAAAGTCTCATCCTTGAGGCCATGAAGAATACCCAAGAGTATCTAGAAAAATCATCAACGATGACAAGAACATACCACTTCCCTCCTGCTGACTGCTCTCTAGCTGGACCAACAGTGTTCATATGTAAAAGCTGTCCTGGTGCATCAGTCATCACAACGATGACTGGAGGATGAGAAGCAGTAACCATCTTGCCATGTTGGTAAACAGAGCAAACTAAGTCTTTGACCATCTTGAGTTTGGGCAAACCCCGAATGAGATCGTGGCTGCTAACTCGGGTCAAATGATCAAAACCAATGTGACCAAGTCTCCTATGCTAGAAGGAGAGATCACGGGATTTAGAAGCAATCAAACATCGAAGAGAGTCTCCAGAAGAAGCAGAACAATCAGCACGAAAGACTCTCCCAAATCTAGAAATCCCGCAAACTAACCCTCTTGATGAATCAAGGATTCTACAGGCATTACTCTTGAAGCTTACCTCGAAAAAGTCATCGATAAGTTGAGAAACAGAGAGCAGATTGTATTGCAGCTTACTTACTAAGGCAACATCTTTAAGAATGAAATTTTGGTTAATGCAGATGGTACCTTAGCAATGACTCTACCTTAAGATGCATCCCCGAAAGTGATCAACTCATCACCGGGGGCTCGGACTAGGGAAGAGAACCAACGAGAATCTCCGGTCATATGACGAGAACAACCGGAGTCAACAATCCAAACATCGCCCTTCCCCATCCAACGAACCTGATCAAGACACAAGAGAGAAAGATGACTCAGTACTGGGATAGAGTGAAGACTTAGGAACCCAATATTGAACCATACGACACCTCAGAGTACCAGTCACAGAAGAAGACTGGACTCGAGTGTGTCTCTGACGTTTAACCCTAACAAGTTCAGTAGCAACTCTAGTACATGATCTAGGAGCTGAAACTGGGTTGGCCTGCCGTGGTGCAAAAGCCGAACCACCCCAGTGAAGCTGCCTAAAACTCCTACCAAAAAACACCTCACGCCGCTGATATCTACCTCGATGAGAAAAATGAGGAATATCAAGAGGACGGCGGAAAGATCGACTCTGAACAGCTCCGGGACTAAAACTCAAAGAATTAGCATGAAAACCGAGTCCCGGACGCCGCCCAAAACAAAGCGACTCTCTAACTTTCTAGAAGCGGTGTGTGTCTTAGGAGCACTCAAAGTGCAGGGATGACCACGAATACCCTAAGAGCGACAACACGCCACGCCGAGTGATCTTGGCGCGCCTGAAGCAGAAATCTACTAGGTGACCATCCTTCTTACAGAAGGTGCATATGTACTTCGCCTTGTAGAGGCAGAAGCAATAGGAGTAACACCCTTCTGGTCAGACGTCCTATGGACAACTCCAGCAGACCTAAACACGATGGTACTCACTCTGGGAGCTACCACAATCTCACCACTCTTGGAGCCGCGCACAATGATGGGAGGATGTGCCCGAGCGTGCTCCAAGGGATCAAATCCTAGACCTTGATTGAATCTACTAATCTTGGATTGGTCTAGAATAAGATTGAGCTTCTTCTTGCCTCCAACAAACTTCTCGAGGGTGCTCATAAGATACTGGCAATCTCGACAGAAACAAGCACAAGAAGAACAGGGGAAAGGAGAGGAAGAAGAAGAACTGAATGAGAAGATCTCTCAAGACGTGCTTTTTGTTCCTCAAAGACGGCTGCCTCAATCTTGAGGGCCTCACAAGAAACGCAAGGAGCATCTCTAATCCTAAGGGTTTGGTCTTCTAACTTCTTCCTAAGTCGACATGGATTTGATCCACATCATCCTTAACCCCACACACAGTAGCAACAGATTTTGACTTAACTAGTAAGTCCTTAGCAAGTTCATCACACTTGACATTCAAAGCATCATTGTCAAGTTTTAGTTGCCTACACCCTCACATGAGTATTGGGTCCTTAGAAGCATGCAATTCAAGTTCATCATTTCTAGCGTAAAGCTTCTTAAGGTGTGAACTCATGGCATCAATTTCACAAAGCAATTTAGGGCAATTAGAGCATGATGGAGTGGGCTGAGCATGAAGAAAACTAGCCTCAACAGGAATAGCATCAACAGAACTAGTGCTAGCATTCTTCAACCTAAGATCATCAAGTTCAGGAAGCACACTATCATGTATGGTCCTTAGGTTCTCCAACTCCACAAGAACAGCATCACAGAGAACACAGTCATCAGTGACTCGGGAGGGAGAAGATCTAAGTGAAGCTAACTCCCGAGTCAAGGTACCTACTTCCTTCTCTAACTCAGAACACCTTGACCTAGCCTTAGCATGAAACTTGCCTAATTTACAGAAGGCAGTATTTAACTCGTCGTAGGTGTGTACCTCATCCGTGTCGCTGTACAGCTCGGAGTCGCTGATGCCGTTGGCGTCGGCCATGAAGCACATGCCGGAAAAGTTGTCGCCGCCTTTCTTCTCTTGCGGATCATCCTCGCCCTCATCGCTCCATGTCTCCGTGTCGGAGATGATGATATCGTCAAGTGCAGCGAGGACGCGGTGGAAGAGCTTCTTGTTCTTGGAGAAGTTGTGGTACTTCTTCTTACGCGCCGGTTCATGAACTGGAGGCTTCTTGTTGCGGTTCTTGTCGGTGTAGTCGTTCTTGCCCGAACCGCCAACGTCGTTCTTGCCCTTCTCTAGCTTGGGGCAGTTCGCCCGAATGTGGTTGGGGCCACCACACTCGAAGCAGGTGATCATGCCAACTCTCTTCCTCTCTCTCACCCTCTTGTATGCATGAGAAAACTTGCGAGCGAGAAGAGCAAGCTCATTTTTTGGAAATTTTTTCAGTTGGTCATCGCTTAGCTCACAAAGGGCGGAAAGAGAAAAACCAATATAAGGATCAGAAGAAGAAGATCCAATGGGATCGGTGACCAATGCCATCGACTGAGATTTCGTCTTTCGTGAGACGACATCGATCTCATGAGTCTTGAGGCGGGAATAAAGCCCGTCAAGAGTCAGAGTCAACAAGTCAGTGGTGTCCTTGATGGTGATCACCTTCATCTCCCAAACACGCAAATCGAGTGCGGTAAAGAAATGTCGAGCATTATCCGAGTCAGGGTATATGCAACTAACTGCTCGAAGATCGCTCAAGATCTTGGTAAAACGATCGAAGCACTCACCAAGACTCTCACCAGCATGCTGTTCAAACTTGTTGAACTCACGCTTGAATTGGTCCTATCGAACCGTCTTGATTTGGGTAGTGCCCTCATGGTAAGCATCGAGGGTCACCCAAATCTCATGAGCAGAACGAAGGTGAGAAATCCTATCATACTCACTGCGGCTAAGACCCTGTATGAGGATGTTCCTTGCCTTAGCATTCGCCTCAACGTCAGCCATATTGCCGACAGTGACGTTTTCATTAGCAGGAACCTCATATGGGAGTTTCACCTTCTGCCATATCAGGAAGCCCTAGGCAGTGATGTATGACTCCATGCGCGACTTCCAGAATGGAAAATCGACTCCAGATAAAATGGGAGGTTTGGTGGAATACTTGTCCATCGCCATGGCTCTTGAGACCGGTCAAGATCTATGGAAGAGCAAAACCGGTTCTGATACCAATTGAAGGACCGAGATGGCGAACAGAGGGGGGTGAATGGTCGCAAATAAATTTTCCCCCAAAATACTCCAACAAAAACCTCGACAAGATCGCTCAAAGGAAATCGTGAAAAACCCGAAAAACTAGACAACTATGTGTACCCCAAGCTTGCATGGATAAGTACCATAAAATATGTGGGGATTTTTGAGTCACAATCCTGGTTGTTTAGTGTCCAAGATAAAGAGGAATCAATCCAACTCTTGCTTTTTGAAGGACCAAGATGGCGAACAGAGGGGGGGTGAATGGTCGCAAATAAAATTTCCACCAAAATACTCCAACAAAAATCTCGACAAGATCGCTCAAAGGAAATCGTAAAAACCTGAAAAACTAGACAACTATGTGTACCCCAAGCTTGCATGGATAAGTACCATAAAATATGTGGGGATTTTTGAGTCACAATACTGGTTGTCTAGTGTCCAAGA
Source organism: Otatea glauca (assembly GCA_036346275.1). NCBI lineage: Eukaryota > Viridiplantae > Streptophyta > Magnoliopsida > Poales > Poaceae > Otatea > Otatea glauca. The sequence goes on along the minus strand of CM070716.1, from coordinate 29,754,764 downwards.
TAAAGAGGAATCAATTCAAACTCTTGCTTTTAGAAAGGACATCAATTCAAATCACAAAAGTCACTTTCAGAAAAGCAAAAGCAGAATTTCCAGAACTTGTCCTCAATTTGCATAGGAGGTTGGTGGGTTTATGCAGCTCACAAAATTTTGAGACTTTTTCTCCCTATGAGGATCCGAGTCATGAAGAACGCCACCAAATTTCTCCTCAAAAAGCTTTACATAAAAAATAGGAAAAATCTAAGAACACAGTCTGATCAAGAACATCGAGCAGAAACTTTGGGGCTCGGTTTTCACCTCATGGCGCCCAAACGGTGCAACAAGTGAACTCCAAAATGTTTCTGCAAGTGGATGTTAGAGTCCCGCACCTCCTCCAACAAGAATCACTTGAAAAATATTTTTCTATATTTTTATAGAAATCAAACACTGACTGCTGCGCGAAGAACAAGTTCTGAACAAAGTTAGAACTTGAAAGAAAAGATGTTCTCTACTCAATCCAAGAGTGCAAAAGAGATGTAAAACCATATGAACACTCTCAAAACATCCAATATCAGCAGCATTTAGAAGGAGGGGAGGCAAATCCAAATTACAGGAAAGTAAATTGCGAGAATGTAATTGCGGAAAAGTAAATGCTGAATTTAAATTGCGTAAAGTAAAGACATATTGTAAATGCGCAAAATAAATTCAGAGGTGGATGGATAAAACTTTCATTTATGGAAGGAGAGGTTACAAAGCCTCACTTTCATGTGGGCAAAGCTCAAAGGAGCATTCACAAACCTCAAAACCTTCAAGGGAAGGAGGCTACCCCTCCACCCCTATTTTTACTACTCTTGGGCCACCTACCACCCTTGGATGAGTCCCTCAACCCTAGAGCACTCATCTAAGGGCTAGGATTAACCCACACACACAGCCATGCAAGGGCTAACCCAAAATCCACACACATATCGGGTTTTCTTGCACTGTTTTCAAAGCATACTACCTAGACCCGCTAACCTATCAACTAGACCTCAATCCGACGGCCCTCATTGATCCGCGCGGCAACTAGCTAGCATCATCTCCTTTCCTTGGCTTCTTGACTTGCCCGGACTCTGTCTCAGATCATCTTCCGGCGATCTCCCAACCGTCTGGACCTCCAACGCTCCTCGCTTAGTCCCGGTCATCCTTCGCCTCACCATGACCTAGCACCGTCGTCCTGCAACCATCAAAAACAAGGAAACTCCTCACATAGCAATGCCCACAATGATGTGCAATAAACCATCCAACTCATCACTACCGTGTCCATAAGACCGGTACTGCCACTCCTGGCAGAGACAACTCAAAATGCTTCATTTTGAAAATCAATCCAAATCAAACTCAAACTTGAGCACACCTTGCTCAAATAAAGTCAAATACTCATCACAAACATGGATGGACCTCTACATGGTCCTTCAATCTCCCCCTTGATGAGTATATTGACAAACCACACAAAAAGGCATAAATTTGAGTTTGAAGAAAATGAAGAAGAAAGCAATTTTTAGTTGTAAAGTCAAACTTGGTCCAAAGATAGAAATTAGAACCATGACCAAGTTGACGAAGAGGAATTTAGATTTTAGAGTTAAATTTAAGAAAGAGCAAGTTTTCAACAAAAACTCTAAAATCCAACTAAACATGTCAAATGTGATTATGAGATTATGATCCAACAGAAGTAGTAGCATAGTTTTACAAAGATTATAATAACCAAATAAGCATTCACATTTTTATCTTTTTAGTGATGCCTTTTCTACGTTTTCTCCCCCTTTTGGCAATATAGGCATCAATTTTTTTATGTTTGCATGAAAAACAATCGAAAGAGCTTTGAAGATTATCCAATTGATCAAAATGGATGGATATTACACCAAGCTTGTCAATTTCAGAAGATGACTAAACTAAGACATGTCCATGTGCAAATACGAGCTTAGTTCTGAATATTTCATTTTTAGCAAGATTTGACAAGTGCAACATTAGCTTTAGTTGCAAAAATAGAAGAATAGCCACTCTAAGGATCAAAAGGAAAACCTAGAGTTCAACCTAATCAACACTTTGGGGAATCTAGAAGAGCATACAAGGTCCTTCGGTCTCATTTATCACTTAATGCAAATTTTGATTTATCATCATACAAGACATAGCGGGGTGTAAATGTTTGACATTATTTGCATTCTTTACCCACATATGTCTTTGTTTTTAATTTATTTGCACTTTCTTTTGACAACCAATTGACTCAAGCCGTATGCGACCATCTCAAGATGAACTCTTAAGAGGATGGTCTATGTCAAACACGATGTATTCCAAGTTCAACCCAAGTGCAATGGGAAGCGGTCTTGTGAATACAAGGTGTTGAGTCGTATGTGCACAAGAAGAGTCAATTTTGTTTAATTTTCATTTTTAGCACAATGATTCATGAGCAATTGAAGGACTCTAGCTTGGATCAAACTAGTTTCACCCAAGTTGCTATAGGGACTCTAGAGAACTCCAAAATTTCTCAAATTATGGCACAAACCTCTAGAGAAGAAACCTAGCAAGTAAAAGCAACAATTTTCATCAAGTTTTTCATTTAAGACTTTTTTTTATTTTAAAGCTTAGCAAGTTAAATGAACTTGGACATATCTGAGCTAGTGATTTCCTCCATATGATGCAGCATGGTGTATAGCATGAAGAAGAAATCAATTGCATAATAGACAAAGCTCATTAAACAGGAAATGCAGTCTAAATACAATGCATCAACAGATTCCCAAACTCCCCCTCAACAAATGAATCAATTTTAAGCTCAAATCTGGTTAAAGTTGAGTTATTATCAAGATTAGGCAAAAAAGAAAAACCGAATGAACTTAATAATAACCATAAAAACAGAATGAGGAGAAGAAGTCGAGAAACTGCAAAACTGGATGGCTATAAAGCATAGAAAAGATATAAGAGACTCACTACGGCTTAGACTCGCTCTTATCTTCCTAGTGACTGACATAGGGAAGCTGACTCTAGATCCCAACTAAGGAGTGCACATAGACCCTGTCTACCCAGGAGGCCCAATACCTGCTAGACTTATAAGACTGTGAGGGAACTCAACCTAGAGAGAAGAGAGAACAGCTAATCACGCATGATAGCAACCTAAAGCACAAGATAAGAGGTCCATGGAAGGCATGCCAGAAGTCTAAGTGAGTGAACTCAACTCAAGAAAACAAGCTCAAAGTCACCCAAAAGAAATACAAAGAATGAAAAGCTGTAAGAAAACATATAATACATAATATACAAACCAGCTCCTCCTCACGAAAGGCCGTAAGGGCTCACGACTCCAAGCTCACTCCTCAAGGCAACAAATCTGGAGCTATCCAAAGGCTTGGTGAAGATATCGGCTAACTGAAGGTCACTCTCTACGAACTGAAGCGCGATATCTCCCTTCTCCACATGGTCTCTAAGGAAGTGATATCTAATAAATCCTTACAGAAAAAACAGGAAAAATCGAAGAATACAGTCAGTCAAGAACTTCGAGCAGAAAGTTTGGGGCTTGGTTTTCACATCATGGCACCCAAACGGTGAAACAAGTGAACTCCAAAATTTTTCTGCAAGTGGATATCAGAGTCCCGCACCTCCTCCAACAAGAATCACTTAAAAAGGATTTATCTATATTTTTATAAAAATCAAATACTAAATGCTGCGCAAAAAACAAGTTCTGAACAAAGTTGGAACTTGAAAGAAAAGATGTTCTCTACTCAATCCAAGAGTGCAAAAGAGATGTAAAACCATATGAACACACTCAAAACATCCAAGATCAACAGAATTTAGAAGGAGGGGAGGCAAATCCAAATTGCGTGAAAGTAAATTGCGAGAATGTAATTGCGGGAAAGTAAATGCTGAATATAAATTGCGTAAAGTAAAGACATAATGTAAATGCACAAAATAAATTCAGAGATGGATGGATAAAACTTTCATTTATGGAAGGAGTGGTTACAAAGCCTCACTTTCATGTGGGCAAAGCTCAAAGGAGCATTCACAAACCTCAAAACCTTCAAGGGGAGGAGGCTACCCCTCCACCCCTATTTATACTACTCTTGGGCCACCTACCACCCTTGGATGAGTCCCTCAACCCTAGAGCACTCATCTAAGAGCTAGGATTAACCCACACACACAGCCATGCAAGGGCTAACCCAAAGCCCACAAACATATCAGGTTTTCTTGCACTGTTTTCAAAGCATACTACCTAGACCCGCTAACCTATCAACTAGACCTCAATCCGACGGCCCTCATTGATCCACGCGGCATCTAGCTAGCATCCTCTCCTTTCCTTGTCTTCTTGACTTGCCCGGACTCCGTCTCCGATCATCTTCCGGCGATCTACCAACCGTCTGGACCTCCGACGCTCCTCGCCTAGTCCCGGTCATCCTTCGCCTCACCATGACCTAGCACCGTCGTCCTGCAACCATCAAAAACAAGGAAACTCCTCACATAGCAATGCCCACAATGATGTGCAATAAACCATCCAACTCATCACTACCGCGTCCATAAGACTGGTACTGCCACTCCTGGCAGAGACAACTCAAAATGCTTCATTTTGAAAATCAATCCAAATCAAACTCAGACTTGAGCACACCTTGCTCAAATAAAGTCAAATACTCATCACAAACATGGATGGACCTCTACATGGTCCTTCACTTTTAGAAATAACATCAATTCAAATCTCAAAAGTCACTTTCAGAAAAGCAAAAGCAGAATTTCCAGAACTTGTCCTCAATTTGAACAGGAGGTTGGAGGGTTTATGCAGCTCGCAAAATTTTGAGAATGTTTCTCCTTATGAGCATCAGAGTTGTGAAGAACTGCACCAAATTTCTCCTAAAAAATCCTTACAGAAAAAACAGGAAAAATCGAAGAACACAGTTAGTCAAGAACTTCGAGCAGAAAGTTTGGGGCTTGGATTTCACATCATGGCACCTAAACGGTGAAACAAGTGAACTCCAAAATTTTTCTGCAAGTGGATATCAGAGTCCCGCACCTCCTCCAACAAGAATCACTTGAAAAGGATTTATCTTTATTTTTATAAAAATCAAATACTAAATGCTGCGCAAAGAACAAGTTCTGAACAAAGTTGGAACTTGAAAGAAAAGATGTTCTCTACTCAATCCAAGAGTGCAAAAGAGATGTAAAACCATATGAACACACTCAAAACATCCAAGATCAACAGAATTTAGAAGGAGGGGAGGCAAATCCAAATTGCGTGAAAGTAAATTGCGAGATTGTAATTGCGGGAAAGTAAATGCTGAATATAAATTGCGTAAAGTAAAGACATAATGTAAATGTGCAAAATAAATTCAGAGATGGATGGATAAAACTTTCATTTATGGAATGAGAGGTTACAAAGCCTCACTTTCATGTGGGCAAAGCTCAAAGGAGCATTCACAAACCTCAAAACCTTCAAGGGGAGGAGGCTACCCCTCCACCCCTATTTATACTACTCTTGGGCCACCTACCACCCTTGGATGAGTCCCTCAACCCTAGAGCACTCATCTAAGGGCTAGGATTAACCCACACACACAGCCATGCAAGGGCTAACCCAAAACCCACAGACATACCGGGTTTTCTTGCACGGTTTTCAAAGCATACTACCTAGACCCGCTAACCTATCAACTAGACCTCAATCCGACGTCCCTCATTGATCCATGTGTCATCTAGCTAGCATCATCTCCTTTCCTTGTCTTCTTGACTTTCCCGGACTCCGTCTCCGTTCATCTTCCGGCTATCTCCCAACCGTCTTGACCTCCGACGCTCCTTGCCTAGTCCCGGTCATCCTCCGCCTCACCATGACCTAGCACCGTCGCCCTGCAACCATCAAAGACAAGGAAAAAACCTTTCACATAGCAATGCCAATAAAGATATTCAATAAACCCATCCAACTCATCACTACCGCGCCCATACGGCTGGTACTGCCACTCCTGACAGAGACAACTCAAATTGCCTTATTTTGTAAATCAATCCAAATCAAACTCAAACTTGAGCACACCTTGCTCAAATAAAGTCAAATACTCGTCACAAACATGGATGGACCTCCACATGGTCCTTCAGGGCCTTGGGTGAGTATAGACATTAATATGTACTTTCGCTTCATAGACAACCAAGGAGGAAGGTTGTACACAGAGATTCACGTGCGAAGTGCTGTGATGGCTTCTCATGTTACCGAAAGGATTTATTCCATCCGTACTCAATCCGAACCTTATATTCCTCTGATCTGCTGCGAATTCTTCAAACCTCCTATCGATGTTTCTCCACTTTGTGGAATCAGCAGGGTGCCTAATCATTCCATCGTTTGTATGCTCATCCGAGTGCCACCGAAGCAATTTTGCATCTTTTAGGTTAGCAAACAAACGCTTCAAATAGGGAATTATAGGCAGATACCACACCACATTAGCGGGAGGTACTTTCTTCAACTCTATGCCCTCGTCGTCATCATCTGATCTATCTTTACGCTTGTACTGGGATGCGGTACACACCGGACATACATGCAAGTTTACGTAGTCTTTGCGGTAGAGGATACAGTCGTTTTGGATAGGCATGTATTCTTTCCACTTCGATTCCCAAGGGACAAAGAACCTTTTTGGCTTTGTAGGGGGTTGTTGGCAACTCGTTTCTCTCCAGAAGCATATCCGCTAACAGACCTAACAGCGTCATGAAACTCTTATCGGACCAACCGTTGCTTGCCTTTAATTTCAGCAGTTCCAGCACGGATGACAACCTTGTGTATTTGAACTTACAACTCGGGAACAAAGGTTTGTCTGAGTTGTCCATCAAGTCTTGGAATTTTACGTGCTCCCGCTCATCATGGTTCCCATCTGCATCCCATAGCATCTGATCCAGATTGTCATCGTGAAGCCTATCCTCATCGAAAGCACAGTCGATATGTTCTTCGTCGACGATGGTACTACTACTTGGTCCCTGCGTAATTTGCTCTTCACCGTGACTGGTCCAACATGTATACCCCCTTTTGAAACCCCATAGAATCAAGTGTGCTTTGATCTGTGCTGGGTTCCGAAACATCCTTAGATTCTCGCGGTCAATGCATGGACAAGGCATAAATTCCACCCCCTTGATCAGCATATCTTCCTCTGCAGCCCTTCTAAAAGCGAAGACACCATTAATATACTTGGCTCTCGCACGGTTCTCAGTGTACATCCAGCTTCGGTCCATCTAAAAGAACGAATGGATATGTAAACATATGCATGTAAGCTACATCTTCAGTGTAATGCAATTAGAACAAATGGACCTATACAAAGCTATAGCAAATGTATGTACTTACATCACAAAGAACAAATGTATCTACAACAAGCTAGATCTAGAAATTGACCAGCTTCATTTCCCTCTTTACCAAGCTAGATCTTAAATATAACAAAAATATGAACTAATTACTACTTTACATCACAGAGAACAAATGGATCTACACCTAGATGTAGAACCGGCCAGCTTCATTTCCCTCTTTACCAAGCTAGATCTAAAATATAATGCAATTATGAAGCAATTACTAACCTTAGATGACGTAGACCACAAGGATCTACAATTACACCTCCAAATCTAAGGTCTCTTTCACCAGAACGCCTCTCATTTGCAGCCACATCGAAAATATCTAGGAAACCCTAAAAATACAGAGGAGCTCGATCGGCTCTCTGTTCGTATATATAATGTAGTGATCATCACCGACAGTTTGTGGATAAAACCATCTGTGATGGTCTAATCGCAGATGATTTGTGGATAAAACCGTCTGTGATGGATTTGACATCACACACGTTTTTTGGATAAAACCGTCTGCGATTACGTCATCACAGATGGTTTTATCCACAAACCGTTTGTGATGTTCCCAACGTCTTTCCAAGACAGGCGCGCGCAGTATTTCGAGTTGATCGCTTTGTGTTCTGAAGAGTTAAACCATCTGTTGAAATTCCACTTTGAAGACCGTGTTTCACGCAGTTCGTTTCCCCAATGCAGATCGTTAATTGTACTTCGATGATGATATATACTGCATCGATCAATAGCATTCCACATCCCTCACTGTAATTGCCTCTAACGCCGTCATGAGCAACAAAAAAGACAACACCTCCTCTGTCAGCTCGGCCGCCCGGCCTCCGACGACAGCTTTGCCACCGCCACCGCCTTCACCTCCAGTACCGCCGACTAACCCTCCGCCACCGCCACCGTCCCAGCCTCTGAGACCCCTGTGGGAATGGCTGCGGCGCCACCCCGATGCCATATCAACTAATCATCCGCTCCCTCCACCTCAAGCGTTAGCATCAGCCAGAAGCGTCTGCCGCCAACATCCTCCTCCTCCTCCTATGACGATGATAGCTACGGTTCGTCGGAGGGCTATCGTGATGGCTGGGAGCTGGAGGATGACCCAGATATAGCCAGTTCGAGCGAGGACCCCGACGGTTAAAGCGACGATTTCGACTCTGACGACGACGACATCGGCGATGACAAGGACTAGATAGACTAATTAAGTAGTATTTTCCATTAGGTTTTTGGTGGGAAACTTTTGTATATATATATTGTGATGCTTATGCTCATATATATATATAAGCATATGATGTTTGAATGTTTCCTCTAAGCGATTCACAGACGGTTTGTGGATAAAAACATTTATGATAGGGTGATCATCATAGATGGTTTCATGTACAAACCATCTGTGCAGTTCTTGCTTTCATCACAGACGGTTTGTGGCTAAAACTGTCTGTGATGATCACCATTATCACAGATGGTTTCATGCACAAACCGTCTGTGATGAAACTAAGAACTTCACAGATAGTTTGCGGATGAAACTGTATGTGATAATCCGACATCATAGACGGTTTCAACCACAAACCATCTACGATGTGCCTGAAACACGTCACAGACGGTTTTCGTAAAAAACCGTCAGGGATGAGGGGTCTAATATAAGTCCTTTTGTAGTAATGCTAGTTGGTTAATATTAGAATTCAACATGGGTTGGTTAAACCGTGTTTAGTATGCTTAGCCATGCCACGTCTAACTCATGACTTTGGAATATCAATTTAATCTTTATTAATAGAATATGGAATATGTTTATAGAACTAGTGTGTCAGGTGTTGTTACATCATGATGTTGAGTTGTAGTGACGGTGTTGTCATGCAAAGATGTTGATTTGTTGATGGCACATGGTGCTTGGTAATCAACTGGGGCGGTAATCATTTAGATTGGGGCAAGTGGCAAGGGGCAGTGTGCCAAGGTGGGCTATAAGGGTAGAGCATATGTGGAAGTCTTGCCTTGGTCATCTTAAGGACTTAACCTTGAAAGCATTTGACCTGAGTCAAACATGCAACAACATGTCTGGAATGGGACGGACCTAGCTAATTAATTTGCAATATCTTAGCTTTGGTACTACCAGTGGTGATGTGAGGTCCGACTGAAAGATGAAACTCATAGGTGGTAACCAGTCCCTTCAGTGTTGAAACCTTAGCAGGTAGTACTGAGTAAAGGCAAAGCATTGTAAAGGCTTTGTCATGATCTCTCTGCAGCACACCAAAGGAAGTGTGCTAATATCGATTGCACAAAGAGACGATCATGTCGTGTGGGTAAAGTGTATAACCTCTACAGAGTGTGAAATTTATTTAGATAGCCATGCTCGCGGTATTGAGCAATGCTCAGGGATTACAGTCAAGGGTAAGATTTTATAAACTTAAAATTTGAATGGGAAGGTAGGATGCTATTGGAAAGTTTGGAACTTGACTTAGGGCTGGATGCCATGTTTACTTGAGAAATACCTGCAAATTAATTATTACTGTTATTTGTTTTAATGTCTTTTCAATCTACTTATTGTACTCATTTATAAATGCTGCTTTATTGCAAAATAACCATGTTAGCCATTCCATTGGAATAAACCTTGCATATAGTTATATTAGAATTGCATTCTATGCACAACTTGTTGAGTGCTTTAAGTACTCACCCTTGTCAACAACAAACCACCATTTAAGGAGTTTGCACCATCTTTGGAGGAGGAGTACCAGGAGGAGACAAATGTTTAGGGTGCAAGCCTTGTCAGTTGCCTGTGGTATATTGAAGGTCATCTTTATTTTCTATTCCACTGCAATTTGGTTTAATGTTCTTAGGTTAGCCCTGCGTGGCATATTCATGTAAGTTGACCATAAGGTTAGTCAACAGGTTATATTTAATATATGGATTCTTTTATTATGTTTCCGTTGTGTATGATTGTGATATTCATCTATGTTGAGCTTGTGTGCACTAGCGTGATCCTAGACTAGTGTGGTATACACACATGATCCGGAATTGCATATTCGATTCCCGACAGAGGTGGTATCAGAGCCATACTTACTATAGGTCTTGGCCCTAGATAGTCTGGTTGTCTTTTAAGTGTGTCCAAAATTATTTTATGAAGGAAAATTTAAATTTTGACTAATAAGAAGCTCATGACTAGTCTTATTCTTCTATTCTGGTAATTTGCTGAATTTTTCGTTTCCTTTCCGCTATTTCAAGTGGAGGTCTCACCCAAATTTATTTTATTTGATAAGGGTGGCTCAAACTTATGGTGAGCACGAAGGAGGCTATGCTGCAGAACTATAGAAGGTTTTGCAGAACTATAGAAGGTTTTGCAGATCCTTGGAGGCTTTGTTTGACCACTTTACAAAGGGAACTGCTGGTTATTAATGTTGTGGAGCGAGGTTTCATTTGCAAGATCCTTATCTATGCTCGAGATGATGAAAAGGCTAACAAACCAATCAACATTATTGTTAAAAGAGCTACATTTGAGATTGGGATCCAGGAGTCATCACGTCTTGCTCTACGACGGATTTGCCAGGATTATACCCATGAGCTAGAGGACACCGTGTTCAGGTTGCATTCATCTGGACGTGCTTCTCAACGTCGGAGTCTTGACAGAGAAGAAGATACCACAGTGGTGCACTTGGCAAAGTTCGCTGCTGCTCAAGAGGATCACATGAAGGATATAGCTCAAGAATTGAAGCAAGTGTATAAGGCCTTGAGGGTTGCCGACGAGGAACTTCATAAAATGTGCATCATAGCGACTGAGAAGATCATGGAGTTGGAGGAGGCCTTGTATGGTGATGGTGACCAAGCTGTGCAAGAGCAAGACGAGGAAGAGGAAGAAGATCCCAAGGAGCTTGAGATGGAGCAAGAGGAGTGTGATGAGCATGTGGACCTTGAGGTGCCAATTGCTAGACATCAGGAACATTTTGAACCCATGCCAGCCCACCCATCGGTGTATGCACCGGGAGAGCCTCAGCCTGGATGGTTGGATGAGTGATAGAGTTATTTAGTAGTGAGACTCTTGTTTTGAGTCACGTTTGTTAAGTTAGACAATGTCATCCTTGTAGTCGTTAGTTGGTGTGCTTAGGGTGTTTGGTTGTAACGACCCCCATTTTCGCATAAATGCAAAAATGAAAATCTCATGTGCAATCTGTACTAGTCCCATGATCAGTAGCTAGTACGCACATTTACAACAATTGGAATAACATCCATACACAATATTATTAAAGCGAAAGCTATTTATACATTGTATTTTACAACTAAGAGTATATAAATATAGCAACAGAAGAAGAAAAGTCTTGTAATATGCCCATCCAATCCCTTAGGCAACTGACAAGGCATAAATCCCTAAAAAGCTCGTTTCATTGAAATTTCCACGTCCTGCGACGAAAGATATTCTTCGGAGCCTCGCTACTTTTTCCACCATGCTATAATAGATTAAGCAAGGTTGAGTACTTTCGTACTCCGCAAGACTTAAGGTGGTATTTTCAAATGCAATAATGTAGGCTATATCAAAGGAGGCTACTACCGTTAATTTGCATAAAGCGATATTGAATTTGTAAATCAAATTGTCATTTGCAAACGAAATTTGAAAGAGCAAATTTGACTGATAAGAAATAAGTAAAGCATAAGTAATACTCACAGCCCTTCATGAGCATTGAATAATTCAATGATCCAATAATCCAATCCTGCCATAACCATCCTTTGCCAACACATGGCAAAACAAATGAAACCATGCCCTTTTGGAAATAACAAATATTTAACTAGCGTCGGTTCACCAAGTCTCCCATAACAGCGGGTACGGCTAATCGATTAGATTTACACTTCGCAGAGGTGTACAGCTTTTCCCACAAAGAAATGATCATCTCTTTGTGCAACACAATTAACACACTTCCTTTGGTGTGCCGCAGAGAGTTATGACATAACCGTTACATTACATAGACCTAGCTTTGCACCATCACCGGTGACGAAAAAACCCTTGTTATGGAAGAAGAAACATAATTAAGTAAAACATGACAGTCCATCTCCGTATATAGATCAATATCGTTAGCAATCCATCTCTACAAGAAACAGTTTCTTCCCATAACAAGATGTTCATTGTTATATCGGCAAGCGTTGTTCCCAACACCGCAGTGAGGGCACCCCTTCAAGAAAATCTTTAAAGGAGAGCCCGTACTACTTCGGCCTACCAATGTGCAAAGCTAGATCTAAGCAACTTAATAGATTAAGGCTGCCCATACTAGATTTCTTGTGGTTGTACGGATTTATCTTAGATCGTACAACCCTATGTTCGGTCCTTAACCCGACACGGGCGATAATCTCCCCCTACACTACGTACAAGTCCATCTCTTGCACAACGGCTATTGCTAATAATTGCTCGCGTCAAAACCATAGTTTTGATTTCTGGGTTTTTAACCAAAATACCAGTAACCAATAGTGCCATATCCAACATATTCAATTTCTTAAGAAACAATTTTGATATGGTCATTTACATCGTTGGTTCTGAAGCTTGGCTAAGCATGGTAATATGTAATCGTATATTCCCATGTTGACATTATGTATTGTCTAACCTAATTCTATGGTTATCAAGGTTCACATGTCAATATTTATTAAGGAAATTCCAAGAGATAACAGGTATATCTACCAATACCACAAAATAGCAGATTTACAGAAAATAAGCGCATGCATGAAACAATTTGATAAACAAAAGGAAAATTAAATACTAGGATCAATATGATCAAAGGGGTGCTTGCCTTGCTTAATTGCTATTTACAATGAAGTCGCGGTCGAAGCCAATGTTGTCGATGAAGTAATTAATGATGTCGGGTTCTACACGTCGTTCAGCGGAAATATAGCAAATAACGAACTTTAATAACGATAAAAGAAGACAGACAAAAAATCAAATAAAACTTGCTATAAGGAACAGGTGCATATTCTTTTATAGATTATTTATTCTTGTTTTACAAATTCAAGAGGCTAAAACTATTTGGATTAATGAGAGTAATCATTAGGTAAAGGTTACATAAACTCAATTATTCATATAATGTGTTCTTGGTGACCTTAACACTTAAGGCTATTGCATTAGCAAGATTCAGATGCAAAGCAAGATGTAAAAAGAATATTTTTTCAGATTCTGGTAGTCCATATCCCAAAGAACATTTCTGAGCTGTTGTTCATAAAATTTGCATTTAGACGAGACGATTTACAAACTACTGAAATGGCTTAGGCGTTTCTGAAAACATAATATTTAAGGTTATTTTGCTATCAAGATTTATATGCAAAGCATGATAAAATGAGATTCTTTCTGGGACCCCGGATTTACTATCTAGAATCCCCTGTGTATTTCTTTACTAGTCCCAGATCAACGCTAGTACACACATTTCACAGTGATTAACCATAACCGAAAAGCACGAATTGAAAAGATAAATACTGAGTACAGGCCGAAAAGCCATTATTACAAAACCAGGTCACATGACCTTAAGTTTACAACAGCGGAAATAAGAAGCAAAATGGTAAAGCCAATAAACTCCACAGGCAGTCGACTGAAAGAAACGTGCGCCTAGCTCTCTGGATTGTCTTCATCATACTCCACATCGTAGAACTCACCATCGTTCGTGGCATCTTGGAAAGCTTCTGACGAAAGAATTTATTGTAGCATGTGAGTACAAACGTACTCAGCAAGTCTAGGAAATATGCAGGATGCAAGGCCTTCCAAAGATGGCTTAATATGGTTCTTTCGCACAAAGCCAGATTTAACAAATATTATTAATAATAATTTTCACAAAGCAGTTTTAACAATTATTTGTACAATTGAAATTATTTATAACTCTAGTGAAGGTTCCAACCACCAACACTAGTATACAGGCTCTATCCGCCCAATTAAAAGATCTTGTTTAACCATCACATGACTCCATCCGTCATGATTCAAAACAGGTTCCAACCACCTGACTAGCTCCAGCTGCCAGGAATACATCTGGATGTTCTAACCACTCCCAGATCCCAAAACATCAGTTTTTAAAACCAAAAACAAAGTCTACCAATATGAAAGAATTCTTTGCTTGCCCTTGACCGTAGGCACGGCTATTCGAATAGTTTTACACTCTGCAGAGGTGTGCAGCTTTACCCACAAGACATTATCGTCTCTTGTTGCCATGCGCAATAAGCACACTACTTTTGGTGTGTTGGCAGAGAGATCATGGCAAGGCTTTTACAATGCAATAATCTAACCTGACTCCACTCGCTGAGGTTTCACCGCTGTTAGGGTTCCATCTACCCAGTACAGAAGCCCCCTCTTGCGCCGTGTGGGAAAAACAAACTTGCCTCCATCTGAACAGACCACCATTTAAGGAGTCTGCACCATCTTTGGAGGAGGAGTACTAGGAGGAGACAAATGTTTAGGTTGCGAGCCTTGTCAGTTGCCTGTGGTATATTGAAGGTCATCTTTATTTTCTATTCCACTGCAATTTGGTTCAATGTTCTTAGGTTAGCCCTACGTGGCATATTCATGTAAGTTGAACATAAGGTTAGTCAACAGGTTATATTTAATATATGGATTCTTTTATTATGTTTTCGCTGTGTATGATTGTGATATTCTTCTATGTTGAGCCTGTGTGCACTAGCGTGATCCTAGACTAGTGTGGTATACACACATGATCCGGAATTGCATATTCGATTCCCGATAGATGTGGTATCAGAGCCATACTTACTATAGGTCTTGGCCCTAGATAGTCTGATTGTCTCTTAAGTGTGTCCAAAATTATTTTCTGAAGGAAAATTTAAATTTTGACTAATAAGAAGCTCATGACTAGTCTTATTCTTCTATTCTGGTCCTTTGCTGAATTTTTCATTTCCTTTTCGCTATTTCAAGTGGAGGTCTCACCCAAGTTTATTTTATTAGATAAGGGTGGCTCAAACTTTTGGTGAGCACGAAGGAGGCTATGCTGCAGAACTATAGAAGGTTTTGCAGATCCTTCGAGGCTTTGTTTGACCACTTTACAAAGGGAACTGCTGGGTTATTAATGTTGTGGAGCGAGGTTTCATTTGCAAGATACTTATCTATGCTCGAGATGATGAAAAGGCCAACAAACCAATCAACATTATTGTTAAAAGAGCAACATTTGAGATTGGGATCCAGGAGTCATCACGTCTTGCTCTACGACGGATTTGCCAGGATTATACCCATGAGCTAGAGGACGCCGTGTTCAGGTTGCATTCATCTGGACGTGCTTCTCAACGCCGGAGTCTAGACAGAGAAGAAGATACCATAGTGTTGCACTTGGCAAAGTTCGCTGCTGCTCAAGAGGATCACATGAAGGATATAGCTCAAGAATTGAAGCAAGTGTATAAGGCCTTGAGGGTTGCCGACGAGGAACTTCATAAAATGTGCATCATAGCGACTGAGAAGATCATGGAGTTGGAGGAGGCCTTGTATGGTGATGGTGACCAAGCTGTGCAAGAGCAAGACGAGGAAGAGGAAGAAGATCCCGAGGAGCTTGAGATGGAGCAAGAGGAGTGTGATGAGCATGTGGACCTTGAGGTGCCAATTGCTAGACATCAGGAACGTTTTGAACCCATGCCAGCCCACCCATCGGTGTATGCACCGGGAGAGCCTCAGCCTGGATGGTTGGATGATATTTAGTAGTGAGACTCTTGTTTTGAGTCACGTTTGTTAAGTTAGACAATGTCATCCTTGTAGTCGTTAGTTGGTGTGCTTAGGGTGTTTGGTTGTAACGACCCCCATTTTCGCATAATGCAAAAATGAAAATCTCTTGTGCAATCTGTACTAGTCCCATGATCAGTAGCTAGTACGCACATTTACAACAATTGGAATAACATCCATACACAATATTATTAAAGCGAAAGCTATTTATACATTGTATTTTACAACTAAGAGTATATAAATATAGCAACATAAGAAGAAAAGTCTTGTAGTATGCCCATCCAATCCCTTAGGCAACTGACAAGGCATAAATCCCTAAAAAGCTCGTTTCATTGAAATTTCCGCGTCCTGCGACGAAATATATTCTTCGGAGCCTCGCTACCTTTTCCACCATGCTATAATAGATTAAGCAAGGTTGAGTACTTTCGTACTCCGCAAGACATAAGGTGGTATTTTCAAATGCAATAATATAGGCTATATCAAAGGAGGCTACTATCGTTAATTTGCATAAAGCGATATTGAATTTGTAAATCAAATTGTCATTTGCAAACGAAATTTGAAAGAGCAAATTTGACTGATAAGAAATAAGTAAAGCATAAGTAATACTCACAGCCCTTCGTGAGCATTGAATAATTCAATGATCCAATAATCCAATCCTGCCATAACCATTCTTTGCCAACACATGGCAAAACAAATGAAACCAAGCCCTTTTGGAAATAACAAATATTTAACTAGTGTCGGTTCACCAAGTCTCCCATAACCGCGGGTACGGCTAATCGATTAGATTTACACTTTGCAGAGGTGTACAGCTTTTCCCACAAGAAATGATCATCTCTTTGTGCAGCGCAATTAACACACTTCCTTTGGTGTGCCGCAGAGAGTTATGACCTAACCGTTACATTACATAGACCTAACTTTGCACCATCACCGGTGACGAAAAAACCCTTGTTATGGAAGAAGAAACATAATTAAGTAAAACATGACAGTCCATCTCCGTATATAGATCAATATCGTTAGCAATCCATCTCTACAAGAAACAGTTTCTTCCCATAACAAGATGTTCATTGTTATATCGGCAAGCGTTGTTCCCAACACCGCAGTGAGGGCACCCCTTCAAGAAAATCTTTAAAGGAGAGCCCGTACTACTTCGGCCTACCAATGTGCAAAGCTAGATCTAAGCAACTTAATAGATTAAGGCTGCCCATAACAGTACTTGTGGTTGTACGGATTTATCTTAGATCGTACAACCCTATGTTCGGTCCTTAACCCGACACGGGCGATAATCTCCCCCTACACTACGTACAAGTCCATCTCTTGCACAACGGCTATTGCTAATAATTGCTCGCGTCAAAACCATAGTTTTGATTTCTGGGTTTTTAACCAAAATACCAGTAACCAATAGTGCCATATCCAACATATTCAATTTCTTAAGAAACAATTTTGATATGGTCATTTACATCGTTGGTTCTGAAGCTTGGCTAAGCATGGTAATATGTAATCGTATATTCCCATGTTGACATTATGTATTGTCTAACCTAATTCTATGGTTATCAAGGTTCACATGTCAATATTTATTAAGGAAATTCCAAGAGATAACAGTATATCTACCAATACCACAAAATAGCAGATTCTGAGTAAAATAAGCGCATGCATGAAACAATTTGATAAACAAAAGGAAAATTAAATACTAGGATCAATATGATCAAAGGGGTGCTTGCCTTGCTTAATTGCTATTTACAATGAAGTCGCGGTCGAAGCCAATGTTGTCGATGAAGTAATTAATGATGTCGGGTTCTACACGTCGTTCAGCGGAAATATAGCAAATAACGAACTTTAATAACGATAAAAAAGACAGACAAAAAATCAAATAAAACTTGCTATAAGGAACAGGTGCATATTCTTTTATAGATTATTTATTCTTGTTTTACAAATTCAAGAGGCTAAAACTATTTGGATTAATGAGAGTAATCATTAGGTAAAGGTTACATAAACTCAATTATTCATATAATGTGTTCTTGGTGACCTTAACACTTAAGGCTATTGCATTAGCAAGATTCAGATGCAAAGCAAGATGTAAAAAGAATATTTTTTCAGATTCTGGTAGTCTATATCCCAAAGAACATTTCTGAGCTATTGTTCATAAAATTTGCATTTAGACGAGACGATTTACAAACTACTGAAAAGGATTAGGCATTTCTGAAAACACAATATTTAAGGTTATTTTGCTATCAAGATTTATATGCAAAGCATGATAAAATGAGATTCTTTGTGGGACCCCGGATTTACTATCCGGAATCCCCTGTGTATTTCTGTACTAGTCCCAGATCAACGCTAGTACACACAGTTCACAGTGATGAACCATAACCGAAAAGCACGAATTGAAAAGATAAATACTGAGTACAGGCGGAAAAGCCATTATTACAAAACCAGGTCACATGACCTTAAGTTTACAGCAGCGGAAATAAGAAGCAAAATGGTAAAGCCAATAAACTCCACAAGCAGTCGACTGAAAAGAAACGTGCGCCTAGCTCTCTGGATTGTCTTCATCATACTCCACATCGTAGAACTCACCATCGTTCGTGGCATCTTGGAAAGCTTCTGACGAAAGAATTTATTGTAGCATGTGAGTACAAACGTACTCAGCAAGTCTAGGAAATATGCAGGATGCAAGGCCTTCCAAAGATGGCTTAATATGGTTCTTTCGCACAAAGCCAGATTTAACAAATATTATTAATAATAATTTTCACAAAGCAGTTTTAACAATTATTTGTACAATTGAAATTATTTATAACTCTAGTGAAGGTTCCAACCACCAACACTAGTATACAGGCTCTATCCGCCCAATTAAAAGATCTTGTTTAACCATCACATGACTCCATCCGTCATGATTCAAAACAGGTTCCAACCACCTGACTGGCTCCAGCCGCCAGGAATACATCCGGAAGTTCTAACCACTCCTAGATCCCAAAACATCAGTTTTTAAAACCAAAAACAAAGTCTACCAATATGAAAGCATTCTTTGCTTTCCCTTGACCGTAGGCACGGCTATTCGAATAGTTTTACACTCTGCAGAGGTGTACAGCTTTACCCACAAGACATGATCGTCTCTTGTTGCCATGCACAATAAGCACACTTCCTTTGGTGTGTTGGCAGAGAGATCATGACAAGGCTTTTACAATGCAATAATCTAACCAGACTCCACCACGAGGTTTCACATTGTTAGGGTTCCATCTACGCATCTGAAGCCCCTCTTGCGCCGTGTGGGAAAAACAAACTTGCCTCCATCCGCACCCACATTCCACCATCCGCAAGTCTAAGTTAAATTATTACAAATTATTCAGCCAGGTCATACCCATTTAGACATGTGGTTGTACGGTTGTGCTTAGAATGGACAATCACAAGCGTCGGTCCTTAATTGACTAGGGCGGCACAAACACAACAAAAACCAGTGCTCCATCTGCACCCGCCAGACAAACCGATCCACCCAAATCTAAATTATTTTCATTTTTATTTTACAAATACAGCGGCATACGTATTGCCACAACTTTTCAAATTCATAATTTTTCATAGTTTCAAAGTAACCTATCCATAGGTATTTGATCGACTTTGCATTTAAGCACATCTAGCGCACTAAACAAAATATATCATAACATATTATTATTATGACATATCACAGCAACCTAGGGTTACAACAATCAAGGATTTCAATATCAAGGTGGTAATAACAATTGGGATTAACTACCAACCTAAATTTTAACATCATCTTTTAAATAATAGCGATGCAAGTTATAAAACATTGTAAAGCATTTATAAAACATGGGATCAACATGCGTCAAGGAGACTTGCCTTCGTTGATGAGGAGGGAAGGGTCGCTCGGCAGACCGGCACTTACTTCGGCGACGGCAACAGCTTCTTCGACTACGCGCAAAACGGAGCGACCAATAAATAAAAAAAACAAATAAAATATAAAAATTATAAAATTAGTACTGGCAGAAATAGATTGAATTTAGATGAATTTACGAAGAAGAATGAGGTCAATCGGACTTAAGATGACAGAGATCGGATATTTTGAATTCAAAATTTGACCTTTCGCCGGGCTTAGAGAAGAAATGGTTGCCGACAGAGCTCCTATGAGAATTTTGCAAATCTGATTTTACCAGATGTAAAGGACACTCAGAGGAAGCTCTAGGAAAAATTTGAGGACAAATGGAGGTCGGGAGCAACCGGGAGAGCTCACCGAAAGTTCGCCGGAGTTCGGAAAGAATGGCTTGCACAAGGAGATCTGGTGGATGGATTGGAACAACTCAAAGTTGAGGATGTGAGGAATGAGAAGGGGAACTAGGGGTTCAATTTATGGTACAATCGGACCAGCTGATCGTCAGGAAACGCTCGACGAAGTTTTCACCGGAATAGTAACCGAGATCGCCGGAATTTGAAGAGCTGAAACAACTGAATAAATGCGGGTCGGGTTGTTTCGGGTATTGTAGCGACGGGTTCACTGTAGCTTGCGGGTGGGAAGAGAAACGGATCGGATGAACAGTAACCAAAATTTTTAATTTCGAAAATAATTAATTTTCCACTGAAAATTCATATTAAATCCGAAAATTAGCAAATAAATGTTGAATATTAAATAGGCTTGGGAAAAATAGTAAAAACATTCTGAAAATTCTGGGGAAAATCTCAAAAATACTTTAGAGTATTTTTATCCTAATAAAATTGGTTTTCGAATTTTTAGAGAATTTTAGAATTGGATTTGAGTTTTGAATATCCGGATGAAAATGGAATTTCCGGACGCGAATGGAATAAATTCCATTTTTGGATGGAAAGGAATGCCAGGTTAACTAAAATTCCAAAGAAAACCCAAATCCTTGAATTAATTAATTTAAATTAATTTTTAATAAAAAAACCGAAAATGGGATGTTACAAACCTACCCCCCTTAGAGAGAATCTCGACCCCGAGATTCGGACGGAGAAAGAAAAAGATCGGGGAACTCGGCTCTAAGATCCTCTTCTCGCTCCCAGGTTGCTTCCTTCTAGGAATGATTGCTCCACTGAAATTTGCAAAACTTGATCACACAGCTTCGGGTTCTACGCTCCGCTTCATCCAAGATTCTGACCGGATATTCGGGATAAGAGAGATCTTCCTTCAGTTCCATCTCTTCGAATGGCAACTGTTCTTCAGGCACTCAAAGGCATTTCTTTAGCTGAGAAACATGGAAGACATCATGCACATCTAACAACTGCGAAGGGAGTTTTAATTTATAAGCAACTTCTCCTCTTCTGGCAACCACTGGAAATGGACCGATATAGCGAAGTGCAAGCTTCCCGCTGACTCTGAAACGTCGCATTCCCTTTAGGGGTGAAACTTTCAGATACACATGATCACCAGGTGCAAAGCTCAAATCCCGATGACGATTATCAGCATAACTTTTCTGCCTAGACTGAGCTGTTTTTAAATTCTAACGAATCACTCTGACTTGCTCTTTTGCTTCCTTCAGAATATCAGGCCCGATTACTTGTCCACCCTCTGTCTCTTTCCAATACAATGGTGTTCGGCATTTTCTTCCGTAAAGAGCTACAAAAGGTGCCATCTTTAAACTTGATTGATAACTGTTGTTGTAGGAGAATTCTGCATACGGCAAATTCTGATCCCAAGAGGCACTATACGTTAACGCACAAGCTCTCAGCATATCTTCCAGAATTTGATTTATCCTTTCTGTTTGACCATCAGTTTGAGGATGGTAAGCAGTACTAAAATTCAGATTTGTGCCCAATACCTGATGCAATTTCTGCCAGAACCTCGAGGTAAACTGGGACCCTCGATCTGAGACAATCTTCTTTGGCACTCCATGTAAACATACTATTTTAGCCATGTACAATTCTGCAAGTTTATTTCCAGAATAGGTGGTCTTCACCGGGATAAAATGTGCAACTTTTGTCAACCTATCCACAATAACCCAAATTGAATCATATCCAGACTTAGTTCTGGGAAGTCAAGTAATGAAATCCATTCCAATTTCTTCCCATTTCCAAACTGGAATCTGCAAGGGTTGTAACAATCCTGCTGGTCTCTGATGCTCTGCTTTAACTAACTGGCAAATATCACAACGAGCCACGAATTCAACAATTTCTCTTTTCATATTCGACCACCAATATTTTTCTTTCAAATCCGAGTACATTTTCATACTTCTCGGATGAATAGAATAAATGGAATCATGAGCCTCCTTTAAAATCACATCCCTGATTCCTTTTTGGTTAGGAACTACAATTCTTTTTCCAAACCAAATGGTACCTTTCTCATCCTCAGAAAATTCAGAAGCTTTTCCTTTCTCCAGATCATTCTTTATGTCTACAATACCACTGTCATCCTTTTGAGCTTCTCTAATATGATCATCCAAGGTTGAGTGCACTTCCACATTGAAAATGCAACCCTCATTCACTAATTCAGTTGAGACATTGGAATTCTTCATGAAGTCTTTGGTGACTTTTAAAACCATAATATTGTTGCAATAACTCTTCCTACTCAAAGCATCTGCAACAACATTAGCTTTCCCTGGATGATAATGAATGCCGACGTCATAGTCTTTAATCAACTCCAACCATCTTCTCTGCCTTAAATTGAGATCAGACTGCGTGAAAATGTACTTCAAACTCTTATGATCCGAGTAGATCTCGCATCGATTACCAATAAGATAATGTCTCCAAAGCTTGAGTGCATGAACAACTGCAGCTAACTCCAAGTCATGAGTTGGGTAGTTTTCCTCATGGGGTCGTAGCTGTCTTGAAGCATACGCTATAACTTTTCCTTCCTGCATCAGAACACAA
Organism: Otatea glauca; assembly: GCA_036346275.1. Lineage (NCBI taxonomy): Eukaryota > Viridiplantae > Streptophyta > Magnoliopsida > Poales > Poaceae > Otatea > Otatea glauca. Next base: position 29,731,999 of record CM070716.1, on the reverse strand, counting down.
CCAAGACCTAGCTTTGAAGCATCACAGAAAACTTCAAAATCCTTCCGAATATCTGGCAGAACAAGCACAGGGGCTGAAGTTAACCTCTTCTTCAATTCCTGAAAACTCTGCTCACAACATTTCGTCCATTCAAACTTCTTCTCCTTCTTCAAGAGTTGAGTGAGAGGTCTTGCTATCTTGGAGAAACCTTCAATGAAACGTCGATAATAGCCTGCTAGGCTATCGGGACCCGAATATGCAATTCCGGACCCTCTGTGTATTCAGCACTAGTTCAGGATCACGCTAGTGCACACAGTCTCAACATAGATGAAATATCACAATCATACATAGCGAAAAAAGACAAAAGACATCATATATTAAATACAACTAGTTACATGACCTTATGGTCAACTTACAAGATTATGCCTTATAAGGCTGAACAACAATTTAAGCAGCAGCGGAAAGAAAACGTAGATGACCCCTTAGTATACCACAGGCAACTGACAAGGCTCGCACCCTAGATGCTCGTCCCTTCGCAATACTTCTCCTCCATGAATGGCGTAGTCTCTTCTTCTTCTGAAGTGGTTGTTGTGGGGTGAGTACATAAAGCACTCAACAAGTCGTGCACAGAATGCAATTCTAACATAACTATATGCAAGGCTTATTCCAAAGGAATGGCTAACATGGCTATTTTTCAATAAGCAGCATTTGTAAATGAATACAGATATAAATTGGAAAGACAAGAAACAAATAAGCAGTATTAGATAGATTCAGCATTTCTCAAGTAAACCAAGTTTCCAATCCTATGTCAAGTTCCAACCTTTCATGGCAATCCTGCCATCCCATTCCAAGTTTTCATTTCAAAAGTCTAACCCTTAACTGTAATTCTCGAGCTTTGCTCAATACCGTGAGCACGGCTATTCGAATAGGTTTACACTCTGCAGAGGTTATGCACTTTACCCACACGACGTGATAATCCCTTTGTGCTTGGCCATTAGCCCACTTCCTTTGGTGTGCCGGTAGAGAAATCACGACAAAGCCTTTCAGGAACCTCTACCTTATCCAAAGAACCTCTCCGGTATTGCCTTCACTATTACTCCTCTCACGCGGAGCCGAAGTATAGGACCGGCCAACACCGTTGGTTGGATGGGCACCAAGCCGTAGCATAGGTACGCTCCCCCACACAAATATACTTCCGTGTACTGTCCCCCCCCCCGAGGTATCAGAGGAAAGATATCAGAACCCTAATCATCTAGGTCTGTCCTATACCAGACATGTGGTCGCATTATTGACTCAGGTCAAAGGCTTGCAAGGTTAAGTCCTTAAGATGATCGAGGCAAGACTTCCACATACCCCTGCCCATCGGGCCCACCTGGGCATTCTCGCCCCTTGCCCCTTGCCCCAATCTAAATCATAACCACCCCATTTGATTACCAAGCACCACGTGCCATCAGCAATTTAACCTCGTTGCGTGACATCCTCTCGCCACCACAACTCAATCTCATCGTGTGACCACACATGACACACAAGTTCATAACATCGTTCCATATTCCATTAGTCAAGATTATTTATCAAAGACTAAAGTACATGTGATGACGTGGCATGGCTATGCAACTAATACGGTCTAACCATCCCATGTTGATTATTATTACTAACCAACTATATGAACCAATCTAGGGTGATAATATATCATGGTATACAAATGGCAAGGTAGGGTATAGATCAATTGGGTATAATAGCTAAGTCCCAAATTTAATTGAAGACATTTGTACATGTCAAATAATATGCAATAAAGTAAAACAATATAACAGTTTTTGTAATCGTAGGTTCAACATGACAAAAGCACAACTTGCCTAGCACTTGTTATAAACTTCTTTTTACTATTTTTAATTGATCTTCGGCTTCCTCAACCTTTGGCTCTTCAATCGAATGCTTCGACTTCCTAATCCTTCAGCAACTTCGGGTAACTTCTGGACGACACGTCTAACGACAAAGAAGCACAAATACAACAAAACTCAAAAGCAATTCAAATAAACTCCAATTTAATATTAGATTGATACTGAATGGAAGGGATTGAATTTAGGAACTTAGATTTGATCGAAGATTGGATGAAAGAGAACAGGCTTTCAGAAAATTTATCGAGAAGATTACGACTGATAATTAGGGAAAGATGGAGTATATTCCAGGGGATATCCTTCGAGATTAATTAACTCGATTGGACAGATATTGACATATGGGCTCTTGATCTATAGATCGGGTCCATAAAGATATGTTTGTTCATGATGAACTAAACTGATGCTCAATGTTGACTTTTGTTGACTAAACAAATACACAGTCAAACAAAAGAAAGATAGACTAATAGAATAGATATGGCACCAGGATATGACATATGGCCAATGGTCTATCGACCAAGTCCACGAATGAATTCTAGGTTAATGGCGATTAGATTTTCGAGGATAAGACAAGGGCGGTTGGAATCGACATTGATGCGATCCGATCGGGGTTCATCATACATCAAAAAGAGACTTGGCGATAACGAGGGCTATGACGATATATAGTAAGACAAGTACAAATATCTTACTACGGTGGACACAACGAGGAAAAGCGCAATACCGCGTGTAGCTCACGATGAACTCGATCCATCGAACCGGTCTTAAGTTAGGTTTTGGTCCGCTGCGGATGATAGAAAGATAAAGCCGGACTCACAAGGAATGGGGTTAGATCACGATAGGACGATAGAAAGGATAATGACATCGCGCTACGCTCTTGCTGGAAAGCGCGTATGCGATGATAGCGAAGCGAGAGCAAAGCGTTAACGGCGGAACGTTAACGAAGAAACGTTAGCAGCGGAACGTTAACGATGGAACGTTAACGATGGAATGTTAACGACGGAACGTTAACGATGAAGGTGAAGCGTTAACGGAACACTTATGAGATTATAAGGTGGCAACCCTCGGATGAAAGATAGGGCAGCGAGGTCATGACATGGCTCAAATTTGGTTTGAGATCTGCGGGGTACACATATCGTGACGCAATGACAAATTTGACAAAGGGTCAAGTCCGGGTTTGAGCGAAACGATTCAAGGATGAATACACTTGGCATAGGGTAGGATGGTAGGTTGGCTCTGCGATTAAAGGTTACCAAAGATGGCGAACCGAAATGCGCACCGACACGAAGGACTAGGACAAAAGACGTCGGGTAGATTCTAGAATATAGCATTGATGGCAACCGGGGATCAATGAACTTCAACGGTGGGCAAAACAGGGGATAATGATCTTCTGGACACAATGACATGGCCACGACAAACCAAAATGGTTGGCGGCACAAGACGACGCGCGGCGGTGGCAAAAAGGCGACGGTAACGAATATTAAACTTTTCGGAGGATGAAACAGCAAAGAGAAAGTAAGCACCACATAGAACGCGGTGACAAGAACTCAACGGTATATCCAGATTTGGAAGCAACCCAACGGACAGATCACAAACTGTCGACGAACGGCTGCCGGAGCCAATAGATCAAACGATCATAACTATTAAAATAATAGATGGAACCAAACCAAATTATACAGAGAGCTATCTGGGATCATTTGGCACAATATGACATGAACGGATCTGAGTTTTACCTTCTGGATCAACGGGGAACGCGCGACGAAGTTTTCTGCCGTTGGAACGCAGTCTGATCGGGGAGGATTGATTTTTCTGCACAAATCCTGCTGGCCAAACCTTGATTTAGGGTGATCACCATGTATAGGACATCAGGAGGAGTCTACAGAAAAAATTCAAGGTCAAACTCGCAAAAACCGAGGAGAACGGGTAGCAGCAAGATTTGAGATTAGAACGGCCGTAACTTTTGATTCCGCAGATGGAACTGCACCAAATTTTGTGGGGAGATAGATCTGACCATAAGGCACGAGATGACATGAGCGGATTTCAGAAAAACTCACCGGAACGACGGGGAACGCGACGCCAAGATCGGCCGACGATGGCGGCACACCGGAAAGACATGGTGGCGGATTTTAGGGTTTGGGAGGTGCTCTGGGCATTAAGGCTGTGTGGGAGGGGTCTTAGGACACTTATATAGGTTGGGGAGTCATGCCATACAAGGAAACACGAAGAAAAACCGGATTTGGATTGAAAACGGATCGGATCGAACACCTGGCGCACAATGAACAGTACCGGGTGACGTGGCTCATTATGGTGCGTCGGATCTAGATCGGAGGGCTGCAGCTGGGCGATGACGTGGCCGGCTCAGAAGATGACACGTCGATTTAGCCCAATTTCCGAATTAAAATAATTCCAGAAATTAAAATAATTCGTTTAGAGCAATAAACATACCAGAAAAATTCTGAAAAAATTCTAGAAAATATTTTGAGACATTTGGAGCTTGAATAAAATATTTTTAACCAAACTTTATTTAAACTTTTACAGTATTTAATTAGATTTAACAAGAGGCTTAATTTCAAATAATTTCCAAAGGAATAGCAAACGAACTCCGAAAAATATCAAAAAATTACAGAAAATTCATTGAAGCACAATGAACTCAAATAAAACTAAAATTTATTTTAATTGAAGTTTATATTAGTCAAATTAAATTACTTTAGCATTAGAAAATTTTAGATTAAGCTTTATTAAAGCGAGAAAATCAGCGGGGATTTTTGGAAGGATGAAATAAACAAAAGATTTTTGAAAACCCAAATTTTGGGATGTTACATAGGCCAAGAAAACTTCTGACATCTGGAACTGACTTAGGTTGCTTCCAATATAAAACATCCTTCACTTTTGCAGGATCTACAGCTACTCCTCCAGCAGAAATGACATGACCCAAGAAAGCAACTTCTTTCAACCAAAAATCACACTTACTGAATTTAGCATAAAGCTGATACTCTCATAATTTCTCCAGAACTATCCTCAGATGATCCTCATGTTCCTTCATACTTTTAGAATAGATAAGAATGTCATCAATGAAGACAACCACAAATTTATCCAAACACTCGATGAACACCTTGTTCATCAGATTCATGAAATAGGAAGGTACATTTGTTAATCCAAAGGACATCACTGTAAACTCATACAGTCCATACCGGGTCGTGAAAGCTGTCTTAGGAATATCTTCCTTCCTTATCTTAAGCAGATGATATCCCGACCTCAAATCAATTTTTGAGAAAACCTGGGCTCCCTTCAACTGATCAAACAGATCATCTATCCTTGGCAAAGGATACTTGTTCTTAATTGTAACCTCATTTAGAGATCTGTAATCTATACACATTCTCAAACTACCATCCTTCTTCTTAACAAAGATTACTGGTGCTCCCCAAGGTGAAGAACTTGGTCTTATAAATCCTTTCTCTTGCAGTTCTTCAATCTGCTGTTTCATTTCTGCTAACTCATTGGCGGGTAGCCTATAAGGTCTTTTTGATATAGGAGCCGTACCAGGTACAAGCTCAATTATGAACTCAATGTCCCGGTCTGGTGGCATACCAGGCAAATCTTCTGGGAATACATCTGGGTATTCCTTTACTATAGGCACATTTTCCAAAGTTGTACCTTTCATACTGTTCAGGGTACTACCCTTCTTTGGGGAAAGATCAGACAAGAATTCTACACGAATTCCATCAGGACTAAAAAGGGAGATAGATCAATTAGCACAGTCTATCTGTCCTTTAAACTTGGTTAACCAATCCATCCCAAGGATTACCTCTATTCCCTTGGTATTCAATAATATTAAGTTCGCTAGGAACTTTACCCCATTTATAACTATATCCGATTTTGGGCAAACATCAGTAGTTTTTAATTCTTTTCCAGGAGATTGAACTAATAAAGGGTTTCTAAGCTGAACTGTACCCCAACCATGCTTTCTGACCAAATACTCTGATATGAAAGAATGTGTAGCACCAGAATCGAACAATCTTTGGCAGTGCGGAGTTGACAAAGAACTTACCATACACCACATCAAAAGGTCCCGAACTTCTTCAAGATGGCGTGATTAACACGTCCTCTTCCAACAGTCACGAGGTGTCTGGGTCCGCAGATCTTTGCTCTTCCTTGGTGATCTGATGCTGTGGTGGTGTGGTCCCCAAGTTGAAGCGAACTGGGGTCATGGCTTGGCGCTTATGAGGACAATTACTAGCATAATGTCCTAATTCTCTGCAGTTAAAACACTGGACATTTGTTGTAGCTGTGTTGCTCTTCTGAACTTGACCTCCTGGGTTGCTAGCAGAATCTTGAGCAAACTGTCGTGGTGTTGACACTTTGGAGTTACAGCGGCACTAGATCTTCTTTGGTCTCTTCGGATGAAATTTGAAATAAACGAGGTCTAGAGCTGCTACCACCACATTGAGCTTGAAACACCATCTTCCTTTTTCTTGACTCAAAGTGCTGACGTTGAGCATCCTCCTGAATCAAAGCTTTGTTCACCATGTGCTGGTAGGTGGGAAAGTCATTAGAGACCAACTGCACTTTAAGGTTAGGGTCAAGACCCTCCATGAAGCGCCAGATCTTTGCCTCATCAGTTGAGACATCCTCTGCAGCATATCTGGACAGCTGAGTGAATCTGTTCAGATATTCTGACACTGAGAGATTTCCCTGTTGCAACTTATGGAACTCCCTCCTCTTCATCTCCATTATTCCCTTAGGTATATGGGTAGCGAAAACTTCAACGAACTCATCCCAGGTAATGTTCTGAGCTTCTTCGTGGGCAGCACAATAGTTCTCCCACCAACTCACAGCTGTTCCTTTAAGTTGGTGCGTAGCAAACCGCACACTTTCTATCTCATCGCACTGGGCAAGGTAAAGTTCTTTTCTACTTCCTTTAGCCAGTCATCAGCCTCCAAAGGATCGGCTGACCTAGCAAAGGTCGGAGGTCTAGTCCTCATGAACTCCCCATACTTGGATTGGCTGCGACCTGCACTGGGGCGGCTTGAGGTGGATTCAGAACGTTCTGCGCTAAGGCTTGCAGAATCTGAAGCTGCATGGCCATCATCTGTTCCATGCTTGGTGGTTGATTTGGGGGTGGCGGTGGCACTTGATCCTACTGACCCGGTGGCACTTGATCTTGTTGGACCGGTGACGGTGGCACTTGATGCTCTTGCTGATCTTGTGGAGCTTCCCGGCCACGTCCACGACCAGGTCCTCTTACACGACCAGCTCCACGTCCTCTTCCTTGACCTTCCATCTGAAGCAAAGACCATGGGTAGGTTAGCAATAGATGATAGGGAAAGAGCAAAGATAAGAAGATTAGGGAGGAAGCCACACCAAGACCAAAAAAGCAATAAAACTCCAGCAAAGATAAGAAGATTAGGGAGGTAGCCACTCCAAGACCAAACAAGCAGTAAAACTCCAAATAAAAGGTGGCTGCAACACAATGCTAGGGCAAGTGTGCATCACACCCAACAAACAAGCAACAAAAATCCTAATACACTCGGACTATACGTTGCTAAACTAAAAAGGGATGACATGCTCCAACAATATTAAGCACTATAACCTATCTTATATGGGAGTTCTTTTCGAGCACTCTTTTGACAACTTGATCTTTTCAAAAGCCCTCGATTAGTCTTGAAAAAAATGGATCATCATCTTCCTTGATTTGGATTCATGCATAAGACTCGAGGCTTTAAGAAGTTCTAAGAGATAAGATCAAATTAATATTTTAGCAAAGGAAAGGAGTAAGAACCTAAGAATGAGATGAGATGAGATAAACTATTTCAAAGCAATTCGTTGGTTTTCATTTAAATTTTTTTTTGAAGTTCTTGTTAAGAAGACCAGACTAACTAGGGATGCGACCTAAAGTCGACATGGCTCTGATACCACCGCTGTGGGACCCCGGATTTACTATCCAGAATCCCCTGTGTATTTCTGTACTAGTCGCAGATCAACGCTAGTACACACAGTTCACAGTGATGAACCATAACCGAAAAGCACGAATTGAAAAGATAAATACTGAGTACAGGCCGAAAAGCCATTATTACAAAACCAGGTCACATGACCTTATGTTTACAGCAGCGGAAATAAGAAGCAAAATGGTAAAGCCAATAAACTCCACAAGCTGTCGACTGAAAAGAAACGTGTGCCTAGCTCTCTGGATTGTCTTCATCATACTCCACATCAAAAAACTCACCATCGTTCGTGGCATCTTGGAAAGCTTTTGACGAAAGAATTTATTGTAGCATATGAGTACAAACGTACTCAGCAAGTCTAGGAAATATGCAGGATGCAAGGCCTTCCAAAGATGGCTTAATATGGTTCTTTTGCACAAAGCCAGATTTAACAAACATTATTAATAATAATTTTCACAAAGCAATTTTAACAATTATTTGTATAATTGAAATTATTTATAACTCTAGTGAAGGTTCCAACCACCAACACTAGTATACAGGCTATATCCGCCCAATTAAAAGATCTTGTTTAACCATCACATGACTCCATCCGTCATGATTCAAAACAGGTTCCAACCACCTAACTGGCTCCAGCTGCCAGGAATACATCCGGAAGTTGTAACCACTCCCAGATCCCAAAACATCAGTTTTTAAAACCAAAAACAAAGTCTACCAATATGAAAGAATTTTTTGCTTGCCCTTGACCGTAGCCACGGCTAGTCGAATAGTTTTACACTCTGCAGAGGTGTACAGCTTTACCCACAAGACATGATCGTCTCTTGTTGCCATGCGCAATAAGCACACTTCCTTTGGTGTGTTGGCAGAGAGATCATGACAAGGCTTTTACAATGCAATAATCTAACCTAACTCCACCCGCTGAGGTTTCACCGCTGTTAGGGTTCCATCTACCCAGTACAGAAGCCCCCTCTTGCGCCGTGTGGGAAAAACAAACTTGCCTCCATCTGAACAAACCAATATTTAAGGAATCTGCACCATCTTTGGAGTACCAGGAGGAGACAAATGTTTAGGGTGCGAGTCTTGACAGTTGCCTGTGGTATATTGAAGGTCATCTTTATTTTCTATTCCACTGCAATTTGGTTTAATGTTCTTAGGTTAGCCCTGCGTGGTATATTCATGTAAGTGGACCATAAGGTTAGTCAACAGGTTATATTTAATATGTGGATTCTTTTATTATGTTTCCGCTGTGTATGATTGTGATATTCATCTATGTTGAGCCTGTGTGCACTAGCGTGATCCTAGACTGGTGTGGTATACACACATGATCCGGAATTGCATATTCGATTCCCGACAGAGGTGGTATCAGAGCCATACTTACTATAGGTCTTGGCCCTAGATAGTCTGGTTGTCTCTTAAGTGTGTCCAAAATTATTTTCTGAAGGAAAATTTAAATTTTGACTAATAAGAAGCTCATGACTAGTCTTATTCTTCTATTCTGGTCCTTTGCTGAATTTTTCGTTTCCTTTCCGCTGTTTCAAGTGGAGGTCTCACCCAAGTTTATTTTATTAGATAAGGGTGGCTCAAACTTATGGTGAGCACGAAGGAGGCTATGCTGCAGAACTATAGAAGGTTTTGCAGATCCTTGGAGGCTTTGTTTGACCACTTTACAAAGGGAACTGCTGGGTTATTAATACTGTGGAGCGAGGTTTCATTTGCAAGATCCTTATCTATGCTCGAGATGGTGAAAAGGCCAACAAACCAATCAACATTATTGTTAAAAGAGCTACATTTGAGATTGGGATCCAGGAGTCATCACGCCTTGCTCTACAACGGATTTGCCAGGATTATACCCATGAGCTAGAGGACACCGTGTTCAGGTTGCATTCATCTGGACGTGCTTCTCAACGCCGGAGTCTTGACAGAGAAGAAGATACCATAGTGGTGCACTTGGCAAAGTTCGCTGCTGCTCAAGAGGATCACATGAAGGATATAGCTCAAGAATTGAAGCAAGTGTATAAGGCCTTGAGGGTTGCCGACGAGGAACTTCATAAAATGTGCATCATAGCGACTGAGAAGATCATGGAGTTGGAGCAGGCCTTGTATGGTGATGGTGACCAAGCTGTGGAAGAGCAAGATGAGGAAGAGGAAGAAGATCCCGAGGAGCTAGAGATGGAGCAAGAGGAGTGTGATTTGCATGTGGACCTTGAGGTGCCAATTGCTAGACATCAGGATCGTTTTGAACCCATGCCAGCCCACCCATTGGTGTATGCACCGGGAGAGCCTCAGCTTGGATGGTTGGATGAGTGATAGAATTATTTAGTAGTGAGACTCTTGTTTTGAGTCACGTTTGTTAAGTTAGACAGTGTCATCCTTGTAGTCGTTAGTTGGTGTGCTTAGGGTGTTTGGTTGTAACGACCCCCATTTTTGCATAAATGCAAAAATGAAAATCTCATGTGCAATCTGTACTAGTCCCATGATCAGTAGCTAGTACGCACATTTACAACAATTGGAATAACATCCATACACAATATTATTAAAGCGAAAGCTATTTATACATTGTATTTTTCAACTAAGAGTATATAAATATAGCAACAGAAGAAGAAAAGTCTTGTAGTATGCCCATCCAATCCCTTAGGTAACTGACAAGGCATAAATCCCTAAAAAGCTCGTTTCATTGAAATTTCCGCGTCCTGCGACAAAAGATATTCTTCGAAGCCTCGCTACCTTTTCCACCATGCTGTAATAGATTAAGCAAGGTTGAGTACTTTCGTACTCCGCAAGACTTAAGGTGGTATTTTCAAATGCAATAATGTAGGCTATATCAAAGGAGGCTACTACAGTTAATTTGCATAAAGCGATATTGAATTTGTAAATCAAATTGTCATTTGCAAACGGAATTTGAAAGAGCAAATTTGACTAATAAGAAATAAGTAAAGCATAAGTAATACTCACCGCCCTTCGTGAGCATTGAATAATTCAATGATCCAATAATCCAATCCTGCCATAACCATTCTTTGCCAACACATGGCAAAACAAATGAAACCAAGCCCTTTTGGAAATAACAAATATTTAACTAGTGTCGGTTCACCAAGTCTCCCATAACCGCGGGTACGGCTAATCGATTAGATTTACACTTTGCAGAGGTGTACAGCTTTTCCCATAAGAAATGATCATCTCTTTGTGCAGCGCAATTAACACACTTCCTTTGGTGTGCCGCAGAGAGTTATGACATAACCGTTACATTACATAGACCTAACTTTGCACCATCACCGGTGATGAAAAAACCCTTGTTGTGGAAGAAGAAACATAATTAAGTAAAACATGACAATCCATCTCTGTATATAGATCAATATCGTTAGCAATCCATCTCTACAAGAAACAGTTTCTTCCCATAACAAGACGTTCACTGTTATATCGGCAAGCGTTGTTCCCAACACCGCAGTGAGGGCACCCCTTCAAGCAAACCTTTAAAGGAGAGCCCGTACTACTTCGGCCTACCAATGTGCAAAGCTAGATCTAAACAACTTAATAGATTAAGGCTGCCCATAACAGTACTTGTGGTTGTACGGATTTATCTTAGATCATACAATCCTATGTTCGGTCCTTAACCCGACACGGGCAATAATCTCCCCCTACACTACGTACAAGTCCTTCTCTTGCACAACGGCTATTGCTAATAATTGCTCGCGTCAAAACCATAGTTTTGATTTTTGGGTTTTTAACCAAAATACCAGTAACCAATAGTGCCATATCCAACATTTTCAATTTCTTAAGAAACAATTTTGATATGATCATTTACATCGTTGGTTCTAAAGCTTGGCTAAGCATGGTAATATGTAATCGTATATTCCCATGTTGACATTATGTATTGTCTAACCTAATTCTATGGTTATCAAGGTTCACATGTCAATATTTATTAAGGAAGTTCCAAGAGATCACAGGTATATCTACCAATACCACAAAATAGCAGATTTACAGAGAATAAGCGCATGCATGAAACAATTTGATAAACAAAAGGAAAATTAAATACTGGGATCAATATGATCAAAGGGGTGCTTGCCGTGCTTAATTGCTATTTACAATGAAGTCGCGGTCGAAGCCAATGTTGTCGATGAAGGAATTAATGATGTCGGGTTCTACACGTCGTTGAACGGAAATATAGCAAATAACGAACTTTAATAATGACAAAAAAAGACAGACAAAAAATCAAATAAAACTTGCTATAAGGAACAGGTGCATATTCTTTTATAGATTATTTATTCTTGTTTTACAAATTCAAGAGGCTAAAACTATTGGGATTAATGAGAGTAATCATTAGGTAAAGGTTACATAAACTCAATTATTCATATAATGTGTTCTTGGTGACCTTAACACTTAAGGCTATTGCATTAGCAGGATTCAGATGCAAAGCAAGATGTAAAAAGAATATTTTTTTCAGATTCTGGTAGTCCATATCCCAAAGAACATTTCTGAGCTGTTGTTCATAAAATTTGCATTTAGACGAGATGATTTACAAACTACTGAAATGGCTTAGGCGTTTCTGAAAACATAATATTTAAGGTTATTTTGCTATTAAGATTTATATGCAAAGCATGATAAAATGAGATTCTTTGTGGGACCCCGGATTTACTATCCAGAATCCCCTGTGTATTTCTTTACTAGTCCCAGATCAACGCTAGTACACACAGTTCACAGTGATGAACCATAACCGAAAAGCACGAATTGAAAAGATAAATACTGAGTACAGGCCGAAAAGCCATTATTACAAAACCAGGTCACATGACCTTAAGTTTACAGCAGCGGAAATAAGAAGCAAAATGGTAAAGCCAATAAACTCCACAAGCAGTCGACTGAAAAGAAACGTGCAGCTAGCTCTCTGGATTGTCTTCATCATACTCCACATCGTAGAACTCACCATCGTTCGTGGCATCTTGGAAAGCTTCTGACGAAAGAATTTATTATAGCATGTGAGTACAAACGTACTCAGCAAGTCTAGGAAATATACAAGATGTAAGGCCTTCCAAAGATGGCTTAATATGGTTCTTTTGCACAAAGCCAGATTTAACAAACATTATTAATAATAATTTTCACAAAGCAGTTTTAACAATTATTTGTACAATTGAAATTATTTATAACTCTAGTGATGGTTCCAACCACCAACACTAGTATACAGGCTCTATCCGCCCAATTAAAAGATCTTGTTTAACCATCACATGACTCCATCCGTCATGATTCAAAACAGGTTCCAACCACTTGACTGGCTCCAGTCGCCAGGAATACATGCGAAAGTTCTAACCACTCCCAGATCCCAAAACATCAGTTTTTAAAACCAAAAACAATGTCTACCAATATGAAAGCATTCTTTGCTTGCCTTTGACCGTAAGCACGGCTATTCGAATTGTTTTACACTCTGCAGAGGTGTACAGCTTTACCCACAAGACATGATCGTCTCTTATTGCCATGCGCAATAAGCACACTTTCTTTGGTGTGTTGGCAGAGAGATCATGACAAGGCTTTTACAATGCAATAATCTAACTTTGACTCCACCACGAGGTTTCACCATGTTAGGGTTCCATCTACCCAATCTGAAGCCCCTCTTGCGCTGTGGGAAAAACAAACTTGCCTCTATCTGGCACCCACATTCCACCATCTGGCGAGTCTAAGTTAAATTATTACAAATTATTCAGCTAGGTCATACCCATTTAGACATGTGGTTGTACAGTTGTGCTTAGAATGAACAATCACAAGCGTCGGTCCTTAATTGACATGGGCGGCACAAACATAACAAAAACCAGTGCTCCATCTGCATGCAACCGCCAGACAAACCGATCCACCCAAATCTAAATTATTTTCATTTTTATTTTACAATTACAGGGGCATACATATTGCCACAACTTTTCAAATTCATAATTTTTCACAGTTTCAAAGTAACCCATCCATAGGTATTTGATCGACTTTGCATTTAAGCACATCTAGCGCACTAAACAAAATATATCATAACATATTATTATTATGACATATCACAGCAACCAAGGGTTACAACAATCAAGGATTTCAATATCAAGGTGGTAATAACAATTGGGATTAACTACCAACCTAAATTTTAACTTCATCTTTTAAATAATAGCGATGCAACTTATAAAACATTGTAAAGCATTTATAAAACATGGGATCAACATGCGTCAAGGAGACTTGCCTTCGTTGATGAGTAGGGAAGGGTCGCTCGGCAGACCGGCACTTACTTCGACGACGGCAACAGCTTCTTCGACTACGCGTAAAACAAAGCGACCAATAAATAAAAAACAAATAAAATCTAAAAATTATAAAATTAGTACTGGCAGAAATAGATTGAATTTAGATGAATTTACGAAGAAGAATAAGGTCAATCGGACTTAAGATGACAGAGATCGGATATTTTGAATTCAAAATTTGACCTTTCGCCGGGCTTAGAGAAGAAATGGTTGCCGACAGAGCTCCTATGAGAATTTTGCAAATCTGATTTTACCAGATGTAAAGGACACTCAGAGGAAGCTCTAGTAAAAATGTGAGGACAAATGGAGGTCAGGAACAACCGGGAGAGCTCACTGAAAGTTCGCCGGAGTTTAGAAAGAATGGCTTGCACAGGGAGATCTGTTGGATGGATTGGAACAACTCGAAGCTGAGGATGTGAGGAATGAGAAGGGGAACTAGGGGTTCAATTTATGGTACAATCGAACCAGCGGATCGTCAGGAAACGATCGCTGAAGTTTTCGCCGGAATAGTAACCGAGATCGCCGGAATTTGAAGAGCTGAAACAACTGAATAAATGCGGGTCGGGTTGCTTTGGGTACTGTAGCGACGGGTTCACTGTAGCTTGCAGGTGGGAAGAGAAACGAATCGGATGAACAATAACTGAAATTTTTAATTTCGAAAATAATTAATTTTTCACTTAAAATTCATATTAAATCCGAAAATTAGCAAATAAATTTTATTAAATATGGGGATTTGAAGAGATACCGGTTTCAGCAACAAAAGTATAAATAAATATTTTTAAATAATATAAAATTACTATTTATAGCACAATAATTAATTTTTAAATGTTGAATATTAAATAGGCTTTGGAAAAATAGTAAAAACGTTCTGAAAATTCTGGGGAAAATCTCAAAAATACTTTAGAATATTTTTATCCTAATAAAATTGGTTTTGGAATTTTTTGAGAATTTTAGAATTGGATTTGAGTTTTGAATATCCGAATGAAAATGGAATTTCCGGACGCGAATGGAATAAATTCCATTTTTGGATGGAAAGGAATGCTAGGTTAACTAAAATTCCAAAGAAAACCCAAATCCTTGAATTAATTAATTTAAATTAATTTTTAATAAGAAAACCGAAAATGGGATGTTACAAACCTACCCCCCTTAGAGAGAATCTCGACCCCGAGATTCGGACGGAGAAAGAAAAAGATCGGGGATCTCGGCTCTAAGATCCTCTTCTCGCTCCCAGGTTGATTCCTTCTCGGAATGATTGCTCCACTGAACTTTGCAAAACTTGATCACACGGCTTTGGGTTCTACGCTCCGCTTCATCCAAGATTCTGACCGAATATTCGGGATAAGAGAGATCTTCCTTCAGTTCCATCTCTTCGAATGGCAACTATTCTTCAGGCACTCGAAGGCATTTCTTTAGCTGAGAAACATGGAAGACATCATGCACATCTGACAACTGCGAAGGTAGTTTTAATTTATAAGCAACTTCTCCTCTTCTGGCAACCACTAGAAATGGACCGATATAGCGAAGTGCAAGCTTCCCGCTGACTCTGAAACTACGCATTCCCTTTAGGGGTGAAACTTTCAGATACACATGATCACCAGGTGCAAGGCTCAAATCTCGGCGACGATTATCAGCAAAACTTTTACGCCTTGATAGTTTGTTTTAAATTCTGACGAATCACTCTGACTTGCTCTTCTGCTTCCTTCAGAATATCAGGCCCGATTACTTGTCCACCCTCTGTCTCTTTCCAATACAATGGTGTTCGGCATTTTCTTCCGTAAAGAGCTTCAAAAGGTGCCATCTTTAAACTTGACTGATAACTGTTGTTGTAGGAGAATTCTGCATACGGCAAATTCTGATCCCAAGAGGCACTATACGTTAACGCACAAGCTCTCAGCATATCTTCCAGAATTTGATTTATCCTTT
The DNA here is from genome assembly GCA_036346275.1 of Otatea glauca. Taxonomy (NCBI): domain Eukaryota; kingdom Viridiplantae; phylum Streptophyta; class Magnoliopsida; order Poales; family Poaceae; genus Otatea; species Otatea glauca. The sequence goes on along the minus strand of CM070716.1, from coordinate 29,716,018 downwards.
CTGTTTGACCATAAATTTGAGGATGGTAAGCAGTACTAAAATTCAGATTTGTGCCCAATACCTGATGCAATTTCTGCTAGAACCTCAAGGTAAACTGGGACCCTCGATCTGACACAATCTTCTTTGGCACTCCATGTAAACATACTATTTTAGCCATGTACAATTCTGCAAGTTTATCGCCAGAATAGGTGGTCTTCACCGGGATAAAATGTGCAACTTTTGTCAACCTATCCACAATAACCAAAATTGAATCATATCCAGACTTAGTTCTGGGAAGTCCAGTAATGAAATCCATTCCAATTCCTTCTCATTTCCAAACTGGAATCTACAAGGGTTGTAACAATCTCTGATGCTCTGCTTTAACTAACTGGCAAATATCACAACGAGCCACGAATTCAGCAATTTCTCTTTTCATATTCGACCACCAATATTTTTCTTTCAAATCCGAGTACATTTTCGTACTTCCCGGATGAATAGAATAAATGGAATCATGAGCCTCCTTTAAAATCACATCCCTGATTTCTTTTTGGTTAGGAACTACAATTCTTTTTCCAAACCAAATGGTACCTTTCTCATCCTCAAGAAAATTTAGAAGCTTTTCCTTTCTCCAGATCATTCTTTATGTCTGCAATACCACTGTCATCCTTTTGAGCTTCTCTAATATGATCATCCAAGGTTGAGTGCACTTCCACATTGAAAATGCAACCCTCATTCACTAATTCCAGATTGAGACATTGGAATTCTTCATGAAGTGCTGGCTGACTTTTTAAAACCATAATATTGTTGCAATAACTCTTCCTACTCAAAGCATCTGCAACAACATTAGCTTTCCCTGGATGATAATGAATGCCGACGTCATAGTCTTTAATCAACTCCAACCATCTTCTTTGCCTTAAATTGAGATCAGACATCTTTTTACTATTTTTAATTGATCTTCGGCTTCCTCAACCTTTGGCTTAAATGCCGACGTCGTAGGTTCAACATGATAAAAGCACAACTTGCCTAGCACTTGCTATAAACTTCTTTTTACTATTTTTAATTGATCTTCGGCTTCCTCAACCTTTGACTCTTCAATCGAATCCTTCGACTTCCTCATCCTTCAGCTACTTCAGGTAACTTCTGGACGACACGTCTAACGACAAAGAAGCACAAATACAACAAAATTCAAAAGCAATTCAAATAAACTCCAATTTAATATTAGATTGATACTGAACGGAAGGGATTGAATTTAGGAACTTAGATTTGATCGAAGGTCGGATGAAAGAGAACGAGCTTTGGAAGATTTATCGAGAAGGTTCTGATCGATAATTAGGGAAAGGCGGAGTATATTCGAGGATATCCTTGAGATTAATTAACTCAATTGGACGATATTGACATATGGGCTCTTGATCTATAGATCGGGTCTATAAAGATATGTTAGTTCATGATGAACTAAATTGATGCTCAATGTTGACTTTTGTTGACTAAACAAATACATCAAACAAAAGAAAGATAGACTAATAGAATAGATATGGCACGAGATATGACATATGGCCAATGGTCTATCGACCAAGTCCACGAAAGAATTCTAGGTTAATGGCGATTAGATTTTCGAGGATAAGACAAGGACGGATGGAATCGACATTGATGCGATCCGATCCGGGTTCGATCATACATCAAAAAGAGACTTGACGATAACGTATGTTGACGATATATAGTAAGACAAGACAAATATCTTACTACGGTGGACACAACGAGGAAAACCGCAATCTGCGGTCGGCTCACGATGAACTCGATCCATCGAACCGGTCTTAAGTTAGGTTTTGGTCCGCTGCGGATGATAGAAAGATAAAGCCGGACTCACAAGGAATGGGGTTAGATCACGATAGGGCGATAGAAAGGATAATGACATCGCGCTCGCTCTTGCCGGAATGCGCGTATGCGATGATAGCGGCGAGAGCAAAGCGTTAACGGCGAACGTTAACGAAGAAACGTTAGCGGCGGGCGTTAGCGGTGGAGCGTTAACGACGGAATGTTAACGGCGGGCGTTAACGATGAAGGTGAAGCGTTAACGGAACACTTATGAGATTATAAGGTGGCAACCCTCGGTTGAAAGATAGGCGGCGAGGTCATGACATGGCTCAAATTTGGTTTGAGATCTGCGGGTACACATATCGTGGCGCAACGACAAATTGGACCAAGGGTTAAGTCCGGTTTGAGCGATCGATTCAAGGATGAATACACTTGGCATAGCGTAGGATGGTAGGGTTGGCTCTGCGATTAAAGGTTACCAAAGATGGCGAACCGAAATGCGCACCGACACAAAGGACTAGGACAAAAGACGTCGGGTAGATTCTAGAATATGGCTTTGACGGCAACCGGGGATCAATGAACTTCAACGGTGGGTAAAACAGGGGATAATGATCTTCTGGACACAATGACATGGCCACGACAAACCAAAATGGTTGGCGGCTCAAGACGACGCGCGGCGGTGGCAAAATGGCGACGGTAACGAATATTAAACTTTTCGGAGGATGAAACAGAAAAGGGAAAGTAAGCACCACGTAGAACGTGGCGACACGAACTCAACGGTATATCCGGATTTGGAAGCAACCCAACGGACGGATCACAAAGCGTCGACGAGCAAGTGCCGGAGCCAATAGATCAAACGATCATAACTATTAAAATAATATATGGAACCTAACCAAATTATACAGAGAGCTATCTGGGATCATTTGGCACAATATGACGTGAACGGATCTGAGTTTTACCTTCTGGATCAACGGGGAACGTGCGACGAAGTTTTCTGCCGTTGGAACGCAGTGTGATCAGGGAGGATTGTTTTTTCTTCAGAAATCTCGCACGCCAAACCTTGAGTTAGGGTGATCACCATGTAGAGGACATCAAGAGGAGTCTATAGAAAAAAATTCACGGTCAAACTCGCAAAAACCGAGGAGAACGGGCAGCAGCAAGATTTGAGATTAGAACGGCCGTAACTTTTGATTCCGCAGATGGAACTGCACCAAATTTTGTGGAGAGATAGATCTGACCATAAGGCACGAGATGACGTGAGCGGATTACAGAAAAACTCACCGGAACGATGGGGAACGCGACGCCAGGATCGGCCGACGATGGCGGCGCAGCGGAAAGACATGGCGGAGGATTTTAGGGTTTGGGACGTGCTCTGGGCATTAGGGCTGCGTGGGAGGGGTCTTAGGACACTTATATAGGCTAGGGAGTCATGCCATACAAGGAAACACAAAGAAAAACCGGATTTGGATTGAAAACGGATCGGATCGAACACTTGGCGCACAATGAACGATGAACGGTGGCGTGGCTCATTGTGGTGCGTCGGATCTGGATCGGAGGGCTGCGGTAGGCGATGGCGTGGCGGCTCGAGAAGATGACACGTCGATTTAGCCCAATTTCCGAATTAAAATAATTCAGAAATTAAAATAATTCGTTTAGAGCAATAAACATACCAGAAAAATTCTGAAAAAATTCTAGAAAATATTTTGAGACTTTTGGAGCTTGAATAAAATATTTTTAACCGAACTTTATTTAAAATTTTACAGTATTTAATTAGATTTAACAAGAGGCTTAACTTAAATTAATTTCCAAATGAATAGCAAACGAACTCCGAAAAATATCAAAAAATTACAGAAAATTCATTGAAGCACAATGAACTCAAATAAAACTAAATTTATTTTAATTGAAGTTTATATTAGTCAAATTATATTATTTTAGCATTAGAAAATTTTAGATTAAGCTTTATTAAAGCGAGAAAATCAGTGGGGATTTTTGGAAAGATGAAATAAACAAAAGATTTTTGAAAACCCAAATTTTGGGATGTTACATAGGCCAAGAAAACTTCTGACATCTCGAACTGACTTAGGTTGCTTCCAATATAAAACATCCTTCACTTTTGCAGGATCTACAGCTACTCCTCCAGCAGAAATGACATGACCCAAGAAAGCAACTTCTTTCAACCAAAAATCACACTTACTGAATTTAGCATAAAGCTGATGCTCTCTTAATTTCTCCAGAACTATCCTCAGATGATCCTCATGTTCCTTCATACTTTTAGAATAGATAAGAATGTCATCAATGAAGACAACCACAAATTTATCCAAACACTCGATGAACACCTTGTTCATCAGATTCATGAAATAGGAAGGTGCATTTGTTAATCCAAAGGACATCACTGTAAACTCATACAGTCCATACCGGGTCGTGAAAGCTGTCTTAGGAATATCTTCCTTCCTTATCTTAAGCTGATGATATCCCGATCTCAAATCAATTTTTGAGAAAACTGGCTCCTTCAATGATCATATAGATCATCTATCCTTGGCAAAGGATACTTGTTCTTAATTGTAACCTCATTTAGAGATCTGTAATCTATACACATTCTCAAACTACCATCCTTCTTCTTAACAAAGATTACTGGTGCTCCCCAAGGTGAAGAACTTGGTCTTATAAATCCTTTCTCTTGCAGTTCTTCAATCTGCTTCATTCATTTCGCTAACTCATTGGCGGGTAGCCTATAAGGTCTTTTGATATAGGAGCCGTGCTGTGTACAAGCTCAATTATGAACTCAATGTCCCGGTCTGGTGGCATACCAGGCAAATCTTCTGGGAATACATCTGGGTATTCATTTACTATAGGCACATTTTCCAAAGTTGTACCTTTCAAACTGTTTAGGGTACTACCCTTCTTTGGGGAAAGATCAGACAAGAATTCTACACGAATTCCATCAGGACTAAAAAGGGAGATAGATCAATTAGCACAGTCTATCTGTCCTTTAAACTTGGTTAACCAATCCATCCCAAGGATTACCTCTATTCCCTTGGTATTCAATAATATTAAGTTCGCTAGGAACTTTACCCCATTTATAACTATATCCGATTTTGGGCAAACATCGTAGTTTTAATTCTTTTCGTGAGATTGAACTAATAAAGGGTTTCTAAGTTGAACTGTACCCCAACCATGCTTTACGACCAAATACTCGATATGAAAGAATGTGTAGCACGTAATCGAACAATCTTGCAGGCAGTGCGGAGTTGACAAAGAACTTACCATACACCACATCAAAAGCGTCACGAACTTCTTCAAGATGGCGTGATTAACACGTCCTCTTCCAACAGGCACGAGGTGTACGCGGTTCTGCAGTCTTGCTCTTCCTTGAGTGATGCAAAGTCTGCGGTGGTGTGGTCCCCAAGTTGAAGCGAACTGGGGTCATGGCTTGGCGTTTTGAGGACAATTACTAGCATAATGTCCCAATTCTCTGCAGTTAAAACACTGGACATTTGTTGTAGCTGTGTTGCTCTTCTGAACTTGACCTCCTGGGTTGCTTGCAGAATCTTGAGCAAACTGTCGTGGTGTTGACACTGGAGTTCTGGCGGCCCTAGACGCTGCAGGTCTGCTGGACTGGGGCTGAAAGAAATGAGGTCTAGAGCTGCTAGCACCACATTGAGCTTGAAACACCATCTTCCTTTTTCTTGACTCAAAGAGCTGACGTTGAGCATCCTCCTCAATCAAAGCTTTGTTCACCATGTGCTGGAAGGTGGGAAAGTCATTAGAGACCAACTGCACTTTGAGGTTAGGGTCAAGACCCTCCATGAAGCGCCAGATCTTTGCCTCATCAGTTGAGACATCCTCTGCAGCATATCTGGACAGCTGAGTGAATTTGTTCAGATATTCTGACACTGAGAGATTTCTGTAACATCCCAAAAATTGGCTTAAATATTAATTTATTGCTTAAATGTGCATTTATGATTTTTTGGAATTTATTTGAATTTTCCTGGATTTATTTGAATTAATTTTAAATTAAGTTTATTGCCCTTTTATTCAAATCTATTTAAATCTGTGTAAAGTTAAAATAAAGTTTTGCCAAAAATATTTTATTTGAGTCCGAATGTCTCAAAGTATTTTGAGATTTTCTTGGATTTTTCCGATATTTATTACGCTTGAAACCGATTAATCAAATTATCATAATTATTTTTATTAACTAAAAGTGGAAAATCGTTGAATAGTGTTGGGCGTAGCCTAGCTCGTTAGCGTCTTGACCATGAGCGCCTTCGGCCCGAGTTCCGGAAGGGCAATCGTGACCGTTGATCTCGAGGAATCGGACGGTAGAGGGTCGTCGGCGGAAACCCTAGCAAACGGGCGCCGTCGGATGCGGGAACGTGGACGGTCACGATGGGGCGACAGGCGCCGCCGTGTCCGATTCGAATCCGGCGGCGATTTCCGACGCGGCTTCGGCGTTCGTGCCCAGCGCGGACTCCTAGGTCCTTAAAAGACGGCCCCTACCTAGTTTCGAGGATCATCTGCCCTCACCGCCCCTTTTCCCCAACTTTCGGCCGCTAGAACGCTGCGTGGAACGAACCGTGGACGCATGGCGTTCGGTAGTCAAAATCGTCGTCGTCGTGCTTCCGCCGGAACCGAGGTAGTGCCAAGTTCGCCGAAGCCTTCTCTCTCAGATCCGACGAAGTCCCGGTGGTTTCCGTCAAGGTTTCGCCGCGTAGGGGTTGTCTTCTATGAATCCGGCAATGGCGCCGTCGTGTGAAGCACGCCGACGCTATCCGCGTTCGTGGACCGTGAGATCGGAATCCAACGCTTGACGCGCTGCCACGTTGCGCGCGATCACTAACCGTCCGATCGGATTCATGCGCTCTGGATCGTGCCGCCGCCGCAGCCAATCTGACCATGCCGCGTGTCGGGCTCAGTAGCCGAGGCGCCATGGACCGGGTGCATCGTGAACCCGAGGGAGCCGTGGACCCAGTCCATACGCCCGGGACACGTGTCGCTGCCTGATTGGCTGGCGCCAGGGCTGACGCCAGCGTGAGGTCATGATGACGCAATAATCTATTTTCGATTTAAAAATAAATCTGTTAATTCTGAATTTCTGAATTTCTGTTTTTTCAGTATTTATTTCAAACTTCAAAAGGCTATATCTTTTGTATCATAACTCGAATTTGAGTGATTCAAATTTCTAAAAATTTGTGAAATTGAGATCTATTTAATGGTGAATTTTAATTGATTTTTGGAGTTCATTTGCTCTCTATTTTGGTATTTATTTGCTTTTCTTCTTCGGTACGCGTAGACGTTGAATTGTGCGACGCTTTGGAGGGAGATCCAGCAACTCAAGAGCAAGTTCCAGAACCAGATCGGGACCTATTCCAAGGCAAGTTGTGCTTTGATCATGTTGAACCCATGTTTATAAAATTGCTATATTGTTTTACCCTATTGCATATTATTTCAAGTATACAATTGTTTCAAATTAAATTGGGCTTAGCTGATATACCAGATTGATCTACACCCTACCTTGTCATTGTATGCCATGATCCATTGTCACCCTAGATTGGTTAAATATAGTTGGTTAATAATTATAATCAACATTGGAGGATTAGTCCGTATTAGTTGCTTAGCCATGCCACGTCGTCACATGTGTCAGAATCATTGATAATTAATCTTGATTAATGGAATATGGAACAATGTTATGAACTTGTGTGTCATGTGGGATCACACGATGAGATTGAGTTGTTGTGACGAGTCATGTCACGCAACGATGTTGAATTGTTGATGGCACGTGGTGCTGTAACCAAGCGGGTGATAATAACATGGATTGGGGCAAGTGACAAGGCGCGTAGTATGCCAAGGTGGGCCCAATGGGCGAGAGGTATGTGGATGTCTTGCCTCGATCACTCTAAGGACTTAACCTTGCAAGCCTTTGACTGAGTCAATCATGCAACCACATGTCTGGTATGGGCCAGCCTAGCTGATTAATTTGCAATGTCTTAACTTTGGTACTATCTTGGTCGGTGTGAGTTCCCGAGTTATGGTGTATTTCACATGGCGCAAGAGGGGGGCCCTGGTTGTGGTTTTCAGACCCACCAGTGTTGAAACCTTAGCGGGTAGTACCGGATTAAGCCAGAGCATTGTAAAGGCTTTGTCATGATCTCTTCGTCGACACACCAAAGGAAGTGTGTTAATTGCATGGCACCAAGAGACGATCATGTTGTGTGGGTAAAGTGCATAACCTCTGCAGAGTGTGAAACTATTCGGATAGCCGTGCTCGCGGTATTGAGCAATGCTTGGGAATTACAGTTAAGGGTTAGCTTAATTAAAATGAACAACTTGGTTGGGATGGCGGAATGCCATATGGAAGATGGAATTTGACTTAGGAGTGGAAACTTGGTTTACTTGAGAAAAGCTGAATCTATCGTTATTTTTATTTGTTTTACCGTCTATACAATCTATTTATTGTATTTGTTTGTAAATGCTGCTTTGTTGCAAAATAGCCATGATAGCCTATCCTTTGGAATAAGCCTTGCATATAGTTACATAGAATTGCATTCTGTACACAACTTGTTGAGTGCTTTAAGTACTCACCCTTGCCAACAATAACCTCACCATTGAAGAGTCTACATCAATCTTTGGAGGAAAGATTCCAAGAGGAGACGAATGTTTAGGGCGCAAGCCTTGTCGATGCTGTGGTATCTTGAGGGGTTGTCTACGTTTTCATTCATTTGCAGCTTTAATATATTATTCACCTTGCGAGGCATAGTCATGTGAGTGGACCATAAGGTCATTCAACTAGTAGTATGTATCGATGATGTCTTTCATAATATTTCCGCTATGTATGATTGTGATATTTACTTGATGTTGAGCTGTGTGCACTAGCGTGATCTGGACTAGTGCAAGATACACAGAGGGTCGGATTTGTATATTCGGGTCCCGACGAAGTGGTATCGAGCCATCTTGTTGTAGGCCTTGACCCTAGATAGTCTGGTCGTCTCTATAGGAACTTCAAAATTATTTTCTAAAAGAAAAGAATTAACTTGGAAGAATAATATGTTCTTGACTTATCTTATTCTTCTATTCCTTTCCTCGTCAAAATTTCTCTCTTTTCCCCTGCGAAATTTCTTTCTCTCTCCCTTGCTGGATCGAGTTAAAAACCTTATCTGAGTTGTCTTGGTAGTTGACGTGCCACATCATAGAAGAAAGCATCAAATGTTCGCTGTCAACCCTGAAGATCAAGAAGGAGGGAATCATCGAGCTCAAGGAAGGAGTAGATCGGTGAAGTGTTCCAGAAGTTAAATGACCTACGCTTCGAGTAGCCAGTTGAGACTCATGTGTGGGAGTCGCGTCCGCTTAAGATAGAAGTATTACCCTTGTAGGCGGTAGTTTTGTGTGTATAGGTTGAATTGGTTCTTCCTTGATTCTTGAGTGTGCGTTATGTGTTGCGAGCTTTTAGGCTTATATAAGCAACCATACCAAGTTATTATCTTGTTTGCTTAAGTTATTGGGTTAAACCTATCTCCCTACTTTAGGATTCACCTTCTTACCTATGCTCTTTCCTCTTCCCTATTCCAAGTGAAGCAATCAAGCGGAGGGTTGATTAAATGGAAACAACATAATCAGTGGAAGTGAAAATCAATCCAGTAAGAACCTCAATAATGGATTAGTTCTTCAACCGTCAGTACAGATGGATATGCAGAGTTTCAGAGAATTCTTGACTGCTCAGACTCAGTTGATGCATGCAATGATGAAGCAGATGCGGAATATGACTAACCAAGCCAATGTCAACGAAGTGTTCCAAGCTGCTACCAATGATTTCCGTCCCTACTCAAGGTTACCAGAATTCATAAGGACTCGTCCGCCGGTGTTTTCAGGAAATGTATTACCATCGGAAGCAGATGATTGGCTCAAGACCATTGAGAGGAAGCTGCTCATTGCTCAGTGTGAAGGCGATGAGAAAGTCCTGTATGCTTCTTATCAGTTACAAGGAATCGCTCTTTGAATGGTGGAAGAAATATTGTCTTGTTCATGAAGCCCGCGGAATATCACTTGGAATGAATTTGTTGTTGCTTTTCGTAATCTCTTTGCCTCACTTGGAGACAGTATGGTCACGATAGATACGGCGCATAATATTATCCTTGTACCTTGTGCAACATCTAAGAGTTGCTCTCTGAAGTGCTGTCAACCAAACAAATCAGAAGATCGGCGTGCATTATTTGTGGAGAGATAGGACATACCGGTGTGAGCATGCGATTAATTGCTCCATTTGTGAAGGAAGTCATTCTCGGGAGAATGTCCTATGAGTGACATCACATGTTACCTTTGTGAAGGCCGAGATCATGGTCCACTCAATGTCCTCTGGATCCAATAGTTCTGCTGTAATTCAAGATCGACAAAAAGAATCTTCGAGCCGTAGTCGCTCAAGAGTCATCAAGAAGAGGCGGAACGTCAGTTGCAAAAGTGGTGCCACTCGAAGAGCTAAGGACACAATACCTTAATCATGTTGGCCCTCATCAAGAAAGAAGTAATTGGCAGTCACCAACAGCATGTTTCCTGTGTGATGAAGAAGGCCATTGGTCTAGAAAATGCCCTACGAAGCAACCAGTCATGACGCCACCAGAAGACAATAATGTGCATGTAGCTGCACCCAGCAAGGCACAACAGCGAAAACGTTTGTGCTACTACTGTCATGAGGAAGGCCATTTTGTTAAGAAATGCCCGCGAAAGAATCTAGAGTCTCCTACAGACGCGGTCCTTCCGGAAGTTACCTTAGTCAAGTTCATAACGCCAAACGAGAGCAATAAGGTTGCAAGAGAGGTTTGTGCAAAGAATCAATTGAAGAAGGCGTCGAATAAAGACATTGCCACAGTCGATGAATGCTCGAGGAAGAGAGGTGGCCCTAAGCTTTGCTATACAGAACAAGCCCGGGCACTTTGCCAATAATTGCCCTCGGAAGAAAGTAAACACGCTATTCAAGTCAATCTCGATTCTTTCGGTCAAAACTTCAACGCCAATGCCAATCGAGGAAATTTAGAGCGATGATTTTAGCCTATGCAAGTGTCATACCCTCGTTTGTAAAAGAGAAGTGACTAGAGATGAATTCCATGTAAAGATTTTCGTGCCTAAATAAATAAAGTAAAGATGGTTGAGAGGTTGATATGTGAAGTGTTGGAATAAAAGCATTAATGATAAAGGATGTTTCTGAGTATTTTCCTATGTTGACGGTTCACCTGAAGATGTTGCGTGTGCAACGATGATCAGTTCAGTGGTGTTTGTAAAGATTGTCAGCTCGAGGAATTATCATGGTCAGAAACTACACTATTGCGTGATCTAACCTAGAATGTGATGGAGTTAAGTTGGAGAAAAGTTTCTAGCGAGCGATATTGGATATCAGACCCGAGATGCTACTCCTGAAATGAATTGGTCGTCCGGACATAAGGCTGTCCTGGAGTTTGGTCAAAGAATTGTGTCAGCTAAAAGCCCTAAAAGCGGGAAAAAGGAATTTCAAATGACTACAGTTCGTGTTGGTCAGCGGAAGGTCAATAGTGTGGAAGTTGTCAGCTTTGAAGAGGTATCAGTTGTTAGAGAGTATCAAGATGTGTTTAGAAGAATCCCACGGATCGAGAGATCAAGTGTGTGATGGAGTTAGTCCTGGTACAACGCCAAAGTAAAGAGACCTCATCGAATGCCTATTGATGAGCTAGTTGAGATGAAGAAGCAGACTGAAGAGTTGCTAGAAAGGTGGTTCGCTAGAACCAATTTGTCACCATAGGGAGCACCTGTTTAAAAATGGGAGCTCAGGAATGTGTATCGACTGTCGAGAGTTTAATGAGGTGATGATCAAAAGGGTAAGTATTCGTTGCCCGGGATCGTAATTTGTTTGATCACCAAAAGGGACCGGAGTGTTCTCAAGGATAGATCTTGATCAAGTTATCATCGATTAAGAATGCATGCAGAGAATGTTCTTAGGTCGAGTTTTCTCGCATTATGGACGGTGTGAGTTTACGATTAGGTTCTGCTAGAATGATCAATGCCATTCTGAATTTATGGACATGACGAATGGAGTTCCATTGGAAATTGGTCAAGCTGTTATGGTGTATAGGTGGGATGTTTTTGTTTACTTCAAGTCAAAAGGAAAGTATGCGGAACAAGTTGGGATTAGTTTTGGAAAGGTTGCTAGACCAATGGTTGTATGCTAAGTTTAGCAAATGTGAATTTTGGAAGGAGAAAGTTGAATTTCTTGTCATGAGATGACTGCTAAAGGAGTTATCGTGGATCCAACCAAAAGCGATGTTACGTGGGAGCAACCGAGACCGCTTAGGCAATTAGGAGAAGAAGTTTGCATGGACGCCGCAGTGCAAAAAGAGTTTTCTGTGATTGAGGAAACGTTTGACGACAGCCCCCGTATTAGTGTTGCCAGATGTGCAGAATGGATTTGATATTTATTGCGATGCTTCAAAGCAAGGCTTGGGATGCGTGTTAATGCAAGAAGGCAAAGTCGTTGCTTATGTGTCGAGACAGTTAAGACCGCATGAAGTGAATTATCCAACTCATGATTTGGAGTTAGCTGCCGTAGTGCATGCTTTGAAGATATGGCGTCGTTATCTCATAGGAAATAGATGTGAGATATATCTGCACCATAAGAGCACGAAATACATATTCACTCAAGCGGATCTGAATATGAGACAGTGAAGGTGGCTAGAGCTAATTAAGGATTATAATGTAGAATTCCTTATCATCCCGAAAAGCCAATGTGGTAGCAGATACTCGAGTCGGAAGAGCCATAGCGCAAATCTGTCATCAATGGAGGATCAACCAGAGCTATGCAAGGAATTTCAGAAGCTAAGGTTGGAAGTCGTTCCGCAAGGAATGGTAGCTGCACTGGAAGTAAAGCCAACACTGGAGGATCAGATTAGAGAAGGCCAGAAAGATGATGATAAGATTTCTAAGATCAAGGCTAAAAAGGAGGAAGGCCTAGCTGTGGATTTCACTCTAGATGAGCAAGGAACCATGTTCTTCAAAGGCCGAATTTGTGTACCGGATAAAAAGGAATTGAAACAGCTGATTCTTAAGGAAGCTCACGATTCCAAGTACTCAATTCATCCAGAAAGTGCTAAGATGTACCAGGATTTGAAAGAGAGATTTTGGTGGCCTAATATGAAGCGTGAAGTAGCTGAGCATGTTGCTTTATGCGACGTATGTCAGAGAGTAAAAGCCATGCATCAGAGACCAGCTGGTTTGTTGCAGCCATTGAAAATTCCGGAATGAAAGTGGGAGGAAATCGGAATGAATTTTATCACCGGTTTACCTAAAACTCAGAGAGGTTACGATTCCATCTGGGTTATTGTGGATCGTCTAACCAAGGTCGCCCATGTTATTCCAGTGAAGACCACTTACTCCGGAGATCGTTTAGCGGAGTTGTACATGTCAAGGATTGTATGTTTGCATGGAGTGCCCAAGAAGATTGTGTCGGACAGAGGTACCCAATTCACCTCAAGATTTTGGAACAAGTTGTATGAAGCAATGGGGACTCGTCTGAATTTGATCTGACATATCACTGCAGATGGATGGTCGACCGAAAGAGTAAATCAGATTTTAGAGGATATGTTGAGAGCTTGTGCTCTAGCTTATGCTACGTCGTGGGATAAAGGTTTGCCATACGCAGAGTTCAGTTACAATAATAGCTATCAAGCTAGCTTGCAGTGTCACCATTTGAGGCGTTGTATGGACGTGCTTGTCGTACTCTGTTGAATTGGAACGAAACAGGAGAACGTTTGGTTTTTGGGCCAGACATTCTCGAGGAAGCCGAAAGTCAAGTCGCAATGATCAGAGAAAGGTTGAAGATAGCACAGTCAAGACAGAAGAGTTACGCAGATAACCGTCGTCGAGATTTGAGTTTTGAACCAGAAGATCACGTGTATCTCAGGGTTACCCCTCTTAAGGGCGTTAAAAGATTTCATGTTAAAGGGAAGCTTGCACCAAGATGTGTTGGCCCGTTCAAGATTCTGAGCCGTCGAGGAGAGGTAGCTTATCAGCTGGAGTTGCCCCAGTCTTTGGCAGGAGTACATGATGTATTCCATGTGTCACAACTCAAGAAATGTCTTAGAGTGCTAACGGAGCAAACCCCGTTGGATGCAATAGAGCTGCAAGAAGATTTGACTTACAAAGAGCAACCGGTCAGAATTTTGGATGTTATGGAGCGCAAGACCAGAAACAAGTCTATTCACTTTTGCAAAGTTCAGTGGAGCAATCATTCCGAAAGTGAAGCCACTTGGGAGCGAGAAGAAGATTTGAAGTCAGAATTCCCGAACCTATTCTCTAGTTAGCCCTGAATCTCGGGTCGAGATTCTGTTAAGGGGGAGGTTTGTAACATCCCAAAAATTGGCTTAAATATTATTTTATTGCTTAAATGTGCATTTATGATTTTCTGGAATTTATTTGAATTTTTCTGGATTTATTTGAATTGATTTTAAATTAAGTTTATTGCCCTTTTATTCAAATCTATTTAAATCTGTGTAAAGTTAAAATAAAGTTTTGCCAAAAAAATTTTATTTGAGTCCAGAATGTCTCAAAGTATTTTTGAGATTTCTCTTGGATTTTTTCGGATATTTATTCTGCTTGAAACCGATTAATCAAATTATCATAATTATTTTTATTAACTAAAAAGTAGAAAATCGTTGAATAGTGTTGGGCCGTAGCCCAGCTCCGTTGGCGTGCCGACCCATGAGCGTAGCCTTTCGGCCCAGGTTCTGGAAGGGCAATCGTGACCGTTGATCTGAGGAATCGGACGGCCGTGGGTCAGCGTCGGGCGGAAACCCTAGCAAATGGGCGCCGTCGGATGCGGCCACGTGGACGGTCACGATGGGGCGACAGGCGCCGCCGTGTCCGATTCGAATCTGGCGGTGATTTCCGACGCGGCTTCGGCGTTCGTGCCCAGCGCGGACTCCTAGGTCCTTAAAAGACGGCCCCGACCCCGTTTCGAGGATCACCTGCCCTCGTCGCCCCTTTTCCCCAACTTTCGGCCGCTAGAACGCTGCGTGGAACAAAAGCGAGTTCTCCGGACTTCGTGGACGACCGTCGCCGTTTCAGCCGTCAAAATCGTCGTCGTCGTACTTCCGCCGGAACCGAGGTAGTGCCAAGTTCGCCGAAGCCTTCTCTCTCAGATCCGACGAAGTCCCAGTGGTTTCCGTCAAGGTTTCGCCGCGTTGGGGTTGTCTTCTATGAATCCGGCAATGGCGCCGTCGTGTGAAGCACGCCGACGCTATCCGCGTTCGTGGACCGTGAGATCGGAATCCAACGCTTGACGCGCTGCCACGTTGCGCGCGATCACTAACCGTCCGATCGGATTCATGCGCTCTGGATCGTGCCGCCGCCGCAGCCAATCTGACCATGCCGCGTGTCGGGCTCAGTAGCCGAGGCGCCATGGACCGGGTGCATCGTGAACCCGAGGGAGCCGTGGACCCGATCCATACGCCGGGACACGTGTCGCTACGATTGGTCGGCGCGGTGGCGCCTTGACGTGGCGTCATGATGACGCAATAATCTATTTTCGATTTAAAAATAAATCTGTTAATTCTGAATTTCTGAATTTCTGTTTTTTCAGTATTTATTTCAAACTTCAAAAGGCTATATCTTTTGCATCATAACTCGAATTTGAGTGATTCAAATTTCTAAAAATTTGTGAAATTGAGATCTATTTAATGGTGAATTTTAATTGATTTTTGGAGTTCATTTGCTCTCTATTTTGGTATTTATTTGCTTTTCTTCTTGGTTCCGCGTAGACGCGTTGAATTGTGCGACGCTTTGGAGGGAGATCCAGCAACTCAAGAGAAAGTTCCAGAACCAGATCGGGACCTATTCCAAGGCAAGTTGTGCTTTGATCATGTTGAACCCATATTTATAAAATTGATATATTGTTTTACCCTATTGCATATTATTTCAAGTATACAATTGTTTCAAATTAAATTGGGCTTAGCTGATATACCAGATTGATCTACACCCTACCTTGTCTTTGTATGCCATGATCCATTGTCACCCTAGATTGGTTAAATATAGTTGGTTAATAATTATAATCAACATTGGAGGATTAGTCCGTATTAGTTGCTTAGCCATGCCACGTCGTCACATGTGTCAGAATCATTGATAATTAATCTTCATTAATGGAATATGGAACAATGTTATGAACTTGTGTGTCATGTGGGATCACACGATGAGATTGAGTTGTTGTGACGAGTCATGTCACGCAACGATGTTGAATTGTTGATGGCACGTGGTGCTTGGTAACCAACTGGGTGATAATAACTTGGATTGGGGCAAGTGACAAGGGGCGAGTATGTCAAGGTGGGCCCAATGGGCAGAGGGTATGTGGATGTCTTGCCCTGATCACTCTAAGGACTTAACCTTGCAAGCCTTTGACCTGAGTCAATCATGCAACCACATGTCTGGTATGGGCCAGCCTAGCTGATTAATTTCCAATGTCTTAACTTTGGTACTATCTTGGTTGGTGTGAGTTCCCGAGTTATGGTGTAATTCACATGGCGCAAGAGGGGGGCCCTGGTTGTGGTTTTCAGACCCACCAGTGTTGAAACCTTAGCGGGTTGTACCGGATTAAGCCAGAGCATTGTAAAGACTTTGTCATGATCTCTTCGCCGACACACCAAAGGAAGTGTGTTAATTGCATGGCACCAAGAGACGATCATGTTGTGTGGGTAAAGTGCATAACCTCTGCAGAGTGTGAAACTATTCGGATAGCCGTGCTCGCGGTATTGTGCAATGCTCGGGAATTACAGTTAAGGGTTAGACTTTTGAAATGAGAACTTGGAATGGGATGGCAGGATTGCCATGAAAGGTTGGAACTTGACATAGGATTGGAAACTTGTTTTACTTGAGAAATGTTGAATCTATCTAATACAGTTATTTGTTTTACTGTCTTTCCAATTTATATACTGTATTAATTTACAAATGCTGCTTTTTGCAAAATAGCCATGTTAGCCATTTCTTTGGAATAATCCTTGCATATAGCTATGTTAGAATTGCATTACATGCACGACTTGTTGAGTGCTTTATGTACTCACCCCTTGCAACACACAAAATCATCGATTGAGGAGAAGACCACAACTTGAAGGAGGAGAAGTTCCACGAGGAGCGCTTATCTAGGAGTTGAACCTTGTCGGTTGCTGTGGTATATTGATGGGATTAAATCGGCGATCTTCATTCATTGTTGTTTATTTATTTTGAGTTGAAGCCACCAAGGCCTCACAAGTGTAAGTTTGACCTTAAGGTCGTTCAATAGTTCTATATTAATAGATTAAGTCTTTATTTATTATTCGGCTGTGTATGATTGTGATATTTCATCTATGTTGAGACTGTGTGCACTAGCGTGATCCTGGACTAGTGCTGAATACACAGAGGGTCCGGATTTGCATATTCGTGTCCCGACAGAGGTGGTATCAGAGCCATACTGACTGTAGGTCTTGACCCTAGATAGTTTGGCCGTTCCTTAGGAGCTTCAAAAGTATTTTCTAAAAGTGAAAATTTAACTTGAAAGAATAATAAGTTCTTGACTTATCTTATTCTTCCATTCTTTCCCCTTTTGCTAAAAAAATTATTCATCTTTCCTCACTGGTTTAAATAAAAATCTTACCTGCGTTGTTCTAAGTAGTTAACGATGTCTCCCACTTAAGGAGAAAGTACTGGGTGTCTCGTTGCTGAACCTTAAGATCGTGAAGACAGGAATCGTCAAGCTCAAGGAAGGGAGGATCGATGCAGTGTTCCTGAAACTAGAAGACCCAGTGCTTCGAGTAGCTAGTTGAGACTCATGTGTGGGAGTCACGTCTTCTTAAGCTAGAATGTCGCCCTTATAGACGGTAGTTTTGTGTGTATAGGTTGATTTGGTTGTTCCTTGATTGTTGATTGTGCAGTATGTGTTGCATAGCTCTTAGGCTTATATAAGCAACCATACCAAGTTATTAATATTGTTTGCTTAAGTTGTTGGGTTAAACCTATCTCCCCTGTATTAGGATCATTATTCCTTATCTATGCTATTTCCCTTTTCCCTAACCCTTTGAAGCAACCAAGCAGATGGTGCAGTCTGGTGGAACCAGTAAAGTCAGTGGAAGTGGAAATCAACTCAGTGTGAACCCCAATGATGGATCAGTTTTGCAACCGTCAATACAGATAAATATGCAGAGTATCACCTGGAATGAGTTCGTTGATGCTTTTCGCTATTCCTTTGCTTCGACAGAAGATGGTGTCATCATGATAGATTCAGATCAAAATGCTACCTCTGCATCTGATTCAAGATCTAGACGTTGTTCTTTGAAGTGTTGTCAGCCTGACAAGTTAGAAGATCGTGCATGCATTCACTGTGGAGAAATAGGCCATACCGCTGATGAGCATGCGATCAATTGCTCCAGTTGTGAAGGAAGTCATCCTTTCGGAGAGTGCCCTATGAACAACATCACATGTTACCTATGTGAAGGTCGAGATCATTGCCCAGCTCAATGTCCCTTGGATCCAATAGTTACTGCAGTGACTCAGCGTCAGCAGAAGAATCTTCGAGCTGCAATTACTCAAGAATTGTCAAAAAGAGGTGTAATATCAGTTGTACAGGAGACGCCACTTGAAAAACTAAAGATGCAGCCTCCTGATCTTGGCTGTCTTCATCAAGAAAGTAGTAAGTGGCAATCGCCAACAGCATGTTTCTTATGTGATGAACAAGGTCATTGGTCTAGAGAATGCCCTCTGAAGCAACCAGCCCTGAATTACCAGAAGAACAATAATGAGCATACATTTATACCCAACAAGGCACAACGATGCAAACGTGTGTGCTACTACTATCAGAAGGAAGGTCATTATGCTAACCGATGTCCACAGAGAAGACAATTATTTTCTGCAACCGCGGTTATTCCAGAAGTTACTTCAGTTAAGTACATAACGCCAAGAGTGAGTGGTGACACCGTAAGAGAAGTTTGCCTAGAGAACCAGTTGAAGAAAAGATGTTTGAGCGAAGACACTACCCCAGTCAGCGAATGCCCAAGGAAGAAAAATTTCCATAAACTCTGTTATACCTGCCGCAAGACCGGACATTTTGCCAACAATTGCCCTCAGAAGAAAGCAATCATGCCGGTTCAAGCCAATCTCAACTCTGCCACAGTCAAAACCTCAGTGTCGACGCCAATCAAGGAAGCTCAGATCAACGATTTCACCCTGAGCGAGTGTCATAACTCATTTGTAAAGTGATGAGATTAGTAATGAATTCCATCTAAAGATTTCCTTGCAAAAGAAATAAAGTAGAGATGAATGTTTTGTTGGTATGAGAAGTTTGAAATAAAAGCATTAATAGTAAATGAAGATATTGTCTGCAATGGTGGTTCACTTGAAAGTGATATGTGTGCTATAATAGTCAATTCAGTACCATTTAACGTGGAGCTTATCTCGTAAGATTTGTCATTATTAGAAGGTATTCGGTTATGCTCGATCTAACCCAGAATTCAAAATCAAAAGTATTAATGGCAATAAAGGATTTGATATGTCTTTGAGCATTCACTTTACCAGATAATGTTCATGTGTATGTTGGCCATAGAGCCTGAATTCACAGTAATGTGATGTAGAGACAAAATTTGTTGATTTAGCATATTGAAGATCAGTACCTTTACTTCAATGGTAATTGAAGCATTAATTCGTTATGGAAAGAATATCTAGCAGATATAGAATTTCCAGTCGCTACTTGAGAACCAAACCGACAAAGATAGTATCAGACCAACAGATCAACAGAGCTGGTATTTTTTATCCATGCTTTTGACAAATTCAATAAGATAAAACTAATTTAGAATCTTCAGAATTCCATGACTCAGTCATGATGTTAAGAGTTGCCAGATTCATTTCGGTCAATGTCCCTTACTCCGAAGGTCATTGGTAGTGAATTTGCAAGGATCAAGGAATCGTTCAAGACGTTGAATTGCAGAGAAGCAATTATCAATCAACTTGAGTTCCTCAGATCAAGAGCTATTCTCAAGAACCAACTCAACAGAAATGATGTTCAATCTTCGACCAAGATCGCAGAATAGCAAGTTGCTTTCGCCGTCATGTGAAGTTGTCTGCAAGTGCAGAAAGCTTCGAAGGTCGAGTCTCCCAGAACCAATTCTATAGCCAGCCTAAATCTCGGGGACGAGATTCTGTTAAGGGGGGGAGGTTTGTAACATCCCAAATTTTCATTTCAAAAATAGGATAAAAAAAATTAAAGTATTATTTTATCGGTTGTTCAAGTTTATTTGTCTCGTCTTTATTTTCTGGATTTCTCTAGAGTTCAAAAGAAAAAGACTTTTGCCTATTTTTAGAAAAACTTAAAACTATTTCCTAAAAAAAACCCCTATTTAAGTTGGAATTAATTATTTTAAAAAAATATATCACAAGGAACTTCGGTGAATTTTCCCATTATTTGTTAAAATCCTGATTTCAAAATCTTTCCAAAAGTCTCATCAATTAAAATTTTATTTGGAGACAAAATAAAAGATTTGGTTTTGCTAAAACTATCTTATTTAATATAAATAAACCTAAGGGAATTTCTGTGAAATTTTCTATATTTGTCAAATTATATATTTTCTAAAGCCTTTCCGAAAGCTTTAACAAAATAAAAATATATGTGGGTAAAAAAATAAAATATTTGGTGGTACCAAAAAATTTTATTTGATCTCAAAATGTCCTAATTAAACTCCCTGAATTTTCTTAGAATTTTTGGGGTTGTTTTAGTATTTTCCAAATTAAAAAGATATTAAAAACAATATAAAAGTATTTACTGTACACGAATAAAATTATTATTTTATATAATAATATTTTATTTGTGTTACTAAGGCTGTGGGTCACGTTCCAGATTTTTCTCTGATTTTTAAACGGTTGTTTGATATTTATTTCGATTTTATGGGTGATACTTAATAATTCGGATTAAATAATCCGTAACTGCTACAGTAATTCCGGCAATTTCAGGCATAACTTCGGCGAGCTCTCCTGGTCACTCCCGATCTTATTTTGATCTGAAATTTTTACCAGAGCTTCCTCTTGCTGTCCTCTACATCCAGTAAAATCAGATTTTGCAAATGCCTACCGGAGCACCTCCGACCAGCGATTTCTCTCCCAACTCCGGCGAGCTTTTCCCGCTGATCCATTGCTCTTTGTAGCTGAAAATTGAACCATAGACGCCTCTCCTCATTCCCCACATCATACTAAAAGATCAGCATCAGAATCGCAACGGAGATCACTCGGCAAGCCTTTTTCCCCAACTCCGGTGAGAACTTCGGCGAGCTCTACAGGGCGCTCCCGAACTCCGTTCATCCTCAAATTGTTTGTGGAGCACCCCCATGAAGGTTGCAACACCTTTGTGAAACAGTTTTGGAAAATTCCAAACAGAGCTCTGCCGGCGACCCTTTTTCTCCTACAACGTCGACGAGCTCTTCCGGTGCGCCACCATCGTCGGGCGATCTTGGCATCGCGTTCCCCGTCATACCGGTGAGTTTTTCTGAAATCCTCTCGCGTCATCTCGTGCCATATGGTCAGATCTATCTCTCCACCAAATTTGGTACAGTTTCATCCAGGAAATCAAAAGTTATGGCCGTTCCAATCTCGAAACTTGCCGTCACCCGTTCTCCTTTGTTTTTGTGACTTTGACCGTGCAATTTTTTCTGTAGACTCCTCTTGATGTCCTCTACACGGTGCTCACCCTAACTCAAGGTTTTCTCCAAGGGATTGCTACAGAAAATTCAATCTTCCCCGATCAGACTGCGTACGTACGGCAGAAAAATTCGTCACGCGTTCCCCATTGATACTTAAGGTAAAACTCAGATACGTTCGCGTCATATCGTGCCAATTGATCCCAGATAGCTCTCTGTAAAATTGGGTTAGGTTTCATCCTTTATTTTTATAATTATGACCGTTTGATCTATTAGCTTTAGCAGCCGTTCATCGGCAGTTTGTGATCTGTCCGTTGGGTTGCTTCCAAATCCGGATATACCGTTGAGTTCGTGTCGCCGCGTTCTATGTGGTGCTCACTTCCCCTCTGCTGTTCCATCCAACGAAAATTTTAATATTCGTTACCGTCGCCTTTTTGCCACCGCCGCGCGTCGTCTTGTGCCGCCAACCATTTTGGTTTGTCGTGGCCATGTCATTGTGTCCAAAAAATCATTATCCCCTGTTTTGCCCACCGTTGAAGTTCATTGATCCCCGGTTGCCATCAAAGCCATGTTCTAGAATCTACCCGACGTCTTTTGGCCTAGTCCTTCGTGTCGGTGCGTATTTCGGTTCGCCATCTTTGGAAACCTTTAATCGCAGAGCCAACCCTACCATCCTACCCTATGCCAAGTGTATTCATCCTTGAATCGTTTCGCTCAAACCCGGACTTAACCCTTGGTCCAATTCGTCGTTAATGTCCCGCCGTTAACGTTCGGTCGTTAACGTCCCGCCGTTAACGTTCCGTCGTCAACGTCCCGTCGTTAACCTCCCGTCGTTAACGTTCCATCGTTAACGTTCCGCTGCTAACGTTTCTTCGTTAACGTTCCGCCGTTAACGCTTTGCTCTCGCTTCGCTATCATCGCATATGCGCATTCCAGCAAGAGCGTAGCGCGATGTCATTATCCTTTCTATCGTCCTATCGTGATCTAACCCCATTTCTTGTGAGTCTGGCTTTATCTTTCTATCATCCGCAGCGGACCAAAACCTAACTTAAGACCGGTTCGATGGATGAGTTCATCGTGAGCTGTATTGCCAGATTGCGGTTTTCCACGTTGTGTCCACCGTAGTAAGATATTTGTACTGTCTTACTACATATCGTCATCGCCTTGTTATCGTCAAGTCTCTTCTTTGATGTATGACTGAACCCCAGATCGGATCGCACTGAATGTCGATTTCATCCGTCCTTGTCTTATCCCTGAAAATCTAATCTGCCATTAACCCATAATTCATTCGTGGACTTGGTCGATAGACCATTGGCCATATGTCATATCTTGGTGCCATATCTATTCTATTAGTCTATCTTTCTTTTGTTTGACTGTGTATTTGTTTAGTCAAAAATGTCAACATTGAGCATCAGTTTAGTTCATCATGAACTAACATATCTTTATGGACCCGATCTATAGATCAAGAGCCCATATGTCAATATTTGTCCAATCGAGTTAATTAATCTCAAAGGATATCCCCTGGAATATACTCCGTTTTTCCCTAATTATCAGTCGTAACCTTCTCGATAAATCTTCTGAAAGCCTGTTCTCTTTCATCCGATCTTCGATCAAATCTAAGTTCCTAAATTCAATCCCTTCCGTTCAGTACCAATCTAATATTAAATTGGAGTTTATTTGAATTGCTTTTGAGTTTTGTTGTATTTGTGCTTCTTTGTCGTTAGACGTGTCGTTCAGAAGTTACCCGAAGTAGCTGAAGGACGAGGAAGTCAAGCATTCGATTGAAGAGCCAAAGGTTGATGAAGCCAAGATCAATTAAAAGAGTAAAGAGCGGTTTATAGCAAGTGCGAGGCAAGTTGTGCTTTGATCATGTTGAACCTACGATTACAAAAACTGCTATATTGTTTTACTTTATTGCATATTATTTGACATGTACAAATGTCTTCAATTAAATTTGGGACTTAGCTATTATACCCAATTGCTCTATACCCTACCTTGCCATTTGTATACCATGATATATTGTCACCCTAGATTGGTTCATTATAGTTGGTTAGTAATAATAATCAACATGGGATGGTTAGACCGTATTCGTTGCTTAGTCATGCCACGCCATCACATGTACTTTAGTCTTTGATAAATAATCTTGACTAATGGAATATGGAACGATGTTATGAACTTATGTGTCATGTGTGGTCACACGATGAGATTGAGTTGCGGTGGCGAGAGGATGTCACGCAACGAGGTTAAATTGCTGATGGCACGTGATGCTTGGTAATCAACTGGGGTGGTTATGATTTAGATTGGGGCAAGTGGCAAGGGCGAGAATGCCAAGGTGGGCCCGATGGGCGGGGTATGTGGAAGTCTTGCCTCGATCATCTTAAGGACTTAACCTTGTAAGCCTTTGACTGAGTCAATCATGCGACCACATGTCCGATATGGGATGCACCTAGTTGATTAGGGTTCGATATCTTTCCTCCGATACCTCGGGCGACGATGCACGGAACTATACTGTGCGGGGAGCGCACTGTCTTTGCGGCTTGGTACCCATCCAACGGTGTTGGCCTCCTATACTTGGTGGCATCTGCGTGAGAGGAGTGATAGCGAAGGCAACACCGAGAGGTTCTTTGGTTAAGGTAGAGGTTCTGAAAGGCTTTGTCGTGAATTCTCTGCGGTACACCAAAGGAAGTGTCTTGATGGCGAGCACAAAGAGAATATCACGTCGTGTGGGTAAAGTGCATAACCTCTGCAGAATGTAAACCTATTCGAATAGCCGTGCTCACGGTATTGAGCAAAACTCGGGAATTACAGTTAAGGGTTAGACTTTTGAAATGAAAACTTGGAATGGGATGGCAGGATTGCCATGAAAGGTTGGAACTTGACATAGGATTGGAAACTTGTTTTACTTGAGAAATGTTGAATCTATCTAATACAATTATTTGTTTTACTGTCTTTCCAATTTATATACTGTATTAATTTACAAATGCTGCTTTTTGCAAAATAGCCATGTTAGCCATTTCTTTGGAATAATCCTTGCATATAGCTATGTTAGAATTGCATTCTGTGCACGACTTGTTGAGTGCTTTATGTACTCACCCCCTTGCAACACACAAAATCATCAGTTGAGGAGAAGACCATAACTTCGAAGGAGGAGAAGTTCCACGAGGAGGCGATTATCTAGGAGTTGAACCTTGTCGGTTGCTGTGGTATATTGATGGGATTAAATCGACGATCTTCATTCATTGTTGTTTATTTATTTTGAGTTGAAGCCACCAAGGCCTCACAAGTGTAAGTTTGACCTTAAGGTCGTTCAATAGTCCTATATTAATAGATTAAGTCTTTATTTATTATTCCGCTGTGTATGATTGTGATATTTCATCTATGTTGAGACTGTGTGCACTAGCGTGATCCTGGACTAGTGCTGAATACACAGAGGGTCCGGATTTGCATATTCGTGTCCCGATAGTATGCCCATCCAATCCCTTAGGCAACTGACAAGGCATAAATCCCTAAAAAGCTCGTTTCATTGAAATTTCCGCGTCCTGCGACGAAAGATATTCTTCGGAGCCTCGCTACCTTTTCCACCATGCTATAATAGATTAAGCAAGGTTGAGTACTTTCGTACTCCGCAAGACTTAAGGTGGTATTTTGAAATGCAATAATGTAGGCTATATCAAAGGAGGCTACTACCGTTAATTTGCATAAAGCGATATTGAATTTGTAAATCAAATTGTCATTTGCAAACAGAATTTGAAAGAGCAAATTTGACTGATAAGAAATAAGTAAAGCATAAGTAATACTCACAACCCTTCGTGAGCATTGAATAATTCAATGATCCAACAATCCAATCCTGCCATAACCATTCTTTGCCAACACATGGCAAAACAAATGAAACCAAGCCCTTTTGGAAATAACAAATATTTAACTAGTGTCGGTTCACCAAGTCTCCCATAACCGCGGGTACGGCTAATCGATTAGATTTACACTTTGCAGAGGTGTACAGCTTTTCCCACAAGAAATGATCATCTCTTTGTGCAGCGCAATTAACACGCTTCCTTTGGTGTGCCGCAGAGAGTTATGACATAACCGTTACATTACATAGACCTAACTTTGCACCATAACCGGTGACGAAAAAACCCTTGTTATGGAAGAAGAAACATAATTAAGTAAAACATGACAGTCCATCTCCGTATATAGATCAATATCGTTAGCAATCCATCTCTACAAGAAACAGTTTCTTCCCATAACAAGATGTTCACTGTTATATCGACAAGCGTTGTTCCCAACACCGCAGTGAGGGCACCCCTTCAAGCAAATCATTAAAGGAGAGCCCGTACTACTTCGGCCTACCAATGTGCAAAGCTAGATCTAAGCAACTTAATAGATTAAGGCTGCCCATAACAGTACTTGTGGTTGTACGGATTTATCTTAGATCGTACAACCCTATGTTCGGTCCTTAACCCGACACGGGCAATAATCTCCCCCTACACTACGTACAAGTCCATCTCTTTCACAACGGCTATTGCTAATAATTGCTCGCGTCAAAACCATAGTTTTGATTTCTGGGTTTTTAACCAAAATACCAGTAACCAATAGTGCCATATCCAACATTTTCAATTTCTTAAGAAACAATTTTGATATGATCATTTACATCGTTGGTTCTAAAGCTTGGCTAAGCATGGTAATATGTAATCGTATATTCCCATGTTGACATTATGTATTGTCTAACCTAATTCTATGGTTATCAAGGTTCACATGTCAATATTTATTAAGGAAATTCCAAGAGATAACAAGTATATCTACCAATACCACAAAATAGCAGATTTACAGAAAATAAGCGCATGCATGAAACAATTTGATAAACAAAAGGAAAATTAAATACTGGGATCAATATGATCAAAGGGGTGCTTGCCTTGCTTAATTGCTTTTTACAATGAAGTCGCGGTCGAAGCCAATGTTGTCGATGAAGGAATTAATGATGTCGGATTCTACACGTCGTTCAATGGAAATATAGCAAATAACGAACTTTAATAACGATAAAAAAAGACAGACAAAAAATCAAATAAAACTTGCTATAAGGAACAGGTGCATATTCTTTTATAGATTATTTATTCTTGTTTTACAAATTCAAGAGGCTAAAACTATTTGGATTAATGAGAGTAATCATTAGGTAAAGGTTACATAAACTCAATTATTTATATAATGTGTTCTTGGTGACCTTAACACTTAAGGCTATTGCATTAGCAGGATTCAGATGCAAAGCAAGATGTAAAAAGAATATTTTTTCAGATTCTGGTAGTCCATATCCCAAAGAACATTTCTGAGCTGTTGTTCATAAAATTTGCATTTAGACGAGATGATTTGCAAACTACTGAAAAGGATTAGGCGTTTCTGAAAACACAATATTTAAGGTTATTTTGCTATCAAGATTTATATGCAAAGCATGATAAAATGAGATTCTTTGTGGGACCCCGGATTTACTATCCAGAATCCCCTGTGTATTTCTGTACTAGTCCCAGATCAACGCTAGTACGCACAGTTCACAGTGATGAACCATAACCGAAAAGCACGAATTGAAAAGATAAATCCGAGTACAGTGGAAAAGCCATTATTACAAAACCAGGTCACATGACCTTAAGTTTACAGCAGCGGAAATAAGAAGCAAAATGGTAAAGCCAATAAACTCCACAAGCAGTCGACTGAAAAGAAACGTGCGCCTAGCTCTCTGGATTGTCTTCATCATACTCCACATCGTAGAACTCACCATCGTTCGTGGCATCTTGGAAAGCTTCTGACGAAAGAATTTATTGTAGCATGTGAGTACAAACTTACTCAGCAAGTCTAGGAAATATGCAGGATGCAAGGCCTTCCAAAGATGGCTTAATATGGTTCTTTTGCACAAAGCCAGATTTAACAAACATTATTAATAATAATTTTCACAAAGCAGTTTTAACAATTATTTGTACAATTGAAATTATTTATAACTCTAGTGAAGGTTTCAACCACCAACATTAGTATACAGGCTCTATCCGCCCAATTAAAAGATCTTGTTTAACCATCACATGACTCCATCCGTCATGATTCAAAACAGTTCCAACCACTGACCGCTCCACCCGCCAGAATACATCCTAAGTTCTAACCACTCATAGATCCCAAAACATCGGTTTTAAAACCAAAAACAAAGTCTACCAATATGAAAGCATTCTTTGCTTGCCCTTGACCGTAAACACGGCTATTCGAATAGTTTTACACTGCAGAGGTGTACACTTTACCCACAAGACATGATCGTCTCTTGTTGCCATGCGCAATAAGCACACTTCCTTTGGTGTGTTGGCGGAGAGATCATGACAAGGCTTTACAATGCAATAATCTAACGCACTCCACCACGAGGTTTCACCGCGTTAGGGTTCCATCTACCCAGATCTGAAGCCCCTCTTGCGCCGTGTGGGAAAAACAAACTTGCCTCCATCTGGCACCCACATTCCACCATCTGGCGAGTCTAAGTTAAATTATACAAATTATTCAGCCAGGTCATACCCATTTAGACATGTGGTTGTACGGTTGTGCTTAGAATGGACAATCACAAGAGTCGGTCCTTAATTGACTAGGGCGGCACAAACACAACAAAAACCAGTGCTCCATCTGCACCCGCCAGACAAACCGATCCACCCAAATCTAAATTATTTTCATTTTTATATTACAAATACAGCGGCATACCGGTATTTTTCACAGTTTCAAAGTAACCCATCCATAGGTATTTGATCGACTTTGCATTTAAGCACATCTAGCGCGGTAAACAAAATATATCATAACATATTATTATTATGACATATCACAGCAACCTAGGGTTACAACAATCAAGGATTTCAATATCAAGGTGGTAATAACAATTGGGATTAACTACCAACCTAAATTTTAACATCATCTTTTAAATAATAGCGATGCAAGTTATAAAACATTGTAAAGCATTTATAAAACATGGGATCAACATGCGTCAAGGAGACTTGCCTTCGTTGATGAGGAGGGAAGGGTCGCTCAGCAGACCGGCACTTACTTCGGCGACGGCAACAGCTTCTTCGACTACGCGCAAAACGGAGCGACCAAATAAAAAAACAAATAAAATATAAAAATTATAAAATTAGTACTGGCAGAAATAGATTGAATTTAGATGAATTTACGAAGAAGAATGAGGTCAATCGGACTTAAGATGACAGAGATCGGATATTTTGAATTCAAAATTTGACCTTTCGCCGGGCTTAGAGAAGAAATGGTTGCCGACAGAGCTCCTATGATAATTTTGCAAATATGATTTTACCAGATGTAAAGGACACTCAGAGGAAGCTCTAGTAAAAATGTGAGGACAAATGGAGGTCAGGAGCAACCGGGAGAGCTCACCGAAAGTTCGACGGAGTTCGGAAAGAATGGCTTGCACAGGGAGATCTGGTGGATGGATTGGAACAACTCAAAGCTGAGGATGTGAGGAATGAGAAGGGGAACTAGGGGTTCAATTTATGGTACAATCGGACCAACGGATCGTCAGGAAACGATCGCCGAAGTTTTCATCGGAATAGTAACCGAGATCGCCGGAATTTGAAGAGCTGAAACAACTGAATAAATGCGGGTCGGGTTGCTTGGGTACTGTAGCGACGGGTTCACTGTAGCTTGCGGGTGGGAAGAGAAACGGATCGGATGAACAGTAACCGAAATTTTTAATTTCGAAAATAATTAATTTTCCACTGAAAATTCATATTAAATCCGAAAATTAGCAAATAAATTTTATTAAATATGGGGATTTGAAGAGATACCGGTTTCAGCAATAAAAGTATAAATAAATATTTTTAAATAATATAAAATAACTATTTATAGCACAATAATTAATTTTTAAATGTTGAATATTAAATAGGCTTGGGAAAAATAGTAAAAACGATCTGAAAATTCTGGGGAAAATCTCAAAAATACTTTAGAATATTTTTATCCTAATAAAATTGGTTTTGGAATTTTTAGAGAATTTTAGAATTGGATTTGAGTTTTGAATATCCGGATGAAAATGGAATTTCCGGACGCGAATGGAATAAATTCCATTTTTGGATGGAAAGGAATGCCAGGTTAACTAAAATTCCAAAGAAAACCCAAATCGTTGAATTAATTAATTTAAATTAATTTTTAACAAAAAAATCGAAAATGGGATGTTATATTCTTTCTTCAGAATGTTGAAGTATTTACTTTGGATAACATACCTAAGCTGATTTTATAAATTTTAGTGTTTCGACGGGATATTTTACTTGCTGCTAAAATAGCATAAATGATCATTCTGGAATATATGCATGTACATATCTATCACACTAGGGTGTCATTCTTATTCATGAAACAATTCAAGTCAAGATTATTTCTTAAGTATTTTAGCTTACTCAGGTAATATGGTGTCATAAAAGAATTTTAAAAATCAATTATTCTCATTTTGGATTTCTTCTGTACAAAGTATATCCTTTTGAATATTTAATATATTGAGAACAACCTTTGATAGAAAATGATTCAAACAGAGATGATATTTAAATATTTTTATATATTTGGGTTTCTGGAAGTCTAAGGATTCGAATAAAATTGGTTTCATTCAATTCTCAGTTCATTTGCATCATTTATATATAGCCTATCTTTCATCCTTTACTTTAAAATTGAAATTAAAATCTTTCCAGAGCTCTTATCCAAAATATTTTACATATTCTGAGAGTACTTGATTTTAGATGAATATAGAAATTTATTTCATCTAATTTGGATTAAAGATACAAAAGATATTCACATTTGAAGTTGGCTCGGGTATGGAAGTCCAGTGAAAATAGAAAATACGTTTTCAATATATTGAAAGCGGCTTCTCATTTTTTTCGCGGGATTTCTTTGATGTTAGCTGACTGCCACGTGGGCCCGTCCAGTCAGCGAGAGGAGTGGCTCAGTGAGGCCAAGAGGCTGACACAGGGTCCCGCATGTCAGTCACCGAAAGCAGAGGCCGTCGTTGTGTGACTTGCCGCCAGCGAAGGGTGGCCGAAGATGGTGAAGTGGTGGCACAACAGGAAACAGTGGGTCCGTGCGCATATAGGGGATCTCTCGGGACTACCGGTGGTGGCCGGAGTTGGTGCGTCACCGAGAGGAAAGCTTGGATGGAATGGGTTCCAATTTTAGCATTAGGGACCGTACAGAGTTCCATTTTATCTGCCTTTAGCATAGGAGAAGGCTTGAACTGGGCTACCACCATGCGTCATGGCCGGAAAAGATGAGCAGAAGGGGCGGCGAGGTTTTGGTTGATAATTTCCTGAAATTGTTTAGGGGTTTTGATCTTTGTGAGGCACCGATACTAACATGAGAAAGAATTGGAAAATGGATTTGTATACCGTCTCAAATCGGGTTTGATCCGAGATTAGGGTTCTTCGGCCGAAGGGAAGAACAGATGAAATTGGTGGCTATTTGGTGAATGAAAGGAAGTGGTTGGAGAGGGGAAATGAGGCACAATTCTAAGCGATCACAAGGGTGCTATTTATAGGCGAGAAGAAGATGTAGATGAGCCCTGCCTTATGTGTGAGCTCAGTGGGATAACTCTCGGTGCTGCACAGGAAAGAGGATGGGCGATTCGCGGGACATGCGAGCTAGGCAGCTGTGTGGCACGGTAATGATCGCGCAAGGACCATATGTGGTGCGAGGTACAGGAGAGATGTTTACAACAGAAGGCGCGCTGCTTCTTCACTTCAGGGAACCAGCAATTGGAGGAAGACGAAGGCAGGGGCCTTCGGCTGACAAGTGGGCCGCACAGTGCATCGAGTCCCAGTTGGCAGCGAGAGGAATGGTGGACTTAAAGCATTTCTGCGATCAGAGTTGGGTTTGGTTCAAAGAATCGGTTATCTATGTTATCTGTAAATTAATGAAGAATTTACTGTGTGTACCTGAGATAATTTAGAACACATAGTTAAATTGTCAGACTAATTTGATGCTTGTATAATTTATAAAAATTCTGACAAGGCACTGTGCACAGATTTCTGTTTTCTATTTTTAAATTTTATGGAGATTTATGTCTTGTCAAAACTTTTTGAAACTTTTTATAGGCGTTCCTCATGGCCATATAAGCCTTCAGTACAAACTTCAATTTAATATCTTTTGTATTTAATGTATAAAATTCTAACATTCTGATTCTTAGATTTTCAGAAATTCTGGTTTTGAATTTTTAAATATATTAAAAATGATTATTTATTTTTATTATTTTTACCTTAGAGGTATTTATTTATGCAGAATATAATATTAAATCTTTAGCTCGAGATAAGGTCGGATTATTTTTATTTAAATCTGACAAGATTACTGTTGCTAGTCAAGAAACATTAATTGGGCTTTTATTACACATTATGATTACATGGCTTTTAAAATTTAGAAGTAGGATTCTAGGGATCTCTCAAGATTATGCAGGGATTTTTATACATTTTATTAATTTAAGTTTTTATTATTGTTGTTTATCTATTACTTATAAAGTTTTTCCATTAGAGCAAAAATCAAGGAAAATCCATAATAATTCAGAAAATGCAAAAAAAGCATTAGTAAATATAATTAAATTTTAAAATTTAATTTATTACTTTATTTTAATTTTTGGGATGTTACATTTTGGTCCTCTTATGATTTCTGAGTATGCAGTATGCGTTGCATACCAATTTCAAATAGTGACATTTCTAGGTTTATTCAAATTTTAAATTAAAATTTTCAAACAGAGATCCAAAACTAAATATTTTTGCATATTATAAAATATTATGTTTTTAAATGAATTTAGAAATTTATTTGACTCAATTTGGACTTAAATTGTGGATGTTATTAGCATTTGGATCTTCTACGGTTTGGAAAATCCTGAGAAAATGGAAATATGTTTTCTAAAAAGAGAAAGCACATTTCTTTGTTTGAGTGAGCTCCAGGCTTTGCACCGGTGAGGGAATGGCGACGCCGGCCGACCGTGGGCTCGGTGAGCACCAGGGGGTCAAGACGCATCTTGGGCACCGACCGGCAGCGACAGAGCGGCACTACAGTATAAGGATGCACCACACTAGAGGAATTGGGAATCATCTTACCGAGACGAATTTACTTGTGTTGTCCTGATTCTTGGGTGAGCACTAGCAACGGCAGATTGGAAAGGCAATTAGGCGATGTTTGGTAGGGAGAGGTATAAGGGGAGGATGTGGGTGTTACGAAAGGCGATATGGTGCATTGTTTGCAAAATCAGCTGAGGACCATGGTGTGAATGACAGCTCGGCCATGGGTGGCAGCGCGAGTTTTCTGGGGTCTTGGCGGTGCAAGGCATGAAGAACTGGCCATGGTAGGGTATGGCACGGCTTGGTTGTATACGACGTGGGCTAGGTTTGTGTTGACGTCCCGCGTGTGCCGTTGTAGGATTTCGTAGGGCTTCGGTTGCCACGGCAAGGATTGGGCAGCATTCTGCCGAGAAGAGGGCAAGGCAATGAGGGCTACTGATGCTGTCAAGTGGGCTAGGGTTGGTGTGGGTCCCACATGGTAGTGAAAGCAAAAGGGAATTCATTGGAACTCTCCAGTTGGGCAAATCTGATCTCGAATTTAATTGAGCTATCAAACGTGGTCGAAAAATGTCATCCTTGTCCTGTTAAACCGATTTTCTCTAGTCTCTGAAGTAGACTAACAAGATCGATTGATTAACACTTTAATCGTTCGGGCATAGTCATACACATTCTTAAGTCTATTTCATCGAGTGGCTGATCAATATAATTCCCTCAGTATGAGGAGGTCAAATTCTATCTCGATCATACACTTCCCTCTACATGTTTTAAAGCATACCTAAGTGTTGTCCTTATGATTATCCAGTTATGGGCAATGTTAGACAATATCAAAGTATACCATCCTGATGTCAGAAACTGTATTGATCTCAGGTTTAAGGATCAATCATTATCATTGTATGAAAGAACTTATGACACATCAAATCCTCAAAAAAATGTTTCATAAGCAGGTCAATCTAATAGCATCCACACTTACATGTATTCACATGATCGAATTGTATCACATACCCATAATCTGTGAAACATGATTATCAAACAATTCATATGCTTATTTTGAATAAAGATTATTGGTGTCACAACCAATAAATAAATAAGGGACAATCTATAATAATGTCATAAGCAAATTATAGAGTTTTACGATCAAGTCACATACTTGATGATTTATAACATGACATTATTAATGGAACAACATATGCATAAATATAAGGTAAACATCTTCATGATTGACCTCTTGGGCATATTTCCAACAACCTCTCACTTGCACTAGAGCCAATCATTTATGTATCTAATACCAATTGCTCTAACATATGCCTTATGCTTTGCTTGTGGGAGAGGCTTTGTCAATAGATCTGCCACATAGGCATCACTTTGCATATTTTGACATCACCTCTATTCAAGATTTTTCAAATAAGATGATAATGCCACATTATGTGTTTGGATTTTTGGTGTGCTCTAGATTCCTTTGCTTGTGCAATGGTCCCATTGTTGTCGCAATAAAGGTCCAAAGGGTTTATAGCACTTGGAAATACACCAAGTTCAATAACGAACTTTCTTATCTAAACTGTCTCTTTTGTTGCTTCAGAAGCAATAATATACTCGGCTTCTGTTGTGGAATCAGCAACGGTCGAAGGATACAGATTCATGCAAAGACTAATGCCATGTGACATTGGCAATAAATCTTTCTTAGAATTTTGCATGTTAAACATATGCAACACCTTGTCGATATATGTACTTTGGCTTAATCCAATTAGCCTTTTCGATCTATCTCTATAGATCTTAATGCCTAATACATAGGCTGATTCGTCCAAGTCTTTCATTAAAAAAAACTATTTTTGAATGATAACTTAACAGACTCAAGCATAGGAATATCATTTTCAATTAACAATATGTCATCTACATACAGAGCCAGAAAAACAAGTATGCTCCCACTGGTCTTCTTGTAAAGACAGGGTTCTTCTTCATTTTTTATGAATCCAAACTCTTTGATAAATTCATCTAAACCAAGATTCCAACTCCGAGATATTTGCCTCAGTCCATAGATGGATTTATGAAGTTTGTATACCATTCCAGCATTATTTGGATCAACAAAACCCTCAGGTTGTGTCATGTACTCATCCTCACTGAGGTTTTCATTAAGGAAAACTGTTTTGATATCCATTTACCATATTTCATAGTCAAAATATACTGCTATTGCTAGGATAATCTAATTGACTTAATCATAGCGACGAGTGAAAAGATTTCATCATAGTCAATATCATGAACTTGTCTAAACCCTTTTGCCACCAATTGAGCTTTATGGATGTGAACTCTTCCATCCATGTCAATTTTCTTTTTGAACACTCATTTGCACTATATAGTTTTACACCATCGAGCAGATCAACCAAGTTCCAAACTTGATTATCAATCATAGATTTCATTTCGGATTTCATAGCCTCATGCCATTTATCAGACTCCAACTTACCATCGCTTCCTGAAAATTGGCAGGATCGTTATTGTCTACCAATGGTGTGTCAATTTGTTCCTTCACAAAGAATATATACTTACCAAGTACGTGACGTATCTTATTTGACCAAAATGGGGCTACTGTCTTTTCTGCAGGTTCTACAACAGTTTGTAGATCTTCCTGCAGCTCCTCGGAGGTAGGGGAAGTTTGAGGTAACAACTGCGTACATCACTTTGATTTCAAATAAATAGAATCAAGATTTAAAAGATATAATCAATGGAGCAATAATGTCTAGGACTACGGACAAAGATGGTATTAATAATGCAGAAAATTAAATTATGAATTAACCGATTAGATTATAACACAATCAACTGACTGTAATGTTGTACCTTCGTATCGTCTTAATTCGGACAGACAGCACTTCAATTATTTCCTCAAAACGAAACCCATAAGATCTTTCAACATTTATACTGGATATGGTTTTTCCCTAATCTGTTGGTTACTTGTGTCAATCAGATCTGATCAAGTACAGCCACAGCCCTTCTTTTGAAAAGAAAGAGTCACGAGAAACACATGGTGCATTTTTTAACTACAAGATGCCATGAATTGGTTGAGTGGTCAGATTTCAATGCCCTCGTATATTCCCCGATTGGCTAATGCCAAATCCAGATTGGGCCTTTGGGGCATATGTATGGGCCAGCTTGCACTTCTCTTGCATGCATCTAGGATCAGCTTCTACTGCTCATGCATCCAGATTGTTCAGCAATATATTTCAAAATTTATAATTCAAACCAAAACAGTGTTGGAATAAATAAAAGGAGAAGTTTGCTGCAAATAGTAACCTTTGTATTTCTATTTTTTCATTTTTGTTACTTTTGATTTATCATTTGTCAAAAATATCTCCTTTTACATCATTTGATGTAGATTGACTTTAAATTTTATATACATATATGTATATACTAGTCATGTGCCCGTGCGTTGCAATGGAAACTCAATTTGTGACAAAAAATTTCTTTGCAAAGAGCACTAGCCCTGTCTTAATGATACTATTCATTCTGAATGTGCAATGGTTGAATGTTTAAATTAATTCATCGAAGCATACAAATTCCAAACACCTGTTTACAAACTCGAGTCTAAAATTATCTTTAATTTTGCAATCTGAAGGCCCTCATGTTACAAAATACTTTGCAAATTTTAGATACACATAAGAACTGCTTATGTACAAACACAATAAATAGTAGACAAGGTTATATAAAAATATCTCATTTGAAATGCATAATTTTTTTTCATGTGAAACAATGTAATTTCCAAAAGAATCCTATAAAATTCATTGTCCCAAACGAGCCTAACATGTCATTGCTTGCTAGACAGTAAGAGATTTTGGTCAAAAAGCATACAGTACTACAAAGATAAGGATTATAGATATATAAGTTGAATATATGAGGATTACCATTTTAAATGGCCTTAGGGCACCTAGGGAGAGCATGTCCATATTCACCACAGCTACAACATAATTTCTTTAAATTCCCTTCACTTTTGTCACAAGGAGAAAATTTGAAAAGACACAATACTATTACATTGTTAGAAGATAGTAAATTTGAATCTTCAAAAATCAAGGAATTATGCAGTAAACTAATTGACATTTTTCTTATGAGAAAGTGGGAGAACGCCCTATTTCATCATGAAAACCAGATAATAACTCAAACATATAACATGCAGTGATCGATAAAACTGATGAACACTTGTAGATGTATGCAGCAATGCCAAGAATGATGCAAATCAAGATAATATCAATTGTGAAGTTTCTAGTCGATCGAAATTGCACAGCACCCAGATTTGTCAGTAAAACTAAGAACACTGCAATGGTAGTTAAGTTGTAAATTAAGACTTTAAGTTTCAACAAAACCAACAGCTCACTTGGTTGACAGTTTCTTTTAGCCTAACATTAGTCTTTCTTAGCTCTGCATTAGCTTTATCCACCTGCAAAAATTATGCACATGCATTTCTTTTAACTTTAACTATAGACATTATGATAACAGTTATTTTAAAAAGACAAAAAACTAAAAGTCAGCCTTGGAGTCAATCTCATCCATCAAAGGGACCTGCCTATCCAGTTCCTGCAGAATTACATGAACAATTTTAGTTCTTAATGCCAGCAGAGAGTTAAGTTAAGGTTGCATGAATAATTTTAGTTTTGACTTAATGCAAGCAGAGAATTAATCTAATTTAATCAATAAATAAGCTACATGCATCTACAACAAACTTCATTCATGTCCTCTACCAGGTTTTTTAGTGTGTCCAGAGTCCAGACCTTCAGAAATGAAGTTAAGCCCTTCATCCTGCACATCACAATTGACAAGGTAATCTGTAAATCAGCAGCTGTGTTGGACCAGCCGAACATAATTTTTTCAGGTGAAATGAAATTAATTTTGTAGGTGTGTAGCAACATGTATTGTTCGGCATAATGTTTTTAATATATGAATTTGAAAATGCATTTGATCAATATAACAATTCTTCCATGAACAGAAACCTACCTATTTAATTCACCGCATCTCATATTCACTTCTGAGCTGCTCTAATTCTTCGCTGGTCTTGAAGTAGCCCTCGTCAAAAGTTTCAGCTGCATTTAGTTGCCATACGATAAATACGGTTAATGCGAACTCCGAAGAGAACCTCATCACTATGTTTACACAAAAAATGTGCCATTAACTCCCTAAACTGGCATCAGCAGTGGCATCAGCAATATTAAACTATGTACTGGTACATGAGGATGTCCTCGTATACACAAGACATTGCTTTTGTCAATCTTCCGAGCATTAGATGGTACTGCTAAACTATTATAAACTATAACGATGTTATTTGCGGCATATGCCACAGGTGCAGCTTGTCAACAAATTAGTGACCCACTCTATTTGCAGCTTGTTAACAAATTAGCCATGCCTTTTAAGCTCTCGCAATAATAATGGAGCTCACAACAGAGACCTCTACACATCCTAACTTGACTACAATGAAAGCTAAAATAGCCTGAATCGCATACAAGTACAAAATTTGCACATCACAGAAACTCAAGCTGAGATCTTTCAATCCAGCAGCCAAATCGAAGCGTATGAAAAGTAAGGGGAACATAATAGCAGCTACAACCAGATCTCTCGATCTAACATGGCTTTAACGAGAAAGCCAAGACACTCACCACCACCGGCTGAGGATGAGAAGCCGGGGCCAACACCGGCCCCACTGTGGCCACTACCGCCCAGGGAACCTCCTTCGGCACCGACATCATCATCTCCGCTGTCGATGCGGGTGCGCTTCGCCTCGACGGCGCTAAAGATCCTAGCCGCTATCTCCTGTGCGCGCTACTTCGCGAGCTGGATCTTGTCGGGAGGCGGCGGCACACTGTTGTATGACAGCGGCGCCAGGGCGCCGCCCGTGGGCAGCAAGGTGGGAGGTGGGCCAGAGTTGAAGCTCGTGCGCCGCGGTGGCAGCGAGGGGTCGTTACGGGGAGGATGCACTACTACACGAAGATACATCACAATCGGTTCTTTTTTATCATCACAATCGGTTCTGGTGGCAATACAAAGTCATGAGACAGAGATGAGGCGGCGTTATTACAGTCGATTTTTGCTCGATAGAGATGATTGCATCATCTCTATCAGTTCTTTAGAAGAAGCGATCTCTATCGGTTCTTATAATAAACCGATAGAGATGAGCACATCATCTCTATCGGTTCTTTGTAAGAAGCGATAGAGATGACGCACTCATCTCTATCGCTTCATCTAAAGAACCAATAGAGATGAGAGTATCATCTCTATCTCTTCTTACAAAGAACCGATAGAGATGACCCCTTATTTCTATCGTTTTATTCTCAGAACCGATAGAGATGAGGGGGTGTGTTGTTTTCCAATTCATTCTCCAATCAGCAAATATTTCACACAATATGCACATATCACATTCACAGAGCAATAGCACACATTATGCACATATCACACTCATAGAACACAAATTTTTTATTACAACACATATCACATTCGTTCACTAAACATAACTCAAACATCCTTCACAGTCAGTACACATGCAATCGCATTCACATATGGACTAGTAAGAGCTTTCAGGATCTGTAAACCTACCCATCTGCGAGATAACTTCCATCCAGTACCACTAGCATAAGTGGTCTCGTAACTTGTTGAGTGTAGAGCTGTCTAAGCTCTTCTGGGGATATTGATATGCTGCAAAATAGAAACAAGTGCTCTAATTTAAGTTTTGAAATTTCTATGTGAAAGGCTAATTGTATTATTATGCATGTACATATACCTTAGGGAAAAGGTCTGACCCACCGACCACGATCGTCATGTGCTGCATGACGTACAAACTGCTGTGGTCGTCGCTACCCTGTTGATGACACTGTGAAGAAAGAAAAAGAAATTACGAGATGAATAATAGATATCAGAAAATATTAATCTTATATATGGTAGGCACTTGTACCTTGAAGCGCACATACTCCAGCTTCGAGTCCTTTTTGTCATTGTGTTTTCCTCCTTCAGTGACGTAGTTCGAGAAACCCCTATATACATTGGAGAGATACCGTTGAGTCAAAAAAATTAATGTAGTTAAATACAGAAAATGTTAGGTAAGAGTAGTGCACTTACTGGTCTAAAGGAGGCTTGATCGCGTGAGTCATCGGTCTCTTCTCGATCGAGTTAAAAGTGTAGACTATGTTGTCACTCAGAACGATCATGAGTAGAACCCAATGGTTGCTTTTTAAATGGTATGCAGCAAAGGAAATAAGTTCACATACGGTTTAAGTGCGTACAAGTAATTGAAGGGTAAAGTAGTACTTACACCTCATGGTACGGGAGTAGAACGAAGTCCTTCTTCGACTTAGCTCTCAATGCCCCTTGATGTAGCCGGCAACCCATTCCGGTTGAAGCCTACCCATGGTCGCGGACACAAGCTCAGGGTCGACGAACCCAACTGGTTGTCGATTCATCATGAATCGCTGCCTCATTGCCCCGCAACTCGTGTTGAATGTTAAAAAACATAATGCAAAATCCTATGGAAGTCATAAGCTCGTGCTATATGGTGCGATACTCACAGCGTCCAGGATCGTACAGTAGAAATATCGATGGCTATCAATTGGTACAGACGGAATAGATCCTCAAAACTAACTGGGAATGTCCCATCCTCCTCACGGTGGAAATGTCCCTTTCTGTATTTAACATTGAATTCGACTCGCCGCTCGCCCTCTTTCACTTTGTCAACGTACCATCCATGAAGTTGTCGAGTCCACTTGTCTAGAGGATTCAATTTGCTAGAAGGCAGAAGGGGCTTTCCATGTACGTAGGCCTTAAAATCATAAGGCCTCTCTGTGGCCTGTGCCGACTTTTCTTTCTATGCAGAAGGAGTCTCCGAGGCCAGGGCGGTGGGCTTTTCATGTACCTCAGGGGGCGTTGTGGCCTCTATGAGCTTTGCCTTTTTAGCAGGAGTCTCCGAAGTCTCCAGTGGTTCTCCTCCTCACGTGCTGTCATCTCCTCCTCATCTCCTCCCTCAGCTGCTCCCTGAGCGTGTCCTTGAGGCGCTCCGCACGTGCCTCCCATGATCTTGATCTGGTACTCCCAACGTCATCTTGGAAGTAGGATTTCTTCGTATGCCCCGCCCCTGCGGCAAGTACCTGGCCCTTATGGTCAGGCTTCCCGATCGCAGAGGATAGGATGTCATTTGACCCTTGGCTAAGAAAGATCCCTTGCTCTTTCCTCTGGCTTACCTCCTCCTGCAAGAAGCGAGTACGAATTAGATCTGAAATACAACATGAATGGTCGACTGCTATGTACTAAGTTTCATGTCTTACGATGGTGGAGGCGACTTGCGAGGTAGCGGGGTTTGGTACTAC
The DNA here is from genome assembly GCA_036346275.1 of Otatea glauca. NCBI lineage: Eukaryota > Viridiplantae > Streptophyta > Magnoliopsida > Poales > Poaceae > Otatea > Otatea glauca. The sequence goes on along the minus strand of CM070716.1, from coordinate 29,675,206 downwards.
CAGCTGCCTGTCCGCGGTTTTCTTTGTCCTTGCTAATACCCAGTCATGTGCCCGCTCCTCACATATGTGCGAGTAAGGCATCACTGTCCCGAGTTCGCGCACTCCTCGGCTAGTAGCACCCATTCTGCTTTCTTCCCTTCGTAGCCGCCTGAACCGAGGTGGTTCATGTGCATGTTCTGCCTCTGGATAGCAACATTCTTCTATCTCAGCTCCTCCGCCCGGGTGTACTCTTCATCCTCGTGAACTCCTCTCAAACATCAGGAGTCATGAACGGATACCTCTTGAATGGTGTACGGCCTTTTAGCACGTACTCACTGTGCATGTAGACCCTGTAGTGCCTCAGAGCCATACCCATCCTCTTCAAGGCGTACCGTCTGGCATTGTTTTTATTCTCCTCTTCTATAATCCATTTGCCCTTATCCTTGTCCCACAGCTGGTTCTTCTGCTCGACGCTGATCTCTTTTCTCCAATCCTTAACCGTTATGTGAACTCTCTCCATCACCAATTGGCCAAGGAATGAGCGGTATCACCCCTTGTACTTGGGAGGACTCATGTAAACCCCCGCGCCATTGAAGTGGAGAACCTGCGGCGTTCTCCCTACAGCCCCTTTGTTCGGTCCTTGGGTCTTCCTCACCTTACTCGGCCCCTCGACATTTGGAACTTGGCTCGGCTCGACACTTGGAAGTTGGCTCGGCCCCTTAGGAGCACCTTCTACTCTGTCTGGCGATGAGCCGATGCTCTCTAATTGCGACATTTTAAGTTTTCTTATCTAACATGGACATATATTTCACATGAAAGAAAACAATTCGTAGCTATTATGTGAACCTGACAATAAATCATCTAAAGCAACAGCTCAATGGATAATTCATAGCATGTAATTGTTCTAGCATATTGCAGTAGAGTAACAGATGAACGAATGATCTTCAAGAAAAGTCTGTATGTTGACCAACTAAATACATACAAACGATAACTCCTAATCTCTAAATAGGTTTGGTCCTAATCCCATTCGAGGATATGTGGTTCGGGCAAGTTCCTAAGCCGTTGTACAACTCGAGAGAAAATTTCGGCAGCATCTCCCCGCTGTTCTCCAGATACACGTCTCGACAACAAGTCAAGAAGGGTGCGAATCCGGAGAACAACTGGGAGACGCTACCGAAATATACTCTGTGAGTAGTACAACAGCTCAGGAACTTGCCTGAACCACATATCCTCGAACTTTCCAAAAAACGTGGACAGCTCGAGACTGCTTGCTTATAAATATGCCATTTCGGCATATTTATAAATAAGCACTCTCGAACGAGAGACGTAGGTTACGCAACTTAAACTCTAACATATGCTGAGATAAAAAATGAAAGTAATATGCAATTGTGTACGAAATAACAGTCTCAATTAACAAAGTCGAAAGTTCCATAATAATATGACGAGTAAAGAACCACATATGAGAAAATAATGAAAATTGCACCACTACATACATATAGCTGGTACATACAAAACATGCCCAAAAGACAATTAAAATTCCGTGAGAGGTTGAAATCAGTAAAGAAAACATTATAAACTCTGCACTGAATGAGAAGATATCACTTACTGATTGATACTAAATAATCATAATATGTTACTAAATTCACAAAATTTGGCTGTTGGAAATAAGGAACCATACATTTCAAAGCTAACTTTTAAGGATTGCATTGTGAAGTTGTTCTAGGAGATACGGTGCAGAACTGCAGATAAGAATCATATACTATACATATTAATTGATCATGTGAAGTGAATATGCAGCACGTGATTTATTGATGTCAACGGGAAAATGAGACTGGAGAGCTAGGTAAGTGGACTCACAGCTCAATAGTTGCCAAAATAAAATCAGCAAATGGTATGTCAAATTCGCATCATAGAACCTAGTTATTTTTATGATACCAGTTGAATGATTAGAAGTCCATTGGACACTCTCAAGGGAAAGGATCAGCTTAACTGACCACAAATAGATTTGAAGTACTTTAGCTTATCAAGCTCAATTACTTGTAATAAATTGCACCTTTGTACAAATAGCATCTGGATTGCAACTGAAATGAATGAGTGGGTAGCAACTGGAAAGGCCAAGATAGGATATTAATGAATGAGTTCACCATCCATGTTATCAGTCAGTGAATCGCTTCGCCGCAAAACAAAAGGCGAAATACTGTGCGGTGGAAGTTTGCACCAAACATGTAAGGTGGTATCTGCTTTCTAATTTAACACTAGTTTCTAGCAGTACACTAAAACCGATCCATATGCAGCAATTGGCAAATGCAAATTATAGCAACATTCTTTTTTCACAGAAAATTAAATCAACATTTTATTCTTCAACAACACAAATGAGCGTTTGTGATACCAAGCAGTGGGGGGAGTCGCCGGTGGAGCGGTGGAGGGAGTCACGGTGGGGGGAGTCGCTGCAGTTGCAGGTGGCCAAGGTGTTAGGGACAGCGTCGGAGGCGTCGTCGAGCCCGCCGAGGAGGAGGCGTCAGTGGGGGCGGCGACCACCGGTGCGGGGACAACGGTGGGGGTGCCGATGGGGGACGGTGACCACCAGTGTGGGGACCACCATGGGGGGCGGCGACCACCGGTGTGGGGACCACCGTGGGGGGCGCCGGTGGAGGAGAAGGCGCCGGTGGGGGCGACCACTGGTGCGGGGACCACCGTGGGGGGCACCGGTGGGGGGGCGTTGGTGGGGAATCGTTTCTAGGGTTTGGCGGGAGGAGATGAAGAGTGAGCGGGAAGGATTAATGAAGAGTGAGTGGGAGGAAGGCAATAATAGAGATAGTAAAACATCAGTATCGGTTTTATATAAAAACGACACAAATAACATCAATAACAGTATCGGTTTTTTCAAAAAACCGACACAAATGAGAGAGTATCAGTATTGGTTTTTTAAAACAAAAGCGACACAAATGACTAGACATTAGTATTGGTTTTAATACAAAACCGATATAAATAAGTGCAACATCAGTATCGGTTTTAATGAAAAATTGACATAGATTATAGCTAACACCAGTATTGGTTTTTAGTGTAACATCAGTATCGATTTTTTTCGAAAACCGACACAAATGAGAGAGTATCAGTATCGGTTTTTTAAAACAAAAGTGACACAAATGACTAGACATCGGTATCGGTTTTAATACAAAACCGACACAGATTATAGCTAACATCAGTATTGGTTTTTATTCAAATAAGTGTAACATCAGTATCGGTTTCTTTCTAAAAACCGACACAAATAATACAAAGCACTATTTGTTCTATTTCAAAAACCGACATCAATATCTCAATCGATTTTTTTGGAAAACTAACACCAATGAATTTAGATCTCTTAGGAGTACACAACCATCTGTGTTGGTTTTTTATAAAAAACCGATACAAATAATTACATGATCTGTGTCGCTTTTATATGAGAACTGATACAAATAGTGCATCTATTTGTGTTGCTTTTCTTTGCAAACTGATACAAATAGTGAATTTATCTGTGTCATCCTAAACGAACCGATATGAATAGGGTATTTATCTGTGTAGCTTTTCTGTGGGAACCGACACAAATGCTACGATAGCATTATCGGTTTTTTCAAAAAACTGACACAAATTCTCTAATATCACTATCGGTTGTTTTAATATAACCGACACAAATGTTGTTCACTGCACTATTTGTTTTCCAAACAAACCATGAAGTTTAAATTTGTAGAAATATCTGATCAAAGAGTGAAAAGGCAATAACTTTTGCAAACATAGTTGGAATTATTTAAAGTTTTGCAAGAACATACTTTGTGATACTACAAATCTTTTCCAAAAAGGATTTTAGCAAAAAGAGTTAGCATTGAAAAAAGAAGCCTAAATTCACTTTGTATGCATGACTTTTTGTCAAAGAGTAGAAAAGTCAAATCTTTCTCAAATAAAGTCCAAGTATTTACCAGAAATAATTTGTTGTAGAGTGCCTTCTTTTTCTTGCATTAAGTAGCTACATACCACAATCCATTGACAAAAATTGTGAAAGTTTCATACGTGCACATAACCTTTGCAAACACGAAACTACAGTTATATACAATACAAACATTTCAAACACATAGCAACTGGTACAATGACGTACTTCTTTTATTTACAATACAACCCTTCTTGATGATCTACACGCATGTAATTTCTTCCATGTGTATCGTCGTCGCCGCTAAGACAAGCCCCATCCGCAAATGGAGGTATTTCATCGAATTGGTCGTATTCTGTAACATCCCGAAAAGTTCAATAAAATGAAAATGTATATTTTAGATTCGAATAAAATTATTTCTGAGTTTTCTTGGTATTATTGGTTTTTATTTGAATTTATGCTTTGTATGAAAAATCCAACAAATGGAATTGATGAATGGATAATGGTAAAAACATAAAAACATAAAAGTAAAATCTTGAAAAGTTAATATTAAATATCTTGACAACTCAGGTAAACCATTTCAGCTGGTACATAAATTTTAATGCATAGCATAGTGAATAAATAATTGAAAAGACATCCCTTTGACCTCTAAACAGTGCAAGAAAAGATTTACTATAAAACATTAGAACATTATCTACATCTATACAAATTACCATAATGTTCTCAATGTATTATTTACCTCTAGTAAAAATATCAGAAATTAATAATGTAACTTAAGGCCTTTTAAAATTCAAAAACAGATACTCTAAAAATCTGAAAATTGGAATGTCAGAATTATTATAAAATAAATATACAATATTTTGATTTCAAATTAAACTCTAAAAAAAGTCTCAAAAATAAATAATATCATTATCACCCTTAAATAAAATAAAATCCGAAAAGATAATTATGGGCAGTACCTAATTTCCGGATTTATATAAATTCTATATATGGTATTTTGATCTAGGATTTTTACTAGAAGGTAAAAACTACCAGGAGACCTTGGTCAAAAAGTTTCAAAAAATTTGACGGTGAATTGATGGGAGAATTAATGCATGTACTAGTTGTCTGAGAGCAGCTTATCTCCTTATCTCGTGCTTTGACACTGCCATGTGGGCCCCAGTCACTGTGCCGTAACCACTCGCTGGAAGCACCGGGAAAGCCTTTCTCTCCCTACCCGGTGGTCCCCGGTTCCGCTCGTCATCCTGCCGTCCCGTTTCTCCCTTTTTTTTCCCCAGTCGAGACACGCCCCCTCTCTCTCCCGAGCCTTCGCCGCCCTGTACTCAGCAACCACTGAGCCGCTTGTGCAATTGCGTTCCGCCATGTTCATCCTCGATCCTCCCACACAGCATTGGTTCTCCCGCGCCATACTCTAACCGCCTCATGTCGCCTCTGTGCCAGCGAGAGTCTTCGCACCACCTCGCCTCTGCGCACAGATCCGAGCTACAAGAAATGCGCCCATTCACACCCTATGCTCTACCCTTATGGTCCTCTATTTAAGCAGCGTCCTGTGCTCTTTTCTTAGTTTAGCAACTCGTCAAAACACCCTTGCCACCGTTGCTCAACTGGTTCATCGCCAGAGCTCGTTTGTGCCATTGTTGCCGCCAAACACCGTGAGCAAGATTTGGGTTCAATTGAGTAATTGGTAGAGTCTCTTTCCAATTCCTTTGTACAACCATGCGTCAATCACCTATTGATCATTTTACCCCTTTTTCGCTTTAGAGTTCATTGGAGGAAAGCCGTTACTTCGGAGCCTTTCTTCCTCAAGACTGGCGATCGGTGGCGGAGCAACTCGGCTGACCTCCATCCAAGAAAATCGGCAAAAAGGAACTCCCCTGCAACACTAAAGCTTAATCTGGCCTTGCTCGAGCTCAAAAGCCAAGAACTCCTTTCTTCCTTGCCATATCCGCCAAGAACCAGAAAGGGGGCAAAAGCTTGGATCCATCATTCCGGTGAGAGATTCCGTAATTACTTCGGTACAGAGCTACCTTATTTCCTCCTGAGTTTATTCCATTACTGATTTAGCTCAGGCAGACCAGAATGCCCCCGTCGCCACTGTTCTTCTTCCTTGCGCACGGTCACTGGTGGTAGAGCAACCCGATCCATCCCCAACCTCACTAACAGGTAAAATGGGATCCTTCCACTCTATTGATGCTCACCCAAAGCCCTTCCAATGAAAATGAAGTCGCATGTGAAGCTTCCACCGAACCGACCATGGCGCTGCCGCACCCCCGCGGTGGACCTACCTCCCGGCCATCTCCGGTCGAGTGAGTACCACCCATAGATGCGCCTTGATGTTCTGATGCTCATGGTGCTACCCATTCCGCTACTCCGGTGTTAGTTCGTCGATGGCAAGCCGGAAGCCGAAGCCCTCTGTTTTGTGTCGCTGACTGATGGGTCCTATCGTCGCGCTTTAGCTTGCTCTTGCTTGCATGAGCGCACCATCGCGAGTGGGTTTGCCTATTAGTCGGACCGGGCCAGATTCAAATGAGCTCACGCCAAAAGCTGAAAAGCGTTTTCCAGTTGGGAAAACGTATTTTCGAATTTCAATATGATTTTCAAACCTTAGCCAATTCAGTTTATTATAACTTCTGAACCATAACAACAATTTTAATGAAATAAATTTATAAAATCATATAAAATCAATTATTTTCATATAGGCAAAAATATTTTGAAAACACCATCTGTGAGAAATTAAAATTCAAATTTTGATAAAAGGCCTAAAGCTATGCTACATATAAAAAATGTTGTAAACAAACTTAGAATTGAATGAAACCAATTCTAACGAAATCCTTATGCTTCCAGTAACCCAAATATATAAAAATATTTAAGTTTCAACTTTGTTTGAAACATTTTTTCTGTTAAAGGCTAATATCAATGCACTAAATATTCAAAAGAGTATAATTTATGCAAATGAAATCTAAAATGAATGGAAGTGATTTCAATATGTAAAAATGTCAGTAGGCTACCTTAATATGCTGAATTGATTTAGGAATGAACTCGATCTAAACCTGCTTTATGAATAGTAAATGATCCAAATGAAAAAGATGTATGTATAAATATATATACATATATTAGCTAGCAGTAGTATATACATACATATATAAATTTCAGAATGAGTTATGAAACTGAATTATTATTGCTGAAATGTCTTTGAATAAATAAATAAAGTATTATGTAGGTACAAATTTAATCTGCATAAAGATCATAAGCTTTCTCTATGTAAAAGAATATATATATGTATATATACAATAAAAAGTAAAGTCAAGATTCATAAGAAACTAGATTCTAAATAGCTAATGTAACTAAACCATTGGATTCAACAATAATCATTGTAATAAGGTCAAAATTAACACTTAACCAAATAGTCAAAATTCCAATACTTGTATAATCCGAATAGTCACAACTTTCACAAACGACCTTTAAATTTAAGGAAACCAAATCCTAGGATCTTGAAAAATAGTACCCTTTCTGGTTTTACAAAAATATCTTATGTTTGTACAAATTTAAAATAAGTTCATGTTAGGCCCTAGTGATCACTTATATGAAAAACATCTTGGATAAAAGCCAAATATCACGGAACCAACTTTAAAACACTCTTAGAGGCATCCCCTAATAATACCTGAAAAAGGTTAAATAATCCCATAAGGTGCAGTCGCAAACTTGAAACGAAAACTGAATCTTTATCGCGTAGGATTTAGAAACGCTTAAGCCTTTTCAACAACCCGTAGAATATCTCGTCTAAATGTAAATTTTATAAAGATCAGTTTAGAAATGCTTTTTAGTATATGGACTACCATAATCTAGAAAAATATTCTTATTACAAGTTACTTTTCAACTAAATCCTGTTAGTTAAATACCTCTAAGTGTTATGGTCATCGAAAGCACATTATATGAATAGTTGAGTTCATGGAACATATAGTTAATATGCTTGTGTCACAAGAATTATAGTGTAACCATAGCAAGCAGCTTTATTTGGTAGATCACAGCATGGGTGAATCACCTTATATGGAACACATATGAGACTAAACGTATGTTGCATCTTGCTAATATGATTCCTTATAACGTAAATCTTATAATACCATATAAACTATTTCAGCAATAAATGTAATGTTTCATTCAAATCCTCAAATTTATAAAGTTAGCTTAGGAATACTCTCCAAAGTATAGACTACACTATTCTGAAGAAATAATCTCTTTCCATCATGTTTTGTATATAAATCCTATTAGCCAAATAACCTTAAGTATTATGATTTCTGAACTTCATAATATGAATAAGCAAACTTAGTAGTAATGAAGAAATATGTAATTAAGATATTTGTATCATTAGAACCTTCTTAAAAACCATGAATAAATCCAGTAACCTAACTTAACAAATCTAGTATGTTTGAAATCATTTATTGGGCAGGATCAATTAAAAAGGATTAAGTGCTATTCATTCATATCATACAACATAATGATCTAATATCTTAATTCTATTAATCCAAATAATTTTAGCATCTAGAATTCGAAGTTATAAATACAAGAATTCATAATTTTAGCCTCTTGAATTCGTAAAACAAGAATAGATAATCTATAAAAGAAACCATGCTTTGTTCATCATAAAAGCCGTTAACAATATGAATGTTTAATCAGCTAAAACGCGAGATCATGGAATCATTCTATTCAAACCCTAAAACATTCTAGTTTTCTGCAGTGAGTCTTTATTTGGTTTTTTTATCTATTTTCTTTTGCCCTTATTAAAGTTTGATACTTGCTATATTTCCGATTGAACGACGTGTAGAATCCGACGCCTCTACCTCTGTCGTCGACTCCGTCAGCTACGACTTCGACTTCGTCGTAAACAATAAATAAGCAAGGCAAGCAACCCCTTTGATCATATTGATCCCAGTATTTAATATTCATTGTGTTTATTAAAATGTTTGATGCATGCGCTTATTTTCTGTAAATTCGCTATCTTGTGGTACTGGTAGATATACCTTTTGTCTCATGAAACTTTCTTGATAAGTATGGACATGTGAACCTTGATAACCATAATTAAGGATAGACATTACTTAATGTCATCATGGGTATATGCGATTACATATTTATCCATGCTTAGCCATGCTTTAGAACCAGCGATATAATTGATCAGATCAAAATTGTTTCTTGAGAAATGGAAAATGTTGGATATGACATTGTTGGTTGCTGGTATTTTGATTCAAAATCCAAAATAAAACTATGGTTTTGATGCGGGTGATTATTGGCAATAGTCAGATGTGCAGAGGGATTTGCACGTAGTGTAGGGTGAAGTATCGCCCGTGTTAGTTTAAGGACCGAGCAATGGGACGCTATTGACCCAAGAATTCCGTGCAACCACGAGGGTTAGTATGGGACAGCCTTAACCTATTAAGTTATTTAGATATGGGCGGAAGCTAGCAGAAGCACTCCAGTCAGGTTTGCTTGTAAAGGGCTTCCAAACTTCGGTGTGGGTAAATGCATACCCGTGCAACGGTGTACGCCTTGCCATGAACAGAAACTGTGTGTTGGAGGTTACGTGAAAGGAACCACGTCTTGGGTGTGTGTTTCTGTTTCTATGGCGAGGGCTTAACGTCTCGGGCTGGTTCAAAGCCATATCTAGGTAATGTAACGGTTATGTATGATCTCTCTGCGGCACACCAAAGGAAGTGTGCTAATAGCTTGCACAAAGAGCTCATCATTCCTTGTGGGTAAAGTTGTACACCTCTGCAGAGTGTAAATCTAATCGACTAGCCATGTCCACGGTCAAAGACACTTGGTGAAGTCATTCCAATGTTAGATGTTGCTTTATTTTCAAAGAGGTTTATTTTTGGAAAGCTTACCCCACAGATGATACAATGCTACACCATGTGTTGGCAAGTATTGGCATCAGATGTTGTGCCATGTGTTGGCAAGAACTAGATATATGCCATGTGATGGCAATGATCGATTCGAAGCTCACGTCATGGAAGACTGTGAGTATTACTTATGCTTATTTCTTATCAGTCAAACTTGCTCTTATAAATTCCGTTTGCAAATGACAACTTGATTTACAAATTCAATATTGCTTTATACAAATCAACCGTAGAAGCCTTTCCTTTGAAATATCCTGCATATATTATAGGTTTTGCTAAAGTCTTGCAGAGTATGTAAAGTACTCACCCTTGCTTATATGTTGTTTTTAGGTGGAAAAGTTAGCGAAGCTTCGAAGATATCTTTCGTCGCAGGTTGCAGGATTTTTCGATGATGCGATCTTTCTAGGGATTATGCCTTGTCAGTTTCCTGCAGGTCGGATGGGCACACTACAAGACTTTGCTTCTTTTGCTGCTATATATGATCTGAGTTGTGAGGTTTTTTTTGTATAATAGCTTCCGCTTAATAATATATTGTATGGTTGTGGTTCCAATTGTTGAACATGTGTGTACTAGCTACTGATCATGGGACTAGTACTGTTTGCACATTAGATTTCCATTTTTGCATTTATGTAAAAATGGGGGTCATCACAGTTGGTATGAGAGCTATGTTGGCTGTAGGATAAACCCTAGATAGAACAGTTGCTAGCATTAGAAAAATCAAATTCAAAACCTTATTTTCAGAATCTACTATATTTGCAAAATGTAGTTTTTGCTATTCTTACCTCCTCCTTAAGATTCTACTCTTACCCACACTTTCATTTCGGTTTGTAAACAAATTCCTCTTTCCTTAAAAGTAATTCTCGCCTATAGTTCATCTTCACTATTTGTTTCTGAAGATGTCAGAGACATGTCGCTATTATGCCCAGCCAATGAAGACTACAATGTCTACGCCAACAATCTCAAGGAAGCAGACAACGCTTCACTAACCTCGACAAAGCGGAAGTAAAACTCAAAGATTCTACTTCACGAAGAGACAACATCACTCGACAGTAAAATACAGAAGATTAGAATATATTAGGATTCACCTTAAGATGAGAACCCTTACGAATAGCATATTATTCCACTCTAGTTATATAAATCATTTTTATGTGGTGTTTATAACTTGCTACATGAAAATTGGTTTTTATTTTGTTTGTTAGGACTGATTAATCTGTGAACTTAACCTCTAGGTTAAAGTTTCACAATAAGTTATCATTATGTATGAATATGGAAAACTCAAACCATAGGATAAATAGGAAATCATAAAATAGTTTATCTATTCTTTCTATAAAACTTTATACAAACTTATCCTTTCTTTCCGTATAACTTCTCACCTGTGTAACCATTATGGTCATTAACCTTTCCCAAAACCAAGCCTCATCAAGATTAGTAGTATAGTCACCATTACTACTAACTTCTTGAATCTATAAACCAAGGTCAAGATCTCATCAAACTTACCTAAGCCACTTTAGGCTAGTTAAAACCTAATTGTTCCCAATAATAACTCTTGACCATGCCACAAAACCCACCTCATTGCTTTGCCTAGATTATATACCATGAATCTAAGCTAGAACCAGAAAAGTTATATACTTTTGAATGGAAAACTTAGAATGGTCGTCGAAAGGAAAACTGGAAAAATCGAAAGTCTTATTTTCTAAAAAGAAATATAAAAGAGCAGCATTAGTTGTATATATACTCTTTTTCCCATTTGTAAGATTTAGTTTCCTTATCTGTATACTCTTTCCTTTTATTGGATATATCATATAATCATTTCCTCTCTGTAGAACTTTCTTTCTTCGCTTCTAGTAATTCTTTCTAGAAGTATTTCTCTCCATCTTTTTACTTAATAAAATCCACCGACAAATCTTTTTGAAAATAATTCTGGTAGTAAGTCAACAACGTCGTGACGTCTACATCAACAAACTTTGAGAAGATGGAGGTAACAAAACATCAAAACCTCTTCGACTTCATAGAAGCCTTGGAATAGTGAAATCAGCAAATGGTGCAAAGGTTAAAACCTCTCTTGTCGACCTTCACTCCAAGTGGAAGTCCCACCCACTTACATCTGAACAATGGAATTTGGTATATTCCATAATCGAGCTCCCAAATTTCTTCGATCACCCCATGGTAAGAGTTCATTGCCATTGAGAATCCTTCTTTCGAGTGATGTTCATCAGACAAAGCATATATGCTTACACCACTGTTTTGAACAGTACTCTTCGCATCCTGACTTTCAGTGTAAAAGGTGTACCCATTAATATCGTACCCCTGCCATGTCTGTACATTAAATCTAGGTCTGTTTGCCAACTATTTGATAGTCTCACTAACAGAGACCTCCTCCTTTTGTTTGAACCATGTGAGAAATCTATCGTTGTGTTCTCGCATGATGGAAAGCTCATCCATATGTGGATTCTCTTCCCATAATATCGACTTGTGCTGCTCGATGTACCCTGCAACTTATGCGTTGTGCTGCAAGACTGTCAGATGTGCTTTGCAATACATATCAAACCGTGGCCTCGTTAGTTTCGACCTAACGGTTCCTTTGCCAGCAAGTCTGCCCTCATGACGAGATAGAGGAACACCGATTACTTGTCTTTTCCCGAGATAGTCCATGCAGAACTCAATAACCTCTTCAGTCCCATAACCTTCAACAATACTACCCTCAGGCTTTGACTGATTCCTCACGTAGGACTTCAATATACCCATGTACCTCTCGAATGGATACATGTAACATAGGAATGCGGGGCCACATATCTTAATCTCTCTGACAAGGTGAACAACAAGGTGGACCATGACGTCAAAGAACGATGGTGGGAAATGCATCTCAAGCTGACATAGAGTCTGCACCACCTCACACTGTAAGTTGTCTAGCACATCAGGGTCAATAACTTTGCAGGAGATCACATTGAAGAAATAACATGCTTCGTGATTGCAAACCTAACATCCTTTGGCAGAATATTTCTGATTGCAATTGGGAGCATTTGGGTCATCAAGACATGGCAGTTGTGGGATTTCATGCCCAACAACTTCAAATCATCTATGGACACAAGTTTCTTAATGTTTGCGGAGTAGCCCGATGGAACTTTAATACCTTCGAGACACTTGCAGAGGTCTTTTTTCTCCTTCTTGGATAGCATGTAGCATGCAGCAAGGATGTACGGACTTTTCCCATCCTCCTCAATGACTGCAAGCTTGGGCCTGATTCCCATGTAGGCCATGTCGCGACGAGCATTCACACCATCCTTGGACTTCCTAGGTATGTTCAGTAGGATACCAACCAAATTGTTGCAGACATTCTTCTCAACGTGCATGACATCAATACAATGCCGAACATCTAACTCCTTCTAGTACGTTAAGTCCCAAAATATGGACCTCTTTTTCCAACTGGTCCTAGGACGAACAGATTTACAGCTCTTTCTGTACTGAAGTTCGATATCCTCCACACGTGAATATACCTGCCTTCCACTCATAGGCTGCGGGGCCGACCGGACTTCCCTCTTCCCATTAAATTTGTCATCCATCTTACGGTATCGATAACTTCGAGGTAGAAACCTACAATGACCCATATACACAGTTTTTCTTGGAATTCGATAGCCATAGGCTCTCAGTCTCCTCTTCACAAATAGGACACATTTTGGCTCCTTTCATACTGTAGCCTGCCAAATTGCCATGGGCCGGGAAATCATTTATGGTGCAAAATACCATAGCCCGTAGGGTGAAATGCTCTCTTTTGTACGCATCCAAAACCACGACTCCCTCATTCCATAATTTTACCAAATCCTCGATCATTGGAGCAAGGTACACATCAATATCATTTCCCGTTTGTTTGGGTCCCGAGATTAGCAACGACATCATGATATATTTCCGCTTCATGCACAACCAAGGAGGGGGGTTGTAGATACACAACAAAACTGGCCACGTGCTATGATGACTGCTCATGTTACCAAACGGATTCATTCCATCGGTATTCAACCCAAATCTTATGTTCCTCATTTCGGCCCCAAACTCATGTTTCCAATCGATGTTTCTCCATTAAGCTGAATCAGCAGGGTGTCTCAGCTTGCCATCTTCCTTTCGAGACTCATAATGCCAACGCAACAATTTTGCCTCTCAGGGATTTGCAAACAACCGCTCCAGACGGGGAATAATAAGCAAGTACCACAATACCTTGGCCGGTGCACCTTTAGTGACCTCTTCACCGTCGTTGCCCGGGCTCTTACGCTTCTTGTCGGTACGCTTCTCCTTTTGTTTGTACTGGGGCACACCGCAAACTGGACAAACGTGCAGCTCCTGATGTGCGTTACGGTACAAGATGCAATCATTCAGATATGCATGTATCCTTTCTATTTCCATTCCCATGGGACATAGTAGCTTCTTCGCTTCATAAATGCTTATTGTCAACTCGTTTCCCTCTGAAAGCAGATCCGATAGAAGAACTAGAGTGCATTGAAAATTCTATCTGTCCAACGGTGTTTTGCCTTTAGTTTGAACAATGCAAGGACCGAACCCAACTTGGTGTACTCTGCTTTGCAACCTGTGAATAGCGGTTTGGCATCGTCTTCCATCAAGCTTTTAAACTTTTCATACTCTCTTTCCGTGTAATTACCCTCCACATCCCGTAACATTTGCTCCAACTTCTCCTCCTCAAATATATCAAGCTACAACTCGTCATCCGGTTCCACCGTGTCTTCGTTGCATACCGGAAGGGTACTACCTGTCTCCCCGTGATGGATCCAACACGTGTAATTCCTCACGAAGCCATGTCAAATCAGGTGGTCCTCATTTTGAGTTGAGTTGTTTAATCTTCTCAGATTGGTTCAATCAATGCAAGCACAATATATGAAGTTTACACCCCTCCTCACCATGTTCTCTTCTGCAATTTTTTTAAACTCCTTAACACCCCTCTGAAATTCAGCACTCACACGACTTTTCTGATACATCCATTCCTCACGGTCCATCTACAATTAAACTTTGCACAATAAATTAAAGAAAAACTGGAGCGACACCTAGCTAGCTATTTGAAATATTGAGACATCATTTCAGTTAATATTACCTTTGCAAAATAGAGGACATGTTTCAAGATATATAAAATATGTACTCCCGATCGATACCTAGTTCTTCCCTAGTTTAGAGCTTCCTTCCTAGATAGGAGACATACATTGCAAACATCAACAATGATATCGAATGAACTAATTATACAGTGCAGTAGCTTGCAAATCTTTTGATTACAACGAAACAAAACAAGGGTACCAACGATGACTCCTAATCTCAAAATAGGTTAGTCCTAATCCCATTCAAGGATATGTGGTTCGGGCAAGTTTCTAAGCTGTTGTACAACCCCAGAGAAAATTTTGGCAGCATCTCCCCGCTGTTCTCCGGATACAGTACGTCTCGATAATAGGTCAAGAGGGGTGTGTATCTGGAGAACACCAGAGAGACGCTACCAAAATCTACTCTGGAGTTGTACAACAGCTCAGGAACTTGCCCAAACCACATATCCTCGAACTGTCCAAAGAACGTGGACAATTCGAGACTGCTTGCTTATAAATATGCTATTTCGATTGGCATATTTATAAACAAGCACCCTCAAACGGGAGACGTATGTTTCGCAGCCTAAACTCTAACATTCATCACATGATCGCAACAATAATTCTAGATTAACACGAGAGCACTACAAATTAAGATAATTAAATACATGTGTGCTTGTCAAATAAAGAGTGTGAAATCTGATAGGATATACATAATACCAGTGCAACCTAAACTTTCTTCGCGACATGTCAAAATTACACACTGCAAAAATAAAGGGGTTTGAAGGAATGCTCACATTTTGAAGAAAACCACAAATTCTACAAAATGAGAGGAAATCTCCTCGGGCTAGGCTTCAAATTTACCCTCTTAACACCCACCCTTGAGGATTTCAATTTTCCTCACCCAAGTATTGCTTCCAACCACAGAATATGAGCTATTTTCTTGGGTGGCGGCGGAGAAATATCCTCTGGAACAACTACAGAGGAGAGTTCAGCTCGAGGGATATAAATAACCTAGCGAGACACATCACAATCGGTTCTCACCTAAGAAGCGATTGTGATGTTTACACACATCACTATCGGTTCTCACTTGAAAAGCGATAGTGATGTCATCATGCGCATCACTATCGGTTCTTATGTGAGAAGCGATAGTGATGTGCATTATCATTACTATCGGTTCTCACATAAGAAGCGATAGTGATGATTACATGCACATCACTATCAGTTCTTATGTGAGAAACGATAGTGATGTGAATGATAATCACTACCGCTTCTCACATAAGAAGCGATAATGATGATGACGTGCACATCACTATCGGTGATCATCACTATCGCTTCTCACAAAAGAACCGATAGTGATGACCACGTGCACATCACAATCGGTTCTTTTTTGAGAATCGATAGTGATGTACATGAACATCACTATCTCTTCTCACATAAGAACCGATTGTGATGTGCCCAGTGGTACATCAAAATCAGTTCTAACCTGAGAACCGATAGTGATTATTATTAACACCTCTCCTAAATCATCTATCACAATCATTTTTTCCTAAAAACTTAAGAACCGACCCAGATGAACCGATAGTGATGTACCATTCTGTAGTAGTGATGATGTGATGGAGAGCCGGTCAGCCTAGGTTTTCTTTTTCCAGTATTTTAGATCCTCTTTTTTGGGAACGTGAGCGCATTCGGTTTTTTTTCTTTGAATGTGAGCACATGAGAACTGCGTGAGGAGGTGGAGAATGGACGTACCACCATCAACTCCTAATTAGAAGTATTAGAGATATAGGATGACAAAATGGATCACACCATGATGCTAGGGCACCATGATTTTAAATGCACAAATTCAAGCCAAATTTGGGTATCTTTTTTTTTTTAAAAATCTGTTTTAAGGTATATACCAACCTATAAAAATTCAAATGAAAAGCATAACTTGAAAAATATACTTGAATTCAAACATTTTGAATGAATTTAGATCACATACTTTGCTGATTTATATATATAATCATCACAT
Organism: Otatea glauca; assembly: GCA_036346275.1. Lineage (NCBI taxonomy): Eukaryota > Viridiplantae > Streptophyta > Magnoliopsida > Poales > Poaceae > Otatea > Otatea glauca. The sequence goes on along the minus strand of CM070716.1, from coordinate 29,658,355 downwards.
ACCTATAATCAAACAAGCATAAAAAACGGCCACTCAAGTTTGAATTATGTTTCAAACTTGTTAGTAAACTAGTTAAATTCAACATCCAAAAAAATTCAAACTTTTTTCGCACACGATACATAGGAAAAATACCCGTTTTAATCATGGTAACTAGGCACCATAGTGTCATAGGTAATTATACTATATATATGTGTGTAGACACACACACATAGGAAGCCTTTTCCCTACTCCCACCTTCTAATATACCACTTAAACGAACGTGTTATGTATCTTTATCACTTTTGGTATACTTAAATACTAATTCTAAGATACTCCAAAGTGACATATACCTTTTTTCATATGTAAAAGGAGTATATACATAAATTATGCTATAAAGAGTAGACTATGATGAAACCTTTTATGGAACTCACTTTAGATTATCTTATAATCATTATTAGAGTATGCTAAAAAAAATAAAGAGATATAAATTGTTTGTCTAAGAGGTATATGAAAAGTGGGGGTAGGTACTCCCAGGGGTATGGAACCATTTTCCCATGTACATATATGAGTAGTCTCAATTGAGAAGTATATTCAAAGATTTTTATTTTTCTTGTTGAATTGATACCCAATTTAGAGTGATTTTCATGATTTCATCTACAAACTAATTTATGTTTTTACTTTTTATACAACATCAACTAATTTTATGTTAAGGTATATATATGCTCCCCAAATGGTGCAAATAACTTGCATCAGGTGTCAATATATGTGCACCCCATAAAGCCAAATTTCCGGATCCGCTACTTGTTGGTGATGCCCTAAAGAAACAACAACTCCCACGACAGAACCTATCAAGAATGCAGCAAATTGAATGAATGAATCGATTAGCTTGTAACTTAATCAGCTACTGCGAGGCAATCACCTTCGTGGCTTCGTATCGCCTTAATACGGACAGATTTCGCTATAAAATTTTTTTTGTCGAAGTGATCGTTCGTTTTTTATGTACTTGATACAGTTTTTGTCTAATCCTGTTGGTTGCGCGTGTTATTTTCTGCCGCTTGCGTGCATCCATCAGATATAATGCATGGACAAAGATCTTCTCTTTAATTATAAAGAAAGAATCAGGTGATACGCGTGGCGCATTTTTTTTTTCGGCAAGCATTATTATGAATCTATGACTTGAGTGTTCAGTACTACCTGACGCTGCATCATCTTCACCGATTGGCCAATGCAGTCAACATGTACACGTACTACGCTGTTCTTGGCAGCAATATTTATCACACTATCTCATGCATCTGGGTGTATAAATAGGACCCTACATGAACTGCATGCTTCAGACCAAGCAATTAATGCAGAAAAGAGCTACACACAACATGGATTTACTTCTGTCGCTCATCTCACTCTTTTTGGTTAGTGTGTGCATATCAATATAGTACTTTATACGCTACTAAAATCTATTTTTTTAGAACTCTATCATTCATTTCAAGAAGAAAGAGTGGTTCCCAAAAGAAAACACCAACATACCCACACTGGTAACCCCAATAGAGGGGGAATGCTAACATGTCCCCCATTAGGACTCTTACCAAGCACCTGCTGCATCCAGAAGGCAAGCATCTTGTGGAGCAACAACAACGATGCCACTATCCGTCAAAGCGATCGTCACCTACGTGCCCCGAAGCCCTACCACAACGCTCGTCGCATGTCATCGTCACTACCTGTTGCACACCCGCGACGTGGTAGCTCCTTCTTCGCCGCAACAAGCGTCATCGAAGTGTCTAAAGCGACGCCTGAAGTGATGCCTCAGCCAAACCAACGGTGACACCCAAGCCCAGGCCAGACCTGAGCTCGCTCGAGAGCACTGAAGCCACCGCCACCTGTGCGCCCCACGCCCTACCACGACGCTTGTCGTGTGTCATTGTTGTCGCTCGTCACACACCATGACGCGGTAGCTCCAACTTCGCCGCGACAACCGTCGCCGAAGCGTCCAAAGCAAATCCTCAGCTAAACTGATGATCGACGATGACGCCCTAGCCCGGGCTAGGCCTATGCTCGCCCAAGGCCATTGAACCACCTAAGCCACCACCAAACTTAAGAGCCCAACATCCCACTGCGACGCCTGTGGCGTGTCATCATCGCTACCCACTCGGGAGGAGTTGCTGCATCCATCTGGCGAGGAGCTGGAGGTGGGGCGCTCTTGAGGTGTCGACGTCGCCTCCCGGGTGGCCCACACGAGCGACGCGGAAGTCGGGGGTCTGCTTGGACTAGCTTTATTTCTTGATCTAGCTTTTGATATGTATGTACGACGTATAAGACGTTCAAAAATATCAGATAGTTCTGCATGGGCATGCATACACAGAAATCACGTAGCTTTATATAGTTAGCTGGAGGAGCTACCTTATATATTATATAAGAGAGACGTATAACAAAATCATTTATGCCGTATATAAGAACAAACATCACATCACAGTTAGTTCCAAACTAGAATCGATCGTGATGTGCACCATATCACAATCGTGATGTGCACCATATCACAATCGGTTTTTGATTGGAAACGATTGTGATGTGATTTCCATCACAATCGGTTCTGAGCTTAGAACCGATTTGTGATGACCATTTATCATTGCCAGGCGAAAACCGATTGTGATCACGCCTCCTCATTACTGTCTAATAATTTTGTATCGCCATTAAAATCAACTGTAATGACGAAAAAAACAATTATAATGTACATTTTTGTAGTATTGTACCTTATATATTATATAAGAGAGAGGTATAACAAAATAATTTAAGCGGTATATAAGAAGTAGGAGTTTTATATATATATACACAATTATCTCGCTTTCTAATTAACTAATGGTAATGTATGCAGGTCGCTGGACGAGGAGGCAGGCATGAAAATTTTGCGGGCGTAACAGCTGCGGAGGCCACGCTAAATTCGGAGACGCCGGCGGCGTACTGGCAGAAAGTGCTTCCCGGGAGTTCCATGCCCCCAGCCATAACCGACCTCTTGGCCCATCCTAACGGTTTCTCTCTCTCTCTCGATTTGCGACCAAAAGGAAATGCACTAATGATATGCGCGTTCCATCCCTAGTAAGAGTACTATCCATATCCTCCATCTACTAAAGACGGAGGAAATGCCGCCTCCTGGGCGCTTTGAGCCGTGGGTGCTCGTGGCTCGGCTCGCGGCTCGAGGCGAGCCGTGAGAAAATATTTACGTTTAGATCTTTTTTTTGAAAAAAATTACGATTAGGTCCTTTTTCGGAAAAAAGTTACGGTTAGGTCCTTTTGCCAAAAAAGAATATATATTACGTCTAGGTCCTTTATACGGTTTTAAGCGTTGCGCTCGGGTCCTTTTGAGGAAAACCGAAATTACGATTAGATCCTTTTTGGAAAAGAAAAAATATGTTCAGGTCCTTTGTTTGAAAAAAAATATACATTGCGTTTAGGTCCTTTTCGCGTTTTTTCTAGCACTACGTTTAAGCCCTTTTGCGAGAAACACAAAATCATTTTTAGGCCCTTCTCGCGCGTTTCCTCGATTTACTCGTGCAGGGAACGGCAATCGCGCGTTTTCTCGATTTGCTCGCGTGGGGAGCGACGCCCGCGGCGTGACACGCAGCGTACAGGTACCTAGTATTACATAGAAGATGACAGACATCCTAAGCTTAGAGTTTCCAGTACAAATCCGTGAATTAAAGAATATGAATCTATGTACTAATTATTACATACTCTAAGAAAATAACCATATACTACAAGGTACGTGCTAAGTACAATTAGCCGTTTTTTCTTATATATGCACAAATGCAGTTCTCATGTATATAAATTAGAAATAAAATATTCCAAGGTTCCAAATGACTTTGCTAAGTAAAGACAGGCTCCATTAGGAACTAAGACATTTTTTTATGGAATCCTAGAAAAAACTACTCTGTATACGGAATTCCTTTTAAATTGATGTGTTCCAAACACATATGTATGTTAGTGTGAAGAACTGTCTACCAACTCAAGGTGTGAACAACTGTCTACCAGCACATGGGTAAGACTAGCTAGCCTTCGCTTTGGCTTAAAACACATACAAAAATGTTATTGTATAATTCGAATATATAGTGCAAACTATAGAATTGTATCTTATATATAATTGTAACAACTCTAACATGTCTTTATGATTTATCTCCAATGTTATATATACTCCCTTAGTTTTAGAAATGTAATGTGTATTTTAGGTTTGCACAAGGATTAAGGTTGAAGTGAAATTGAAAAAGGTATGAATGAAAATGACTTAGATACCGCAATTAATTATCTTGCAATGATGAGATATAGTATTTTGTGTATGGTGATAATGAATAAATGTATATAGTTGAGAGACAATAAATACGGATATAGTAGAAAAAGCCTCATTAAATCTACATACAAGTTTTGTATTTCCAAACAAGATCATTTAAACTATAGGCCTTATATTTTTGAATGGATGTTGTATTTGGGCTCACCAATAACACAATGAAGATCTTATTTTTCTACTATTAATTAGCGTGGCAAGTTGTAGGGGCTATCAAGAGAACATGGTTGCTAGTATTAACATTAAGATACAGTAAATTATATTTCTACGAAAGTACTTTTGGCGACAATATATTAAAGTATGTTCATCTCCCTGAATTATCTCTAACCTTACTGCAGGCCATTGCCATGGGCAGTACGTGTGGCTATTTAACTTTGTAGTGTATCCAATTAGAATGTAACCCTGTTTCTGATTAATGAAATGAGCTTGGTCCGTTCCAAACAAAAAAAAAGAAGAGTATATTTGTTTATGCATGCTACCTAAGAAGTACCAATGAAAAATCAAGGTGTTTCCTTTGAAAACGTGAATTCGATGGAGGGGAAGAACATGCTTGCGTCACGGGGAATTTCGGCGGACGGGAAACCAAGCCGCACGCGAGTGCATGCTCTATTTGTTTAGGTTTAGATTTTTTTGGTTTATAATTTAAAACCAGTTTTTAGGTTTAAACAGTTTAAAAGCTAACAGCTTTATACGTGATAGAGGTGAGTAATTTTACCATGACTTTAGTAGTATTAGTCTAAAACTAATCGTTAATAAGCTAAAAGAAAGCCCCTCTCTAGTGGCTTTTTGGCCTTTATGTGTAATCTGTGCTGTTTTTGGAAGGATGTACAAAGAATAAATACCACATCACAATCAGTTCTAATTTGAAATCGATTATGATGTGGGTGCACATCACAATGGGTTCCAAGTTAGAATCGATTAACGTGGGTGAGACATCACAATAGGTTCTAGCTTGGAACCGATTGTGATGTGGCTGAACCAATTGTGATGTGCACCCACATCACAATCGGTTCTACCATAAAACCAATTGTGATGTGGGGCACATCACAATTGTATCTGAGTCAGAACCGATTATGATGTAGTATCCATCACAATCGGTTCTGAGTTCAGAATTGATTGTGATGATCATTTATCATTATGAGCGAAAACCGACTATAATATCGGCTCTTCATCACTGTCTAATAACTTTGTATCTTCATCAAAACCGACTGTGATGACGAAAAAGAACCAATTGTGATGTACATTTCTATAGTAGTGGTAGGTCATTTTGGTTCACTGATTGGGATAGAACATTTCGATACCAGATGATATCAGTGTACCATTCCTGAATATAATATAATAATATATATTATAAATATATATTCCCTTCTCCTACAATATAAGTCCAAATCCCACCCCTAAATATAATATAATAATATATATTCCCTTCTCCTACAACACAGGTCCAAATCCCATGCATCATACGTAGAAGACAATAAATCTAAGAAAAAGTTAATGTTGTTGAACCATATCCCTGTTAAATGGTATACTACAATTACTCATCCACTTTATCAATATTAAAAAAAGGTATATATGATAAAATTATTACAATAAATATATCTTTGATCTCCGGCTGTAGATATATATTGCGAGAATGATAGAATAGGGACTTATATTATGGCACCGTGGAATTATGTTTTTTTAGAGTAATACATAGACACGTGTTAGAATAACTACACAATGCACTTCGAAGTTTGAAAATTGTGATCACTCTGCCTTGAGGCTTGAGCCCTGAAGAGTAGAGACAACAGAGAATCAAGAAATGTTTTCTACACCGTGGATCCCACCCAAGTTCTTCATCTTTGCCAAGCCAACAGAGCTCAGCCACTCATTCCATTATTCACCGAGGAACAGTGGCCGAGCGTAGTTGAGGCCGAATAGAGCTCCGGCCTCTTCCGAAATTTGTTTTAGGACACAGGTATATATAGGGCTAGTGCAGTTTTAAAAAAAAACTTGAGGCTCACGAACTTAATAAATTTATGAATTATTTATTAGATATTATTATATGTTATCTTTATCGAGCTTGCTTGAGCTTAAACATTTTTATTATTGAAAATTAGAGTATATTAAATTGTTAATTGTTATAGAGTCTACTTAAAAGTGAGCTCGAGTCTAGATTCAAATTTATTAGATTCTTAACTCAGCCTTATTTGAGCTCGACTCGAGGTTGGGAGATCAGGCACACGTAGGTTTACTGCAATCTAGTTTGTTTTTATCTAATTTACGATTTTTTTAGCAATAATTGTTTTCTTATTAATGTATGGAGTTGTTTGCTGGACTAAATAACACCCAATGGTTATGTATCAATCGTTATTAGGGACCAACAAATTGAGCAGCGGGTATTTTTCTTTTTTTATATAAAAATTTTCGGCACATTTCTGTTTTTCATAGTAGCTAAAAAATATCTATCATCAATTTTTATTATATAATAGATGCTACCTCTCGATAGATTTAATATATAATAGATGCTACCTCGATGGATTTTTGCTAGCTAGACCATCATGTGGGAGGCTATTAAGAAAGATGTAATTTGGTAGCCAGGGAAAGGACTATCTATTCCTTTAATTCTAGAAAAATAATGTGGTATTTGATCTAGAAAAATAATTTGGTACCCAAGTAAGCAGTTGTCCGGCCCCTTTAGCAAAAGCTCCATAATGTGCTATTTATTCTAGAAAAAAAATAATAAAAAATTCTACTCCCTTCAGTCACATAAGGAAGTTGTTTTGAACATAAATTCAACACGGTCCCAAAAATGAAACTTTGGTTACTCATCTTATTGTAATGTATTAACAAAACCTAATAAAATTATGATAATATGAAAGCAATTTTCAATACAAATCTACATGTACCATTGTCATGCGTCCAATCTAAATATTCAAAAAGATATTAATAGGCAAAATTTAGAATGTTTGACTGTAGGTATCCCAAAACAATTTTCTTTTCGACCTAAACAAGTTCTACGATGTTGTTTTCTATGTTGTGGACAAATAAATTAACTTATCTGCTTAACATTTCCCCAATATGTCAATGCATTTCCAGATGATACTACTGCATTCGATGCGGAGAACATGCACAATACCAAAATTGCACATAGTTCTAAAGTGCCTATATTTATCAATGGACCAAGGAAACTTGGAAAGAGATTTAACAGCGGAAAAAAACAGTACGGCCTACATACAAATAATGAAGAGGATCAGAAGAAGGCCACATTCTCTTACCAACCGCAAGATGAAGAGGATCAGAAGAAGGCCACATTCTCTTACAAACCGCAAGATGAAGAGGATCAGAAGAAGGCCACATTCTCTTACAAACCGCAAGATGAAGAGATCGCACTTATGTACAAGCCAGATGAGGAGGCCAATCAAAAGAGATGTATTAACATTAAAGGTAACCTTCTGAAATGAATATATTTGTATATAATATTTTGTTTCTGAGGTTACTAACAAATATGCACATAAAAAAGTAAAAAGAAGATTTTTATTACATTATAAATACATATATGTACATTGTTACTGATCTGAAACTCTCCAAACTACGCAAACTCTCCAATATAACTAGGGGAGTTCTAATTAATGGGCATGCACTAGTTTTTGTAACAAGAGACATGGTGCCCCATCAACACTGCCAATAGCCACCCCTAGGCCCGCCACACCCCCCCTAATAGCCCTCCTCCCTGAAATTCTCAACTATATTAATAAAACTTTCAAGTCCCCTCATGTTTTAGCTAGATTAATTGATAAACTTTCAACTCCCCAAAATTTCAATTGGATTGAGAAAACTTCCAAGTTTCAAATTTTCAATTGGTTGAGGAAAATTTCAAACAATCAAACTTTCAACTAGATTTAGGGAGAGCTTTTCGGGTGATTAGCTTTCGAGTGTATTTGGGTGCCCTTTCAATGGTAGCAGATCCAAGCCGACAAGGGTCACCGTGCGGAGGGGAACACAAGTGAGGTCACCGACGGCGATGTTGTTGGCGAATCACATTGTTTTGTATGGTGCAGCCTCTATGATTTTGGGCACCTAGTGTTTCGGGGGATGCGAGCACCACTGCCAGTGAGGGAAAAAAATTCTATGGTACCAGATGCCTTGTAGCACCCTTTCTAAGACTTAGACACATAGTAAGCACAGATCTCAAAGTAGTTAAATCTTCTTCTTCTCTCTCCCAATATACATTATATGAGATACCATAGGCTTCTATGGCACCTGGAGCCATACAAATTTTTTCCGCCAGGGAAGGACAGAGAGGGAGCAAATGGGGGATGAGAGGATGTGCATTTAGAGTGGGCAGTGTGGGCTATCGTGGTTAGTTTCAAACATAAGAAGAGACATTTGTGTTGGGAGACAATGCTTGGGAGGAAGAAGGGCGTTTCAAACTTGGTAAACACTCCAGGTGGGGGTAGTTTCATTGATCGATGGCCTAGAATGGCAGAATTCCCGTTGAGCAGATGAGATGGCTAGGGCTAGCATCCACTAGATTAGGATCCAGTGGACATCCGTAAATCAGCAATTTATGTATGCCATCCTCCATGCATTTCAATAGCACATGCCAAGCTATGCCTCCTATTATTGTTCCATTGAAATAGACAGTGGTGCACGTAAATAAGAAATTCATAAGATTTTTATAAAATTTTGTTCGAATATGGCTTTTCCATATGTATATAGATGTTCGTATATTATCATGGAAGAATCTACGCAACACTACGAACTTGGGTCGAAAGCTTATCTAGCACTTCGAACTATGAAACCATACACTTGATTGTCTCCCCTTGAACTTTGCAATCCGGTTCAAATAATACCCTAACAAGGTTTTGTATTATGGTATTACCCGCATGGCACGATGAGTTGGTGGTTTTGCCACATAAGATGAGCTGGCTAAGTTAGATCAATGATAGGTGAGCTCTATAAGGACACTCCCCCGCCGATTTCCTAGCCATGCTTACATGGTTGTTGGCCTCTTTAGCTCCTTTCCTCACTGTTTTTGTTTAGGAGAGAAGCCCTCGTGGGCCCTACCTATCATTCACCTAAATTTGCCTACCGTGTCATCTTACGTAGCAAAATCGCTCACTCATCATGCCATACAAGCAATACCACCATGCAAAACCAACTCTTAGTGTTATTTGGACCAAATTGTAAAATTTGAAAAGTCAAATGTCTGGTTTTATAGTTCAGGATGTTGGACAGACTTTCAAGCAAAGCTTGAGAGTGTTATATGGACTATTTTCTTTTATCATTACCATCAAATGTGCATCAAGATTGATGCAAACTTTCAAAATTCAAACTATCATCCAATCTTCTTGTCCTTTGCATGAAGGGCTAAGATAGAATATGGGCATCCATGTATATATATATACACATACATACACACATACATACATATATACACATATACATACATATATATATATGGAGTTGCTTTTCTCTATTTGTTCCCTTCATCCATGACTATATGTTTATCTACCAATTCACAACTTCCTTCACATACGTAGACTTGGGCAACAGGCCATACCTTTTTAGGCCATACCTTTTTAGGATGGCCCTAGGCACAGCTACCAAACATGGTTCAAAGCACGGCACGACACGGATTTCTTAGAGCCCAGTCAGCATAGCACGAATAATAGGCTGTGCTGGGCCTGGAAACTCAACACGATGGGTAACACGGAATGATCACTGGGACATGTCTGGGCTAGCCTAGCACGAAAGCAACCCTTTCGTAAAAAACATCATATCTACAACCCAGCCCATCATCAACTACCTTACCCAAGTGATCCAGTCCATCATCAAATACTACCTCTCCCCTTAACCTCCTCCCATGACCCATCTGGTGTAGTCATTATCTCCTTGTACCTCTGCTTTATCCTCTCGCCCTCGTCCACTCCTATTTCCTCCCCACACTGCCACCTCCCATGTCATCCCACGCCATCTACTCCTCACCATCCTTTGCCGCCTCGGTGCAAAACCTAGCGGCATTCGGTCACGCCACCGTCGGATATGGCCTTGCGGCACCACATCATTAACATTATCGACGTCTCGAGGAAAAAGACGGTGCCGATCGGATAGGAAGAAGACAACGACGACCAAGGACGAGGAGCGAGCGGAATTTTCGCTAATGAATACATAAAATTTAGCTCTTTTCACCCAAATAATTGTGTATCGTATCTCGCCGGCGGTCGATACTCGCTTCTCGTCCTTGGTGCCATCCACAATAATGGACTGATGGCGGCGATGTCTCTGACTCCGCATGTCAAGATCTAGACTGACACGGTACAACGGCAACACCACATGTCTACATCTCGCTGAAGACTTTTGGGCCGGTACGGCACTCCACGGCCGGAAGCCCGTTCGCCCGTGCCGTAGGACTTTCCAACTCCCACCTCAACTAGCATTAGTACTAACTTCGCACATAGTACTGATGAATTAACCACCCCAATTTTTTAAGAATTCTTGTCCGGCTAGCTTGTATGCCACGGTGCTAAAGGATTTAAGCGATCAATTAATTAATATTTATCTAGCTAGATACATTGTATGGTTTTCACTGTAAATTCAATATCATACGTTCTAGTTTTCACTGTACATTTAATCCGTAGCAAGTATGAAGCGGAGGGTGCGGTAAGTTCTTATCGAAAGTCTCACTATTAATGTGCAGGAGAGGGACATGAACATGCCAATAAACACGACCATGGCAACCAGAGACTGGCGGAAGTTTTCTTCCTCGAGGACGCCTTGAGACCAGGGTCCGTGATCACGCCCACTATCCCACGGACCACCTCCCTGCCTACCCTGCTGCGGCGTGGCGTCGCCAACTCCATCCCGTTCTCCACCGATCGCTTCGCGGACATTGTCGCGATGTTCGCGCCGGCGTCCCTCCCCATTGCTGACGAGATACGGTGGGTGCTGGAGAAATGCGAGAACCCGCGACCGCTTACCGGCGAGAAGGCCCGCTGCGCCACCTCCATGGAGGACCTGGTCGAGCTCCCCATGTCCCTCCTCGAGACACGTGACGTGCAAGCTTTCTCCGCCGACATGCCGGTCGAAGCCGCCTCGGATGAGCCCCGGGACAGGTACAGCATAACGGCCCTGCGGTCGATATCCGACTCGTCGGAGATGGTGACGTGCCACGACATGACGTACCCGTACGCGGTGTTCTACTGCCACACGGCCAGCCCGGCCACCAGGGCCTACCTGGTGACGCTGGCGAGCGCCGACGGCGCAGAGGCGCCACAAAGGATGGAGGCGGTGGCCGTGTGCCACCTCGACACGTCGCGGTGGAGCCCCGAGCACCCGTTCTTGCAGGCGCTGCACGCCAAGCCTGGGGACAAGGCCGCGTGCCACTTCCTACCCAAGAGCAGCATCGTCTGGGTCCCCACCGGCGGGCAAGGAGAAGGCCATGCTGGTCACTAGATCGATGGAACACCATATATATAGAACATGCAGCTTATATATGCATATGGTCAAATAAAGAGATCGTTAGCTCTGTGCTGGACTAGTATAGGTACCTCAAGTATGAATGCTTTAATTTGTACTGTACGGGTACGTAATAGGCCGTGAATAACTGCTTACCGGGTTATTCACAGGCTTGCTATATTGTGTAAAATAAATTTCGTGCTGTGTCATAAATATTAGTGTACTGTACAAGTGCAACTATGCAAATGATAACTAGTAACTGTGCACACGCAATGCCGTTTTCCTCTAATATATATTTCACCAAATATATAATCGTATCTAAAATTTGAAAATATATCTACGTAATATAATTTCACCCATGTGTACAGTATGAAAAAAGATGTCAGCCACAACGTTTTCTCGCTTGTACGTATCGCAGACACATCATCCTTTCTTGAAGCTCCCACAAACAGACACCACATACAAATATAAATCCAACACGGACCATTCAACCAGCTATTCCTATTAGGGAATCCGGAAGGTAAAACCCTACTAAATTTCAAAAATTTATCCCATTCCTACACTACTGCGGATCGGGCATGCACAAGCGGTTCGAAACCGCTTTCAGAAGCGGTTTTAGAACCGCTTGTAAGCAACCGGGAGTGATACCCCGTCGGGTATCACAAGCGGTTCCCCGAACCGCTTGTGGTTCGACATTTCCACAAGCGGTTGGTGTTACCAACCGCTTGTGGAGAGGCTCTCTCCAAAAGCGGTTGGTATTACGAACCGCTTGTGGAAAGGCTCTCTCCACAAGCGGTTGGAGTTACCAAGCGCTTGTGAAGAGTCTGACAGCGTAGCGTTTTGATTATATTCAATATAGAATATGTTTTCAGAGGGGTTTTTGATATAGATTTTGACAATTAAAATAAATAGAACTTCATGAGTTTTTTTGACACACTTAAATATATATATATATATATTAGTCATTAGTATTCATTCAGATAATTACAGATCACTAAAAATGAACAAGTTGATCGATGAACACATGAAATAATAAGCTAGCCACGTCTTTTACAACTTTCAAAGAATAAAAGGGCGAATGTTGAGCTCATTTCTTGCGTCGTCGCTCTTTGTGCCCTTGGTCGACGTTGATGTCGAGTTCACTGCCCTTATTTCAGACAATCTCTCCAACCATTTGCGTGGAACTCGCTTTGGTGGATACAATCTAAATCGACAATAAAGCCGATGAGTTGTTCTTGGATTGTCGCAACCCGGTGCGGCGGGATCACGCCTTGCACATCGATGTTGGGTGACAAAACGGGAGGTAAATAAATCTCGGACATGTAATTATTAAAGTGTAAGTACTAAGAAATTGACATGTGCACACTACCTCGGCGTTGGTTGTCGGCACATCACCGTGGGTAATACTTTGCATATAGTGGCACACATAATAGCCACATAGGTTGTTTCCACCCGTCTGTTGTAGAACCTGCGATGAAATTTGAAAGGACCACGATTATTGGGATGAAAAACTGTTACGGCATATTAATATTCTTTAATACGTACTCGAGTGCTTAATTGTACATCAAATTCGTTCTCGAAATCTCCTTGTTGCTTCTTTCAAACCGTGCGAATGTCCCGTGTGATGCGTTAGTATGAATGGTAATTATCGAGTTGTAATAATTAGCAAGGTATTTCAATATATATAATAAGGAAAACCATCGATATATATGTGCTATATACCTGTTTAGGGTGTCAATGATAAATTGAAATTTTTCACCGAATCCTTTTGAGTCTTGAACAATGATTTGGTCGCTATCAAGCTTGATGACAAGCGATCCATGAAACCTATTCATGTATTGCAACATATATGTAACTAGTTAGCTAGTAGTATTATAAATGCCTTGGAAAATATAAGAACGAGAGGTTGTATATATACGCACTCGAAGTTGAAGGGCGTATATGTACGGTTTGTAGTGGTGTCCCAAGAATGCATCGAGAATGTAATCTTCAAGTTCCTTTCGGTTGTATCCAAAGACGAACTCGTTAACAATCTCGGGTCGATGAAGCCCACGTTGAAGATATTCTCTTTTCTACATCGTTGTATCTCCATTCTACATAGAAAGGTATAAGTTTAATAGTTGCAATTTTATTGTACGAGGAAGCACACAGTAAAGGTATGAGCTTGACACTTACAGCACCAAAGACTCATGAGAGACACGTTCATGGAGTCGGCATGGTAAATATTGTATAAGTCGTCAAATTCGAGCCATATGGTGTTGTCCCGCGATAAAAATCATCTTCTTTGATACGGAGGAACATCGTTCTTCCTTGAGCGGACTCTGTCATGTACCATTCGTGAAATTGCCGCATCTTGGTTGGCGATCCTTTATCTCATTTGGGTCAATCACCTCCGGCCCAACCGAAATTGCGATCGACCTTTGTTGCCATTGGGATATCATCTATTAATCCAAGAGCTGCACTGTGGAACCGAGTCCTGCCTCCTTCATAAACCTCTCGAGGTTCTCCGATCTTGGTCTCTCTTCTTCTTCTTTGCCGCCGCTCGACCACGTTTATTCTTCCGTAGCCTTAATTATTGTCCGCTCATAGTTGGACGGCACAGTAACGGCTTTGCGGCATGTCGCGAAGTGTTCTCGCTTTTGGATCGGTTGGTACCTTTGGCTCTACCTTCTTTTTGCGAAGTGTGCAGCCATACGCTTTAGTGACCGCGTCTACTCTCCTCCTTATTCATATCATATGCCCTCTTTGGAGGTTCCTTTACCTTGGTCGATCGGTGGACTCCGCCTTCTTGGGAGCAAAGGGAGCCTTCATTCTATTATCGAGCTTCTTCCTCGGAGGAGATGGTGGAGGCGTGGTTTTCCTAGGGGTTCTTTTTGTTTGAGATGCCGGTGGTGGAGTAGGGCTTGCGTGGAGCGGTGGAGACACGAGAGCTGCTGGTGGTGGAGTAGGGCTTCGCTCTGCTTTTTCTTGGCGAGGCATTGCGTGGCGGTGACGTTGGAGGAGGCGTGGGTTGCCGTGGTGGAGATGACGCGTCCATAGCAAACGGAAATATGATGTACCGCTTGCGCCAAAGGATGATATTGTGGAGGGCCTGTCCAAGCTTGGTCACGTCGTCGCCTCCAAAGAATATCGAGGTGAAGTTCTTCAAATCCGCTCAAGACCTCCTCCACCGCGACCTTTGAGTAACCCGGGGTATCTCGTTGCGATGGAACATCCGCCCACTCCACCGGATATTCCATGCCGTAAGCCACCTTGATGGAGAGGTTACGCGCATCAACATGCAGCTCACACTGGCGGCGAACCCTTATGTCATCCACAGGATAACGGGATAGCAAGGTGTCCGCTTCAGGGGCCCCGGTGGACGCGCAGCTACTTCGCCGCGCGGAGGGGCTGATCACAGCGTCCGACTGATTGCTCGGACCTAGTCCTTGAAGCTTGCTGAGGGCAATTTGTACTTGTTGCGCAACTATGTCGCCGATGCTAGCCTGGGTTGCTCTGAGCTCTTGTTCCAATTGGTACACTTTACGTGATTCTCTTGATTTGCTTCTATGCCGGCTCCTGTACGTTTGTGCGTCCTTCGCGAAACCATACTTCCACGGCGTCAGCTTGCCCATACCTCGTGTCCGTCCTGGGTGCTCAGGGTTTTCAAGGGCATGTGTTAGCTCGTCATTCTCCCTGTCTGGCACCAATGTACCTGCCTGAGACTGCTCAACAGCTTGTACAATCCTTTGGCCAGCCTCTTGTACTCTGGTGCCATCACCAAACCGCCATCATCCAAAGGCTCCCCTATGACCCATGAACCAATTGCGCAGAGTCGTTCCCACGAGAGCGGTAGCCGGTGTGACGTCCTTCGCCATTAATTCTTCTTCCCGCTTCTCCCATTTTGGTACAGCCTTGATGTAACCACCGGTGCCAAGATGGTGGTGGTATTTCTTCATCTGTGAATTGGCCTTGTTCTTCTGACTCGCGGCCTGGCCTTCAGCTGACAGCTTGAACTCCTCGAATGCTTCCCAGTGATCCGCCAACTTAGGAAATTGGTTGAAGTCGGGTCTTTCTCCCTTCGCACGTACTTGCGGCTGAGAGACGTCTTCCAAGCCTGAAACATTGTTGCCATCTTCTTCAAAGTAAATTTCTTGGCCTTGTCTTCGGACCCTTGAGGAAATGTGAAATTTTCCTTAATATCTTGCCAGAGCGAGTCCTTGGTAGCTTGAGGAACTTGGCCCATTTTCGATGCTAATTGGGACGTGATCCTCACGTGGTAACCGCAAGCGTTGTTGTATGGCCCAACTGCTAAAAGAGGGCAACCGCATCCCTTCGTTGTTAACGCCGGTAAACACGTGCCGTGGACGGCTTCTTGTTAGGTCCCCGATGCTTGGATTGGTTGCTCGATGCACGGGCTTGAAATACATAAACATATGTACAAACGTGTCAGAGTGTATTATATTAATGAGTTGCGATTAATTAACATGTCTACGGGATTATATTCTTCCGGTCAGTACCTCATCCTGGCGGAACGGTGTTATCGGACTCAATGGCAGTAGCGTTACCATCACCTTCGATGGTACCCGGTAGCGATGGAGTCCAACAAGAACTGTTTCTCCTCATCGAACGTAGGGTCACCACGTCCGGTTGCGCCATCTATACTAATTCAAAAAATGTTGACATAAATATCATATTACTTTGAAACAACCATATTACTGATTACAACACAACCATATTATTACATAAATCTCTACACCAAGCATTAAGTACTACGGCGTGTTGGAACTAGCCCAAGGATCAAACACGAACTCGTGATGATATTTATTAGTTAGTCGTTTTGATCGTGATGATTTGATCGCTTTGATCGTTTTGTATATGAATTCTACCTAAAATTGATATGCAAAACTAAATAGATGAAACTAAAATATGTACATAGCTAAAATTTGAAATAAAAATTAGATGAAATTAGTAGTTAAATTTATATACAAATCCTAAACTAGAACTGAAATTCAAAATTAAATAAAAAACAACAAAATAATAAAAGGAAAAAAGAAAACATGCATTGTTATGTAATTCCATACTAAGTGAAAAATATACGTGTTGGTTTAATTTAGAATTAAAATTTCAAGCAAGCAGAGCACTTGTGGGCATTTCACCGAACAGATGGTGGGCAGCCGAACTAGAGAGGAGGACGACGCGTGCACAAGCAGCTACCTCGGTCCTCCTGGCTGGACGGCGGTGTGGCGGCGCTTTGGTGGCGGAGAAGGCGTCGGCGGGGTGGCAGAGAAGGCTTCGGCGGCCGGGGTGGAGTGACGGCGGCGACGAGGGTGGCAGAGAAGGCTTCAAGCACGCGGGTGGATGGACTTAGAAGATTTCGGGTGTGAGAAAAGGGCGGGGCGTTTCAAATTTATACAGGGAGCACTTCTACAAGCGGTTCTAATAACCAACCGCTTGTAGAAAATCTCTACAAGCGGTTTTAGAACCAACCGCTTGTACAGGGAGGACTTCTACAAGCGGTTCGTAGAACGAACCGCTTTTAGAATATCTCTACAAGCGGAGTTAGATCAACCGCTTGTAGAGGGATGACTTCTACAAGCGGTTGGTGTTACTAACCGTTTCTGAATAGTCCACTCTAGAAGCGGTTCTTTTCTAAAACCGCTTCTGAATATTGCGTTCAAGAAGCGGTTCTTTTCTAAAACCGCTTCTGAATATTGCGTTCTAGAAGCGGTTCTTATTACTAACCGTTTCTGAATGTTGCACTCTAGAAGCGGTTCGTTTTCAAACCGCCTGCTTAATTTCATGATTTTTAAAAATTCTTTTCAGACATAGCTTTCATTTCATAATTTTTAAAAGGCTTTTAGCAATTCATTTCATTTGAAATTTTTAAAAATACTTTTAGCACTCGATTTCATTTCATAATTTTTTAAAAAATGCTTTTAGCACTTCAGTTTCATTTCAGATTTTAAAAAAAATGCTTTTAGCAATTTAGTTTCATTTCATGATTTTAAAAAATACTTTTAGCACTTTTTCATTTCATAATTTTTTAAAAAATGCTTTTAGCACTTCAGTTTAATTTCATAATTTTTAAAAAGTGCTTTTAGCAATTTAGTTTCATTTCAGGATTTTTTAAAAATTCTTTTCGCACTACAGTTTCATTTCATAATTTTTTAAAAATGCTTTTAGCATGACAGTTTCATTTCATAATTTTTAAAAAATGCTTTTCGCACTTCAGTTTCATTTCAGAATTTTTAAGAAGCTTTTAGAACTTTGCTTTCATTCCATAATTTTTACAAAATGCTTTGAGCACTTTAGTTTCATTCGAATTTTGGCACTTTACATTCATTCCAAATAAACACTTCCTCTCGTAAAAGACTTACATATACATAGTTCATACAAGAGGGGTACATCTTAAGTAGTAACGCATTTTGTCTTTACAAGTGTTCCTTCATTATGATCGCGACGTATGAAAGGAGTATCCACGTCTGTGTCATTGAGGAGGCTTATGTCGACATCCACAATGAAAGGAGGATCTCGTCGAATTGACTATACTCTTCCTCGCCTGTGACGTCCTCAACTCCAACAATCCTTCGCTTTGCCTTGTAGAACCACGTGTCACTTGGCTTAGTACTACAATCTTTCTCGCTTGTCCTTATGCTTCTTAGGTTTGCTTGACATGTCCATTACGTAGAAGACTGTCTCACATCGTTCATGAGGACAAACGGTTCGCGCCTATAGCCGACTTGGGTGAGGTCCACGATTGTCATACCGTATTTGTCTACCTTCACACCGCTTGAAGTCGGTTTGACCCATTGGCACTTAAATAGAGGGACCTTCAAAGGTCCATAGTCAAGCTCCCATATCTCTTCTATGAAACCATAATATGTATCCACCTTGCCTTTGTTGTCTTGGCGTCTATACGGACACCGCTATTTTGGTTGGTGCTCTTGTTATCCTGCGATCCGTGTAAAATGTGTAACCATTTATCTCGTACTTTAAATGTCACGATTTCACTAGATGGTCCCCGAGCCAAGCGTTGTAACTGCTCATTGTCCGACCCTTTCAAAAGGATGTACTTTTGTAACCAAGCTACCAAAGAATCCATGTGCTTCAGTGTTATCCAATCCTCGAGACCTCCCCAGAAATCGCGGCGTAGAATACTCTTGTGCTCAAGGACATACAGGCCACTACAGTTGATTGTTTCAAAACCGTGAAATGTGCTTGCTTAAATGTAAGAAGATCATTGCATGCAATTGCTTTCCTTCCTAGTGTCCCTTTTCCTCGTAGCCTCCCCTCATGGCGTGATATAGGACGCCGATCGGTTTAGATCATTAATGTAATCCACACAAACTCAATCACCTCCTCTGTCCCATAACCCTCGGCAATGCATCCTTCCTGACGAGAACGGTTCTGAACATACTTCTTTAGCACACTCATGTACCTCTCGAAGGGAACATGTTGTGTAGATACACGGTCCAAGGATACCTATCTCTTTGACAAAGTGAACAGTGAGATGAACCATAATATCAAAAAATGCAAGAGGAAAGATCATCTCAAGGCTAACCAAACTTTGTACCACGTCATCCTGCAGCTTACTTAGTTTATCTGAGTCGATGACCTTCTGTGAAATCGCGTTGAAAAAAGAACACAGCTTTGTGATTGTCCCTCGTACCCACTCGGGCAGTATGCCTCTCACAGCCACTGGGAGCAACTGTGTCATTAACACAAGACAGTCATGAGATTTCATGTGTACGATTTTATTCTCTTTCGTGTTTACGAGTCTCTTTACATTCGAGGAGTATCCGGAAGGGACCTTCACACTGTTCAGGAACTCTATCATGCTTTTTTTCTCTTCTTTGCTTAGAGTGTAGCTCACAGGATGTAGGTAATGTTGTCCTTTCTCTCTCTTTTCGGGATGTAGGTCGTTCCTCAATTCCAAGAATTTAAGGTCCTTCCGAGCTTGCAGTGTATCTTTCGATTTTCCGTACATATCTATGTAGCCTAGCAGGTTCAAGCAGACATTCTTCGTGATGTGCATGAAGTCAAGTGAGTGACGAACCTCCATAACTTCCCAATAAGGCAAGTCCCAAAATATTGACTTCTTCCACATGGGTGCATGACCATCCTCATTCTGCACATGTTTTGCTTCCAGGACCCTTTCCAAATACTACTTTCAAATCCTTTACCATAGCAAACACACGTGGCCCACTACGATCTGAGGCCTTGCACGAAGGTCGGTTTGCCGTTAAATTTCCTGCCTTCCTTCCGCAACGGGTGACTCGTAAGAAGAAACCTACGGTGACCCATGTACACAACCTTCCGAGAGTTTTTCGTGCACGTGCGTCCGTTTCATCTAAGCATTGGATGCGTGCTCTATATCCTTTGTTAGTTAGGCCGACAGTTACCGAGAGCGAGCCAATCGTTGATTGTTACAAATAACAATGCACGAGGGTGAAATACTCCCTTTGTACTCATCCCATACCATTGCACCATCGTCCCATTAACGTCACAAGATCTTCAACCAATGGTTTCGTAGACATCGATGTCATTTCCGGGTTGCTTGGGGCCTTGGATCAACAACGGCATCATGATGTGCTTTCGCTTCATGCACAGCCATGGAGGAATGTTATAGATACATAGTGTAACGGGCCAGTGCTATGGTCTGCTGCTCAATTCTCGAAAGGATTCATCCCATCGGTACTCAACCCAAACCTTATGTTTCTCACCTCATCTGCGAAGTCCGCACGTCCGATCGACTTTCCTCCACTGTGAGCCATCTGCAGGGTGTCTAAGCATCCCGTCGTCCTTACGCTCTTCTTTGTGCCAACGCATCATCTGGGCATGCGCTTTGTTAGCAAACATACGCTTTCAATCGGGGATCACAGGAAATACCACAATACTTTAGCCGGAGGTCTCTTCTTCTTACGCCCCCATCTATTTCACTGGATCGCCACGCTTCACCTTATACCTTGATTCTCTCACACACCGACAAACATCCAAATCGGCATACTCATTACGATACAGATACAATCATTAGGACACGCGTGTATCTTCTCGTATTTCCAATCCCAAAGGATGCATTTACTTGCTTGGCTTCATATGTAGATTCGGCAGAGTGTTATCTTCTAGAAGCACCTTCTTTATGAGTGATAACACCTCATCGAATCCCTTATCTGACACACCATTTCTAGCCTTCCATTGCAAGAGTTCCAGTGTGGTACGCAGCTTTTTGTGGCCCCGCCTACGCTTTGGGTACAAAGGAGTTTTGTGGTCCTCTAACATGCGCCTGAACTTCTCGAATGCTTTCATCCGTGTAGTCTCCTCTCCGTCACGCAAAGATCTGGTCTAGCTCATCATCACCAAAGTCACCAAGTGTTTCTTCCACGGAACAAGATTGCGTGTCGTCCGGTTCTTGTTGAATCCATCTTCCTCTTCCTTGTCTTCTTCATCGCCTTCCGGCTAATCACCTCAACTTCGCCATGGTTGGTCCAACAGTATAATTTGGCATAAAACCTCTCATGATCAAGTGGTTCATAACTTGCCATCGCTGGGAATGCTCCTTCTCGTTCTTGCAATCTACACACGGACAACATATGAAGCTGCCTGGAGGCAATAATGCAACGGCCACATCGAGAAAAGCCTGCACGCCATCAATGAACTCTCTCGAGCGACAGTCCGCATTGTACATCTATTGCCGATTCATCTATACCAAGTTATAATTTCATTAAAAATTATAACAAATTCCGTTAGAAAAATTATAACCTAACTTAAATTTCGTAACATTTAAACCCAACCAAAAAAAACTCCACCTACACCGTCATCCAATTAAAGACCTACCTTTCTAATTATTTTGTGTCCCTTCCTACCTTTGTAATTATTTTTTATCCTTCTACATGTTTTTCTATTTTATTTCATACACCAATAATTACTTCCTTGCAATGTTATACCTAGATCTCTTCCAATATTGTGATATTTAAGATTCTAAAGCTAACAACCACCTAGATCTAAAGCTTCCAATCACCTTTACCTTGTAATGTCATATTTTGAACTAGATCTCCACCCTACATCTTCATACAACAACAAAAACAAGGCACGAAAAACAAATTTTCGATAATGCTTAAAAAGTTCAAGATTTCTCCACATCCATTGAAAAAAATAGCTATATCTAGGTGAGAAGGATGTTCACATGATGTTACTAACTTTGAAACACTTAATTTAGAGCTAATCACCTCCAATTAAAAATTTGGACAGCACCTCCCAAGAACAGTAGCTTGGTCGGCCTTCTCTGCTCGATCGATTCGCATCTCTGTCACGCGCATGGAGGAAGAAGGGTTTAAATGCGCTGCTGGAGGGGCTTCGAGCGGTTGGAGACACGAACCGCTCAAGGTTGAGTTCTAGAAGCGGTTCTTTTCTCAAACCGCTTCAAAATCGGCGGTTTGAGAAAAGAACCGCGTCTAGAACGCAACCTTCAGAAGCGGTTCGTGTCTTAAACCGCTTCTAGAAGCCCTCTCCGGACCGTTGCCAACGAACCGCTTCTGGTGAGAAGATCACAACGGGTTCGCACCAGACCGCTTCTAATAGGCCGGTTGTGATGCCCAGTTCTGTAGTAGTGCTAGACTGATCGTATGCATTAGAACCAAAATTTAGAATATACTAAAAGCTGTAACAGCCCAAAATTCAATAAAATCAGAAATGCAATATTAAAAATATCCATATGATTTATTGTCATGTTTTCTGATTTTTCTTGAAATAAAGAAATTCTTTTGGCTTTTTCCTATTAAAAGAAATCCAAATTCTCAATATAGTAAAATGGTAAAAGACAAAAGGTAAAAACCTAAAGTCAGTAAAATCCTTAAAAATCTAAGAATCTTATTTGTGCCACTTGCTCTGTCCTGGCATTAATAAAATAAAATAAAATACAAAGATAATCATGAGGAGACAAGTGGAAATCTGAACCAAAAGATTTGTTCAGGATTTTTCTTACTTTAACCAGAGTTGAAATTGTAACCATGCTGACATATTAACTTAACCCAACCCTGGTAAAAATACCAAGAATTTATCTCTTCATTTATTAATTTTAGAAATTCAAAACAAAAAAAAGAAAACAGAAAATGCAATTCGAATTATTAAAAATAAAATATCAAATATAAAATTTTTAAAATTTTATTAAAGGTATATAATGTTAATACTAATATTTTAAAAAAGTTTCGTAAAATTATAAATTGATTTTAACCTTCAAATAAATACAAGACAGAATCAGCTAAAGTCTTCAACAGTGCATTGTCAGATTTTTAATAAATAATTTACATGTCAAAATTATCTGAAAATTTATTTATACCTTAATATTTACCTTGCCGACCTCTGTAAAAATTTTCATAAAATACCATGTTTATCTTCTAGCCTAAACTTCCGGTTTTACCCTGACCTATCCAGAATTATCCTGAGCTCCAGCCTTTGTCTCGCTGACGTGTGGACCCGCCTGGACAGCTGTCCCTGCTGCCGACTTCCTTTTCTCTCTCTGACCGCCCGGCCCCACTTGTCAGCCCTTCTTCCCCGTTCTTTCTCCCGTTCTTTCCCGTTCTCTCTGCTCCCTCTCTCGCCTGAGTTCACCGCCTCTCCGTTTTGTCTCGTCCGCGCCGCAACTCGTCGCCCGAGGCTGCCAGCTCGTCACCCAGGATACGCCGCACCCGCCTCGGCCTCCGTGCTCTCTCTTCCGCGCCAGAACAGCCGAGAAAGCGCTTGTTCGAGCCGCCGCCTTGCCCCTCTGTCCAAACCATGCTCCAACCGCCTTATTGCTCTATTTAAACGTCGCCCATTCGTTGCAAACTCGCGCGTGCTCCTTCCTGGACCAGCACATCCACACCAAAACACTTCATCACCACCAGAGCCCTTCTTCCTTCCCCAGCTCCGGTGAACATCCGAAAAAGGGAAAACTCGTCGTTGTACCACCTCAGTCCACTTCACCCCAAATCATCCAACCCGAAGTACCCTCTTAGCACCCTGAGGCCTTCGCCCACCTTAATTTTCCCTTTTCTTCACCAGTGAGCTTCCCCGCCGACTTCCTTCCGCCGCCGCCGCAGTCGCACGGTGAGAACCCCCTTCCGCTACCCATTTTCTTGATCTAAAGCCAAAAACCGAACCCTAGAGACTTGTTGATGCTCAATGTGGTAGCCATTCGCCTCGGAACGCCGTAGTTTAGCCGTTGCGCCGGTGAGCCGTGAGCTCCGCCGCCCCTCTCCGGTGGCAGGTCGCCTCCGGCCACCCCTGGTCGAAGCGCCACCACCCATAGATGCGCACGGACTCACTGAGCTAGAATCCGGAACCCATTCCACCCCTCCGGCCGTGCTTCGCCGCCGGCGAACCTCGCAACCATGCCTCTGTCTCGGGTCACTGACAGCCGGATCCACCCTGTCAGTCCCTTGTGTGTGTTGTGTCTCTGTCGCGCGGACCCCAGTGGTCAGTCTCGCGCTGCTCTGACAGCTAGGTCCCAGTAGTCAGCCGCACTACGCGCGCTTGACTCGCTGCCAGCTGGGCCTGGCACGTCAATGCCACAGACCAGCGCGATGCGAAAAGGGAAAGCGCCTTTCGGATGCGAAGACGTACTTTCCGTTTTTAGTATATTTACTAATTTTCTGTATTTACAAAACCGAATGCATTCAAACTTAAATATCTTTTGAACTATCCAGCCAAATGAAGTGAAATAAATTTCTAAATTCATCTAAAATCATGTAGATTCAGAATATGCAAAAATATTTCAAAATTAATTCTGTTTGAATTTCAGATTTAAATTTAAAGAAAGAATTTGAAATATGTTGTGAATAGAATTTCCGCAATTCAACTTCAAATTGAATGAAACAAATTTTATTAGACTACATGCTCTGTTAGGAACCTGATTATGCGAAAATACTTAGGGTGTACCATGGAAAATAATTGAAGTATAATGTAGGGAAAGAAAGTAGTTCCATAATAGCAATTTAAATAATTTCAGAATTTAGAAATTGAAAATCCAGACTAATGAAACCTGTAAAAATGGTCTCTGAAAATGATAAATAAAAGTGAATTATTCAAGAAACTAAGATTGGCTATTATAAGAGCCTAATCAGAAAATGTTCATAAAACTTGTAAATCAATGAACAACAAATATGTTAATTCAAACAGTTGATTTTATTTGGTTCTTATGTCTGATCCTTTCATTTTGTCGAAATTGCCATGTTATTATTATTCGACGTGTAGCACCCGACGAAACCTGTGAGTTTGACGATCAGGAGTTTGACGTCGAGGATCATCAACAAGGCAAGCACCCACTTTGACCATATTGATCCCAGTTTTATAAATATTTTCATTAAATGTTTTACTGCATACTTTATTTTATTAAAGTTTGCTATATTATGGGTATTGGTAGTTGTACCTATTGCTTCATAGAACTTCCTTGATAAGTATGGATTTGTGATCCTTGAAAACCCTAGAATAACATAGACAATACTTGATGTCAATTTGGGTTAATCACACTTAGT
Source organism: Otatea glauca (assembly GCA_036346275.1). NCBI lineage: Eukaryota > Viridiplantae > Streptophyta > Magnoliopsida > Poales > Poaceae > Otatea > Otatea glauca. The sequence goes on along the minus strand of CM070716.1, from coordinate 29,633,119 downwards.
GACATGCTTAGCCATGCTTAAAGCAAAATAAAATCTTGACATGATTAAAAATGTTGGATATGACAACTTAATTGGTATGACCTTTCTTGGTTGGTATTTTGATCAAAAATGAAAATAAAACTATGATTTTGATGCGGGCAATTATTGGCAATAGCCGGGAGTACAAGGGACTTGTAATGTAGTGTAGGTGGAGACTATTGCCCGTATCGGATTAAGGACCGAACTACGTGTTCGTTAAACCCAAGAATTTATCGTACAACCACAAGTGCTGGTATGGGATAGCTCTAACTTATTAAGTTGCTTAAAACTAGCTTTGCACATTGGTAGGTCAAGTAGTACGAGCCTCTTCAAGGATCGTTGCTCGTAGGGCGCCACACCGAGGTGTTGGGAGTCACGCTTGCTAATACAATGGTGAATGCCATACTATGGACATGCTTAATCATTATTGTGCAAAGGATCGTGCAAACATAAATACCATAGTACGGGTTTGATGTCACCGGGCTGGTGCAAAGTTAGAGTTAAACAATGTAACAGTTTTGTTATGATCTCTTTGCCGACACACCAAAGGAAGTGTGTTACTGGCCTGCAAAAGAGGTTGATCATTACTTGTGGGTAAAGTCTGTACAACTCTGCAGAGTGTGAAACTTTTCAAAAGCCGCTCTCGCGTTTATGGGAATTTTGGTGCGCCAGCACTAGTTAACTGTTTTTATTTTCATAAAACTCTGGATTTCTACCTGGGACTGGTAGGAATGATTACTTGGAAATTTCTGCTGTGACAGTAGAAATGATTCTTGGAAATGGTTATGATACCCTGGTATTTGATTTTTACTTATGCTTACATTCGCCACTTTCAGATAAGCCGCTTTTACTTAAACTTCGTTTTACAATCTATTATTCTGTATTTACATTTCAATTTAGCTTTATGCAAATGTAACACCCCGGCACCCCACATGCCCTGGATGTCACACCCTCAACAACACCCAACACTAGATATAAAAAAAAAACATGCAAAGCCACTAACATCTAGAAGGTTGCCGACTTAACAAAAAAATTCGCAAAGACCTCCCCTAAAATACGGACATCCACTCAGCAGACAAAAGATAGTATTCAATACACATTGCAAATCAGAAAATCATCCTAAGCGACAAGTAACATGGAAGAGTAAGTCTACCCAAGCAACAATTATGAAGCAAAAGAGGAGAGTCTAACCACCACATAACCAAGGATACAAGCATTTAAGCCCTCGAGCCAACAAGCCACTTACAAATCTAACCATCCAAAAGAACAAGTTCTTTAATCTAACACCACTTCTAAAAGTAATGCTACCCTATTCTAACAATATGGAGTCATTGTGAGTGAAGGGTGCTAGCCTGCCTCCCAAAATGCCATACTGAGGTACCTAAAAATATAAACATCAAAGTACAAGCGTGAGTTCATTTCTTAGCGAAGTGTATTGCTACAATACAACAGACATAAATAGATAGTAACATTCATACACAATTCTTTTAACCATGTAACAAAAAAACACATTAAATCATCATTTAGCATTTCTTCCTCCATAGGATGCAACATGCATACTCATGAATGCCCTTTTCTTAGCTCATACCGGTATCGCGAGTGCACACCCGTCGGTGTGCACCTCTCATTCCCTTCCATCCCGTGGAAGGGCCTACTCTTACTGTCTCGCTCCCATACATCCGTGTGTATGGGACTACGAGGTAGGATTTCTCGTGCTCACTACGTGTGAGCACAGAGGCCCACATCAGAATGGGTCGCCTCTTCCATTATGAATGCACAATGCAATTTACACAAATAATTCCAAACTGCATTCATTCATAACATTATTGCATAATCATAACCAAATGCATAAACATAACCAATTCTCACCTTCATAAGTTATCATCTATACTAGTCTAATCAAATCCAAGAATAAAACATGGTAACGCATCATATCATACGATTAGATCACAACAATAAGTAATCATACGGCCACCAAGCCGTATTCATCACAATACACTTGCCTCAACCGCGGGGAGGAGGGTGGCGTGAGGACGATACCACTCCCGAGGATACACCACCTGAAAATAGCATTTGCAAATACATTTTCATAAACTACATACTTCACACAACCTACAACACTTCTACACCCTAATTCAAAATAGCCCCCAATATCCAACAATTAAGGATTTCTGGACAGCAAGCACGAAATTTAACATATCTCCCAAATGGCTAAGCTAAATTTTGAGTTCTTGTACTATAAACGATCACAAGAGGATAATCTAACTTTTATTCTACAACCAACCAATCAAGATATGCCTCAAACAGCCCCAGAATTGAAATGAACAGAGGCTACAAGTGTTAAACATTCAATCTGGACAGGGTTTACTAAAACAAGCATATCTTTTGATTGGTTTAACCAAAATGAGTGTTCTTGTACTCTAATTGACCATAAGAGGATACACTACCATTTCCCCATATCCATTAATTCAGGAGATGTGCCAAAAATTCCCAGATTACAAATGAACAGAGACTGCACATTTTAAATGTAACTCAGGACAGTCTATACTAACATTGGCATAACTTTTAATTGGCTAGGTTAAAAATCGAGTTCTTGGGCTCTAAATGACCACAAGAGGATAAACTACAATTAAAACCTAGCCATTTAGTCAGAAACTGAGCCTAAAGTCCTCAACTTGCACTTTTAGTTTCAGTTCAGATTCTGAATTTTTCAGCAGATTGTAGTTTTAGGGTAGTAACTTCAAAATAGCATAACTTTCGATTCCTATACCCAAATCAAGCAAAAGAGGACATTTTATTGATCTACAGGAAATTTCCCAACTTACTTCAGGCAACCAAAAATTCTAATTCGACTTGCAAATAGCTCTAAACAGAAGTTCAAAATCTCAGCTACCAACACGAACTAAATCAGAGCAGCCTGCACTAAAAAGGTCATAACTTTTAATTGGCTGAATGGAAATTTGTGTTCTTATACTCTAATGAAATCTAAGAACACGAACTACAACTTTATCTACAGTCAACTACTCAAAAAGTGATTCTTTCTTGCCGAAAACACAGTCTCAAAACCGGTCTGTGCACAGCTCGAAATCTGAACAGTATTCCCTCCAACCCTAGAGCCATTTTCCCTCCAAGATCCCCAAATCCAAGAACCCTAGAACCATCCCCACTAGCTAGAACCTCCATTAGCACAGCAAGAACCTCAAAAAACTTGAATCCACTCACCACCAAGAGGGAGGAAGAAGGAAGAGGGTGCTGCTGCAGGGAGGAGCTCAGGGGAGGGCTGCTGCTGCTGCTGGAGGGAGGAGCTCGGGGGAGGCTGCTGCTGCTGGCTGCTGCTGCTGGAGGGAGGAGGCGCCACCAAGAGAAGCTAGGGAGGAGGAAGAAGCCAAGAACTAGGGGAGGAGGGTGGCGTGCTCAGCCACAAAAATGAAGGAGGTGCTGGATGGGGATTAAGTGGAGGGGAAAAAAAGAAGGGGTGGGGTTGGGGAAAAAAAAATGAGAGAACCTCTCTCAAAATATTTAAACCCAAAACCACAAACCTCAATCGAGAAAGAACTGCGATGCTACAATCTCCTCCTTATAGGAATTCGACCCGAATTCTCAAAGACGCCAACTAGACGAAAAGAATAGATTGTGAAGTTAAATCACAACATACCTGATAGGAATAACTCTGGATATTTCTCACGCATGCGAGACTCCAGTTCCCAGGTTGCTTCCCGCTCGGATTGATGTGACCACAAAACTTTGACAAACTTCAGCGTTCTATTTTTCAACACCCGCTCTGATTCTTCCAGAATTTGCACGGTCGGGACTCAAGGTGAGATCTTGATCAATCACCAACGGCTCAAGCGGAATGACCAAATCTGGGTCATGCAAATACTTCCTCAGCATGGATACATGAAAGACATTATGCACCCCTTGCATTGATTCGGGAAGTTTCAGTCGATAGGCTACCTTTCCAACTCGAGCAACTATGGGAAAAGGCCCCACGCATCGAGGGTGAGCTTCCTTTAGGACCAAACGAACCACACCTTTAGTGGGAGACACCCTCAACAAAGACGCTATCCCCACTTCAAATTCTAGTTCTCGCCTCCTCACATCAAAGATAACTTTTCTGTCTACTCGAGCCGCAAGAAGGTTCTTTCTCACCTCTCCCACCCGATCAACAGTTTGTTGAACCCAATCTGGCCAAGGATCGACCTTTCCCATCGCATCCCAAAGATAGGGGTGAACGACACTTACGCCCATAAAGCACTTCATAAGGAGCAGCTCGAATACTTGCTTGATAGCTATTATTATAAGCAAATTCAGCAAGAGCCAAATGGTCTTCCCAACTACCTCTCCATGCCAAAACACAGGATCTGAGCATATCCTCCAAAGTCTGAATGGTACGTTCAGATTGTCCATCTGTTTGTGGATGGAAAGCGATGCTAAGGCGAAGTCTGCGTGCCTGAGCATTCTCGCAAACTTTCCCAAAACTTAGAGACAAACTTGGCATCACGATCGTAAACGATGGTCTTGGGCACACCATGAAGTCTCACTATTTCTCGACATAAAAGGAGCCAACTCGCCACGAGTTTGTGGTGCGAATGGGAATAAAGTGAGCGACTTGCCGAGACGATCCACAATAACCCAAATAGCATCCTTCCTCGCCGAGAACGAGGTAGGCCAACTACAAAGTCCATGGATATGTCATCCCAAGGCCAAACAGGAACCTCCAAAGGTTGAAGCAACCCCGCTGGTCGTTTATGTTCAGCCTTCACCTTCTGACAAATCCCACAAGATGCTACATACTGAGCAATGTCAACCCGCATCCTTTTCCACCAAAAATTCTTTTTCAAATCCCGATACATTTTAGTCTCACCAGGGTGAACTGAATACGGGGTACGATGAGCCTCCTTTAAGATATCATCCTTGACTTGAGACTTTTGGGACACACAAAGGCGGCCTTTAAACCGCAAAGATACCATCTTCATCTATGTCAAGTCCCCGTCTTGCCCTCAATAATGCGCTTCACCACTGCTTTGAATATCGGTCATGATGTTGAGCTTCGCGCACCCGCTTGGGAATCGCTGACTCCAGAATCAATTGAGTTTCAGCTTGCATGGTTCCCGCAAAACAATATGAGACTCCCATACGCTCAAAATCAGCAATGAGACAGTCAAGAGCAAGGGGCGACACCTTGCGGCTAAGAGCATCCGCCACAACATTTGCTTTGCCCGGATGATACTGAATTGTAAGGTCATAATCTTTTATTAACTCCAACCACCTTCTTTGTCTCAAATTCAAATCTTTCTGAGTGAAAATGTATTTGAGGCTTTTGTGGTCAGTGAAGATATCACAAGACTCGCCATACAAGTAATGCCTCCAAATCTTCAAGGCAAAGACCACTGCCGCTAGCTCGAGATCATGAGTAGGGTAGTTCTGTTCATGCTTTTTCAACTGCCTTGATGCATAAGCAATAACTTTGCCCCTTGCATAAGCACACACCAAGGCCCACATGGGAAGCATCGAATACACGGTGAAACGCCTCCGCTCGAAGGGTGAGAACAGAGCGATCACCAACCTTTCCTTCAAGGTGCGAAACCGCTCACAATCTACATCCATTGAATTTTACCCCTTTCGAGTCAATCGAGATAGTGGCCTCGCAACAATTGAGAAGTCTGAACAAAACGCCAGTAGTAACCAGCCAACCCAAGGAAATCTGCGTACTTCCTTGACATTAGAAGGTCTCTCCCACCCACGATCAGAGATCTTACTAGGATCAACAGTAAATGCCTTCTGGCTGATTATATGACCAAGGAAACCCACATCGTAAAGCCGTAACTCACACTTCTTTAACTTGGCAAAGAATCGATTCTCCTTAAAGTACGAAGCACAAGCCTCAAATGATGAGCATGCTCCTCCTCGGTTTGGAATAAATGAGTATATCATCGATGAACACTACCACAAAATCATCAAGATACCCATGAAGCAAGCTGTTCATCATCTCCATAAAAGCAAATAGGGCATTGGTTAGTCCAAAAGACATAACCTTAAATTCGTAATGCCCATACCTAGTGGAGAAAGCCGTCTTCTCAATATCTTGTTCCTCACATGAATTTGATTATAGCCCGATTGAAGATCAATCTTAGAGAACACCTTTGCTCCCTTTAATTGATCAAACAAGTCTTCAATGCGAGGTAGAGGATACTTATTCTTGATGGTCACCAAATTGAGAGCGCGATAGTCAATGCACAAGCGCCAACCTCCATCCTTCTTGGCAACAAAAGGACAGCGCCCCCAAGGGGACACATCACTACCGATCAACCCCTTAGATAACAGATCATCTAGTTGCTTCTTCAACTCCTCTTGGAAAGGACGAGCTAAGCGATAAGGAGACAAGGAGATAGGTCGAGTGCCTGGAACAAGATCAATCCGAAATTCCACATCCCTTTTTGGTGGCAACCCGCAACTCATCCGGAACACATCGGTGAATTCCTTTACCACAGAATCTCTCAATGGTCACCAAGCACTTGGCTTTTCCAAATGACGAAAAGCACCCCAAACTCCGCCTATGCCGCCAAATAATAAACTCGTCAAGACAAAGAGTGAATCGATGGTGCACTTCCTCGAAGACCAACTCCACTCTCGAGGAGCTTGCAAGGTAATTGTCTTCCAAGAATAACAACATATTTTGGCATGATATTGATGCAGCCAATCCATACCCAAGATGACATCGAATGGGGCCAAGGGAATAACCATCAAATTGGCGAAGAAGTCCTCATCATCAATAGTAATAGTGCAACCTGCATACCATGGAGCTCAAATAAGCCCCCAGAGAGGCAACTACTACAGACTTGGCAATACTCGCATTCCCAACTTAGCCCTTCTAGCAAACTCGATCGATACAAAGGAATAGGATGCTCCTGAATCAAAAGAACAAAAGCATCACCAATCCACAAGTAAAGTACATGTTACCACATCCGACGCCCACCGACTCCACTGCTCGGCAGGCGTAACTCTGGTGGTGCCGGGCGGCGGGAGCCCGACACCTGCTGTGGTGGTACTGAGCAGGAGGCGGTGCAGAACTAGAGGGGAGCCGACGGTGAGGGTGCCAAAAGCTACAGTGGTGCCCACATCAAGGTCGGAAGAGAAGGGTCGCAGCTAGCATCCGGATCGACCCTCCGACGAGGCACTGAGTCGAGTGGATGGCACGGTCTCCCACTTGATGATGCTATTGGGATTTGACCTGCACACTCGTCCCATATGACCGGGACGGCCACAGTGATGGCACTCCCCTGTCCAAGCACACTCTGCAGCGCGATGCCCACCACCGCACTTGAAGCAGATCATGCCTTGCCCAGGGACAGGGCGGGAGGCCACTCGAGGGGAAGATAGTGAAGATGACCGAGACCGCCTTGTCTTGGCCCTGTAAGAGGAACTTGGTCCCCTTTAAACTTCTTGGAAGTAGATCACGAGAAGATCCACCTCCACCGCCAAAGCCTCTCTTTTGCCCACCACCAGGAGCTATAGAAACTCCCGAACCACCGGAGTTGAGCTTTTCTTTGGAAAGCTCCATTTCAAGCTCCATACCCTTCGCCTGATCCACCACCGAGGTGAAGTCACGGGGGACCGTGGCCCCCATGACAACTCTGAACTCTTGGTTGAGGCCCCTACGGAACCTCCGCGCTTTTTCTCGATCATCCGACGCCACTGAGGGTATGAAGCGGATGATATTATTGAACTCCACCTCATACTCTGCCACGGACCTCTTGCCTTGAGAGAGGGTGGATAAAGAGTGCTCCATCCTCTCAAGGAAGGACTCCGGGTAGAATTTGGCCCGGAAGCACTCCGTGAAGTCCTCCCAAGTGACTGGTCCCTGCGTGGGGGTCCTCGCAGCAAGGACACCCTCCCACCAGATATCTGCCTGGCCCTTCAGCTGAAAGGCCACGAATCGAGCCTTCTGGAGGGAAGTCATCTCTAGGACTCCAAATTGCCTCTCCATATAGCGCAACCACCTGTCGCTCGGATGGTGTACCGCACCATCAAAGGTGTCGAGTGAGAGTCATCCACTCCCGTAGGCTCATCCTAGAGTCCGCACCTCTGGAACCACCACGGAGCCGCTGCAGGGGAGGCACAACAATGGAGCTGCTCGAACTTGCCGGGCGCAGCTCTGAACCTCCTCTGTAGTGCTTGCAATAACGCCGCAGTCGCGGCATCGACCCCCGCCCCGGAAAGTCCAGCTGGGGCACTATGGTGGACTGGCTGATGGGCATTGAGTGAGCCGCTCCCCTCGGCGACCGACTCAACGTCCACCCGGGATGGGTGATTGCCACCTCGACCACGGCCTCCCCGGCCACGGCGACCACGACCTCTACCCCTGGCCATAGCTACAACAACCAGGAAATCTAATATCAGCACGAATCGCAATTAACAACAACATACTAGAATTTTTTTTTATCTATCAATATCATAAAGCAAATAGAACACTAAAGCGCTATGCAATGCATTACCATACCCTTCCTACTGTGCCCCAAGGTGTGTCAAAATTTTAATTACTTAGTTAACCTACGTCAAGTTTGAAGGTTATTTAACTAAGACAAGATTTTAAAGAATACATATACCTAGGCCAAGTTTCTAGATTATCCAAAATCAAAGTTTTTAGTCAACCCTATGGTATAACACTAAGTTCAAGCACCACGGACCTAATTCTCGCTCGATACTAATCAGTAACACCCGGCACCCCACGTGCCCCGGATGTCACACCTCAACAACACCCAACACTAGATATAAAAAAACATGCAAAGCCACTAACATCTAGAAGGTTGCCGACTTAACAAAAAAATTCGGCAAAGACCTCCCTAAAATACGGACATCCACTCAAAGAGACAAAAGATAGTATTCAATACACATTGCAAATCGAAAAATCATCCTAAGCGACAAGTAACATGGAAGAGTAAGTCTACCCAAGCAACAATTATGAAGCAAAAGAGGAGAGTCTAACCACCACATAACCAAGGATACAAGCATTTAAGCCCTCGAGCCAACAAGCCACTTACAAATCTAACCATCCAAAAGAACAAGTTCTTTAATCTAACACCACTTCTAAAAGTAATGCTACCCTATTCTAACAATATGGAGTCATTGTGAGTGAAGGGTGCTAGCCTGCCTCCCAAAATGCATACTCGAGGTACCTAAAAATATAAACATCAAAGTACAAGCGTGAGTTCATTTCTTAGCGAAGTGTATTGCTACAATACAACAGACATAAATAGATAGTAACATTCATACACAATTCTTTTAACCATGTAACAAAAAAACACATTAAATCATCATTTAGCATTTCTTCCTCCATAGGATGCAACATGCATACTCATGAATGCCCTTTTCTTAGCTCATACTCAGATCGCGAGTGCACACCCGTCGGTGTGCACCTCTCATTCCCTTCCATCCCGTGGAAGGGCCTACTTTATCGTCTCGCTCCCATACATCCGTGTATGGGACTACGAGGTAGGATTTCGTGCTCACTACGTGTGAGCACAGAGGCCCACATCGAATGGGTCGCCTCTTCCATTATGAATGCACAATGCAATTTACACAAATAATTCCAAACTGCATTCATTCATAACATTATTGCATAATCATAACCAAATGCATAAACATAACCAATTCTCACCTTCATAAGTTATCATCTATACTAGTCTAATCAAATCCAAGAATAAAACATGGTAACGCATCATATCATACGATTAGATCACAACAATAAGTAATCATACGCCACCAAGCCGTATTCATCACAATACACTTGCCTCAACCGCGGGAGGAGGGTGGCGTGAGGACGATACCACTCCCGAGGATACACCACCTGAAAATAGCATTTGCAAATACATTTTCATAAACTACATACTTCACACAACCTACAACACTTCTACACCCTAATTCAAAATAGCCCCCAATATCCAACAATTAAGGATTTCTGGACAGCAAGCACGAAATTTAACATATCTCCCAAATGGCTAAGCTAAATTTTGAGTTCTTGTACTATAAACGATCACAAGAGGATAATCTAACTTTTATTCTACAACCAACCAATCAAGATATGCCTCAAACAGCCCCAGAATTGAAATGAACAGAGGCTACAAGTGTTAAACATTCAATCTGGACAGGGTTTACTAAAACAAGCATATCTTTTGATTGGTTTAACCAAATGAGTGTTCTTGTACTCTAATTGACCATAAGAGGATACACTACCATTTCCCCATATCCATTAATTCAGGAGATGTGCCAAAAATTCCCAGATTACAAATGAACAGAGACTGCACATTTTAAATGTAACTCAGGACAGTCTATACTAACATTGGCATAACTTTTAATTGGCTAGGTTAAAAATCGAGTTCTTGGGCTCTAAATGACCACAAGAGGATAAACTACAATTAAAACCTAGCCATTTAGTCAGAAACTGAGCCTAAAGTCCTCAACTTGCACTTTTAGTTTCAGTTCAGATTCTGAATTTTTCAGCAGATTGTAGTTTTAGGGTAGTAACTTCAAAATAGCATAACTTTCGATTCCTATACCCAAATCAAGCAAAAGAGGACATTTTATTGATCTACAGGAAATTTCCCAACTTACTTCAGGCAACCAAAAATTCTAATTCGACTTGCAAATAGCTCTAAACAGAAGTTCAAAATCTCAGCTACCAACACGAACTAAATCAGAGCAGCCTGCACTAAAAAGGTCATAACTTTTAATTGGCTGAATGCAAATTTGTGTTCTTATACTCTAATGAAATCTAAGAACACGAACTACAACTTTCTCTACAGTCAACTACTCAAAAAGTGATTCTTTCTTGCCGAAAACACAGTCTCAAAACCGGTCTGTGCACAGCTCGAAATCTGAACAGTATTCCCTCCAACCCTAGAGCCATTTTCCCTCCAAGATCCCCAAATCCAAGAACCCTAGAACCATCCTCACTAGCTAGAACCTCCATTAGCACAGCAAGAACCTCAAAAAACTTGAATCCACTCACCACCAAGAGGGAGGAAGAAGGAAGAGGGTGCTGCTGCAGGGAGGAGCTCGGGGGAGGGCTGCTGCTGCTGCTGGAGGGAGGAGCTCGGGGGAGGCTGCTGCTGCTGGCTGCTGCTGCTGGAGGGAGGAGGCGCCACCAAGAGAAGCTAGGGAGGAGGAAGAAGCCAAGAACTAGGGGAGGAGGGTGGCGTGCTCAGCCACAAAAATGAAGGAGGTGCTGGATGGGGATTAAGTGGAGGGGAAAAAAAGAAGGGGTGGGGTTGGGGAAAAAAAAATGAGAGAACCTCTCTCAAAATATTTAAACCCAAAACCACAAACCCACAGTCGAGAAAGAACTGCGATGCTACAGCAAAGCAACCATGAGCTTTTCCTTGAAATGGCCTGCATATATAATAGGTTTTGCAAAAGTCTTGCGAGTACGTAAGTACTCAACTTGCCCGTGTTGATGTTTTTAGGTGAAGAAACAGATTTCCCCGACGATACCTTTTATGACGCAGGATTCGGGGATGTGAACGATGAATTTTACTAAGGTTCTCCTTGTCAATTGCCTGTGGGGATTTTGGGATAAAAGGCATACTACAAGATGAATGTCTCCACTGTTATGCTTTTACTTTTGGTATTGTAAGAATGTTATGTAATTGCTTCCGCTGTAATAATAAAGTTGTGTATGACTGTGATATCAATTTGTATTTGTGCGTACTAGCCACTGATCATGGGACTAGTACTGTATACATATGGTATCCATTTTCGATATTAATTTATCGAAAATGGGGGCCTTACAAGTTGGTATCAGAGCCATGCTGGCTGTAGGAAACCTTAGATAGTTTGGGCGTAAATGAACTTAAAATTTGAAATTAGGATTCCAAAATTAAAATGATGAATAGGGTCATCTCTTCAATTTATTCCTTAAGTATGTTCTTTTGGTTGTGCCAAATAAATATTTGTTATTAATTCTTTTCTGTTTTAAAAATTTCTGCTAGAATCTTTTCCTTCAATATTTTCTTATCTTACATTTAATTGGGAATACTAATTCCTTGTTAAATGTGCAGATGGGAGGCTATGCGCCATGCTATATGTCTACTCAGAGGGAATATTCCGGCATAATGGGATATCTTGCTCGTCTGCTGGAATTTGCTCATTTTTCTGAGAATCCTAGATATATAGTATTCCACGCCCCTGTTAGTTCAGTCTCGGTGGAGTATATAGCAAGGGTAGATATCCCCGCTAGAGTCGAGTATGGCGAAGGGGATACATCATTTGAAGGCCCTGGTTCTTCCATCACGATGGCCATGAACGAAGCAGCCTATAATGCAATTGTCAGGCTACGTCATGCATTACCTGAATTGGCAGTTGCATATAGGAGAATTCCTTCTCGGCCACCGGGTGGGGAAAATTGTTATATGGATTCCATTGGGTTATCAAACACCACCTTAAGAAACTTAGTGGAATTCATTAACGCCTCAGATCAGTATTGTCGGCAAGTAGTTTCTGAGTAAGGGAAGCTAGGCGTAGGATAGCGTTCTTGGAAGAAGCTATTGCTCCTTGTCTAGCTAGAGGTTTGATACCACGATCAGTGTTGAGGCAAGCACCTCGAGTGCCCGTGGATGAAACCCGAGCACCGCCGAGGTATTGCCAGGCACGGATGTCACCGTGGTAGTCGACCGCTTGCCTAGAATCCATGTAGATCCAGCAAAGTGTTGTTTTGCGTCGTCCTCGGAGACCACGGTATGCCGTCGTCGAGGACTTTTCCTTCCTGACACGGAGGGTTCTACCCGCAGTCTTCAAGAGGTAGTGTGGATATGGAGTCACAGTGAGTTCTAGTTAGGAAATAAGAAAAACTTTTGGTTATTTTTCCTCCTAAACTACATAAGTTAGATGTCAGTTATGAATGTTAGTGGTTATGCCTTTTGCTTGTACATATTAAAAGTTGGAATAAAAGTTTTTGGTTGTGAATTTTATTGTGTGCTTATGGCTCCTACTCGTAAATATTTAACATTTTGTTAATATTTTTATGATGTTGTGATCCTTAATAATAATAATTCATGAATGATAATAATGAGATAACTAATAGAAATTAAATGAATAAAATCTTAATTACTCTCCTTCTATATGCCTTTCCAGATGCCAGTCACCAGATCTCTAAACGAGATAATGGAGACGGAGGCAACTCCAGAAAGTCAACCTCCAAGGGTGGCTCTAGCCACTCCAGCTTTGCCAAATCCAATTCATCCTTCTGTTAGAGCTTCTTCGTCGCGTCGACCTTCTCGTTAGGAATCTCCGCCGCCGCCTCAAGCAACAGTCCAAGCCCAAGGGACTGTCCCTGAAGAGTAGTTACCAGGACCGCCTACGATGGCTCAAGTCTTGGCGATGATCAAGCAAGGACGGCAGACGAATACCCTTCTTCTTCAAAGTAATGTGCGTAATACGGCTAATCTCGGTGCCGTGGATGCGGAGCCGAAATGTCGGCTTATCGTCAATCAAGTTGGGCGAGTTCTTAAAACTCGACTTCAACTTTCTTCTCGCTATTGACCCCTTAGAAGCGTATGACCGGCTAAGATCGATGGAAAGCAAATTGGCCATTGCTCAATGCGTTGATCATGAAAAAGTGCTTTATGCTTCATATCGCTTGCAAGGTGCATTTGCTTCTTGGTGGAAAATTTCGATCTATTCACCAAGGCCAAGAAATTTCTTGGACATCTTTCAAGGAAGCTTTTAGAAGGACTCATATTCCTTCTAGTTTGGTTAATCTAAAGAAGGGAATTCTTGGATCTTCGTCAAGGAAATATGTCCGTAATGGAATATCTCCACCGCTTCAATTATCTTGCTCGGTATGCAACCTCGAAAGTGACGCTGGCGAGAAGAATTGAACGCCTGAGATAATCTAAATGATGAAGTGAAGCATATCCGGCTATTCATGATTTCCATGATTTTCAAGCATCGTGGATAAAGCTATTATAGCGAACACGCACCAAGAATATTATGGAGAATTGTAAGAGGAAATGGATGGCTCGCAAGTCCAGAAGTGCTAGCCCGCAAGGCGCGCATTGGTCAATCAACCAATGTACGACCTTCTGCCTCTTTTCAGCAGCAAAGGCGGCAAGGTCAACCTCCTCGACCTCGGCAGCCTCCTGCTAGGTAGGCTGGTACATCTGAAAGGAAGCCTGCTGGAATTCAAAATCAAGCAGCGGATGTCACATGCTATCGGTGTAATGAGCGTGGTCATTTCGCTAATGCATGTCCAAAGAAGAATCAAGCTCCAAATCTTCAGCCGGCACAAGGTGTTCAGCGTCCCCCTGGAAGACCGCAAGGTGCTAGAGTAACTCAAGCAGTTAAACCAGTATCAGCTGCAAACCGGAATTCGAGTAGCGGTCGCTTGCATCATGTGACCGCCGAGGAAGCCAGCGACGCCCCTGATGTCGTGTTGGGTATGTTCCTGCTCATTCAAGATTCACCTTGGTATTGTTTGATTCTGGAGCATCGCATTCATTTATTTCAAAGAAGTTTGTCGATCAAAATGAAATCAAATCCGACCTTCTCTCTACCAAAATGTTAATCTATTCCCCTGGATCAACCATGAAGTCAACAAAAATTTGTCCTAGTATCAGTATTGAAATAAATGGAATATTATTTCACGCTGATCTCATCCTCATAGAAACTCCTGGTTTAGATGTGATCCTTGGCATGGACTGGTTATCCAAATATAAAGGATGCATAGACTGTGCTAATCGATCAATCTCTCTTGTTAACTCTGAAGGTGTCCTAGTAAATTTTTCTTCCATTCAAAATTCAGAAAAATCCCAATCCTTCCTTTGTTCAGCCATAATTAAAGAACTCAGCCAAATTCATATAGTCTCTGAATATCCTGATGTATTTCCAGATGAGCTGCCTGGACTTCCTCCAGACAGAGATATGGAATTTGTTATCAATCTTGTTCCCGGAACCGCTCCCATTTCCAAGCGTCCCTATCGTATACCCCCTCATGACTTAGTCGAATTAAAGAAGCAAATTAATGAGCAATTAAAGAAAGGATTTATTCGACCTAGTTCTTCCCCGTGGGGTAGTCCAGTTCTTTTTGTTCCTAAAAAGGACGGTGGTTCACGCATGTGTGTGGATTATCGAGCCTTAAATGATGTGACAGTCAAAAATAAGTACCCTCTTCCTCGTATCGACGATCTGTTTGATCAGTTGACCGGTGCTCAAGTCTTTTCAAAAATTGATTTAAGACATGGGTACTACCAATTGAAAAACAGACCCGAAGATATTCCAAAAACTGCTTTTACCACGCGTTACGGATTGTATGAGTACACCGTAATGTCTTTCGGACTTACTAATGCTCCTGCCAGTTTTATGACCCTCATGAATAAGGTATTCATATGGAGTATTTAGACAAGTTCGTCGTGGTATTCATCGACGACATCCTCATCTATTCCAAATCTAAAGAAGATCATGCGCAGCATTTGCGTATGGTGCTCGAGAAACTTCGTGAGCATAAGCTTTATGCCAAATTTGAGAAATGCGAATTCTGGCTAAAAGAAGTTGCTTTTCTTGGGCATATTTTATCCAATGGAGGCATATCTGTCGATCCCAGTAAAATCAAAGCAATCATGGATTGGGAATCCCCTCAATCTGTACCCAAAATTCGAAGTTTTCTCGGTTTAGCGGGATATTATCGCCGTTTCATCGAGAACTTTTTCAAAATAGCTCGACCCTTGAATCAGTTGCTAAAGAAAGAAAAGAAATTCGAATGGACGCCAGAATGTGAAGAAAGCTTTCAAGAGCTTAAGAATCGGTTAACAACAGCCCCAGTGCTAGTGTTACCCGACGTCCATAAGAGCTTCGATGTTTATTGTGATGCGTCTCGAAGTGGATTAGGTGTGTTCGATGCAAGAAGGCAAGGTTGTTGCTTATGCCTCTCGCCGCCATTCAATTCCCATGAGCTTAATTATCCAACTCATGATCCGGAGTTAGTCGCCGTGGTGCATGCTCTTAAAATTTGGCGTCATTACCTTATTGGTAATCGATGCAATATTTTTACAGACCATAAGAGTTTGAAATATTTCTTCACCCAACCTGATTTAAATCTAAGACAACGAAGGTGGCTGGAGTTGATAAAAGACTACGACCTTAATATTCAATACCATCCTGGTAAAGCTAATGTCGTAGTTGATGCTCTTAGCAGAAAACTTCATTGTCTTTCTGTTTTCTATCATACCAACCAATCAGATCTCATCAATGAGTTCCAAAAGCTTAATTTGGGAATTGTCGAAAAAGGATTTTTGGCCGCACTCGAAGTGCAACCAACCTTAAAATCCCAAATTAAAGCTGCTCAACTTAAAGATGAATCTATCATAAAAATTCGTGAAGAGTTGAGAAATGGAGCTGAATCCGAATTCCATGAAAATTCAGATGAAGTGCTCATGTTCAAGAATCGAATCTATGTTCCCAATGACCTCGAGCTTAAAGATTTAATCCTTAAAGAAGCTCATGAGTCCCCTCTCTCAATCCATCCTGGAAGTACGAAAATGTACCAAGATCTCCGTCAGGAATATTGGTGGCCCGGTATGAAGAAAGATATTGCTGCATACGTTGCTATTTGCGATGTGTGTCAGCGTGTCAAAGCCGAGCATCAACGTCCTGCTGGGCTTTTGCAACCTTTGAAGATTCCACAATGGAAGTGGGATGACATCAGTATGGATTTCATCACTGGTCTGCCAAAGACTAGAAAAGGTCATGATTCTATCTGGGTTATCGTTGATCGGTTAACCAAGGTGGCGCATTTTATCCCAGTGAAAGTCACCAATCGAGGAGATGAGCTTGCAGAACTCTATCTGAATAACATTGTGCGATTGCATGGTGTTCCGAAGACCATTATTTCAGATCGAGGATCTCAATTTACTTCTCGATTCTGGGAAAGTTTGCATAATCTTCTAGGGACTAAGCTGAATTTCAGTACAGCTTATCACCCCCAGACGGATGGGCAAACTGAAAGAATAAATCAAATTCTGGAAGACTTGTTGAGAGCCTGTGTGCTATCATATGGCTCTAATTGGGAGAAAAGCTTGGCGTTTGCAGAATTTTCTTACAACAACAATTTCCAATCCAGTCTTCAAATGTCTCCTTTTGAAGCCTTATATGGAAGAAAATGCGAAACTCCCTCTTTGGTCCGGTTGGTGAAAGAAAATTCTTTGGTCCAGATCTTATTCAAGAAGCGCAAGAGCAAGTAGACGTGATCGAAGCCATCTAAAGAAGCGCAATCTCGTCAAAGAGTTACGCCGACAACCGCCGACGTGAACTTAGCTTCGAGATTGGCGACCATGTCTACTTGAAGGTTTCTCCTCTTCGTGGAGTTCGCTCGTTTTCAAATTGTGTGGCAAGTTAGCTCCGCGATATATTGGACCTTTCCAATCCTCGAGAAGATGGGTGAGATGGCATATAAATTGGAATTGCCAACTCAACCGCCGGAAGTTCATAATGTCTTTCATGTGTCGCAACTCAAGAAATGTCTTCGTGTTCCCTCTGAGCTGACCAACCTGGAGAATATCGATCTTCAACCGCACCTTTCATATCGAGAACATCCGATTCGTGATTCGGAAGAAGCAACGTCGCATCGTGAATAAGACCATCAAGATGTTAAAAGTTCAATGGAGTCATCATACGGAAGACGAAGCAACTTGGGAACGTGAAGATCATCTCCGAAAGGAATTTCCTGATTTCTTCTAATCCTCGTCAAATCTCGAGGACGAGATTTTTGTAAGGGGGGTAGATTTGTAACAGCCAAAATTCAACAAAATCAGAAATGCAATATTAAAAATATCCATATGATTTATTGTCATGTTTTCTGATTTTTCTTGAAATAAAGAAATTCTTTTGGCTTTTTCCTATTAAAAGAAATCCAAATTCTCAATATAGTAAAATGGTAAAAGACAAAAGGTAAAAACCTAAAGTCAGTAAAATCCTTAAAAATCTAAGAATCTTATTTGTTCCACTTGCTCTGTCCTGGCATTAATAAAATAAAATAAAATACAAAGATAATCATGAGGAGACAAGTGGAAATCTGAACCAAAAGATTTGTTCAGGATTTTTCTTACTTTAACCAGAGTTGAAATTTTAACCATGCTGATATATTAACTTAATCCAACCCTGGTAAAAATATCAAGAATTTATCTCTTCATTTATTAATTTTAGAAATTCAAAAATAGTCAAAAAGAAAACAGGAAAAATGCAGTGTCAGAATTATTAAAAATAAAATATCAAATATAAATTTATAAAATTTTATTAAAGGTATATAATATTAATACTAATCTTGTAAAAAAGTTTCGTAAAATTATAAATTAATTTTAACCTTCAAATAAATACAAGACAGAATCAGCTAAAGTCTTCAACAGTGAATTGTCAGATTTTTAATAAATAATTTACATGTCAAAATTATCTGAAAATTTATCTATACCTTAATATTTACCTTGCCGACTCTGTAAAAATTTTCATAAAATACCAAGTTTATCTTCTAGCGTAAACTTCCGGTTTTACCCTGACCTATCCAGAATTATCCTGAGCTCCAGCCTTTGTCTCGCTGACGTGTGGACCCGCCTGGACAGTTGTCCCTGCTGCAGACTTCCTTTTCTCTCTCCGACCGCCCGGCCCCACTTGTCAGCCCTTCTTCCCCATTCTTTCTCCCGTTCTTTCCCGTTCTCTCTACTCCCTCTCTCGCCTGAGTTCACCGCCTCTCCGTTTTGTCTCGTCCGCGCCGCAACTCGTCGCCCGAGGCTGCCAGCTCGTCACCCAGGATACGCCGCACCCGCCTCGACCTCCGTGCTCTCTCTTCCGCGCCAGAACAGCCGAGAAAGCGCTTGTCCGAGCCGCCGCCTTGCCCCTCTGTCCAAACCATGCTCCAACCGCCTTATTGCTCTATTTAAACGTCGCCCATTCGTTGCAAACTCGCGCGTGCTCCTTCCTGGACCAGCACATCCACACCAAAACAACTCATCACCACCAGAGCCCTTCTTTCTTCCCCAGCTCCGGTGAACATCCGAAAAAGGGAAAACTCGTCGTTGCACCACCTCAGTCCACTTCACCCCAAATCATCCAACCCGAAGTACCCTCTTAGCACCCTGAGGCCTTCGCCCACCTTAATTTTCCCTTTTCTTCACCAGTGAGCTTCCCCGCCGACTTCCTTCCGCCGTCGCCGCAGTCGCACGATGAGAACCCCCTTCCGCTACCCATTTTCTTGATCTAAAGCCAAAAACCGAACCCGAGAGACTTGTTGATGCTCACTGTGGTAGCCATTCGCCTCGGAACGCCGTAGTTTAGCCGTTGCGCCGGTGAGCCGTGAGCTCCGCCGCCCCTCTCCGGTGGCAGGCCGCCTCCGGCCACCCCTGGCCGAAGCGCCACCACCCATAGATGCGCACGGACTCACTGAGCTAGAATCCGGAACCCATTCCACCCCTCCGGCCGTGCTTCGCCGCCGGCGAACCTCGCAACCATGCCTCTGTCTCGGTCACGGCGATACCGGGTCTACTGTCGGTCCCTTGCGTGTGTTGTGTCTCGCCGCGGACCCAGTGGTCGATCTCTCGCCGCTTTGACGACTAGGTCGATGAGTCACCGCTTTCACGCTTGACTCGCTGCCGGTGGGCCGCACGCGTCGATGCCTCGGACCAGCGCGATCACGAAAGGGAAAGCGCCTTTCGGATGCGAAGACGTACTTTCCGTTTTTAGTATATTTACTAATTTTCTGTATTTACAAAACCGAATGCATTCAAACTTAAATATCTTTTGAACTATCCAACCAAATGAAGTGAAATAAATTTCTAAATTCATCTAAAATCATGTAGATTCAGAATATGCAAAAATATTTCAAAATGAATTCTGTTTGTATTTCAGATTTAAATTTAAAGGAAGAATTTGAAATATGTTGTGAATAGAATTTCTGTAATTCAACTTCAAATTGAATGAAACAAATTTTTTTAGACTACATGCTCTGTTAGGAACCTGATTATGTGAAAATACTTAGGGTGTACCATGGAAAATAATTGAAGTATAATGTAGGGAAAGAAAGTAGTTCCATAATAGCAATTTAAATAATTTCAGAATTTAGAAATTGAAAATCCAGAATAATGAAACCTGTAAAAATGGTCTCTGAAAATGATAAATAAAAGTGAATTATTCAAGAAACTAAGATTGGCTATTATAAGAGCCTAATCAGAAAATGTTCATAAAACACAGTAAATCAATGAACAACAAATATGTTAATTTAAATAGCTTGATTTTATTTGGTTCTTATGTCCGATCCTTTCATTTTGTCGAAATTGCCATGTTATTATTATTCGACATGTAGCACCCGATTTAAACTCGTGAGTTTGACGATCGAGTTTGACGTCGAAGATCATCAACAAGGCAAGCACCCCTTTGACCATATTGATCCCGCTTTATAAATATTTTCATTAAATGTTTTACTGCATACTTTATTTTATTAAAGTTTGCTATATTATGGGTATTGGTAGTTGTACCTATTGCTTCATAGAACTTCCTTGATAAGTATGGATTTGTGATCCTTGAAAATCCTAGAATAACATAGACAATACTTGATGTCAATTTGGGTTAATCACACTTAGTGACATGCTTAGCCATGCTTAAAGCAAAATAAAATCTTGACATGATTAAAAATGTTGGATATGACAACTTAATGGGTATGACCTTTCTTGGTTGGTATTTTGATCAAAAATGAAAATAAAACTATGATTTTGATGCGGGCAATTATTGGCAATAGCCGGGAGTACAAGGGACTTGTACGTAGTGTAGGGTGGAGACTATTGCCCGTATCGGATTAAGGACCGAACTACGTGTTCGTTAAACCCAAGAATTTATCGTACAACCACAAGTGTTGGTATGGGACAGCTCTAACTTATTAAGTTGCTTAAAACTAGCTTTGCACATTGGTAGGCCGAAGTAGTACGAGCCTCTTCAGTGACTGGTTGCTCGTAGGGGCGCCCACACCGAGGTGTTGGGAGTCACGTTTGCTAATACAACGGTGAATGCCATACTATGGACATGCTTAATCATTATTGTGCAGTGACTGTTCAAACATAAATACCATAGTACGGGTTTGATGTCACCGGGCTGGTGCAAAGTTAGAGTTAAACAATGTAACAGTTTTGTTATGATCTCCTTGCCGACACACCAAAGGAAGTGTGTTACTGGCCTGGCAAAAGAGGTTGATCATTACTTGTGGGTAAAGCTGTACAACTCTGCAGAGTGTGAAACTTTTCGAAAAGCCGTTCCCGCGGTTATGGGAATCTTGGTGCGCCAGCACTAGTTAACTGTTTTTATTTTCATAAAACTCTGGATTTCTACCTGGGACTGGTAGGAATGATTACTTGGAAATTTCTGCTGTGACAGTAGAAATGATTCTTGGAAATGGTTATGATACCCTGGTATTTGATTTTTACTTATGCTTACATTCAGTTACTTTCAGTATTAAGCCGCTTTTACTTAAACTTCGTTTTACAATCTATTATTCTGTATTTACATTTCAATTTAGCTTTATGCAAAGCAACCATGAGCTTTTCCTTGAAATGGCCTGCATATATAATAGGTTTTGCAAAAGTCTTATTGATGCGTAAGTACTCAACTTGCCCGTGTTGATGTTTTTAGGTGAAGAAACAGATTTCCCCGACGATACCTTTTATGACGCAGGATTCGGGGATGTGAACGATGAATTTTACTAAGGTTCTCCTTGTCAATTGCCTGTGGGGATTTTGGGATAAAAGGCATACTACAAGATGAATGTCTCCACTGTTATGCTTTTACTTTTGGTATTGTAAGAATGTTATGTAATTGCTTCATTGTAATAATAAAGTTGTGTATGACTGTGATATCAATTTGTATTTGTGCGTACTAGCCACTGATCATGGGACTAGTACTGTATACACATGGTATCCATTTTCGATATTAATTTATCGAAAATGGGGCCTTAAAGTTAGTATCGAGCCATCTTTGGTGTAGGAAACCTTAGATAGTTTGGGCGTAAATGAACTTAAAATTTGAAATTAGGATTCCAAAATTAAAATGATGAATAGGGTCATCTCTTCAATTTATTCCTTAAGTATGTTCTTTTGGTTGTGCCAAATAAATATTTGTTATTAATTCTTTTCTGTTTTAAAAATTTCTGCTAGAATCTTTTCCTTCAATATTTTCTTATCTTACATTTAATTGGGAATACTAATTCCTTGTTAAATGTGCAGATGGGAGGCTATGCGCCATGCTATATGTCTACTCAGAGGGAAAATTCCGGCATGATGAGATATCTTGCTCGTCTGCTGGAATTTGCTCATTTTTCTGAGAATCCTAGATATATAGTATTCCATGCCCCTGTTAGTTCAGTCTCGGTGGAGTATATAGCAAGGGTAGATATCCCCGCTAGAGTCGAGTATGGTGAAGGGGATAGATCATTTGAAGGCCCTGGTTCTTCCATCACGATGGCCATGAACGAAACAGCCTATAATGCAATTGTCAGGCTACGTCATGCATTACCTGAATTGGCAGTTGCATATAGGAGAATTCCTTCTCGGCCACCGGGTGGGGAAAATTGTTATATGGATTCCATTGGGTTATCAAATACCACCTTAAGAAACTTAGTGGAATTCATTAACGCCTCAGATCAGTATTGTCGGCAAGTAGTTTCTGAGTATAGGGAAGCTAGGCGTAGGATAGCGTTCTTGGAAGAAGCTATTGCTCCTTGTCTAGCTAGAGGTTTGATACCGCGATCAGTGTTGAGGCAAGCACCTCGAGTGCCCGTGGATGAAACCCGAGCACCGCCGAGGTATTGCCAGGCACGGATGTCAGTCGTAGGTAGTCGACCTCGTTTGCCTAGAATCCATGTAGATCCAGGCAGTGTTGTTTTGCGTCGTCCTCACAGACCACAGGTATACCGTCGTCGAGGGACTTTTCCTTCCTCGGACACGGAGGGTTCTACCTGCAGGTCTTCAGTAGGTAGTGTGGATATGGAGTCAGTCGAGTGAGTTCTAGTTAGGAAATAAGAAATAACTTTTGGTTATTTTTCCTCCTAAACTACATAAGTTAGATGTCAGTTATGAATGTTAGTGGTTATGCCTTTTGCTTGTACATATTAAAAGTTGGAATAAAAGTTTTTGGTTGTGAATTTTATTGTGTGCTTATGGCTCCTACTCGTAAATATTTAACATTTTGTTAATATTTTTATGATGTTGTGATCCTTAATAATAATAATTCATGAATGATAATAATGAGATAACTAATAGAAATTAAATGAATAAAATCTTACCTATTACTCTCCTTCTATATGCCTTTCCAGATGCCAGTCACCAGATCTCTAAACGAGATAATGGAGACGGAGGCAACTCCAGAAAGTCAACCTCCAAGGGTGGCTCTAGCCACTCCAGCTTTGCCAAATCCAATTCATCCTTCTGTCAGAGCTTCTTCGTCGCGTCGACCTTCACGTTAGGAATCTCCGCCGCCGCCTCAAGCAACAGTCCAAGCCCAAGGGACTGTCCCTGAAGAGCAGTTACCAGGACCGCCTACGATGGCTCAAGTCTTGGCGATGATCGAGCAAGGACGGCAGACGAATACCGTTTATCCGACAAAACTTCAATGAATACATGTCGATCCCTTTGTCACTTTAATATCATGGTTTAACCTAAGGTTAAGGTATGTCATCCTTGTATTGTTAAACCGATTTTTTCTATTCTCTGAAGTAGACTAACAAAATAGATCAATTAACACTTTAATCGTTCGGCCATGGCCATGCATATTTTTTAGTCTATTTCATCAAGTGGCCGATCGATATCATTCACTCAATACGATGAGGACAAATTCCATCTTGATCATACAATTTCTTCTACATGATTCAAAGCATACCCAAGTGTTATCCTTATGATTATCCAGTTGTATGCAACATTAGACAACATTAAAGCATACCATCTTTATGTAGGAAACTGCGTCGATCTCAGGTTTAAGAATCAATATTATCATTGTATGAAACAACTTATGACACTCATCAAATCCCCAAAAGGTGTTTCATAAGCGGGTCAGTCCAATAGCATGTACACTTACATGTATTTACATGATTGAATTGTATCACATACCCATAATCTGTGAAATATGATCATCAAACAATTTCATAAGCTTGTTCTGAATAAAGATTATTAGTGTCCCAACCAATAAATAATCATAGGACAATTTATAATAATGTCATAATCAAATTACAGAGTTTCACGATCAAGTCATATACTTGATGATCTATAACATGACATTATTAAAGGAACAACATAAGCATAAATACAAAGTAATCATCTTCATGATTAGCCTCTTGGGTATATTTCCAACAACCTCCCACTTGCACTAGAGTCAATCATTCATATATCAATACCCATTGCTCTAGTATGTGCCTTATACTTTGCTTGTGGGAGAGGCTTTGTCAATAGATCCGCCACATTAACATCCATTATCACATTTCATATTTTGACATCACCTCTATTCAAGATTTCTCGAATAAGATGGTTACGCCACAATATGTGTTTAGATTTTTGGTGTACTCCAGGTTCCTTTGCTTGCGCAATGGCCCCATTGTTGTGCAATAGAGGTCTAAAGGGTTTATAGCACTCAGAAATACACGAAGTTCAAAAATGAACTTGCTTATCCAAACTGCAACAGTTGATTGCTTTGAACTCTTTCAGCAAACCGCTCATCCATTGAGGTAGAAGATAAATCCAGATTGCGATATTGAATCATTCTTCTCTGTTTGGAAGCTTGCGTCGGTGTAACTAGTTACAACGAGCTCTTCCTCATTACCATAAACACAGAACACATTCTTTGTTCTTCTCAAGTACTTGAAGATATTTTTAGCTACTGTCCTGTAACGACCCCTATTTTCGCATAAAATGCAAAAATGAGAATCTATGTCTATTCAGTACTAGTCCCATGATCAATAGCTCATACGCACATTTACAACAAATGGAATCACAACTATACACAATATTATTAAAGCGGAAGCCATTTATACAATGTAATTTTTACAATTCAGAGTATATATATATAGCAGTAGAGGAAGCAAAGCCTTGTAGTGTGCCCATTAAACCCTGAGGCAACTGACAAAGCATAAATCCCTAGAAAGATCACTTGATTTGAAATTTCCGCAACCTGCGACGAAAGACATTCTTCAGAGCTTCATTTTCTTTTCCACCTAAAACAACGTAATAAGCAAGGTTGAGTACTTTTGTACTCAACAAGACTTAAGTAGTATTTGCAAATGTAGGAATGCAGGTCATGTAAAAGGAGGCTTCTACAGTTAATTTGCATAAAGAGAAATTGAATTTGGAAATCAAGGTGTAATTTGTAAACGGAATTTATAAAGCAAGTTTGATTGATATGAAAGTAAGTAGAGTAATAACTCACAGTCTTTTACGACGTGAACATCGAATCATCCATTCCCAATATGAGGCACGAATCTAAAACAATCACCTTCCAACAAATGTCTCCAATCCAAACCATTTAGAAAATACTAAAACTTCTAACTATGTGATGACTTTACCAAGTTCCCTTGACCGCGGGAACTACTAATCGATTAGATTTATACTCTGCAGAAGTGTACAACTTTACTCACAAGCCATGACCTTTTTTTTTGCCGCATGTTTCACGTACCTTTGGCGTTGTGGACAGAATGTTCATGACGAAAACTTTTATATTACAGGTTAACTTTGCACCAGCCTGGTGATGATAGACCCTTGCTATAGTGGTAGAAACACACACGCAAGACATGGCAATGAATCCCCACCATTTACACCACAACAACACAAGCAGTATAACCCCGCCTACACACGTTTCTCCTCATAGCAAGGTGCACACCGTTGTATCAGTAAATGTTATTCCTAACACCTTGGTGTGGACGCCCCTCCGAGCAGTCAGTAAATGAAAGCCCGTACTACTACAGTCTTGCCAATATGCAAAGTTAAACTAGATAACTTAATTGGTTTAAGGCTATCCCATTCTAGCACTTGTGGTTGTATGTGTTTTTTTGCCCTGAAAAGAACCCATAGTTCGGTCTTTAATCCGACACGGGCAATAATCTTCACCCTAAACTACGTGCAAGTCCAGCCCTCGCACACTTGGCTATTGCCAATAATTGTCCACGTCTAAACCATAGTTTCATTTTGAGTTTTTAACAAAAATACCAGCAACCATCATGTCTCAATATCTCCAAGTTTAATCTAATTAGTTTATCCAATTTGTTCATCCAAACCTAAAGCATGGCTAAGCATGATTATTAATTATCGCATATACCCAATTTGACATTATGTATTGTCTAATCTTAATTCTAGGTTTATCAAGGTTCACATGTCAATACTTATCAAGGAAGTTTCAGGAGACAACAGGTATATCTACCAGTACCACAATATAGCGAATTTACAGAAAATACACACATGCATAAATTGATTTAGTAAAACAAAGTAAAAATTAAATACTAGGATGAATATGATCAAAGGGGGTGCTTGCCTTTCTTAATTGTTGTTTACGATGAAGTCGTGGTTGCAGCTGGCATTTTTTATGACGGAATTAATGACGTCGAGTTCTACACGTTGTTCAAAGGAAATATAGCAAATAACCACCTTTAATAAGGGCAAAAAGAAAACAGACAGAAAATCAAATAAAGACTCACTATAGAAAATAGGTGTGGTTTAGGGTTGTATGATTTCGGTTCTCGTATTTTAGTCGATTATTTATATATGTATATATATGTATATTGTTAGCAACTTTTAGCAACTTTTGGATTAAGCAATGATATAATTTCTTTTATATATTATCTATTATTGTTTTACAAATTCAAGAGGCTAAAATTATTTGGTTTAATAGAATTAAGATATTAGTTATTATGTTGTATGCTATGCATGAATAGTACTCAATCCTTGATTGATTTTGCATAAGGAGTGATTTCGATTATGTTAGATCTGTTAGGTTAGGCTTCTAGTTTATATTCATGGTTTTTAAGAAGATTCTGGTGATGCAAATATCTTAAGTATTGATTTCTCTATTATTATTAAGTTTTTTACTCGTATTATGGATTTTAGAGATCATAATACTTGGGTTATTTTGTTGACATGATTTATATGCAGAGCGCGATGAAATGAGATTATTTCTTCAGAATAGGATTGTCTTTATTTTGGGGAGCATTCCTAAGATGATTTTATAAATTTTAGGATTTAGACGAGATGTTATATTCATTGCTGAATTAGCTTATATGGTATTAGGGTTTTCGTTATAAGGAATCATATTTCGTTTTAGGTTTGCGACTGCACTTCACGGGATTTTACAACCATTTTTCTGGCATTAGAAGGGTACGCCCCCAGATGTGTTTTAAAATTGATTTTGTATTATTTCTCTTTTAGCCACATTAGTTTATATGCACACGAAGAATGCAATCTTTATGAAATTAATTCAAATTAGATCTTTTTGCCGACTAACAAGATCTTATCTTTAAGAATATGCTGAGATTAGCCCTGTCTAATCTGGTACTTAATTTATGAGGTGTTATACATATTTTAAATTCTCAAATATATATATTCTTTTATATGGGTAAAACATATAGTCTTTATACAAATTAAAATTTTTCACCTGTGATATTTCATTTTTCATTCAAAAACATTTCAATAGTAATAAATCAGTTTTATGACACATTCTGAAATATATGCATACTACTATTAGTTACTCTACATATGCACATATATATATACACATCTTTTACATTTGGACCATATTCTATTCATAAAGCAGATTCAAATCAAGTTCATTTCTTAAACATTTTGCATATTTAGGTAACTTACTGACATACTAGTATCAATTCTATTTATTTTAGATTTCTTTTGCACAATTATGCATTTTGAATATTTAATGCATTGAAATTAACCTTTAATAGAAAATGATTCAAACAAAGTTGAAATTCAAATATTTTTATATATTTGTGTTGCTGGCAGCATAAGGATTCCATTAACAAATTTTGTACACAGCACATTTCTTCCCTTCTCTTTGAATTTAAATTTTAAAATCTTAACAGAGCTTATTTTCAAAATGTTTTTCCATATTATGAAATTAGTTGATTTTAGATGAATATAGAATTTTGTTTCATCTCATTTGGATTAAATACGCAAAAGTTATAAATAGTTAAAGTGGCTCGTTTTGGAAATTCAGGAAAAAACAGAATTGCGCTTTCAATCTTTGGAAGCGCACTTTCGGTTTTCCCCACGGTTTATTTTAAATGCAGCCAACCGACAGGTGGAGCCGTCCGGTTAGTGAGAGGGAGTGGTTGTGTGAGGTGAGGGACTTACACAAGGGCCCCATCGGTCAGAGACCGAAAACAGGGGAGGCGTTCTTCACGGCTATCGACGGTGGAGAGACGTTGGAGATGGTGAGCTGTTGGTGCGGTGAGCATGACCGGACCCGTGCGCACCAAGGGGTGGCGCCGATTCGGTCGGATGTGAGGTGGAGCATGCTGCCACCGAGGTGGTGCGACGGAGGAATGAGCGACGAGCCGCGCTGGTGATGGAGATCATTCGGGTTTGATCTGTTCGAGTTCTAGGTTTAGGGAGTCAAGGACGTTCCTTTTTACCTTGTCCTTCCTTTTTTACCTTGTTTTAGCGTCGAAAGAAGACATGGTCCAGAATAGCACCGTGCACCGTGACTGGAGAAGAAGGCTCACTGGTGCAGCCAAGATGTGAGCGGGTACTTATGAAATTAAGTGAGGGTTAATGATTTGTAAAGGTCATAGATGCTATGGCAACAAGGAATTGGGAAATGGTTTAGCTCACCGGCTTCAATTGCTTGTTTCATGAGCTTAGGGTTTTGTTGGCAATGGCGAAATCGGGAGGAAATTGGAAGATTTGGCTACAGAGTAGTGAGCATAAGGTTAGGGGAAAGATGTGTGAGGCTCAAACACATGCTGGGATTGCTTTTATAGTCGTGGATGGGCAAGATAAGCCGGCCCTAGGTATGAACTCACCGAGACAGCTCACGGCGCTCACACAGGAGGAGGGATGGTCGGCTTCTAGGAAATGCGATGAAGGTGGCGGCGTGGCACGGCAATGATGACACAAGGACCTTAGGTGGCGCGATACGTCAGGGCTGACATTAGCTACAGTAGCATGAAATCGCTTGGGGACTTTGGCATGCTGAGGAAGGAGGAGCAAAGCGGTGACTAGCAAATGGGTTCGCTCGGTACATTGGTCCCACGTGCCAGTGAAAGGAACGGTGGACTCCAAGTTTTTTCTGCAAACAAAGCTGAGTTGGGTTCAATGGATCAGTTAACTATCAAGCCGGTCATTTAATGAGAATTTTACTGCATGTTTTTCGGATAAGGTAAATTATCCTGTCAAATTTTTTAGTTGAGATGATGTCTGTGGAATTTATAAAAATTGTGACAATGCACGGTGCTCAGATTTGTGCATTCTGTTTTTAATTTATCTAGGAGTTTATATTTATTAAAGTTTTTGAAAATTTTAGCAGAGGTTTCGTATGGCCATATTAGTCTCCTATAACATTTTCAACTCTAGATCTTTTATATTTAATTTATAACAATTCTGACATTGATATTTCAAGATTTTTAGCTTTTCGATTTTAAAATTTTTAAATTCAACAAATTCATTTATTATTTATTTATATTTTTAATGTTGATAAATCTATCCTATCAGAAGATAATATAAAAATTTAAAGTCAAAAGTATGAAGGATTATTTTTATTTAATTCTGACACTTTCACTGTTTGTAGTCAAATTTCATTAATTTGCCTTTCATTTCACATTTAATTACATTGATATGAATTTTAGATTAAAATTTAGGATTCTAGAGATCTCTAAAGATTATGCAGAGATTTTTATCATTTTATTAATTTACACTTATATTCTTATCATTTATCCAATATTTAAATGATTATTAAAAGGATTTAATCAATAAAATCCACAAAATGTCAAGAAAAATCCAGAATATTTCATAAAAAAGCATCAATAAATATAATTAAATGTTAAAATTTAATTTCTCATTTATTTTGAGTTTTTCTTTGAAGAGAAAATGAATTCAATAGAAATAAAAGATTTTGTTAAGAACCAAAGTTTAGAAAATTTCTTTCTTGAGGAATTTCAAAGTAAATTTTTATTTCCAACTCATTTTCATACTTTGTTTAATTTGGAGTTTTATATTGTAGCTCATCCTTTTATTGAGGTTGGATTTCAAGAAAAAGAGGAAAGGACAATTATGTAAATCAAAATCTTGATTTTAATTAATAGTTTTTATTTATTTCATTTTCAAATTTTAAATTTGCATTTGTATTATTCTTAAATTTTTTGGGATATTACAAATCTACCTCCCTTACAGAAATCTCATTCACGATATTTGCGGGGACTAGATGGGTTTAGGGAATTCTTCCTCGGAGTTAATCTTGATGTTTCCTTGTCTCTTCGTCTTCAGTGCAATTACTTCATTGGACCTTTTTCTTGTGATCCCGAGTTGACATCGGCTCTTCAGGGAGTAGAATCTTCATACTTTACTCCCGCCTTGTCGGAGGTAGCGTAGTATTGTGTGTTTCCTTGAGGTTATTGGTGTAGACGTTGTAGTCTTCATTGGCTGGGCATGAAGGATAGTAGCGACATTTCTTAGACAACTTCAGAAGCAAATAGTGAAGATGAACTATAGCGAGAATTACTTGTAAGGAGAGAGGAATTTGTTTACAAATCAAAATGAGAGCAGGGGTAAGAGTAAGATCTTAAGGAGGAAAGAATAGCAATGGCTACATTTTGCGAATATAGTATTTTTTGAAAATAAGGTTTTGAATTTGCTCATTCTAATACTAACGACCACTCTACCTAGGGTTTATCCTACTATCAGTATAGCTCTGATACCAACTGTAATGACCCCCATTTTCGTATAAAATGCAAAAATGAGAATCTATATGCATTCAGTACTAGTCCCGTGATTAGTAGCTAGTAAACACATTTACAACAATTGGAATCACAACCATACACAATATTATTAAAGCGGAAGCCATTTATACAATGTAACTTTTACAATTTAGAGTATATATATATAGCAGCAGAGGAAGCAAAGTCATGTAGTATGCCCATCCAACCCTCAGGCAACAAACAAGGCATAAATCCCTAGAAAGATCGCTTGATTTGAAATTCCTGCAACCTGCGACGAAAGTCGAAGCTTCGTTTTCTTTTCCACCTAAAACAACGTAATAAGCAAGGTTGAGTACTTTCGTACTCAGCAAGACTTAAGTGGTATTTGCAAATGTAGAAATGCAGGTCATGTCAAAGGAGGCTTCTATAATTAATTTGCATACAGTGAAATTGAATTTGGAAATCAAGTTGTAATTTGTAAACAGAATTTATAAAGTAGGTTTGACTGATATGAAAGTAAGTAAGTAGAGTAATAACTCACAGTCTAGGCATATACATAGCATAGCATATATGACAGATCCGATTGCTAAAGCATACGAAACTTTATTCATGCGGTCTTGCTCATCTTTATGTTGAAGGATACTGATTCTTGCAAAGACTAATACAATGTGAGATGTGACATGGGTAAGAAACCTTTCTTACAATCTTACATGTTGAACCTATTGAACACCTTGTCAATATATATACTTTGACTTAATCCAATTAGCCTTTTCGATCTATCTCTATAGATCTAAATGTCTAATAAATAGGCTACTTTGCCCATGTCTTTCATTAAAAAAACTATTTTTCAATGATAACTTAACAGACTTAACCATAGGATATCATTTCCGATTAACAGTATGTTATCTACATATAGAATTTGAAAAACAAGTACGCTTCTACTAGTCTTCTTGTAAAGACATGGTTCTTCATTTTTTATGAATACAAACTCTTTGATAACTTCATCTAAACAAAGATTCCAACTCCAAGATACTTGCCTCAGTCCATAGATGGATTTCTGAAGTTTGCATACCTTCCCAGCATTATTTGGATCAATAAAACCCTTAGGCTGTGTTGTGTACACATCATCTCTGAGGTTTTGATTAAGGAAAGTTGTTTTGACGTCTATTTTCCATATTTCATAGTCAAAATATACTGCTATTGCTAGGATAATCCTAATTGACTTAATCATAGCGACGGGTGGAAAGGTTTCATCATAGTCAATACCATGAACTTGTCTAAATCCTTTTGCCACCAATTGCGCTTTATGGATGTGAACTCTTCCATCCATGTCAATTTTGTTTTTGAACACCCATTTGCACCCTATAGTTTTTACACTATCGAGTAGATCAACCAAGTTCCAACCTTGATTATCACTCATAGATTGCATTTCGGATTTCATGGCCTCATGCCATTTATAGTAGTTCGGGCTTACCATCACTTCCTAAAAAGTGGCAGGATCATCATTATCTAACAATGGTGCATCACTTTGTTCCTTCACAAGGAACATATACCTATCAGGTATGTGACATATCTTATTTGTCCTTCGCGGGTCTGGTGTCTCAGAGGATCCACTTGGCTTATCATTGATCGAAACATGTTCAACATACACTACTATAGGAATGTACATCACAATCGGTTCTTTTTCGTTATTACAATCGGTTTTGGTGGTGATACAAAGTCATTAGACAGTGATAAGGAGGCGCTATCATAATCGGTTCTTGCTCGATAGTGCTAAATGGTCATCCCAATCGGTTTTAGCTCAGAACCGATTATGATGGGTACCACCAGAACTGATTGTGATGTGGGTGCTGGTGTTTGTTCTTTGTACATCCTCCTGAAAACAGCACAGATTACACACAGTATGCATATCACATTCACAATATATAGAAAATAAAACCTTTACAATACACATATCACATTCCTTCACAATATAGAACACAAACATACTTAATAGTCAGTACACATATCACATTCAAATTGATATAATATTGTTTACATATGGACTAGTAGGAGCCTGTCAGATTTCTAAACTTACCGTCCTCCGCTAGAACTTCTGTCCAGTACCACTGGCATATGTGGTTCATAATTTGTTGAAATCTTTGCTTTGTAAGCTCTTGAGAGGGATATTGATCTTCTGCAAAATAGAAATGAGTGGACTAATTTAAGTTTTAAAATTTTTATGTAAAAGGCTGAGTGTATTATGCATGTACATATACCTTAGGGAAAAGGTGTAAGCCGCCGATCAGGATCAGCATGTGATGCATGACGTAGAAGCCGCATAGGTCGTCACACCCCTGTTGATGACACTTTGAACAAAGAAAATCAAATTAAGAGAGGAAGAATAGATGTCTAAAAAAATTAATCCTATGCTAGGCACTTGTACCTTGAAACGCTTTCACTCTAACTGGTCGCCTCATTTTTCATCGTGCCGCTCTCCTTCAGCAATGTAAGACAAGAAAGCCCTACATACATTGGAGAGATGCCATTGAGGCAAAAAAAATGAACATAGTTAACTACAGAAAGTGTTAGGTTAGAGGAATATACTTACTTCTGCAAAATAGGATTGATCGCGTAGGCCATTGATCTCATCTCGATCGAGTTAAAAGTGTAGATTTTGTTTTCACTCGGAGCGACCACTAGTAAAACCCACTGGTTTCTTATTAAATGGTATGCAGTGCAAGAAAATAAGTTCATATACGGTTTAAGTGCGTACAAATAATTGAAGGGTAAAGTAGTACTTACTCCTTATGGTACGGGGATAGAATGAAGTTCCTTTTCACCTCAGCATGCAATGTCTGCTTGATGTAGTTGGCAAGGAACTCCGATTGAAGCATAGCCATGGTCGCAGGCACCATCTCGGGGTCGACGAACCCAACTGGGTGTTGACCCGTCATGGCTCGCTGCCTCATTACCCTACAATTCGTGTGAAATGTTAAAAAACATAATACAAAATCATATAACAGTCATAGACTCATGCTCTATGGTGCGATACTCACAGTGTTTAGGATCGTACAATAGAAATATCAATGGCTTTTATGCTGTACAAACGGAACAGATCCTCAGAACTCACTGAGAATGTCCCATTCTCCTCGCGGTGGAAATGTCCCCCTCGATACCTCACATTGAAATCAACGTGACGCTTGGCCTCATTCGCCTTGTCAATGTACCATCTATGGAGCAAGTGAGTGCACATGCCTAGAGCGTTCAATTCGTTGCTAGGGACAAGGGTCTTTCCATGTACGTGTACCCCTTATAATCTCAAGGGGGCTCTGTGGCCTCTATAAACTTTGCTTTCTAGAAAAAAGGAGTCTCCGAGGTCGGGACAAGGAGCTCTGTAAGGACCCGAATCCACTGTGTTTACCGCACTAGTCTCAGGATCAACGCTAGTGCACACAGCTCAACATTGGTACATATCACATCATACTCAACGATAATAGGAATAGTAGTTCATTTATTGATATAGCTAAATGTATGATCTTATGACCGACTTACATTATTAAGCCACGCAGGGCAAGACTGGAAATATAAGCTAAGAATTAAGCAGCGGAAAGTAGAAAACGTAGATAGCTCATCAGTTCACCACAGGCAACCGACAAGGCTCGGACCCTAGTGACTCGCGTCCTCCTGGAACTCCTCCTCCAACACAGGTGTAGATTCTTCGATTGTTGATTATTGTTGTTGGCAAGGGTGAGTACTTAAAGCACTCAACAAGTTGTGCACAGAATGCAATTCTATGTAACTATATGCAAGGCTTATTTCAACGGATAGGCTATTAGGGCTATTTTGCAATAAGCAACATTTATGAACAAATACAATAAATAGATTGTAAAGACTGTAAAATAAATAACAATAATGGATAGATTCAGCATTCTTTAAGTAAACCAGGTTTCCAATCCTAAATCAAATTCCATCTTCCACATGGCATTCCGCCATCCCAACCAAGTTGTCCAGTTAATTAAGCTAACCCTTAGCTGTAATTCCCGAGCATTGCTCAATACCGCGAGCACGGCTATCCGAATAGTTTCACACTCTGCAGAGGTTATGCACTTTACCCACGCGATACAACCAAACACCACCAAGGCGAGTGATTATAACAAAGCCTTAGAATGCGCTGGCTTAACCCGGTACCACCCGCTAAGGTTTCAACACTGGTGGGACTGGTTACCACATCCAGGGCCCCCCTCTTGCACCATGTGAATTACTCCATAACTCGGGAACTCACACCGACCACGATAGTACCAAAGTTAAGACATTGCAAATTAATCAGCTAGGCTGGCCCATACCAGACATGTGGTTGCATGATTGACTCAGTTCAAAGGCTTGCAAGGTTAAGTCCTTAGAGTGATCAAGGCAAGACATCCTCATACCCTCTGCCCATCAGGCCCATCTTGGCATACTCGCCCCTTGTCACTTGCCCCAATCTAAATGATTATCACCCAAGTTGATTACCAAGCACCACGTGCCATCAACAATTCAACATCGTTGCGTGACATGACTCGCCACAACAACTCAATCTCATCGTGTGATCCCACATGACACATAAGTTCATAACATCGTTCCATATTCCATTAGTCAAGATTAATTATCAATAATTCAAACACATGTGATGACGTGGCATGGCTAAGCAACTAATACGGTCTAACCATCCCATGTTGATTATCATTACCAACCAACTATAATGAACCAATCTAGGGTGACAATAGATT
Source organism: Otatea glauca (assembly GCA_036346275.1). Taxonomy (NCBI): domain Eukaryota; kingdom Viridiplantae; phylum Streptophyta; class Magnoliopsida; order Poales; family Poaceae; genus Otatea; species Otatea glauca. Next base: position 29,597,437 of record CM070716.1, on the reverse strand, counting down.
ATGGCATACAATGGCAAGGTAGGGTATAGATCAAATTGGTAGCTTAACTAAATCCCAAGTTAAGTTGAACAATTTGTATACTTGAATTACAATGCAATAGAGTAAAACAATATAGCATTTGTACAAGCATGGGTTCAACATGATCAAAGCACAACTTGCCTTGGAATAGGTCCTGATCTTGATCTGGAGCTTGCTCTTGAGTTGTTGGATCTTCCTCCGAAGCGTCACACAATTCAACGTCTACGCGTACCGAAGGAGAAAAGCAAATAAATACCAAAACAGAGAGCAAATAAACTCCAAAAATAAATTAAAATTCACCGTTAAATAGATCTCAATTTTAAAAAAATTAAAAATTTGAATCACTCAAATCCGAGTTAAAATGCAAAAGTTATAGCCTTTGGAAGTTTGAATAAATATTGAAAATACAGAAATTAGAAAATCCAAATTAACCGAATTATTTTTAAATCGAAAACCGATTAACTACGTCACGGTGACATCAGCCCTGATGTCAGCCAATCAGACGCTACCACACGTCTCGGGAGTATGGACCTAGTCCACCAACCCCCACCAGTTCACGGTGGACGCGGCTCACGGCGCTACGGCTCTGCGCTCGACACGCGGCGGCACGCGGTTGGCCGCGGCACCGGTGCGATCTGGCGCGCATAGATTCGATCGGACGGCGCTGGGCAGAGGGACACGCGGCTACGGCTCGATCGTCCGATTTGGATCCGATGGCTACCGATACTCGAGATGCTTACCAACGCGGCACGATCCGGAGCGTCAAGCGGAGATCGAACGGTTGGCACAGCTCCAACCCAGCGATGGCGGTGCGGTGGCGTAGCTTCACCATCACCGGGGAAGACGACGTCGGCGCCGGCGTTTCTGCGACGATCCGACGGCAGGGAACGGCGAGGTAGGTGCGTCGCGGTCCAAGGGTCACGGATCTGGAACCGGCACGGCTCGGGGCGGAGTGACGACGGCGCAAAACGGACGGGACCCACGGCGGGGGCTTCGGCAACTCCGGCGAGCTCACACGGGCAGGCGAGGGCGTCTCGGCGTGCGAGAACTGACAGACGGGTGCGGCGCGCGGTGAGGGTTTAAGCGCCAGGCGGGCGCCTTAAATAGCGCCGCGGGAGGCGTCTTGCAGCGCTGGATTCGAGGCGGTTCCGTGGCGGCGGCGACTCCGCAGCGATACGAGAGGCGACGCGGCTTCATCACGGCGTCCACGTGGCCTCCATCCGACGGCCGCGAGCAACGAAACGGCGAGCGCGGCCGTTGGTCTCGATCCAACGGTCGGCGGATTAGGGTTAGGGTTTCGGCGGCAAAACGGGCTGCGCGGTCTATTTGGGCCGCACAGTAGTGGGCCGGCCCGTTGCTGTTCATTATCTTTTTAAAAGTATTTCTCATTTAAAATAATTACAGAAATTCATTTTATCTGTTCCAGGCAGTAAAATAATCAGGAAAATTCCAAGAAAATTCTCAAAAATACTTTGAGATATTCTGGACTCAAATAAAATATTTTTGGCAAAACTTTATTTTAACTTTGCATAAATTTAAATAGTTTTCAACAAAAGGCCAAAACACTTTATTTGCAATTAATTCCGATAACTCCGGAAAAATCCAAATAAATTCCAGAAAAATCATAAAATGCACAAAGGACAATAAAATAATATTTCGACGAATTTTGGGATGTTACAAACCTCCCCCCTTAACAGAATCTCGACCCCGAGATTCAGGGCTAACTAAAGAATAGGTTTGGAAACTCTGACTTCAAATCTTCTTCACGCTCCCAGGTTGCTTCACTTTCAGAATGATTGCTCCACTGAACTCTGCAAAAGCGAATAGACTTGTTCCTTGTCTTGCGTTCCATAACATCTAAAATTCTGACTGGCTGCTCCTTATATGTCAAATCTTCCCGCAGCTCTATTGCGTCCAACGGGGTTTGTTCTGCTGGTACTCGGAGACACTTCTTAAGTTGTGACACATGAAACACGTCGTGCACTCCTGCCAAGGACTGAGGCATTTCCAACTGATAAGCTACCTCTCCTCGACGGCTTAAAATTTTGAACGGACCAACATATCTTGGTGCCAGCTTCCCTTTAACGTGAAACCTTTTAACACCCTTAAGAGGGGTAACCCTGAGATACACATAATCCTCTGGCTCGAAACTCAAATCTTGGCGTCGGTTATCGGCGTAGCTCTTTTGCCTTGACTGTGCTATCCTCAACCTCTCTCTGATCATCGCAACTTGATTTTCTGCTTCCTTGAGAATATCTGGTCCAAACACCAAACGCTCTCCCGTTTCATTCCAATTTAGCGGGGTACGACAAGCACGTCCATACAACGCCTCAAACGGTGACATCTGCAAGCTGGCTTGATAACTATTATTGTAACTGAATTCTGCATATGGTAGACATTTATCCCAAGATGTGGCATAAGCTAAAGCGCAAGCTCTCAACATGTCTTCCAAAATCTGATTTACCCTTTCTCATTCGACCATCATGCGGGTGATGATCTGTCAGATCTTGAAATTGAGGCAAAGAGTTCCTAGTACTTCATGCAACTTGTTCCAAAATCTTGAGGTAAATTGGGTACCTCTGTTTGACACAATCTTCCTGGGCACTCCATGCAAACATACAATCCTTGACATATACAACTCTGCTAAACGATCTCCTGAGTAGGTGGTCTTTACTGGGATAAAATGAGCGACGTTGGTCAAACGATCCACAATAACCCAAATAGAATCGTAACCTCTCTGAGTCTTGGGTAAACCGGTGATAAAATCCATACCAATTTCCTCCCACTTCCATTCAGGAATTTTCAACGGCTGTAACAACCCAGCTGGTCTTTCGTGCATGGCTTTTACCCTCTGACATACATCGCATAGAGCAACATGCTCGGCCACCTCTTACTTCATGTTAGGCCACCAAAATATTTCTCTCAAATCTTGATACATTTTGGCACTTCCCGGATGAATTGAGTACTTAGAATCGTGAGCTTCCTCAAGAATCAGTTGCTTCAGCTCCTTTTTATCCGGTACACAAATTCGGCCTTTGACATGGTTCCCTGCTCATCTAGAGTGAAATCCACTACTAGGCCTTCCTCTTTCTTGGACTTGGTCTTAGAAATTTTCTCATCATCTTTCTGGCCTTCCCTAATCTGGTCCTCAAGTGTTGGTTTTACTTCCAGTGCAGCTATACTTCCTTGCGGAACAACTTCCAGCTTTAACTTCTGAAATTCTTTACATAGCTCTGGTTGATCATCCATTGACAGCGTGTTCGCGCTATGACTCTTTCGACTCAGAGCATCTGCTACCACATTGGCTTTTCCAGGATGATAATGAATTCCCACATTGTAATCCTTAATTAACTCTAGCCACCTTCGTTGTCTCATATTAAGATCTGCTTGAGTGAAAATGTATTTCAGGTTCTTATGGTCAGTATATATCTCACATCTATTTCCTATGAGATAATGACGCCATATCTTCAAAGCGTGCACTATGGCAGCCAATTCCAAATCATGCGTTGGATAATTCGTCTCATGCGGTCTCAACTGCCTTGACGCATAAGCAACAACTTTACCATTCTACATTAACACGCACCCCAGACCTTGCTTTGAGGCATCGCAATAAATATCAAATCCATTTTGCACATCCGGCAACACTAATACGGGGGCGGTCGTCAAACGCTTCTTCAGTTCCATAAAACTTTTCTCGCACTCTGGCGTCCATGCAAACTTCTTTTCTTTCTTCAACAACTGCGTAAGGGGTTTAGCAATCGTCGAGAATCCTTCTATGAACCGACGGTAGTATCCCGCCATTCCCAGAAAACTACGGATCTGAGAATCAGACTTCGGTTGCTCCCAGTGCAATATTGCGTCCACTTTGCTTGGGTCGACTGCAACTCCTTTAGTAGTCATTACATGACCAAGAAATTCAACCTTCTCTTTCCAAAAATCACACTTGCTGAACTTGGCGTCTGGTGATGTTCCATGACCTCTCTAAAACCATCCTCAAGTGTTCAAGATGCTCTTCTTACATTTCGAAAAACTAAGATATCGTCTATAAAGACCACAACAAACTTATCCAAATACTCCATGAAAACCTTATTCATCATATTCATGAAATATGCAGGGGCATTCGTCAATCCAAATGACATTACTGTGAACTCATAGTGTCCATATCGCATAGAAAACGCAGTCTTAGGCACATCCTCCGCTCGGATCTTCAATTGATGGTATCCTGAACGAACATCTATTTTGGAGAAAACTCCCGCTCCCCTTAACAGGTCAAATAAATCGTCGATCATGGGCAATGGATACTTATTCTTGATCGTTACCTCATTAAGTGCACGATAATCGATGCACATTCTAAGACTTCCATCCTTCTTACGAACAAACAAAACTGGTGCTCCCCACGGTGATGAACTTGGTCTAATGAAACCTTTCTCTTGCAGTTCCTCAATCTGCTTTTTCATTTCTACTAACTCGTCTGTAGGCATCCGATAAGGTCTTTTTGATATCGGTCTGTCCCTCGGTGCTAACTTCGATAACAAACTCGATATCGCGATGCGTGGCAACCTGGTAAATCTTCGAAACACATCCGGGTATTCTCGACTCATCGGCACATCCTCTATCTTGATGGCTTGCACACTGTTGACCACTAGCGCCCATCACTGAATCGCTTGAATTTCTACCTTCACGCCACTAGGGCCTTCCAGAGATACAATCCTTCGGCCACAATCCAAAACAGCCTTATGTTTGGACAGCCAATCCATTCCAAGGATAACATCTAGGGACTGTGCATCTAACAAGATAAGATTCGTTAGAAATTCTATCCCATCCATAAGCAACTTAACTCCCAAGCACCCGAGGCTAGATCTAAGCTCAGATCCTGGGGCTTGGACTAATAGCACACACTTAAGATTCACCACTTTAAATCCATTCTTGGTTGCAAAACTTTGAGGAACGAACGAATGCGAAGCTCCAGAATCAAATAAAATTGTAGTGGGTACTGAGTTAACCAAAAACTTACCCAGTACGACATCTGTAGCCTCTTGAGCTCCATCTGCGGTGATGTGGTTGATCCTACCATGCGCTGTTGATTGGGGGGTTGCTCCAGCTTGACCGGGCGCACGATTTCCTCCTGAAGCCGGTCCCTTGGCAGGTGTCGTTCCCAAGTTAAAACGAACTGGCGTGATGCCTCCTCTCTGTGGACACCTATTAGAGAAGTGCCCTGGCTCATTGCATGTATATCATCTCTTGTTTGCGGCTGCGACTCCTCACGGTGCATTCGCCTGTCTTTGGCGTCTGGAAGTTCTGATTAGCAGGGCGAGGTGCAGGGGTTGGTGCCTTATTTACGGCTGGCGGTTGGAATCTGGCAAACTGCTGTGGTGACATTCTCGGACGCAGGTGGTTGGGACGTCCACCCTGACTAGTCATCAAGCGCTTACGGTTTTCACCCAGCTCTTTGCGCTTGTCCTCCAGAATCAAAGCTTTATTAACTAATTCTTGAAAGTCCGGAAAATTGTGGGTGATCAGCCCCACTTGCAATCCTGAATTTAGCCCCTTCATGAAGCGGGACTGCCTAGCTTTATCTGTCGCTGCGTCTTCAGGGGCATAGCGAGCTAACTGAGTAAACTTGTTCAGATATTCGGCCACGGGCTGGCCTCCTTACTTCAGAGCCCTGAATTCTTCTTTCTTGAGATCCATCATTCCCTCTGGAACATGGTATTGGCGGAAGGCAGTAGTAAACTCATCCCAGGTGATTTCCTGTGGGGCTTCATGCACAGCACAATAGTTTTCCCGCCATTCTGCGGCAGTTCCTTCCAGTTGATGAGAGGCGTAGAGCACCTTTTCATTGCCCTCGCATTGGGTGATATGCAGTTTCTTCTCAATAGTTCTAAGCCAGTCATCGGCTTCCAAAGGATTAACATTCCCTGCAAAGGTCGGTGGCCGAGTCCTCATGAAATCTGACAGCTTGGAGAAAGACCAAGGCCCACCATTGTTGTTCTGTTCACTTGGTAGTTGTTATTTGCAGTCACGTTAGTCATCTGTTGCATTTGTTGCATCATGGTCTGCATTAATTAAGTCTGTGCGGCGAGAAATGCTCCCAAATTTTGCATGTCCACTGGCGGTGGTGGTTGAGGATGGCCTCCATCATTGGGGTTGTCATTCTGGCGCAGTCCACTTCCTGAAGCACCGTTGGTTCCACGAGTGTTCACCATCTGCTGATTGCCTCTTGGGTTAGGAAAGGTAGAAGTAGCATAGATAAGATGCAAGAATCCCTAAGGCGGGGAAGATAAGTTTAACCCAACAAAAATAATTCTTTATTTATTCTTGGTATGGCTGCTTATAAAAGCCTACAAGCTTTGCAACTCATACTGCACACTCAGCATTACAAAGGAGCAAACTAAACATGAAACATTAACGTCTACTAAAAGGTAAAGACTATCTTAAAGACGCGACTCAACACTCGAATCTCAACACAACCCTAAGACTGACTCTCACTCATCCAGCCACCCTGGCTGAGACTGATCCGGCGCATACACCGGCGGGTGGGCTGGCATAAAAGCGAACCTATCCTGATGACCTACTGCTGGCTCCTCCGCAACAACAGGGTCCGCACCCTCCTCTGGCTCCCACTCTCGCTCCTCTGGATCCTCCTCGGACTCCTCGACTGGCTCCTAAACGACCTGGTCCGCTAGCTCCTCGGCTACCTGCAAGGCCTCCTCTAGCTCGCTGATGACTCTGGTTGCGGCGTCACGAGTCTTCTGAAGCTCTCGCTCAGTCACTCTGAGTGCCTCGTACACTGTCTCTAGCTCCTGAGTAGTTTCCCTAACATGCTCCTCCTGGGCGATAGTGAACTCAGCAAGATGTACTGCGGTAGCACACTCGCCCCCATGATCTGTCGGCGTCGGCATTCTTGTACATCAGGGTGAAGTCGAAACACTGAGTCGAGAAGCTCGTCGGCGTAGTCGCGGCAGACACGGCGAAGAGCAAGTCGAGCAACCTCTTGAATCGCAACCTCGTACGAGAATCTTCTGGCGGAGATGTTGATTGGCCTGCTAGCTTCCTCGTTCTCCCGAGCGTAGATGATCAGCTTGCAAACAAATCCTCGGTGAACACCATTAACTGACAAGCTGCCTCCTCGGTAAAGCGGACGATAAAAACCTTCAAGCATCTGAAGAACTCTCCACAGCTCCATGGCGTAGCCACCCGCTGACTCCTCAAAGGTCGGAATGATCGGCATCTGCTTCACAAGAACTTTGAATAAGACCTCCATCCGGACCAGCAGTAAAACGGTAAATTTAGCAAAGGCGAGAAGTAGAGAATGAGATGAGTCAAGAGTGTTTTATTAGTCAAATTTAAATTTTTCCTTTAGAAAATAGTTTTCGACACAACCCGGACACCTCCATGCTATCTAGGGCCAAGACCTACAGTCAGTATACTCTGATACCACCTCTGTAAGGACCCGAACCCACTGTGTTTACCGCACTAGTCCTAGGATCAACGCTAGTGCACACAGCTCAACATTGGTACATATCACATCATACTCAACGATAATAGGAATAATAGTTCATTTATTGATATAGCTAAATGTATGATCTTATGACCGACTTACATTATTAAGCCACGCAGGGCAAGACTGGAAATATAAGCTAAGAATTAAGCAGCGGAAAGTAGAAAACGTAGATAGCTCATCAGTTCACCACAGTAACAGACACAAGGCTCGGACCCTAGTGACTCGCGTCCTCCTGGAACTCCTCCTCCAACACAGGTGTAGTTTCTTCGATTGTTGATTATTGTTGTTGGCAAGGGTGAGTACTTAAAGCACTCAACAAGTTGTGCACAGAATGCAATTCTATGTAACTATATGCAAGGCTTATTTCAACGGATAGGCTATTAGGGCTATTTTGCAATAAGCAGCATTTATGAACAAATACAATAAATAGATTGTAAAGACTGTAAAACAAATAACAATAATGGATAGATTCAGCATTCTTTAAGTAAACCAGGTTTCCAATCCTAAATCAAATTCCATCTTCCACATGGCATTCCGCCATCCCAACCAAGTTGTCCAGTTAATTAAGCTAACCCTTAATCAGAATTCCGAGCATTGCTCAATACCGCGAGCACGGCTATCCGAATAGTTTCACACTCTGCAGAGGTTATGCACTTTACCCACGCGATACAACCAAACACCACCAAGGCGAGTGATTATAACAAAGCCTTAACCCGGTACCACCCGCTAAGGTTTCAACACTGGTGGGACTGGTTACCACATCCAGGGCCCCCCTCTTGCGCCATGTGAATTACTCCATAACTCGGGAACTCACACCGACCACGATAGTACCAAAGTTAAGACATTGCAAATTAATCAGCTAGGCTGGCCCATACCAGACATGTGGTTGCATGATTGACTCAGGTCAAAGGCTTGCAAGGTTAAGTCCTTAGAGTGATCAAGGTAAGACATCCTCATACCCTCCGCCCATCAGGCCCACCTTGGCATACTCGTCCCTTTTCACTTTCCCCAATCTAAATGATTATCACCCAGGTTGATTACCAAGCACCACGTGCCATCAACAATTCAATATCGTTGTGTGACATGACTCGCCACAACAACTCAATCTTATCGTGTGATCCCACATGACACACAAGTTCATAACATCGTTCCATATTCCATTAGTCAAGATTAATTATCAATGATTCAAACACATTTGATGACGTGGCATGGCTAAGCAACTAATACGGTCTAACCATCCCATGTTGATTATCATTACCAACTAACTATAATGAACCAATCTAGGGTGACAATAGATTATGGCATACAATGACAAGGTAGGGTATAGATCAAATTGGTAGCTTAACTAGATCCCAAGTTAAGTTGAACAATTTGCATACTTGAATTACCATGCAATAGAGTAAAACAATATAGCATTTGTACAAGCATGGGTTCAACATGATCAAAAAACAACTTGCCTTGGAATAGGTCCTGATCTTGATCTGGAGCTTGCTCTTGAGTTGTTGGATCTTCCTCCGAAGCGTCGCACAATTCAACGTCTACGCGTACCGAAGGAGAAAAGCAAATAAATACCAAAACAGAGAGAACATAAACTCCAAAAATCAATTAAAATTTACCATTAAATAGATCTCAATTTTACAAATTTTTATAAATTTGAATCACTCAAATCCGAGTTAAAATGCAAAAGTTATAGCCTTTGGAAATTTGAATAAATACTGAAAATACAGAAATTAGAAAATCCGAATTAACCGAATTATTTTTAAATCGAAAACCGATTAACTGCGTCACGCTGACGTCAGCCCGATGTCGACCAATCGACGCCACCGCAGCGTCTCGGGCGTATGGACCCAGTCCACCAACCCGCACCGGTTCACGGTGGACGCGGCTCACGGCTCTACGGCTCTGCACTCGACACGCGGCGGCACGCGGTTGGCCGCGGCGACGGTGCGATCTGGCGCGCATAGGTTCGATCGGACGGCGCTGGGCAGAGGGACACGCGGCTACGGCTCGATCGCCCGATTTGGATACGACGGCTACCGATACTCGAGATGCTTACCCACGCGGCACGATCCGGAGCGTCAAGCGGAGATCGAACGGCTGGCAGAGCTCCAACCCAGCGATGGCGGTGTGGTGGCGCAGCTTCACCATCAGTGGGGAAGACGACGTCGGCGTCGGCGTTTCTGCGATGATCCGGCGGCAGGGAACGGCGATGTAGGTGCGTCACGGTCCAAGGGTCACGGATATGGAATCGGCACGGCTTGGGGCGGCGTGACGATGGCAGAAAACGGATGGGACCCACGGCGGGTGCTTCGGTAACTCCGGCGAGCTCGCCGCACGGCAGGCGAGCGTCTCGGCGTCGCGCGCGAACCGAGCACAGGTGCGGCGCGGGTGAGGGTTTCAAGCCACGGCGGCGCTTAAATAGGCGCCGCGGAGGCGTCGCGATCTGGATTTCGAAGGCGGTTCCGTGGCGGCGGCGGACTCCGGCTGCGATACGGAGAGGCGACGCGGCTTCATCACCAGCGTCCACACCGCCTCCATTCGACGGCTACAGGCGACAGGCGACGCGGCGGAAGCGCGGCCGTTGGATCTCAATCCAACGGTCGGCGGATTAGGGTTAGGGTTTCGGCGGCAAAACGGGCTGCGCGGGCTATTTGGGCCGCACGGTAGTGGGGCGGCCGTTACTGTTCATTGTCTTTTTAACAGGATTTCTCATTTAAAATAATTACGGAAATTTATTTTATCTATTTCTGGCAATAAAATAATCAGGAAAATTCCAAGAAAATTCTCAAAAATACTTTGAGATATTCTGGACTCAAATAAAATACTTTTGGCAAAACTTTATTTTAACTTTGCATAAATTTAAATAGTTTTCAACAAAAGGCCAAAACACTTTATTAGCAATTAATTCTGATAACTCCAGAAAAATCCAAATAAATTCCAAAAAAATCATAAAATGCACAAAGGACAATAAAATAATATTTAGATGAATTTTGGGATGTTACACAGTGTTTTCCCTTTAGTTCGAACAATGCAAGGACCAAACCCAACTTGGTGTATTGCGCTTTGCAACATGAGAACAACAGTTTGGCATCGTCTTCTATCAAGCTTTTAAACTTTTCAAACTCTCTTTCCGTGTAATTTCCTTCTACATCCCGCAACATTTACTCTAAATTATCCTCCTCAAACATATCATGTTGCAACTCGTGATCGGATTCCAGCATGTCTTCGTTGCATACCGGGCGGGTAGTACTTGTCTCCCCATGATGGATCCAATACGTGTAATTCCTCACAAAGCTACGTTGAATCAAGTGGTTTTTAATTTGAGCTAAGTTGTTAAATCTCCTAAGATTGGTGCAATCAATGTACGGATAATACATGTAGTTTACACCCCTCTTCAACATTTCTTCTACAATTTTTTGAACTCCTTAACGCCCCTATGAAATTCAACACTCACACGGCTTTTCTGATATGTCCATTCATCACGGTCCATCTGCAATTAAACTATGCACACTATATTAACAAAAAATTGGAGTGACAGCTAGCTAGCTATTTTAAATATTGAGGCATAATTTAATTACCTTTGCAAAATAGATGACAGGTTCCAAGATATATAATTTTACTCCCGATACCTTCTTCCCTAGTTAAGAGCTTTCAATTCCCTAGTTAGGAGATATACATTTAAAACATCAACAATGATATCGAATTACCTAATATAGTAAGCTTGCAATTCTTTTGACTTCAATGAAACAAAATAAAGGTGGAAGCATTAACAAAGTCGACGAATTGAATGATCTTAAAGAAACGTCTATCTGTTGATTAACTAAGTACCAACGATGACTCCTAATCTCTAATTAGGTTAGGTCCTAATCCCATTCAAGGATATATGATTCGGGCAAGTTTCTAAGCTATTGTACAACTCCAGAGAAAATTTCGGCAGCATCTCCCTGCTGTTCTCTAAATATCCGGAGAACATCAGGAAGATGTTGCCGAAATTCTCTGCAGATGTACAATAGCTTAGGAACTTGCCCGGACTATATATCCTCGAACTGTCCAAAAAAATATGGACAATTCAAGAGTGCTTTTTTTTATAAATATGCTATTTCAGTATATGTATAAACAAACACCCTCGAACGGGAGACGTAGGTTATGCAACCTAAACTCTAACATTCATCATATTACAGCGAAAATAATTCTAGATTAACACGAGAGTACTAAAAAGATAAATTGATGTGTGCTTGTCAAATAAAGGAAAGCTCACCTTTTGAAAAAAACCCCACAAATAAGGGAAAATTGAGAGAAAATCTCCTCAAGCTAGGGCTTCAACTTTACCCTCTTAACACACATCCTCGAGGGTTTCATAATTTCTCACCCATGTATTGGTTCCAACCAGAGTATGTTGTGTTTTTTTGAAGCGGTAGTGGTTTTATGTGCCTCTAGAACAACAACAGAGGAGAGTTAAACCCGAGGGATTATATAACCTAGCGAGACACATCACAATCGGTTCGACCATAAGAACCGATTGTGATATGATGTGCCCAATGCTACATCACAATCGTTTCTAACCTGAGAACCGATTGTGATGATTCCCCACCAATTATTACACCCTCGCCGAATTATCTATCACAATCGATTTTTTCCTTAAAAGTTAGGAACCGACCCAGATGAAGCGATAGTATTGTACCATTCTATAGTAGTTAAAGTTCGATTTCTACGCTCAGAAATACCATTATGTCGTAGCGCTCCTAGCGGAATTATTTGTGGAGTGATTCCACAATCTTTGAGATGATTACTAAACTCATGGCTTAAATATTCTCCTCAACGATCTGATTGCACAGTTTTAATCTTCTTGCAAAGTTGATTTTGTACTTCATTTTGAAATTCTTTGAACTTTTCGAAAGTTTCAGCCTTATGCCTCATCACAGACATAGCCATATCTACTAAAGTCACCAGCAAATGTATCAAAGTACTGAAAGCCACCTCTAGCCACTACACTCATTGGTCCACATACATCTATATGCATGAGTGCCAATAAGTTATTTGCTCTTTCACCTGGACCGATAAAAGGCACTTTGGTTATTTTTCCCAATAAACATGATCTGCATGTATTATATGATTCAAAATCAAATGAATGAAGAAGTCCATCTTTATGGAGCTTCAAAATGTGTTTCTCATTTATATGACATAAGCGACATTATCAAATAAAGGTAGGATTCAAATCATTAACTCTTATATTCTTGATAGGTATGTTATATATCGGTATTTGAAGGTCTAGATAGTACAACCCATTCAATAATGGAACTCTGCCATAGAATACATCATTCAAATAAAACGAACAACACTTGTCCTTTATTCTTAACTCATAGTTTTCCATATCCAAACATGAAATTATGATAACATTTTTATTTATGGCAGGTACAAAGTAACAATTAATTAATTCTATTACCAAACCAGAAGGCAAAGTTAACTATAAGTTCCTACGGCTATAGCAACAACTCTTGCCCTATTGCCGACGTTAAGTTGAACTTCACCCTTTGCCAACTTTCTACCCCTTTAGAGCCCTTGCATATTTGAATAAATATGAGCTCCCGCACCAGTACTAATATCTATGTATTGGAAGGAGAAATGGACATGTTAACTTCTATAACTTAAGTACTTGAAGCGAAACTCGAACTTTCCTTCATCTTTTTCAGATCTTCTAGGTATTTCTTGTTGTTTCTCTTCTAGTGGCCAACCTCTTGGCAATGGAAGCAGGTTGCTTCAGAAGTAGGGCTATGTTTGGATTTCTTAAGTTTATAATTATTACTAAAACTCTCAATTTTAGTATTACTATTGCCTTTAGCCCTTCCTTTTTCCCTTCCTTTTAAAGTTTTTTTTCCTTTATGTACCATGAAGACATCAAATTTCTTTTCTGAATATTTTGCTCAGCTATTTTTAGCATCCCATGCAATTCAGTGAGCGACTTCTCCAAGCCATTCATGTTGTAGTTCATGATGAACTGCCGTAACATGGTGGCAAAGACTGGAGAATGATATCCGTATCTAAGTCTCGGTTTGTCGGCGTTTTCGAGCCCCGGCAAGTAAATTTGTAAGTCTAGGGGGTCGCGCGTTCCACTCCCTGAATGGTTAGACTCGTGAGTCCAAGATGTATACTGGTTCGAGCTGAAAGTCCCTACTCCAGTTCAGATGGCCGTATTGTATTGCTTTTTGCACTATGTTTTTACAGACGAGGCCCCTAAATGACTTAGTCTCCTCGTGTTCTTCTGTCTCTCTCTCTTGAATCGTTTAGTCCTGCCTCCTTTTATACAGAAGGAAGGGGCAGGTTACATCGAGAGTTGGGGGGAAGAGCGAGGTGACCTATGTTAGAGCTCGGTCCTTCGATCACGTGGATCGTCGCCACCGCCTTGCCCATGCCGGGTTGATAGCCTTGGTGGTCGTGGAGGTTAGGTATTCCAGGAAATAGCGACTTGCCCTCTGTGATCCTTGCGAATCGCCGACGTCGCGGTGCGTGACGTTAGTCTGGTGCCGCCGAGGAGCGTGCGCCAGATCAGACGTGGATCGGGTTGATGGGCCGAAGCTTTGTCTTCCGCAGTCACCGATCTTCTTGGGAAGGAGCCACCGCCCTTGTATAGTCACTCGATTGACCTTATTCGGGGTACGTGGCGGTAGGCCGATGAGACTGGCGACACGCCGCCGTCGGCGTCCGTCACCTTGGTTTGGTTGAGTCGGGGATTCCGCCCGCCAAGAGGGTCGGGAGCGCTGTCCGGCCGAGTCGGGAGATCCCGCCCGCCAAGAGGGGTCGAGCGCCGTCCGGCCGGATTCGCTTCCCGGCCGGCCGGGGAGCGGATGTCTTGTCGGCTCGCAGCGATTCGATCGGTGGTGGGCGGCGCGCTCGTTAATGAGATATGCTTGAGGCCGCTCGCTGCCGGCCGTTGGGGTACCCTCGTTATTAGTATTCGCGCGAGCCCCGAACTCCCGAGCGATTTTGGCGTATTCGGCTGGGGTTGAACTTGGACGAAGTGGTGGCCGGCCCGGGTCGGCCGGTCCGGCCGATCCGGTTAAGCGATTTCCGCCGTGTGCCGTTGATCCGACGCCGCCCCGAGTTTGGCCGGGGCATTTGAACCGCGGGGCTTTACTCGCCTCTGCGCATGCCGAGTATAGTTTGGCGCGCCACGCCGCCGTTTTCTTGATCGCCGGGTTCTCGTGAAGGACGCTGCGTTTCAAGACCCGCATTTACTCGAGACGCTTAGCCTCCTTCGTCCGGTATATATGCGCGCCAGTAGCTTGCTTGAAGGAGATGAGAGCTCTTCCTTCGTTTCTTTCAAATGGCTTCGAGACACCTCTAGTCTTTAGCTTCGCGATGGCGTCGCGGTGGAAGAAGAATATCCTCCGCCGAAGCTTTGACCGAGTTCGACCAGCGATGGCCGAGCTTAGGGAGGAAGAAGCCGCAGCTCGTGACGCCGCTTCGTTGACGACCGCCGAGGCCGCTCCGAGGCTCGAGGTGGTAAGGGGGCCCTTCGAGGCGATGGCGCAAGGGCGCCGACCGTGGCGCGGCGGCCGCGTCGATGTCGCGAACGGCAAGCGGAGGCATCGGCAGTTACTTACTTGACGGCGGCTGTCCCGCCGACCGCAAGGGCCTACCAAGATGCCGCGGTGCCACCGATGCCGCACTGATGTTTGATAGGTTCTAGGCGTGGGTAGAGTCTCGCCGTGGTGCAACAGAACCACTCTTGTATCCGCGGCACCGTGTGTAAAGTCGTAAAGTCCGAAGCTGTTGGCCTATAATGAAATTTTCTTTCTCTTATGAAAATGTCTTCGCGATGAATTTGCTTTAATTTTAATCGTTGTGGACGGCGCCTTGGTCGGCAGGGCGACCGGATGCCTCTGTGAGGTTCGGGTGTCCGAGTGCCTTGGTCGGGCCGGACGACCGGATGCCTCGTGAGGTTCGGGTGTCCGAGTGCTTGTTTAACGCCGAGCTAGACGAAGGCCTTGGTCGGGCAGGACGACCGGATGCCTCGTGAGGTTCTCGTGTCCGATCGCTTTGGTCTGGCAGGACGACCGATGCCTCTGTGAGGTTCTCGTGTCCGAGTGCTCGCTTAACGTCAGAGCTAGACAAAGGCCTTGGTCGGCAGTGGACGCACCGGATGCCTCTGTGAGGTTCTCGTGTCCGATCGCCTTGGTCGGCAGACGCACCGGATGCCTCGTGAGGTTCGGGTGTCCGAGTGCCTTGGTCGGCAGGACGACCGGATGACTCTGTGAGGTTCGGGTGTCCGAGTGCTTGTTTAACGTCATAGCTAGATAGTGCCTTTGTCGGCAGGGACGACCGGATGCCTCTGTGAGGTTCGTGTCCGAGTGCCTTGGTCCGGCAGGACGACCGGATGCCTCCGAGAGGTTCGGGTGTCCGAGTGCTTGTTTAACGTCGAGCTAGACAAAGCCTTTGGCTGGCAGGACGACCGGATGCCTCTGTGAGGTTCTCGTGTCCGATCGCTTGGTCGGCAGACGACCGATGCCTCGTGAGGTTCTCGTGTCCGAGTGCTCGCTTAACGTCAGAGCTAGACAGTGCCTTGGTCGGCAGGGACGACCGGATGCCTCTGTGAGGTTTAGGTGTCCGAAAGTGCTCGCTCCGCCGTCAGAGCCGGACGTGAGTGCTCGCTTACCGTCGAGCCGGACGTGAGTGCTCGCTCTGCGTCGTAGCCGGACGTGAGTGCTCGCTACCGTCATAGCTGGACGTGAGTGCTCGCCATCCGTCGTAGCTGGACGTGGGGCATCCTTCTCGAGTCCTCGCCGGCGAGGGTAGCTGCGAGAGGAGTGGCCACCGCCTATCCCACATGTATACCCCATCCGCAGTGTGGACCCGAGGGGATGAGCGGCGCGCACTGCGTTGGTTTGAACGCCGTGCTCGTGGAGCTAATAGCGGTAGTCCGAGCGGGTCCTGGGAGGTCCCGCCAAGGGGGACCCTTCCGAGCGGACGGTCCTGCAGTAGGGTGTCCCGCCTCGCACAGGCGACCCATAAAAACCTTTCTACTCAATCCCGTGATGGACTCGGGTCGTCCGTCGACCGAGAGCACACCGGTCGCCGCCATTGATGAGCTCCGGGAGAGTGTGAAGTATGGTCTCGGATGCGAGTAGAGGTGATTAGGCCGTCCACCGACCTAACCGAGGGCCCACCGTGGGGCTCACCTCATACCGCCCTTGCTCTGTTTTGTCGGGCGGCCTTATACCCATCCGTGGGTAGGCCTTTCGAACCCACACTCGTCATGGGCCCCGGCGCAAGCCACAAAGCTTTTGCCGCCTTGGGCCGCAGCTGCCCAAGGCTTCCGCGCTCGGAGCAACTGCTCCTACCAAAGGAGGAGACCAAGAGGTTACTGGACACGTTGTTCGGGCGGCGCTTTATGGCCCTTGTCGCCGACATGACAGGATTAAAAGCGAGTGGTATTGGAAACCGAGTTACAGTGCTAGCGCAACAAAGAGGTGGATGCGACGCTCGCTTGACGGGTGCTCGCTTGGCCGCGGCGCTTCGCCCTCTCTATAAATACGCTGGGTGCTTTGGTGGTCACGCTTGCCTTCTCTGCTCGCTCAAACAAGAAAAGCACCAGAGAGCTAAGGAAAGAAAACCCACTTTCTTTTCACCTTCCACTGCCTCCCCAGAAGATGTCGTGGCGGAGTGCTCGCGCAAGACAACGGCGCCGCTTGGTGAAGAAGGGCTTCTCATGCCGCAGACCTTCCTACCGGAGGGTGCCGACCGGGCTGCTACCCAAGGCCGTGGCGACGAGATCGTGGTGCCCACCTCGCTCTTCGAGCGCTGCTTTGGCTGCCGCACTCCGCTCGTCCGGGGTCTGCTGCCTCATTACAAGGTGGAGGTGCACCATCTCAACCCCAATGGGGTCCTCCACATCGCCATCTTCATCACGCCAGGCGAGGCCTTCCGGGATCGAGCCGCGACGGGCGCCAGGAGGCACTTCTTCCGTGCGAGGCTCGAAAGACAGCCGCTTGACGCCGTGGCGCCCTGGTGGCTCGCCTCCGCCTTTGCCCTGGCCGAGCACGGAGTACTGGAGGTAAACCGCCGCCCAACAAGGGTCGGCGTTCAATGGCTCTACGCTCAAAACGCCGGCGACAGCTGGCCCTCGCTTCACCGGCGAGCTACCCATGGTGGAGGAGCGGTGGAACTAGGGCGCCGAGAAGAGGGAGAAGAACAGTCGCCCCGATCGTGGAGTGATCGTGGCTCAAAGGAGGCGGGGCTCACCGGGACGTGGTTGTGCGCGCTTTATGGGGATGCACGTGCAACCACTTGTGCACAGCCGCACTCTGCCCGCACGCGGGCCGTCCGACCGGCGAGGATGGCGTAACCCGAGCTGGCTGCTCGAGGTGGAGGCCCGGTGGCGGCCGTTACGGGCGGAAGCGCCACGGCGGCGCGATGGCCACTGAGCCATTCTCGCGCTTTTCCGCCAACCGTAAGCCGTGAAATTCTTTCGCTTTCTTTCTTTGTCCTTAGCACTTGACCGACATTCCCGCATCCTCTTAGGGGCTCATGGGGATGTCTTCCCGGCGCCGCTCCCGGGATAAGGAAGCAGCTGGCCGCCTGCGAAGACTAGAGGTCGACTCTCCCGCAAGAAGCTAAGGAGGAAAGGAGGAGGAAGAAACATAAGGAACGCTACGCAGCAAGCCATGCGCGATGATGTGGAGACCACCGCCGTGGGGACAACCTCCATCGACAATGGCGGAGTGCTCCGCCACCCCTATGGTGGTTTTTTCCCGACCGATCGGCGGCGCCCGAGGCGACTCGGCCGAGGCGGCATCACGGCCCCGTGGCACGGATCCCAGTGCGGGTGATCTTGCGCCACGGTCGTCGCAGCTGGCTCTACCGAGGTGGCTTCGGAAGCGACCACCGACCGACTCTGGCGGGGGTGCAGAGAGGCGCGCGTGCCATGCACCCGCCGCCTTGTAAGTGTATTCTTTATTTGAGCATTTTTCTTTGGCAAAGCCGCCGAGCGACTTTTGAATCTTTGCAACGACAAAGACCTATACTGGGTGACTGTGGGCGTGCCGCATCGGCCCACAAGTAACGGCACGGTGATTTCGTGACCCGATCGGGTCGGCGGAGGTCGCGCGCCGGCGCCCGAGGGCGCGGGTCGCTTCGAGGGACGGGGCTCACCCGAGGTCGCGGCCGAAGAAGGACTCGCCGCTCGCCGGGACCCCACCGACGACGGATCGTTGTTTCGAGGATGAGACAATGGCGCCACGGTGATCGCGCCGGCCGTGGCGAGCCGGCGACGGAGGTGCTCGACCGCCCTGGGGAGGTGCCGATCGATGCTCCTCAGCGCAGTCGCCGAGGGGTCTCGGCGGTTGACTCGCCACCCTTGCCCATGGTGCTTTGGATCGGCGACGCCCCGCCCGAACGGGCGAGCGAGGCACGCCGCCGTGTAATCCCGGTCGGGCGCCATGGGCTCCGCGGAGAGAGCGAGCGGGCCGCCTTCAAGAAGGCTACCGACGGGCCGAGATAGGCGATCCGTGAAGGTCCGCTCTTGCTCAAGTCTTCCACCGTATGCCGATATGATGGTTGGGAGTCCAACACGCCTGTAGGTCACCGGTGTTCGACTCGCTGCACACTTTGATAGTTCTTCCGCGCGACTAACGAGTGTCCACGCTTTTAAAGACTTGCGCTCGCCGCGGAGCCGTGCTGAGCTCTCGCAGCCCCGACAACAAGGGCACGCAATGAGGAGGCAGTGCGGCCGTTTTGAGTTGCGTTTCCAGCCCAGAGGCCCCGGGCATTAGGCGGGCCTGAGGCGTGGTGATCCGCCAGGGACTTGAAGAGGCCACAAAGGCTCTTTATGATGAGCGCCAGAGCCAAGGCCTTGAGGGCGAAAGTGGCGAATCGAGTCCTCCCGACGGAGGTCACCGAGGCCAAGGATGCCGCTGTTGCGGAGGGGATCAGCGCAGACGCAGCAACACGCTCGCGACCGAGCAAACAAGGCTCGTGGGGACGCTGTCCGAAGTTCGCCCGAGCGGCGATCGCTCAAGGAACTGCCGAAATAAGACTTCATACGAGGCGCCAAGTCGGAAGCTGGCAATCCACCAACTCGCGCCGTAAGTGTCTCAATTCTTCAATTAAGTTTGGGGTGCACCACAGGCGAACTTATCCAAAATCTCCGCACCGCAGCTAGGCGCAAGAATCTGAGCGCCACCGCGGAGGCGCAGAGAACGGCCGATGCTCGCGACGTGAGGATCGTGGTTCGAGACGCAGGCCCGGCGGCGTTGAAGGTTGCGAGGACGGCCGGGCCGAGATGAGCGCCGAATCGAGGCCCTCCGCAAGGCCGGCCGAGGTTCGCGACCGCATCCTGGAGCCGGCAGCCCGAGTGCCCTTGCCCCGGTGCCGCCCGAAAGCGACCAGAAGAGGCGGTGGTCACCGGCGCCGCGCTTGAGCTTGCCGGCCGCTGGTCAACACCATCTCGATTACGACGCATCGACCGCGGGTGGTGGGCAGCGGCGTAGCTGGAACCGGATCGACGAGGAGATCGACCGGCTCGAGCTCCCGGTCGAGCCGCACGCCGAGATCGCCACCGCATCCCGCCGCAGCCGCCTCCGTAGCTGCAGGCAGCCAACTCTCCGCCTCGCCACCGGCCGCTCGCCAAGAAGAATAAAAATATAGTTAGCTTTATCCTTTTTAGATTGTAAAGACCGCTATTTAAACAATCTTGAGTTTATCAAGTTCCGTAATCGCCCTCGCCCTTTTTGTATTTAGATGAGCTGGCTATTGGCGATTATAGCCTTAAGGACCACAGGGTCACTTATGCGTAGGTCGGTCGCTTTGGGAGGAGCGAGGTGGATTGGAGACTTGGCTATGCAAAATGTTAGGCGCGACTTGTGAGGGATAGGAGTGTTCTAGACCGCCAGGATCTTTCCACTCGCACTTCCTTCTTCCGCTGGCGCTACTTAGCAACCATAGCAGCCGGGCGAGGCCGAACACTTGGGTTGAGAGGGTTACCGCCGATGGACCTCATGACCACGGTCACGCACCTCATAAGCGCGGAGACACCGAGTTCGCGGCGGGGGAGGAGTGTTCTCGCCGACCCAAAGGTCACCCACTCGGTACTTCCTTCTTCCGCAAAGTGTTAGCAACCATAGCCACGGCGTAAGTCGAGCCCTTGGGTCGGGGTTACCGCCGAAGGACCTTGTGGTCGGCCGGTCATCAACCCGCGCAAGCGCCCGATCGGAGCAGCTTTGAACGGGGCGCCGAAGGGCAGCTTCAGTCGCCGTGATGGCGACTGTGTGCTCGGAAGGAAGAAAGTAAAGAGCATGCTAGGAAGAGGAAAAGAGTTTAGGATAGAATCGCCTAACTTTTCTATATTCCATGCATTTGAAGGATGCGCCGCCGTGTCCTTGAGCCGAAAGGTGCCAGTGCCGAGGATCTGCGACGACGGTGAAGGGCCTTCCTGGGGCGATGGCTGCCAGTGCTTATCCTTGCCGGTCCGACTGACGCAGACGTGTCGCCAAAGATCAAAGACCGCCTCAACTCCGCGGCCGTGGATAACGCCGAGAGCTTGTTGATACCGCCGATCGCAGACGGCACGCCATGCGCTCGCCGATCCGGGTCGACGGAGTCTTGTTGTGCGGCGAGCCCCGAGCCTCCTCGGCTTGCGCCTTGGGGCGCCATACTCCAGTGTTCGTTTGCAAGACGGCTTCAAAGACCGTGATACCATAAAGAACGGTGAACCCGGCCGCCGTAGGCGTGGTCCGAGACTCAGAGGACTGAGGGTAGCCTTGGCCGCCACGCCGCCGAAGTGCTTGAGCCGATCAAGATCGCTTGAGCCCTGAAGGATCATGCCGCTTGGCGCGCCGACTGCCGTTGGTCCGCGGATGGGCCACGGCCGCCCAATCGACGCGGATGTTGAAGTCATCGCAGAACTCGAGGAATTCTTCCCGTGAACTCGCTCCGCTGTCGGGTGATGATGGAGTTTGGGACTCGAATCGAAAGACTATGTCGCGAAGAAGATGGCCGCCAGCCGACGTGACGCCACGACCGCTTGGCCTCTATCCACTTGGTGAACTTGTCCACCGCGACGAGCAATGGGTAAAGCCCCGGCACTTTCTTGAAAGGCCCGACTGATCGAGCCCCAAACCGCAAAGGCCACGCGATGGGGATTGTCTCGCAAGGTCCGAGCCGCGATGTGTCTCGCTCGCAAAGAATTGGCATCCTTCGCAGTGCGCGATGTGCTCGCAAGGCCGACATCGCGGTCGGCCAATAGAAACCTTGCCGAAAGGCCTTTCCCACCGTAGATCGGGCGCAGCGCGGTGACCGCAAATTCTACGTATGTCATCCAGCCAGCTTGTTTTCCTTGGTCGGCCGTACGCACTTTTGGAGGACCCTGAGGCTCTTTTGTAAAGGTCCGGACCGACCAGATGAAAGACTTTGCTCGCCGCGAGGCGCCGCCTCTGGCCGGGTGAGGAAGCGACCCGTCCACAAACGATCTATGAATGGCTTTCTCCGCCGACTCGGTTGTTAGCACGCCGTGGCTCGACCCGCCAAGTTCACGCCGACCGCTACGGCCGGGCGACCGCGCTAGGTAGGTCGGGGACCGCTCGCCACCGCCCAACCGGATGGAAGGCAGCAGAGGTCGCAGACGAAGATCCCGCGGACCGGCTCACCGAGGCCGATTGGCAGTAGTCGGCGCCGCTATTGTAGCGCCGGTAGCTATGGTGAAGCTCAAGCCCTTGAATCAAGATTCTCGAGCCCGCGCGACTTCTCGACAAGACGCGCCATACGGCGCTCTGGCCCGCGCCTTCATGACTTGGTCGACGACAAGCTTGGAGTCCCCGTGGACGAGAGTCGGCGAGCACCGAGGTCGGCAGCGATCCGAGACCGCTGACGAGGGCCTCGTGACTCGCAACATTGTTGGTGGCGTCTGAAAAGCACCGATGGCGCATCGAGCTTGTTCCTGCCGGGAGATGATGATTTACTCAGCCGCCAGCGCTTATTCTTGTTGTAAGACCCATCAAGTACATTGTCCAAGACGGGTCTTCAATCACCGGTGGTGCCTGGTTTCGTCCACTCGGGCCGACGGTCGGCTAGGGCTCGCGATTTGATCGCCGTCCGAGGGACGTATGTGATGTCGTGGTCGCCGAGCTCGAGTGCCCACTTGGCTATCCTTCCTGCGGCGCCGCAGCTTGGCGACGATCTCGCTTAACGGGGACGTGGTCACCACGGTGATGTTGTGGCCGATCGGTAGTGGACGAGCTTTCTTCGCGAATGAGCACCGCCAGAGAAGCTCGTGACTGTGGTACCGAGTCTTGACCGAAAGGACTCGCTAATGAAGTAAACCGCCGTTGTACCTTAAGTTCGCGGCCTCTTCCGCCGCTTCCACCACGAGGGCCGCCGACGACTTGGGTAGTGGCGGCGATGTAGAGAAACACGCTCCCAGTGCCGGGCGACCAGATCGAGGCGAGGATGTGAAGGCCTTCAAAGCGTGAGGGCCTCTCGAGCTTCGGGTCCAGCTAAAGCGGCTCGATCTCTTGAGTAGCTCAGAGTGGCATTCCGCCGCCGAGGCGAGACACGAACGCTCAAAGTCGCTAGGCATCCGGCCACTCTGACCCCTTTGAGGTTGCCGATTGGGCCCATCCTTGCGATTGCTAATATCTTCTCTTGGTTGGCCTCGATGCCTCGCCGAGACAATGAAGCCAAGGAGCTTCCTTTGGGACCCCAAAACGCATTTCTTAGGATTGAGCTTTATGCGAATCGTCAAGGTTCGCAGGTCTCTTCCGTGTCGGGACAAGGTCGTCGGCCTTCTTGGTTTTTACGACATATCGTCGACGTACACCTCAACGTTACTACCGATCCGTTATTGAAGCACGCTTGCATACATCGGTATGTAGCGCCCGTTTTAGGCCGAACGGCATCGTAACGCAGCGTAACGAGCCGAACGGGTGATGAAGGAAGTCGCGAGCTGGTCGGACTCTTAGCGCAACCGTGGTAGCCCGGTAGGCATCCGAAAAGAGAGGGACTCGCACCGCGGTGGAGTCGATGACTTGGTCGATGCGGGCAAAGGAACGGATCCTTGGGACATGCTTTGTTGAGGCTCGATAGTCAACGACATCCTCCATTGCCCATTTTTCTTTTTACAAGTAGAGGGTTGGCTAGCCACCGGGGTGGCGACCTCTTTACGAACCCCGCAGCCTAAGTTTGGCGATCTCCTCCTATGATCCCGCGCTTCTCCTCGCCGAAGCGGCGCAGCGCTGGGCGACGGCTTTGAGCCCGGCCTGATGCTCAAGGAGTGCTCGGCGACTTCCTTGGGATTCCCGGCATGTCGGAGGACCTCCATGCGAAGACGCCTTTGTTGGTGCAGAGGAGTCGACGAGCGCTTCCTATTTGGCGGGGCGTGGTTCGATCCGCACGGTCTTGGTCGGATCACGTGGATCGACCGCGACCTCCTTCGTGTCCTCGGCGGACTTGAAGGATCCCGCCCCGACTTGCCGGACTCGGGGCGGATTCGAGGCTTCCTCCCGAGGTTGTCGAGCCTGGCAGACGCGATGATCGCCGAGGCAAGCTCACAACCGCCGCGCCGCAGCTTGTAGGCGAGCCGAAAGACGATGCCACGCGATGACTCCCGTGGCCCCGCATCTTCAAATTGAGGTAGGCGTAGCCGGGACCGCCATGAACTTGGCGTAACATGGCCTTCCCAGATGGCATGGTAAGAACTCGGGAAATCCACGACCTCAAAAGCAAGGGTTTCGCGCGAAGTTTCCCGCCTCAAAGGTAACGGGTCGATCGCCGAGTGGATGGGCTCGCCGCCGTGAATGATGCCATGGAAGGGCGCCTTTGGGTCGGAGGGTTGAGCGCGGATCCCCATAGCGCCGAGCCGCCTCGACGAGGATGTTGAGGCCGCCTCAGTCCATAAGCACCTTTGAAAGGCGCTTCTTCCCACGACGGGCCGACCACCGGGGGTATCTCCCCGTACGTGGAACGTGGTCGGGTGGTCGGTCCGATCAAAGGTGATCGGAACCCACCACCGGAGGTATTGGGGACGATGGCGCGACGGTATGGACCTCGCGATAAGCGAGCTTGAGCCGCGCTTGCCGGCATAGCAGTCGGGTCCTCCAAAGATCATGAGGCAGCCGTCGGGTTCGGGAACTCGTTGCTCGCTTTTCTCTCGCCCGCGAGGCCGCAGCAGCTTCTTCCTTTGCCACGCGCGCTATGGGACGCCGGAGAGGTAACGCCTCAGACCTCGCAGCCTCCAGATTGTGCTTGACGGAGAACCCGTGGTTTGGGCACGGGCCGCCCATCAATTTCGGTGGTCGGGCGCGACGGCCGGTCGCGACTGGCCGCTTGGCGGGCGGTCGACGGCGGCGACCACTTGGGTCTCGCGGATCCGCTTCCCGTGCCGCCCGCTTGCTCGGAGCGGTCGGAAGGGGACCCGGCGCGACGCCGGTTCGCTGGCCTTTCCTCCTCGAAGATGGCCCCCACGCCCCTCGCCGGGAGGCGTGGTTGGTGGCGATATCGAGGAGCTCCTTGGTAGATCCGGGCTTGAGATGACCTAGTTTGTGCACCAAGGCCTTGCAGAGGTGCCGTGAGATGAATGCTCCCACGACATCGGCGTCGGAGATTAGACGACCCCATTTTTACAAACTTGCAAAATGGAAATCTAATGTGCATTTCGCATTAGTCCCATGATCGTGAGCTAGTACGCACATACACCAATTGGAATCACAACCATACAACAAATAATATTAAGCGGAAGCTATTACATAAAGAAAACTCTTACAAATCAGAGATAAAGCAGCATAAGAAGCAAAGTCTTGTAGTGTGCCCATCCAACACCCGCAGGCAACCGACAAGGCATAATCCCTAGAAAGATTCGACGAAGAAAAACCCGCAACCTGCGACGAAAGAAACCTTCGAAGATCGGCAACTTAACCACCTAAAAACCACATATAAGCAAGGGTGAGTACTCTCGTACTCCGCAAGACTTAGCAAAACCTATATAATATGCAGGCCATTTCAAAGGAGGCTACTACAGTTAATTTGCATAAAGCAGAATTGACATTGTAAAACAAGTTATTTGCAAACGGAATTTGTAAAAGCATAATTGACTGATATGAAATAAGTAAAGCATAAGTAATATTCACAACCCATCGTGAATATCGAATAATCCAGAAATGGAATCCAATAATGTCGATCCTTTGACATGAAACAAAAGCTGATAAAACAGGTTCCAAACCAAAACCCAATTTTGGAAAATACCAAAGCATTCTAACATTGGAATGACTTCACCAAGTGTCCATAACAGTGACACACGGCTAATCGATTAGATTTACACTCTGCAGAGGTGTACACTTTACCCACAAGGAATGATCAACCTCTTTTGCCGATCGCTTAACACACTTCCTTTGGTGTGTCGACAAGGAGATCATACTGAGCCGTTACATTATCTAGATGTGGCTTTGAACCAGCCGGGACGCTTGACCTCGCCATGGAAATGTAAACACTCACCCAAGACGTGGATCCTTTCACTTTACACCCAACACCACGTTTCTGTTCACGGCCAGGCGTACACCGTTGCATTGGTATGTAGAAACCCCTACAGACAAACCGAAACGGAATGCCTGTGCAGTACTCCCGCCTTCCTTAGATGCAAAGCCACACCTAAACAACTTGATAGGCTAAGACTGTCCCATACCAGCCCTCGTGGTTGTACGAAAATCTTGGATCTATAGCGTCCCATTGCTCGGTCCTTAATCCGACACGGGCGATACTCCACCCTAACTACGTGCAAATCCCTCTGCACCTCCGGCTATTGCCAATAATCGCCCGCATCAAAACCATAGTTTTATTTTGGGTTTTTAATCAACATACCCATAACCAACAGCTTTATTTCCAACATTTTCCATTTCTCAAGAAACAAATTTTGATCTGATCCTCATTCTCATTTGTTCTAAAAGCATAGCTAAGCATGGATAAAAGTAATCGCATATACCCACAATGACATTAAGTAATTGTCTAAGCTCAATCTATGGGTATCAAGGTACACATGTTCATACTTATCAAGGAAGTTTCATGAGACAACAGGTATAACTACCAGTACCACAAAATAGTGAATTTACAGAAAGTAAACGCGTGCATGAAACATTTTAATAAACAATGCAAATTAAATTCTGGGATCAAGATGGTCAAAGGAGGGTGCTTGCCTTGCTCATATATCGTTTACGACGAAGACGCGATCGCAGACGACGGAGGCAACGGCGGAGGAAGGGACGTCGAATTCTACACGTCGATTGATCGGAAAATAGCAAATAATAAACTTCAATAAAGGCAAAAAGAAGACAGACAGAACATCAAATAAAGATTCATTGCATAAACAGGGATGATTTAGGGTTTGAATTATTTACGACCTCATGATTTAGATACTTACAAATTCATATTCTTAATGGTTTTGAGATAACGAAACAGGGTTTCTTTTATAGATTATCTTCTCTTGATTTACGAATTCAAGAGGCTAAAATTATGAATTCTAGTATTTAGAACTTCGAATTATAGATGCTAAAATTATTTGGATTAAAAGAATTGAAATACCAATTAAAGGAGTTATGCAAAACATACTTAATTCTTTAAGTGATTTGCATAAGAAACGATCTGAGCAGGTTATGACTGATAAGGTAGCTAATTAGATTTATTTATAGTTTTTAAGAAGGTTCTGGTGATACAAATTTATTAACTACAAATTCCTTATTACAAGGTTCACTTAATCTTATTATGAAGTTCATAAAGCATAAAACTAAGGGTTATTTGACTATTAAAGCTTATATGCAAAACATGACGAAATAAGATTATTTCTTCGGAATTGGATAGCATATACTTTGGTGAACAAATCTAGGCTGATATCATACATTTTAGTGTTTAAACGAGATATTCTTTTCAAAACTGAAAACGCTTATGTGACATTAAGGGTTATGACAAACATACTTTTTAGGGGTATTCAGCTAGCAAGATTTAATTGAAACGTAAGTTGTAAATGAAATATTTTTCTAGAATATGGTAGACCATATCCTAAATATCGTTTCTAAACTTATTTCCATAATATTTGCATTTAGACGAGGGGTTCTACGGGCTGTTGAAAATGCTTAAGTAGTTTTATAATCTACACAATAACGGTTCAGTTTTAGTTCTTAGTTTGCGACTGATCCTTACATGATTACTTATTCATTTTCCTGGCATTAGCATGGGATGACCCTAAGAGTGTTTTAAAGTTGGTTTCGCAATATTTCGCATTCATTTGTGATGTTTTTCACCTACATGATCTTTAGGGCTAAATATGGCCTAACCCATAATTGTTCAACAAGTTGCCATTACCGTACAGCAAGTTATTATATGCTATTTTAAGGTCATAGCATTTGATTTTGTCGGATTTGAAGTCCGCTTATGCAGAGATATGATCATTTGATCATTTTGCCGATTGAAGGTTTGAGCACTTAGCAAATTGATTAAACTAAACTAAAGTCTAAATATTTTTGGTTGTTCATAATCTATGCAAACCCAGGAATACATCTAAACTGGTTTAATCTAATTTTGAGCTCATATGAACATTATTCTAACCACTTGAAACTTGAATGTTATTAAGGAGTTAAACCAACAATCTTTGATTCAAAATACATTAAAATTTAAATGTTTTTGCATAAATGGATTGCATACTATTGCAGTAACTTATGCTATTTATTTCATGATTTATGGATCAATATAAAATATACATCCTTCATAACACCTATTTAGGGCCTAATATTCAAACCCTAATAAAAATATTTTCCTGCAAGAAACATATGACTTTTTATTTCATATTCTAATTCCTTATTTCAAAAATTAAATTTAGAAACTGATTTTACTTTTTTTGGACAATCTTAGCAAAAGATATAAAGAGGTAAACCAAAAAGAAGTAAAAAGAAATTAAATAGGGTGGATGCTGGGATTTGAAGACAGAACCTGCTGCTTCCAGAGAGAACGCAAAACCACTGAGCTACAAGGTTTTTTGTTACCAAATGGGCAAACGAATTTATTTGAGGTATTCTGCATGGGTAAACACAAATGGAAGAAAATGAGCGGGCGCTGCTTGAACTGGGTTTCGAACGCTGGACTTCCTGAGCAGGAATAGCGCACTAACCACGGAGCTAAGTGCTCGGTTGTGAAAAGAGGACATGCCAAATTACTTGAACATCACCTACTCTCTCACTATAGAACCGAAGCAGAGTTGGCGCTAATGGAGCTCGCCTGCGACAAGCTGGTGTCGGAAACAGTGAATGGGTGGTATAGTAAGCATCAATACGCTACGGTGGTTCTAGGGAAGAGCTTAATTGCTTCCGGCAACGACTAGAAGTGGGTCGCCATCGAGCGGCGGCGGCCGCAATGGCCAGTCTGACGAGAGCTTGAGTCTCGGTGTGACTTAATGGAATGAGTGCCTCTTGAGCATTAGTGAGACGGTAGGGTTTGGTTTTACCTGGAATCCAGGCCGGAGATCGACTAGGTTGTGCCGCCACCATGCGCCGGCCGTGGGGAAGAAGCAGGCGCAGTGATGGCGAGATTTTCTGTAACCTGAGTTGAAGTTGGGTCGTTGGTTGAGCTTAAAGTTGCGTATGGGTGCTCCTGTGAAATTAATTGAAGTAACTTTCACCGAGCTGGCTCAATCAACTCTTCTCCTCCTGGAGAGCTTCTGGCTATGGCGGCAGGGAAGAAGGAAATTCCGGCTTTTGGTCTCAAGCTAGCGAATGGTCAAGGGAAGAGCGGCTCATTGTGATGCACACCCAGTATATATAGACGGTATTAGACGGATTCACTGTGTTTGAACGCAGGAAAGGTATTGTGGCGGTTCTGTGTTTGATCGGGCGAAGCGGCGCGAAAACTCACGCCGACACAGAGGTGATGGGAGGTGGACAGGGTATGGCTTGGGAGAGGCCAAGGACAACGTGGCTGTGACCACTTGCTCGGGCGGTGCGGCTGTGGGGCGCAGAGAGTCGGTGAGATCAGTTGCTTCGGGAGAGGGTGAGGGAGGTGAGCGTGGCTGCGCTGGGAGAAGAAGCAACAAGGGGGAGGAATTTGGTGCTGACAGATGGGCCCGAGTCCACCGGCAGTGGCTGAGAGCGTTTCCCGTTCCGTGCGACGAATGGTTACAGCACAGTGGACGGGCCCACGCGGCAGTGAAGGAAAATGAGACGAAGAGATAACCTTGGCCGGGACAGCTCCATGTGAGCATTAAAACTGCTATCAAATCGTGGTCAATTTTTCTCAAACTTTTTTACTAGTTTCTACTGGTAGTTTTTAACCTTCAGTAAAAATTTTAGATTAAAATACCGCATGGTTAAATTATAAAAATTCTGACACTGTAGGTTTGTACAGGATTTGAATTTCGGTTTTGTATTTATTTAAAGGTTCAAACATTATTATTAATTTTTGAACCTTTTGAAAGGAGTTATAAATAGGTCAAGGATGTCTCTGTAAAATTTTCAACTCAAAATATTGGGTAGTTATTTTATAGAAATTCTGACATGAGAATTTCCAGTTTTTGATGGTCTCTGATTCTGAATTATTAGAGGGCTCTGCTGACATGATAAAATCCTGATATTTTTACCAGGTGTAAAAACTACACTGAGGGTTCTTTGGTAATTTTTCCAGCTCCAAATAAGTTTCGGATATTTTACAAAAATTCTGACTTGTACTATTTCTAGTCAAAAGTGGTGACATTAATTTTATTTACCCATTTTTCTGTGCATAAAATTTTACTTCTTGATTTTACTGACTTACCAGATTGGTTAGGGTTCTATGATAATTTGTTTCCAAAATTTATCTTTTACCATTTTACCTTTTCACCATTATCCATTTCTTAATTCCATTTCTTTAACTTTTCATTCAATACAAAAATCCAAAGAATTCCAAATAAATTCCAATCATGTCAAAAAAAATCATAAATAAATATATTCAAATTCAAAATATGAATTTTCATATTATTGCATTTTTCGGGATGTTACAGAGATGTCAGGGAGCTCATTGCACTGGCGGGAAAACCGCCGGATGTAGTCCCGGAGGGTTTCCACAGGCTTGCTTGTTTGCTTCTTCGTGTCCCAGGAGTTTCGAGTGGCGCTTGTAAGTGCTCGAAGTTGCCGACGAAGAGGGCCTTCAAGTCGGTCCAGCCTCGATGGTTTTGGTGGCAAGTACTCGAGCCGCTCGCCGAGTCCGCGAGGTAGATGGGAAGGTATTGGATGATGAAGAGGTCGTCCGTTGCTCCTCCGCCCGCATGCGAGCCGGTAATCTTGAGCCGACACCGGTTTGTGGCCCCGTATATTTGGCAATGTTGGTAGGCGCCGAATCTGGCAGGAAGTCCGCTGGCGGATCCCTGGCGAACGCCATGATCCCAGACCGTCGGGGCTCGGCCGCGGTGGTGGTGCCCGCCGCCGCAACCCGTGGTGGCGGCCTCTCCGCCATCTTTCTCGGCGCCAAGGGTAGCGCGAATGTCGAGGCATCACCGAGGCGCGGCGCACCGGCGCGCGAGGCTGGTGTGGCTCGCGGCGGCGACGCTGCGCGGACCCATCCGGCCAGACGGCGCAGACGGGCCCGGTGGCGAGGTGGCTCGGAGCGATAGGAGCGAGGCGCATGCATGTCGCAGACGGCCGCGTGCTCTACCACCCGAGGTTTGGTAAGTGGCCTTGGCCTCGGGTCGGTCGGCCGGAGGCCTCGGCAAAGATTGCGGCGCGCGCCACGCTTTGACCGGGCGTGGGGAAGAAGTGAGGACCGTCGGACCTTCCGCTTTCATTGGGTGTGCTCGACGCCGTCGCGCTGCCGCCAGCACATGCGGGCCTCGAGCCCTCTTGCTCCAGTTGGCTCGAGCCGGCCGAGCTCGGCTCTTCGTTCCTCCAACTCTTTGCGCTGTTGTTGGAGCTCGGCGCGGCGGGTCTGGAGCGCTCAAGACGCTCACTGGTACTCCTCCTCCTCCTGCGCCTGAGTGCGCCGGACAGGAGGCCCCACGGCCACGAGGGCCACGGGCAATCGACGGTGCCGCCATGTTGCACTCGCGAGTGCCGTGCCAGGAGGGTACTCCGTGTCGGAGCCGGAGTCATGGCGGAAGAGTCTTCCAAAGACTCGTGGATGGAGGCGGCAGTAGCCACCATCGCCACCGGCCGCGAGCCTACGGGGTGACATGGTCACCGCCCGGCCTGGGAGTTTTCGCCGATCGTGGCGAGCACTCCTCGGTTCCGCCGGGCCTGCAGGGCGCCCCAAGCCGGAGCTTAGCGGTCGCCGGAGAGGACGCCAAGCTCTCGGCGGCGCCCTCCGGCGGCGGGGCGAGCGTGAGCCCTCCGTCGGGGTGACGGCGAAGTCGAGGAGCCGGCGGATCCGATTCCCGTGCGATCATGCCGTCGTGAGTGGGTGGATGCCATCAGGAGATAAACGGAATCCGAGATGGTGACGAAGACGCGCTGCCCCCTACTGGCGCGCCAACCGCCGGCGTTTTGCGCCGACAAGTAAATTTGTAAGTCTAGGGGTCGCGCTTCCACTTCTGAATGGTTAGACTCGTGAGTCCAAGATGTATCTTGGTTCAGCCGAAAGTCCCTACCCAGCCTCGGATGGCCGTATTGTATTGCTTTTTGCACTATGTTTTTGCTGCACGAGGCCCCTAAATGACTTAGTCTCCTCGTGTTCTTCTCTCTCTCTCTTGAATCGCTTAGTCCTCGCCTCCTTTTATACGTAAGGAAGGGGCGTGTTACATCGAGAGTTGGGGAAGAGCGAGGTGACCTATGTTAGAGCTCCGGTCCTTCGTCCCGTGGATCGGTCGCCACCCGCCTTGCCCATGCCGGGTTGATAGCCTTGGTGGTCGTGGAGGTTAGGTATTCCCGGAAATAGCGTACTTGCCCTCTCGTGATCCTTGCGACGCCGACGCCGCGGTGCGTGACGCTTGGTGCCGCCGGGAGGAGCGTGCGCTGCATCTTGACGTGGATCGTTGATGGGCCGAAGCTTTGTCTTCTGCAATCACCGATCTTCTTGGGAAGGAGCCACCGCCTTGTATAGTCACTCGATTGACCTTATTCGGGGTACGTGGCGGTAGGCCGATGAGGACTGACACGCGGCCGTCGGCGTCCGTCACCTTGGTTTGGTTGGAGTCGGGGGATTCCGCCCCGCCAAGAGGGTCGGGAGCGCTGTCCGGTCGGAGTCGGGAGATCCCGCCCCGCCAAGAGGGGGTCAGGAGCGCTGTCCGGTCGGATTCGCTTCCCCTGGCCGGTCGGGAGCGGATGTCTTGTGCGGTCTCGCAGGCGATTCGGTCGGTGGCGGGCGGGCGCTGTTAAGTCGAGATATGCTTGAGGCCGGCTCGCTGCGTTCGGGCTGTTGGGGTACCCCTGTTATTAGTATTCGTCACGGTTCAATGGAAAGCTTCACATTTCCAAGTTCTCAATGTAACCAGCCATCTTGATCACATGAGTACTAACCGAGGTTCCCTTAGCTATTTTGCATTCATGCAATGCTTTTGTTCTCATACCTTTCAACACGTGCCTATACCTCAAACAAGTTTTTTATATGCATGGCCATGTCATATGCTCCTATGTTCTCAAATTGCTTCTAAAGCTTTGAGTTCATAGTGGCTAATGTCAGACAAGTGGCATCAAGTGCCATCATCATCATGCTTCTTGTAAGCATCCTTTTAGCATGAGAAGCACTGGAAGCTGGCACATAAGGAACATGATTCTCTAGAACATGTTCCTTGCTTTCCTGTTTGAGAACAATTCTCAAATTACAGATCTAATCAAGAAAATTAGTTCTGTTCAATTTTTCCTTCGCAAGGATAGATCGCCGTGTGAAACTGGATGACGAACTATTCGCCATTGTCTACAACAGATAAAATATGCAAAAGTATGTAAGAAAATATTTATGCTTATAACATTTATCATGTGAAAACAAAATCTGCTATATATTACAAAAGAGTGTCCCTAAAGCATATAGCATGTCCAAGATCCATATTTCAAAATGCCCAAGTGAGCTTTGGCAACACTGCTTGGAATAAGGTTATTTAGGTAAGCAAACACTTTGCTAATTACATCTCATGTAACTCTTGATTGATAGAAAACATCTCATAGTAAATCTATCAACTTGATGCCCAAGGCCCAAAATCGTTTTGATAGACCTGCTATGTTAAACCAACTCCCAAGTCTGTAATTGTCCAACACTTACATCTGTCTTATTAAAATATTTAGTGATACCTTGCTTTGGCAAGCCCATCAACTAATGATCGAAATCTTGACAGTGGACAGAATTGGTAAGACATCATCATAACTCAGTTTTAATTAGGGACAAATATGATTAGTACGTTACTAACCAAAGCATATAAAATCAACATAGTAACCGTGGCAATTCTCAAATGAACATCATAAAACATGAAAAAAAAGTAAATATGTATAACATTTTATACATCTAGAGAAGCCAAAATGATTAAATCAATGAATCAGCATGATCTGATCAGGTTAATAAAAGATTTTACGCTATTAGAAAGATGTTGTACATCAACAGATAACATAAACCTTGTATATCTCATATATTTCAAGCAAATCCGGAACTAATACAATACGATCTGCTCTAATACCACTGTTAGGGAATCTAGAGGTTAAAGCCCTAGTAAATTTCAAAAATTATCCCCTTTTCGGACCGACCGCATGCATTAGAACCAATATTTGGAATATACCAAAAGCAATAAATGCATATCGTGATCCCGAGAGCACAAATGTGAAGCTTTTGGAGAAGCTTTCGGTGAAGCTCAAACCTTTAACGCCTGGACGTAGCAGCGAAAATGAATTTTGTCAGATCTTCGTGGTAGTAGCATCCATGACCTTCAGGTATCCACACAAATAGGCAGAAGATACCGTATACCGGTATGTTAGTACCGTGCAATACGGTGAAGCTCAAACCTTTAACTTTTTCACCTTTCTTCCCCTTTTCCTCCTTTTCTCACATACGTTTTTCTCAACCCATCACCGTTTTTTTATAGCAAAACACTGTAGCAAAAACACTGTAGCAAGGTCGGTTGCTACAGTACAAGGTCAGTGCTATAGTACCATCGCCTTTATCACTACTCGTACGTTGGTTGCTACAGTGTTGCAGATATGCTATAATGTTTTTAGCAAAAGAAAACATATTTTTGCACATGTGGGCTCACAACTTTTTTGGAACAACCAGATATCATGTTCAATCGCATTGAATATATGTTATGAGAGAAGATTTCATAAACCTGTCTTTAGCCTATTCTTGTGTGTGACCCTTTAAGTTCATGAAATGTTGGCAATAAACCGAAAAACTCCTTTTTCGATTCACATGTCGCAAGTGGCTCCTAGCAGAATATAACGACTACCCAAATTACATGAATGTTGTTTATCCGACAAACCTTCAATGAATATATGTCGATCCCTTTGTCACTTTGATATCATGGTTTAACCCAAGGTCAAGGTGTGTTATCCTTGTACTATTAAACCAATTTTTTCAATTCTCTAAAGTAGGCTAACAAGATCGATCGATTAACACTTTAATCGTTTGGGCATGGCCATGCATATTCTTCAGTCTATTTCATTGAGTGGCCGGTCGATATCATTCCCTCAGTATGAGGAGGATAAATTCTATCTTGATCATACAATTTCCTCTACAGGATTCAAAGTATACTCAAGTATTGTCCTTATGATTATCCAGATACGGGCAATGTTAGACAACATAAAAACATACCATCTTCATGTAGGAAACTGTGTTGATCTCAGGTTTAAGGATCAATCATTATCATTGTAAGAAATAACTTATGACACTCATCAAATTCTCAAAAAGTGTTTCATAAGCGGATCAGTCCAATAGCATGTACACTTCCATGTATTCACATGATTGAATTGTATCACATACCCATAATCTGTGAAACATGATTATCAAACAATTTATGTTCTGCTTGTTTTGAATAAAGATTACTGGTATCCCAACCAATAAATAAATAAGGGATAATTTATAAAAATGTCATAATCAAACATGACATTATTAAAGGAACAACATAAGCATAAATACAAGGTAATCATCTTCATAATTGGCCTCTTCGGTATATTTCCAACAATTCCAATCTTCAGAGGCAATAAAAACAATACTTTAGATTAGCATTATGCTACATCCACAAAATAAACTAAAAGTTTGACGCATCCACCCAAATAGATCACAAAGCTTTCTTTTTCCTAAAAAAGAATCATTTCCATGAGACATTCATTCTGCTCTTTAGTTGATAAATACACAAGTTCTAATCTAAGTGGTTGATAGTTCTTTCTCTCCCCCTCTCAAAAAGTAGCTCTCAGTGTAACACCCTGGCCCAAATTAGCTCAAAGTCCAGCCTACCGTAGGGCGGATCTACACATGCATAGCACCCCACTTACACTTTCGTCATCGCTTCATGTAAAAGGTTAACCCGGAGGTGCTATTTTTGGATCCAACAGACCGTATACACGGGAGATACCCAGAACCACCCCTCGTTACACGGCCGTGAGTTCAGTGCCGGCACATATGCCATACCGTGTGACCACTCCGGGCCCACACACACCATGCGCCATATGCCCGCGCCCCTGTCCCACACGTGCCGGTGCAGCGAAGGTTTATGCTCTGATATCATCTGTAACACCCTGTCCCAAATTAGCTCAAAGTCCAGCCCACCGTAGGGCGGACCTACGCATGTATAGCACCCCACTTACACTTTCGTTCTCGCTTCATGTAAAAGGGTTAACCCGGAGGTGCTATGTTTGGATGCAACAGGCATTATATACTACTACAACTCACTTTGTGCAAGTAATGTGGGACTAATCCCACCACCACTCCACATGGGCCACATGGGCCTTCACATTAATGGGCCAGGATATTACACTTAGTTCCCACAGCTTCTAGGTAGTTAATAAATAAACAGTGCATAGAAACCCAATGTGACTAAAATTCTAGATTTTAGTATATGTGTTTTACATACAGAGTGCTTCAAAAGTATTATCTAATCCTAAAAAAATCTTAAAAACTGCCAAAGAAAATTTCAGTCAAAACTATTGTCTGGTTAAAAGGAGTTCAGTTAGCTCAGCTGAATGGCAGATACAAATGCGAGTTTACAATCAACTCAAAAGATAAGTCAAGTTTCAATATCCATTATCCAAAGGAAATGCATACGTGGTAGTACTTGCCTGTCGATTAAGGCCTTCCCATTAAATTCTACAGGGAGCATGCAAAGGTCCATTAATCAACGAAGGATCCAAATACCATCAACTACCTAAGCAGTAAGGAGGCACAGAACAAGGTGAAAAACACATTGATGCCATTTGCAATACAATGAATTGGTATGTCATTGGGTGAAAATTTAGACAAAGCAAAGGCACAAGCTTGCGGTCAAGATGGGAAATGGAGAACATGGATGGGTTCAACGGCATACCGCAGTGGAAACTTCTTCCGCACCACTGCCACAGCCGGCAAGTTCCCGTCGAGCCTTTGCTCCAGTTGAGCTCATCACTAGAAACTGCATAACACAAGAAATAATGAAACTTGCAAGGACCAGAAGGAACACAGCAGTAAATCCAAGTGGTATACATATATTACTCAAATAGAAAAACATTATAAGCTAGTCTTCGTAGGTTCTTACTCCCAAGATATAAATTTCACCAGAGCTGTACATGACAATCGAGCTATTTCACTAATTGGAACTGTTTAAACAAAATTGATCACTTTCTACAGATATCCTTGGGGGATCAATTACAGAAAAGACCAAAATTAACACTGTAGTAGCAGAATTGTTCGAGTGTATATCTGCTACATTTAATTCGTTCATGATTTAGTCCCTATGTTTCATAACTCTGTTTCTGCAGTGAGCACTGAAAGTTTGAAGTATATCTATTGAGTCTATTTCATAGTTCAAGAAAAAGGTAAACAAACTAAAGATTACAGTATTGGTTAAAAATTGTCAGCGCAATCATTGATCCTATGATTCACGATAATGTCGAGGAACATTTGATCCAATTTAGGGCCACGATTCTGATATCATTGGGTGGAGGCACTCTAGGAATCTTGGTAAATGTCCTCAATGAAAGTTATTGTATAGTGCACATCATTTTATATCTCCCTCTCTTTTCATTTTTTTTTGTTTTTATTTTTCCTTTTTATTTGGGATGCTAAGCAAATGTGCAAATTAATGTTTGCAAATGTGCTACTAAACCAAATTAATGTTTGCAAATGTGCTGCTAAACCAACCATTTGGCACCTTGTCACTCTGGTAAAAGACTATATTTCAATCACTACTAACCACATAAGTAGGCTATTACATTGAATTTTCCACTATGATTTTCGAGGATTTAAATCTGCAACACATGGGTTTCGAATAGGGACATTGTTTTACCCATTTATGTGATGGAATTGACTAGACAATGTGTATCATTGCAACGGTACATCAACACGTTTCATGCAGTTTCAATAGGTTTCATGAAAACGTTTGAAAAGTTCATGTTTCAATGAGTTTCACATATTTCCTATATGTTCCCAGAAGATTCCAAGAAAGGTTGAAGCCAAGTTTTCAACAAGTTTGAGATTTTGGAGCTCAAGTTTCAGCCTAAGAGTGTCAATTTAGTAGTTTTTTTACTCCTCTACCGTGACTCCTCCACTTGTCAGACAGTAAGAAGAGGGAGCAACTGACACCCGAAAATATGATGGGAGAGCTCCCATCGTACGCTCCCCTAAGCTATCAAATCTCACTCAATGATATCGATCTTAGTCATTCCATCCAGTGCAACAAAAATCCAAGAAATGCATCAATTAGTTATTAAGCTTGCAACAAAAACTTTGTTGGCTATGCAACAAACATAAAATCAACAGAACAAAAATGCATCCACCAAAACGTGTCGTTCAACCACACACACCATGCCGTGTGTGCTTGCACGGATGCATAACCTCTCGTTGCACTCGACGCACCACCATTGAGCCACACCACCCTCCCACATCAATTGCCCTCGAAGATCAAACAAATATCATTCGATGGTGCAACAAAATCAATTGAGAAGTGCAACAAAAAAAGAACCAAATTTTTTTTTATCAATGGGCACAAAAACCAAAAAGAAATTTTATCGATGGGCACAAATACAGTAAACACCCTTGTTCTTCCTTATGCACTTTGGTTGCAACAAATTTCATAGTAGAAGGCAATAACAGGTTGCAACCCATGTAACAAATCAACAACCCACTACAACAAAATATATCTATTGCCATAAGATTCGTAAAAGACATTGCAACAATCAAAGACATTTTCTATAACAATTCGGGCAAACGCCAACAACAAGCATACCTGTAGGAGGAGCTCATCAGCAAAGAGGGAGGTTGAAGCGATTCTTCTTCATTGGCGCTTGGAGAAGGAGCATGCTAGCCTCATCGCCAGGCAACATCGCTGCAGTTGTTGTTTGTGCCATGTCTATCTTGGCCCATCTATAATCCTCCACTCACCATTCGATGAATGGTCTTACTGAAACGAAAGGCTTGCAGTGACCACACATGAGAATTCGTGTAGCTCTAATCGACTTTGTGAAAGCATGGAGAGAGGAATGAAAAGGGGCAATAGGATAAGACACATGCAACAAGTGGTGGAGAAAGCATCCGGATTTTTACCCCTTGGATCGGACACCCAAAGAAGGTATTTTTTTAATTTGATTATTTCTTCTTCTATTGGGCCAAAACTGGATTGCATGCCCTGAGCTCGTATTCTATTTTCCCCTGCCCTTATTTTTGTCTTCTTTTCTTTCCCTGTTTTGGGCAGTCCCAAGGCCCATTGTTTTCTTCTCGCCCTTTTCAGGGCGTGAACGGTAGGGCTCCAGTTCCTGCTCTTCCCTAATTCTACTCCAACTCCTCCTAATTCTGATCTTCTAAAGAATCAGGAGCAGTTTCTGAAAGTGTTCGGCTAGCTGGTTGGCTCCAGATTCTTGAAAGAGGGGGTTATAGAGGAATTGTCCAATTTTCCCTTGTATGTAATACCTGACTTGTACTTGTAATTTGACCCTTTGTATTTGTGTGGATTATTTGTGAGATATGAAAAAATAAAAATTAGAATCATGCAATATATTGAACATCCGAGTAATTAGCATGGTAGTAAAGTCCAAAAATTACGTAGAAGTCTCGTCATGATATATTAGTGATTACAAAGAAACAGAGGCACTGTCAATATTTATCGCGGATTGGTAGCAGAATTTATGGAAGAAAGATGGTAACACAATGATCAGAAATTGCAATAAATGGATGGATTCATCGTAGAAGAAATGTCGACAAGCAATGGTATGCACTTTCCTCTATCCATTTAGTTAGATTACAACTCAAATTCTCGAATAAAAAGTATGTTTTCCTAAGCACTCTTTCCCCGTGACTGATTTGAAATGCAATTCTGCAGGTTTTCCTAAGCTGGATGCGGTTCAATAGGAAGTCTCCTGCTTGATGGTTTCCTGGCAGAAGGCATTCCTCGCGTCAGGTCGGTTCGTCTCTAGAGACACCAGCAACTTTATCAATCTTGCAGTGAAGCTTCCCAATAGCAATAAAGTGAGACAATTCCCTGCATCGGAGGAAAATGTTAGCAAAACCCACGATGTCAGAATAACATCAACAAAATATAAGTGACTGCTGAAAGATCATGTGGAGGTCTACCCATGTTGATGATGAGTATTTGACTAAATTTGAGCTTGGTATGCTCTGAGTTGAGTTTGATTTGAATTGGATTTTCAAATTGAAGCAATTTGAGTTGTGTCTGTCACGATCGACTCGAGTAGATTGGTAGTTGCTGAGTATTGAGTAGAATTATTACTGGGTCGAGCATCCTGCCGTCAGCTCAATTCAAGTCCTTAGTCTTACCAATTGTTACTCGATATCATTTTATCGACTTGGTGCTGTGATCGATCGAGTGGGACATGAGGTCGATAGACTTGGTATCGAGTTTGACACGTGGTCGAACATTCGATGCAGTCGATACAGTGGTCGAGTTACTACTCGAGCGAGGATCCTACCCAATAGTGGCAACTTGATGAAATCGATATAGTGGTTGGTAGTGCCGACTTGATGAGCGATGTGAGAATTAATTTTTGCAATTGGATGTATATTGCATATCGTTGTTGGACATTGCTATGTGATGTGTTTCCTTGTTTTTTTATGGTTGCAGGACGACGAAGCTAGATCATAGTGAGGCGAAGGATGACCAGGACTAGACAAGGTGTGTCGGAGGTCCAAACGGTTGGGGATCACCGGAAGATGATCGGAGATGGAGTTGTGGTAAGCCTAGAAGATAAGGAAAGGAAAAGATACTAGCTAGACGCTGTGTGGATCAAGGAGGGCTGTCGGATTGCTGTTTAGTTGATAGAGTAGCGGCTCTAGTTAGTATGCTTCGAAAAAAACGTGCAAAAACCCGGTATGTTAGAGGGTTTCGAGTTAGCCCATGTATGGCTATGTGTGGGAGTCATTCCTAGCCCTTGAGATTATCCTTAGGGTAGAAGGAACTCATCCAAAGGTGGAGGGTGACTCAAGAGTAGTACAAATAGAGGGGGAGGGGTGGCTTTCCCGCCTCTCTCTCCCGCTCTGAAGGTTTCAGAGGTTTTGGCTCCTTTCTACTTTTTGCCCACTTTGTTGTGTGGCTTTGTAAACCCCCCTTCAAAAAATGAAAGCTTCATTTACCTATCTCTGAATTTATTTTATGCATTTACTTTATGCGTTAAATTTAGTCTGTAAATTCCGCAATTTACATTCCTGCAACTTACTTCTTGCACATTTGGATTTGCCTCCCATCCTTCTAAATGCTTGTGGATTTGGTGCCGAGGATGTATGGTTAATGGATGAATCTTCTTCAGACCATATCCCAATCATCTAGGCAAATCTTGTGTTCTTTTTTGCAAGAAATCGATCTTGAGCGCTTAAGTGAATCATTCTTCTAGATCGTGTTTTAGGGGTTTTGGACTTGTGTTCTTGCTTGTTGTGATGTGTGGAAAGGTTATCTAAGATCATCTTGATCATCAAAACCGCACGAGCAAGTCTAAGATCAAATTATTGAGTTTTGCTCAAACTTGGTGTGTTCTTTTTAAAGTGAAAAAGGTCAGAACTTTGATGTCAATCCTTGCAATTAAAGGTTGGAATAAGTTCCTGACATTCTTAGGATCACATCTACCAAGTTTCATGAGTTGTTGTTCAGCCGATTAAAAGATTCCTCAAATTAGCTTTTGAGTTCGTGTTGTTCTTAGCTCTGTTCTTCCTGCTGTTCTTGAGCTTGGTCATACCGCTCTTCGTGCGGTCATACCGGATCCAACCCGGTCATACCGGACTCGCAGGAAAACTTCCTCCATTTTCTTTTGCTCCTTTTTTATTGAACTATCTGTGGGCTTGGTTGGATCATTTCGAGTGGGGGTAAATTTTATTTGGGATATTCACCCCCTCTGATCGCCATTTTGGTCCTTCAACTGCACTTACTAGTCTATAAAATCAACTGTCATGCCAAATGCAGCAGCCACTGCTTCCATCGTCACGCTCTTGTATGAAACATGTGCACTTCATGC
This sequence comes from Otatea glauca, assembly GCA_036346275.1. NCBI lineage: Eukaryota > Viridiplantae > Streptophyta > Magnoliopsida > Poales > Poaceae > Otatea > Otatea glauca. Next base: position 29,555,365 of record CM070716.1, on the reverse strand, counting down.
ATGTAGTAGTGGAAACGAGGTTGCAGGTAACAGTCTAGCTTGATCTACTCCGTCAAGCTAGCTGAAACAAACATGAACCAGATATGATAAATCCAAAGAGAGCTAGCCCCAACAGGATAGTATACGAGCATTACTAATCAGTCCACTCAGCATTTCCTGCCATTTGCATTATCCCATATGTCATCTTCTGTGAGACTGGCTGACCATGATGTATCAATTGCACACCATTTAAACATTTATAGAATTTGCATGGATATTCAAAGATTAACCACAAGAAAGAGTACATGAAGATTAGAGATCATTGACTCACCATATTCATAACCCAGTAGGCTAGCAACAACTGAGCAAGATCCCAACTAACAACAGAAGCAAGATTTTTTTAAGGAAATTGGGAGCCGTAGAATCCCAACCTAAACATTGATCCCTATAAAGAAATTCCTATTTCAGATAGTATTTGACCTTGTTGGTAAGCACTTAGCACAGTAAATTGCTATCTAAAAAGTTACAAGACTGAAAAGGCATATAGCACATCTCCAACCAAAAGCAACTACACACACCCCTTACAGTAGATATGATTGCTCTGTTATCCTTATTCCTTACCATAAAGAGAATTATCCTGTAGGCTACTGGACTACAAGGTTGTGTTTAACCACCTCGAATCAGGTCATTTAGGTGGTTTAGGTATTGATGTTGCTTGGATAGAGCCATTTGATCCAGAGGATTCAATTCTGAAATTCTCAAATGTTATTATTTGGCAGATGTTCAGAGGTAGAGAAAAGGGTAATCAAATGAAAAATTGAAATTGCCTCTAAAAATTACTAGTCAGTTAGCCAGGAGCTTGTTAAGGCACATAACAACAATTTCCCAAGCAAGCATGCATAGCATAACCACATTATCTCATCGAAGAGTCTAGACATCATCATTTTTCCTCCCCAAAAAGATCAACTTATCCAGTAGCACTACTTGAGAGCTACTGAAGCACGTACTATCGTACCATTACACAACATGAAGTGCTCGCATCTCAATGAAGATTAGCATTGATAGAAGCATAGAAGTATAAAAAAGCTTGTCCATTTTGAAGGACAATAGAGAAGTTTTGTCCATGAACCACACCATTGCACGCCTATTGGCCATGTCAGATGCAATGTCAGGATCCCTATCCTATGCATCTTCTGACTTGATCTGGTCTACTAATTGAGAACTCCAGTTTGTTAAGATCAAACATTTCTAAGAACCCAAGTGGAGATCAAACAAGCAGATGGCAGCAGCGGTTTGATCTAGGGGCGACGGGAACTGCTCAAGTTGGGGGTGGTGGCAGATGGCAGCAGTGGCGGCTTGAGCTAGGGGTGACAGGGCTGCTCGAGTTGGGGGCGGCGGTAGTAGTGCTAGCTAGGGATGGAGATGTCGGATCTTCAGGGCCCAGTGACGGTAGTGGTTAGGTTTTAGGACAGAAAAGAGATTGGGTTAAGGGCGACGGTGGGTGCTAGCCTTGACGGGAGGAGACAAGTACGTCGTCGATGTCGTCGTAGTCACAGGAGTTCACCCTGGTCGGCGGAGTTCACCATGGTCGCCTACCTCACGCCCTTCCTCTTCTTGCAGTCACTCATGCTTCTTTCCTCCTGCGCTAGGAACAAAATCAACGAAGGGTTTCTGGATGGATGCAAACCTTCGGGGTGTATCGATGTGAAGGACCGAAATGGCGAACAGAGGGGGGTGAATGGTCGCAAATAAAAATTCCTCCAAAATACTCCAACAAAAACCTCGACAAGATCGCTCAAAAGGAATTGTGAAAAACCCGAAAAACTAGACAACTATGTGTACCCCAAGCTTGCATGGATAAGTACCATAAAATATGTAGGGATTTTTGAGTCACAATCCTGGTTGTCTAGTGTCCAAGATAAAAAGGAATCAATTCAAACTCTTGCTTTTAGAAAGGACATCAATTCAAATCACAAAAGTCACTTTCAGAAAAGCAAAAGCAGAATTCCCAGAACTTGTCCTCAATTTGCACAGGAGGTTGGTGGGTTTCTGTAGCTCACAAAATTCTGAGACTTTTTCTCCCTGTGAGCATCAGAGTCTTGAAGAACTCCACCAAATTTATCCTCAAAAAGCCTTACAGAAAAAACACGAAAAATCGAAGAACACAGTCTGGTCAAGAACTTCGAGCAGAACGTTTGGGGCTCGGTTTTCACCTCATGGCGCCCAAACGGTACAACAAGTGAACTCCAAAATTTTTCTGCAAGCGGATATCAGAGTTCCGCACCTCCTCCAACAAGAATCACTCAAAAAGGATTTTTCTATATTTTTACAAAAATCAAAAACTGACTGCTGCACGAAGAACAAGTTCAGAACAAAGTTGGAACTTGAAAGAAAAGATGTTCTCTACTCAATCCAAGAGTGCAAAACAGATGTAAAACCATATGAACACACTCAAAACATCCAAGAACAGCAGCATTTAGAAGGAGGAGGCAAATCCAAATTACTTGAAAGTAAATTGCGGAATGTAATTATGGAAAGTAAATGCTGAATTTAAATTGCGTAAAGTAAAGACATAATGTAAATGCATAAAATAAATTCAGAGGTGGATGAATAAAACTTTCATTTCTGGAAGGAGGTTACAAAGCCTCACATTCATGTGGGCAAAGCTCAAATGAGCATCAAAACCTCAACACCTTCAAGGGAAGGAGGCTACCCTCCACCCCTATTTATACTACTCTTGGGCCACCTACCACCCTTGGATGAGTACCTCAACCCTAGAGCACTCATCTAAGGGCTAGGATTAACCCACACACACAGCCATGCAAGGGCTAACCCAAAACCCACACACATACCGGGTTTTCTTGCACGGTTTTCAAAGCATACTACCTAGACCGCTAACCTATCAACTAGACCTCAATCCGACGGTCCTCATTGATCCACGCGGCATCTAGCTAGCATCATCTCCTTTCCTTGTCTTCTTGACTTGCCCGGACTCCGTCTCCGATCATCTTCCGCGATCTCCCAACCGTCTGACCTCCGACGCCTCGCCTAGTCCCGGTCATCCTTCGCCTCACCATGACCTAGCACCGTCGTCCCGCAACCATCAAAGACAAGGAAACTCCTCACATAGCAATGCCCACAAAGATGTGCAATAAACCATCCAACTCATCACTACCGCGCCCATACGACCAGATCGCCACTCTGGCAGAGACAACTCAAATTGCTTCATTTTGAAAATCAATCCAAATCAAACTCAAATTTGAGCACACCTTGCTCAAATAAAGTCAAATACTCATCACAAACATGGATGGACCTCCACATGGTCCTTCAATCTCCCCTTGATGAGTATATTGACAAACCACACAAAAGGCATAAATTTGAGTTTGAAGAAAATGAAGAAGAAAGCAATTTTAGTTGCAAAGTCAAACTTGGTCCAAAGATAGAAATTAGAACCATGACCAAGTTGACGAAGAGGAATTTAGATTTTAGAGATAAATTTAAGAAAGAGCAAGTTTTCAACAAAACTCTAAAATCCAACTAAACATGTCAAATGTGATTATGAGATTATGATCCAAATGTAGTAGTAGCATAGTTTTACAAAGATCATAATAACCAAATAAGCATTCACATTTTTATCTTTTTAGTGATGCCTTTTCTACGTTTTCTCCCCCTTTTGGCAATATAGGCATCAATTTTTTTTATGTATACATGAAATGCAATCGAAAAAGCTTTGAGGATTATCCAATTGATCAAAATGGAAGGATATTACACCAAGCTTGTCAATTTCAGAAGATGACTAAACTAAGACATGTCCAAGTGCAAATACGAGCTTAGTTTTGAATATTTCATTTTTAGCAAGATTTGACAAGTGCAACACTTAGCTTTAGTTTCAAAAATAGAAGAATAGCCACTCTAAGGATCAAAAGGAAAACCTAGAGTTCAACCTACTCAACACGTTGGGGAATCTAGAAGAGCATACAAGGTCCTTCGGGCTCATTTATCACTTAATGCAAATTTTGATTTATCATCATACAAGACATAGCGGGGTGCAAATGTTTGACATTATTTGCATTCTTTACCCACATATGTCTTTGTTTTTAATTTATTTGCATTTTCTTTTGACAACCAATTGACTCAAGCCGTGTCGACCATCTCAAGATGAGCTCTTAAGAGGATGGTCTAGGTCAAACACGATGTATTCCAAGTTCATCCCAAGTGCAATGGGAAGCGGTCTTGTGAATATAAGGTGTTGAGTCGTATGTGCACAAGAAGAGTAAATTTTGTTTAATTTTCATTTTTAGCACAACGATTCATGAGCAATTGAAGGACTCTGCATGGATCAAACTAGTTTCACCCAAGCTGCTATAGGGACTCTAGAGAACTCCTAAATTTCTCAAATTATGGCACAAACCTCTAGAGAAGAAACCTAGCAAGTAAAAGCAACAAGTTTCATCAAGTTTTTCATTTAAGGCTTATTTCATTTTTAAGCTTAGCAAGTTAAATGAACTTGGACATACCTAAGCTAGTGATTTTCTTCAAATGATGTAGCATGGTGTATAGCATGAAGAAGAAATCAATTGCATAATAGACAAAGCTCATAAAGCAGAAAATGCAGTCTAAATGCAATGCATGAACAGATTCCCAAACTCCCCTCAACAAATGAATCAATTTTAAGCTCAAATCTGGTTAAAGTTGAGTTATTATCAAGATTAGGCATAAAGAAAACCCGAATGAACTCAATAATAACCAGAAAAAAGCAGAATGAGGAGAAGAAGTCGAGAAACGCAAAAGCTGGATGGCTATAGAGCATAGAAAAGATAGAAGAGACTCACTACGGCTCGGACTCGCTCTTATCTTCCCAGATGGATCGACATAGGAAGTCGACTCTAGATCCCAACTAAGGAGTGCACACAGACTCGCCTACCAGGAGGCCCAATACCTGCTAGACTTATAAGACTGTGAGGAACTCAACCTAGAGAGAAGAGAGAATAGCTAATCACGCATGATAGCAACCTAAAGCACAAGATAAGAGGTCAATGCAAGGCATGCCAGAAGTCTAAGTGAGTGAACTCAACTCAAGAAAACAAGCCCAAAGTCACCCAGAAGAAACACAAAGAAAAGAAAAGCTGAAGAAAACATATAATACATAATATACAAACCAGCTCCCCCTCACGAAAGGCCGTAAGGGCTCACGACTCCAAGCTCACTCCTCAAGGCAACAAATCTGGAGCTATCCAAAGGTTTGGTGAAGATATCGCTAGCGAAGGTCACTCTCTCGAATCAAGCGCGATATCTCCCTTCTCACATGGTCTCTAAGGAAGTGATATCTAATATCAATTTGCTTGGTCCGGAATGTTGCACTGGGTTTTTAGCAATGCAAATAGTGAAGTGTTGTCACGAGAAAAGTGGCACACTCTCTATCTCTAACCCATAGTCCCGCAAGGTCGATCTCATCCAGAGCACTGCTCTGACAAAGAATCGGCTGCACAACATACTCGGCCTCGGTGGTGGATCAGCAACCCAGCATCGCTTCCTAGATGACCAAGAAACAAGAGAAGTGCCAATGAATTGGCAAGTGCCGAAGTGCTCTTCCTATCTATCCTCTGACCAGAGAAAGTCGGCATCGGAAAAGGCTCTAAGAGATAGACAAGAAGAAGAAGAGTACCAAATACCATAATCGGTGGTAGCACGAAGGTACTGAAAATGCGCTTGACGCTTTGGCGGTGAGAGGCGCGAGAGAAGCTTGAAATCGGCGCACAGACACACAAATGAAATGTATGTCGGCCTCGAAGCGTTGAGGTACAAGAGGAGCCGATCATGCTCAAAACTCCTTTTGATCGCAGGCTCACCATCCTCATCGGGCTCGAGGACAGCAGAGGTGGCCATAGGAGTCATCACCGGCTTCCCATCGGACATGTCGAACGCCTCGGAGGTCACGGGTATATTTGCCTTGATGCAAGAAAGTACCCTCCGAGTCCGCTTGATTTGGAAGCCAAGAAAGTAGCTCAACTCGCCCATCATACTCATCTCAAACTCAGTGCTCATCACCTCGTAAAAGCGAGACACAAGCGAATGAGATGAGCCACCAAAAATTATATCGTCCACATAAATCTAGACAAGAAGAAAATGAGACTCATGGTGTCGATGAGCGAGTTTTGTCTACTATGCCCATTTTCAAGTCATGGCTGAGAAGATAAGACTTGAGCCTCTCATACCATGCTCTGGGGGCCTGCTTGAGTCTATACAAAGCTTTGGAGAGCTTGTATACATGACTCGGAAACTTGGGGTTCTCGAATCCTGGAGGTTGTTTGACATAAACCTCTTCCTCAATATAGCCATTGAGGAATGCACTCTTGACATCCATTTGATAGAGCTTGAAGCCACAGGATGCGAGAGAATGCAAGCGGATCCTAATAGCCTCTAGTCTAGCTACAGGGCAAAGGTCTCCTCAAAGTCAAGACCCTCAACCTGAGAAAAGCCCCATGCAACTAGCCTAGCCTTGTTGCGAATGACAACCCCATCCTCACTCTGCTTGTTTTTGAACACCCACTTGGTCCCAATGACATTATGACCGGATGGGGGCTCGACAAGTCGCCATACCTTGTTCCTCTCAAAGTTCTCAAGTTCCTCATGCATAGCATTAATCCACGATTCATCGGATAATGCATGAGAAACATCTTCGGCTCAAAGGAGGCAACGAAGGCAGAGTGGAGGCAAAAGCGGACAAACTGATTTTGAGCGAGTGGCGCTCAAGCAGATCACCAATGATCGATCGGTGGATGAGCTTCTGGATATGACGGGGAGGACCGAAGCGAGTGGCCTCTACCTCATGCACGTAAGAGGTAGGAGCGAGCCACTCACCAAGGAGAGTCGGAAGGCAAGGGTGGTCACTCTGAGGTGCGTAAATGGAAGCAGGAGGCACCTCGGTATAGAGGGAATCGGATCCGGTGAAACACCATCATCTCCATCATCCTCATCTTCTACAAAGATGGTCTCGGAGGGATAAGAAGAGCACAAACATCGGGTCTAGCTCTGGGCTAGCCTCATCGAAGGTCACATCACGGTCTCTATGATCCTATGCGCATCAACACTCCACCCTATAGCTACGAGAAGAAGTCGAGTAACCTAGAAAGATACCATCGAAGAGCGAGACTCAAACTTATCTAGGTTACAGGACTTCAAGATAAAACACTTGCAACCAAAACGCGAAAATGAGACACACTGGGGCTTTCGCCCATACCTCAACTCATAAGAAGTGCGATGCAAATGTGCTCTCAAAAACACGCGATTAGAAACATGGCAAGCGAGCTATAGCCTCATTAAAAACTTCCTAGAGTCTTGTACTCGCCTAGCATCGTCACAGCCATCTCAACCAGTGTCTGTTCTTCCTTTCCACTCGCCATTCTGCGAGGAGCGTAGGGAGAAGAGAACTGATGCTCTAAACCGGACTCCACACAAAAACTCTCAAAGTAGGAATTCTTGAACTCCGTGCCATTATCATGCAGATAGCTCGTAATGCACACGGGAGCTCAATAGACAACCTCTTGATCAAACCCTGAAGTGAGAAAAGTTTCATCCTTGAGGCCATGAAGAATACCCAAGAGTATCTAGAAAAATCATCAACGATGACAAGAACATACCACTTCCCTCCTGCTTGATCGCACTCTAGCCGGACCAACGGTGTCCATATGTAAAAGCATCTGGTGCATCACCATCACTACGGTGATGGAGGATGAGAAGCGATAACCATCTTGCCATGTCGGCAAGGAGAGCAAACTAAGTCTTTGACCATCTTGAGTTTGGGCAAACCCGAATGAGATTATGGTCGCTAACTCGGGTCAAATGATCAAAACCAATGTGACCAAGTCTCCTATGCGAGAAGGAGAGATCACGGGACTCGAAGCAATCAAACATCGAAGAGAGTCTCGGAAGAAGCGAAAAAATCAGCACGAAAGACTCTCCCAAATCTAGAAATCCATAAACTAACCCTCCGATGAATCAAGGATTCTACGGGCATTACTCTTGAAGCTTACCTCGAAAGAGTCATCGATAAGTCGAGAAAGCAGAGAGCGATTGTATTGCGACACTTACTAAGACAACATCTTTAAGAAAGAAATTTTGGTTAATGCCGATGATACCTTTAGCAATGACTCTACACAAGATGCATCCCCAAAAGTGATTAACTCATCACGGGGCTCGGACTAGGAAGAGAACCAACGAGAATCTCCGGTCATATGGCGAGAACAACCGAGTCAACAATCCAAACATCGCCCTTCCCATCCGGATTTAACTGATCAAGACACAAGAGAAAGATGACTCAAGATCTTGGGATAGAGTGAAGACTTAGGAACCCAATCTTGAACCATCGACACCTCAGTACCGACCACGAAAGAAGATCGGACTCGAGTGTCTCTCTGACGCTCAACTCTCACACGATCGGAGCAACTCGGTAGATAATCTAGGAGTCAAAGCGGGTTGGCACGCCGTGGTGCAAAAGCCGGACCATCCCGATGAAGGCTGCTGGATCTCCTACCGAAAAACACCTCACGCCGATATCTACCTCGATGGGAAAAGCGAGGAATATCAAGAGGAGGCGGAAGACCGACTACGAACAGCTCGGGACTAAAACTCAAGAACTAGCATGAAAACCAAGTCCTGGGCGCTGCCCAAAAGCAGGCGACTCTCTAACTTTGTCTAGAAGCAATGTGTGTCTTAGGAGCACTCAAAGTCCGGGATGACCACGAATACCCCTAAGAGCGACAACACGCTCACACCGAGTGATCTTGGCGCGCTGAGCGAAATCTACTAGGTGACCATCCTTCTTCTGAAGGTGCATGTGTGCTTCGCCTTGCTAGAGGCGAAGCAATAGAGTAACACCCTTCCGGTCAAGTCCTATGGACAACCCCAGAGACCTAAACACGGTGGTACTCACTCGGGAGCTATCACAATCTCACCACTCTTGGAGCCGCGACTATGGTGGGAGGATGCGCCGGCGTGCTCCAAGGGATCAAATCCTAGACCTTGATTGAATCTACTAATCTTGGATTGGTCTAGAATAAGATTGAGCTTCTTCTTGCCTCCAACAAACTTCTCGAGAGTGCTCATAAGACACCGCAATCTCGGAAGAAAGAAGCACAAGAAGAACAGTGGGAAGGAGAGGAAGAAGAACCGAAAGATGAGCTCTCTCAAGACGTGCATTTTCTCCTCAAAGACGGCCGCCTCAATCTTGAGGGCCTTACAAGAAACGCAAGGAGCATCTCTAATTCTATGGGCTTGGTCTTCTAATTTCTTCCTAAGCTCGACATGGATTTTATCCAAGTCCCCACAATCTCGATTACATCATAAGCAATATTTTTGTGACTTATCTAGTAAGTCCTTAGCAAGTTTAGCACACTTGACATTGGGTTTCATTGTCAAGTTTTAATTGCTTCTGACCCTCACATGAGTATTTGGGTCCTTAGAAGCATGTGATTCAAGTTCATTGTTTCTAGCGAAAGCTTCCTAAGGTGTTCGCTCATGGCATCAATTTCGCAAGCAATTTAGGGCAATTAGAGCATGATGGAGTGGAGTGAGCATGAAGAAAACTAGCCTCAACAGAATAGCATCAACAGAACTAGTGCTAGCATTCTTCAACCTAAGACCATCAAGTTCAACAAGCACACTATCATGTATGGTCCTTAGGTTCTCCAACTCCACAAGAATAGCATCACACAAAGAGCAATCATCGGTGACTCGGGAGGAGAAGATCTAAGTGAAGCTAACTCCGAGTCAAGGTACCTACTTCCTTCTCAAGCTCCGTACACCTAGCTCTAGCTCTAGCATGAAATTTTCCTAATTTGCGAAAGCTTCGTTGAGTGGTCATAGGAGGGTACCTCGTCCGAGTCATTTGTAGAGCTCGAGTCGCGATGTCGTTGGTGTCGGCCATGAAGCACATCTTGGAGAAGTCGTCGCCGCCTTTCTTCTCTTGCGGATCATCCTCGCCTCGTCGCTCCATGTCTCCGTGTCGGAGAGGTTGATGTCGTCAAGCGCGGCAAGGACGCGGTGGAAGAGCTTCTTGTTCTTGGAGAAGTTGCGGTACTTCTTCTCATGCGCGGTTCACGAACTGGAGGCTTCTTGTTGCGGTTCTTGTCGGTGTAGTCGTTCTTGCCCGAACCGCCAACGTCATTCTTGCCCTTCTCCGCTTGGGATAGTTCGCGAATGTGGTTGGGGCCACCACACTCGAAGCGGTGATCATGCCACCTCTCTTCCTCTCTCTCACCCTCTTGTATGCATGAGAAAACTTGCGGCGAGAAGAGCAAGCTCATTTTCCGAAATTTTCCAGTTGGTCATCGCTAGCTCGCAAAGGCGGAAGAGAGAAACCAATAGAAGGATCGGAAGAAGAAGATCCAATGGGATCGGTGACCAAAGCCATCGGTGAGATTTCGTCTTAGAGAGCGACATCGATCTCATGAGTCTTGAGGCGGGAATAAAGCCCGTCAAGAGTCGAGTCGATAAGTCGGTGGTGTCCTTGATGGTGGTCACCTTCATCTCCCAAACCCAAGGTCGAGTGCGGTCAAGAAATGCCGAGCATTGTCCGAGTCGAGTATATGCAACCAAGCGCTCGGAGGTCGCTCAAAATCTTTGTAAACCGACCAAAACACTCGTCGAGACTCTCACCGTAGCGTTGATCAAACTTGTTGTACTCGCGCTTGAACTGAATCTGCCTCACGGTCTTGATTTGAGTAGAGCCCTCATGGTAAGCATCGAGGTTACCCAAATCTCGTGGCGGAGCGAAGGTGAAAATCTATCATACTCACATGGCTAAGACCACAGTATGAGAATGTTCCTTGCCTTAGCATTCGCCTCAACGTCAACCATATTGATGGCCGTGACATTTTCATCGGCGGGAACCTCATACGGAGTTTCACCTTCGCCATATCGGTAGCCTGGCAGTGATGTATGACTCCATTCGGGACTTCCAAAAAGGAAAATCAACTCCATTAAAGATTGGAGGCTTGGTGGAATATTTGTCCGTCGCCATGGCTCTTGAGACCGGTCAAGATCTATGGAAGAGCAAAACCGGCTCTGATACCAATTGAAGGACCGAAATGGCGAACAGAGGGGGGGTGAATGGTCGCAAATAAAAATTCCCCCAAAATACTCCAACAAAAACCTCGACAAGATCGCTCAAAAGGAATTGTGAAAAACCAAAAACTAGACAACTATGTGTACCCCAAGCTTGCATGGATAAGTACCATAAAATATGTGGGGATTTTGAGTCACAATCCTGGTTGTCTAGTGTCCAAGATAAAGAGGAATCAATTCAAACTCTTGCTTTTAGAAAGGACATCAATTCAAATCACAAAAGTCACTTTCAGAAAAGCAAAAGCAGAATTCCCAGAACTTGTCCTCAATTTGCACAGGAGGTTGGTGGGTTTCTGTAGCTCACAAAATTCTGAGACTTTTTCTCCCTATGAGCATCAGAGTCTTGAAGAACTCCACCAAATTTCTCCTCAAAAAGCCTTACAGAAAAAACACGAAAAATCGAAGAACACAGTCTGGTCAAGAACTTCGAGCAGAACGTTTGGGGCTCAGTTTTCACCTCATGGCGCCCAAACGGTACAACAAGTGAAATCCAAAATTTTTCTTCAAGCAGATATCAGAGTTCCGCACCTCCTCCAACAAGAATCACTCAAAAAGGATTTTTTTATATTTTTACAAAAATCAAACACTGACTACTGCACGAAGAACAAGTTTAGAACAAAGTTGGAACTTGAAAGAAAAGATGTTCTCTACTCAATCCAAGAGTGCAAAACAGATGTAAAACCATATGAACACACTCAAAACATCCAAGAACAGCAGCATTTAGAAGGAGGGGAGGCAAATCCAAATTACTTGAAAGTAAATTGCGGGAATGTAATTGCGGGAAAGTAAATGCTGAATTTAAATTGCGTAAAGTAAAGACATAATGTAAATCATAAAATAAATTCAGAGGTGGATGAATAAAACTTTCATTTCTGGAAGGAGGTTACAAAGCCTCACATTCATGTGGGCAAAGCTCAAATGAGCATCAAAACCTCAACACCTTCAAGGAAGGAGGCTACCCTCCACCCCTATTTATACTACTCTTGGGCCACCTACCACCCTTGGATGAGTACCTCAACCTAGAGCACTCATCTAAGGGCTAGGATTAACCCACACACACAGCCATGCAAGGGCTAACCCAAAACCCACACACATACCGAGTTTTTCTTGCACGGTTTTCAAAGCATACTACCTAGACCCGCTAACCTATCAACTAGACCTCAATCCGAGCGGTCCTCATTGATCCATGCGGCATCTAGCTAGCATCATCTCCTTTCCTTGTCTTCTTGACTTGCCGGACTCCGTCTCCGATCATCTTCCAATGATCTCCCAACCGTCACGGACCTCCGCGCTCCTCGCCTAGTCCGGTCATCCTTCGCCTCACCATGACCTAGCACCGTCGTCCTGCAACCATCAAAGACAAGGAAACTCCTCACATAGCAATGCCCACAAAGATGTGCAATAAACCATCCAACTCATCACTACTGCGTCCATACGACCGTCTCGCCACTCTGGCAGAGACAACTCAAATTGCTTCATTTTGAAAATCAATCCAAATCAAACTCAAACTTGAGCACACCTTGCTCAAATAAAGTCAAATACTCATCACAAACATGGATGGACCTCCACATGGTCCTTCACGATGGCAAAGTGCGGGTAATTATTTCCAACTTTAAGAGTATTTTGCTTCCGGTTGGTCCAGCTCCCCGCTAGAAGTGGCTGGTGAGTAGTTCCCGTGCTGCTAGTACAAATCTGCTCCGAATCCTCATTTCGCTGAGAATCAATTTTCCAAGAGCTAGAGGTCGTTCGGAAGAGCTCCTTCTCGCAGCTTCTCAATAGAATCTGGAGGAGCTAAGCCGAACAACACTAGCTCTTGGAAAATTGATTCTGAGAGAAATGAGGATCCAGAGCAGATTTGTAGTAGCAGCACGGGAGCTACTAGGGATGGCAATGGGTCTCCGATCCCTGTTTCCCTACAAGGAATTCCCCTATTAGAGGACGGGGGCGGAGGAAATCTCCTCCCCGTGGGGGGTTTGTTGGGGAAATTGTTGCCCCGTCTGGGATAACGGGACCAGGGGCGTTCCATCATTTCCCGTCCCTACCCCAGATTTAGCTCTCTAAGAGCAACTCCAATAGTTTCCTCAACTGATTCCCCATCGATAAAAATGAGGAATCTGTACAAGCACAGTACAAAACTTGCGCTCCAACAGCTTCCTCAACTCGTTTCCCATTTTTGCGTATTGGAGAGAGAATCCCGATTTCTCAGGAACCTCTCTCCGATCCCCATCCCATTCTCGATCGCGTCTGAGGCAACCGTCTGTAGCTCCCGCGCTCGCGAGGATCGTCCAGGAGGCCAGCGTCGCACCCCCAACCTCGCCGCCGCCGGAGAGATGGACTCCCGCGGCATCGATTCCACCAGTCGCATCTTCGCCAACGCCACCGAGATGTGGGCAGAAGAGATCGGCACCATGGCCACGGCCACGGCCTCAGCCTCTGCCGCGGAAGCTAGAGTCGCTCCGACAGCCACCGCCGCAAGCAACGGGGACGCCGAAGAGGAGGCAGGCGGCGACGAGATGCGCAAGGAGTGGTACTCCAAGGCAATCGCCTACTGGCAAGTAAAGAACACTCATTCAGTCCTTTCCCTAAACCCTAAAAATGCGTATTCCTCACTTCAAATTTTGCTACAAGTTTCTTGATTTGGTGAATTAGGGCGTGGAGGCGTCAAACGAGGGGGTCCTGGGAGGCTACTATTGACGATCTGTTGTGGTGACTGGTCGATTAGTTCGTTTGCTCGCTAGATCCGAATTGCAGAATAGCTGGGATCGTGTGGGTTTGTAGATGCGTGGTTAGCTTCTAGTAATCTGCTTACATATCTGTGTTAGTTTTTGTGTAGAATGGAGCGGTTCTTGTTACCTTGTGTTTTGTTTACGCGTGGAATTGTGAGTTATTTGGAAATTGACCGGTAGCTGTAGCTTTAGATTTATTAGCTGTTGTAGTTCTTTGTGGAATAGGTTGCAGATTTTGAATTGTATTCCAATGCTCTGCAATCTGTTGTTATGATGTTCACTATAGGCTGTAGTTTTTGGATTTTGGATAGTGGAATGGGACTGAAGTTTGCCTCTTTAGCTTGCTTTTGTCGTGCCTTGGAGATGAATGCAGAGCCCTAAAACAATGCCGGCCACTTGATTAAGAATTACCCTTGATCTCTCATCCATATCTGGGGGACAATGGGAGGTTGATATATTGGCTTTCTTTAATATATGATTATAATCAAAATTATTTCTATGTTCAGGGAAGCTGATAATCCTCGCAAACAACTGCCCTCCATTTAGGAAGTCTGAGATTGAGTACTAAGCTATGTTGGAAAAAATTAGCGTGCATCATTTCCATGGAAGTAAGATTATTTCATCCATTACGAACAGGTGTCTTTGTCTCAAAGCATCATTGATCTGGTTCGATCTTTATCTAAATTGCTTCCATTTCTTTTCATTTTGCTCCTGAACTTTTACTGAACAATTTACCTCTTGATGTATTTTACCTTTCTTAATGCAATGCTTTCTGACACATCTGTTTTCTGCTTTTGTTGCAACTTGTTCAGTTTTCCTAATTTCACCATCCTGGTCCTTAGTATCTTGAAGATAATTTGATCTTCCGATTCTGCAGGATGGCCCCGAGTACATGGCTGAGGAAGCAGAACATTTTAGATATCACTTCCCATATCTTTACGATGAGGTTAGGCCACAATTTGTCCTTCCATTAGAGTATCGACAATTACCTTTACCAATGCAGTTCTTCAAGTTGATTGTCAGTTTCCCCATGTGCTCAGAATCTCTATGATTCTGTAGGGATTTAAGCTGCTCAATTCTTCAAACTTTGGAATGGTAAGCAAGTAGATTGATGAAGTGATTACATTTTCATAGGTACTTGATGCAGTGCAGGCATGCTTCTTGTTCTAGTATATCTATTCTTTGTTCTTGAATCTGTTGAATTCAGAGTAGTCTTTCCACTAGTGCTTATTTTGATATTTGAACAAATGGAGAATACCTTCATGCAATAGGAAACACTTTTATTTTGCTTCTCTAGCACTGAGCTAGGAACCTCCTTAGTTTAGCTAAGCAGCTTGCTGTCTTACTTATATCCTGTATGGTCTACATGTCGGTAAAAGAGAGAGTTGTTCCAGGTTATAGCAACGATCCTTTGAGTGTGTTGTAGGTTTCTGTCCAGTTAATTTTCAATATTGTGTCTAGATGCCATTTGAAAAGCATAAAGTTTTCCACGAATGATTTTGATGGCCTATCATAATTTTGCATAGTTACAGCTGCACTAAAAGGACGTCCAATAGCTGTTTTGTTACAAAATTTGTGCTATATGTAGTGCTTTGTATTATGCCGAAAGAATTCTCTTCCCAAAATTTTCTCAACGGGCAGTTTGGTTCATGGGATTCCTAAGTCCTTGATTTATTTGTTACCCTGATTCCTCGCCAGTAGCATTTACAATTCTAGCTAGGTCTTGGACAATTTCAGATAAGACACATGATCCCTTCATTCAAATTGCTTTGCGCAAATAATGTAAAGGATCATATATGTGCTACAGCGCATAGTAATGCTTAGAAATTGCAGCTTATTATAAGCTGGAAAAAATTACAGTGAATTTACCTGGATACATCGGCTGATTATGTCAGCAAATCGTGACAATACTTTCTCATAACACTGCCCTCGTATAGAAGGGTCCACCATCTTGGACAGGGACTCAATGTCATGAAGCTGAGAACTGGCCCATCTAACAAGATGTTGCTCAGCACGCGGGCGCGAACGGCATATATTCACATAAAACAGGCATATGAATGAGAGAGTTATTTCCTTGTTTTGTAAAAAAATGGTCTAAAACAAATGGAGAAAGGTCCCAATCAAGCATGAGACTTTAAAATCTTACCTATCGTATGATTTACGTCTAGCAAGAAGTTCTAGCATCACTACTCCAAAACTGTAAACATCACCTCGCTCTGTAATGATCCCAGATTCCTAGAATTCGTAGTTCAGTAATGCATGCATCCAGCCTAACAGCTAGAACAAAAATATACCAGTTATTGTAAGTAGTTATATGGTGGTTATGAAATATTATTATAATATAGGAGGAAGAAAACGGAGAGTGAGATTTAGGGAATGTGAAGAGATATAGGGGAGAAATCTTTTTGAGAAATTCTGTATATTGAGATATAAAGATCTAAATTTAGGGAACGCTTCCCTATTTAGAAAACCCTAGATCCAAAATTCCCGATCCTCCCGGCTGGCGGCTGCGAATTCTTGCGCCCGCTCCCAGCGCGCAGGCACTCCTCCCGTTCCTGAGATTCTCCACTCCCGTTCCTACTTCCCAGCCGCCGCTCCTAGCGCGCAGGCGCGCAGCTGCTACTACGGCCGCTCCCAGCGCCCGTCGCTCCCGAGCTCCCAGCCGCCTGGGACCAACGCCCCTTTTAACCTCTCCTCTCCAGGACTCCAGCCAGGGTTGAACAGACGCCCCTTCGGCCCTTCCCATCCCGAGACCGCCCCGCCGCCGGTACTCGCCTAGTCCGGCCACCACACCACGCCTCCCGGCTGCCTCCTCTTCCTCTCTCGCTCGCTCCCGCGCGCTCTTCCGTGCTCCTCTCGCCTCTCCCGCAGGCTCGCCGTCGCGTCGCCTGCTCGGACCGCCCGCGCCGGCTCGACTCCAGCCACGCCGAGGTCGCCAGCAGCCTTCGCTGCCGTCCTCGATGCATATGGATGAGGAGCGCGCGGGACGGGAAGAGCACCGTTACAAGAAGAAAGAGAAGCGTCGGAAGGGGAAGGCAAAGGGTGAGTCAGAGCGTCGCAGCGGCAAAGAGGCAATGGAGATTGATTCAGCTGCAGATGCCCCAGAAAATGGCGATGAGAAGACTGTGATGGGCATCAAGAAGGAGAAACGAGGCCACAAGAGCAAGAAAGAGAAGGGCTGCGGGAAGGAGAAGAAGAATAAGGTGAATGGTTCAGTTGATTCTGGTAGCAGGAAGCACGGCGTCGAGAAGGAGCAGGCCAAAAATTCGGGCTTGATGGTGGAAAATCCATGCTCGGAGCATGTCGAGGGTGATATGAGCAAAGGCGATTTGAAGAAAGACAAGAAGACGAAGAAGAAGAAAGGGAAAGAAACTAAGACGACCGGCCATAAGCAGACACTTGATTCTACTATTGAAAATGTAGGATCAGAGCATGCGGAGAGGGACAAGGGTGAAGGAAGACAGTCTAGCAAATCCAAGAAGAGCAAACGAAAGCGCGAGGATGGTGAGCCTGCTGCAGAAGGTTCTGCTGGTCATCGAATTGTGACAAGCAAAGATAAGAAGAGAAAGGACTATTCTGTTGTGTTGGAAGAGGGTAGTCAAATTGACATTACTAAGATGGGCGAGAAGAGAGAGGGCAAGAAGAAGAGAAGAAACGAAAGTGCTAAAGTTGGTCCAGACCTTAGCCAGAATGCAACGGCTGGAGATGAAGCTGATGTAGATGGCAAGAATGATAAGAAGAAAAAGAAGGATAAGGAGAGGATTGGAGGAGGGAAAAAGGAAAAAGAAAAGGCAGCTCGGTTAAAGGACATGAGTAGGCGGGTGAGCTTTGCTGATGATGTGGAGGTGTTTAGTATTGATGGTGGTGATGATGAAGACGGTGGCAGGAGTGGTGAATCCAAACTCGTGCATGGGCAACGGTTCACCCCAGAGGAAAACGCCACCCTTATGGAAGCAATGATGAGTTACGCAGAGGTTGCTTCTCTTGCTTTAAATTGTTGCATTCATGTGATATATGCATTTCTGTTTAGCACCTTTGCTTGCTAGTAAGCGCATGATCAGTGATGAGCATACTGAAATTGAATGAAGCTATGCCACTGACATGAGGGTATGAGACAAGGCTGACTGTTCTTTATCTTTTAGTGAGATGGATTGTTTTCTTTAACCTATAATGATGGATCACAACCATATATTCTTTCAGTTAGATTCAACCTATGTGCCAAACCACTATTGGTAATTTATCCAACGTCAAAACATATTGATGAAAACATGAATTTATTACAGTGTTCTTGTAGTTGCATGTGTTATGGTTTTGTATAAAGCGCTTCAACTGAGCATTGAACATTAAAATATTCCATCCCGTGTCTTGTAAATAATTTTTCTTTCTATTAACTTTCACTGGGAAATGTACTAGAAAGTTCCTTACGATGGTTGAACATCACCTAATTTATAGTAATTTTCTGTACCATATTCTGGATTAAAACCTCTATGTAATGGAATACTGGTTTATTTCGGTGTTTGGATTTTATACCATGATTCTTCTTTTTTTCATTTACTGATAAGTTAGCTTGTGATTGTAAATTCCATGCCCCAGCATATTTCAAACACTTAACTGTGTTTCTCATTTTAGATGAAGCAACTGGGAGAGAAAGGGCTAGAGATGATTCGGGAGTGTAGTAAATATCCAGAGCTCAAGGGTTGTTGGGCTGATATAGGTAAGCCGAAAATATTAGGAGCTAGATCTTTAACGTTTTTTCCTTATGTTAGGTTGCCTTTGTCTGACATTGTCAGTAAAGAATGTCGCCTGTACGACAATACTCTTTTTTTGAGGCCCACATAATGAAAGCAATCATTGCATTTCAAACTTCCAAGCAATCCACATTCCATCTCATGTCCTGTAAATGTTTTCCTGACCTAGATGGCAGATACCATAACATGGTTATTTGTTGATACACATTATTTTCAGGGAAATCATTACCTCATAGACCCTCGGCGGCCATATACAAACGGGCACATATTTTACTCTCTAGGAGTGATGAACGAAAATGGACTCAGGAGGAGTATGAGACGATTCGGCGGTAACACAAAATCCTTTTAATGAGATCAACTAATATTATTTTTTATTTTCTGCATTACCATCTTACCTCCACAGGTTTCACTTTTAAGAAATAATCATAATATCATATTATTTTCCAATGTGGTTTGGTTGAATTACAGATTTGCTACGACTTTGTAGTTTGAGCTGTACAAATCAAACAAATAGTTAAATGCATGAGTATTTATGCTCAATTGTATCGTGAATATTCAATTTGTGCTAAAGGATGCAGAGTTGACTGGCATCACATCATTTTGATGTTAAATTAATTTGGATTGCATTTATCATTGTATTGTAATACTAATATGTTATATAGTTCACAAACATGAATGAAAGGTCCGATAATATCTTCGTAACAGTGTAGGGTTAGTAATTTTCTTTCAGAAGTTTGAGTTTCATTGTGATTGAGATTGTTCGCTTGGATTGTCATATGCTATGCATATCACTTTACATCCTGTTGCAATGTGATTAACACAGCACTCTATGCTTAGCATACTTTCTTGGTATTTTTCTTGAGGAATGTTAAGAGCCTGTTTTGTGGTTTTCTTCATGTGATTAAGATCATCATGTATTATGACACAGGTTTGTTGAAATCAATGGCACAGATTGGAAGACCTTGGCAAAGGAACTTGGAAAGAGTTATATCCATGTAAAAGATACTTGGAGAAGAATAAAACCTAAAAACTTGAAAACAGGTGCCTGTTCTAATATAAAATTCATCATAATTTAGCGAATTTTGCTGTCGGAACTCAATATGTTTCACCACATGTTTGACAACGTATAAATGTCTGTTTTCGTTGTTGAACGGGTTACTCTTTTACATTGTTCTTTTTGAGGTGCATTCTTCCAGCATGCCTTTTCTCCCATCATTTCATGGCACTTGGGTGAATTAGTTATGTAAAAGAAGTCATGTTAGCAGCTGCAGCCCAACTCCGTGCTCTAGTTAATTTTAGTTTATCTTCATAATTTTGCTATGCGTTGGACTTGAGAAGTGGAAATTGCACAGAAGGTGCCTATGGTTTGGAGTACCTGTTTTGAAATTTGGCATGATCAATACATGTTATTCACAATTTTTATCCCTTATTTTGGGTGGAAGGTGGATAAGCGGGGGGCTCTGCTATTAAAAAGTGCAGGTATGACATGTAAAACATCTAAGCTCACATATTTAATTTTTGCTAACTTTGAAATCACCGGGGCAGTGGCACCTGTTTGCAAAAACTTCAAACAATACAGTGGGTGAGCAAGATTCTACAAAGCGGTATGTGGTATACATTTGTTCACACACCTAATAGCGATTATACAGCCTAATCGGCCCAATTACGTGGTCTAACCGGTGATTATTTGGTAACAGGTAGGGGCACATGTTCCTTGTATACAGGCTAGTATATGGCATAGTAGACCCTTTTTAGAACACTGTGGGTGAGTGGGGGGCTATACTATCAAATACTGTGTGTGTGCTTGATTATTTTTCTAGTTTTAAGTTGTTGAGTTTCAATCACATGGATTGTTATGTCAGAAAATAAGTTTCGAAGGATGCACTAATTAAATCTTGGGTAAATAGAGCTTCGCTATGCAAAAGACATTACCTTTCTTGTACAGTGAATGCAGTACCATTATGTAAATAAACCTTGCTTGCTAAATTTTTCTATTGTACCTTTCTTGTACGGTGAATGCAATATCGTTATGTAAATAAACCTTGCTTGCTAACTTTTTCAATTGTGTGCCTTCTTTCATTGGTAATAATTCAGGGCATTGGACTCAGGATGAGTACCAAAACTTGTTTGATTTGGTGAACTTGGACTTGCGTGTGAAGGCCCATCAGCAGAATGATCCTGGTCATCGTGTGGTGTGTAATTCTTTACCACTGTTGTTGATATTGTATATTTGACTCCAGCTTTCACGTTTAGAACTGTGCATATTGTATGTTTCACTCTAGCTTTCATCTTCACTGCAGTTAATGTTGTTAAATCCCATCATTCCATCTAATGAAGTGATTTACTTACTTTCTGTGACAGCTGAGGGACAACATTTCCTGGGAGGCCATCAGTGACAAATTGACTACCCGAAATCACAAGAGTTGCTGCATGAAATGGTTAGTCTTTTGCTGCTTGCTAGCCTTCTATTGTGTAACTTTATTTTCTCTTTGAATCTATATTTGTAAACTTAAGTACATTACAATCTTTTATGCAAGTTTCTTTTCTCACTTATCTCCCCTTTGTCTTCTCCAACTGAACGGGTCATTTTCAGAGCTGAAGTGCAATGATTGTATCACTATCCTTGTATTGCACGGGATCAGTTTGTGTAATATATTCTTTTAGTGCAATTCTTAACTGGTATGTCTATTCTGCTGGGGATTGGAATGATTAGAATTAGAGATAAAAAATCAATTGATTTATATTAGAGATAAAAAATCAATTGATTTATTTCTCACAACCTAAGTTAGCATGCTAGCATTTACACCCTTGGAAAATGCGTATTATTAGCTTTGAAATGTTTTAGGTTTTATGATAATGTGGGCTTGACAGAACTGAACTAATTTAACCCATCCTTTCTACCGCTAAAGTTGGTCTATCCCGCCTATATCTTCTATGTTTCTATGTCTATATGCATATGTTATCTTCAGACTGGTTCGTTACATGCAATTTATGCTTGGGCATGGCCATTAATTCATGTCACACTTTCAGGTACGATCAGTTGGCATCTCCGTTGGTTAAACAAGGCATCTGGGCAGATGCTGATGATTATCGATTGCTGGAAGCGTAAGTTTCTACAGATTTTATGCCAATGGGTTGTTCTTTTCACAATTAAATGCTACGTATTATTTGCAAAATGAGAGTTTCTAAAAAGATCAATGTTTTGCAAGAGCTATGAGTATGGTTTAGCCTGCTTATGCAAGTACCCATAAATTTATTATTTTAGTAATGAGTATGGTTAACTTTAAATTGTAATGCTGTGCATGTATAAGATACCATGAACTTTAAAAGTAGGAATTTTCAGATAATGTCTGTTTGGCTATGCTGTCTGTGTTGCTGTTGTTTCAGGGTCACAACTCACAACATAAGGAGGAAGAATGAGAAATCAGGCTTTCATTCCTTCTTCCACCTTTTTTTGAGTGACTTGCACAGTTGCACCAGAGATCATTAACTTGCAGGCTTTGTTTAGTTTTAAACTAATCAACCACTATTATGGGAGTTCATTTCTGGCTGGGACCAGAGGGGATAGCGGGATACACTCGCTCTAAGGTGCATGGCATGGCTCGTTCCTGGTTGTCGTGCATGAGGCTCTGAGTGATCAACTTGTGTGGCAATTCTTTTTGTTTATCGAAAGAGATCATTTGACATCCCCCTTTTGTAGAGAGGAGCCCTAACACAAAATACTAAAAAATTGTAATAGACAACGAACTCAACAAATGGACTAACTCAAATCAAACCGAATTCTTGGCGAAACGAGACTGATTCCCTAACAGAAGCGGATTCCACTGACCTATGTTGTCACGGCGTCGACTAGTCGACGCCTAAGCATCCCGGCAGCTGGAGGGGGACGCCAGGACCGGCCGCCTCGACTGGTGTCGCTACGCTGCCTCCAGCTAGGGTCCACTGCGTCGCCTCTAATTCGTCGCCGGTCGCCAGTTCCAACCGAGGTCCATTGCACCGCCTCTGCTTCGTTGCCAACGCTGGTCGCCAGATCTAGCCAACGAGAGACCCCTCTGCTCCGGTGCCGGCACGGGATCCACAGTGGCGCCATGCAAGTACGACCCCCCTTCGCCATCCGATTCCCTCCGCCA
Organism: Otatea glauca; assembly: GCA_036346275.1. Lineage (NCBI taxonomy): Eukaryota > Viridiplantae > Streptophyta > Magnoliopsida > Poales > Poaceae > Otatea > Otatea glauca. Next base: position 29,532,658 of record CM070716.1, on the reverse strand, counting down.
ATCCCTCCCTGCGTTCGGTCCCCTTCGCCATGCTCTCTGTCGTCCAACCCCTTCCCCCACTCTCCCTTCTTTCCCTTCTCTCCGTTGTATGGGGTGGTGGTGTCAATGGGGAAGAGGAGCAGAGCAGTAGTAGTACAAGCAGATTAGTAGTAGTAGTAAAATTAGAGCAGAGTGCAGTAGAAGTAGTAAAAGCATATTAGTAGTAGAAGTAGCAAAGTAGTAGTAGCAGAGCAGTAGTCGTCTAATCATTATCATCGTCTAATCATCACCTAGGCGGGCGCCTAGGCGTCCTGGCGCTCCGGGCTCGCTGCGCCTAGTCGGACCACCACTACAACTATGCCACTGACTTTGCAATTGATCAGGGTAATTGTCTTCGTAACAAAAGATTATTAATTGATAAAATAAGTGGTGAGTGCTGACTGATGACATGAAAATTCGTGAAAATGGTTCTTTGATTACTTGAAGTTTCCTATATCCATAATTGTTATATGGAAATGACATCTTGTCCAGTCTTCACTTATTTATTCTCCCATATCCGAATCTATGTCTCATTTGCATCAATAAACAGTAGGATTGGGTGAGTGCTGCCGCAAGCCGGCAAATTTAATGTTCTGTGAGTGTTGCCACATGTTTGATGTTGTAGTGAGTGCTGACTGATGACATGAAAATTCGTGAAAATGGTTCTTTGATTACTTGAAGTTTCCTATATCCATAATTGTTATATGGAAAATGACATCTTGTCCAGTCTTCACTTATTTATTCTCCCATATCCGAATCTATGTCTCATTTGCATCAATAAACAGTAGGATTGGGTGAGTGCTGCCGCAAGCCAGCAAATTTAATGTTCTGTGAGTGTTGCCACATGTTTGATGTTGTATGCTTGACAATTGTGGTGATGCACTTCTTGGAAATATGTACACCTCAACACCCAGTCATGGTTTTCTACAATACCTTGATGATGAGAATTTAGTCTTGATGTGTTCCTCTGTCACCTCTTCTGTGGTGGCCTGGTTTGTTTTTGCCTTGAGAATTGGGCAATTTTTCTCCATTGGGGAGATTTGTATCCCATGTGCTCTACATATGCCACATAATATACCGTCTCATGCTGACTTTTCGCCATATGGAAGTCCTTTGTTAAAAAAGTGGAACCTACCATTTTTGAACCAAAGTTGTTTAGTCTAGCCAATTTAATGCTCTTCCAGAATAAATGGAAGTTTCATGACTAATCATAATAGTTTGACAACTTTAATGGCCCTTCCATGTAATTTTCTCCTTTTTCTCTTCTTTTTTTGGGTTCCAATCTGGCGTTTGCATTTTGGGCATTGCACACATGCTTTGTACAAACAGAGTGAAATACAACTTTTTTGGTGAGCAAGGAGAGTTGGTTGGAGCGTGTATATGAACAAAAGTCTATTTTGATTAGAAGTTTAAGTGGTAGAGCCAGTGTTACACTGTTACTAAATGTTGAGGAGGTTACTATTATTTTGCTTCAGAGATGTGATACTGTATTAGAAGGTATTGATATGTTTGATTTTTCAGGCTTAGGCCTCCTGTGGTTGTCTCCTACTTGTGTTATTTCTTTTCAATGCCTTGTTATCATAAAACATTATATATTTCCTGTGCTGAATTTTCTTAACAAAAAGACAGGCTTCAAAAGGTTGAAGCAGTTTGTGTCGAAGATGTTGATTGGGAAAGCCTTCTTGATCACAGGTGAGTGCTGACTGCTGATCTAGCTTTATCACAACCTTCAACCATGCCATATTATCTATTGTCATGACTTGTTAGTAGTTTGGTTCACTGCTCCTTGTTTTAATATGGCATTGATCAAGTCATTTCAGTGTAATCTGACCAAATTTAGATGGCCTCTTCTTTTCTTTGGACTAAAAAATATTTGTTCTGAAGGAGCTCAAACAATGCAAAAACTTTTTATTCCCCCTAATATTTGAGGACTTAGCTAACAGAGCTGTTATCTTTACTTATTTAAATATACCATTACATGTGCATGTTATTTAGATGAACAATAATCGGTATTACATCTTGGCATTATGTACTAAGTTCTGTTAAATCCTCTCAATAACCCTGACATATATTAGTACTGGTTAGTTCTGGTACCCAGTAATTTGATGTAACCCTTGGGCTGTGTCATTACCATTCTTATCAGTGTTTTTTTATTCTTAATAGGAAGGAATTTTAGAGCTCGATGAGTCTAGAGTGGCACCCCAAATTGGTTAAATGCCATTTTTTTTCTTTCTGAGATGCTCTGTTGCACCTTCCAGTATGATAATGTGCTCAGGAACCTTGATGCAGATAGTTCACTTAGGTTCCATCGATAAATACTGCAGATATTATAGAGTTTCTCCCGTACAGGTTCTTGTTACATATATTCGAAGGTACTTCATAATATTGCCAGGAATTGTTTGCGGTAACCTTATATTTTGCACTTTGAAGCAATCTGCTTTTTTAGCTGAAAACATGTGATGTCATTCTGTCGTACCAGGTCACAACATTAGTACGCCCCAAGTCAAATATTCAGAAATGGGCATGTTTTTTCCATGTGACAAATGAACTTTGCTGCCATTGTGGTTATAGTAACAGGGTATTTCATTCTATTCAGGTCTGGGGAGGTTTGCCGTCAACGATGGAACCAGATAGTGCGCAACATTGGTAGTCACAAAGAGAAGCCTTTCATAGAGCAATTGGAAGTGCTGTCTAAGCGCTACTGCCCAGAAATGCTCGACTATAGGAAATGAGAAGCCTTGGAATTATCATCGACCAAACTTAGTTGTATATCTTAACAGAATTGCACGATCTGTCTAAAATCTCGCCCATCGGCAGGTGTTGTAGCCTGTAAAATGTCCAGCTTTTGGAATATATGGATTTGTGGAAATGTTTGCAGTACATTGTTGGTACCAGTTACCAATGAACAAGCTCAGTATACTTTCGTTTTCTTTTTCGTTCCAACATCTTCACTAAAATATGCTGAAGTGTTAGTCTTTTTCCTTAAGCTTCAGTACAGAGTTATCTACGGGCTGACCTCCAGGCTCTAGCGAACATCTGACATGTATTTGGCCTAATTCTGTGCAATCCACAATTTTTCTGCCGATCATTTTGAACCTTTTCGTTACTGGCATGGTATTCGAACTTAAGCTTAATTTGCATGTTGCTACATGCCATTCTTCTGAATTGTCAGTTGTATTTGCAGACTAGAGTGCATATTAAATTACAAAAATGTGTTAGAAGTAATGGTTTCAAATTAGACAGTAGCTCAAGACCAAATCAAACCACTGTAGGCTGTACCTGAAACAGCAGCATGTGTTCTATCTCATTCCGAACGATGGAATCCTCCAATCCGAGGTGACAGCCATAACAACAGATGAACCAAACGCACTGGCCTCATACGGGCAGCAGCAAACCATCACCATCAATATCCCAGGTCTAAAATTTTCCCAATTCCGATTGCAGGTTCCAAGAACATTCTTGTGTGAGGAGGTCGCAAAAAAAAAAGAGGGTGCTATAGAAGAAAACAGGTGTTCCGGGGTCAGGACAGGAAAGATTAGAGCCAGTGAGGTGATGACTCTGAATATTGGGACCTTGTTCTTCCTCGTGTTTAATTTCTTCTCCCTTATTGGCAGGTGAGTCTCCTATTTCTTGCTACAGTGTTTCTTCTGTTGTTTTCTTCCGCTCTTTACCTCACTCTGATGAGTTCTTGTTTCTGCTGTTGGTCTGGGACTTCGTTCAACAGAGGGTGCGCTCCAGGTTAACAGCGGATCGGGGACGGGAAGGAACTTGCTGCAGGCCAAGAAGAGTTTGTTCTGTCTTCATTTCTGTGCACGGTTCAATTCTCTATGCCTTCATCTTAACTACTGCATACCTAGAAGCGTTAGGTCTTTTATGGTAAAATTAGTTATCAACTAGCTGAAATTACTACGCTACTAAGATGCATATGTTTATATCTAACATGAATTTATACTGCTCTAATGCTCACGGTGGAAATACAGTTGTTTTCCGTATATAATTGGAATATTTCTTACTTTTCATCTGTACAGTTATAATTTAGACCCACTACAATCTAGTGCATAGATCTTTCTCCTTTTTTTCTTGATTAAGGTGGTAATTTTGTAAAGAGTAACATTTGTGTATTTGTTCATGCGGTCAAAACTTTCTAAGCATTTATGGAAAAAACTTTTCGTGGACGCCATTCCCTCCTTGTTCTTTGTGCGTCCTTGGAACCGATCAACTTCCATTTGTATGCATCGAATTGCTTTCATCTCTATGCACAAGAACATCATCGATCCAAACTCTAGTTGTTCGGAGCCTCCACGTAGTACAGAAAAACAAAGGCAAATACTGTTATTTCCATTAGACAAATACACTATCCTTCTTCTACACGTGATCTACTGGAGACAAATACAACTTCTCTCCTTTTTCGAGAAAGATCCTTACCATTATAATTTAGGTGGTCCATCTAATGGACACGTAAAATCTTTTCCTTTTCTCTCAATTATTGAAAGAACTTCTACTTTTTCGTGATTTAATGATTATTGTGAGATCTTTTATGCCTCAAAAGTGAATGAGATACTTTTAATCGCACTGATTGTTAATTTGTAGCTACATAGATTGTATGTTGTTCTACACTTGGCATTCATGTCCATCGATTTTACGAGTATACACGCATGCGTGTTCAGTGAGGAAGTAAGTGCTCACACTCTATGAGGCCTTGAGTGCCTTCGATAAATTCTTAGAGCGTGCAGGGGACATGCACGCGTGTGTGTGATGTGAGTGTGTTAATTGTATGTGTTAAGTGTGTACGTCTGTCTTATACGCTAAAAAAAAATTTACGATGTTGACAATGCAAGGACAACGATACTACCTATGTAAGGGAAGATTCTTACCATGCCACAAGAAAGAACATAAATAAAATAAGCTACATAATTACTCGAATTCCCTGGACAAACTGAGATCGAGCACAATGCATGACAAAATGGTTGAGCAAAATTCATCACTAGAGCATGGTAATTGCACCATACTTTTGGCTCATGTTTTGTAATTTCGATCGACCACTACTACACAAAAGCTCATCACAGACGGTTCGAAAGCCTCATCACTGACGGTTTTGTGAACCGTCTGAAAAAGTGTGTCAATGATGAGAAGGCACATCACAGACGGTTTTCGAACCATCAATAAAACTAATATCAGAGACGGTTCTATCTACGAACCGTCTGTAATGATCTTTTGTCTTAGACGGTTCTACGATAGAACCGTCTCTGATGATAAGTAATCACTGACGATTTTTAATTAGAACTATCTGTGATATGATTATCACAGACGGTTTTTAAATAGAACCGTCTGTGATATCGTTTTTCCCCCTAACTCTCTTGGCAGAACTTCCATGATTAGTATCTGATGTTCGAAATTTTATTCTCCTTAGATATATATGCAATGACATTTACAAGACACTCTAGATGCAATTGCTTGGGATGCCTCAATACATCTATAGGATGTTTTGATATTGAATTGCAAAATATATAATTGGTTGTCTTGTAAATGTCTAAGGAGAATAAAATTTCGAACATCAGATACTAATCATGGAAGTTCTGCCGAGAGAATTAGGGAAAAACATTATTTCATAGTTCAAGACAAGAAGATTTTACTATAAATATGATAACAAAATATTTCATAGTTCAGGTAACAATACATTAACAAAATATGATATATACTACATTATTTCGTAGTTCAACCCAAGAAAACCTTGTAGTTTTTTTATGTCTTCCATCATATGTGCCATAGCTTCCGCAATAGAGGCTTCTCGGTTCTCTCTAAAGTTCCACAACTCCAGTACAGTGTCGATTTGTTTGACACCAATAACCGATTGTTCTTCAGTCATATCTCTATCCCTACAAATTAAAAGCGATCATGTTGTTAAGTGTGGTAACCACATCGAATTCAGTTATATAAACCTTAATATTACCTCTATAAAGCTCAGCTTTAGCTTCTTACAGCTCTACATTCGCCTTGCAGTCCCTAATGACAAGTGTCGTGTTAAGAGATTCAGTAGCTTCCAATTTTTCATCTCTGTCTTTCAGTTTTTGTTTCATCTCATAAATCATTTCTGTTAATTCAAACTTGCCCTTCAGTTGTTCGATCTCCACCTTAAGTTTTTGTTTAGCTTTTAATAGCCTTTTCATGTCGTCTATTTTACCAAATCAGATTTCAATTTATTTGGATCAAAAACATATAGGAATAAAGAGAGCATGCTTATATAACAAGATGACTAATCGATGCATAAGTTAATTCTAGAAGAGCATATTTGTTAATACATAGGGACTAATAAAAAGAACTACATAAAGTATTATCTATATATCCATGAACACCACATGCTTTATAAAGACAAAAAAAACCCTAGTTAACCTTCTCAACAAATGGAATAACCTTCTCAAGCCCTGGTTAACGACAGTAAAATGCATGTATTTTTTCCTCAACAAATGGAATAACCTTCTCATGTTAGATGGCACAAGTTTCATCTCACAAATGTATTTTTTCTACGTACGATATTTTCTTGTCACGAGACACATTCTGCATATATATAGGTTCTAGAAGATGCATGTAAGCGATATGTGTGTTCCATCTTGACCAAATAGCTCATTCATATCATCGGTCACCATGGAACAATATTTGACAGAAAAACAGTAATCTTAGGGGGATTCGCCATGGAACATATGCTAGGATTTTAGGTGGGATTGGTAGGTATAACCTCGCGGGGCGACGGCTCGGAGAAGGAAAAATTGACCTTGGCCTGGACGGCGTGGCAGCGACGAGGACCGATGAGAGGAGGCGCCGCTTGGGGGGAGATGCCGCAGGGGGAGATGCTGGCCAGGGAGGTGCTGAGGCTGGGGGCGTCGACGAGCCCGAGGGGAGGCGCCTCAGCGGGAGACATAGCGTCGACGACAAATGAAGCGTCGGCTAGGGTTTTGATCGCTGGAGAGTTTTACGTATAACTGAACAATCTGTGCGAGGGACCTATTTATACTAAGGGGGTGATATCACAGACGGTTATATTAAATAACCGTCTGTGATAATCCAACATCACAAACGGTTCTATCTAAGAACCGTCTGTAATACTTCAAAGACAGTTTGTAGCTAGAACTGTCTGTGATGTTGGCTTATCACAGACGGTTCTTAGCAATCATGTAGCTTTCTGACGATCATGGTACAAAACCGTCTGTGATTAGCGCTAATACAGACGACTTTCGAAAACCGTCTGTGATGTGGTGTCTTATATAGACCTTTTCTGTAGTAGTGGACGACAGCTAACATGCATGCTTTGTTGTATCACTTTGTATGTCTCAGGTTGCAAATTTTTTAAATAATATTTAAAAAATAAAAAATTACAGAAATAATATGCCGATTTAAAAAATTACAAAACTACCCCTCTGTTGCCGTTTCAAATGGCGACAGAGGTGACAGGCTCTCTGTCGCCAAACGGACAGGCTCTCTATCGCCACTTTGACAGAGGAGTGCATATGATTTTTTTAAATAAAAAGCGAAAAATATTCTCCCTGCTCGCGCATTTGTGAAAATAGCCTCATGCAGCAGACGACTTGAGCAAAATGGCGTAATGCAAACGTTGGAAACCTGAGCCTCAGACCGCGGAAGACAAACCAAAACCACCGCGCCACCGTTCTGACGATGCGCACTTTTGGAAGGCATAAGAGGAGCTTCAGGCACATCACAAGAAGATGAAGAAGATAGCCGACGAGCAATACACACGCGCGTGGGAGGAGCCAAAGATCGCTCCAAACGACTATTATTGTGTCGATATGCACAGGCCTAATTGGAAGAAGGCCAAGGTTGCAAGCCTTGCAAAATGAAAGGGGAAGGCACCGATGAATCCTTCCATATAGGGTCTATGATAATAAGTATGAGTTTTTTCCATTTCCAAAAGGTGCGCATGTACCTTAGCAGTATTTTCCGTTCATGGTTTATCCATGTCATCGCGCCATGTCTGTTTCACCATTTTCTATGTCATGTTATGTCCACGATGTCATACTATGTATCATAATATCTCTATGTTATGCAACATACCCTAATATTTGTATGTATGTTTCCTCTAGTCGTTTTATACAACATGCTATGTCATCTTCTTCCGTACGAACCATTAAACGTTACTTCTTTGAATTTTTCCTTATTAATTTATCTCCGCCTTGTTATTTTCTATTTTATACTTAAAAACTAAAAGAAGGGAGCCAAATACATCAACAGTTCAACCATTAAGTTACCATTTGTGAAACACCGACAGGGAGGTCAATTTGTCATTTTTGAAGTCAGCATCGGAAGCTAAAAATGGAAAAATCGAAATGAAATGAGCCAACTAGATTAAAACTTCCGTTATCCGTCAGTTCCATCATTTGTATTGACCGATATACAGCAGATATTCCGTGAAACACTTTGGTGAGTGTTTCGTATGTTTGTCGTTTTGGTAATTTTGCGTGTCAGCGTCACTAGCTTTCTCATTTCTCTCCGAACCATTTTTCAAGCCATTCATTGGTCATTACAAACAAAATTTGATCATATAATTAAGCACATCCCCGGCTGGGAGCTATCCACACAGGCTCCCTAGGCTTCACTCTCTTCCTCATTTTATTTTTATTTGCATTTTACATTTTGATTGACTCATGCCATAGTCGACCATCTCAAAAAGAACTCTTAAAAAATGGTCTTGGTCAAACACAATACATTCCAAGTTTATCACGAGTGCAATGAGAAGCAGTCTTGTGAATGTATAGTGTAGAGTTCAATCTTAGCATACATAAGTCAATATTTGATCATTTTTAGCACTTAGATTCATTAGCAAATGAAAGATTCTAATATAAAACAAACTAGCTTCGCCCAAATTGCTCTAGGGACTCTAGTAGAAATCTAAGGTTTCTCAAAGCATGGCATAAGCATCTAGTGAGAAAATACAGCAAGTAAAAGCTACAGATTTCATCAAGTTTTCATTAAGCTTAAATTTTAATTTTTAGCAAGCTTAACATGATGAAGCAAGGTGAACTTAGGCATGGCTAAGCTAGCAATGATCTTCAGAAAAGTAGCAAAGTAAAAAGTATGAATGATAGTTCATTTGCATAATAGACAAAGCTTATTAAAATAGAAAATGAAGTCTATATGCAATGCATGAGATAGCTTATCAAACTCTTCCTCAACAAGTGAATCAAACTAAAGCTTTAAATTCTAGTTCAAGTTGAGTTATTAGCAGAATTAAGTTCAAAAAACTTCTAAATGAACTCAACGGAAACCAAAAACATAGAATGAGGAGAGAAAGTGAAGAAATTGCAAGCTGGGTGGTTATAAAGTATAGAAAAGATGATAGAGAACTCTATGGTTCAAACTCGCTCTCATCTTCCCCAATAACTAACATAGGAAAGTTGACTCTACAACCCAAGCTAGGGAGTACACACAGACCATGTCTATTCGGAGGGACCAAAACCTACTAGACCTACAAGACTGTAAGGGAACTCAACCTAAAAAGAGAGAAGAGAGAATAATTAATTAAGCATGATAGCAACCTATAGCATAAGATGAGAGGACTATGCAAAATATGCCAAAAATCTAAATGGGGTGTACTCAGAACTCTAATATTAAGTCAATAGCACCAGAAGATGCAAAATAAAGGAAATATTGGAAGTGAATATAATACATAGTGTACAGAATCAACTCCCCCTCAAGTGATACCGTAAGGGCTCACGACTCCAAGCTCTCTCCTCAAGGTCACAAACCTTGAGCTATCCAAAGGCTTGATGAAAATATCAGCAAGCTGGTGGTCATTCTCTACAAACTGGAGCACTATATCATCATTCTCCACATGGTCTCTAAGGAAGTGATATCTGATATCTATGTGCTTGGTCCTGGAAAGCTACACTGGGTTCTTAACAATGCAAATAGCAGAAGTTTGTCACAGCAAAAAGTGAATCACTATCTATATCTACCCTAAAGTCCTGCAAGGTCGACCTTATCCAAAGTTCCAGGCTACGACAACCAACACCTGCAACGTACTCGGCCTTAGTGGTGGACTATGTGACTCCAGACTGCTTCCTAGATAACCAAGAGACAAGAAAAGTGCCAATAAATTAGCAAGTGCCAGAAGTACTTTTTCTATTTATCCTACAACCAGCAAAGCTGCATTTGAAAAGGCTATAAAGGACATACAAGAAAAGAAAGAGTACCAAATACCATAGCCAAAGGTAGCTTGAAGGTACCTAAAAATATGCTTCACTGCCTAGCGGTGAGAGGCACGAGAGGCCTGAAATTGAGCCACAAACACACAACTAAGTGTATGTCTGGCCTTGAAATAAGGAGGTACAAGAGAGAGCCGATCATGCTCCTGATCTAGTGAAAGCGAGAAGTCGATGACTCAGTATAACCTTTGATCGGCTGAGAATCTTGATCTATTCTTACTCTTGAGGTATTAATGATCCACATGATGTTGGATCAACTCCCACACATCCTAGCAAGCTAGGTCACGACACGATCAACTCCCAAAACAAAGAGAACACGATCTATTGAGGTCTATCTTCTTGCTACAGCAGATTGGTTTATGATCGAGAACTTAGAGAAGAGAGTTGTTGAGAGCCTAGATGATTGATATGTGCTCCAGAGATACACCATCCATCAATCACTCATTTTTGACTCAAGATCAAACAAGAAGGATAAAAAAGAATCAAGAGAATGTAGAAGGAGATGATTGCAAACAAAGCAAAGCAAGAACTAGAATGTAAGCGAAAACATGAACAATATTCTTACACTGAAACTATTTCTATTTCTATTTGAGTGGGCAAAAACTCAAAGAGCATCGAGATACCAAAATCCTTCAAAGAGCAACCAGGGAGAGGCACCCCCCTCTATTTATAGCACTTTGGGAGTAATCTCCACCATTAGATGATCGTTTTGAACCTCAAGAAACCTTATCATGGGTGTAGATTCACTCCCACTTTCATACATGGGCTAACCCGAAACCCAACAATATTACAGGTTTTGACCATACCCTTTAGTATGATAGCTTTAGCTTTCTTGACTGTTCTGGACCTAGACTCCTCCATGAGCCTAGTCCCGATCCATGTCGTTGCCTGCCACATCAATCACTTTAGTTCCTTGACTTTCTGGCTCGCAACCACTTCTCGGCCTTAGTCATCTTTCGACGTCCCTTGACTGTTCTAGACCTCAACTCTCCTAGCCTAGTCTCAGTCTTCTCTGCCTCACCCTGACCTAGCACCAAGTCCTACAACTAACACAGATAATAAAACCATCACAAAGCAATGTCCAAAATCATATCAGAAGATCCCACCTTGAATCATATAGTCTGTGACCACCTTAGCTCATAGCCATTCATGTCCACGACCACATTAGATATGGCTAGACCACTCACTAAGAGGTCACGACCGCTCCTCAAGTGGTCATGACCACTCATATAGAGGTCTAGAGCACTCACCTAGAGTCACGACCATTCCCTAAGTGGTCACGACCACTTCTATAAAGGTCAGATCACTCCCCAAGTGGTCACGACCACTTATATAGAGGACTAGACCACTCAAGACCACTCATTGAGAGGTCACGACTACTCCCCAAGTGGTCACGATCACTCATATAGAGGTCTAGATAACTCCCCAAATGGTCACAGGGGTTCAGGACCACTCCCCAAGTGGTCACAACCACTCCTATAGAAGTCTAGACCACTCCTCAAGTGGTCACAGGGGTTCACAACCATTCCTAGAGGGGGTCACAATCACTCCGTAGGAGGTCACAAGGGCTCATGGCCACCCCTAGAGAGGTCATGATCACTCCTATAGTGTTCACGACCACTCTCTAGGAGGTCACGACCACTCTCAAAGTGATCACGACCACTCTAGGGACGACTTTCCTAGTGGTCACAGGGGTCATGACCACTCCCTAGGAGGTCACGACCACTCTCATAGTGGTCACGACCACTCTCTAGGAGATCATGACACTCCTGGGCACGACCTCTCTAGGGAACAACCATCCTAGAGGTCACAAAGCCCACGACCACTCAAACCAAATTACTCAAAGCCAAAGCAAGCTCAAATCAAACTCAAACTTGAGCACCAAAGGCTTAAAACACAATCAATTACTCTCATCACAAACATGGGTAGACCACCACATAGTCTCTCATATATATATTATTATTGCAACAAGTTTAAATGTTTGTTTATCTCATTATGAGTATTTCTGTCGTCATCGCCAAAGGTAAGATTGCTCCTGGATGCAAGGTTACGGGTGTTCCCAAGCGCATGAACTTGGGCATTCTTGAGCGCGTGGTCTCGGGCGCATGGTTCCAAGTTTATTACTGGTCATTAGTTTTGTTCATTTTATTATGTTATCTCTATCAATGTGGTGCATCATATGTGGTAATTTTTTTAGAGAAGTGCTGCTGAAATTTTGGTAACAAGGATGTTGATCTTAGTGAAAAATTGATTGTGGTAACATTTTAAACACGTGGGGTGATGGAGTATTACACTTATTTCATTTCAAATTTTAATATTTAAAAGAACTTGTTAGTCATAGGAGTACCTATTATGCTCCAAGAGTAACTAATATCTCAGTAAAGTAGTGTAAAACGATCATAAATTTGCAAATTTTGGTTGCCTTGCTCCTTTGAGAAACCTTTGGGAAATAATGCATTAATCTTAGTTTTAGGCTCAGGTTTGGATTGAATGTGCGCTTGGTTTGTCAATTTCGAACAATGCCTTTTTACACATTATTTTTACCATTTTCTCTTAGAAACAATTAAAATTTCTGCGCAATTCTTTTCCATATAGCTTTACCATGTAGTGTGGCACTGCAGGATAGGTCTTCGTGCAAGCCAATTAAAAAGAATTTGCAGTTAAACCCAACAGGTTAAATCAATAAATGGAAATGGGCTTCAAATTTGTACTTTGTTCTGCTGTTAAAAACACCTTATATTTGAAATTAGAAGGATTTGAACACATGTGTATAGAAATCTAATGGTTAACCGTTTGGGGTGAAGCAAAGCCGAAAGCCCAAGTTGTTAGCATGTTTTGGACCATGAGGGCATTACAGTAGTTTTTGTAAAAAATCTTCACAGACAAAAGTAAAGCATCGTAGTATTATCTCAAATGAAGTTCTTGAAGTCCTAATTCCTGAACAGATTAAGAAACGGATACTTGATTGATACTAGAGCACAGAAAATCGATAAATTTTCTAAGAAGGATGAATGCATATGGTAATCCACTATTAGTACTAGTCCAATTGGAGAAAAAGTTGCATGTGCACAGATGTTGAAAAACAAATTGACCTGAATGGTGCATACAGCCGAGAAATTTAGTATGGGCTACATACAAGCACATCTACCTGATGCCACATTGTGCTTCATTGGTCGCCCTTAACTAGTGTTACCACTGAACTAATTAGATGCGCCACGCCGCGCAGATGCGTGACGCCACGCAAAGACGATTTTCTCATCGAAGAAAAGAACTGTAGGGAAAAAACAAATCAAAGAAGTTTAGAGGGGCTTTTCGCAAAAAAAACCGTGTCTAGATGAATCTCGTGATGCACTTTGCTAAAAAAACGAGTTGGTTCTAGAACTTCTGAGGATCCCTACGGAGAAAAAACAATTTGTGGGAAAAGGGAACAAATTTTGGAAGTTTTTTTGGGTATTATCGCTAAAAAAAATGCACGTAGACGTAAAAAAACAACATGTGCTAAAAGGGGGAAAAACTTGTAAGTTCTGGAGGTCTTATCGGGAGAAAATACACCTATATATAATTAGAAACAAATTTTAGAAGTTTTGGGGACGCATAACTTTAACAATGTATTTTTGGGGTTTTGGCACCTAAAAACTGCACTTAGATGTAAAAAATATATCTACGTTAAGAGGGGAAAATTTGGGGAATTTTCTAGGGGGTCTGTGAAGAGGAACGCGGTATGCTACGCTAGCAAAAAACAAAATCTACCGCGAAACCAGAAAGCTACTCGCAAGAAGGGGACCATAGATAAGATTACCACTAGACGCGCAGTTGCGGAATCCTTCGCGCGTCGATGTAGTGGATCGTCCTCGCCGCAGTCGTTGCGTCGATGTAGTGGATCGTCCTCGCCTTGCCGTGGATCATCCTCCCACGCCCGATCGCAGCAGCGTCACCGCAGAGTCCACACGTCCGAGATGGAACACCGTGCGTCGGTGTGCAAGCACTGTCGCTCGGCGGCGCAGCGAGAGGAGTAGGCTAGGGTTTCGAGTGAATCACTCCTAAACCGTGGGAAAGCACACCCTGTGCCCTCCCTCCTCCCCTCCTTATATAGCCACGAGATGAAACCCTAAACTAGGGCCCATCAGCGTGCTAAGCCCACGTGGTTCATTAATTACGGATCCAATCCAAATTAATGCATCCCAGCCCATTAAGTGTGTGACCCAGCAGGTTCACGTACGTTTGGATGTGGATTCGGAAAACTCCTTTTCAATCCAATAGTTAGTAGTGGCTTCTTGCAAAGTATGCCAACTCCCAAACATACTATGATCAAATCGAACAGAACCTATCAAAAGTACTTATGTAATAATCCCTTTGCCAAGTATATGAAGATTGATCTCAAGGCGAGAAGCATGTCATCCTTTGATGATTCAATCCATCTCTCGTATCCGTGATATATTAATAAGTTGTGATTGACTCCTCAATCACGGCATGGCCATGCACTTCCTTAATCATATCACACGAGTGGCCTTGTCATATATCTCCGTTTCATTGGAGTGGCAAATTCCATCTTGACTGCTCACTTCCCTCTGCACGTTTCATAGTAAACATGAAAGCTACCTTTATAACTATCCGGTTAGGAAGTAGTGTTTGATAGCCCCAAGGAAAACTATTACACATGTAGGGAATATGACAATCTCAGTGTCTAAGGATCATACATCTACTAGGTATGAGATACACGATGACACATAAGAATGAAACATTCTCGCGATGTCCCATTGCGGTCTATCTAACCCATGTTCTTCAACATGCGTCCACAATGTATAGATGATATCTCCATATCCCATGATCTATGAAGCATGATCATCGATCACTACATGTCTTGATCTATTCATCGTTGTCCTATCGATGATATCCGATCAGAGATATTTATCGAATTACATCATTAAGTAAAGAGCTTCATAAGCAAGTCACATACTTGTTGATCAATACAATGATATACATTCATTGGACCAATAATCATATTATTATTCATAAACATAGTCATGTTACAATCATCTAAATGATTGCCTCAAGGGCATAACACTAACAGTCTGTTGTCTTAAAAATGCACTGAAATGTAATTTCTAAGGACCCCTACAGATGGTTTTAGAACTCTCGAGGATTTCTGCAGGGAAAAAATAATTTGTGGGAAAAGGGAACAATATTTGTATTTTTTGGGTCTCATCGCTTAAAAAATGCAAGACGACGTCAAAAAGCAATATGCGCTAAAAAGGAAAAAAACCTGTAAGTTATGGGGGTCCTATCGAGGAAAAAATACACCTATATGTAATTAGAAACAAATTGAAGATGTATTTTTAGGGGTCATATTGGGAAAAATGCACCTATATGTAATTAGAAACAATCTTTACCTATATGTAATTAGAAACAAATATTCGCTACGGTGGCTTGCGCGAGGTGGATTCGAATTGAGGACCGGCCGTTGCCAACCGAACGCGCTAACCAACTGAGCAACAGAGCGTTTGTGAAATGTGAGGGGTATTTAATATATAAACCCGATTAACGGATTAGCCACGCGGGCGACGTAGCTCACGCTCGAGCTAGCCATACGCACGACACTCTCGCACGCGCGACGTGGCCGCTCTCGGAGAGGCCACACCACCCCGAAATTCATGTGGCGCGCCGAACGGCCGGGGAACTTTCTGTTACAATACGGTGATCTCATCCCGTATGGACGCGAAGGCCAAAACCGACGCCTAAACCATCGTTGCGTCTGTTGATTCATACCCATTCAAGTTGTATATATATACACACACATTGATCAATAAAGTTTTGAGTTCTTATCATTTTACATCTCCCGTTCTTAATTACAACACGTTATCAGCCCGTAGGCTCTTCCAATCACAGAAAAACACAAGAACTTCGGCTCTCCAAATCAAGAACAGAACGCACAAGCAATTCATCAAAGGTAAGATGCCTCGTTTTGGCAACTTACCTTCGCTACCGATTCTTGTAACTCACCTCGTCCTCGCCGTTGAACGGGTCATCCGCCGCGCTGCCGAAGTTGGGCACATTCGTCGCACCGACCTCGAAGTCGCCATCCGTCGCGCCCTTCAAAGGGCTAAGCGTCGCGGTGGCCGTCGTCGTCGTCGACGTGGCCGACACGCCCCACAGCCGGTTGGCGCTGGTGCTACCAGCCCAAGCCGCACCTCCACAACGGCGCTCGGGTTTTGCCCAGAGCACGGGTGGACTCACTTCCTTTATAGGGACGTGGCCTCCTCCCACGACCACATCTGGCTCCTGACGCCGACGCCCCCCTCGCCGAGCTCTGCCCGCCGCACCACCTCCGCTTCTCCCCATCTCTCTACAAGCCGTCGTCCTTAAGGCACGGAGGGGAGGGGAGGGGAGGGGAAGGCGGCGGCCATGAAGGATGGCGATGGCGGGAGGCGGTGGCGCTCGCGTGGATCTGACGACGGGAGGCGGCGGCCATGGAGGGAGGCGGCACCGTATGGTATGGGGGCGGTTAGGGTTGAAAACCCTAACCGCTGCCTCTTATTGTGCCGACGCCCGCGGTCCATTTTTTCGGCCCAAGCCAAGGCGGTGGCCTGCCTCCCCACGCGCGCGACCACGTGGGCCAGTGGACTCAATGTGCGTGCGGGCCGATTCCGAGGTTGTTTCGGCCCGCACATACAGTTACCCTTTTATTTTATTTTTTTATTTTATTATTTACATATATGTGTTTTTTTTAATTTTAAATCACATATATTTATTGTTTTGCATTTATTTGCATTTCAAGAATTGCATCAACATAATGAGACAAAATTTGATCTAAATCACTTATACTTTTTGTGACATAGGGGTAATGGAGTCTTAGGCATTGGCTGCGATATATTCATATTTCGAATATATCAGCCTAGAGACCATGCCTATAGCAGTGATGAAATTCACCCATTATTTTGGTCTACATCATGTTTTCACAAAACTTGATGATTACCTCCACTATGTATACCACTATTAATAAAATATAAAAGATTGGAGGTCTACACTATTTGTGATTACCTCTTTATTCCAAAAACACATCCAACGTGTTATAAGATCAAATTTTGCCTCACTCATTACAACAAATACCGTAGAGATTTTTTAATTCACCACAGGTAAATTAATTAAATCAATGGTTATCCTTTGTAGGAGTAATGGCTGTCAAGGAGCTTGATGAACTTGCCTTGGACGGACACAACTATCCTACATGGGCATCAGATATGAGGATTAGTTTTGCATCCAAAGGTTTTCTGCATACGATCGAAGAATCTGTTGAAGGGAATCCTCAGATCACAAATCAACAAAGATATAGCGCCTTATTATATTTAAGGTTCTATATCCATAAAGATCTCAAATATGAGTATCTTATGGAAGAAAATCCCCGTGCATTATGGCTCGCTCTTCAAGAGCGCTATGAACAGCAAAAAGAATTGATTTTGCCTGAGGCAAGTCATGAATGGAATCACTTGCGCCTTCAAGATTTTAAATCTATCGCTGATTTCAACCATGCTGTTCATAACATTTGCTCCAAGTTAAAGTTTTGTGGAAAAGAACCTACCGAAGCAGACAAGATAGAAAAGACTCTATCTACTATGCTTTCGGCAGATCGTGTATTGCAACAGCAATACCATGCTCAAAACTACCAGGTTTATTCTCGATTAATTCATACATTGACTCGGGCTGAAAAACATGATGAACTTCTTTTGAAGAATCATCATAAGCGTCCTGTTGGTGCTAAACCTTTACCTGAGGTCCACAATGTACAACATCAATCTAAGAATAAAAAGAATTTCAAAGGATTTACCTCTGGTAATCTAAAGAAATCTAGTGGTAAGCGCAACCACAACTGGAAGCGAAAACATAATGCAAGAGGAAAAGGAAATGTGAAGCCATCAAATGACAACAAGCATTGTTACAAGTGAAGAGGAACGCGGTATGCTACGCTAGCACAAAAAAAAATTCTACCGCGAAACCAGAAAGCTACTCGCAAGAAGGGGATCATAGATAAGATTACCACTAGACGCGCAGTTGCGGAATCCTTCGCGCGTCGATGTAGTGGATCGTTCTCGCCGCAGTCGTTGCGTCGATGTAGTGGATCGTCCTCGCCTTGCCGTGGATCGTCCTCCCACGCCGCAGTCGCAGCAGCGTCACCGTAGTAGTCCACACGTCCGAGATGGAGCGCCGTGCGTGTGTGCAAGCACACAGTCGCTCGGCGAGGCGGCGAGAGGAGTAGGCTAGGGTTTGAGTGAATCACTCCTAAACCGTGGGAAAGCGCACCTGCACCTCCCTCCTCCCCTCCTTATATAGCCACGAGATGAAACCCTAAACTAGGGCCCATCGTGCTAAGCCCACGAGGTTCATTAATTACGGATCCAATCCAAATTAATGCGTCCCACCATTAAGTGTGTGACCTGCGGTTCACATACGTTTGGACATGGATTCGGAAAACTCCTTTTCAATCCAATAGTTGGTAGTGGCTTCTTGCAAAGTATGCCAACTCCCAAACATACTATGATCAAATCGAGATGAACCTATCAAAAGTACTCATGTAATAATCCCTTTGCCAAGTATATGAAGATTGATCTCAAGGCGAGAAGCATGTCATCCTTTGATGATTCAATCCATCTCTCGTATCCGTGATATATTAATAAGTTGTGATTGACTCCTCAATCACGGCATGGCCATGCACTTCCTTAATCATATCACACGAGTGGACTTGTCATATATCTCCGTTTCATTGGAGTGGCAAATTCCATCTTATTGCTCACTTCCCTCGCACGTTTCATAGTAAACATGAAAGCTACCTTTATAACTATCCGGTTAGGAAGTAGTGTTTGATAGCCCCAAGGAAAACTATTACACATGTAGGGAATATGACAATCTCGGTCTAAGGATCATACATCTACTAGGTATGAGATACACGATGACACATAAGAATGAAACATTCTCGCGATGTCCCATTGCGGGTCTATCTAACCCATGTTCTTCAACATGCGTCCACAATGTATAGATGATATCTCCATATCCCATGATCTATGAAGCATGATCATCGATCACTACATGTGCTGATCTATTCATCGTTGTCCTATACGATGATATCCGATCAGAGATATTTATCGAATTACATCATTAAGTAAAGAGCTTCATAAGCAAGTCACATACTTGTTGATTAATACAATGATATACATTCATTGGACCAATAATCATATTATTATTCATAAACATAGTCATGTTACAATCATCTAAATGATTGCCT
Source organism: Otatea glauca (assembly GCA_036346275.1). Taxonomy (NCBI): domain Eukaryota; kingdom Viridiplantae; phylum Streptophyta; class Magnoliopsida; order Poales; family Poaceae; genus Otatea; species Otatea glauca. The sequence continues at coordinate 29,513,152 of CM070716.1, read as the reverse complement.
CAAGGGCATAACACTAACAACAAGTGTGGTGGTACTTCACATTTTGCCAACAAGTGCCGTACCCCCAAGTACTTGGTTGATCTGTACCAGAAATACCTTAAGGAAACAAAACCAGCACCAACAAAGAACTATGAAGCACATTTCAATCTTTCTATGGCTGCTGCAGAGGTTGGTTGCTCAGAAGGGGATCCGATGGATATTAATCAAAATATCCCCTCTCTTCCTCAACAAAAGAATCTCCCATCCACGGATGACATGATCATAGAATATGTTTCTAATGACATGTTTGGAGATCTAAGTTGAAGCCTCCCTGATGGTGATGGTTTTTATTTTGTTTTGTTGTAATTTTATGCAGGCCCTATAAACTTATTTGAGTTGTATTAACTTCCTTGTAATTTGGAGTTATACAAACTCTCCTATATTGTAATATCTTATTTTTATGTTTGATATTTAATATAGAAAATAATGTATGTACTTCTATTTGTTGAATAAAGAATTTTATTTCTTCTTTCACTATAGATGTCTCATGAAGTCAATCTCCTGGAGGAGGAATTATGCCTTGTGGACAGTTGTACCACAAACTCTATACTTAGAGAAATCAAATATTTCCAAACTCTTAAGAAAAAAGAAGGGAATATTTTGACCATCGCCGGACGCGATGCATTGATAGTTGGTTCTGGTCAAGCCACTATCTCTCTTCCAATGGGTACGAAAATTATAATCGAGGATGCTTTATTGTATCCTGATTCAACTCGCACCCTACTAAGTTATAGAGACATCCGTAAGAATGGGATTCATGTTGAAACTCATATACAGAATAAAGAGGAATTTCTTCTCTTTACTAAACTTACTGGATCTAGCAAACACATATGTGAGAAAATTCCATCACTCGAATCTAGATTGTACTTCACATACATTAAGCCCATTGCAAATGTTGCATATAAAGTAATCTTTCAAAATGTCGATGCATTTCCAACTTGGCATGATCGACATGGGCACCCTGGTATAGGGATGATGAGAAAAATAATTACCAATTCTATTGGTCATACTTTGAGTACTGCAAAATTCCCACAATCTTCTGATTTTATGTGCGCATCTTGTGCCACTGGGAAATTGATTTTAAGACCATCTCCTCTTAAAATTATTGCAGAACCACTTAAGTTCCTTGAACGTATTCAAGGTGACATTTGTGGACCAATTTCACCACCTTCTGGACCATTCAAGTATTTCATGGTTTTGATTGACGCATCTACTCGATGGTCTCACGTGTATCTTCTATCGACACGTAACCATGCATTTGCAAAGATAATGTCCCAACTTATCGAGTTGAAGGCTCATTATCCTGAATATCGAAATCAATCAATTCGCATGGACAATGCTGCAGAATTTACTTCTCAAGCCTTCGATGATTATTGCATGGCTTTGGGAATTCAAGTTCAACACTTTGTACCATATGTCCATACTCAGAATGGTTTGGTTGAATCCTTGATAAAAAGAATCAAACTCATTGCTAGACCAATCTTATTGAATAGTAATTTACCTACGTCATGTTGGGGTCATGCAGTCCTACATGCTGCTGATCTAATACAACTACGACCAACTGCATATCATGAATCTTCTCCCATGCAGTTAGTACGTGGAAATCCTCCAAATATATCCCATTTGCGTAAATTTGGGTGCGCGTTATGCGTACTCATCTCACCACCTCAGTACCACTATGGGTGCACACAGAAACCGGGGATCTCGTGGGATATCATTCTCCGTCGATCATTAAGTATTTAGAACCTCTTACAGGGGATCTATTTACTGCTCGATACGCTGATTCTATATTTAATGAAGATCATTTTCCGGCATTAGGGGGAGACTTCAAGTACCAGAAAGAATGCCGGGAAATTGATTGGAATGCACAAAGCATTTCGAATTCAGATCCACGTACTACTGAATCTGAACAACAAGTTCAGAAAATTATTGATTTGCAAAACATTGCAAATAATATGCCAGATGCATTCACCAATTACAAAGGTGTTACAAAATCTTTGAATCCTGCCATTAATGTTCCAGAAAGAGTGGAGGTACCAATCAAAACCACTCATCCCCTAATTAGCAATAAGAGGGGGAGAAATATGGCCAAGAAACAGGATTCTACTTCTTCCAAACAAAAGAAGAAAACAGTGACTACATCCCAACCTATGGTTAGAAAACAACAGTTGGAACATTCTATTCCACAATCTAGCTCTCAAGCGCAAGTGCATTTATGCACTGAGGCTGGAACATCAGAATATTCTAGATCTATCATATTGGGAAATAATGATGAATCTTTAAAGATAAATGAAATTGCCATCAATTTTATTGATACTGGAGAGTCTTTTGATCGACGAGCTACATTTGTCGACACTTATTTTTCTGAACAAATTGCTGAAACCTTTGATCCAGATCCTAAATCCATGGTAGAGTGCAGACGACGCTCAGATTGGATCAAATGGAAAGAAGCAATTGAAACAGAAAAAGCCTCACTTTATAAAAGAGAAGTTTTCTCGGCAGTAATGCCCACACCTCCTCGTATCTTCCCTGTGGGATACAAGTGGGTTTTCGTCCGAAAACGAAATGAAAACAATGAGGTTGTGAGATATAAAGCAAGGCTTGTAGCACAAGGTTTTACGCAAAGGCCTGGCATCGATTTCAATGAGACATTCTCCCGTAATGAGCGGCATAACTTTTCGATATCTTATATCTTTGGCAGTACAAAATCATCTATCTATGCAGTTGATGGACGTAGTGACCGCATATTTATATGGATCATTGGATTCGGATATATACATGAAGGTTCCAGAAGGAATTGGTATACCAAATCCTCAGGCAAATCGCAACATGTATTGTATAAAATTGCAAAAGTCATTATATGGATTAAAGCAATCAGGCCGAATGTGGTACAATCGGTTAAGTGAATTCCTTAAACTTAAGGGATACACTAATAATGATGATTGCCCATGTGTTTTCATTAAGAAATCTTTCAAAGGATTATGTATCATTTCAGTGTATGTTGATGATCTCAACATCATTGGTAATGAAGCAGATATTAATGAGGCACGTCATCATTTAAAGACGGAGTTTGAAATGAAGGATTTGGGTCAAACCAAATATTGCTTAGGTTTACAACTTGAGCATTTACCTTCAGGAATTTTTATACATCAAGCCGCTTATATCCAGAAAGTATTGGAGAAATTCAATATGGATAAATCTTATCCATCAAAAACTCCTATGGTGGTTCGATCTCTAGACATAGAGAAAGATCCATTCAGACCTAAGGAAGATGGAGAAGATATTTTGGGTCCTACTATTCCATATCTCGGTACCATAGGAGCACTCATGTATCTTGCAAATTGTACCCGGCCGGATATTGCATTTGCAGTTAATCTGCTGGCAAGATATAGTGCTGCTCCTACTAAACGTCATTAGACGGGAGTTAAGAATATCTTTTGATATCTTAATGGCACAAGAGATCTTGATCTTTATTTCATGAGGAGCCCTGATCCAATATTATTGGGTTACACTGATACTGGTTATCTATCTGATCCCCATAATGCCAGATCACAAACAGGCTTTGTATTTTTACAAAGTGGTACAGCAATTTCCTGGAAGTTTTCAAAGCAGACCCTAGTGGCTACATCCACTAATCATTCTGAAATAATTGCATTATATGAGGCATCACGTGAATGCGTGTGGCTTCGCAGAATGATTAACCACATCTTAAAATCATGTGGTCTTGATTCTCTGGAATCACCAACTATTATCTATGAAGATAATGCTGCTTGTATTGTTCAGATGGAAACATGTTACATTAAGAGCAACATCACTAAACATATTGCTCCTAAATTGTTTTATCCCCACGAATTGCAAACGAATGGGGAGATAAATATCCTGCAAACTAAATCTTGTGATAATCTTGCAGATTTATTCACCAAGTCTCTACCTTATTCCCTTTTCCACAAATATGTTGAAAGAATAGGCATGAGAAGATTTAGACATTTGCAGGGATCAGGGGGAGATTCTCTCTGATCAGAAACCTTGTTCCACATAATATTGTACTCTTTTCTTTTATGAGGTTTTTTTTAAAAGGGTTTTTCCTCATTTAAAGTTTTTAATGAGGCAATATTACCACAAGTTTATATATCATATCAAGATGATAAACTGGATATATATCATGATTTCTCCTTATTTTTCCTATATGGTTTTGAGGAGTTTTTTCTCATGGTGGACTCGATCAAGGGGGAGTGTTACAATACGGTGATCTCATCCCTATGGACGCGAAGGCCAAAACCGACGCCTAAACCATCGTTGCGTCTGTTGATTCACACCCATTCAAGTTGTATATATATACACACACATTGATCAATAAAGTTTTGAGTTCTTATCATTTTACATCTCCCGTTCTTAATTACAACACTTTCTAGATTTAATATACGGAGTATGTCCAAGGACAGGTGGCACCAAAAAGGGAGGTACGATTATTCTTCCTTGATTAGTTTCCCTATCAGTTGATCCTTTGTTTGCTACTCCACTTTATTTAATATCTTTGGATTCATCTATTGCATTGCAGAGCAACGCAAAGGATTTACACGGACTCAATGTACACCTCAGCACTCTAAGTGCTCGAGATATTATTACGTCCTACTTTTCTTTATTACTCTAATCATGATGTTAGCAACAATTTCAGCAAGCTTCCCTAATCCATTACCATCGCTATTAAATAGGGTTAACAAGAATTTGCATAATAACATGGATAGGAACAATAACAATATAAATCTTGGAACCATACGTCTAAGCACGTTTGAGACCATGCGCTTGGGAACGTCTAAGTCCTCACGCTTGGGTACACTCTAGTCCATTCACTTGAGAACGCCTAGAGCACATGAGTCTGAGAGCAATCTTTACCTATGAAACGATGGTGGAGGATGAAGATTCAAACACAATAAATAATCAACTAAACTTCTCAAGGAATATATAAATTCAACTAGGTTCACATGATTCTCATTATGATACGAAAGCTCATCAACTAAACTGACTAGATACTTAATAATCGAAGAAAAGTGATCATTAATACTAGATAATTGTGGTAGTTGATGCGACTAGTGAGGTGATGGTGCTACTCTAATTCTATGCATGTCGCCTTTATTGATCATATAAAAATATTAAATAAAGAAGAGTAAGTCCACAACTCAGCAAGTACATAATAAAACAATAACTTAACCATTTATTACATTCATATCATTAATCATCTTTTATTACTAGTGATGAAATGCAAATCTATCTACATACTCATATGCTCATCACATAGCTTATATATGTATAGTTGAGCGCACACTGATCGATGCTGCACCCTCTCATCCCCTCCATCCCATAGAGGTGCCTACGGTAGTAGTTTTTTTATGCATGCACCACATAGGTCATAGAGGTCCACACAAGTCACCTATTTCCATCGTGAATGCATCATATGCAAATGGCATAATTTGTCAACATTTAATATTTATCATCTTCACCATTAATTTCATCCTTATATCACAAAAGATAAAAGGCATAATGTAAAACAACATGATAACACAAATTACCAATAAGAACTTCAAGAGTTAACAACCCGTTATCGTTCTACCATGCATTTTTCTTTTTACACACGAGAGACGAAATGATGTGCGATTGAAGCCAAAACAGAAGTTACACCTCCTACGGGGTAATCTCAACTCAGCAGCATATCATAACGGTACATAGCATGAAACACAATAATATCACGCCTAGTCCGGAATATAACTTTCCCTATCGTAAGGTAGCAGCCCTCTTAAAGCATTGTGCCTTCTAATACAACGGCAGAGGATATTATCCCGTTTTGTTTGTGTTTGGCTGCCACTGTTTGGAAGGCAACTAATCCAGTACAATTAACTTTAGGAACGCATCCACATGTATGGGCCTACTCTCCGTGTGCGTGTATAACTGCCGCATGCTTTTAGATGGGATTCTCAATGGCCATGTGGGCCCCACAGGACAGATCCGACGTACCAGACTTCCCAGCTTCCCATCCAACGGTCGAGCACCAAGGCAGTGTGAACAGAAGAAGAAACAAATCAGATCAGATCATAGTTGTTTCCATGATCATAGAGATACTCGCTTTGGACTTCCTTAAGCCGAAGATATGCGTGCGCCTGAACCCCAAGAGTCTCGGATTCTACCCCTTCTTCTCCTCCACCACCGAGCTAGCCGCGCGCGCTGATCTACTCTGCTCCCGAAGGATTCACCGCGCGCATCGCCTCTCTCACTCCTTCCTTCCCCTCTACATGAGTACGGGCAGCTTGCTCTGCGTCTTGGTGTTGCTGCAGCCTGTGCACCTTTGTTTGCTCGCGGGTGACCAGCTGGTCGCTGGTCAGATTGGAGACGAATTTTTGTGTCGAGATCCGACCCGGAGGCCAAGCCTGATGTTGAGGCATGTCCGTGACAAGTTGAACAGCAACAATGCTGCTCGAATCTCAGACGAAGAGCTCGTTGATGGAGAAGTGCTCACCGGTGATGAATACGCTGGAGATCATGGAGGTGTACCCGACAAAGTTGTAGCCGGTGGTGGCGATCCTGATGTAGATGTAGAAGAGTTCTTGCTGAGCTGTCACGATGATGATGGTGAAGCTAAGGATAGCATGGGAGAGCAGCCTGCAATTCAGTGTCCTGAGTGTGGGAAGAGCTTCAAAAATGATAAATCCATGTACGGCCATCTTCGAAGCCATCCAAATAGAGGCTACAAAGGTGCTACTCCACCTGTGAAGAAGCCGAAGTCGCTTTCAAACAGAAACGATGCACCACCCGCGTCGTTATCACCTGTCGACGACCGTCCAATGGCTAGGTATAGCCAGCGTGATCCCCGTTTAAGTGCATACGAAAGATTAGCCGCCTATGTGATGCTTACACTCAGGTACCGTGACAACCAGGCGATAGAGCAAGCTCCATTGCCATCGCCTTCGCGTAGCAAGATAAAGCACGAGTCAGCTGAACAGGCAGAAGCTGGAAAAGAAGAGTCAGCCACGAGCAGGGCAAGGGTAGAAGGCGGCAACGCCGTGCTCCGCGACGAACATGGCAGTTCCATTGTAGAAGTGCCAAAGAAGAGGGGAAGGAAGAAGTCTAAAGAAGGCAGAGAGGCACATCGGAAGGAGAAGGATGTGCCAAGTACAAAGGAGAAGCGTCCTTACGGCTGCAAGCATTGCAAGGCAGAGTTCCAAACTCATCAGGCTCTGGGCGGGCATATGGCTGCCCACAACAAGGAAAAGAGGAGCCAGGCTCAGAATGATAAAGAAGCAGGGGAGGCATACCAGGGCAAGATTGACCAAAGCCAGAATGGGCAGGAAGCTGAAATCGGCGAGGAGCGCAGGAGCGACGGTCTGTCGCTGTCGAGCAGACGGCTGAACGCGGAACATTTCTCCAAGGTGTTCAACAAGGGGTGGCACTCCGGGCAGCAGCCTGATGGGTACATGAGGCAGCACTTCGAGAGCAAGGATGACGGCTTGCCACCGGTGGCGGCACCGACAGTGGATGGGCAAAGGCGGAGGCTGTTTGACATTGACCTCAACGTTGAGGCCCAAGAGCAGGAATAGAAGAGACGCAAATCTTTTGCGTGTTTTTGAAAATGAAAAGCAGGAATAAAAAGACCAGGTGAGCAACTTACTATGTATCTTTGAGAATTGCTTGTACCTTGACAACGATAGTATGTGCTCGTCTTTTCAAAGCTATACTTGTCAACAATACCAGAATAAAAGAAATAATGTAGCTAAGGTCTAACCAAGTTATGTTTGCCGCAGCACCCTGGTTTGCATAATACACTAGGGAGTAATAAGGTACAATCAGCAGAGTTAATTTTATTTTTTGTAGTTTGTTTTTTGGAGCAAAATTAGTACCATACCAAAATTTTGAAACCAATAACATCATGCTTATAGTAAAACAGTCGAAAACCACCATCCTTTGTTATCCTCTAAAAAAGTTTTTAGGGCAACCACATACACTTGATATACCAACCAATATACATAACATAGATGATTTCGCTGGTTTCACAATTTACACCAACTTTTGCTCCAAACACACAAAACTCAATCATAATGCAAAATAGAATTCTCGTCTTTACTACATTAAACTGATACAGTTGTAAAGTCAATCAATTAATCTGTAAGTGAAATTATTATAAATTAAAGACAAGCTTAGCTATATTTAAATCCTACAAAGCTCAGTATGGGTATTGTACCATGCGACATATTTGTTTGGTACCCGATATCTTATATGCAAGAAGCTAACAGATAGTCAGGTACACACAGTTCATGCTTTTGAACACTAATACATTATTGTTATAGCCTTATTTCCAAGAAAGGATAAAAAAACATCATATGATTCGTATTACAAGACACAATTAATGTATACAAGAAAACATAAAAGTTTGCTGAACTACAAAGAGATTTCTGGAGGTCACGTTTTAATTTCTCATGAATATGCGGATTCAAAGATACTCACATGTTGAATTGATAAGCTTATGAATAACGTAATGACTCCCCCATGATCAAAGTAAGCAAGCTCCAACTACAGAATAATGTTAAAGGAGAAAAACTGAAATCAAATGCCTAGGCACCATACAGATTGATTTGGGAAATTAAATATCATAAAAATAACTTGAGATCGTATAAACTATCGGTGCATAGTTCATTAGAAAACATTGGTTATAAAAAATCACATTATGAATGGAAATAAAAAAATGTTCTGCATCCTAAGATTTATTTTTGTAGTGATTGCATCCTAAGATATTACAAATAACGTTAAAGCATTTAGAAGTGTTTTCAGTACATGGACACCTCCAGAAAATATCTCAGGTTTGTGGTAGTTGTCTGATACAAAAACAGCAATAATAAGTCACGGGCTACTAAGTATGCCTGAAAAAAGAAATTAGTAATTGCAAGTACAGAATATTCAAGGCTGCTAAAGCATCTAATATCTTGACAGTTATGATAAGTAAAATTTCTTTTACCTCTGTGTCAAAGCGAAGTGTACATGTCAATGATTTTCCTGTACTTGTAGAAACAACAATATCCTGGCCAGGTCGCATTCCATGCACACTGGTTGGAAGATGAATGGTGTACTGCTCATGCCCAGTCAAACCAAGTGACTCCATACCCTCTCCGGACTCGAAGTCGAAGCACAAAGGAATTACTCCCATCCGGACTAAATTGCTTCGATGAATTCTTTCAAAACTCTTGGCAATTACAGCCTTAACTCCCTGCCATGAGATTTACATTATTTGAGCCTACAGAAGTAAGAAAAGCACAAGGAGCATAATTTTGATAGTAAACTTCATACCAACAATTTGGTGCCTTTTGTATCCCAGTCCCTTGAGCTTCCAGTCCCATATTCAGCACCAACCAAAACAACTGTCTTGCCCATCAGTCTTGTACCTCTACAAATAGTACAACGAACATACATACATAAAACTATAGCAGTAGCCCATGTTTTTTTTCAAAAAAAAAAAGATCCATTTTTAAAAAAATTAGCAGCACTGAAAATAGCCAGAAACTAGTTAACGGAAACTAGAACTGCAGAGAGTGGAGGTGTCTAATTCAATGTTTATATGGAATTGTATACAAAGGGAAGTTCTCAAGACTAAAGACCAGACATTTTGTCCAAGTAGACTAACCATGGCAGCGTGGTAGACATAAAGCTTCTCTCCTGTTAGAATGTGAATCGTTTTTGGTCCAACTTCCCCGTCCATGAGCTTGTTGACAATCTGAATATTGCCAAATGTTCCCCTCATCATTGCTTCATAGTTTCCATGAGATGGCTGCCATACGAATTAAAATCATTGGGGTTCACACCATGCTCAACAAGATAGTACTACTTGGCAGCTGGGCTATCATTGTGAATGCTCCCAGCTGGTGAAATACGATTAGTCGTTACACTGTCACCGAAGCTCAACAAGCAGTAGGCATCCTTTATACTATGAGGCCCAGGTGGAGACATAGTCATGCCTTTAAAGAAAGGGGGCTCACGGATGTAGGTTGAATTGGGATCCCAAGAGTAAACAACTGCAGTTGGAACCATCAAGTGGTTCCACATGGGATTGCCTTTCGTGATAGACTCGTAAGTGTGCACGACCTGTGGTTTGCGTTATGAATATTCAATAGTTAGAATCCTCTTTGAAAGGTTATATGTATAACAACATATCCGGTGTAAATCATCTTTATCGTGTAAACTCAGTAAAAACCATATGTACAAGTTTTGAACAATTCTCAAAAAATTACTATACGTAGGCGAGATTAGCTTCTACAACCCTATAAAGTTTAATGATCAAACTCAATCGCATAGTTATCACAGCGTCGCCTAGGCAACACCTAGGCACCCAGTCGCGGGCGGCCGCCCGCCATGGCCCCTCGCCTGGCCTGGCCAAGAAAGGAGGGTGCGGAGAGAAAGGATAAGGGGTGGGGATGGGGACTAAAGACGGGATGAAGTGCCACCATACCTAGCTCGTGGAGAGGAGAGGATATAGGAGCTCCGCCGCGGCACCGCCACCTCCGTCGCCTTCACCGTCGGCGGCTGTAAATCCAGTAAGTTTCGAAACCTGATCCATCGTCGTCTCCACCGGCGGTGGCACATGAGAGGAAGCTATCGGCGTCAGGGAGCACCAGGCCCGACGGAGACCACCGGATCTAGGCGGTGCTCGGAGGGGAAGGCGACGCTCGAGGGGGGGCGAGGGGAGTGGGCTGGGGGTGAGAGCTAGAGCGGGCGAGAGACAGAGGGAGTGGAGAGGGCGGCGGCCGAATAGGGAGAGAGAAAGAGGGGGATACAGTAGGGTTAGGGAGGCCAGCTCAGTGGGACCGGCGAACGGGCGAGAGGGATTTAAGATTGAGAAAAATGGGATATAAGGGTATTGTTATATATGTATTGGTGATATACTGATTTTAATGGATATTTTTTGGTCACCTAATCCTTGCCTAGGCATCCAGGCGCTCGGCTGGTGCCTTGCCTCACCTTGTCACCTGATAACCATGCTCAATCGCATTTGAAAGATATAAAAAAGACAAATTCAACCTAAATAATGATTTTTCACTATTCAACACCATTCAGCTCGCTGCTTGTCAATTTCATATCTTTCAAATGCGATTAAATTTGGTCTTCAAATTTCTCACCTCTCCTACATATGATAATGTTTTTTGAAAAAAAATTAAAAATTGTACACGTGGTTTTCACAGAGTTTACACAATAAAAGTGATTTACACTAAATATGTTGCCTACATGTCTATCATCAGAAGCTTTAACAACAGTGAAGCTTTATTTCTAAATTGAGACAAGTATGATGAGAGGGTTAAGATCTAAATGGTAAGCCAAACCAGTATTCCACTTCAGAAATGCTATGTATCGATTGCTTGTCTGGCAATTCCACTTAGCAATGTCAGGCAAGTCTACTAACCTCTGAAACTTCCTCAGTAGATGGCCATATGTCCATAAGAAAGATTGATTTATTTCCCTTTCCAGTTCCGATCGGCTCTTGTTCAAAATTGATGTCAACCTAAACAGAATGTTCTAATAATAAGCAACCATATGTTGTGCGAAATAAGAACAGCCCTTTCTCTCATCCCAGTCTTGTGTATGTGACATTATTTAATCTACAAGATAACCATAAAGTTTGTCTTGGATTGCAATAACAAGAGTTCAAGTCCATGGATGTATCCGGCCTTCAAAGTTACGGTTCCCAGGAAGAAGAGCAGCTGCGAGCCTGCGACAATGTCTAATAATGAGAAAAATAATTTTCCTAGACCAATTGAAGAAAGACTTGTCCAACATTGTTTGAGATGGTTTGGATATCTCCAACGAAAGCTTCCTGAGGCACCGGTGCATGGTGGAATTTTAAGCCATCTAAAAAACATGAGACAGAGGTTGACCGAGACTGATGTGTAAAGAAACAGTTAAAAGAGGCTTGAGGGATTAGAATGTACCCAAAAAGTTCGCGTTGGATAGGAGTTTATGGAAGTTAGCGATTCACGTATCAGAAGTATGATATAAGATTGAAGGTTTAGGAGTCTTTTAATTTTAATTTGATTTCATTTCTAATCTGACCCAATTTATTCGGTACTATAGGCTTGGTTGTTGGTTGTTGGTTTATCTTTGACGAGACACTTTGCAAGAGAAGCGAAGAGACAACATGCAAAAACAGAATACCATTGTAATTGCAGCCGCAATGTTTGCATCAAGATCACCTGAGTTGCCAATACAGGTAATGTAGCCATACTCCAATAAATTAAACCCTAGGTCGCTTAAGTACTTCGGCAAACCACTGAAAAATCATATAATTGCATCCAAGATCATTATATGTTTAGAAGAAACAGTACACAATTGCATATAGCAGCAGTCGAGAAGGCATTCTTTGAAGAAAGGGCCAATAAGGATTGCCTATTGTTACAAAACGAAGGATAAAAGTATAAGATCAAATGAACGAAAGATAAAGATTTTACATAAAAAACCCTTTCAGAAAAAACCATAGACGCACGAAGACTATATCACTATACGAGATTTTACAATGAAGCTCTTGCTCTTCCTATGATCTATAGGGGCATATTTATAGTGATACATAGTAGATTCCGTATAAGAGTAGATTTGAGATGGAGTAGGAAACGAATTCGTATCACCCTCAACCTCAACAGTCTCTACCTTGAGACGAATTTCTCTTGTAGCCAAAATATAATGCAAATCTTCTCGAAACAAATCATCATAAATACCTTATATGCAAAAAGTCCAAAGGACTAACCTAAACAAAGGACTGGAACACTCTTATCCAAAACTCTTCTCATAAGACAAAACATTACCTGTGTCGCTTGATAGATAGCGAAGAACTCATATCATGTATATTTCATATGATCCACCTAAAACATAAAATTCGGCAAACAATACTCATATATAGAGCAATTTGCACGTGTAGTCATCACATACGTCAAACTGCCAATTCCAAAGGTAATTAAATTCCGTGATATGGTTGAAACTGCTCCTGCAAAACTGTCATGATTAAAGGAACTCTTGTGCCGTCAATGGAGAATAAATTGCAGTAGACCCCTCATATTGAGCTATGACAACTGAACAATCTTGTAGTATCCACGTAAAAGCAAACTCCTTGTTGCACTTCAATCCTTCATCTCAAACTAACATTAGAGCAAAAAGCTTCACTTTTAAATAATAAAATTTAATAGAGTATAATGCTAACTACTATCAGGTTGTCATCAAATTCTTGAGAATCAATGTTATCAATGTCTTCATAATAGTCATCCAAGTTTGCAACATATTCAAACGGTGATTGAACACCAAATTTAGTTTTCTCCTCAACTGAAATTTTTTTTCAAAGTCTTCTCGATCAAGCGTTGCCCAAATTAACTCACGATGCTAAAAGACTGCAACTTCACCTTAAACTCTATATGTGCGGATCTTGCCGTAGTAACCCATTGTAGACGATAGATCATTGAAGAAATCGCTAATGATTAGTCCTACATAAATGCCATCAATAATAAACACAATGGTTTGAATTTGCAATATAATCCACCTCCAACAGAAGCAATACGTCGATCGACTGTGGTAGAAGATTACCACGGAGATGACGTATAATGGCGCCGGATGTCGCGGGCAATGATGTTGGGGTACTTTTGGCGCTAGAACAGTCGCTAGGTTGAGCGTGGATCAACGCTCAATATGAAATCGAGTTGAGAACAGAGTTGAGGCTGGCTGAAATCGTCGAGTTGAGATTTCTGAATCTCTCGGTATATTCTTTTGTTTTTTTTCTTAATTTTTTCTTTTTTTTTCCTTCTCTCTCTGGCCTCCTTCCGTTCTTCTTGCGTAGCGCAGGACTTGTGGCCTTTTGCTACAGGAAGAGTCTTGTGCGTGTACTGTGCTGTAGGGAGTCACGAAACTCCCTATAGCCTCGCGGAGGAAAGCCTCCGCTGTGCCGCCTATACGTAACGAGCTTTGTATTTCGCCGATGAAAAAGTGACGCCCAGCTTTGCTTCGTGGCGCCGCCTCCGCCTCCGCCTCCTTTGCTGCAGCCGCTTGCTTGGGAAGAAGCGCTGCTGCTGATTTCGGAATTTCTGTTCCGCTGGACGAGATGGATCTGGACAGAGAAAAAGGTCGCTTCTGTCTCGACTTCGAATATTAGCACGTCACGGCTAGGGACAGGAGTCGCAGGACTGAACTGCTGCTGCCTTCTCACGGGGAGGTTGGCTTCTTCTGCCACCCCTGATTTTTTCTCTTGACGACGTCGTGTAGATGGCCGTGCGTTGGCCACTCCTGCGAGTTTCCTCTTCCCGAGGGTAGTAGGGATTTTGAATCTTAAACTCTGATACCACTTGTTACAAACCGCACGATAAAAGTATAGGATGAAAGAAATATGAGACAGAGATTTTACGTGAAAAACCCTTTTGAAAAAAGCAACAAACACACAAAGTCTATATCACTATATATTTATAGTGGTACATAGCAAAGACTCCCTGTAGAAGTAAATTTGAAATGGAGTAGGAAACGAATAATATCACTCTCAAACTCAACACATATGATATATTAAACTTTGTAAACAAATTACCTCCTAAGCAGATATTTGGTAACAACTCCTGATCCTGGTGCAAGACTTGTTTTAATCCATGGTTTGATCTGGCCAAACAAAAGTAACTAATTAGCAAGTAGCCTAGCTAGCCAGCAGAGAAGGAAAAAAAAAAAGGAAGAAGTGCAACTACATCAACTATAGGATAATGACCATATTTATACCAAGTACTGACCTCAAGCCCCAACTCGCAAGCTTTCTTTCCAACCAACCCAGAGGAAATCATATTGAGGTGTTTGTGCAACTTGTGATGGCAGTTATGACAACAGTCGCATGTATAAGCTCTGCGGTTTCAGTTTGCCCATGGAAATAAAACTTCACAACCCTGTCTTGTAAATCATTTGGGACAGAATAGTCCTAAAATAGATAAAGTAAATTATCATTGATTCCGGCTTCTCAAAAAATATTTAAATACTTTCAACAAACTCGTCCTGTAGCAAAAGGCCACAAGTCTTGTGCGTGTACTTGTGGAGCAAAAGTTAGGTTACAGTTACACTAGGGTCAAAGCAAAGCACTACACATGTTTTGTTTGACAAGCATGGATGTTAGTCAGCAGTCGGTACATGAAACTATCCATAAAAAGGGAGCAAAATGCATAACTTCGAATATGTCGGAACACAGTCATGATCTGCTCTTTTGTGAATACAAGCTTATAATATAATATAGTTCAATAATAGATCAAAATTCATGAAGATTGTTTGGAAAGACAGGACAAAGTGCACAACTTAAGGCTAATAGAAGTTAAAACGGATAAATTGTTTTTGCTCTCATGCAACTACTCAATCACTTGGAACAGACTTCAATATATAATCTAATCACCTAGAAGTCGTTCAATTAGCATGAAGTAAACATGGAAAGTTGGAATATCTGATGATCCACACACCTTGAAACCAACTTTGTTGTCCAGACATGCATGACAGGCTGCCTTCATGTCTTTAAAGGGGACTCGGTCATCAGGCCTGCAATTGCAGAAGCGTATCAAAACCATGTAAGCGAATGAAAGTAAACATAAAAGGAACTGCATAAATACCTCTTTGGACCTGAAATACATGGTTCAACATCTCTCAGACCCAATTCTAAGTACAACGAATATACCTGTCCTATTTGAGGCTGAAATCGTGATCGAACAGGCAATCAACAATCCTCACATGTTGTTTATGGAGAAGGGTGAAGATTCTGAAGAACTAAACTTACTTCATCGCAGTCCATAAACATTTTGTTTGCACGCATGTATGCCTCTGTTGTTGATACCTAAACCATGGAAGTAATTCGCATTACCAAACAAGAAGATAGTATCTGGTGAAATTTTCGGTACAAACTATGCTAATCATCAGAACAACATGCAATTATCTTAGCTGTACATTTTCGTTCCAAACAACAGTTACAAAACTTGGTAAAGTATATGTTGCTCACAGTTTCATCTTCTCTACATGTCATTTTAAGATATTCTATGGTGACATGATTAACTGGAAAGAAACCAACAATTGCTCCATACTCTGGTGCCATATTTGTAATTGTTGCTCTATCAGGCAATGCAAGCTCTGCCATACCTCTTCCTACATTTAGATAGTTAGAAAGCTAAAGTTTTTTGAGAGGGGTTAAAAGGCAACTTAGAAGGTTACAAAGCTAAATAATCGATGCTGACATTTTGTGATAGGATAAAGAAATGTGTAGATGGTCTAGAAAAGAAAATACCATAGAACTCAACTAACTTTTCAACAACACCGTGTTTTCGCAGCATTTGAGTCACTGTCAGAATTAGATCAGTTGCTGTTATCCTGTTCCTTTTGTGTTCCATATAGCTTGAATCCCACAACACCAGGTAACACAATGCTTATGGGCTGCTCACGGAGGCAAGGAAAAATATATAATATTAAAAACGATCAGTTGAGATGGGGGGAACAATATTGTCAGTGTTCATCATCTGTACTGCTAACCACCCTTTATCTACTTGGACCACATGTGCTTACTGGTCACATAAAAGCTGAACATTCAAGATCCATCAAAAGTGGCAACACACTTATAGGGACATTTACATATTACCACAGAACTACTGAAACTACAACTGACAATTATCTGGACACTAGTGTCTTGCAACCCTCTTGAAGAAGTGATTCAGAAGAATCCTGATCAAACAACGCTATCTGGAGGTGGCCCCAACTTACATCGAGTACTGGTTCAAGGCACTAACTTATTGCAAACAAACTATTGTTTATCATGTTAGTCTCTAAACATCAGGGAGAATAATGAATGAAATGATGGAAAATGCGACAATGTTCCGGACTCTGATCAGAGCCATTTATGGATATCTATATTACACTAACAACTGATAATAATGTTCTATCCCTACTGCAACTATAATTATGACTTAAAAAAAATTATACGGATCAAGGAAAACATACAAAACATGGTCCTAGGACAGACTATTTATGCTATGGTTTTAAAAGCATCAGCCAATTTACGATAAACATCATATTGAATATGGACTTTGAGATAAATTATTTCAAATTGTAGTTGCCAAATTATGAACTAGAATGATGAAATTAGCAGCAGGTGGAAATACTACTTCAGGAAAAAAGAGCCAAAAACGCACACAAAAAAAGTACCTTCATAAAGAAACAAAATCAAGGAGCTAATTTAGCATCTAGGTAAGCGAAACTACTTGTTTACTAAAGAACAACAAAGTTCACATCCCTACTCGAAAATTTACAGGACATAGCAACGCAACCTGACATCCAGGAAAAAAAAATTAAATGGCTCGGCTCGCATTTGACGCATATGCGCCGTGCGGCAGGGGTTGAGGGGAGGTGGAAGCCGACGAAGCGGTGGTGGGGCTGTCGTGTCGAGGCGACGAGAGAGGCCGTGCTCGGGGCGCCGTGTGCCGGCCGCCGCCACGGCCACCTGGACCGGACTCGTCTCCACGACGAGTTGACGCTAAGTTCACAAAAAAAACCTTTCGTGATCGAATTTCGAACCTGGTCTAGCGAAAACAGCGAAAAACGTTTGAAAAATTGAAGGTATAGAAATTCAAAATATGAAATTTGTAAAATCCATTGAAGGCCAAAAAAAATAGAAAAAATATATTAAAAAAGTACGTAAAAACACGAAAAATATTCGTGTATAATCTCTCCTAAATATGATTTTTTTTTACATAACCTTTACTATATTTTAAACAATTGAAAGTTGTAAATTAGACATTTAGCAATAATAGACTAACAAATAATCTTTCATTTCAATACTACTCACGTATCAATCCAACAAGTGCAAAAATATGCATTCACATAATCACATACCAATACCATTCACAATTTCACTACCATTGACATATCAACACCATTTACATTTTAACACCTTTCGTTTGAAGTTGTGAAGTAGGTATAGCTTCGTTGTTCTTTCATTGTCACATAAATGCCATGTTCGACCTACATGAACAGAATGTTAGTAAAAAATTAAGTTGCAATAAAATAAAACATATAAATGAAACAAATTTCGGCATGACCTTTGCTATATTTTCGACAATCTGAAGTTGTAAAGTAGACATTTAGCAATAATATGTGAACAAATAATCTTTTATTTCAATATCATTCATATATCAATCCAATAAATGCAAAAAATTGGCATTCACATATTAATACCATTCACATTTAGATACATTTCATTTGAAGTTGTAAAGTAGGTATATTTTCATCGTCTTTCCCATACAAATGTTATGGTTGATCTACATGAACGCTATGTTAATAAAAAATCAAGTTGCCATGAAATGAAATATGCAAATGAAATATTACATTCGGGGCTACGAGTAGTATTGTTACGTGTACACTTGGTTGGCCATGTTGTATTCTTTAGTAGATATCAAGACCAATCCTCATATAGCTAGCAACTCTACCTTTTAATCGTGTCAGCTTTGCCCCGTCTATGTACTCGTCGTTTGCCATCAAGTAATTAATCTGTATTATTCAACATAATAACATCCGGATTCCAAAACTGACCCAAATTTCACTAGATTGCTGATTCAATTAAATATATGTAAAAGAAGCCATATTGCAGCATAACACTAACCATTTGAGGAAGCCTCACCTTGCAGCTGGATGGAACTTGCAAGCAAGCAACTTGTACTGCCTTCTCCTCAACCGAGCAGTTTACCTACAAAACCGCGCGAAATTTGGTGAAAACCGACAATAAATCGAGAATTTCGTCTCATATCTCAAAATTTGAAACCGAGTTTTGAAAACTGCTAAAACCGTTCGGTTTTCATGCCTTACTGAGCGAAAATCAACGGTCGACCGACGGTTGGACGGCGTGCGGCGGCGACATGGTTGGCAGCAGCGTCAAATAGGGAAAGTTGGAGAATGATTGGTATGCTGCTGTGAGCGTCGTCGGCTGATCTGAAGGTCATGCCTCTCGGGTAGGGTTGCAATCGGATCGGATAATTTCCGACCATCCGACCGACCAGATGTGTTCGAATCGGATTCGGATAATTTTTTCGAATAGTTTACGGATTCGGATACTGTTGTTTGGATTCGGATTCGAAATATCACTATCCGTCGGATCAGTATATTCCAAAAAAAAATTCAGATATATCCGGTGAAAAGGGTTCGGATATCTGATCCGACCGTGAGGCCGTGGGCGCACGCACGTGACCCGATGAGGCGCAGGTCGCAACGACATTTGCCTCCCCGAGACGGCCTGCGCGGTGTGTGCGCCTCAGCCTGTGCGTTCGCTCGTGTCGTGGCTGATGGCACCCGTCGCAACGGCCTACGACACCTGGCCTCTCCAGCGTCACATCACATCCTATGGGTGTAGGGAGCGGCTACACACGTACTGGGGAATTTTTTTACCTTTTTGGCCTCATTGTCTGTCTTTTTTTCGGAATTAGCCCCATGCATGATTGAATTGCAAAAATAGCCCCCTAACAGTGTTTTCCAGCGGTGAGCGAGCACATGAAATTTTCAAAAAAAATTATTAATCTTTCCAATGATCGTGATCGTTGCATTTTTAAAAAAATTATTGGTTTCAGTGATCGTGATCATTGGATTTTTTTTTGCCGACGGCGGGAAATTTTTTTTTGCGGGGACAAAGCGAATCCAATGATCGGCGATCACGGATTCGAGCTTCGCGTGGGGCGCGAGGCGGGGGGCGGCCATTGCTCTGGCCTTGGCGCGTGGCGGCGGGGGCGGCCAGGCGGGCCGGATGGTGCAGGCGGTGGAGGGCACGACGTGTGGAGCCAAAAAAAAATCGGCAGGGAAAAAGTGAACGCGCAGTATAAATTTGCCAGCGCTCTGCGCAAAAAAGCTGGTTAATTGGAATCGTTATGTCTTATCATACGCCGAAAGCAATCGTTATGTCTTATCATACGCCGAAAGCAAGGACCAATTACTGTTTCTTCGGTGTATCTGCGCAGGGAGGTGCTATAAGTTGCAACTCTATTGCGATGATTTGCCTTGCGCATTCGAGGAAGAAAACAGAGGTAGCGAGGGCGGTCTGGCTATGCTAATCGAGAGGCGAGAGGAGAGGAGTGGAGAGCAGGGGAAAATAGAGAGGAGAGCGAGGTGGAAAAGAAAATTCGGAAGCGTATTTCTGGAGGAATTTTTATGATATTCATACTTTGTATTAGTTTTGTTGGAGTTTTTATTTTCGATTATTTGACGAGTGATCTTTTTGTTTACAGATAGTCCAGAACGTTGGTTCATCATACATCCCTTGGAACATTTAATCCCGAGAAGAACTTGAGGAAGGTTAGTTCGAAATTGTCATATAGATTAGTATGTCTGTCATACAATTACGGATTTTTTAGAATGACAATAATGTGGTCCTTTTATTAGTTGAAAATTGGTGTAATATTACGGTGATATGTGGAACACTGTAGTAATGTTAGTGTAATATTACGGCAATATTTGTGAGATTATTACATTTATTGCGATTTGTGTATAACTTGGGCAATGTTAGTATAATATTATGACAACATTTAGTGTAGCATTTGTATGATATTAATGGAATATTTCTGTCATACAATTACGGATTTTTTTAGAATGACAATAATGTGGTCCTTTTATTAGTTGAAAATTGGTGTAATATTACGGCGATATGTGGAACACTAGGGCAATGTTAGTGTAATATTATGACAACATTTGTGGCAGTAGTACAATATTAGAATAACTGGTAGTACACAAAATGACGACATTAGTAGTTAGAGTAGCCGAAGAAATGGTAAATTCAGTGCAATGAGCCGTGCTTGAAATGACAGCAGTAGTGAGTAGTACAATGACACCACTGTTGGGCGTAAAATTTGTTGGACAATTAATAAAATTGCGGTCCGAACAGTTTAATATTTAGTGTAACATTTGTATCATATTAATGGAATATTTCTGTCATACAATTACGGATTTTTTTAGAATGACAATAATGTGGTCCTTTTATTAGTTAAAAATTGGTGTAATATTACGACGATATGTGGAACACTAGGGCAATGTTAGTATAATATTATGACAACATTTGTGGCAGTAGTACAATATTAGAATAACTGGTAGTACACAAAATGACGACATTAGTAGTTAGAGTAGCCGAAGAAATGGTAAATTCAGTGCAATGAGCCGTGCTTGAAATGACAGCAGTAATGAGTAGTACAATGACACCACTGTCGGGCGTATAATTTGTTGGACAATTAATAAA
Organism: Otatea glauca; assembly: GCA_036346275.1. NCBI lineage: Eukaryota > Viridiplantae > Streptophyta > Magnoliopsida > Poales > Poaceae > Otatea > Otatea glauca. The sequence goes on along the minus strand of CM070716.1, from coordinate 29,491,848 downwards.
ATTGCGGTCCGAACAGTTTAATATTTAGTGTAGCATTTGTATCATATTAATGGAATATTTGTTTGTTTTAACGAAATTTCTGTAGTATTACGTTGGTACCTAATGCGCGTGCTTGTGCCTTTCGCTATGGTAGGTACTAAATGGCAGAAATTCTAGATTTGTCCGTGTTTTATGGTGACGGCGTTGTTCGAGAGGGTCCATATGGGGCGGACCTTTGAATCGCGAAAGGAAGGTGATCGAGGCTCGGGTCTAACGGAGATGAGTCAGCGAGACCTCCGTACATGCGTGAAAGTGCATTCGATCGGAGGCGCCGAAAGAAGCTCGTCATCGAGGCGGTGCATGCCAGAGTCGTGGAAGGTTCCACCAACTACGTGTGGGTCCTATGCAAGATCGTGGGAAGCACAATGTGGGAGGAGTACATGCAAATTGTGATGAACCCTGAAGCGCTGATACACCGTCGGCCGATGGTGTATGTGCGCTTCCTGGACGGAGGCCAAACCTCTAATCCCCTCGGAGGCGGTGGCGGTGACGTCATCGTTGAAGCATCCTCTGGGGCCATCGGTGAGGACGTTGGTGCTGATGAATTCCAGGCGAATGAAGACATCGGGCGGTGGTGGTCCGCTCGCATTGACTGCCACGAGGACCTAGAAGGCATGACGGACGAAGCAATATCCGATGAAGATGAGGAAGTGGACACGGATAGCAGCGGAGACGACGATGCAGCTCCAGTCGGTGGCATTGTGTCGACCGATGTGGAGTATGTCTCTTCTCGGTTGGACGATCTGGCGATGACGTCGCTCGTGCTGCCAGATGAAGGCGGCACTGGGTGGGCCTTCGATCAGGACACTTTGCTGGTAGGGTAACGCTTCCCTACGAAGAGTGCCGCCCAGCAAGCAATAGCTAGATATGCGGTTAACATCAGCCGCACGTACCGGGTGTACAGGTCGAACCAAGAGGCCTACATTGTGAAATGCACGGATGCTGAGTGTCCAGGCAAGATCCGTGCCCAGAAGTTCAAGGGCGGGAGTTCGGGTTTCAGGGTAACTGTGCTGACGGACCATACTTGTCTGCTTGCCGAGCCACTGCGGAAGCACAGAAATGTCACGTCCTCATATGTGGCGGTCGATTTCTCACTTGGTCACGGTGGACGTGACCATTTCACCGAAGATACTATTGGCGGCGTGGTTAACATGGTGGGATGCCACGTAGCTACGGTAAGATGTGGCGAGCAAAGCAGAAAGTTATAGAGATGATGTACGGCACGTATGAAGAGGGCTACAACCTTGTTCCTCGCATGCTTCACCAGATTGCTGAAGCCAATCCTGGGACCTACATCAATAAGGTGGATAGGCCACACCCCACGAAGGGTCCCAATAGTTTCATCCTCGACCGTGTGTTTTGGGCATTCGGACCAACCATTCAGGGCTTCAAGTACTGCCGGCCTGTGTTAACCATGGATGGCACTTTCCTATCCGGCAAGTACAGGGGCACCATACTTATGGTGGTCGCGGCGGACGCCAATGACCAGCTACTCCTGGTGGCCTATGCACTCGTGGAAAGCGAGAACACGGAGAGTTGGTTATGGTTCCTAGCAAATGTGAAGCAAGCTGTTGTGCAGGACCGCCCGAACGTATGCCTCATAGCAGACGGGCATCTTTGGGTTATTATCCGCCATCGGCACCATGTAAGGAGGACACAACCACCCTACCAATGGAATGATGTCGTCAATCGCTGGTGCATGAGGCATCTTGCCGCGAACCTGCACAGGAGGTTCCGCAGCAAGGAAGTTATGAAGACATTCAAGAGGCTCTGCATGCAAAACCAGAGGCGGAAGTTCGAAGCCATATGGAGAGTGCTCGATGAGGAGACTGCGAAACATACGACGCAGTCTACAGAGGGCCAGGTGAACAACTTCTCTCAATGGGTGCAGTTGCACGCTCTAGAGCTAAAGAAGTGGTCCTTGTTGCATGACACTGACGGCGCAAGGTACGGTATAATGACAACTAACATGTCAGAGGTTTACAATGGTGTTCTGAAGGGTGTTCGGTCCCTCCCAATCAGTGCCATCGTGGAGAGACACAGAGCAGGACCGTTGGATACTTTGTGAGCAGGGGATGAATGCAAGGAGGCATCTAGACGAGGGAAAGTAGTTCTCCGAACGTATGCACGCATACATAGAGAAGAAAATAGAGAAGGCTCATTCACACGACGCCCGTACCATGGATGGAGTCAGGCGTAAGTTTGAAGTGCGTCTACGGGAGAAGTTCGTCGATGGCCATTGCAAAGGATACCGTAAGCAAGTGTGCACAGTACGTGATGTGGCCACATGCACATGCAACAAACCACAGCTGTTGCACAAGCCATGCTCGCATGTATATGCGGCGTGCGCAGTTCTCCGTCAGTCTTCCGTGGCGTACATATCTGAGTACTTCAGCGCCGACCATCTGTTCGGAACATGGAGTTCGAAATTCAACTCGTACGGCTTGGATATGCATTATAGGGAGCTGTGGCCGGGCCAAGTGACTTGGTGTCAGAATGACGCTTTGAAGCGGAGCGGCCGTGGACGGTGGCAGTCACGACGAATCCGTAACGATATGGATGCAAGTCAGCGGGGAGACGGACGTGCTGCACGGAAGTGTCGTATATGCAGAACGGTGGGGCATACAATGAAGAACTGCCCTAATAGGGCCGGCTCGTCGACCCATCTGTAGAAACCGTGTCAATGTTCCTTCGTATAATTGTTTTCTGTGCGTGTAGTACCTTCGTGTAATTTTCTTTTTTTGTTATGTAGTACCATGTACCGTACCACCTATGTCATGTTACTTATTGTTATATCATTTAACGTCCCGTGCATAATTTTATTTTTGCTGATATGTCACGTCACATAATATTTGTGGATATGTCACGTCATGTTAACTTACCCGTATTAACTTGTGTTTCTTTTTTGTACTTGCGAGGATATGGTCGCACACCCGCAACTTTGCTTGACCCATACTACGATGCCAAGCATCGTAGCGGTATGGCTTTCGGTGTTGTGCCACCGTGTTTCGTTCTTAGGGCCCCAAGGAGCACGGCCCTTGGGCGAGCGATGCGTGCCCATTCTACGGATTGAGGCTCACGCCGCTAGCCGGATGATGGACACTGGGCAAGCCTTCAGTTTCGACGCGCCTCTCTTATTTGCGCTAGTGGATCGTTGGAGGCTGGAGACCCATACTTTCCACTTTCGTTGGGGGGAGATGACCGCCACCCTCCAGGACGTTGCCTACATCACCGGCTTGCCTATCAGGGGTAGGCCGATAGTTTCACCTCCGAGGAGGCATGACTGGAAAGTAAGGTTGCAAGACAGATTTGGCCATGCAGTCCCTGAGCGGAGTCTCAGAGTTCCACACTCATGGCTTCGTCGCTTTATCCGATGCCCTGATAATGCGCCTCAGGCCACGGTGAGAACTCACCTTGTTGCCTACCTGCTCTACCTGTTTGGCTGGGTGTTGTTCCCTATAGCGCAGGGAGATGTTGTCTACCCGGGCTACATCCACATCGCGGAGGCTTTAGCTGATGCCCACGACGACGAGGTCCCTCAGTTTAGTTTTGGATCAGCGGTGCTTTGCTCCACATACAGGGGATTGTGCGAGGCTTGCGTGAAGACAACGGGGGAGGAGCCCGTTCTTGCAGTGTGCTACACATTGCTACAGATATGGTCTTGGGAGCATTTTTCTGTTGGGCGTCCTTACTTTCGAGAGGCCGTTCACCCTTACCGGCTGGACGCTGAGTACTATGGTGGACACCCGGTTGATGCTCCCACCATGGGGTTTCGGTGGACGGCTTCTTACTTGGGATGGGCAAGGGATAGACCTCGCAGAGTCTACACTGAGTTTCATAACAATTTTGAGACCCTGCACGAGGATGATATAATATGGAACCCCTGGACTCCTGTTTTGTTGGCCGCTACGGCGTCGCACGGATTGTCGCAGCTGTGTTGGCAGGATGATGCTTATTAGTTGACGAGGTGCCACCTCATGTTTTGTCATATGGTGGAGGCATACCATCCAACTTGAGTGATGCGCCAATTTGGACTTTACCAACAAATCCCGCCTCAAGCTGGCCGGCCATTACCCCGGAAAGTGCATATGTACGTTCGATTCATAAGTATGAATTGTAATTTGTATTTACATAGTATAACTTACAATTTTCATTCCCACAGGCAAACTCGGAGGGGCCAGAGGGGCGACGAATGGCGTGACACGCAGTTACCATGGACGACTGCATGGGAACAGTCCGCCACGCAGCAGGTAGTAGCGGAGGGTCGACAATACGACCTCGAGTCGTACGTCACGTACTTGGAGTGGTACGTGCCTCGTACCACTTCGCGCCTTACTTCCACACCTCCTGAAAGGCCCGAGGAGGTCACGGACGTCGAGGGTTGACCCTCCGCCACCCTGTACACAGTGCAGCACGTCTAGATGACGCGGTACGGACATACATTATATTTCAATTCATATTTCTTGTACTAATGATATTTTCTTGCAGTACGCCCGTAATAGCCGTATGTTCGAAGATAGTTCCGATGCAGTACAGCATGAGGCCGAACGCCCTAAGTCTAGCCTAGTAGGGGTTCTACGTCGAGTCATGAGGGAGTCTACGGGCACCATAAGGGCATTGACATCCGGCCGTCACAGTGACGTTGGCGTACGGGTTGGTGAGCGAGGCGCTCGTCCTTCATCTCCCAGGCCGTCACGCCTGAGCATGGGCAGAAGATGATCGATCTTTTCACGATCGTCTTCCTCTCAGCATGGCCATTAGGATTCGCAGGTACGACACATACATTCAACTCTCGTATTATGAACTACTCACCCAAATTACCTTAATTGGTAATGCCACGTCCTTTTGCAGTGCGAGCGTAGAGATCAAACTCTCATGCCTTCGTCGTCTAGGCCCGATCAAGACTTGCCTGAGTCCTCGCATGCACATTTACCGCAGGATTTCAGTTTCGGTCAGGCTTATACCCCCCACGCCTTTCATAGTTTCGGTGCTGGCACGTCATCTACACAGGCGCCACACGAGGTACGTTACCTTTGTTTGAAGTTAATACCTGCTATTGAACATTACTTTCTCAGAGGTACCTAACATTCCTGTTCGTATCACGTTCTTTTGCAGGACGTGCGTAGGGATCAAACTCTCCTGCCACCGTCGAGAGCTGCTGAGGTAGATACACCCACTCACGCGGACACCCCGAGCGATTTTACCACCGACAAGCTATGGTGAGTGCGTTTATGACCCACACTTACCGCAACACCCCACCTCGGCCAGACTTGGTGGGCGCCGGGCCGTAAGTTTGTGCGATTCAAGTTATTCCCAACACGATGTCGTGTTAACAGTACGTTTGCGCAGGTTTCGCAGGACGAGTTATCCCAATGGGCAACGCAGTCTACGGCCCCGCAACACTCATCGGTAAGTGTCTCGTGTAATTTAAATGCACTCATTTTTAGGCATGACATTAACATCGCATTCCAATGCGACCTCCGGTGGGTGGGAGACATGTTGACTACGCAAAAGCGTGCTTCCCGCCGGTATGCACGACGCGACCTCGCGAGACAAAGGACACACGTTACGAGCTGCGTAGCACGACCCACGAGCCCGACCGGTTCACATTCCCGGAGGACCAAATCCGCGGTCAGCGGAAGCGATGATAAGATCGGAGTCGACGCTACGAGGCAGTGATCGGTTATAGTGATAACTGTAGTGCGTACGTGTAATTGATGTATGCTTTCAGCCCATTTGTATTGGTCTAATTATGATAATCCTTATTACTATGTCCATATGGTATATTGCTTTCATCACATATGATTTTTTGTTTACTCACATCAGCCTGATGAAGGCCATAGTCCATCACGATCACACAACTCACGAGGAGAAGCAACCCTTTTATGCATGAAACCATCTTTGAATATCAAACCATCAAGCACTTCAAAAACATCACCAGTTTGACGATCACTCTGTCATTAATGGATATTATCTTCATCAAATTGTTAACGGTTAACATTTTATCCACAAAAGATACTCAGTAAAATAAAATTTTTAGATGACAAATTATAGAGTAATAGCCCCGAAACATCCTAAACAATCACTACAAGCGCAGATTCCAAAACTCTAAAACCTTTCATGGAGACGACGACCGTGCAATGGCTTTTCCAGCGCGATTAGCAAACTGACGTGCCCAATGCTTACAACTTTTTTAGGTCGGTTACACAACACTCCACCTGTAGCTTCCTTACGTCGATTTGACCACACGCTGGTGGACTTCTAATCTTTTTTCTACTCGTTTTCATAAAGGCTTTGTCATATATGCTGGCACAACTCGAAGTGACCACTCACTGCCTACTTTTGTCAGTGCTGACAATCTGCATGCATGACTGCCTTTTCAACCCGACTAGACTACACACTGCGGCGTTGTTTTGCAACCCGTCTGTATGCTTCAATCTTACTTTCCAACACTTAGTCCATACACCACTCCTTCGAGTCTATAAAGGGCAAAACCGTAGGCACACAACCACAGCTCCCACTCACACTTATTCACCATGGCTGGATCCTCTAGCAGAGCATTTTCGTGGACACCTGATATAAGCAGCGTAGCTCTTCATCACACGTTGAAGGTTACGCGTGGTGGGAAGGATGATCCATTCAAGGAGGAGAACCTAAGTAAAGTGGTGTCCAAATTACAAGAGTGGTGCCCGACATTGCGGAGGCAAGCCTTGACAACATCTGGCCTGATCCTTCTGACCGCCGACGACCTGAAGGCGCAATTGCAATGGTGACGTCAAAGGTATTTCAGGGTGTGCGAATTAGCCGACCACCCTTCTTCTACAGGTTTCTCTACAAGATATTACAAGGTACTGATGCTACCCGATCGGTATGCAGAGCATATTAAGGTTAGTTATTTCATATTTTTTCACCTACTAATCTTTTTACCATTATACATAAGTTCACTACTTCGTATGTTCGTCTTCTATGTTAGTCATTCCCAGAGGATGAAGAGTTGCTGAACAAAACAATCCCAGAATTCTTAGCGATGTACATGCTCTTTGGCAGGGGTGTGATGCCTGGTTGGTGCGGAAGACGCAAAAGCGGATCTAACGGGAGGGGTAGAGATCGACACAGTAGTAATGCATCATCAATTTCAAGAGGATATGCAACCACCACCGGAGGGGGCATGCTAGTAACTATGCAAATGACGACGACGATGATGATGACGATTTCGTTTCACCTCCACCTTGGCGTTCAAGAACTATCGGAAGAGGCTGTTCAAGCACCACCGGAGGGGGGGATGCTCCTAACTATGCAACTGACGATGATGATGACGATTTCGTTTCACCTCCGCCTTGGCATTCAAGCACTATCGGAAGAGGCCGTTCAAGCACTACTACAGCAGGCCCTTCAAAAAACAATGTAAGAGGACGTTCAAATAACACCAGAGAGGGGCTAAATGATGACGACGATTTCGTATCACCTCCACCTTGGCGTTCAAACAATATCAGAAGAGGCCGTTCAAATATGAATGTATCCTCCCACAAAAATATTGTGCATTAAGTTCGGTTAATTTCCAACATTTCATTGCGACCATATTTTCGATTATGGCTAATACACTAAAAAATTAGAATTTTGTACTGTTCGAGCCCGGCGCGTATAATTTTTCCCGCAATTAGCCGTCCATCGGATAAAAAAACATAAATTGCCTCTAAACGAAGACAATCCAATGGACGATCATTGGATTTTTTTGCAATTTCGGTGGTCCGAACCCCGTTTTTTTCCGTTAGTTCTGTTATTTTATCCGAAGAACGGCTACTCGTGCAAAAAATTATAGGTGTCGTGCTATAACAGTGAACAATTTCAAAACTTTATATTCCAACATAATTTTTTTCATCATAAATACATACAAATTCAATATTAGCCGCATGCTCTCAAAAAATTAAAAAAACCGCCGCCGTCGTTTTTCTCCACGCCTCGCCCCGCCTGCCACGCGTCGTGCCAGGAGCAGCCGGCCCGGCCCCCGCCTCCCCACGCCCGCCACGCAAGCAAGGAATCCGGTGATCGCCGCATCACCGGATTCACTTGTCCCAGCGTGCGATAAAATTTTCTTTTCCGCCGTCGGCAAAAAAAAAAATTCCGGTGATCATTGATCATTGAAACCAGCAATTTTTTATTTAAAAAATGCGTCGAAAAATTTCATGCGCTCGCTCACCGCTAGAAAACACAGTTATGGGACTATTTTTGCAATTCAATCATGCATGGGCTAATTTCGAAAAAAGATAGACAAAGAGGCCAAAAGGTAAAAAATTCCGTACTGGGCGCTTTACACGCCACCATCACCTGGGCGCGACGTGTTCCGCCTGCATAGACCGGCTAGAAGTTGGAACTTGGAAGCTGAGTACATGCTCAAAAGTTCAATCCCTGACACCCTCACATTTCTATGTCCCGGCAACTATTTCCAACTATAGGTTGTCCAGTGCCCACGCTACACATGGCCCACATGCTGGCTTTCCTAGCACGATCAACATCCCAACTCTTGTTTTTAGTATTAAGGCTATTATTTTATAGAATGAGACTATATTTACGACGGATAATGACTGAGTGCTTGTTGAGAATAAGTAGCTATAGTCATAAACTCGTTGTCTACTTGAGATATTGCGAGCTTGCCTTAGCTACTTCAGTCTTCAAACTCTTGTATAAGATTATGTCATTGTTGAGTCTTTTGACTGTGTAATGTAATCTAAATATTATCGAATTGTCTTATTGTCTCTTTCATTAGACATGAAGTTATGGTCATATTATCGTGATATTATTTACGTATCGTTCTATGTTTTGTAACTTTTCGTATGTGTACGTTTAAATTGAAGTACTTTCGTAATTTTGTTGGACTACATGATAAAATGACTTGTTAAACTGCGATAATCTTGGTGCATGTTAAATTCATACGGTTGGTTAATCTGTGCTATATGTGCGTTTTATGTGGTACCTGTTTTCGCGCGCTATCTGACAAAAATTATTCGGTATCGTATCGATTCCGATCTGTATTTGATTCAAATCCGCTACCGATATTATCCGTACCGTATTCGTATCCGGCACTATCCGAATCCAATAAAAAATATGGTTTAGGATACGAAAAGAGCGATATCCGACCGAACCCAAACCGATTACACCCCTACTCTCGGGTCGGCCGACCGGCTAGGGTGGGCCAGCTGGCCCACAGGCGGCTTGGCCTGTGGACCCACCCTTTTATTTTTTGTTTTTTCTGCTTTTCTAGATTTTCAATGGCTCAAAAACATTTCGAAACTTCATTTTTTTTCAAAAAAAAATTCACATAAGAGGTCATAAAGCAATTAATACTAATTTTAGGGATTTTTTTGATATTTTTTAATTTTTTTTTGAAAATTTTGAATTCGAATTTGAAACCGATAAACCGACCTATAAATCTTCTCAAACCAGCCCGATACGCTTAAAAATCATGGGTTTACAGCTCTTCTTCAAACCCCGTTGCCGACGGTCGGGGACAGCCGACAGGTGAATGAAACCATGTCCGAGCAAACTGCAGTCCGTGCCGGAGCCAGGGTTTAAAATGCCGACGAAAACCGGTCGATTTTCGCGAAAACCGGTCGTGCCGAGCCGGTTCGGCAAGTAAAACCGTTCGGAAAACCGTTCAGATGAATAGTAAATTTAAAAAATTTGAAGAAATTTCGCAAAAAGTGTCAAAAAAATTTGAAATTTTTTTAATGCGGTCCTGAGACCATCCTAATGATTGTATAAAATTTTCAGATTATTATCAGATAGTTACATTTTTAAAAATTACAGCAGTTATCTTGTCACAATATATGCTCTTTAGTTTTTTATTTTCTAGGGGCACAAAATGAAGTCTAATATTTCTTAAACTTTTTTGTGATGTTATAACTTATTTACAATGATTATGTAAAATTTTCAAAAGATGATCGGATATGTGTATTTTTAAAAATTACGAAAGTGATATTATCATTGTATATGCTCTTCTATTTTTGATTTTATATAGGTACTAAATGAAGTCTAATATTTTTGAAAATTTTATTGCATAATACTTTGGAACTATTTATGGTTACATTAAATTTTCAGAATATAAAAAATCTTTTAAATATTTATAAAAATCTGACAATATCTTTGTTCCTTTTCCTTAATTGCTGTTTTGGATTTTTTAGAAGTAACAAATGATTTCAAAAAATATTTAAATTTATCTGAGGTGTTTTATAGATTAATTGGGATTTTGTGTAATTTTTTCAAATTTTTTTGCATTTTTTTTCGGTTTTCGTTTTTTTAATTGGTTTGACCACCTGTTTGACTTTCGCAAACCGATCAGTTTTTACCGAATTTCGACCGATTTTCGCGAAAAATCGGTGCCGAACAATCCTCGAAATTCAGTTCAAAAACGAAATTGTTAACCCTGGCCGGAGCCGATCGGACCCGTCGATTTTGATCCAATCCTCTCCAGCCTGCGTTCAACGTAGCAGACTCACGATCAAGTACGAGCCCAGCTCGGCCCGACTAGCCCAGCCACTCTAAACGTTAGGGAAGGAGACCTAAAACCCTTGGCGGCCGGCGGCCGCAGCGCCTCACTCCACCTCCCTCGCCATGGCGTCCCTCGCGCCCCAGTTCCTTCGACGCCGGCCCGTCCACTCCGCGGTGGCTCTAAGCTCTATACGGTTCGTTGCCTCTCCTGCTCGTCACGTTCACATCGCCGCCTTGTCTTTTGGTTTAATTCCTCCATCGTTTCTTGATCAGTGATTCTTGGATTCGATTGCTCGGCGCGTGTTCCCCACCTCCCGAGACGTCGTTCCGGCGCTCCTCGTGGGTTGCTGGATCTGAGATAAATGGGCGGAGTTGGTGGTTTCACCCTCCTGTAAGGTACGGGAGCACGGCGGTCACGCTGAACACGGACGGTGGCTTCGCCAGGTTCGCGATCGGCGATGAGGGCTCGAAGCAGAAGGCAGGCCGGAAGCAGCTGCCGGCGAAGAAGAAGAAGATGTCGAGGAAGGCCAAGGTCAACCAGCTCAAGTGGTACCGCCTCAAGGCCAAGAAGAAGATGAAGTCGCCCAACCCCGAAGTCAGGATAAGATACAAGCTCGAAAAGGTCGCTTAATTTTTACTCACATTGTTTGGTTGTTATTGCCGTTTACTATATCTGATCGAGGAGAAATGCTGCATTGTCAATTTGTCGTGTGGATTCAGGCTAAAAGGAAAGAAGAGTGGCTGATTGAGAAACTTAGGAAGTATGAGATCCCAAGGGCTCCGGAGCCGGTTCACGACCCTGAGATTCTGACCGAGGAGGAGAAGTTTTACCTCAAACGAACTGGGGAGAAGAAGAAGAATTATGTTCCTCTTGGAAGGAGAGGGGTGTTTGGTGGTGTGGTTCTCAACATGCACCTCCATTGGAAGAAGCATGAGACTGTGAAGGTGGTCTGCAAGCCTTGTAGGCCTGGCCAAGTTCATGAGTACGCCGAGGAGCTGGCGAGGCTCTGCAAAGGCACAGTCATTGATATTAAACCTGACAATACCATTATCTTTTATCGTGGAAAGAACTATGTGCAGCCAAAGGTTATGTCACCTCCAAATACTCTTTCTAAGCAGAAGGTAATCATAACTACTGAAGCTAATTTTGTGCTAGACTGACCTATGTATTACGAAGTTCAAATATACCTGTTTGTTCTCATGCCTTTCTTTTATTTTTCGTTTCTCTACAACCATGCTGTTTTGTAATATATCTGTTTGTTTGCATGCTACTTTATTTATTTTTCATTTTATACGAGCATACTATCTTGTAATCGGTTCAGTTGACTGACATTATGTATCCATGCTCCATAGGCCTTGGAGAAATATAGATACAAACAATCTCTTGAACATACCAGCCAATTTATTGAGAAGCTGGAGAAGGAGCTTGAAGATTACCAGAAGCATGTTGCTTTATTTAAGAAGCGTGAGGGAGCTATTTCTGAGAAAATCAGTAACAAAGACACTACTGTTGATGACCTCACAACTAGCTCAGATACTGAATGAGCCGTCTCTTTGATCAATTGATAACACAGATCTTTCAGCAATTAAGGTTTGATCAGATCTTGCTACCCTGGAAAGCTCAGATACACAGCTTAATATTCATTATTCAATACAAATGGTGACCTCAGCATAACCAGATTCACTGTACATATCCACGAATCGCGAACCGGATTTGTTGAACCCAAACCGGTTTAGGGTATAGGGTTCATGTTTGCAGTGGAAATTGGAAGAAAAAGTGGCGAACCGCAAACCCAAATCCTGTACCACGACTCGGACGAATCTCATTTCTGGTAACTATTGCCCTCAGTTATGGTGCACAAAAGATTAAACAGCTTGCTTCAATACTCGAATTCAGGTAGAAAGTAAGAGCAGTAGCAAGAGTTTTATGCTTGAATTAAGTAGTCCACGTTGTTGTAAGAAAGCTCCGTTCTTTAGGTCCTCTTGTGTCTTGCCGTGGTCTTGTATTAAAATTCCTACAGATAGCCCATTGATTCAATGGTAGATCCATTATTTGAACATTGATTTTATCAGCAATCTATTTTCATAAGCTGGTAGTGAGTAAACATCAATTTTTTTGAAGTTCCTGCGAGATTTTCTTTTAGAAGTATTAATATGATTAGTTTCATTAGATTGCTTCCAAGATTCTGTGAATGTTCTGCTACTGTTTCTTCTGAATAAAGAATTTTGTACGTTGTCTACAACTGTCTTCTTTATGAGCAAGTTTTAAAATAGAAGGACTAATTCTTTTATAATTGACCTTGTGTGTAGGGTTCTCAAGCTTCCTTTTGACATGGAAGAGGAACGCTTTTAGTTCAATGGCTGGAATAGTGATGCAGTACCCTTGAGGAATCAAGTACCATGAACATATTTATTTGATTGCTGGCATCGAGAAATACTAAAGTTCACAGCCTGTATTGCCAAACTACAAATTTTCATCAATTGTGGATGCTGAGTTGTGTTTGCGTCACAAATGGGCTTCCTTGGAGCTTGAACTTTGAAAAATTCAACTTGGGGATGACTGCTGGAAAGGGATCCGCTGTATTGAAAACCAGTAAGCACTCAACTAGATCTCCACAAATTAGATCATTTAGTAACACCAGAAGATTGTTGGTTTTAGATTGCCAATTTACTTTTGTAAAATTATTAGTTGCTACTATCAACAGTAAAATTTCAAGATGATGTTAAATGAACAAAGTTTCATGGTAGACAAGGGACTACTTATATTTATTTCTCATCTCCTTGTTTTACTGATTAGAAACATTATAGACCAGCTTAGTGTAAATTCCTTATGGTGGACCTGTTTGGGCTGGGCCTTAATGTCTGAAAAATCTGCAAAAGCTACCTATATATTGCTGATTTTCTGTGGGCCAATAGATACAATCTAGTTCGAGTCATGGCTGTATATCTCAGTACCAGTCTGGTACATACTGGCTGACCAGTTACTTGCAGGAACCAATGGTAAACTGCCTGAATGAAAGAAATTAGAACTTCAATTTTTGAATTAATTGTATACCGCCTGGGAACTTCCTGGTAATTAGACGAAATCCATTTTGTGGTTGTTTGTAACCTCTGCAGTGGAACAAGCAAAAGGTGGAATGTTATCTTGGGGAGTTTAGTTGGATCTTTGACAGTGAAGAAACAAGCAAACAACAAACATTGAAAGCTCATGGTTGGAAAAAAGGTAGACTGCAAACAACAATAGACCCTACCGATTTCTTATGGCTTGTTCTTGGGTGCAGACTTGCTGTTGCTCTTGAGCTCCATTCCAGCAACTCTTTGCTGCCATTGTAGAATTGAGGGGAACAGAGATCAGGTGCAGAAAAAGGAGGACAGTGTGGTTTGCAGTGGGCTAACACAGGGTGAAAACCTAACATAAATCTTGAAGCATCTATCTGTTTATACATATGGCAGTTCTTTTCTTGTTGGAAATTATGCCAATCAAGCCTCTCAACCCAACTACATATGTTTTTATAGTTTATACAACCCAAAACAACAAAACTGTTGGGTTTGCTTTCCCAAACATTTGTAGGCAAGTGAAGCTAAAGCTGGCACCATCTCATCTACCTTGAATGGTAGACACTAGACAACAGGACATTAAAAGGTGAAGTCCGGTCATTCCGTGTTAAACGGACACCCATGTCCAAAATTTTTTGCCGAATCAGACACCTTGAATCCAAGTCAGATTCTGATACCCGTGTCTGATTCTGAGTAGCATTTCCCATGTCCAAAAAATATTGCCGAATTGGACACCTCGAATCCGAATCAGATTTCGACTCCCATGTCCGTGTCCAAGTAACACTGCGGCGGTCATTGACTACAATTTTTTTCAGAACTTGTTGATCTGTAATTATTGCCACTTGCCTTCCAGCAAGTTCGCTCACTCTTAAACAATACTAGGCAAAAAACTTCAGATTTTTTTTACTTTGATTTCTCTTCTCTGCTTGCGTTTAGATATTTCACATTGTTCTTACAGTTTTGAAATGAAAATTTTCAAAATTAAAATTAAAAATTCAATACCCATCCAGCTTTTGGAAAATTGAATTGAGCCAGGATCACAGGATGCCAGGAGTAACTGGCTGATTACCACCGGTATCTTAGAACCCTAGTCTGACTTACATGTGGTGTTGGTCTGACTTAGTGACTTCCAACGATGCATAAGTTTTTATACCAACCTAGTGGAACATTAGCTTCTGGACCCATGTAACATCCCAAAATTTGGCCTAATTATGTTTTTATTGCTTAAATGTGCATTTATGATTTTTTGGAATTTATTTGGAACTCCTGGATTTATTTGAATTAATTTTAAATTATGAATATTGACCTTTTGTTCAAATCTATTTAAATTTATGCAAAGTTAAAATAAAGTTTTGCAAAAAATATTTTATTTGAGTCCAGAATGTCTAAAGTATTTTTGAGAATTTTTCTTGGATTTTTCCTAGTAGTTTTATCGCTTAAAATAAATAAAATGAATTTCTGTAATTATTTTAAATGAGAAATCTTTTAAAATCAGCGTGAATAGTAGCGGACCGTAGCCCATCTCTATGCAGGCCGGCCCATGCTCGCAACCCGTTAGGCCCAGGTTCTAGAAGAGTGCGTCGTGATCGTTGATCTGTGGAATCGGACGGTCGAGGTGCAGCGTCGGGTGAAAACCCTAGCGAGCGGGCGTCGTCGGATGCGGCCACGTGGACGGTTGCGATGGAGCGACATGCGCCGCCGTGTCCGATTCGAATCCGTGGCGATTTCGTTCGGCTTGGCGTTCGTGCCCAGCCGCACTCCTAGGTCCTTAAAAGCGGCCCGACCCGTCTCGAGGATCACCCGCCTCGCGCCCTTCTCCCCTAACTTTTGGCTGCTAGAACGCTGCGTGGAACCCGTACGAGCTCGCCGGACCTCGTGGACGACCGTCGCCGTTACAACTGTCAAAATCGTCGCCGTCGTTGTGCTTCCGCCAGAACCGAGGTAGTGCCAAGTTCGCCGAAGCTTCCTCTTTCAGATCCGACGAAGTCCCGGTGGTCTCCGTCAAGTTTTCGCCGCGTGAGGGTCGTCTTCTCCGAGTCCGTCAATGGCGCCGCCGTGTGAAGCACTCCGACGCTATCCGCGTTCGTGGACCGTGAGATCTGAATCCGACGCTTGACGCGCTGCCACGTCGCGCGCGATCGCTGATCATCCGATCGGTCTTCTGCGGATCAGATCGAACCATGCGAGTGGCCAATCAGATCGTCTTGCGCGTGGCGAACACATGTGCACCGAGGCGCCATAGACCCGGTCCACGGTGGACCCAATCCAATCCATGGACCAGGTCTATGCACCGGGACCACGTGTCAAGCTCCGGTTGGTCCAGGCCAGGGCTGACGCCAGCATGACGTCATGACGACGCAATAAATCCGTTTTCGATTTAAAAATAAATCGGTTAATTCTGATTTTCTGATTTCAGTATTTATTTCAAACTTCAAAAGGCTATATCTTTTGCATCGTAACTCGGATTTGAGTGATTCAAACTTCTAAAAATTTGTAAAATTGAGATATATTTAATGGTGAATTTTATTTGATTTTTGGAGTTCATTTGCTCTCTGTTTTGGTATTTATTTGCTTTTCTTCTTGGAGTGCGCGTGAGGCGTTGAATTGTGCGACGCTTGGAGGAAGATCCAAAGAACTCAAGAGCAAGTTCGAAACCGGATCGGGACCTATTCCAAGGCAAGTTGTGCTTTGATCATGTTGAACCCATGTTTATAAAATTGCTATATTTGTTTTACCCTATTGCATATATTTCAAGTATACAATTGTTTCAAATTAGATTGGGTTTAGCTAATGTACCAGATTGATCTATACCCTACCTTGTCATTGTATGCCATGATCCATTGTCACCCTAGATTGGTTCAATATAGTTGGTTAGTAATTATAATCAACATTGGAGGGTTAGTTCGTATTAGTTGCTTAGCCATGCCACGTCATCACATGTGTCAGAATCACTGATAATTAATTTTGATTAATGGAATATGGAACAATGTTATGAACTTGTGTGTCATGTGGGATCACACGATGAGATTGACTTGTTGTGGCGAGTCATGTCACGCAACGATGTTGAATTGTTGATAGCACGTGGTGCTTGGTAATCAACTGGGTGATAATAACTTACATTGGGGCAAGTGACAAGGGGCGAGGATGCCAAGGTGGGCCCGATGGGCAGAGGGTATGTGGATGTCTTGCCTTGATCACTCTAAGGACTTGACCTTGCAAGCATTTGATCTGAGTTAATCATGCAACCACATGTCTGGTATGGGCCAGCCTAGCTGAGTAATTTGCAATATCTTAATTTTGGTACTATCGTAGTCGGTGTGAGTTCCCGAGTTATGGAGTAATTCACATGGCGCAAGAGGGGGGCCCTGAATGTGGTAACCAGTCCCACCAGTGTTGAAACCTTAACGGGTAGTATCGGGTTAAGCCAGCGCATTGTAAAGGCTTTGTTATAATCACTCGCCTTGGTGTTTGGTTGTATCACGTGGGTAAAGTGCATAACCTCTGCAGAGTGTGAAACTATTCGGATAGCCGTGCTCGGGGTATTGAGCAATGCTCGGGAATTACAGTTAAGGGTTAGTTTAATTAATTGAATAACTTGGTTGGGATGGCGGAATGCCATATGGAAGATGGAATTTGACTTATAATTGGAAACTTTGTTTACTTGAGAAATACTGAATCTATTTACTATTGCTATTTGTTTTACAAGTCTTTACAATCTATTTATTATACTTGTTCATAAATGCTGCTTATTGCAAAATAGCCATGATAGCCTATCTATTGGAATAAGCCTTGCATATAGATACATAGAATTGCATTCTGTGCACAACTTGTTGAGTGCTTTAAGTACTCACCCTTGCCAAACAACAATAATCAACAATTGAAGAATCTACACCTGTGTAGGAAGAGGAAGTCCAGGAAGACACGAGTCATTAGGGTCCGAGCCTTGTCGGTTGCCTGTGGTGAACTGATGAGCTATCTACGTTTTCTACTGTCTGCTGCTTAATTATTAGTTTATATTTCCAGTCTTGCCCTGCGTGGCTTAATAATGTAAGTCGGTCATAAGATCATACACTTAGCTATATCAATAAATGAGCTACTATTTCTATTATCGTTGAGTATGATGTGATATGTACCGATGTTGAGCTGTGTGCACTAGCGTTGATCCTGGGACTAGTGCGGTAAACACAGTGGGTTCGAATCAGTGGATTCGGGTCCTTACAACCCAGAAGTAAAACCAGATTGCTGTTTGATTCCTTACATTATGACAACAGTCAAGTGGACAATAAATCTGTAGTCCTAAGTTATCAACTTAGAATATATTTATCAGTTACTTTGGCAACATAAGAAACTGAAACACTAATCATCTAACATTTTTGTTACTGTTGGAGGTTTGATTTTGTGCAGTCTTCACTATAAATGTAACTTCTAGCATAGAAACAATCAAACAATAAGAAATTGAATAACGTCATGAATTAGTCTTGTCAACAGCAGTTGATAGGTGGTGCCTTTTAAAGTGTTTCCCTTCCATAGTTCACCTGTCAATGTTGAAGAAGCATTTCATATCATCATATGTATAGGCCATAGCCAATTCCAAGACAAATCAGACCCCAAAGCAGTTTAGATATCTTGAGCACCACTGCCAGTCTGCCACTACTTCCACATGCAAGTCCCATTTGGTCCCTTTCAGCTGCACTGGGGGTGCATGCGGAGCGAACATTTTGTGTTAGGCCCCAGCCATTGAGACGAGCTGTTTGTATGTGCCTTAACAGGGCCCTGATTGAAGTTGATGCCATACCAATCAACTCTGAAGGATTTCTATTGTCGTCTGTTGGTTCCAAGTCCAAATGCTGATTAAATCAGTTCATCAGCATCATGGTCCATAAAGCAAAGAAAGCAATCATTCATAACATAGAACTGGTCATCGTGTAGAGCTTTGCACCATCTGCTTTGCGTGAGACAGACACCCTTAAATTGCAAAGCAATCAATCATGCAGATTTTTTTTTGGAAGACGCACTGAACATACATGAATGGACTTGGTTACAGTTTTGATGTAGAAAGCTACTGTTTTGAGTGAAGATGCATAATCTAGTGCCTGATACTGATTTTAACCTTGTGACAGCGAAGACTGGAAGACGTGGCACGGTTCAAACCCAGAGAATATGTGCTCCTGCGCACCTAGTTTATACATAACTTCTTGTCAATTGTATTTGATACAAGCAGTTTGAGGTTAGCTTATACGAATGTTCATTGAAGAGCTTATTTACAAACAACGCTTGAGCTGAGCTTATTTTTGCAGTGATGATATACTGGTTATTTTAACTGCAAAGCATTTCTTGACCACAAAATGGATAATTTGCTTGGCTCACCTGTTTGTGATATGCATGGAATGTGTCATGTCAGAAACTTTCGTTACTCTTTTAGTAGTTTTTTTAGGTACTCTTTTAGTAGTTTTATGGTCCTCCTGTAGCGTTTGTAGTCCCAACATCTTGGTATTATCTTGACACATATACAAATCTGTCACATAAGAAATTAAGAGATTATAAACTCCTTATCTGCGCTATCTGAGTAGTGCTTTTTTGATAATTGATATCGTAGTTTTGACAGCACAAAAAAAAAAGATAACAATGTGGGAAAAAGTGACTGATGTGCATGTCTTGCCATCCATTACATGCACAGTTCCCTCCATAACGAAAAGCAGTACTAGAGCTTTCCATGTAGCAATTATTGAAGACTGGAACATCCAAACTAACTGATGTCTGTTATTGTTGTCATAGACTGGTTTGCTTCGGTGCCTACTATAACGAACTAAAGTCTCATTGCTGTTGCAAAAGGCATAATAGCAAAAGAGGGTTCCTTAAAATAAAGGGGTCAAGGATGCTGAATGAATGAACTTATGTTAACCGAATCATAAATAATAGACCAAATCTTCGGGCTATTACACTTAAATTTTCACCGTTACAAAGGTCGGAACACTTTAACCTATGCACGATGTGCACGTTGGTTGTATCATATGATCCCAGATCATGTGTACTTACATATTTTGTCCGCATGCTTACTTTATCACCTTCACCTAAGAATAGTATTACCCCAGTATCTCTCATGAATATATAACATGTAAAACTAGGCCCTAGAGCAACATTTTTTTACTTTCTTTCACAATACAATGCATTTACAAGTGAATGTATTTGCAAGAAGCTTGCCGTGCTCTGCTAGGGCAGATAGGCAGCAGTAGAAGCATCGCTCATTTACCTAGCTTAAGTTCATGCGCGCAAGCGAAATTCATTCTTCAGCTGCAGCCGCCGCTCGCGAAGCCGATCCTGGACTGCGCGACGTCGTAGACGACGCTGAACGTCTGCTGCTGCATGTTCCCGATGATCGCCGTGCTGCTGGTGGGCGCGAACGCCAGGCAGGCGGTGGAGTCGTCCACGTCTATGAGCACGTTCCGCAGCCCCAGCTTCAGCGTTGCGCCGCCCGCGAACGCCATGTCCACGGGCGGCACGCGCAGCTGCGACGCGCTGCCCTGGAAGCACGTGTCCAGGATCGAGTAAGCGGGCGCGCGGGGTGCCCCTCCCATTGCCGCGGCCACCGCCTTGCTTAGCGCCGTGTACACGCTCGTGGGTAGGCGCGTGATCACCGTGCCGGAATCGATGATCGTCGGCAGGCTGCCGTACTCCGACGACGACACGGCGAGCGGGCTCCCGCCGACGGACATCCCGGCCAGGCTGACGAAGTAGAGCGAGGCGTCGAGCGAGCTCGACGCCATCGGCGTGTATGAGTACTGGCCCGGGCTGTAGGACCCGATGGACAGGTATCCCGCCGACTTCGAAGTCGGGAGGCAGTAGGAGAAGGAGGAGCCGAGGCTTGGCGCGAGCTGGTAGAGCAGCGACAGCTTGTTCCGCGCGAGGCCGATGAGCCCCGCCGACCGCCCGAAGAGTCCCTCGTTGTCCTGGCCGCAGCCGTAGTAGAAATTGGGGAAGCTACTGGAGCCGAAGGACACGGTGTCCTTGCTCAGGTACCCGACGGAGAAGGAGCTGTCGCCGTAGCTGGCCTGGTAGATGCAGACGTTGGAAACGGAGCAGGAGGAGGGATTGAGCGTGGCGATCTGGAGATCGCCGCACTGCGACGCGGAGCACGGCACGGATGCGTAGGTGCTGGACGCCCGGGGGTTGTAGAGCGGGCCGGCCTGCCGGTGGCACGACACGACGCAGGGTGAGCACTGCAGCCAGGTGAGCGACGACCCCGTGTCGACGACCATCACGTAGGAGGTGGCCGGCGTGCCGAGGCCCAGGCGGGTGACGTAGTTGCCGACGCCCACCGAGGTGCCCGGCGTGAGCGGCACGGAGGAGGCGAGCGAGTCGTCCAGGTGGGAGCCGCCGGAATTCTTCCGGTGGCCATGCAGAGACGTCGGCCGGCCGGAGGGAGTCTTGGCGAGGCGCGAAGCGAGGTGGGCTATCCTCGCCTCGTCGTGGGTGACCACAGCGGAGAAGGGGAGGTCGGACGGGAGAGGCGCCGGCGAGCAGGGGCTCTGCGGGTGGTGCAGCGTCAGGTGCAGGCCGGAGCTGTTCAAGTGCTGGAAATCTACAAGAAATCGACACATGATTACCTACGCCAGCGTGTTTAGATTTTCACCGTTTTACCGAGCTTTCACCTAATTATCTTGCAGAAGCACCGTTTTTACTCTGCGATCATGCACAATTGCCAAGTGGAATTGAACATGTCGATTCTATGCTCTACTTAAAACAAAATTTGACAGATCTTGGTAAGTTTTAAACACAAATTAACGAGGAGCAACAACCCCAACAAATCTAAAAAACAAACAATCCAGTAGTTAGGACATAGGAGAAGTCGATCGCACTTTGGTACTACCCAGATAATCGATGTGCTACAACGCTTGGATTAGCCAATTGTCTGCAAGTAAACGAGACTAACTAAACTGGCATTAACTATTGATAACAACAAGCCCTTCAAAATTTCATACAACTACTCTACCTTCATAAGCAGTCCTTCAGTGATCTTAATTTCTTAATGCATGCTCAATTACTGATTGGAAGTCCACTAGTTGATACTACTACGGCGATTTGGTTTTGAGAAGGAATGAGTACATTTAATAAAACTATGAGTTTTTTTGTACAAACTATTATAAAACTATAGATTTTAGCTCATATTACCCAAAAGTACCGATTTTAAGAGAACTTGTGTCACAAAACTACATTTTTTAGAATTGATTATTTCTTATAACATATCTGACAGTATAAGTCCACATTGCAATCTTACACGTCCCTCATTTCCTGTTTCACTAGCGTGAGAGGTTGTTATGTAGTCCCACTGATCAATTCTAAAACCTATAGTCTTATGATAAAGTTCGTCTAAAATCTATAGTTTTATGAAATAAAAACTAAAACCTATAGTTTTTCAATGATTCATATAAAAATTTAGTAGTTGGGTGAAATTTACTCTTAAAAAATAGCTAGCTGGACTGATGATTGCAAGTTCATCATGACTGTACTAACCACTTGGCTAGCCAGCTGCTAACCTTATAGCCAGAAGCTAGGCAGCTGGGTGCCGTGCCGTCGATAATTGTATCCCGAACTCTGGTACGTGGTCGATCGTGTGATGAGACAGCGACGCACCGCCAAAACAGCAGCGGTATCTGCGCAATACACCGAATCACTAGTAGTCCAACACCACTCGAACCCGCCACTACGAAACAACGCATGCGAGTCTCCATCTGATCGTGTCGCTTACGCACGTAATCTATTCCCTTGATTCGAGGATCGTTCTGTCGCCGTGCGTACGTACGTACTTACTTGCATGCAAGCAATATCACACCCATCTCTGCAGGCTTAGGAAGAACTTAATTGTTTGATGCAGGCCAGCCGACAGTTTTGGCATTAGCGAAGTGTATGCGCGCGGATTATACATGACACGTCCGATTATACTAATTCCTGCGGCTTTAGGGCATGTTTATTTTAGCTTTTGATTCTAGATTTTAACTATAAAAGGAGAATAAAAAATAAACAGTCCGATTCTAGAATCCGATTCTCACAATCTAGCCCATCTATATACATTAGAATCCACAATCCACTTCATATGTGTTTTTAGATTTCAGTTTTTGGAGAATCAGAATTAGCTTTTAGATAATTCAAAACTAGAACAAACAGACCTTTAATCCCTTTCTCTAATCAGGACGACTCGTACGTCCATGAAACATGCAGATTAGCCATGTGAATATGTAGGCCAATTCATAGGTTGGTATGGGGTCACGATCGTGTCTGACGTGAAGGATATATGCATGTACGTACGCGCACAGTATGAAGGAGAATGCCATAGGATTAGCGTATGGAGGAGAATCTGGCCTAACCCTCCCTAGCGACCTAGCTAATACGATGCTACTGAATATGTAACCGATCACTTTTCCAGAATCAATTCCTCTGTTTTTTTGTTGTTGTTTTTTTTGGCCAACAAGGGTGTTTTTGAACCCCGTTTGATTCCTGTGGAACTCATACAGGTCCTCTACTTTGTGATAGGTATCTAATGGACTTTTTGGATAAGAGCTTGCGAATCTTTGGCAAGCACAAGTTACCAATTAGGATGGATTCTACTATAGACCCAAAAGTCCAACACAAGATGAAACTCGTTGAACAGAGTAAACTAAATTAATTTGTTGATGGTTACGTGGGGAAGAGAATTGAAATGGTTCACGCAATCGTCTGTTCGCTTGATTGCTCTGTGGTCGATCACCTTTTCTTTGCCCATGTACAAATTAAACACTATAACTAGCATAGTACTACAGCCGTCTAAGTTTATAGGACATATTTTTTTAGTAGATTTGTCTATAAATATATGACGTATTTTTTGTTTCAATACAAATTAGTGTGATATTTCTTTTATACCCCTAATAAATATCTAGATTTACTTAATATTCTCTACATGTATGTGTTGAAAATATAGTGCTTAGTGATAATAATTAGAGATAGTCTAGTTATTTTTAATATCTTATACGCCACGAAAAAATACACTCTGTAAACTTGAATAGAAGAGGTATAAAAATGTTATATTTGGACTTTGGGTAGGTGACAAGAGAAGCGTCCCAATTAAGGGAGTGAAATCGAAGGACTTATACATGGGCGATGGTACCTGTTGGCTTGACGATTTTTGTTTGGAGAAAACAGAGATCATACATTGTTGGACCACGGGCCTGCTTGTAGCTTAAAGACAACGACAAAGTGCAGGCTTTTCAGGGCGGCTATTAATAGGCCAATTGTCACATGTATCTTTGTAACTTTTTATAGTTCATTTGAGATAAGCTAGCACTACATCTGAAATTGTGAAAACAACTCGAGCAGAACATAAGAACTGTAACATGATTTCTTTGGTTTTGTTAACTATCAGGCACCTTATAGTTTTTTTTGGAACATGTTGGATTTTCTGGAAGTTAGATGTGCTTAGATATGTGTGTGCTAATTTCTTTAACAAAGTTAGGCCCTATTTGGATTCATTAGTGCTAATAGTTAACTGGCTAATAACTAATAGCTAGCTAACTATTAGCTGGCTAATTATTAGCAGGGGCTGTTTGGATCCACCTGTTAATAAAGTTCACAAAATCAGCCAATTAAAGAGAAATGACCATAATGCCCTTTTAGTAGGATAGTGGACAAGTGGACAGGGACGCTCGAGTGGATAGGGTTGGAGGAAGGGCAAAAGTGTCAATTGGCTATCTATTAGCAGCTTTTAGTAAGGTACAACCTGCTAATGAACTAATTGTTAGCAGGGTGGGTTGCTAATAATTAACCGGCCTGTTTGGATCCATAACTGCTAATTTTAGCAGCTAACTATTAGTGCTAATGGATCCAAATAGACCCTTAATACCATACATAGGTCCATACCGGACTCCTTATTATGATAAACCAAAAGACAAACGGAAGCTGATTATTGACATCTTAAATAATCAACATTAAATAAGAAAAACTCTGTGGACCTAATGACATTTGACACACCATCTACCCCGTTTCGCTATCTATGATCTACATTTCCAAAAGGACAAAAAAGCTTGGACATCTCGTACAAATGATATGATATGTTACGGTGGTTGGAGCTGAATTGGATGTGGAAGCAATTGAAGTCACGAGAGAGGAGACATGGTAATATGCATGTGTGATGTTATGAAATCCGGCAATGGATCACAATGTTTCAGGCCAGAACAGAGTGGAACTAACACTTGTGATCTCAAAAGAAAAGAAAACAGTAGGACAGGTTAACTGATTTGTGATTTTTTTCCCGTCTAATGGGCTTAGTGTAATACCAGGCCAATTGAGTAATCTATCAGCTCTGTTCTTGACATGAAGAAGACTGTCTTCTCCAACACTTTTAAAAAGAAGTGATTACAGAGGCATAGATATCCAATACTGAATCAATCAAGAACCAACCATTCTTCTACTTTTTGTAGATTTTCATGGACGGTTCCAGTTAGATGCTACACAATTTTACTGCTTAACTACGAGGAATCTAATGATGTGCAGTCATATTGATTCACATACAAAGCAACCAGAGCAAACTGACTGAGAAAGCAGAGATAAATTAATTGCCAGTAATACCGAGTACTATGGGAATACCATTAACTTGTGAAGTGCACGCGTTGGTGATTTGCCTGATAGGAGTCGCAACAGCGAAGAGGAGAGAGCAAGCAAGAAGAAGAGGAAGCAACTCCATGATGTCCCCGGCTGAAAGCTTATTCTTGAGGCCGTTCAGTATGGTCAGGCCGCTGTGCCTGGGGCCTTTATATAGACAAGATTCCCTAGTGTCTGTGTGTGGTGTATGGGAATCTCGCCGGTAGCTTTCAACGCTCTTGAGTTAATCATCATTTCATCCACCCATATGATGAAGTACGGTAAAGATGAATCATGTTTGGCTAGTGATTTTTTTACCTCAAGTGTGACAGGATTTAGGCTTTAGGCAGCTATGTATATACCAAGGATTCAAATTTCGTTTTCAGATAAAATCTCGTCTAGAACCGAAATCCGAAATTTCGCCGAAATCTCAGTATTTCGGACAAATCTTGTCCAAAATTCAAATCCAGTCCATTTGCAATCGAAATAACCCGAATTTCGGGCGAAATAGCTGAAATTTTGGCGGTTTTGCACCGGCCAAAAAGTGTGTCAAACGAGAAAATTTTTGAAAGTTTTTATAGAGAGTCCTAATACATCAATGATGTTCCCATAAAAATTTCAGATGATTATCAAATCGTAGGAAGTTTTAAAAATTCATACATTGCTACTGTCCTGATAAAACATTGACCGGCAAATTTGAACCGAATGAAAATTAGAACAAACGAGGTTAGAAAATTTTGAAATTTTTAGAGGATGGTCCTGACACATCCATAATATTCTCATAACATTTTTAGATGATGATCAAACTTTTTGAATTTTTAAAAATTCGGACAGTGCTACTGTCTTGTTAAAAGCCTTACCGGCAAATTAAAACAAAATGAAAACTAGTTCAAACCACGTTGGAAAATTTTAAATTTTTTTGTGAATGGTCATGATGTATCATTAATATTTTAATAAATCTTTTAGATTATGATCAAGCTTCAAGAATGTTCAAAAATTCTGGTAGTACTACGTCCTGATAAAAGCCTGATGACCAATACATTGATTTGTTTTAGCAATAAAAAAAGGTTTAGAATTTTTAAAAATTTTACAGAAGAGTGCTAAAGAAATTATTAAGATCTCATAAAAATTTTGAATCATGATTACACACCGGTGAATTTATAAAATTGTTACAAAGCACTGTACCATTTATGTTCTTTCTCTTTTTGATTTTTGAAATATAACAAATGAAGTTCAATGCTTACATAGATTTGATTGAGCAAACAAAAAAATTATAAAATTTCTGAAAATTTTTAAAAAAGGTACTTAAGAAATTATTAAGTTCTCATAAAAAATTTGGATCATGATCACACTCAAGAAATTTTATAAAATTATGACAAAGTTATTTACAGAAGAGTGCTAAAGAAATTATTAAGATCTCATAAAAATTTTGAATCATGATTACACACCGGTGAATTTATAAAATTGTTACAAAGCACTGTACCATTTATGTTCTTTCTCTTTTTGATTTTTGAAATATAACAAATGAAGTTCAATGCTTACATAGATTTGATTGAGCAAACAAAAAAATTATAAAATTTCTGAAATTTTTTAAAAAAGGTACTTAAGAAATTATTAAGTTCTCATAAAAAATTTGGATCATGATCACACTCGAGAAATTTTATAAAATTATGACAAAGTTATTTACAGAAGAGTGCTAAAGAAATTATTAAGATCTCAAAAAAATTTTGAATCATGATTACACACCGGTGAATTTATAAAATTGTTACAAAGCACTGTACCATTTATGTTCTTTCTCTTTTTGATTTTTGAAATATAACAAATGAAGTTCAATGCTTACATAGATTTGATTGAGCAAACAAAAAAATTATAAAATTTCTGAAATTTTTTAAAAAAGGTACTTAAGAAATTATTAAGTTCTCATAAAAAATTTGGATCATGATCACACTCGAGAAATTTTATAAAATTATGACAAAGTTACTGTCCCAATTATGTTCATTCTATTTTTGATTTTTTAAAGATAACCAATGAAGTTAAATTATTTTTAAATTTTTTATTTATGATCCTACACTACTATATATGGTACCATAAATGTTTTAGATCATTATCAAGCTTGTACAATTTTATAAAAATCTGACAGTGTTTTTGCCAAAATTTTAAAATGTCCCAAAAATTCAGTTTTTCAACAAAAAATCATAGAAGATGACTTTCTTAAGGATTATTGGACTAAATCCGGCCATAAAACAGCAAAATCCGGTTTCAATTTTAATTTGGATTTCGTGATGGCCCGAAATCCGAGATTTCAGCGAAATTTCTCCGGTTTTCGATAAAATTTTGATCCTTGGTATATACAGTTCTCTTACGGCTGCTGGCCTAATTAAAGATGTCTTATGTCAGTCTGTACGGAGAACTGCCGAAGTGATGAGTGATGACTAATTAGTAATGTGAAGCTGTTACTGAAGTCTAAACTCTCAGTTAGATGCATAATTATAGACTCTACTTTTGCTTGCCAAGCACAATTAATTTGACAGCTAAACACACATTTCTAAGCCAAAGACACTTACACTGTCACACAGGGCAAGTACAATAATAAAGCAAACTTCTGGCTAATAGTAAGCTAAAAATTAGTTTGTACAATAACTGTCTCTAAAAGTTGTCTCTAGATGTTGTGCAATAACTATCTTTTCTCTCTTGTACATAAATGATCTATTTATGCTCCCGTGCAAAGTTGGCTACTAAATAAGAGCCAGCTCTCTTCTCTCTCCTCTTTTTTCACTCCTCCACATAGACCAAAACTGATGTGTACAGACTAAGAGCCAGCTGACGTGGTCTTATTGTACATGCCCTAACAACACCAACTTGATGAGCTGAGACTGCTAATAGTTCTCTTGTGGTATAATTATGCATGAGCTGATCGCATAGAAAAGTTCAAAGCTACCCATTCTCCTATGTATTTGGTTTTTTTAGGGATGTTACATCAAGGTTCACAAAACCGAATTTCGAAATTCGCAGTACGAAAACCGCAAAAATCGCTCGGAAAACCGCCCAAAAACAGTCAAAAACCGAAGGGTTAATAAATCAATTTTTTTCTGAAAAATTCAAAAAAAAATAGAAAAACCGCTGCCAACTAGATGTTCATTGCAAAATGGTTTTTGTGAGCGGTTTTTGGCGAAAAACCGCGGTTTTTAGTGAAAAACCGCGCGCATAATTTTTTTCGAAATTTTTTAATTTTTTTTTTTGAATAGACCGGTTTACCGAACGGCTTTTGATTTCGAACCTCAGCGGTACGCGGTTTTCGAGCGGTTTTCGTCGGTTTTGTGAACCCTGTGTTACATCACATTTATGCGTCTCATTGACTGAATTTTATGCTCTGGGCTTCCGGTATCAAGTACACCAACGGCAATCGCAAATTTCAGGTCACATAGGAAAGACGCTGGTCGAAATCAAGATTTTAGAGTCATTAAAATACGGGGCTTGGAAAAGCCGGTTTTAGGCTCAATATCGGTGTAAATTACTAACCTGGAAAAACAATTCGTGTTGGGCCATATAGGATCGCTTGAATGGGCTTGTAACCGAATTAAAATTCTGCCGGAATGCCCGTTTACAGCCGAATAATTCAAAGTATCTCCTTATGCCTTTTTATTTTACAGAGGTTATCGAGAAGCTTCTTTCAGCCATCCTCAACTTCATGTCGCTGCCTCCGCAACTTCCATCACCCAACAGACGCCTTGCCTCCCGCGGTGGTTTGTTGCTCCGACATGGCTGTGGCCGCCTCGTCTCGACCATCTTCCTCTCCTCTTCTGTCCACTCGTCCCCTGAGTAGCTGCAGCACAGCCCGGCCATCGCTGTAGAGATCGCCTACTGATTCGTCATCCATGCCTAGTGCGCATTACACGAGATTTGACGTAATCGACCAGGAGCATGTGCTCGGCGAGGATCTTGACTAGTTCGGCGTCAGCCATGAGCATCCATTTCATCATGGCGTCTATAAACAACAGCTTCTCGTGCTTTGATTCATAAGCTCTCAGTGTTTCCCTGCTACTGGAGTTGCGGAGGAAGACAAGGACAACTTCCAAATCTATCCCCAGCAGAAGTGGCGAAGGGAATTGATTTGGTTTTCTGTTGATCTTTTCCATATCCAAGTTGATTTCGTGCTCAACTTTGCTTTTGTTCACCGTGATATTTATTGCAAGTTTGCACAACATGGAGCAGGGCTGTTTGTACGTATCACTGTAATCCAAACAGCAAATTACGAGTGAAAATATATACATTGTTATGGGAGGCATACCTAGTGCACAGGGACTGGAAGCATTTTCTAATTCGGTTGTTTATGTATTTAGAAGTTGCCAAGCAGGCCCTAACTGGTGAGCCTATTGTCAGTGACTAGAAAGAACATGCTTAACAATGTAGGCAATTGAGTCCCAGACAACAAGAGAACTTTTTATAGACACATCGTAATTTTCACCAGTTTTTTCAGAAAGATTATCTTATTCATATCAATAACTCATGGATAAATTACATAAGCACTAAATTTTTGCTTTAAAGATTGTTAGGGTTAGAGACACAAAGAAACGGGAACACCAATTTAATGCGGAAAATTTCATGAAGGAGGAAAAAATCACGAGAAACAAATCTACTATTTCGTTCTCAATTTACATGTACATGGGGTGACTTCGTATGTTAGAATTATTTAGGCTAGGCCCATTAATTCACAAAAAATTCTTAAAGGCCCATTAGGTGAAAGAGAGGTGAAAATGCAATAGTCCGACTGATGGGGGCAGCGATCCCGATTTTCGGTGGGATGATGATACGTCGATTTGGAGGTGTTGATAGCACCAAATTTAGGGCTTCCTACCAAACAGGTTGGGAGCTTCACAATCACAATGTCAAATCCACACAGATACAAGATCCAATAATCAGTATTTCCTGCAAGGAATCGAGAACCCGCAAGAATAAAGTATGAAGCAAACCGAAAAGGTAGTATTGAAATCAAACAAGGAAAACAAGTTGAGGTTCTGTTTCTCGGCTCGGGCGGTCTAGTCGACACGCGCAAACACGAGGAGGGACGCACACGGGGTCTACAAAAACACAACAAAACCTAAAAAATGAAGAACAGGGGCGAGAACCCAATATAAAGGGGTACCCACACGGGGCGCCAAGAGGTGCAGAGCTGTGACAGGGCGCGCGCCAAAGGAGGGGTGGAACCCTAAGAGTACATGGGCCTTGGGCCCAAAAGAAAGGTGGCGCAGCACCTGGAATTTCTGTCCCGTGAGATTATTCTGTGATTTTCCTTCGTTCTAGGAGGCATTTGGCCTCGGGATCAGATCCATTGGAAAGGTTATCTCGATACCTTTCAAACGAGTTTTCGAATGTCGAAAACGGAGTTCGGATGTGGCCGTGGCGTCCGTTTGAAGTACTACTGCTCCTGGATGGCCGAATCGGACTCGGCGACGAATTGGGCTTTATCTTGGGCCTTCATTGGCGCGTGGGCTGTCCTCGGTGGATGTTCTTGACGTGCTGGTTCAGTAAAGGTGGATGGAAAGAACTTGCTTCCGGATTAAGCCCTCCAGACGTCGTAGACGAAGTAGCGAACGTAGAGGAAGAAGGGGCAGCGGTTGTATTCTTGGTTGGGATGTCCTCATCACCCACATTGCTAGTAGAGGTGGATGAAGCCCACCTTATAATGGGAGGTTCCCTCCACTATGCTTGAGCATGAGAAGAAGAAGAAGAGAACACACATGCGCTCTCACTTGCCACACCAGGCGGTGCGCGTACGCAATGTACGCGTGAATGGTGCAGCGAAATCGAGTCCGATGGTTTGCGCAGACGCAGTTCACTTTTGCAGTTTTTGCAGCGTAGGACTAAGTGATCAACACGGTTACAATATGCGGAATTATCTGCACACAGAATCCATAACTGACTCGTATCGTGATCCACGATTTTATCTCTATTATATATACGCAGAACAGAGATCAATCTATCTCTCGAATCTTTTTCCTTCCCTCAGTACTGCATTGCATCTGTCTTCCCCGTCCCTTCACCGGCGTGCACCGACTGTTGGGAGAGTAGGTCTCTGAAACGTCCGTCCTTGAGATCCTGCACCGGGAGAGGACGAATAACATTTTTGGGAAGCGTCTTCGCGCGACTGCTCGCTGTTTTCTTCACCGACGATTGGCTTCGACTACATCGCTTGCTGATCTTCATCGACGTCTACTACCGGTTCGGTCACGTCTTCGCGTTGTCTCGGTAACGCACGCGAACTATCTATTTGTTATTCTTATCTAATAATACGGATGAGATAGACATTGCAATAGACATATTGATTGTGTCTAGTTATTTGTTTCCTCTGTTTTATCTTCAATTATTGTCATAGCTTATTTTCGGAATAAATTCATCGTTAATATGCTTAATTATCCAACATTATATAGTCGGAAGAGTCCGAACCGTATGAGATTTGGACTCCTATTAGGATATTTGAGGAATCCTTATTGCTAACAAACTATTTGGATATTTGAGGAAACCTTAGCTCTAACCAGGTTAACTCTTTGTCCCGTTTTGTGCACATCTAACCCTAACGAAGATTCTGGATGAACAACTTGTTACCATCAAGCCTAGTTGATGAACATACTAGTGTTCTTTATCTTTCTCTTCGGAAGACTCTAGATCTTACAACCATGTCATGATTGCTGACTATCATGGCAACGGGAAGTAGATTATCAATGATCTATAGTACTACACCGCGGTAGTGGTATCGATCTCTTGCATAGGCATCGTCATCATCGTCAAGGTGAGTTGATCTGATAGGATCCATCACGGGATAAAGGAATTCGAGATGAGAACACGCCGATACAGAATAAATTAGAACAACTTGACTCCGTAGAAACTAAGAAAATCTATAATTACTTCTGAAATTCAATAGTTCCTTCACCCACCCAACATCGGAGAACACCGGACAGGAGGGGAGAATGGTCGGCGGTGGACAAGGCCTATTTGGTTGGAGACCTGGGTGATGTGCCTGGCAAAATGACGTGCCTGAAAGCAGCCTGGAATTCCTGGTCTGGCAAGCCTGAAAAATTGTTGTTTGGTTGGAGACCCGTGCCAGAGAAGCGTAAGAATAATAACTACGCCTTCTAAATGAGAAAGCGGAAAGGGACGGTGAGGTTAATTACTCTAATCAATCTGTTCTCATGATCCTTGGGAACAGTCTATTCCAATCCTTATCTCTTCATGTCTAATGCCACTGGCTGAAAGCATGTGGCACCTTGTTTGCTACGGTCTAGCGAGTATAATTGCGATGTTTGTTTCACATTCAGTTATTTTCCTGTCGAACAAGGCATGAAATATTGAAAGGTATGTATTGTTTGGTCGCTGGCACTGTGGCACAAGGACTATTTGCTTCAATACTCGAATTCAGGTAGAAAGTAAGAGGACTGTGGCACAAGGACCATCAGCTCTTGGGCTAATTCCCGCAAAGGTTGTTGCTCCCAGGCCTTGGGCCACTGGGATGTCTCCGCCGCTGTTTATCTGAGCCTATGGTATTCCCCGCTGTTAACATTGCTTCTAATATGCGTTAGTTGACTTCTTTGGTATTTTTCTGTTGCTGATATGTTAATAGCGTTTGCTATGGAATCGATGATATGTGAAAATATTGGGCCATTTGCACGCAGGCAAAGACGCTTCCATAGATGAACAGTCTTGTTTTTATCTACCTTTGTTAGATTGGAACGGGCAAGATGAAACATTGCTTCCATTTGGCATACATTAGTAGTATGTCCTTGTCCAGACTGCCAACTACCTTGTTTATGCCGCAATTATGGATTATATCGTGGAAGTTTCCTGATGCAAAAATACAAGAATAAGTTGTATGGAAACAGTAGGCTTAGAGCTAAAGAGTAAAGACAAATACAAGTGTACAACAAAGCAAACTTGTCATGCTGTTTATTGCCTCCACTGTATTAATGTTCAGTCTTTTCTGCTTATTCGAGCCTGTGAGCTCCCCACAGGAACATCTCATTCTTGCCTAATATGGCTCTTGGTATCCGATCCTTCCTGTTAATGTTACTTCCAATATCTGTTCTTTTGTGTTTCTTCCGCTGCGGATAAAGGGGAAACACATATTCCAGTCAAGCTCAGTTCATTGAAACCAGGAACAGTGCTTTATCTGGTTTGGAGTGCCTAATTAGCTTTCTATTTTCTTGTGGTTTATACAGCTCTGGATTGAAATAATTAACATATCATGCATGCTTGCCTGTTAGGAACTTGGAATGCATGGTGGACAGGGCCGTACCTAAAATTTTGAGGGCTCTGTGCTAAAATTAAAATTAGGCCATACACTTAATAAACGTCAAACATCAACATAAAGAAATTATTTTGTTAAATTACAATTGTAATAATTTTTTCCCTAGGGTACAAAGGATTCAGCCCCACTGAAAAATAAGTCTATAAACTAGTACCAAAACTTTGAAGTGCAAAGCATCATTCTTCTGATATGCCTTGAAACAAAATATTCAATTAATTTTGTAATTGGTATTTCCTGAGTCATTATAGAATGCAAGCAAAACTTTAACAACTTCAATTAATATAAGCTCTTTCTTGCAGATGCAATAATCACTGGAATAGTTAATAAAATTATATAAACAATTGTATTATGAAAACAATTTAGCCATTTCATAAAATTTAAAATAAAAAGGCCCCATATTTTCTTAGGAACAAATGTAGCAAAAGAAAAGAAAGAAGCGGGAGGTGAAGAAAATGGATGTGGATCGGCCGTAGTTTTTAGGAAGAAGAGAATAAATAAGATACCTGTTTGTAAACATCCTATGTTTCTTTATCAACTGGGGGAGATCATGATGTGATTCTCAGTCACAAGGTATGCTGCTGTCGTTTTGAGTAGAGATAAAACTTACGTATACCGTAGTACTATGTTTGAGAAAAGTTAAGACAAAAAATTGTGTGGGGAGTCAAATTGCAGGAGTGAGTACTTCCATCATGGCGAGTGCTTCTATCCATCAAAATCACCCATCTTCAGAGAAATATCTAATTTGACAAATCGGTTACATGAAGGCTTTAGTGACGATGGTTATTACGAGATGATAAATGTATGAGAGGTGCTTCAATGCTTTCTTTTTTTACAGTTGCACAAATATTAAAGTATGAATGAAGGGTAGATGAAGATTACTTACCCTTTCACTTGCTTTAAGATTTGTGTAACTTGTATTAAAAGGGAAAGCATTGAAGCACCTCTCTGTATGTATACGACCCCAGAGGATTTATTAGGACCGGCTCCGATGGCTTCCTCTCAGGGGAGACCCTTACGCTAGCACCTTCCAATCTGCTCGAAGATTTCATGTTTGGTTGCGGTTAACTGCCTGGAGATCCTGATTTGTATGATCATAGTGGTGTAGTGGGTCTGGGTTGGGAAAGTCTCTCAGTTGGCTCACAGGGTTAGAAGAACATCAATGGTTCCTTCTCCTACTGCCTACCATCACTGAACGGCAAGGCTGGTTTTCTGACATTCGGAGCAGAGCAGCAAGAACCAGGCATACCAACAATGGAATTACTGTTTTGTGGTGGTGTGACATTGGAGTTCCTCTAGCTGCGATTCTGTATTTGCACGGAAGGAGAGTGGAGCATTATCCATAATTGGGAATGTCCAGCAGCGGTCGACAGAAGTCATTTATGATTTGGGCAGTGGAATGGTTGGCTTTGCCCCAGGGTGTTGCTGATCAACTTCAGAATCAAGAGCAAATTGTTATGGTCTTACAAATGAATTGAAGGTTAAAAGTAGAATGGTGAAACATATGTGATCCATAGTTTCATCTTGTGGTGTCAACAGTGCTGTTGCTCTGTTTGTGTAGAACAGATATTAATTTCACGAATTTGCTAATTTGAGTTACTTTTAACAAAATGTGAAGCTCAATAAGTAAACCTGGTGAGCAATAATTTTACAATAGTGGGGGAAATGTTTCGTGTTTGTTGTTGGCAATTACTTCTAGTAATGTACATGCTGGTAGTTCCACGCATTGATAATAAATAGGTGAGAAATGTTGAAGTATAAGTGAATTGTCTATCTTTCTTCATCAGTTTAAGCTTTTGGGTGAACTGGCTAGTGCATGCAACTCAATATGGCATCAGAACTAGTATAAGTGAATTGTCTACCTTTCTTCATCAATTTAAGCTTTTGGGTGAACTGACCGGTGCATGCAACTCAATAAAAAAATACACAAGTTTATCCTTTAATAGATGTTGAACTCTTTCTTGTTTTCTTTAGATGATCAACAATTTCTGTAAAGTACTAGTGATTTCTTCACCAAGGTCGCTGCAAATGCAAAATTGGACCTCCCCTTTTGTTTTAGTGTCAGGCCACTAACTACTGTAGTACTGACTAGAATTTGAACATGTAAACTTTCTGCCTTCTACTTGTAAGAATCCATTTCTTATCAATGAAACTTGAACAAGCAGGAATGCCGTTTCGAATTCTTATCAATGAACCTGAGCATCAATATGCAGCAGATTAGGCTGAGGAAGGCGATTCTGATCATTCAGTTGGTGAGCGTGTTCCATCTGCTGATTAGTGTGTTTTTGTGGAATCTGACGATGTTGCCGGTTGTGCAAAATAGGCTGAACTTGCTGGCTCTGTTGATGAAATTGATTCAGAGGTGCATCGTCCCCCCTTGTTCCATCAGCAGTAGAGCACACATTCCACAGATAAGAGTACTAGTCCTTTTGTGACAACGTAGAGTGCATACATATAAGAATTGGGTGTTCATTGCCAAAGCCTGATAACACTGAACAATGATTGATTTTTCTCTCTCTAAGAAACAGCATTGAAGTTGACTGTAGTACTAACACATGTTCCATTACATACTCAAAGCACACGAATTAACTGTGACGCACAAATGCAAGAAACTAAGATAAGACACACAAAACACTCTTATTCCTGCACGAAGCTCTCATGCATCGACATCAATTTAAGCAGCTGCTCCTTAGGTAGTTCATCACCATGTAGCATTAGCAGCTCTCCGGGACGAACCCAACCTTGCCTCCACGCACGTCGTACACCACCTCCCTCGTCCGCTGCACCAGGTTCCCGAGAATGTTCCATGGGAACATCTCGTTCGGCGACGCCGCGAACGCGAGGCACCCGAAGGGGAACCCCTCGTCGAGGTGTTCGCGGAAGAAGTACATGAACTGCCTGTCG
Organism: Otatea glauca; assembly: GCA_036346275.1. Classification (NCBI taxonomy): domain Eukaryota; kingdom Viridiplantae; phylum Streptophyta; class Magnoliopsida; order Poales; family Poaceae; genus Otatea; species Otatea glauca. Next base: position 29,455,460 of record CM070716.1, on the reverse strand, counting down.
TCGAGGTCTGTGCTCTCTCCATTCCCGAACCTGAGCTTGATGTCCGGGATGTAGATGGCGCTCACCCCGGTGAAGTTGTAGCACGTGTCGAGCCCGCGGAACGGCGGCGCCGGCGCGTACTGCGCCATCCGCCTCCGGAACACGTCGCGGAACGCCGCGTAGATGGGTGGGTTGAGGTAGCTGAACGACGTCTGCGCGTCGATCAGCGTGCCGTTTCCCGTGAAAACGGCAGGCGGGATGGGGAGGTCCGCGCCGTCGACGTTGATCCCGACGAGATCGACAAAGTAGAAGTTGGGGCCCGTCGGGTTGGTCACCAGCGGCACGTACTTGACGCCCCGGCGGCCGGAGTACTCTGACAGGGCGGGGCTGATGGAGAGGAAGCCGTGGGAGCCAGTGTCCGGCGGGAGGCAGTACGAGAAAGCGGCCGTGTCTGGGGGTGAGGACAGTAGCACACGGGACGCCAGCGAGCGGCTGCTCCGGCTGAGATCGATCCCCCCGACGGCCGCGTCGTTGAACAAGTTGTCGAGCTGCATGCACCCGAAGGTGAAGTTCTCGAAGGTGGCCGACGGCGAGAGCGTGAGCGTGTCCTTCACGACGGTGCCGTTGCCGAACACGAAGGTCGAGTTCTGGAGCGTGAAGGTGCACTTGCCTCCCGACCCAACAGAGCATGACTCCAGCCTGCACTCCGGAGAGCCGCACGGCACGGTATAGAAGGAGGAGGACATGGCGGGGTCGAATGCCAGGCCGCACGGCGCTCCTCCCAGTCCTGCGAGGCACGGCTTGCACCGTAGATTTGACATTCCGTTGGTGTCAAAGTACACCGGAATTTGCTGCGCCGGCGTGCCGTATCCGGCGATGATGGTGTAGTCAAATACTCCGGGGACGCCACTGATGACATTTTGGGTGGTGGGGAACGTGATGCCTGAAGTCGGCACGGCGGAGGGGGCGGGAGCCGCGCCTGAATGGACCTCGGAAAGGTAGCGCATGCGGAGGCCGTCACGGTGGAGCATGTCGTCCCACGATGGCTTGTGTTGCTTCCGTGTGCCGCCGAGAGGATTGCATGGGCTCAGACGGTGCACGACCGGTAGCTTGTTGCCATTGTTACCTGCTACAAATTTCTCATAAGAGTTGAAGATAAAAAGTTTACTAATTCAATTTGTGACGTCTTATTCACGTCGAAACATGACCATTGTTATATAACAACAATTTTTTGTACGTAGTGTATTAGAATCTCATGTAGCTAAGACCTGAGAGAAGCACAATTCGTCTAATTCATATCATCATGTATGTACGTATAACTCACCTGAAGAGATTGAGGAGCAGGGATTTGCCGACGGCGAAACACCTGAATCGTCGGACGTACGGAGAAGGAAACGCCTTGTCCCCGGAGTGTAACTGGTGTGGTACTGGTAGGAGTTGCTTAACCGAGTTAGAAGCAGAAAGCACAAGAGCAGTAGGGACAGATTCATCGCTGAAGCCATGATTATCAGCTTAGTGGCCAGAGAATCAAGTACTGGTGCGCACTTGCAGACTGACTGCTTGTAACAGTCTCAAAAATCAAAAAAATAAATAAAAATGAAATAAAAATCTTTTGTGTATTATTTTTGAAATTTCTGGATTTTCTAGATTTTCTGAATATTCTTTTGGCTTTTCTTTAATGCAAGAATGTGAAATAAAGAATATAATAAATAGAAAATGGTAAAAAGTAAAAATGTCAATCCAACAAAAATTTACCAAAACTTCCAAAAATATCTGAGGGCTCCCCTCAGCTTGCTTAAGGCGGTGGGTAACCTGGATTTATAAAAATATTAATTAATCAAAGATAATCATGGGTAAAAATCTCAGGGTAAAATGGTAAAACAATTTGGTAAAAATATCTGTAGATCATCCTGACCCAAAATTTTTATCTTGCCGACATCAAAACAGTATCAACCTCCTGTAAAAATATTAAGAATTTACTAAATCATTTTATAATTTTAAAAATTCGAAAACAGTGAATAAATAATCTGGAAAACAGTAATGTCAGAATTTTTTAAAAATTAAATAATAATAATTAAAATCTGTAATTTTTACAGAAGGTGTAAAATGTCATTTTAAATCATCATAAAAAGTTTTATAAAATAATAACTTCATTTAAATCGCAAATTAAAATAAAAACAGAATAGGCAATGCAGTAACTGTTGCAATGTCAGAATTTTATAACAATCATCATGCATCATAAAATGTCGAAAATTTTTCAGGAGGCTGGTAATATCCTTGCCGACCTATGGTAAAAATTTCATAAATTTTCGTGCCCGTTTGAACGTTGAAAACCCCGTTGAAACTCCGTTCGGTCCTGAGGCTTAGCCAGACTTCCTTTTCTCTCTCTCGACGTGTGGGCCGGGCTGTCGGTGAGCCAACTCAGCCAACAGTCGCTGCCACCTCGCCCCACGCGTCAGCGACCGGCCGCGTTCTTCTCCCTCTCCCGCTCTCTCGCGCAGAGGCGTCGTCTCTCGGTTCTTCACAAGACCGCCCGCGCCAAACCGCTTTGAGCCCATATAAAACCCCTCCTCGCGTCGCCGACCCAGCTAGCTCCTCGTGAAACCCATTCCGCCGTTGCTTTGGTCATCGTCCCAATTCCGCGAAACCGCAAAGAGGGCCAAACACCATATTTTCCACTCCACCATTTCGTCCCAATCCGTTTCGCTGAAGCTTCCTCGTGCCTCCCAAGTCCATCCCGAGCCCCGACCAAACTCATTCTTCCCGCGAGCTCCTCCACCGTGTTTTTCTTCGCCGCCACCGCAAGACGGTGAGAGCCTTCCTCCTTCATTCATTCTTCAAAGCGATTGATGGAACCGGTTCCTTGAGTCGCGCAGTGCTCATCCGAGTGAAAATGAAGCTTGGTTAGCTCGGTTTTGCATCGCCGCCGCTCGCCATTGCCGCCGCCCTCGCGACGGTGGCATGCATTCTGAGCCCCTCGAGCCACCGCGCCGCCACCAAAGTGTGCGACGGATGCCTCGAACCTCGAGTGGAACCCATTCCACCCGGAGGCTCGCTCCGCCGTCGGCGAACTCCGCCAAAGCCACCGCCGCCCTCGCCGGTGGAATCCGCCTTCCGGCCGCTTCGGACATCGCGACCGTCCACTGGTTCGCGCGGATGCGGCTGGCTCGAGTGGAATCGATTCCATCGCCCGGCTCCGGTTCGCCGCGGCGAAGTTTGAGCCGCGCCCTGCTCTGGTCACCGCCAAGCGGCCCACTGTCGGCCGCGTCTTGTTGGCGCGTCACACGTGATATGCGGACCCTTTGTCGGCCAGCGCAGCAGCAGATCCGCCGGGCCAGCAGGCGTCGGCCAGCAAGAAGACGCTACCGACGCCGACGGTGGACCCTATTTGTCGGCGCCTCAAGCGTGGTTCCGCCAAATGGAAAGCGCGTTTTCAGCGAAAGCGCACTTTCCATTTTCGCAATTTCTGATTTTTAGTATTTAATCAAAACCTAGATATTCATTTAGCCATAACTTTTGAATCACTTAACAAAATTTGATGAAATAAATTTCTAAATTCATCTAAAATCCAGTAGATTCAGAATATACAAAAATATTTCAGAATTGAATTTTATTTGAAATTCGAATTTAAATTCAAACAAAGAGTTAGGAATACGTCATACATGGAAATTTTGCAAATAACCTCCAAATTTAGTAAAATAAATTTTATTAGAATTCTTGTAATCTCAGGAACCAGAATCTGTAATAATACTTAGGTGTGTTATAAGAAAAATTTAAGTTATAAAATGGATAGTAAATAATGCAATAATGGCTTAAATAAATCATATCTTTAAATTGCAAAAGAAAAATAAATAAAGCATGTAGCCATTCCTGAATTGGTGAAATTATTTTATTTGAATATTTCCATCTGATTTCTTTTGGCCTCATTGAAATTTGGTATTTATTCTGTGTCGCCTTACGACGTGTAGAACCCGATTTAACCCAGACATTCGACGACCAGAGTTCAAGTCGAGGAAAATCAGCAAGGCAAGCAAATTCCTTTGATCATGTTGAACCCAGTTTTATAAATGTTTTCATTAATCACAGATCTTGCATACTTTATTTTATTAAAGTCACTATATTGTGGAAACTGGTAGTTGTACACTGTAGCTACATAGAATTTCCCGATAAGTAGAAAATTGTGATCCTTGAAAACCCTAGATTAGCTTAGACAATATTTAATGTCAATCTGGGTTACTCACATTAGTGACATGCCTAGCCGAGCTATAATGAACATAAAGCGTGACTTGGTTAAATACCTTGGTTATGACATTTAGATGGGTATGACTATTTTTGTGGTTGGTATTTTGGTTGGAAAATGGAAATAAAACTATGGTTTAGATGCGGGCAATTATTGGCAATAGCCGTGTGTGCATGTTTTGCACGTAGAATAGGGTGGAGATTATTGCCCGTGTCGGATTAAGGACCGAACTATGAGTTGTTTTCGTGCCAAGAAAATTCATACAACCACAAGTCTTTGGTATGGGACAGCTCTAACTTATTAAGTTGTTTAAAACTAGCTTTGCACTTGGAAGGCGGAGTAGTACGAGCTGTTTCTTAATGAATTGCTCGACGGACGCCCACATCGAGGTGATCATGGATTAAACGTCTACCAATATAACGATGTACGCCATATTGTGGGTAGTTCCATCATTTCTATGCTCGAGTTCTTACTCCACAAAATGGGTTTGTCGTCATCGTCTTTGGTGCAAAGTTAGGTTTAAATAATATAACGCTTATAACATGACTCTCTGCGGCACACCAAAGGAAGTGTGAAAATATCGATTGCTCAAAGAGTCACCATGTCTTGTGGGAAAGTCGATACCTCTGCAGAGTGTAAAACTAATCGATTAGCGCGTCATGATCATGGACACTTGTAAAGTCATCACATAGTTAGTTGTTTTGCTTATTTTCATAAAATGTGGTTTCTACCATGCGTTGATAATATTCCACTTGTGTTGGTGGAATGATTTTGGATATGGTCGTTATACCTAAGCAATTGTGAAATATTGATGTTACTTTACGTTACTTGAATTTACTTGCTTTTACTTAAATCTGCTTTTACAATCTACTATTCTCAGATTTACATGTTAAAACCACTTTATGCAAATTAACCTTAATAGCCTTTCTTTGAAATGGCTGCATGTATTTTAGGTTTTGCATAAGTCTTGCGAGTACGTAAGTACTCAACTTGCCATATTGATATTTTTAGGTGAAGGGACAGATTTCCCACGAATCTTACGTTGATGCAGGATACGGGAATTTAACGATGACTTTTTCTAAGGATTTTCCTGTCGGTTGCTTCGTGGGACAATGGGTTAAAAGGCATACTACGAATGTTGTCTCCACTCGCAGTTTTACTTTTGGTATTGTAAAATAATATGTAATCTTACTTCCATTGTATAATAAAGTTTGTGTATGACTGTGATAACAATTTGTATTTGTGCGCACTAGCTCTCGATCATGGGACTAGTAATCAGATGCACATGGTATCCATTTTGGTATTGATTTATCAAAATGGGGCCTCTAAGTTGGTATCGAGCCATGCCGATCAGAGGAAACCTAGGTAGTCTAGGAATAATAAAGACCTAAAACTTGACATTAGGTTTCAAACAAACTAAAATTTTGAATTAGGACATCTTACTGTCTATTCTTTATATGCATGAAACTTCTTTTGGATTATGCGTATACACATTAATAACTCTTTTCTGCTTTTAAATTTCTACTAGAATCTTTTCCTCCAAAAATTACTTTCTTGTCTTACATTTAATCAGAATACTAATTCCTTGTTAAATGTGCGAGATGGGCGGATATACCCATGTTACACTTCCACTAATAGGAGAATTTCGCATGGCGGGAATTCTTGCTTGTTTGCTAGAATTCGCCCATTTTCCTAAAAATCCACGATATATAGTATTCCACACGGCAGAGCAGTTAGTTCTGTTTCTGTGGAATACATAGCTAGGGTGGATATCCCTACCCGAGATGAGGACAGTGAAGAGTTTTTGTCTTTTGAGGGTCCCGGATCTTCTCTCATGATGGCCATGAGTGAAGCCGCCTATATGGCCGTTGTCGCTTATGCCACATTTTACCCGAATCGGCAGGTGGTATATAGGAGGATTCCATCTAGGCCACCAAGTGGGGAGAATAGCTATATGGATGCCACTGGGTTACAAAATCCCACTTTACGTAACCAAGTGGAATTCATAAATGCCTCGACCAGTATTGCCGTCAGGCAGTAACTGAATACAGGGATGCGCGTCGCCGTATAGCATTCCTAGAGAATGCCATCGCCCCCTGTGTCGCCAGAGGTATTGTCCTCGCTCGCCTCAGGGCAATTCCCTCGGACACTGCGCCCGACGACACCCCAAGACCACCTAGGTGTCGCCAAAGCGAGGATGTCGATGATAGGAGTCGCCTAGGTTGCCGAGCATCCGTAGACCCCATAGTTTTCCTCCGCGGCGCCCTCGGAGGCCGCAGGAGCATCATTGTCGAGAGACCCTTATCCTCCCGATGCCGAGAGTTCTAGTCGTAGGGATAGTAGAGTCCGTGAGTTGCTAGATAATGAGTAGTATTAGGGAAGTTTTTGGTTGTGCCCTTTATGTAGTAACGCAAAAAATAAATGTTATGTTTTGGTTGTGAATATTATGAAGTTGAAATAAAGTTCTTGCTTTATATTGTTTTGTGTGCTTTTGGTTCCTACTGTAAATATTTAACTTGTAGTTAATATTTTTACGACGTTGTGATCCATAATAATAATAATTAAGCTATGCTTTTAAAATATTTGGTAACAATTAAGATTAAAATTAAATCGATCTTATCATTAATTCATTAATAACCTTGTTCCAGATGCTCACTACCCGATCTCCGGATGAGATTACGGGAGTGAGGAAACCCGAAACTCACCCTCGGCGAGTGACTTCGCCACTCCACCCGGCCCAATCCAAATCCATCCATCGGCAATTCGAGGATCTTCGTTGCGTCGTTCAAGCGTCGGGATTCGCCGCCTCCTCAAGTTCAAGATGAAGAAGTTCCAGAGGGGCGGTTGCGTGGCCGCCAACCATGGCTCAAGTGCTTGCGATGATAGAACAGGTCGCCAGACGAATACCTGTTGCTTGAGCAGCTTGGTTCAAGGTGTGAATAACCTTGGTGCTTCAAGTTCTAGGCCCGGTTTTGGTGAAACCCTCATCACCCAAGTTGGGAGAATTCTTGAAGACTCGGCCTCCAACCTTTTCTTCTTCATCGATCCACGACGCCGATGATTGGTTACGAGCTATTGAAGTAAGTTGGCCATTGCTCAATGCAATGATCAAGAGAAGGTCCTTTATGCGTCGTACCAACTCCAGGGAGCCGCTGCAGTTTGGTGGGAAAATTTTCAAGCGGCAAGGCCCCAAGGTCAAGAGATTACTTGGGATGTTTTTCAAGAAGCCTTTAGGAAGACGCATATTCCCTCGAGCTTGGTGAATTTAAAAAGGCGGGAATTTCTTGACTTGCGTCAAGGAAATATGTCCGTAATGGAATATCTTCACCGCTTTAATTACCTTGCTCGCTATGCGTCATCAAGTCGATTCGTAAGTTCAAAAATTGAGCATTTCCGGGACAATCTGAACAATGAAGTTAAGCATCTTCTTGCCATTCACGACTTCCATGATTTCCAATCACTCGTGAATAAGGCTATAATTGCCGAGCATAGTTCACGTGATGTTATGGAAAGTCGAAAGAGGAAGTGGATGGCGCGGAAAGCTGCCAGCCCGAATTTGCCGAGGCCGCGTGTTGGTCAGCCGACCAATGTTCGACCTCCCCTGCCTCGTCAGCAGCAGCAGCAGAGGCGTCAAGGTCAGCACTTCGCCCAAAGAAATTTTCCGCTCGTCCCTCGAGCGGCAACGAAGGGAAGACTTCTGGAGTTCAGAATCAAGCAGTTGGTGTGACCTGCTATCATTGTAAAGAGCGTGGGCATTATGCAAATGCCTGCCCTAAAAGAGGTCAAGCGTCAGGTCAGCAGCCGTCGCAGGGAGTTCAGAGACCCCCAGGTCGACCTTCAGGAGCTGGGAACTCTCAAGTCATCAAGACTTCTGCAGCTCTTAATCGCAGTGCGAGTAGCGGTCGTCTCCATCATGTGACCGCTGAAGAAGCAAGCGAAGCGCCAGATGTGGTACTGGGTATGTTTCCTGTGCACTCGGTACCTACTTTGGTATTGTTTGATTCTGGAGCATCGCACTTGTTTATCTCTAAGAAATTTGCTGACCAGAATAATTTAGAAATTGATCTCCTCTCTGCCAAAATGATAATCTATTCTCCGGTTCACTCATGAATTCAATTAAGTTTTGTCCTAAGGTTAGCATTGAAATAAATGGAGTTATGTTTCATGCCGACCTTATCCTTATAGAAACCTTAGGTTAGAAGTAATCCTTGGTATGGATTGGTTGTCTAAGTTTAAAGGTGCATAGATCGTGCTAATCGATCCATTTCTTTGGTTAGCCTTGAAGGAATTCCAGTTTATTTTTCTTCCATCCAAAGTTCTTCAAACTCTCAAGCTTCTCTTTGTTCAGCCATAATAAAAGATCTTAGCCAGATTCCAATTGTTTCCGAATTTCCTGATGTTTTTCCAGATGAGTTGCCAGGCCTGCCTCCGGATAGGGACCTAGAATTTGTCATAAATCTTGTCCCTGGGACAGCGCCTATATCCAAGCGTCCTTATCGAATGCCCCCAGATGAGTTAGTTGAACTAAAGAATCAAATTCAAGAGCAGTTAAGAAAAGGGCATGATTCCATCTGGGTAATCGTTGATCGTCTGACTAAAGTGGCTCACTTTATTCCGATCAAGACTACTCATTCTGGAGATAAGCTTGCCGAGTTGTATCTGGAGAATATTGTCCGCCTTCATGGCGTTCAAGACAATTGTTTCGATCGAGGTTCCCGCCACTACTTCGTTTCGAAAGTTTGCACCGCCTTCGGGTACTAAGTCAATTTCAAGATACCTTATCATCCTCGAACATGATGGACAAACGGAAAGGACCAATCAGATTTTGGAAGACATGTTAAGGGCCTGTGTGCTGTCATACGGCTCTAATTGGGAGAAAAGTTTGGCCTTCGCCGAATTCTCTTATAATAACAGTTTCCAATCCATCTGCAAGTATCGCTTTTGAAGCGCCAGATGGAAGAAAATGCCGAACCCTCTTTTCTCGTCCGAGGTTGAGAAAGAAAATTCTTCGCCCAGATCCTATTCAAGAAGCTCAAGAGCAGGTGGACATGATTAGAAGCCGACTGAAAGAGGCTCAGTCTCGTCAGAAGAGTTACGCCGACAATCGTCGTCGTGAACTCAGTTTCGAAGTTGGTGACCATGTCTATCTCAAAGTCTCGCCTCTTCGTGGAATTCGCCGATTTCAAATCCGTGGGAAGTTGGCTCGATTCATTGGACCGCTTTGAGATCATTGGAAAGATGGGTGAGATGGCATATCGCTTAGAATTGCCACCTCAACTATCCGACGCTCATAACGCCTTCCATGTATCTCGGCTTAAGAAATGTCTCCGTGTTCCTCCGACTCGATTTGGAAGGGATAGATCTTCACCAGATCGTCATATCGGAGCATCCAAATCAGATCTTGGAAGAAGCTGAGCGCCAGACAAGAACTAAAACCATCAAGATGTTGAAAGTGCAATGGAGCAATCATACTGAAGACGAAGCTACATGGGAAAGAGAAGATCACCTTCGCCAAGAGTTCCCCAATTTCTTCTAGTCATCTCCAAATCTCGGGGACGAGATTTCTGTAAGGAGGGTAGATCTGTAACAGCCTCAAAAATCAAAAAAATAAATAAAAATGAAATAAAAATCTTTTGTGTATTATTTTTGAAATTTCTGGATTTTCTAGATTTTCTGAATATTCTTTTGGCTTTTCTTTAATGCAAGAATGTGAAATAAAGAATATAATAAATAGAGAATGGTAAAAAGTAAAAATGTCAATCCAACAAAAATTTACCAAAACTTCCAAAAATATCTGAGGGCTCCCCTCAGCTTGCTTAAGGCGGTGGGTAACCTGGATTTATAAAAATATTAATTAATCAAAGATAATCATGGGTAAAAATCTCAGGGTAAAATGGTAAAACAATTTGGTAAAAATATCTGTAGATCATCCTGACCCAAATTTTTTATCTTGCCGACATCAAAACAGTATCAACCTCCTGTAAAAATATTAAGAATTTACTAAATCATTTTATAATTTTAAAAATTCGAAAACAGTGAATAAATAATCTGGAAAACAGTAATGTCAGAATTTTTTAAAAATTAAATAGTAATAATTAAGATCTGTAATTTTTACAGAAGGTGTAAAATGTCATTTTAAATCATCATAAAAAGTTTTGTAAAATAATAACTTCATTTAAATCGCAAATTAAAATAAAAACAGAATAGGCAATGCAGTAACTGTTGCAATGTCAGAATTTTATAACAATCATCATGCATCATAAAATGTCGAAAATTTTTCAGGAGGCTGGTAATATCCTTGCCGACCTATGGTAAAAATTTCATAAATTTTCGTGCCCGTTTGAACGTTGAAAACCCCGTTGAAACTCCGTTCGTCCCGAGGCTTCGCCGCACTTCCTTTTTCTCTCTCTCTGACGTGTGGGCCCGGGCTGTCAGTGAGCCAACTCAGCCAACAGTCGCTGCCACCTCGCCCCCACGCGTCAGCGACCCGGCCGCGTTCTTCTCCCCTCTCCCCGCTCTCTCTCGCAGAGAGGCGTCGTCTCTGCTTCTTCAAGACCGCCCGCGCCAAACCGCTTTGAGCCCATATAAAACCCCTCCTCGCGTCGCCCGACCCAGCTAGCTCCTCGTGAAACCCATTCCGCCGTTGCTTTGGTCATCGCCCCCAATTCCGCGAAACCGCAAAGAGGGCCAAACACCATATTTTCCACTCCGACCATTTCGTCCCAACTGCTTTCGCTGAAGCTTCCTCGTGCCTCCTGAAGTCCATCCCGAGCCCCTACGAAACTCATTCTTCCCGCGAGCTCCTCCGCCGTGTTTTCTTCCGCCACCACCGCAGCACGGTGAGAACCTTCCTCCTTCATTCATTCTTCAAAGCGATTGATGGAACGGTTCCTTGAGTCGCGCAGTGCTCATCCGAGTGAAAATGAAGCTTGGTTAGCTCGTTTTGCATCGCCGCCGCCGCCATTGCCGCCGCCCTCGCGACGGTGGCATGCCGCAGAGCCCTCGTGCCACCGCGCCGCCACCAAAGTGTCGCGACGGATGCCTCGAACCTCGAGTGGAACCCATTCCACCCGAGGCTCGCTCCGCCGTCGGCGAACTCCGCCAGAGCCGCCGCCGCCCCTCGCCGGTGGAATCCGCCTTCCGGCCGCCTCGGATCCCGCCGATCGACCGTCCCTCGGTTCGCACGGATGCGCTGCTCGAGTGGAATCGATTCCATCGCCCGGCCCGGTTCGCGGCGAAGTTTGAAGCCGCGGCCTGCTCTGGTCACCGCTAAGCGGGCCCACTGTCGGCCGCGTCTTGTTGGTCAGCGCCACGACATGCGGACCCGCTTTGTCGCAGCGCGCAGCGCGATCCGCCGGGCCAGCAAGCGTCGGCCAGCGCGACCTGCGACGCTACCGACGACGGTGGACCCTATTTGTCGCGCCTCAAGCGTGGTTCCGCCGAAATGGAAAGCGCGTTTTCGCGCAAAGCGCATTTTCCATTTTCGCAATTTCTGATTTTTAGTATTTAATCAAAACCTAGATATTCATTTAGCCATAACTTTTGAATCACTTAACAAAATTTGATGAAATAAATTTCTAAATTCATCTAAAATCCAGTAGATTCAGAATATACAAAAATATTTCAGAATTTAATTTTATTTGAAATTCGAATTTAAATTCAAACAAAGAGTTAGAATACGTCATACATGGAAATTTTGCAAATAACCTCCAAATTTAGTAAAATAAATTTTATTAGAATTCTTGTAATCTCAGGAACCAGAATCTGTAATAATACTTAGGTGTGTTATAAGAAAAATTTAAGTTATAAAATGGATAGTAAATAATGCAATAATGGCTTAAATAAATCATATCTTTAAATTGCAAAAGAAAAATAAATAAAGCATGTAGCCATTCCTGAATTGGTGAAATTATTTTATTTGAATATTTCCATCTGATTTCTTTTTGGCCTCATTGAAATTTGGTATTTATTCTGTCGCCTTACGACGTAGAACCCGATTTAACCCTGTACATATCGGACGACCGTGAGTTTGAAGTCGAGGAAAATCAGCAAGGCAAGCAAATTCCTTTGATCATGTTGAACCCAGTTTTATAAATGTTTTCATTAACTCATCAGATCGCATACTTTATTTTATTAAAGTCACTATATTGTGGAAACGGTAGTTGTACTGTAGCTACATAGAATTTCCCCGATAAGTAGAAAATTGTGATCCTTGAAAACCCTAGATTAGCTTAGACAATATTTAATGTCAATCTGGGTTACTCACATTAGTGACATGCTTAGCCGAGCTATAATGAACATAAAGCGTGACTTGGTTAAATACCTTGGTTATGACATTTAGATGGGTATGACTATTTTTGTGGTTGGTATTTTGGTTGGAAAATGGAAATAAAACTATGGTTTAGATGCGGGCAATTATTGGCAATAGCCGTGTGTGCATGTTTTGCACGTAGAATAGGTGGAGATTATTGCCCGTGTCGGATTAAGGACCGAACTATGAGTTGTTTTCGAGCCAAGAAAATTCATACAACCACAAGTGCTTTGTATGGGACAGCTCTAACTTATTAAGTTGTTTAAAACTAGCTTTGCACTTGGAAGGCCGGAGTAGTACGAGTGTTTCTTAATGAATTGCTCGACGGACGCCCACACCGAGGTGATCATGGATTAAACGTCTACCAATATAACGATGTACGCCATATTGTGGGTAGTTCCATCATTTCTATGCTCGAGTTCTTACTCCACAAAATGGGTTTGTCGCCATCGTCCGGTGCAAAGTTAGGTTTAAATAATGTAACAGCTTATAACATGACTCTCTGCGCACACCAAAGGAAGTGTGCAAATATCGATTGCTCAAAGAGTCACCATGTCTTGTGGGAAAGTCAGATACCTCTGCAGAGTGTAAAACTAATCGATTAGCGTCCATGGTCATGGACACTTGGTAAAGTCATCACATAGTTAGTGCTTTGCTTATTTTCATAAAATGTGGTTTCTACCATGCGTTGATAATATTCCACTTGTGTTGGTGGAATGATTTTGGATATGGTCGTTATACCTAAGCAATTGTGAAATATTGATGTTACTTTACGTTACTTGAATTTACTTGCTTTTACTTAAATCTGCTTTACAATCTACTATTCTCAGTATTTACATGTTAAAACCACTTTATGCAAATTAACCTTAATAGCCTTTCTTTGAAATGGCCTGCATGTATTTTAGGTTTTGCATAAGTCTTATGAGTACGTAAGTACTCAACTTGCCATCGTTGATATTTTTAGGTGAAGGGACAGATTTCCCTAATCTTACGTTGATGCAGGATACGGGAATTTAACGATGACTTTTTCTAAGGATTTTCCCTGTCAGTTGCCTGTGGGACAATGGGTTAAAAGGCATACTACAGAATGTTGTCTCCACTGCAGTTTTACTTTTGGTATTGTAAAAATAATATGTAATCTTACTTCCGCTGTATAATAAAGTTTGTGTATGACTGTGATAACAATTTGTATTTGTGCGTACTAGCTACTGATCATGGGACTAGTACTGTATGCACATGGTATCCATTTTTGGTATTGATTTATCAAAAATGGGGGCCTCACACTGCTGTTAACAGCCGATTCTTATAAGCTATTGCTAATTTGAGATTGGACACATCCGGATGTTGCCAGGTATATTAGCGTCCCCTCCCTTCACCCATCTTTTCCTTTCTTACCCCTTCCTTCTCCTCTAACACAAAAAATTTCGATTTGAACCTTTCGGACGAATTCAACCGCAACTTTGGATCGAAATCTTTTGACTAAAAAAACTTTCGGTTCCAAAACTTTTGACTCAAAAAATCTTTTGGTTCGAGAACTTTGACTCAACAAATTTTGATCCAAAAACCTTTTAACTCAAAAAAATTTTGATTCAAAAAACTTTCAGTTTGAAAACTTTAAATTCAAAAGCTTTCTGTTTAAAAATTTCAATTCAAAAGACTTTCGGATTGAAAAGTTTTGACTCAATAAACTTTCGGTTCAAAAACTTCCGACTCAAAAAATGCTCGGTTTCAAAAGTTTCGATTCAAAAAATTTCAGTTCAAAAAGTTTTGATTAAAACCTTTCGAAATTGATTAAAAAATACTTCCGATTCAAAAACATAGGGAAAAATAAAAAAAAACTTTTTTGAGTTTGAGGGAAAAGGAATGGAGGAGGAAAAGTAGATATCGCTAAATGTCACGACGAGAGAGTCTTTTTGAGGAGAAGGGAAGTGGGGGAAGAAAGGAGATACAACCATATGTTATAACAACAGAACATCCTCACGAAAGATTTAGCAATGACATCCTTGAATTAGCGATTCCAATTCTTATATACACACCATGCATTATTGGCATTTAATTTGTTCTTGTTGCATTCTGCGTACGATCAAATTGATAACTTAACAGTTGATACATAGTGCTAGTATCAACTTACGATTGTTTTGTATTGGTCGTCTATATGATTCCGTGCTCGGCCAAATCAATTCTGTAATTTAGGTTAACTTAGATCAAGGAAATTGCTAGCTCGGGATATATAAGTCAGTACCGGCGTACAGCTAGGTAGCTGGGAATATATACGGAAGAATATCCTCTGCAGGTGTGAAGAGAGGAGGCGAAAGGTATATCGCCGGCAATGTGGATCAAATCATTCAAGTCCACCGTTTTCTTCATTGGATAATTTGGAATTTCAGTTTACATCACTACTATGCTCTGGATGGACTTTCTAACGAGCATGCACTGAACAATACAATATGTTTATACATAGGTGCTTAAAAAGAGAAAATACAGCTGTATCATTAAATACTCATATAGAGGCCATTTCCTTCGATGCAAACATTATCTTTGAAGTACCGATGTCTAATTAAGCATCGATACTTGTTTGCACCAAGATTTAGTAGGTATGTTTAAAATTGGCAGATTTGAGTCAATGAGATATAGCTGACGTTTAACTTGGAAAGATTTAGGGATATTTAGTAACTGGAAATATGTAAGGAAAAACCTATTGGATTGGCTGATACAGATCGTGTTTTGCAAATGTGTTGTAATATAACTCGATCAGCCGATGGGTCTAAAAGATGGATGTGGGCAGGCAAAAGAGGGACACAACAATCAAATCAATCGGTCTGCATTATATTTTCATCTACTTTTCCGTCGACTAGGAGTAGTTTTGTAATCTAAATTCTCTTTTAACTCGATTTGATTAATAAAGTTGCGCATCGTCGATCATTGATCATATTTCGTTATGCCAATCAGGTTCGATTTGCTCTGATTTTGTTGCGCATCGCCTTCTTTAGAGTCGATCTACCTTCATCCTCTGGTTAGCCTTAATCGGCTAATTAGACTTACCGTTACCTTTGATCTAATCGGCTTGTAGTTGGTTAAATCTAAGCTGATTGTCTCACGAAATCGACTTTGAGTGAATTTTATATTTTCCTTAGCAATTGCAGGGACAAATCGGTTGGCACGCTCTGAGCCAGGTGTTCGTCTGGTGTGCTGTGGCCAGGAACCCTACTTCAAGTTTTTGGCGCCAACACACTGTTGGCACGCCTGGTGGAACCTACAATGTCTTCATCAGGGAAGTCGATTCCACCATCCAATCTCAATAATGAAGCCATTATTGTCCCTATGCTAGACGATCTAATGCCAGAGCAGCGTAAGGAAATTGAAGATCGAAAAGCCGCTCTTGAAGAGATGATGCTAAATTGTTACCAGAAGACTCTGTGAGACCCCATTCTTGCAAACAGGAACCTCCATGTGATCACTGCACTAGTCCCATGATCAGTGGCTAGCTCTCACATGTTTACAACATTCATATCACAACCACACTCGAGAGATAAATAAATACATATATAAGAGGAATAATTATACAAAGTTTAGCACATTACAAAACTGAACAGCGGAACTAAAGAGTCAAAAGAACTCCAAATGCCTCGCGGTTTGCCCACTAACCCTCAGGCAACTGACCAGGCAAAACCTAGAAGAAATCGTCGTCAAAGACCCCGAGACCTGCCTGGAAATAAGAATCATCTCGCATATCGAAGTCTTAGTCCTCTGAGACAGCAGGTGGCAAGTTTGAGTACATTGGTACTCAGCAAGACTTGTAGTGTTTCACAAATGCAATTAAATAAATATGCAGGCTAAAGTAAAAGACATGCTACAGGTTATTTGCAGTTGCATGAAAATGAAAATGTATGAATATAATAGATTGCAACAACGCAGCTTATATAAAGCAATTGAGAATCAAAATGTTAAGTAAATATCCGAGTCTTTCAACCCAGTCTACCTGACTGCATAGGTCCCCAGTGTCACTCCTTTGACACAAAAGATGCCAGCGAAAATAGTTTCCAAACCAAACCCGTTTTTCAGAAAATACCAAAAGACTCTAACATTGGAATGACTTCACCAAGTGCCCTTAACCGTGGGCGTGGCTAATCGATTAGATCTTACACTCTACAGAGGTGTACAGCTTTACCCACAAGGAATGATCAACCTTTTCGCCAGGCCAATTAACACACTTCCTTTGGTGTGTCGGCAAGGAGATCATACAGAACCGTTACATTATCTAGACATGGCTTTGAACTATCCCGGGACGTTAATCCTCGCCATAGAAACAGAAACACACACCAAAGACGTGGTCCCTTTCACGTGATACGTAACAACCGTTTCTGTTTATGGCAAGACGTACACCGTTGCGCGAGTATGCATTTACCCGCACCGAGGGTTGGGAGTTCGGTGTGGAAGCCCCTCACAAGCAGACCTGGCCGGAATGCTCCCGTTATCTCCCGCCTACCAGAGTGCAAAGCCATATCTAAATAACTTAATAGGCTAAGACTGTCCCATACCAGCCCTCGTGGTTATACGGAATTCTTGGATCTATAGCGTCCCATTGCTCGGTCCTTAATTCGACACGGGTGATACTCCACCCTACACTACGTGCACTTCCCTTTGCACATACGGCTATTGCCAATAATCACCCGCGTCAAACCATAGTTTTATTTTGGGGGTTTTTAGCAAACTACCAGTAACCTTTTCCACAAAAAGGACCATTCATTAGTTGAAAAGACTTGAAAACACATAACGGGTAGCTAAGTAGAAATATTATTGTAACGATTATACCCAAAATGACATTAAGTATGTCTAGCTCATACTAAGGTTTACAAGGTTCACATGTCCAAAGAGATTAAGGAAAACCATAATGTATAGGGTTAACTACAACTTCTACCCAACATAGCATTTCTATGGAGAATTACCCGATTGCATAATATATTGACAAAAAGAACATATTGCAGGTAAATTATCGGGCTCAACATGCTCGCTATCTGGCTCAACTTGCCTTGCTGCTCGCTATCTGGCTCAAAGTAAGGATCTTCCACAAGGTCGTCTTCCTCCTCCGGGACATCGGTATCTACACGCCGCGAAAAAGAGGAACAATAGAAAATCAGTAAACTTCAAAAAGGCAAAAAGAAGACAAACAACAAAATAAACACAAACTCAAATCAAGACAGGGGTTGCTTATGCGAATTATTTTTATTTATAAATCAAATTCAAGATGCAAAAATTATTTAGATTAATAAAATTAGTTCATTAGCTACCTTGAAGATTGATATACAAGAGCAGCACTGAAACTGCAACTCTCTACTCTCACTGATACACAAATTAGAACTCAGAAACTATGGGGTTGCTTATGCGAATTATTTTTATTTATAAATCAAATTCAAGATGCAAAAATTATTTAGATTAATAAAATTAGTTCATTAGCTACCTTGAAGATTGATATACAAGAGCAGCACTGAAACTGCAACTCTCTACTCTCACTGATACACAAATTAGAACTCAGAAACTATAAAACTTAAGGTTGTTTAACTATCATGATTTACATGCTAAACTTGATGAAATAAGGATATTTTTCCAGAATATGCTAGCACATACTTTGGATAGCACTCCTAAAGTGATTTCCTAAATTCTTGGATTTAGACGAGACATGAAACTCATTACTGAAAAGGCTTATATGATATTACGATTTACGTTACAAGAAATCGGACTAGAAGGGTATGATGAACGATTAACACTTAGGATTATTATACTAACGAAAATTAGACAAAGAACATTTTGTAAATAAAATATTTTCCTGAAATATAGTAGTACATACTTTTAACATCATTTCTACACTATCCCTCCTAAGATTATCATTTAGACGAGTTATTCTACAAGCTATCGAATACGCTTAAGTATTTCTATTATTTTGAAAACATAACAGTTAGGGCTATGTTGCTAGTTCATTTTATATGCAAACCTTTACAAAATGATATTCTTTCTTCAGAACATATTAGTATGCACTTTGTAGAGCATTTATATGCTGTTTTTACAATTATTTTTATTTAAACAAGTTATTTCATTTGCTGTTGAAAAGGCCTAAATGACCACAGAAGTAACACTACAACATTTCAACTTCCACTTTAAACTGTGACTAGACCACTCATCACCTTTACTCATTTTTTTCTAGTACTATTAGGGCATGATCTTACAAATTTTTTAAAACTTGTTTTAGATTATTTTGAACTTAACAATAATAGGTTACACCTACATCTATTGTTGTAA
The DNA here is from genome assembly GCA_036346275.1 of Otatea glauca. Taxonomy (NCBI): domain Eukaryota; kingdom Viridiplantae; phylum Streptophyta; class Magnoliopsida; order Poales; family Poaceae; genus Otatea; species Otatea glauca. The sequence continues at coordinate 29,436,636 of CM070716.1, read as the reverse complement.
CTAGTATAGTGCCCTGTCTTCCGGTTTCCTTTACCCAGCACGTAATATATGGTCTTTTCCTTTTCTAGAACGTTTGTTTCCTTTTCCTTAATTCCAGGATATTTGTTTCCTTTTCCTTGAGATGATGCTGGAGGTGGAGGGAGATCTGTTGTGGGCCATAGGGATGAGTTAGACACATTAAACAATGGCCATCGGATGTGGGTGAGTAAAGCTGAGGAAAGATCTGAGAGGTTAATTTTGATGGAGGCAAGTTTACGGGACGTTTACTGGGTGCATGAAGGTTGGGCCATCTCTAGTGGGGTGCATTATTTGGGGTGGACGTAGAAAAGAATGCTTAGGTGCATTATAAAGGGGTATAGATTATTATTTTTCTCTTTTCGAAAAACATGAACCATATCTTTTCCTACATATTTTCACATGAATAGGTTCCTACTGGTATGTGACCCTACAAAAATAACTTTATACTTATAACCACCAGTTTATACAAGTTTCACCAATTTATCCTTTTTCACATTAAAATTTATTCTACTTGAATATGATGTACAACAAAGTGACATGTAAACATTTTTACATAATTGAAATGCTTACAGATTAGGGATTTCATAAATACTCATCTTATTCTACTTTAACTTTATTTGAAGCCATTTTATTCAAATGGCATTATTTATAACTATATGTTTCCTTGAAACTCTAAAATTGTACAATATTCATCTTTAAACCATTTTTGCATATTATGAATCTCCAGGATTTTACATGATTTTAGAAATTGGTTTCACTAAATTTGGAGTTATGGTTCAAAAGTTATCAGGATTTGAATCTAGTCGGTTTTGAAAATAAATCAAAAATTCAGAAATACGCTTTCTCAGCTGGAAAACGGATTTCTCCACACGCGCACTGGCGCTTTCAAATGCGCTTGACTCATTAACAGATGGGGTCCACCAGTCAGCGAGACAAGATAGAGGGCTTTGGTTCTCAGCTCACTGTCGACGAACTAGCCTCCGCACGACGGAATGGGTAGCACTAAGAGCTTCAGCGCGACAAGGTGCATCTAGGGGTGGTACTATTTTGGCTAATGGTGGTTGGGAAGATGGTCGCCACCGCGAGGGTGCGGCGGTACCATGGCCGGTCGGGAGGAAGCTCCACAAGCGGCCGCATTTCCGACAGGTAAGGGTTGGGTGAGCATTAGGAGAGCGAAAAGGTTCGGATTTACCTGGTGGTCAAGTCGAAGGTGGTCCGAGGAGTGCTTCCACCGAGCGCCGGCCACGAAGAAGAAGAGCGGCGGTGCGGGGTTGCTGCAGGCAAAAAGAAGTGGAAACAGAGCTTGATCAGTAAACCAATGATCCTAATGGCACTCTGGATGGAGTCAATTCAAAGGATTGGAGGAGGATTGACCCAAGACACCGTTTCCCCCTTTTTGAGTTCTTGCGGTAGAACGAGAGAGAGAAGCTTTAGCCAGAAGCACTCAGCCTAGAAAGGAAGAAATGAAGAGGATAGGAGGCTCTCTGCGACGCGAAGGGAAGGCTTATGGCTTAAAGAAAGTGATCGCGTTCGCGATTGGGTGCACGGCCTCGGTCGCTCGCCTCTGCGCCAAGAAATGAAGTGGCACAATCTTTGCTCCCGCACAGAGCGACAAAGGACCATCAAGACTAGGCACGAGAGAGCTGGACCCCAACGTGGACGCTGGTGATCGTTCCGGACGGGGAGTGGTTGCGGCCGGATGGCGAAGGACGGGGAGGGCGCTAGCTCGCCTCGGCCGGGAGAGAGGAAGAGAAGGGAAGAGCACTGCCTGCCACTGACGAGCGGGACCAGGGCCCACTGGTAGCAACTGCGTGGCTCCTCCTCAGCTTGCCAGCGCGCCAAGTGACTACAGACATCGGGCCCACTTGTCAGCGAAAGGAAATGAATTTGCGACGAGACTGAACGAAACTCGCCGGACTTTGCTTTAACTCAAGCATCATTCATCGCCAAAACTTTATAAATTTTTTTGACTAAAGTCTCCTGGGAGTTAGCAGCCTCCTGTAAAATTTGGAGACAAAAATACAATCTAGATTATTTATAAAAATTCTGACACTGTGCACTGCTCAGAATTTCCATTTCGTGTTTTGATTTATTCAAAGCTTCATTTATAATATTTATTTTTGAAACTTTTTTCAAGGTTTAGTTCCTTCTAAAGGTATTACCATAAAATTTTCAAGTCAATAACTTGAGTATTTATTGTATAAAAATTCTGACATGCCATTTCCCAATTTTTCTGAGGTCTCTGTATTTGAATTTTTAGAAGGCCTAAATGATCTTATTAATTTATGAAAATGTTTCCAATAGTAGCTTCTACACTCAGGGTACTGTGGTAATTTTATGAGCTCTAGATAGGCTTCAACCATTTTCTATTAAATTTTGACCTTACTGTTTCTTGTCAAAAGAGTCACTATATGATTTATTTATTCTTGTTCCTATGCATGTAAATTTTATTTGCTGGTTACACTGAGTTACCAGCATAGCTAAGGTCCCATATTAAATTTGTATAGTTTTTAATTTTGCCTAATTCCCTTTTCTCTTTACTTATTCTCTTTCAATCGATTTTCATACAATACAAAATTCCAAGAAAAATCCAATTAAAATGAATAACACCAGAAAAACTCAAAAATATTTATATTCCAATTTGATTAGTAACCCTCACTATTTTGGATTTTTAGGATGTTACAGACTCGACGTGACGTCACTCAAAAAACCGCGTTGCCGACGGTTAACGCTCTTGGTGATGCAGGCGTTATAGATGGCCCACTAAGTCGATATCTGCCTGCTCAAGACGAACTATCGGCTATGATTAACCAATCTGTTCACCATGCTCTGATAAACCAATCATTGGCTCTCATTACGACACTTAAGCCGATGATTGCGAATAGTGTGAAAACTATCGCTTAGGAGTTGGCCTCATCTGGGAGTCTGCTTGACCCGGTGCAGGCTCTGCCAAGTTATCCTGTTTTTTCAATAGCACAAAATACACAGAGTACGTCAGTCGATCCTAAACAATCGGCTATAACCTCACCCCAACCATGATGCCGACTCAACATACCATCATACTGCCTCGAGATCCTCGGTCGAGTGGGGTAACACATTATCAGGCATATACCGATGCAACTAAGTTAGACGCATAGGCTAGTTTACCGCCATCGGCTCTGTTTTATGCTTTTCCACGATCGGTTCCACAGTCGATTGAATCTGATAGATACCCACAATACCATGAGCCTGTCCCGCCTAGGAATCCAGTTCCACTTAGGGTAGTAACTTATTCAAAACCCTTTATCACATTACCGGAGCCACTGATTAGGAGGAGCAATGGATACGACCAATACACTCACCACCCGTCGGCTCAGTCTAATCGACAGCCCGAGTTTGCACTCGGGTTGCAGAACACCAATTATGACCAACATTATCAAGGGCCTACCGTCCTGTTGACCAATAGTGTTAATTGGGCTGATCAGATTTTCACTGTATTAAGGGATCAATTCGGCATACAGCCAAAGGGAAAGTCATCGGCTATAGAAAGCAGTATCCCTATTACATAGATCGTACGCCGTATTCGCACAATTTCAAAGTCCCAGATTTCTCTAAGTTCTCAGGAGATGATTCAATTATGACACTGGAACACGTCGGACACTTTATCGCTCAATGCGGCGAAGCGGCTTAGTCCGACAGGCTAAAAATCATACTGTTCCCGTTTCGTTATCGGGAGCTGCTTTTACTTGGTTTACTAGTCTGGCTCCAAATTCGGTTCATTTGTGGAACGATTTGGAAAGCCGATTCCATAAGTACTTTTTCTCTGGAAGTCTGGAACTCAGGATTTCCGATCTGAGCTCCGTCCCCGGGAAATTTGGAGAATCGATAACTGATTACATTACAAGATTTAGGGAAGTTAGGAATCGATGCTTTAGTGTCACGTTACCTGACAATCAATTAGCTGATTTGGCTTTCCAAGGGCTAATTCTACCACTCAGGGAAAAGTTTGGTGGACAAGAGTTCACTGATTTAATCCACCTTCTTCATCGCGTATGGCTTAAGAAAGCCGGTTTCCGGATAACAGGGGGTTCAGGGATAGATTCAAGGCAAACAACGATAATAAAGAAAAGGACAAGGCTAAAGTTAATATGATTGACTATTGTTCCAACGAATCCTCTGAAGATGATGAAGCAGAAGTAAACACAGCCGAATCGGTTAAAGGGTCTAAAAAATCTTTAGTCTGTTCCTAGCTTAAGCCGACTAAGAATAACCTAGAGGTAAAATATGCGTTCGATGTGTCCAAGTTCGACCGTATTTTTGATTTACTTTTGCAAGAAAAAATAATATGACTGCCTGAAGGGCACATTATACCATCGGCTCATGAGATCAAGAAACGAAGGTATTGCAAGTGCCATCATTCTTTTTCTCACAATACTAATGATTGCAATATTTTTCATCAACAGATCCAATCGGCTATTGAGGACAGTTGGCTAAAATTTGTGGATGAGCCGACCATGCAAGTTGACATCGATCTGTTCCCTATAAACATGGTACAATGTTCGAGCAGGAGAAAAGAGCCGATGCACTACGAGGAACCAAAAAGAGCTCGACGAGTCGATATTCAACCAACCTTGGGTGGCAATCAGACATTGAAAATCACGATCGGTTTGTTACAAATAGAGGCCAATCATGAGGGCAATATGAAAGGACAGGGGATGACGCCTAGAGGGGGTGAATAGGCGAATTAAAAACTTTGTAACTAAATGCAGCGGAATAAAAAATTTGCAGCTAAATAAAATCTCCCGAGGGTCTAAGTCCGGAGTGTCCAGATTTTTATCCGGATACTCAAATGTCCGGATCTGTCGGGTTCAGAGTCCGGATACTCGGATTGGATCCGAGGGACTCGATCGAGTGTCCGGACTTATCTCCGGATACTCTAAATGTCCGGACTATCCGGTTCGTGGTTCGGATACTCGGATTTAAGACTCGAAATGAGATTTTAAATCCTGCAATTTTTCAACAATCTACTTGAATACAAAAGATCTAAATGCTATCGTGCACTGGAGATATTGTAGATCTAGAGCCAAACACAACAATAGAGTAGATCGGGCAATTTTAAGATTCAAAACTAATACTAAAACAAGAGTAAGAAGCAAACTTGGAGACGATGATTTTTCACCCGGTTCGGATCCTTGAGGGGATCCTACGCTCCGCTGAGGCGGCTCGGTCACACTTGAGCCGGGTCTCTTTCAACCCTCTTCCTCCCTGTTGCACAAATGCACTCGCGGTCTTCACTCCTTTGATTCCTTCCTTACGGAGGCGGAACTGCCTTCACAAACTTCCCACGACCAACCACACAAAGCTCCGGTGGCTCGAGGCGACCTCCTAGCCGCCTAGGAGTCCTCAACCTCCAAGAGTAACAAATGCTCACGAAGAACAAGCTTGGAGATGAAATCAAGTGCTCAATCAACTCAAATCTCACTCAACCTAGCACCTCACTTCTCAAACTCTTCCCAACCCTTCTCACCAAGGGATCACTTAGATCTAAGGGTAAAGAGGTGTTTTGGGGCTCAAGAACAAGGGTATAGCACCTCTAATCAGTGGGAACACAACCCTTTTTCGAAATGAGGAAGAAGGGGGCTTTAAATAGAGGTCCCAAAAACTAGCCGTTGGAGACAATACAGCACAACCCGAGACTCGGATAAATACCGGACACTCCGGACTAACTCAACCCGAGAGTCCGGACTTAACACGGATACTCGGATTGTCAACGATAGGACATACCGAAGGGTGAACCCGAGACTCGGACAAAACCCTGACACTCGGACTCAACCCGGAGTGTCCGGACTAAACACCGGACACTCCAGATTGTCCGAACAGCACTGAGCAGCCTGACGAAAATGAGCATAACTTTTGACTTCAGACTCCGATTTCAGAGATCTTGGACTCTACCGAAAGCTAAGAACGAGGGCTACACAACTAACAAGGTCTCACTACCCAAAACTCAAAGGATAAACACAGATATCACAAAGAATCCAAGGGAGACCTACAACCCTCACTTTCCAGCACCACCAACACCACTCTCTTTCTAAAATTCACAAGGATAGATCACTTGAGCACTTGACACATCTAAAAGTCATTCGACATCGCATCCCTCTTAATAGTAAGGCAATCCTTAGACTCAAATTAAATCAAAGATAATATAAGTCTAGAAAAAGTCACTTGCCGTCTTCTTTCTTAATGCCGGTGCATGAAGACTTTCACCATATAGCTGATGACATCTTCGCCTTGTCCAACTCGACTCGATTCACCTCATGAGACTCTCATCCTATCAACCTTGACTTGATCATCCTCTCTGACGATCTCCACGCCAAGTCGATCTTGACTTAGTCCTCAACTCTTGGTGACACCGCCGTCTTGTTGACCTCGGCTTAACGATCATCCTCCAAGATACCTCGGTCATCATACACATACGGGACCTAATTCTTTCCAAATTACTCAGGAAAGACATTAGTCCCAAAAGCTCAATAGATATGAACAAGTTGATATTTGTGAACAATTGATTACAACAAGTGTTTCATATAAGGAAGCACAACATAAATGGAAACACTTGACAAAAGAAATGTTCCCTGCTAAGTACATCATGATGAATATGTAATTGATCTATGTGCACTAGAGAGATAATTGCCAATATGATGAATCAATTAAATAATGGCAAGGATCACAGTCTTTACTTAAATGAAGCACATGACAGAATATACACGAATTGTACATGTGCAAATAATATTTGGAATAAGAGTAAATATGTGATCCAACACTAGATTAAACTTCACTAAGAGAATTGCATGAGAAGATATACAACTAAAATATGCATGCACTAAGTCAATCTATAGCAATATGAAGTTTAACTCTAGTTAATACATGCATACTAAAAACAAAGCACATAATGAACTCAAATGAATATATATGCACAAATAAATATGACATGAACCAATGTTCATATATATAATCAACATGCTACTTGGAGTTCACTATGCATTTGCACGAAAGCAATGCAATAACAAATATAGAATAGATACCAAAATTGCATACCTTATCTTTGCTTAACCATCCCACTTGGTTTTCCTCTAAAAGATGAGACTGATACTTAACTAGGCAATAACATGTTAGTCTTATAGCAATATAATCATATTAGAGGTTTGTCATTTGTTAAGCACTAAGTTAAGCATTTACTTAATCTCATAGATTATCATTATATGCGTTTGTCATTAATCACCAAAATAACATAAGTGCCTAGATGCACTTTCACAATAACTCAAGGACCGTCAAGCCTAAGGGGGGTCCAGAAATTGGCAAATAGTACAAGGCAGAGAAATCGCCGCCGAAGAAGCTAATCTATCGGCCAAAGCCTACCTTCTCGAAGTTACTATAAAAATATGAAAAAATAAGTAGCCAACCACGATATCCCCTGCGTCGGCCAGACAACCTGTATTGTCCTAAGAACCTGGAGAGGGCCCATCAGAGGTGTCCCTTTTGGCAGTTTTGTTGGGAGAGGGGAGTAGCGCTGCCGTCGCCATATTCCTGTCTGATGGAGCACTACCCCAGGGAAGATTGGCCTAGGTGACCCGTCCAAGACAGATTGTCTGGACCAATTAGGAATCGTCCCAACATCACTAACAGAAAGCCGATTTCGGAAAGGATCTCTCCACCAAATTGAGCTAAAGAACAAGTTGAGTCAAGTTCTGCAGCGGAACCGGATCTGGTCGAAAAGATCCGCAAGCCGATCTAACCAAAACCAAAGTGGTGCCCACCGGGACTTAGCCGATCATAGAGGAGAAGGCTACAGAGGCTAAGGACCCAGGAAATGAGGGAGGCAGAAGAAGAGAAGCAGAGGGACCAAGCGTTCAACGAGCTTCGGCCGATTGAAACTGTGAAAAAAGAATGGAGGAGAAAGGATCAAATTGAGGAGGAAACTGATTCGGCCGATGACTTGAGTTCGCCGATGATCCAGGATGATACCCCTCCAATGGACATAAATATGGTATTCACGTTGCCGACTGAGTTCAAGATCAAAACTGAATCGGTCAAGGAGACTTTTTCTCAACTATGTTTAGGTGCTCAAGATGCAGTTTTCGAGAAGCCTCGCAATGCGCATCGGCATCTAAAGCCGTTGTATCTAAGGGGATACATAAATGGCAAACCAATCTCAAGGATGCTGGTGGATGGAGGAGCTACTATCAATCTAATGCCGTATAGCACCTACAAGAAGTTGGGTAAATCCGATGAAGACTTATCAAAACTAACATGGTACTGAATGATTTCACAGGCAACCCCACCGAGGCTAAAAGCGTCATGGTCACGGAGTTGACTGTCGGCAATAAAACTTTGCCGACTGCTTTCTTCGTTATTGATGCCAAGGGCAACTACAGCGTGTTACTTGGACGAGACTGGATACATGCGAACTGTTGCATCCCGTCGACTATGCTTCAACTGCTCACCCAATGGAATGGAGACGAAGTCGAGGTCATCCCAGCCGATACATCGGTCCATATTGCTATGGCTAGTTCGGATGCGAATTGGCTGCACGAGGAAGCCGAATACATATCGGGGAAAGTACTAGATGATTGTGACTTTATTTGCATCGGTAAAATGGGACTTATGCCGATCAGTGTCAAGCCAGGCACATTTGATCGAGAAAATGAGGTTTTACGCTGATGGGGTCAAGGAAAGCAATGAAAGCTTTATGAGACAAAATGGAGAGCTATCGGCTAGAGACGGATAGCTACGAAGCCATCGAAGATTTTCGAGAAATTGAGAAATTAGGCCAAGGATTCACATTGACCGATCTACTTGAAGAATCGACATCGGTGACGATGATAGGAAAAGACCAACTTTTGTTAGTGCAAAATTAGATGCAGCATACAAGGAAAAATTGGTCAGGATTCTTATGGATTTTAAAGATTATTTTTCCTGGGAATATCACGAGATGCCTGGTTTAAACTGACAACTTGTCGAACATCGGTTACCTACAAAACCAGGGTATTGGCCGTTTAAACAATATCCTAGATGATTTAATCCGGCCTTGCATAATATTATAAAGGAAGAGATAGAAAGATTGTTGGAAGCCAAATTTATCAGGCCTTGCCGATATGCCGAATGGGTCTCCAATATTGTTCCCGTTATGAAGAAAAATGGAAAGCTCAGGGTGTGTGCTGATTTCAGGGATTTAAATAAAGCCACTCCAAAAGATGAGTATCCGATGCCAATAGCCGATATGCTTATCAACGCTGCGTCAGGTAACAAAATTACTAGTTTTTTAGATGGTAATGTTGGATACAATCAGATATTTATGGCCGAAGCTGATATACCTAAGACAGCCTTCAGGTGCCCTAGCGTGATAGGGTTATTTGAATGGATTGTCATGACGTTCGGCTTGAAAAACACTGGCGCAACTTATCAGCGCGCCATGAATATGATTTTTCATGATTTAATCGATTGTATAGTCAAAATATACATTGATGATGTGGTGGTGAAATCAAAAGATTACTTACAACATTTGGCCGATTTGGAGAAAGTTTTTCAGAATACAAGAGCGCACGACCTGAAAATGAATCCTTTCAAGTGTGCATTGGGTGTATCGGCTGGGTAATTTTTGGGCTTTATGGTCCATGAAAGGAGAATTGAAGTTAACCAAGAAAGGGTCAATGCCATAGCCAAAGACAAACCGCCGACTTGCAAAAATGAACTGCAGAAGTTGATCGGTAAAATCAATTACCTACGACGATTTATTTCAAATCTTTCTGGTCCCCTTGCTGAAATTGAAAGACAATCAAGAATTTGTTTGGGGAGCCGATCAGCAAAAGGCTTTTGACGATATCAAGGAGTACTTGACTAATCCTCCAGTCCTGGCCGTGCCGCATAAGGATATTCCTTTGAAATTATACATATTGGTCGAAGAGGAAACTATCAAAGCTGTATTGGCGCAGGAAGTCGATGGCAAAGAAAGGGTAATCTTTTACTTAAGTCGACGCCTATTAGATGCTGAAATCAGATATCCCTTCGTGGAGAGACTATGCTTATCTTTATATTTCGCCTGCACAAAGTTGCGACATTATATTTTAGCGTCGGCTTGTAAGGTGGTTTGCAAAACTGATGTTGTCAAATATATGTTGTCAGCCCCGATTTTGCGAGGTCGACTTGGCAAATGGGCTTATGCCTTGATAGAGTTCGAACTATCGTATGAATCGACTAAAGCAGTTAAAGGACTGGCAATAGCTGATTTTATAACAGGGCATGACACCCCTACCGATCTGGTTTCTGTTGCTCCATGGCAGCTGTATTTTGATGGGTCAGTATGTCGAGAAAGTGACAGTATTGGTATAGTACTCATCTCACCTAAGGGTCACAACTTTGAGTTTGCATTTCGGCTAAATAGCCGATGCTCTAATAATCAGGCAGAATATGAGGCATTGATCAAATGTCTACAGCTATTGGAAACCATCAGAACAAATGCTGTTGAAGCTCATGGTGATTCCTTGTTAGTCATGCAACAGATTGAGGGGGAATACCAATGTCATGATGAAGTGCTGCTCAAATATCTAGAACAATGCCTGAACGCAATCGGCTCATTTACTTCATTTTCTATCAGCCATATTCCACGAGAAATGAATGATAGGGCCAATCTGTTGGCTCAACAGGCATCAGGGTATAAGGACTTCAGTCGATGCCAAATACCAGAACGAGTTGATAAGGCAGTAATGTGTGTTAATATCATTGACTGGAGAACACGGATAATGTAAGGCCACCATTTTTGATATTTAATACCAACAATGGGTTCTGTGTGCAAACAGTACTAGTCCCATGATCAGTGGCTAGTACGCATAGATTACAATTTGAGATCACATCCATACACAATAATATTACATACGTTAAGCGTTTGAGATTACATAATAGTATTACAAGCCAAAAAACTTGAAAGTAGTAGCGAAAACTTTATTTCTCTTGTAGTATGCCCATTCACCCTCAGGCAACAGACAAGGTAAAGCCCTAGAAAAGATCGTCATCATAACCCCCGAATCCTGTATTGTCATAATGATCATCGGGGTATTCGATATCATCACCTAAAACAACATTGATAGCAAGATTGAGTACATTGTGTACTCAACAAGTCTTATAATGTATCACAGATGCAATTACAAGTAAATGCAGGTTGTAGCAATGGTAAGGTTTCTTCAGTTATTTTGCATTGGCAAATTAAAGCATAAGCGTATACTAGATTGCAACCGAAGTTTGTAAAAGAGCATCTTATTGTAATAACCAAGTATTAATTCAGCATAAATCAATCATCATAACACAGTCTACCCGACTGATTCAATCCATTCCCATGTCATCCCCTGACATGAAGTATATTCCAAAACACCATTTCCCCATCAAATCATTTTGGAAATATTAAAACTCTAACCATGTGATGACTTTACCAAGTGCCTTTAATCGTAGGCGCAGCTAATTAATTAGATTTACACTCTACAGAGGTGTACAGCTTTACCCAAAAGAAATGATCTGCCATTTTTGCCAGGCCAGTCAACACTCTTCCTTTGGGGTGCCGGCATGGTGTTCATGACATAACCGTTACATTGTTTAGACCTAACTTTGCACCAGCCCGATGACGTTAAATCCTTGTTATAGAGAAGAAACATGACAGTGTATCCCTATCATTAAAAGTGGTAATATAAGCAGTAACTCCTTGTGATAGAAGCAATAATTCCCTACGATAAAAGTTTCTTACCATACCAAGGCGTACACTGTTATACCGATATGCATTTACCCACAACAAAGTGTGGAAGCCCCTCATAAGCAAACCTAGAAAGGAATGCTCATACTATCTCCCGCCTACCAATTTGCAAAGCTAGACCTAAGCAACTTAATAGGTTAAGGCTGCCCCATCCCAGCACTTGTGGTTTCACGAAAATCTTGGCTTGAAAACAACCCATAGCTCAGTCCTTAATCTGACACTATGTACAAGTCTAGCCCTTGCACAACCGGCTATTGGCAATAATTGCCCGCATCTAAACCATAGTTTTATTTTGAGTTTTTAGTCAAATTATCCACAATTGACACTTAGTAATTCCAACATTTTCAAATTCCCAAGAAGCAGTTTGATTTGATCATCTACTCCGTTGCTAAATAAGTATGGCTAAGCATGATTATTAATCGTGTATACCCAATTTGACATTATGTAATGTCTACCCCTTTTTCTATGGTTATCAAGGTTCACATATCCATACTTATCAAGGAAGTTCCATGAGATATTAGGTATATCTACCAATATTCCAACATAGCATTTTTATGACAAGTACGCGCATGCATAATAATTTTACAAACATTGAAAGTAAATATTTGAAGTAATAGGATCAAAATGGTCAAAGGGGGTGCTTGCCTTGCTGATCGCAGTCGGGTATAAAGTCCGGGTCGTCGGCGAGATCGTCGTCTACTAATTCAGGCTCGTCGGAATCTACTCGTCGATTATCAAGAATAACATACAATAAATAGCGAACCAATATAAGGGCAAAAAGAAGATAGATAGAAAATCCAAATAAAAGCTTATTCGGAGAACCATGAGTATTTATTGGTAAGATTTTGATTCATGTTTATGGGGTTATACTGTGTTTTCATTGGTGGTTACCTTTACTACTTTTGGATTTAAAAGATATCAAGTATTTCTTGCTTCATGTGAATTAATCATTTTATTTTTAACGAATTCTAGATGCTAAAATTATTTGAAGTAAAAAGATTTGTCTTACGGTGATAACATAAAATAGTATGTTGTTAATAGGATTCAGATGCAAAGCAATGTATTTAAAGACTTTTGAATTAAACATTTTTCACCAAACTTCTTGCTGCCATTTTATTATGTAGGCATGACACATTAAGTTATTTACTACACCTTGATGAACTAACTTTTAGATGCAGGTATGGTCTTGTATGAACACACAAACACACACACACACACACACACACACACACACACACACACACACACACACACACACACACACACACACACACACACACATACATATGCATATGCTTATTATGCTCTTCATACTAAAATACATTCTATTTGCATAAATCATTGTTTGTTCAATATTTTTACCTAGCCTAACATCATACTGCCATCATGCTGAAAAGAAATATGTTTAACAAACCTCCAAATTTTTTTCCTTATTAATTTAGTTATTATTGCATAATCACTAATAATATTAGACTTCAATAGAAAAGACATAAAACAACTAGTTACCCAAATATTCTTATATAAATGGGTTCACAGCAGAATGAGGATCATGATAAAATTGGTTCCATATAAATTTAACTTTATTTGCAAAATTTCTACATTTAGTCTATTTTCATATGTACTATTTTCCTTTGTATTAAAATATTTTTCCAGAATAGCTTTTCAAAATATTGTTGTATATTCCGGAAGCTTTTGATTTTATATGAATTTAGAAATGGGTTTATCTCATTTGGATTTCAAATGCAAAAGATATTCAAGTTTGAATTCTTAACTGATTCAAAAATGTAATGAAAATAGCAAAATATGCTTTCGCTGCGCTGAAAGTGTCTTTTGCTTCACGCCAGCAACGCACGTTCAAACCCGTCGCAATCACTGACATTCCGGACCTAGCCGTCAGTGACCCAAGGCAAAATTACGGTGAGCCACTGACAAATCGGGCCCGCATGTCATTCGGCCGAGACAGAGCTTGAGCCTGAGCTCGTCGGCGGCGAGGATCCAGTGGTGCTCCGGTCCGGCCGAGGGCATGGCTAGCATCAGTACACCCTTGCGCATCTAATGGTGGTACCCACTCCTACCGGTGACTAGCTAAACCATCTCGCCACCGTGGACATGCAGCGGTGCGGAGGCGGCGAGCAGTGCCGGCGAAAGAGAGCTTCTCCGACGGAATCGTTTCCAGTTCTAGCATCAGGGTAACCTAAGCATTCCATTTTACTTAGTTAGGGCTAACAAGAATTGACGGGTGAGCTCACCACCGTTCGCCGGTTTCAGAGAAGAAGGGGGCTCGGTGGCGGCGGAGCTCTGGTCGGAATTTCCTGAAAATGAATGAGGGGTTTTGCTCGGGGTGAGACAGAGAGACACACGCGCAAAGGAATTGAGAAGAAGATCAGTGTACCGGACGAAATCTGCTTCGATCCTGAAGCTAGGGTTCTTTGGCTGATTTGGAAAAACGAGAAATTGGCGGAGCTTTGGTGGTAGAGAGCGAATGGAAGTAGAGGGGAAATGATGGGCACTCCTCTGTGAACTCAAGCCCGTATTTATAGACGAAGGATTTGTTGTGGATAAGTCGGTCACCTAGTGTGAACTCGGTGGCAGATTGCGGTGCTAGAATAGGAGCTGGTATGGGCAGTTTGCGGGAAATCCGGGCAAGGACGATGCGTGGCGAAGTTCTGCAGAGGTGGTTTCCTCGGGCGGAACGGGAGAGCATTGGTGGCACGAGGCTACAGCCGGCGAGTTGGTCTCTGTTGTAACATCCCAAAAATTCTAATAAAATAAAAATGAATATTTTGAATTTGAAAATGATTATCTCTGAGTTTTCTTTGTATTATTAGTTTTTATTTGGATTTTCCTTGGGTTTATGCTTTGTGAGAAAAATCAAACAAATATAATTAATGAATGGAAAATGGTAAGAAGATAAAAGGTAAAAGTAAAATTTAGAAAAAAAATTACCATGGAAACCCTAGGCATGCAGGTGCATGATCCAGCAGCCAAATGAGATTTTTATGGACAGAAATATGGTTGAATAAATGAAATGACTACTCTCTTGACTAAAAATAGTAAAAGATAGAATTAATATAAAATTTAGAAACTTATCTGGAGCTGTAAAAATTTCCATAACATCCTCAATACATTATTTACCTCTGGTAAAAATATTAGATATTAATAAGGTCATATAAGCCTTTTTAAAATTCAAAACCAGAGGCTTGGAAAATCTGCAAAATAGAATGTCAGAATTATTATAAAATAAATATACATTATTTTAAATTGAAATGTTTATGGAGGAATCCATAACCTAAATATAACCCAAAAAAAAATTCTCAAAAATAAATAATACAATTTGAACCCTTAAATAAATCAAAGACCGAGATGAAAATTCTGGATGATGCACAGAGTCAGAATTTTCATAAATTAACCATAGGTTATTTTAGTCTTAATTTTTTACGCAAATATAAAAATTACCAGGAGAGCTTGGTCAAAAAGTTTCACAAAATTTGATAGTGAATTGATAGGTATTTTAATGCGTGTACCAGCTTTGTCCCAGCCAAGCTTTTCTCCTTGTCTCGTCCCCTCTCACTGACATGTGGGCCCGTATACTGTGCCGTAACCGTTCGCTGAAGCAACGAAGAAACCCATCTCTGTCACTGCCGGTGGCCCCATTTTTCTTTGCCTCTTTCCTTCAGTCGACGCCCTCCGTTTTTTCTCTGTCTCGCGCGTGCCTTCCTCAGTCCAGCCGAGCCTTCGCCGATGCAATGCACCACTCCACTTCTGCTTGACCGAAGCCGCACTTGTCCTCATCACTCTGCACCGACTAAGTATCGCGCCTCACCCTGGCCGGTTCATGTCACTCTATGCCGGCTGAAATCAAGCGGCAACTCGTCGCCTGGCTACAGAAGCACCGCAACCTCAGCTCATGCATTCAAACACTGTAGAGACCGACTTCTCCCGGCTATAAATACCCGTGTAGCTTCGCCATGAGCCGTCTACCCTCTTGAACATTTCCTGAACCCAGCACTTCAGCCGTAGCTTCCTTCTTCGCCATTTCATCAGACAAACCGGATGGGAAAAGATCAGTGAAGCCAGCCAAATTGTTAGCCATCCTCGAATTTATTTTCCTGAAGGCTTCTCAGTACTTGGCGCTGATCAGCCTTTTCTTCCACTTCTTCTCAGTCGCAGCCTCCCTCCGTCGCTGTTCTTTGTAACATCCCGAAAAATATAATAAAATGAATATTTTGAATTTGAATATATTTATTTCTGAGTTTTCTTAATTTGTTTTTATTTGGATTTTTCTTGGATTTATGCTTTGTATGAAAAATCCAATAAATAGTATTAATGAATGGAAAATGGTAAGAAGATAAAGAGGTAAAAGTAAAATTTGGAAAAAATTACCATGGGACCTTATCCATGTTGGTAAACCAGTATAACCATCTAGTAAAAATTTTATGTGCAGGAATGTAAATAAATAAAATATATAACCATCTCTTTTGTCTAGAAACAGTAGAAGTCAGAATTACTAGAAGATATTAGAAATTTATCTGGAGTCATAAATATTAGCATAACACCTTCAGAGCATATTCCACGTGTGGTAAAAATATTAGAAATTTATCTTGTCATCTAAGCCTTTTAAAAATTCAAGAACAGAGGCATTGAAAAACTGAAAATCATCATGTCAGAATTTTTATAAACTATTTACTCAATAATTTGACTTAAATTTTTATAAAGATATAAATATCACAAAATAAACTCTCATAAAAAGTTTTCAAAATAATTAGTATTATTTACACCATTAAATAAATAAAATACCGAAATGCAAATTCTGGACAGTGCAAAGTTTCAGAATTAATATAAATTCTATATAAGATATTTTGAGCTAATATTTTTACTGAGTGGTAAAAACTTCAAGTATACACTAGTAAAAAAGTTTTGGAAAATTTGACCTTGATCTGATGGCGATTTTAATGCCCATATTGAGTCAGTTCGAGATATGTCTATCCCGAGTTCGAGACACTCGGCGATGTGGGTCCCGTGTGTCTTGGCCCATTCCACGGCACAAGGCGATCAGGCCGGCTCTCACCGACCGGTGGACCCCGGGCCCAGCCGTCAGTCGCCGAATCCTTGCCCCTTCTCTTTCTCGCGCGACCGAAGCCTCGCGCGTGCTCTTCCCGCATCGATTGCGTCGTCCTGATCGCGGCACCGTGCAATGGCTTGCAGCCACGTCCATCCTCGGGTCTCCCGCACCGTGCCCTGACCATGCTGCGTTGTCGTGAGCCCGCAAAACCATGCGCTACCTCGCCTCCGTGCACAGAACCGAGGCACGACCCAAATTCGCGCGTTCAAATCCTGTGGAGCGACCTCAATTCACCTATAAATACCGTCCTTGCGTCACAGTGAGCTTCCCATCTTCATTCTGCTTTTCTCTTTAGCCCCGCGCCTCTTCTAGCCTTCCTTTTCTTCGCAATTGCCACGGAGAACCGAGAAGAGGGGAAAACTTTGGATCAAGCAATTCGGTAGTAATTTGTGCAATCAGTTCGTTCTAGATCTCCGTGGTGCCCCTTGAAACCCTAAACTACCCGCGTTTCACTTGTTTTTGGCTGTAGCTCACCCCTTTCCTCCGTTCTTCTTCTTCCCAGCCGGCGATCGTGGACAGCCATCTTCGGCTCTTCTCCGCCTTCATTCTCAGGTGAAACAGATCACCCTTAGCTCACTTGTGCTCGCCCCATGTCCTTCCGGTGAAATCATGGCCAGCGGTGAGCTTTTGCTCGCGCAGCCATGGCGGCCGCCGCCCCTCCATGGTGCCGATCACCTTTTCGGCCACCTCCCGACGAATGGGTAACGTCCCTGGGTGCGCACGAACGTGCTCATGCTCATGGTGATACCATTCTATTGAGGCGGAGCTGGTTCATCGGCGGCAAGCCAAAGATCGAAGCTCTCTGCTTCGTGTCGCTGATCGGTGTTGTCGGGTTGTCGATCGCGTGGTCTCCTTGAACCGCCTGGGCCGCAAGACCGGTCCCACCGCCGGGCTCTCGGCCAGCTCGCGTGTGCGCTAGCCTAGTCGCTGATGAGTGGGGTCGACTTGTCAGTCGGACCGAGCCAGTTCAAATGCTCACGCGCCAAAAAGCCGAAAGGCGCTTTCCAACAGCGAAAGCATATTTTTGGAATTTCAGTGCATTTTCCAAAACCGAGCCACTTCCATTGTTCATAACTTTTGAACCATAACTCCAAAATTTGTGAAATGAAATTCTATATTCATGAAAAATCAGGGAACTTCAAAATATGGAAAAATATTTTGAAAATGATCTTTTGGTGATTTTGAAATTCAAATTTGAATAAAAGGGCTAAAGATATGCTTTATACAAAAATTCTACAAACAAACTTAGAATTTAATGAAACTAATTTTATTGGAATCCTTATTCTTCCAGAAGTTCAAATATATAAAAATATTTAATTTTCATTTATGTTTGAACTACTTTCTATTTAAGTTTTGCATTCAATACACTAAAAATTTAGATATGCATAATTGTATGGAAGAAATATGAAATAAGTAAAATTTGATTTCTGAATACTAGTGTGGCAATAGAATACTTGAACTTGCCAAAATAATTAAGGAGTAAGCTTGATTTGAACTATCTTTAAAAATAGGAAATAACCCAAGTGTAAAATGTATATATATATATGCATAGAAAATGAAATAGTTAGAATATAGATTAAATGGACTCAAGCCATGAACAAATCTAGTAACCTAGCTTAATAGATTTAGCTTAATCACAACCCCCCCTTCTTATGCATCACTTAAGGCTAAGCGCTATCCACGCATAACCCTTTATCTTATGTTTTAAATTTTATTAGTTTAGATAATTTTAGCATCTATAATTCGAAGTTATAAATGCAAGAAATCATAAATTTTTTTTAGCCTTTTGAATTCACAATTCAAGAATAGATAATCTACGAGAGAACCCATGTTTGTTCATCATTAAAGTCATTAACAATGTGGATTGTAATTATCTAAATCATGAGGTCTTGAAATCCTATAATTCAAACCCTAAAATATATTCTTGTTTTCTGCAGTGAATCTTTATTTGGTTTGCTGTCTGTTTTCTTTTTGCCCTTATTAAATTTGGATATTTGCTATGTTTTCGATTGATCGACGTGTAGAATCCGACGTCCTCGAGGAGGAAGACGACTCCGTCGCAGATCCAGATCTTGAGCCGGACAACGAGCTGCAAGGAAAGCACTCCCTTGAGCATGTTGAACCTGATAATTCACCTACATTATGTTGTTTTTGCCAATGTATTATGCATTCCGGTAATTCCCCATAGAAATGCTATCTTGGGTAGAAATTTGTAGTTACTCCTGTACATTATGGTTTTCCTTAATTTGTATGAACATGTGAACCTTGTAAACCTAAGTATGAGCTAGACATGCTTAATGTCTTTTGGGTATAATCGCTAGCATATTACTCTTGCTTAAGCTATCCGTTTTATGTTTTCGGTCTTTTCAACAAATGTATGGTCCCTTTTGGGAAAAAGGTTGCTGGTACTTTGATTAAAAACCCAAAATAAAACTATGGTTTGACGCGGGCGATTATTGGCAATAGCCGGTGGTGCAAAGGGAGTTGCACGTAGTATAGGGTGGAGTATCGCCCGTGTCGGATTAAGGACCAGCAATGGGACGCTATAAATCCAAGATTTTCGTGCAACCACGAGGGCTGGTATGGGACAGTCTTAGCCTATTAAGTTATTTAGATGTGGCTTTGCATCTAAGGAAGGCAGGAGATTGCACAGGCATTCCAGTAAGGTCTGCCTGTAGGGGTTTCTACATACCAATGCAACGGTGTACGCCTTCCCATGAAAAGAAACGTGGTGTTGGGTGTGATGAAAGTGGATCCACGGCTTGGGTGAGTGTTTCTGTTTCCATGGCGAGGGTCAAACGTCCCGGGCTAGTTCAAAGCCACGTCTAAGTAATGTAACGGCTCTGTATGATCTCCTTGCCGACACACCAAAGGAAGTGTGTTAACTGGCCTGGCAAAAGAGGTTGATCATTCCTTGTGGGTAAAGTTGTACACCTCTGCAGAGTGTAAGATCTAATCGATTAGTCGCACCAGCGGTCATGGGCACTTGGTGAAGTCATTCCAATGTTAGAGTCTTTTTGGTATTTTCTTGAAAAATGGGTTTGGTTTGGAAATCATTTTGCAACCAGCTTTTTGTGTCAAAGGATAGACACCGGGGACCTTTGCAGTCAGGTAGACTGGGTTGAAAGGCTTGGGATATTTACTAGTCGCTTTATGTCCCTCAATTGCTTTATTCGAAATGCGTTGTTACAATCTATTATATTCATACTTTGAAATGTTTATGCAACTGCAAAATAACCTGAAGTCCGCCTTTGCTTAGCCTGCATGATTATATAATTGCATTTGACAAACACTATAAGTCTTGCTGAGTACCAATGCACTCAATCTTACATCTACTGTCTCAGAGAACGAAGCCTGCGATGTGCCGGATGATTCTTATTACCAAGCAGGGCACGGGGTTTTCGACGATTATTTCCCCTAGGTTTTGCCTAGTCAGTTGCCTGGGGGTTAGTGGGCAAACCGCGAGGCTTTTGGAGTTCTTTTGAATCTTTAATTTCCGTTGTTCCGTCTTTGTAAAATATTAAGCTTTGTATAATTATTCCGCTTATATATGTATCGGTTTGTTTCTCGTGTGGTTGTGATATGAACGTTGTAAACATGTGAGTGCTAGTCACTGATCATGGGACTAGTACAGTGATTACATGGAGGTTCCTATTCGCAAGAACGGGGTCTCACATTCTTCTTCCCCAATGCCGGTCTCATGGTGGTAGCCTTCCTCAGCCGATTTCGCCACAGGAAAATCGGTAAAATGGGTTGATATGGATCCACTAATGCTTATTCCTCGGTCGATTCAAGCTCAACCATCTTCCCCTTCTTCCCCGGCGAGCCGCCTTTTCCTTCTCCACAGGGCTCCAGTGGCGCGCTGCTCTGGCCATCAACGCCGGCGTTTAGACCCACTGGAAGGTGCGCCATGTCAAGCTCATGCTCTAGCTGCCCTCCCCTTCGCCGAAGCTTCGCCGTAGAGCCGTCGCCAGCGAGCCCTAGGCCGCCCCTACTTTCGGCTCAATACCTCTCGGGTCCCTTCTGTCAGTGACACAAATGGAGCCAGTTCAATCGGTAAAAGGCGTTTTCTAATCTGTGAAAGCGTATTTTACCATTTTCCATAATTTTGTATATCTGAAATGATTCAATTAGCTATATCTTTTGCATTATAACTCCAAATGGAATGAGACAAATTAATAGAATCGTCTAAAATCTAGTAGATTTAGAATATGCAATAATGTTTTGAGAATGATCCCTGGGTGAATTTGAAATTCAAATTTGAATAAAAGGCCTAAAGATATGCTTTACATAAAAATTATACAAACAAACTTAGAATTGAATGAGACAAATTTTAATGGAATCCTTATGCTTCTAGAAGTTCAAATATATAAAAATATTTGAATTTCATTTATGTTTGAACAACATTCTATTAAAGGATACATTCAATACACTAAAAACTCAAATATGCATAACTAATATAAAAGAAATCTAAAATAAGTAAATTTGTTTCTAAGTAGTAGTTTGGCAGTAGACTACCTGAATTTACCAAGATAACTAAGAAATAAACTTGATTTGAGTTCTCTTGAAAAATATTTAATAACCCAAGTGCAATATATATATATATGCATAGAAAATCAAATAGTTAGAATATAGATTAAATGAACTTGAATTTTGGAAAACTTAGTTTTGTTGCACTCCTAACATCACAAGGATCCCAGATGTATAAAAATGATTAAGGTTTACCATAGAAAATGGTAAATGTTTAGTAGTCGAAGTATTAATATTTGTATTGTCCGAATAGTCATAACTTTCATAAACGAACTTCAAATGTGACGAAACCAAATCCTATAACCCTGAGAAATAATATCCTTGCTGTTTATGTAAAAATATATTATGTTTGTGTGCTGGTGCAAAGTTAACTTAGATAATATAAAGGTTTTCGTCATGAACATTCTGGCCACACGCCAATGGTGCGTGAAACATGCGGCAAAAAGAAAAGATCATGACTTGTGGGTAAAGTTTTAGACCTCTGCAGAGTGAAAATCTAATCGATTAGCCGCGTCCACGGTCAAGGACACTTGGTGAAGTCATTCCAATGTTAGTTTTGATATTTTCTAAAATGGGTTTGGTTTGAGCTTTTTTTAGCAGCTGTCTTTATGTCAAAGGACCGACATTGTTGGATTTCATTATCTGGATTATTCGTTGCTCGCGAAGGGTTGTGAGTATTACTTATGCTTTACTTATTTCATAGAAGTCAAATATGCTTTTAGAAATTCCGTTTGCTAATGACAACTTGATTTACAATATCAATCCTGTTTTATGCAAATTAACCGTAGAAGCCTTTCCTTTGAAATGGCCTGCATATATTATAGGTTTTGCTAAAGTCTTGCGGAGTACGTAAAGTACTCATCCTTGCTTATATGTTGTTTTTAGGTGGATAAGGTAGCGAAGCTTCGAAGATTTCTTTCATCGCAGGTTGCGGGATTTTCATTGACGTGATCTTTCTAGGGATTATGCCTTGTCAGTTGCCTGCAGGTTGGATGGTCACACTACAAGACTTCTCTTCTTTTGCTGCTATATTCTCTGAGTTGTAAGATTTTCTTTGTATAATAGTTTCCGCTTAAATATATGTTGTATGGTTGTGATTCCAATTGGTGTGTATGTGCGTACTAGCTACTAATCATGGGAATAGTACGGAATGCACATTAGATTTCCATTTTTGCATTATGTAACAATGGGGGTCGTTTCAGTTGGTATAAGAGCTATGCTGACTGTAGGATAAACCCTAGATAGAATGGTCGATAGTTTAGAATGAGCAAATTCAAAACCTTATCTTCAGAAGCTATATTTGCAAAATGTAGTTTTTGCTATTCTTACCTCCTCCTTAAGATCTTACTCTTACCCGCACTTTCATTTCGGTTTGTAAATGAATTCCTCTTTCCTTAAAAGTAATTCCTACCCATAGTTCATCTTCTCTATGTGCTTCTGAAGATGTCCAAGACATGTCGATGCCATTCTTCATGCTAGCCAATGAAGACTACAACATCGGCACCGACAGCCCTAAGAAGATGAACATAATGCTTCACTAACCTCGACAAAGCAGAAGTGAAACTTGAAGATTCTACTTCACGAAGAGATAGCATCACCCGATAGTAGATTACGGAAGATTAGAATATATTAGGAACCACCTTAAGATAAGAACCCCTACGCATAGTATATTATTCCGCTCTAGTTATATAAAGCATTTTATCTGGTGTTTATATCCACTGCTTGAAAATTGGTTTTTATTCTGTTTGTCAGGATTGATTTATGTGTGAGCTTAACCTTTAGGTTAAAGTTTCACAATAAGTTGTCCTTATGTATAAATACGGAAAACTTAACCCATAGGATCAGTAGGCAAACATCAGATAGTTTGTGTCTTATCTATATAAAATTTCTTACAAACTTATCCTTTCTTTTTGTAGATTTCTCACCTGTGTAGTCTTTTGGTCACTAACTTTTCTCAAAAATCAGGCTCATAAAGATTAGTAATATAGTCTCCACCATTGCTACTAGATTCTAGAGACCACATCGTTCATAAATAAAATAAGGCCAAGATACTAGTAACCACTAAACTTACCTAAGTCATTTTAGGCTAGTTCAAACCTAATTGTTCCCAATAATGACCTTGACTATAATTCAAAACTCACCTCATTGTTTTATCTAGATTATATACCATGAATTTAAGTTAGAATCAGAAAAGTTCTATACGTTTGAATAGAAAACCTAGAATGGTCGTCGAAAGGAAAACTGAAAAAAATTGAAAGTTTTATTTTCTAAAAAGAAATGTAAAAAGAGTAGCATTAGTTGTATATGTACTCTTTTTCCATTTGTAAGATTTAGTTTCCTTATCTGTATACTCTTTCCTTTTATTGGATATTTCATATACTCAATTCCTCTCTGTCGAGTTTTCTTTCTTCACTTCTAGTTATTCTTTCTAGAAGGAACTCTCTCCTTATGCTTAATAAAAACCACTGACAAATCTTTTTGAAAAATAGTTTCGCCAACAAGTCAACAACATCGTGATAGAAACTTTGGACCATCGACACAGCAAGTGGTGCAAAGGTTAAAAGAAACTCGTCATCAAATGGCCTATTTTAAAGATAGTACTATCCAAATGACACATTATTCTAACTACATAATAAACCTCCTATGCAGAAATACATGTGGTTAGGCTAGTAGAAGAAAAACTATGAACACCCCTTCTATGTACTAAATTGAATATATATATTTTTACTATGCTATTGAAATTTTGTTGTGAAACTTTTGGATTGCTTCCGGGTTACTCTCGTAAATGTTAAACTATTAAGTTGAAATTTAGGATGTGCCAACCCTTACTTAATAATAAAATTTAATTAAGAAAATTTTAAGGAACGAAAAGTTGCCTTATGAACTAATAACTACCTAATAACCAACCTTGAAACAATGTTTTAATGAATGAAACGTTGGCTTGTAACCCAACATAATTCCATCTAAATAGCTTTATCCTAATAAATATCATTGCAGGATGCCTGTGACAAGGTCTCATAGCAAAATCAACAGTTGCAATTCCCTACCTTTTCAAGGTTCACAAGAAACCAGCTCAGAAGGCCGATTGTCAGAATCTCCAACCATGGCGCAAATGCCCGCCATAATTGAACAAAATTGCAAGATGCACACCCTTCTTCTCCAGCCACTAGCGCATAACAATTCCAACCTTGGCGCAACTCTTACCAGAAAAGGAAATGGTTTAGATCAGAAACCTGCTCCTACATCTTACTCGATACCTAAGCGATGTTCTTTGAAGTGTTGTCAGCCCAACCAACTCGAGGACCATGCTTGAATTCGCTGTGGAGAAATAGGACATACTGCTGATGAGCATGCAATAAATTGCTCTAGCTATGAAGGAAATCATTCTCCTGGAAAATGTTCCATTAGCAATATCACTTGTTACCTTTGTGAATGTCAAGATCACTGCCCAACTCAATGTCCCCTAGATCCGATAATTGCCAATTCAATTCAGCATTAGCGAGAGAAATTCCGAGCCTTAGTTGCTCAAGATTTGGCAATCAGAAGAGAAAAACTAGCTACACAGAAAATATTACCTAAGGAGTTAAAGAAACAACATATTGACCTTGACCGCCATCATCCAAGAAGTAATAAATGGCCATCGCCATCAGCATGTTTCTTGTGTGAAGAAGAAGGTCATTGGGCAAGGGAACGTTCTAACAATCAACAAATTGAGATTCAAAAGGAAGATAGTATTGAGCATATAATTGTACCCAACAAGACGCCTCGAGAGAAGCGTGAGTGCTTCAACTGTCACAAAAGGGGCCATCTTGCTAAGCGATGCCCACAAGAGCAGCAAATATCTCCCGCAGTCATAGTTATACCAGAAGTTACATCAGTCAAGATTATAACTCCAAGAGTAGGAGGAACAAAATCTGAATCAGTTTGCCCGAAGAATCAGTTAAAGTAGAGACGCTTGAACAAAGACACTTGCCCGAAGAAGAATTCTGCACAACTCCATCCTCAATCTCAACCATCATTTGATCACTACTATAACAACACCAATGAACAACTATCTGGTGCTCAAAACCAGGCAACCAACCTCGTTCTCAACCCCATGAAGCCAAACAACAACTGCAAGGACGACCTCAAGGCCAACAAGCCCCTATCTCTGCATTTACTCCAACTCAAGACATCAATCATGGCATACCTTACGTAATGCCAGGTGCATCCCTTATAAATACAGTTTCTGCCAGAACTTAGATTAATTTGAAGTCATTTTGTCTCTTTAGGTCTACTTGAAATCAAGCAAAAATTCATAGAGAAACTATTCTTAAGGCAACATTCTACTTATTATTGTACTACCTTATTATTGTGCGGTTTTATAAATCTAACTGAACTCTCATCAAAATATATCTTATCTTAATCCTCCCAAGTGGCCGGTATAAGGACAAGTGCTAAACTTTCAGTTTTCATCTTTAACCATTACTCGATAAATCTTCCATCTATTTTATAACTTCAGCGAATAACCTTTCTATTATTAAGAATAAGACGGACAACGTCGCCTATGTCAACCAAGAAGAACTTGCGCTTCGCCAACATCTGCCCAAGAAAAGTTTTACATCACCTCTTCAAGGAAGACATCAGTGATTTTCAAGCTATATCAAGGACCTAGGAAACATCAAGGACCCAGAACAACCCCTTGCCTCGACGTTAGGCTTTGAATGTAAAGATCTTCCTCATGTAATTGCACCCGACACTTAATGTAATATTGAGTACGTGTCGGGACCAGATTTCCGAATCCGAGCCCTCTGTGTATAACCTGTGCTAGTCCAGGAAAAGCTAGCACACACAGTGGAAACAGTGATGACAACACATCCATATCACGAAGCACATAATATTAATTAAGCAAAAGAGTATTAGCCTTATGGCCAATTATTACAAATAAGCAGCATCATAGCTTGAGTTCAATAAGAAACAGTGGAAATAAAATAACAAAAGCAAAGTAAGCCCATCTATTTGCCCAACAGGCAATCGACTGGGGTTCGCGTCCTAGCATTCCGGATCACCTTCGTCGTAACACAAGCGTAGAAATCGTAGTCACCTTCAGCTTCTGCGAACTCTTCTGTGGAAGGTTGGGGATGTTGCAAGGGTGAGCACAAAATGTACTCCGCAAGTCTTGGAAACATAATGCATGATAACTATATGCAAGGCTAAACAATTGAAGGCATAATATGGCTCTTTTAGCATAAAGCAAAGTTTAACGGTAAATACCAATAGTAATTTCATAAAGCATCATTTGATCAAAAGGTAATAGCATAGTAATTGAATTTGATATGACAATTAAAGCAGGTTCCATCTACCTGACTGGCTCCATCTGCCAAACCATAACCCGAGAGTTCCTTCTGCTCATGGATTCCCAAACCAACATTTTCCTTTAAAACAAAACCATAAAATCTATAATGTGCAAGCGTACCTCGCCTGCCCTTGACCGTGGGCACGGCTACTTAAGTAGTTTTAACTCTGCAGAGTGTGTACACTTTACCCCCAAGACATGATCGACTCTTGTTGCCATGCAATTAAAACACTTCCTTTGGTGTGTCGGCAGAGAGATCATGACAAGGCCTTTACAATGCACAACCCCACTATTAACCTCGCCCGCTAAGGTTTCACCGCTGTTAGGGTTCTAGTTGCAGTGCATGAAGCCCTCTCTTGCGCCTGCCAACATCCGCACTCACCAACCGCGCGGCTAATAATGAGACGCACAAATTATTTAGCCAGGTTGTACCCATATAGACTTGTGGTTGTACGATAGTGCTCGGTCCATGGTAACACACGCTTCGGTCCTTAATTGACTAGGGCGGAACATTCACATACCAATGTCTCATGCTTTCTGCACCCGCCAAACATCCATCCGCCCCGGTCTAAACCATTTCCACTTTATTTTACTTAAATCACAGCAGCAACACCAATTGCCGCAATTTCACACATAAGTTTAAACAATATTTGAAATGATTCTCACAATGGCACAATACCGAAACGCTTAAGCTGGACTAAGCAATTCTACCGTTCCATGCTAACCTACTGGATATCACCAAATAAAATAGCTAGTATATATCATCTAGGGTGTCAAAGGTTCGACGTGATCAATACCAATGAGGGTATAACAAACTGGAATTTAACTAAACCTTAAGACTATATTTAAAATACTTTGCATAAAAGTAAGCATACATAATTTAAAAACAACATAACATTTTCATAAAATTTGGGATCAACATGTTCAAGGAAGACTTGCCTTCGTTGCTTCCTGCTGGATCTACCTCTGACTGTTGATTTGCTTGAGCTTCGACTGCGTCGTCTACACGCGAAACGGGAGCAAATAAATAAAATAAATTCAAATAAAATTCAAAAATTGAAAAGAATGGTACTGGAAGATAGATCTTGAATTTAGAACTTTGAATCACTAGAATCGGGGCTCGAACGAAGGAGAACGGGCTCCTGGAAGATTCCAGATCAGAAAATGAGAGAAAATCAGAGAGGTTGACACGTGGCAACACGTGATTGGTTGGATTTTCGGGATTTTCTGGAAAAGAATAAAAAGAAAAAGAATTTGGCTGACAAGCGGGACCCGCGAGTCAGAGACCCGGTCCACGGTGAACTACGTCCACAGAGGAGGAGATGTGCCGACGTGGCGGACCACGCTGACGTGGCGGCCACGCGGCTGCTAGGGCTGACGTGGCAGCCACGCGGCGGTTGACACGGCGCGGCACGGAGCCGAGGCGGCGCTAACGCGGCGCGGAGGTGAGGCGACGCGGATGCATCCCAACTGTCCACGCGGCGTGCATCCAGCGACCGAGGCGGATCGAACGGCTGAGACGCGGCGGAGGGCGTCGGTAGGCACGGCGGCGGCGTGGACACGTTGGAGATGGAGAAGACGGCGTGGCCGAGGCGCAAAACGCGACGGATCGGGGCGGGATCTGGGGCAACCGAAAGAGCGCGGCGCGAGGAGGTCGGCGGTGCAAGAGATGGCGGCGGAGGCTCACCGGCGAGGGAGTGGGACGGCGGCGCAAAGCGGTGGCTAGGGTTTGCGATTTAACGACGCACGGGCGGTGAAACTCGGGAAACGGGAGAGGAGCGGGTGCGGCACTTTAAATAGGCGCGAACACCAAAGGAATTCGACACGGATACGGCGCGGCGGGCGCGGAAAACGCGGCGGTGGAGTCTGCTCGAGACGACAAATACTGGTCGTTGATAAAGGGCCCACGCGCCGCATTCGCACATGACGCGGACCGCCGCGCTAAGTCGGGCCGGAGAAGGAAAGCGGGCCGAGCGGAGGGCGAAAGGAGCTGGGCCGCGGGGAGGAAATGGGCCGAGGAGTTGGATTCGGCCCAAAGGAATTTTCGGAATAGAAATCATTTTTCGAATTAGGAAATTTCCAGAAATTCAAATAAAAGCAAATAAATCCAAATAAATAGCAAATAAATTCAGAAAAATATCCAAAAATACAAAAAAATTCCTTGCAGCATAATGAAGCCCTTTTGTTTGATGAATAGATTAGTCAAATTAAATCCTTTTACAAACAGAAAAATTCATATTAAGTTGAAATTAATTCAAGAAAAATGCAAATGGTGAATTTTCAAATTTAAACATTCTAAAATCCAAAATTTGGAATGTTACAGTACGTCCCTTATGTAATCAATTCCTACAATCAACCCTTTTGACTCTATACATTATATTCATTCATAGTTGCCAAATCAAAAGAAAAATCAAAACCCTCTGGTTACTAAGGTGATCAAACGAATCAAATCATGTGGATCATTTTATAATCCTTCTACCTCAACCCAATCCTTGAGTTATCTCTACCCTTTTTTCAATCTAAAGTCAACCTAGAATGACATTTATTCTCAACCAATTTTATCAACTATTTTAAACTATACAGATCAACCGTTGTATTCAAATATCCTTTCTTGATGTTAACATTCGGTTCTTCCCAAATGAATCATGTAACAATGCATTATTTCTTTCACCTCAAATATTCTAAACATACCAATGCCACTCTCTAAATTGGGTTATCCATATTAACGATCCTAGTTATTCAAACAAAAGATATAATTAGAAATATTCCTCATCTGTTTACGCAAAATCTAAATATTAGTCTTCTCTATCCCTAGATCATCAACTTAGAAGCACAAGACGAAGGTCCAGTGAAGCAACTGCAATGAAGACGAAGTGTCAAGAGAATGACAAGGTCACCTCCGAGAAGAAATTCCCTAACCTATCTAGTCCTTACAAATCTCGAGGACGAGATTTCTGTAAAGGGGTAGATTTGTAACATCCCAAAAATTCTAATAAAATGAAAATGAATATTTTGAATTTGAAAATGATTATCCCTGAGTTTTCTTAGTATAATTAGTTTTTATTTGGATTTTCCTTGGATTTATGCTTTGTGAGAAAAATCAAAAAAATAGAATTAATGAATGGAAAATGGTAAGAAGATAAAAGGTAAAAGTAAAATTTAGAAAAACAAATTACCATGGAAACCCTAGCCGTGCAGGTGGATGAGTCCAGCTGCCAAATGAGATTTTTATGGACAGAAATATGGTTGAATAAATGAAATGACTACTCTCTTGACTAAAAACAGTAAAAGATAGATTTAATATAAAATTTTGAAACTTATCTGGAGCTGTAAAAATTTCCATAACATCCTCAATACATTATTTACCTCTAGTACAGATATGATAAATTAATAATGTCATATAAGCCTTTTTAAAATTCAAAAATAGAGGCTTGGAAAATCTGCAAAATAGAATGTCAGAATTATTATAAAATAAATATACAATATTTTTACTTGAAATGTTTATGGAGGAATCCATAACCTAAATATAACCCTGAAAAAAATTCTCAAAAATAAATAATACAATTTGAACCCTTAAATAAATCAAAGACTGAGATGGAAATTCTGGATGATGCACAATGTCAGAATTTTCATAAATTAACCATAGGGTATTTTATTCTAAAATTTTTCATGGAAGATAGAAATTACTAGGAGAGCTCGGTCAAAAAGTTTCACAAAATTTGACAGTGAATTGGTAGGTATTTTAATGCCTGTACTAGCTTGTCCCGGCCAAGCTTATCTCCTTGTCTCGTCCCCTCTCACTGACATGTGGGCCCATATACTGTGCCGTAACCGTTCGCTGAAGCAACGGAGAAACGCATCTCTGTCTCTGCCGGTGGCCCCGGTCCCATCCGTCAGTCGGTCGTCCCATTTTTCTTTTCCTCTTTCCTTCAGTCGACGCCCTCCGTTTGTTCTCTGTCTCGCGCGTGCCTTCCTCAGTCCAGCCAAGCCTTCGTCGATTCAACGCACCGCGCCACCTCCGCTTGACCGAAGCCGCACTTGTCCTCGTCGCTCTACACCGACTAAGTCTCGCGCCTCACCCTGGCCGGTTCATGTCACTCTATGCCGGCTAAAATCACGCGGCAACTCGTCGCCTGGCTACAGAAGCACCGCAACCTCAGCTCGTGCATTCAAACACTAGAGAGACCGACTTCTCCAGGCTATAAATACCCATGTAGCTTTGCCATGAACCCTCTACCCTCTTGGACATTTTTTGAACCCAACGCTTCAGCCGTAGCTTCCTTCTTCGCCATTTCGTCAGACAAACCGGATGGGAAAAGATCAGTGAAGCCAGCCAAATTGGTAGCCATCCTCGAATTTATTTTCTTGAAGGCTTCTCAGTACTTGGAGGCGTTGATCAGCCTTTTCTTCCACTTCTTCTCAGCCGCAGCCTCCCTCCATCGCTGTTCTTCTTCCCCAACGCCGGTCTCATGGTGGTAGCCTTGCTCAGCCGATTTCGCCACGGGAAAATCGGTAAAATGGGTTGATATGGATCCACTGAGGCTTATTCCTCGGTCGATTCAAGCTCAACCATCTTCCCCTTCTTCCCCGGCGAGCCGCCTTTTCCTTCGCCGCAGGGCTCCGGTGGTGTGCTGCTCTGGCCATCAACGCCGGTGTTGAGACCCACTGGAAGGTGCGCCTTGTCAAGCTCATGCTCTAGCTGCCCTCCCCTTCGCCGGAGCTTCGTCGTAGAGCCGTCGCTAGCAAGCCCTAGGCCGCCCCTGCTTTCGGCTCACTGCCTCCCGGGTTCCTTCTGTCAGTGACGCAAATGGAGCTAGTTCAATCGGTAAAAGGCGTTTTCTAATCTATGAAAGCGTATTTTCCCTTTTTCCATAATTTTGTATATCCGAAATGATTCACTTAGCTATATCTTTTGCATTATAAATCCAAATGGAATGAGACAAATTTACAAGATCGTCTAAAATCTAGTAGATTTAGAATATGCAATAATGTTTTGAGAATGATCCCTCGGTGAAAGTGAAATTCAAATTTGAATAAAAGGCCTAAAGATATGCTTTACATAAAAATTCTACAACCAAACTTAGAATTGAATGAAACCAATTTTGTTGGAATCCTTATGCTTCCATAAGTTCAAATATATAAAAATATTTGAATTTCATTTATGTTTGAACTGCATTCTATTAAATGATACATTCAATACACTAAAAACTCAAATATGCATAACTTATATAAAAGAAATCTAAAATAAGTAAAATTTGCTTCTAACCAGTAGTTTGGCAGTAGACTACCTGAATTTACCAAGATAACTAAGAAATAAACTTGATTTGAGTTCTCTTGAAAAATATGAAATAACCCAAGTGCAATATATATTTATATATATATGCATAGAAAATCAAATAGTTAGAATATAAACTAAATGAACTTGAATATTGGCAAACTTAGTTTTGTTGTACTCCTGACATCACAAGGATCCGAGATGTATAAAAATGATTAAGGTTTACCATAGAAAACGGGAAATGTTTAGTAGTAGAAGTATTAATACTTGTGTTGTCCGAATAGTCATAACTTTCATAAACGAACTTCAAATGTGATGAAACCAAATCCTATAACCCTGAGAAATAATATCCTTGCTGTTTGTGTTAAAATATATTATGTTTGTGTTAGTTTGAACAAAGTCCATATTAGGCCCAAATGATCAATTATATGAAAAACATCTAGGATAAAAGCTAAATATTGAGAAACGAAGTTTAAAACACTTTTAGTGTCATCCCCTGTTAATGCTAGAAAAATGGTTAAATAATCTTATAACATGCAGTCGCAAACTTATATCGAAAACGGAACCTTTATCGTGTAGTTATAGAAACGCTTAAGCCTTTTCGGTGGCTTATAAAACATCTCGTATAAGTGAAAAGCTTTCAGAAAACAGCATAGAAATACTCTATAAAGTGCATGCTACTATGTTCTAAAGAAAGAATATCATTTTGTTAAGGTTTGCATACAAAAGAATCTAGTAACATAGCCCTAAATGTTATGTTTTCTAAATAATAGAAACACTTAAGCATTTTTGTAACATCCCAAAATTTGGCTTATTTAAGTTTTTATTGCTTAAATGTGCATTTATGATTTTCTGGAATTTATTTGGATTTTTCTAGATTTATTGGAATTAATTTTAAATCAGGTTTATTGCCCTTTTATTCAAATCTATTTAAATCTGTGCAAAGTTAAAATAAAGTTTTGGCAAAAATATTTTATTGAGTCCGAATGTCTCAAAGTATTTTTGAGATTTTTCTTGATTTTTCCGGTTATTTTATTGCCTAAAATAAATAAACGAATTTCTGTAATTATTTTAAAAAGGAAATCTTTTAAAATCAACATAAATGCGATCGGGCCGAGCCCAAGCATCGCGCGGTTAGCCCATTTCGCGCAGCCTCAGTAACGCACCGTCGGCCCGCTTGGCCTGTGTTGCGAGAAAGCACCGCATCCATCGGATCTTGATCGGAGGGTGGACATTTGTTCTTAATCGGAGAAACCCTAACGATCCTCACCGCTGGATCGGTCGCGTGAAGGGTTCGATCTCGCCGCGTCGCGCGCGACGGAGTCCGTCCGATTCACGACGCGTGGGACGGTTGAGACTTCGCTGCCTCCGGACTCGCCGCCGAACGGACTTCGGACAACGCCGCCCACAGACGGAACGAACTCCGCCTGACACGACAACCGAGGGGCTATTTATGCCGTGGACCCCGCCCGAGGTTGAACCATCTCGCGCCGCTTGCTTGCCCCGCCTCGCCGCCGAATCGCCGTGTCTTGTCGCCAGAGCTCATCGAAGTGACGCAAGCGCCGCAGAGTTTTCGCAAGATTCGACGGCAGCAGGGAGTTATTCGCCGCAGCGAACTGCTTGGACTCATCTCGTCGCACAACCAGATCCGCAGCGTCATCTCACCGGAATCACGCCAAAACGCCGCGCTTTGGTCTCGCTCTTCGGTCCGGTGAGAGTTCACCGCCGCGCTTCATCGCCGAGCTCGAAGCTTTGAACCGTCCGATCTAGGTCCTTCGGTCGAGATCGCGCCGCGTAGCCTTTCACCCGCCCATTCGACGGATTCGTGCGCTCTGATCGCGCCGCCGCCGCAGCCTAACTGCCGCGCCGCTGCGTCGGTGCAAGCGCCGAAGCGCGTGGACCGGTCCGTGGTGGACCGAGGAGGTCTCGTGGACCCGCCCTATGCGCCGAATACGTGGGCGTCTTTAATTGGTCGGGCGCCAGGTCGACGCCGTGATGACATGCTTGCGCTATCATCGGTTTTAGAATAAAATAAATCTGTTAATTCCGAATTTCTGATTTTCTGATTTCAGTATTTATTTCAAACTTCAAAAGGCTATATCTTTTACATCGTAACTCGGATTTGAGTGATTCTAGTTTCTAAAAATTTGTAAAATTGAGATCTATTTAATGGTGAATTTTATTTGATTTTTGGAGTTCATTTGCTCTCTGTTTTGGTATTTATTTGCTTTTCTTCTTCGGTACGCGTAGACGTTGAATTGTGCGACGCTCGAGGAAGATCCAAGAACTCAAGAGCAAGTTCCGAACCAGATCAGGACCTATTCCAAGGCAAGTTGTGCTTTGATCATGTTGAACCCATGTTTATAAAATTGCTATGTCCGATTTACCCTATTGCATATATTTCAAATATACAATTGTTTTAAATTAGATTGGGTTTAGCTAATATGCCGATTGATCTACACCCTACCTTGTCATTGTATGCCATGATCCATTGTCACCCTAGATTGGTTAAATATAGTTGGTTAATAATTATAATCAACATTGGAGGATTAGTTCGTATTAGTTGCTTAGCCTTGCCACGTCATCACATGTGTCAGAATCATTGATAATTAATCTTGATTAATGGAATATGGAACAACGTTATGAACTTGTGTGTCATGTGGAATCACACGATGAGATTGAGTTGTTGTGGCGAGTCATGTCACGCAACGATGTTGAATTGTTGATGGCACGTGGTGCTTGGTAATCAACAGGGTGATAATAACTTATATTGGGGCAAGTGACAAGGGGCGAGGATGCCAAGGTGGGCCCAATGGGCAGAGGGTATGTGGATGTCTTGCCTTGATCACACTAAGGACTTAACCTTGCAAGCCTTTGACCTGAGTCTATCGTGCAACCACATGTCTGGTATGGGCCAGCCTAGCTGAGTAATTTGCAATGTCTTAATTTTTGGTACTATCGTGGTCGGTGTGAATTCCCGAGTTATGGAGCAATTCACATGGCGCAAGAGGGGGGCCCTGGATGTGGTAACCAGTCCCACCAAAGTGTTGAAACCTTAGCGGTAGTATCGTGTTAAGCCGAGCATTGTAAAGGCTTTGTTATAATCACTCGCCTTGGTGGTGTTTGGTTGTATCGCGTGGGTAAAGTGCATAACCTCTGCAGAGTGTAAAACTATTCGAATAGCCGTGTCATGTATTGAGCAATGCTCGAATTACAGCTAAGGGTTAGTTTAATTAATTGGACAACTTGGTTGGGATGGCGGAATGCCATATGGAAGATGGAATTTGACTTAGGATTGGAAACTTGGTTTACTTGAGAAATATCAATTTATTTACTATTGATATTTGTTTTACGCTTTACAATCTATTTATCAGATTTGTTCATAAATGCCGCTTATTGCAAAATAACCATGATAGCCTATCCATTGGAATAAGCCTTGCATATAGATACATAGAATTGCATTCAGGCACAACTTGTTGAGTGCTTAAGTACTCACCCTTGCCAAACAACAATAATCAACAGCTGAAGAATCTACACCGTGTTGGAAGAGGAAGTTCAGAAGACACGAGTCATTAGGGTCCGAGCCTTGTCGGTTGCCTGTGGTGAACTGATGAGCTATCTACGCTTTCTACTTTCACGCATAATTATTAGTTTATATTTCCAGCCTTGCCTGCGTGGTTTAATAATGTAAGTTGGTCATAAGATCATACCTTTAGATATATCAATGAATGAACTATTATTCTATTATCGCTGTGTATGATGATATGTACCAATGTTGAGCTGTGTGCACTAGCGTTGATCCCGGACTAGTGCGGTAAACACAGTGGGTTCAATCGGGATTCGGTCCTTACAGAGGTGGTATCGAGCATACCGACTGTAGGTCTTGGCCCTAGGTAGCATGGAGGTGTCTTGGGTGTGTCCAAAATTATTTTCTAAAAAAAAAATAGAAATCTGAACTTGACTAATAAAACACTCTCGACTCATCTCATTCTCTACTTCTCGCCTTTGCTGAATTTACCCGTTTTACTTGCCGTTTCGGGTGGAGAACTTATTCAAAGTTCTTGTGAAGCAGATGCCGATCGTTCCGACCTTTGAGGAGTCAGCCGGTGGCTACGCCATGGACTTGTGGAGAGTTCTTCAGACGCTGGGAGGCTTCTATCGTCCGCTTTATCGAGGAGGCAGCTGGTCAGTTAATGGTGTACACCGAGGGTTTATTTGCAAGCTGATTATCTACGCTCGGGAGAACGAGGAAGCTTGCAGACCAATCAACATCTCCGCCAGAAGATTCTTGTAAGAGGTTGCGATTCAAGAGGTTGCCCGACTTGCTCTTCGCCGTGTCTGCCGTGACTACGCCGATGAGCTTCACGACTCAGTGTTCCGGCTTCACCCAGACGTTCAAGCGTGCCGACGCCGACGGATCGTGGAGGATGAGTGTGCCACTGCGGTACACCTTGCGGAGTTCACCCTTGCCCAGGAGGATCATATGAGAGATACTACTCAGGAGTTGGAGACTGTGTACGAGGCACTCAGAGTAGCAGAGTAGGAGCTTGAGGTGACCCGTGCTTCAGCCATCGGGTTGATCACTGAGCTGGGAGAGGCCCTAGAGGCGGTCGAGGACGAGTTGGAGCGCGTGACTCGAGGAGTTCAGAGCCGCTTGAGAGTCCGAGGAGGATCCAGAGGAGCGAGAGTGGAGCCGAGGAGAGTGTAGACCTTGTTGTCGATAGGACCCAGAGTAGGTCACCAGATAGGTTCGCTCCTATGCCACCACCCACCGGTGTATGCGCGGTCACCTCACCAGGTGGGTGGTCGGATGAGTGAGTGTTAGCCTTGAGCCGTGTTGAGACTCGAGTGTGAGTCGCGCCTTTAAGTTAGTCTTTACCTTTTAGTCGACGTTAAGGTTTCGTGTTTAGTTTGCTTCTTTGTAATGCCGAGTGTGCAAGATGTGTTGCAAAGCTTGTAGGCTTAAATAAGCGCCATACCAAGAATAATAAAGAATTATTTCAGTTGGGTATAACCTATCTCCCGCTTTAGAAATTCTTACTTTTATCTATGCTACATCTACCTTCCCTAACCCAAGAGGCAATCATCGATGGTGAATACTGAGGAACAACGGTGCTTCAGAAGTGGATCGCGCGTAACGACCACACCAACGACGGGCAGCCTCAACCACCGCCAATGACATGCGAACTGGGAGCGCTTTCTTGCCGCGCAGACTAACCGATGCAGACTATAATGCAGCAGATGCAAGAACAACAACAACAGCCCCAGAGCTCGAACAACCATGGTGGACCCTGCACTCACCAAAGCTATCGATTTTATGAGGACTAGGCCACCAACTTTTTCAGGAATGTGAACCCTTTGGAAGCCGATGGACCGGCTTAGGACAATTGAGAAGAAGTCGCACATCACTCAAGCAGAGGGCAATGAGAAGGTGCTCTACGCCTCATCAACTTGAAGGAACCGCCGCAGAATGGTGGGAGAATTATCGTGCCGCCATGGAGCCCCACAAGAGATCACCGGGAGGAGTTTACTAATGCTTTCCGCCAATATCATGTCCCGAGGGAATGATGGACCTTAAGAAGGAAGAGTTCAGGCTTTGAAACAAGGAGGCCAACCAAGGGCCGAGCACCGAACAAGTTTACTCGCTTAGCTCGCTATGCCCTCAAGACGAGCGACGATAAAGCTAGGCGCCTCGCCTCATGAAGGGACTGAATTCAGATCGCAGTGGACCGATCACCCACAATTTTCCGCACTTTCGTGAACTAGTCAATAGGCTTTGATCCTCGAAGATAAGCGCAAAGAGTCGGGTGAGAACCGTAAGCGCTTAATGACTAATCGTGGTGGACGCCCAAACCATCTACGCTTGAGGATGTCACCACAACAATTTGCTAGGTTCCAACCGCCACCGTGAACAAGACATCAACCCCGCACTCTCCCGCCAATCGTAACTTCCAGACACCAAAGACAGGCAACAATGCGCCAGAGGGAATCAAGCGATCAAAGTGAAGAGATGCTACACATGCAATGAGCCAGGGCACTTTCCTAATAGGTGTCCACAGAAGGGAGGCATCACGCCAGTTCATTTCAACATGGGAACAACACCTGCCAAGGCACCAACCTCAGGAGGAAATCGTGCGCCAGGTCAATCTGGAGCAACCCCGCAATCAACAGTGCGCGGAAGGATCAACCACATCACCGCGGATGGAGCTCGGGAGGCTACGACGCCGTGATCGGGTAAGTTTCGTCAACTCAAGACTGCTACGCTTTGTTTGATTCTCGAGCTTCGATTCGCTCGCTTTCAAAGTTTTGCAACCAAGAATGGATTTAAAGTGGTGAATCTTAAGTGTGTGCTTTAGTCCAAGCCCCGTGATCCGAGCTTAGATCTAGCCTTGGGTGTTTGGGAGCTAAGTTGCTTATGGATGGGATAGAATTTCTAGCTAATCTTATCTTGATAGATGCGCAATCCCTAGACGCCATCCTTGGAATGGATTGGCTATCTAAGCATAAGGTCGTTTTGGATTGTGGCCAAGGATCGTAACTTTGGAAGGCCCTAGTGGCAAGAAAGTAGAATTTCAAGCAACCGCAGTCGTGATGGGCAGTTAGTGGTCAACAGAGTGAAAGCCATCAGCATGGAAGATGTGCCAGTAGTCAGAGAATACCCAGATGTGTTTCCAGAAGATTTGCCAGGACTGCCGCCGGATCGCGATATCGAGTTTGTCATTGAATTAGCACCAGGGACAGCACCGATATCAAAGAGACCATATCGGATGCCTACCGACGAGTTAGTGGAAATGAAGAAACAGATTGAGGAACTGCAAGAGAAAGGTTTCATTAGACCTAGTTCATCACCATGGGGAGCCCCGGTTTTGTTTGTTCGTAAAAAGGACGGAAGTCTTAGAATGTGCATCGATTATCGTGCACTGAATGAAGTAACGATCAAGAATAAATATCCGTTGCCCAGGATCGATGACTTATTTGATCAGTTAAGAGGAGCTGGAGTTTTCTCCAAGATAGATCTTCGCTCGATACCATCGCTTGAAGATCCGAGCGGAGGATGTGCCTAAGACTGCGCTTTCTACGCGATATGGACATTATGAGTTCACAATCATGTCATTTGATTGATTTAATGCCCCTGCATATTTCATGAACATGATGAATAAGGTTTTCATGGAATATTTGGATAAGTTTGTTGTAGTCTTTATAGACGATATCTTGGTTTACTCGAAGACAGAGGAAGAGCATGCAGAACATCTGAGGATGGTTTTAGACAGGCTGCGAGAACATCAGCTATATGCTAAGTTTAGCAAGTGTGAATTTTGAAAGGAAAAGGTTGAATTTCTTGGTCATGTAATGACTACTAAAGGAGTTGCAGTTGACCCCAGCAAAGTGGATGCAGTGTTGCATTGGGAGCAACCGAAGTCTGTTACTCAGATCCGTAGTTTTCTGGGAATGGCGGATATTACCGCCGGTTCATAGAAGGATTCTCGACAATTGCTAAACCCGACGCAGCTTGTTGAAGAAGGAAAAGAAGTTTGCATGGACGCCAGAGTGCGAGAAAAGCTTTATGGAATTAAAGAAGCGTTTAACGACAGCCCCCGTATTAGTGTTACCAGATGTGCAGAATGGATTTGATATTTATTGCGATGCTTCAAAGCAAGGCTTGGAATGCGTGTTAATGCAAGAAGGCAAAGTCGCTGCTTATGCGCCGAGACGCTTAAGACCGCATGAAGTGAACTACCCAACGATGATTTGGAGTTAGCAACCGTAATGCATGCTTTAAAGATATGGCGCCATTATCTCATAGGAAATAGATGTGAGATATATACGCACCATAAGAGCTCAAATACATATTCACTCAAGCAGATCTCAATATGAGACAATGAAGGTGGCTAGAGCTAATTAAGGATTATAATGTGGAATTCATTATCATCCCGAAAGCCAATGTGGTAGCAGATGCTCGAGTCGAAGAACCATAGCGCAAATACGCTAACAATGGAAGATCAACCAAAACTATGCAAGGAATTTCGTAAACTAAGGTTGGAAGTCGTTCAAGGAATGGTAATCGACCGAAATGAAGCCAACACCGGAGGATCGATTAGTGAAGGCCGTAAAGATGACGATAAAATTTCTAAGATCAAGGCTAAAAGGAAGAAGGCCTAGCCGTAGATTTCACTGATGAGCAAGGAACCATGTTTTTAAAGGCCGAATTTATGCGTCTAATAAAAAGGGATCAAACAATTGATTCTTGAGGAAGCTCATGATTCTAAGTACTCGATTCATCCAGGAAGTGCTAAGATGTACCAGGATTTGAAAGAGAGATTTTGGTGGCCTAATGTGAAGCGTGAATTAGCTGAGCATGTCGCTTTATGTGACGTATGTCGAGGGTAAAAGCCATGCATCAAAGACCACCGTTTGTTGCACCGCTGAAAATTCCGAATGGAAGTGGAGGAAATCGAATGGACTTTATCACCGGTTTACCTAAGACTCGAGAGAGGTTACGATTCTATTTGGGTTATTGTGGATCGCCTAACCAAGGTCGCCCATTTTATCCCATAAAAGACCACTTACTCCGAGATCGCTTAGCGTAGCCGTATATGTCGAGGATTGTATGTTTGCATGGAGTGCCCAAGAAGATCGTGGTCGATGAGGAACCCAATTTACCTTT
This sequence comes from Otatea glauca, assembly GCA_036346275.1. Classification (NCBI taxonomy): domain Eukaryota; kingdom Viridiplantae; phylum Streptophyta; class Magnoliopsida; order Poales; family Poaceae; genus Otatea; species Otatea glauca. The sequence goes on along the minus strand of CM070716.1, from coordinate 29,395,921 downwards.
GGATTTTGGAATAAGTTGCACGAAGCAATGGGAACTCGTCTCAATTTTAGTACAAAGATATCACCCGCAGATGATGGTCGATCGAAAGAGTAAATCAAATTTTAGAGGACATGTTGAGAGCTTGTGCTTTAGCTTATGCTACATCTTGGGATAAAAGTTTGCCATATGCGAATCTGGATTACAATAACAATATCAAGCTAGCTGCAGATGTCACCATTTGAGGCGTTGTATGGACGTGCTTGTCGACTCTGCTAAATCGAATGAAACAGAGAGCGCTTGGTTTTCGCCGATATCCTCGAGGAAGCCGAAAGTCAAGTCGCAATGATCGAGAAAGGTTGAAGATAGCACACCAAGACAGTAAAAGCTACGTGAGACAACCGCCGCCGAGATTTGAGTTTTGAACCGTAAGATCATGTGTATCTCCGTTACCCTCTTAAGGGCGTTAAAAGATTTCACGTTAAAGGAAGCTCGCGCCAAGATATGTCACCGCTCAAGATTCTGAGCCGTTGAGGAGAGGTAGCTTATCAATTAGAGTTGCCTCAGTCATTGGCAGGAGTGCATGATGTATTCCATGTGTCGCAGCTTAAGAAGTGTCTCAGAGTGCCAACAGAGCAAACCCCGTTGGATGCTATAGAGCTGCAAGACGATTTGACTTACAAAGAGCAACTGGTCAGAATTTTGGATGTTATGGAGCGCAAGACCGTAAACAAGTCTATTCGCTTTGTAGAGTTCAAGGAGCAATCATTCAAAGTGAATCCACTTGGGAGCGAGAAGAAGATTTGAAGTCAGAATTTCCGAACCTATTCTCTAGTTAGCCCTGAATCTCGGGTTGAGATTCTGTTAAGGGGGGGAGGTTTGTAACATTCCAAAATTTGGCTTATTTAAGTTTTTATTGCTTAAATGTGCATTTATGATTTTCTGGAATTTATTTGGATTTTTCTGGATTTATTGGAATTAATTTTAAATCAGGTTTATTGCCCTTTTATTCAAATCTATTTAAATCTGTGCAAAGTTAAAATAAAGTTTTGGCAAAAATATTTTATTGAGTCCAGAATGTCTCAAAGTATTTTTGAGATTTTTCTTGTATTTTTCCTGATTATTTTATTGCCTAAAATAAATAAAACGAATTTCTGTAATTATTTTAAAAAAGGAAATCTTTTAAAATCAACCTAAATAGATCGGCCGAGCCCAAGCATCGTCGCGGTTAGCCCATTTCGCAGCAGCCATTCAACCATGCCGCTCGGCCCGCTTGGCCTGTGTTCCGCAGGAAAGCACCGCATCCATCGGATCTTGATCGGAGGGTGGACATTTGTTCTTAATCGGAGAAACCCTAATGATCCTCAGCCGTTGGATCGGGTCACGTGAAGGGTTCTGATCTCGCCGCGTCGCACGCACGGGAGTCCGTCCGATTCACGACGCGTGGACGGTTGAGACTTCGTCGTCTCCGGGACTCGTCGCCGTAACGGACTCGACAATACCGTCGCAGACGGAAACTAACTCCGCCTCGGACACGACAACCGAGGGGGCTATTTATGCCGCGGACCCCGCCCCGAGGTTGAACCATCTGCGCCGCTTCGTTTGCCCCGCTCCTCGTCGCTGGAATCGTCGTGTCTTGTCGCCAGAGCTCGCCGGAAGTGACGCAAGCGCCGCCGAGAGTTTTCGCGAGATTCCGACGGCAGCAGGGAGTTATTCGCCGCAGCGGAACCCGTTTCGGACTCATCTCGTCGCGCTGAACTAGATCCACTGCGTCATCTCGCTGGAATCACGCCAAAACGCCGCTGCCTTGGTCTTCGTCTTCGGGTCCGGTGAGAGTTCACCGCCGCGTCTTCATCGCCGAGCTCAGAAGCTTTGAACCGTCCGATCTAGGTCCTTCGGTCGAGATCGTGCCGCGTAGCCTTTCAGCGTCGTCCGTTCGATCGGATTCGTGCGCTCTGGATTGCGCCGTCGCCGCAGCCTAACTGCCGCGTCCGCGCGTGTCGGTGCAAGCGCCAAGCGCCGCCGGGACCGGTCTGCGGTGGACCGAGGAAGTCTCGTGGACCCGGGCTATGCGCCGGAATACGTGGCGTCGATTGGTCGGGCGCCAGGTTGACGCCGCGTGATGACATGCTTGCGTCATCATCGGTTTTTAGAATAAAAATAAATCTGTTAATTCCGAATTTCTGATTTTCTGATTTCAGTATTTATTTCAAACTTCAAAAGGCTATATCTTTTACATCGTAACTCGGATTTGAGTGATTCTAGTTTCTAAAAATTTGTAAAATTGAGATCTATTTAATGGTGAATTTTATTTGATTTTTGGAGTTAATTTGCTCTCTGTTTTGGTATTTATTTGCTTTTCTTCTTCGGTACGCGTAGACGTTGAATTGTGCGACGCTTCGGAGGAAGATCCAAAGAACTCAAGAGCAAGTTCCGAACCAGATCAGACCTATTCCAAGGCAAGTTGTGCTTTGATCATGTTGAACCCATGTTTATAAAATTGCTATGTCTGATTTACCCTATTGCATATATTTCAAATATACAACTGTTTTAAATTAGATTGGGTTTAGCTAATATGCCAGATTGATCTACACCCTACCTTGTCATTGTATGCCATGATCCATTGTCACCCTAGATTGGTTAAATATAGTTGGTTAATAATTATAATCAACATTGGAGGATTAGTTCAGATTAGTTGCTTAGCCTTGCCACGCCATCACATGTGTCGTAATCATTGATAATTAATCTTGATTAATGGAATATGGAACAACGTTATGAACTTGTGTGTCATGTGGAATCACACGATGAGATTGAGTTGTTGTGGCGAGTCATGTCACGCAACGATGTTGAATTGTTGATGGCACGTGGTGCTTGGTAATCAACGGGTGATAATAACTTATATTGGGGCAAGTGACAAGGGGCGAGGATGCTAAGGTGGGCCCAATGGGCAGAGGGTATGTGGATGTCTTGCCTTGATCACACTAAGGACTTAACCTTGCAAGCCTTTGACCTGAGTCTATCGTGCAACCACATGTCTGGTATGGGCCAGCCTAGCTGAGTAATTTGCAATGTCTTAATTTTTGGTACTATCGTGGTCGGTGTGAATTCCCGAGTTATGGAGCAATTCACATGGCGCAAGAGGGGGGCCCTGGATGTGGTAACCAGTCCCACCAGTGTTGAAACCTTAGCGGGTAGTATCGTTAAGCCAGAGCATTGTAAAGGCTTTGTTATAATCACTCGCCTTGGTGGTGTTTGGTTGTATCGCGTGGGTAAAGTGCATAACCTCCGCAGAGTGTAAAACTATTCAATAGCCGTGCTCATGTATTGAGCAATGCTCGGAATTACGCTTAAGGGTTAGTTTAATTAATTGGACAACTTGGTTGGGATGGCGGAATGCCATATGGAAGATGGAATTTGACTTAGGATTGGAAACTTGGTTTACTTGAGAAATACTGAATTTATTTACTATTGATATTTGTTTTACGCTTTACAATCTATTTATCAGATTTGTTCATAAATGTCGCTTATTGCAAAATAACCATGATAGCCTATCCATTGGAATAAGCCTTGCATATAGATACATAGAATTGCATTCATGCACAACTTGTTGAGTGCTTAAGTACTCACCCTTGCCAAACAACAATAATCGATGCTAAAGAATCTACACTGTGTTGGAAGAGGAAGTTCGTGAAGACACGAGTCATTAGGGTCCGAGCCTTGTCGGTTGCCTGTGGTGAATCGATGAGCTATCTACGCTTTCTACTTTCCACGCATAATTATTAGTTTATATTTCCAGTCTTGCCCTGCGTGGCTTAATAATGTAAGTTGGTCATAAGATCATACCTTTAGATATATCAATGAATGAACTATTATTCTATTATCGTTGTGTATGATGTGATATGTACCAATGTTGAGCTGTGTGCACTAGCGTTGATCCTGGGACTAGTGCGGTAAACACAGTGGGTTCGAATCAGTGGATTCGGGTCCTTACAATTTTCAACAACTCGTAGAATATCTCGTCTAAATGCAAATATTATGAAGATCAGTTTAGAAATGAAATTTGGGATATGTACTACCATATTATGGAAAAATATTTTATTTATGGCTTGCTTTTCGTGTAAAATCAATTAGTGAAACATAGGGTGATAATCGAACTCTACGCATTTTCAGCCCGATTCCTTGTTGTAAACCTTATAATACCATATAAGCTTTTTCAACAATGAATATAATGTCTCGTCCAAACCCGAAAATTTATGAAATCTACTTAGGATTGCTATCCAAAGTATAGACTACCCTATTATGAAGAAATAATCATGTTTCGTCATGCCTTTCATATAAATCCAATTAGCCAAATAACCTTAAGTGTTATGGTTTCTAAACTTTATTATATGAATAGGTAATAATGAAGAAGTATGTAGTTAAGATATTTGTACCATCATAACCTTCTTAAAAACTGCAAAATGTAACTAGTAGTTCGACCTAACGGATCTAACATTTTCGAAACCTCTTTTTACGCAAAATCAATTATGGGTTAAGTTCTATTCATGCTTATCCCTCAGCAAAGTAACTTATGTTTCAATTCTATTAATCCAAATAATTTTAGCATCTATAATTCGAAGTTATAAATGCAAGAATTCATAATTTTAGCCTCTTGAATTCGTAAGTCAAGAATAGATATCCTATAGAAGAAACCATGTTTTGTTCATAATAAAAGCCATTAACTATATGGATGTTTAATCAGCTAAATCATGAGATCTTGAAATCCTTCAATCCAAACCCTAAAACATTCCTGTTTTCTGCAGTGAATCTTTATTTGATTTTCTGTCTGTTTTCTTTTTGCCCTTATGAAAGTTGGATATTTGCTATATTTTTCGATTGATCGACGTGTAGAATTCGACGTCGCTGCCTCCGTCGTCACCTCTGTCGACCGTGGACTCGTATGCGTCGTAAGCAATAAATAAGCAAGGCAAACACCCCCTTTGATCATATTGATCCCATTATTTAATTTGCATTGTGGTTATTAAAATGTTTCATTCATGCGTTTACTTTTTGTAAATTTGCTATTTTGTGGTAATGGTAGTTTTACATGTTGTCTCATGAAACCTCCTTGATAAGTATGGACATGTGAACCTTGATAACCATAGATTAAGCATAGACATTATTTAATGTTAGCATGGGTATATTCGATTCCATATTATCCATGCTTAGCCATGCTTTAGAACCTTTGAGGTAGATGATCACATCAAAATTTATTTCTTGAGAAATGGAAAATGTTGGTTATGACACTGTTGGTTACTCGTATTTTGATTAAAAATCCAAAATCAAAACTATGGTATTGACGCAGGCGATTATTGGCAATAGCCGAATGTGCAGAGGGATTTGCACGTAGTGTAGGGCGAAGTATCGCCCGTGTCACAGTAAGGACCGAGCAATGGGACGCTATTGATCCGAGAAACTCGTACAACCACAAGTGTTGGGATGGGGTAGCCTTAAACCAATTAAGTTATCTAGTTTAACTTTGCACATTGGTAGACCGAAGTTGTACGGTCTCACCCTTCATGGTTTGCTCGACGGGGTGCCCTCACCGAGGTGTTGGGAACAACACTTACCAATATAACGGTGTACGCCATGACTATGGGAAGTTCCAACATTTCTATGCTCTGAGTTCTTCCATCATAGCATGGGTTCAACGTCCCGGTACAGGTGCAAAGTTAACTTAGATAATGTAAAGGTTTTCATCTTGAAAATTCTGGCCACACGCCAAAGGTGTGTGAAACATGCGGCAAAGAGAAAAGGTCATGAATTGTGGGTAAAGTTGTACACCTCTGCAGAGTGAAAATCTAATCGATTAGCCGCGTCCACGGTCAAGGACACTTGGTGAAGTCATTCCAATGTTAGTTTTGATATTTTCTAAAATGGGCTTGGTTTGAGCTTGTTTTAGAAGCTGTCTTTATGTCAAAGGACCGACATTGTTGGATTTCATTATCTGGATTATTTGTTGCTCACGAAGGGTTGTGAGTATTACTTATGCTTTACCTATTTCATATCAGTCAAATATGCTTTTACAAATTTCGTTTGCAAATGACATCTTGATTTACAATATCAATCCTGCTTTATGCAAATTAACTGTAGAAGCCTTTCCTTTGAAATAGCCTACATATATTATAGGTTTTTCTAAAGTCTTGCGGAGTACGTAAAGTACTCACCCTTGCTTATATGTTGTTTTTAGGTGGATAAGGTAGCGAAGCTTCAAAGATTTCTTTCGTCGTAGGTTGCGGGATTTTCATTGACGTGATCTTTCTAGGTATTATGCCTTGTCAGTTGCCTGCGTGTTTGATGGGCACACTACAAGACTTCGCTTATTTTGCTGCTATATTCTCTGTGTTGTAAGATTTTCTTTGTATAATAGTTTCTGCTTAAATATCTGTTGTATGGTTGTGATTCCAATTGGTGTGTATGTGCGTACTAGCTACTGATCATGGGACTAGTACGTAATGCACATTAGATTTCCATTTTTTCATTTATGTAAAAATGGGGGTCGTTACATCTATCATGCGCGAAGAGCTCGCCTGGGAGGAGAGGAAGAAGACACAAGCTGCGACTGACAGGTGGGGTCTTGTGAGACCCCGTTCTTGCAAACAGGAACCTCCAGGTGATTACTGTACTAGTCCCATGATCAGTGGCTAGCACTCACATGTTTACAACATTCATATCACAACCACAAGAAATTAAGCTGATAAGCATGCATTACAAGCGGAAATAATTATACAGAGTTTAAAATTTACAAAGACTGAACAGCGGAAAATAAAGAGTTAAAGAACTCCAAAAGCCTCGTGGTATGCCCGCTAACCCTCAGGCAACTGACTTGGCAAACCTAGGGAAAATCATCATCAAACACCCCGTGCCCTGCGTTAAAGCAAGAATCATCTGGCACTTCGCAAGCTTCTTCCTCTGAGACAGCAGATGCAAGATAGAGTACATTGGTACTCAGCAAGACTTATAGTGTTTAACAAATGCAAATAATTAATCATGCAGGCTAAGCAAAGGCAGGTTATAGGTTATTTTGCAGTTGCATAAACATTTAAAAGTACCAATACAGTAGATTGAAACATGGCATCTTTAAATAGGCAAGTTGAGGCATAAATTGGTAAGCAAATATTCAAGTCTTTCAACCCAGTCTACCTGACTGCAAAAGTCCCCGGTGTCTGTCCTTTGACTCAAAAGCTAGTTGCAAAGTTGGTTTCCATCCCAAAAATCATTTTTTTTCCAGAAAATACCAAAACTCTAACACTGGAATGACTTCACCAAGTGTCCTTGACCGTGGACGCGGCTAATCGATTAGATTTACACTCTGCAGAGGTGTACAACTTTACGCACAAGGAATTATCAACCTCTTTTGCCAGGCCAACTGACACACTTCCTTTGGTGTGTCGACAAGGAGATCATACAGAGCCGTTACATTATCTAGATGTGGCTTTGAACCAGCCCGGGACGTTTGACCCTCGCCATCAAATCAGAAACACTCACCCAAGTCGTGGATCCATTTTCATCGCACCCAACACCACATTTCTGTTCATGGCAAGGCGTGCACCGTTGCATTGGTATGTAGAAACCCCTATAGACAGACTTGACGGAATGCCTGTGCAATCTCCCGCCTTCCTTAGATGCAAAGCCACACCTAAACAACTTAATAGGCTAAGACCCGCCCATACATGCCCTCGTGGTTGGACGAAATTCTTGGATCTATAGCGTCCCATTGCTCGGTACTTAATCCGACACAGGCGATACTCCACCCTACACAACGTGCAACTCCCTTTGCACCTCCGGCTATTGCCAATAATCGGCCGCGTTAAAACATAGTTTTATTTTGGGTTTTTAACCAAGTAGCAGCAACATTTTCCAAATGAGGACCATATATTTGTTGAAAAGACTGAAAGCATACAACAAGTAGCTTAAGCAGGTATATTATGCTAGCGGTTATACCCAAAATGACATTTAGCATGTCTAGTTCAAACTAAGGTTTGCAAGGTTCACATATTCATACAGATTGAGGTAAACCATAATTTACAGGATTAACTACGGTTCCAACCCAAATTAGCAGTTCTATGGAGAATTATCCGGATGCATAGTACGTAGACAAAAACAACATAATGTAGGTAAATTATCAGGCTCGACATGATCAAGGGGTTGCTTGCCTTGCAACTCGCCATCTAGATCAGGATCTGGATCTGCGACGGAGTCGTCTTCTTCTTCGAGCACGTCGGATTCTACACGTCGATTAACCGGAAACATAGCAAATATTAAATTTCAATAAGGGCAAAAAGAAAATAGACAGTAAACCAAATAAGGATTAACTGCAGAAAACAGGGGTATAACTTAGGGGTTTGTTTATAGAATTTTAAGACTTCATGATGTAAATAATTACATATTCAAAGCGTTAATACTTTTATGATAAACAACATGAGTTTTCTTGTGGATTATTTATTCTTATATTACGAATTCAAGAGGCTAAAATTACAAATTCCTACACTTATAACTTCGAAGTATAGATGCTAAAATTATATAAACTAATAAAATTCAAAACATAAGATAAAAGGGTTGATTGCACTAAATCTTATTAAGTTATGACATTAGGTTTGTTCATGGCTTGAAACCATTTAATCTATATCCAAATTATTTAATTTCCTATGCATATATATGTGTGAGTGCATTTGGCACAATGGTTACTCCATATTTCTAATGGTAGATCCAAACAAGTTAAATCCTTAGTTATTTTGGCAAGGTCAATTATTCTACTGCTATCCTATTATTCATGAATTAAATTTTTGTTTCTTCCATAAACCCTTCGTACCATTTTACATATTTGAATTATTAGTGTATTGAAATCAAAACTTAATTAGAAAGTAATTCAAACATACATGAAAATTAAATATTTTTATATATTTGATTTCCTGCAAACATGAGGATCCCAGAAAAATTAGTTCCATTAACTTCTAAGTTTGTTTACAGAATTTTTGTTTAAAGTATATCTATAAGCCTTTTATTCAAATTTGAATTTCAAAATTACCCAGGGATCATTTTCAAGATATTTTTGCATATTCTGAAAGAACATGATTTTACATGAATATAGAAATTTATTTCATTCGATTTGGCGTTATTATGAAAAATCTATAAGCATTTGAATTAACTCGGTTTCTAAAAATTAAAATGAAATTCGGAATACGTTTTCACAGAAGGGAAAGCGCCTTTCGGCTTTTTGGCGCTCAAGCGTTTGAACGCGACCGGCCTCGATCGACAAGCCGCCTCGCTCGTCGGCCGATCGAGCTAGCGCAAGACGTGGAATGGCCTAGAGGTCGATAGGCTAGCCTCGCCGGCAATCGATCGAGCCGACTCGAGACCGCGCCATCGATAACTGGACCCACCGTCACGACACGAAATAGGGCGATTTGGTTTCCAGCCCGCCGCTGGCGAACCAGCGCTGCGGCTGCGGAATGGGTAACGCCATGAGCATGAGCACGCTCGTGCGCACCTGGTGGTGGTACCCATTCAACCGGAGAGGGCCGTGAAGTAGGTCGGCACCGTGGAGGTGCGACGGCGCTAATGGCGGCGAGCCACGCCGGAATTTAGGAAGTCCTTAGGGTTGATCAGTTCCATCTTGAGCTTTAGGGGGCTGATAAGGTCCCATTTTACCTGCTAGGAGCCGAGAAGATGGGTTGGGTAAGCTTGCCACCTATCGCCTGAGCCGGGGAAGAAGGGCAGCTGGGAAGGCGATGCTACGGTTGGTAAGACCTGAAACAATTTGAGGGGTTTTGATCCTTGTGAGGCACAGAAGCTATCATGTGAAAGAATTGGAAAAAGGTGTAGAGTACCGCTTCAATTTGAGCTTGATCCGAATTGGGGTTCTTCAGGTGTAGGGGAAGAAAAGAGAAATCGGCAACAGTTTAGTAAATGGGAGAGGAGGTAACGAGAGGGGAAGTGAAGAGAAAAGAGAAATCGGCAACAGTTTTATAGGCGGTGAATCGCTATGAGGCCCGGCACAGGGTTTGAAAGCTCGGCGGTTTGGCGGCTCGGTTCTGGACGGCTCGGTGAAGTGGCGTGAAGCCTCTCACCGGCAAGGAAGTGATGTGAGGCGGTCAGAACATGGCGCAGAGATCCCGAGGTTGGACGTGGCGTCAGATGACGGGATGGGCAGCTCGGGTTGTCGGGCACATGGCGTGAAGACTCGGGCGCGAGCGAGCGCTGCCTCGGTGGAGAGGAGAAGATGAGAGGGGAGAAAGAAAATGGTGGCTGACAGCCGGGCCCAGGGTCCACCGGTCAGTGAGAGCCGCTTCGGCACTGCCTTGCGCTAGGGAATGGGCCAGTACACCGTGGGGCCCACCGGTCAGCGAGAGCGCACGCTTAAGTAGATAAGCCTCCACCTAGACTGCCAGTACCCGCACTGATTTAGTTACCAAATCAATTTGAAAATTTGCGAGACTTTTTTAATGGGGTCTCCTGGTAGTTTAAGTAGTCCAGTAAAAATTTGAGACTAAAACACCATATGGTTGATTTATAAAAATTCTGACACTGCACCGTCCAGAATTTGCATTTCGGTATTTTATTTATTTATGGATGTAAATCATATTAATTATTTTCCAAACTTTTTATAATTATTCATTTTGGGTCATGGATATATCCATAAAAATTTCAAGTCAAAATCTCAAGTAAATATTTTATAAAAATTCTGACATGATGATCTTCAGTTTTTCAATGCCTCTGTTCTTGAATTTTTAGAAGACTTTGCCACATGATGAATTCCTGAGATTTTTACCAGATGTATATACTGATCTAAGGGTACTATGGTAAATTTTATGGATCTTGATAAGTTTCGATTATTTTTCATTAATTCTGACTTCACTGTTTTTAGTCAAAAAGAGACAATCAATTATTTTATTTAATTACATTTCAGCACCTAGGATTAATTCTGGAGGAAAGGAAAAGAGAACGGTGGTTGACGGCTGGGCCCGGGGTCCACCGGTCAGCGAGAGCGCTTTGGCACCGCCTTGCGCCAGGAAATGGGCCCGTACGCCGCGGGGCCCACTGGTCAGCGAGCGCACGCACTTAAGGAGATAAACCTCACCCTAGACAGATAGTACTTGCATTAATTTAGCCATGAAATCAATTTGAAAATTTTTAAAACTTTTTTACTGGGGTCTACTAGTATTTTTTATTGTCCATTAAAATCTTGAAGCTACAATACCATATGGTTGATTTATAAAAATTCTGATATTGTGCACTGTCCAAAATTTGCATTTCGGTATTTTATTTATTTAAGGGTATAGATCATATCAATTATTTTCAAAACTTTTTATAGGAGTTCAATTTGGGTTATGGATATCTCCATAAAAATTTCAAATCAAAATATTAAGTAAATATTTTATAAAAATGCTTACATGATGATTTTCAGTTTCCCAATGCCTCTATTCTTGAATTTTCAAAAGGCTTTGGCGACATGATAAATTCCTGATATTTTTACCTGATGTATATAATACTCTGATGGTACTAAGGTAATTTGTTTGTCTCCTGATAAGTTTCGATAATTTTTCATTAATTCTGACTTCAATGTTTTTAGTCAAAAAGAGACAATCAATTATTTTATTTAATTACATTTCAGCACCTAGGATTTTTACCAGATGATTTTACTGGTTTACCAGCATGAATAAGGTCTCATGGTAATTTTTCCCACATTTACTTTTACCTCTTTACCTTCTTACCATTTCCCATTTAATAATTCTATTTATTAGACTTTTCATATAAAGCATAAATCCAAAGAAAATACAAATAAAACCAATAATTCTTAGAAAACTCAAAAATAAATAGATTCAAATCCAAAATATTCATTTTCATTTTATTATAGCTTTCGGGATGTTACAAATCTACCCCCTTTACAGAAATCTCGCCCCCGAGATTTGGTGGGTCGAAGGTAGCATAGGGTCTAAAAGAAATCAGGAAACTCTTCTTTGAGTTTATCTTCTTGTTCCCATGTTGCTTCTTCTTCTGTATGATTACTCCATTGTACTTTTACCATCTTGTGAGTTTTATTTCGGGTATGCCGCTCCACTTCTTCAAGGATTTTAATTGGGTGTTTACGATAAGTTAAGTCAGGCTGAAGATCAATTTCCTCCAACTGAGTAAGCTCAGCCGGAACGCGAAGACACTTCTTTAGTTGCGATACATGGAAAACATTGTACACACTGGACAATTGGGATGACAACTCCAACTTGTAAGCTTTTTCTCCCATCTTTTCCAATATACGATATGGTCCAATATATCGAGGGGCTAACTTGCCTCGAACTTGGAATCGACGAATGCCGCGGAGAGGTGAAACTTTAAGATATACATAATCACCAATTCCTAAGTTCAAGTCACGTCGATGAGTGTCGGCATAACTTTTCCGACGAGATTGAGCTTCCCTCAACCGTTTCCGGATTAAATCTACATGCTCTTGGGCTTCATTTATTAAATCTGGACCAAAGAACTGTCTTTCTCCTACTTCAGACCAGAAAAGTGGAGTCCGACATTTCCTTCCATAAAGGACTTCAAATGGCGACATTTGCAGACTAGCTTGAAAACCATTGTTGTACGAGAATTCTGCAAATGCTAAGCACTTCTCCCAATTGGTGCTATAAGTTAGCACACAAGCTCTCAACATATCCTCCAGAATTTGATTTGTCCTTTCAGTCTGACCATCGGTCTGAGGATGGTAAGCAGTACTGAAATTCAATTTAGTCCCCAAAAGATTATGCAGCTTTTCCCAAAATCAGGATGTGAATTGTGATCCACGATCTGAAACAATTGTTTTTGGGACCCCGTGCAAACGCACGATGTTGCTAATATAAAGCTCTGCCAATTTGTCTCCAAAATAGGTAGTTCTAACAGGAATGAAATGGGCTATTTTGGTCAGTCGATCAACAATAACCCAAATGGAATCATTCCCTCTGTGAGTTCGGGGAAGACCAGTAATGAAGTTCATACCAACATCATCCCATTTCCATTCCAGAATCTGCAACGGCTTAAGAAGCCCAGCTGGACGTTGGTGTTTAGCTTTGACTCGCTGACATACATCGCATTTTGCGATATATTCGGCGATATCCTTCTTCATACCGGGCCACCAATATTCTCTCTTAAGGTCCTGATACATCTTGGTACTACTAGGATTAATAGATAGTGGTGACTCATGAGCTTCAGATAAAATCAGTTTCTTGATGTTAGAATCATTGGGCACATAAATACGAGTCCCTTTCATGATTATCCAATCTGGACTCTCCATGAACTCAGAGCTTACACTCCCAATTAAAAGATTTCGGATCTCTATAATGGCTTCATCCTTGAGTTGTGCACCTTTAATCTGACTTTTAAGAGTTGGCTGCAACTGAAGGGCGGTCACATAACCATTTTCCACTAAGTTCAAATTGAGCTTCTGGAAGTCATTGACTAAGTCAGATTCACTTGAACCCAACATGCAATAAAGTTTCCGACTAAGAGCGTCAGCTATAACATTGGCCTTACAGGATGGTTGTGAAGACCAAGGTCATAGTCTTTAATCAGCTCTAGCCATCTTCTTTGTCTCAGGTTCAATTCTAGCTGTGTGAAAAAATACTTGATACTTTTATAGTCTGTGTAGATTTCTGTCCTATTCCCAATAAGATAGTGCCGCCAGATCTTAAGGGCATGAACAACCGCGGCTAGTTCAAGGTCATGTGTGGGATAATTCTGCTCATGAGGGCGAAGTTGTCGAGAGGCATAAGCGACAACCCTGCCTTCTTGCATCAACACACAACCCAACCCTTGAAGCGATGCATCACAATATACTTCAAAATTCTTGTGAATATCTGGCAATATAAGCACTGGTGCAGAAGTTAACTTTTCTTTTAGTTTTTGGAAACTCTGTTCGCAATCAGAAGTCCATTCAAATTTTCTTTCTTTCTTTAAAAGTTGTGTAAGTGGCCTGGCAACTTTGGAGAAGTTTTCAATGAACCGACGGTAATAACCGACAAAGCCTAGAAAACTTCGAATTTTTGGTACTGACTGTGGCCTTTCCCAAGCTAGTTGAGTCAACAACAACTCCACCTCCAGACAAAACATGCCCGAGGAATGCCACTTCCTTCAACCAAAACTCGCATTTCTCGAACTTGGCATATAACTTATTTTCTCGGAGTTTGCTGAGGACCATATGCAAATGCTGCTTATGTTCCTCTTCATTCTTGGAATAAACAAGGATATCATCAATAAAGACCACTACAAACTTGTCCAGATACTCCATGAAAATTTTATTCATTAAATTCATGAAGCTTGCCGGAGCATTAGTAAGTCCAAAGGACATTACGGTGTACTCATATAAACCGTAACGTGTAGTGAAAGCGGTCTTTGGGATATTTGATGGTCTGACCTTCAACTGAAAATATCCTAGCTTCAAGTCTATCTTGGAAAACAATTGCGCCCCATTCAGCTGGTCAAACAGATCATCAATCCGGGGTAGTGGATATTTATTTTTCATGGTTACTTTATTTAATGCACGGTAGTCTACGCACATGCGCAGGCCATTGTCCTTTTTCTTGACAAAAAGAACCGGGCTTCCCCAGGGTGATGTACTAGCACGAATGAATCCTTTATCTAGTTGTTCCTTAAGTTGCTTCTTCAATTCCACTAACTCATTTGGGGGCATCCTATATGGACGTTTTGATATTGGTGCAGTTCCCGGCACCAAATCAATAATGAATTCCATATCACGATCCGGAGGCACTCCTGGCAGTTCAGCAGGAAAAACCTCTGAAACTCATCAACTATTGGCACATCTTCTAATTCAACTATAGATGCCGAACACCAGATGGGCTGGGGTGCTGACTCTTTAGTACTTGAGGCAAATTCTACATGTGTTCCATCATGATTTACCAGGGATATAGATCGATCATCACAGTTTATGCAACCTTTATGTTTAGCCAACCAATCCATCCCTAAAATCACATCTAGCCCAGATGTCTCTATCATGATGAGATTAGCATAAAACATAACCCCATTGATTTCTATGCTAACTCTAGAACAAAAACTATCAGTTCTAATGTTGGCCCCAGGTAATTGCACAACCATGTGAGTAGGCAACAGAGAAATTTCCAACTTGTTTTGTTCAGAAAACTTCTTGGATATAAAAGAATGTGAAGCTCCTGAATCAAACAGGACCAAGGTAGGAATAGATTGCACGAGAAACATACCAAGCACAACATCTGGTGTCTCATGTGCTTCTTCAGTGGTCATATGGTGAAGGCGCCCAATATTTCCGCCTTGCGCAGGCGGTGGAGTCGATCCTTGGGACTGTCGCCTTGCAGCTTCCTGAGACCGGCCTTGAGCTTGTGGACGTGGTTGTCCAGCCCTCTTCTTAGGACAGGAACTAGCATAATGTCCATGCTCATTGCAGTGGAAACAAGTGACATTAGGTGCTCGCTTCGACAACAAAGAGCCGCCCTAGGTCGTTGCACTTGGCGATCAGATCATTGTGGCTACCACCAGATAAAGCGGGAGCCCGACTCGAGATCTCGAGCACAGGGAGTCGGTCGCTGAGCGCTTGGTGCTTGTGGTGGTGGTGGTCGACGAAAGTTGGTCGACTGCCACCCTTGCGACCTGGATGACCCAACCCCAGCTGTGCTGTGCGCAAGCCACTTGCGCTTTCTGCTCTCCAACACACTTCGGCTACCATGTTTCACTCTCATCGCCTTGTCAACAAGAGTCTGGAAGTCATCAATGTCTTGGGCTATTAAAGCCCACTTGATTTCCTCATTCAAATTCTCTCGAAACCACTCAATCCTCCTCGCTTCATCAGCTACCTCATATGTGGCATACCGGGACAACTGATTGAAGCGATGCAAGTACTCCATCACAGACATCCAGCCTTGCTTCAGGTCCAAGAACTCCCGCTTCTTCACCTCAATTACACTGGCGGGGATATGAGTGTGATGAAAAGCGGCTTTGAACTCTAGCCAAAGCACTTCTCGTCCCTCTGGCAACACTGCTTGGTAATTTTCCCACCAAATAGCTGCGGTTCCTTGGAGCTGATAGGAGGCATAAAGAACCTTCTCTCAGTCATCACACTGGGCAATAATCAGCTTGCTCTCCATGGCACGCAGCCAATCATCCGCATCAAGGGGCTCGGTTGAAGCGGAAAAGACCGGTGGCTGAGTTCTAGAGAACTCACTCAGCCTGGACACTTGTGGCGGTCCACCGTTCCCTCCACGAGCAACACCTTGAGCCGATGTGTTTTGGGCTATCTGCTGCAGCAGCAATGTATTTGCTTGCCTTCCTTGCTCAATTAGAGCCAATACTTGTGCCATAGTGGGCGGTGGAGGCAACTGCTCATCAGGAACATTATCCCCAACAGGAGATGGAATAGGGGCATCTTAACGAGCCACTCGTGATGTCGAAGCTCTCGTCACCAGATGCTGCGGATTTGGCTGTGCTGGCGTTGAGATGCTTGCTCGAGGGTCGCGAGCATCATGAGCCGCATCGGTCTCCAAAATCTGACTGAGCGACCTGGTTGGCCTCATCCTGCAATCACTACCACCTAGTACGTTGCAAAGATAAGGATAAGTTTTCAAATTTATTCATCACATAATCATTCTATATGTATTGTTTCTGTCATCCTTATTATCAACATCATCATTATTATTATTATTACTAACTATGAAGGATTATCTCATCGAAAATCTTCACTTCACAGTTATAATTTGCGAGGGAAAATCCATTGTTATTATTCACATAAAAAGATACAACTTGAAGACTTACAATACTAAAAGTACCTCACTCATACATTAAGTATACATACGCATACTAGCTATTTTACACATTTATTAGTACAACACAAGGTTACTAGGGAAAACCTATTCGCTACTAATCCCCGGATGCGGCGATGGCGAACCAGCATCACAACTACTCCCCGAACTAGAGGGCTCGGGAAGCGGCTCTTGAATTCCCGCTGGGCGAAACTGGCGCAGGTATTCTTGTCTATTTCCTGTTCTACGCCTCCTAGGTTCTAACTCAGCACATCGGTTACCCACACGTGCTTCATACAAGTGCACATACGCACTCATGTCAACATGATGTACTTGACAAATCTTCCTCATCAGTTTATGACTTGTCTCCTGAATAGCTTGGACTCTATTTGAATTATGATGCTTAACACGATGGTGCATGTGACGCTCTCTTTTTATAGTAATAGCGTGCGCATAAACTTTAAATCCATCGGCAGCTTGCCTAATGGTAAGCATGGGGCGATTCTTTTCTTGCCCAAAACTTTCTGCTAATTCTCTAACTATAGCTGTCCAACTAGCTGGATTTGTCATCTGAAAATTTAAGACCAAACAAAATCAGTACTAATATAATACTAGCAGCTATAAAAGAAAAACAATTGCACTACTTCTTGTATAGACTTACATTTAGTCTTTATAATCTACATGAGCTAAGTTATTTCTTAGTCCTCCTTTATCATGAGATTCACAACCCAAAACAACTAATATCATACTAATTTACAACAAAAGACACTACTTTATTTATTTCATACTACCATTTTTTTACAAAAGTTGTTACATCTCCTCCACATACTCCTACTCACTCTACCTCATCTAAAGTCCTAGTGTAGTAGGCTCTACGCCTATATACTTGAGGGACTTCAGGCTGATACACACTAGTACTACGGGGATCTATACCCTTATCATTTATAAGACGTGGGCGACTACCTATACAAGACATCCTAGCCCCTTTTGGCACACCAGGCGTAGGCACATAAGAGGCAGGTGGAAGACGCCGCGCGGATGGAATTTGAGAAGTCCCATCACTTAGCACCGTGCGTGGTATAGTACCTCTCGCTACGCACGTTGCCAAGTGGGTCTCCAAAAATACCATACGACGACGGGTTTCCAACAACTCTTGCGCTAGCTGAACATAGTGCTTATCTAGACTATTTACAAAGTTCACCATAACTCTAAGACCATCACTCCTAATCTTAGTATGATCTCTATATATATTATCTCCAACCAAGGGTCTTCCAGGAAAATGGTAGTAGGCAAGGTCCAAATTTGGAATCACATGGCGAAGATGGATCACAGCTTGATAAGCAGCCTCATTCATTGAAGCATCTATGGATGATCCATATCCGTCAAAACTCCTCTACCCCTCATTGAAAACCGGTCTAGGGGGTATGAAAACTCTAGTGGCATACTCCTTCGTCACCGAGCTCAGGTACGCCTGAAATATTGCATATCTCGGTGAACTCTCAAAATGACAATCCTTCAATAGATGGTGCAACACTCCCATCATTCCACCCAACTCTGGAACGGTCGACTCGTGACAGGGTATATAACGCGTCATCTACAAAATAAAAAGAAGAGAGGGGATTAATAATAGTTATTATGAAAAGTTAAGAAACTACAAATAAGAAAATTAGCAAATATACTAAATTTCATTATTAGTAGAGGGTAAAGTTTTAATTATTTTTCAAATTAACTTTTCATATCACTAACTAACAACCATTTACTCAGGGTTTCCTACAGTCAGTGTGGCTCTGATACCAATGCTGTGAGACCCCGTTCTTGCAAACAGGAACCTCCATGTGATTACTGTACTAGTCCCATAATCAGTGGCTGGCACTCACATGTTTACAACATTCATATCACAACCACAAGATATTAAACTGATAAGTATGTATTACAAGCGAAAATAATTATACAGAGTTTAAAATTTACAAAGACTGAACAGCGGAAAATAGAGAGTTAAAGAACTCCAAAAGCCTCGTGGTTTGCCCGCTAACCCTCAGGCAACTGACTTGGCAAACCTAGGGAAAATCATCGTCAAACACCCCGTGCCCTGCGTTAAAGCAAGAATCATCTGGCACTTCGCAAGCTTCATCCTCTGAGACAGCAGATGCAAGATGAAGTACATTGGTACTCAGCAAGACTTATAGTGTTTAACAAATGTAAATAATTAATCATGCAAACTAAGCAAAGGCAGGTTACAGGTTATTTTGCAGTTGCAAAAACATTTTAAAAATACCAATACAGTAGATTGAATCATCGCATCTTTAAATAGGCAAGTTGAGGCATAAATTGATAAGCAAATATTCAAGTCTTTCAACCCAGTCTACCCGACTACAAAAGTCCCCGATGTCTGTCCTTTGACACAAAAGCTAGTTGCAAAATTGGTTTCCATCCCAAATCCATTTTTGCAGAAAATACAAAAACTCTAACACTGGAATGACTTCACCAAGTGTCCTTGACCATGGACGCGGCTAATCGATTAGATTTACACTCTGCAGAGGTGTACAACTTTACCTACAAGGAATGATCAACCTCTTTTGCCAGGCCAACTGACACACTTCCTTTGGTGTGCCGGGAAGGAGATCATACAGAGCCGTTACATTACCTAGACGTGGCTTTGAACCAGCCCGGGACGTTTGACCCTCGCCATGAAAACAGAAACACTCACCCAAGTCGTGGATCCATTTTCAACACACCCAACACCACATTTCTGTTCATGGCAAGGCGTACACCGTTGCATTGGTATGTAGAAACCGCTACAAGCAAACCAAACCGGAATGCTTGTGCAATCTCCCGCCTTCCTTAGATGCAAAGCCACATCTAAACAACTTAATAGGCTAAGACTCGCCCATACAAGCCCTCGTGGTTGTACAAAATTCTTGGATCTATAGCGTCCCATTGCTTGGTCCTTAATCCGACATGGGCAATACTCCACCCTACACTACGTGCAACTCCCTTTGCACCTCCGGCTATTGCCAATAATCGCCTGCGTCAAACCATAGTTTTATTTTGGGTTTTTAACCAAATACCAGCAACATTTTCCCAAATGAGGACCATACATTCTTTGAAAGGACTGAAAGCACGACAAGTAGCTTAAGCAGGAATATTATGCTAGCGGTTATACCCAAAATGACATTAAGCATGTCTAGTTGAAACTAAGGTTTACAAGGTTCACATGTTCATACAGATTGAGGTAAACCATAATTTACAGGATTAACTACAGTTCCGAACCAAATTAACATTTCTAGGGAGAATTATCCGGATGCATTGTACATAGACAAAAACAACATAATGTAGGTAAATTATCAGGCTCTACATGATCAAGGGGGTGCTTGCCTTGCAACTCGCTGTCTAGGTCAGGATCTAGATCTGCGACGGAGTCGTCTTCTTCCTCGAGCACATCAGACTCTACACGTCGACCAAACGGAAACATAGCAAATATCAAATTTCAATAAGGGCAAAAAGAAAACAAACAGTAAACCAAATAAAGATTAACTGCAGAAAACAGGGGTATATCTTAGGGTTTGGATTATAAAATTTTAAGACTTCATGATGTAAATAATTATATATTTAAAGTGTTAATACTTGTTATGATGAACAACATGAGTTTTTCTTGTGGATTCTTTATTCTTATATTACGAATTCAAGAGGCTAAAATTGTGAATTCTTATATTTACAACTTCGAATTATAGATGCTAAAATTATATAAACTAATAAAATTTAAAACATAAGATAAAGGGGTTGATTGCACTAAATCTTATTAAGCTATGATACTAGGTTTGCCCATGGCTTGAAACCATTTAATCTATATCCAAATTATTTTAATTTCCTATGCACATGTATATATGCATATATATGTGGGAGTGCATTTGGCACAATGGTTACTCCATATTTCTAATGGTAGATCCAAACAAATCAAATCTTTAGTTATTTTGGCAAGATCAATTATTCTAATGCCATTATATTATTCATGAATTAAATTTTTTTGTTTCTTTCATATCCCCTTTATACTATTATACATATTTGAATTATTAGTGTATTGAAAGCAAAAATTAATTAGAAAGTAATCCAACCATTCATGAAAATTAAATATTTTTATATATTTGAGCTCCTGGAAATATGAGGATCCCAGAAAAATTAGTTCCATTAACTTCTAAGCCTATTTGCAGAAATTTTGTATAAAGTATGCCTTTAGGCCTTTTATTGAAATTTGAATTTCAAAATTACCCAGAGATGGTTTTCAAAATATTTTTGCATATTATGAAAGAGCTTGATTTGACATGAATATATAATTTTATTTCACTAATTTTGGAGCTATAATTAAAAAGTTAAGGACAAATGAATTGGTTTGGTTTCTAAAAATCAACTAAAATCTAAAATACGTTTTCGAATCTCGAAAACGGCTTCTCTCCGCGCGCGCGTTGGACGCTTTGAATCGGCCCAATCCAATTGACAACCCGTGCCCATCCACCAGCGACCGCACGGCGCAACCAGCGACTGACCGCGGTGGCCCACCTGTCAGTGCGTGCGTGTGGTGAGAGAAAAGCACTGGCGCGTGGGCATGCGTCACAGTGTGACTGCCAAGATGGGCCCACGAGTCAGCGGTACACTCACGCGAGGCGACTGACAGTTGGGTCCCGATTGTCAGCGACACTAAGCAGAGGTCGTTGGTTTTGTGCTTTCCACCGGCGAACTAGCTCCGCCGCGGTGGAATGGGTAGCACTACAAGCATCAGTGCGCAAAGGCGCACCTAGGTGTGGTACCCTTTCGCCGGGGAATGGCCGGGAAGGTGTTCGCCACCGCAAGGGTGCGGCGATGCCATGGCCGAGCAAGGAAAAATCTCGTCGCCAGCCGAGACTTCACCGGTCAAGCACGGCGAGAGCATCAGTGAGTCAAGGATGATCCATTTCACCTGAGTGTGGAGGCGGAGATGGGCCGAAGGTGGCTGCCCACGTGCGCCGGCCAGGAAGAAGAAAAAGCGACGGTGAAGGCAGGCTGCGGACAAAACCAGGGGAAAAGAAAGGTTGATCAGTATTCTAGGGAGCATGGCGAAGCTCCAGATCAAAAAGATTTCGAAGCTTGAGACCCAATTGGCTTACTTCACTGATCTCCCCCTTTTCTCTGTTCTTCGGCGAAAATGGCGAGGAGGTGAGCGATTGGTTGCTGGCGTGAGAAGTAGCTTAAAAGGAGAAGGGAGAGACTCAATGCGGTGCTGGAGAGGTATTTATAGCCGGCTTGAGACGACTCACAGCGTTTGAAGCGAGAGGCGAGGCGCGGCTCAGTTCTATTCGTCTCGGCGAAGTGGCGCGAAGCCTCGCCGACAAGGAGGCGACGTGAGGCAGTCAGAGCATGGCGCAGAGCTCCCGAGGTTGGACGTGGCGTCAGATGACAGGATGGCCGCATGGACTTGTCGGGCACATGGCGGCGAAGACGCGGGCGAGCGAGCCCTATCTCGGCGGAGAGGAGAAGGAGGGAAAGGAAAAGAGAACGGTGGCTGACAGCTGGGCCCAGGGTCCACCGGTCAGCGAGAGTGCTTTGGCACCACCTTGCACCAGGAAATGGGCCCGTACGCCGCGGGGCCCACTGGTCAGCGAGCGCACGCGCTTAAGGAGATAAACCTCACCCTAGACAGCTAGTACTTGCATTAATTTAGCCATCAAATCAATTTGAAAATTTGCAAACCTTTTTGACTGGGGTCTTCTGGTAGATTAAATCGTCCAGTAAAATTTTGAAGCTAAAGTACCATATGGTTGATTTATAAAAATTCTGACACTGTGCACCGTCCAAAATTTGCATTTTGGTATTTTATTTATTTAAGGGTATAGATCATATCACTTATTTTCCAAACTTTTTATAGGAGTTTAATTTAGGTTATGGATATCTCCATACAAATTTCAAGTCAAAATATTAAGTAAATATTTTATAAAAATTCTGACATGATGATTTTCAGTGTCCCAATGCCTCTATTATTGAATTTTTAAAAGGCTTTAGGAACATGATAAATTACTGAGATTTTTACCTGATGTATATACTACTCTGAGGGTACTATGGTAATTTTTGTGGCTCCTGATAAGTTTCGATGATTTTTCATTAATTCTGACTTCACTGTTTTTAGTCAAAAAGAGACGATCAATTATTTTATTTAATTACATTTCAGCACCTAGGATTTTTACCAGATGATTTTACTAGTTTACCAGCATGAATAAGGTCTCATGGTAATTTTTCCCATACTTACTTTTACCTCTTTACCTTCTTACCATTTCCCATTTAATAATTCTATTTATTAGACTTTTCATATAAAGCATAAATCCAAAGAAAATCCAAATAAAACCAATAATTCTCAGAAAACTCAAAAAATAAATATATTCAAATCCAAAATTTTTATTTTCATTTTATTATAGCTTTTGGGATGTTACAGGTTCACTGAATTCACTTTCAATCTAATCGGTAAATTAATGAGGAATTTACGAATTGTACCTGAGCTAGTTTAGAACCTACCATAAAAATTTCAGACCTATTGGATGCATGTAGAATTTACAACAATTCTGAGAATGCACTGTGCACAAATTTATGCATTCTATTTTATATTTATTCAGGTACTTATATCTTATTCAAAAATTTAGAAACGTTTTGTGCAGATTCCCTATGGGCACATTAACCTGCTGTAAAAGTTTCATCTTCAGATTCTTGACAGTTTATTTAATAAAATTCTGACATTGATGTTTCCAGATTTTTAGCTATTCGGTTTTTGAATTTTTATAAATATCAAACCTAAATATTATCTTCTGATATTTTTACTGCAGATGACTCTATCCAGGGAGAATATAATATAAAAATTTTCGCATTGAAATTATGAACCTTTAATTTCTGACATTTTTACTATTGCTAGTCTTGATTCATTAAATTACCTTTCTTTTCCTCATTTAATACTTGGACATGATTTTAAAATTATATTTTGTGTTCTGGATAGCTCCAAGAATTTTACAGGGATTTTTCTTATTTTTTTTTACAAATCTTTTCTTATTACTTATGTAATGGTTGTTTGTTTAGAAAAAGGAATTTTCCCTTTAAGAAATAATCAAAAGAAATCAAGAAAACTCATAGAAAATTCAGAAAAAACCCAGGGAAATACCAATTAAAAATTATTCAAATATTTTATTTAATTTCTTATTATTATCCATTTTTCAGGATGTTACACTAGCCGCGGCGGAAATGGTGACTCGCCGGAGAAGAAGATGAATGGGAGAGGAGGCTATCGGGTGGTCCCAAACAGAGATTTGACCCCACATGTAAGTCAAAGAGAAGGTGCAGCAAGGAAAAATTGGAACCGACTGAAAACAGAACGATGTTGAATGCATTGAATCGGTTATCAGTCTTATCAGAAAATATTTGATAATTTTTCTGGGATATAGATGGATAATGATCAATTTACTGTAAAATTTCAGGTAAAATTTCAGGCAAAAATACGCTGTACAGAATTTATAAAAATTCTGACAAAGTACTGTGCTCAAAATTGGGTTTTCTGTTTTTAATTTATCAGAGGACATATATCTTACCAAAACTTTTTGAACATTTTTATATGAGTTCCTCTTGGATATATAAACCTTTAGTAAAAATTTAACTTTGATATCTTTCATATTTTATTTATAAAAATTCTGACATTCTGTTTCTTAGATTTTTAGAAATTCTATTTTTGAATTTTTAAATATAATAAAAAGGATTATTTATTTTTAATATTTTTACTATAGATTTATTTTTCTATCCATCATATAATATTAAATTTTTATCTCGATATAAGGTCAGATTATTTTTATTTAAATTTGACAATTTTACTGTTTCTAGTGAAGAAACATTAATTGGGTATTTATTGCACATTATGATTACTTGGATTTTAAAATTCAGAAGTAGGATTCTAGAGATCTCTCAAGATTATTTAGGTATTTTTATACATTTTATTAATGTAAGCTTTTATTATTGTTATTCATCTATTACTTATAAAGATTTTTCCATTAGAGCAAAATCAAGGAAAATCCAGAATAATTCAGAAAATGCAGAAATTATTAATAAATATAATTAAATTCTAAAATTTAATTTCTTACTTTATTTTAAATTTTTGGGATGTTACAGAAATTGTTTTAGCAACCATCTTTTTATGTCAAAGGATCGACATCATGGGCTATGCAATCAGGTAGACTAGAATTGCAGTACTTGAGTAGTTACTTAACCTTACAAAAAGCCCAGTTGGTTTATAAACTGCGGTTTACAATTTATTAAATCATATGCTCTCATTTTAATGCAACTGCAAAATAACCTGAAGCCTGATTTTTACTTTAGCCTGCATATTAATTTAATTGCATTTGTGAAACACTACAAGTCTTGCTGAGTACCAACGTACTCAAACTTGCTACCTGCTGTCTCAGAAGATGAAGCATTCGATGTGCCAGATGATTCGTACTTCTAGGCAGATAACGGGGAATTTGACGATGTCTTCTTCTAGGGTTGGCCTAGTCAGTTGCCTGAGGGTTAGTTGGGCATACCGCGAGGCTTTTGGTTTTTACTTAGCTCTTTTCTGCCGTATTACTTGTGATGTATTAAACCCTGTATATTTATCCCTCTTGTTTAAGAATGTTTATGTTTACCCTGAGTGTGGTTGTGATATTAATGTTGTAAACATGTAAGTGCTAGTTACTGATCTTGGGACTAGCACAGTAATATATGGAGGTTCCTGTTCGCAATGACGGGGTCTCACACGAAAGATGCCTGCAAATAAAGGTCGTTCCCCACCTCCTCCTCAAGCATCTGATAGTGAGGATGAAGGTGGAAATGAAGGAGAGGGGTCAGGGAAAGAGGCCGAAAACTTTGATGATTTTCATCCATCTGTCAATCTGAGTAATATAAAAGGTGACACTTTCTTCTCTCTCAGACAAGCAAATCAATATATGTTGCCTAGGAGTGCTTCTGAGCTTAGATTTAGGACCATTTTTCAGCAAAAGGTATATTATGAGATTTCCAAGAATAAGAAATTTGCTGATCATAAATGGGTCAACTGGGAGCATATTTGAAATATTCCTTTGTTTGTGAGAGTTCCAGAATTGTTTCATGGTGCTGGCTTGTCAGATCTTGTGAGCAAGAAGTGTGATTACAATGTAGACATGCTCAGTCAATTCTATGCTACATTGCATGTTTCTTAGTCCATTGATGCCATCACCTGGATGACAGATGCCACAATGCACACAGTCACCAAGAATGAGATAGAGGAGGCATGGGGGATTTACCATAGTGGATATCCAAGTGTACACAGTGACAGAGTTCTTCCCCTTGTCAGGCAGCTTGAGTTCTATGATCCAGCTACTCCAGTCAAGCGTCTAGGTAAAATGACACACCTCCTTCCCTCAGCAAGCCTTATTAATTGAATTGTCATAGTGAATATTCATCCTAAGAATGGGAATTATGATGAGATCAGAGGGTACGCATGGAACATCATGAATAAAGTCATGTTCAAGCACAAGTTTGATGTAGTGGACTTCATGATTAGAGAGATGGCTTCGTCTGCCTGCGATAGAGGTAAAAGAATCTACTTTGCTCCGTACATTATGATGATCATCAAGAGAGTGACTGCATTTCGAAGGGGATGTGGCGGTGTTCATAAGCCATATTGGCCCCGTGAGGCGGCTCCTCAAGTTATCAGTCAGCGAGGCCAGTCCTCTTCTCAGTAGCCACAGTCGCAGGAGATTCCAGTTGCCGCAAAGCCCCCTCCATTATCTCAGCAAGCTTCTCATGAATAGTTCTTTGACAGCCTAAGGAATGATATGATGAGCAGTCTAGCGAGTATCAGATCTGACATGATGAGCAGCTTCTATCGAGTGGATGAGTATCAGACTCAGACTAGGCTGATTGTTGAGGAGGTCAGAGGGCGAGTGAACTTTATTGATTCATCTATTTCTGAGCTCCGCTCATCTTTTGAGGAGTTTCGCTCTCAGCAGGCGCCTGTCGCTTTTTAGCGCTATGGATCTCGCACTCCTCCTACTCCTCCTCCTTCTCATCTTCCATCTTCATGACCTACCCGTAATCTTCTCCGCTTTTTGTTACTTGATGCCAAAGGGGGAGAAATATGAATATGAAGAAGTTGAAGATGCTGAAGATTAGCTTATGTTTTTACTTGATATATATGTAGCTGCTTGTGGTTGTTTGATCTTTTGATATGTTGAATGTTGTGGATGTGTAAATGATTGTGGTTGTCTTTGATATGTTAAATGCCGTGGATGTTTAAATGCTTGTGGTTGTTTTTAAATCTCTCATGATTCTTGCATATATATCATATTGTTGTTTGTTCATCCACGGATTCAAATATCTAATGAAACTTCGTCAAAATGTTCAATTTTCAAAATTTTCTCATACGTGCAAATCTTCATTCTTCATGCATACGCACATATTTAGGGGGAGTTTCTTTTCTTCTCAATTATTGTTGGTTAAATGATTAAACCAAAGCCTTTGAGTTTACAACTTGTTTTCCAAATTGCATACACAAAGATCAAACTCAATTCAAAATTCTTACATGCAGGTTGTCATCAATTACCAAAAGGGGGGAGATTGAAAGCATCTAGGCCCCCAATTTTATTTGGTTTTGGTAATTAATGACAATTACGGTTAAAGGACTAATAATTTTATTTGGTTTCGATGATTATGAAAGCATGAAGTTGATGAAGAGAAGATCAACACGTCAAGACAAAATGGCCAAAGTATAATCATTTAAGGACTTTTTCATAGCTTTTACCGATCTCGGAGTTTGGAGAAAAGATCGGATTGCTAGGATTAGGGCCGTACTATTAAGAGGGGTCTTGACTTTCGCTTAATGTTGTTTAAGTTCTATAAGCTCAATTAAATACTCAAGATCATGCATTGTGTCAAGATTAAAGTCTCATTGAAAATTCTATGAAAGATAAAAATGAAATTTCTGGAAGCCCGGTGCAACTGCCCATGGTAGAGCGGTGCTACCGGGTGAGCGGTAGCACCGGCCATGTGGGCGGTATGAAAATTCCAGAGAGCCTCCTTTTTGTGCTTTCTAGAAGCGTGGTGCAACTGCCCATGGTAGTGCAGTGCTACTGGGTGAGTGGTAGCACCGGCCATGTGAGCGGTGTGAAAATTCCAGAATGCCTTCTTTTTGTGCTTTCTGGAAGCGCAATGCTACCGCCCATGGTAGGGCGGTGCTACCGACAAAAGCGGTAGCACCGGCCCTAATGCCCGGTGTAAAAATTTCAGAGGGCTTGTTTTTGGGCAGTCGGGCGGTCCGGTGCTACCGCCCATGGTAGCACGGTGCTACCGGACGAGCGGTAGCACCGGCTCCTCAGCCCGGTGCAGAAATTTCAGAGAAGCCCTTTTCGGGCAGAGCAAAAATAAAAAGAGCCCAGTGCTACCGGACCTAGTTGGGCGGTAGCACCGGAACCCTGTACAACAGGCTCTGGTAGTGCATTTAATGCACTGTTCCAACCGTTGAGTTAGAGCCCGGTGCTATAGGTCCAACATGGGCGGTAGCACCGGAAATCCTGACTTCAGCTCATTTCGAGCTCCAACGGCTAGAAAAGTTGGTGGGAGTTATAAATACACCCCCACCTGCACTCTAGATGCTCTCTTGATTCTCATTGATGATATTTGAGCCCTAGCAAGTCCTCTGCTCTCCTCAGTGCATTCAGTTCTCATTTGAGAGTGTGAGGAGAAAATTTGAGTGTTGCATTTAGTGTTTGAGCCTTTAGACACTCAATCTGACTTCAAGCAAGAGTCAAGGCTTATTATTCCTGGAGGTTGCCGCCTCTTAGACGGCTTGGAGGCGATCGTGCGTGGTGAGCTTCTCAACGAAGGTTGTGAGAGGCCCTGGCAATTTGTGAAGGCTGGAGTTCACCTACCCGGAGGGGGAAAGAATTACCTTAGTGATCGAGGAAGGCTCAAGTAGGTGGAGCCAGCTTGAAGTTGTTCAATTCATCTCAACATGGAGTAGGGGAGACCGGCAAGTCTTCGAGACCACTGTAACGACCCCCATTTTCACAAACTTGCAAAAATGGAAATCTAATGTGCATTCCGTACTAGTCCCATGATCAGTAGCTAGTACGCACATACACGACAATTGGAATCACAACCATACAACAAAATTTATTAAGCGGAAGCTACTACATAAGGAAAACTTTTACAAATCAGAGATAAAGCGGAAAAGGAAGCAAAGTCTTGTAGTGTGCCCATCCAACACCAACAGGCAACTGACAAGGCATAATCCCTAGAAAGATCACGACGAAGAAAAACCCGCAACCTGCGACGGAAGAAACCTTCGAAGCTTCGCTAACTTATCAACCTAAAAACCACATATAAGCAAGGGTGAGTACTTTCGTACTCCGCAAGACTTGAGCAAAGCCTATAATTTTGCAAGCCATTTCAAAGGAGGCTGCTACAGTTAATTTGCATAAAGCAGAATTGACATTGTAAAACAAGTTATTTGCAAACGGAATTTGTAAAAGCATAATTGACTAATATGAAATAAGTAAAGCATAAGTAATATTCACAGCCCTTCGTGAATATCGAATAATCCAGAAATGGAATCCATCAATGTCGATCCTTTGACATGAAAACAAAAGCTGCTAAACAAGTTCCAATCCACAACCCATTTTAGAAAATTAAACATTTAACTAGTGCAAGTTCACCAAGTTTCCCATGACCGAGGGGACGGCTAATCGATTAGATTTACACTCTGCAGAGGTGTACAACTTTACCCACAAGTCATGAACTTTTCTTTTTGCTGCATGTTTCACACACCTTTGGCGTGTGGCCAGAATGTTCATGACGAAAACATTTACATTATCTAATTTAACTTTGCACCAGCACCGGGACGATAAAACCCATGCTATGATGGAAGAACTCAGAGCATAGAAATTTTGGAACTTCCCATAGACATGGCGTACACCGTTATATTGGTAAGTGTTGTTCCCAACACCTCGGTGTGGGCACCCCGTAGAGCAAACCTCGAAAGGAGAGCCCGTACTACTTCAGCCTACCAATGTGCAAAGTTAAACTAGATAACTTAATTGGTTTAAGGAAGCCCCATAACAACACTTGTGGTTGTACGGATTATCTTGGATCATACAACACAAAGTTCGGTCCTTAATCCGACACGGGCGATACTCCACCCTACACTACGTGCAAATCCCTCTGCACATCCGGCTATTGGCAATAATCGCCCGCATCAAAACCATAGTTTTATTTTGGGTTTTTAATCAAAATACCCATAACCAACAGCTTCATTTCCAACACTTTCCATTTCTCAAGAAACAAGTTTTGATCTGATTATCATCCTCATTGATCTAAAAGCATGGCTAAGCATGGATAAAAGTAATCGCATATACCCATGATAACATTAAATAATGTCTAAGTTTAATCTATGGTTGTCAAGGTTCACAAGTCCATACTTATCAAGGAGGTTTCATGAGACAACAGGTATAACTACCAGTACCACAAAATAGCAATTTTACAAAAAGTAAACGCATGCATGAAACATTTTAATAAACACAATGCAAATTAAATACTGGGATCAAGATGGTCAAAGGAGGGTGCTTGCCTTGCTTATATATCGCTTACGACAAAGACGCGATCACGGCTGACGGAGGCAACGATGGAGGAAGGGACGTCGAATTCTACACGTCGATTGATCGAAAAATATAGCAAATAAGAAACTTCAATAAGGGCAAAAAGAAGACAGACAGAAAATCAAATAAAGATTCATTGCAGAAAACAGGAACGCTTTAGGGTCAACTTGAATGATTCAAGAGGTTATGATTTAGGTATTTACACATTCATATACTTAATGGTTTTGCGACAAACAAAGCCGGGTTCCTTTTATAGATTATCTATTCTTGAATTACGAATTCAAGGGGCTAAAATTATGAATTTCAGTATTTACGATTTCGAATTATAGATGCTAAAATTATTTGGATTAAAAGAATTGGAACACTAGTTAAGGGTTATGCAAATAGCACTTAGCCTTAAGTGATTTTGCATATGAAAGGTTTTAATTAAGTTATGATTGATAAGATAGCTAATTAGATTTATTTATGGTTTTTAAGAAGGTTCTGGTGATACAAATATATATATACTATGGGTTTCTTTATTATTGCTAAGTTGTTTATTCATATTATGAAGTTCATGAACCATAAAACTTAGGGTTATTTGGCTACTAGGATTTATATGCAAAACATAGTGAAACAAGCTTATATCTTCGGAATTGGATAGCATATACTTTGAAGAACATTTCTAAGCTGATTTCATACATTTTGGTGTTTAGACGAGACACTATGTTCATAGCTGAAAAAGCTTATGTAATATTAAAAGTTACGACAACCATAATTTTTAGGGGTATTCAACTAGCAAGATTTAATTGAAATGTAAGTTGTAAATAAAATAATTTTCTAAAATATGATAGTACATATCCCAAATATCATTTCTAAACTAATTTCCATAGTATTTGCATTTAGACGAGAGGTTCTACGGGTTGATGAAGAAGCTTGAGCGATCATATAACTACACGATAAGGATTCAATTTTTGATATAAGATTGCGACTACACCGCCTAGGATAATCTACTCATTTTTCAGGTGTTGACAGGGTATGACATTAGAAGTGATTTAAAGTTGAGTTTGCGATAATTGGCTTTTATCCGAAATGTTTTTCCTATAAGCGATCATTAGGGTCTAACATTATTTTATTTCATCCTTGCACAAACATAAGGTATTATTGAATATACAGCAAGAGTACTATTTTTCAAGGCTATAGGATTTGGTTTCATCAAATTTAGAGTTTATTTGTGAAAGTTATAGCTATTTATATCATGCAAGTATTTACACTTTGGCTATTAAACATTTATTGTTTTACCTATTAAACTTTAAATATTATTTTATATCTGGAATCTTTGTACTGCTAGGAATATAGCAAAACTGTTTTGGTGATCATTTGAATTCATTTGATCTCTATATTGACTATTTGATTCTATATGCATATGCATATGCATTTTATACTTAAGTTATTTCACATTTTTCAAGATAGTTCAAATCAAATTCATATATTAATTATTTTGGTAAATTAAGGTATTATACTGCCATGACAATATTTATAATTCAATTTTTACTTATTCTATATTTCTTTTACTCAAATTATGTATATTTGAATATCTAGTGCATTGAAAACAATCTTTAATAGAAAGTATTTCAAACAATAATGAAATTTAAATATTTTTACATATTTG
The DNA here is from genome assembly GCA_036346275.1 of Otatea glauca. Taxonomy (NCBI): domain Eukaryota; kingdom Viridiplantae; phylum Streptophyta; class Magnoliopsida; order Poales; family Poaceae; genus Otatea; species Otatea glauca. The sequence goes on along the minus strand of CM070716.1, from coordinate 29,363,831 downwards.
AACTTCTGGAAACATGAGTATTTTGCTAAAATTAGTTTCATTCCATTTTGAATCTGTTTACAACATTTTAATATGTAGCCTATCTTTAAGTCTTCCATTCAAATTTGAATTTCAAATTAACCCAATACTATTTTTCAAAATGTTTTTGCATATTATGAAATAACATGATTTTAGATGAATATATAAATTTATCTAATTCAATTTGGATCTATGATTCAAAAGTTATAGCTAATTGAATTTAGCTCAGCTACTAAATTTACTAAAAATCGGAAATACGCTTTCACAAAATAGAAAACGCCTTTACCGATTGAACCAGCTCTGGCGCATCTGGCTGACAGAATGGGCCCGTCGAGCAGTGAGCCGAAACAGGGGTGGGCGACCAGAGCACGGCGGCGACGGCATTCCGGCGAAGCTCCGGCCGAATCGACGGCACGGTGAGCTTCAACGGACCACCCCGCACCTGATGGTGGGGTCAATCGCCACCAGAGATGACCGGAGGTACCTCGTCGTCGAGAGGGGGCGGCGGCGATGGCGGGAGCTCACCGGAGAAGAAGAAGAAATGAGTTTCGGTTTGAATGGGTAACAGGGTGAGTATCACTGAGGCTAGGGGGTACCATTTTTGGGATCGATTCATTCGGAGAAGTGCTGAGTTGGGCCACCACCGTGCGCCTGAGCTAAGGAATAAGAAGAGAGGTGCGGCGGTGCTTCAGGCAAGAAGAGCTAAAATCGATGAGAGAGATGAGTTCAGTGATGCTCAGAGACGTCACAGTTGCGAGGAATTTGAGAGTGACTCACCGATTTTGCTTGATCTTCCACATCTCCCCTCTTCTTGTTTGCGGCGACAGTGGCAAGAAAAATGAAACTCCAGCTTCTAGGCTTTGGATGGCTGACTTCCTTGCTCTCCTCTGAATACTCGTTTCTCTGGATGAGGCTTGACTGAATGGAAGAGATGAAGGCTGTAACAGCCTCAAAAATCAAAAAAATAAATAAAAATGAAATAAAAATCTTTTGTGTATTATTTTTGAAATCTCTGAATTTCCTGGATTTTCTGAATATTTGTTTGGCTTTTCTTTAATGCAAGAATGTGAAATAAAGAATATAATAAATAGAAAATGGTAAAAAGTAAAAATGTCAATCCAACAAAAATTTACCAAAACTTCCAAAAATATCTGAGGGCTCCCCTCAGCTTGCTTAAGGCGGTGGGTAACCTGGATTTATAAAAATATTAATTAATCAAAGATAATCATGGGTAAAAATCTCAGGGTAAAATGGTAAAACAATTTGGTAAAAATATCTGTAGATCATCCTGACCCAAAATTTTTATCTTGCCGACATCAAAACAGTATCAACCTCCTGTAAAAATATTAAGAATTTAATAAATCATTTTATAATTTTAAAAATTCGAAAACAGTGAATAAATAATCTGGAAAACAGTAATGTCAGAATTTTTAAAAATTAAATATTAATAATTAAAATCTGTAATTTTTAAAGAAGGTTTAAAATGTCATTTTAAATCATCATAAAAAGTTTTGTAAAATAATAACTTCATTTAAATCGCAAATTAAAATAAAAACAGAATAGGCAATGCAGTAACTGTTGCAATGTCAGAATTTTATAAAAATCATCATGCATCATAAAATGTCGAAAATTTTTCAGGAGGCTGGTAATATCCTTTTCGACCTATGGTAAAAATTTCATAAATTTTCGTGCCCGTTTGAACGTTGAAAACCCCGTTGAAACTCCGTTCGGTCCTGAGGCTTCGCCAGACTTCCTTTTTCTCTCTCTCTGACGTGTGGGCCCGGGCTGTCAGTGAGCCAACTCAGCCAACAGTCGCTGCCACCTCGCCTCCACGCGTCAGCGACCCGGCCGCGTTCTTCTCCCCTCTCCCCGCTCTCTCTCGCGCGCAGAGACGTCGTCTCTCGGTTCTTCGCGCACCGCCCGCGCCAAACCGCCTTTGAGCCCATATAAAACCCCTCCTCGCGTCCGCCAACCCAGCTAGCTCGTGAAACCCATTCCGCGTTGCTTTGGTCATCGTCCCCAATTCCGCGAAAACCGCAAAGAGGGCCAAACACCATATTTTCCACTCCAGTCCATTTCATCCCAATCCGTTTCGCCTGAAGCTTCCTCGTGCCTCCTGAAGTCCATCCCGAGCCCCGGCCGAAACTCATTCTTGCCCGGCGAGCTCCTCCGCCGTGTTTTTCTTCCGCCGCCCTCGCACGGTGGCATGCCGCTGCAGAGCCCCTCAGGCCACCGCGCCGCCACCAAAGTGTGCGCACGGATGCCCTGAACCTCGGAGTGGAACCCATTCCACCCCGGAGGGCCTGCTCCGCCGTCGGCGAACTCCGCCAGAGCCGCCGCCTCGCCGGTGGAATCCGCCTTCCGGCCGCTCGGACCGCCGCGCGCCGTCCCTCGGTTCGCACGGATGCGCTGGCTTCGAGTGGAATCGATTCCATCGCTCGGCCGGGTTCGCCGCCGAAGTTTGAAGCCGCGCCGCCGCTCGGGTCACCGCAAGCGGCCCACCTGTCGGCCGCGTCTGCTGGTCTGCCACGACATGCGGACCCTTTGTCAGCGCATGCGCAATCACGCTCCTTCTGCAGCAGCGTCGGCAAAGACGCTACCGATGCCGACGGTGGACCCTATTTGTCAGCGCCTCAAGCGCGGTTCCGCCCGAAATGGAAAGCGCGTTTTCCGCGCGAAAGCGTACTTTCCATTTTCGGCAATTTTCTGATTTTTAGTATTTAATCAAAACCTAGATATTCATTTAGCCATAGCTTTTGAATCACTTAACAAAATTTGATGAAATAAATTTCTAAATTCATCTAAAATCCAGTAGATTCAGAATATACAAAAATATTTCAGAATTGAATTTTATTTGAAATTCGAATTTAAATTCAAACAAAGAGTTAGGAATACGTCATACATGGAAATTTTGCAAATAACCTCCAAATTTAGTAAAATAAATTTTATTAGAATTCTTGTAATCTCAGGAACCAGAATCTGTAATAATACTTAGGGTGTGTTATAAGAAAAATTTAAGTTATAAAATGGATAGTAAATAATGCAATAATGGCTTAAATAAATCATATCTTTAAATTGCAAAAGAAAAATAAATAAAGCATGTAGCCATTCCTGAATTGGTGAAATTATTTTATTTGAATATTTCCATCTGATTTCTTTTTGGCCTCATTGAAATTTGGTATTTATTCTGTGTCGCCTTACGACGTGTAGAACCCGACGAACCCGGTACATTCGACGACCAGGAGTTCGAAGTCGAGGAAAATCAGCAAGGCAAGCAAATTCCTTTGATCATGTTGAACCCAGTTTTATAAATGTTTTCATTAATCTGCTGTACTCCGGCATACTTTATTTTATTAAAGTCAGCTATATTGTGGAAACTGGTAGTTGTACCTGTAGCTACATAGAATTTCCTTGATAAGTAGAAAATTGTGATCCTTGAAAACCCTAGATTAGCTTAGACAATATTTAATGTCAATCTGGGTTACTCACATTAGTGACATGCTTAGCCGAGCTATAATGAACATAAAACTGTGACTTGGTTAAATACCTTGGTTATGACATTTAGATGGGTATGACTATTTTTGTGGTTGGTATTTTGGTTGGAAAATGAAAATAAAACTATGGTTTAGATGCGGGCAATTATTGGCAATAGCCGTGTGTGCATGTTTTGCACGTAGAATAGGGTGGAGATTATTGCCCGTGTCGGATTAAGGACCGAACTATGAGTTGTTTTCAGGCCAAGAAAATTCATACAACCACAAGTGCTGGTATGGGACAGCTCTAACTTATTAAGTTGTTTAAAACTAGCTTTGCACTTGGAAGGCCGGAGTAGTACGAGCTGTTTCTTAATGAATTGCTCGACGGGACGTCCACACCGAGGTGATCATGGATTAAACGTCTACCAATATAACGATGTACGCCATATTGTGGGTAGTTCCATCATTTCTATGCTCGAGTTCTTACTCCACAAAATGGGTTTGTCGTCATCGTCTTTGGTGCAAAGTTAGGTTTAAATAATGTAACAGCTTATAACATGACTCTCTGCGACACCAAAGGAAGTGTGCAAATATCGATTGCTCAAAGAGTCACCATGTCTTGTGGGAAAGTCAGATACCTCTGCAGAGTGTAAAACTAATCGATTAGCGCGTCATGGTCATGGACACTTGTAAAGTCATCACATAGTTAGTTGTTTGCTTATTTTCATAAAATGTGGTTTCTACCATGCGTTGATAATGTTCCACTTGTGTTGGTGGAATGATTTTGGATATGGTCGTTATACCTAAGCAATTGTGAAATATTGATGTTACTTTACGTTACTTGAATTTACTTGCTTTTACTTAAATCTGTTTACAATCTACTATTCTAGATTTACATGTTAAAAACCACTTTATGCAAATTAACCTTAATAGCCTTTCTTTGAAATGGCCTGCATGTATTTTAGGTTTTGCATAAGTCTTGCGAGTACGTAAGTACTCAACTTGCCACTGTTGATATTTTTAGGTGAAGGAACAGATTTCCCCGACGAATCTTACGTTGATGCAGGATACGGGAATTTAACGATGACTTTTCTAAGGATTTTCCTGTCGGTTGCTGTGGGACAATGGGTTAAAAGGCATACTACGAATGTTGTCTCCACTGCAGTTTTACTTTTGGTATTGTAAAAATAATATGTAATCTTACTTCCGCTGTGTAATAAAGTTTGTGTATGACTGTGATAACAATTTGTATTTGTGCGTACTAGCTACTGATCATGGGACTAGTACTGTATGCACATGGTATCCATTTTTGGTATTGATTTATCAAAAATGGGGGCCTCACAAAGGCCTAAGCTTTGGTGTGGGAAGGATTTAATTGGCTGGCTTGGGCGTGAGAATGCTCTTCACTTGCTCCTGCCTCCCTCTTCTAGCTGATGGCGTGAGAATGCTCTGGCTTGGCTGTGAGATCGACTCAAATGGCTGGCCTTGGCTTTGGCTTGGAGACTTGATGGCTTGGCGTGAGGATGCTCTGGACTTGGCGCTGGTTTGGTTGCTGAAGCTTCTGGACTAGGCGAGCTGTCCCCAAAGAACAGGATAAGACAATGGCTCCAGTACTGGCGTCGAAATGGCCATTCAACTTTGTTGAAAAATTGCAAAACTTTTTGACCATGGTCTACTGGGAGTTCTTAGCTTCCAGTAAAATTTTTGGATTAAAATACCGCATGGTTAATTAATTAAAATTCTGACACTGTGCACTACTCAGAATTTTGATTTCGGATTTTGATTTAATTAAAGGTGAAACAATTATTATTTATTTTTCAAACTTTTTTTAGTCATTTGTATTGGGTTAATAATGTCTCTATAAAAATTTCAAGTCAAAATATTAGGTAATTATTTTATAAAAATTCTAACATGGAAATTTTTAGATTTTCAATGCCGCTATTTTTGAATTTTTAGAAGGTCTAAATGACATGATAAATTCCTGATATTTTTTCAAAAGAGTAAATATTGCCTTAAGGATATTATGGTAAATGTTTAAGGAGCAGATGAGTTTCTAAAATTTTATAATAAATCTGTCCTTGCACTATTTGGAGGTCAAAGGGATGTCCTTTCAACTATTTAATACTTTCTTATGTATTAAAATTTATTTGCTGTATAAACTCATCCACTGTATGCTTAGAATTACCATGGTAAATTTTTCTAACTTTTACTTTTACCATTTTACCTTTTTACTATTTTCCATTTACTAATTCTAATTGTTAGATTTCCATACAATACAAAAATCCAAAGAAAATCAAATAAGAACCAATAAATCCAATAAAACTCATAAATAAATATTTTCAAATTTAAAATATTTATTTTTATATTACTTTATTCTTCGGGATGTTACAACCACGGGTCAAAAATCTTGTCTCTTGCTTTCTCTTGTGATTTGCATTTACTCTTCTAGTGTTCAAATTAAATCTTCTAGCTTTTCAAGTATATTCTTGTGTTTAGCTTTTCATTCTATTCATATTTGGATTTCTAGAGTACTCTAGTGTGTTATCCTTGATCCTACACTCGAGTAGAGTGAGATCGAGAAGTATCGAGTAGGGATGCTGCTAGGACGAGTAGCGGGTTAGTTCGATTACTACCAAGTTCTGGTTTGGTCGAGTAATGCCACGTCGGCTTGTGGTCGAGTGACTCGAGTAGAGTGAGAATCGATAAGTATCGAGTAGGATTACTCGATGCTCAATTCGACTCATCGACTCGATTTTGAGCAAAGTGGGCAATGCTATGTGATGTGTTTCCTTATTTTTGATGGTTGCAGGACGACGATGCTAGGTCATGGTGAGGTGAAGGATGACTGGGACTAGGCGAGGTGCGCCGGAGGTCCAAACGGTCGACGATCACCGAAAAATGATCGGAGATGAAGTCGCTGTGAACCCAGAAGACAAGGAATGGATGAGATGCTAGCTAGGAGCTGCTCGGATCAAGGAGGGCCATCGGATCACGGTCAAGGTGATAGAGTAGTAGGTCTAGTTAGTATGCCTTGAAAACCTAGTGTGCGTGTTGGGTTTCGGGTTAGCCCATGTAAGGCTGTGTGTGGGAGTCATCCTAACCCTTGCGGGTGGTCTTTAGGGTAGAAGAAACTCATCCAAGGGTAGAGGGTGACTCAAGAGTAGTATAAATAGAGGGGGAGGGGTGTCCTTCCTCTTGAATGTTTTAGAGTTTTGGCTCCTTTGAGCTTTTTGCCCACTATATTTTCAATTGCTATTGTGTCTGCAACATGATATTTATAATCTACACGTACTGTTCTTACTTTGTACAAAATTTGGTACACCTACTGGGTTTTTTGGCATTTTACGAGGGCAACCAAGATCCAAGTTCGAATATTTCCTACACACAAAATTTGATAAAATTTCCAAAACACTCTGGGGTGTGGGGGAGCCTTAAAGAACTGAAGAAAAGAACTTAAGATGAACATATTGCCTTTATAACGGCGATGCGAGGAAGCACAATGGGGGACCGGTGCGTGGAGCCACCTGTGAGGGGAGGTCGACGACGAACGATGCGTGGAGCCATCAGTGAGGGGAGGTTGAGGGCAACTGGCTGCAGGAGTTCGCGTTGCCAGTGAGGGGAGCTCAAGGGCGACCGATGCATGGAGCCGTCGGTGAGGGGAGGTTGAGGGCGATCAACTGTAGGAGCTCGCACCGCCAGTGAGGGGAACTTAAGAGCTCAAGGGGGCCACGAGAGATGTGGTGGCGGCGGGCGATGCTAGGGCGTCGGCAACCTAGGGTTTGGCTAGGGCGGTGGGAACCAAGGGTTAAGGCGCGAGGGGAGATGCCGGCAGGGGACATGCCAGGGTCGGCGGTGTCGATGAGGTCAGGAGGAGGCGCCGCGGCGGGAGACGAAGCATCGACTAGGATTTTGAGCGCTGGAGTTAGTAACTGAACGATCTGTACGAACGAACTAGTTATATACTAAGAGAGTGTTATCACAGACGGTTATATTAAAGAATTGTCTGTCATTAGCCAATATCACAGACGGTTCTATCTAAGAGCCGTATGTGATATTGGCTTATTATAGACGGTTCTTAGCCCATCATGTAGCTTCTGACGATCGTGGTGCAAAACCATCTGTAATTAACCTTAATACAAACGGTTTACAAAAACTGTATGTGATGAGGCGTCTTATATAAACCTTTCTGTAATAGTGAATCGACTATGTCTTTAAATAATCTAAGTACATTTCTTCATATAAAAAATATTCTTCAAAGATGTAGCTCGCTCAGATGCACCAGTTGATGACTAGTTTAGCAAATTCTTGTGCAACGTAACAGCACTATTTGTGAAAATCCAAAATTTGCAACATGCAATGAAAAAATTGACATAGATATTGGAAGTTTCATTGTGCCGGCTATGGCATTTTAACCTCCCCAGTTGGAATGCCATTCCAAGCGCTGCACGGGCGTTAATCCCCATCCGCTTGCGTAGGCACAAACGCTTTGCACGTCGCTTTGGGATGAACGCAGAAGCATGTAAACAATGGAGCCCATGCACAAAGCTAGGAAGAATAATCATTTTATACGCCCCAATCATCAATCATCATGCACGAGAACGCTACAAGAACAATGCTGGCGATCCCTATATATACAGCAGGCTTCTGCGAGCTAGCTACCCTGCAACTACCATACGATTTCCTCCATTTACCTATCTGTTACGTAGTACTAACTACAAGCAATGGCTTCTGCCATTCCCTCTCTGCTCTTCTGCCTCCTGCTTATTCTTGCTCCTCATCTTGGTAGCCCCTACTACATCAGCTACACCGATGGTGGAAGGCATTTCGTTCTGCGTTCATCCCAATACACATGGCCAGAGTCGCCGAAGCCGGCGACCTGCTCTATCCCTTCAGGTGAATTACATTGCATAAAATATCCCTTCAAAAGGAACATCTCTAAGTGTCTTAACCGTATAGCGTACTAGCGAAATGAGTCCTTTTACGTTTTTGACGTTCTCGCGTTGGCCAACCTCTCTACAATTTTTCAGGACGTGGCAATGGACCTCTTCCTCTAGTGCACCGGCTGAGCCCATGTTCTCCTCTCGGCGCCGCTCGGAACCAAGGCAAGCCGTCAGTGGACGACGTCCTCCGACGCGACGCCCACCGCCTCCGCTCGCTCTTCGGGGAGGACTCCAATGCGGCCGCTTTGCCCTCACCCGTTCCTGCATCTGATGTGACGGTCCCCACCACCGGCACTCCCCTCGGGATTTACCCGGGCTCGTTTGAGTACCACGTCGTCGCCGGCTTCGGTACGCCGGTGCAGAAGCTAACTGTGGGATTTGACACGGCTACCATAGGGACCACGCTGCTCCAGTGCAAGCCATGCGCCGCCGGGGCGCCATGCGACCAGGCCTTCGACCCGTCAGGGTCCTCCTCCCTTGCCCAAATCCCGTGTGGCTCGCCGGACTGCCCGTTGAGTGCTTGCTCCGGACCCAGGTGCACGTTCGCCATGAGCAAGAACGGAACCGTGCTGTTCAATGGCACCGTCGTGACGGACACTCTAACGCTCTCGCAGTCGAGCGCACTGGAAAACTTCAGGTTTGCGTGCTTGGAGATGGGCGCCAGAACGATCGACAACTCATCTGGTATTCTCGACCTAAGCCGGGACAGCCACTCGTTGGCATCCCGAGCTCCTTCGTCTCCAGACACGGTTGCCTTCTCGTACTGCTTGCCGTCGCACACGACCACCCAGGGCTTCCTCTCCATCGGCGCCACCCGGCCGGAGCTCTCAGGTCGCAACGCGAGCTACGCCACCCTACGGAGCAACGCTGCCCATCCGAACATGTACTTCGTCCAGCTCGCCGGGTTAGGCGTCGGCGGGTCGGACCTCTCGATCCCGCCAGCCAGACTCTCTTGCGACTCGCTGATGGAAATGCACACAACGTTCACCTACCTCAAGCCAGATGTTTACGCGGCTCTCCGCGACCGGTTCAGGGAGGCGATGTCGCAGTACCGCGTGGCGCCGCCGTCCGGCCGGCTCGACACGTGCTACGACTTCACCGGCCTGAAGATCTACTTCGTGCCAGTCATCACGCTAAAGTTTGACGGTGGAGCGAGCCTTGACCTCGACATCGGGCAGATGTTGTACTTCAAGGACCGCGAAAACCCATTCTCCGTTGGGTGCCTCGCCTTCGCCGCGGCGCCGGCCAACGCGCCAACAGTTGCGGTTATAGGGACCATGGCGCAGGCGTCGACGGAGGTGGTGTACGACGTGCGTGGAGGGAAGGTTGGCTTCGTCCCTTACAGCTGCTGATTAATTATCAAGGAGCACGAGCTGCATGCATGCATGGATGGAATAATGGTATGCTTCTCGTTTACTTGCTTCTCTAAAGAAGCCTGTCAATGTAATAAGACTCATAGAAGTCGCAGATGATGTGTGGTGTGTGGAGTGATATCCACACGAACTAATAAGCAGCAGCTACAGAAGTTAGTGTTATGCTGCCTCTGCTTAGTCTTGATGTTACGTGAAACAGCTATGTATGGATAGCAATCTCTCTATTGTTCTTTTGTTATGTTGAGACTTGAAAGCCATAGAGCTCCCTACGTTCCTAAATATATAGTCATCTCCTTCTTGCACTTCTACCAAGATATATCTAAAAAAATACTGCATTACTCCTCTTTCTTTATATCATTGGATGATAAGTCTTGGTCTATTCTGTGGTAGTAAATGACATTGAAAATAGCTAAAGGAGAATAGTATATAAAAAAATATATTATAAAATGTCACTTTGAAATTATAGAATAACATATTTTTAGACAAAAAAATTGAAAGCTAGAATAACTGGTATTCCGAAACAAAGCGAGTAGCAGTCTTCATCTTAATCAGGACCGCACTGAAAACGTGCATTCTCCTACCGAGCGATCTGTCTGATGAATGCGGGAATGGATTGGATTTCATGCGATCTGCCTAAACATCATCAAAACGTACGCGAGGGAAAACCTGGGCTCTATATATGTTGGCCAGATTACACAGCTCAAAAGATGGGTTCCATGCTTCCCATGCTCAGAAATTATTGCACCGTAGATATGTAAGCATGTGTTGTATTGTAACATACTAATTTTATAGGTTGAGAAAAATATTGGAATTTTTAAAACTTTTAATGGGTTCCTGGACCTATCTGAATTAATTAATTTAATTAAAAGATATTTATTACAACCGGTCGAAATATAAATTTGGATCCAAAATCAAATGAAAAGGGGAAAACTCAAATCTAAACCCTAACTAGATCAAATTCCCGTTTTCTTTTCTTTTCCTTTTCTTCCAATTTCCTACTAAGCCTGCGGCCTCATTTCTTTTCCCTCTGGCAAGGCGCAGTCCATCTGGCACCCTCCATTCCTATCAGCCCGCTCGCCCAACGACGCCACCCCACACATCCATGCCACCGAGCCGCCGCCGCTGTAGCGCATGTCGCCACCGTCCCTGTGAGCTGCGCCACCGTCCTCGCCTCGACACCGCTTACGCCGCTTACGCTCTCCTCGACGTCGGTTCGCCATGCCCTGCCCGCGCCTCGCCCTGCTGCAGAGTCGACGTGCACATCAGCCTCTCGCGCGCCATCCGCAGTATCTGCCACCGAGCTCTCGCGAGAAATCGCGATCCCTCCGCCGTATTTAAGCCCCGCCAAGATTAGCACATTGTTTTCCATATCCTATGAATTCTCAAAATCTTCTCCATCCCTCTCGCGCACCAAAGAAGGAAAACCGAGCCGAGGAGCCCGACCGCCTCCGTTCCGGTCGCCGCGCTTCGTCGAGCCCGCGTAGCCGCTCCGGTGAGCTTCGTCCATGGCACCCGCACCTTTTCGCACCGCCTCGGTCCCCTCCCTTCAGCACTCACCACTGTTCACTCTCTCATGCACAGGACCACCTGGAACGCCGTTGTCTTCGTCGCTTCTCGTGACTGCACGCCGGCCGCGAATGCTACCCGTGCGCAATCCCCTTTCCGGTCAGATTTTCTCCCGTTCTTTCGCGTCAAAACGTGTTGCAGGAACTCATATCAATTTGGAATCCATTCACAGCAGCTCGCCGCACCGTCGTCTTCGCCACTCCGACCGAAACTTGCCGCCATAGCCGCCATTCCTCCCATCGTAAACTCCCCTCCAATTCCACCCTAACAGAGCATCTTCTCACCAAACTATACTGCTAGGATAGATGTACCGCAAAATAATTGAAACAAGATTTAACATGAAAAAACCTTTGAGGGAAAAAAAAATCACAGTAAACAATCTAATATAATGTTTCAAGATTACAAGTACAGTGGGTTAGTTTATATAGCAAAAGAGTCTTAGTTGTAGAAGATTCGGACTAACAACCTATTTAGATAGAACCAAAAGATACAGTAGTTAGAAATATTTGAGTTATCTCCAACAAACCTCTCCTTAACTCAAAATCTATAACGAAATTGTTTCCGAAAAACTCCAAAAGGTAATTAAGCACTAAATACAAGTATGTTAAAAGTCGAAACGACTACTAAAGAAGGAAGGCTGGAACAGTCAATCAAAACACTTGTAGTGCGAAAAACCACAAAGGGTATAAAAGATTGGAAGAGTCTTATCCAAATGCTTCTGATGAAGCGAGATTGAGCAAACTACTAGAAGGTAGTGAAAAAGACTGGAACAGTCAATCCAAACACACAACTATAACAAAGCAGACGAAGAATATGGGTCTTCAATGATTCATAACTCTAGTAAAATCTGAGTCTGTGCAATTGACTTCTTGAAACAAACAGTCAATCATCAAACGGCATGAGGCAAGACATCACCTGCGGTGCTGGATAGATAGTGAAAAACTCATAACATGTATTTTTGGCATGCTTCACATGGAACATAAAATTCAGCAAACTTCCTACTAAAAATCTATAATATATTTGAAACTGCTTCTCCAAAAAATATCAATATGAAGAAAAATTTCTCGTGCCATCATTGGAGTATAAATTGCAGTAGACCCCTCATATCGAGCAAAGAGAACAAATCAACGTTGTAGTATTCACGTAAAAACAAACTCCTTCTTGCACTTTAAACCTTTATCTCAAACTGATATTGGAGCAAAACCTTCACTAGAAAAACACCAAAGAGTATAATGCTATCAACAGGGTGTCGTCAAATTCCAGTTAACGTTGCCAAAATCTCCATAATGGTCAATGCATCAAAACGGTGAATGAAACACCAAGATAATGGTGATGAAATACTAAATTCCAATTAACGGTGATAAAACACTAAATGCAGTTGTCTTACCAATTGAAATTATTATTATTTCTCTCCAAATTAGACGATGAAATGTCAAAGAAACCGACAATGAAATGTTAAATAAATTGCTAATGATAAATACAATGACCCAGTAAATAGCAGAGCATGCAAACAAGTACCAGATATCAAACAGAAGGGGTACGAGGATACCAAAAGCGATCAGCTGATCTCCGTTTCGTGCTGATGGATTTTCCCGAGATATGCAAGGCAGTCTCTGCATGCGTATGCGTAAGCTGCTGCTGCTAGCTTCTGCGGCAGATCAGAGACCAAGGAGCACCAAAGGGACAATAGCAACCAATCCGACCAAGGAGCAAGGGTGATTGGAATGTGCAACTTTCACTTCAGCGGGGATGCACTTTGCGAGCTGGAAGCAATAGCCCACCGTCGGCTGAGGTGCATCAACAAAAAGGGTTGGTCAGTCTCTCAAAAATTGGGCATTAATTGAGCCTTGCGGAACCTGGTATGCTTTGTAGGATTGACAGCAAGGTAATCATTCAGAGAGATGTCATTGACCTGGACGTCCTCAAAGGACCAGAGGTTGAAGAGCTTGATCTCCAGCATCTGCGCCTCGACCACCGCCAGATGCGAAACGGGACAGTCCGGACCGGACGCTGCATGTGCGGCGCGAACTCGCCGCGTGACTGTTGTCTAGACGCCGCGTCGTGGTGCTCGCCGGCGGAGAAAAACCCTAGGTATGTGCCATGACACCACTTGTGACTGATGGGAGATTTACTAATTAGAGGCTCTCGTAGAAGACCTTATGTTAATTGTAGGAGGTAAAAGGTTATAAATTCCCACTTTAATTATGCAAAAAGAAAAAAAGAAAGAAATTATCACATTAATCTAAAAAAGAAAAGTTCTAATCCATCCAAATTATATGTTAGGTTGTATCAATGGCCTAGATTTTTTTTAGAAAACACAAAAGTCTTTTTGATTGTTGCGATGGACTACAATTCTGTTCCTAACAAACACGGAGAGCTCTCAAATTTGTTTGCATATGCAACACGCTATATCTACTTAGCTTATACCGAGAGTTTGTAACGGTCTTTTAACACATGCATGCATGTGACTTGTGTTTGTAAGGGAAAAAAGAGAGACATCGAAATAAGTTTAATTCAAAATTGGAACCAAAACTAAGAGGAATTAATATACAAGATTGGCATTACATATCCTAGACGAATTCAGAATTTTAAAGAAGTAAAGTTAAATTAAAAAAAAAAATTTGGAACACAAAATGTATCATAATTAAATTAAATTCAGAAAAAATCTTTAATCTGGATAAATTAGAATTAGGAACTAATTCAAATAAGTAATATATACATATATCTATACTAATTAGAGTAACGGGAGAGCCTCACGTTAATCTAGATGACAAAACTAGAGATTACCAGATTAATTGAATAAAAAGAAAAATTGCTACAATTTCCCACATTAATTATCTGAGAAAAAGGCTGCATTAATACGTTGCTAAGGAAAGTATGTACGGATACAGTACACTCTGTCCAGACAACATGGGTTGGATGACAATACAGTTTGTATCTAATCCATCGTTTTTTCTAAGTGCAAGTCTAACTAGACAACATGGGCCATCAACTTCTATTGGATTTGGATTGATATGCTTCACATGTATGTAACATATAATGTTTCGGGAAATTCACGTATGGCCACAAAATCTGACCTGATCATTGGACAAAGAAAGCTAGAACATACTGGGGCATTAATCCAAATTCATGTAAATTCGTAATTCAAATTTTCTTTAAAAATTTATGATATTAAGAAAGAAACAATTACTTATTTAAAAATTTCAAGAAATTGTGATATCCAAAAATTGTAGTGTAATAATTAAGTGGCCTATAATTGGCAACCGAAAACACGGAAAAAATGAGGTATCAGAATTTACACAAATTAGGAATCTGAATTGTCTGAAATATTGTTGTACACAATATATAGTTAAAATTTTTGAACTTTCAAAGTTAAAAAATTGCATATTTAAAATTAAAATTTAACATAAATTTGCTTTTTATGTATATATAGGTTCTGAATAAAATATTAGTGGTAAAACATTAATGAGAACATATAGCATATGTGGATGCATGTAGAGCCCCCACCTGCGAAAATCTACAAATTTCTGCATTGATAAAAAAGTAGCTAGAAATCGCACCAATAGTTTTAAAAAATAACACATGGACATCTAAATATTTTGTATGGGTAGAATACTCTGTAATAAACTTAATATATATAACGAAAATTATAAATGAAAAATAAAATCTATCCACAAAGAAAGGAGATGCATGAATCGGTTTGTTGTAGGCGCAAAAAGCTAGGCATTATAGCTCAATACTGTACAAATTGCAAATTCTTGCGTCATCAAAAGCTGTTCTTAGTCGGCAATTAGGAAAAAACGAGATGCAAAATGCATGCATTTGGAATAATATACAAGTTATTTCACACTAAATATACACATATATACACACAGATAACTTTAAATACCACATGAAGATTCTATGGTTTATATAATGGCTAGCCCGTGTAGGCATCCGAGTTGATGACTGGTACTTATAATTGTGATACATTACATGTCTTACTGGATACAAATGTACTCATGCTTCCTTGTTAGAACTTATTCAGAGGTTGAGGAAGAAGACCTATTGTACGGTGTGGGTTTCAACAACGCTGACGCATTAGGGTTACGACCGAACTCAGGCCTTTTCTATAGGTTTCGAGACATTGGTTTATATGTTAAATTCTGAACCAATAATTTATAATGCTCTTTATAATTTCAGCCAACAGAACCTATTTTACTGTATCTAATTTTCTTCGTTGTCGTAAGCTGTTGAGATACAATTTCTATGAACAACTGAATGTTCAGTTGCGAGTCATAGATCCACCCTCTCCGACTTTCGAGAATCGCTATGCCACCTCCTCCTTCCTGGCTGAGGTCGCATAGCTACTCCATACAATCTCCCTCCCTGCCTCTATCTCCCTCTTTGTCATTGCCATGCTGGCTTCATATGTCAGGTCATTTAAATTTTTAACCAGGAAAACTATTTGTATGTCCCACATGTCGCGTCCGAATTCTTTTCAATTCTTTGTGTTTCTTTCTGTCACCAACGTGACACAGGTCAACTCTGTTTGCTCTCACCCATCTCTTTTTTTTCCCGATTTTTCTCACATTTAATTTTCTGGGATCTTCATTTTCTCTCGAACTATCTTCTATTGAGCCCATTATTGTTAGGTTCGATTGCTAAAATTCCCATTTTCAATGAGCGCTACTACTGAAGCAGGTTTCAGAGGTTTCATAACAGGTTTCAGAGGTTTCAGAGCAGGTTTCAGAGGTTTCACCGACCACAAAAATGGTATACCATACAAACGGTATACCGTACGTTAGTTTTTCTGTTTTCAACTGCAGTAAGTTTCAAAAATTGATATCTGTTTGATTGTATTCTGTATTTATTCTTGTTTGTTAAACTTGTTGGAATATTAGGCATATTAATGATGAATTTATTCCGAAAGTAAGCTATAACAATAATTGGAGATAGAACAGAGGAAACAAATAAACTAGACACAATCAATATACCAATTGCAACATAGGTGCGGTTCGCGAATCGGTAGTAGATATCGATGAAGATCAACATGCGATGTAGTCGAAGCCGATCGTCGGTAAAGAAAAACAGCGAGCAATCGCGTGAAAACGCTTCCTAAAAACGTGATTCATCCTCTCTCAATGCGTGGAGAGAACCATCCCTTATAAATTGGTGTTCATCCATCTCCACTAGCAATGTAGTACTATTCTATTTTCATATCTCCTCCACCTAATTGGCCTTTGAGATTTTGCAAAAATTATTTATGAATTAATGGGCCTCTAACCCAAATAATTAACAAAACTATCCTGTATAGAATCTGAAGTCCCAGTCAAAACCGAAGACGTTTGCGAGCAAGGCAAGTTCTCTCCTGAGTCCTGACCATGTTGTGCCCGCGATTTAAAATTATTTAAAATTATTTTATTTGTTAATTATTAAGCATGCTTAATTTGCATAACATGATATATTACTTTTTCAATTTTTTAGTTAATGGCTACAAACTTTCGATGGATATCCCTGGACTTCAATCCAACAACCTTGTCAACCAAATTTGTTTTAGTTTGACTGGTGGAGGTATAAACTGTAGATAAAATCTAGCACCATTTAGCAAATTACTAGTCATCAACCTGTGCACCTGCACAAGCTACACTTTCAATACTTTAGCTTATGTAAATTCAATAATGTAGTTAGAAACTATTTTTTCTTGGCAACATATATCAGTTGCATTGCAACCCAACCTTAGACTGCAACTGGCGCAATCTGGCTGATTGTGGCAGCAAATCAACATAAACAAATCCTAAAAAATTGTTGATATACACTATCCAGTGTTGTAGTACCCACTATAATTTGAAATTCAAACTCAAAGTGTGGTAGAAGAAATAAAACAAGATAAGTTCGCTATGAACAATAGTATTCAGACACAAAATGAATTTAAAATTGATATTTTGTAAATAAGTAGAGTAATTTGAGAGTTACGTTACCACCACTTTCAGTATTATTTTGTGTTTATTTGGTGCCTCAACCGACGTGGTTGTTGCACGTTAACGGTAGGTTGCACCTAATATGTTGCCTTTTTTTTCTTATATACGGCCAACTACTTTTCGTACGGTTTAAATACAAAATTTTTATAGATTTGAACTTTTGGAAGTATGATAAATTTAAATTTTATGCCACACTTTTAGTGAAAATTAATTCCCAAAAATGCTTATATTTCGAAAGTGAAATTTTTGGAATTTATTTTAGAAGCTAAAATTTAGATATTTGCACACCACGATTTTGTAGAATTTTTATTTTCGGATATTTATATGTTTGGATACCATAATCTTTGAACTTTTTAATTCTGAATCTACTACGTTGCGATGCAATATTTTTTTGAAATTTTTATTCAAATTTACAATATTTTGTGCCACAATGTTTAAGACATTTTTATTTCCAACTTAAATTCCTTGTATAATTTACTTGAACTAAACAAATGTACATACAACTTCAGTCATGACACATACACTCATTCAAGATTGGATAACTTCAATTTTTAGAAATACATTGTTACCCTTTTTTGTCGGAAAAAAATGATCTCTTACCTTAGATTTAAGGATCCAAGCCACAATGTCTGGTCACCATAATTTTCTTTACAGTATGTCTATGGCGCACATAACTTTTTTTTTTGAACATTTCCTTTCTCAATATTATTTTCTGCTCCTCGTCACTCCCACTTTCATATAGGAGATCATCAATGGATGGCCGGAAAAGATGTAAAGTGCATACATACACATGTATTATGGTCCCTCTCCTTTTCTCCTATGTTAATTTAGAAGCATTTTGGAAGGACTACTTTTACGTCTCTATTAATATGTAGATAAGGACTTTTCAAAAATAATGTACGTAAATAAGGAAGAAAGGAAAGAGATTCTATTTTTACAGATTGTTTTATTTTAATAGAAGGCCTAGCTCGTAGGCATGCACAACACAGGGGAGTTCTATACTTGCACTACTCGGTCCTTGTTTAACTACGTCAAAACCTGCAATAGGTGACGGTCTATTTGTGGCGGTTTTTTTCGAACTGCCACAAATATAATTATCAGTGGCGGTTCTATATTGAAAATAGCGGGAAGAATATCAGTGGTGGTTCTATCCTCGAACCGCCACTGATAACAAATACATCATCAGTGGCAGTTGGAGAATAGAACCGCCACTGATAACTAGTTTATCCGTGGCAATTCTATCCTCCAACCGCCACTGATACAATTGTATTATCCGTGGTGGTTCTATCCTCCAACCGCCACTGATAATAATTATCAGTGGCGGTTCGAGGATAGAACCGCCACGGATAATATTATCAGTGGCGGTTCTAGTTAACAACCGCCACTGATAATACTGCCTATAAGTAGGTGGCCAGTAGCAGCACTGGTCTTCTTCCTCCCGAGAGCAAACCAAAACTTCTAATTTTTAGATTTCGTTTTCTCCAATTCTTGTGTTGTACTTGCTCTAGTTGTTCCTTGGTGAGTTATTTTTTCTCCTCTCTTGATTTGTGTTAATCTTGTTGCAATTTAATTTTTAAACCTATTTCAATTAAGGTTTATATGTAGATGTGATGAAAAGTTTAGATTTTGTTTACTTTTATTTACCTACCATTTTGTAGTTGATGAATTTATTTCCTACCTAGATTAATTAGATGATGTTGTGTTCCTTTTATAGATGATGAATTATGATCAAGCATATATTTAATATAAATAGCATTTTAACTTAATTTGGTAGATGATGAATTTATTATCTAGCTTCTTTAGATGATAAGTAATTAGTTTAGTTTTTTAATTACTATTAATTTGGTTCCATTAGTGTGCACGTATAATATACATCTTGCATATATTAAATTTGTTCAATTAAGATTAGTGGATATTAATATACATGAAATTTTAGCTAATTTGGTAGGTGGGTGCTCATCATTTTTAGATGACGAATTTATTATCTAGCTCCTTTGGATGATAGGTAATTAGATTAGTTTTTTAATTACTATTAATTTGGTTCCAATAGTGTGCACGTATAATATACATCTTGCATATATTAAATTTATTTATTTAAGATTAGTGGATATTAATATACATGAAATTTTAGTTAATTTGTTAGGTGGGTGCTCATCATTTTTAGATGATGAATTTATTATCTAGCTTCTTTACAAGATAAGTATTTAGATTAGTTTTTTAATCAATTTTTATATGTTAATTAATTTTAGATGGACCGGAGATGGATGTACAATGCGAACCGTTACAGCCGAGATTACATCGATGTGGTATCTACTTTTCTAAGAGCTGCTGAGGAGAACAAGTTGCACAAGAAGACGGAGTACATACATTGTCCATGCATTAATTGCAAGAATGAGAAAATGTTTTCAGACAAAGAGCACATCCACTTGCACTTGATTCGAAGAGGTTTTGTACTTGGCTATACACGTTGGACAAGTCACGGTGAAGAGGAAAACATACATGAAGGTGATAACGTATTGGATGATGGAGAAGGCATTATGGCAGCTGACATTAGTTATGGATCTAGTGAGGATAGGTTGGACATTGATGACGATAATAATCTTACTCAGATGTTGCGCGATGCAGAAGGGAACTACACTAGGCAGAGAGAGTTTAATCAATTCAAGGGTTTGTTGGACGACTCGGACACACCTTTGTTCCCGGGTTGCAAGGAGGAATACACAAAGTTGCACACCGTGCTTTCACTTCTAAAATTGAAGGCAAGCAATGGTTGGTCCGATAAGAATTTCACGGCGCTATTACATCTCTTAGCGGACATGCTTCCAGATGGAAATGTATTGCCGATAACCACTTATTTAGCTAAGAAGGTTGTATGTCCATTGGGATTGGAAATAGAAAGAATACATGCATGTCCAAACGATTGTATACTCTATCGCAAAGAGTATACAGACATGCATGTATGCCCGGTGTGCAATTCATCGCGATACAAGCGTAAAGGTCATGACAGCGAGGGCACCGTGGTGAAGAAAGGAGCTCCCGCTAAAGTGGTGTGGTATTTACCAAGAATTCCTCGCTGAAGCGCTTATTTGGAAACAAAAGCATGCCCAATCGATGCGATGGCCTCGTAAGAGCGTAAAAAGGATGGAAAGCTGAGACACCCTGCTGATTCTGCTCAGTGGAGAACCATCGATAGGCTCTTTAGGAAGGACTTTGGGAATGAACCAAGGAATATAAGGTTTGGGTTGAGTACGGATGGAATGAATCCTTTCGGTAACATGAGTAGTATTCATAGCACTTGGCCCGTGACTCTTTGTATCTACAACCTTCCTCCTTGGTTGTGTATGAAACGAAAGTACATTATGATGTCGCTGCTTATCCAAGGGCCGAGACAACCTGGCAATGATATTGATGTATACCTACAACCATTGGTAGAAGATCTTGTGGTACTGTGGAACGAAGGTGTACAGGTATGGGATGAGTACAAGCGAGACTACTTCATCCTACGGGCATTGTTGTTTTGCACCATCAATGATTTTCCTGCCCTTGGTAACCTATCCGGTCATACCGTAAAAGGGGCCAAAGCATGCCCCCAGTGCATGGATGAAACCGCTAGTGTGTGGCTCAATAACTCGAGGAAAACCGTGTACATGCATCACCATAGGTTCCTTCGTAGGAATCACCCCTACCGCAATATGAAAAAACAATTCGACGGGACAAAAGAGGATGGTATAGCCCCAAGGCCTCGTCGTGGGGAACAGGTATATGATATGGTTAAGGATATTAATATCGTACTTGGAAAGGGAGATAGTAATAATAAATCGAGGTCTCGTACTGAGAAGACCACGTAGAAGAAGAGATCGATATTTTGGAACTTGCCCTATTGGAAGGACTTAGAAGTTCGACACTGCATAGACATCATGCATGTAGAGAAAAATGTATGTGACAGCTTGATTGGTCTTTTGCTGAACATTCCTAGAAAAACTAAGGACGGACTGAAGGCACGAAGGGACCTAGAAGATATGAAAATCAGAGCTGAGCTACATCCTCAGGACACCGGGAAAGGGCGACTTTACCTTCCCCCAGCTTGCTACACTCTTTCCAAGAAAGAGAGAACAGACCTCTGCAAATACTTGCATGGTGTGAAAGTTCCGTCCGGTTACTCCGCAAGCATCAAGAAACTGGTCTCGATGAAAGATTTGAAGTTAACTGGCATGAAGTCTCATGATTGTCATGTGATGATGACACAAATGCTTCCTATTGCAATTAGAGGTATTTTGCCTAAAAAGGTCCGAGAGGCAATCATGAGGTTGTGTTTCTTCTTCAACACGATTTCACAGAAGGTCATCGATCCTATCGGACTTTCTGAACTGTAGAATGATGTGGTCAAGACACTATGCCAGCTAGAGATGTATTTCCCTCCATCATTTTTCGATATAATGGTTCATTTCATTGTTCACCTTGTGAACGAGATAAATGTATGTGGCTCCATATTCCTGCATCAGATGTACCCGTTCGAAAGGTACATGGGTATCCTGAAGAAGTATGTACGCAATCGATCTCGACCGGAGGGCTACATTGTGGAAGGTTATGCAACTGAGGAGGTTATCGAGTTTTATGGATTACATGGAGGGGTGGAACCGTAGGAGTGCATGTATCTCGCCATGAGGGTAGGCTAGCTGGGAAAGGGACGATTGGAAGGAAATCAACAAATTCTTACGATCATGGATTGCTCGAAAAGCTCATTTCACGCCTTGCAACAATCGGTTGAGGTGTCCTCGTATATGGACATGCACAAGGATAAGCTACGAGAGGAAAATCGTGGACGATCAGAGGTTTGGGTAACAAAAGAGCATAACTGTTTGTTCAATCATTGGTTCAAAGAGCATATGACTGGGAAAGAAACGAGTGTCATGTTGAGGTGGCTGGCAAAAGGGCCATCAGGTACAATCTTAACATGGCAAGGATACGACATAAATGGATATACCTTTTACATGAGATCTCAGGATAACAAAAGCACTTACCAAAATAGTGGTGTACGCATAGATGCCTATGACAACATAGGCAGTAAGAAGAGTAGGTTCTATGGGTTCATAGAAGAGATTTGGGAGCTCGACTACTGTATTTTTCAGATCCCAATGTTTCAGTGTCGTTGGGTACAACTCCCAAAGGGTTTCAAGGTGGACAAGTACGGCTTCACTACTCTGGACATCGAACATGTCTGATCAGAGATTTAACCATTCGTATTTCATGCAAGTAGCACAAGTCTTCTATGTAATCGACCCGGCAGATAAGAAGCGCCATGTAGTTCTTTAGGGAAAAAGAAGGATCGTCGGAGTTGAGAATGTCGTGGATGAGGAAGAGTACAACCTGTTTGATGAGTTGCCTCCTTTCGTAGATGGCAATATCAGGCTCGAGGAAGAAACCACTCAGGAAGCTACCTATCATCGCGACGATCATGAAGAAGGGCAAATTGTGAAAGAAAATAATTAGCTATATACGAGTAATGGCAATATCAGAGGAGGAGCCAGCTCCTGGGCAGGGCGGGCGCCTGCCCGGGTTCACCGGCGATGACCAGGCCGCACAAATCTTCTATGTATGGAGTATAAAGTCTGTTTTCGGTTTTGTTTCCTAGTATAATCTTGTGCATGGTAGTATAAAGTTTGTTTTTGGTTTTGTTTCCTAGCTATGTGCTAGTTTTTCTGGTCTTTGAGTCAGTTTCGGACTCTGCTAGTTTTGGTGATTGTTTCAGAGTCTGAAGAGTACTTGGTTGTTTTGCCGGATGACAAAATAGTGCTTTATCCGGTTGAATGTTTGGAGAGTTTGTTGTGTCCGTCAGGTGAAAGGAGTCCGGATTCTTTCCTGTAAACTGCTTATGTATTTGCTTTATAAGTAATAGACAAATCAGAAAACGCTGCAATTGCGCAGCACCAAAAACAAGGTCTTCTAAACTCTGCGCTGCTATTCGACAATATACAGTGAAGCGTATTGTTGATTCAGAAACAGATTTCAGGGTAGGCACATCAGTGGCGGTTCTTAAAAATAACCACCACTGATAACCTTATCTGTGGCGGTGCGTATAAAGAACCGCCACTGATAACCTTATCTGTGGCGGTTCGTATAAAGAACAGCTACAGATATTATATGTATCAGTGGCGGTTCTTACAACGAACCGCCAATGATAACATTATCTGTGGCGATTCATATAAAGAACTGCCACAGATATTATATGTATCAGTGGCGGTTCATACAACGAACCGCCACTGATAACATTATCTGTGGCGGTTCGTATAAAGAACCGCTACAGATATTATATGTATCAGTGGCGGTTCGTTACTGATAAATTATCTGTGGCGGTTTGTATAAACAACCGCCACAGATAACTGTATCAGTGGGGGTTCTTTTTAAGAACCGCCACTGATAATATGCTCCGTATATAAAAATGGATAGTTCTCTCTTTTCACCGAGTGCCCAAACCCTTAAACTCCCGCCTCTTCTGACGCGCCCTAAACCTCTAAGCTCCGCCGCCCGACGCCGCAAGGCCGACGCCTCTCCGTGCCGACGCCAGACCTAACGACGCCGCCCGCCGACAAGATTTCGCCGCGCCCCGGGCCCGACGCCAGACTACGCCGCCGCCGCTTCGCCGCCGCTCGCCCCGCGCAGCGCCCGACGCACCGACGCCGCCACCCCCGCCGACTCCCTCGCCCCCGCGCCCGCTCCCGACGTCGCCCCCGACCTGCCGCTTCTCAACACAGACCCTTGGGGGAAGAAGGCAAGGTCTTTGCTACTAATCTCGCTTTGTATGTTATTTGTTATGTGTTATTTGTTATGTGTGTGATTTCATTGTGTACTAGTGTTTCCTAGATGATTTTTATCAATGCAAGGTATCCAAGATGACCTAGACATTCATGCCACATTTTGAAATAATATGGTCTACTAAGTTGTGTAGTCATCGCAACATATCCATCATCACATTTAATAAATAAGTACTAAGTTGTGTAAGACATGATTCATTGTATGAATGACATAATCTTGCTTTTATGCTGGATCTTGCGATGTATGTCATTTCGGCAATCATTGGATTGTACACTTTTAATCATATTGTTATATGGAATAGTCAGTAAACCATAGCTACATATTGCGTCCACAAAATTTACAACCAATCAGCACTAGTTCAAGAGTTAATGCTTGCTTAATTAGTTTTGTTCTAAGCTAATTAAGTCTCTTGCTCTTGCAAAATCATTTTCATGAGATGATTCTGTACTTTGAAATTCCGTGAGATGATTCTGTAGTAATTGATTTAAAATTATGTTTCGGTCGAATCTGTAGTTCTAATGGAGCCCAAACCGATCCTATAGTGGAGGAGAGCCCAAGCGGTACCTTACCTCCACCCAACCACCGAAGGTGCCGAGGCCTCCACCACTGTTGCAGATGATGCTCTTGTTGTAAGACGCTGAGGACGAGGGAAAACTAAGAAGCCTGAAGGCCGGTACACCATCTCAGAGGTCTTAGATACTGGGGCCCCTGTTGCACCGAGAAAATCAGCAGCAAAATATAGGTCAACATGCGGGTGCATCGTAAGGGATAAAGTGCCAATCACCTATTCGGATTGGCATAAAGTGCCCCGAGCCACCAAAGAGGATCTATGGATAGAGCTCAAAGAAACCTTCAATTCCCAAGGAGCCAAGATCTTGTGCGTCGCGACGCATTGATGACCATGGATGCGGCGTGGAGAAACTTCAAGGCGAGGCTGAACACAAATTATGTGAAGCAAAACCGATCAGCCATCGGAGAGTACCCAAGATTGGAGCCATATTGGGATGAGTTTGTGGCAATGAAGCAATCGGAAGCAGCAAGGAAGTCCAGTGAGGACCACATTAGCATCGCAAGAAGGAATACTCACCCCCACAGACTTAGCACGAGTGGGTACGCGGGTAAAATTACTCAATGGGAGAGGCAGGAATTAGAAACGGTCCAATTGGCTGGCACAAGTCCCTTGATCAGACTACCAGACCGAGTGAAGCACTACGTGCTAGCGAGGGTAGATATCTTGTCTACTGGGGGTTTATCATTCAAGAGCAGCGAAGACGAAGCAATGACGCAAAGAGTTCATGAGTTTTACGCCCAGTCCACCCAAGGATCTTTTCACCCAGACAGGGAGAAAGACGAGCTAACAGCGGCCCTAGGAAACAAAGTGCACCCCGGTCGGACACGAGGCGTCGGGGTCAAGGTTCCATGGAGGAGTGGATTCCCTAAGCACGGAGACTCTTATAGGAGTCGGAAGAGAGCTAAAGAAGAGCGGGCTGAGAAGGAAATGGAAATGATGAAGGAAATGGTTCTGCGAGAAATACAAGGCACCATTGAGTCACAAGTTGAACGACAAGTACAACAAGCCTTGAGCCAGTCGCAGGCCCACAACGTTCTATCAAGCCCTACAGGTCGTCGCAGCAGTTGCGCGTCCACGCCGTTGGCAGAAGCGGACAACAACCATTATCCCGTGGATGACATACAGGACCCCACACCCTGTCAGCTCAACGTGCCCGTGATGAACATATTTGTACAGGCTGCTACAGGGGTAGTCTATCCGTGCCAAGAAGGGGGTGTCCTGCACAATACCCCGATAGCGCCAGGTTATACAAAGGTCCAAGTGGACACGGTACTTGCACAGTTTGCTGAGATCGGACTGGAAAAACCCGCCAATGATGAGATAACAACTATAGGAAGTGCCGTCCACTCATTCATCCAATGGCGCAAGCGTGACATCGTCTTGGACCATGTAGTGCCAGCCTCTCTGCGCAGACAATCCTCGCATCCGTCACCAAAGACCGAGAGTGAAACGGGAAGAAGCAAAATGAGGTAGAAAAGAAATCCATTGAGGACCCCATCAAGATGGCCACTGTTAGTACTCCGAAGCAGAAACCTATAACACATAGTACTTCAAAGGACAAACATACAACCCCTGATCCCAAAATTGGCACATTAGACAAGCCAGACGGCCGATCAAAGAGGCCAGATCGAGTATGATGTCGTGCGACAAAAAGTAAGGGCAAGCGCAATCGATGACCAAGATAATCAACAAAGATTGAAATTGAGGTAGGAAGCCCTTTGTCACCGCTTCAAAGTTAAAAAGTCTAACACCCATGATGCAGCGATTACATGCATGGTACTTAGATCGATCCAACCAAGACGTACTCCCGAAGGTGATCACTGCAATTTTTCGTGAGGAACATTTTCACCATGAGGGCCATGGCTACTTCTTAATAGAATTCGATAACTTGCACAACTTGTTCTATCACGACGCCTCGACATATCTTTTTGAGATGTCGGTCACCGTAAGTGTCTAATATATCAATCTTGGCCTACATTCACGTAATACCGATAAATGTCATGTCTAACTATTTCGTTATATTGATACGAGATGATTGAAGTACGAAGAACCAAGGGGCCAGTGGGATTCCTCGACCCGGGAACGGTTTGCCAACATGAAATCAAAAGAGCACCAAAGGAGGTCGAGGAGTACGTATATAAAGTTTTGATTAAACTACAAGACAAGGAGTTTATACTTTTGCCATACCATTTTAAGTAAGTTGCTCACTAGCTAGTTAAATTACTCATTTATTTCGTTATTTACTCTGATGTAAGGACTAATGACTGGCATCATGCATGTGTATGTAGCTTCCACTGGATTCTCGTAATAATTCATCCATAAAAGAGCAAGATGCTGATCATGGATCCACTGGATAAACCTAAAAAAGACTTTGAAGAGATGACACATTTAGTGAATGAGGCGTTCAAAAGATATTGTCAGAAGAGCTCGAGATACCGCCCATACCACAAATCCCTTACAATCCGTACTAAGTTTCCGGTACGCACGCAAGGAATATTCTTATATCATATTTCATAGTAAATAGCTCCTTCGACGACATCTTAGTTCATTCGATTTTTGCAGTGTCACAAGCAGCCGACAGGAACAAATTTATGTGAGTACTTCGTGTGCTAGTACATGCGCGAAATCTTATCATGCACAATAAAAGACAATGACGTAGAGGTCAGTCATGCTGACATGACACACTGATTCACACCACTCAATTTCTATATTCTCTCTTAATTTTGTTTTTTATACTTACAACGCCTCAAGTTGTCTACGTTAGGACCGCTTCCTTCTGAAATCCAAGCCATTCAGGGCCAGCTCGCCTACTTCATCATGAAGGAAATAATCAACAAAAATGGTGAGTTTTATGACGAAGACAACAACGATCCAGTCATCCATACTCTTGTCTCAAATCACGTGTCTCCAACCTCCGAAGACCCGTAGGCTTCTAGTTTACCTCCACTAGTTTAGGATTTTGTTACTTCAATTCTGTTTCATTACAAAGTGTAAATAACTCTTTGTTCCTTTCAAATGGGAACCCCTTCTTTTGTCAATGCCACTTCTTTTGTCAGTGGTTGTGCTAAACTTGCATGTACTTTTGTCTTCTTCAGGAACACACACACATGCGAGTGACACTTCTAAATATTTCATGTGTTTGCCTTACATGGTTATTTTTTCATATGAAGTTATTTCATGTGTTTGTAATAGTTTGATAAACTAACCAAGTGAAAAAATTACTAAAGAAATGCGTGGTTTTCTGAGTGAATCATGCTTTTCTTGCACATCATGCTGGTTTCTTTTTAGAAACAATTGCTCATCAGGATCAAGTGCTTCACACACAAAAATAAAGCTCAAAAACTAGAATAACTCTAGCATTGAGAAACTCATGGCTCAAAGAATAGAAGGATGCACTACTGATGGGCTTAGTGTCATGGTCATCGATGAAGATAAACATCATGCGAATTTGGCAAGGTCTATGCTCTGTAAACTCAACTTTTATGGTAAGCACCATCAATTCCTGCCAGCAATCCATGTTCTTTTTAAGAAGTAGATATTTTATTACTACTACTTTTTTCATCCTTCATAATATTTCTCAGTCACTTATTCTGACTTTGCAATGGTCTGCATGCAGAAACTCTTTCTTTTATAGTTCTGAGAATTTTTTGTATTCATAATAGGCACTAAAAATTTTCCCTTTTTTTTAGTGACAGTGTATTCAAGTCCCATAGAGGCACTCCGATGTCTTGAGAATCATGCACAAGATGTTGATTTCATTTTGGCAGCGGTGCACATGGAAGAGTTGAGTGGTTTTCAGTTCCTTGAAGTTGCCAGAGAGTTGCATAAAAACCTTCAAGTGATTAGTAAGTAGATATATAGAATCTTTACTATTTTTTGTTATCTCCAATTCTTCTATGGCCATCACCCCGTTTTTATCTCTCTTGTATCCGATGCTTTTTTAAAATGATTATGCTAATAAATCTTACATTTGAACTAGTGATGTCAACTGAAACAACAATGTACATAATGAAGAGGTGTGTTGAACTTGGCGCACGTTTTTTGGTGAAGAAGCCTCTTGATGCTGAAACCGTGAATAATATATGGCAACATCTCGATCTAAAAGTTCTAAGGATGGAGAAGATCGAGCATTTATTTCAAGGTAGCAATTAGTGTTCTCATTAATTAATTTCCTTCTTATAGTGGGTAGCAAAACTCGATATATTGTAGTCTCATCTCGATCAAAGAACATCACACTTTAATGTGAATGACATTCACAATTTTTCTAAGTTTGGTACAAATATGTTAATCATTATTTATCTGGATTTGCCATGAATATATTACATCAGCATAATTTTTTAAATATACTTTTATAATGATAGAATTTCATAACTTTTTACTACTAACATATTGTAGTACCTTTTAATGGTTAAAGATACATTTCATTTTAAACAATGTATCAAGTAAAAAAAATCATGTGTTCTTAAGAACAGTAATGAACTACTATTTTGTGTGTGTATATATGTATGTAGGTGTTGGAGATGAAACATACGGTGGAGAAGAGATGGGGAAGTGTGCGGTACAACAAAAGGATGGTACTGAAAAGAGAACTTCTCTCATTTGGACTCCATATCTGCAGAGAAAGTTTCTGCATGCTCTTAAAATACTTAGAGAAGGTTAATAGATATTTTTTAAGATCAAATAGTTTAACTACAAGATTAACTTTTGGATTTCAGATAGGTATAAAAATTATACATGTCGATTTATTTCAGATGCTCGACCTAAAAAGATAGACATGATCATGAACGTAGATGTGATTGATCGCAAACAAATTTCTTCTCATCTGCAGGTATGTGTATTCTATACATTTATTGATTACTCGTATGGATAGAAGAAATTTTCTGCATGCAATTCATATCATACACATCAGTTCAACCAAGTCAAACAGTTAAAAAATTGAACTAAGTTAAAATGCCTTGTCTTTTTTATAAACAATGAAGTGCATTGTTTCTCAAATAAAAATAAACACGTGCACTGGTTCTGCCCATAAAATGTTTGATTGATACTACCAAAAAGAAAAAAAATGTCCGACTGATGCTTGTTCTGATTTCTACTATCAAGTCAATTGTTTTCCTCTTGGAATAACTATTTTATTGAGTTTATAGTAAACTCTTTTCCTATAAACATCGAAAGAGAATGAAAGGGAACAAAACAAGGCAATGGTTGCAAACAGATGCAGGAATAATGCCTTAAATTTTAAATCTACGGAGACTCGTCACACAAGCCCTAACACAACCCACTATCATTCCTACATCCAACCAGCAGAAACAACAACTGTGAGCTAACAATGCAGCTAACAATGCATGCAGAATAAGTTACTGTTATTACTCATATGATGATGCTCTACATTGAAGAGAAAAGTTGTCTAATAATTATTTTCAGATGCAAAGCTTCTTCGGAGACACTCAAGGTGGTGATGTTTACACAGCCATGCGAAGAGCCTTGCAACTTGGCACTATCTTTGACGAGTCCCAGTACTGCAGTGATGAAGCAAACAAAGCTGGAGAAGATATGATGGGAGGAGATGGCAGTGATGATGAAGCTGATGGCTCAAATTCGTCTGGTGATGGTCAGGTTGTTGCTAAAACATACAATGGAAGAGTTGAGTGGTTTTCAGTTCTTTGAAGTTGCCAGAGAGTTGCATAAAAACCTTCAAGTGATTAATAAGTAGATAGAATCTTAGCTATTTTTTGTTATCTCCAATTCTTCTATACCGAGCATCCTGTTTTTATCTCTCTTGTATCTGACAGTTTTTTTAAAATGATTATGCTAATAAATCTTACATTTGAACTAGTGATGTCAACCGAAACAACAATGTACATAATAAAAAGGCATGGCTAGCGCTGCCTTAGGCTAGCCACAAATGCCAGTTTTTTATTTTCGTGTGTGGGATTATCAGCGGCGGTTTTGGT
The DNA here is from genome assembly GCA_036346275.1 of Otatea glauca. Classification (NCBI taxonomy): domain Eukaryota; kingdom Viridiplantae; phylum Streptophyta; class Magnoliopsida; order Poales; family Poaceae; genus Otatea; species Otatea glauca. Next base: position 29,333,163 of record CM070716.1, on the reverse strand, counting down.
CCAAAACCGCTACTGACGTAATATCAGTGACGGTTCTATCAAAAAACCGCCACTGATACTAGGCCTATCAGTGGCGGTTTTATATACAACCGCCACTGATAGTTGCATCAGTGGCAGTTCTATCCAAAAACCGCCACTAATAGTCGTATTATCCGTGACGGTTTTTGGGATAGAACCGCTACTGATATTTGAGTATTAGTGGCGATTCTATCAAAAAACCGCCACTGATACTTGGATTATTAGTGGCGGTTTTTGGCTCGAACCGCCACTGATACCCGAATATCAGTGGCTGTTCTAGCCAAAAACCTCCACAGATAGTGTTATCTGTGACGGTTCTAGAACCGCTACTGATAATCCTCGATTATCAGTGGCACTAAATCTATGGCGATTTAAAAACCGCCACTGATGGTAGTTATGAACCGCCACAGATGGCCTTTTTGAAGGTAGTGTTTCCATGCAATGGAGTTCAATACCGAAAAGAACTTTTAGGCAACGTGCATGTCCCAATAAATATGAGCCATCCAATGATTGGATTTACTTACATGAACGGTTAGATCTTTTATTTTCTTTTTCTGATTAATGAGAGAATTTATAGCTATTTTGTATTTTTTAGGTTCATGTGGGAATTTCTTTCTATTTACCTCAGGACTAACGTGAGCCCTTTGGAGGAGCCTCGATATTCCAAATGGAAGCTTGTCCGGCTTTGCTGAGCAGTGCGTTCACCTGATTTAACTACCCAACACAAGTTACACGGAGTATCTCCTTGCCACTTTTTTTTAAGACTAAAGGAGCGCTTTATTAGCTTTGAGCAGGATTACAATCCTCAAACAAAATCTCTCATATGAAGCTTGGTGCTTCAAGATGTCACGAATATCGCTTTAGATTACGAGAAACTTGTTTCGCAATTACATGTGCATCATTATTACAACGTCTACTGACAAAACAAAACTGAAGAAAGAAACTACTCAGATCTCTGATGTCCGCTAGGACTGCCATTGCTTCAGATATGAAATTGGTTAGATTCTGTCACAGGTCCACAATATATTTATTATCAGTCTCTAGCACTATAGGCATTGACAGCACTTTCGAATTGTCACGTTAACTCCATCTCGACAAGCATTGGCTTCCATCAATATAGGACTCATGGCATAAGGATATCAAAGAGGCACCAAAAAATTACCTTGAGAATCGTGAATTAACATCCGTAGCTCCTGCTTCTCCTTGGAATAGTTGTTCTGCTGAAGGAACTATATCGTGAAACAGCATCCATAATATCTAACTTTCAGAGGAACCTTCGCATTCCGAATTTCTCAACTTCGTATTTCTCACACGGCCGTCTGTGATAGCTCTATATAATGATCTAGCAGTGAAGACTCCTGATTTTTCCAACGACCATCTGATCTCACCTTGTCTTGTCCTTGTCTTCTGTCCTGACTGATAGAGCCCTGTAATTGGTTCCATTCATTTACCTCTCCTGGGCCAAAGCTTCTTTTGAAGCTCAAACTCCATTCTCCATTGATATCTCTCTCACTGTTGATTACAGCACTGAACAAGCTTATTGAATATCAATTTCAAAGAACATTTACTGCACCAAGTATCATGCCAGAAGTAAACACCTCTCCCATCACCTATTTTGATTCAGCCCCGCTCGCAAATTAAAATTAATCTCAGTGCAATCCCTTCGAAAACATCCCCTTTTCCCCACTCTGAAAGAAACCTTTGTTACCCAAATATTTCCTCCTAAGTAACTCATATCTGTTGAATTATATGGGCTTAGCCCACTTAAACGAAAATCTAATAAATCTCAAAGGCCCATTCATGAAGGAAGAGGGGTGGGATGTCTTTAGTACTATATTGCTTGTGGAGGTGGAGAGAGACCTACTTAAATATGGAGTTGGTTCTCTCCCTATTACACATGGCAATGAAGGGAAGAGAAAGAACCCACACACACACGCTCGCTCACCTCGCCGGGGCTGGGTGCGCGGCTCCTGTGTGAATGGTCCGCCGAAATCGGACCGGATGTGTCGGGGATCGGACAGCCTGGCGCGCGTCCCCCTGACACGTGTCCGTTCCCCCTCTGTACCCGGGGGACTGTTCCTAAGCCAGTGCGAGACGTCTCGATTCTGGCCCGGCGCCGAGCGGATCGTTCGGGATCCGACCAAAGGTCTCAAGAGGCCACCGGGGACCTCTCCGAGCTCTTCTCCGACCAAGCCGGGCTCCCGACCTCCGCAGCGGGACGGGGTCCCCCGACTCCGACCAAGCCGGGCCCCCGACCTCCGCAGCGGGACGGGTTCCCCCGACTCCGACCAAGCCGGGCTCCCAACCTCCGCAGCGGGACGGGGTCCCCCGACTCCGACCAAGCCGGGCTCCCGACCTCCGCAGCGGGACGGAGTCCCCCGACTCCGACCAAGCCAAGGCAACCCCCGCCAAGGGCCGCGCGTCAAAGCCTCCACCTGCCAACAGCCACGTGCCCAACGGATGGGGTCAATCGAAGTGACTATACGAGAGCAGGTGGCCATCTCCCAAGATGGTTTAATGACTGCCGAAGTCATGCTCCCAGTCCCATCAGCCGGTCACACATAGTACGAAGACACGCTCTCTCCCGAGGCAACACCCACGTCATGCGCAGCAACGTCAACACTCGTAAGGTTCGCAGAGGGCGTGCACGCCGTTTCAGGGAAATACCTAACCGCCGCCAACTAGACTCTCGACCCAGCATGGGCAAGACGGGTGGTGATCAGTCAGCAGAACGAAGGACCGAAGCTCCTAGTGTAGGTCACTTCGTCCTCTCCCAACTCTCGATGTAACCTGCCCCTTCCTTCCGTATAAAAGGAGGCAGGAACCCCCGTAGGAGAAAAATCGAACCCATCTCGCTAAGCCATTAGCACTCTCGCTTGTAAACTTTGTACAGCGATCTACACAAAAAGGCAATACAACACCACCACACGAACTGGAGTAGGGGTTCGGCCCGAACCAGTATAAACCTTGCGTCTCCTGTTTGGTTGCACAGGTTCCCCTGCTTAGTGCGCCCGCCGAAGGTGCCACCCGGACGAACGAAGCTCTGGGCCTTGCCCTCCGTACGATCCTTCCCCCTCTTTCTTTGCGGTCGACGGTCCCGATCGTCGACAGCTGGCGCCCACCGTGGGGCCCGAAGTTTCTTTCGTCCAAAGTTCGTCATCTTGACCAGCTCAACACCTCCAGCTCCACTACCAAAGATGTCACGAGCAGCGAGCTTGGGCTCGGGCGTCGTCCCCGAAAGTCGAAGGCTCCACATCCATGCTCGCCATCTTGCCGCCCGCGAACGCCATGCCTTCGCGCCGACGGACGTGAGGCAACCCCAGGGCGGACGACGGTGGCTCTGAAACCCTCGGGGCGATCGGCTCGCCAGTGTCGCCATCGACCAAGCCATCGCCGCCATTCGGCGAGAGGGCGTGGTACGACCGCCCCGATCCGCCGGTTCGACCCTCCCGTCGCACGAATCGCCCAAGAGCGCTGCGGGCCATTGCGGGGTCATGGCTGACCCGCTCGGGCGGCTGGCCCTCTTCCGAGCGGTCCTCGGCGAAGAGCTCAACAAAGCGACGACGGCGTCACACCGGTGGCAAGCAAGCTCTGGGCCGAAGTCTCCCCGTGACGGCCGCCCTCATCACGTGATCACCGCCGCTTCACCGGCGGGATCCCGCCCGGGCTCGCACCCCAATGCCATCTTCACCGCCTCCCGACGGGAAGGGGCGGCGTGGGCTCGCCGTCGCCCGGCGCGTATTAACGATGCTTTCGCCGGACGGTACTTCCGAAGTCCCTCTCCGACGTCCAACTCGGCGGCGAAGATCCGTAACCGCTTGCGGCGCCACCATTAACGGCGCTCCGTCGACCATCACGGTCGACGCGGGGTACGCCGCCGGCTCGAGTTCTCCCTGTCGGCTAGTGACGACTCCGACGCTAGCAGCGGCGGCAGTGACCTTCCGGCCCATGGCTGCCCGGCGTACTCGTGCGATCTCCGTCGGGTACGCTGGCCGCGCTGTTTAGGCAGCGATGATGGAGCGTTTTGCGGGACCAAGAATCCCGAATTCCTCTCCATCTACTCCACGCCATCCCGGCGGCGGAGAAGACGAGGCCGTAATGGCCAACTACCTCCCCACCGTTCTGGACAGCGCCGCCCGCACCTGGCTCTTCAACCAGGCGTCCGGCACCTTTCGGTCGTGGCGCCAGTTGAGGAGCGCTCTCCATTCCAACTTCTAGAGTTGCTACGAACGGCCTGGGCGGGAGAGGGACCTGGACCGTGTTATACAGGGAAAGGGGGAACATCTGCAGGACTTCGTGCGCCGGTTCACCCGCGCGCGAAACTCGATCCCCAATGTTTCTGACGAAACCGTCATCAAGGCCTTCAAGTTTAGCGTCCGAGACAAACGCCTTACGGAGGACCTCGAGATTGCCACAAGACTCACCGTCGACAAACTATTCCGCATGATCGAAGCGTCTGCGCGACGCGGACGATGCTTCACCGGAAGCATGACTATGACCGGGGCAAGCTCGGCCTCGCCTTTGGCGAAACGAGGCCATCCGACGCTAAGGAAGGAGACCCGGGCCCATGCGACAAAAGGCGGGGAAAAGACCGCGGCGTCGAGGGCGGCCAGCTCCGCCTAGTCGCCATGGTCGACGACAAACATGAAGGGGCGGGACCGCGCCAGCCCGACCGCCGGGCCCCCCGGCCTCAGCAGAACCATCCGCGACCGCAGCAGGCAGCCGCTACCGCCCCAACCAGGCAAGGTCGGGGACCCTCCACGCGAACATCCGAGCTTGGGGCAACGAGAACAACCCGCCGGACGCCAACAAGTTTTGCCTGCTCCACAAGATCCACGGCCATGACCGCGGGCCGCAGGACATGGTCGCTCAAGCCGACGCCTTTATAAGGGGACTGGAGAAATGCCCGCGCTACAAAAAGGCGATGAACGGCCAGGAGGAATCGACGCTGGCCAGGCCCAAGCGGGCCCTGACCTGGAATTCCAACAGGGCGACCGCCGTGTGGACGTGATCTTCGGTGGTTCCTCCGCATACCAATCTCGGCGCGAGCTGAAGGTCGCCGCACGCGCTGTCTATCAAGCCACCGCCGGGAAGCCCGCCGACCAACCCTGCAGATGGGGCGTCGTCCCCATCACCTTTTCCCGGGACGACGCCCCCCCGGGGATGTCCCGAGACTTCAAAACTGCTCTGGTCGTCGCCCCGACCATAAGTAACGCCGTTGGCGGTCATGGTCGACGAGGCGGTTCCTCAACTTACTCCTAGCGCCGCTTTGGACCGGATGCAAATACCCCGGTCGAAAATCAAGAACATAGCGATCCCCTTCTTCGGCATCGTGCCGGGGAGCTCGACCACCCCCCTGGGGCAGTGGTCCTCTCGTCACCTTTGGTGACTCAGAATTTCCGCACCGAGCTGATCACCTTTGAGGTCGTGGACGGCGATCTCCCTACAACGCCATCCTCGGGCGCCCGGCCCTGGTCAAGTTCATGGCTGCGAATCACTACGGGCATCGGTGTATGAAGCTCCTGTGGCCTGGGCGTCATAACGGTCCGCGGCGACCTTAAGGCAGCACACGGTTATAAGAAAAGGCCCTCGACGCTGGCGGCATACTGCCTCCACCGGCCCCGAGATCACCTCAAGGACGCCCGTCGGATTCGGCTATCCAGCCAAACGGCTCGACCAAGGCCGTGCTTTGAGGAGGGGGCACGGCAAATGCGTCAGATTTCGCCCAACTCGATCCCAAATAGGAAGACGAGCTCGTCACCTTCCTCCGAGATAACAAAACCATTTTCGCATGGGAACCGGCGGACATGCCCGGTCCCACGGAGGTGATCGAGCACAAATCGTAAACAAAGCCTGGCTGCGCACCGTGCGCCGAAGCTCCGCGCTTCTCTTACGAGAAGGCGGCGATAATCGTGGAGCACTCGACAAGCTCCTTAAGGCCGGCTTCATTCGCGAGGTCAACTACTCCAATGGTCGCCAACCCCGTGATCGCATGTAAGAAGGGCGGGAAGTGGCGAATGTGTGTCGACCACACGGGCTTGAACGCCGCATGCCCCAAAGATAACTTCCGCTCCCGCGCATAGACCAGACAGGACTCCACCGCCAACGCCGAGATGTTGAGTTTTCGACGCTTACTCCGGTACCACCAGATCAAGCTCACCGCGAAGACGAAGACAAGACCGCCTTCATCACGCCGCTTGGAACATTCTCGCTACACGACCATGTCGCTCGCCTCCGCAATGCGGTGCCACATTCCAAATGTTAATGGCCAAAGCCTTCAACCCGCAGATCGCCGGAACCTCGAGGTGTACGCCGACGACATCATCGCCAAGGCCCTCTAAGGCTAACCACGCCAACGACTGGCGAAACCTCCGCCAACCCTGAACAGGTTCGCATCAAGCTCAACCCCAAAAATGTGTCTTCGCACGGCCTCCGGAAAAGTACTCGGCTACATGATCGGGACGCGCGTAGGTCTGAACCCGAAGAAGATCGAGGCGATCGAGCGATGACCGCCCGACCTCAAGAAACAAGTGCGAGCCTCACCGGTCGTGATCGCCGCCTCACCGCTTCATTTCCGGCTCGGCGAGCGCTGGCTGCCTTTCTTTAAGATCCTCGCAGTCATAAGGGTTTCGAGTGGACCCCAAAGCCCAGCGGGTCTTTCGACGAGCTCAAGACGTACTCTCGCGTCCTCCCCGCGACAACTCCACAACAGGGAGAGGTGTCGCTACTTTTTACTCGCGGCGTGACCCGGCCGCCGGCCACGTCCCGTAGCCGAACGGTAGGGCGGCAAGATCCGATCTACTACGTGAGCGGGCACTCCACGGCCGAAGGAGTGCTATCCCTGTGTCCGTAAACTCCTCTATGCACTCTTCATGGCCTCGCGAAGCTCGACACTACTTCCAAGCACATGCGGTGGTCGTCCCCAGCGGCCTCCCGCCGGGAAATCCTCGTAAACCCCGGCCGAGGTCGCGTTGCTAAATGGGCCATGGAGCTAGCCGAGTTCGACCTCGCTTCACGGCCCGCACCGCCATCAAATCACAAAGCGCCGGGCGACTTTGTGGCCGAGCGGACGGCGAGCTCGAGCCCGAGCCCGAGGTCGGCCGAGGACCCATGGACTATGTTCTTCGACGGATCAAGATCCTTTGGCGCTCGGTGGCGTTCTCCTCATCACCCTCAAGGTGACCACTTGCGATATGTGGTCCGCCCGGCTTTCCCGCCACCAATAACGCGCGGAATACGAGGCCTGCTGGCCGCCTCCGAGCTCGCAAGTCCACGCATCCGCCGCCTAATCGTGAAAGGAGACTCCACTAAATCGTCAATCAAGACAACAAAGTCTACCAGTGTTCGAGCCTCGATGGCCAAATACCTCGCCGAGGTACGCAAGATGGAGAGATGGTTCCGAACCCGAGGATCCAAAGACGTACCAAGGAAAGACAATTCCACCGCCGATCTCCCGTCTGTGCTCGAATCATCGGCGACGAGCTCCCGGGACGTCATCCTTGAAACCTTGGCCACACCGTCCGTCGCCGACTAGGAAGACCGGTGGCCTTCCTCAAAACGCGTTCGACGTGGATGGATCCATTCGCCAGTTCCTCGACCAAGGAGAGCTCCCGCCACTCCCGCCGAAAGGAGCAGTTCCGTGACGTGCGGGCTCGTCGGAGCTCATCGGGCGCAGCTCCACCGTCGAGGGCTTTGGGCGCTCACAAAATGCATCACCTGAAGAAGGTAAATACCGCTCAACGACATACACCCGGCTTTGCGGCGCTCACCTCTTCGTGACTATGGTGGGAAGGCCTTCAGATGGGTTTTACCGCCAACGGCGCGAAGATGCCTGTGACATCGCTCGCTTCTTGCCGATCCCGCTTTCACGCCCAAAGGTGAGGCAACCGCCTCGCCGCAGACCATTCCCTCGCTCGCCATTCTCGACGTGGGGCCTCGACATTCTCGGTCCCTTCCCGAGGTCGGTCGGGGGGAAGAAGTTCCTATTCGTGGCGATCGACACCTTTTCAAAATGGATCGAAGCAGAACCAGTCTCCGCTATCACCGCCAAGGCTGCGGTAAAGTTCTTCCGTTCCTTCGTGGTCACGAGGTACGGAGTCCCTTGCAGGATCATCACCGACAACGGGACGCAGTTCACCAGCGAGCTGTTCCAAGAGTTCAGCGCGGATATGGGGACCAAGGTCTGCTATGCCTCGGTGAGCCACCCCCAGAGCAACGGGGCGACCGAGCGCGCCAATGGGCAGCTCATCCAAGGGATCAAGAAGCGAGTCTTCGACGAGCTCGGTCGCCGCGGCCGGGCATGGGTGGATGAGCTCCCCGCAGTCCTTTCGTCTGTCCGCACCTCGACCAGCCGGGCAACGGGGGCAAGCCCTTTCCAGCTCATCTTCGGGGCCGAGGCTGTCCTGCCGCCCGAGGTCGCGCTCCATTCCACTAGGACGAGCTCGGTCGACCATGTCGACCTCGAGCAGGAGCGGTCCCTCGACCTTGCCTTGGCGGAAGAAGTGAGGTGCCGCGCGCTTCTGCACTCGACGCGCTACCTGCAAGATCTCCGCAGACATGCTGCCCAAGCCGTCCAACCCAGGAGCTTCCGCGTCGGGGACCTGGTCCTACGAGGGATCCAAGACCGCTCCCACACCAACAAGCTGTCCCCGCTATGGGAGGGCCCCTTCAAAGTCGTCTCAATGAGCCGCGCGGGGGCTTACCGTCTGGCGGTCCCCGATGGCAGGAGCTCGTGAGCTCGTGGAACGAGGCCACCCCTAAGTTCTACGCCTAGCGCTCTCTTTCACCCTTCATTAAGTTAAGGTGCCTCTTTCTTTGTTGCCGTGTTCGCCTCACGTATTGCGATTCGCGCCGACGTGCGTGAGGTTTTGTGTTGCCATCCTCGTCCGCCCGGTGTTCATGGCCATAGTAAAGTTTTCTTCGATTTCGTCTCGATCTCTTTCGATTTGTAGAAGGGTTGGTGTTAATCCACGACCTAAGTTGCGATCCCTTCGGTCGAAGGTCGCGCCATCTTAAAGGCCCTGACGCAGTTGTCTCGCTCCATCCCCTTTTTTAACCAAAGTAATTTCTTCATAGAACGCCGGCGGCCGATGTCCCCGGCGTGGCTATAAGGGCAACCATAAGGCCACGCGGCGGGCTCGGCCTCGAGGCGCCGATGCGTGTTCTTTCTTGCAACGCTCGGGATCACGTTCTCTAGGTTCGCCGGGATGAATAACCCGGCCCGGCATTCCGTGATCGGGGCGCGATAAAGCGATCGTTATCGGGTAAGCCGCCATCCCCGTCTTTGCCAACCATTGAACATTCTCAGAGGGTGCCCCGAGCCTGATTAATTTTCCCGGGCTCGGAGGTCGCAGTTTGGGATTCACCACCGGGGATGACTCTGTCGTTCTAAGCCGACCTTTCCCCCGGGGCCGGGTGGCCAGGTTCGAATCTTTAAACCGCCCTCTGAGGGGGTCTTGCCGAGCTCGATGCATTCCCGAGCTCGCCGAGTCAGACCCAAGGCCAAAAATCTGGTCCAGCCTGAGCTATCCCAGGCCGACCAGTCCGATTTGTGCCCAAACCTGTGTACTGCCAAGCGAGGCCTCGGTGGGGATCACGTTCTCCGGGTTCATCTCAGGGATGCGGTGTCCCGAGCCCGACGCTGCCCCGGCTCGGAGGTCGCAATAGAAACGATCCTTATCCGAGTAAGTCGGCTATTCCCCGTGTTACCGACGTCCTCAAGAAGCGCCCCGGGCCCGATGACATTTCCAGACCCGGAGGCCGCGACCCCTAAGATTACCACCAGGGATGATCTCGGTCGCAATAAGTCGCTTTGCCGCAACAAGCCGACTTATTCCCCGCAGCCAAATTATCGAGACATGTCAACCCGAAGTCGTGCTCGCCCGAGTGATTTGAGCGAGGCCTCGTTGAAACAACATCGTGCATCGATAGCTCACACCCTAAACTGGGTAATTCGGGCAAAAGGCGGTAGGCCTGCGTTGGAAGGTCCGCAGAACGCGCTTCGCCACGCCGCCACGTGTCCAAGATCGCTCAACCCTTCCAAGAAATAGCCCGCACAAAGTACGCAGTGGCGGCACAGACCGGCAAATAAGCTAAGTTCTCCGAAAAAACACAACTCTATAAAGCTTAGCATAAAGTTGTTTTATCTTTACAAGGGGGAATCTTTCACCCCCGGACTCATCTGCTAACTCTAAAGTTTACAAAGACATGTCTCGGGCGAGTTTTTCCCGTTCAAGGTCGGAAACCCTAAGCCGCAATGTGAGGACCTCGGATTCGGCCTTGTCAATCCGGTCGTGGTCGCCTTGGAGCTGGGCCAAGGCATCTTTCCCGGCCCGAGCCACTTGCGCCAGCTTCTCTCCAAGACTAGCATTCCTGGCCTCGGCCTCAGCCACCTTGGTCTCTGCTTCGACGGCCCTCGTCTCCAACCCCGCGACCGTCTTCTCGAGCTTGACGGCTTTGGCCTCGAGCTCGGAGGAGGGCCCCTCGCCGCGATTCGCCTCGGCGGCGGTCGGAGATCTCGAGCTGAGGCGCTGGATCTCGCCGACGCGCTCAAGGCGTCCTCGCAAAGACGCTCGCGCCTCGACCGGCCTGCAAGGGTCTCCTCCGCTCCCCCTTGATGGCTTCAGAGAGCGCTATCGTGTATATCTCCTAGGCCACACGCTCCCGCTCGGCCTCGACAGCCCGCGCGAGCTCGAGGGCCTGGGCCTCCCTCAGGCGCGAGATTTCCTCTTGACCGCGCGACACGGCGGCTTTTAGCTCGGCGATGTCCCTCTGATTGGCCTCGAGGGCACCGCATAAGGGCCGGAAGGCGAGCACATGTTCGCGCGCGATGTTGTACCCCCGGGAAACCAGCCGCAGACCCTGCGAAGGCAAAGAGAAAACCCGCCATGACCACTAAGAAAAGGGAGGCAAGAAGGAGCTGACGCCACGATCGATCTTACCTCCACTAGCCGGTCTTCCAGCAAAGACAAGGCGATGACACCATCAGAATCTCGGGGCAGTACGCCCGCAGTTGCGTCCCCGGCGGCCTCCGCCGCCGCTTTGGCAACGGCGCACCCCGAAGGACCAGGGGGATCCGCTCCGGCCACGGCAATGGCGGCCGGACCTTCTGGGCCGGCAAGTGGCTCGACGACCCCCTGGCCACCCTCGATCACGGGCTCAACAATTGAAAGCGCCCCGGACGGAGGCATCGGGGTCGGACGATGGACCGGAGCCACGACCGCCCCGGCATATGAGCTGCACGTGGCAAATTATCAAAAGATGCTCAGTCAGCCCCACCGCCACGAAGTTAAGGAACGGGGGGAACTTACCGCGCCGAACGGACGTGCGGCAACCTCGCCTTCTTTACCAGCCCCCCTGCGGGGGCGATTCGGCTCTCCGCTTTCCCGAGGACTCCGCCCCCGGGGACGCCCCCACCGGGGGCGCAACGACGACGCCACCCTCGACTGCGGCCCCTTTGGCTACGGTGCTCCGGCAGAAGACTTCCACCACGACATCCTTGGTCGGGGCGCTTTCAACCAACCTCCTCGGCGCCGTCCTCCTCGAGGACGCGGTAAAGATCTCGCCGCGTCCCGGTCACGCCACGAGGCGGTAATCGTCCTCATAATCCTCCTCCCCGGCCTCGCCCTGGACCACAGGAAAGGTCGGTACCCCTCGGACGCTCGAACGCCGCGATGGGGTGGGATGATGAAAAATGTACGTAGGCCGTACCTGGCGTGACCGCTCCTCGGCAGCGGCAGGAGGGCTTCCCCCTCGGGAGCTTGTTGCCGGAACCTGTTGCTCCGGCTGCGTGCCTAGGGCTCTTGCGGCCGAAGCCGCCTCTTGTTACTGAACGAAAGCGAGGGTTAGCGGGTGAACCAAAAAGAAAGAAAATGGCCGGCGGCATCAAGCTCAAGCCCGGGTACCTCCGAGCTCGGGGGGTCTAAACTCACCACGACACGGTCGCCCCACTCGACGTGGGGCTTCTCGGCGATTTGCTTTGGGGCGTCGAAGGCCAGCTTCTTGCCCCCCCTCTTGCCTTTGATCAGGCTAGGAAACGGTAGCAACTCCTTGGCCGTACCCCAGAGCTCTTTTGTTGCCTACACGAGCTCGCCACAATAAGCATCCGAGTCCGGGCGCCCAAAGTAAGGACCAAGGTGAAAGGCTTTTACCTCATTTCTGCGCCCCAAGATGTTCTTAGGGACGTTGCCGCCAAGGTCGAAGGAGTTGGCGGCCTTCCCGAAGATCTCCTGCATCCTCGAAGCGACCCATGTCGACCTCGGTGCTGCGAGATCTGGAATAAAACGTCAGGAGATAAGAGAGCCCCGACCAAGGTCCGAAAGGATCCGAGATCGGACGACGCTTACCCTCGTGACTTTCCCGGGTGGCGTCGTACCTCCCGGTGATTTCAAAGAAAGGGTGCAACCTCCTCCGTAGAGGGAGCACCCGATTCCGCAGGTAGTCGTAAACGACCGTCTGCCCCTTCAGGCCCCGTATGGCGCATGTGTGGATGAAGGTGGCCACTTCCTGGTCGTCCACTGAGTCCTCAGGCTCAGGGGTCTCCCGCTTCCCTTCGACCGCGACGCCATTATGAGCAAGCCCGCCTCCCTCGCCCTTCTTTAAATAAAACCACTTCTCCGCCCACGGCCCGAGCGAGTCCCGGGTCGGGATTTGGAGAAAGGTGCAAGGGGTCCTGCCGCAATGGAATAGAGGCACCCGACGACGGGTCTTTGCGGTGCGGACAAGGAGTAAAACGAAGAAAAGCGAGGGGTAGGGAGCCCGCCAAGAACCCTCGCAAAGATGTGCGAAAAGAAAGGAGAAGGAGGAGTTCGCACAAGTTCACGAGCTCGATCTCGCCTTGTGCAAGGACCGCACCAAGAAGTCACTTTCCGGGTCAAGAGCCCAAAGAGCATGTAACGCTCCGTGCTCACGATCTCATCGTCCCGAGGTCGCGGCACTTTCTCCCCGGAAGGAAGCCGCCAGGAGAACGGGTCCAGAAGCCCCAAAGACTCCATCTCCCTCATCCGTTCTGTGGAGAGTGTGCTCCTCCCAAACTTCGCCATAGAATCAAGGTCAAGTGGGAGGGGAGAGAGCGGGGTCGCAATCAAGGGCTAGAAGGCGTTGACGCAGAGGGACGAGAAGGAAGAAGGCAAGAGCACGAGAAACGGGAAGTGAAATCCTAAAGGGTGAGATCCCCCTGGTTTTAAAAGACGCCTCATCAACCGACATCACCATCACCTCAAAAGGCGCTCGTGCGCGCCGAGCGGGCCAAACGTCGGGGCCTTTCAAAACCCCCGTACGGGCGCGTCCCTCCACGCGTCCTACAGACCCCATTCGTTCAACTTCCCCATCCGCGAGGCCCCTGGGCTTCCTGGGCCCGTCCGAGAAAACAAAATGGTGAAGTCCAAGTATGTGTCCCGATGGGGGAATCCCTCTTCAAACAAGACTTCAGACTCAAGAGCGCCTAGAGTCTCAGACCGCTTCTTGAGCCTCGGGGGCTGGTTGTCGGGATCGGATACCTGGCGCTGGCCCCCGACACGTGTCCGCTCCTCTCGCATGCGGGACTTCCTAAGCCAGCAGAGACGCTCGATCTACCGCCCGGCGCCGAGCGATCGTTACACCGAGATCCGACCAAAGGTCTCAAGAGGCCACCGGGGACCTCTCCGAGCTCTTCTCCGACCAAGCTGGGCTCCCGACCTCCACAGCGGGACGGGTTCCCCCGACTCCGACCAAGCCGGGCTCCCGACCTCCGCAGCGGACGGGTCCCCGACCACCAAGCCGGGCTCCCGACCTCCGCAATGGGGCGGGTCCCCGACCACCAAGCCGGCTCCCGACCTCCGCAGCCAGGACGGGTCCCCGACCGACCAAGCCAAGGCAACCCCGCCAAGGGCGCGTGTCAAAGCCTCCACCGCCAACAGCCCACGCGCCCCACGGATGGGGTCAATCAAGTGACTATACGAGCGGTGGCCATCTCCCAAGATGGTTTAATGATCGCCAAGTCATGCTCCCATCCCCATCACCGGTCACATACAAGACGAAGACACGCTCACCCAAGGCAACACCCACGCATGCGCGCAAAGAACGCCAACACTCGTAAGGTTCGCAGAGGCGTGTACGCCGCTTCCGGAAATACCTAACCGCCCTGGCCAACTAGACTACTGACCCAGCATGGGCAAGACGGGTGGTGATCAGTCAGCAGAACGAAGGACCGAAGCTCCTAGTGTAGGTCACTTCGTCCTCTCCCAACTCTCGATGTAACCTGCCCCTTCCTTCCGTATAAAAGGAGGCAGGAACCCCCGTAGGAGAAAAATCGAACCCATCTCGCTAAGCCATTAGCACTCGCATGTAAACTTTGTACAAATGATCTACACAAAAAGGCAATACAACACCACCACACGAATCGAGGTAGGGGTTCGCCCAACCAAAGATAAACCTTGCGTCTCTGCTTGGTTGCACAGGTTCCCCTGCTTAGTGCGCCCGCCGAAGGTGCCACCCGGACGAATGAAGCTCTGGGCCTTGCCCTCCGTACGATCCTTCCCCCTCTTTCTTTGCGGTCGACGGTCCCGATCGTCGACAGGATGCCTTGCACAGACGCAACTTCCTTTTGTAGTTTTATCTTTTGCAACTCGGGATCAGTTCGAGACATAGAGATAAAATCGTGTTGGTTCGGATCCAAACTGCGAAACGCGTTTTTCGTCTCTATATATACTGGCCGAGTCCATGAGCAAAAAACAGATCTACACACGAGCTTTTGCCTTCGTCCAGTACTGCGCCGCCTCCGTAGTCAGCTATCTCCTCTCCTGTGAGTCGCTTTGGTGGCCCCTTTTTAACTTTCTTTCCTTTTTGAAATGCTTTGGCATCATTCCTAAAAGGGTGCTTCGTCGGAAGCCACCGTCGATGGCAATCAAAGAATGTGATCTTTTTACCGTGCGTGAGCCTGAATGCATCAGAGTCAGCCATACAAATTGGACAACACAGGCGATCATGAACACACCAGCCGGCCCAAATGCCATATGCCAACAAATCATGGACCGACCACAGGTATGCGGCTCGTAAGGTAAATTCTCTACCACCAACACTGTCGTATGCCTTTTCCCCTCACCACAACTTTTTCAGCTCATCAATTAAGGGCCGCATGAACACATTGAGATCCTTCCCTGGATGCTTAGGACCTGGAATGACAAGAGCAAGGAATATGAACCCCTCTTTCAAGGAAATTTCAGGTGGAAAATTGTATGGCATGATGAAGACCGGCCAACAAGAGTAGGGGCTAGCGCTTGTGCTGAAAGGTGTGAAACCGTCCGTGGACAAACCAAGATGGACACTCCTAGGGTCGCTTGCAAATGATGGATCGAATCGGTCCAATGCTTGCCATTCCTCGCCATCAGACGGATGCACCATCATATCCGGGTCTTGGTCCTCAGGTTTACCTTCTTTGTGCCACCGCATATGTTTCGCTGTTTCTTTTGACATGTACAACCGTTTAAGCCTATCCGTGATCGGCATGTACCGTCATTTAGTTGCGACCTTTGTAGTCACCGATACCCCTTCCTGATCTACCACCTCAACAAATCTACACTTACCGCAATGCATACAATGAGTATCCTTGTCATGATCCTTCCAGAACAGCATGCAATTATTCTCGCACACATCAATCTTCTGGTAATTCATCCTGAGGCCGGCCATTAACTTTTTCGATTGGTACAAATCCTTTGGCATCTTGTGGTTAGGCGGAAGGACATCATTCATAAGTTCAAGCAAAGCGTTGAAGCATTTGTTCGAAAAGTTGAACTTCGACTTCATCGACATAAGCCGTGTAACCGCCTGCAGGACGGTCACATTGGTCAAGTCATGCAGCTTCTCATCCGAGGCGTCAAGTAGCCTATAGAATTCCTTAACCTCCTCCAGCTGTGACCCCTCCCCGGATTTAAATTCATCCCCCTGCTAAGATCATCCAGCATCTCTTCCATTCGGTCGTGATCCTCCCCATGGTTTGACTCAATGGCCTGCCCTGCGGCCTCTCCATGACGGTGCCACACCAAATAGTTAGGCATGAACCCGTTTTTGCAAATGTGATACTGCACTATATCCTTGCTGTAGTAGCTGTTATTCTGGTAGAGGGTACACAGGCAATACACATATTCAGCTCATCCAGCGAATGCTTGCTTCAAGAAAGCATCCGTGATCTGCCCCCATTCCCTTGAGTGCCCCCCATCACTCCTCCATCCGTCATACATCGCCCTTCGATTGTCACCCATTCTCAAAGCTAAACAAATGAAACGATGTCAACGTACGACCATAGCTTAGGTGACAAAGACAACCCTATTAGGAAAGATGTGTTCTAAACCCACCAAAGAATGGAGGCCATTGCATGCGACTGCGTGACGTGCACTATGAATCGAACGAATTTTGGCATGCATAATTCCTCATTGTTCTCCAAACGCACGCTGATCTTTGGTGCGTTGGAGAAGAACAGGTTATGCGGCCAAATCACGCTCGATCGCTTGCATGTCACAGCCCCATGCAACAACCAACATTCTCGCCGTCCAAAATACGCTAGAACAATTCCGAACCGCGCACTCACAAGCAAATGTGAGATGCGCCGTTCTCAACGGTGACGCTTAGGCTCTCTCTTGTTCGACACAAACCCTAAACTCTAACGTTATATACAACGGCAATGAGAGAATAAAATATATATACCATATGCAGTGAATATAAAATGAGATGAAATAACTTCAAACAAATATAAAATGAGATGAAATATACTAAATTCTCCAACGCCGGTGGGGCGTTGTGGAGGGTCCGGGAGGCGGGGTGGCGCCAACGACGGCGGGCGGCACCGTGATGGCGGGCGCGGCGCGGCGGGGGGGCGGGCGAGGCGAGCGCGGGGGTGAGAGGAGCGAAGAGAGAGAGAGAAGCCCGCGGGGCTATTAAATTCGTATATAAATTCATGAGTTTGTTTTGCCCACGAATTTACTTAAATTCGTTGGTATTTGCATTAACTGACGAATTTAAATATATAAATTCGTGGGTGTTTTTTTGGCCCACGAATTTAATTAAATACATGGGTTTTTTAGCAACCGATGAATTTAAATATATAAATTCGTGGATTTTGTTTTGGCCCACGAATTTAAAAAAACCCACGAATTTTGAATTGTTTCTTGTAGTGTCTTATCGGGTCACTAGGAATTCCTCCGTCCTAATGGGGAATGGGTCGCATGCTTCAGTTCATGGAGTTGGCACGGTGGATCTGAAGTTTACTTCGGGCAAGATCGTGCAGCTAAGGAACGTGCAGCATGTTGTTTCTATTCACAATAACCTAGTGAGCAGCTCCCTTCTTTGTAGAGATGGGTTTAGAGTGGTATTTGAGTCCAATAAAGTAGTCGTGTCCAAACGTGGATTGCTTATTGGTAAAGGCTATGAGTGCGGAGGCTCGTTCCGTCTTTCTCTTTCTGATTTATGTGATAATACAGTGAATCATATTTGTGGCAATTCTAATGGAGATGAGGCCAGTGTGTGGCACTCACGTTTATGTTATTTATATTTTGGTTCAATGTTTCAGTTATCTAGTATGAGTTTAATTCCAAAACTATCCATTGCCAAAGGTTCTAAGTGCCAAAGTTGTGTACAATCTAAGCAACCTCGAAATCCTCACAAGGCAGCCGAGGAGAGAAATTTGGCACCTCTAGAACTCATACATTCAGATCTTTTTGAAATGAATGGTGTGTTGACAAAGGGTGGAAAGAGATATTTCATGACGTTGATTGATGATGCTTCTAGATTTTGCTATGTTTACTTGTTGAAATCTAAGGATGAGGCTCTAGAGTACTTTAAGATCTATAAGGCAGAAGTTGAAAATCAACTTGAAAGAAAGATCAAAAGACTTAGGTCAGATCGTGGTGGAGAGTATTTCTCTAATGAGTTCAACTTATTCTGTGCATAACTTGGGATTATACATGAGAGCATGCCTCCCTATTCACCCCAATCAAACAGGGTTGCTGAAAGAAAGAACCGCACTTTGACTGACTTGGTGAATGCCATGTTAGACACTGCGGATTTATCTAAGGCATGGTGGGGGGAGGCTTTATTGACTTCATGTCATGTTCTAAATAGAGTTGCAATAAATAATAAGGAGAAAACCCCATATGAGGAATGGGTTGGGAGAAAACCATCACTTTCTTATTTGCGCACTTGCGGGTGCTTGGCGAAAGTCAATGTACCGATAACTAAGAAACGCAAACTTGGGCCTAAAACTGTGGATTGTGTATTTCTTGGATATGCTCATCGGAGCATAGCTTATAGATTCTTAGTAGTAAAATCAGAGGTATCCGACATGTTTGTCGATACGATTATGGAGTCTCGTGATGAAACATTCTTTGAGAATATATTTCCTATGAAGGATTTACATAGCATGTCTAGAATAAGTTTTGAGATAGTTCCTAAACCTACTGAATCTCTTGAACACTTACCTGAGCAAATTCCTGAGGAAGAGGATAGTGAAGCTCCAAGGAGGAGCAGGATAACAAGGATTGCAAAATCTTTTGCTGATGATTTCACTGTGTACCTCGTGGATGACACTCCCACATCTATTTCAGAAGCCTATACATCCCCAGATGCTGACTACTGGAAGGAGGCAGTCTGTAGTGAGATGGATTCCATTATCTCTAATGGAACTTGGGAAGTCACGGAACGACCTTATGGTTGCAAGCCTGTTGGCTGCAAGTGGATATTCAAGAAGAAGCTTAGGCCTGATGGTACAATTGAAAAGTACAAGGCTCGACTTGTGGCTAAGGGCTACACACAAAAAGAAGGTGAAGATTTTTTCAATACCTATTCACCTGTCGCTAGAATGACCACTATTCGAATGCTACTTTCCTTAGCTTCCTCATATGGTCTTATCGTTCATCAAATGGACGTGAAGACAGCTTTCCTTAATGGAGAGTTGGATGAGGAGATCTACATGGATCAGCCTGATGGTTTTGTAGTAGAAGGTCAAGAGAGCAAGGTGTGTAAGTTGCTGAAATCTTTGTATGGCCTGAAGCAAGCTCCTAAGCAATGGCACGAGAAGTTCGATAGAACTTTGACTACTGCAGGCTTTGCAGTGAATGAGTCAGATAAATGTGTATATTATCTGCATGGTGGGGGTGAGGGAGTTATATTGTGCTTGTATGTTGACGACATACTGATATTTGGCACAAATCTTGATATGATTAACAAAGTTAAGACTTTTCTATCTTAAAACTTTGATATGAAGGACCTTCGAGAGGCTGATGTGATTTTGAACATCAAGTTAATCAAGGGTGAGAATGGGATTACACTTTCGCAATCTCATTATGTTGAGATGGTTTTGAGTCGGTTTGGCTATATGGATAGCAAACCCTCTTCAACTCCTTATGATCCTAGTCTGATTCTGCGAAAGAATAAGAGAATTGGTCGAGAGCAATTGAGATACTCTCAGATTGTTGGATCGCTCATGTACCTAGCTAGTGCTACGAGACCTGATATCTCATTTGCTGTGAGCAAGTTGAGTCGGTTCATGTCAAACCCGGGTAATGATCATTGGCATGCACTGGAAAGGGTAATGTGCTACTTGAGAGGAACAATGAGTTGTGGAATTCACTATTCAGGGTACCCTAAGGTACTTGAGGGATACAGTGATTCAAATTTGATATCAGATGCTGATGAGCTTTATGCCACGAGTGGATATGTCTTCATCCTAGGGGGTGGTGCTGTGTCATGGAGGTCTTGCAAACAGACCATATTGACGAGGTTAACCATGGAAGCAGAACTCACAGCATTAGATACTGCTACTGTTGAGGCAGAATGGCTGTGTGACCTCTTGATGGACTTACCGGTGGTTGAGAAACCGATACCGACTATTCTCATGAACTGTGACAATCAAACGATAATTGTCAAGGTGAACAGTTCTAAGGATAATATGAAGTCCTCAAGATATGTGAGAAGACGATTGAAGTCCGTCAAGAAAATGAGAAACTCCGGAGTTATTACATTAGATTATATCCAAACTGAGAAAAACCTGGCAGATCCCTTTACAAAGGGATTATCACGAAATGTGATAGATAATGCATCGAGGGAGATGGGTATGAGACCCACATGAGAAGTTACACCACAATGGTAACCCAACCTATGTGATCGGAGATCCCGTGAAGTAGGACCTGGGAAAAACAAGTTGTTGGTTAACTAAAGGAGAGTAAAAAACCTTAACCCACTCCATGATGCAATACTCCCATATTCAGCTAATTGACTAAGGTTAGTCGGCTGATTGACTATTAGGCAGGTTGGCTAATGCCTTAATGTGTACTATTGGCTTTAATTAGCGAAGACGCTGTTCTACAGGGTGCTCTTGAAAGTACATACCTATATGAGCTTGATTATTGAACGTCGTAATCTATGAGACTAGGTGCTCTCTAGTAAGCTCATGAATAGACCAAGGAGTACGACGTATATGCTCCACCCGCGGGGTAGGCTACAGGCAGCCAAGTATCAGTTTGGTTTTAAGTGAAACTTGTCCACACAAGATTTGCAATTCAAGGCCTAGTCCATTGTTCAAGTTGTGGATCGGTGTAGCTTAATGTTCTAGATGGATGTTCAACTTAACAGTCTCCATCGAAACGCTGGTATATCAAACAATATTTGAACAGGCAAATCTCCGAGAGGACCTTTGAGATTTGGTGGGGGATTGTTGAATTATATGGGCTTAGCCCACTTAAATGAAAATCCAATAAATCTCAAAGGCCCATTCATGAAGGGAGAGGGGTGGGATGTCTTTAGTATCATATTCCTTGTGGAGGTGGAGAGAGACCTACTTAAATATGGAGTTGGTTCACTAACTATTACACATGGCAATGGAGGGAAGAGAAAGAACCCACACGCGCGCTCGCTCGCCTCGCCTCGCCGGGCCAGGCCGGGCCATGCCGGGCTTGGGCTTGGGCATGGTCGGCGGGCGCGCGGCACCCGCGTGAATGGTCCACCGAAATCGGACCGGATGCCTTGCGCAGATGCAACTTCCTTTTTGCGGTTTTATCTTTTGCTACTCGGGCTCAGTTCGAGATATAGAGATAAAATCGTGTTGGTTTCGGATCCAAACTGCGAAACGCATTTTCCGTCTCTATATATACTGACCGAGTCCATGAGCAAAAAACAGATCTACACACGAGCTTTTGCCTTCTTCCAGTACTGCGCCGCCACCGTAGTCCGCCTCATCCTGCTGCGTCGGCGTGCACCGGCGAACGGGAGAGCATGTCTCCAGAATCTGTTGTCTTTGCGATCCTGCACCGGGAGAAGGCGAATAAGGTTTTTGGGAAGTGCTTCGCGCGGCTGCTCACGATCGTCATCACGGCTCGTCTACCAGTACGCTCGGGCGCCGTTATTCGTCGTCGACGCGCTCGGTGCCAACACGTTCTCGTCATCAACAACGTACCATCTACATCGGCTATTACTTCCTCTACAGTAGATCGGTACGTGAGAATCATGTTTAATCTATTATTGTTTTTACTCTGAGTATAGTAGATCTATTCATGTGTAGCTTTGTGATATGCATGTGTAGATTATACTCTCACGATATGATCATGTTAGTCAATCTGTTCATGTTCATGTTTTATCTCGGAATTTATATAAACCTGAAAGTGCTAATTATTCCAGCAATATCAAGTCCCTGTTGTGAAAGTAATAAGAGGTTTTGGGAGAATGCCGCACTCTGAACAGAGGCGCTTTGGTGTATATATACAATACACACAATGATTATGTGCCGGATCAGCTACAGTACAAGGAGGCAAGTCTTGCCGTACAAGATAAGAACTGAATCAACAACTGAATGAGGATACAGATCATATTTAATGCTATCTCTAGTTTACATATATATGTATTTGGTTCAGATTCTATACCATAACACCCCCTCAATCACAACCATGATCATGTCAGATTATGTGAGACCCCGTTCAGATGAACAGGAACCTCCATGTGATTACTGTGCTATTCCCTGGATCAGTAGCTAGCACTCACATGTTTACAACATTTATATCACAACCATGCTCGCAACCACACACAAAGACATACATAACAGTAATAATTATACAGAGTTTAGTACAAATTTAAAACATTTAACAGCGGAAACCAAAAGAGAGCCAAGCAACTCCGAAAAGCCTTGCGGTGGCGCACTAAACCCCCAGGCAACTGACTAGGCACCCTAGAAGAGACTATCGTCGAAACCCCCGAGACCTGCCTGGAAAAGAGCGTCGTCGGGCAGATCACAGTCTTCGTCCTCTGAGACAGTAGATGCAAGAATGAGTACATTGGTACTCAGCAAGACTTATAGTGGTTCACAGATGCAAATAAATAATTATGCAGGCTGAACAATAAACAGGCTATGGTTATTTTGCAGTTGCATAAAGGCATTAAGAATGTATAAGCATATTAGATTGTATCATCGCATTTTAATAGAAGCAATTGAAAGACAAAAAGATAAGCAATTATTCCAGAATTTCAACCCAGCCTACCCGACTGCAAAGATCCCCAGTGTCGATCCTTTGACACAAAAGCTAGTTACAAAACAGTTTTCAAACCAAAACTCAGTTTTAAGAAAAGACCAAAAGACTTTAGCATTGGGAGGATTTTCCCCAAGTGCCCATTACCGCGGGCACGGCTAATCGATCAGATTTGTCACTCTGCAGAGGTGTACAACTTTACCCACAAGGAATGATCAACCTCTTTTGCCAGGCTAGTTAACACACTTCCTTTGGTGTGTCGGTAAGGAGATCTTAATGAGCCGTTACATTATCTAGACGTGGCTTTACACCAGCTCGGGACATTAACCCTCGCCCTGAAAACAGAGACACTCACCCAAGTCGTGGATCCACATTTATCACACACAACACCACGTCTCTGTCCAGGGCAAGGCGTACACTGTTGCATTGGTATGTAGAAACCCCTACAGACAGACCTGACCGGAATGTCTGTGCAATCTCCCACCTTCCTTAGATGCAAAGCCACATCTAAACAACTTAATAGGCTAAGACCCGCCCATACAAGCCCTCGTGGTTGTACGAAAAACATGGATCTACAACATCCCATTTGCTCGGTCCTTAATTCGACACGGGCGATACTCCACCCTATACTACGTGCATATCTCTTTGCACAATCGGCTATTGCCAATAATCGCCCGCGTCAAACCATAGTTTTATTTGAGGGTTTTTAGCAAATTAACATTAACCATTTCACAAAAAGGACCATACGTAGGTTGAAAAGATTGAAAACACATAATGGATTAGCTTAAACAGGAATATTATTATGCTAGCGGTTATACCCAAATTGACATTAAGTATGTCTAGTGCAAGCTAAGGTTTACAAGGTTCACATGACCATACAGATTGAGATAAACCATAACGTACAGGATTAACTACAGTTCCAACCCAAATTAGCACTTCTATGGAGAATTATCCGGATGCACCATATATAGGCAAAAACAACATAAGGTAGGTAAATTATCAGGCTCAATATGCTCAAGGGGTTGCTTGCCTTGTAGCTCACTGTCAGGTATAAAGTCTGGATCTGCGATAGAGTCGTCTTCTTCTTCGAGGATGTCGATGTCTAAACGTCGAGAAAACGAGGAACAAAGAACATCAGTAAACTCCAAGTGGCAAAAAGAAAACAGACAGCAAAGATAAATACAAAATCACACTAAGACAGGGATTGCTCCAAAAGAATTATTTCCAAATAAATTTTGAAGTTCATACATAAATACTACTTAGATTAAGAAAAAACTAACTCATTAGCTTCTCTAGAAAGAGGCATGAAAGAGCAGCACTGGGAAAACCTAGCTCTCTACCTTTTCATTGCTTCAAGAAATGAACACCCAAAACTATGACATTTAGGGTTACTCAAATAGAAGACTTATGCACAACATCTAATGAAATTAGGGTTTTAATCTTGAACTAGCTAGAGCATACTTTAGTTAAAAATTCTAATGGCTTCTCTCGAACTTTTGGGTTTAGACAAGGCTTAAAATCTATGGTTAAAAAGGCTTAGTTGAAATCTAGACTTGGCTATAAAATTGGCTAAGGAAACAGTCTAAGCAATATCACTTAAGGTTATTACCCTTATGAAAACTAAGTGAAGTACAGCTCACAAATAGAATATTTTTCTGGAATTTAGTAGTACAAACTTTGGTGATCATTTCTACATTATCCTCTCTAAAATTCTCACTTGTATGAGCTACTTTACAAGCTATTAAAATAGCTAAGTATTTCAATTACTCTGAAAACTATATCAGTTAGGCCTATTTCACTATCTTGTTTAACATACAACCTTTAATAAAATAGCTTGATTTCTTCAGAACCTACTAGTATATACTATGTGAAGTGTTCCTATACTATTTTTACATTATCTTTCATTTATATATTCTATTTTATCAAATGTTGAAAAGGGCTATATGATCACAAAAACTGCCTTATAGCATTTCAACTTTCACTTTCATTTATTAATGGACCACTCATCAACATTTAGACATTTTCTTCCTGACATCAGGGCATGATCTTAAAAACATTTTAAAACTGAATTTGAACTATTTTGGACCTATTCATAGTAAGTTACATCTATTTATGCCATTATAAATGTTGTTTTTCTTTATTAAATAACCATCACCTATACTTTTTCTTAGGTATTTCCACATGTACCAGCTCCTATTGGTATATGCCCCTCCAAAGTGAATCTTAAACACATAAAATTTAATTATTTCTGTTATTTACATAACCTCTTCTTTATGCTTAGTATTCACTTTATGTAAACATGATGTACAACAAGGTGACATGCAAACATTTTTATTTATTTGAAACCCTTCTAAACCAGAGGCTCCATAAAAACTCATCTTACTTTAACTGAACCTTCCTAAAAATATTTTATTCACATGGCCTTATATCTACCCATGGGTATTTTTAAATTTCTAGAAATTACACAGTGCTCAACTTTCTTTTATTTTTGGATATTCTGAATCTACAGAACTTTACACGAATTTAGAAACTGGTTTCACTACTTTTGGCCAGATGATTCAAAAGTTATCAGCATTTGAGTTTTTGGCCGGTTTAGGAAATTCATCTAAAATCAAATACGCTTCGCAATCGAAAGCGTCTTTCTTGTGCAAGCAGAGATGCGTTCAACGCTACCGACTCGACAAGCGGGTCCACCGATCGGCGACAATGGCGAGCATCTTGGCTTCTTGCTCGCCGCCGGCGAAGCAGCTCCACCGCAGCGGAATGGGTAGCACAGTGAGCATCAGCACATCACGGCGCACCCATTCGCCGGGTGGTGGCCGGGAAGGTGGCTGCCACCACGGGGGTGCGGCGGCGCCATGGCCGAGTCGGCGAAAGCTCAACTAGCGGCCATGATTCCGACAAGCTAGGGTTTGGCTAGCTACAGTGGAGCAAGGGGATTCGGACTCACTAGTTGGCTGGGTCGGAGATGGCCTGAAACGAGCTGCCACCGTGCGCCGGCCGGGAAGAAGAAGGGCGGTGGTGGGACGGTGCTGCAAACAAAACGAAGCCGAAATGGAGGCTGATCAGTAAACCTGGGATGCTAAGGAAGCTCTGGATGCGGTTGATTCGAATGATTGGGGAGAGGCTGACCCGAATCACCAAGTTCCCCTCTTTCGGGCTTCTTGCGGGCGAACTGGAGAAGAAGACTCACACGAGGCTTTCGGCCAAATGGAAAGCAAGTGCAAGGAATGGAAGACAAAGGCGACGCTAGAGGGAGACTTAGGACTTGGGGATTGCGATTGCATTGGGCTCGAGTGCACGGCCACGGTCGCTGCCGCTGTGCTCTCGCGACGAAGTGGCGCAGCCACTTCTCTAGTGCGGCTATGCGAGGGATAGCCAGTACAGGGGTGAGACGGGCGGCGCGCAACGTGGGCGACCGTGAGTGAGTCCGGACGGGGGCAGTTGGGGACCGGACGACGAAGGACAGCGGTGACATCGCCTCACTTCGGCCGGAAGAAGAAACGGGAGAAGAATGCTGCGAGTTGAGGCTGACAAATGGGACCAGGGCCCACTGGCAGTGACCTATGGTTTTTCCCTTCCTCGCCAGTGCGTCAAAGTTCAATAGGCACGGGCCCACTTGCCAGTGAGAGAGGACATTTAATGTGACGGGACAGAGCTAGAATTCTCTGGATTTAGATTAGTTTAAGCATCATTCTCAGTCAAAATTTTACCAAAATGTTTGACCAAAACTTAATGGGAGTCCTACATCTCCTGTAAAATTTTGAGATAAAAATACTCTCTAGATGATTTACTAAAATTCTGACACTGTGCCCTGCCCTAAAGCTTAAATTTCAGATTTTGATTTAATTAAAGGTACATATTTCAAAATTTATTTTTGAAACTTTTTGGAAGGATTCAGAACCTTCTAAGGAGATTACCCTAAAATTTTGAAGTCAAAATAATGAACAATTATGTTATAAAAATTCTGACAGCCGTCTTTCCTATTCTCTAGACTCTCTGTATTTGAATTTTTAAAAAGCTTAAACCAACTTATTAAATTATAGAAATTTTACCAGTGGTGTGTTATACAATCATGGCTCTGTAGAAATTTTATTGGCCCCAGATAGCCATTGACCATGTTTCATTTAAATTTTTGGTTTACTGTTTTTAGTCAAAAGATGGCCATATTATTTATTTATTCTCAATCCTATGCATAAAATTTGTTTATTGGTCCCACTAAAATACCATTGCAGCTTGGGTTACTTAGTAATTTTTATTCCTTTTTACCACCTTTCTTTTTATCTTTTTACCTCATTCTCATTTCCCAATTTCTTTAACCAAGCTTTCACACAATTTAAAACTCCAAGAAAACCAAATAAAAATGAATAACACTAGAAAAAATCATAAACATTTATTTTTTTCCAATTTCATCCGTACCTTTTCACTGTTTGATCTTTTTAGGATGTTAGAGATTGAGATTGTGTCTCAACTTGACCATCTCTTGCATCAATAGCGCCTTAGTAAGCCCATATGCTACTTGATCCTTAGAGGGGATGAATCTAATGTCGAGAGCCTTTTGTGCAACTCGTTCACGAATAAAGTGAAAATCCACTTCAATATGCTTAGTTCTAGCATGAAAAACTAGATTTGCTGAAAGATAAGTGATGCCCAAATTATCATACCATAAGTATGGAGCCCGAGACTTAAACACTCCAAGTTCTCCAAGCAATGACTGAACCAGACTATTTCAGCTATAGCATTTGCTAGTGCTGTATACTCGGCCTGAGTGCTTGGCCTGGAAACTGTAGCCTGTTTATAAGAGCTCTAGGAAACAAGATTTGAACAATAAAAGACAGCAAAACCACTAGTTGACCGAGGATCATCCGGACAACCAGGCTAGTCAGCATCTGAAAAAGCATGGACTAAAGTAGATATTGATTTATGTATCTTTAGTCCCTCTAATAATGTAGACTTTAGATACTGTGAAATTCTCTTGGCTACTGTCCAATGTATTGTGGTTGGAGACTGCATATATTGACATCCCTTGTTAACAGCATATATAAGATATATCAGGCTGTGTTAAGGTTACATATTGCAAAGTCCCCACAACACTACCGTATTTTGTAGCTTCTTCTGACAACAAACTCTCACCATCAGACTGAGAGAGCTTCTGAGTGGATGAAAGCGAAGATGATACTGGTTTGCACTGCAACATATCCCCACTCGCTGCAAGACATCTGAGATATACTTGGTCTGTTAGAGCTGTAAACCATCATCTTCTTCCTGCACATGTATACCCAAAAATAGTGGAGTTCACCAAGATCTTTAAGAGCAAAGTCAGCACTCAAAAAACGAATTAAAGCCATGATAGCATCATTACTTGAGCCTATAACAATTGTATCATCCACATAGATCAAACTATAAACCACATTGCCACCTTTGTTATAAATAAACCAGGAGGTATCACTACGTGATGTTGTATAATACAACTCATGGAGTTTTGAGCTCAATCTCATTACCAGGCTCTTTTTGCTTGCTTATGTCCATATAATTCTTTGTCCAATTTACACACAAGATTTGGCAGTCGTTCATCCTCATATCCTTGGGGTTGCTTCATATACACATCCTCTTCAAGAATGCCATAAAGAAACGCATTCTAAACATCTAGCTGATGAAGATTCCAACGTCTTGACACGGCAATTGATAAGATAAGGCGGATAGTAACTGGTTTTAACACTGGACTAAATGTATCATCATAATCAATGTCATATCTTTGTTTGAAGCCTTTAGCGACCATCCTAGCTTTATACCTATCAATAGAACCATGGGCTTTGCGCTTCAACATGAAAATCCAGTTGGAATCAATCCGGTTCAAGTCTGACTTGTATGGGACAAGATGCCATGTGCCATTTTTCATTAAAGCTAAATATTCTTGGTCCATGGCTGATTTCCAATTGTCAACTATCACTGCTTCCTGATAATCTGATGGCCCAAAAACAGCAAAACCTACATGCCTTCGTGTTTGGTATGGAACTGTGAGACCCCACTCTTACGAACAGGAACCTCCATGTGATCACTGTACTAGTCTCATGATCAGTGGCTAGCACTCACATGTTTACAACATTTATATCACAACCACACACGAGAGGCAAACAGGTAACCAAACTTAAAAGGAAATAATTATACAAAGTTTAGTACAATACATAAGCTGAACAACGGAAACAAATGAGAGTCAAATAACTCCAAACAGCCTCGGGTTTGCCCACTAACCCCTAGGCAACTGACTCGGCAACCCTAAAGGAAATCGTCATCAAAACCCTCGTGCCCTGCTTGGAAAATAGAATCGCCTCGCAGAATGCAGTCCTCATCCTCTAAGATAGCAGATGCCAGGTTGAGTACATTGGTACTCAGCAAGACTTATAGTGTTTGACAAATGCAATTAAATAAATATGCAGGTTGAAGTAAAAAGACAGGCTACAGGTTATTTTGCAGTTGCATAAACATTTAAATGTATGAATATAATAGATTGAAACATCGCATTTTTTTAAATAAGCAAATAGAGAGACAAAAAGCGATAAGCAAATATCCAAGTCTTTCAACCCAGTCTACCCGACTACAAAGGTCCCCGGTGTCTATCCTTTGACAAAAAAGTTGGTTGCAAAATAGTTTCCAAACCAAACCCATTTTTCAGAAAATTACCAAAATACTAACATTGGAATGACTTCCCCAAGTGCCCATGACCACGGGCGTGGCTAATCGATTAGATCTTACACTCTGCAGAGGTGTACAGCTTTACCCACAAGGAATGATCAACCTATTTTGCCAGGCTAGTTAACAAACTTTCTTTGGTGTGTCGGCAAGGAGATCATACAGAACCATTACATTACTTAGACATGGCTTTGAACCAGCCCGGGATGTTAACCCTCGCCATAGAAACAGAAACACACACCCAAGACGTGGTTCTTTTCACGCGGTTTCCAACACCCGTTTCTGTTTATGGCAAGGCGTACACCGTTGCGCGGGTATGCATTTACCCACACCGAGGGCTGGAAATTCGGTATGGAAGCCCCTCACAAGCAAACCTGACCGGAATGCTTCCGCTATCTCCCGCCTTCCTTAGATGCAAAGCCACATCCAAATAACTTAATACGCTAAAACTGTCCCATACCAGCCCTTGTGGTTGTACGGAAACATGGATCTACCATCCCATTGCTCGGTCCTTAATCCGACACGGGCGATACTCCACCCTGAACTACGTGCAATTCCCTTTGCACCACCGGCTATTGCCAATAATCACCCGCGTCCAACCATAGTTTTATTTTAGGGTTTTTAACAAACTACCAGCAACCATTTTCCAAAAGGACCATACATTTGTTGAAAATACCGAAAACACATAACGGATAGCTTAAGCAAGAGTAATATGCTAGCGATTATACCCAAAAGACATTAAGCATGCCTAGCTCATACTAAGGGTTACAAGGTTCACATGTCCATACAGATTAAGGAAAACCATAATGTACAGGGGTAACTACAACTTCTACCCAAGATAGTATTTCTATGGAGAATTACCGGAATGCATAATACATTGACAAAAACAACATATTGTAGGTAAATTATCAGGTTCAACATGCTCAAGGGGGTGCTTGCCTTGCAGCTCGCTGTCTGGCTAGAAGTCTGGGTCTGCAAGAGGATCGTCTTCCTCCTCGGGGATGTTGGTGTCTACACGTCGTGAAAAGAGGAATACAAAAGAATCAGCAAATTCCAAAAAGGCAAAAAGAAGACAAATAGCGAGATAAACGCAAGCTCAAACCAAAATAGGGGTTGCTTTAAATGAATTATTGTTATTTAAATTTTGAATTTAAGATGCAAATATTAATTAGATTAACAAAACATTAGCTCATTTGCTTCCTGGACATACAAGAGCAGCACAGGAATAACACTCTCTGCTCTCTCGCTGCTTACAAAACTGCAAACACTGTACCACTTAAGGCTGTTTAACCAACCAGATCTACAAGCTAAACATGGAGAAATAAGGATATCTCTCCAGAACAAGATAGGACAAACATTGGACAGCACTCCTAGGGCATTTTCCTAAATTTTTGGGTTTAGACAAGACATAAAACTTACTGCTAAAAAGGCTTACATGAAACTTTAACATAGGCTATAGAAAACTGGACTAAAGAGGCAGGCTGAACGATTAACACTTAAGGGTATTACACTAATGAAAACTAAATGAAGCATAGTTTATTAATAGGATATTTTTCTGAAACATAGTAGTACATACTTTTAACATCATTTCTTTGCTATCCATCATAAAATTCTCACTTAGACGAGTTATTCTACACGCTGTCACAATTGCTGAAGTGTTCTATTATTTTGAAAACATAACAACTAGGCTTATGTTGCTAGCTTAATTTATATGCAAACCTTTACAAAGTGACATTATTTCTTCAGAACATCACAGCATGAACTTTGTAGAGTGCTACTATGCTGCTTCCACAATTCTTTTCATTTCGCAACATCATTTTATTGGCTATTGAAAAGGTCTAAATGACCACAAAAGTAACACTATAACAATCTAACTTCCACTTTCAATTACAACCAAATCACTCATCAACCTTTATTCATTTTTATGATTTTTTCGGGGCATGATCTTATAAGCATTTTAAAACTTGTTTTAAATTATTTGAACTTAACATTAATAGGTTTTTCCTACATTTATTGTTACAACAACTACTTTCCTCTATTAGCACAACATAACTCATATCTTTTCCTAAGTATTTTCACATGAACGAGCTTATACTGACATATGGTTCTCCAAAATAAACTTTATCTATATAAATATTAATTTATAGAAGTTTCACCTATTTATCCCTTTCTACATTGAAACTTCATCCTAATTGAATATGATGTATAACAAAGTAGCATGTAACATTTTTGCATATTTGGAATACATGCAGATCAAAGATTCCATAAAATTTATTTTATTCTACTTTAGCTTTATTTGATAACATTTTATTCAAACGGCATTATTCATACCTATGTGCTTCTTTGCATTTCCTAAAATTGCACTGTAATGACCCCCATTTTCACATAAATGCAAAAATAGAAATCTCATGTGCGAACAGTACTAGTCCCATGATCAGCAGCTAGTACGCACATTTACAACAATTGGAATCACAACCATACATCATATTATTAAAGCGGAAGCTAATTTACACAATAATCTTACAATTCAGAGTTTATAGCAGCAAAGAAGCAAAGTCTTGTAGTGTGCCCATCCAAACCCTCAGGCAACTGACAAGGCATAATCCCTAGAAATTCATCGTCAATATCCCGAATCCTGCGACAAATATGTTTCATCGAGCTAATCTGATTCTTCACCTAAAGACAACAATTAAGCAAGGGTGAGTACTTTCGTACTCCGCAAGACTTTTGCAAAGCCTATGATTAAATGCAGGCCACTTCAAAGGAAAGGCTGATGGTTGCTTTGCATAAAGCTATTTTGAAATGTAAATACAGAATAGTAGATTGAAAAACGAAATTGAAGTAAAAGCAATTTAATACTGAAAGTAACAGAATATAAGCATAAATAAATCTCATGTACCTGGGTATCATGACCATATTCACGAACCATTCCTACCAGTCTCAGGTAGAAATCTCGAGTAACCATTCCTACCAGTCCCAGGTAGAAATCCGGAGTTTTACGAAAATAAAAACAGCTAACTAGTGCTGGCACACCAAGATTCCCATAACCGCGGGAACGGCTTTTCGAAAAGTTTGACACTCTGCAGAGTTGTACATCTTTACCCACAAGTCATGACCTTTTCCTTTTGCCGCATATTTCACGCACCTTTGGCGTAGTGGCCAGAATGTTCATGACGGAAACCTTTACATTATCTAGGCTAACTTTGCACCAGCCCGGTGACGTCAAACCCATACTATGGTGTATATATTTGCACAGTCACTGCACAATAATGATTAAGCATTTCCATAGTATGGCATTCACCGTTGTATTAGCAAACGTGACTCCCAACACCTCGGTGTGGGCGCCCCTTCGAGCAACCAGTCACTGAAGAAGCTCGTACTACTCCGGCCTACCAATGTGCAAAGTTAATCAGATAACTTAATTGGTTTAAGGCTGTCCCATACCAGCACTTGTGGTTGTACGGTGATTCTTGGGTTTAACGAACACGTAGTTCGGTTCTTAATCCGATACGGGCAATAATCTCCACCCTACACTACGTACAAGTCCCTTGTACACCCGGCTATTGCCAATAATTGCCCGCATCAAAACCATAGTTTTATTTTCATTTTTGATCAAAATACAACCAAAAAGAAAGGTCATACCCATTGAAAGTCATATCCAACATTTTTAATCGTATCCAAGTTTTATATTTCTTTAAGCACGGCTAAGCATATCACCAAATGTGATTAACCCAAATTGACATCATGTACTGTCTATGCTATTCTAGGGTTATCAAGGTTCACAAATCCATACTTATCAAGGAAGTTCTATGTGACAATAGGTACGACTACCAATACCCAAAATATAGCAGACTTTAATAAAAGTAAAGTATGCAGTAAAAACATTTAATGAAAATATTTATAAAACTGGGATCAATATGATCAAAGGGGGTGCTTGCCTTGCTTATTTATTGCTTACGACGAAGACAAAGCCACGGCTGACGGAGGTATCGACTGAAGTAGCGACGTCGGATTCTACACGTCGTTAAATCGAAAACATAACAAATATCCAACTTCAATAAGGGCAAAAAGAAAATAGACAGAAAACCAAATAAAGACTCATTGCAGAAAACAGGAATGTTTTAATGTTTGGATTGAATGATTTTCAAGATCTTATGATTTAGATAATTATACAAACATATTGTTAATGACTTATGATAAAGAAAGCATGGTTTCTTTGATAGATTATCTATTCTTGATTTACGAATTCAAGAGGCTAAAATTATGAATTCTTGTATTTATAACTTCGAATTATAGATGCTAAAATTATTTGGATTAATAAGATTTAACATATTTGACAATTGAGCTAAAAGCCATAAATGAATAGCACTTAATCCTTTTTAATTGATTTTGCATAAGAAGTGACTTTGAATTTGTTAGATCCATTGAACTAAGTTATTGGATTTATTCCTAGTTTTTAAGAAGGTTCTGGTGATACAAATTACATATTTGTTTATTATTTCAAAGTTCGCTTATTCATATAATTGAGTTCGTAGAACTTTGTACTTAAGGTTATTTGGCTATTAGGATTTTATATGCAAAACATGATGAAATAGGATTATTTCTTTAGAATATGATAGTCTATACTTTGAAGAACATTCTTATGCTAATTTCATACATTTTAGTGTTTAGATGAGATATTATATTCATTGTTGAAAAAGCTTATATGATATTAAAGATTAGATGATCTTATTACTTAAGGGTATTGGGTTAACAGGATTCAGA
This sequence comes from Otatea glauca, assembly GCA_036346275.1. NCBI lineage: Eukaryota > Viridiplantae > Streptophyta > Magnoliopsida > Poales > Poaceae > Otatea > Otatea glauca. The sequence continues at coordinate 29,299,210 of CM070716.1, read as the reverse complement.
TGTAAAGCAAGTTGAAAATAAAATATTTTTCTAGATTACGGTAGTACATATCTTAAATATGGTTTCTAAACAGATCTTTATAAAATTGGTATCAAGACGAGATGTTTTACAGGCTATTGAAAATGCTTAATTAGTTTTGTAGTTTACACGATATCAGTTCAGTTTTAGTTCTTAGTTTGCGACTGATCCTTACATGATTATTCATTCATTTTCCTGACATTAGCATGGAGCATTACTAAGATTGTTTTAAAGTTGATTTCACAATATTTTGCTTTTATCCGAGATGTTTTCCATATAATTAAACATTAAGACTTGATATGTACTTAATTCAAATAGGCACAATCATGAGGTATTCTTGCATAACAGGGGTACTATGGTTTTATTGAAGATCTTGGAATCACTTTACCATTATTTGAACTTGTATGCTTTAAATTATATTTATTTTTAACTTCTATACATTTGAAAGTAATCTATCTTTCAAATTTAATTTAAACTAGATTCAATTCTAAATATTTTTGTATATCCGAGTAGATTACTAATTTTTAAACACACAGAGACTAATTTGACATGAATTGAACTATTTTTGCAAAAGATATTCGTATTTGAATATTTATCATATTGGAAACAACTTACTTTAGAAAATGATGTGGATAAAGTCTAAGTCTAAATAATTTTACATATTCAGGTTCCTGTGGAGTTAAGGTTTCTAACAAAATTGATTTTATTCAAATTGGAGTTTATTTGCAGAAGTTCCACATATGGCATTCTTTTGATCCTTTTCTTTAAATTGAATTTAAAATTTAAATATAGTTCATTTCCAAAATATTTTTGCATATTATGAATCTACAGGATTTATCATGAATTTAGAAATTTATTTCATTTCATTTGGATTGATGGTTCAAAAGATATGAGCAAAAGAATGTATTCGATTTTAGGAAAATATAGAAAATAGAAAATTTACCAAAAGAGGAAAATACGCTTTCACCTCGGAAATACGCTTTCTGCTTCGGGACTTGGCTGGGCTGAAGTGCTGACGCGCGGGACCTGCGGCACAGTGACTTGAGCGCACGAGTCACTGACAAGGGTGGCCCACCTGTCGACGACCCGAGACAGGGGAGGCGGCGACCGAAGCTCGCCGGCGGCGAAGGAGTACCGGAGCCGGTGAATGGACTTCACCTTGAGCACTAGGGTATCCATGCGAACCCAGGGGAGGTGCTAGCTTAGTCGGAGATGGCCGGAGTTGCTCTGCCACCGGAGGGAGGCGGCGGAGGAGATGGGGGCTCGCCGGAGAAGAAGATGAGCTCGACTCAGCTCGAATGGGTAATGATTCGAGCATCAAGGTGGCCCAATAGTTCCATTTTTGTGGTTGAATCATTTGGAGAAGCACTGAGATGAGCTGCCACCGTGCGAGGTAGCTGCGGCGGAAGAGAGGCGGCATGGCGGCTCGCCGGAGAAGGATAGCTTGAAGTGAAGGTGGGGGAAGGTGCTAGGGGTTATGAAGTAGCTCCAGGTTAGATAGTTCGAGGTAAGGTTCGGCGAATTGCTGAAATTGGGTTTTCCCCCTTTTCTCGGACCTTGCCGGAGTTGGAGAAGACACGGCAGTTTTGTGCGGAGTTTTGGCAGATGGGTGAGCTGAGGGGAGAGCCAAGGTCTAGCCGAAGTCTTGAAGGGTTTAAATAGACGAAGTAAGGCGGTGAGCACAGGATTTGAACATGGAAGGAAATGGCGGCGGAGCACGCGCAAGGCTTTGCTGCCGTGGCGGCAATTCTTTTGAAGAGATGGTTGTCACGACAGACTTTTGACAAGATGGGTAAGTCAGTGAGACAGCAATGCCATCTGCCTACCCATATCGTGCCGTGGCAGGGAAAATCGCAGTAAAACCTCGTCGTGACAGAGAATTGGCAAGAGGCGGCAATAGGCGGAGGTTTCGGGATTTCTTTGATGCAAGGTATGGCAAGCTGGCAATGGTGAGGTGACAAGAGGAGTAGCAGATCGGCATCTTGGGCGACGTGAATTGCGGCTGGGAAGCGATAAGCAAGGAAGGCGGCGCGAGCTGGTTTGGCTGGCTCGGGGAAAGACAGAGAAAGGGGAAGAAAGAAGAAGGAGGAAGAAGGTCTGACCAATGGGCCCGGGGTCCACATGGCAGTCAACGAAAGTGATGGAAATCGGCAAGGTTAGCTGTAGCAAGTGGTCCCACCAGTCAGTGAAGGGCAAAGGTAAAATGGAGGAAGACTCTGGACAGCTCGGGATAGATTCATTGGATTAGGTCATGAAACCGACTCAATATTTTGAGAGGATTTTTCCAGAGGTCGGCAATGTAAAGATAAGGATCCAGTAAAAAGTTTAGATAAAAATTATTGATATAAATATTTATAAAAATCTGACAATGCACTGTTGTGGATTTTGGCTGATTCTTATTTTTATTTAATTTAAGATAAAAACCAGTTTATTATTTTATGAAACTTTTTATTAAGGTCTGAAATGTCATTTTTGACATTATATAAAATTTTAAGATTTTTATATTTGATATTGAAATTTTAATAATTCTGACATTGAGATTTTCAGCTTTTCCAATAGTCTGTTTTTGAATTTCTAAAAATACTAAATGATGGGATAAACTCTTGATATTTTTACCAGACATAGATAAGACAAACGTGTCGGCATGGTTAAAATTTTAACTCAGGTTAAGTTAAGATAACTTCTGAAGAAATCTTGCAACTTCAGATTTTTGATTATCTTTTCATGATTACAATATCTTTTCTTTTATTTAATGTGTTCAGATCACTTTTGACAGCATGTCAAGGTCTATGACAGTTCCTAATATTTTAATATTATTTTTGCAGATTTTTATTGTTATGGTGTTTTTATCTTTTTACTTTTACCATTTTACCATTTCAATAGATATTACTTTTCTTTTTAGAGCAAAATTCAAGAAGAACCAATAATTCAGAAAACTCAGAAAATTCAAATTCAAATTAAATATTACATCTCAAATTTATGTTTATATTTTGTTTGTTTTGGAAGAAATAGTTTTAATGAAGGAAATATTCTTTTCTTTTAAAATTAGAATACAAGAAAAAGAGGAAAAGATATTTATTTTAAACCAAAATCTTGATTCCAATTGAAATTTTTATTCAATTCCATTTTTAAATTTTAAACTTTTTATTTTTCATATTTTTGAATTTTACGGGATGTTACATGCACAGTACTCATCTTCAAACAATTTTTGCATATTCTGATTCTACAGGATTTTACATGATTTTAGAAATTAGTTTCACTAATTTTAGAGTTATGGTTCAAAAGTTATCAACACTTGAATCTAATCGGTTTTGGAAAATCATCAAAAACCTAAAATACGCCTTCGCTGCTTGGGAAGCGGATTTCCACCGCGCGCGCGTTGACCCATTCAAACGTGCCTGCTAACTGATAGGTGGGGCCCACCAGTCAATGCAACAAGATAGAGGCTACGGCTCTGGGCTCACCGCCAGCGAACTAGCTCCGGAGTGGCGGAATGGGCAGCAGCACGAGCTTCAGCACATCACAGCGCACCTAGGGGTGGCGCTATTTCGGCAAACGGCGGTCGGGAAGAGGGTCACCACCACGAGGGTGCGGCGGCGCCATGGCCGAGCTGGAGGGAGCTCCACCAATGGCCGATTTCCCGACAGGCAAGGGTTGTGCGAGCATCAGTAACTCTAAAGGGGTCGAACACACCTGGTGGTTAGGTCGGAGGAGGTCCGAGCAGAACTGCCACCGTGCACCGGCCACAAAGAAGAAGGACGGTGCCGCGGTGTTGCTACAGGCAAAAAGAAGTGGAAATTGAGCTTGATCAGTAAACCTGCGATGCCAAGGATGCTCTGAATGGAACTGATTCGAAGAAATGAAGGCGGTTCGACCCTAATCGCTGAATCCCCCCTTTCGGGTTCTTGCGGAAGAACGAGGAAGAAGGGCTTCACGCGAGACTCTTGGCTCAAAGGAAAAGCAAAGGAGAGATGAGGGAGCGCAATGTGACGCAAAGGAGCTTTTTTAGCTAGCAAGAATTGATCACAATTGGCTGCACGGCTTCGGTTGCTCGGGTCGGCGCAGAGGGATGGTGTGGCGCAGCCTCTCCTCCACCTCGACGCAATGAAGGACGATCAAGCACAGGCGCTGGAGAGCTCTGCGTGACGTGGACGATGGCGATCGTGCCCGAACGGGGTGGTTGCCGCTGGACGGCGAAGGACGGGGAGGACTCGTCACCTCGCCTCGGCTGGGAGAGAAGAAGAGGGGAAAAGGGCACCCTGTGGTTGACGAGCGAGACCAGGGCCCACTGGCAGTGACTGCATGCCGCCCCCTCCAGCGCCAGCGCGTCAAGTGAGAACAGATGCTGGGCCCAGCTGTCAGCGAGAGACGATACAAACACGATGAGACAGAACATGAACTCACCGGACTTTGCATTGATTGAAGGGTCATTCTACGCGTAAACTTCATGAAATTTTTTGAATAAAGTATAGTGGGAGTCAGACGTCTTCTGAAAAATTTGAAGACCAAAATACCCTCTAGATTATTTATGTAAATTCTGACACTGCACACTACCCAAACTTTTCATTTCGGGTTTTGATTTATTCAAGGATCCACTTGACATAATTTATTTTTGAAACTTTTTCACAAGATTTGGTTCCTTCTAAAGGTATTACAATAAAATTTTCAGGTCCAAAACTTAAGTATTTATTTTATAAGAATTCTAACATTCCATTTTCCAATATTTCTCAAACCTCTGTTTTTGAATTTTTAAAAGGCCTAAATGGGCTTATTAATTTATGAAAATTTTATCAATGGCAGTTTCTACACTCAGAGAACTATGATAATTTTCTCAACTATAGATAAATATCGACCAATTTCCTTTAAATTTTAACCTTACTGTTCCTAATCAAAAGAATGATTATATACTTTGTTTATTCATATTCCTGTGCATGAAAAAATTACTTGTTGATCACACTGAGTTACCAGCACAGCTAATGTCACATTGTAAATTTTCTAACTTTTTACTTCTACCTTTTTATCTTTTTACTCTTTTATTCAATTTATACACAATGCAATAATACAAGAAAATCAAATTAAAACCGATAACATCAGCAAAGCTAAGAAATATTTATATTCTAATTTAATTTCGTACATTTTCATTGTTTTAGATTTCTAGGATGTTACCGGAACCGTGCCATCAATGCGTATATTGGGCATTGTAATATTGTCTTGTGAGCTAGTGCACATGGAGTGTGTACCAGTAACACCACCATGATTAATTTGTAGTCGTATCAATAGTGGTTGTGGTTCCAGGAGGATCACCATGCACAATACTTGAAACACTATCGTTGATAGATGGCTCATCGAAACCTTGTGCGTCAACAATAGAACACTCCAACGGCACATTAGCTTGTTCAGAAACAACAGTACGAAGATTAGTATGCTCATTGGACACGTGGCCATCCCAAATATTCAAGTGTGCAGGAACATAGAGAAGAACAGAAGGAAGAAGAAGAGCATGCTCAGATGGAAAATCGGATGTGGAAGGAGAAGATGTATTGGCAAAAGGAAATACACCTTCATCAAAGACAACATCATGAGAGATGTAAATACAGCCAGTTTGAGGATTTAAACATTTATATCCTTTTGCATGCTACTATAACCCAAGAACACACATTGCTGAGATCAAAATGGAAATTTGCGAAGGACGAAGATGAGGCCAACAAGCACAACCAAACATTTTAAGAAATTTGCAATCCGGCTTGGTCGAAAGAAGCCTTTCAATAGCAATGGAGAAATTAATCACCTTGCTAGGCAATCTATTAATGAGAAAACAAGCCGTTTGGAAAGCCTCATCCCAGAATTTAAGTGGCATGGATGCTGGAGCAAGCAACGAAAGCCCTATTTCAAAAATATGACAGTGTTTCGCTTGGCAGATCCGTTTTATTGATGTGTATGAGGACATGAAACATGATGAGCAATGCCTTGGCGAGTAAGAACTGAGGCCCAACTGACCACTTTGAGCCCACGTATTCGACCGTGCTCGTCGCTTCAGCCCAACAACTCCTCCTGAGCGCCTGAGCCGACGAACACCGGCAGGGCCACCGCTCAACAAATTCCGATTGCCTGAACTTCCACGACGTACGGCCGACTGCCCAAACTCAAAAAAATCCACCGTTTGCGCGCCGCCGATGAACGTAGGCACCTAGATATCATGCATTGGATTCTGGCTTCCATTGATCGAGTTCGGCGCCTGCCACCGATCCGGCGAATTCAAGCTCGAGAGTCGAGACTAGCTAGTAAGATTTACTTAGTATACTCTGGTTTAATTACAACACGTACATTACAAGTGCTTAGTAAACGGAAAGTGTTTTTTTATTCGTCGTAGGATAGATAAAATGTTTATTTTATAGTATCGATATGCTTAATTAGACATCGGTACTTCAAAGATAATGTTTGCATCGGAGGAAATGGCTTCTATATGAGTATTTAATGATACAGCTGTATTTTCTCTTTTTAAGCACCTATGTATAAACATATTGTATTGTGCAGTTCATGCTCGTTAGAAAGTCCATCTAGAGCATAGTAGTGATGTAAACAGAAATTCCAAATTATGCAATGGAGAAAACGGTGGACTTGAATGATTTGATCCACATTGCCGGTGATATACCTTTCGCCTCCTCTCTTCACACCTGCAGAGGATATTCTTCCATATATATTCCCAGCTACCTAGCTGTACACCGGTACTGACTTATATATCCCGAGCTAGCAATTTCCTTGATCTAAGTTAACCTAAATTACAGAATTGATTTGGCCGAGCACGGAATCATATAGACGACCAATACAAAACAATCGCAAGTTGATACTAGCACTATGTATCAACTGTTAAGTTATTAATTTCGTCGTCGTACGCAGAATACAACAAGAACAAAATGCCCATAATGGTGTGTATATAAGAATTGGATTCGCTAATTCGAGGGTGCCTTTACTAAATCTTTTTTGAGGATGTTCTCTTGTTATAACGTGTGGTTGTATCTCTTTTCTTGCTCTATTTCCCTTCTCCTCAAAAGACTCTCGTCGTGACACCTAGCGATATCTACTTTTTCTCCTCTATTCCCTTTCCCTCAAACTCAAAAGAAATAATAATTTTTCCCTAAGTTTTTGAATCAAAGTATTTTTTAACCAATTTAGAAAATTTTTAATAAAAAATTTTTGAACTGAAATTTTTTGAATTGAAACTTTTAGGACCAAGCTTTTTTTGAGTCGGAAGTTTTTGAACCGAAAGTTTCTTGAGTTAAAACTTTTCAATCCAAAAGTTTTTTGAATTAAAATTTTTGAACAGAAAGTTTTTGAATCGAAAGTTTTCAAACTTAATTTTTTTTTAGTCAAAAAGTTTTTGAATCAAAATTTGTTGAGTCAAAAGTTTTGGAACCGAAAGTTTTTTGTGTCAAAAGATTTCGAACCAAAGTTGCGATTGAATTCATTTGAAAGTTTCAAATCGAAATTTTTTATGTTAGAGGAGAAGGAAGGGATAAGAAAGGGAAAGATAACCCGGAGTGAAAGCAGGGACGCCATACGGCAACATCTGGATGTGTGTCCTATCTCAAATTAGCAATAGCTTATAAGAATCGGCTGTTAACAGCAGTTAGTCTGCAACTGCGCACCAGTACTTGATTCTCTAGCCACTAAGCTAGTCATGGCTTCAGCCATGAATCTGTCCCTACTGCTCTTTTGCTTTCTGCTTCTAACTCGGTTAAGCAACTCCTACTAGTACCACACCAGCACTACTGCGCACAAGCCTATCACAGACGGTTCACAAACCACATCACAGACAGTTTTATGAACCGTCTGTATCAAACTGCCAGTGATGACTTTATCTCATCACAGACGGTTTTGCCAACCGTCAGGGCGGTTTCAAATTGAAACCGTCTGTGATGTATCGGGTGTGATGTTGAATTTCTATTGCTTAGTATTTTTGATCTATTGGCTAGCCTCAGGAAATACTGGCCATGCCCTCTGAAACAAAAGACATTACAGAGCATCACCAGCACATTATTATGACATACATTTCAGAAATGAACTCGGATCACATATTACAACATACAGCGCATCTATTTCAGAAATCAACTCAGACCACTCATTACAACGTGTATGCACGTCAATTTCAGAAATCAACTCAGATATATTAACAAATTGAATTCAGAACTACAACTCACAAAATCATGGCACAAGGTTCACAAATTAATCCAAATAGTAACTAATAAATTCATAACTCATCAGGTGAGGCTTAAGTGACATTCGCCTTTTGGATTTACGACCTCACGCATCAAGAAGGCACAGAGTTATCCTCGAATACCTAGCAGGTTAGCCTGTTCCAATACAGATTCAGTGCATTGCCAAGCCTGTCGATGGGAAGTGTAAAGTCTTGCGTGTATATAAATTAATAAGTGGAAACAATTGTTGCAAGATGAAACAACCCCCATTTTTACATAAATGCAAAAATGGAAATCTAATGTGCATTTCGTACTAGTCACATTATAAGTAGCTAGTACGCACATACATAATAACTGGAATCACAACCATACAACAAATATTATCAAGTGGAAGCTATTATACAAAGCAAGTTTACAACATAGAGATTATAGCAGCAAAAGAAGCAAAGTCTTGTAGTGTGCCCAACCGACCAGCAGGAAACCGACAAGGCATAATCCCTAGAAAGATCACGATGAAGAGGAATCCTGTAACCTGTGACGATAAGATATAACTTCGAAGCTTCCCTAACTTATCCACCTAAAAACAACATATAAGCAAGGGTGAGTACTTTCGTACTGCGCAAGACTTTAGCAAAACCTAAAATATATGCAGGCCATTTCAAAGGAAAGGCTTCTACGGTTAATTTGCATAAAGCAGAGTTGATATTGTAAAACAAGTTATTTGTAAACGGAATTCGTAAAACCAAGTTGACTGATATGAAATAGGTAAAGCATAAGTAATACTCACAACCCTAGGTGAGCATCGAATAATCTAGAAATGGAATCCAACAAGGTCGGCCCTTTGACATAAAGCAACAGCTACTAAAATAAGTTCAAACCAAACCCATTTTAGAAAATACCAAAACATTTAACTAGCGCAAGTTCACCAAGTTTCCCATGACTGAGGGGACGGCTAATCGATTAGATTTACACTCTGCAGAGGTGTACAACTTTACCCACAAGTCATGACCTTTTCTTTTTGCCGCATGTTTCACGCACCTTTGGCATGTGGCCAGAATGTTCATGACAAAAACCTTTACATTACCTAAGTTAACTTTGCACCAGCCCGGGACGTTAAGCCCTCGCCATAGAAACAGAAACACACACCCAAGACGTGGTTCCTTTCATGTAACACCCAACACCGTTTCTGTTCATGGCAAGGCGTACACCGTTACACCAGTATGCATTTACCCACACCGCAATGTGGAAGCCCTTCACAAGCAGACCTAGAAAGGAATGCTTCTGCTAGCTCCCGTCTACCAATGTGCAAAGTTAAACTAGATAACTTAATTGGTTTAAGGCTGCCCCATCCTAACACTTGTGGTTGTACGGATCATCTTGGTTCATACAACACTATGTTCGGTCCTTAATCCGACACGGGCAATACTCCACTGTACACTACGTGCAAATCGCTTTGCACATCCGGCTATTGCTAATAATTGTCCGCATCAAAACCATAGTTTTATTTTGGGTTTTTAGTCAAAATACCCATAACCAACAGCGTCATTTCCAACATTTTTCATTTATCAAGAAACAAATTTTGAACTGATCATCAACCTCAAAGGTTCTAAAGCATGGCTAAGCATGGATAATATGAAATCGAATATACCCATGATAACATTAAATAATGTCTATGCTTAATCTATGGTTATCAAGGTTCACATGTCCATACTTATCAAGGTTTCATGAGACAACAGGTGTAACTACCAGCACCACAAAATAGTGAATTTACAGAAAGTAAAAGCATGCATAAACATTTTAGTAAACACAATACAATTTAAATACTGGGATCAAGATGATCAAAGGGGGTGCTTGCCTTGCTTATTTATTGCTTACGACGAAGACGAGGCCATGGCTGATGGAGGCGATGACGGAGGAAGAGACGTCGGATTCTACACGTTGATCAATCGGAAATATAGCAAATATCCAACTTTAATAAGAACAGAAGAAAATAGACAGAAAATCAAATAAAGGCTCATTGAAGAAACAGGAATATATTAGGGTTTGAATTGAACGATTTCAAGGCCTCATGATTTAGATACTTACACATTCACATAGATAATGGCTTTTATGACGAAAAAAACATGGTTTCTTTAGAGATTATCTACTCCTGACTTACGAATTCAAGAGGCTAAAATTATTTAGATTAATAAAGTTAGATCATTAATCACTTGTTGAGTCATATGAATGAATAACACTTGATCTTTAGCTTGATTTTGCATAAAAAGCAATTTCGAATATGTTTGATCTGTTAGGATAGGTTAATGATTATACATTAGTGGTTTTTAAGAAGGTTCTGGGGATACAAACATGTTTATTATAGATTTTTACATTACTGCCGATTCACATTATAAAGCTCAGAAAACATAATACTTAGGGTTATTTAACTAACATGATTTATATGGAAAGCATGATGAAATATGGTTATTTCTTTAGAATATGGTAGTCTATACTTTGGATAGCATTCCTAAGCTGATTTCATAAATTTTAGGACTTGGACGAGACATTATATTCATTGTTGAAAAAGCTTATATGGTATTATAAGGTTTACAACATGGAATCGGGTTAGTAAGGTGAAGTGAACGATTATCACTTAGGGTTATTGCACTAGCTGGATTTAGATGAAAAGCATGTTGTAATTAAAATATTTTTCTATAACATGATAGTACACATCTTAAATATCATTTCTAAACTGATCTTCATAATATTTGCATTAAGATGAGATACTTTACAGGTTGTTGAAAAAGCTTAATGTTTCTATTATTTAGAAAACATAACATTTAGGGCTATGCTACTAGAACCTTTTATATGCAAACCTTAACAAAATAATATTCTTTCTTTAGAACATAGTAGCATGCACTTTATAGAGTATTTCTATGCTATTTTTATAAAGCTTTTCACTTAGACGAGATGTTTTATAAGCCACTGAAAAGGCTTAAGCGTTTCTATAACTACACGATAAAGATTCAGTTTTCGATATAAGTTTGCGACTGCATCTTATAAGATTACTTAACCATTTTTCAGGCATTAACAGGCGATGTCCCTAAGAGTGTTTTAAAGTTGATTTTGAGATGTTTGGCTTTTATCCGAGATGTTTTCCATATAAGTGATCATTACGGCCTAATATGGACTTAGTTCAAATTTACACAAACATAGTATATTTTTACATAAACAGCAAGGGTATTATTTTTCAGGTTACTAGGATTTAGTTTTGTCAAATTGGAAGTTATTTTGTGAAAGTTATGACTATTTGGATTATACAAGTATTGAAACTACAACTATTTGGTTAAGTGTTGATTATGATTTTATTGTAATGATCCTTGTTGGATAAAATAGTTTGATTACATTAGATACTTAGAATCTAGTTCCTTATCAATAAGGATGCAAAGGTCAACTGCCAACAGGCAGTAAGCTAGCACCTAGGTACCTAGCCTAATTTCCATTATCCAAAGCTTCTAGTTTGATTTCATTAATACAGGGCAAGCATTCCTTTGTGAACATCTGAAGTTTGACTATCAAGATGTACCACAACAAAAAAATTTGAACCGCAGAAGGCCATAGTGTTTGAGCATAGTTATTTGGCTTGCAAATTAAAAATTGAGTTATATCACAATCAGGGGTTCCTAAAGTAGTAAATAAATCAACTAATAAACCACCATTGCTTAAGATTTAAGAATACTGAAACACAAAATTTGACTTTTTAGGATCCCAGGGAATCAAGAATCTAGTAAATAGCTAGCAGCACTTCTTTTCTTAAGATCATCTGGCAATCAGATTCATTGTGAAAAGGACATAACGAGAGTGGTTCAGTTTTGGTCTATTGGAAGAAGTTTGACTAAAGATAATTCTGAAATAATACAACTCTTCTTTGCTAATTCTGAAATTATAACAAAATTTAGCTGGCATGACTTTTCCATGTCTCATAGCAACTTTAGTGAGATAAATGCTATGCATGCACTGAGAGAATCTAGTTGTAAAATTTGTACATGGGTGCATTAATAGATGCATCAGATGAAATCAAAATGGTTGCACATAGAACGTGTTACTCAACATCAATACAAAATAGAAAATATATTTTTACCTGATCCAACACTTCATTCAGGGAGATCATCGTCTTCCACAAAATCATGAATTGATGCTACACTAAGATGAGAAGAGCCTACACAGTCCAAAATAAGTACACAAGAATTAATTCTTGTAATGCTAAAGAGATAGGAGAAATTGCAAAAGGTTACCTGATGATCTGATCCAATCTTGCAAACATACAAATGCTTCAACTGTCTCGGGTGCCAATCTTCTTCTAAAATCAGTGAGGACTCTTGATCCTATACTAAAGGCTATTTCAGATGCTGCAGTAGAAGTTGGCACTGCCATGATATCCTGTGCCATTAGGGCGAGAGTGGGATACTCTATAGAGTTCATCTTCCACCAGTGTAGAATATCAAAGAGACCAGCCCGAGGTAGTGGAGCCTTTGCCAAATAAGTCTCCAATTCTGCTGAAGCAACGCTTGCCGAACGGGCCCTCTGTTTAAGATGTCGATCCCAGTCTGCAAAAGGATTGCTAACATATGTAGCCATATCGACATCACCATCTCCTTGTTGGGTAAATTCTGAATGGCAATCATTTAATTGAGAATACTCTTTAAATAACCCTTGGAACACCTTTTTCACTTTGGCAAGTTTAGGTGCAGCTTCATCCCCAAATGCTTTAAAACGAAACTCAAGGAATGCAAACTTAAACCTTGGATCAAGAATAACACGAGTTGAAAGTTCCAGCCATGACACTTTCCAATATTTCCTGAACTTTTTCTGCATATATCTGACCATATCATTTATACTAGAGTTCATTTCAGAACCTTCCTTCTCCAAGGCCAACTTAACTTGCCAAATCTCATGGAACCACAGATTTGATGTGGGATATTTAGAGCCTGAAATAACCTTAGTGGCATCATAAAACACTTTAAACAGTCCGCACACTTCTTCTGCACTTTCCCAATCCTCAAAAGTGGGAGTGTAAATGTAATGTGGATCTTGTAGTCCCAACGAGTCAAAAGCTCTCCTAAATTGTGAAGCTGTGTGAAGCATGAAAAATGTTGAGTTCCATCTCGTAGGAACATCAAGGGAGGGACATTTTCCATGGATGCCCAACTGTGCCACAATATCCTCAAACTTTTGTTTCCGGGATGGAGATCCTCGGATATATTTTACACTCTCTCGAATCATGCTAACAACAGGGTTAAGAAACCTAAATCCTGCTTGACATATCACGTTCAACACATGAGCTGCACAACGTTGGTGGAACAATTTCCCCTTCCCAAGTAGCATATGTTTTTCTAGCAGGTTGGCCTTTAGGAATCCGGCCATTGTACCATTATTGCTTGCATTATCCAAAGTGATGGCAAATAACTTGTCTTCACAATGCCAATCTTGTATTGACTTCAGAACAACATTAAACATCGCAACACCTGTGTGTGGTGTCTTCATGTCAGCAAACTTGATTATCTTTATGTGTAGCTTCCAGTCATCATTAATGAATTAACACGTGATGCACATATAGCCCAGTGTTTGATTTGAAGTCCACATATCCATTGTCAAGGAAATTCTTGATTTTGAACTCTTAAAAACCTCTCGAAGAGCTTGCTTCTGCTCTTCAAATTCTTTAAGGCACTCATTCCTCACCGATGTTCGAGACACCATCTTGAACAATGGGTTCAAACTGGAGACAAACTTTCGGAACCCATCATATTCCACAATTGAAAAAGGTAGTTTTTGGAGTACAATCATTCGAGCCAACTCCTTCCGCGAAACCTCATGATCAAATTTCCAATCTCGCAAAGTGACACCATCAGGAGACATGACAGTGGTATTCAATTGATCCACTACTCTTAGAGCCTCTTTTCTTGCTTTGCATCTCTTTAAGTGTTTAAGCAATGCACTAGTTCCTGCCCCGCGCTTGGCGCTAATCTGGATATTACAATACTTGCATTGTCCCTTCATAACAACTCCTCCAATACGAACATGCATGAACTCTCTCCAAGCATCAGATCGAAACTTTCTTCCTCGATCAGCTGCAATATTATCATAACCATCATCATCATCATCATCTTCTTCTTCTTCTCTTTCGTCACCATTGTCGTCTTGGTCCTCATCATGCATTTCATATAGTTCCTCATCGCAAATTTCCATATCATGGGCAAGACCTATCAATAGCTTATGTTAGCTTTACTAGAAATCGCCCTATCACACACATGTAAATGAACACGCTGACTCGCAATTGAACAATCTTGGATTGCCAATTAATTTTTTTTACTCTTAAGGAAATGCATAAGTAGTTTTTTTACAAATCATCTATGTTACTATTAAAAATAGTACAAATAGCATGCCTCTAAAGTTTTCAATTCCTTCGGACATATATTTCAATGCCTCTAAAGTACAAATACCCAGCTAAAAGCATGTTATAGTAGTAATTATATGCCAAAGTGGAGTCCACAACATGATTCTCTGTGGTACAAGCTCGATTAAATCAACCATCATGTGTTAAGTTGGTAGCAATCATCTGTATGTGTTTGTTTCTAAATTTTTCCATGGATTAAAAGTATAGAGTAGCAGTAATATAACAATATCATCTTAATACAACCAGGAAAATGAACATCAAGAACTACACAGTTCATCTAGCAAACAATTCGATTAGCTACAGGCATCCCATCAAGAATTAATACATGATTGGCCACAACCATCCAAAGCTTCGTCAGACATGTCGACATAGGGAAATAAAGAAAGAAAAGGTATACATAGCTCACCATGGGGAATGCTGCTAAGAAGAGTAACCGGAGTGAGTAGTTGATTTGTCGCATCCCCTTTTTCTTGTGTTCAGAGACCCTCCATTCCAAGAAGAAGCTGGGTGCCCCTGCCGGCTACCAAACCCTGCTCCTCACCAGTGCACTGCTGGAGACACTGCTGTTGCCTACCTTCTTCTATTGCCACCATGCCCTATCGCCTGGCCACTACCGCCGCCATCCCCTACTACCCCACCTCATCATCGATGCGGAGAGAGAGGAGTGAGGAGGTGCCACATGTTGGACCGAGTAGGGATGGCAGATCAAGCTCGATCGGGGGCGGCGACAGATCAGGATTGAGTAGGGGTGGCGGCGGATCGGGCTCGAGCAGGGGTGGCGGCAGATCGGGATCGAGCAGGGGCGATGGATGGGGATCGAGCAGGGGCGGCGGCGGATGGGGATCAACCAGGGGCGGTGGCGGATGGGGATCGAGCAAGGGCGACGGCGGTCGATCGGGAACGAGCTCGAGGCCTCAAGCAGGCGAGCACGATGAGCAGGACGATGGAGATGGAGCAGTGTTCGGCGGTGGATAGGGATCTCCAATCGCGCGACTATGGAGATGGAGCCGACCCCAAGACCCTAGGGATCAATGGATCCATACTCTATTGGTTTCGTAGTTTTTTTGGGGTCGACCCCCAGCCCGTTTTGATCTATTTAGCGAGCCGAGTCGGTGGTTCCATGGGCCGAACCGGCCCCTTTGCATCCCTACTTATCATGACTATGCTCTTCATTAACTATACATGTATACATTTTTCACAAGGCTTATGTTCTTGATGCAATTTAAACTTGTGCATATATGATATTTCATTACAAACATTTCAATAGTGACTAATTATTCATTCTAATATCAATTCATATCTTTGTACATCTATTAGATACTTTTCATATGCATACATCTATTGCTACAGATTATTATATGCTATATATACATCGTTTCATTTAAACCACTTAATCTAATTATAAGACTTATTCAACTCAAGTCTATTAAACATTTTGTTGCTGTAAAATAAATTAGTTCCATAGTCTATTCTACATATGCACATATGTATGTATCTTCTATTTTAGGATTACATTCTATTCATGAAACAATTCAAATGAAGATCATTATTTGGATATTTTGACATATTTAGAAGCCCTACTGTCATACTAGTATTTAGGAATCAATTTTACTTATTTAGATTTCTTTCATACAAGTTATGCATAATTGAATTTCTAGTGTATTGAATGCAATCTTTAATAGAAAGTAGTTCAAACTCAAATAAAATTTAAATATTTTTATATATATGAACTTATAGAAGCGTAAGGATTCCAACAAAATTAGTCTCATTAAATTCTAAGTATGTTTACAGAATATTTATACAAAGCATATCTTTAGGCCTTTTATTCAAATTTGAATTTAAAATTCACCCACTGATAATTTTCAAAATATTATTGCATATTATAAAGGTATTTAATTTTACATGAATATAGAAATTTATTTCATTCATTTTGGATCTATGGTTCAAAAGTTATAGCTAATTGAATTGCCTCGGATATGAAAATAAACTAAATCACGGAAAATACGTTTTCACAGAACAGAAAACGCCTTTTACCGATTGAACTGCCTCCATTTGCGTAACTGACAGAAGAGGCCCACAGCGTCAGTGAGGGAAAGCAGGGGAGGCGGCTAGGGCGTGGCGGAGGTGTTTCTCCGGTGAGACTCTGGCGAGGGGGAGGGCAGCTAGAGCATGAGCTCGACAAGGCGCATCTTCCAGTGGATCTCAGCGCTGGCATTGATGGCCAGAACAGCACACCACCATGAGGGGGTGGCGGCAATGGCAGAAGATCACCGGAGAAGAAGAAAAATAGCATCTCAGTTTGAATCGGTAGAATATTAAGCATTAGTGAGCTATTTAGGTCCTGTTTTACCGATCAATTGAAGTAGAGATGGGCTGTAGAAGCGTACCACCGTGAGCCGGGCGTTGGGAAGAAGGCGCACGGCAGCAACGCTCCCCGAGTGATGATCACTGAAATTACCTGGATGAATGAGCTCAGGAGGTCACAGTGAAGCTCTAAGCCGAAGGGATTGAAGAAATGTTTACCGAGAGCCCAATCCTTGCTGTTCTTCCCCTTTCTCGCTTTGCTGCGGTAATGGCGAGGAATGGGAGCTCCTGGATTTTGAGCTCAATACAGAGAGTGGCTAAGGGATGAAGGGCTCAACACAATGCAAGACCAACCCCTTCGTAGCCGAGAGGAGTCGGCTCTCTAGCGTTTGCATACCCGAGCTGAGAGTGCGGCACTCGGTTTTGTGCGAAATGGCGAGATGGGCGAGTTCTGTTTGGTCCAGGGTGATGCAACTGGCCAAGGCATGGCGCAGGAGAGGCCAAGGACGAACGTGGCATGGCCAATCGAACGGGTGGCACCACTGATGCGACGAATCAACGAGAGAGTTGGTCGGGAGAGAGAGCGAGCAGGGCGAGGCGCTGGGGAAAAGAAGAAAGAGGAGGAGAAAAGGAATCAGTGACTGATGAATGGGACCGGGGACCACCAGCAGGGAGAGAAGGACTTCACTGGTGCTTGCCAGCGGAAGGAATCGCTGCAGCACGGGCCCACACGGCAGAGACAGATAGCGAGATTAGGTGACAAAGCTGGCCGGGACAAGCTAGTACTCATATTAATTTAGCTATCACATCTAGTTGAAAAATTGTGAAACTTTTTGAAAGAGGTCTACTTGGAGTTTTTAGCTTCCAGTAAAATTTTGGGACCAAAATATCTTATATAAAATTTATAACAATTCTGACACTGTGCACTGCTCAGAATTTCTATTTTGGATTTTGATTTATTTAAGGGCATAAATCATATTATTTATTTTAAAAACTTTTTATATGTGTTTTTTTTGGTTAAATATGTCTCTATAAAAATTTAAAGTAAAAAAATTATGTAATTATTTTATAAAAATTCTAACATGATGACTTTTAGATTTTCAAAGCCTCTGTTTTTCAATTTTTAGAAGGTCTAACTTACATGATAAATTGCTAAAAGTTTTACCAGAAGTATACTCTATTCTGAGAGTGCCATGATAATTTTTATGGCTCCAGATAAGTTTCTAATATTTTTTAGTAATTCTGACTTCTACTGTTTTTAGTCAAAAGAGTGGTCATTCAACTCATTTATTCATATTCCTGTGCATAAAATTTTTATTTACTGACTTAACTGTTTTACCAGCATGGCTAGAGTTCAATGGTAAATTTTTCAAAATTTTACTTTTACCGTTTCCCTTTTCCTATTCTCTTTTGATTGATTTTCATTCAATAAAAAAATCCAAGAAAATCCAAATAAAATCAATGATGTCAAGAAGGCTCAGAAATAATCATATTCAAAATTCAAAATATTCATTTTCATTTTATTATATTTTTCGGGATGTTACACAAGATTGACAAACCTCTATGACATTGGTGCCTTATAATTTCATCATTCTTACACTCATCCGAGTGCCACCGTAGCAGTTTTGCCTCTTTTGGGTTCGTAAACAAACGCTTCAAATGGGGAATTACAGGCAGATACCACGCCACCTTAGCAGGAGGTCATCTCTTCACCTTGATGCCCTCGTCGTCGTCACCTGATCTATCTTTTCGCTTGTACCGGGATGCGTTGCACACCGGACATAAATGCAACTTTGCGTACTCTTTACGGTAGAGGATACCGTCGTTCGGACAGGCATGCATTCTTTCTACTTCCATTCCCAAGGAACAAAGAACCTTCTTGGCTTTATAGGTGGTTGTCGATAACTCGTTTCCCTCTAGAAGCATGTCCTCTAACAGACCTAACAGCGGTGTGAAACTCTTGTCAGACCAACTGTTGCTTGCCTTTAATTTCAGTAGCTACAGCACAGATGACAACCTTATGTATTTGGACTTGCAGCCCAGGAACAAAGGTTTCTCTGAGTCATCCATCAAGCCCCGGAATTTTACATACTCCCGCTCATCACGGTTCCCTTCTGCATCCCACAGCATCTGATCTAGATTGTCATCGTGAAACCTATCCTTATCGAAAGCACAGTCAATATCATTCGGAGTATCGTTGACTTCGTCAAAGATGTTAGTACTACTTGCTTCCTACATAATTTGCTCTTCACCGTGATTGATCCAACATGTATAACCCCTTTTGAAACCCCGTAGAATCAAGTGTGCTTCGATCTGCGCTGGGTTTTGAAATATCATCAGATTCTCGTAGTCAATGCATGGGTAAGGCATAAATTCCACCCCTCTTGTTGAACATATCTTCCTCTGCAGCTCTTCTAAAAGCGGAAACGCCATTAATGTACTCAGCGCTCGCACGGTTCTCAGTGTACATCCAGCTTCGGTCCATCTACGAAACATATGTAACAATATGTGTTAAATAATGAATTAAGTATAGTAGGAGTGCACATGCACACATATGCTACATATAAACTACATTTAAACTTGCCGATTAACTTATATAGCTCCTTACATCACAAAGAACAAATGGATATATAAACATATGTAAGCTACATTTAAACTAAGTATCTTTAATTCTCTCTTTACATTGCTAGCTACATCTTGAGTATAATGCAATTAGAACCAATTACTATTTTAGATTAAAAAGAACAAATGGATCTACACCAAGCTATATTAAAACCATTTTCAATTCTCTCTTTACCAACCTAGATGTATATACCTTGAATATAATGCTATTACAACCAAGTATTAGCCTAGATCACCTTCCTTTAAGTAACTATCTACATATTGAGTATAATAAAATTAGAACCAATTACTACTTTACAACACAGAGAACAAATGGATCTATACCAAGATAGATCTAGAAACCATCTTCTTTTCTCTCCTTAACAAGCTAGATGTAACATCCCGAAAAATATAATAAAATGAAAATGTATATTTTGAATTTGAATATGATTATTCTGAGTTTTCTTAACATTATTGGTTTTTATTTGGAATTCCTTGGATTTATGCTGTGTACAAAAAGTCCAACAAATAGAATTAATGAATGGATAATGGTAAAAAGATAAAAACGTAAAAGTAAAATCTTGAAAATTTAATATTAAATATCTTGACTACTCAGGTAAACCATTTCATCTGGTACATAAATTTTAATGTATAGCATAGTGAATAAATAATTGAAAAGACATCCCTTTGACCTCTAAACAGTGCATAATAAGAATTAATATACAATATCCGAAATATATCTAGAGCTGTGAAAATTACCATAGAGTCCTTAATACAGTATTTACCTCTGGTAAAAATATCAGGAATTAATAATATTATTTATGGCATTTTAAAATTCAAAAACAGAAAAACATTAAAAATATGAAAATTATCATGTCAGAATTATTATAAAATAAATACATAGTATTTTAACTTAAAAATTTTATTGGAACACCCTCAACTAAAATAAACTCTGTTAAAAATTCTCAAAAATAAATAATGTAATTATCACCCTTAAATAAAATAAAATCCAAAAAGGAATTTCTCGGCAGTGTCTAATGTCAGAATTTCTATAATTTCTCTATAGAATATTTTGACTCAATATTTTTACTGAAAGGTAAAAACTACCAGGAGACCTCAGTCAAAAAGTTTCAGAAACATTGACAGTGAATTGAAGGGTGAATTAATGTAAGTACTAACCTATCTCCACCGGCCTTATCACCTAATCCCAGTCTCTGTGCTGTAACCATTCGTTGCAAGTAACGGGAAAGCCTCTCTCTCTCACTGCCAGTGGACCCCGGTCCCATTTGTCAGCCGCCAATCCCGTTTCTCCCTTCTTTTGCCCGGCTGAGTCGCGCGTGCCTTCTCCCAAGTCTTTGTCGTCCCTGGGTCTCAGCAACCACTCCGCCGTCCATTCAATTGCACGCCACCACATTCATCCTCGACTCTCCCGCACTGTATCTCGGCCTCGCCTTGCCGTTGCCACATTCGGCTTCGTTTCTCCTGTGCCATACCGCCTCAGCCAGGCTGTAAATACCAGTTTAGCATCACATTGAGACCCTCATTCACTCCTTTGAACCTCTCTTCTTCAGTCATTCACTGGCCCAAGCCCAGAAGCTAAGCTCCTTTCATTACCATTGCCGCCAAGAACCAAAAAGGGGTGAAACCGAATCCGAGCAATCCGGTGAGTCACTTCTTAAATTGATCACTCCAGTGGTACTCTAGCACTCCCTTAAGCTTTACCATGCCTCCAATTTCAGCCTTGAATCTTCGAACCACCACCTGCCACTGTTCTTCTTCCTCGCCATTCTCGCAGAAGACCGAGAGGGGAAACAAAACCGAAACCAACTACTCGGCAAGCTCCTTTTCAATTTATCTAGCCTGAAGCATCACCTTGACCTCCTTAACTCGTCCTGACCTTTAATTTCAGTTACAACCACCCGAAACATCGCTGCCCATGGACGCTTCCTTCCCAACGGCCGGCCGACGGTGGCACTGTAATATCTTAAGTCAGAATTCTTGATTCGGGGTGTTGGTGGACCCACCTGTGATCTGAAAAGGTAGAAAAAAATGCAGGCGTGTGCGAATCCCCTGATTTTTCTTTTTTCCTCCTTTTCTTTTCCCCCCACCTACCCCTTTCCTCCTCCCCTCTCCTTTTTCTTTTCCTCTTCCCTGGCTCTCCCTCCAGCGCCTCTTTTCCTGGTCCTCCTCCCTCCCAGTGGCACCTCCCCCTCCCTCTCCTCCCTCTTGGTCAGCAAGGGCAGCAAGCTCAAGCAGCAGTTTTCCCCCTTTCTTTCTCCCTTTGGGGTGAGTGGATTCAACTTTTTCTTATTCCTTGCTGTGCTAATGGAGGTCCTAGCAGGTGGGGATGGTTCTAGGGTTCTTGGATTTGGGGATTTTGAAGGGAAAATGGATCTAGGGTTGGAGGGAACTCTGTTCAGATTTCGAGCTGTGCACAGACCAATCTTGCGACTGTGTTTTGGGCAAGAAAAAATTATTTCCTGAGTAGTTGTATGTAGATAAAGTTGTAGCTCGTGTTCTTAGGTTTCAGTAGAGTTCAAGAACACAAAATTACATTCAGCGAATTAAAAGTTATGACATTTTTAGTGCGGGCTGCTCTGATTTAGTTCATGTTGGTAGCTGAGATTTTGAACTGCTGTTTAGGGCTATTTGCAAGTCGAATTAGAATCTTTGGTTTACTGGAGAAAGTTATAACTTTTACTGTAGATCAAGAAATGTCATTGTTTGCTTGATTTGGGTTCAGAAATCAAAAGTTATGCTATTTTGAAGTTGCTACCCTAAAACTGCAATCTGTTGAAAAATTCAGAATCTGAACTGAAACTAAAAATGAAAGTTGAGGACTTTAGGCTCAGTTTCGGAATGAATGGCTAGGGTTTAATTGTAGGTTATCCTCTTTTGGTCATTTAGAGCCCAAGAACTCAATTTTTAACTTAGCCAATTAAAAGTTATGCCCATTTTAGTGTAGACTGTCCTGAGTTAGGTTTAGAATGTGCAGTCTCTGTTCATCTGTAATCTGGGAATTTTTGGCACATCTACTGAATGAATGAATATGAGGAAATGGTATTTTATCCTTTTATGGTCAATTAGAGCACAAGAATACTCACTTTGGTTAAACCAATCAAAAGATATGCTTGTTTTAGTAACTGTTGTCCAGAACTAGTGTAGTTGCATGTAATCTTTGTTCCTTGCTGTTCTGAGAAATATTGAAGCACTTCCTGAATGTCCGGCTGTATAAGAAGTTGAAGATTATCCTCTTGTGGTTAATTAGAGCTCAAGAAATCAATTTTTGGATCAGCCATTTAAAAGTTATAGTTGTTTTAGTGTTTGCTGTCCAGGGTGGTAACAGATTTGGTTTCAGTATTAGGTGTGAAAGGTTAATAGGTCTTTTTGAGAAAGTTTAAAAGTGGGGTTAAGGAAGGAGCAAAGATGATATTTTTTTTTGTCGCTTGAACCGTGATTGCATTGTTTTGATATGAATGCAATTAAATGTTTATTACAGGAAGTGTGATCTCGGGAGTAGCCTCAACCTCATGTCACTCCCTTCCTCACGGGTAAAGAGGTAAGTGCATCATCAGTGTGGTTTGTGCATTGCATGATGAACTGCTACTCAGTTTCCTTAAGCATTTGATATGCCTTGCAAGAGAATGATTTTTGTGTTGTGAATGTTAAATTTATGGATGTGAGAAAATGTTAATGCTCATGAATATGATTATTTGCAATTTGAGAATTGTTCATTTTATTGCATTTGTGCATTCATAAGAGAAGAGGCGACCCATGCTGATGTGGGCCTCTGTGCTCACCCGTAGTGAGTACGAAAGTCCTACCTCGTAGTCCCATTCACCAAGGTGAATGGGAGCGAGACAGTAAGAGTAGGCCTCTCCACGGGATGGATGGAAATGAGAGGGTGCACACCAACGGGTGTGCACTCGGCAATACCGGTATGTGCTATGAAAGGTGCATTGATGAGCATACATGTTACATTGCATCTTTAATGATAATTCTTGTGTTAAATGGTAATGTGTAGAGTTGGGATAGAGTCGTGGACTCATCCGTAGAGATTAAATGAGGCTTGTATGAGTCGTGGACTCATCCAAAGAGTTTAATGAGGTATGTATATTAAATGAGTAATGAAGTGAAGGTGGTAACCGCCGGTGATACCATTGTTTATGGACTTGTTGATTGGTATAAGAAATGTGTTTATGCTACTAGTTGAAATTATTAATTGGATAATTATATGTGGATATGATACACTTTGCTGAGTTTTGAACTCACGCTTGTTTGTGTTGTTTTATTTTAGGTACCTCTAGAGCGGCATTTTGGGGAGAAGGGCTAGCACACTTCGCTCACTTGTTCATCATGTAGTTAGATTAGTTGCTATACCACTTTTAGAAATGCTACTATATTAAAGAACTTGTTCTTTTGGATGGTTAGCTTGTAAGTGGCTTGATGGCATGATGGCTTAAATTCTTGTATCTTTGGTTATGGGTTGCTATACTCTTAATTGCTCTTTTGCTTCATGGTGGTTTTTTTTTGGTAGGCTTACTCATCCATGATATATATGTTGCTTAGTTGGATATCCTGTTGGTCAATGTGTATGTTTTATATATTGAAATTTGTCTTTTGTCTGCTGAGTGGATGTCCGAGTTTTAGGGGAGGTGCTGCCGAAATTTTTTTTAGTTGATTCGGCAACCTACTAGTATGTTAGTTGCTTTGCAATGTTTTTCTTTTCATGTCGGATGTTGGGTGCTGTTGAGGGTGTGACATCCAGGGCATGTGGGCTACCGGGGTGTTACAGGCACGCTACCATAGCATTTCTTCGCTTCCTTTAGCAGGTAAAATGGACTCACGGGGACCTAGTGATTCTCATCTGTGCAATGCTCATAGCCGAGAATCTCTAGTTTTCTCTTCCCACTGTTCGCCCATGGAGCCACCGTGCGGCTCACGGTGGTGGCCCACTCCGGCCATCGCCGGAGGTAATGGACTCCACCATTAGGTGCGGGGTGGTCCGGAGAATCTCTGCAGCCTACCCATTCATTGGTTCCGGTCTCGCTCCGCCGCCGGTGAAGCCATGACCGAACTCCTCTGCTTCGAGTCTCTGCAATGCGGGGCCCTTCCGTCAGTGACGCAAAAGAAGAGCGAGTTCAACCGGTAAAAGGCGCAACCTCCTTACAGAAAGCGTATTTCTATTTCTTTTAGGATTTTTGCATAACCGAGATAATTCAACTATTTGTAGATTTTGTATTATAACTCCAATTTGAATGGAATAAATTTCTAAAATCATATAAAATCAAGAACTTTCATAATATGTAAAAATATTTTGGAAAATAGCGCTGGGTGGATTTGAAATTCAAATTTAAAGAAAATGCCTAAAGATATGCTACATATAAAAATGTTGCAAACGAGCTTAGAATTGAATGAAACCAATTTTAATGAAATCCTTATGCTTCCAGCAACTCAAATATATAAAAATATTTAAGTTTCAACTTTGTTTGAAACATTTTCTGTTAAAGGCTAATATCAATGCACTAAATATTCAAAAGAGTATAATTTATGCAAATGAAATCTAAAATGAATGAAAGTGATTTCAATGTATAAAAATGTCAGTATGCTACTTTAATATGCTGAAATTATTAAGGAGTGAACTCGATGTAAACCTGCTTTATGAATAGTAAATGATCCAAATGAAAAGGATGTATGTATATAGGTGCATATGTAATAGTAGTATACAGATGCATGCATATAGTTCAGAATGGACCAAGAAACTAATTTACCACTGTTGAAATGTTCTGAGTATAACAATAATTGCATATGCAAAAACTTAATTGCCTTGAAGACCATAAGCTCTATCCATATAAAAGAATATGTATATATAATAAAAAGTGAAGTAATGAATAAATCAGACCTTGCATAATCAGAATATATGATGTAGAAAGTCATTAAAATGGGTTATAGCTCATGCTTGAGTCTCTTAACTGAAATATGCCATCCTATGATATATATATATATATATATATATATATATAGTTAAGAATCAAAAATATATGTATAAAACCTCATAAATTAAGTATCAAATTAGGTAAAGCTAATCTCAGTATATTATTAAAGATATGATCATGATAGTTAGCAAAAAGAACTAATTTGAATTTAGTTTATAAAAGACTTTAATCTTCATATACTTTTAAACTATCTCGGATAAAAGCAAAATATTGTGGAACCAACTTTAAAATACTTTTAGTGTCATCCCCTGTTAATGCCTGAAAAATGGATAGATTATCCTATAAGGTGAAGTTGCAAACTTCAAATGAAAACTGAGCCTTTGTTGTGTCGACTTTGTGACCACTTAAGCCGTTTCAGCAGCTGGTAAAGTATCTCGTCTTAATGCAAATATTATAAATCTTAGCCTAGAAATTTTTTTAGGATATGGACTACCATAATCTAGAAAAATATTCTTATTACAACTTACTTTTCAACTAAATCCTGCTAGTTGAATACCTCTAAGTGTTATGGTCATTGGAAACACATTATATAAATAGTTGAGTTTATAAAACATATAGTTAATATGCTTGTGTCACAAGAATCATAGTGTATCCATAGCCAGTAGCATGTGTGAATCACCTTATATGGAAAACATATGAGACTAAGCGTATATTGCATCTTGCTAATATGATTCTTTATAATGTAAATCTTATAATACCATATAAGCTATTTCAGCAACGAATATAATTTCTCATCTGAATCCTAAAATTTATAAAGTTAGCTTAGGAATACTCTCCAAAGTAAATACTATACTATTCTGAAGAAATGATCATATTTCATCATGTTTTGCATATAAATCCTATTAGCCAAATAACCTTAAGTATTATGATTTGTGAACTTCATAATATGAATAAACAAACTTTGTAATAATGAAGAAATTCGTAGTTAAGATATTTGTATCATCATAACCATCTTTAAACCACGAATATATAATCAGTAACCTAACTTATCAAATCTAATATATTCAAAACCGCTTCTTATGCAAAAGATATCAAGTGCTATTCATTCATAGCATTCAGCATAATGAACTAATATCCTAATTCTATTAATCCAAATAATTTTAGCATCTAGAATCTGAACTTATAAATGCAAGAATTCATAATTTTAGCCTCTTGAATTCGTAATTCTAGAAAAGATAATCTATAAAAAAAACCATGCTTTGCTCAACCTAAAAGCTGTTATCAATATGAATGTATAGTCAGCTCAAACAAGAATGTGGAATCATATAATTCAACCCTAAAATATTCCTGTTTTCTTCAATGAGCCTTCATTTGGTGTTCTATCTATTTTCTTTTTGCTCTTATTGAAGTTTGTTATTTGCTATATTTCTGTTGAACGACGTGTAGAATCCGACGTCTCTACCTCTGTCATCGACTCTATCAGCTGCGACCGCGACTTCGTCGTAAGCAATAAATAAGCAAGGCAAGCACCCCCTTTGATCATAGTATTTAATTTTCATTACGTTTATCAAATTATTTTATGCATGCGCTTATTTTCTGTAAATTCGCTATTTTGTGGTACTGGTAGATATACCTGTTGTCTCATGAAACTCCTTTATAAGTATGGATATGTGAACCTTGATAACCATAGATTAAGCATAGACATTACTTAATGTCATCATGGGTATATGCGATTTCATACTTAACTATGCTTAGCCATGCTTTCAAACCAGTGATGTAAATGATCAGATCAAAATTGTTTCTTGAGAAATGGAAAATGTTGGATATGACACTGTTGGTTACTGGTACTTTGATTAAAAACCCAAAATAAAACTATGGTTTTGACGCGGGTGATTATTGGCAATAGCCGGATGTGCAGAGGGATTTGCCCGTAGTGTAGGGTGAAATATCTCCTGTGTCAGATTAAGGACTGAACATAGTGTTGTATGATCCAAAATAAATCCGTACAACCACAAGTGTTGGTGTGGGACAACCTTAAACCAATTAAGTTATCTAGTTTAACTTTGCACATTGGTAGGTTGGAGATGTACGAGCTATTTTTTAATGGATTGCTCGAAGGGGCACCCACACCGAGGTGTTGGAAGTCACGTTTGCTGATACAACGGTGTACGCCTTGCCATGAATAGAAACGGTGTGTTGGGTGTTACGTGAAAGGAACCACGCCTTGGGTGAGTGGTCTTATTTCTATAGCGAGGGCTTAACTTCCCAGGCTGGTGCAAAGTTAACTTAGGTAATGTAAAGGTTTTCGTCATGAACATTCTGGCCACATCGCCAAAGGTTCGTGAAACATGCGGCAAAAAGAAAAGGTCATAACTTGTGGGTAAAGTTGTACACCTTTGCAGAGTGTAAATCTAATCGATTAGCCGTCCTCTTGGTTATGGGAAACTTGATGAACTGGCACTAGTTAAAAGTTTTGATATTTTCTGAAAATGGGTTTTGGTTTGAAACTTGTTTAGCAACTGTCACTTTATGTCAAAGGGCCGATATTGTTGGATTTCATGATCTGGATTATTCGTTGCTCACGAAGGGATGTGAGTATTATTTATGCTTTACTTATTTCTTATTAGTCAAACTTGCTCTTATAAATTCCGTTTGCAAATAACAACTTGATTAACAATTAAAATTTTGCTTTATGCAAATTAACCGTAGAATCCTTTCTTTTGAAATGGCCTGCATATATTATAGGTTTTGATAAAGTCTTGCAGAGTACGTAAAGTACTTACCCTTATTTATATGTTGTTTTTAGGTGGAAAAGTTAGCGAAGCTTCGAAGATTTCTTTCGTCGCAGGTTGCGGGATTTTCACCAACACGATCTTTCCAGGGATTATGCCTTGTCAATTGCCTGCGGGTTAGATGGGCACACTACAAAACTTAGCTTCTTTTGCTGCTATATGCTCTGAGTTGTAAGATTTCTTTGTATAATAGTTTCCGCTTAAATAATTGTTGTATGGTTGTGATTCCAATTGTTGAAAATATGCGTACTAGCCACTGATCATGAGACTAGTACTGTATGCGCATTAGATTTTTATTTTTGCATTTATGTGAAAATAGGGGTTGTTTCACTAGATCTTAAATATAATGCAAATTTGAATCAATTACTAACCTTAAATGATCTAGAACAGAAGTATCTACAATCACACCTCCAAATCGAGGGTCTCTCATTCCATCAGATCGCCTCTCAATCGCAGCCACCTCAAAAATAGCTCAAAAAATCCTAAAAATACAGAGTAGGCTGAGACTCTATGTTCTTATTTACTAGAAATGGTCATCACAAACGGTTTTTAGCTAAAACCGTTTGTGATGTACCCCTCATCACAGACGATTTTAACCAAAAACCGTCTGTGATGTGCCTCCCTCATTACAGACGGTTTTTAACTAAAACTGTCTGTGCATATCATAGACAATTTTAGCTCAAAACCATCTGTGATGCGTCCGAGACTCATCCCTGACGATTTTTATAAAAAACAGTCAGTGATGAGGTGTCTAATATAATCTCTTTTGTAGCAGTGTTCTAGTCTGGACGTTAGTGTACACGTTCTATATGGCGTCTGTCAAGTGTGTGCATCTTCTCCTAAGAAACTATTCGAACACTTTCTGCGTACTTACATGCAGCATAGCACATTAGCACCAACATCCGGCCAACTCCCATGCGTTGGTTGCGTCGTACGTGCTGTTCTTGAAGTTATCGCGGCAATGGACATACGTAAATCACGATGGAACACACACATTTTTTATTTTTCCCAACCAAGCTTCTGCCCAGCTGCTCCAAAGTCCAAAGTGCAAGCCACGCCTATTTAACGATGCAATCACCTGGACTACTTCGTCAGCACAAGCCAAACCGGCCGGAACGCACGTACGCTGCTGCCATACTAGGCGTAATGGCGTCCGCCCAACGGCTGCTCGTGTGTCTGCTTTCGCTCTGCCTTCTCTGCGGGGGGGCTCTCGCCGCATTGCCGCGCTACCTCTCCGTCAGCCTCGGCGAGCTGCCCTCCAAGGCGCAAGTCGACTGCCCTCCCTTAGCGTCATCAGGTATGGATTTCACGTCTTAAATTACCAATTTACCATCCAACTTTAATAATCGACAACCCGTGGATACACTGGCGGAGCAAGCTCCCGGTGACCCTGGCGCTGCCTGGACTTGCCGGCGAGACTCTGCTTAGTCCTCCTCTCGTGTATGACGGTGTCTGTCTGGCCAAATATTCATCGTAGTTAGACTTACTTAGGCTCCAAAATATTTGTAGCTCCGTAACTGCGTGGACGTGTTTTCCTTCCCAGTTGTATTCAGCCACGTCATCTTCTTTCCATATCCTATGGATGCATAAACGTGTGTATATATTTTTCGCATTTCACTGCAAACTGTTACTTTCGGTACGAGGTTGTTAGACTTAACACGTTTGTGTCCATACTTAATCTAACAAGTTGATTGTACCTATAAAAAAATAGATGGCCAAGGTATTTTCTTTTTGAGTGACTAGCCTTCATCCGAATGTTTTGTTTCTTACAAACATCCAAATTTTAGTCCTTTAGATCAAAGTATCAAACCATCTATCAAAACACAATCCCACCTCTCTTCACGTCTTACGGATCTCACCACAGATCCAATATTCTAAAATTTGGATGTTTTTTTGCTAAGAAAACATCCGGGTGATGTTTATCAAAACCCTTTCTTTTTCCCCTGTTAGCATGAGAATTTCTATTTTTTTTTGGTTCTTTTCTACGATTAATAAGGCAATTTCTAACTTTCTTAATTACCTCATAAGATTAACGTCGAGGCTCAACCTATTAGAAAAGATAAAGATATATGATATATCGACCGGTATAAATCACAAAATGTATATAAATTGAAAACATTTTTTATATGAATCTATTATTTATGAGAAATCTTTATAGTATTTTAGATACTCCATCCAGTCACAAAAGAGTGATATTGGACATGACACAGTCCCTAAAACATACCTTGTGCCACTAATTTCTATTGTCATATATTTATAAACCCTAATAAAATTATAATATTGTGGATGTAATTCTCGAGACGAATTTTCAGATATTATTTTCATATGTCCTCTAAATATTCATATAGATATCGATAACCAACGTTTACAAAGTTTAATTACATGCATCTAAAAATATCACTCTTTTGTGACTAAAGGGAGTATTATGATCAAATTTAAAAATATTTGACCAGAGATGTGCTGGAATAAATTGTGTCATGCATTTCCTCTATACAAGTGTAGTGTGATTGACCACTTCTTCCTTACTTCACCTAACTGTCTCAACTACATAAAAATTAAATGATGCAGTCGCAACCTCTGGCAACAAGCTCACGATCCCTGCAGCGTGCGGCTGCTGGCCACACTGCGGCGGCGCAGCCAACTCGCCGGGGCGCGACATCCTTGACCACGACAGAGCCCGGTTGAGAACCCTCCTCCAGAGATCGCCCTTCCGTTCAGCCGCTTCCCTCACCCAATCCGCGCCACCAGCCGCACCGCCCATTCCGGCGGAGGCGCCGTCCGTTACCATCCCGGATCGCTCGGGGACTTACCTGGACACGCTGGAGTTCGTCGTCGTCGTCGGCTTTGGCACGCCGGCCCGGCCGTCCGCCGTGATGTTCGACACCGGCAGCGACTTGTCGTGGATCCAGTGCCTGCCGTGCTCCGGCCATTGCTACCCGCAGCACGACCCGCTCTTCGACCCGACCAAGTCCGCCACCTACGCGGCCGTCCCCTGCGGCCATCCGCAGTGCTCGGCCGCCGGCGGCAGTTGCAATGGCACCACCTGCTTCTACTCCGTCGAGTACGGCGACCTCTCGTCGACATCTGGCGTCCTCTCCCACGAGACGTTGACTCTCACCTCCTCACACAAGATCTCCGGATTCCTGTTCGGATGCGGCCAGAACAACCTCGGCATGTTCGGCGAGGTGGACGGGCTGCTCGGCCTTGGCCATGGCGAACTCTCACTACCCTCGCAAGCCGCTCCGTCGTTAGGCGGCACCTTCTCGTACTGCCTACCGTCCTACAACGACACGCCCGGTTACCTCAACATTGGCTCCACGCCGGTCTCCGGCAAGGTCCAGTACACGGAGATGGTACAGAAGTCGGACTACCCGTCCTTCTACTTCGTCGAGCTCGTCTCCATCGACATCGGTGGTTACATCCTGCCGGTGCCGCCGTCTGTGTTCACGAGCAAGGGGACCCTCCTCGACTCCGGCACTATCCTCACGTATCTCCCTGCGCAGGCCTACACCGCGCTCCGCGACCGGTTCAAGTTCACCATGCAGCAGTATAAGCCAGCGCCGCCGTACGACATCCTCGACACGTGCTACGACTTCGCTGGCCAGAGCGTGATCGCTATACCAGCAGTGACGCTCAAGTTCAGCGACGGCGCCCTGTTCGACCTCGACTTCTTCGGGATCATGATCTTCCCGGAGTCGACCATCGGATGCCTCGCGTTCGCGGCGAGCCCCGCAACGATGCCGTTCTCCATCATCGGCAACACACAGCAGCGGTCGGCCGAGGTGATCTACGACGTTGCCTCGGGGAAGATCGGGTTTGTTCCGGCCAGTTGCTGATTATTAATTCCTGGTTTACGAATGAGTGAAGAGAACCATGTCGGAAATATTCTCCGTGATGTGATTTCCGACTAAGAATAATGTTGAAGCTTTTTTTTTTTCCAAACTATAAATCGGATTTCCCTTACCAAGAACGGACAAATACCTACTTCATATTTTTTTCTCCTAGCTAGGTACCTGAGACAAACATTACCAGATTCACAGCTTTTTATACTGGAAGAGAGAACCAAAAGCAAACTACCCCTGTATACCTGTGATTTGGAATTACACGACCTATGAGCAACACTCAGGAAGCTTCTCTCCTTAGTCCTTACTCATTCGCATTCAGAAACATTCAGATTAGGAGGACAAAACTACGCTATAGAGCGACGTGACAGAAGACAACAACCAGCAACCTTCGCCTATTTCCCACCAGTACACAGACCATCGATACGAGCATTTAGGTCACTTTCCAAAGACGTTGTTCCCCCTCCATCTTCAAGCAGAAAAGTCGAGTTGGTCCTGGCGTCCTGCCTGCTTCCTAGTTGCTCCCCCACCATTTGCTTGGGCGTGCTGCCTGAGAGCTTTAGCCTGGATGATCGCCGCACCGTGCTTAATAGCTTCTTTTAGATCTTCTTTCATCAAACGTGCTCAATTTATGAGGAAATAACAAATAGTGCACACGATCTCAGCAGGAGACCGAATCAATTTCCCATCAAAGCAAGCTTTGTTTCTGATTTTCCATAATGACCAACAAACTGTAGTAGTTAATTGTTTTCTTAATACCTTGCATGTCAGCAGTTCTCCAAGATTTGAGAAAGCTCGAGAGCACCAGTCGGCAGTCAAAATTAGGAAGCTAATTTTACTTTGCAGTTCTTATTACCAGGCATTGACTTAGCATTGAGTTGGAAGCTACAGTGAAAGGTTCAAGTTAAGTTTTGTCACTATGAGTAAAAGCTAATTACTAGCTGTAAAGTAAGGTGTGTCAGTTGTACATGAGTCTGTTTGTAAGTCTATAAAATGACATCAGGTCTTCTTATGTATACTAGATTGAAAAAATGTAACCTTGAGAAGATGCAAGCAATAAGAACGGCAGTATTTAAGTGCTCTGTTTTCTGCTATCTCCTCTGTTCTTGCTTCTTTTGGGTATTCAATTTCCAACAACTAGTACCAGAGCCCCAGGTTTGAGTCGGGCATAGCAGAGTAGTGCGGCATGTTCGTGTTGTTTTTTGAAGCCGAGGTTATGGCTTCGAATTTGGGCGTCAGATGGCGCAATCGATGATTCCCGTATTCTCATGAGAAAATTACGATATGTGGAGCATCAAGATGCGGACGCTGCTACTATCGCAAGAATTATGGGATATTGTGGAGAACGGCTACAAAGGGTATACCGCTGAAGATGTTCTTACGCCAGAGCAGAAGAAATCTTTGGTGGAGAACCAGATGACAGAAGCGAAGGCCTTGTTTCTGATTCAACAAGGAATTGCGGCAAGTTTGTTTCCGCAGATTATTGGCGCCAATAAGTCAAAGGAAGCATGGGACAAGCTAAAAGAGGAGTTTCAAGGTTCCGCAAAAGTTTTACCCGTGAAACTACAAACTTTGCGAAGGCAGTTTCAAAATCTACAAATGAAGGAGTTTGAGAAGATCTATCAAAGATTACTTCTCGAAGGTCATCGAGGTGGTAAATCAAATGCGCACCTGATCAAAAGGTAGTTGAGAAAAGTTTGATCAGTTTACCTGAAAAGTTTGAATATATTGTTGCTGCTATTGAGGAGTCAAAAGATTTGGCGACCCTCAGTATGCAACAATTAATGAGTTTATTAGAATCTCATGAAGAGAGGAAGCTACAACGTGAAGGGAGCTCGGTGGAAAGCGCCTTTCAATCGAAGTTGAGTTTCAAATCCCACAGTTCTAGATATAGTGGGAATTATCAAAGAAGATGTGATCCAAAGAAAGATATGCAAAAGCAACCGACCCAAGATAGAAAAGATAAAGGTACGGCTAATTCAAAATTTGATGTGATATTTGCAAAAAATCCAGTCATACAACAAATAGGTGCTGGAAGAGGATGACTTGCAATAAATGCAAGAAGCAAGGTCACATCGCGAGATATTGTAAATCCAGTGATAACAACTGGGTAAATTTCTCAGAAGTAGAGGATAATTCAAAAGGAGTAGTTTATTCTTGCCAAATTGACCAAAGTGAAAAATATGATACTTGGATTTTAGACAGTGGTTGCACAAACCATATGTCAGCCAATCGGGATATATTTCAAGATGTTGACTCATCATATTAGGCAAAGATACGCATGGGAAATGGTGCTATAGCGCAAGCCGAAGGCAAGGGAAGTGTTATTATTGACATAAATGATGGTAAAAAAATTATTAAAGATATTTTATTGGTACCTGATTTGAAACAGAATTTGCTAATTGTTGGGCAACTGCTAGAATATGGGTACGCTATTCATTTCGAAGATTTCTCTTCAACATATTAGATTGCAAGAAAGGGAATCGCCTTATTGCTAAGGTGGATATGGAGAAAATTAGGAATTTTCCACTAAAGATGTGACGACCCCCATTTTCACATACCTGCAAAAATAGAAATCTAATGTGCATCCCGTACTAGTCCCATGATCAGTAGCTAGTACGCACATACACACCAATTGAAATCACAACCATACAACGAATATTATTAAGCGGAAGCTATTATACAAAGAAAACTTTTCATCTCAGAGATATAGCAGCAAAAGAAGCAAAGTCTTGTAGTGTGTCCATCCATACCCGCAGGCAACTGACAAGGCATAATCCCTAGAAAGACTCGGTGAAGAAAAACCCCGCAACCTGCGACGAAAGGGATAACTTCGAAGCTTCGCTAACTTATCCACCTAAAAACAACATATAAGCAAGGGTGAGTACTTTCGTACTCCGCAAGACTTGAGCAAATCCTATAATATATGCAGGCCATTTCAAAGGATGCTACTACAGTTAATTTGCATAAAGCAGAATTGATATTGTAAAATCAAGTTATTTGCAAACGGAATTTAAAAGAGCAAGTTGACTGATATGAAATAAGTAAAGCATAAGTAATACTCACAACCCTTCGTGAATATCGAATAATCCAGAAATGTAATCCAACAATGTCGATCCTTTGACATTAACCAAAAGCTGCTAAACAGGTTCCAAACCAAAACCCAATTTTAGAAAATACAAAACATTTAACTAGTGCAAGTTCACCAAGTTTCCCATGACCGAGGGGACGGCTAATCGATTAGATTTACACTCTGCAGAGGTGTACAACTTTACCCATAAGTCATGACCTTTCCTTTTTGCCGCATGTTTCACGCACCTTAGGCGTGTGGCTAGAATGTTCATGACGAAAACCTTTACATTATCTAAGTTAACTTTGCACCAGCACCGGGACGATAAAACCCATGCTATGCTGGAAGAACTCAGAGCATAGAAATGTTGGAACTTCCCATAGACATGGCGTACACCGTTATATTGGTAAGTGTTGTTCCCAACACCTCGGTGTGGGCACCCCGTAGAGCAAACCTCGAAAGGAGAACCCGTACTACTTCAACCTACCAATATGCAAAGTTAAACTAGATAACTTAATTGGTTTAAGGATGACCCATACCAACACGTGTGGTTGTACGATTTATCTTAGATCATACAACACAAAGTTCGGTCCTTAATCCGACACGGGCGATACTCCACCCTACACTATGTGCAAATCCCTCTGCACCTCCGGCTATTGCCAATAATCGCCCGCTTCAAAACCATAGTTTTATTTTGGTTTTTAATCAAAATACCCATAACCAACAGCATAAATTCCAATATTTTCCTAAAGG
Organism: Otatea glauca; assembly: GCA_036346275.1. Classification (NCBI taxonomy): domain Eukaryota; kingdom Viridiplantae; phylum Streptophyta; class Magnoliopsida; order Poales; family Poaceae; genus Otatea; species Otatea glauca. The sequence continues at coordinate 29,263,266 of CM070716.1, read as the reverse complement.
ACCATGTGGAGGTCCATCCATGTTTGTGATGAGTATTTGACTTTATTTGAGCAAGGTGTGCTCAAGTTTGAGTTTGATTTGGATTGATTTTCAAAATGAAGCAATTTGAGCTTTATCTGCCAGGAGTGGCAGTACTGGCTATATGGGCGCGGTAGTGATGAGTTGGATGGTTTATTGCATATCATTGTGGGCATTGCTATGTGAAAAGTTTTTCCTTGTCTTTGATGGTTGCAGGACGACGGTGCTAGGTCATGGTGAGGCGAAGGATGACCGGGACTAGGCGAGGAGCGTCGGAGGTCCAGACGGTTGGGAGATCGCCGGAAGATGATCGGAGATGGAGTCCGGGCAAGTCAAGAAGACAAGGAAAGGAGTTGATGCTAGCTAGATGCCGCGTTGATCAATGAGGGCCGTCGGATTGAGGTCTAGTTGATAGGTTAGCGGGTCTAGGTAGTATGCTTTGAAAACCGTGCAAGAAAACCAGGTATGTGTGTGGGTTTTGGGTTAGCCCTTGCATGGCTGTGTGTGTGGGTTAATCCTAGCCCTTAGATGAGTACTCTAGGGTTGAGGAACTCATCCAAGGGTGGTAGGTAGCCCAAGAGTAGTATAAATAGGGGTGGACGGGTAGCCTCCTTCCCTTGAAGGTTTTGAGGTTTGTGAATGCTCCTTTGAGCTTTGCCCATATGAAAGTGAGGCTTTGTAACCTCTCCTTCCAGAAATGAAAGTTTTATCCATCCACCTCTGAATTTATTTTGCGCATTTACATTATGTCTTTACTTTACATAATTTAAATTCAGCATTTACTTTCCATAATTACATTCTACAATTTAGTTTCATGCAATTTGGATTTGCCTCCCCTCCTTCTAAATACTGCTGATCTTGGATGTTTTGAGTGTGTTCATATGGTTTTACATCTCTTTTGCACTCTTGGATTGAGTAGAGAACATCTTTTCTTTCAAGTTCCAACTTTGTTCAGAACTTGTTCTTCGTGCAGCAGTCAGTTTTTGATTTCTATAAAAATCGAGAAAAATCTTTTTGAAGTGATTCTTATTGGAGGAGGTGCGGGACTCTGATATCCACTTGCAGAAAAAGTTTGGAGTTCATTTGTTGCATCTTTTGGGCGCCATGAGGTGAAAACCCAGCCCCAAACTTTCTGCTCGAAGTTCTTGACCAGACTGTGTTCTTAGATTTTTCCTGTTTTTTCTGTAAGGATTTTTTAGGAGAAATTTGGTGGAGTTCTTGACGACTCTGATGATCATAAGGATAAAAAGTCTCAAAATTTTGTGAGCTGCAAGAACCCACCAACCTCCTGTGCAAATTGAGGACAAGTTCTGAAAATTCTGCTTTTGCTTTTCTGAAAGTGACTTTTGTGATTTGAATTGATGTCCTTTCTAAAAGCAAGAGTTTGAATTGATTCCTCTTTATCTTGGACACTAGACAACCAGTATTGTGACTCAAAATCCCCACATATTTTATGGTACTTATCCATGCAAGCTTGGGGTACACATAGTTGTCTAGTTTTTCAGGTTTTTCACGATTTCCTTTGAGCGATCTTGTCGAGGTTTTTGTTGGAGTATTTTGGGGAAAATTTTATTTGCGACCATTCACCCCCCCTCTGTTCGCCATTTCGGTGCGACGCAGGATTGGTATTTATAGCCACGTGAAGTCGGTTCTCCAGGGTTTGAACACGATGAGGAGTTGTGGCGGCTCTATGCGACGTGATGAAGTGGTGAAGGGTCTCTTGCCGGCAAGGAGGCGACATGAGGCTTACCAGGTATGGCGCGGGAGAACCAAGGGTAGGCGTGGCTTTGGTCGGCAGAGGTGGCGTGCACCGAATCAGGCGGAAGCAGGCGCGAGACCGGGCGAAGGATCGGGAGCGCTCGGTCGATGGAGGGGAGAAGAGAGGGAGAGGGAAATTTGTGCTGACGACTGGGACCGGGGCCACCAGGCAGAGGCTGATGTCTTTTTCCGTTGCCGTGCCAGCAAACGGGGTCGAACAGCTGAGGGCCCACTTGTCATCGAGGAGGGAAAAGATAAGGGATAAGTTTCAGTTCACACAGCTCCATGTGGGCATTAAAACTGTGATCAAATCGTGGTAGATTTTTCTGAAACTTTTTGACCGACATCTTCTGAAAGTTTTTATCCTTCAGTAAAATTGTCGGATCAAAATATCTTATAATAAATTAATTAAAATTATGACACTGTACCTCAGTCAAAATTTCTATTTCGGGTTTTTATTTATTTAAAAGTTCAAATTATATTATTTATTTTTGAAACTTTTATGAAGAGTTATATTCAAGTTAAGGATATCTTTATAAAAATTTCAAGCCAAAATATTAGGTAATTATTTTATAAGAATTCTGACATCTTAATTCTCAAACTTTTGAAGCTTCTGTTTTTGAATTTTTAAAAGGATTTTACTACATGATAAATTCCTGATATTTTTACCAGATGTAAATACTGCTCTGAGGGTGTTATGGTAATTTTTGTAGCTCCATATATGTTTCGAATATTTTTCATTAATTCTGACTTACACTGTTTTTAGTCAAAGGGGATGTCATTCACTTATTTACTCACTTTTCTGTCCATATAACTTTTACTTGTTGATTTTACTGACTTACCAGTATGGTTAGGGTTCCATGGTAATTTTTCCAAAGTTTTACTTTTACCTTTTTATCTTTTTACCATTATTCATTCTTTAATTCTATTTGTTTGATTTTTCATTCAATACAACAATCCAGGAAAATCCAAATAAATTTCAATAATGCCAGGAAAAATCAGAAATAATTATATTCAAATTCAAAATATTAATTTTCATATTGTTGCATTTTTCGGGATGTTACAAAAGATGAGTTATCCTACTTAGTTGGCTTTACAAAGTGAGGTTGGCGATAACTCTGAACTTTGGCATAAAAGATTTGGCCATCTCAACTACAAAGCCTTGAAGTTGTTGAGAACTAAAGGTATGGTACAAGGTAACCTTTTATTAATTTGAAATCTGATCCATATGAAGGCTGTATTTTCGGCAAACAAATTCAAACATCTTTTCCTCATGAAGGAGCTTGGAGAGCACATGCACCTTTGGAGTTAGTGCAAAGTGATATTGTTGGAAAAATACCTACATTGTTAGAGGGCAAAAATTTGTATTTTATCACTTTTATTGATGATTATACAAGAATGGCATGGCTATATTTTCTAAAAGAAAAATCAGAAGCACTTTCAGCATTTAAGAAATTCAAGGCTATGGTGGAGAATTAATGTGACCGAAAAATTAAGATGCTACGCAGTGATCAAGGCGATGAATATATATCAAAAGAATTTGAGAAATATTGTGTTGATCTTGGTATTCGAAGGCAATTAACGGCAGACTATAGTCCTCAACAAAATTGTGTTGCCGAAAGGAAAAATCGGATGATTGATGATATGGAAAATTTAATGCTGAAAGAGAAAGGTATGCCTAAATCATTTTGGGGAGAAGCTGTGAATACAATAGTTTATATTCTAAATAGAAGTCAGACAAAGGCAGTTCTGAACCGTAAACCATTTGAAGCATGGTATGGTCAGAAGCCAGTAATAAATCATATGAAGGTGTTTGGGTGTATTTGTTATGCCCAAGTACCAGCTCAAAGAAGAGTTAAATTTGATGATAAAAGTGTCTGTTGCATATTTTGTCAGTTATGCTGATGGCACTACAGGATATCGACTTTATCACTTGGAAAAGAAGAAGATCATAATCAGCACAGATGTCATCTTTGATGAGAAAGCTTCCTAGGACTGGGACGCAGCTAAGGTTCATAAGAACCGGTTGGTGCCAACAACAGTTATTTCATTAGGCTAACCATAGGTTCCGGTTGAGCATTAGGAGCAAAGTGATGCTCCAAGTCAAGATGAATCAAGTTCTACCTCAAGCTCTAGCCTTAGTGCTAGTGAGCAATTGAGTACGCCAAAATCAGCTCCACGATGAGTAAGGAGTTTGGCAGAAATATGAGTCATGTGATTTCTCCGTAGTAGAACCACAGAGCTTTGAAGAAGCTGAAAAACATCAAAACTGGTTAAAAGCTATGAAAGAAGAAATTCATATGATTGAGAAAAACAACACATGGGATCTAGTTGATTGACCAAAGAATCGAGAAATAATTGAAGTCAAGTGGGTCGACAAGACAAAATTAAACCCAGATAGCTCAGTTAAAAAATATGAAGCAAGGCTTGTGGTGAAAGACTTGAAATAGAAGCCTAGTATCGACTACTTTGAGACATATGCTTCAGTTGCAAGACTAGAGACAATAAGAACAATTAAATCTCTAGCAGCTCAAAAGAAATGGATGTTATATCAGCTTGATGTGAAGTCAGCCTTTCTGAACGGTGACTTCACAGAAAAATATACGTCGAGCAACCAGAAGGCTTCTTAATTCAAGGGGGAGAAAACAAAGTGTACAAGCTATGGAAGGCACTTTACGGGCTCAAGCAAGCACTAAGAGCATGCTACAGTCAGATTGACAAGTACCTCATGCAAAACGGATTTGACAAGAGAAAGAGCGAGCCAACTTTATACATCAAAAGGGAAGGTACTAATATACTAATTATCTCATGTATACGTTGATGATTTAATCTACGCAGGCAATAATGAGAAGATGATGGTGGAATTTAAGAAAGATATGATGAAAACATTTTAAATGAGTGATCTCGTCTTGCTATCATATTTTTTGGGTATTGAAGTATATCAAGAAGAATCTGGCATTTTCATATCACAGAAGAAGTATGCTGAAAGTATTTTAATAAAATTCAAAATGGAAGATTGCAAATCCGTGTCAACCCCCTTGATTCGAAACGAGATTTTTTTTTTTAAACGGCACGCCGTGAATATATTAAAGAGAAAAGAAAACACAAGAGTCCAGGTGCAGAGAGGGCACCCAGAGGAGAGATTAAAAATTAAGAAAGAAAGGGGAGGAATAAAAGAAAAAAGAAAAGGAAAAAAAGAAGGAAAAACAGACATCCAAACGCACACGCATTAAGGAGGATGCCGGTGCAGAATTTTTGCTAGGTGCGTCGCGCCCGCGGAGACCCAATTTGCTGCCTCGTCTTTAACTGATTGCAATATCTGGTCATGCGTCGCCCAATTCCTTTGAAAAATTCTGTTGTTACGCTCTTTCCACCATTGCCAGCACACAAGAATGATGAGAGACTTAAAACCTTTCCGCGATGTGGACCGGGCGGCTATGCGATGGAGGCACCACTGCTCAAGATCCACACATGGCTCCTACCGTTCTGACTGCAAGGACAGAATGCCAGTCCAGCTCGCGATGGAGGACCACATAGAACGTGCTTGGGCAAGACCTAACACAGAAGGACAAAGCACAGAAGGCGAATTCATCAATATATCGAAGTCTGGTTGGGAGCTTATTATACTTGACAATAACAAGACCTAACATCATGTTTGCTGCAAGCTTGCTCTCAAGATATATGAGTGATCCAAGCTAGTTAAATTTTACCGCTGCAAAAAGAGTGCTACGATATGTTATAGGCACATCAGACTACACCATATGGTACAAATCAGTAGAGGACTTAAGATTAATCGGCTACAGACTGTGATTGGGCCGGATGTCTAGATGACATGAAGAGCACATCACGATATGCCTTCTCACTCGGATCAGGTATCCGTTCATGGTCGACAAAGAAACAAAGCATAGTTGCCTTGTCTAAGGCTGAAGCTGAATATATAGCTGCATCTCGAGCATTCATTAAAGCTGTTTGGCTAACGAGGATAATAGAAGATCTCGGCAGGAAACAAGTGCAGCCAATAACGATATACAGTGATAGCAAATCAGCGATTGCAATCAGCGAGAATCCAGTCAATCATGACAGGACCAAGTACATAGCGATCAAGTATCACTATGTTGGAGATACAGTTGATCAACAAGAAGTACAATTAAAATTTTGCAGAACAGATGAACAATTGGCAAATATTTTTACAAAGACATTATCAAAGGAGAAGTTTGTGCTTAATAGAGAATTAATAGGAGTATCAAAGAAATCAATTAAAGGGGGAGATTGTAGGAGTTAATTGGTTTCTTAATTAACCTTGCATGTCGGCAGTTCTCCAAGATTTGAGAAAGCTCTAGAACACCAGTCCGCAGTCAAAATTAGGAAGCCAATTTTACTTTGAACTTGTTATTACCAGGCATTGAGTTAGCATTGAGTTGGAAGCTACAGTCAAAGAGTTCAAGTTAAGTTTTGTCACTATGAGTAAAAGCTAATTACTAGCTGTAAAGTAAGGTGTGTCGGTTGTACATGTTGAGTCGGTTTGTAATTCTATAAAAGGACATAAGGTCTTCTTATGTACTCTCTCCGTTGATAAATATAAGGTCTATAGTTTAAATGGTCTTGTTGAAAAATATATGGCGTGCAATCTAGATTTAATGAGTTTCCACATATACCCTTATTTATTATCTCTCAACCATATGCATTTATTCATTACCACCTATACAAAGTATTATCTCTCATCTTCCAAGACAATTAAGAGGGATATATAAGTCATTTCCTCTCATGTTTTCCTCAATTTCACCACAACCTTAATCCTTGTGTCAAGTCAAAATACACCTTATATTTATCAAAAGAGGGAGTATACTAGATGAAAAGAATGTAACCTTGAGAAGATGCAAGCAATAAGGCCCTGTTTGGATTCATTAGTGCTAATAGTTAGCTGGCTAATAGTTAATAGCTAGCTAACTATTAGCTGGCTAATTATTAGCAGGGGTTGTTTGGATCCACCTGCTAATAAAGTTCACAAAATCAGCCAATTAAAGAGAAATGACCATAATGCCCTTTTAGTAGAATAGTGGACGAGTGGACAGGGACGCTCGAGTGGATAGGGTTGGAGGGAGGGCAAAAGTGTCAATTGGCTATCTATTAGCAGCTTTTAGTAGGGTACAACCTGCTAATGAACTAATTGTTAGCAGGGTGGGTTGCTAATAATTAGCAGGTCTATTAGTAGACCTGTTTGGATCCATAGCTGCTAATTTTAACAGCTAACTATTAGTACTAATGGATCCAAACAGGCCCTAAGAAACAACAGTATTTAAGTGCTCTGTTTTCTGCTATCTCCTCTGTTCTTGCTTCCTTTGAGTATCCAATTCCCAACACAAATTGCTGCAAGGCCAAAAGTGTGCATTCTCTTACTACAGATCAAATACCTTTGGATCCACTAGAAGAATGAACAAAATTACCAGATCACTTAAGTGTATTGGATGCCCAAGAGAGAGGTGAATTATTATATTTTTGATAATGGCTAAATTAAAAACTTTACCTTTCTTAGTCTAACACATAGACTATTGTTTATATAGACAAACAAATCCTACACATGTCTATTATATATTTAGAAATTAAAAGACATGAAAGTAAATACTGAAACATAAAAGAGACAAAGAGCACAACTAATTCTTTTACTGAGGTCTCGGAGATTCAGTGATCTCCTTCTCCTTGTTGAAGCACTTTTGCAATAGTATCGTTTTGATTTGAAATCATGCAAAGAATCAAGCTATCTACTTGTTGTAGAACAGTGTGTCCCGTATATGAACACTGTGCACACAATGTATAAACAGTGTATGTACAGTGCATAAACAATTATACGCATAGTGTACGTGCTCACTGCAGCTCCAAACAGTGCACAGTTGCGCACAACTGCGCTCGCCTGCTGCTCTACGCCTGCCATGTGCGGAAGCCGATCCCACACTACCCGGCCGCAGCAACATGGTGGCCCCCTGGCTTGTTGTGCTCGCGACGAGTTTTTGACCTACAGGACCGCTACAGATGACAAGCGTTACCTGTCAGGTCTTCGGGTATTTTGGACTCAAATAGGGAACCTGTTTTACAAAATCAGTCGTACCGGGTTACTTTTACGAAAAAAAATGTTAAGGAACCTCGCTATCGAATAGTCCGGGGTTCCCGAACAGATCTAAAGTGGAGAAAAGAGAGAGAGACACAGGTATATGGGGAGCGACGGCAGAATTCTTTATTGATTTCTGATTGCTTGTACATAGGGGACCCCCCTCCTCCTTATATAGTAGTCGCCTAGGGTTTCGGCTAAGGGACCATCGTGGGCTTTTCATTGGGCAACGAGGTATCCCAACACTCCCCCTTGGGCCCTTTGCCGTGAGATGCATATGCCTCATTAAAACTCTAGAAAAATCCAGTGGGAAAAATACTTGGAGAAAGAGTACATAGCATACGCTTACTATGTTGCACGAATTGCCTCGTTAAAACCTTATGCAAGAAAACTTCATGAAAACTTGCTGAGGAAAAAGAGTACAATTCACCTAACTTCAATTGCTAATCTTCGAGATTCATGTTGGGTATTCATAATTCATTTTGAGATTCATGTGGGAGTATGTAAAATATCTCCTCCTGAAATCTGCACTTCTCTAAGTCTCATCATTCCAATCCCTTTTACGCACCTTTCAAAAGTAGATGCTGGGAGTGATTTAGTGAACAAATCTGCGAGATTTTCACTTGACTTAGTATGCAATATCTTGATCTCGTTCATCTTATGCAATTCGTGAGCATAGAAGAACTTGGGGTTGATATGCTTCGTGAGATTGCTCTTCACATAACCCATCTGTGCTTGGGCAACTGTAACATCCTGAAAAATAGAGTAATATAAAAATAAATATTTTAAATTTGAAAATATTTATTTATGAGTGTTATTGGCATTATTGGATTTTATTTGAATTTTCTTGGACTTTTGTATTGGATGAAAATCAATCAAAAGAAATAGAAAAAAAAGAGTGGTAAAAAGGTAAAATGGTAAGAAGATAAAAGGTAAAAGTAAAATCTTGAAAAGTTTATATATTTAAAATAATTTCAGTTGGTACATAAGTTTTAATGCATAGCATAGTGATTAAACAAATGAAAAGACACCTTTTTACTAACAACAGTAAAAGTGTCAAAGTTTAATAAAATGTCCCAACATCTGGGTACAATTAAGTAAACTGCAGTGTTAAAAATTTAAATTTACATTTTCATCTTGTTTGCAAGAATGAATAGGTACAAAAGCCGAAAATAAAAATCTTTATTTCTGAAGTCTTCTGTCTTGTTAGCTCCTGTCGTTCCAATCTTCATATAACCTGCAAACATCACAAATATTGTTTTGTCAGTAGAATAAAATTGTAAATATGCAAAATTAATTAAAGAATATAATTGAGTAGAAATTGCCGTCAGCACAAAACATTGTTATCACTCATTGAGGTACTAAAAGTTGTCTGCGGGCCAACCAGTTACCTCTAGTGATTTGTTAGCATCCCTCGACAATTATACAAACCTGTGTTTAAAGCCGTAGACGCACGTACTTTAGAAAATATCGTGCAGTAGAAAATGTTTTACCCACAGATAAATTATACAGGAGCACAGTCAATTGAGATACATATGAAATACTGCACTTAAGGGACATCAAAGCCAAATCCATTGAACCAAGCCTTCTCCAGAGGCTTCCTCTTTTAAGGCAGCCAGCCATATAAACCAACTACCAGTGAAGACTATATGCATGTATCTCTGTACTCAAGAGCCAGCTCAGAAGTCCAGAGACTTCTACCGTAAGCCAAGCAAGCCTCAGGCATTTAAACCAAAGGCCTCAGGAGCATTCCCAACCCAAAAAATTCACAGTTCGTAGTATGCCAAATACAAAAGCTCACCAGTCTCATATCTTTCCAGAACACGCAAGCATTCCAGGACCAAGCCCTACAATCTATCAATCGAGTAAGAGCTTGAACTCAAGCGCACCAGGAGGCCATCAAGCTAGAAGCCTGAAGATCAACAAGGCCATTAGGAGCCCAAGATCAAAAGGCCATAAGGAGTAAGCATCAGGAACCAGAAGGCAAGAGCCAAAAGCTCCAAAGGACCAGAAGGTCTCCAAGAACCCAGGAGCCAGAAGCTCACTAGGAGGCCAAGCAATTCCAAACCAAGTTGCTCAATGGATCAAAAGAAGGGCACAACCACTTTTCATTTTCCTCATCATCACAACTTGTGCCACATTTCTTTTCTTCCAATCTCAGGTACCCACGTAATCCTTATCATCCCAGTAGTATCAAATTGCTAGTATGTAGCAATAGCAATCAATAGCCAGCAGATGACAATAGAGATTGAGTAGAATAAAGTGAAACTAATGGTCTCAGATCAGTTAAAATCATCACAGACCATATAGTTCTTACCATTTCAGCTTGTAGCACAGAACACAATAAGCATCATGAAAATAGAAACAAATCACAGAAGCATTTAGGTATGCCAAACCCTTGTTGCATATAGCAACCAGTAAGATAAGGAAGTAGATGGCGGCCAGACCGAGCCATGGGGCGGCGCATCAGTGGGCTCAGGCCACCCGTGCGCAAGGCGAGGCAGGGGCCGAGTAGCGAGCTCAGCGCGGCGGCGAGATTCGGCAAGGGGCGTAAAGCGGCCTCGAGCCGATCCAGGTGGCATCACGACGGGCGAGCAACATGGGCCCGAGCGTAGGGTCGGCGGTGGAGCTGCGGCACCGGCGAGCCAGCGACGCACACGTGAGGAGGAGGAGAGCGAGCGAGAGGCGGCCGACCGCGACGTGGCGTCGGCCATGGGTGGTGACAATCAATTTGAAGCACAAGGGGAAAAATCGGGAAGAAGCAATAGAATGGGGAAAGAGTGAGGAAGCCAGGCTCAGTGGAAAAAGGGGAAAGGGTTAAGTAGAAAAAAAATAATAATAATAAGGGAGAGAAAAGATGGAAGCGTATATGGCATTTTCAGTGTATTTTCAAACTAAATAATATTCAAACATTAGTATCTTTTGCACTGTTAGTCCAAGTAAGGTGAAACAAAATTCTAAATTCATCTAAAATAAAGTAATTTCGGAATATGCGATAATAGTTTGAAAAATAATCTCTGGTAAAATTTAAGTTCAAATTTAAATAAAAGGCCTAAAGATATGCTTTATATAAAAATTCTGCAAACAAACTCAGAATGGAATGAAACCAATTTTGATGGAATCCTTATGCTACCAGAAGTTCAAATATATATAAAAATATTTATGTTCTACCTTTGTTTAAATTATTTCACATTAAGGGTTATTCTCAATGGAATAAATAATCAAAAATGAATAGTTGTATAAAAGAAATTCTAAAATAAATAAAATTTATTTCTAAGCACTTGTATGTTAGTAGCCTACTTTAATATGCTGAAATAATTAAGGTATGAACTTGATTTAGACTTGTATATGAATAATAAACTGTTTAATGGAAAAAGGTGTGTATATATATATTTGTGCATATACTATTCAGTAGCAATATATATACATACATGCATATGAAGAAATAATCTTATTTCACTATGTTTTGCATATAAATCCTAATAGCCAAATAACCCTAAGTTTTATGGTTCATAAACTTCATAATATGAATAAGCAACTTGGCAATAATGATGAAATACATAGTTAATATATTCGTATCACCAGAACCTTCTTAAAGCCTTGAATATATAATCAGTAGCTTAACTTATCAGGTATAACATAGTCAAAACCGTTCTTATGCAAAATCACTTAAGGAATTAAATGCTTTTCGCACGTAATCCTTTAACTAATGTTTTAATTCTATTAATCCAAATAATTTTAGCATCTATAATTCGAAGTTAGAAATGTAAGAAATCATAATTTTAACCTCTTGAATTCGTAAAGCAAGTATAGTTAATCTTTTAAAGGAACCTTGCTTTGTTCATCATGAAAGCCATTAGCTGCATGAGTGTATAATTATCTAAATCATGAGATGTGAAATCATCCAATTCAAACCCTAAAACATTCCTGTTTTCTGCAATGAATCTTTATTTGGTTTACTGTCTATTTTCTTTTTGCCCTTATTGAAGTTGGTTATTTTCTATATTTCTCGGTTGAACGACGTGTAGAACCCGATGTCGCCGTTTCGTCGTCGACTTCATCTATTGCGACCTTGTCTTCACCGTAAGCAATGATTAAGCAAGGCAAGCACCCCTTTGACCATATTGATCCCAGTATTTTATATTCCTTTTGTTCATCAAATTGTTTCATGCATGCGTTTACTTTCTGTAAATTCGCTATTTTGTGGTATTGGTAGATATACCTGTTGTCACCTGAAACTCCTTGATAATTATGGAAATGTGAACCTTGATAACCATAGAATAGGGCTAGACATTACTTAATGCCAAAATTGGGTATATGCGATCTTGTTAAACCTGCTTAGCCAAGCTTTAGCTTTTTGTGGGGCAGATGATCATGATTAAAATTGTTTTCTGAAATGTTTTATATGAAACCTAAATGGTCCTTTTTGGGAAAATGGTTGCTGGTAGTTTGCTAAAACCCCAAAATAAAACTATGGTTTGATGCGGGCGATTATTGGCAATAGCCGGATGTGCAGACGGGTTTGCACGTAGTGTAGGGTGGAGTATCGCCCGTGTCGGATTAAGGACCGAGCAAATGGGATGTTGTAGATCCATGTTTTCGTGCAACCACAAGGGCTTGTATGGGCGGGTCTTAGCCTATTAAGTTGTTTAGATGTGGCTTTGCATCTAAGGAAGGCGGGAGATTGCACGCATACCCGTCCAGTCAGTGCATGCAGAGGTTTCTACATACCAATGCAACGGTGTACGCCTTGCCCTGGACAGAGACGTGGTGTTGTGTGTGATAAATGTGGATCCACGGCTTGGGTGAGTGTCTCTGTCTTCAGGGCGAGGGTTAACGTCCCGGGCTGGTGTAAAGCCACGTCTAGATAATGTAACGGCTCTGTATGATCTCCTTGCCGACACACCAAAGGAAGTATGTTAATTGTTCTGGCGAAAAGGTTGATCATTCCTTGTGGGTAAAGTGTACACCTCTGCAGAGTGTAAGATCTAATCGATTAGCCGTGTCCACGGTCAGGGACACTTGGGGAAAATCCTCCCAATGTTAGAGTCTTTGGTATTTTCTAAAATTTGGGTTTGGTCTAAACTTGTTTTAGCAACTGTTGCTTTATGTCGAAGGGCTGACATTGATGGACCTTATGGTTTGGTTTATTTCAAACTCACGTCATGGAGGACTGTGAGTATTACTTACTGTTGTATCTATTTTATTACCAATCAGCTTGCTCTTATAAATTCCGTTTGCAAATGATAACTTGTTTTACAATTCAATTTCGCTTTATGCAAATAAACTGTATTAGCCTTTCCTTTGAAATGGCCTGCATATATTGTAGGTTTTGCTCAAGTCTTGCTGAGTACGTAAAGTACTCACCCTTGCTTAATTATTACTTTAGGTGGATGAGTTAGAGAGGCTTCGAGTCTCTTTCGTCGCAGGTTGCGGGATCTTCTTCATCGTGTTCTATCTGGAGTTTATGCCTTGTCAGTTGCCTGCGGGTCGGATGGGCAAACTACAAGATAATATTTCTTTTGCTGCTTTATTCTTTGAGTTGTAGCTTTTCCTTTATGTATTAGTTTCCGCTGTAATTAATTGTGGTGTGGTTGTGATTCCAATTGTTGTAAACATGTGAGTGCTAGCTACTGATCCAGGGAATATACACAAGAATCACATGGAGGTTCTGTTCATCGAGCGGGTCTCACAAAGATGGTATCGAGCTATCTTGATGTAGGATAAACTCTAGATAGAATGGTCGTTAGCATTGGAATAAGTAAGTTCAAAATCTTATTTCCAAAAACTACTGTATTTGCAGAAGGTAGACTTTGCTATTCTTACCTCCTCCTTAAGATCCTACTCTTACCCATACTTTCATTTTGGTTTATAAATAAATTTCTCTTTCCTTAAAAGTAATTCTCGCTATAGTTCATCTTCGCTAATTACTTCTGAGGATACCCGAGACATGTCGCTACCACCCTTCTTGTTGCCAATGCAGACTAGAATGTCTACGCCGACAATCTCAAGGAAGCAGACAATGCTTCACTAACCTCAACGAAGTTGAAGTAAAACTCGAAGATTCTACTTCATGAAGAACCAACATCACTCGATAGTGAAATGCAGAAGATTAGAGTATATTAGGTTCTTCGTTAGGAAAGGAACCCTTATACGTGGCATGTTATTCCACTCGAGTTATATAAAATGTTTTTATGTGGTGTCTTTCTCTTGCTATTGTGAATTGGTTTTTATTCTGTTTGTGAGGATTGATTTATGTGTGAGCTTAACCTTTAGGTTAAAGTTTCACAATAAATTGTCCTTATGTATAAATACGGAAAACTTAACCCATAGGATCAGTAGGCAAACATTAAATAGTTTGTCTCTTATCTATATAAAACTTCTTTATAAACTTATCCTTTCTTTCTGTAGAACTTCTCGCTTGTGAAACCATTATGGTTAATCAAGCCTCAACAGGATTAATAGTATAGTCTCCATGCCATTCCTAGCGTTACTAGAGAATACACTATCTGTATATAAATCAAGGTCAAGATGCTATTAACAACCAACTTACCTAAGTCACGTTTGGCTAGTTAAAGTATAATTTTTCCAATAATAATTCTTAACCATTCACCTCATTACCTTGTCTAGATTATATACCATGAAAATGACCTATAACCCTAGAAGTTCTATACTTCTAAATAGAAACCTTAGAATGGTTGTCAAAAGGAAAATTGAAAGAAAAAATAAAAATAAATGAAAATCCTATTTTCTAATAGGAGAATTAAAGAGAAGCATTAGTTGTAGATATACTCTTTTCCCATTTGTAAGATTTAGTTTCCTTATCTGTATACTCTTTTTCCATCTATAGGATTTTATCTCCTTATCTAAATACTCGTTTCCTCCTTCCTGTAGAGCTTTCTTTTCCGCTCTAAAACTTGTTACTTTCTAGAAGGAATTCTCTCCTTATGCTTAATAAAAACTACCGACAAATCTTTTTGAAAGTAATTTTGGTAGTAAGTCAACAACATCATGACATTCGCGTAATAACTTTAAGAAGATGGAAGTAGCAAAGAATCATAACTTCACCAACTTCATAGAAGCTTTGGATTACTAACATCAGCAAATGGAGCAAATGTTAAAAGAAACACGTCACCGAATAGCCTACTTTAAAGGACATTATTATCTAAAGTACATATTATTCTAAGTAAACCTCTTGAACATAAATACCTATGATTAGGCTAATAGAAGAAAAACCTTAGGTACCCCTCCCATATACTAAGTTGAATGCATATATAATTTTACCGTGTTGTTGAAATTTTGTTGTAGACCTTTTGTATTGCTTTCGGGTTACTCTCGTAAATGTTAAACCATTAGGTTGAAATTTACGATGTGTCAACCCTTATTTAATAAGAAAATCTAATTAAGAAAATTTTAAGGAACGAAAAGTTGCCTTATGAACTAATAATTACTAATAACCGCCCTTGAAACAATGTTTTAATGAATGAGATGTTGCCTTATAAACTAACCAGCAATTACTTAATCCATATATATGCTATTCTCAAAATAAAATTTTAATGAACGACTTGTTGTCTCATGACCTAGTTAACCCCTATCTAACCGTCTCTCTCTGATTCCAACATTTTATCACACGTTGTTGTAGGATGCCGATGACAAGGACTATTAGCAAAATTATGCAAAGTGAGACCGCACAAAGTTCTCAACCACCAAAAGAATGATAATCCTACCCCAGTCTAACCAAATTCAACTAAGGCACTTCCCTTTGAACATAGCAATCATCATAACTCCCTACTTTCTCAAGGTTCGTAAAAACCACAACTAGAGTTAATTAGAAAGAATCAAATGCTACGTTGTAAAGTGGATAACCCGTATCAAACCATCTTTTCCCAATTCCAACATCTTGTCGAACATTATTTCAGTGTTCCTGCGACACAATCCTTTAATACATCCATTGAAAGTAATGAGTAATAAATTATTCAGCCTTTATAATCAACCTTTGGCTATCCCCAAATAATTCTAGTCGAGATGCATCCTTTTATTCATCTCAAACATTTTAACAAGCTGAGTACCTCTCCTTGAGTTAGTTTAAATTTTGCTAAAGATTCTTGGTATAAATTGCTAACACTCCTCATCTACTCGTGAAACCCAACCAAGAAAAACGAATGCCAGAATCTCCAACCTTAGCAAAAGTGCTCGCCGTAATCAAACAAAATCACTAGACACATACTTTTCTTCTCCACAACAGCAAGCAGCCAGCTTTTTGTTAAAACCAAACATCTAGTGCAATTCATTGCACAGAACACGTAGCTTCACTGCACGCACGACAATAGGGATCAATTCGATACTGCAACTTTTCACCTAGTCTTTTCCTTCTCCTCTTCTTTGTCTTTCTTTCGAACAAGCCTGGTACAGAGTAAAGCGCAATTTTTCTTTGCGTTCACATTTGGCGCCGACTTCGATGGCTTGCTCCCACTACCCAATGATCACCACGGTAGGGCGCACCGTCTCCCTCACTCCACCGTGGTAGGACAACGCAATGCCCAACTCACTGATGCCAATAATGATAGTGAGACAGCCGCTATACTCTTATCTCTGTCTCAGTTATGTCCTATGCTATTAAATTCCCAATGTCATCGCTTGACCGACTACCAAAACCGTCATCGTTCAAACCCTGTTTGTGCCACCTTAAGTGCCTATATAGGTCACTTTGCATCTCAATCAGGAGACTGTATCACTCCCTGTTACCACATCTCTGCTCATGTGCGCCTAATTCAACCCTGCCATTTACCATCACCGCACATACGTTCAGCCGTTAAGCTTTCCCTGTTTCTTTGGTCAGACAAACAGTGGAAACATCACTTGTTGCACAGACCCGTTGCAACTTGGCCGCCTTTACTCGCATCCGTTCACATTTTGTGGAAACATTTTCATTCCTTTTTAAATACCTAACCATGGTTCTCTTGGTTTACCCCGCTTCTTTTCTACAAACACCACAAACTTCTCTGTGTTGGCAAGGATCGTGCTCAGCCAACCATTGCTTTTACGATGACCTCAAACGTTTTAGTGTTTTACCTGTCCTGTATCTTGCAGAAAACGTGTTCCACAAATCTACGTGTAAGATGAAAAACTAACTGTCAGATGAACTTGAAACTAATTGCTGTCCTAGCCTGTCCTTCCTTTAAAGACAACTTGTCATCTTCGAGTGATGATTCTTTTCAAACTCTGTCATGCCGCATGTTCGTTTCAAAAACGAATATCTTGTTCTTTTGGGTCGTCATCAAGATTTAAAACATGACCATATCTCATAGAAGACTCGGTCAAAATTATGACTCCAAGAGTAAAAGAAATAAAATCCGAAGCAGTTTACTCGAAAAATCAATTAAAGAAATGATGCTTGAACAAAGATACTTGTTCTAAAAAGAATTCTACTCAACTCCATGTTGAATTTCAATCGCCGTTTGTTCATTCCTCCAACAATGCAAATGAACAGCTACCAGGAACTCAAAACCAAGCAACCAATGTTGCTTGCTTTTGTTCTCATGAACATGGGCATTATGCCAATAAGTGCCCAAAGAAGAAGAGAGATCAACCTCATTCTTAACACTATGAAGCCCAAGCAACAACTGCAAGGACAATCTCAGGACCAACAAGCCCCTATCTCTGCTTTCACTCCAACTCAAGACGTTAATCATGGCATACCTTACGCAATGCCAGGTACATCCTTTATAAATACAGTTTCTATCAGAACTTAGATTAATTTGAAATTATCTTGTCTCTTTAGATCTACTTGAAGTCAACCAAAAGTTCATATAGGAACTATTCTTAAAGTAATGATTTGATAAGCGAAATGTTGCCTATTAAATCTTACTGAACTCTCATCAAAATATGTCTTAACTTAGTCTATCCAAATGGCCGGTAAAAGGTCAAGTGCTAACCTTTCAATTTTCGTCTTTAACCATTACCCGGTAAGTCCTCCATCTATTCGTTAATCAATGAAAAAAAGATTTAATTAGCACCTCGGATTTAGCTGTCTCCTACTTATGTTTCTAAAAGTCAGCTCAAACCAAATTTATTCGCAACTAACCTCATCAATCCCAGTTACCCGCAGTACTTATTCACGAAAGAAACTTATGACCTACCAGATGCAGTATTAGATACGATGCTTATATATATATATATTGAACCCTGCTAGAATTCAGATTTAATTCCAAGGTCAACCCTTTGACCCTAGTCGCCTCCTGATCATTTGTTTTATAATATTAATAAACAAACTTGCTATTGTTTCGAATAAGATGGATAACGTCATCTACATTAACCAAGAAGAACTTGAACACTTCGCCATCATCTGGCCAAGTAGAGTTCTTCATCTCGTCAAGGAAGACATCAGTGATTTCCAAGCCATCTTAAGGACCTAGGAAACGTCAAGTGCCTGAACAACCACTGCCTCGACGTCAGGCTTTGAATGTAAAGATCTTCCTTAGGTAATTACACCCGGCACTTAATGTAATATTGAGTACGCCCTTCATGTAGTTAATTCCTGCAATCAACCCTTTTGACTCTGTGCAATATATTCCTTCATAATTGCCAAACAAAGAAAATCAAAACCCTCTGTTTACTAAGGTGGTCAAACGAATTAAATCGTCAGGATCATCTTATAACCCTCTTGCTTCAACTCAATCCTTGAATCATCTCTATTCTGCTGTTAATCTATAGACAACTTTGAATAATAATTAATCTCGATTAATTTCGTCAACCGTTGTTAAACTATGCCGAACAACCGTTGTATTCAAATATCCTGCTTGATGTTGACAGTCAGTTCTTCCCAAATGAATTTAATGACTATACATCTATTCTTCACCTCAAGTATCCTAAGCATACTAAGTGCTATTCTCTAAATTTGATTATCCTTATTAACAATCCTAGATTTTTAATCAAAAGAGATATATAATAATATCCCTTATCTGCTTATGCAAAAACCCAAATAAAAGCCTTCTCTATTCTCAGCACATTAACTCAGAATTGCAAGAAGAAACTCCAGTATAACGAATACACTGAAGACAAAAATACAAGGAAACGACAAGATCACTTCTGAGAGGAAATTCCCCGTAACCTACCTAATCCTTGCAAATCTCGGGGACGAGATTTCTGTAAGGGGGGTAGATTTGTAATATCCTGAAAAATAGAGTAATATAAAAATAAATATTTTAAATTTGAAAATATTTATTTATGAGTGTTATTGGCATTATTGGACTTTATTTGAATTTCCTTGGACTTTTGTATTGGATGAAAATCAATCAAAAGAAATAGAAAAAAAAAGAGTGGTAAAAAGGTAAAATGGTAAGAAGATAAAAGGTAAAAGTAAAATCTTGAAAAGTTTATATATTTAAAATAATTTCAGCTGGTACATAAGTTTTAATGCATAGCATAGTGATTAAACAAATGAAAAGACACCTTTTTACTAACAACAGTAAAAGTGTCAAAGTTTAATAAAATGTCCCAACATCTGGGTACAATTAAGTAAACAGCAGTGTTAAAAATTTAAATTTACATTTTCATCTTGTTTGCAAGAATGAATAGGTACAAAAGCCGAAAATAAAAATCTTTATTTACAAGTCTTACATCTTGTTAGCTCCTGTCGTTCCAATCTTCATATAACCTGCAAACATCACAAATATTGTTTTGTTAGTAGAATAAAATTGTAAATAAGCAAAATTAATTAAAGAATATAATTGAGTAGAAATTGCCGTCAGCACAAAACATTGTTATCACTCATTGAGGTACTAAAAGTTGTCTGCGGGCCAACCAGTTACGTCTAGTGATTTGTTAGCATCCCTCGACAATTATACAAACCTGTGTTTAAAGCCGTAGACGCACGTACTTTAGAAAATATCCTGCAGTAGAAAATGTTTTACCCACAGATAAATTATAGAGGAGCACAGTCAATTGAGATACATATAAAATACTGCACTTAAGGGACAGCAAAGCCAAATCCATTGAACCAAGCCTTCTCCAGAGGCTTCCTCTTTTAAGGCAGCCAGCCATATAAACCAACTACCAGAAAAGACTATATGCATGTATCTACGTACTCAAGAGCCACTCGAAGTCCGAGACTTCTACCAGTAAGCCAAGCAAGCCTCGAGCATTTAAACCAAAGGCCTCGGGAGCATTCCCAACCCAAAAACTCACGATTCGTAGTATGCCAAATACAAAAGCTCACCAGTCTCAAATCTTTCCGAACACGCAAGCATTCGGGACCAAGCCCTACAATCCATCAATCGAGTAAGAGCTTGAACTCAAGCGCACCAGGAGGCTATCAAGCTAGAAGCCTGAAGATCATCAAGGCCATTAGGAGCCCAAGATCAAAAGGCCATAAGGAGTAAGCATCAGGAACCAGAAGGCAAGAGCCAAAAGCTCCAAAGGACCAGAAGGTCTCCAAGAACCCAGGAGCCAGAAGCTCACTAGGAGGCCAAGCAATTCCAAGCCAAGTTGCTCAGTGGATCAAAAGAAGGGCACAACCACTTTTCATTTTCCTCATCATCACAACTTGTGCCACATTTCTTTTCTTCCAATCTCAGGTACCCACGTAATCCTTATCATCCCAGTAGTATCAAATTGCTAGTATGTAGCAATAGCAATCAATAGCCAGCAGATGACAATAGAGATTGAGTAGAATAAAGTGAAACTAATGGTCTCAAATCAGTTAAAATCATCACAGACCATATAGTTCTTACCATTTCAGCTTGTAGCACAGAACACAATAAGCATCATGAAAATAGAAACAAATCACAGAAGCATTTAGGTATGCCAAACCCTTGCTGCATATAGCAACCAATAAGATAAGGAAGTAGATGGCGGCGGACCGAGCCATGGGCGGCGCATCGGTGGGCTCGAGCCACCCGTGCGTAAAGCGGCGGGGCCGAGTAGCCGAGCTCAGCGGCGGCGAAGTTCGACAAGGGGCTGTAAAGGCGGCCTCGAGCCGATCCAGCGGCATCGACGGGCGAGCAGCGGGCTCGGCCAGGTCGGCGGTGGAGCTGCGGCACCAGCGAGCCCAGCGACGCCTGCGTGAGGAGGAGGAGAGAGCGGCGAGAGGCGGACGGCCGTGACGTGGGCGTCGGCCATGGGTGACTGACCCAATCGGCTGAAGCACAAGGGGAAAAATCAGGGAAGAAGCAATAGAATGGGGAAAGAGTGAGGAAGCCAGGCTTAGTGGAAAAAGGGGAAAGGGTTAAGTAGAAAAAAAAATAATAATAAGGGAGAGAAAAGATGGAAGCATTTATGGCATTTTCAGTGTATTTTCAAACTGAATAATATTCAAACATTAGTATCTTTTGCACTGTTAGTCCAAGTAAGGTGAAACAAAATTCTAAATTCATCTAAAATAATGTAATTTCGGAATATGCGATAATAGTTTGAAAAATAATCTCTGGTAAAATTTAAGTTTAAATTGAAATAAAAGGCCTAAAGATATGCTTTATATAAAAATTCTGCAAACAAACTCAGAATGGAATGAAACCAATTTTGATGGAATCCTTATGCTACCAGAAGTTCAAATATATATAAAAATATTTATGTTCTACCTTTGTTTAAATTATTTCACATTAAGGGTTATTCTCAATGGAATAAATAATCAAAAATGAATAGTTGTATAAAAGAAATTCTAAAATAAATAAAATTTATTTCTAAGCACTTGTATGTCAGTAGCCTACTTTAATATGCTGAAATAATTAAGGTATGTACTTGATTTAGACTTGTATATGAATAATAAACTGTTTAATGGAAAAAGGTGTGTATATATATATTTGTGCATATACTATTCAGTAGCAATATATATACATACATGCATATGAAGAAATAATCTTATTTCACTATGTTTTGCATATAAATCCTAATAGCCAAATAACCCTAAGTTTTATGGTTCATAAACTTCATAATATGAATAAGCAACTTGGCAATAATGATGAAATACATAGTTAATATATTCGTATCACCAGAACCTTCTTAAAGCCTTGAATATATAATCAGTAGCTTAACTTATCGGTATAACATAGTCAAAACCGTTCTTATGCAAAATCACTTAAGGAATTAAATGCTTTTTCGCACGTAATCCTTTAACTAATGTTTTAATTCTATTAATCCAAATAATTTTAGATTCATAATTCGAAGTTAGAAATGTAAGAAATCATAATTTTAACCTCTTGAATTCGTAAAGCAAGTATAGTTAATCTTTTAAAGGAACCTTGCTTTGTTCATCATGAAAGCCATTAGCTGCATGAGTGTATAATTATCTAAATCATGAGATGTGAAATCATCCAATTCAAACCCTAAAGCATTCCTGTTTTCCGCAATGAATCTTTATTTGGTTTACTGTCTGATTTCTTTTTGCCCTTGTTGAAGTTGGTTATTTTCTATATTTTTCGGGTGAACGACGTGTAGAACCCGATGTCGCCGTTTCGTCGTCGACTTCATCTATTGAGACCTTGTCTTCACCGTAAGCAATGATTAAGCAAAGCAAGCACCCCTTTGACCATATTGATCCCAGTATTTTTTATTCCTTTTGTTCATCAAATTGTTTCATGCATGCGTTTACTTTCTGTAAATTCGCTATTTTGTGGTATTGGTAGATATACCTGTTGTCACCTGAAACTCCTTGATAATTATGGAAATGTGAACCTTGATAACCATAGAATAGGGCTAGACATTACTTAATGCCAAAATTGGGTATATGCGATCTTGTTAAACACCTTAGCCATGCTTTAGCTTTTGTGGGCGATGATCATGATTAAAATTGTTTTCAAAATGTTTTATATGAAACCTAAATGGTCCTTTTGGGAAAATGGTTACGTAGTTTGCTAAAACCCCAAAATAAAACTATGGTTTGATGCGGCGATTATTGGCAATAGCCGGATGTGCGACAGGTTTGCACGTAGTGTAGGGTGGAGTATCGCCGTGTCGGATTAAGGACCGAGCAAATGGGATGTTGTAGATCCATGTTTTCGTGCAACCACAAGGGCTTGTATGGCGGGTCTTAGCCTATTAAGTTGTTTAGATGTGGCTTTGCATCTAAGGAAGGCGGGAGATTGCATGAGACAGTTCGGTCAAGTCCGTCTCAGGGGTTTCTACATACCAATGCAGCGATGTACGCCTTGCCCCGACAGAGACGTTGTGTTGTGTGTGATAAATGTGGATCCACGGCTTGGGTGAGTGTCTCTGTCTTCAGGGCGAGGGTTAACGTCCCGGGCTGGTGTAAAGCCACGTCTAGATAATGTAACGGCTCTGTATGATCTCCTTGCCGACACACCAAAGGAAGTGTGTTAATTGTTCTGGCGAAAAGGTTGATCATTCCTTGTGGGTAAAGTGTACACCTCTGCAGAGTGTAAGATCTAATCGATTAGCCGCGTCCACGGTCAGGGACACTTGGGGAAAATCCTCCCAATGTTAGAGTCTTTGGTATTTTCTAAAATTTGGGTTTGGTCTAAACTTGTTTTAGCAACTGTTGCTTTATGTCGAAGGGCTGACATTGATGGACCTTATGGTTTGGTTTATTTCAAACTCACGTCATGGAGGACTGTGAGTATTACTTACTGTTGTATCTATTTTATTACCAATCAGCTTGCTCTTATAAATTCCGTTTGCAAATGATAACTTGTTTTACAATTCAATTTCGCTTTATGCAAATAAACTGTATTAGCCTTTCCTTTGAAATGGCCTGCATATATTGTAGGTTTTGCTCAAGTCTTGCTGAGTACGTAAAGTACTCACCCTTGCTTAGTTATTACTTTAGGTGGATGAGTTAGAGAGGCTTCGAGTCTCTTTCGTCGCAGGTTGCGGGATCTTCTTCATCGTGTTCTATCTAGAGTTTATGCCTTGTCAGTTGCCTGCAGGTCGGATGGGCAAACTACAAGATAATATTTCTTTTGCTGCTTTATTCTTTGAGTTGTAGCTTTTCCTTTATGTATTAGTTTCCGCTGTAATTAATTGTGGTGTGGTTGTGATTCCAATTGTTGTAAACATGTGAGTGCTAGCTACTGATCCAGGGAATAGCACAGTAATCACATGGAGGTTCCTGTTCATCAGAACGGGGTCTCACAGCAACACAAGCTGCATTATCTTCATATATGATCGTGGGAATTTGCTCAATGTTCAAGCCACATGACTTCTGGATATGGTGAACCATTCTTCTGAGCCATACACATTCACGAGATGCTTCATACAAAGCAATGATTTCCGAGTGGTTTGTCGACGTCGAGACAAGGGTCTGCTTAGACGACTTCCAAGAAATTGCTGTTCCTCCACATAGGAAAACATAGCCAGTTTGGGACTTGCCAGTATGCGGGTCTGATAAATACCCAGCATCGGCGTAGCCAACCAAATTCAATTCATTGTTTCTTTTGAAAAACAAACTAAGATCTTTGCTTCCTTGGAGGTAACGGAAAATATCCTTGATCCCTTTCCAATGCCTTTTGGTGGGTTCTGCACTGTACCGGGCTAGCAAATTCACAGCGAACGCAATGTCCAGCCTGGTGCTATTTGCAAGGTACATGAGCACTCCAACTGCACTCAGATATGGGAATTCTGCTACCAGGACTTCCTCCCCCTCTTCTCTAGGTCTGTACGGGTCTAGGTCTGCTTGGAGTGACCTTTCGAGCATTGGAGTCTTCACAGGATATGCCTTTTCAAATCCAAACCTTTCCAACACTTTCTGCGTGTAGGTTGATTGGTGTACCAAGATTCCTCCTTGGACATGTTCAAGCTGCAAGCCTAAACAAAACTTGGTTTTACCCAAATCCTTCATTTCAAACTCAGACTTCATGTATGAGCATGCTTCTTCAATTTCTTCATCCGTCCCAATGATGTTCAAGTCATCTACATAGACGGAGATTATACAGAATCCATTCGGGGATCGCTGTATAAACACACATAGACAATCTTCGTTGTTTGTGTAGCCTTTCTTGCAGAGAAATTCACTCAATCGATTGTACCACATTCTTCCTGACTGCTTTAGCCCATACAGTGATTTCTCCAATCTCACACTGTACAGGTTTCTATTTGCTCCGTCTTGGTTCGGGATAGGAATTCCTTCCGGTACTTTCATGTATATCTCCGAATCCAAGTTTCCATACAAATATGCTGTGACAACATCCATTAGCTTCATTCTCAACTTCAAGTTGACCGCCATTGAGATCAAATATCTAAAGGTAATTCCTCCGGTCATCAAATATCTAAAGGTAATTCCTCCCATGACTGGAGAATAGGTTTCTTCATAATCAACTCCAGGACGTTGAGTGAAACCTTGAGCTACAAGCCTTGCCTTGTACCTTATAACTTCGTTGTTTTCATTCCTCTTCCGAACAAAGACCCATTTGTGACCTACGGGGTTTATATGGGGAAGTGTGCGACATACGGGCCTAAACACCTCTCTCTTGTTCAGAGAGACTAACTCTGCAGCGATTGCCTTTTTCCATTCTTCCCAATCTAGCCTTTTCTTGTACTCTGCGAGAGATGCAGGCTCGGGATCATGATCAATGATCGAGGCAATCTTCTTTGCGAAGTATGCATCAACGTTAGCTGTTGCTCTATTCAGGGATTCTCCTGTTATTACAAAGTTTATGGTCATTTCTTCATGGGGTGCTTCATGCACTTCTACTTGCTCTTCGCTGCTTTTCCCTATCGCAGGAGCAAGTTCCTTTAGCTTTTCATCGCCTATGTGTGCGCACACATTATTTCCGGCGGCTTCTTGCAGTGGAAGATTCAAGTCTGGAATTGCCTTTCCTGTTGGCTTCTTTCCAGTGCCAGGTCTCAACTGGCTCCCTTTCTCTCCTTGGGGTATTTTCGTGATTGGTTGTGGTAAGTCCTCTCGCTTGATTTTCTCCAGGGCGTCTCCGGTACTTTGGGTTTGAAGAGCGATTTCCTGTTCTTTTTCTTTGAGGCCTCTGAACAGGCTGAGGGATACCTTCTATTTTCTTTGGTATTTCCACCCTCTCTGGTGCATTCCTTGCGGGTACATGCGACTTAACCACGCCCTTCATATCACAAAAATGATCAGGCAGTTCATTTGCTAAATTCTGCAAATCAATTATCTTCTGGACTTCTTGATTTGCTTCATTAGTGCGGGGGTCATGTGCGAGGATCCCAGTGGAATGCCATATGATTTCCCGGTATTTTTCATCCAAAGGTTGATTTCCTCCCCCTAATGACGGGAAGCGATCCTCGTCAAAGATGCAATCGAATCGGGTGTATGCAAGTCTCGATCATGGGTTCGGATACTGATTATGGATGCACTCTCATAACCAACGTATATCCCAGACTTGCGGAGAGGGCCCATTGCAGTCCGCTGAGGGGGTGGTATAGGTACATATACCATACACCCAAATTTCCTGAGATGGGAGATTTTCGGGATGATCCCGTGCACAAGCTGCATAGGAGAATGGATGTTGTAGGCCGACGGTCTGAAATTGATAAGAGCTGCTACGTGCAGAACTGCGTGTCTCCAACAAGTGTTGGGCAAGTTACAACTTTGTAAAAGCGGCCTGGCAATGAATTTAATCCTCTTTATTAGTGCTTCTGCTAGTCCAATCTGCGTGTGGACGTGCGGTACGGAGTGCTCAACTGCTATCCCTGTTGCCGTGCAATAATCATCAAATGCCTTTGAAGTAAATTCTTCGGCATTGTCCATTCTTATGGACTTCACGCGATGATCAGGGAAAGCATTCTTAATTCTTATGATCTGCGAGATCAGCTTTGCAAAAGCATGGTTTCTTGTTGACAATAAGCATACATGCGACCATTTCGAGGAAGCATCGATGAGCACCATAAAGTATCGAAACGGCCCTGACAAGGGCTGAATCGGGCACAAATATCCCCTGGATGCGTTCGAGGAATGCAGGGATTTCACTTTGCACTTTCATGACAGAGGGTCTAGTTATTAATTTCCCGGTGGAACATGCAGGGCACACAAAATCTTCATGATTCGGGAAATTTTTAACATTAATACCATGACCTTGTGAGTTGTTCACTATATTTCTCATCATTCTAAGACCAGGATGACCTAATCTACCATGCCATAAAGAAAATAACTCATAGCTTCTAAAAACAGTCTTCAAGGAAGTATACACTTCGGGTGCATGAATATTCGTGTAGTACAACCCAGATTCATATGAGGGACATTTTTCTAATACCATTTTTCCACATACCGCGTGCTTCACAAAGCACAAGTTTTTTTGCCATTTTCTTCATTGGTTTCTATGTGAAAACCATTGGCGCGGATGTCTTTGAAGCTTAAGAGAGTGCGCGTTGATTCAGGGTACAAAAGGGCTTCTTCGATTACGAAAGTTGTACCCATAGGCAATATAATAGTGGCTCTTCCTGAGCCGATTACATATGAGTCGCTTCCTGCGATCGTAGTAATCTTTCCAGCGTTCTTCGTGATCGACTGGAAATATTTAGACTCTCTTAAGATGCTATTTGTTGTGCCACTATAAACAATGCATATCTCTTCCATTTGGGCGCTACACGATTTCTAGATCAAAGAAATATAATTCTAATCAGATAGAGGCAAAATAATCCAAATATTGCTTGCAAATTTAAAAAATACTGGAATAAAGAATATGAAGGACCGAGATGGCAAACAGAGAGGGGGGGTGAATGGTCGCAAATAAAAATTCCCCCAAAATACTCCAACAAAAACCTCGACAAGATCGCTCAAAGGAAATTGTGAAAAACCCGAAAAACTAGACAACTATGTGTACCCCAAGCTTGCATGGATAAGTACCATAAAATATGTGGGGATTTTTGAGTCACAATCCTGGTTGTCTAGTGTTCAAGATAAAAAGGAATCAATTCAAACTCTTGCTTTTAGAAAGGACATCAATTCAAATCACAAAAGTCACTTTCAGAAAAGCAAAAGCAGAATTTCCAGAACTTGTCCTCAATTTGCAGAGCAGGTTGGTGGGTTTCTGCAGCTCAAAGAATTCTGCTTGGGGACAAGTTCTGGAAATTCTTCCTCGAAATGGCGGTCTTTTTGAGGAGAAATTTGGTGAAGTTCTTTATGAGCAGCTCTAATAACACAGTATGCTCAAGAACTTCGAGCAGAAAGTTTGGGGCTCGGTTTTCACCTCATGGAGCCCAAACGGTGCAACAAGTGAACTCCAAAATTTTTCTGCAGGTGTATACTAGAGTCCCGCACCTTCTCGAAAAAGAATCACTCAAAAAGGGGTTTTGTATATTTTTACAAAATTCAAACACTGACTGATGCGCGAAGAACAAGTTCTAAACAAAGTTGGAACTTGAAAGAAAAGATGTTCTCTACTCAATCCAAGAGTGCAAAAGACATGTAAAACCATATGAACACACTCAAAACATCCAAGATCAGCAGCATTTAGAAGGAGGGGAGGCAAATCTAAATTACTTGAAAGTAAATTGCGGGAATGTAATTGCGGGAAAGTAAATGCTGAATTTAAATTGCGTAAAGTAAAGATATAATGTAAATGCGCAAAATAAATTCAGACGTGGATGGATAAAACTTTCATTTCTGGAAGGGGAAGTTACAAAGCCTCACATTCATATGGGCAAAGCTCAAATGAGCATCAAAAACCTCAACACCTTCAAGGGAAGGAGGCTACCCCTCCACCCCTATTTATACTACTCTTGGGCCACCTACCACCCTTGGATGAGTCCCTCAACCCTAGAGCACTCATCTAAGGGCTAGGATTAACCCACACACACAGCCATGCAAGGGCTAACCCAAAACCCACACACATACTGGGTTTTCTTGCAGTTTTCAAAGCATACTACCTAGACCCGCTAACCTATCAACTAGACCTCAATCCGACGGCCCTCATTGATCCACGCGCATCTAGCTAGCATCAACTCCTTTCCTTGTCTTCTTGACTTGCCGGACTCCGTCTCCGATCATCTTCCGCGATCTCCCAACCGTCTGGACCTCAGCGCTCCTCGCCTAGTCCGGTCATCCTTCGCCTCACCATGACCTAGCACCGTCGCCTGCAACCATCAAAGACAAGGAAACTCCTCACATAGCAATGCCCACAAAGATGTGCAATAAACCATCCAACTCATCACTACCGCGTCCATACGACCGTCTCGCCACTCTGGCAGAGACAACTCAAATTGCTTCATTTTGAAAATCAATCCAAATCAAACTCAAACTTGAGCACACCTTGCTCAAATAAAGTCAAATACTCATCACAAACATGGATGGACCTCCACATAGTCCTTCAGAATAAATTTCATATTTATTCATGAGGGAAGTATGCTCTTCTAGAGCTTACAATTCATTATTCAAAGAAAATGCTAACAACCATAATCTAAGAAAAAAAATGCATTAAGCAGAATCTGTAAAATATGCATTAATTTCTGCTTCTATGTCATCGACAGAAGTTTTCTCTTCATTTGCCATAATATTGGCTGCAGCGTCGATGTCCAGGCTATTCTGTGAGGATGAGACAAGTGGGGTATCTTCATCCATGGCATCATCATCACCGATATTGGCGAAGTGCGCCTCTGCGGGGGCGTTTTCTTTTGCCTTCCTCTTAGCCTGATATGCGTTGATCACTTCCTTGGATTCTCGACATATCTTCGACCAGTGTCCCCAAGTACCACACTTGAAGCACGTTTGGTTCTGCTGTCCATACGGCTTGGCGTGTGTCTTTTCTTTGTCATCGTTTTCACTTGGGGCTTTGGACTTTCCTTTGGCCTGAGTCCTCTCTTTTCCACCCTGCTTGCCCTTCTTTCTATTAATGGGCTTTCTCACCTTGTAGCTATTGGCATTGACTTCTGTGCCAGTGCCTCATCCAGGTGGCTACGAGACATAGTTCTTACGTAGAACATCGTCTTGCAATTCCGCAACTTGCATTACATCAATTAGTTCGCTATACTCCTTGTATGCGTCCTAACGATAGCTGCGTGCACTCTGGATAGCATTATGGTGGAAGGTGGAGATAGTTTTCTCAATCTTCTCCTCATCTGTGATCTTCTTGCCACATAGGGAGAGATTGGTACAAATTATGTGCAAGGCAGAATTGTACTCGGCCACTGTTTTAAAGTCTACAAACCTCAGGCGTACCCAATCTTGCTGTGCTTGGGGCAAGATGGTGTACTTGAGCTTTTCGAACCGCTTCTGAAGTGCAGTCCAAAGCTCATGTGCACTTTCCTCAGCCATGTATTCGTTCTTCAAAGTGGCTGAGAGGTGGTGCCTGAGAAAATGCAGGGCTTGATCGTTATACTCGGTAGTTGGTTTCGCGTCCTGCGAGGACCCTAGACCAATCGCTGCACGGAGCTTCTTGCCCCCAAGAACGATCTTCACGTCCGATGCCCAAGTGAGGTAGTTCTGACCATGCGGGGCCAGTTCTTCAAACTCACGATTCATGATGCCGGACATCTGCATGTTTTCAAAATTTCGATATTAGATTACTGCGTGTAATCTAGTAGAAAATGGTTGCAAAAGCATAAAGTGCAGAAAAGAAATTGCTATTCATTGTAGAATATAAAATAAAGCAATGGATTCAAAGTTCATAAAGAATATTCATAAAATAGAGAAAATAAAGGTAAAAAAATTAAAAACCAAGCCAAATAAATCTTCTTGATGTTCTGGCAATTTTTTAAATTTTTCTGCAATTTTTCCAAAATTTTCTAGCAATTTTTCCTTTTTTTCTCTTCTTTTCTTTTTCTTCTTCTTTTCTCTTTTTTCTTTTCCTTTTCCTTTTTCTTTTTGCCGGCCGAACGGCCTCATGGGCCTTGCCCTTTCCCGGCCCGAACGCACGCACGCGGCTAGGTTTCCCCTAGCCGCCGCCATTTTTTTCTCTGCGCTCCTTCTTTTTGCCGCATTCACCCGCGCCGCCTCGCCTTTCTTTTGCTCCCGTGCGCGGGCGAGGAGCCGGCGGGCGTGACTTCTTTCGTCACCGGCGTGGATGCGTGGGCGAGGCGGAGGCGCATCGGGCGAGGCCGGCGGCCGCTTCCTCGGCGGCGGCGCGAGCGGCTTCGTGCGGTGGATCGACGTGCTACGAACGGGCGGCGCCGCCGAGGCAGCGTGGCGATGGCTTGGATCGGGATGCGCGACGGCGGGCTGCGTCTCGAAGGCCATCGGTGGCGGGCGGCTTGAGCCGGGCGTCTTGGCGGCGCAAGCGGCCCCAGGCCGACGGCGGCGGGCGCGAGGCCGAAGTCGGGCGGCGAGCACGCGGCCGAGGAGGCGTCGTCGCCGGGCCGGGCGGCCGAGAGAGGGCTGCGGTGAGGTGCGGCGCTGTGTAAGGACCGAATCCATCGATTCGAACCCACGTGTTTATGCACTAGTCCGGGATCAGCGCTAGTGCACACGACTTGACATTGGTACATATCACATCATACACAGCGATAATAGAATAATAGTTCATTTATTTGATATAGCTAAATGTATGATCTTATGACCAACTTACATTATTAAGCCACGCAGGCAAGACCGAGAATATAACTAATGATTAAGCGTGGAAAATAGAAGCGTAGATAGCTCATCGATTCACCACGAACACCGACAAGGCTCGGACCCTAATGACTCGTGTCTTCCTTGACTTCATCTTCCAACACAGTGTAGATTCCTCAACTGTTGATTATTGTTGTTTGGCAAGGGTGAGTACTTAAAGCACTCAACAAGTTGTGCATGAATGCAATTCTATGTATCTATATGTAAGGCTTATTCCAATGGATAGGCTATCATGGCTATTTTGCAATAAGCGCATTTATGAACAAATCTGATAAATAGATTGTAAAGAATGTAAAACAAATAGCAATAATAAATAACTTGATATTTCTCAAGTAAACCAAGTTTCCAATCCTAAGTCAAATTTCATCTTCCATACGGCATTCCGCCATCCCAACCATGTTGTCCAATTAATTAAGCTAACCCTTAACTGTAATTCCCGAGCATTGCTCAATACCGCGAGCACGGCTATCCGAATAGTTTCACACTCTGCAGAGGTTATGCACTTTACCCACGTGATACAACCAAACACCACCAAGGCGAGTGATTATAACAAAGCCTTTACAATGCTCGCTTAACCCGATACTACCGCTAAGGATTCAACACTGGTGGGACTGGTTACCACATCCAGGGCCCCCCTCTTGCACCATGTGAATTACACCATAACTCGGGAACTCACACCGACCACGATAGTACCAAAATTAAGACATTGCAAATTACTCAGCTAGGCTGGCCCATACCAGACATGTGGTTGCATGATAGACGCAGGTCAAAGGATTGCAAGGTTAGGTCCTTAGTGTGATCAAGGCAAGACATCCACATACCCTCGCCCATTGGGCCCACCTTGGCCTCCTCGCCCTTGCCACTTGCCTCATTCTAAGTTATTATCACCCAGTTGATTACCAAGCACCACGTGCCATCAACAATTCAACATCGTTGCGTGACATGACTCGCCACAACAACTCAATCTCATCGTGTGATCCCACATGACACACAAGTTCATAATATTGTTCCATATTCCATTAATCAAGATTAATTATCAATGATTCTGACACATGTGATGGCGTGGCGCGGCTAGGCAACTAATACGAACTAATCCTCCAATGTTGGTTATAATTATTAACCAACTATATTTAACCAATCTAGGGTGACAATGGATCATGGCATATAACGACAAGGTAGGGTATAGATCAATCTGGTATATTAGCTAAGCCCAATCTAACTTGAAACAATTGTATATTTGAAATATATGCAATAGGGTAAAACAAACATAGCAATTTTATAAACATGGGTTCAACATGATCAAAGCACAACTTGCCTTGGAATAGGTCCTGATCTTGATCTGAAGCTTGCTCTTGAGTTGCTGGATCTTGCTCCGAAGCGTCGCACAATTCAACGTCTACGCGTACCGAAGATGAAAAGCAAATAAATACCAAAACAGAGAGCAATTGAACTCCAAAAATCAAATAAAATTCACCATTAAATAGATCTTAATTTTAAAAAATTTTATAAATTGGAATCACTCAAATCCGAGTTACGATGCAAAAGATATAGCCTTTTGAAGTTTGAAATAAATATTGAAATCAGAAAATCAGAAATTCGAAATTAACAGATTTATTTTTATTCTGAAAAACCGATTTATTGCGTCATCATGACGTCAGCCCTGGACCGAACAAATCAGAGGCTGCCACGTGCCTTCGGCGCATAGACCCAGTCCACGACTCCCTCGGGTTCACGGTGCACCCGATCCATGGCGCCTCGATCTCGCACGACACATGTCGGCTCGATTGGTCCACGCGCGCGGAAACCCACGCCGCACAGATCGCATCCAACGGCTGCCGATCTCAACCCCACGCGGCACGATCCTGGCCCTTCACTGAAGATCCGACGGTCACAAACTTACCCAAAGCAAAAGGCGGCGCGACGGCGAGAAGACCACCGGAGGCGAGGAAGAAGACCGAGATAGCGGCGTTCCGGCGCGGTTCCGACGAGAGGACGTAGCGTAGTCGACGCGGCACACCTCGAAGAGTTCCGATCTTGAACCAAAACACCGAAAACCGACGATCCGGTGGCGCACTTGAGCAAAAACCGCGGCATCCCACGCTTCAACTCCGGCGAGCTTGCGGCGGCGTTCTACGACTGCTCTCGCGAAACCTCTCCGACCAAAAGACGCGGCGCTCGACTACGAACCTCGGAGCGCTACCCCCTTTTTTTATAGCCTAGACGACCGCGCTCTACACGGCGAAAGAGTCCGGCCGCGTCACGGCGGTGAACTCCGAGTCCGCTTCGGAGACGACAACCGACAGCGCGACGTGTGTCCCGATCCGACGGCCAAAACGCGAGTGCACACGCGGCCAACTCCGGTCCACTGGATCACGCGCGAACGGTCACGATCTAGGGTTTCCCCCCCGCCGCTGCGATTCGTGGGCTGCACTGGGCCGCACCGACGCAGGCCTCCCACGCACAGTGTTGGGCTTGGCCCAACACTGTTCACTTGGGTTTTTAAAATTTTAATAATTAAAATAATTCCTGAAATTCATTTTATTTATTTTAAGCATTAAAAATATCAGCAAAAATCCCAGAAAAATCTCAAAAATACTTTGAGACATTCTGGACTCAAATAAAATATTTTTGACAAAACTTTATTTTGACTTGGCATGGATTTAAATAGATTTGAATAAATGGGCAATAAACTTGATTTAAAACTAATTCAAATAAATCCAGAAAAACCCAAATAAATTCCAGAAAATCATAAATGCACTTGTAAGCAATAAAATAATATTTAAGCAAAATTTTGGGATGTTACAAACCTCCCCCCCTTAACAGAATCTCGACCCGAGATTCAGGGCTAAATAAAGAATAGGTTCGGGAATTCTGACTTCAAATCTTCTTCTCGCTCCCAAGTGGCTTCACTTTCGGAATGATTGCTCCACTGCACTCTGCAAAAGCGAATAGACTTGTTTCTGGTCTTGCGCTTCATAACATCCAAAATTCTAACTGGTTGCTCTTTGTAAGTCAAATCTTCTTGCAACTCTATTGCATCCAACGGGGTTTGCTCCGTTGGCACTCTGATACACTTCTTAAGCTGCGACACATGGAATACATCATGCACTCCTGCCAAGGACTGAGGCAATTCTAACTGATAAGCTACCTCTCCTCGACGGTTCAGAATCTTGAACGGACCAATATATCTTGGCGCAAGCTTCCCTTTAACGTGAAATCTTTTAACGCCCTTAAGAGGGGTAACCCTGAGGTACACATGATCTTCTGGTTCAAAACTCAAATCTCGACGACGGTTATCTGCGTAACTCTTCTGTCTTGACTGTACTATCTTCAACCTTTCTCTGATCATTGCGACTTGACTTTCGGCTTCCTCGAGAATGTTTGGCCCAAAAACCAAACGTTCTCCTGTTTCGTTCCAATTCAACGGAGTACGACAAGCACGTCCATACAATACCTCGAATGGTGACATCTGCAAGCTAGCTTGGTAACTATTATTGTAACTGAATTCTGCATATGGCAAACACTTATCCCACGTCGTAGTGTAAGCTAAAGCACAGGCTCTCAACATATCCTCTAGAATCTGATTTACTCTTTCAGTCTGACCATCTGTTTGCGGGTGATATGCTGTACTAAAATTCAGACGAGTTCCCATGGCTTCGTGCAACTTATTCCAGAATCTTGAGGTAAATTGGGTACCTCTGTCTGACACAATCTTCTTGGGCACTCCATGCAAACATACAATCTTTGACATGTACAACTCTGCTAAAC
This sequence comes from Otatea glauca, assembly GCA_036346275.1. Taxonomy (NCBI): domain Eukaryota; kingdom Viridiplantae; phylum Streptophyta; class Magnoliopsida; order Poales; family Poaceae; genus Otatea; species Otatea glauca. The sequence goes on along the minus strand of CM070716.1, from coordinate 29,228,152 downwards.
GATCTCCTGAGTAAGTGGTCTTTACTGGGATAAAATGGGCGACCTTGGTTAGACGATCCAACATAACCCAAATGGAATCGTAACCTCTCTGAGTTTTTGGTAAACCGGTGATAAAATCCATTCCGATTTCCTCCCACTTCCATTCCGGAATTTTCAATGGCTGCAACAAACCGGCTGGTCTTTGATGCATGGCTTTTACCCTCTGACATACGTCGCATAAAGCAACATGTTCAGCTACTTCACGTTTCATATTAGGCCACCAAAATCTCTCTTTCAAATCCTGGTACATCTTAGCACTTCCTGGATGAATTGAGTACTTAGAATCATGAGCTTCCTCAAGAATCAATTGCTTTAGTTCCTTTTTATCCGGCACACAAATTCGGCCTTTGAAGAACATGGTTCCTTGCTCGTCTAGAGTGAAATCTACGGCTAGGCCTTCTTCCTTTTTAGCCTTAATCTTAGAAATTTTATCGTCATCTTTCTGGCCTTCTCTAATCTGACCTTCCAAATGTTGGCTTTACTTCGGTCAGACTACCATTCCTTGCGGGACGACCTCCAACCTTAATTTCTTAAATTCGTTGCATAATTCTGGTTGATCCTCCATTGTCAATGTATTTGCGCTATGGCTCTTTCGACTCAGAGCATCTGCCACCACATTGGCTTTTCCGGGATGATAATGGATTCCCACATTATAATCCTTAATTAGCTCTAGCCACCTTATTTGTCTCATATTCAGATCTGCTTGAGTGAATATGTATTTGAGCTCTTATGGTGCAGATATATCTCACATCTCTTTCCTATGAGATAATGACGCCATATCTTTAAAGCATGCACTACGGCAGCTAATTCCAAATCATTTGTTGGGTAATTCACCTCATGCGGTCTTAACTGTCTCGACGCATAAGCAACGACTTTGCCTTCTTGCATTAACAGCACCCTAAGCCTTGCTTTGAAGCATCGCAGTATATATCAAATCCATTCTGCACATCTGGCAGTACTAATACGGGGGCTGTGGTTAAACGCTTCTTTAATTCCATAAAACTTTTCTCGCACTCTGGCGTCCATGCAAACTTCTTTTCTTTCTTCAACAACTGCGTAAGGGGTTTAGCAATTGTCGAGAATCCTTCTATGAACCGACGGTAATATCCCGCCATTCCCAGAAAACTACGGATCTGGGTAACAGACTTCGGTTGCTCCCAATGCAACACTGCGTCCACTTTGCTTGGGTCAACTGCTACTCCCTTAGTAGTCATGACATGACCAAGAAATTCAACTTTCTCCTTCCAAAATTCACACTTGCTAAACTTAGCATACAGCTGATGCTCTCGCAGCCTCTCTAAAACCATTCTTAGATGTTCTGCATGCTCTTCCTCTGTCTTCGAGTAAACCAAGATATCGTCTATGAAGACTACAACAAACTTATCCAAATATTCCATGAAAACCTTATTCATCATGTTCATAAAATATCTTTGGGGCATTAGTCAATCAAAATGACATGACTTGTGAACTCGTAATGTCCATAACGCGTAGAAAACGCAGATCTTAGGCACATCCTCCGCTCGGATCTTCAATCGATGGTATCGAACGAAGATCTATCTTGGAGAAAACTCCAGCTCCTCTTAAGCGATCAAATAAGTCATCGATCACGGGCAATGATACTTATTCTTGATCATTACTTCATTCAGTGCACGATAATCGATGCACATTCTAAGACTTCCGTCCTTTTTACGAAAAACAAAACCGAGGCTCCCCACGGCGATGAACTTGGTCTAATGAAACCTTTCTCTTGCAGTTCCTCAATCTGCTTCTTCATTTCCACTAACTCGTCGGTAGGCATCCGATATGGTCTTTTGATATCGGTCTTTGTACGGGCGCTAACTCGATCATGAACTTCGATATCACGGTCGGTGGCAATCTGGCAAATCTTACGAAACACATCCGGGTATTCCTTGGCTACTGGCACATCTTCCATGCTGATGGCTTTCACGCTGTTGACCATTAACTGCCCATCGCGAATCGCGGTCGCTTGAAACTCTACTTTCTTGCCACTAGGGCCCTCCAAAGTCACGATCCTTCGCCACAATCCAAAACGGCCTTATGCTTAGACACCAATCCATTCCAAGGATGGCGTCTAGGATTGCGCATCTATCAAGATAAGATTAGCTAGGAATTCTATCCCATCCGTAAGCAACTTAGCTCCCAAACACCCAAGGCTAGATCTAAGCTCAGATCCTGGGGCTTGGACTAAGAGCACACATTTAAGATTCACCACTTGAAATCCATTCTTGGTTGCAAAACTTTGAGAAGCAAACGAATGCGAAGCTCGTAATCAAACAAAGCAGTGGCAGTCTTGAGTTGACGAAACTTACCCAAGACGACGTCCGTAGCCTCCCGAGCTCCATCGGCGGTGATGTGGTTGATCCTTCCACGCCTTTGTTGATTGCGGGTTGCTCGACTTGACTGGCGCACGATTTCCTCCGAGGTGGTGCTTTGGCGGTGTGGTTCCCAAGTTGAAACGCTACCGGCGTAATGCCTCCTACGTGGACACCTATTGGAAAAGTGCCTGGCTCATTGCGGTATAGCATCTTTTCACGGCAGATATTGATTCCCTCTGGCGCATTGTTGCCTGTCTTTGGGTCCGAAAATTACGATTGGCGGGGCGAGGTGCGGGGTTGATGTCTTGTTCACGGTGGTGGTTGGAATCTAGCAAATTCTTTGTGGCGACATCCTCAAGCGTAGATGGTTTGGGCGTCCACCGATTAGTCATTAAGCGCTTACGGTTCTCACCCAGCTCTTTGCGCTTATCTTCTAGGATCAAAGCTTTATTGACTAGTTCCTGAAAGTCTGGAAAATTGTGGGTGATCAGTCCCACCAGCAGTCCTGAATTCAGTCCCTTCATGAAACGAGACTGCCTAGCTTTATCTGTCGCTACGTCTTCAGGGGCATAGCGAGCTAACTGAGTAAACTTGTTCAGGTACTCGGCCACTGGTTGGCCTCCTTGTTTCAAAGTCCTGAACTCTTCCTTCTTAAGGTCCATCATTCCCTCCGGGACATGATACTGGCGGAAAGCATTAGTAAACTCCTCCCAGGTGATCTCTTGTGGGGGTCCATGAGCGGCACAGTAATTCTCCCACCATTCTGCGGCGGTTCCTTCTAGTTGATGAGAGGCGTAGAGCACCTTCTCGTTGCCCTCACACCGAGTGATGTGCGACTTCTTCTCAATTGTCCTAAGCCACCATCGGCTTCCAAAGGGTTCACATTTCGAAAAGTTGGTGGCCTAGTCCTCATAAAATCGATAGCTTTGAGTGAGGTCGGGGTCCACCATGGTTGTTCGAGCTCTGAGGTTGTTGTTCTTTGGTTCTTTGCGTTGGTCATCTCTTGCATCTGCGCATCATAGTCTGCATCGATTAGTCTGCACCGCAAGAAATGCTCCCAGTTACGCATGTCTCCGACGGTGGTTGAGGGCTGCCTCATCGTTGGTGTTGTCGTTACAGCGCGATCCACTTCACGAAGCTCCGTTGTTCCTCGAGTATTCACCATCGATGATTGCCTCTTAGGTTAGGGACGGTAGATGTAGCATAGATGAGAAGCAAGAATTTCTAAAGCGGGAGATAGATTATACCCAAACTGAAATAATTCTTTATTATTCTTGGTATGGCCGCTTAGTTAAGCCTACAAGCTTTGCAACCCATACTGCACACTCAGCATTACAAAGAAGCAAACTAAACACGAAACCTTAACGTCAACTAGAAAGGTAAAGACTAACTTAAAGACGCGACTCACACTCGAGTCTCAACACAGCTCCAAGGCTGACACTCACTCATCCAGCCACCCTGGCTGAGGCTGATCGGGCGCATACACCGGCGGATGAGCGGGCATAGGAGCGAACCTACCCTGATAACCTACTACTGGGTCCTCTGCAACAACGGGGTTTGCACTCCCCTCTGGCTCCCACTCTCGCTCCTCGGGATCCTCCTCGGACTCCTCTGCTGGCTCCTGAACTCCTCGAGTCACGCGCTCCAACTCGTCCTCGACCGCCTCCGGGGCCTCTCCCACTCGAGAATCATCCCGATGGTGAAGCACGGGTCACCTCAAGCTCTGCTCTCGCCACTCTGAGTGCCTCGTACGCCTCCAGCTCTGAGTAGTATCTCTCATATGATCCTCCCGGGCAGGGCGAACTCGCAAGGTGTACCGCGATGGCACACTCGCCTCCACGATCCGTCGGCGTCGGCATGCTTGAGCGTCAGGGTGAAGTCGAACATCGAGTCGTGAAGCTCGTCGGCGTGGTCGCGGCGAACCGACGAAGAGCAAGTCAGCGACCTCTGAATTGCAACCTCGTGCGAGAATCTTACGCGGAGATGTTGATTGGCTCGCTAGCTTCCTCGTTGTCCCGAGCGTAGATAATTAGCTTGCAAATAAATCCTCGGTGTACACCATTAACTGACCAGCTGCCTCCTCGGTAAAGCGGACAATTAAAGCCCCCAAGCGTCTGAAGTACTCTCCATAGCTCCATGGCGTAGCCGCCAGCTGACTTCTCGAAGGTCGAAACAATCGGCATCTGCTCCACAAGAACTTTGAATAAGTTCTCCACCCAAAACGGCAAGTAAAACGGTAAATTCAGCAAAGGCGAGAAGTAGAGAATGAGATTAGTCGAGAGTGTTTTATTAGTCAAATTTAGATTTTCTTTTAGAAAATAGTTTGGACACACACAAGACACCTCCATACTATCTAGGGCCAAGACCTACAGTCAGTATGCTCTGATACCACCTCAGAAGGACCGAATCCACTGATTCAACCCATCGTGTTTAATGCACTAGTCCTGGATCAGCGCTAGTGCACACAGCTTGACATTGGTACATATCACATCATACACAACGATAATAGAATAATAGTTCATTTATTTGATATAGCTAAATGTATGATCTTATGACCAACTTACATTATTAAGCCACGCAGGGCAAGACTGAGAATATAACTAATGATTAAGCAGCGGAAAATAGAAACGTAGATAGCTCATCAGTTCACCACAGGCAACCGACAAGGCTCGGACCCTAATGACTCGTGTCTTCCTTGACTTCATCTTCCAACACAGGTGTAGATTCCTCAACTGTTGATTATTGTTGTTTGGCAAGGGTGAGTACTTAAAGCACTCAACAAGTTGTGCATGAATGCAATTCTATGTATCTATATGTAAGGCTTATTCCAATGGATAGGCTATCATGGCTATTTTGCAATAAGCGAGATTTATGAACAAATACATTAAAAGATTGTAAAGAATGTAAAACAAATAGCAATAATAAATAACTTCAGTATTTCTCAAGTAAACCAAGTTTCCAATCCTAAGTCAAATTTCATCTTCCATATGGCATTCCGCCATCCAAACCATGTTGTCCAATTAATTAAGCTAACCCTTAACTGTAATTCCCGAGCATTGCTCAATACCGCGAGCACGGCTATCCGAATAGTTTCACACTCTGCAGAGGTTATGCACTTTACCCACGTGATACAACCGAACACCACCAAGGCGAGTGATTATAACAAAGCCTTTACAATGCTCTGGCTTAACCCGATACTACCCGCTAACGATTCAACACTGGTGGGACTGGTTACCACATCCAGGGCCCCCCTCTTGCGCCATGTGAATTACACCATAACTCGGGAACTCACACCGACCACGATAGTACCAAAATTAAGACATTGCAAATTACTCAGCTAGGCTGGCCCATACCAGACATGTGGTTGCATGATAGACGCAGGTCAAAGGATTGCAAGGTTAGGTCCTTAGTGTGATCAAGGCAAGACATCCACATACCCTCTGCCCATTGGGCCCACCTTGGCCTCCTCGCCCCTTGCCACTTGCCTCAATCTAAGTTATTATCACCCAGTTGATTACCAAGCACCACGTGCCATCAACAATTCAACATCGTTGCGTGACATGACTCGCCACAACAACTCAATCTCATCGTGTGATCCCACATGACACACAAGTTCATAATATTGTTCCATATTCCATTAATCAAGATTAATTATCAATGATTCTGACACATGTGATGACGTGGCACGGCTAGGCAACTAATACGAACTAATCCTCCAATGTTGGTTATAATTGTTAACCAACTATATTTAACCAATCTAGGGTGACAATGGATCATGGCATATAACGACAAGGTAGGGTATAGATCAATCTGGTATATTAGCTAAGCCCAATCTAACTTGAAACAATTGTATATTTGAAATATATGCAATAGGGTAAAACAAACATAGCAATTTTATAAACATGGGTTCAACATGATCAAAGCACAACTTGCTTTGGAATAGGTCCTGATCTTGATCTGAAGCTTGCTCAAGAGTTGATGGATTTTCCTCCGAAGCGTCGCACAATTCAACGTCTACGTGTACCGAAGATGAAAAGCAAATAAATACCAAAACAAAGAGCAATTGAACTCCAAAAATCAAATACAATTCACCATTAAATAGATCTTAATTTTACAATTTTTTAGAAATTAGAATCACTCAAATCCGAGTTACGATGCAAAAGATATAGCCTTTTGAAGTTTGAAATAAATATTGAAATCAGAAAATCAGAAATTCGAAATTAACAAATTTATTTTTATTCTGAAAAACCAATTTATTGCGTCATCATGACGTCAGCCCTGGACCGAACAAATCAGAGGCTGCCACGTGTCTTCGGCGCATAGACCCAGTCCACGACTCCCTCGGGTTCACGGTGCACCCGATCCATGGCGCCTCGATCTCTGCGCCTGACACATGTCGGCTCCTGATTGGTCCACACGCGCGGCGGAAACCCACCGCACAGATCGCATCCAACGGCTGCCGATCTCAACCCCACGCGACACGATCCTGGCCCTTCACTGAAGATCCGACGGTCACAAACTTACCCAAAGCAAAAGGCGACGCGACGGCGAGAAGACCACCGGAGGCGAGGAAGAAGACCGAGATAGCGGCGTTCCGGCCCGGTTCCGACGAGAAGACGTAGCGTAGTCGACGCGGCACAACTCGAAGAGTTCCGATCTTGAACCAAAACGCCGAAAACCGACGATCCGGTGGCGCACTTGAGCAAAAACCGCGGCGGTCCCACGCTTCAACTCCGGCGAGCTTGCGGCGGCGTTCTAGGACTGCTCTCGCGAAACCACTCCGACCAAAAGACGCGGCGCTCGACTACGAACCTCGGAGCGCTACCCCCTTCTTTTATAGCCTAGACGTCCGCGCTCTACACGGCGAAAGAGTCCGGCCGCATCACGGCGGTGAACTCCGAGTCCGCTTCGGAGACGACAACCGACAGCGCGACGCGTGTCCCGATCCGACGGCCAAAACGCGAGTGCACACGCGGCCAACTCCAGTCCGCTGGATCGCGCGTGAACGGTCACGATCTAGGGTTCCCCCACGCGATTAAGTAAGGCGACTTTGGGCGCACCGACGCAGGCCTCCCACGCATAGTGTTGGGCTTGGCCCAACACTGTTCACTTGGGTTTTTAAAACTTTAATAATTAAAATAATTCCTGAAATTTATTTTATTTATTTTAAGCATTAAAAATATCAGCAAAAATCCCAGAAAAATCTCAAAAATACTTTGAGACATTCTGGACTCAAATAAAATATTTTTGACAAAACTTTATTTTGACTTGGCATGGATTTAAATAGATTTGAACAAATGGGCAATAAACTTGATTTAAAACTAATTCAAATAAATCCAGAAAAATCCAAATAAATTCCAGAAAATCATAAATGCACTTGTAAGCAATAAAATAATATTTAAGCAAAATTTTGGGATGTTACACGCTGCGAGCCAGCGACGGCGCGATCAAGGGCGCGGCGGCGGTCGAAACAATGGCAAGACGGACCGAGGCGGCGCGGCGCCGCCGCGAGCGGGGACTGAGCGCGCCACGCGCAGCGGCGGGACGTTAATGGCGCGCCGCGCCGCGGCGGGGGATCGAGGCGACGGCGCCGGCCGCGAAGCGGCGGCGGCCGTCTTGGCGGAACGCCGGGTGCCATCTTTGTCGCCGCCGACGAGCCTCAGATGGGCGTTAGCGCTTCTTTATGCTGGGCCGCCGTGGCGCTCGTCGCTGTGATTTCGAGGCGTCTGCGGCGGACGCGCCGTCTTGATCGCCGAGACGCAAGGATCCCCTTTTTTTCTGTGATGAACAATAAATTCATGTACTGTGGCTTCGTGCCGAGTAGCTTCAAGCGTTCTTCGTATAGCTTCGTGCCACGTTGGATAGATGCATACATAGAAAAGAACCGATTAGATTCAATCGCTAATTCCCACCTTTTCTCACATTTTCAAATCTGAACTACGGTAGAGCTTCGTGCTGATAACGTGTTAAGGAACCTCGCTATCGAATAGTCCGGGGTTCTCGAACAGATCTAAAGTGGAGAACAGAGAGAGAGACACAGGTATATAGGGAGCGACGGCAGAATTCTTTATTGATTTCTGATTGCTTGTACATAAGGGGAACCCCCTCCTCCTTATATAGTAGTCGCCTAGGGTTTCGGCTAAGGGACCATCGTGGGCTTTTCATTGGACCACGTGGTATCCCAACAAAAAATACGCCGAAGGAGCTACTAAAATGAAACGGTCCCATCTAGGCAGATCTTTACTCTCACCCAAGACAACAGTCGCCAAAATGTCGGAAGTGGATTTTCTGCCGGTAGCATGTGCTCCCCTATCGTCCACTGTCCATCTTGCATTGAGATATGTACCTGTATTCCCCATGTCTCTCTCTGCTCTCGAGTCACAAGCACGGTTTTACTTACAGGAGCTAAGTGATAAACAGAATTATCGAATTTATCGGAATTCTATCGGTGATAGATAAAAATTTTCGGTCCAAATTTGAAAAAATGGTCAATTTGTCTAGAAAATCACGTAGATTGTATCCAAACCATTTGACACAAAAAAATAACACATATATAATAGATAAATAAGATAATATCACACGTTTATAGCACATACTTAACACACTCAATGCAATTATACAAAGCATCATATAAGCTCATGTCCTCACACATGCATAGTCAATTGGATAGATTTGAACATGACAACAAACATTGTCTTAAATACTACATGTTTGAAGGATAATAGTTCAAACATTTGCATCAAACCATAGTCCCAAATATTACAAGTTTGAACGAAAATACACAACATAGACATAAGTCCGTAGTCTCAAATATTACAAGCACAACATAGCTAGACATCAACCCATACTCCATAGTTAGTACCACATACAAGCACATGAACCAAAAGTCCAAAATGGGGCAATGACATGTGCCTAACAAAGCACCAACTGCAGGAATGAAGTATTTACCTATCAAGTGTAGTTTGTTGATTAGCTGAACAACTTGTAGACACACTACCACTACTATTGGCACGCTCCACGGCATATTCCATCAATGACTCTCTCAATGCCATTTCTACCTGCCTTGCTTCATCCGGAGGAATTCTTGCCCTACTTAAAGTCCCTAGACCTCTGTTTGCTTCCATAACCTCCCTGTCAACATAGAGACGAAGGTCCTTGTTTCGCTTCCTCCTTATTCTCCGGACCGCCACTTCATCAGTCATTAATGCCTTAACATTAAGCGGAATATTAATGCAAGCAACCATATTCCCAAGCAATCCACCCAAATGCTCCCTTAGATGGGTTACACCTCCACCCTTGACATGACTAGTGCAATAATTGCAGCTAAAGCCATTCACATAAGGCTCACCATGGCTCCATGGGTTCTCGATGGCTCCAGTTAATTTCACATGTCTCCCTACAGTACAATACCAATATAGAAAAGAGTGCATGAGTACATACTAACCACGCCTCAACAAATAATGATATTTTGTGATTGACCAATATATAAATATGTACTAACATGTACCAACCATTTTGGGTGAGCACCTCAACAGCGTTTTCTGTCACCGTGCTCCTACCAGCAATCCCGCTCAACGATGCGCCGGTGACACCCTTACCTTTCCCATGGCAATCCACCCCTTCCTCTGTCACAGTTGCAGCTGAATGCACTATAGGACGTGCATCTTCTCCCTCGCCTTCAATCGCCATGTGATTCTGTTGCTACAAAAGACAAACAGAATATTTCAAACCAAATGAATATCACAATTTAGAAACAGAGCCTCACAAGGTCAGTTCTAACAGTTTGCCGCATCAATCAAAAGTGCTTCTACAATCATCTCAGAGCCGTACATATTAACCAGCAATCATCTATTATACTATTGTCCAATAATCTGAACCGTGTTTAACCAGCAAGGTCACCTATTGTACTATTAATCTATATAGTCTCAATGCTTCAACAATCATCACAAAACAGTATATGCATACACTTGATTTAAACTTCAGATGAAGAGGGGATGTTGGCGAGGACCTTGGCGCACCTTGGCAATGGTCGTGGACTGCACGAGGCGCACGGTGGCCGACGGCGGCGGGAGGTCGTCTGCGATTTCACCGTAGTTGATGCCGATGAAGGTCCCTCACCTCCACCCCAGCCCCGCGCCTGCGCGCACTAGTGCCGCCCCACGCCTGCGTTGCCCTGCGCTCACAGGCGCCTGCGCCGCCCCACGCCCGCTGCTACACTCCGTTGCCTGCTCATCTTCTTCGCTATAGCCGTCGGAGGGGAGTACTACCACTGATTAACCGGTAACGACGACAGGGACTAAGGCACGGCTGCACGGGAGCGAGCAGCGGGAGGTCTTCACGATCTGGATGAAGTCGCTGCCCGCACTCGCCTGCGCAGCACCACTCCTATGCTGCCCTGCGCTCACAGGCGCCCCCGCGCGCACATGCTTGCGCCGCGCCGCCTAGATTTTGAGCCGTCCGCGCCGCCCAGAGTGGAGCCGCCGGCAAGAGGATTGGGGAGACCGGTGGGGAAAATTTTTTGGGTTGGGAGCGCTTGTGAGTCGTGACTGAGACGGAGGGAGAGGTCGAGAGGGAATAGGTGATGGGCTGGGCACCAATTTTGGGCTGCCAGGAGGTGCGCGCTCAAAACATTCCGAAAAATTTGACCGGTACTTAATTTTACCGGGTCCCACCGATAACCAGGAAAATCGGGTTTATCGTAGCTCTTATCGCCGATAATTTTTTCATTGGGACTCACAAGCCGTCCTCCCACGATCTGACTTTGCTGGTCTGTCCACTGAGCTCACTCCGATACGTTTGGGCTAACGCAAGCCAAGCCACTTGACTCACCCCTTCCCGCCACCACCGCTCGCCAGAGGTGGAGCCGCCGAAAACCCCGCGCTGCCATCAAAGCTGGAAACAACGGCACAACCACTGGCGCCAGAAACCCTGTGCCGTCACCAGGAACTTCGGCTGTCACCGGAAATCTCGAGAACTCGCGAGCTTTCTAGCGAGCGGTGTGGCGAGGTTTTCGTCGAGCCGAGATTTCCGGCATTAGCTGCGTTAGAGATAATTAAATATCTTAATTTGTTATATCTTTTGATTTTATCTAAATAAGTTATTAGTCCAAGTTATTTTACTGTGCTGCTAATCCTAGCAAGTGGTATCAGAGCCTCCGCTGCAGTAGTACACACCGCCGCTGCCACAGCACGGGGCCATGTCTATAGGTGAGAAGATTAAGTCCCTGTGAATCGGAGATCTCCGGTATTGGATGGATGACGTCTATCCCTTCAACGCCTTTACGCCTATGGGGCAGCAGATCGCCTCAGTGAAAATTATCCGCAATAAGAGAATGGGCAATCTGAGGGGCTATGGTTTCGTTGAATTTCATTCTCGAGCTGCTACAGAATATGCTCTGGTGAACTTTAATGGGCAGATAATGCCAGTGTTCACCAAGCTTTTAAGCTAAACTGGGCTTCTTGTACAACTGGTGATAGACGTGGAGATGATGGTTCTGATCACACAATATTTGCTGATGATTTGGCTGCTGATGTTACTGACTCCATGTTGCAAGAGATATTCAAAGCCAACTATCCTTCATTCATTGCAATTAATGCTTTTATACATATCATTGAAGGATTTCATTGCAATTCATGTGGGATTTATCATTGGCAGCTTATTGATAGGTTTCTTCAACGTTTCATCATCTTTTAAACATAGGAGGATTTAGTCGACATTTCATTATTGGTTTTCCTCGAAGTTTTATCATCGGTTTCTTTAACGTTTCATCGTCTACTTTAGAGAAAAAAAATGTCAATTGAGAAGACAACTGAATTTGTTGTTTCATTCACCATTTGGATACGTTGACCATTATGGAGGATCTGGTAACATTCATTTGGAATTTGATGACACCCTGATGGTAGCATTATACTCTATGGAGTTTTCCTAGTGAAGGTTTTGCTCCAATGTTAGTTTGAGATGAAGGTTTAAAGTACAAGAAGGAGTTTATTTCTGTGTGGATACTACAATGTTGTTTTGTTATCTTTGCTCGATATGAGGGGTCTATTGCAATTTATACTCTATTGATGGCATGAGAATTTTTCTTCGTATTGACATTTTTGAGCAGTTTCAAAACCATGTTATGGATTTTCAGTAGGCAGCATGCCGAATTTTATGTTCCAGGTGGAGCATGTCAAAAGTTCATGATATGAGTTCTTCGTTGTCTACCCAACGCCACAGGTGATGTCTTGGTTTATACCATTTGATGATTGAGCTTTTGTTTTAGAAGGTTAGTTGCACAGACTCAGACTTTACTGGGGTTATGAATCATTGAAGACCCAGGTTTCTTCATCTAATTTGTTGTAGCTGTGTTTTTTAATTAACTGTTTCAGTCTTTCTCACTACCTTCTAGCGGTTTGCTCCATCTTGTTTTATGAGAAGCATTTATATAAGACTGTTCCAGCCTTTTATGCCCTTTGTGGTTTTATGAAATAATTTCGTTATAGATTTTGAGTTAAGAGGAGGTTTGTTGGAGATAACTCAATATCTCAACTTACTATATCTTTTGATTTTATCGAAATAGGTTGTTAGTCCAAGTCTTCTACTACTATGACTCTTTTGGCTATATAAGTCAAGCCTCTATACATGTAAACATTGAAGCATTATAGTGGATTGTTTCCCGTGATTTTTTTTTGAAAGGGTTTTTCCACGTGAAATTGTGTCTCTAGTTATTTTGCCGTGCTGCTAATCCTAACAGGCTGGGCAAGGTTTCCAGCAGGTGCATAAGGATTTTGGCATCAATCCAGGTTACCGACTGCTGATGATGCTCTAGTACTTAAAATCATATCACAGACGGTTCAAAAAAAACTCATCATAGACAGTTTTGTGAACGTCTGTAATCATGTGTCAGTGATAACGATGACTCATCATAAACGATTTTAGAACTGTCTGTGAAAAACATATCACAGACGGCTCTTGTTGTGAATTGTCTGTGATAAGTAGATATCACAGACGGTTATGAGTGTGAACAGTCTGCGATATGATATGTATCACATATGGTTTTTCTTAAAGAACTATCTGTGATGTTATTTTGCATTAATATACTTTTTATATTTATTGGCTAGCCTCAGGAAATGCTAGCCATGCTCTCTAAAATAAGCAGATTACAGATTACATTCATATTATCACATCCATTCTAGACATCCATATTAACACATCCATTTCAGACATCCACTCAAATTACATATTATTACACTACCTACAACACATTCATTTCATAAACCAACTCAGATTACATATTACACCATGTACGTCACATCCTTTAATTTTAGAAATCAACTCAGATATATTAACAATTGAATACATAAGTACAATTAAGAAATTCACAGCACAAGTTTTACAAAATAGCTGGAGTGCTAATTCAGAAATAACACAACTCTTCAAGTTAGGTAAAGTGGAACTCGCATTTTAGATTTATGACCAAACTCATCAAGAAATAACAGAGTTGTCCTCGAATTCCGATCAGATCCGTCTATTCCAATGTAGTTGTGTAACATCCCGAAAAATTCAAAAATGAAAAAAATAAAAATTTAAAATTTAAAAATGTAATTGAATAAAATTTTTAGTTGAAATCAAGATTTTAATTTAAAATGACATCTTTTTCCTCACTTTCTTGAATTCTGATAAAGAACAACTGCAATATTAAAACTCTTTCTTTCAAAATGAACAAACTATGGAAATGAGTTTGAAATATAATCTTATTTTTAATTTTCATCTTTTCTAATTTTTTGAATCTTGATTTTTAAGAAAATTGTTCATATTAATTGTTCTCTTCACCTTAAAAATGTAAAACAGAAAATCCCATAAGAAACAAAATCTAAAAAATATCATGTAAACCCGAAATCATCTCCAGGGCATCCCTAAAATTTTTCAAAGCAATGTGAATAAATTTAGTGCTGAAAAGAATTAAAAATAGTATATTGTGACTATGAACAACAACATGTTAGAATTATTAAATTTAGTACAAATCTTATCTTATCCTGCAAAATTCACCTCGTCGTTTACAGCACTAATTTCACTTACAAGAATAGTTTCAAAAATAAATAATCATATTTAATACATTTATAAAATCAAAATTGAAACAGAAATTAATCAGCATAAAGCATGCATGTCAGGATTTAATAAAAAATTTATAGAACTAATCTTCTTCTAAAAATTTTATGGAAACCTTTAGATATCCATGGAATCATGTAGAAAAATTTGTAAATAAAATAGACACCATTTTAATCGTCAGAAAATCAAAATTAGAGAACTACTAAATGGTACAACAGTCTTGTGAGAATCTTATAAATTTCCACAGATAAGATATTGACATGAAATTTTTACGAGAGGATAAGAACTACCTCCGGATCATGCACACAAATTTTCAAAATATTTTGACCAATTTTGTTCACTCAATTAAATGCAAAACACTATCCTATCCAACGAGAATTCTAGTGATTTCTTTGGATTTCGCTGACGTGTGGGACCACTCCTGTTCCCCTGCCCACCTGGCAGCATCACAGCCCTCACTGCCTTGCCCTATCCTAAGCCAAATGCTACGGACTCTGCCCGAGATGTGCGATGGCAAGAAGTCGGCAGTAAACTCACTGCCACGGTAGGAATTCGATCGCGACACCTCGCCTGCGGGCAAGGCTTCACCACTGACCTTGCTGCGGCCCACTCGGTAGCGTCCCTTCGGCCCCACCTTACTGCCCTAGGACTCAAACCATGCCTGGCTTCTTCCTTAGCCTGCACACCGCCATTTTTCCTCTATAACTCCGGACAAACCGAGCCATCACTTCGCAACCAATCAAATCCAATGTCGTATATGGCCAAATGTTGTCCATATTCTGTCACGACCATGCCCTGCGATGGCCATGAACCAGAGAAACTCGTGCACTTCTGCCTCCCGGCCACAATCGGAAAGCCATTTCACACACTGTCGACACCGCCTTATTCACCTATAAAAGGGCCACCCGAGCTCGCCCATAACACTAACGCATTACCCTGAGCCTCCCTTAGTCCAAAGCGGAGCATGTTTTGCCGCCGAGGTCGACATTGTTGAGAAAACCACAGCTTGAGCTTAGAACCAATTCGGTGCCCCGGTATCTCTCTAATTCAATCCACCCGGAGCACCTTCAAGCATCCATGAACTCGATGCACACTTTGTTTACAGCTTCCGTCGCTGAAAGCTTACCGCGCCACCACCTTCTTCCTCAAGTTCGGCTGCACGGTGGTGGAACTCCCTAGTCATCCTTCAACCGTGCCAACTGGTAAAATGGAGCTCCTTAGTCACCTTAATGCTAACCCCTCTCATTCCCAGTACTAAGCCGCTTTGTCCCGGTCTCACGGCCACCCTCGCCAACATGCGCCACTAGTCTCTCTCGTTGAGCCACTCCGATCGATTTCCCCAGCCGCTGGACGAACCCCTAGCCTTCCTAGTTCTTCCTCCAGCCCACCGTGACATCAACCGGAGAAAATTCCTGCCGGAGCACCACCGGCGAGGCCATGGCCGTCGGCTCTGTTTTGTCTCTCTGTCACATGGGACCATGATGTCAGCCGCCTCCTCACACGCAGCTGAGTGCAGTCACTAACTGTGGGACCTCTATGTCAGTGGCCACGCAAAATAAAAAGAAACCGGGAAAAATACAAAAAGGTAAAATACACCTTCCCTATGGAGGACGTCTTTTCCTAATTTAGGTATTTCTCAGAACCCAGAGATTCATGTATTAATAACTCTTGCATTTTAAGTCCGAATTTAGTGAAATAAATTTATAAATTCATGATGAATCATGTAATTTAATAATATACAAAAATATTTAATTTTCCACAGAAATTGAATTATTTGAATTTAAATTTAAATAAAACCTAATATGGTCTCCATACAAAAGTTGTAAACCCTAGCTCCTGAAATTATGAAATAAATTTATAAATGATCCTGAGACCATAAGCAACCCATTTCTGCGAAAATATTTAGATTTGAACCTAGTTTAAATTTAATTTATAAATAGGTCATTATTCAATACATAAAAATCAAAATAGCTATAACTTGAGCATATAAATTCAGAATTTTTGTAAAACCAATTCCTAGGCTCATATAAGACAATAGCATCCTTAGATATGCAAAAATACTTCATATTTAGTTAAGGTTAAACTAAGTTTGCATATAACCTTTGCTTATAATACACATACAAATAGAATATGCATGAAAGCCACAAATAAATTATAAAACATGTAAAACCTTTTTTAAATTTTTTTGTAGGATAGGATCATTTCATTTGTTAAAAATAATGGTATTTAACCTTAGTTTGCTTTAGTTTCCCATTTAAGTTGGATTCTAGTAACAAAAATACAAATAATAGCCACCATAACCATTAACCTTTAAAGATTGTGAAAACCTAGTTCCTAATCCTCATTAGAACCATAATATTCCAATTTATGCACAAATAATTCATATTATACTTAGTTTGAGCTAAGTTTATTAAAAGACTATAGGTAGTAGGCACATGCAATTAGTATTTGGCCATATAGCACAAGTGAATGCTAAAGTAAAGGAAATCAATCTATAAACACCCTATAGGTTCATATCATCTAATTCTAGAAAGACATTTAATGTTTAGCATAGATTGAACCAAGTTCATATATAGCTTTGACTTCTATATACAAAAATTGACACATGCATATCTTTCCCAAATAAATGATAATAGGTGTAAAACTAGTTAGTATATGTTTTATAGGTCAAAACTACTCAATGTAGTAAAAACCAATATAATTTGTCATAGTATGCACTTAGCCCCTTAATCGACACATGCATTCATGTGATAAATATACTTGAGGATTTAAGATATAAACCAATACACGCATATATATATATATATATATATATATATATATATATATATATATATATATATATATATATATATATATATATATATATATATATATATATAACAACACAAATAAATGTTAAAACATATAGGACCAGTCTCAAAATATTCCTAAGGTCGAGACCATATTAATCTGCAAAAAGATCTAATGTTTGATTTAGTTCGGATTAAGTTCATAATAGATTTTATTTTCTATGTCTATAGAGACTAAAAACATTAATAACTTTCACAAATAAAAGCTAAAATATACAAAACAAATTTCAAGACACTTCTAGAGTCAAGACCTGCTAGTGCTACCAAATTGGCTGCAAATCTATATGAATTGTAGTCACAAATATAAAAAGAAATATAACCGTTTATAATGTAAACTTTAGAAATAAATAAGATTAGGAAATGAATACAGTATCACAAATAAACTCTAATACCAACAGAACCAGCTTAAGAATGCTCCCTAAGGCAAGATCATACTATTATGTAGAAACAAATCTGATTAAAGATGCTTTGCATTTGAATCCTATTAAAAGCCTAACTCTGTATAATACGAACCCTAAAACCGATAATGCAAACCAATGAACTTAAATATTTCTATCACTAGAACCTTCAATTCTAATTCATTTTCAATTTGGTTTCATTTGATTTCTTTTTGCCTCTTATTGTCATTACTTCTTAATTCTGTTATACGATATGAACTTGTAGACATCGACGTATCCGAAGCTACAATGGTCGATCACGACTTCGAGTTAGTACCTGAACCAACAAAGGAAGACAAGCATCCCCTTTGATCATATTGATCCCAATGTTTTAATTTTTGTTTTGTCAAATCTATTTATGCATGCGCGTATTTTCTGTAAATTTGCTACATTGTGGAACTGGTAGATATACCTGTTATCTCATGGAACTTTCTTAATACATATTGACATGTGAACCTTGATAACCCTAGAATTAGGTTAGTCAATACATAATGTCAACATGGGTATATACGATTACATATTAGTCATGCTTAGCCATGCTTAGTAAAGAAATATGTTGCTCTATATAATTTAAAAAGGTTGGATATGATTAAAAAGGTTGGTTATGGCACTAAAGGTTGTTGATACTTTCATAAACATGAAAAATAAAAATATGGTTTTGACACGGGCGATTATTATCTATAGTTGGATGTGCATGGGACTTGCACGTATTGTAGGGGTAGATTATCGCCTGGGTCGAATTAAGGACCTAACGTAGTGCACGTTAAACCCAAGAATATCTGTACAACCACAAGTGCTGGTATGGGACAGCCTTAAACCAATTAAGTTATCCAGTTTAACTTTGCACATTGGAACGCTGGAGTAGCACATGCATTCCGGGTATGTTTGTTTGTAGGGGTTTCTATACATACCAATGCAACGGTGTACGCCTTGCTATGATAAGGAAGTGGGGACTCAACAGGAGCGTACTGTTGAGAGTACAACATTGTACAAATATATTCCACCGCTTTAGAACATGGGGAAGTGAGGACTCATCAAGAATATCCTATTCAGAGTACAATGGGTGTACAAATATCTTCTACAACCATAGGAAGGGTTTGACGTTACCGGGCTGGTGCAAAGCTAACCTAGTTAATGTAAAGGTTTTTGTTATAAACATTCTAGCCACACACCAAAGGAGCGTGAAAATAGCGGTGAAAAGAAAAGGTCATGACTTGTGAGTAAAGTTGTACACCTCTGCAGAGTGTAAATATTTTCGAAAAGCCGTTCCCGCAGTGAATGGACACTTGGTGCGCCTACACTAGTTAAAAGATTTGGTATTTTCTAAACGGTTTGAATTGGAGACATTTGGTCTGGGGTGTAACTCTAACTTGATTTGATCCACGATTCACTCCTGGTGCAGGTGTTCTTGCAGGTGTAGAATCATGGTTGAAGCGAATAGGTGTGATGCCTCCTTTCTTAGGACAGTTATTGGTAAAGTGTCTCGGCTTCTGAAAGCTATAACAGCGCTTGATCGAAGTCTGATGATTTGTTCCCAGCGTAGTGATTTCTTGAGCAGGTTTTTGGAAATTTTGATTAAATGAACGCGGTGTAGGAGATGTTGTGTTGTTTGCAGCCTGTAGCTGAAATTTTACAAACTGTTGAGGGGTCAGTCTCAACCTTAACTGATTTGAACATCCTCCTTATTGAGTCATCCTGCACTTGCGATCCTCACCCAATTTCTTAAGCTTGTCTTCCAGAATTAGGGCTTTGTTGACGAGCTCTTGAAAATTAGGGAAGTTATAGGTAATCAATCCCACTTGCAAACCAAAGTTCAGCCCCTTCATGAAGCAAGACTATCTTGCTTTATCTGTAGCAACATCTTCAGGAGCATAGCGTGGAAGCTGTGTAAACTTATTCAGATAATCCGCCACTAACTGGCTTCCTTGCTTAATAGCCCTGAATTTCTCTTTCTTTATCTCCATCATTCCTTCAAGTACATGGTACCAGCAAAATGCAGCATCCAACTCATCCCAGATTATATCCTATGGGGCTTCATGGGCAACACAGTAATTCTCCTACCATACAACAGCATTTCCTTCAAAACTGATGTGAAGCATAGAGACCTTCTCATTACCCTCACATTGAGTTATTTGCAACTTTCTCTCTATGGTTCTGAGCTAATCATTAGCTTCTAAAGGATAGACAATCCTAGAGAATGTTGGTGGGCGTGTCCTCATAAAGTCTGACAGCTTGAAATAAGGACGACATCCATTGTTGTTAGCTTGAATTGCATTATTGATGGCAGCTTGAGTTGTCATACTCTACATCTGCTGCATCGTGGTTTGCATCAGCTGAGTCTGAGCAACGAGAAAAGCTCCCAAGTTCGGCACATCTACTGGTGATGACTGTTGAGGAAAAGCTTCTTCAGTGGAATTGTCATTGGATCGGCTTCCACCTCTTCTAACTCTGTCATTTCCACGAGTTTGCACCATCTACTTGATTGCTTCACGGGGTTAGAGGAGAAGGAACAACATAAGTAAGGAGCAAGAATCCTAATGCAAGGGGAGATAGGTTTAACCCAATAACTTAAGCAATCAATATTAATAACTTGGTATGGTTGCTTAAATAAGCCTAAGAGCTATGCAACACATACTGCACACTTAGCAATAATAGAAGAACCAATTTAACCAGGCCGCCTAAAGGGACGACACACATATCTTAAACAAACTCGACTCCCACACATCAGTCTCAACCAGCTAATCTAAGCTCTTGCTATTCTAGTTTCGGGAACACTTCATCGACCCACTCCTCCTCGAGCTTGATGGTTCCTTTCTTCACGATCTTCAGGGTAGCAGCAGGGCACCTAGTGCTTTCTCCTAAGGTGTGGAACTTCGTCAACTACTAAAGGCAACTCAGGTAAGATTTCAACTTGATCCAGTAAAGGAAAAGAGAAAGAAATTTCAGTAAGGAGAAAGAATAGAAGATTGAGAAAAGTCAAGAAATTATTATTCTTTCAAGTTAAACCTTAATTATGAAAATAATTTTGAAGGTCCTAAAGAAACGACCAGACTATTAAGGGCCAAGACCTACAGTCAATATGGCTCTGATACCACCTTTCTCGGGATCTGAATATGCAAATCCAGACCCTTTGTGCATATCACACAAGTCTAGGATCACGCTAGTGCACATAGGCTCAACATAGATGAATATCACAATCATACGTAGGAAAAACATAATAAAAAACTTCATATATTGAATAATACCTATTGAATGAACTTATGGTCAACGTACGTGACTGCCTCGTAAGGCTCAACTGAGAATAACAAATTAAACTGCAGAGGAATGAAAACAAAGATAAACCCTTCATTATACCATAGGCAATTGATATGGCTTGCACCCTGAACATTCATCTATTCCTAATACTCCTCCAGAGCTGGTGTAGATTCTTCCTCAACAGGTGAACTTTTTGTTGGCAAAGGTGAGTACTTAGAGCACTCAACAACTTATTCATAGAATGCAATTCTAACATAACTATATGCAAGGCTTATTCCAAAGGAATGGCTAATATGGTTATTTTGTAGTAAAGCAGCATTTATAAATGAATACAATAAGTAGATTGAAAAGACAGTAAAACAAATAACAGTAATAATAACTTTCAGTATTTCTCAAGTAAACATGGCATCCAGCCCTAAGTCAAGTTCCAAACTTTCTAATGGCATCCTGCCTTCCCATCCAAGTTTTCCTTTTATAAAATCTAACCCTTGACTGTAATCCCCAAGAATTGCTCAATATCGCGATCATGGCTATCCGAATAGATTTTAACACTCTGCAGAGGTTATGCGCTTTACCCACATGACATGATCATCTCTTTTTGCCTCTAAATTAACACACTTCCTTAGGTGTGTCGGCAGCGAGATCATGACAAAACCTTTCAGAAACCTTTATCCTAACACTGACCCTCTCGGTAAGCTGTACACTACCCTTTCCCTCAGCGGAGGCGATGGTTAGGACCGTCATACCGTTGGATTGATGTGAGACTGCAGTACGCCACAACCTCCACTATATCCACACTTACATGTAACCACACTTCCATGTGATTATCACCTTAGGTATCACACGTCAAGATATCAATAATCTTACTTAGTTAGATCCGTCCTATACCAGACATGTGGTTGCATGATTGACTCAGTTCAAAGTCTTGCAAGGTTAAGTCCTTACTTGACCGAGGCAAGATTTCCACAAATCCTCTGCCCTTCTGGCCCACCTTGGCACACAGCCCCTTGCTACTTTCCCTAATCCAAATTATTTACCACCCGAATTGATTACCATGCACCACGTTCCATCAACAAGTCAACATCGTTTCTTGACATATGTCACTACAACTCAACATCATTGAGTGAAACACCTAACACACAAATTCATAAACATTTTTCATATTCTATTAGTCAAGATTAAGTCGATATTCCAAAGACATGTGTTGTATGTGGCATGGCTAAGCATAGTAGCACGATCTAACCAATCCATGTTGATTTTTAATATTAACGAACTAGTAATGAACTAATCTAGGGTAATAATTAAAATGGCATAAAATGACAAGGTAGGGTATAATTCAATTGGACAGATTAAATAAAACCCAAACTATTTTGAAGCAATTATACATATAAAATATCATGCATAAAGTAAAACAATATAGGAATTTTATAAACTAGGTTCAAAATGATCAAATCACAACTTGCCTTAGAAAAGCCCTTATTCTTGCTCCAAACCTTATTCTTGAGTGAATGATTCCTCCTCGAACGCTCCGAGCAATTCGACATCTACGTGTAACGAGAGAAAACACTAAATAAACACCAAAATAGAGAGAAAAACTATAAAATTCAAAAACAATTAACCATTAAATACATCTCAATTTTACAAATTTTTAGAAATTTGAATCGCATTAATCTGAGCTCGTATGAGGAAGAATGGGCTCTCGAAAGATTTAATTAAAGATAAATCAAGAAAAAGAGAAAATAAGAATTTCCCAAATTATCTTTATACTGAAAATTTGATTAATGACTTTGGCTGACATCATAAACCTCCTTTTCCCACATAAAAATATTTCTGGAAAATCCTGATCTCGCTGACATGCTGGCCCGTTGGTCCGTGGACCTAGTCCTGGACAAGATTGGTCCACAATGGACTCGGCGCACAAGGCTTCACCGACTGACACCTAGGCCCAACTGGCACTGACATGGCAGTGCTGACTGGGCTCACGCATAAGCAACAACAGCTGACATGGCGTTGACGCAGCCTCCACATGGCGACTTACGAACGACACCTGGCGACACGTGGATGACAAGTCATTGCCACGTCATTATGATGGTCGGGTTCTAGCAGCCATGTCGCACGGTGGAGCTCCACTAGAGCTGAGGAAAACGCCAGGAAAACTAGCAAATGATGGCAAGGCTCAACGCGATACTCACGAATCTGAAGCATCTCGACCTGACGCACCTATATCCGGCAACATCCTCGGTGTAAAAGCTTCGACGATGGCGAAATTGAGCAAGAACCACAGCGGCGCAACATAGCAACTTCGACGAGCTTCCCCGAAGCAACCACGGCAACTTTGGCTTCAGCGCTTCGGCAAAAGGTGCGGCGGAGACGGATGAACCTCGGGGCGACGTCAAGTCCGGCTTTTAAACCTCGTGATGTGGAACCATCCTGACCGACCACACATTCGACATCCAGGGGTCACAGCAATGCGAGACGTGGCGAAATCCCACACATCCATATTGACTTGATCTGATGGCTAGGACACCTTAGGGTTTCAACAAAACCCTAGGATCCCCAACTGCCCGATCAACCATGAACGGCCAGGATCATTCGGCCACAACGGACCAGGCCGAACCAAGGTAATGGGTTGAGCCCAATTTATTCGGCCCATACACTATTCATAGGATTTTAAAAATTTTCAAATAAAAACATATCTAGAAAATAAACAATCTCCAAATAAATAACAATAATACTCTAAAAATCGCAGAAAAATTTCATAAAATATTTTGAGATATTTGGAACTCAAATAAAATATTTTTGACAAAATTTTATTTAAAATTTTCATATATTTAAAATAATATCCAAAAAGGGCATAATTCAAAAAAAGAAATAAATTCCAAATAAATTGTAGAAAATTCTAAAAAATCAGAAAATTCATAAAATGCTTGAATAACTTTATAATATTATTTTGAACCAAATTTTGGGATGTTGCACTAAAGGTCTAACCTTTAGTAGCCTGACATCTGAGAGCACTCTATCATACAATTGCTGATTAATCTGTTATGTAGACATAATTAAATGTCAAGTCGACATAATAATTATGAATTGCTTTATCATTTTGATTATGTTGTTTTTGCAAGATTTGAATTGTGCACATTATATTCAAAAAAACATCTAGATGTTTAACTTCTGTCGTGATTCATCATATATACATTATATATCCCAGTGACTGTAAAAGGCACACATATATAAAATGGAGTATAGAAACAAGATAAACGATATAGAAAAGCTGTTGGATGCTAAACAAAAACTTGAGGTGGAGATAGAACAACTAAAGGGAAAGTCTGAGTTAATAGAAAAGATTTATGAGATGAAACAAAAACTTAAAGACATAGATGGTAATTCGCAAGATATTGATTCTCTTAATAAGGCACTCATCATTAAGGAGTGTAGGGCGAATGCGGAGCTGGAAGAAGCCAAAGCGGAGCTTATAAAGGTAATATCAAGGTTTCTAGTATATAATTTGACGTGGTTACCGATAATATATCAAGACATCATTTTCACAAAAATACGATTGCTTTTGTAGGGATTAAGAGATATGATTGGAAGTCAACCAATTATTGGTATCAAACAAATAGGCGCTGTGTCGGAATTGCGGAACTTTAGGGAGAACTAAAAAGCTTCTATTGCAAAAGCTATGGCACTGATGATGGTAGACATGTAAAAGCCCTAAGGTGGCCTTGTCTTGATCTATTAAATAATTAATGTTATTTCTCAATGTATGCTTGTTGATATTTGTGCTATTATATCTTGTCAATGTATTGATTACTGAAATTATCCTTACTATTTGCTCATCTTGAGTTAATCCAATTACTGAATAGTGTCGAGCTTGCTTCATGGAACCAAAAGTTTTTCTACCTTTCTTGGTAGAACTTTCATGATTAGTATGTGTTTTTTGAAATTTTGTTCTCTTTAGATATTTCTACAACAACATTTACAAGACACAACCAGTTATAGATTTTGTAATTGAATATAAAAACATCCTAGAAGCATCGAGGCAACCGCTTGTCTGATGAGGATGGTCTTAAAATATTAATATTTGTAGCACTTTCATCACCTTTGTTATTCTAATCCACATCAGACAAGCTGTTGCCTCGATGTATCTAGGATTTTTTTATATTCTGCCTTGTAAATGTCCTTGTAGAAATATCTAAAGAGAAGAAAATTTCGAACAACAAATACTAATCATGGAAGTTTTGCTAAGAGAGTTAGGAAAAAAACCTATCATAGACGGTTCTATCTAAAAATGTCTGTTATACATACAAACCATCTGAGATCAATACATATCACAGACGGTTATATATACAAACTATCTGTGATCAACACATATCATGATGGTTCTAATCTAGAATAGTCTGTGATATGTGTTTTCAGTCGGTTCGGAAATCGTCTGTGATGCTCCATATTATCACTGACACATGCTTACAGACTGTTCAAAAAATTGTCTATGATGACGTTTTTGAACCATTTGTGATAGCCTTCTCGGTAGAAGTGCATGGTCATTCAACGTAACTTTGAGTTGCGTGTACAGTACAAATCAAAGTATAGCAAGCACTGCAGCACTTACCCCGGGTTGTCCATTGTATTCATCGACGAATTTTAAATTTTTGTCTTTTTGAGCCACCAATTCCTCGTCCATGTATCCATCGACGAATTTTAAATTTTTGTCCATTGTTTGCTTTGAGATATGTGTTAGTCGAGGAAACCCAACGGTTGTTTGTTCTTTTCACTTCATGGATCATGTATCTATATATACAAAAGCAAGGAGACATATATATATATATTGATATTACACGAATGTAGAATGTGATTGCACACACTTATAATATCCAGCATCTTATGAGCGTGGCATCGAGGTTGAAGAGATCTACATGTCTTTGAAGTCGACTGTGAAGAAGCCGCCCGCTGACTAGTTGAATAGATGCTTATGCTTGAAGTTGATCGAGATACACGATATACGTTGCGGCACTGGCTTGTTGGCTTATTCCATGTACCAATCATGCATTCTAAGGCTAGCCATTGTAAGGTTTTTAAGCGCTCTCCCATTACCAAAGGCTCTCCTATCTAGTATAGCCGGGCCAACGGGGCAATCAAATAGTCGAGGGCCTTCATGATCTACATCGATTTGCCCTTATCTTGCTTTTTACTAAAGATAGCTTTAACGGGAGACCAGTGGGCATGATCCCACGTAAAGGCCTGTGATGCATAGGGCACGGTAACCAATTTCGTAGATTATTGAGGTGCAGTAGGTTACTCCGGTAGTGCAGGTGACTCCAGGAGTGCGGGTAATTCTGGTGTAGGAGGTTGGGCGGGCGCCTAGGAAGATGTCGCTGCTGGTCCACTGGATGTATGTGCCAACGGCATCCCCTAGTATCACAATCTTGTCATTTGGGGGTATCTGCAGTGCGACGGATTTGAAAATATCATGTACACTGTCCACATTGACCTTCGTGAAACCCAACGCTACCTGGGTACCGTGCACCAACGCCCCTTGGCCGGATGGTTAAACATGCCCCCAAGCAGCCTGAGGGGGAACAGAGTCATTGACAACCCTCACTTGGATATTGCATGTGTGGCCTCCTATACAACAGTACACAATTAGCTAAGATGTCCAACAGCTATATCTATGGAGCATTCAAGAGATATATATATTAGTACTTGATGCCACAAAAGGAAATTTGCAGTCGTCTTCATTTGTGTGAGCGGCGGATGCACATCTGCTCTTTTGGGTAGTGGGACTGAACTGTGTACATACGTCGGGAACTTGCGTAGGCCGTCTCTCATAATTATTGATCCTTTCCTCGAGCACTACTACAGAATGGTACAACACTATCGTGAGGGTCGATTTCCAAAATTTCAGGAAAAAAAGATTGTGATAGATGATTCGACGATGGTGTAATAATTGGTGGGGAATCATCACAATCGGTTCTCAGATTAGAACTGATTGTGATGTAGAATTAGGCACATCACAATCGGTTCTTAGGTGGGAACCGATTGTGATATACACGTGTACATCACAATCGATCAGAACATCACAATCGGTTCTTAGGTGGGAACTGATTGTGATGTACACGTGTACATCACAATATTTTCTTATCTTAAAACCGATTGTGATTTGCCTCACTAGGTTTTATATACCCTCATGCTGAACTCTCCTTAGTTGTTGTTCTAGTTGCAAAAAAACCATCGTCGCCCTAAAAAACACCACATACTCTTGTTGGATGGAATACTTGGGTGAGAAATTATGAAATTCTAAAGGATGGGTGTTAAGAGGGTAAAGTTGAAGCCCTAGGTTGAGTAGATTTCCCCTCAATTTTCCCTTATTTGAGGTTTTCTTCAAAAGGTGAGCATTCCTTCAAATCCCTTCAATTTTGCACTAGGTAATTCTATATGTCGCAAAGAGAGTTTAGGTTGCTCTGGAATTGTGTGTCTCCTATCAGATTACACACCCTTTATTTGATAAACACACATCCATTTATTTTCTTAATACTCTCGTGTTAATCTGGAATTATTGTTGCTGTAATATGATGAATATTAGAGTTTAGGTTGCGTAACCTACGTCTCCCATTCGAGGGTGCTTGTTTATAAATATGCTGAAATAACATGTTTATAAAAATGCACTCTTGAATTGTCCATGTTTTTTGGACAATTTGAGATATGTTGTTCAGGCAAGTTCCTAAGCTGTTGTACAACTGTAGAGAAAATTTCAGCAGCATATCCCTAGTGTCCTCCAGATACACACCATCTTGATTTGTTGTCGAAACGTGTATTTAGAGAACAGTGGGGAGATGCTGTCGAAATTTTCTCTGGAGTTGTACAACAGCTTAGGAACTTGCCAAACTACATATCCTCCAATGGAATTAGGACGTAACCTAATTACAGATTACGAGACCACATATGCCAGTGGTACTAGACATAAGTTCTAGTGGAGGATGATAGGTTTAGAGATCCGATAGGCTCCTACTAGTACATATGTAAACAATATTATATTATGTTAATGTGATATGTGTACTGACTGTTAAGTATGTTTGTGTTCTATATTATGAACAAATATGATTTGTATATTGTAAAGTATTTGTGTTCTATATATATTGTGAATGTGATATGAGTACTGTGTGTAATCTATGCTAATTTAAGGAGGATGTATAACGAACAAACACCAGCACCCATATCACAATCAGTTCTAGATCAGAACCGATTGTGATGTTCTCCCACATCACAATTGGCTCCAAACTAGAACCGATTGTCATGTGGGATAACATCACAATTGGTTCTGAGCTAGAACCGACATCACAGTCAGTTCTAGATTAGACTGATTGTAATGTGGGGGAACATCACAATCGTTTCTAACTCAGAACCGATTGTGATGTTACCCCACATCACAATCGGTTCTAGCTTGAAACCGATTGTGATGTGGGGGTGAAAGACCATGTGGAGGTCTATCCTTGATGGTGTTGAGTAATTGACTGTGTTTTAGCATGAAGTGCTTGAGTTTGAGTTTGATTTGAATTGGATTTTTAAATTTGAAGCAATTTGAGTTGAGTCTGTTGGAGCGGCACTACCGGCCTCTAAGAGCGGTAGTGAAGGCAAAAGCGGCACTACCGGGCTCCAATAGGTTGTAGTTATTTTACAGAGAGATGAATTTTTAGGATTTCAGGGGAGCGGCACAACTGGCCTCTGGCGAGAGTAGTGCCGGCAAAAGCGGCACTACCGGCCCCATGGAGCAGTAGTGCTAGTCTTCAAGCGAATTTGTGGGATTTCAATTTTAAAAATTGTGGGCAGTGCTATGTGATGTGTTTACTTATTTTTAATGGTTGCAGGACGTCGGGTTTTGATCACGGTGAGGCGAAGGATGATCGGGACTAGGCGAGGTGCGCCGAAGGTTCAAACGATCGAGGATCACCGGAAGATGATCAGAGATGGAGTCGTGGCAAGCCATGAAGACAAGAAACGGATGAGATGCTAGCTAGGCGCTACATGGATCAATAAGGGCCGTTGGATCATGGTCTAGTTGATAGGTTAGCGGGTCAAGTTAGTACACCTTGAAAACCGTGCAAAAAAACAATTTGCTTATTGGGTTTTGGGTTAGCCCTTGCATGGCTGTATGACTCAGTCAATCCTAGCACTTGATGGTGAGCCTTAGGATTTAGGACTCATCCAAGAGTGGAGAATGACCCAAGAGTAGTATAAATAGAGGGGTAGGTGTGCCTTCCCCCTCTTGAAGGTTTTAGAGGTTCTTGCGCTCCTTTGAGCTTTGCCCACTTTGTTGTGAGGCTTTGTAAACCTCCCTTCCAGAAATGAAAGTTTAATCCATTCCTCTCAATTCTGAATTTACTTTCCGCATTTAAATTATGTCTTTAAATTAAGCAATTTACATTCTTACAATTTACTTTCATGCAAGTTGGATTTGCCTCCCCTCCATCTAAGTTCTTTTGGATATTTTGCTGAGGATGTATGATTGATGGATGAGTCTTCTTCAGACCATCACCCAATCATCTAGGCAAGTCTTGTGTTCTTTCTTGCAAGAAATCAATTTTTGTTAATGAGAGGATCAATCTTTGAAGATTGGGTTTTTGGGTGTTCTTGTCTTGTGTTCTAGCTTGCTATGACATGTGGGAAGGCATCTAGGATCATCTTGATCATCAAGAGCCCACGAGCTAGTTGGGAGCCAAGTTTTTGTTCTTGAACCCGTTTTTGTGCACCGTTTCGTAAATTTGAAAAAGGTTAGAACTTTGACATCGATTCTTGCAATCGATGGTTGGAATAGGTTCCTGACATCCCTAGGAAGTTGTCCACAAATTTTCATTCAGTTTGGATCAACCGATCAAAAGATTTTGCGATTTCTCTTTTTGAACTTAGGATGCTTTTACTGTAGCTACAGTCACCAGGTGCTACCGCTACAGTACCCGGTAGTGAGTTTTTGGTAGTGCCACCCACTGCTGAGAACTTTGGGATTTTCGCTTTCTTCGCTTTGTCTCTTTGATGTGAGGATGTTGTTTGGATTTTTTAATGGGAAAAATTTATTTTACGATCATTCACGCCCTCTGATCGTCATCTCGATCTTTCAATTGGTATCAGAGCCGGTTTTGCTCTTTCATAGATCTTGACCGATCTCTAGAGCCATGGCGATGGACAAGTATTCCACCAAGCCTCTATTTTTTCTGGAGTTGATTTTTCATTTTGGAAATCGTGGATGGAGTCATACATCACTGCCCAGGGCTTCTTGATATGGCAGAGGGTGAAACTCCCGTATGACATTCCTGCTGATGAAAATGTCACGGCCGGCAATATGGCTGACGTTGAGGTGAACGCTAAGGCAAGGAACATTATCATGTAGGGTCTTAGCCGTAGTGAGTATGACAGGATTTCTCACCTCCGTTCCGCTCACGAGATTTGGGTGACTCTCGATGCTTACCATGAGGGCACTACTCAAATAAAGACCGTGAGGCAGGACCAGTACAAGCGTGTGTACAATAAGTTTGAACAACACACTGGTGAGAGTCTTGATAATTATTTTAGTTGCTTTACTAAGATTTTGAGCGATCTCCGAGCAGTTGGTTGAATATACTTTGACTCGGATAATGCTCGCTATTTCTTGACTGCACTGGATCTTAGAGTTTGGGAGATGAAGGTGACCACCATCAAGGACACCACCGGCTTGTCGATGAAGGACCATGTGGAGGTCCATCCATGTTTGTGATGAGTATTTGACTTTATTTGAGCAAGGTGTGCTCAAGTTTGAGTTTGATTTGAATTGATTTTCAAAATAAAGCAATTTGAGTTGTCTCTGCCAGGAGTGGCAGTACCGGTCGTATGGACACGGTAGTGATGAGTTGGATGGTTTATTGCACATCTTTGTGGGCATTGCTATGTGAGGAGTTTCCTTGTCTTTGATGGTTGCAGGGCGACGGTGCTAGGTCATGGTGAGGCGAAGGATGACCAGGACTAGGCGAGGAGTGTCGGAGGTCCAGACGGTTGGGAGATCGCCGGAAGATGATCGGAGACGGAGTCCGGGCAAGTCAAGAAGACAAGGAAAGGAGTTGATGCTAGCTAGATGCCGCGTGGATCAACGAGGGCCGTCGGATTGAGGTCTAGTTGATAGGTTAGCGGGTCTAGGTAGTATGCTTTGAAAACCGTGCAAGAAAACCCGGTTTGTGTGTGGGTTTTGGGTTAGCCCTTGCATGGCTGTTTGTGTAGGTTAATCCTAGCCCTTAGATGAGTGCTCTAGGGTTGAGGGACTCATCCAAGGGTGGTAGGTGGCCCAAGAGTAGTATAAATAGGGGTGGAGGGGTAGCCTCCTTCTCTTGAAGGTGTTGAGGTTTTTGATGCTCATTTGAGCTTTGCCCACATGAATGTGAGGCTTTGTAACCTCCCCTTCCAGAAATGAAAGTTTTATCCATCCACTTCTGAATTTATTTTGCGCATTTACATTATGTCTTTACTTTACGCAATTTAAATTCAGCATTTACTTTCCCGCAATTACATTCCCGCAATTTACTTTCAAGTAATTTGGATTTGCCTCCCCTCCTTCTAAATGCTGCTGATCTTGGATGTTTTGAGTGTGTTCATATGGTTTTACATCTCTTTTGCACTCTTGGATTGAGTATAGAACATCTTTTCTTTCAAGTTCCACCTTTGTTCAGAACTTGTTCTTCGCGCAGCAGTCAGTGTTTAATATTTGTAAAAATCTATAAAAATCCTTTTTGAGTGATTCTTGTTGGAGGAGGTGTGCGAATCTGATATACACCTACAAAAAAATTTTGGAGTTCACTTGTTGCACCGTTTGGGTGCCATGATGTGAAAACCGAGCCCCAAACTTTCTGCTCGAAGTTATTGAGCATACTGTGTTCTTAGATTTTTCCTGTTTTTTCTGTAAGTCTTTTTGAGGAGAAATTTGGTGGAGTTCTTCACAACTCTGATTCTCATAGCGAGAAAAATGCTCATAATTTTGTGAGCTGCAGAAACCCACCAACCTCCTGTGCAAATTGAGGACAAGTTCTGGAAATTCTGCTTTTGCTTTTCTGAAAGTGACTTTTGTGATTTGAATTGATGTCCTTTCTAAAAGCAAGAGTTTGAATTGATTCCTCTTTATCTTAGACACTAGACAACCAGGATTGTGACTCAAAAATCCCCACATATTTTATGGTACTTATCCATGCAAGCTTAGGGTACACATAGTTGTCTAGTTTTTCGGGTTTTTCACAATTTCCTTTGAGCGATCTTGTCGAGGTTTTTGTTGGAGTATTTTGGGGAAATTTTTATTTGCGACCATTCACCCCCCCTCTGTTCGCCATCTCGGTCCTTCAATTGGTATCAGAGCCGGTTCTGCTCTTTCTAGATCTTGACCGGTCTCAAGAGCCATGGCGACGGACAAATATTCCACCAAGCCTCCCATCTTTAATGGAGTTGATTTTCCTTTTGGAAGTCCGGATGGAGTCATACATCACGCCTGGGGCTACTGATATGGCGAAGGTGAAACTCCGTATGAGGTTCCTGGCGATGAAAATGTCACGCCATCAATATGGTTGACGTTGAGGCGAATGCTAAGGCAAGGAACATTCTCATACAGGGTCTTAGCCACGGTGAGTATGATAGGATTTCTCACCTTCGCTCCACTCACGAGATTTGGGTAACCCTCGATGCTTACCATGAGGGCTCTACTCAAATCAAGACTGTGAGGCAGGACCAGTTCAAGCGCGAGTACAACAAGTTTGATCAACGCGCTGGTGAGAGTCTCGACGAGTGTTTTGGTCGGTTTACAAAGATTTTGAGCGACCTCCGAGCTGTTGGTTGCATATACCCTGACTCGGACAATGCTCGGCATTTCTTGACCGCACTCGACCTTCGGGTTTGGGAGATGAAGGTGACCACCATCAAGGACACCACCGACTTATCGACTCTGACTCTTGACGGGCTTTATTCCCGCCTCAAGACTCATGAGATCGATGTCGTCTCTCGAAAGACGAAATCTCAGTCGATGGCTTTGGTCACCGATCCCATTGGATCTTCTTCTTCTGATCCTTCTATTGGTTTCTCTCTTTCCGCCCTTTGCGAGCTAGCGATGACCAACTGGAAAAATTTCGAAAAATGAGCTTGCTCTTCTCGCCGCAAGTTTTCTCATGCATACAAGAGGGTGAGAGAGAGGAAGAGAGGTGGCATGATCACCGCTTGAGTGTGGTGGCCCCAACTACATTCGGGCGAACTGTCCCAAGCTGGAGAAGGGCAAGAACGACGTTGGCGGTTCGGGCAAGAACGACTACACCGACAAGAACCGCAACAAGAAGCCTCCAGTTCATGAACCGGCGCACGAGAAGAAGTACCGCAACTTCTCCAAGAACAAGAAGCTCTTCCACCGCGTCCTCGCCGCGCTTGACGACATCAACCTCTCCGACACGGAGACATGGAGCAACGAGGGCGAGGATGATCCGCAAGAGAAGAAGGGCGGCGACGACTTCTCCGACATGTGCTTCATGGCCGACACCAACGACATCAGCGACTCCGAGCTCTACAGCGACTCGGACGAGGTACCCTCCTATGACCAGCTCAACGAAGCTTTCTGCAAATTAGGAAAATTTCATGCTAGAGCTAGAGCTAGGTGTACGGAGCTTGAGAAGGAAGTAGGTACCTTGACTCGGGAGTTAGCTTCACTTAGATCTTCTCCCTCCCGAGTCACTGATGATTGCTCTTTGTGTGATGCCATTCTTGTGGAGTTGGAGAACCTAAGAACCACACATGATAGTGTGCTTGCTGAACTTGATGGTCTTAGGTTGAAGAATGCTAGCACTAGTTCTATTGATGCTATTCCTGTTGAGGCTAGTTTTCTTCATGCTCACTCCACTCCATCATGTGCTAATTGCCCTAAATTGCTTGCCGAAATTGATGCCATGAGCGAACACCTTAGAAATCTTTCTACTAGAAATGATCAACTTGAATTGCATGCTTCTAAGGACCCAGTCAGCTCATGTGAGGGCTGTAAGCAACTAAAACTTGACAATGATGCTTTCAATGTCAAGTGTGATCAACTTGCTAAGGATTTACTAGTTAAGTCATAAACTGGTTGCTTGCTGTGTGTTGGGGTTAAGGATGATGTGGATCAAATCCATGTCGAGCTTAAGAAGAAGTTAAAAGACCAAACCCTTAGGATTAGAGATGCCCCTTGCGTTTCTTGTGAGGCCCTCAAGATTGAGGTAGCCGTGCTAAGGGAACAAAAAGCACGTGCTGAGAGATCTTCTCTTTCTGGTTCTTCTTCTTCCTCTCCTTCCCCCTGTTCTTCTTGTGCTTCTTTCTTTCGAGATTGCCAATATCTTATGAGCACTCTCGAGAAGTTTGTTGGAGGCAAGAAGAAGCTCAATCTTATTCTAGACCAATCCAAGATTAGTAGATTCAATCAAGGTCTAGGATTTGATCCCTTGAGCACGCCCGGCGCATCCTCCCACCATTGTCGCGGCTCCAAGAGTGGTGAGATTGTGATAGCTCCTGAGTGAGTACCACCGTGTTTAGGTCCACTGGGTTGTCCATAGGACTTCCACCGTAAGGGTGTTACTCCTATTGCTTCGCCTCTAGCAAGGCGAAGTACACATGCACCTTCCGTAAGAAGGATGGTCACCTAGTAGATTTACGCTTGAGCGCGCCAAGATCACTCGGCGTGAGCGTGTTGCTGCTCTTAGGGGTATTCAGGGTCATCCCCAGACTTTGAGTGCTCCTAAGACACACACTGCTTCTAGACAGGTTAGAGAGTCGCCTGTTTTTGGGCAGCGTCTAGGACTTAGTTTTCATGCTAGTTCTTCGAGTTTTAGTCCTGGAGCTGTTCGTAGTCAGTCTTTTCGCCGTCCTCTTGATATTCCTCATTTTTCCCATCGAGGTAGATATCAGCGGCGTGAGGTGTTTTTCGGTAGGAGATCCAGGCAGCCTTACTGGGATGGTCCGGCTTTTGCACCACGGCGTGCCAACCCAGTTTTGACTCCTAGATTATCTACCAGAGTTGCTCCTGATCGTGTGAGAGTTGAGCGTCAGAGAGACACTCGAGTCCAGTCTTCTTCAGTGGCTGGTACTCTGAGGCGTGGAGTGGTTCAGTATTGGGTCCCCAAGTCTTCACTCTATCCCAGTACTGAGTCATCTTTCCCTCTTGTGTCAATTCCTTGTGTCATGTCTATGCGATGATGCTTTTGAGTGCCTTTTGCCTTTCTCATGGCATGAGTCGCTTGAGGCCAGCTTGAGGATGTGATGACTGCCTAGTGGAGTGGATTTGGGTCATCTTGTGGACTTGTCCTTTCTTAGTTCGATTCTTAGTCCATGAGTTGTCCTGAGGCATCATCTTCGCCGTGCATAAGTAGTGGACCTCGTTTTCCTCGAGGTACCCACTCACGGCAAGAGTGCGAGTAAGTATGTTGGTCATGTTGATCTTTACTAATCTCATCTAGGATCGGTTTGTCGCTTTTCAATGTTGGCACTCGATGTGAATTCCGAGTTGGCCTTTGCGGCTTGTCTCTAGAGGATTGGATCTTCCTGCATGACCATCATGAGCATCATGCTAACCTGCATGTACTTTCAACTTTGTTTGCCTCGTGTTTCGCTCCACAAGTGTTGAGCTTCATGATAACAGCATTGGGGACATCCACTTTCATGGTGAGCTATCTCATACCCTCATGTCGGCTATACTTGTGATCATCATTTCCATGACATGTTGTGATTGCTCTTGCTCCCATGTGTATTATATGTACTTTGCTAGGTCTTGTTAGTTTTTGTCTGTCTTGTTTTGTGCCATAGCATGTTTTCCCCAACCATCTTTGTGCTTCATGTATTATATCCTAAATTCATGAGCTTTTTCCCAGCATGTGATTCTCTTGTTTTTATCCTGTCCATGATATTGTTCATTTGGTATGAGCATTTGTATTAACTATGGGCACGTGCTATATATCATTTACTTTATTTTGTCATGAGTAGTATCTAGGTTATATGACCCTGATTTTCTATTACATCCATGATTAGCTTTGTTTGGACTTTGTTTGTTAGACTTTGTGCTACATGTGAGTGCCTTTCATGAGATTAGGGTCATATGATCTAGCTACCGCTGTATGACTTATATTGTTCATGATCACCTTTTATTGTCCTTCATGCTTATATGCTTCATACCTATTTTGCATGAGCTTGTGTTCTACATTCATGGCGTGTATTCATCATCATGCATAGAGTGTTGACATAAGTAGCTTCTCATCTTTGTGTCCATGGTCACCATTTACTTTCATGCTGTCTGTGTCCTCTTGACCTTTTGTTTGGTCTTGTTTTGACGGACCTTTTTTCGCAGCATGTAAATATTGTTATTGAGACTATGGATAAATGGATCTTGATGTTGCTAATTGGTTTGTTTTATGCATGATCCTCTTTGGTTGTCTTCATTCATCTTGCTCATGTTATATCTAGTAGCATGTTGTTATGCTTCATTGTGGTATTTCTTCATTTACATGCTCATTGCCATGTTTAGGGTAGTATCTTGATCCATGTATTTCTAGGTTTGCACATGATCCCTGCTAGCATTTTGTTGCTGTGATGCACCTTGCTTAGCTTTTTCTCGACAAAGATGATGCTATGATGCACCTTGTCGTTGTTTATCATGTGGATATGTTTTCACTGTTGTCTATGGATATATGGATCTTGATGCTATCTTTAGCTTGGTTGTGATCATGATCTTACATTACCTTCTGCATCATGTTCATGCTCTAGATGATCATTTGCCACACTTTTCCTGTATCTTGTCCATTCGTGCCTAGGAACTGGATCTGCCTAACCCCAGTTTCGAAAGCATAGATTTGTTGGATGCATGTGTGTAGGCTTTCTGGTGAGGAGACCATCATCCTAGGAATATCTCTAAGTCTTCTTCCTCTGCTTTTGGATCCACTTCAGGTCATTTGCCACTACTTGCACTACACTGCAGTAGGTAAGTACCTCTGAAAATGTTGATGATAGTGATGGGTCTCTTAGGAGGTTGTGGTTCTTTCGTAGGTGGACTTCTAGCATAGTTAGGTTGCTTCTTACCTTGAGCCATCTTGCTCCTTAGAGACCATGTGGTTTTAGATCTTATCTCTTCTCCTCTAGCTTTCTACCTATCTCTTGTGAGGTGAGAGTTTTAGAGTGTGCCTCAAGGGGAGTAGAGTGTGTTCAGGGGGATTTGAGCTTGGGTTTATGAGCTCATATGGCATTTCTTGAGGGGGAGCTGATCTGTATTTTATGTACTATATATTTTCTTCCACCATTTCCTTTCTTCTTCTGGGTGACTTTGGGCTTGTTTTCTTGAGTTGAGTTCACTCACTTAGACTTCTGGCATGCCTTTCATGGACCTCTTATCTTGTGCTTTAGGTTGCTATCATGCGTGATTAGCTGTTCTCTCTTCTCTCTAGGTTGAGTTCCCTCACAGTCTTATAAGTCTAGCAGGTATTGGGCCTCCTGGGTAGACAGGGTCTGTGTGCACTCCTTAGTTGGGATCTAGAGTCGGCTTCCCTATGTCAGTCACTGGGGAAGATAAGAGCGAGTCTAAGCCGTAGTGAGTCTCTTCTATCTTATCTATGCTCAATAGCCATCCAGCTTTGCGCTTTCTCGCTTCTTCTCCTCATTCTGCTTTTTCTGGTTGTTATTGAGTTCATTCGGGTTTTCTTTATGCCTAATCTTGATAATAACTCAACTTTAACCAGATTTGAGCTTAAAATTGATTCATTTGTTGAGGGGGAGTTTGGGAATCTGTTCATGCATTGCATTTAGACTGCATTTTCTGTTTTATGAGCTTTGTCTATTATGCAATTGATTTCTTCTTCATGCTATACACCATGCTACATCATTTGAAGAAAATCACTAGCTTAGGTATGTCCAAGTTCATTTAACTTGCTAAGCTTAAAAATGAAATAAGCCTTAAATGAAAAACTTGATGAAACTTGTTATTTTTACTTGCTAGGTTTCTTCTCTAGAGGTTTGTGCCATAATTTGAGAAATTTAGGAGTTCTCTAGAGTCCCTATAGCAACTTGGGTGAAACTAGTTTGATCCATGCTAGAGTCCTTCAATTGCTCATGAATCATTGTGCAAAAAAAAATGAAAATTAAACAAAATTGACTCTTCTTGTGCACATATGACTCAACACCTTGCATTCACAAGACCGCTTCCCATTGCACTTGGGATGAACTTGGAATACATCGTGTTTGACCTAGACCATCCTCTTAATAGTTCATCTTGAGATGGTCGCATACGGCTTGAGTCAATTGGTTGTCAAAAGAAAATGCAAATAAATTAAAAACAAAGACAAATGTGGGTAAAGAATGCAAATAATGTCAAACATTTGCACCCCGCTATGTCTTGTATGATGATAAATCAAAATTTGCATTAAGTGATAAATGAGCCCGAAGGACCTTGTATGCTCTTCTAGATTCCCCAACGTGTTGAGTAGGTTGAACTCTAGGTTTTCCTTTTGATCCTTAGAGTGGCTATTCTTCTATTTTTGAAACTAAAGTTAAGTGTCGCACTTGTCAAATCTTGCTAAAAATGAAATATTCAAAACTAAGCTCGTATTTGCACTTGGACATGTCTTAGTTTAGTTATCTTCTGAAATTGACAAGCTTGGTGTAATATCCTTCCATTTTGATCAATTGGATAATCTTCAAAGCTCTTTCGATTGCATTTCACGCATACATAAAAAAATTAATGCCTATATTGCCAAAAGGGGGAGAAAACGTAGAAAAGGCATCACTAAAATGATAAAAATGTGAATGCTTATTTGGTTATTATGATCTTTGTAAAACTATGCTACTACTTCATTGGATCATAATCTCATAATCACATTTGACATGATTAGTTGGATTTTAGAGTTTTTTGAAAACTTCTAAAATCGAATTCCTCTTCGTCAACTTGGTCATGGTTCTAATTTCTATCTTTGGACCAAGTTTGACTTTGCAACTAAAATTGCTTTCTTCTTCATTTCCTTCAAACTCAAATTTATGCCTTTTGTGTGGTTTGTCAATATACTCATCAAGGGGAGATTGAAGGACCATGTGGAGGTCCATCCATGTTTGTGATGAGTATTTGACTTTATTTGAGCAAGGTGTGCTCAAGTTTGAGTTTGATTTGGATTGATTTTCAAAATAAAGCAATTTGAGTTGTCTCTGCCAGAGTGGCGATCTGGTCGTATGGACGCGGTAGTGATGAGTTGGATGGTTTATTGCACATCTTTGGGGGCATTGCTATGTGAGGAGTTTCCTTGTCTTTGATGGTTGCAGGGCGACGGTGCTAGGTCATGGTGAGGAGAAGGATGACCGGGACTAGGTGAGGAGCGTCGGAGGTCCAGACGGTTGGGAGATCGTCGGAAGATGATCGGAGACGGAGTCCGGGCAAGTCAAGAAGACAAGGAAAGGAGTTGATGCTAGCTAGATGCCGCGTGGATCAATGAGGGCCGTCGGATTGAGGTCTAGTTGATAGGTTAGCGGGTTTAGGTAGTATGCTTTGAAAGCCGTGCAAAAAAACCCGGTATGTGTGTGTGTGGGTTAATCCTAGCCCTTAGATGAGTGCTCTAGGGTTGAGGGACTCATCCAAGGGTGGTAGGTGGCCCAAGAGTAGTATAAATAGGGGTGGAGGGGTAGCCTCCTTCCCTTGAAGGTGTTGAGGTTTTTGATGCTCATTTGAGCTTTGCCCACATGAATGTGAGACTTTGTAACCTCCCCTTCCAGAAATGAAAGTTTTATCCATCCACCTCTGAATTTATTTTGCGCATTTACATTATGTCTTTACTTTACGCAATTTAAATTCAGCATTTACTTTCCTGCAATTACATTCCCGCAATTTACTTTCAAGTAATTTGGATTTGCCTCCCCTCCTTCTAAATGCTGCTGATCTTGGATGTTTTGAGTGTGTTCATATGGTTTTACATCTCTTTTGCACTCTTGGATCGAGTATAGAACATCTTTTCTTTCAAGTTCCAACTTTGTTCAGAACTTGTTCTTCGCGCAGCAGTCAGTTTTTAATATTTGTAAAAATCTATAAAAATCCTTTTTGAGTTATTCTTGTTGGAGGAGGTGCGGGACTCTGATATACACCTACAGAAAAATTTTGGAATTCACTTGTTGCACCGTTTGGGCGCCATGAGGTGAAAACCGAGCCCCAAACTTTCTGCTCGAAGTAATTGAGCATACTGTGTTCTTAGATTTTTCCTGTTTTTTCTATAAGTCTTTTTGAGGAGAAATTTGCTGGAGTTCTTCACGACTCTGATTCTCATAGCGAGAAAAATGCTCAGAATTTTATGAGCTGCAGAAACCTACCAACCTCCTGTGCAAATTGAGGACAAGTTCTGGAAATTCTGCTTTTGCTTTTCTGAAAGTGACTTTTGTGATTTGAATTGACGTCCTTTCTAAAAGCAAGAGTTTGAATTGATTCCTCTTTATCTTAGACACTAGACAACCAGGATTGTGACTCAAAAATCCCCACATATTTTATGGTACTTATCCATGCAAGCTTGGGGTACACATAGTTGTCTAGTTTTTCGGGTTTTTCACAATTTCCTTTGAGCGATCTTGTCGAGGTTTTTGTTGGAGTATTTTGGGGGAATTTTTATTTGCGACCATTCACCCCCCTCTGTTCACCATCTCGGTCCTTCAGTCGAATCTAACTCTTGACGAGCTTTCATCCCGCCTCAAGACTCATGAGATCGATGTCGTCTCTCGGAAGACGAAATCTCAGTCGATGGCTTTGGTCACCGATCCCATTGGATCTTCTTCTTATTCTTATGTTGGTTTTTCCCTCTCCACCCTTTGCGAGCTAAGCGATGACCAACTGGAAAAAATTTCAGAAAATGAGCTTGCTCTTCTTACTCGCAAGTTTTCTCTTTCCTACAAGAGGGTGAGAGAGAGGAAGAGAGGTTGCATGATCACCTACTTTGAGTGTGGTGGCCCCAATCACATTCGAGCGAATTGCCCCAAACTGGAGAAGGCAAAGAACAACACCGGCGGTTCAGAAAAGAACGATTATATTGACAAGAACCACAACAAGAAGCCTCCAGTTCGTGAGCCGGCACGTGAGAAGAAGTACCGCAACTTCTCCAAGAACAAGAAGCTCTTCCACCGCATCCTCACCGCGCTTGACGACATAAACCTCTCCGACACGAAGACATGGAGCGACGAGGGCGAGGATGAACCGCAAGAGAAGAAAGGCGACGACTACTTCACCGGCATGTACTTCATGGTAGACGCTAACGACATCAACGACTCCGAGCTCTATAGCGACTCGGACGAGGTACCCTCCTATGACCAGCTCAATGAAGCTTTTTGCAAATTAGAAAAATTTCATGCTAGAGCTAGAGCTAGGTGTATGGAGCTAGAGAAGGAAGTAGGTACCTTGACTCGGGAGTTCGCTTCTCTTAGATCTTCTCCCTCCCGAGTCACTGATGACTGCTCTTTGTGTGATGCCTTGCTTGAGGAGTTAGAGAACCTAAGGACCATATATGATAGTATGCTTCTTGACCTTGATGGTCTTAGGTTGAAGAATGCTAGCACTAGTTCTGTTGATGCTATTCCTGTTGAGGCAAGTTTTCTTCATGCTCAGTCTACTCCCTCATGTGAAACTTGCCCTAAATTTCTTGCTGAAATTAATGCCATGTGCGATCACCTTAGAAAGCTTTCTTCTAGAAATGATGAACTTGAAATGGATGCTTCTAAGGACTCAGGCAACTCATGTGAGGGTTGTAGGTAGCTAAAACTTGACAATGAATCTTTAAATGTCAAGTGTGCTAATCTTGCTAAGGACTTTCTAGCTAAGTCACAAGAAAGTTGCTTGCAATGTGCTGAGATTGAGGAGGACTTGGATAAAATTCATGTCGAACTTAGGAAGAAGCTTGAGGCCTAGACCCTTAGGATTAGAAATGCCCCTTGCGTTTCATGTGAGGCCCTCAAGTTTGAGACAGCCATGCTGAGGGAGAAAAATACTCGTGTTGGTAGTTATTCTCTTTCTGGCTCCTCTTCATTTTCTCTTCCCTGTTCTTCATGTGCCTCTTTCTTCCGGGAGTGTGAGTATCTCATGAGAACTCTCGATAAGTTTGTTGGAGGCAAGAAGAAGCTCAATCTCATTCCAAACCAATCCAAGATTAGACGTTTCAATCAAGGTCTAGGATTTGACTACTTGGAGCATGCTAGGGCACATCCTCCCACCATTGTGCGTGGATCCAAGAGTGGTGAGATCGTTGTAGCTCCCAGGGTAAGTACCACTGTGTTTAGATCTGCTGGGGTTGTCCATGGGATCTCTGATCAGAAGGTTGCCCCTCCTGCTACTTCTGCCTCTAGCAAGGCGAAGTATACTTGCATCTTTTATCATAATGATGGACATTTAGCAGATTTCTGCTTTAGGCGTACCAAGATCACTCGGCGTGAGTGTGCTGTAGCTCTTAGGAGTATTTAGGGTCATCCCTAGATTTTGAGTGCTCCTAAAGCACACACACTGCTTCTAGATAGGTTAGAGAGTCGCCTATTTTTTGGCAGCATCCAGGACTTGATTTTCAGTTTGTTCAGTCGAGTTTTAGTCCGGGAGCTTTTCGTGGTCAGTCTTTCTGTTGTCCTCTTGATATTCCTCCTTTTTCCTATCGAGGCAGATATTAGCGGCGTGAGGTGTTTTCTGGTAGGAGATTCAGGCAGCCTAACTGGGATGGTTCGACCTTTGCACCACGGCGAGCCAACCCAGTTTCAGCTCCTAGATATTCTGCTATTGCTAGTTCTGATCTCATAAGGGTTGAGCGTAAGAGAGACGCTAGAGTCCAGTCTTCTTCTTTGGCTGGTACCTTGAAGCGTCGTGTGATTCAGTATTGGGTTCCCATGTCTTCACTTTATCCTAGTACTAAGTCATCTCTTTCTTCTATGACTTGATCAGGTTCATCGGATGGGGAAGGGAGAGGTTTGGATTGTCGACTCCGGTTGTTCCCATCATATGACCAGAGACTCTCGTTGGTTCTTTTCCCTAGTCCGAGCCCCTGGTGATGAGTTGATCACTTTCAGGGATGCTTCTTCAGGTAGAGTCATTGCTAAGGGCACCATTTGCATTAATGAGAATTTCATTCTTAAGGATGCTGTCTTAGTGAGTAAGCTGCAGTATAATTTGCTCTCTATTTCTCAGATTATTGATGACTCTTTCGAGGTAAGCTTCAAGAGTAGTGCCTGTAGAATCCTCGATTCTTCAAGAGGGTTAGTTTACGGGATTTCTAGATATGGGAAAGTCTTTTGTGCTGATTTTTCTGCTTCTTTTGGAGACACTCTTCGCTGTTTGATTGCTTCAGAGTCCCATGATCTTTCCTTCTGCCATAGGAGACTTGGTCACATTGGATTTCATCATTTGACCCGAGTTAGCAGCCACGACCTCATTCGTGGTTTTCCCAAACTCAATATGGTCAAAGACTTAGTTTGTTCTCTTGCCGACATGGCAAGATGGTTGCTTTTTCTCATCCCCAAGTCACTGTTGTGATGACTGATACACCAGGACAGCTTTTACATATGGATATTGTTGGTCCAGCTAGAGTGCAGTCAGTGGGTGTGAAGTGGTATGTTCTTGTCATTGTTGATGATTTTTCGAGGTACTCTTGGGTGTTTTTCATGGCCTCGAAGGATGAGTCTTTTACCCATTTAAGGGGTTTGGTTCATAGTTTGTCTTTTGAGCTCCCTGGTGCCTTACGAGCTATACGTAGTGACAATGGTATAGAGTTCAAGAACTCCTATTTTGAGAGTTTCTGTGTGGAGTTTGGTTTAGAGCATCAGTTCTCCTCTCCCTACGTCCCTTAGCAAAATGGCTTAGTGGAAAGGAAGAACAGGACCCTCGTAGAGATGGCCAGGACGATGCTAGTCGAGTACAACACTCCTAGAAAGTTTTGGACTGAGGCTATAGCTACTGCTTGCCATGTTTCTAATCGGGTATTATTGAGAGCACATTTGCATCGCACTTCTTACGAGTTGAGGTATGGGCGAAAGCCCAGTGTTTCTCATTTTCGTGTGTTTGGTTGCAAGTGTTTCATTTTGATGTCTGGTAATTTGGATAAGTTTGAGTCTCGTTCTTCTGATGGTATCTTTCTGGGTTATTCGACTTCTTCTCATAGCTATAGGGTCTGAAGTTGTGATGCGCATAGGATCATAGAGACCTGCGAGGTGATCTTTGATGAAGCTAACCCAAGAGCTATACCTGATATTTCAGGTTCTTCTTCCACCTCCGAGACCATCTCTGTAGAGGGTGAGGATGATGGAGATGATGGTGTTCCAATTGATCCAGTTCCCTCTATACCTGAGGTGCCTCCTGTTTCCATTTTTGCACCTTAGGGAGACCAGCCCTTGCCTTCTGACTCTCATGAATCTAGTGGCTCTGATTCTACCTCTTCTGCGCATGCGGTAGAGGCCACTTCTGCTTCTGGACCTCCCCATCATATTCAACACTCTCATCCACCTGATCAGATCATTGACGATCTGTTTGAGTGGGTCACTCGCTCAAAATCGAGTTTGTTCAGTT
Organism: Otatea glauca; assembly: GCA_036346275.1. Taxonomy (NCBI): domain Eukaryota; kingdom Viridiplantae; phylum Streptophyta; class Magnoliopsida; order Poales; family Poaceae; genus Otatea; species Otatea glauca. The sequence goes on along the minus strand of CM070716.1, from coordinate 29,183,601 downwards.
TTTTCCTTCACTTTGCCTTTGTTGCCTCTTTTGAGCCGAAGGATGTGACTCATACATTATTCGACGAGTCTTTGATTAATGCTATGCATATGAAACTTGGAAACTTCGAGAGGAACAAAGTCTGGCAGCTTGTAGAGCCCCCGTCTGGTCATAATGTCATTGGGACCAAGTGGGTGTTCAAAAACAAGAAGAGTGAGGATAGGGTTGTCATTCGCAACAAGGCTAGGCTAGTTGCACAGGGTTTTTCTCAGGTTGAGGGTCTTGACTTTGAGACCTTTGCCCCTGTAGCTAGACTAGAGGCTATTAGGATCCTGCTTGCATTTTCTTCATCCCGGGGCTTCAAGCTCTATCAAATGGATGTCAAGAGTGCATTCCTCAACGGCTATATTGAGGAAGAGGTTTATGTCAAACAACCTCCAGGGTTCGAGAACCCCAAGTTTTCGAGTCATGTGTACAAGCTTTCTAAAGCTTTGTATGGACTCAAGTAGGCCCCCAGAGCATGGTATGAGATGCTCAAGTCTTATCTTCTCAGCTATGGCTTCAAGATGGGCATAGTAGATAAGACTCTATTCATCAGACACCATGAGTCCCATTTTCTTCTCGTCCAGATTTATGTGGACGATATAATTTTTGGTGGCTCATCTCATTCTCATGTGTCTTAGTTTTCTGACGTGATGAGCACAAAGTTTGAGATGAGTATGATGGGCGAGTTGAAATACTTCCTTGGCTTCCGGATCAAGCAGACTCGGGAGGGCACTTTCATGCATCAAGGCAAGTACACCCGAGACCTTCTGAGGCGCTTCAATATATCTGATGGGAAGCTGGTAATGACTCCTATGGCCACCACTGCTGTCCTCGAGCCGGATGAGGATGGTGAGCCTGCTGATCAAAAGGAGTTTCGGAGCATGATCGGCTCCCTCTTGTACCTCACCGCTTCGAGGCCGGACATACATTTTGCTATATGTCTTTGGGCTCGATTTCAAGCTTCTCCTTGTGCCTCTCACCGCCAAGCGGTGAAGCACATCTTCAGTTACCTTCATGCTACCACTGATTATGTTATTTGGTACTCTACTTCTTCTTGTCTGTCTCTTTGAGCCTTTTCTGATGCTGATTTTGCTGGCTGTAGGATAGATAGGAAGAGCACTTCTGGCACTTGCCAATTCACCGGAACCTCTCTTGTTTCTTGGTCATCTAGGAAGCAGTCTGGGGTTGCACAGTCCACTGCAGAGTCCGAGTATGTTGCTGCAGTCAGGTGCTCTTGATGCGCTCGACTCTGTGTGACTTTGGGTTATAGCGATAGCGGGTGTTCCACTTTTCTGTGACAACACTTTTGCTATTTGCATTGCTAAGAACCCAGTGCAGCATTCCCGGACCAAGCATATTGAAGTTACATATCACTTCCTTAGATACCATGTAGAGAAGGGGGATATCGCGCTTCCGTTCGTAGAGAGTGAACACCAGATAGCCGATATCTTTACCAAGCCTTTGGATAGCTCTAGATTTGTTGCCCTAAGGAGTGATCTTGGAGTCGTGAGCCCTTACGGCCTTTTGTGAGGAGGAGCTAGTTTGTATACTATGTATTATATATTTCCTTCCAGTTTTTCGTTTCTTTTGCTTTTTATGGGTGATTATGGGCTTATTTTCCTGAGTTGAGTTCACTTCACTTAGACTTCTGGCATGCTTTGCATGGACCTCCCATCTTCTGCTTTAGGTTGCTATCATGCATGATTAGTTGTTCTCTCTTCTCTCTAGGTTGAGTACTCTCACAGTCTTACAAGTCTAGCAGGTGTTGGGCCCCCTGGGTAGATAGGGTATGTGTGCACTCCCTAGTTTGGGATCTAGAGTCAGCTTCCCTATGTCAGTCATTGGAGAAGATGAGAGCGAGTTTGAGCCGTAGTGAGTCTCTTCTATCTTCTCTATACTCTATAGCCATGTAGTTTGCAGTTTTCTAGACTTCTTCTCCTTATTTGAATTTCTTGTTTCCATTGAGTTTATTTGGGTTTCCCTTATACCTAATTCTGCTAATAACTCATTTTAACTAGATTTGTGCTTAAATTGATTCACTTGTTGAGGGGGAGTTTGGGAATTTGTTCATGTATTGCATATAGACTGCATTTTCTGTTTTATAAGCTTTGTTAATATGCAAATGATTTAATCTTCATGCAATACACCATGTTACATCTTTTGAAGAAAATCACTAGCTTAGATATGTCTAAGTTCATTTATCATGCTAAGCTTGTTAAAATTTGAAAATTGAAAGCTTTGAATGAAAACTTGATGAAACATGATTCTTTTATTTGCTAAGTTTCTTCTTTAGATGTATTTGCCATGATTCATGAAATTTTGGATATCTCTAGAGTCCCTATAGCAACTTGGGTGAAACTTGTTTGATTCATACTAGAGTCCTTTATTTGCTCATGAATCAATGTGCTAAAAATGAAAATTAAGCAAAAATAACTTTCTTTGTGCGTATTAGACTTAACACCTTACATTCACAAGACAGCTTCCCATTGCACTTGGGATGAACATGGAATGCATCGTGTATGACCAAGACCATCCTCTTAAGAGTTCTTCTTGAGATGGTCGAATGTGGCTTGAGTCAATTGCTTTAAAAACAAAGCAAATAACAAAAACATAAGTGGGTAAAGAATGTAAATAATGTCAAACATTTGCACCCCGCTATGTCTTTCAAAGTCATAAAGAAAAATTTGCATTAATTGAAAAATGAGCTCGAAGGACCTTATATGCACTTCAAGATTCTCCAAAGTGTTGAGTAGGTTGAACTCTAGGTTTTCCATTTGATCCTATAAGTGGCTTTGCTTCTAGTTTTGAAACTTTTGCTAAGTTTTGCACTTGTCAAATCTTGCTAAAAATGAAATATTGTAAACTAAGCTTGCTAACAAAATGTGTTTGCTCTTGGACATGTCTTAGTTTAGTCATAATCTGAAATTGACAAACTTGGTGTCATATCTTGTCATTATGATCACTTGGATAATCTCCAAAGCTCTTTAGATGCATTTCATGCATACATGTTGAGAAAGGGGGAGACCATATGAAATCTTGATGCCTATATTGCCAAAAGGGGGAGAAAAAGTAGAAAAGGCATCATTAAAAAGATAAAAATGTGAAAGCTTATCTGGTTCTTATGATCTTTGTAAAATTTTGCTATTTCTTATGGATCATAATCACATAACCGCATTTGGCAACTAATGATTGGATTTTAGAGCTTTTGTCGAAAACTTGCTCTTTCCTTGGTTTTCCACAAAATTTCTTCCTGTCAACTTATTCATGTCCTTATTTTCTTTCTCAAGACCAAGTGTGGCTTCGCATTCAAATTGCTTTCTTCTTCTTCTTCTTCAAACACAAATTTATGCCTTTTCGGGTGTTTGTCAATATACTCATCAAGGGAGAGATTGAAAGACCATGTGGAGGTCTATCCTTGATGGTGATGAGTAATTGACTGTGTTTTAGCATGAAGTGCTTGAGTTTGAGTTTGATTTGAACTAGATTTTCAAATTTGAAGCAATTTGAGTTGAGTCTGTTGGAGCGGCACTACCGGCCTCTAGGAGCGATAGTGTCGGCAAAAGCGGCACTACCAGGCTCCAATAGGCGATAGTTATTTTACAAACAGAGTATTTTATGGGATTTCAGGGGAGCGACACTACTGGCCTCTAGGAGCGGTAGTGCCAGCACAAGCGGCACTACTGGCCCCAAGGAGCGGTAGTGCCGGTCTTCAAGCGAATATGTGGGAAATTGTGGGCAATGCTATGTGATGTGTTTCCTTATTTTTTATGGTTGCAGGACGTCAGGTTTTGATCATGGTGAGGCGAAGGATGATCGGGACTAGGCGAGGTACACCGGAGGTTCAGATGATTGGGGATCACCTGAAGATGATCGGAGACAGAGTCATGGCAAGCCATGAAGACATGGAACGGACGAGATGATAACTAGGCGCTGCATGGATCAAAGAGGGCTATTGGATCATGGTTTAGTTGATCGGTTAGCGGGTCTAGTTAGTACGCTTTGGAAACAGTGCAAGAAAACCCATTTGCTTGTTGGGTTTTGGGTTAGCCCTTACATGGCTGTATGAGTAGATCAATCCTAGCCATTGATGGTGCGCCTTAGGGTTTAGGACTCATCCAAGGGTGGAGGATGACCGTAGTACAAATAGAGGGGTAGGGGTGCCTTCCCCCTCTTGAAGGTTTTAGAGGTTCTTGTGCTCCTTTGAGCTTTGCCCACTTTGTTGTGAGGCTTTGTAAACCTCCCTCCCAGAAATGAAAGTTTAATCCATTCCTCTCAATTCTGAATTTACTTTCCGCATTAAATTATGTCTTTAAATTAAGCAATTTACATTCTTGCAATTTACTTTCATGCAAGTTGGATTTGCCTCCCCTCCATCTAAGTTCTTTTGGATATTTTGCTGAGGATGTATGATTGATGGATGAGTCTTCTTCAGACCATCTCCCAATCATCTAGGCAAGTGTTGTGTTCTTTCTTGCAAGAAATCGTTTTTTGTTCATGAGAGGATCAATCTTTGAAGATTTGGTTTTTGGGCGTTCTTGTCTAGTGTTCTAGCTTGCTATGAAATGTGGGAAGGCATCTAGAATCATCTTGATCATAAAAAACCTATGACCTAGTTGGGAGCCAAGTTTTTGTTCTTGAACTCTTTTTGTGCACCGTTCTGTAAATTTGAAAAAGTCAGAACTTTGATGTCGATTTTTGCAATCAATGGTTAGAATAGGTTCCTGACATCCCTAGGAAGGTGTCCACAAATTTTCATTGAGTTTGGATCAACTGATCAAAAGATTTCGTGATTTCTATTTTTGAACTCGGGCTAAAAATACTGTTCTCGGGCTGATTTTACTGTAGCTACAGTTACCCGGCACTACCTCTACGGTCCTCGGTAGTGCCGAGTTTGTGGTAGTGCCGCCCACTACTGAGAACTTTGGGATTTTCGCTTTCTTCGCTTTGTCTCTTTGATGTGAGGATGTTGTTTGGATTATTTTGAGTGGGAAATTTTTTTTTACAATCATTCACCCCCTCTGATCGCCATCTCGATCCTTTAAAGGGAACATCACAATATGTTCTGAGCTAGAACCGATTGTGATGTTCCCTACATGACAATCGATTCTGAGCTAGAACCAATTGGGATGAACATTTAGCACTATCGGGCGAAAATCGACTGTGATAGCGCCTTCTCATCATTGTCTAATGACTTTGTATCACCACCAAAACTGACTATGATGACGAAAAAGAATCGATTATGATGTACATTCCTGTAGTAGTGGAGGCTTCTTATCTCATTACTTAATTCATCTCTCAGCCTTTCCTTAATCTTCTCTACAAGCCATTTCTCGCGCTAGGCTTTGGCTCTCTTCCTACTCTGGTATTTGTCTGAGTTATTTGGGAGTTCGATTTTTCAAGGAACGAAAACCCCTTTGCCTCACGTACGACTAGGGTATTCCTTGCTTCCCAAGGCCATGGAGAGTACATCTTTCCCCCTGTCTAACAAAAAGAGCCATCGGAATATTGCGTTGGTAGTTCACTTATGAAGTTATGGACTAATTATAAATTTAGTAGTTCACTTGCAAGATCCCGACATGTTATTTCACTTAGGAAGTTATGGACTAATTACAAAGTTGGTAGTTCGATACCTTACTAGGTGTTTGCACACTTCCTCGTCCGCGAGGTTTGTAAAGGACACGGTGCGGATGATGTGGCACATGACCTCGCTCTTAGCCAGTTTTAGGAGCGCTCATCAATGATCGACACAAATGGTAGGGAGGCCTCCTTGTCTTCCCTCCTCTATTGCGCGCTCTTACGCACGTACTCAGTGGTGCTGAGTCTGCGGGGTTGGGTGTTCCTTGCTTGGAGGACCTTGTGTGCTTTACACGAATTCTTCCGTCATCTTCATCTCAACTAATGTTTGCCATACATCCTCATCAATGAACCCATACTTAGAGAAGGGAGTCCTATCCTTCTTGACGTATTCTTTAACGAGTGTGCTCTTGAAGTTCTTCCATGCCTTTTACGTCACTACTAGAGCATACCGTCGCACTAGGCGCACAGAGTCTTCGGAGATCTTGACCGATGCAAAAAATTTTGAAAGCAGGTTGTTGCGCTCCTCCTCGGTTAGCGACTTCTAGGCTAGAAATGTGATAGGGACCTGTTTTCATCCAACTATCCTGCACAATGTCCAGAATGTTATCGCTGCCTTCCTCGGTTCGATAGGGGCCCCATCCTGCGGATTGACCACCGTGATTGTATATTGGTCCGTGGGCATTTTATTTGCTCCTCTTGGACCACGAGTCGATTTTCCTTTCGTCAACGCATCACATCCTTTTGGCGACGAGGAATCAGGGGAAATCATCTTCTTTTTAACTAGACTATGTTAGGTATTGAAAGATCAGGCCAGTTGGTAAATCAACAATACAATAAGAAATGAGATGATGGATTCCAAGGCACGCAAAATACATTTCTTTGCACTGTTCATGCAAGTAGTTGTTATACTCTGATTTGGATGGGCATCACACACTCTGACATGCCTTGTGGTATGCTCATCCAAACCCTCAGGCAACTGACAAGTCGCATCATCGAATTTCCCGTATCCTGCGGCGAAATATGTATCTTTTGGGCTTTGCTTTCTTCTCCATCTAAACCAACAAATTAAGCAAGGTTGTGTACTTTCGTACTCAGCAAGACTTAAGGTGTATCGTAAAAGTGCAGTAAATGCAAGCTATGTCAAAGGAGGCTTCTACAGTTATTTTGCGTAAAGCGAAGTTGAACATGTAAATCAAATAGTAATTTGCAAACAGAATTTTGTAAGAGCAAGTTTGCCAGGTATATAAATAAATAAGAGTAGCATAGCATAGTATAACTCATAGTCCTCCATGATTGTGGGAATTGTATCATCTCATTGCCATTCCCTAGCATAAAATCTGAAACAAAAACTTTCCAACAAATATCTCCAATTCAAGCCATTTTGAAAATACCAAAACTTCTAACTAGTGTAGGCATACCAAGTGTCCCTTGACCGTGGGAACGACTTTTCAAAAAGATTTAAACTCTACAGAGGTGTACAACTTTATCCACAAGACATGACCGACTATTTGTGCAGAACATTAGCACACTTCCTTTGGTGTGCCGCAGAGAGTCATGACATAAAAACATTACATTACTTAAACCTAACTTTGCACCAGCTCGGTGACGACAAACCTATACTATAGTGGCGAAAGATAATTATACAATAATTGTACGACGAATGGTTATACACCCTATTGTACCACTTCTCCCCATAGTACGATATACATTGTTGTATAGGTAGGCGTTATTCCCAACACCTCAGTGAGGGCACCCCTTTGAGGAAACCTTCCAGGAATGTTCGTACTACTCCAGCCTTCCAACATGCAAACTTAAATCTAAGTAACTTAATAGGTTAAGGTCATCCTATACCACTACACTACGTTCGGTCCTTAATCCGACCCAAGCGATAAACTCCCCCTATCTACGTTCAAGTCCCATGCACATTCGGCTATTGCCAATAATCGCCCGTGTCAAAACCATAGTTTTATTTTCATTTTTACCAAAATATTAGCAGCCTTTAATGTCATATAGAAGCTTTTTAAATTGTAAAGAGCAACATATTTTCTTACGAAGCATGGCTAAGCATGGTTATTAAGTAATCGCATATACCCATGTTGATATTATGTAGTGTCTAACCTTATTCTAGGGTTGTCAAGGTTCACAATTAATTATTTATTAAGGATGTTCCATGAGATAGGGTTATAGCTACTAGTACCACAATATAGTGAATTTACAGAAAATACGTGCATGCATAAATAGATTTGATAAAACAAAACAAAATTAAAACGCTAGAATCAATATGGTTAAAGGGGGTACGTGCCTTGCTTTATTGATTTAGGAATCGACTCGGGATCTAAGTCTTTAGTAGCAACTTCGTGTGCATCGGTATCTACACCTGATTATCATTTCATATAACAACAATAAGAAGCAATGACAATAAGAGGCAAAACGAAGTCAAATAAATTGATATAAAGGTTCTGGTGATAAAAATATTTTAAAATAATGATTTCTTATTCTTTAAGTTTATTGGTTTGTGTTATGGATTTTAGTATTTATATTATATTGGGTTTTGCTTTTAATAAGATTCAGATGCAAAGCATATTATAATAGAATTATTCCTTCATTATAGGGTGATCTAGTCTTAGGGATTTTTAGTAACTAACTTCTCATGTACATGTCTTCATTTTCACAAGTTTTGTATATATACTCTTATATGCATTGAATATATGGCCTTTCTATAAAGTTAGTTTAAATCTATACAAAATATGAAATATTTTTGTTTATATAGGGTTTTCATACTTTTATTAAGGTTTAGAAACTGGTTCCACCATCATTTGAACTTTCATGCACCAATTTTAGTTATTTGTACTTTTAGTGCATTAGAGAATGATCTATTGGCAAAACAAATTTAAATTAAGTTCAAACATAAATATTTTTGCTGAAATGGGTTTCTGTTGATCTCAGGAGCATGCATAAATTTATTTCATATTTTTAGGAGTTATGGTTTACACATTGCCTATAGTTACCATATTAGAGTTTTATTCAAATTTAGATGCAAATAATTCAAACTATTATTAAGAATTAAATATTTTTGTATATTATGAAACTAAATGATTTTAGATGAATTTATAAATTTATTTTACTCAATTTGGACCTAAAATGCCAAGATATAAACATTTGAATTTGAGCCGGTTTGATAAATCACATAAATTGACAAAATACGTTTTCACAGTAGAAGAAACATATTTCATCATTTGAACGGCACTGCGCCCTTTGTGCTAACTGACAGCTCATCCACACATGTCGGTGACCGAAAGTAGGCCAACGGCTAGGGATCAACATCGGCGACGCTACAACCACGATAGGGCTTGGCCGGGAGCTCAGAGAGCACCAGGGCATCATGGCACACCCGTAGGTGGGCTCAATCAAGGTCGGCGATGATCGGAAGTACCTTGCCACCATGGGCCGAATGGCGGCGCCATGACCTGGTGGCTGCAAAGCTCGCTAGAGCTTGATCGTTCACAAAGGAACCCCAAGTGAGCATCAATGATGTCAAGTAAACCCATTTTACCTATCGCTTTGGTCGAAGGATGGCCGGAGAAGGTTACCACCGTGCGCCGGCCACAGGGGGATGGGTGGTGGTGCTATGGAGCTACAATCAAAAGAGCTGCAACCAAGCTATTACTTGAATTCATAGGATCACAAAGAAAGCTATATGCCGGGAAAATTGAAGTTTTGCTTACCGAATTTTCTCTATTGTGCTTTGGCACAAGCTTTGGTTGGCGGTGAAAATGGCAATTAGGGCACAGATGAAAGGAGCTCGGGTTTGCAGTTTAGCAAGGGGGTGTGAGGTGTACAGTGGAGTGTTATGGAGGTTTTCGTTCACTTATATAAGTGTTTAAGGCGGTGACAACAGGATTTGAACAACGGAGTCCAAAGGTGGCGGATTTGTGGCGGGGCTCTAGGGAGGAGATCCTGACCATGTTAGCGCAAAACACAAAAGGCTGCAAAACAGAATACGAGACTGCTGTGGCAGCGTCGTGGCAGGATAAGGTGCGGGCGGCACAGCAATGCATTGCCTGAGGTGTGATGTAGCAGCGGTAGTGATGAGATTTTCGTAGGATAAGGGCGGCACAGGGTATGGGAGGTGTTAAAACATGGCCATGGCAGGGCGTGGTGAATTTTGGCTGTCTTATACTGCATTCCTAGATTTGTGATGAGTATTTGACTAAATTTGAGCTTGGTTTGCTATGGTTTGATTTTGATTTGAATTGTATTTTTAAATATATGCAATTTGGGTCTTTCTGTTTTTCCCGGTACTACCGGCCATGGTAGCCCAGTGCTACCGGGCGAGCGGTAGCACCGGACTTCAGAGCAGTGTGGAAAATCCAGAGAGGGTGGTTTTTCGAGTTTTTGGCCGGGCGGTGCTACCGGCCATGGTAGCCCGGTGCTACCGGGCAGCAGTAGCACCGGCCCTTGGGGCGGTGTGAAAATTCCAGAGAGGGAAGTTTTCTGGTGTTTGCACAGTGCGGTGCTATCGACCTAAGTGCTGTAGCACCGGTCCACTATAGGCGGTGCTACCAGCCTGAGGGCGGTAGCACCGGCCTGAACGAACAAAGATGAATTTCAAAGTGTGGACTTTGATGAATTTCTTGCATATCTTTGTGGGCATTACTATGTGAGGAGTTTTCTTGTTTTTGATGGTTGCATGTCGACGATGCTAGATCATGGTGAGGCGAAGGATCATCGGGACTAGGCGAGGAGCGTCGAAGGTCCAAACGGTCGGTGATTGTCAGAAGATGATTGGAGACGGAGTCGTGGCAAGCTGTGAAGACAAGGAATAGATGAGAAGCTTGCTAGGAACTGCATGGATCAATGAGGGCCATTGGATCTTGGTCTAGTTGATAGGTTAGCGGGTCTAGTTAGTGTGCTTTGAGAACTGTGCAAGAAAACCCATGTTGACTGTGGATTTTGGGTTAGCCCTTGCATGGCTGTGTGAGTGGGTCAATCCTAGCCGTTGATGGAGTGCTCTAGGGTTTAGAGACTCATCCAAGGGTGGTAGGTGGACCAAGAGTAGTATAAATAGAGCGGTAGGGGTGCCCTCCCCTCTTTGAAGGTTTTGTGCTCCTTTGAGCTTTGCCCACTTGTTTGTGAGGCTTTGTAAACCTCTCCTTCCAGAAATGAAAATGTTTCCACAAATCATTCCTTTCATTTACGCATTTAAATTACACAATTTAAATTCCGCATTTACTTTCTTGCAATTTACTTTCTTGCAATTTACTTTTACGCAATTTGGATTTGCCTCCTCTCCTTCTACATGTTTACGAATCTTTTGCTGAGGTTGATATTTGATGAATGATTCTTCTCTTGAATTTATGTTTCAATCATCTAGGCAATCCGTGCATTCTTCTTGCAAGAAGTTGAGTTTTTGCGTTCTTGAATGTGTGAGTTTGTATCTTGCGTTCTCTTGACGTTAGACGTGTTCTCTTGCTTGCTGTGACAAGTGGGAGGCTATTCAAGATCATCTGGATCATCAAAACCCCACGAGCAAATCTTGAATCAAGTTCTTTCGATTTGCTCAAAACTTGGTGTGTTCTTCCTTCCCGAGCATAAAGGTCGAAACTTTGACGTCAATCCTTGTGATTGAAGGTTGGAATAAGTTCATGACATCGCAAGGACCTTATCTACCATGTTTCGTGAGTTTTTGTCAAATCGATCAAAAGGTTCTTTGAAATTTGTTTTGAGATCGTGCTAAATTTTTTAGGCTATTCTGAGCTGTTTTTGAGCCCGGTGCTACCGCCCCTCGAGTGGTACTACGAGACTCCGGTGCTACCGCTGACTCCGGTGCTACCGGGCTTCCAGTGGTAGCACCGGCCAGACAGCTCATTGGCTCATTCCGATCGGCTCCTTTTGCATGTTTTCTTTGTAGGCTTGTTTAGATTATTTTTGAGGGTAAGTTTTTAAGTTGCGACCATTCACCCCCTCTGTTCGGTCTTTCACTTAGATAATTTTATAAAATTCTGACATGGTTTACGTTGTAAAATTTTAATTTCTGTTTTTGATTTTCTAGGTGCATTAAATAACTTCATATTTTTTTGAAACTTTTTATGTATGGTCACGACATCCTTTTGATGCTTTCATAAAATTTTTAGCATAATATAAGGTCTGTAAAAATTTAATTAATTCTGACATTTGTACTATTCTTAGTCATGTAACACATTTTTTTATTTCTTGTCCATACTAAATGATTTCACATTGCTTTAAAAAATTTTAGGACGGCCACTCTAATGCTGTATATGACTAAATAAAAATCTTAGAGAATGATCATGCATATATATTTTTGAAGAAAGCTGGCAATGTTCATGTTCTGGAGATGATTTAGGTTTATTCAAATTTTTCTATATTTTTATCTTATGTGATTTAGGCTTTTGTATTTTGAAAAGGAGAATTCCAATCAACATGAATGCATTTTCTTAAAGATCAAAATCCAAGAAAAATTCAGACAAGATGGAAATTCAAAATAAGATCATACTTCAAATTCATCTTTATAGTCTATTCATTTTAGAAGATAGGATTTGAATAATGTAAATGTTCTTTCCTAAGTATTAAATTCAAGAAAATAAAGAAAAAAGATAGAAATTAAAATTAAAATCTTAGTTTCAATTATTATTATTTTAATTTCTTCATTTTAAAATTTTATTATACCCAATTTTAAATTTTCGAGATGATACATTACAAAATAATGAAGATAAATTAGCATATTCGTCTCGTGTGTGTAATATTCTGTTTATAAGCTAATCCTAAAGCCCATTATATGTGTGCTTGGCAGACAGGAGATCTTACAAACACATTCATAGGCTTGTGTCGAGGCCTCTTAGGTTTCCTGACGATCCATGATTTTGGGCACCCTGAATTAAGAAGGCTCTACCCACGATGGATAAAGAACTATAGCTTGCCAACTATCTAACCTTTTCATTATTCTTTCTTCCAATTTGGCCCAATCAATCACATGCAGCCTTGAGCTACAAACAGGCACACGCAAATACCGCAAGGACATTCACCAATTTGACAATTGAACATGTCAGCATAATAAATAGCTCTTTCATTATCACCCCCAATCAATATAACTTCACTTTTGTGGATTTTTATTTTCAAGCCCGATATTGATTCATAAGCATATAGCATAAATTTCAAGTTTGTTCCATGTAGTCTTCAAGACAGAGGGTAGTGTCATCTGCATATTACAAGATGGCAACACCATTATCAATGAGGTGAGGCACCAAGCCAGTCACCATTCCATTGAAAGATCATCTTAGCAAGGTTGTCTGCAGCTAAATTGTATAGCAAAGGAGAGATGGGGTCACCCTGCCTAACCCCCCTTCTAGCTAGTAAAATAGGGCCTACCATATCATTCACATTTACACTTAGAATTCCAAATTGAACTACCTTTTTCATCCAGCCACACCATTTGGTATTAAAGCCTCTCCATTCCATGCAGTTAAACAAGAATTGCCAGTTAACTTTGTCATAAGCTTTTTCAAAATCCAGCTTAAGAACCAAGCCATTCTGTATTCTAACTTTAGTTTCGTGGATGATCTCATGCAAAGTTAACACCCCATCCATAATTTTTCTTTGCTTAATGAAAGCATTTTTGGCATCGGCTAATTAGCTTATCCATGAATTTTTCCAGACTAATGCTCAGAACTTTTGTTATAATTTTATAGCTCACATTGAGCAAGCAAATGGGTCTAAATTTTCTCATATTATTATCATGCTTGACTTTTGATAACTGGGTAATGATGCCATAGTTTATTCTACCAACATCCAGAGTATTTTCAAAGAAATCATGGAAAATAGACATTAGGTCGACATATTTAATGACCTCCCATCAGGTTTGATAGAATTCAATTGGAAATTTATGAGGCCCAGGAGTTTGTTGTTTTTTTCCACAGAAAAAACAACATATTTAACTTCTTCTTCAAAGGATCTAGATGTAAACTTATTATCCTCATCATTCATTTTTTTCATCTTCTGTCTAGATGGTATGTTCAAGCTGAAAGCCATTACCATCAGCAGGGCCAAAAAGCTTTTTTATAAAACTCAGTTGCATGATTCAACAACTCATCATCCCCATCAGTAATGTTGAAGCTGATGCGAGCGTTTGTTGTTCAATGATCTTGTTGTTCCTGAAAGGGAACGGTAGGTTACTCTAGCATAAAATCAAAATTTTCTATCGCGTAACCAAGGAACCACTGTAAGTTATAGATTACAGAATTATCACTAGACGCGTAGACTCGTAATGGAAATAGAGTCGATGTAACACGTTGGTGTGGTTGTAGTCGTACTAGCCTCGCGCCTCCTCCAATAGCTCCTCGTGACCGTCATAGGTTGCTGATCATCGTAGCTTTGAAGCTTTGCAACAATGCCTCTAAGGTATCCACACGTATGGGACAGTGACACCACACGCTGGAGTGCTAGCACTGGGTGTGCCGTTTTGGGCGAAGGAGATGTGGCGGCTAGGATTTCGAGAATTCTGAATTCCTATAGTGTCTCTTAACCTTAAAGCCACCACCCCCTCTCTTTATATAGATGCCCCGCAATAGGTCTCTACATTAGAGGCCCATTAGGAACTCGAAACCCATCAGAATTCATATCACCATCCGAATTAAGTCCCAACCCTTTAAGTGTGAGATCATATAGATTCATGTATACTTGGACATGGCCCGAGTACTTTTACTCGACCATTAATCGATAGCGGTCCCTAGCAGGATATGCTGATTCCCGGGTATATGTAAAGATCACATCGGACGAACCTTAATGATTCTTAGATATATGCATTTCCTTTTGCCTCATGATATCGATCAAACTATAGGCGAGTATGTGCCATTCTTGTTTAGTTAGCTTGACCACTCTTTCCCAATTATCTGACTCGGAATCCCCGACTACGGTTAACATACTCTTTAACCGCGAATAGCATGGCCATGCTTTTTCTGGAATCAAATCACTCGAGAGGCCTAGAGATATCGCTTCCGTTTATGTAGGGGCAAATCTCATCTTGATTGACCATACCTCGTAGCATACTTCACGACAAACCCGAAAGCCATCTTTATAACTATCCAGTTATAGAGTAGCGTTTAACAAACCCTAAGTAAGTCATTACACATCTCGAGTATATGTGTCATCCTCAAGTCTAAGGATATAGCATAGACATTGCATACATGATCAACTGATGACAAGTAAGATTACAACATTCTCGCAGTGTCTCAAGGTGGGGTCAATCCAACTCCATATTCTCTAACATAAGCCTATGTTATTGGTTGGACATCTCTATATCCATGACCCGTGAAATATGGTCATCAACCAATACATACGCTAGTCTATTCATATTTGTCCTCATATGTTTATCGACTAGGGATCACTTTAGAATAATCATCTCTAAGTTATATATAGAGTTTCACAAACAAGTCACATACTTGCTAATAAATAATAATGACATTTTCAAGAAATAAGATAATAAATCATGAAAATAAAGAAATATAATCATCTTTATGATTATCTCTAAGACATATCTCCATCAGTTCCATCCATTAAAAAGAGAATTACATTCAGTAAGAAAATTGTCTTTAGTTTGAGAGCTACTGAGAACGTCCTGTACGATCGTGCCCTTCACGAAGGGAAGCCGCAATTTTTTGGGTGGGACAGTGAGCCGCACGAGACAACTGTGTGTTAGACTTACGTTTTAACAAAAATATGAACAGCATTAGCTAGTCTAAATCATCATTACCGAAAGTAATGTGGAAATTAAAAGCAATTAATTGACCCGGTGATGAAGACGCCATTAGTGTTCCTTTGGTCGGTTGAAATGTCGATGAAGAAGACGAAGAACACCGAGATGCTCTCGGTGATGGAAGCGGGCTTCGGCAACCTTAGCGCTAGCTCAGTAGATCGGGTATTATCGGGATAGAGCCAAACTCGAGATCGAAAAACTCATATCCCCGAGCGCCAGCCTCTCCCCTTATTTATCTAGCGCTAGCTGACGGGACCGCAACCAACTGGTTGTTGTGCTCCCTATCAGAGCGCGAAAGAATGGGCCTAGACCCAAAAATTTTGGTCTTTCAGTTATGCCGAAGATCACAACTAACATTCTCCCACTTGATCTTAAGGCTAATATCATAAGTCCATACTCAACAGAACAGCACACCAAGATAAAGCATTTCAACGATTAATTTAAGCACCGTTGCAACCCCAGTATCTATAGTGCATCATTCTATCTCGATAGGATAATCACTTATTCTTAACGGGAGTTGGTTTTATACTTATGGTCCTCATTTCTAGAATCAGAGGCTTTCCAATAAACCCATGCCGACAACATGCTCTCGAAAGAGACTGGGTGGTAAGCCTTTAGCAAGTGGATCCGCAAGCATAGACTTAGTACTTATATGCTTGACATCAATAGTCTGATCCTGGATTCTATCTTTCACAACATGATACTTAATATCAATGTGTTTGGCAGCACCACTAGACTTGTTGTTACTAGAATAGAATACTGCGGCTTTGTTATCGCAGTACAACTTTTGTGGTCTAGAAATGTTGTCAACCACCCTTAAGTCCAGGATAAAATTATTTAGCTATACCGCTTGTCCTGTAGCTTCACAATATACCACAAATTCAGCTTGCATCGTTGAAGATGCCGTAAGTGTTTGTTTAGAGCTTTTCTATGAAATGGCTCCTCCCGCGAGGGTGAAGATATAACCTGATGTCGACCTCTTACTATCAACACACCTGGCAAAATCAGCATCTGAATAACTAATGACTTCAAGGTTTTTAGACTTCTCATATGTGAGCATGTAATCTTTAGTACCTTGTAGGTAACGTAAGACATTCTTTATACTCTTCCAGTGGTCCAGTCCAGAATTTGATTGATATCTACCAAGCATCCCGGTAACAAACGCCAAATCAGGACGAGTACAAACTTGAGCCTACATAATGCTTCCGATAGCTGAAGCATAAGGAATCGACTTCATCTTATCAGATTCTAATTGATTCCTTGGACATTGAAATAGTCCAAATTTATCGCCTTTGACAATAGGAGCAGGCGTGATAGAGCAATTTTGCATATTGTACCTCTTAAGTACTCTGTCAATGTATGTCTTTTGGGATAAGCCTAATATCCCTTTGGACCTGTCTCGGTGAATCTCAATGCCCAAAACATAAGAGGCATCACCAAGATCCTTCATGTCAAAATTAGTGGAGAGAAATCTTTTAGTCTCATACAATATATCCTTATCACTGCTAGCCAATAAGATATCATCCACATAAAGAACCAAAATAGTAAATTTGCCACCTTTAGACTTGAAATATATACAATTATCCACTTTATTTTCCTTAAATCCGAATTTCCTTATTATATTATCGAATTTAAGGTACCATTATCTGGACGCCTGCTTCAGTCCATAAATTGATTTCTTGAGACGACATCCGCTCCATGCCTTCTATGACAAAACCCTCGGGCTGTACCATGTAGACATCCTCTTGCAGATCGCCATTAAGGAATGCCGTCTTGACGTCCATTTGATGTAGCTCCAAATCATAATGGGCCACAAGTGCTATGACTATTCTTAGAGAATCCTTTTTAGAGACGGGAGAGAAAGTGTCAACATAATCAATCCCTTCTCTTTGAGTAAACCCGTAAGCCACAAGCCTTGCCTTATACCTTTCGACATTCCCCTTGGAGTCATGCTTAATTTTGTAGACCCACTTACAACCTACCTTTTTAACTCCTCTAGGGATCTCTACTAGGTCCCAAACGTCATTCAGGCTCATAGATTTTATTTCATCTTTCATGGCATCAAGCCATTCAGATGAATTCTTACTCATCATGGCCTCTTTAAGTGAAATGGGATCATCCACCTTCCCAATATCATGCACATCTTCATTCATGTACACAACATAGTCATTTAGGATGGCGGATCTTTTTTCCCGTTGTGACCATCTTAAGGGTTCATTAGAGGTCACAGCCGGTTCCTGAGGTTCATTATCAGGTGCTGCATTATTCCCTGAGTCCTCAGTGTTAGTTTCTTCTTCAGGACTTCAACTGGTGTTGCATTAATTTGACATAGGAATAACAGCCTCTCGGATTATCGGTAGAGGTACATAAACCCGATTTTCCTCCCGTCAAAACTCCCACTGATTTCACTATTCTCAAGGAACACAGCGTGCCTGGTTTCAACAAATTTAGTAGTCTGATTAGGACAGTAAAAGCGGTACCCCCATTGACCTTTCTGGGTACCCAATAAAATGGCAACTTGTTGTCTTAGTATCTAATTTCCCAATATGTGGGTTAATCAGTTTGGCTTCAGCTGTACAGCCTCACACGCGTAAATAATTTAAACTTGGTTTTCTTCCAGTCCATAATTCATAAGGCGTCGATGACACCGATTTACTGGGAACCCGGTTTAATATGTGCACGGCTATCTTTAAGGCCTCCATCCATAAATTAAATGGTAAACTGGAGTAAGGCAACATACTCCGTACCATATCCATAACTGTACGGTTATGCCTTTCAGCCACTCCATTTTGTTGAGGTTCACCAGCCATGGAATATTGAGCTACTATTCCATTTTCTTCAAGGTACTTAGCGAAAGGGCCACGAAATTGTCTATAAGGTGCACGTTTTCCATAATACTTTTCTCCCCTGTCTGACCTCACTACTTTAATTTTTTAGTTATGCTGATTTTCAACCTCAGCCTTAAATATCTTAAATTTATTTAATGATTCAGACTGTTCCTTAATAGGGTAAATATAACCGTACCGTGAAAAATCATCAGTTAAGGTTATAAAGGAATCATAACCATCTACTGACATAATAGAGAAGGGACCACAAATGTCAGTATGAATTATTTCTAGGGGACATGAGCTGCGTGTTGCTCCTTTCTTAATTTGTTTAGAGTATTTTCCTTTAATACAATCAATACAAGCGTCAGAGTCAGAAAAATTTAATGGGTGGAGTATCTCTTCCTTAATGAGACGCTTCATTATCCCCTTTGAAATATGGCCCAAGTGATGGTGCCATAGTTTCGACAAGGTCTCATTACCCATATTACACTTGTGTTTAACAAGAGCATCACACACATTTAGCAATAAAGAAGACTGTTGTATAGACAACATATAAAGCATGTCGTGCTTGGAAGCAATACCAATATTATTACATTCAGATTGAATCAAACATTTATTGTCTCCAATCACACAATAATAACCATCATTGTCTAACAGGGAAACAGAAATTAAATTCCTCCTCATGGAGGGGGACATAAAGGACATCTTTTAGGAGGAGGGTGAAGCCGCACCCCAAAACTAATTAAAGTGTCCCAACAGCCTCAACTTCAGCCTCTTGTCCATTGGCGACTCTAAGCCTTCGATCCCCTTTTATGGTCCTTAACGAACTGAATCCCTGCATCGAATTAGTAACATGCACGGTGGCTCCAGAATCAATCCACCAAGAATAATGTGGAAAATATGTATAAAGTGATTCATCAACAAAAGTAATTGTATCGTTACCCTTCTTGGCGAGCCACTGACAGAAGCCGGCGCACTCCTACTGCACATGTCCCTCCCTTTTACAGAAGCGACAGGTGATGGCAGTAGGAGATTTCACCCCTTTAGGTGCGGATTTGCTTGATTCCACTTTAGGATTGGGGGAGAAATGCAACTTCTTCTTAGTCTTATGGTCCCCATGAGAGGACTTCCTTTTGCTATTTCCACTACTGACCATAAGAGCCTGATCCCTTTCATCAGTCTTAATCCTTTTCTCCTCCTGGACAAGTTGAGCAATGAGCTCGCTCGTGGACCACTTCTCCTTCTACTTGTTGTAATTAATCTTAAAGGGAGTGTACACAGAAGGCAAGGATGTCATTATGAAGTGAACCAAGAAACCGTCAAAAATTGCCATGTCAAGTCCTTTAAGCTTAGCTGCCATGTCATTCATTATCATGACGTGTTCTCTTATGCTTTAAGAGCCATCAAATTTAGTAGTGAGGATCTTCATAATAAGAGTACTTGCATAAGCCTTTGAGGAGCCCTTGAATTGCTCCTCAATGGCAACCAAGTAACTCCTCACTTTATCGAATTCGGGGATTGCTCCCCTAATCCCTACCGGGATGGTGCTCTTCATAATCATAAGTGATATGCGATTGGACCGCTCACATCGCTCACAGTTAATATCATAAGTCTTCTTTAATTCAGCATAATTTCCCTCTGTTGAGGAAGGAGCGATAGGAGCAGGGTGACATAAGGCATAATCAAGCTCAAGAACACCAAGGACGATCTCAAGCTTTTCCTTCCAGGCAGGAAAATTAGTTACCGTCAAATGCTCAATGCCGCTGATGTAATTGGCGATGTTAGAGGCATTGGCGGCTGAGAAAAATAACACAATTCATATTAGAAAACATATCATTTTTATGCATGGAATTAACCCTACGTTAGTCTGATTAATAACATGCTAATTCTAATTCAAATCACCGTTAGGCAGAATTGAAAAAGAATTAAAATTATCTTATGGGTGACACATGTTCATAAACAACGTTGGTCAGAATATGATCATGGCCATGACATAATCCCAGTTTAAACATTAAACAATTAATCTCTAATCAAAACTTTCCGTTGGTTCCATTTTAATTTAGAGATAAATAATCATCATTTAAAAAATTAATTGTCACATAAATTAATTAGCTAAGAAAATTAATCATTAAATTAGCCATAACATTGATGCCCAGAAAAATAAATTTAAATAGAATATTAATGCCCAGGAAATAAATAATTAACAATACTTATTGCAGAAAATTTAAAGGACAGAATGAATACAAATTGAAATGAGCTAAAACTATGTTCATCCAAAATACCAAAATCAACCCATAAGAAAATAAAGCTGGCCCAAACCAAAATGCGGGCGTGACCCACAGTGCCCAAGCCGGCCTAGCCGAAAAACCTTTTGCGCAGGTGTGGCCCACAGAGCCAGCACGGCCCAGCGCAGAGGCGAAGCGGCTGCCTGACGGGAGAAGCGAAGCCAGCCGAACAATCACGAGCCGTGCACTCGACGCGGCGTCGTCAGTAACAAACGCGGTGGCCTCTGCGCGACCGAGCGATAACTGCGTGCGTCTGATGCGCGGTAGGCGGCACGCGACGCAGCATCACCACGATCCGAAATGGACGGCTCAGATTCACTTCGGGGCAGAACAAAAACGGTGCGGCTGGAAACCCTAAGCCATTCGGCTTCCTCACCCCGAAAATTCCACAACCAAAGCGGCAACATGAGCAAGCGGGAGAGCGCGAAGGCGGAGCGGTGACGACGGCGCATGCGCGCAGCGACGACGACGCACGCGCGTCACAAACTGATGTTGTGCGGCTCTGGCTAGGCGGGAACCCAGAGCGTCGCACTCGCGCGAAGTCGCGGCCGTGGGCGAAACTTAGGCCTGTGGGAGACGAGGGTGAGCAAGAGGCGACGTGGTCGACGGAGACCACGACCGGCCGAGGTAAGCCGCCGAAAACCCCCCTCTTAGATCTTTAGGATTTTCATGATTGATTTGGGATTTGGGGAATAAAATGGGGGCTAGGGTTTCTCAATCTGGGATTTTGGGGTTATGGGAGCTCTAATCCCCTCCTTCTAAGTGCTACCCGAGCCAAAAAGACATTAAATCCAACTTAATCCGACAAGAACCAAGCATAAACCGAGATTAATCCAGGCTTAATAGGATCAAGTAAAGACTAGCATTGCTCTGATACCAAATGTTAGACTTAGGTTTTAACTAAAGCATGAACATCATTAGCTAGCCTAAATCATGATCAACGAAAGTAATGCGGAAATTAAAAGCGATTAACTGATCATACAGTGATGAAGACGCCATTAGTGTTCCTTTGGTCGGTTGAAATGTCGATGAAGAAGATGAAGAACACCGAGATGCTCTCGGTGATGGAAGCGGGTTCGACAGCCTTAGCGCTAGCTCAGTAGATCGGGTATTATCGGGGTAGAGCCAAACTCGAGATCGAAAAACTCATATCCCCGAGCGCCAGCCTCTCCCCTTAGTTATCTATTGCTGGCTGACAGGACCACAACCAACTGGTTGTTGTGCTCCCTATCAGAGCGCGAATAAATGGGTCTAGCCCCAAAAATTTCGTTCTTTCAGTTATGCCGGAGATCACAACTAACACTGTGAAGCAACAGGACTGGGAGGGTTCGAAAATGGGAGCTCAGTTCAGTTCATACAAGACAATACAATCCTCCTTACCCGTTAAATCCAGCTAAAATTACTGACAACCTTATATCTACTAGCAGAACATGTGTCAATAGTAAACACCAGCTACAGGAAGCAGAACAGAGCTAGACAGTGTTGCATGTTGGCCATTTAATTCTGTTAATTAAGAGCTGCTTCTATGTTTTTCTTTTTGAAAATTGTATAAATATTAAAATATAAATGAATGGTATATGATGATTAATTACCCTGTGCTTACTTCAAGATTTGTACAATTTATATTGGAAGAGAAGACATTGAAGCACTGCTTGATCCAGTCCGTAACTCCTATCTGCTCTTTTACACGTGTATATGTTACTACATGGTAAAGTTTTCTATTTAGTATGTTTTAATCAAGGTTAATTAGGATATTACGAATGTTAATACTCGAACTAACATATTGCTATTCATTGTGAGAAGTCTTAGGACATCACGTGTAGTCAGTTACACATGCAGATGCAACAAGATTTATGACTGCATAGAGAAAGAGCATGAATTAGTGTAGCCAAAGATCAAAGGATTTAAAAGAAATGGCAACTAATTTTATAGGTAAACTTTTAGAGAAGAGGTTTAATTAACTTTTTAAGGTTTCCAGTATTTACAACACCATAAAGGGAACTCAATTAGGCTAATTAGATGAACTATCAGAACTCAGAGTAATGTATAATTGTATATGTATGGTATATCATTCCTATTAGGAAATGAGATTACAATGTACACAACAAGAAGATTGGCTAACATTCTTACGTTGAACCTCGAGAGGCAAAACAAAAGATAGAGATGAAGTTATAATGGAAAGTTGAACAAGGAAAGAGAAGAATAAAAGTTAACAATATTGTCTCAATGGGATCACGCATGTAAAGATCAAAATCCTAAAGACTAGCACTAGATTTTGCGCGGCATCTAATAAATATAAGGTGTATTTTAACTTGGCACAAGGATTAAGGTTGTAGTGAAATTGAGAAATACATGAGAGAAAATGACTTACATATCCTTCTTAATTGTCTTGAAAGATGAGAGATAATACTTTATGTAGGTGGTAATGAATAAATGAATATGGTTGAGAGAGAATAAATAGAGGTAAAGGTAGAAAGGCTCATTAAATCTACATGCACATCTTATATTTTTCAACAAAACCATTCAAACTATAGGCCTTATATTTATCAACGGAGGGCGTAGCAGTTGTTTATATAGATACAAATTAGAAATATATATAAAACTTTAATCCAATAAGTAACTAAAAAGAATTAATTAGGTTAATCGTGCAATTACGTGGGCTATTTTGCTAGTAAAAAAAACTCGTTCCATGCTTGATTTGCTACTCCCTTCCCAAAGTAGCTCGATTACGTACGTACGCGTACTAGCTGCTTGCAAAAGCAGACGAAAAAACTCATGTACGGACAAACCAAATTCTCCATTATGTTACTTCGTGCTCTTCTTGTGAACAAAATCTAACCATCTATTTCGGAGGTATCTAGTGCAGATTTTTGGTTAGATGTAATCATGTAAACTATTTTAGTTGCGCTAGCATCATATCAATATAAAAAAGTACTGAAGAAAAATGAAGGGATAGTCTGTGTACTATTGCATCTTCATTTAAAAATTCGCGTTTAAATTCAAGATTATGAGATGTAAAAAATATATATTGTGAATCAGAACTTTTGTCCTTTTCTTCTTTTTTTCCATTTCTCGAAGTTTGTTGTAAGTATGCAGTTTTTTTAGAGGTACATGGGGGTGCACATAACCACACACACCACACGCAAAAACACGCATGCGCATCCTCTATACACGCCACGCGAATACGTTGTTCCACTTAACGCGCACGCGTGCGCGTGTCTGTTTTATTTACTAAGCGCCCTTGTCGAACATACGATTCGAACCTAGATGGGCAGACTGCTCGACAGTGTTCTTACCAACTGAGCTACAGCCGGTCCTGGTAAGTATGCAAATTAAGGAGGCAAGGAAAGGCCTCACAGCTAGGGGTGGAAAAAAACTCGAAACTCATGAGCTAAACGAGTACTCGAAAACCTGGCTCGACTTGGCTCGAACTCGTTCCTTAACGAGTCGAGCTGGGATTTGAATTCGTTATCTTAACGAGTTTAACGAGCGAGTTAATGAGTAACTCATTTAACTCGTTTGGCTCAAAAAAAACTCAGCCCATAAGCCACAGATGACAAGCGCAACCCTACTTGCCCAATAGCCCAACTGCCCAAGCAAAAACCCTCCAGACTCCACTTTCCAGTTCTCTACCCGAGTACCCCGTTGCTCCCCCTTGCTCGCACCACCACTCGAGTACCCGACGGGTCCCATTCCCTACCACTCCTCACTCGCGCCGCCGTCTCCCCTCCCCCTTGCTCGCATTGCCGCCGTCCTCCCCTTCTCCCGCCGCCGCTCCCCTCCCCCTTGCCCACACCACCTCTGTCCTCCCCTTCTTCCATCGCCGCCTCCCCTCCCCTTACTCTTGCTCCCGTCGGTCGTCGCTGCCTTCCCTCGCCGCATTCACCCTGATCCGGCCCTCCTAGGGTTTAGGTGCACTGCACAGGAGAGGAACACGGTGACCAGCGGCACACCGAGCCTCTCCTTCGGCCACCGTCTCCGTCCCCTTCGTTCCTTCTAGCCACTGCTTCGGTCCTGCTTCGCCCGTGCTCCTGCGGCCTCCGTGTGATGGAAAAACAACAAAGTATGGAGTCGAAAAACAAGGCAATGAGGCTGAGGCAGTCTTGTGGCTCTGATTCTAGTTCATGCTCCACATCGATAGTGGCGACGAACCATGCAAAACCTTCACGATACGATCCGGTGCTGCTTCCCCTTGCTCCCGCATCTGCCCCAACATCGGTTTGTGGTTCTCATCTCGATTAGCACTTTTCTAATTTTACCAGAGATACTTTAAGATAACCCTAACTTAGAACGCTGGATTGCTGGAATCATGATTGATTGATTATTAATATTTCCAAGATTCTTAATTATGACACAAGGCATAACTGCACTATATTTTGAAACATCGTACAACTATTTCCATGGTAGAAGCTAATGAAAAATATAAGAAACTCTCTTGTGCATGACACGCTAAACAGCAACAACACCTAAGAAGTTTAATTTCACATGTCATTAGTGCGCAATGGAGAGTCTCATACGGAATTAGAGGCATTATTCTTTATGTCTGATTTATCTATCTAGTTTTACTGTCGCTTTCTTAGTACACTGGGGTTGCCATTTGAATACCTTGATACCTTCTTCATTTTAAGCATAGCAAAGCTTATAGCCTTTGGATGTAGTGCTGGAAATAGCTCAAATGGCTAAAAGACTATAGCTTGGAGAAATGTGGTCAGTAAAATTGCCTGCTTGAGCTTAACAAGTCGAGTCGAGCTAACTCGAGCTTTTAACGAATCGAGTCGAGCTGAGGTTTGAGCTCGTTAAGTTAACGAGTCGAGTCGAGTCGAGCTGGCTCGTTATCTTAACGAGTCGAACCGAGTTGGCTCGTTATCCACCCCTACTCACAGCAGGGTTATGGGTTAGCCTAACTAGGTTCCAGTCAGCCCTCACCTCAAAAACAAAAAATTGTTCTATAGGCTGCGGCCCATATAGAGAATGGCAACTATTATCCAATAGGATAGTCTCAAAATATGTTGCTCTATTGGGTTGGAACATGGAAACTTCAGTAGAATTCTAATATGATTTATTCAAAGTCCTCAATGATTTATTTAAGCTGATCTTTCCAGTGTGTATGTTTTCTCGCTCTAAATGATCTTGCGCCCGTTTCAACCAAGAAAGAATGGCATGCATACAGGTATAACCCTTCTATAACATCTGCATTTTAAATTTTGTTTTCAATATCTCTTATTTTACAGAAAAATATCCTAGAACATTACATTTTAATAAATATTCAAACAACAAAAGATATTTTTATCTAATTTTAAATAAAATAAAAAAGAACCATGTAATGGAGAAGTATAAATTGGAAATTGTATAACTGTCTGCCAGCCTAATCATACCAATTAATGTTCAATCGCGGCTAGCCAAGTGACAACAAATCATCACTTTACTAGTGCCATGGTAAACAAAATTTTGGCAAATTTGATCCTCTTGTGAATGCAATTGTAAAATAGCGCCATCCCCGACCGCTAAAGCGTTGGAAGGTGACACATGTCCTTCCGCGCTCCCGCACTGTGGAAG
Source organism: Otatea glauca (assembly GCA_036346275.1). Lineage (NCBI taxonomy): Eukaryota > Viridiplantae > Streptophyta > Magnoliopsida > Poales > Poaceae > Otatea > Otatea glauca. The sequence continues at coordinate 29,157,562 of CM070716.1, read as the reverse complement.
CACCTACTGCGCTCTCGAAGCACAGTAGCGTCGGTGACACTACTACAAAAATGGTCATCTGGGTTGGTTATTATTTGTATCTAGGTCGATTTTGGTGGCGATACAAAGTCCTTATACAATGATGAGGAGCACCTATCATGATCTGTTTTCACGCGATAGAGATATAGCGTCATCTGAGTCGGTTCGAAGCTCGAAACCGACTGAGAAGACAAATTATCTCTATGAGTTCTAAGCGTAGAACCGATAGAAATAATACATGAATCCTATCGGTTTCATGCTTAGAACCGATAAGAGACGTCCTCCTTATATCTATCGGTTATTAGCGTTGAACCGATAGAGATTCGTGTATTATCTCTATCAGTTCCACGCTCGGAACCGAAAGAGTATCTCTATCGGCTCCAAGTGTGGAACTGATAGAGATAAATCTCAGGCTATTTTCTTAGAATAGCACCAGGAATTCATAGATTCATAGTATATTCACATTCACAGTATACTCACAGATTGACAAATTCATAATATATTCACAAATTGACAGTATATGTACAATTGACAAATTCACAGTATATTCACATTCACAGTATACTCACATATTGACAAATTCATAGTATATTCACATTCACAAAACTATTGACATTGTTAATTTATGGATACATACTCAATTCAGAAATCAGTAGCACAATCCTGTAATGTAACTTTCCTTAGGATGCATACTCAATGCAGAAATCAGTAGCACAATCGTAACTCTCTCAGGCAACCCAAAGGTCCTAGTAGAAAGCTCTTTGCCCTAAGCAATTGCATCTAAAGTACCATAAAGATTGTCCAAAAATATACAGCACATACTTCTTGGCACAAGAGTAGTCGTTTTTATAGCCAACTTTTGTCTGAAGTATTTTTTGTTAGGTTAGAGGATACAATAAACTAGTTAAAATAATTTCAGATGACAATACATTGAGAAGATATGGTACCACAAATATCAAAAAGCTACATTAAGAAACAACATTATTTGGTAGATCAAGACAAGGAGAGACCTTAGGGCTTTTCTATGTCTGCCTTCATATGTGCCACAGCTTCCGCAACAGAGGCCTTTCGGTTCTCCTTGTAGTTCCACAGCTTCGGCAAAGTGCCCATTTGTTTGACATCAATAACTGATTGACTATCAGCCATATCTCTTGATCTCTATAAAAGCAATTATTTTGTTGTGAAAATAGGCTGGCTTGGTATATTATCAGTTTTCACATCGAATTAAATACTAGAAATCTTTATATTACCTCTATAAGCTTATCTTTGGCTTCTTCCAGCTCTGCATTCGCCCTGCTCTCCTTAATGATGAGTACATGGTTAAGATATTCAATATCTTGTGATTTGTCATCTATGTCTTTTAGTTTTTATTTCATCTTATAAATCTTTTCTGTTAATTCACTTTCCCTTCAATTGTTTTATCTCCATCTCAAGTTTTCATTTAGCATCCAACACCTTTTCCATGTTATCTATCTTGTTTGTAGGCTACATTTTATATGTATGCAATTTGTAGTCACTGGAACATAAATAAATATATGATAAATAATTGTAGGACAGAGTGCTCTCAGGTGTCGAGTTACTAAAGGTTAGACCTATAGCCTCATCACCACAAGGTGTAGGGCTGCTAGAGACTAATCAATTATCTCCACTACACCAGACTCATATAATCAAAACTGAACTAGACAATTAGCTAAGCAAATGAAGCCTTGAACTCTTACCTTCCTAAATTATGCACAGTTCGGTCAAGCAGGTTTAAAATATTTAAAGTCAATTTCATTATTCAAATGATAAATATCAAATTATGAATAGTTAGCTCAAGCATGTATAATAAAAAACTAACTAAACATGGGCTATGAATAGATCAAGCTAAGCAATCATAATCCATATATTCAGCAATAATCAAATGAGTACTAAACTATATACTAAATATGATGATCAAGCTCTAAGACAGTGAAATAAAAGCAATATTTTCTAGCATTAACATGAAGCAATTCTATAGTTCAAAGCCACACTCGTTACTTTAATTGTTTTAGTTCATCAATAGATCCATAGCATCATTAAGCATATAACGATCAACAATATAACCGACAGCGATTCACTATTTAAATGATCAAAATCAGATTATGAATAATTCTACCAAGCAGATATATCAACAACTGAATAAACAGGGGCTATGAACCGAGAAAGCTATGCAATCATAATTAGTATATTCAATAATAATCAAACGAGTATCAAACTAGATACTAAATATGATGATCAAGCTCAAAGACAATGAAATAAAAGCAATACTTTCTAGCATTAACAAGAAGCAACTCTATAGTTCAAGGCTACATTCGTTATTTTAATTATTTTAGTTCATCAATAGACTCATAGCATCATTGAGCATACAACCAGTAACAACCTTGACATAACGGAGCCAGGGAGGCGGAGGGGTGACGTGGGCGAGGCAAGGAGGCAGAGGGGTGATACAGGCACCGTGGAGCCGGGCAGGCGGAGGGGCTCGACGCAGGTGAGGAGAGAACTCCGTTTTTGTAGAATGGAGGCGATGATGAGAGGTCAAGCGCGAGGTGAATGTCTCGGCTCTTGGTATTTAAATGCATCGGGAGGAAAAAGTCGGGAGGTTAAGTGCAGGAAAGTGTTTGGTATTGCTATCACGATCCGATTTATCTTCAAAAACTGATCGTGATGACCATAATCACCATTGATTCTGATGTTAGAATTGATAATGGTACATTTCTCACCTCAGAACCGATAGTAATGACGATGGTCATCACTATCGGCGCATCACTATTGGCTCTATGATCAGACCGATAGTGATCTTTTGCATCATATTTCTCACTCCCGTCGAATCATATATCACTATCGTTTTTTTCTTAAAAAGTTGAGAACCGATCCAGATGAAAAGATAATGTTGTATCATTCTGTAGTAGTGTGACTTGCTGTGCTCAAAGAGCGCGAAAGGCGCTTCCGCGGTGTGGAAGCGCTGAAGGTGATATGTGTCACCTCCTAGTACTTTTGTGGTCGGAGATTGGGTTATATTTGTAATTGCGATCAAGGAGAGGCTAGATTTGAAAAAAAAATACACACTAAACTAGATAGGTGATGATTTCCGCAATACTCGCTGGTCATCACAAGATCCATATTGAAATTTAGCACAGCTGAATTAAGGAGCGGGGCGGCGCCACATATGTAACATGCAAGTTTGCTAGGAGCTTTATTATATCCTATAGCATGCAAGTCAAATCTGCATGTGGGTTGAGCCGCGGCCAAGGACTGGCAAGGCGTTAGGAGGGAGACCTCTGATTAATTTGACTGGGACAAAATCTCCAAGTCAATCAACGGGCGCTTCATTCGCTCATGTCATGACCCTTTACGGACTAGAACTACTTTGCATGATTAACAAGGCAGGAACACAAATCATTGTTAAGCCGCCATCTCGTTCCATGTTATCAATTGCAGAGCTGAAAGGACCCGATATATCCAGCGATTCGAACTGCGTGCAGTTGCACGGAAAGTACAACTGAACTGAACAGAATGTACCTTAAGCAATAATTAAGCCAGATCAGACTGACAATTGTTGAAGTTCATTGCCCTTCTTTCCAACCATTTTACTTAATCTTTGCGGTAACTTGGATATATATATATATACACACACAAAACTCAATACTTTCTCTGTTCAGAAATATAAAACGTATTTTGACTCTTCATAAGAATTAAGATTATGGTGAAATTGTAATAGGTACTAGTGAAAATGACTTAGATATCTCACTTAATTGTTTTGGAAGATGAGAGATAATAGTTTGTGTGTTGTGGTAATGAATAAATGCATTTAGTTAAGATAAAATAAATAGGAGTACAGTAAAAAAATCTTATTAAATCTATATATAAATCTTATATTATTGAATAAAATTATTTAAACTATAGACACGAGGGAGTAATAGTCGTACGTAGCAACGTAGACTTACGTGAACCGGGTCCTACGACTACCGCTGTGAACGAGTCCATGTATGTTTTTTTAAAAAAACCAATCTTATATGCCCTGAAGCAACATGGGACTTGCTGCTGAAACAAGCTTGCTCTAGCTAACTTTTGAACAGTGTGTTAAAGTACAAAATAGACAGGTTGTAATACTGAGAGTTGTTCTCATCCTATTAATTTTAAACCACAATTGGCTAATTAAGTTTATACTACAAATATACGCTTGCTTAATTATATTATTTAGGTTTTGGAGAGAACTGTAAAAAGTGATGTATATGTTGCATCTTATGATCTGTAGACACGACTAATGCTAGCTATACATCATAGGCAGGCAGCATTTTGCACTTGCCCAGTGTGAAGACAGATTTTTAAGAGCCTTACTGAAGCTACACTATTATAGAAAAAGTTATATTAGACGCTTTATCACTAACGGTTTTTATTTATGGTCATCACCGATGGTTTTAAATAAAAACCGTCAGTCATAAGAATTAATATCAACGACAGTTTTTTAAAAAAATCGCCTGTGATGTTACCTGCCATATATATATAATACAGAGCCCCTCCCCACTTAGTGTGTTTAGGGTTTCGTGATATAACTTTATGGTGGCTGCAGTTCTGAGGCGATTTGGTGAAACGAGATCATTGATTTAGAAGGGTGATTGTAGATCCATTTATTTCTTGGTGATCTAAGGTTAGTAATTGGTTCTATTTGCATTATATTCAAGATCTAGCTTAGTAAAGAGAGAGAGAGTTGAATATTATTTAGATCTAGCTTGTAGATCTATTTGTTTTTCTTTTGTGATCTAAGATTAGTAATTGGTTCTAATTGCATTATATTCGAGATCTACCTTGTTAAAGAGATAATTGAATATTGTTTATATCTAGCTTGTAGATCCAGTTGTTCTTTATGATCTAAGGTAATAATTGGTTATAATTGCATTATATTGAAGATGTAGCTAGCTTGGTAAAGGGAGAATTGAAAATGCTTGGTTTAGATAGATCTAGCTAGCTTGGTATAGAGAGAAGATTTTATGGATCTAGCATAGTTTATGATTTAGGGTAGGGTTTAGCTAGTTAATTTGTGCTCCAATTTAAGAATGTGTGCATGTGCACTCCTAGTGTACTTGAATATTTAACACTAATTATTATATGCGTAGCGTAGATGGACCGAAGCTGGATGTACACTGAGAACCGTGCGAGTGCTGAATACATTAATGGTGTCTCTATTTTTAGAAGAGCTACAAAGAAGGATATATTTACTAAGAGGGTGCAATTTATGTCTTGTCCGTGTATTGATTGTGAGAATCTAAGAATGTTTTGAAACTCAGTGCAGATCGAAGCACACTTGATTCTAAGGTGTTTTCAAAATGGGGTATATATGTTGGACAAGTCGCAGTGAAGAGTAGACTATACAGTAGTAGGCAGTATGAACATCGCCGATGAATTCAATGATATGCCGGATTATATCGATTGTGCTTCCGATGAGGATAGGTTGCACGATGATAATCTGGATTAGATGTTGCGCGATGTAGAAGGGAACCATGATGACAGTGAATATGGTAAATTTCGAGACTTGATGAACGACTCGAAGAAACCTTTGTTCCCATGCTACAAGTCAAAATACATAAGGTTGTTATCTATGCTTGAATAGCTGAAATTGAAGGAAAGCAATTGGTAGTTCGACAAGAGTTTCACGGTGATGTTAGGTCTATTAGCGAACATACTTTCGGACGGAAATGAGTTGCCAACAACCACTCACAAAGACAAGAATGTTATTTGTCCCATGTGAATGGAAATAGAAAGAATACATGCATGTCTGAATGACTGTATCCTCTTCCGTAAAGAGTACGTAAACTTGCATATATGTTCGGTGTACAACACATCCAGGTACAAGCATAATAATCAATCAGATGACGAAAAAGGATCTCCTGCTAAGGTGACGTGGTATCTGCCTGTAATTCCCCGTTTAAATCATCCATTTGCAAACCCAGAGGAGACAAAATGGCTATGTTGGCACTGGAGGAGCGTAAGAACGATGAAATGCTAAGACACCCTGTTGATTCCACCAAGTGGAGAAAAATCGATGGGAGTTTTCAGGAATTCGATGCGGATCTAAGGAATATATGGTTTAAATTGAGTACAGATGGAATGGATCCTTTTGGTAACATGAGCAGCCCACATAGCACTTAGCCTGTGAATCTCTGTATTTACAACCTTACTCCTTGATTGTCTATGAAGCGAAAGTATATTTTATTGCAAGTACTTATCCAAGGCCTGAAACAACCTTAGAACGATATTGATGTGTACATCGCACCATTTTTAGAAGATATGAAAACACTATTGGTTCTCGAGGTACAGGTATGTGATACGTACAAACGAGATAACTTCACTTTGCACTGTCTATTGTTCTGCACCATAAATGATTACCCTGCCCTTGCTAACCTGTTGGGCTAGAGTACAAAAGGAGGCAAATCCTGCACTCATTGCTTAGATGATACTGAGTGTGTGTGGCTGAATCACTCATGCAAAATCGTGTATATGCGTCACAATAGATTCCATCAGAGAAATCACCCATACCGAAAGATGAAGAAATAATTCGACGAAAAGTACAAAGACGGTTCAGCTCTAAGGCCTTAAAGTGGGAGAGATGTTCATAACATAATTAAGGATTTGAACGTTGTGGATGGAAAGGGACGTAAATTAAGGACGCATGAGAAGAGCATGTGGAAAAAGAGATCGTTATTTTGGACCTGCTTTACTGGGAGCACCTAAAAGTTCAGCATTGCATCGATGTCATGCACGTAGAGAAGAATGTATGTGGTAGCTTGATTGGTCTTTTACTGAATATTAAGGACAAAACAAAGGATGGTATCAATGCATGGCTTGACTTAGTCGATATGGGCATAAGACCTAAGTTAGCATCGAAAGAGATCAATAAAGACCGAACATACTCCAAACCTACTTGTTACACTCTGTCTAAGGCCGAGAGAACTGAACTGTGCTAGTGCTTGCATGGTGTGAAAGTTTCATCCGGTTACTCTTCCGACATGAAGAGACTTGTTTTGATGCAAGTTTTGAAAATAAATGGCATGAAGTCTCATGATTGTCATGTGCTAGTTACACAGATATTCCCTGTCGCAATTAGAAGTATTTTATTGATTAATGTTCGGGAGACAATTACAAGGCTGTGTTATTTCTATAACATAATTGCTTAGAAGGTTATCGATCCCGAAGGACAAGATGCTCTGTAGGCTGAGGTAGTGATGACTCTATGTAATCTTAAGATGTATTTCCCTCCATTGTTTTTCGACATCATGATCCATCTCATTGTTTACCTTGTGAGAGAGATAAAGATGTGTGGGCCCGTGTTCCTACATAGCATGTACCCATTCGCGAGGTACGTGGGATTCACAAGTCCTATGTATGGAATCAATATCAGCCAGAGGGTAACATTGTCGAAGGTTATGCAACCGAAGAGGTTGTCGAATTCTGCGAGGATTACATCGCTCAAGTCGAACCAATAGGTGTGCCTCGATCTCGCCATGAGGGGAGGCTCTAGGGTATCGGGACCATCGGTAGGAAAGCAATCATGTCTAATCTGGTTGCGTGTGCTCGAGTCGATTTCATAGTTTTGCAACACATAGCTGTAGTGTTCCCGTATATCGACGAGCACAAACACTGGCTACGGCAAGATAATCTAGCGTGACAGGAGTCTCGAATCACGTGATAGCATAACCTTGAGTTCAATAGAAGGTTGAAGGGGCGACCCATCACTAGGAGTTCGTCAGGTGACACACTGACATGACTGGCAAAAGGAACAGCTTTTACAGTTGTGAATTTGAAATGATACGACTTAAATGGGTACACATTTTATATGAGAGATCAGGATATTAAGAGCACAAACCAGAATAACGGTGTTGATAGCATCTAGGCCCCCTCAATTTCTGTTATTCTGTTTCATTATAGTTTTGGCATTGATGACCAAGTTAATAATACTTAAAGCTTTGAAGAACATGTGCTGGAATCAATGATGGAGCAAGTTGAACTAACAAGATTAAGGTGCTCAATTTGTAGTTTATGACTTGGGAGATGATTCAAGTCAAATAGCTAGGATTTTTTTTATTTCGGTTGTCTAAAGAGGAACTTTGCACAAGCTAGTGGATTGGATCATAGACAAAACTAGAATTCTCGGAGTAAAAGACACTTAGTTATTGACCTTTGAATCATATCTCTTAGTATACAACAGACCAAATTTCAGCTACCCACTTCTTAAGTCTGTTGCATACACAGCATATTCTTTTTAAGTCGAAAGATTCTTTGGTCCAGCATTAAAAATCTTCTGTGTCAAAACTCCTATCAAAAATATCTTCTCATCGGACCAAACCTCTTGTTTTCATATTCTTTCGTCCGTGGTGAAAACTTCTTTAAAAATCATCTGTCAACCAAGTGATTGTATATGTATGACGGGCCAAATTATTTGGTCCGGCATACATGTAAAAGTCACTCTTCTGTGACGAACCAAAATCTTATCAGTTTCCCATCTACAGCGGACCAATTAATTTGGTCCGGCACTCATTTAGTTTATAAGCCTTTTGCCGGACCAAACCTTGAAGTCCTATTTATTAAAACCTTAGAAGGATGTTCTTTCTTATTGAAAGGTTTTTGCTTTGTTAACGGACCAAACATTCTTGCTTAACTTTTTAGTCCGTTGCTAAAACAAATCGCTTGGATAAACTTATTTTTGTTGAAAAAGGGTCTTTGGCTACTGATCTTTGAAACTCCCATGTATAACGGACCAAATTATTTGGTCCGACGTACATTTATCTCTCTCATTCCTATGATAAACCAAACTCTATGAAAAACCCATGTACAATGGACCAAATTTTTTGGTCCATCGTAAATGTGTAAATTTGGTCTATCATACACATGTCCAGTATCGCTAGGTACTGCTGCTTAGTCCGTTGTCGACGTATATTTCTGACCTCTCTGACATTTGACACGTCCAACAGCTACAGTAGCAAGTGTAATGGCTATATTCATTCAAAATGGCTATATGTGCATTTCCTGAGCAGTCTACCATGAAATAGAATGAACTCCTTTACATTTTAGCATTAAGAATAGCTCTCATTCTCAAAAGGAGTCTGTGCTTCACCTTCAAACAAAAAATTCTCAACATCTCTAAGTGTTTTAGCTCCATGCCAAAGTCTAGCTCTGTGGTTTGCGAAGTGAACCAAGAGACAGAACTTGTGCAAAGTTTATTACTCTTTGATCTTACTGATCCTAGACAGCTTGGAGGAAGTGAACAGTGTGACCTGTCCAAGAGTAATTGTGGAAGGCCTCTGTGATTGTGAGAGGTTCGGAACTCACCTCACTGGAGTAGTGAAAGAGTTACCTGAGTGATCACCGGAGCTACTGCGACTAGCTTTGGAGAAGCAATACTTCGGAAGAAGTACTTCAACGTGGATTAGGAGTGCGGCTCTGAACCACGGGATAAATCTTGTCTCACTTGTGTTTTTTTCTCTTTATTGCTTTCGCTGTTATTATTGTTTGTTTTTACTTCTGTCATATATATATATTCTGTTCTGTGCTTTTCTCTCATAAAGAACAGTGAATTGTTTTTAAGAAGTTAAAACTTGTAAAAGTTGCCTATTCACCCCCCTCTAGGCCAACTAGATCCTTTAAGTGGTATCAGAGCAAGGTTTACCTTGTTTAGCTTAACTAGCTTTGGTAATGGCCGAGGGAAATGGATCTGCAACTGTTAGTATTGGTAGAGTACCAGTTTTTGATGGTACTAATTATGCTTATTGGAAAGTTAGAATGAAATGTTATTTAGAAGCTGTTGGGTATGATGTGTGGAGAGTTACTGAAAAACCTTTGCCTCCTCGTGTCATGCCCGAAGGGCAATCTGTGTATAGTGAACCCACTCCTGGTGAGATTCAAAATATGAAGTATGATGCTCAAGCTAGAAATGCCATATCTTCCTGTCTTAGGTTAGAAGTTTTTGATAGAGTAAGTAATCTTACCTCTAGGTATGACATATGGACAACATTACAAGAAATTTATGAAGGTACTTCTGATGTAAAAGAAGAAAAATATTATGTTGTTCGAGAAAATTTTGATCAATTCAAAATGCTTCCTCAAGAAAATGCTAATGACATGTTCTCTAGGCTAAATTCTATTGTCAATGAACTAAAAGGCGTAGGAACTAAAATTTCTGATATTGAGGTATGCAGGAGGATGATTAGAGTGCTACCTCGAGCGTATCATAGTTTGATCACATATTTGTCCAACAGTGGTGATCTCAAGAGGCTCACTCCAACCGAGCTACTAGGTAAAATATCTGCTCATGAGCTCACATTGGCTGAAGAAGATACTCCAAAGAAGAAATCTATCGCACTCAAAGCCAAGGAAATTGTACAAGACTCGTCTGACGAAGATGATGATGAGTCAAGTGAGGATGAGGATGAAGATGTGAAGAAGTTAGCTCTACTCATGAGAAGAGCTAACAAACTCATGAGAAGAGTCAATTTCAAAGACAAAGAAAGGTCAAACTCTTACTACTCAAAGAAAAATCCTTTTTCTAGTGTTATATGCTTTGAATGCAATGAAAAGGGATATATAGCTGCTCGGTGCCCCAACAAAACCAAGAAGACGAGCAAGTACAAGAACAAGGATGATGAGGATGAGGAGAAGACTCATGAAAAACCCAAGAAGAAGTTTTTCAAGAAAGGCTACTCCAAGAAATTTGCAAAGAAAGGAAAAGGAGAAGCTCATATAGGAGAATGAGTCACTGATGAAGAAAGTGCAAGTGAAGACTCATCCTCGGATGATGAAAATTCAAAGTCGATGGGGCTAGCTGGGCTTGTCTTAGATGAGTCAACTCCACCACCACCCTCATTCCTCTCTATCTGATGGCAAGATCAGATGAGGAAAAGGTTAGTGACTCACCTTCTTATGATGAGCTAGTAGAAATAGTTGAAGAGCTAAATAATGCTTTGCACGATAAAACAAATTCAACAAGAGCTCTTAAGAAGACTATTACTGGCTTGTTTAATGACAAAAGTTGCTAACAGACAAATATGAAAAGCTTATGCATGAACATGAAAAGTCTGTAATCATAAAGACTTGCAGACAAAATATCATGAGCTAGAAATTGAAAATGAAATGCTAGCCAACAAATCTAATCATGTTTCTTTATGTGATGCATCAGTTTCATGTGACTTACTTAAAGATGAAATCATGACCCTTAGCTCTTCTGATACATGTAATGATAATTGCAAATATGCTTCCTATGCTAAGGAGCTTAAAACTGAGAATGAAGAACTAAAAACCAAGATAGCCACATTTGATAAAGGTTTAGAAAAATGCTTTCTGGGTAGTGCTACTCTTGACAAAATTCTTTTTGAACAGAAATCCAACTTGGGCAAAAAGGGCTTAGGGTATAAACCCAACAGTTTGCCTAAGAAAAGCGGATCAAGTCATTTCGAACAGATTTTTGTCAAGAAAAGCACTCAATGCTATTAATGTCATAAATCAAACCATGAATCAAAAAATTGCTATCTTGCAAATGTTTCTCATGCCAAAAGGGGTTGTATGGTAGATGCCCATTACATGCTATTTAAGGATTTTAGGGGCAGTATGAATGTAAAATATATAGGTCCCTCAAATCTTGATAAGAAACTTAAGGCTGTCTAGGTACCAAAGGCCATGTTGTTAAACCCCTTTAGACCTAAACTGGCTATAACTAACATCAAAGGACCCAAAAGTATTTGGGTACCTAAAGTTAAGAAATGAACTTGTAGGTAAACTATAAAAGTGGAGGCAGACATTGGGTAATTGACAGTGGCTGCACTTAACATATGACCGGGACCTCAAGAATGTTCACTTCAATTGAAGAAGAAAGTGATCCAAGTCACAAAATCACTTTTGGAGATAATAGCAAAAGAAAGGTAAAAGGTCTTGGTAAGATTGCTATATCGAATGATCACTCTATTGACAATGTTCTTCTTGTTGATTCCTTAAATTTCAACTTATTATCTGTTGCTCAATTGTGTGATCTTGGATTTCATTGTAACTTCTCATCTGATGGGGTAACTGTGTTTGATAAAAATGAAAAGCTTATTTTCAAAGGCTTCATATTTCAGAATCTATACTTAGTAGATTTCAAATCTAACTCCTCATGCATCTCGACCTGCCTATTAGCTAAAGTTTCTCTTGAATGGCTTTGGCACAGGCGTCTTGGGCATGTAGGTATGTCTAATCTCAAAAAGCTTTTCAAAAATGAGCTAGTGGTGGGTTTGAAAGATGTTAAATTTGAAAAGAATAAGCTATGTAGTGCTTCTAAAGCAGGCAAACAAGTAGCTAATTCTCATCCAATTAAAAGTATCATGTCCACCACTAGGCCACTTGAGCTTCTGCATATGGATGTATTTGGCCCCACTTAATATGCTAGCATTGGTGGTAACTCATATTGTCCTGTAATTGTCGATGATTTCTCCAGATTCACTTGAGTATTCTTCTTGCATAATAAAAGTGAAGTTGGAAATTTTTTCAAAACTTTTGCTAAAAGGGCCCAAAATGAATTTGATTGTCCCATCAAGAAAATAAGAAGTGACAATGGATCTGAGTTTGTTAATACAAATATTATTGAATATTGTGATGAATTAGGAATTAAACATGAACTTTCTGCTACATACACTCCTCAACAAAATGGTGTGGTTGAAAGAAAGAATAGAACTTTAATTGAAATGGCTAGATCTATGCTAGATGAATATGATTCTTCTGATGCTTTTTGGGCTGAAGCCATCAATACTGCTTGCCATGCTGTAAATAGGCTTTATCTCCATAGATTGCTTAAGAAAACTCCTTATGAATTATTGGTAGGTAGAAGACCCAATATATCATATTTTCGTGTATTTGGTTGTACAGTATATATCTATAAAAAGAGAACTCATTTGGGTAAATTTCAAACTAGATGTGATACAGGCATGATGCTAGGATATTCTTCTAAGTCCAAAGCATATAGGGTATTTAATAATTCAACTGGGCTAGTAGAAGAAACTTATGATGTAAAATTCGATGAATCTAATGGCTCACAAGGTGAGCATGAGAATTTAGATGATGTAGGAGATGACGGATTGGTCCAAGCAATGAGAAAGATGGAAGTGGGTGACATCAAACCCAAGGAAGACAAGGATGAATATCCTGTACAATCAATGGTGCCACATGATGGAACTCAAGAAGGAGAAGAAGAAAAGGAACAAGATCAGCCAGTCATCACGAAAAGTCACCATGCCATTGCTAAGGATCATCCCACAGACCAAATTATTGGTGAAATCAGTAAGGGTGTCCAAACTCGTTCTAGACAAGCTTCCTTTTCTGAACATTACTCTTTTGTCTCTTGTATTGAACCTAAAACAGTTGAATAAGCTCTAGAAGATGCTGACTGGATAACAGCTATAGAAGAAGAACTTAACAATTTTGAAAAAAACAAAGTCTGGAGCTTAATAAAACGCCCAAAGGATCACAATGTTATTGATACAAAATGGGTGTTCCGAAACAAGCAAGATGAAAATAGAGTGGTAATAAGGAATAAAGCCAGACTTGTAGCTCAAGGATTTACTTAAGTAGAAGGGCTGGACTATGGAGAGACCTATGCCCCAGTGGCACGTCTTGAAGCTATTCGGTTTCTTCTTGCCTTTGCTACTCATTTTAATATCACTCTTTTTCAAATGGATGTGAAAAGTGCATTTCTTAATGGATTCATTGATGAAACTGTTTATGTCGAGCAACCACCTGGTTTTGAAGATCCAAACTTACCAAATTATGTATACAAATTATCTAAGGCACTCTATGGTCTAAAATAAGCTCCTAGAGCATGGTATGAGCGTCTTAGAGATTTTCTACTTAAAAAGAACTTCAAAACTGGGAAGGTTGTGATCCAACCTTGTTTCTAAAAGACATCAATGGAACATTAATGATTTGTCAAATATATGTAGATGATATTATCTTTGGATGTACTAATGATTCTCTTTGCAAAGAATTTGGTGACATGATGGCTAAAGAATTTGAGATGTCTATGATTGGAGAGCTGACATTCTTTCTGGGATTCCAAATCAAGCAATTGAAGGAGGGAACCTTCATCTCACAAGAAAAGTACACCAAGGACCTCCTCAAGTGCTTCAAAATGGAAGAATGCAAGACAATAAAGACTCCCATGGCAACTAATACTCATCTTGATCAAGATGTGGGAGGTAAGCCTGTTGACCAAAAGCTTTTTAGATCCATGATTGGCTCATTACTATACTTGACAGCATCTAGGCCTGACATCATGTTTAGTGCCTGTATGTGTGGTAGATTTCAAGCTGCACCTAAAGAAATTCACTTAAGTGCTGTAAAAAGAATCTTTAGAGATCTTAAGTTTATTTCTAGTATTGGTTTATGGTACCCCAAAGGTGCTCCATTTGAGCTTCTTGGCTACTCAGATTCCGATTATGCCGGATGCAAGATTGATCGTAAGAACACCTTAGGGGGTTGTCATTTGCTTGGAAGATCTTTAGTTTCTTGGTGTTCTAAAAAGCAAAATTCAGTAGCATTGTCTATTGCCGAAGCCGAATATGTGGCTGCAGGCAGTTGTTGTGCTCAAATTCTATTCATCAAACAAACATTTCTAGATTTAGGGATAAACTTTGATAATGTGCATCTGTTGTGTGATAATGAAAGTGCAGTGAAAATAGCAAACAATCCGGTCCAACATTCCAGAACTAAGCATATTGAAATTCAACATCACTTTATTCGTTATCATGTTGCTAAACGAAATATTATGCTTAGTTATGTACGAACTGAGGACCAATTGGCAGATATTTTCACTAAACTACTTGATGAGGCAAAATTTTCAAAATTAAGAAATGAACTCAATATCATTGCCTATTCAAATGTTGTTCGATGATGTCGCACTTAGGGGGTGCAAATTTGCCTACTATGCATCTCTTGATATCCAAGGTGTGAATAAATAAATTCAAAAGTGCTGAGTTCAGAATAAAATGCTTCTTTAAATAAATTTATTAACTAAAAATTGAGAAAATGCTGCTATAAGACTTACCTTACTATGCTTCTCTCTTGTCCAGTCCAAAATATAGTAACTAAGTCAAAATCTTTGTTCCTCTAAAATTTGGTGGCAGTATTCAACCAAATGTCTCTATTCAGCATTTGAGTTTTTCAGCTGAGCCTAAGTTGAAATTACTTATGCTCATTTGGATATTAGACTCAAACATTCCCTGAGAACTAATTTCTTCCAGTTTATTTCTCTGCATGTTGATTTGGTTGGTAATCTTAACGATATCTCTTATTTCTAAATCTTCAAAACATAGTCATATTGCAGACTAAGATCAATTAAAGTGAAATATCAAGTACCCTTTTGGGTCGGACCAATCTACAATGCACCCCAGACTAAAAATTTTGGTCCGTCATTAAAGGAAGTTTTGGTTTCAACTCTATCCAAAACAAAACCCTTTAACAGCGGACCCAAAATTTGGTCCAGTCTGTATTTGAATCAACTTGGTCTAGCTCAATTGGTAAACTCTCTGATCTTACTGCCAAAATAAGTCTGCCTTATGTTCAAATGTTTATAAGTCTAATTCTTATCCAAATTCAAAATGGATTTTATCTATTTCATAAAACATTTTCTTCTCTTCTCAAATTTCAAAATATGTTCAAAATCTTGCCTATTTCTTTAGGACTTATCTTCTGCTAACCTGACTTTGTTTTGGGATTCCCTGCTTTGCTCAAACCGATATACCTAAAAGGGGTCCCACTACCTTTTTATCAGGACGCCTGTTCCCCCTCAACCACCCTGATTAAAGGCGCCAGTTACCAAGACATCTTTACTCTTTTTATTCTCATTCAATGCAGTAACTTCCTCCATCTGAAATTTTCCCCTTAATACATTCCTGCTTGCGCAATCTCCTCAAAGCCAGAAAAAACCATCTCAGCACCGAAGCAAATCCTTAATCGGATCTTGCCAACAGTGTTCATCTGGCACTCTGCGCAAGAATCTCTCTCAAGCTCAGTAAGTATCCCTTGAAACCTCTCTTTTCTCTTCGTGTCTAAAACCTTAGACCTAGCTCTTAGACCTTTTTTTGTGTTTAGGTCTGGTCTTTGTGCCTGAAATAGGGTCTGGAGTAGAGTTTGAACAAGAGTTGGATTTCAGATTGGTAGTCAAGATGAGATCAAAGAACCCAGATAAGAGGGGACTGATTGGAAAAACTATTAATAAAGTAAAGAGCAAGAAACAGAAAGTGTCTAGTTCATCTCCTGGAATAACATTACCTAGACAACCTCAAGGTCCTGTGTTAATCCAAGATGTTCATAATGCTGCTCGAACAAATAGAAAAGTAGTTACCTCTCATCCAAGAGAAGGTAAAGATAAACAAGTGATTAAGTCTGAATCATCCTCTGAAGATAGTGCCCATGAGCCTAACAGTGAATCTTCTTCAGAAAATACTGAGATGTTTTCTGAGGTTGACATTCTGAGCAGTGAAGAACTGGCAGACCTAAGAGGCAAGAAACTGAGAGCAGTACGACTGGTTAATGAGAAAACTTGGTTTCCTGAGTCAAGACCAGCTTTGGGTGAAAACTTTGTGTCTCTGCTTCACAAAAACATATATTATGGTTATCTGAATAAAAGGGATGCAAAAGGAAAGATGATATCAACTTTGTTAAATCATCAGTATGTGGATTGGGAACAAGTGAACTCCATAATCAACTCAACAAGATTGTTTGATTGCATAAACTCTACCCCTAGATTAATTCATATAATGTCAAACAAGACTATACCTTGGAGTGTCTCAAGAACACTAGAGTTTTATGCTTCCTTATTAGTCAACAAACAGAGAAAACACATTATATTCACTCTAAATGGAAAGATAAGAAAAATCAGATCTACTCAGTTTGAGTCTGCAATTGAAGCCTCAAGTCCATTGGCGAATCGAACAAGGATATTTGGAAAGATGTACCCTCATCAGAGATGGAGATTAAGTGGTGATATGCCAGACTTAAAATTATCTGGACACATATACAAAAATACCACCAATTTAGACTTCAATCCAAACAAAGTTTCTTGTTTGTGTGAAGAAGCAAAAGTATTGTTGCTTGTATTAAGGCATAAAATTTTTCCAAAGTCAGGATACAAGGAAGGTGTAACCCCATTTCTAGCATGGCTGTTGCATCTCATTTTGTCAAGACAACCTATAGATTTAGTTGATTATATCTTTGGGCAAATGGAGGAGGCAGTCTACAGGAAATTTAGCAGTCCTTTACCTTTTGCTCAACAAATCACTGAGGTCCTGTTGGCACAAGGTATAATCTCTCAAGATGATCTGAATAGGGAATTTAAGTGCTTCCCAAAGAAATATAATATGCATAAAACCACTGGACAAAACTTGAGGATCACTGGTTTTCTTCAAGGATTACAAGAAAATCAACGGGAAGAACCAGTGCCGCCTGAAGAAGAAAATGAGTTTGACAAAAACAGCCAAAGAGGGTATTCACAGGCTCAAAGCAGTGATTTCTGGCATCAATCCTATGGAAGCCGTATGCCCTCATATGATAGTCATCATCAATTTCAAGCTTATGAAAGTCATCATGAGTCTGCTCAAAGTGGAAATGACAGAGAGCCTAGTGCTCAAAGTGAAAACAAAAGTAAGACCTTAAGCCATCATGAGTCTGCTCATCCAAGGTCTTTCACTCAACCGTTAGCCCCTACTCCAGAAGCAACAGAAGTGGTTCATAGAAGTGAATCCTGGAATGAGGATGATGCTGCTACTCAAGTTCTTTCAAGCTCAGTTGATAAAACTTTTTATGAGGAGCAACAGTTTTATCACCTTCAAGAGTCAGCAACAGCAGCCAGATTCATGGAAGCTCAAGTTTTCAAGCCAGGAGCAAATGAGTATGAGGTAGGAGGATCTGGTATGCCCCAAAATTATGAATCATATTATCCCCCATCATCAGTTCATCCTGAGCATGACCAACGGGATACCTTTCCTGGTTGGCAAAGTCTTTTTGACTGTCAGTATCCTACCTCATCCTCTCAAAAGCATGGTGAGCAAGCACAAGAAGATACTTTTCACGCTCAAGAAAATATTTTTGACTCTCAACCTGTCTGGTTTTCCACCTTTGAACAACAATATTATGCTGACCAAAGAGGTTTTCAAGCAAGATATATGGAAGATCAAGCAACAACAGCTCAGAGATATGAAGAACAAGAAAGGTTTCAAAAAGAAGTCTTGTCTAGATTTGATCACCTCAACAGCAACCATGGGGACTTAAGACAGTGCATCCAGCAGCTTGGTACAAATCAAAATCTGTTAAAGGACAGATTGTATGACATGAATAAGAAAATTGATAATCATCACAAGAGTCTAAGAAATCAAGTTGAGGCTGCAAGCACAACAATAGGAGTAATCAGTTATGGATCAGACAGAATCTGGGCCATCTCATAGACTTCTCTGAGGACGCCCTGCTTGACCATACTCGACTGGCACGAGATTGCATTTATGATGTGGGTCAGGTCCTTGCTGAAACAAACACCCTGAATGAGTCCTTAAGCAAAATGCAATCAGATCTTCATAATCTGACCATTCAACTAGGTGAACCAGATTATCCGAGCTGGCATGATCAAGCCATGTCCCAAGGGCCATGTACTCAAACTCAAGAAGCAGCTGATGATCAAATTATTTCTCCTCCCAAGAAGAGCTCAGTTCTTGGTCAGCTGAAAAGAACCTTTTCTCGGCGCAAATAGGAACCCTTTTTGGCTATTGATGCCAAAGGGGGAGAATATTTCTATAGTTCCCTAGTAACTGTTCTGTAGGCTGGACAAAGTATTATTGTATTGTCTAAAACAAGTATCTAATTTGTTGATATTGATGGTATCTGAGGCATTAGTGTATCTGATATGTATCTGACTTATGTGTGCTATATTTGTGCTCTGATATTGATATTTTTTTCTTTCATTTTATGCTCTGATACTTACTTCATAGTGCTCTGATACTTACTTTGTCTTTGTGCTCTGATACTTTCTTGACTAGTTTTATTGATTAATCTGGAAGTACTTCCTTTAACTTTATTGATCTGATCTCTGGTTATTAACAAGAAAAATCAAAAGTAATTTATTTTTAAGGATCTAATATAGTCCTAATACATCATGATTGTCAAAGTTCAGATCATGCATTCATTAAGGGGGAGCACATATATCTATAATTTCTGTAGTTGTTCTGTCTAGCTAACTCCTTTTTGCAGAATGGATAAAATATTATTAACTAAGAAGGTATGTTGTCATCAATTACCAAAAATGGGGAGATTGATAGCATCTAGGCCCCCTCAATTTCAGTTATTCTGTTTCATTATAGGTTTGGTATTGATGACCAAGTTAATAATACTTAAAGCTTTGAAGAACATGTGCTGGAATCAATGATGTAGCAAGTTGGACTAACAAGATTAAGGTGCTCAATTTGTAGTTTATGACTTGGGAGATGATTCAAGTCAAATAGCTAGGATTTTTTTTATTTTGGTTGTTTAAAGAGGGATTTTGCACAAGCTAGTGGATTGGATCATAAGACCAATACAAAACTAGAATTCTCGGAGTAAAAGACACTTAGTTATTTACTTTTGAATCATATCTCTTAGTATACAACAGACCAAATTTCAGCTACCCACTTCTTAAGTCTGTTGCATACACAGCATATTCTTTTTAAGTCGAAAGATTCTTTGGTCTAGCATTAAAAATCTTGTGTGTCAAAACTCCTATCAAAAATATCTGCTCATCGGACCAAACCTCTTGTTTTCATATTCTTTCGTCTGTGGTGAAAACTCCTTTAAAAATCATCTGTCAACCAATTGATTGTTTATGTATGACGGACCAAACTATTTGGTTCGGCATACATGTAAAAGTCACTCTTCTGTGACGGACCAAAATCTTCTCAGTTTCCCATCTACAGCGGACCAATTAATTTGGTCCGGCACTCATTCAGTTTATAAGCCTTTTGCCGGACCAAACCTTGAAGTCCTATTTATTAAAACCTTAGATGGATGTTCTTTCTTATTCAAAGGTTTTTGCTTTGTTAACGGACCAAACATTCTTGCTTAACTTTTTAGTCCGTTGCTAAAACAAATGACTTGGATAAACTTATTTTTGTTGAAAAAGGGTCTTTGGCTACTGATTTTTGAAACTCCCACGTATGACGGACCAAATTATTTGGTCCGACGTACATGTATCTCTCTCATTCCTTTGACAGACCAAACTCTATGAAAAACCCATGTACAACGGACCAAATTTTTTGGTCCGTCGTAAATGTCTAAATTTAGTACGTCATACACATGTCCAGTATCGCTAGGTACTGCTGCTTAGTCCGTTGTCAACGTATATTTTTGACCTCTCTGACATCTGACACGTCCAATGGCTACAGTAGCAAGTGTAACAGCTATATTCATTCCAAATGGCTATATGAGCATGTCTTGAGCCCTCTACCATGAAATAGAATGAACTCCTTTACATTTTAGCATTAAGAATAGCTCTCATTCTCAAAAGGAGTCTGTGCTTCACCTTCAAACAAAAAATTCTCAACATCTCTAAGTGTTTTAGCTCCAAGCCAAAGTCTAGCTGTGTGATTTGCGAAGTGAACCAAGAGACAGAACTTGTGCAAAGTTTATTACTCTTTGATCTTACTGATCCTAGACAGCTTGGAGGAAGTGAACAATGCGACCTGTCCAAGAGTGATTGTGGAAGGCCACTGTGATTGTGAGAGGTTCGGAACTCACCTCACTTGAGTAGTGAAAGAGTTACATGAGTGATCACCGGAGCTACTGCGACTAGCTTTGGAGAAGCAATACTTCGGAAGAAGTGTTTCAACATGGATTAGGAGTGCGGTTCTGAACCACGGGATAAATTTTGTCTCACTTGTGTTTTATTTCTCTTTATTGCTTTATTTTTATTATTGTTTGTTTTACTACATCATATATATATATTACATTACTCAGCTTTTCTCTCATAAAGAACAGTGAATTCTTTTTAAGAAGTTAAAACTAGGCCAACTAGATCCTTCAGGTGTCCGTATAGATACGTCAAATACTGCTAGGTTAGCAAGGAGCTCCTACTATGTAACATCCCGAAATTTTAAAAATAAGAAAAATAAAAATTTGAAATTTAAAAATGAAATTAAATAAAAACTTTTAATTGAAATCAAGGTTTCGATTTAAATCATTTTCTTTTTCTCATTTTCATGAAAACCAACCTTAATAAAACGATGATCTACAATATAAAAAAACCCTCCTTCCAAATTAAACAATGTATGACAATGAGTTTTGACGAACACTAATAAAAAGGATACCCCAACAGCCCGAAGCGACGAGCCAGCGGCCTCAAGCATATCTGCAGCCCAACAGGCCGCGCCCGGCCCGCCGCCGACCGAATCACCTGCGAGACCGCGCAAGGCATCCGCTCCCGACCGGCCAGGGGAAGCGAATCCGACCAGATACGCCCCGACTTCCTCTTGGCGGGCGGGATCTCCGACTCAACCAAACCAAGGTGATGAACGCCGAGTGCCGCGTGTCGTCCTCATCGGCCTACCGCCACGCACCCTCGAATAAGGTCAATCGGGCGACTATACAAGAGCAGGTGGCTCCTTCCCAAGAAGATCCGGTGATCAGAGAAGACAAAGCTTCCATTTCATCAACCGGTCACGATAAAGACGAGCGCCGCGCTCCTCCCGAGGCACCAGCGTCACGCACCTCGGCGTCGGCGATTCGCAAGGATCACAGAGGGCAAATCGCTACTTCCCGGGAAATACCTAACCTCCCTGACCACCAAGGCTACCAACCCAGCATGGGCAAGACGGGTGGCGACCAGTCCACAGGACGAAGGACCGGAGCTCCTAGCGTAGGTCACCTCGCTTTTCCTCCTAACTCTCGATGTAACCTGCCCCTTCCTTCTGTATAAAAGGAGGCAGGGCTAAACGATTGAGGGGCAACGAGCAAGAACAAGAAAGGGAGAGAGCGCTATCAAACCCATCTCGCTAAGCCATTGGCATTCTCGCTTGTAAAACTTTGTGCGATCATCATACCAAGAGTAATACAACACCACCACACACGAATCGGGTAGGGACCTTGGCCAAACAAGATACATCTTGGACTCACGAGTCTAACCATTCAGGAGTGGAACGCGCGACCCCTAGACTTACAAATTTACTTGCCGGCGCCCCGAAACGCCGGCGGTTGGCGCGCTGTAGGGGACCGCCGTCTTCATCACCATCTCCGGTTCCGTTTATCTCCTGATGGCATCCACCCATCGCGGCGGCATGATCGCGCCGGGAACGGATCCGCCGGCTCCCTCGACCGCCGTCACCCGGACGGGAGGGCTCACGCTGTCCCCACCGTCTCGGAAGACGGCGCCACGAGCTTGGGCGTCCTCTCGGCGACCGCTAAGCTCCGGCAGGGCGCCCTGCAGCCCCAAAGCCGAACCGAGGAGTGCTCCGCCGCGGTCGGCGAAAACTCCGTAGGCCGGGCGGGTGACCATGTCACCCCGTAGGCTCGCGATCGGTGGCGATGGTGGCTACCGCCGCCTCCATCCACGAGCTGCCGGAAGACTCTTCCGACCACGGCTCCAGCTTCCGACGCGAGTATCCCGCCAGCAGCGGCACTCGCGAGTGCAACGTGGCGAGCCTGGCCGATTTGGTCGTAGCCACCGCGCTACGACGGTCCCGTCCCCGCGACCGAGGCATAGGAGGGGAATACCAGCCGAAGCGCCGAACGCCTTCGAGCTCGCCGCCGAGCTCCAACGCAACGCGAGAGCTGAGGAGGCGGGTCGAAGCTCGACCGCCTCGAGCCAACTGGAGCGGGGCGAGCCCGAGCCCGCGCAAGTCTTTGGCAGCGCGCAGCGCGCGCGCGCGCCAAGAGCACCACAAGTTGGGGGCGTAATCCGGCGCCCCGCTTTTCCCTCACGCAAGCCAAAACGTGGCTGCGGCCGCAATCTTTGCTCGAGGCCTTCCGAGCCCGCAAACCCGGAGGCGAGCTACCTACGGAACCTTCGGGTGGTGGGCGCGCGACCGTCAAGACATGCAGCCTCCGGCTCCTACCACACCGGCGCTACTTCCGCCACCGGGCCGCATCGCCATGCGAGGCCGGTGGAGTGCCAAGACCGCACCCCACCATGAACCACCCGGGCCTCACGCACCCGGTGCGCGGCGCCTCGGTAATGCCTCGACATCCGCGCCACCCTCGGGCGCCAAGAAAGATGGCGGAGGACGCCGCCACTCACGTGTTGCGGATGGTGGCGCCACTACGCAGCCCGAGCCACGATGGTCCCGGACCACGGGCTTTTGCCAAGGGATCCGCCAGCGATTTCCCGCCCGATTCCGGCGCCTACCAACATTGCCAAGTACACCGGCCACCAACCTGGTGTGCGGCTCAAGATTACCGGCTCGCGTGCGGTGGGGAGCGACGGATGATCTCTTCATCATCCAAGACCTCCCCATCTACCTCGCGGACTCGGCTCGAGCACGGCTCGAGTACCGCCGCCAAAAGCTGTCAGAACTGGCCGACTTGAAGAATCTCTTCGTCGGTAACTTCGGGGCACTTACAAGCGCCACGTAACTCCTGGGACACGAAGGCTGCAAGCGCAGCCGGGAGACTCTCCGGACTACATCCGGAGGTTTTCCGCCAATGCAACGAGCTCCCGACATCTCCGACGCCGATGTCGTGGGAGCCTTCATCTGGCGGCACCTCCCGCAAGGCTTTGGTGCACAAGGTGGGCTGCCTCAAGCCCAGGACCACCAAGGAGCTCCTCGACATCGCCACCAACCACGCCTCCGGCGAGGAGGCCGTAGGGGCTATTTTCGAAGGAGGAAAGGCCCAGCAGGAGCCCGGCGTCCAAACGGGTCTCTCCCGGCCGCCGACAAGCGGAAGCGGCACGGGAAGCAGATCCGTGAGACCCAAGTGGTCGCCACGGTCGACCGCCCTGCCAAGCAGCAGGCGCGGCCGACCGTCGCCCCCGACCACTTCGAGAAATTGATGGACGGCCCATGCCCGAACCATGGGTTCTCCGTCAAGCACAAGTACCGGGACTGCGAAGTCTTGAGGCGCTATCTCTCTAGCGTCCCCACCACGCCGCGAAGCAAAGGAAAGAAGCCCGCCGCGGCCCCGCGAACGGCGGAGAAGAAGGCAGACGACGAGTTCCCCGAGCCCGACGGCTGCCTCATGATCTTCGGAGGACCGGCTTGCTACGCCGACAAGCGTCGACTCAAGCTCGCTTACCGCGAGGTCCACACCGTCGCGCCGGGCGTCCCCCAATATCTTCGGTGGTGGGTTCGATCACCTTTGATCGGACCGATCACCCGATCGCGTCCACGGCACCGAGGTACCGGTGGTCACCCGTCGTCGAACGGCGCCTCACGAAGGTGCTTGATGGACGAAGCGCGCCTTAACATCCTCGTTGAGGCGTTCGACGCTATGGGGGTCCCGCGCTCAAGCCTCCGGCCAAGCAAGGCACCTTTCCATGGCGTCATCCCGGGCCAGCAAGCCCATCCGCTCGGGCAGGTCGACCGGCCCGTCACCTTCGGGGAGCCGGGAAACTTCCGCACCGAGACCCTCACCTTCGAGGTCGTGGATTTCCCCGGCGCCTACCACGCCATCTGGGAGGCCATGCTACGCCAAGTTCATGGCGATCCCATTACGCCTACCTCAAGGTGAAGATGCCCGACCGCATGGAGTCATTATCGCGGCATCGTCTTTCCAACTGCCTTCAATCGCGAAGCGGCGGTGCGAGCTCGCCTCGGCGATGCGTTGCCTCTGAACTCAACAAGCTCGGGAGGAAGCGCGAGTCCGCCCCTGAATCCGGCAAATCGGCGGGATCCTTCAAATCCGCCGAGGACACGAAGGAGGTCACGGTCGATCCACGTGATCCGACCAAGACCGTGCGGTCGAGCCACGCTCCGCCAAATAGGAAGCGCTCGTCGACTTCCTCCGCACTAACGAAGATGTCTTCGCATGGAGGTCCTCCGACATGCGGGCATTCAAAGGAGGTCGCCGAGCACTCCTTGAGCGTCCGGCCGGGCTCAAAGCCGGCCGCCCAACGCTGCGCCGCCGACGAGGAAAGCGCAGGTTATAGGAGGAGATCGCCAAACTCTTGGCGGCGGGGTTCAGAAAGAGGTGCGCCACCACGAGTGGCTAGCCAACCTCAGACTTGTAAAAAGAAGAACGGGCAATGGAGAATGTGTGTTGACTATACGGGTCTCAACAAAGCATGCCCCAAGGACCCATTCCCTTACCTCGCATCGACCAAGTCATCGACTCCACCGCTGGTGCGAGTCTCTTTCCTTCTCGGATGCCTACCGGGCTACCACCGGTTGCGCTAAAGGAGTCCGACCACTCGCGACTTCCTTCATCACTCCGTTCGGCTCGCTCGCTATGTCACAATGCCCTTCGGCTGAAGAACGCGGGCGCTACATACCAACGATGTATGCAAACGTGCTTCAATGACCGGATCGGCCGCAACGTTGAGGCGTATGTCGGCGATATTGTCGTAAAGACCGGGAAGGTCGACGACCTTATCGCCGACCTAGAAGAGACTTTCGCGAACCTTCGACGGTTCGCATAAAGCTCAACCAGAAGTGCGTCTTGGGGTCCCCAAAGGAAAGCTTTTAGGCTTCATCGTCTCGAGCGAGGCATCGAGGCCAATCAGAGAAGATCTCGCGATCGCAAGGATGGGCCCGGTCGGCAACCTCAAAGGGGTCGGTGGCCGACCGGTGCCTAGCGGCTTTGAGCCGCTTCGTGTCTCGCCTCGGTGAGCGCGAATGCCGCTCTGAGTCGCTCAAGAAATCCGACCGCTTGCTTGGACACCGAGGCTCGGAGGCCCTCACCCGCTTGAAGGCCTTCTGTCCTCGCCTCGATCTGATCGCCCGGCACGGGTGAACCGCCGCCTCTACATCGCGCCACTACCCAGTCGTCGGTAGCGGCCCTCGTGGTGGAGCGAGCGGAAGAAGGCCGTGAGCTCAAGGTACAGCGGCGGTCTACTTCATCGATGAGTACTTTCCGAGTCCAAGACTCGGTACCCACAGTCGCGAAGTTACTCTCACGCGGTGCTCATCGCAAAGAGGAAACTCGTTCACTACTTCGATCAAGACGCCATCACCGCTTTGGTGACCACGTCCCCACTAGGCGAGATCATCCACAATCGCGATGCCTCGGGAAGGATAGCCAAATGGGCGCTCGAGCTTAGCGGCCATGGCATAATATCGTCCCTCGGACGGCGATCAAGTCGCGAGCTCGGCGACCGTCGCCGAGTGGACCAAGCCGAGCACCACCAAAGGTCGAAGACCCCGTCTTGGACAATGTACTTGACGGTCTTACACCAAGAATGGCGCGGCGCGGAGTCGCCATCATCTCCCCACTCGAACGAGCTTCAATCGCCATTAGGTTGCTCTTCGACGCGACCAACAACATTGCCGAGTCGAGGCTCGTCAACGGTCTCGGATCGCCGCCGACCTCGGTGCCCGCGGCCTCGTCCACGGGACTCCAAGCTTGTCGTCGACCAAGTCATGAAGGCTGCGAGCCCGAGACGCCCGCATGGCAGCGTCTTCGTCGAGAAGTACGCCGCTCGAGGAGCGGTTCAAGGGTTTCGAGCTTCACCATAGCTACCGACGCTACAATGGCGAGGCCGATCACCGCCAATCTTGCCTCCAGCAGAGAGCCCGTCCGCGCCGGATCTTCGTCTCCGACCTCCTGCGGCCATTGTCGGTGGACTCGGCGGTGGCGGCCACCCGACCAATCCAAAGACGGTCGCCCGACCGACGCGCGGTCGGCGTAGACTTGGCGGATCTGCCCGTGGTGTGCTAGCACTTGAGTCCGATCGAGGAGGCCCTACATCGACCGCTTGACGGACGGGTCACTTCCCCGACCGACCGAGGCCCGGCTCCTCGCCCGTGGGCAAAATCCTTCGCCCCGATCGGCCTGCACCTCTACAAAGGAGTCCCTCCGGGTCCTCCAAAAATGTATCTTGACCGACCAAGGAAAACAATTCTTTGGGCGACATACACAATGGAGTCTGCGGTCACCACGCAGCACCCGATCTCTTGTGGGAAAGGCCTTTCGACAAGGTTTCATCGCCAACGGCGTGTCGACGCCGAGCATATCGTGCGCACTGCGAAGGATGCCGTTCTTTGCTCGTGAGACGATCCGCCAAAGCTTTACGTGACGATCCCCATCACGTGGCCTTTTGCCGTCCTGGGACTCGATTTGGTCGGGCCTTTCGAAAGCGCCGGAGGCTTCACCCACCGCTCGTCGCGGTAGATAAGTTCACCAAGTGGATAGAGGCCAAGCCGGTCGTGGCGCCACGTCGGTACAAGCGCCATCTTCTTCCGCGACATCGTTTTTAGGTTTGGAGTCCCAAACTCCATCATCACCGACAACGGAACACGCTTCACGGGAAGGAATTTCGAGTTTTGTGGCGACTTCAACATCCGTGTCGATTGGGCAGCGGTAGCCCATCCGCGGACTAACGGCCGTGTCGGCGCACTAACGGCATGATCCTTCAGGACTCAAGCGCGGATCTTCGATCGGCTCAAGCATTTCGCAGGGCGCTGGGTAGCCGAGCTGCCCTCCGTCCTCTGGAGTCTGCGGACCACGCCGACCCGGGCGACCGGGTTCACACCCTTCTTTATGGTGTTCGGCGCTAAAGCCGTTTTGCCCACTGACCTGGAATACGGCTCCCCGAGATTGCAAGCCTTCGATGAGGCTCGGGGGCTCGCCTCGCAACAAGACGCCATCGACCAGCGACGAGGCGCGCGGCGTGGCCGTCTGCGGTCGGCGGATATCAACAAGCCTGCGCGCTACCACGGCCGCCAAGTTCGAGGATCGATCCTTGGTGGCGGCGACTTGGTTCTGCGTCGGTCCGGACAACCAAAGATAAGCACAGGTGACGCCCCACAGGAGGGTCCTTTCACCGTCGTGGAAGTTCTCCGACCGCACCTTCCGACTCAAGGACGCCGATGGTCGATCCTCCCTAATGCCCGAACATTGAAAAGTTAAGGCGATTCTATCCTAAGCTCTTTTCTTTTTCCGGTATAAGTCTTTGCCTTTCTCCCAACCGAGCACACGTCGCCACGTGACGACTCGGGGCCCCGTGGCGCCCGTTCGAGCCGCTCGGATGGTGTGCATGCGGTCGGTGACCCGGCCGACCACGAGGTCTATCCCGGCGGTAACCCTCTCGACCGAGTGCTACGGCCTCGCGCCACCGGCTATGGTTGCCCAAAGAGCACTCCGCGGAAGAAGGAAGCACCGAGTGGGATGACCTCATCGGTCGATTGGGAACAATCTTCCCCACACGAACTCGGCTAACTCACGTACTCATGTGGGTCGGTGACCCGACTAGTCACGAGTCTATCCCAGCGGTAACCCTCTCGACCCGAGCGCTCGGCCTCGCCCAGCTATGGTTGCTAAGTAGCACTTTGCGGAAGAAGGAAGTGCCCGAGTGGAAAAACCCTTGGCCGATCGGGAACACTCCGAACCCCATGAGTGCGCAGAACTACGTGATAAACAAGACTCCTATCCTCTTCGCCCTCTCAAATTGACCCGACCTACGCGCCGCGACCCGTGGTCCTTGAGGCTATGGTCGGTCAAACCCAAACGCAAAGGAGAGCAAAGAGGCAAACCGAGCTTACAATTACTTACGATCGCTTACACAGTCTTTGCAAAAAAAGGGGGCTAACTTCTTTCTTCCTCTTCTTCACGGTGGCCGACCGCACGGAGGAGGAGGACTCGCATCTTGGAAGGCGACCTCGGGCGGGGCGTGGTCGGCGATCTCGAGAGCATGCGGCTCGACTGGCTCGAACTGCCGACCTGCGTCGTCGGTCCGGTTCCCGGCGATGCCGCTGCTCACCACCACGAGGTCGATGCCGTCGTAGTGCGAGATGGTGTTGACCAGCGCCGATGAAGCTCCAGCGCGCAGCCGGTGACCACCGCCTCTTCTACGGTCCGCACTGGGCGGACGGGGGCAAGGGCACTCGGGCCGCCCGGCTCAAGGATGCGATCGCGGACCTCCCGACCGCCTTGCGGAGGGCCTCGGCTCGTCGCTCATCTCGCCCGACCGTCCTCGGCAACCTTCAACGCCGCCGGGCCTCGCCCCGGCCACGATCGCCACGTCGCGGGCGTCGGCCGTTCTCTGCGCCTCCACGGCGACGCCGATTCTTCTGCGCCTCTGCAGATTATGGAGATTTTGGATAAGTTCGCCTGTGGGTCGCACCCCAAACTTAATTGAAGAATTGAGACACTTACGGCCGCGAGTTGGTCGATTGCGGCTTCCGACTCCAGCGCCTCGATGAAGTCTTCACTCGGCGGCTCCCTTCGGCGATCGCCGCTCGGGCGAGCTCGGCGGCGTCCCCGAGCCTTGTTCCGCTCGGTCGCGGGACGTGTTACTGCGTCTGCGCGATCCCCTCCGCGGCAACGGCGGCATCCTTGGCCTCGATGACCTCCATCGGGAGGACTCGGTTCCGCCACTTTTGCCCTCAAAGCCTCGGCTCCTAGGCGCCATCATGAAGGGCCTTTGTGGCCTCTTCAAATCCTTGGCGGATCACCACCGCCTCGACCGCCTAATGCCCGGGGCCTCCGGCTAGGCGTAACTCAAGCGCACCGATCGCACTCCTCCGCCGCACCACTCATTTGTTGTCGGGCGCCGCAGAGCTCGACCGACGCGACGGCGAGCCCGCAAGTCTTTGCAAAAATGTGGACACTCCGTTAGGCGACGGAAGAACTATAAAAATGTGCAACGAATCGAACTTTTTCTACCGACCTACCGGGCGATGGTGGACTCCCGACCATCATATCCAAATACCGGTGGAAGACTTGAGCAAGGGCGGACCTTCACGGATCGCCCTATCTCGCCGGCGTCCAACGCGCCTTGCCGAAGGGTGGCCCACTCGCTCTCCTCCGCCTCACCCATGATGCCCGACCGGAATTACACCCGGCAATACCGCTCGCCGCCCGTTCGGGCGGGGCGCCACCCGTCCAAAGCACCATGGGCAAGGGTGACGAGGTCAACCTTCGAAATCCCCTCGGCGACTGCGCTGAGGGCATCGGTCGGCACCTCCCCGGGGAGGGTCGGGCACCTCCGTCGCCGGCTCGCCACGATCGGGCGCGATCACCGCAACGCCATTGTCTCATCCTCCAAACGACGATCACGTCGTCCGAGGGGTCCCAGCCGGGCGCGGAAGTTCTTCTTGAGCACGACCTCGGGTGGGGCTCTGTCCCCTCGGCGACCACGCCCTCGACGCCGACGCGCGACCTTCGCCGACCCAACCGGGTCACCGAAATCACCGGCGCCGTTATTTGCGGGCCGATGTGGCACGCCCCACGATCACCCCAAGATAGGCGCCGCGTTGCAAAGATTCAAGAGTCGCTCCGCGGCTTTGCCAAAAGAAAATGCTCCAAAAATAAAATAATAATACACTTACAAGGCCGAAGGGTGCGTGGCACGCGCGCCTCTTTGCCGCCCCGCCATGGGCAGTCGGCGGTCGCTTCCTGAAGCCACCTCCAGCCGAGACGCTGCGACGACCGCAAGCGCAAGATCACCCCCCTCCTGGGGATCCGTGGCCACGGGCCCGTGATGCCGCCCTCGGCCGAGTCCACGCTCGGGCGCCGCCAGTCGGCAGGTCGGAAAAACCCACCATAGGGGTGGCCGAGGCACTCCCGCCGTTGTCAGTGGAGGTTGTCCCCACGGCGGTGGTCTCGACACATCCTCGCCAAGCCTTGCCGCCGCGTGCGTTCCTTACTTTTCTTCCTCCTCCTTTCCTCCTTCCGCTTCTTGCGGGAGGAGTCAGCCTCTGCCGTCCTCGCCCGGGCGGCCGCCCGCGCTTCCTTATCCCCCGGGAGCGGCGCCTGGGAAGACATCCCCATGAGCCCCTGAGAGGATGCAGGAATGTCGGTCAAGTGCGAAGGACAAAGAAAAGAGAAGCAGAAAGGAATTTCACCGGCTTACCAGATTCGGCGAAAAAGCCGCCGAGAATGGCTCCGGGTGGCCATCCGCGGCCACAGTGGCGCTTCCGCCCGTAACGGCCGCCACCCGAGCCTCCACCTCGACGCTGCCAGCTGGGTTCGCCATCCTCGCCGGCCGGACGGCCCAAGATACGGAACAGGTGCGGCCTGTGCACAAGTGGTTGCACGCGCATCCCCATGAAGGCGCGCACAACCACGTCCCCGGTGAGCCCCCGCCTCCTTTGAGCCCTGATCTGCTCCACGATCAGGGCCAGCTTGTTCTTCTCCCTCTTTTCGGCGCCCCAGTTCCACCGTTCCTCCGCCATGGGAAGCTCTCCGGTGAAACGAGGGGCGCTGCCGCCGACGTTTGAGCGTAGAGCCATTCGAACGCCACCCTTGTTAGACGAGGCAGCTTTACCTCCAGTACTCCGTGCTCGACCGGGCGAAGGCTGGAGGCGAGCCACCAGAGGCGCCCGGCGCCCGGCGGCTGCCCTTCCGAGCCTTGCCTGGAAGAAGTGCCTCCACAACGCCCAGTGCGGCTCGATCCCCAAGAAGGCTTCGCACAGCGTGATGAAGATGGCGATGTGGAGGACCCCATTGGGGTTGAGATGGTGCACCTCCACCTTGTAATGAAACAACAGCCCCCGGACGAACGGGTGCAGCGGCAGGCCAAAGCCGCGCTCGAAGAACGAGGCGGGCACCACGATCTCGTCGCCCCGCGGCGCGGGGGTGGTAGCCCCGGTCGGCACCCTCCAGCCGGAAAGGTCCTGCGGCATGAGGAAGCCCTTCTTCACCAAGCCGAAGCCGCGGGCCTGTCTTGGCGCGAGCACTCCGCCACGACATCTTCACGGGAGACGACCGAAGGTGAGAAAGAAAGGCTGGGGTTTTCTTTCCTTAGCTCTCTGGTGCTCTTCTTGTTTCAGAGGCAGAGACAGAGAGGGCAAGAAAGCGTGACCACTCGAAAGCACCCAACGGGCGTATTTATAGAGGACGAACGAACGCCGGCCAAGCAGGCGCCCCGTCAAGCGAAGCGTCGCGACCACCCTCGTCTGTCGCGCCACCGTAACTAACTCGGCCTCCAATACCACTCCGCTTTTAATCCCTGTCTTGTCAGGCGACAAGGGCCATAAAGACGCCGCCCCCGAACAACGTGTCCCGTAACCTCTCGGTCTCCGCCTTTAGCCGAACAGTTGCTCGGGCGCGCGAAGCCCATCGGGCAGCTGCGGCCCAAGGCGGCAAAAGCTTTGTGGCTTGCGCCAGGGCCCAGCGAGGAGTGGGTTCAAAAGGCCTACCCCACCAGATGGGTATAAAACCGCCCAAAAAACTTGAGCAAGGGGCGGTATGAGGTGAGCCCCACGGTGGGCCCTCGGTTAGGTCGGTGGACGGCCTAATCACCTCTACTCGCGTCGAGACCATACTTCACACTCTCCCGGAGCTCATCAATGAGCGACACCACCCGGTGTGCTCTGGGTCGGCGGACGACCTAGAGTCCATACGGATTGAGTAGAAAAGGTTTTTTATGGGTCGCCCCACAGCAGGGCCAGGACACCCTACTCTGGGACCGTCCGCTCGGAAGGGTCCCCCTTGGGCGGGACCTCCCAGGACCCACTCGGACTACCCGCTATTAGCTCCACGAGCACGGCGTTCAAACCAACGCAGGTAAACGCGCGCCGCTCATCCCCTCCAGGTCCCACACCTGCGGATGGGGTATACATGTGGGATAGACGGCGCCATTCCTCTGCGCAGCTACCCTCGCCGCGAGGACTCGAGAAGGATGCCCCACGTCCGCCTACGACGGTAACGAGCACTCACGTCCGGCTACGACGGTACGAGCACTCACGTCCAGCTCGACGGTAGCGAGCACTCACGTCCAGCTACGACGGTAAACGAGCACTCACGTCCAGCTACGACGGTAAACGAGCACTCACGTCCAGCTACGACGGTAAACGAGCACTCACGTCCAGCTACGACGGTAAACGAGCACTCACGTCTAGCTACGACGTTAAACGAGCACTCGGACACCCGAACCTCACAGAGGCATCCGGTCGTCCCTGCCGACCAAGGCACTGTCTAGCTACGACGTTAAACGAGCACTCGGACACCCGAACCTCACAGAGGCATCCGGTCGTCCCGCCGACCAAGGCACTCGGACACCCGAACCTCACAGAGGCATCCGGTCGTCCCGCCGACCAAGGCACTCGGACATCCGAACCTCACAGAGGCATCCGGCCGTCCCTCGCCGACCAAGGCACTGCCTAGCTACGACGTTAAACGAGCACTCGGACACCCGAACCTCACAGAGGCATCCGGTCGTCCTGCCGACCAAGGCACTCGGACACCAGAACCTCACAGAGGCATCCGGTCGTCCTGCCGACCAAGGCACTCGGACATCCGAACCTCACAGAGGCATCCGGTCGTCCCTGCCGACCAAGGCACTGTCTAGCTACGACGTTAAATGAGCACTCGGACATCCGAACCTCACAGAGGCATCCGGTCGTCCCTGCCGACCAAGGCACTGTCTAGCTACGACGTTAAACGAGCACTCGGACATCCGAACCTCACAGAGGCATCCGGTCGTCCCTGCCGACCAAGGCACTGTCTAGCTACGACGTTAATCGAGCACTCGGACACCCGAACCTCACAGAGGCATCCGGTCGTCCGGTCGACCAAGGCACTCGGACACCCGAACCTCACAGAGGCATCCGGTCGTCCTGCCGACCAAGGCACTCGGACACCCGAACCTCACAGAGGCATCCGGTCGTCCTGCCGACCAAGGCACTCGGACATCCGAACCTCACAGAGGCATCCGGTCGTCCTGCCGACCAAGGCACTGTCTAGCTACGACGTTAAACGAGCACTCGGACACCCGAACCTCACAGAGGCATCCGGCCGTCCGGCCGACCAAGGCACTTTCGGACACCGAACCTCACGAGGCATCCGGTCGTCCCGCCGACCAAGGCACTTTGGACACCGAACCTCACAGAGGCATCCGGTCGCCCCGCCACCAAGGCACTCGGACATCCGAACCTCACAGAGGCATCCGGCCGTCCCCGCCACCAAGGCACTTTCTAGCTACGACGTTAAGCGAGCACTCGGACACCAACCTCACGAGGCATCCGGTCGTCCCGCCACCAAGGCACTCGGACACCCGAACCTCACAGAGGCATCCGGTCGTCCTGCCGACCAAGGCACTCGGACATCCGAACCTCACAGAGGCATCCGGTCGTCCTTGCCGACCAAGGCACTGTCTAGCTACGACGTTAAACGAGCACTCGGACACCCGAACCTCACAGAGGCATCCGGTCGCCCTGTCGAC
This sequence comes from Otatea glauca, assembly GCA_036346275.1. NCBI lineage: Eukaryota > Viridiplantae > Streptophyta > Magnoliopsida > Poales > Poaceae > Otatea > Otatea glauca. Next base: position 29,123,238 of record CM070716.1, on the reverse strand, counting down.
CAAGGCACCGTCCACAACGATTAAAATTAAAGCAAACTCATCGCAAAGACATTTTCATAAAGAAAAAGAAAATTTCATTATAGGCCAACAGGCTCAAACTTTACACAACTTTACACACAGTACCCGACAGATACAAGAGTGGCCACGCTGCACCACGGCAGGACTCTACCCACGCCTAGAACCTATCAAACATCCGTGCGGCATCGGTGGCACCGACGGCATGCTGGTAGGCCCTTGCCTGGTCGACGGGACAGCCGCCACGGCCGCGAAGCAACACGCCGATGCCTCCGCTGCCGTTCAGCGACATCGACGCGGCCGCACTAACTGACGGCGGCGCCTTGCGCCATCGCCTCGAAGGGCCCCCTTACCACCTCGAGCCTCGGGCGGCCTCGGCGCAAGCGTCAACGAAGCGTCGCGCTGGCTGCGGCTTCTTCCTCCTCGAGCTCGGCCATCGCTGGTCGAACTCAGCCCAAAGCTTCGGCGGAGGATCTTCTTCTTCTCACCGTGACGCCATCGCGAAGCTAAAGACTAGAGGATGTCTCAAGCCATTTGAAAGAACAAAAGAAAAGCTCTCGTCCCCTTCAAGCAAGCTACAGCGCACGAGATATATATATCCGGACGAAGGGAGGCTAAGCGTCTCTGAATAAATGCGGTGCCAAAAACGAAGCATCCTTCACGAAACCCGAGGCGATCAAGAAGACGAGCAGGGCGCGCCAAACTATGCTCGGCATGCGCGAGGCAAGTAAAAGCCCCGGCGGTTCAAATGCCCCGGCCAAACTCGGGACAGTTGCCGGATCCAACGGCACACCGACGGAAATCGCTAACCGGATCGGCCGGACCGACCTACGAGCCCGCCACCACTTTCGTCCAAGTTCAACCCCAACCGAATGTGCCAAATCGCTTGGGAGTTCGGGGCTCTTGATTTAATACTAATAAAAAGGATACCCCAACAGCCCGGCGACGAGCGGCCGCCTCAAGCATATCTGCACCCAACAGTCGCGCCGCCGCCCACCGACCGAATCGCTGCGAGATCACGCAAGGCATCCGCTCCCGACCGCCGGAAGCGAATCCGACTGCATATCCCGACCCCTCTTGGCGGGCGGGATCTCCCGACTCAACCAAACCAAGGTGACGAGCGCCGAGTGCCGCGTGTCGTCCTCATCGCCTACCGCCACGTACCCTCGAATAAGGTCAATCGAGCGACTATACAAGAGCGGTGGCTCCTTCCCAAGAAGATCGTGATCAGAGAAGACAAAGCTTCGGCCCCATCAACCGGTCACGTGCGATAAAGACGAGCGCACGCCCTCCCGAGGCGGCACCAACGTCCACGCACCTCGGCGTCGGCGTCGCAAGGATCACGAGAGGGCAAGTACGCTACTTCCCTGAAAATACCTAACCTCCCGACCACCAAGGCTACCAACCCAAAGATGGGCAAGACGGTGGCGACGATCCACGGGACGAAGGACCGGAGCTCTAGCGTAGGTCACCTCGCTTTCCTCCTAACTCGATGTAACCCGCCTTCCTTCAGATAAAAGGAGGCGGGGCTAAACGATTCAGGGGCAACGAGCAAGAACAAGAAAGGGAGAGCGCTATCAAACCCATCTCGCTAAGCCATTGGCATTCTCGCTTGTAAAACTTTGTGCGATCATATCTGTACCAAGAGTAATACAACACCACCACACACGAATCGGGTAGGGACCTTCACCAACCAAGATACATCTTGGACTCACGAGTCTAACCATTCAGGGAGTGGAACGCGCGACCCCCTAGACTTACAAATTTACTTGCCGGCGCTCCCGAAAACGCCGACAAGTTTGAACTAAGAATTTTAATTTGAAATTTCATAAATCTAGAAAATTCTCTTGAATTTCGGTTCTTAAGAAAAATATTTAACCTAATTATTTTCTATTCCTCTGCAATACAAACTTCAAATACAATAAGAATCTTTATATTTAATTATATTTATTGATGCGTTTTCTGAATTATTTTGGATTTTATTGACTTTTTTTTGGATTTTCTTGATTTTTACTCCAAAGGAGAAATCCTTTTAAATAAAAATTTAAGTAAGTGATAATTGGAAAGAATAAAATCATATAGTAATAAAATGTAAAAAATCTCTGCATAATCTTGAGAGATCTCCGGAATCCAATTTCTGAATTTAAAATGTCATATGAACATACTTAATGGCGAAATGAAAGGAAATTAATGATTCTTGACTAACAACAATAATATTGTGAGAATTTAATAAACATAATATTACATTATCTTGAGCTGATAATTTAATATTATCTTCTGAATGCATAAATACATCAATAGTAAAAATATAAAAAATAAATAACCAATTTTTATATATTTAAAAATTCAAAAATAGAAAAACAGAAAATCCAAGAAACAAAATTTCAGAATTTTATAAATTAAATACAAAACATATCAAATTGAAATGTTTACTGAAGACTAATGTGGCTATGAGAAACTGTTATAAAGAGTTTCAAATTTTTTTGATAAGATATATATCCTCAGAAAAATTTAAAATAGAAAACAAGATTTTAGCAATAGTGCATTGTCAGAATTTTTATAAATTCTGTGTATATTATTTTGACTTGAAAAATTTACAGGATAATGAAACTTATCTCTAGAGCTCAGAAAAAAATATCATAAAATTCCCATCAAGAATGTATCCTCAATTATAGCGAGAATCATCATCTGTTCTGCGAAAGGACAAGACGGTTTCATTTCAAATCAATGAAACAGTATTGGTGTCACAGTTATCAAGAAAAATTTTCATATAAAATGAAGCTTATTTGTGGCACAGGAAAATGAAAAACAGTAGGGTAATCATTCAATTTTGGAGAATTACTGCTCTTAAATTACAGTATGGATTGAGATGAAACCAAAAGGAATGGGAACTACATGTCTTGCTCTATCATCACAAAAATTTGGAAAATTTTTGAACTAACATAGCACTCTCGCGAGGCCTACCTAACTTCCATACTCGAAGTGGACCATAAATGAGATCACCTGCAAAAAACCAGCGTAGAACTCGATGGAACCTTCGATTTTGTCTCTGGCAGAGGACCCCACACCGGCCTGGACCCACTGGTCAGCCCCCATCTCTTCCTCCCTCTCCGTTATCCTTCTCCCGGTCTTTGCTCGAAACTGCTGCCACAGCACCGAGCTGTTCGGTCGAAATGTTGTCGCGGCAGAACCATGCAGCCACGCGGACGCAGGAAGCTAGCCTCGCGAGCTCCGTCTAGTGCCCATACTGCCTCTCACCAACTAACATCACCAAGCCATAAAAAAAACCGAACTCCAAACTCGTCGTTTCTTGCTTGCCGACCTTGCTTCCTCCGCCTTGAGCGCCAGCGAGCAAGCCTCATTCAGTGATACCGGTTGCCAGGTGAGCTCGTGATCAACTTTGCCTCACTAAGAATCTCGCTCAACTCCCTAACTCGGTTTCTCCATCTTGCTTGCAAGCCGAGCCGGACTGCCTCCTCTCCTAGCATATCTCCTTCGCATAGCTAGCCGGGCGAGCCATCCCCCTTTGCGCAAGCCAGGTTCAGGTGAGCACGTCGCCGACTTCACCACCGTGAAACTCACCTCCGGTTCCTAACCCTGATTCCTCACCTGATCTACAGCTTCGCCGACCACCACCGCTAGCACTGGTAGTCACCGCTGACGCCAAGGGTCCTCCCTAGCTTAGTCTTGCCTCCCTGGAAGTCCACCATCAGCAGCCCTAGCGCTATCTTTGCCGGCGCCATTGTTATTCCAGTAGAGCTCTAGGGTAAGCGGAGGGAAACCTCAAATAATTTTGCACATAGCCTGGACACAAGAAACATCCTAGCTCAGTTAGAGATGCTCAGTTACAACCGGTAGGTCTCGGCTTCGAATCCATCTCTAGTAAAATAAATTTTTCTTTTTGCCTTTTGCAATTCAAACTATCATATCTTTTGCTAGGAGTGTCCGAATGGAATGAAATTTGTTTCTAAATTTGATTTATGGAATAAGGAGTTAGATTCTGCAATAAAATTTTATATGCTACTTGCAGAAAAATATTTTAATTAGAGGTTGAAGTAAAGTCTCTTTGTAGTTGATGTGAAGTAACTATATAATTCCTAGTTCTATAAATCATGAAATAAATCACATAGATTCCTGCAAGCCTAGATGCTCCATTTATGTAAAAACATTTAGATTTGAATGTATTGTGAGTCAAAAATTGATTGTTTAAAACTGTAAGGACCCGAATCCACTGATTCGAACCCACTGTGTTTACCGCACTATTCCCAGGATCAACGCTAGTGCACACAGCTCAACATTGGTACATATCACATCATACTCAACGATAATAGAATAATAGTTCATTCATTGATATAACTAAAGGTATGATCTTCTGACCAATCTTACATTATTAAGCCACGCAGGGCAAGACTGAAAATATAACTAATGATTAAGCAGCGGAAAATAGAAAACGTAGATAGCTCATCAGTTCACCACAGGCAACCAACAAGGCTCGGACCCTAATGACTCGTGTCTTCCTGGACTTCATCTTCCAACACAGGTGTAGATTCTTCAACTGTTGATTATTGTTGTTTGGTAAGGGTGAGTACTTAAAGCACTCAACAAGTTGTGCACGTAATGCGCTTCTATTTATCTATATGTAAGGCTTATTCCAAAGGATAGGCTATCATGGCTATTTTGCAATAAGCAGCATTTATGCACAAATACAATAATAGATTGTAAAGAATGTAAAACGAATAGCAATAATAAATAAATTCAGTATTTCTCAAGTAAACCAAGTTTCCAATCCTAAGTCAAATTTCATCTTCCATATGGCCTTCCGCCATCCCAACCATGTTGTCCAATTAATTAAGCTAACCCTTAACTGTAATTCCGAGCATTGCTCAATACATGAGCACGGCTATCCGAATAGTTTCACACTCTGCAGAGGTTATGCACTTTACTCACGTGATACAACCAAACACCACAAAGGCGAGAGATTATAACAAAGCCTTTACAATGCTCTATCTTAACCCGGTACTACCCGCTAAGGTTTCAACACCGGCGGTCTCAGAAACCACATCCAGGCCCCCTCTTGCGCCATGTGAATTACACCGACCGGGAACTCACACCGACCACGATAGTATCAACATTAAGACATTGCAAATTACTCATTAGGTGGCCCATACGGACATGTGGTTGCATGATTGACTCAGTCAAAGGCTTGCAAGGTTAAGTCCTTAGTGTGATAAAGGCAAGACTTCCACATACCATCGCCCATCGGGCCCACCTTGGCTCCTCGCCTTGCCACTTGCCCCAATCTAAGTGATTATCACCCGCTTGATTACCAAGCACCACGTGCCATCAACAATTCAACATCGTTGCGTGACATGACTCGCCACAACAACTCAATCTCATCGTGTGATCCCACATGACACACAAGTTCATAACATTCTTCCATATTCCATTAATCAAGATTAATTATCAATGGTGATGACACATGTGATGACGTGGCATGGCTAAGCAACTAATACTGAACTAAACCTCCAATGTTGATTATAATTATTAACCAACTATATTAATCCAATCTAGGGTGACAATGGATCATGGCATACAATGACAAGGTAGGGTATAGACCAATCGGTATTTTAGCTAAGCCCAAACTAATTTGAAACAGTTGTATAATTGAATTATATGCAATAGTGTAAATCAAACATAGCAATTTTACAAACATGGGTTCAACATGATCAAAGCACAACTTGCCTTGGAATAGGTCCTGATCTTGATCTGAAGTTTGCTCTTGAGTTCTTTGGATCTTCCTCCAAGCGTCGCACAATTCAACGTCTACGCGTACCGAAGAAGAAAAGCAAATAAATACCAAAACAGAGAGCAATTGAACTCCAAAAATCAGTTAAAATTCACCATTAAATAGATTTCAATTTTACAAATTTTTAGAAATTTGAATCACTCAAATCCGAGTTAAATTGCAAAAGATATAGCCTTTTGAAGTTTGAAATAAATACTGAAATCAGGAAAATCAGAAATTCGAATTTAACAGATTTATTTTTAAAACGAAAACTGATTTATTGCGTCATCATGACATCACGCTGGCGTCAGCCCTTGCGCCAGCCAATCAGATGCTGCCACGCGTCCTGGTCCATGGACTCGGTCCACGAGACCACCCTCGGTCCACCGCAGACGCGGTCCACGGCGCCTCATTCGCCGAGCCCGACACGCGGTGGCGCTTGATTGGTTCACATGCGGCGGAAATCCACCGCGCAGATCGCATCTCACGGCCGCGATCTTGACCCTCGTGGCACGATCCTCGGCCTTCGGCAAGATCCGACGGTCATTACCTCTCGAGTCTAGCGATGGCGGCACGACAACGCTTCTTCGCCGGACTTGGGGACGAAGACCACCGCAACGGCAGAAGGAGGGGTCTCCGGCGATGCTTCTGCTTCTCACGGACGCACCTCGTCACGGCGAACACGTTGGCGACCTTGGCGACGGCGGAGACTTCCGGACGGCGAGCTTCAGCGGAAAAAGCGTCGAGGACTTGGCTAACTCCGACGAGCTCGTAGATGCGTTCTAGGGCTGCTCCGCGAAGACGCTCCGACCAAAAGACGCGGCGCCGATCGCGAACCTCGGGGTGCTACCTTCCTATTTATAACCTCGACGTCCGAGCTCTACACGGCGAAAGAAACCAACGGCGTAACGGCGGCGGACTCCGAGTCCGGAACGGAGACGATGAACGACATCGCGACGCGTGTCCCGATCCGACGGTCAAACGCAGCGAACACGCGCGCACTCGGTGGACCGTTGGATCGCACGCGACGGTGCCGATCTAGGGTTTTGCACCGCTACGACTCGTGGGCTGCATTGGGCCGCCCGGCGTGGGCTTCTAGCGCCTGATCTTTGGGCTCGACCCAACACTATTCACCGGATTTTAAAGATTTCTTATTTAAAATAATTCCAGAAATTCATTTTATTTATTTTAAGCAATAAAACTATTAGGAAAAATCCAAGAAAAATCTCAAAAATACTTTGAGACATTCTGTACTCAAATAAAATATTTTTGACAAAACTTTATTTTGACTTTGCACAGATTTAAATAGATTTGAATAAAAGGCAATAAACTTAATTTCAAACTAATTCAAATAAATCCAGAAAAATCCAAATAAATTTCAGAAAATCACAAATGTACATTTAAGCAAATACAACTTAATTAAGCCAAATTTGGGATGTTACAAACCTCCCCCCCTTAACAGAATCTCGACCCGAGGTTCAGGGCTAACTAGAGAATAGGTTCGGGAATTCTAACTTCAAATCTTCTTCTCGCTCCCAGGTGGCTTCACCTTCGGAATGATTGCTCCACTGAACTCTGCAAAAGCGAATAGACTTGTTTCTGGTCTTGCGCTCCATAACATCCAAAATTCTGATCGGTTGCTCTTTATAAGTCAAATCTTCTTGCAGCTCTATCGCATCCAACGGGGTTTGTTCTGTTGGCACTCTAAGACACTTCTTAAGCTGCGACACATGGAATACATCATGCACTCCTGCCAAGGATCGAGGCAATTCTAATCGATAAGCTACCTCTCTCGACGGCTCGTAATCTTGAACGGACCAACATATCTTGGTGCAAGCTTCCTTTAACGTGAAATCTTTTAACGCCCTTAAGAGGGGTAACCACGAGATACACATGATCTTACGGTTCAAAACTCAAATCTCGACGACGATTATCTCGCGTAGCTTTTCGTCTTGACTGTGCTATCTTCAACCTCTCTCGATCATTGCGACTTGACTTTCGCTTCCTCGAGAATGTCGGCCCAAAACCAATCGCTCTCTGTTTCATTCCAATTCAATGGAGTACGACAAGCACGTCCATACAACGCCTCAAACGGTGACATCTTCAGGCTAGCTTGATAACTATTATTGTAACTAAATTCCGCATATGGCAAACATTTATCCCATGTCGTAGCATAAGCTAAAGCACAAGCTCTCAACATATCCTCTAAAATCGATTTACTCTTTCGGTCGACCATCCGCTGCGGGTGATATGTCAGACTTGAAATTCAAACGGGTCCCCATTGCTTCGTGCAACTTATTCCAAAATCTCGAGGTAAATTGGGTACCTCTGTTTGACACAATCTTCTTTGGCACTCCATGCAGACATACAATCCTTGACATGTACAATTCTGCCAAACGATCTCCGGCGTAGGTGGTCTTTACTGGGATGAAATGAGCGACCTTGGTTAGACGATCCACTATAACCCAAATGGAATCGTAACCTTTCTGAGTCTTAGGTAAACCGGTGATAAAATCCATTCCGATTTCCTCCCACTTCCATTCCGGAATTTTCAACGGCTGCAACAAACCAGCGGGTCTTTGATGCATAGCCTTTACTCTCTGACATACGTCGCATAATGCAACATGCTCAGCCACTTCACGCTTCATATTTGGCCACCAGAATCTCTCTTTCAAATCTTGGTACATCTTAGCGCTTCCTGGATGAATCGAGTACTTTGAATCATGAGCTTCCTCAAGAATCAATTGTTTCAACTCCTTTTTATCCGGTACACAAATTCGGCCTTTGAAGAACATGGTCCCTTGCTCATCCAGAGTAAAATCTAAGGCTAGGCCTTCTTCCTTTTTAGCCTTGATTTTAGAAATTTTATCGTCATCTTTCTGGCCTTCTCTAATCTGATCTTCCAGCGTTGGCTTTACTTCAAGTGCAGCTACCATTCCTTGCGGAACGACTTCCAATCTTAACTTCTGAAATTCCTTGCATAATTCCGGTTGATCCTCCATTGACAATGTATTTGCGCTATGGCTCTTTCGACTCAGAGCATCTGCCACCACATTGGCTTTTCGAGGTGATAATGGATTCCACATTATAATCCTTAATTAGCTCCACCATCTTCGCCTCATATTCAGTCGACTTGAGTGAATATGTATTTGAGACTCTTATGGTCCGTATATATCTCACATCTATTTCCTATGAGATAATGACGCCATATCTTTAAAGCATGCACCACGGCACTAGCTCCAAATCATCGTTGGGTAATTCACTTCATGTGGCCTCAAGCGTCTCGGCGCATAAGCAACGACTTTGCCCTCTTGCATTAACACGCATCCCAAGCCTTGCTTCGAAGCATCACAGTAAATGTCAAATCCATTCTGCACATCTGGCAATACTAACACGGGGGCTGTTGTTAAACGCTTCTTTAATTCCATGAAACTTTTCTCGCACTCTGGCGTCCATGCAAACTTCTTTTCTTTCTTCAACAACTGCGTAAGGGGTTTAGCAATTGTCGAGAATCCTTCTATGAACCGACGGTAATATCCCGCCATTCCCAGAAAACTACGGATTTGGGTAATGACTTGGTTGCTCCCAATGCAACATCAAGTCCACTTTGCTTGGGTCAATCACACTCCTTTAGTAGTCATTACATGACCCAAGAATTCGACTTTCTCCTTCCAGAATTCACACTTGCTAAACTTTGCATATAGCTGATGCTCTCGCAGCCTGTCTAAAACCATCCTTAGATGTTCTGCATGCTCTTCTTCGGTCTTTGAGTAAACCAAAATATCGTCTATGAAGACTACAACAAACTTATCCAAATATTCCATGAAAACCTTATTCATCATGTTCATGAAATATCTTTGGGGCATTAGTCAATCCAAATGACATGACCGTGAACTCATAATGTCCATATCGCGTAGAAAACGCAGTCTTAGGTATATCCTCTGCCGGATCTTCAATCGATGGTATCCTCGAACGAAGATCTATCTTGGAGAAAACTCAGCTCCTCTTAATCGATCAAATAAGTCATCGATCCCGGCAACGGATACTTATTCTTGATCGTTACTTCATTAAGTGCACGATAATCAATGCACATTCTAAGACTTCCATCCTTCTTGCGAACAAACAAAACCGGGCTCCCCACGGTGATGAACTTGGTCTAATGAAACATTTTTCTTGCAGTTCCTCAATCTGCTTCTTCATTTCCACTAACTCGTCGGTAGGCATCCGATATGGTCTCTTTGATATCGGTGCTGTCCCTGGTGCTAATTCAATCACGAACTCGATATCACGGTCTGGTGGCAATCCTGGCAAATCTTCCGAAACACATCCGGTATTCCTCGCCACCGGCACATCTTCCATGCTGATGGCTTTCACGCTGTTGACCACTAACTGCCCATCTCGAACTGCGGTCGCTTGAAACTCTACTTTCTTGCCACTAGGGCCTTCCAAAGTCACGATCCTTCGCCACACCCAAAACGGCCTTATGCTTAGACACCAATCCATTCCAAGGATGACGTCTAGGATTGCGCATCTATCAAGATAAGATTCGCTAGGAATTCTATCCCATCCATAAGCAACTTAGCTCCCAAACACCCAAGGCTAGATCTAAGCTCAGATCCTGGGGCTTGGACTAAGAGCACACACTTAAGATTCACCACTTTAAATCCATTCTTGGTTGCAAAACTTTGAGACACAAACGAATGCGAAGCTCCAGAATCAAACAAAACTGTAGCAGGTACTGAGTTGACCAGGAACTTACCCAGTACGACGTCTGTTGCCTCTTGAGCTCCATCAGCGGTGATGTGGTTGATCCTTCCACGCCTTTTGATCGCGGCGTTGCTCGGCTTGGCTTGGTGCACGATTTCCTCGATCTTTGGTGCTTTAGCGGTGTTGTTCCTGTGTTGAAACGAATCGGCGTGATGCCTCCCTTTTGTGGACACCTATTGGAAAAGTGCCTGCTCGTTGCAAGTATAGCATCTCTTCACTTTGCGGATTCTTGATTTCCTCTGGTGCATTGTTGCCTGTCTTTGGTGTCTCAAAGCTCGATTGGCGGGCGAGTGCGAGGGTTGATGTCTTGTTTCACTAGTGGTTGGAATCTAGCAAATTCTTGTGGTGACATCCTCAAGCGTAGATGGTTTGGGCGTCCACCGATTATTCATCAAGCGCTTACGGTTTTCACCTAGCTCTTTGCGCTTATCTTCTAGGATTAAAGCCTTATTTACCACTCACGAAAATCGGAAATTGTGGCTAATCACCCCACCGTAGTCCCGAGTTCAATCCCTTCATGAAACGAGGCTGTGCGGCTTTATCTGCCGCTACATCTTGAGGGCATAGCGAGCTAATGAGTAAATTTGTTCAAGTATTCGCCACCGGTTGGCCTCCTTGCTTCAAAGCTCGAACTCCTCCTTCTTAAGATCCATCATTCCCTCCAGGACATGGTATCGCGGAAAGCATTAGTAAACTCCTCCTGTGTTATCTCTGTGGGGCTCCATGAGCGCACAAGAGTTCTCCCACCACTCTGCGGCGGTCCTTCCAGTTGATGAGAGGCGTAAAGCACCTTCTCATTTCCTTCACACTGTGTGATGTGCAGCTTTTTCTCAATTGTCCTAAGCCAGTCATCGGCTTCCAAAGGATTCACATTTCCCGAAAAAGTTGGTGGCCTAGTCCTCATAAAATCTGATAGCTTTGACATAGGTCGAGGTCCACCATGATTGTTCTGAGTTGCAGGGTTGTTGTGATTTACTGCTGCATTGGTCATCTGCTGCATCTGCTGCATCATTGTCTGCATCAGTTGAGTCTGCGCTGCCAGAAATGCTCCTAGATTCTGCATGTCTACTGTCGGTGGTTGAGGGCTGCCTCCATCATTGGGATTGTCATTCTGACGCAGTCCACTTCCTGAAGCACCGTTGTTTCCTCGAGTATTCACCATCTGATGATTGCCTCTTAGGTTAGGAAAGGTAGATGTAGCATAGATAAGAAGTAAGAATTTCTAAAGCGGGGAGATATGTTATACCCAAACTGAACAATTCTTTATTTAACTTGGTATGACTGCTTATTTAAGCCTACAAGCTTTGCAACACATACTGCACACTCAGCAATACAAAGAAGCAAACTAAACACGAAACCTTAACGTCAACTAAAAGGTAAAGACTAACTTAAAGACGTGACTCACACTCGAGTCTCAACACGGCTCCAAGGTCGACACTCACTCATCCACCACCACAGGTGAGGTCGATCCGCGCATACACCGGTGGGTGAGCTGGCATAGGAGCAAACCTATCCTGATGACCTACTACTGGGTCCTCTGCAACAACGGGGTCTGCACTCCCCTCTGGCTCCCACTCTCGCTCCTCTGGATCCTCCTCGGACTCCTCGGCTGGCTCCTGAACTCCCTGAGTCACGCGCTCCGGCTCGTCCTCAAGCGCCTCGTGGCCTCTCCCGGTGAGTGATCATCCCGATGGTCAAGCACGGTCACCTCAAGCTCTGCGCCGCCACTCTAAGTGCCTCGCACACGCCTCTCGGCTCTGGGTAGTATCTCTCATGTGATCCTCCTGGGCAAGGGCGAACTCTGCAAGGTGCGTCGCGGTAGCACACTCGCTCCCCTCGATCCGTCGTCTTCGGCACGCTTGAACGTTTGGGTGAAGTCGAACACCGAGTCGTGAAGCTCGTCGGCGTGGTCGCGGCGGACACGGCGAAGAGCAAGTCGAGCAACCTCCGAATTGCAACTTCATACGAGAACCTTCGGCGGAGACGTTGATTGGCCTGCTAGCTTCCTCATTCCCCCGAGCGTAGATGATCAATTTGCAAATGAATCCTCGGTGTACACCGCTCACCGCCCACCGCCTCCTCGGTAAAGCGGACGGTAGAAGCCTCCCAGCGTCGAAGAACTCTCCACGCCTCCATGGCGTAGCCACCGACTCCTCAAAGGTCGAACGATCGGCATCCGCTCCACAAGAACTTTGAAATAAGTTCTCCACCAAACAACAAGTAAGACGTTAAATTTAGCAAAGGCAAGACGTAGAGAATGAGATGAGTCAAGAGTGTTTTATTAATCAAATTTAGATTTTCTTTTAGAAAATAGTTTTGGACTCTCACAAGACACCTCCATACTATCTAGGGCCAAAACCTACAGTCAGTATGCTCTGATACCACCTCTGTAAGGACCCGAATCCACTGATTCGAACCCACTGTGTTTACCGCACTATTCCCAGGATCAACGCTAGTGCACACAGCTCAACATTGGTACATATCACATCATACTCAACGATAATAGAATAATAGTTCATTCATTGATATAACTAAAGGTATGATCTTATGACCAATCTTACATTATTAAGCCACGCAGGGCAAGACTGAAAATATAACTAATGATTAAGCAGCGGAAAATAGAAAACGTAGATAGCTCATCAGTTCACCACAGGCAACCAACAAGGCTCGGACCCTAATGACTCGTGTCTTCCTGGACTTCATCTTCCAACACAGGTGTAGATTCTTCAACTGTTGATTATTGTTGTTTGGCAAGGGTGAGTACTTAAAGCACTCAACAAGTTGTGCACAGAATGCAGTTCTATTTATCTATATGTAAGGCTTATTCCAAAGGATAGGCTATCATGGCTATTTTGCAATAAGCAGCATTTATGCACAAATACAATAATAGATTGTAAAGAATGTAAAACGAATAGCAATAATAAATAAATTCAGATTTCTCAAGTAAACCAAGTTTCCAATCCTAAGTCAAATTTCATCTTCCATATGGCCTTCCGCCATCCCAACCATGTTGTCCAATTAATTAAGCTAACCCTTAATCAGAATTCCGAGCATTGCTCAATACCATGAGCACGGCTATCCGAATAGTTTCACACTCTGCAGAGGTTATGCACTTTACCCACGTGATACAACCAAACACCACAAAGGCGAGAGATTATAACAAAGCCTTTACATTGCTCTATCTTAACCCGGTACTACCCGCTAAGGTTTCAACAACAAGGTCTCAGAAACCACATCCGGGGCCCCTCTTGCGCCATGTGAATTACACCTGACCCGGAACTCACACCGACCACGATAGTATCAACATTAAGACATTGCAAATTACTCACTAGGTGGCCCATACCAGACATGTGGTTGCATGATTGACTCAGGTCAAAGGCTTGCAAGGTTAAGTCCTTAGTGTGATCAAGGCAAGACTTCCACATACCATCGCCCATCGGGCCCACCTTGGCCTCCTCGCGCCTTGCCACTTGCCCCAATCTAAGTGATTATCACCCGCTTGATTACGAAGCACCACGTGCCATCAACAATTCAACATCGCTATGACATGACTCGCCACAACAACTCAATCTCATCGTGTGATCCCACATGACACACAAGTTCATAACATTCTTCCATATTCCATTAATCAAGATTAATTATCAATGGTGATGACACATGTGATGACGTGGCATGGCTAAGCAACTAATACTGAACTAAACCTCCAATGTTGATTATAATTATTAACCAACTATATTAATCCAATCTAGGGTGACAATGGATCATGGCATACAATGACAAGGTAGGGTATAGACCAATCTGGTATTTTAGCTAAGCCCAAACTAATTTGAAACAGTTGTATAATTGAATTATATGCAATAGTGTAAATCAAACATAGCAATTTTACAAACATGGGTTCAACATGATCAAAGCACAACTTGCCTTGGAATAGGTCCTGATCTTGATCTGAAGTTTGCTCTTGAGTTCTTTGGATCTTCCTCCAAGCGTCGCACAATTCAACGTCTCACGCGTCATCAAGAAGAAAAGCAAATAAATACCAAAACAGAGAGCAATTGAACTCCAAAAATCAGTTAAAATTCACCATTAAATAGATTTCAATTTTACAAATTTTTAGAAATTTGAATCACTCAAATCCGAGTTAAATTGCAAAAGATATAGCCTTTTGAAGTTTGAAATAAATACTGAAATCAGGAAAATCAGAAATTCGAATTTAACAGATTTATTTTTAAAACGAAAACTGATTTATTGCATCATCATGACATCACGCTGGCGTCAGCCCTTGCGCCAGCCAATCAGATTCTGCCACGCGTCCTGGTCCATGGACTCGGTCCACGAGACCACCCTCGGTCCACCGCAGACGCGGTCCACGGCGCCTCGGCTGCTGAGCCCGACACGCGGTGGCGCTTGATTGGTTCACACGCGGCGGAAATCCACCGCACAGATCGCATCTCACGGCTGGCGATCTTCACCCTCGTGGCACAATCCTGGCCTTTCGCTGAAGATCCGACGGTCATTACCTCTCGAGTCTAGCGATGGCGGCACGGCAACGCTTCTTCGCCGGACTTGGGGACGAAGACCACCGCAACGGCAGAAGGAGGGGTCTCCGGCGATGCTTCTGCTTCTCACGGACGCACCTCGTCACGGCGAACACGCTGGCGACCTTGGCGACGGCGGAGACTTCCCGGACGGCGAGCTTCAAGCGGAAAAACGCGTCGAGGACTTCGGCTAACTCCGACGAGCTCGTAGATGCGTTCTAGGGCTGCTCCCGCGAAGACGCTCCGACCAAAAGACGCGCGCATCGCGAACCTCGGGGTGCTACCCTTCCTATTTATAACCTCGACGTCCGAGCTCTACACGGCGAAAGAAACCAACGGCGTAACGGCGGCGGACTCCGAGTCCGGAACGGAGACGATGAACGACATCGCGACGCGTGTCCCGATCCGACGGTCAAAACGCAAGCGAACACGCGGCACTCGGTGGACCGTTGGATCGCACGCGGACGGTGCCGATCTAGGGTTTTGCACCGCTACGACTCGTGGGCTGCATTGGGCCGCCCCGACGTGGGCTTCTAGCGCACAGTGCTGGGCTCGGCCCAACACTATTCACCGGATTTTTAAAGATTTCTTATTTAAAATAATTCCAGAAATTCATTTTATTTATTTTAAGCAATAAAACTATTAGGAAAAATCCAAGAAAAATCTCAAAAATACTTTGAGACATTCTGTACTCAAATAAAATATTTTTGACAAAACTTTATTTTGACTTTGCACAGATTTAAATAGATTTGAATAAAAGGCAATAAACTTAATTTCAAACTAATTCAAATAAATCCAGAAAAATCCAAATAAATTCCAGAAAATCACAAATGTACATTTAAGCAAATACAACTTAATTAAGCCAAATTTTGGGATGTTACAAAAACCTTACTAACATGCAAGATTCAAATGGTTAAAATATGGGTCACATCAGCTCAAAATTTAGTGAAAATAGTTTAGCTATAATCCTGGGATTGCAAAGATCATAGACATACAAAAATATTTATATTATACCTGGGTTTACGCTATTTGCTCGTTGTCCGAACATGAATCGGCAAAATGTTCAAATGGACGTAACTTTCGCAAACGAACCTCAAACTCAATGAAACTAAATCTCATGACCTTAGAATGATATACCCTTACTTGCTGTGCAAAAATGATATCATTTTGAATAATTTTGAGTTAGGCCATATTAAGTCCTAATGATCATTTATATGAAAAATATTGTTTCCCTTTAATTAAGTGTTCGTTCTTTTGATTTGTGGTTTGAGTTGCAAGCTTCTTAAAGTGTAATTTTCAGTAAATTAATAATTATGTATAACTCAATTGAATGATGTCCTTCCAAATAAATGAACTCCGATAAACTCCTTTATTGCTAAACTTTGTATGTAACTTCTTGAAGTTCATCTCGTTCATTTCTTATGCTCATACATGCACATTTACATCAATGGCATCATTCTAATTTTGCATCATTGCATTCGTTTAGAGCCCGACATACCGGAGAGCAACGAGGTTGACTCGGTGACCATGAGTAAAGAGAATTTTGAGGAGGAACAAGCTGCTACACAAGGCAAGCATCGAGCATATTTTTCCTATATTTTGGATCAATGTAACTTATATTAAGATATTATGCATGTGGGTTTTTATGTTATATATCTATGTCGCGAATAGCTCCTAGTTGTTGCATTTCCCTTCCCTTGATATTGTTTATCATACACCTTGATAACTCTTAGCATGGATAGTTTATCCTATGCTAATGGTCGTGTTAGATGCTTAGCCATGCTCTAGGTCTTGGTAAAGAATCCGGGAATTGTGAGGGTCTTTTCTTTGTAGCAATTGGTAGTTATCGTGGGATGGTATGGGCTTGAAACATGGTAATTGGAAAGAATGTTGGTTCATTCATGATAATTTGAAGGACTTGTTGAAAAGTTGAAAGTGCGAGACTTGGACGGGTAGTTAGGGTTATTCGAGAATGGAGTCTCGGATGCCATAGGCCCACTTGAGTCAATTAAGGACAGATCGTTGGTGCCGTTGTCATAAACACTTTCCGTACTAACCACATATCCATATATGGGATGGATGAGCTAAGTACTATAAGTTACCCGGATCATTTGACTTGTGGGTGAGGTGCCTAGGGGTGTCCCCGGTGGACCTAGTCATCTCCGCACATTAGACATGAGCACAAATGTTTGGGGTGAGTATGCGAAAGGTTGTCATGTGAATCATCGCTTGCTACCGACGGGTGGTATGACCGGTGGTCTTGTGTCGTGTGTAAAGATATACCCCATGCAGGGTGTAAGAACTATTCGAATAGCCGCTCTCTCGGTTATGGCAAAGTTTAATGTTCATTGGACATCATCGTAAGTGTCACGTGTTGTTTTGTGATGAGTTTGGAAGGTGAAACATGATGGCCTCATGAGGGATGTTTAGATATGTGCTAGCTGTCCATATAAGTTAAATAGGACTAAGGGTGCTTACACATTACTCTCTAGATGTTAAGATATGCTTTTTCACAAATACTACTTAACTTGTGGTCTTTCATGTCCTTGCTACAACCATATGCATTATCCTTGTACTCTATGGTCCGTGTAAGACTTGCGAGTACCTTCGTACTCATGTGTTTGTTGTTGGAGTTTTGCAGATGAGAATGAGGCCGTGTATGGCTATTTTTACCCCGCCGATGTCGGCGAAGGGGATGAGTAGTCGGTGGTTGGCCAAGAAGCGGTAGTGGTGCCTTATGGGCAATGGCACCACTATTATTTTGCTTTTATGATGATTATATCCGCTGCGTACTCTATGTCTAATTCGCTAGTTAAACCATGGATATTTCTAGCTAGTGACCTTTGGTTGAGAGCATATAGACATGTCTTTGTATGCTTTTTCAAGTTTAATTTCAGATTTGGTACACTCGATGTATGAGACTTTTAATATGTTGAAGACTTGTAATTCACATAAAAACTTGCACTCTCTATGTATTGTGTGATGATAGAGATGTTGTGCAACGGTATGTGTGTTGATCTTGGGCATCGTCTTGAGACACATACTGAGGACTACCGGAGTTGCTTTTGTTTTAATTGAGATTGTGGCTGCGTTGTTTGTCATATAGATATGAATTAACATGTGCCTAACTCTTGTACGAGCGTATGTTAGCTCTCATCTAAATGGGCAGCCGGCCGCTCGATTTAACCAAGTGAAATTTGGGGGGTTCTCACAATTGGAGGCCCACTTGGCAGTGTCTATACCATGCCACCCTTGCTCTCTCTCTACCAATGGGGCTGGCCCTGCATGCCGGTCTCTCCTCCCCTCTCCTCCCTCCTCCTTCCCCAGTTGCTACCTCTGCAGAAGCAATCACAACCGCGGATTCTCGCTGATCTTCAATGCCATGCCGAGCAATGGCGCAACGCCAAGTTATCTAGCCTAAGCACCCCCTTGCCAAGTCAAGCGACCACCATACCTTGCCGTCACTGTGCTGCGATCATCTCTGACGCGGGAGAACAAAATCGCCGCAAGAACTCAACCGTGTTCATACTTGGCCGATTAAGCAAATCCTCTCACCACTGCCTTGCTTCACCTATAAATAGCGCCGAGAGTCCCTTAGCATGGCCACAACTCATCTCCATTTCCCCTCCGGCTGAACCATTTCCAAACGCGCCATACCTTGCCTAATTTCCATTTTTGCAGAGGAAATTGAGAAAGACAATTCCACTCCCATGGTCATCCATTCTTCAATCAAGTAAACATAGAGCTTCACTCCAGCTTCCCTAGCTTACCCCATTGCTTGTTCTCAGTTCGCATCGCCTACTTCTCTGTCACGCCAAGGCCCTTCATTCCCAGATCCAGCTCCACGGTGGCAGCCCAACTCGGTGCTTATCCGGCCGAATTAACCATCAAAATGGAATCCAAATGACTCCCTCATACTCAATCTGCTACCCATTCAAGCTCTCTCACCGCGGTTCTTGCTCCCTGCGGGCCCACCATTAGTGCTACCCCAAGCTCTCGGTGGTGCATTGCTCCGGTCACCGCTGGCCAGCATGACACCCCCTATTAGATGCACCTTGTCGAGCTCGTGGTCCCTCTGCCCACGCCTACGCCGTAGTCCCGCTGGAGCGGCATCACCGGCTTGCCCTAGCCGAGCTCTGGTTCGGAGTCTCTGGTGAGTGGGCCCCGAAATTCAGTGGCTGAAGCCGAGCTCAAATGAACGCGCCAAATGGAAGAGTACGTCTTCAGTTTGATGAAAACGTGTTTTCTAATTTCCACCCGATTTTCTGAACAGCCAGAAATTCAAACTAGCATAACTTTTGATATATAGCTCCAAAATGGATGAAATAAATTTATAAATTTGTATAAAATCATGAAGTTTTATAATATATAAAAATATTGAATTTTTTGAATCACATAAGAATTATTTGAATTAAAAATTTGCTAAGAACCCTATTATGGACTTTATATAAATGCTATAACACCATGAACCTTAAATTAATAAAATAAATTTTTATATGATGCTGAGACCATAGGAATCTCAAATGTGCAAAAACATTTAATTTTTGAACTAATTTTAAATTATTTTCTTTGCAAAAATCAGTAAGACCTAATATGGCCATTTATAAAAATCAGTATGTCATAACTCATAAAATAATAAGATAATTTTTATAAGCTCCTGGAATCAGTGGAAACCCAAATATGGAAAATTATTTGAATTTAAATTTAATTTGTATCTGTTTTAATAAAGATTATCTTCAATGTACTAGATATTAAAAAATACATGATTTATGCAAAAGAAATCTAAAGTAAATAAAAAATTGATTTTTATATGCTAAATTATCAGTAGGATGCCTGCATATGCATAAATAATTCAGAAATAATCTTGACTTGAATCTGTTGCATGGATAGATCTTGACCATAATATAAGATATATATATATATATATATATATATATATATATATAATGAGAAAGCTAAAGCATGATTTATAATAACTCTTGAAAGATTTATTTACCCTGTAACATAGATATAAACCTAGTATAATATTGCTTTGCATCTGAATCCTCTTAAGAACTCGATACCTTGTGCTAATCTCATTGTTAATCCAAATAATTTTAGCATCTAGAATTTGAAACTATATATATATATATAAATACATAATTTTAGCCTCTTGAATTTGTAAAATAAGAAGAAATGATCTATAGAAGGAACTGTGTCATCATCTAACTTAAAGATATAAGTAAGTGCATATATAACTATATGCAAATCAACCAAAAGAGGGATCATGAAATCATGCAACCCAAACCCTAAACCACATCTATTTTCTATAGTAAGTCTTCATTTGGTTTACTGTCTATCTTCTTTTTGCCCTTATTAAAATTGGTTATTTACTATATTTCTGGTTGAACGACGTGTAGAACTCGACGTTGCTAACTCCATCGTCGACAACACTGGCTACGACCAAGACTTCATCATAAACAACAATTAAGCAAGGCAAGCACCCCTTTGATCATATTGATTCCATTATTTAATTTTCCTTTTGTTTATCAAATTGTTTCATGCACGCGTTTAATGTTCTGTAAATTCGCTATTTTGTGGTACTGGTAGATATACGTGTGATCTCATGGAACTTCCTTGATAAGTATGGATATGTGAACCTTGGTAACCATAGAATAGGGTTAGACAATATATATAATGTCAACATGGAAATATGCGATTACATATTGATCATGCTTAGCTATACTTTAAAACCGACAATTTAGATAATCAGATCAAACTATCTTTTGAGGATTTAAAAATGTTGGATACGACACTGATGGTTACTGGTATTTTGGTTAAAAACCCAAAATAAAACTATGGTTTTAACGTGGGTGATTATTGGCAATAGCCGGTTGTGCAGGTGTTGCACGTATTGTAGGGAGAAGTATCGCCCGTGTCGGATTAATAACCGAACGAAGTGCACGTTATATCCAAGAATTACCATACAACCACAAGTGCTGGTATGATTGCCTTAAACTAATTAAGTTATCTAGTTTAACTTTCCATATTGGAAGGCTGAAGTAGTACGGGCTTTCCATTATGGATTATAGAACAAACATTTATCGATACAACGGTGTACAGCATGCTATGGGGCATATCACATTTCACATATAGTGAATGTACAAACACTTTTTGCCACCATAGCATGGGGTTATCATCACCGTGCTGGTGCAAAGTTATCCCAGGTAATGTAAAGGTTTTCGTTATGAACATTCTGGCCACAATGCCAAAGGTGCATGAAACATACAGCAAAAAGAAAAGGTCATGCCTTGTGGGTAAAGTTGTACACCTCTGTAGAATATAAATCTTTTCGAAAAGCCATTCACATGGTCATGGGACACTTGGTGCGCCTGCCCTAGTTAGAAGTTTTGGTATTTTCTAGATGGTATGGATTGGAGACATTTGTTGGATGATGATTATTGCAGATTTGTGCCACATGTTGGCAATGGATGATTCGATGTTCACGCTGTGAAGGACTGTGAGTTATTACTTATGCTTTACTTACTTACTTTCATATCAGTCAAACTTGCTTTACAAATCCCGTTTGTAAATTACAACTTGATTTACAAATTCAATCTTGCTTTATGCAAATTAACCGTACAAGCCTCCTTTGATATAGCCTGCATTACTGCATTTTGTAAATACCACCTTAAGTCTTGCTGAGTACGAAAGTACTCAAACTTGCTTATTATGTTGTTTTAGGTGGAAAAGAAAATGAGATTCCAAAGATTACTTTTCGACGTAAGATGTGGGAACTTCAAAGTGATCTTTCTAGGATTTATGCCTTGTCAGTTGCCTGAGAGTTGGATAGGCACACTAAAAGAGTTTGCTTCTTCTGCTGCTATATACTCTGAATTGTAAAATACAATGTATAAATAGCTTTCGCTTTATTAAGTTGATGTATGGTTGTGATTCCAATTGTTGTAAATGTGCGTGCTAGACACTGATCATGGGACTAGTACTGTATGCATATGAGATTCTCATTTTCGCATTTTATGCAAAAATGGGGGTCGTTACATACTATGGGTTCATAGAGGAGATTTAGGAGCTCGACTACATGTTTCAAGATCCCCCTGTTTCGGTGCCATTGAGTCCACCTCCAGCATGTGAAGGTTGATAGGTACGATATCACTACTGTGGACCTTAAACATGTCAGATACCAAGATGAACCATTTGTGCTTGTTAACCAAGTTGTTCAAGTCTTCTATGTAACTGACCCATCCTATAAGAAGTTCCATGTAGTTCTACAAAAAAAAGGATTGTCAAAATTGATAATTTAGTAGATGAGGAAGAATACAATCAATTTGACGAGTTGCCTCGTATCGGAAATGGCATAATGGTCGAGGAAGAACAACCTAAGGAAGCTAACTACACACGTATCGATCATCGTGAAGGGCTAATTTTTATACACAATAATAAGCAACTGGAGTTATGATTAGGTCATCATGTTTATTTGTCAAGTGTAAAAATAAATATAAAAAATCAATTGTTGATTTGAAGTGTACGTTAGAATTTCCTAGTGGGAAGGCCTAAGTTGTGTGACTTTTTTTTGTCATGCCTTATGGTCGATCATTGTGAAGGGCTTACATGTCTGAGACTTTTTTGGTCTAATCAACACCCATACAGGATGCCATTCCATATATATGCAAATATAATTCAACTGTTGTTTGTATCATCTTGCTTGTGAAAAACAGTTCAACTACAGGATCACTATGTATTATGGACAATAAAAGTAAAGAGAGGTTTTCTATGCATCTCCCCTCGATAGAAGTTTCATAAATCTTGAAGCAAGTGGAAGGGTTCTCATAAATAAAAATAGAGCCACCTAACTAGCTCCAAATTAATTAAACCATTTGAAACAGAAATACTTGTGTTGATTTATGTAACTAGCTCATGGGTTAATATAATGAACTAGAAAGCATATTACTGTCGAGAATTAGCTGTGAAATAAGAGAGATCTTAAAGCAAGATTTTGCTTTTGGCCAGTGTCACATCAGAGACAGTTCTATACTGGAATCGTCTCTGATAAAGGCCCCTTATAACACCTCCTGGAACAAACCAACCGTAGCCAACTCAACCGCTGCCCCCGAATCCCCCTAAACTCTAGCCCCCAGCGACCTCCTCCTACGGTGGCCTCCTCGTGTGACGACCCTGCTCCACCTCCCCCCGTGCTGTTGGCTTCGCCACCTCCGGACTTGCCTCATCCTCCCCACGCCGTCGACTTCACCACCTCTGGAGCTGGCTCCTCCTCTCCACATCGTTGGTTTCGCCCTAATCTGGAGCTGCCTCCTCCCTGCCATCCTTGGCTTCGTTGGCTTCGCCACCTCCGAGTCTGCCTCCTCCCCTCGCACCATCGCTTTGCCACCTCTGGAGCAGCCTCCTCCCCACACTGTCAACTTCACCCCTATCCGAAGCCCCCTCCTCCCTGTGCCTTTCGTCTTTGCCACCTCCCCGATGGCCCTGCTCCGCCTCCTGCCCCCAATCTGGCACCGTATTCTTCCCCAGATCCTCGACTCCCCCAGGTCCATCGCTGCCTCCTCCCCTAGTTAGTGCACTTCATTAGTATTTTTTAGTCCTCATTTCTGTATTGATGATTGTTGGTTGACTGGGATGGTATGCTAAAATGAGAGGTTCATTGCCTTATACAAGTACAATGTTGGATTGTGCTTTGAGATGTGTTGGCGTCCAAAACTTGAAGTAGGGTTTCTAACAGCAACACACCAGACGAACACCTGGTTCAGAGCGTGCCAGTCGATTTGACCTGTAATTGACAAGGTAAAAATATGAAATTCACTCAAAGCCGATCGTGAAGATCAATCGGCTTAGACTCAATCAGCTTGAAGCCGATTAAATTGAAATAAAAGGGTAAGTCTAACTAGCCGATTAAGGCTAATCAGAGGATAAAGGCAGATCGATTCTGAAGAAGGCGATGCGCAACAAAATCAGAATAAATCGAACCTGGGGTGTAATCTGAAGAAGATCAACAGTCGGCGATGCGCAACTTTATTGATCAAGATCAAATTACAAAGACTAAATTACAAGAACTACTCCTAGTCGACAGGAAAAAGTAATGTAGATTGGTGTTTGATTGTGTTGGATTTTTTTTTCGCAGCTTGCTTTGGCCCTTCTTTTATACACGTCGGCCGATCGTGTCCTATTACAACACGTTACAAAACCTGATCCGTATCGGCCTTATTTCAGATAGCTTTTCCTCAAAGATCTTGCCGTTGCCAAATATCTTTAAATCTTTCCAAATCGTCTGTTAGTTTTTGTATGTTGACTTTCTTGCCGATTTTGACTAGACTTACCAAATTGTTGTGCAAACAAGATGTTAAAATGAGATGTACCTACTGTTAGGTCACCGAATGATTGATGATGCAGGTTAATGTTGCGGGCATACACAAGGAAAACGAACTGCTCGTAGAAAAAAATCATCTAACCTCTCGATACCTTAAGAGTATAAATGACATGATTTTTCTTGCGGCTCATGGAATTGAGCAATAAATCAACGGATGATTTGTTAAGTATATATAGACTCCCTGAAAGCAACATACATCTGTTGTTAAAACAGTAATAAAAAACAGTACCATTTCCACATATACCACTAAACTGAAACCTAAGGTTTTGCAACACATATATACTCTTTGTAATCCGTTCATAAATAGTTTTCTGGAAACAATCATTAATCGTAAACAAGCCTTCAAGAAAAGACCAGAACACATACTATGCATATCTGATGAGCTATGTAGGCCGAGGTGGTGTTGACTCTATGTAATCTTGAGATGTATTTCCCTCCATTATTTTTCGATATCATGGTCCATTCACATTGTTCACCTTGTGTTCCTACGTAGCATGTACCCGTTTGACAGGTACATGGGAATTCTTGAGTCCTACGTACGGAATCAATCTCAACCGGAGGGTAACATTGTCGAAGGTTATGCAACCAAAGAGGTCGTCAAATTCTGCGTGGATTACATGGCTTAGGTCAAACCGATAGGTGTGCCTCGATCCCACCATGAGGGAAGGCTCCAGGGTATCGGGACCATCAAAAAGAAAGCAATCACACTGATCCAGCTGCGCGTGCTAAAGCCCATTCACGGTTTTTCAACACATGGCTATAGTGTCCACATATATCGATAAGCACAAGAAGTAGCTACGGCAAGAGAATCCATCGAGGTAGGAGTCCTGGATCATCAGACAGCATAACTTTCTATCCGACAGATATTTGAAGAAGCGACAACCCATCACTAGAAGCTCATTAGGTGATACAATGACATGGTTGGCAAAAGAGCCCACATTTAAAGACGTAACATGGATAGGATACGACTTAAATGAGTACACATTTTACATGAGAGATCAGGACATGATGAGCACAAACCAGAATAGCGTTGTTCGCATAGATGTGCTCAATACCGCCGAGTCGATGAGGAGCTCCTACTATGGGTTCATTGAGAAAATTTGGGAGCTCGACTATGTACTATTCAAGATCCCCTTATTTCGGTGCCGTTGGGTTCACCTATAGCACATGAAGATTGACAAGTACGGTATCACTACTGTGGACCTCGAATGTGTCGGATACCAAGATGAACCATTTGTACTCACTAACCAAGTTGTTCAAGTCATCTATGTAACCGGCCCATCCAACAAGAAACGCCACATTGTTCTTTAGCGAAAAAGGAGGATTACCGGAGTTGAGAATGTAGTAGATGAGGAAGAATCAGTTTGTTGTCGGAGTTGAGAATGTAGAAGATGAGGAAGAATCAGTTTGACAAGTTGCCTCCTATCGGTAATGGCATCACAGTCCAAGAAGAACAACCTGAGGAAGCTAGCTATACATGTGTCGATCATCGTGAAGGGCTAATTTTTAAACAAAAGAATAAGCAAGTGGAGTTATGATGAAGTTGTCATGTTTATTTTAAGTGTACCTGTATTTTAATGTCAACCAGCTAGCTATGAATATGTCTAGTCAATATATACCTTAATTAATAACTGAGATGTATGTATTATAAATAATGAGATGTATGAATTATAAACAAATAATGAGATGTATGTGTTATAACTTATAAACAATAAACTATAAATTACAAACTCTGCATAAACTATAAATTACAAACCATGCATAAACTATAAATTATAAACCATAACCTATAAATTATTAAATGTAAATTATAAATCATGCATAAACTATACATTATAAACCACCTATAAACTGTAAATTGTAAACCCTAAACTATAAACTGTAAATGTAAATTATAAACCATAGTCATCATAGACGGTTCAAGCCTAGAACCATCTATGATTTAGGTTATACAATGTTTATAAATACAGGTTACGGTTCAAGCCAACAAGAACCCTTCCCCATCGCGTGCCTCGACCTAACCCTAACCCTACCTTGCCCCTCGGTGGCGACCTGCTCCCCTCTCAATGGCGCCCTCTCCCGCCCCCAACCCCTCGGTGGTGCCCTCCCCTGCTCCCTCCTTCCTTTGCAGCAGTCGTCCCCACAACCACAT
Organism: Otatea glauca; assembly: GCA_036346275.1. Lineage (NCBI taxonomy): Eukaryota > Viridiplantae > Streptophyta > Magnoliopsida > Poales > Poaceae > Otatea > Otatea glauca. The sequence goes on along the minus strand of CM070716.1, from coordinate 29,096,605 downwards.
CCCTGTCTACTCCTCCAGGCCGCTGATGCCATCGTCCTTCACCTCCATCCCTCCTTCCTTTGTAGCCATCCTCCCTATGGCCAGATCCCCATCGACTCCTCCAGGCTACCGATGCTGTCCTCTTTCTGCCTAATGCCAACGCCATCGTCCTCGATTAAGACTGGATTTGTGTGATTTCTACACCGTGGAGAGATTTTTTGTACCCATGTAGCGATATTGACTTTTTTGTTGCTGTGATTTGTTCGATGAGTTTGTGAAAAGCCGTGGAATGTAGCTATAAGCTTTACCTCTTATTCGATTATTCTGTGGATTTAGGTGTAGTTTGGCTGCATTCATCTATTCTGTGGATTTAGGTGTACTTTGACCGCATTCATCTATTCTATGGATTTAGGTGTGATGTTTAATCCATGTAATGTACTTTGATTGCATTCATCTATTATGTGGATTTAGGTGTGTTTCATGTAGCTAAAAGCTTTACGTCTTATTCGGTTATTCTGTGGAACCGTTTGTGACGACATCACGGATAGTTCTTGTTTAGAACAGTTTGTGATGACAATTTTTACATATGGTTCTCAAACCGTTTGTGATGTACTCTTTTATCACTGACACTTTGTTACTAACGGTTCACTAAACCGTCTAAGATGTCAATTTTGAATTGTTTGTGATGTTATGTTTTGTAGTAGTGGTAATAATGCCTCTGGAAATAATCAATTGTATTTTGGCAGTACCACCAACAGCCAAAGGGCACTAACTAATGTGGATTCTACGTTTTCCACAACATGCAACTCATTATTGGTAAAAAACTACCAATGACTTTGAGATTTGTCAATCTTGCAATAATTGTTTTGTACTTATTAATTTATATACATGCAAGACATTATTTTACCCATCGATAGGTTTGGAAATGCGCTACAACTGTATTGGAACAGGAAGATCTGTTAGGAATTCGAGGACAATTCTGTTCCTTCTTGCTAAGTGAGGTCATAAATCCAGAATGCTAGCTATACATCATAGGTAGGCAGCATTTTGCAGTTACACAGTGTGAAGACTCAAGAGTATAGCCTTGATAATTACGATATTAATAGAGCCTTAGTGAAGCTAGATGTTTCTTGGTAGTAAAAATGGAGACTTTAGTGAATTCTATTAAAAAACGATGGGTTGTAAATTGTTGCATAATAGAAGAGTTTCAAGAGTGTTTCTTTACCTAGATATATGTGAGATCCTCCCCGTATAAAACAAAAAGCCTCCATGTGACTACAGTACTAGTCCCATGATCAGTGGCTAGTACGCACATGTTTACAACATTAGTATCACATCTATACATAGATTTTATTACAAGCTTAAATAAGTTTTAATTATACAGAGTTCATACATAAAATATTACATCATAATGGAAATAATATAAGATCCAAAAGCCTTGTGGTTCGCCCATCTAGACCCACAGGCAACTGACATGGTTACCCTAGAAGAAATCATCGTCAAAATCCCCCAATCCTGCGTGGAAGTACGATTCTTCGGGTATATCGCATTCTTCACCTTCTGAAGCAACTATTTAAGCAAGTTTGAGTACTTATTTTGTATCGGCATAAATGAATCGTAAGTATATGAATATGATAGATTACAAACGAAAATTGTAAAAGCCAGTATGATTACTAAAACAATGACTGAGTAATAGATTTTGTGACAAAGTCTACCCGACTGATTTAAGCCCAAACAATGTTGATCCCCGACATGAAACAATAGTTGCCAAACCAGTTCCCAACCAAAATCAACTTTTAGAAAATACCAAAACTCTAACAGTGAGATGACTTCACCAAGTTCCCATAACCATGAGCGCAGCTTTTCGAAAAGATTGACACTTTGCAGAGTTGTACAGCTTTAGCCACAAGAAATGATCAACCTCGATTGCTAGGCCAATAACACACTTCCTTTGGTGGGTCGGCAAGAAGATCATAACATAACTATTACATTACCTGAACATGACTTTGCTCTAGCTCAGCGATGATAACCCTTGCTATGGTGGCAGAAACACTCACCCAATACAAAATATCATTCACACATTAACACAGGCAATTGCACACACGTTTCTCCCCAAAGCAAAAAGTACACCATTGCATTGGTATGTAGAAACCCTTACAATTAGACCTAACCGGAATGCCTGTGCTACTTCAGCCTTCCAAAGTGCAAAGCCACATCTAAGTACCTTCGTAGATTAAGGTCGTCCCATACCAGCACTTGTGGTTGTATGAGTTTCATGGATCGATAGTGTCTCATATTTCGGTCCTTAATCCGACCCGGGTGATACTCCCCCTACACTATATGCAAACCACATGCACAACCAGCTATTGCCAATAATCGCCCGCATGTAAATTATAGTTTTATTTTCATTTTTAACCAAAGTACTAGTAACCTTTAAAAGTCATATCCAACCTTTTTAAATTTTTAAGAACAACAAGGTTCTTTTCTAAGCTTGGCTAAGCAAGAGTATTAAGCTATCGGATATACCAAGTTGACATCATGTACTGTCTATTCTATGCTAAGGTTATCAAGGTTCACATATCCATACTTATCAAGGAAGTTCCATGAGTCTATAGGTATAACTACCAATATTCCCAAAATAGCCATTTTATAGAAAAGTATGAACATGCATAATAGTTTGACAAAAACAACATAAAGTAATTGAATTAGTAGGTTCAATATGATCAAGAGGGTGCTTGCCTTGCTGTTCATCGTTAGGAATGTAGTTGGGGTCATCAACGATGTTGATTGTTGATCCAAATTCAGATAGAAGGCCAAACTTCTAACGGAGCTGTAACACCCCAGCACCTCCAGTGCCCCGAGTGTCACCAAAACCAGAATAAATAACTACACAAGGTAGATCCATAGGACAAAGGTGTCCTCAAACATACTACACCATAAAACAACTCTAATAAATTTTCGAAATTCAACTAAAGAATTTCGACAGCACCTTCCCTAAAAATAGTGGGCATCCACTCAAGGTGGATAATAATCATACCAACACAAGCATAACAACTAATATCAACATTTAGCAACTAATAAGCTTAACTACACGATGAAGCTTACAATAACCAAAACCACAAATACAATATCACAAAGATCCCACACTAAACACCAATGTGAAACTTTATTCCAAACTATTATTTGATAATGGCGTAGTGAGTGTGGGTGATGCTATTTCCCATCCCGGCCTAGAGTACTCAAAGTACCTAAAACCACACAAACAGCAAGTGTGAGTCCAAGACTCAACAAGTACATCGAAGAACATAAACATAGCTAAATAGCATAGCTTGAGATGAATAATTTAACTACATACCTTACTTAAATTTAGCAAGTAGGCAAAGCGATAATATCCTAATCATGTCCCAATTTCAACCCATTTATCAACTGTGATTGAGTTCACAACTCAATGTCTCAACCTTCTTCACATTATTCCTCAAACAATATTAACAATGCAATGCAATGCTGTATGCTTTTATAGTCATGCACCTTTTCATCATTTATATCGGTATACTGAGTGTACGCCCATCAGCTACACCCTCTCATCCCCTTCCATCCCAGGAGGGTGCCTACTCTTACTGACTCGCTCCCATCCATCTTTGTGGATGGGACTATGAGGTAGGACTTTTGTGCTCACTACGTGTGAGCACAGAGGCCCACATCGACATGGGTCGCCTCTTCCATCATGAATGCACATATGTATGAGGATGAAGCCACTCCCGAAGATACACCACCTGAAAATAACATTTGCATACTCATTTTTCAAATACTATATAGTTCATAATAACATACAACACTTCTACACCCAATCCCCAAAACAGCCTCAAAACTCAACAAATGGGATTCTGGACAGAAAACGCGCAAATGAGCATATCTTCCAAATGGCTAAACCGAACTTTGAGTTATTGTACTCTAAATGACCACAATAGGATAACCTACAGTTACCCTACAGCCATTCATTCAGGAGCTGACTCTAAAACCCTGAAATTTCTCTCTGAATCTCAGTCCAAATTTCTGAACTTTCAGCAGATTCTAATTTCAGGACAGCGAGCTTCCAAATAGCATAACTTTTGATTCTTGAATCCAAATCAAGCAAACAAGAATATTTTATTAATCTACACGAAATTTCCTAACTTTCTCTAGGAAAATATAAATTCTCAATCGACATACAACTAGTCTTAAACAGCAGCTCAAACTTTCAGCTACCAACACACGCAGATTCAGGACTGCCAACACTAAAACGACCATAACTTTTAAACCGCTAAACCAAAATTAGTGTTCTTGAGCTCTAATAAAACATAAGACGAAGCTCTACAACTTTTGCAACAACCAACCCCTTTGGAACTGCAAACAATGACACCAATTATCGATCTGAACCTCGAATAAGCAAAATGCCCAATCTCTGAATTTTCAGCAAAGCGGCTGTTCTGGACAGCGCATTCAACAGGGCATAACTAATGTTATACAACTCCAAATCATGAAAATGAATACATTTTAAGTATCTACAGTAAATTTCCCAACTTTTCTAAGTATTGAAAAATTCCAACTCGGCCTCTAACTTGGCTTAATCAACAAATTACTATAACCGCTTTGACTGTCAGCAGATCCAGTGCAGTCTGCGGTAAAACGAGCATACCTTTCAAACGGCTGAACCAAATTGAGAGTTTTTGGTCTCTATTGAATCACAAGAAAGAGATATACAACTCTTTCTGCAGTCGTACCTTCAGGAAACGCATTTAAAATCTGCAAAATCGAACCCTAACAGAGGGACAAAATCTGCCCGAAAACAGAACAATCCCTCTCAACTCAAATCCTCAACTAATCCTACCTCAAACTCAAGACCCCTAGCAAAGGAACTCCACCACCAACAAGCAGGACCAAAACCCTAGGATTTACCTCAATATCCTACCTCCATTTCAGTTTGGGTGGAAATCAAGAGGGAGGAGGAGGAGGAGCTCGGGCTGGGGGGAGCACCAAGGGGAGGCTCCCATGGAGGAGAGCTCCAAGGGGAGCAAGCCATGAGAGGAGGAGGAGGAGCCAGGAAATGGAGGAGAAATAGAGTGGGGTGGGGGAGGAGAGAAGAAATCGGGTGAGGGAGGGAGGACCCAGGAAAAACTCCCACACAGAAAAAAAATTTACTCTCCAGATCACAGGAAAGTCAACCAAATACACGCACGGAGAATTCCAAGAGTTGGCGAAGAATCTGACACATTACAGGAGCATAGCGGAGGCCTGTCGCCGGTAGGCTTGGGCCTCCGCGGACGCCTGGGGGTGCGGGGGCAAAGCCCCCCGCGGTATGGATCGTTTTTGACCAAGGTCACCGCCGCCTATATATATCCCCTCTTGTACGTCGCACGGGCGATTTGTCCCCTACGTTTGTAAATCTCCAGAAAAATAGTGAATCTCTGCCGCCAGTGCCCGTGGTTTTTTCCCGAAAGGGTTTCCCACGTTAAATCTTGTGTCTCTTGTTCTCTTTGTGGTTTGATCTTCTTCATATTTTGTTCGTCATTGATTTAACAAGTGGTATCAGAGCCACGTTTTATCCCTATTCTGATCTAGGGTTTCAATCATCATGATGGCGACAATGAATTATGATCTTCAGTTGTTGGACTTGGACACGCGATTCTCTTTGTGGCAAGTCAAGATGCGGACAGTGTTGGCACACAATGATTTGGATGATGCACTTGAAAGTTTCGGGAAAATAGATCCCAAGAATTGGACAAACGACGAGAAAAGAAAAGACCGTAAGGCTCTATCTCAGATCCATCTTCATTTATCCAACAATATTCTACAGGAAGTGTTGAATGAGAAATCCGCTGCTACCTTATGGCTTAAGCCGGAATCGATCTGTATGTCTAAAGATCTAACCAGCAAGATGCATGTCAAGATGAAGTTGTTCACCCACAAGTTGCAGGAAGGTGGATTGTTTTTAACTCATATCTCGGTCTTTAAGGAGATCATCGCTGATTTGCATTCCATGGAGGTAAAGTATGATGAAGAAGACCTAGCTTTACTTCTTTTGTGTTCTCTGCCTATTTCCTTTGCGAACTTCTGAGATACCATGCTGTATAGTCGTGATACCCTAACCGTAAGTGAAGTTTATGATGCCTTGCAAACCAAGGAGAAGATGAAACAGATGGTACACTCGAAAGATTCTTCCTCCAATGGAGAAGCCTTATCTGTTCAGGGCAGACCAGAGCACAGGAAATCAAATAATAATTATAGTAGAGGGAAAAACACGACTGGACAGAGAGGTCGCTCAAAGTCGAAAGGAAGAGAAAAATGCTGCAGGTACTGTAAGAAAAATAATCATGACATCTCTGAATGTTACAAACTGCAGAACAAAGAAAGGCGTAACGGTAAATACAAGCCCAAACCCATCTCCGATGATGATGGTAAGGCCTCTATTTTTTCCGATAGTAGTTCTGATGGTGATGTTCTTATTGCTTTTGCTGGATATGTCTCTATGGATGCTGAATGGGTATTAGATTCTGCTTTCTCTTATCATGTGTACTAACAAAGATTGGTTTAGCACTTATGAACCTTTCCATAATGGAGGTATAGTTCGGATGGGTGATAACACTGCATGCCAGATTGCAGGCATTGGCTCCATTCAGATCAAGATGCATGATGGTGTTGTGAGAAATTTGAGAGAAGTCAGGCACATTACGACAATGTCCAGAAACCTCATCTCGCTGAGTACGCTTAATCTGAAACGGTATCGGTACTCCGCTGAAGGTGGAATTATGAAGGTAACAAAAGGCTCTCTTGTTGTTATGAAAGGTGACTTGAAATCTGCAAATTTATATGTCTTTCGAGGTATTACTATCACTGGAACCGCTGCTGTTGTTTCTTATTCTAAAACTAATTCAAATGCTACTAAACTTTGGCACATGTGTCTTGGGCATATGAGTGCACTTGGTTTGACAGAGTTAAGCAAGAGAGGCCTCCTTCATGGGTGCAATGTTGAGAAGTTGGACTTCTGTGAGCACTGCGTTTTTGGTAAGCACAAGAGCGTAAGATTTAATTCTTCGGTTCACACGACATAAGGTATACTTGATTATGTGCATGCTGATTTGTGGGGGCCATCTCGCAAACATTCACTCGGTGCTGCCCGTTATATGTTAACTATCATTGATGACTACTCAAGGAAAGTTTGGACCTATTTCTTGAAATACAAATCAGATGCATTTGAAGCTTTTAAGGAGTGGAAGTTGATGGTTGAAAGGCAAACCGAAAGAAAGGTGAATGTCCTTCATACAGATAATGGGATGGAATTTTGTTCACATGCATTTAAGTTTTATTGCAGAAAACAAGGCATTGTCAGGCACTATACCGTCCCGCACACGCCTTAGCAGAATGGTATCGCCGAGCGCATGAACAGGACCATTATTTCAAAGGCTCATTGCATGCTGTCCAATTCAAGTTTGGACAGGCGTTTCTGGGCTGAGACAGCTGCCACGGCATGCTACTTGATTAATCGTTCACCCTCTACAACCATTGGTAAGAAAACTCCAATTGAGGTATGGTCCGGATCACCTACTGATTACTCACAATTGAGAGTTTTCAGCTGTACTGTATATGCACATGTAGACAATAGAAAACTAGAGCCTAGAGCTGTTAAATGCATATTTCTTGGTTATGCTTCTGGTGTTAAAGGCTATAAGTTATGGAATCCTAAAACAGAGAGTTTTGATTAGTAGAAATGTTGTATTCAATGAATCTGCTATGTCACATGAGGTTTTATCATCCAATGCTTCTGTTGAAGGAAAAGATAAAATAAGGGTATAGGTGGAGCAGTTGGTTGATGCCTATAATACACCAGACATTGATGCTGCGATTGATGTAGATGAACATGTTACTGTTGGCCCAGATGAACAAATTAATGATATTTTACCTTCTGATATTGACCCTCCTGTTACTGAGCATTCTTCTCCAGCTTTGCAGTTTCGACAGCGGTCCATTGTAGTTGATAGACCTAGGAGAAACAATGTTCAGCCTTCTCGGTTCATTGAAGAATGAAATTTTGCTGGTTATGCTTTGAGTTGTGCAGAGGAGATTGAAGGTAATGCAGAACTATCAACTTACACTAAAGCAATTATTTCTAGTGATCATAGCAACTGGATGTCCGCGATGCATGATGAGATGGAGTCACTCCAGAAAAATGGCACTTGGGAGTTAGTCCACTTGCCTAAAGAAAAGAAGACTATTCGCTGCAAATAGATCTTCAAAAGAAAGGAAGGAGTGTCTCCCAATGAACCTATACGGTTCAAGGCAAGGTTAGTTGCCAAAGGTTTCAGTCAGATCCCAGGTATAGACTTCAATGATGTTTTCTCTCCAGTTGTAAAGCATAGTTCGATACGTACTCTCTTTAGTATTGCTGCTATGAATGACCTTGAACTTGAGCAACTAGATGTGAAGACTGCATTCTTGCATGGGGAATTAGAGGAAGATATCTATATGGATCAACCTGAGGGCTTCATTGTTCCCGGTAAAGAAAACTTAGTTTGCAAATTGAAGAAGTCCCTTTATGGTCTAAAGCAGTCTCCAAGACAATGGTATAAAAGGTTTGATTCATTTATGCTCTCACATAGTTTTAAGAGGTCTGAATTTGATAGCTGTATTTACATCAAATTTGTTAATGGGTCACCTATATATTTGCTTCTTTACGTTGATGATATGTTGATTGCTGCCAAGAGGAAGACTGAGATTGCTACTTTAAAGGCACAGTTAAGAAATGAGTTTGACATGAAGGATCTAGCTGCAGCAAAGAAAATCATTAAGATGGAAATTATCAGGGAAATAAAGTCTGGTTTGTTGTATCTTAGCCAACAAAGTTATCTTGAGAAGGTCCTTCGTCATTTCAATAATGCATCAGGCAAAACCTGTGAGTACCCCCTTAGCTGCTCATTTCAGATTGTCTGCTTCTCAATGTCCTGATTCTGATTATGATATTGAGTATATGTCTAGAATTCCATATCCCAGTGCTGTTGGTTCACTTACGTATGCCATGGTCTGCTCTCGCCCTGATTTGTCTCATGCTATGAGTGTTGTTAGTAGATATATGGCTAATCCTGGTAAAGAACATTGGAGGGTCGTTCAATGGATTTTTAGGTATATCCGTGGTACTTCTAATGCTTGTTTGTAGTTTGGAAAGACCACAAATGGCCTCACTGGATATGTTGACTCTGATTATGCTGGAGACTTGGACAAGAGAAGGTCTCTTACAGGTTATGTTTTCACCATTGGTGGATGTGCTGTCAGTTGGAAGTCGTCTTTGCAAGCTACTGTGGCCTTTTCTATTACAGAGACTGAATACATGGCTATCTCTGAGGCATCCAAAGAAGCTAATTTGTTAAGAGGACTGTATACTGAGCTTTGTAGAGCTACATCTTGCATTACTTTATTCTGTGACAGTCAAAGTGCTATATATCTTACAAAGGATCAGATGTTTCATGAAAGAACAAAGCACATTGATGTTAGGTACCATTATGTCCGGGATATTATTGCTCAAGGTACCATTAAGATATGCAAGATCAATACTCATGATAATCCTGCAGATATGATGACAAAGCCAATTCCTGTTACTAAGCTTGAGCTTTGCTCAAGCTTAGTTGGTGTTACTGTTTAAGCCTTAGTGGTTTTTTGGTGTTGGCAGTTTTTATTCTCTTTATTGTTTCAAGGAGTTGTCTACATTGTTCTGGCTACAAGATGGAATTTGTCTCAAGGTGGAGTTTGTTGATCCAAATTCAGATAGAAGGCCAAACTTCTGATGGAGCGTAGCAGAGGCCTGTCGCTGGTAGGGATCGTTTTTGACCTAGGTCACCACCGCCTATATATATCCCCTCTTGTAAGCCGCACGGGCGATTTGTCCCCTGCGTTTGTAACTCTCCAGAAAAATAGTGAATCTCTGCCGCCGATGCCTGTGGTTTTTTTCCCAAAAGGTTTTCAACGTTAAATCTTGTGTCTCTTGTTCTCTTTGTGGTTTGATCTTCTTCATATTTTGTTCGTCGTTGATTTAACAAACGAGGTCATCGTCAGCGAGCACAGGAATGTTGGTGTCTATTCGCCGTTCAACAGGAAATAAGTGACAAATAACAAACTTTAATAAGGGCAAAAGGAAGACATACAGCAAATCAAATAAAACCTTACTATAAAGAACATATGGTTTCTTTTATAGGTTATTTATTCCTGTTTTACAAATTAAGGAGGCAAAATTCATGTATTCTTGTTTTTATAATTTCTAATTCAAGAGGCCTAAATTATTTGGATTTACAATATTAAGAATATTCCCAATTGCTAGCGACAGAGAAGCTGAGCTGGAGCTAGGGCATCACGCCGGTGAGGCTACGACCAACAGTTTGCCTGGTCGGCCACAGAAATAGAACTGTGGCAATCTTGCGCATCTACGAGTGTGCTCGATGGCCACCGGTGTCGCCCGGTAGTACCTCGCCACTGCAGGGGTGCGGTGGTGCCATGGCCGAACAGGCAAGAGCTCACCGGCGTCCACATTTTCACTGGGTGACGACTCTTTGAGTATCAGTGAGCTATGGAAGGTTGGTTTTACCTGAAAACGGAGTTGAAATGGGTTCGGGTTGCTTCACCATCTATCATCGGCCGCAGAGATGATGAACAATGGTGCGGTGGCACTATAAGCGCTGAGAAGTGAAAATGAAGATTGATTAGTACCTAAGGGTTTCCTAGGAAGCTTTAGATTGAATCGATTCCAAAAAAATTTATCGGGCGCGCTCAATTTGCTCATTTCCCCAATTCGGTGTCAAGCGGCAATGGCAGAGAGACGGCGGAGCCGAGAGGTGAAGGGAGTGGATAAGATGAACTGCGCGAGATGTCTGGCACTGAATGAGATAGAGTTGCCCTTTAAATAGACCAAATGACAGTAGCTCCAGTGTTTGAATGCGGAGGAAGAAATGGCGGCGGTGCTGTACTTCAGCGCCAGATCGACCACGGTACAGGAAAGGGGCAGGGCATGGCGTGGAAACTTCAAGGTTGAAGGTGGCAGCAATGGAGTAGGGATGGCGCGTTTGAGAGGTAGAACGCTAACGATTGATCGGGAGACATGCGGCAAGCCTTTCGGTTGTAGGAAGAGGAAGGTGGGAAAAGAGGTTAGTCTGACAGTGGGGCTGGAGCCCACTTGGCTGAGACTGAAATGGGCAGGGTCAGCTACACCTGGCAATTGGGTCACTAACAGCGACACGGGCCCACATGACAGAGTTACACAGATGAACCGACCTACATCATAAGCTGACAGGCCACACTGTTGTTAATTAATTGAAGAAACATTTCAAGTCTAACATGCCTGAAACTTTTTAACCCGGTTCAAAGGAAAAGGATGATTGTCTAGTAAATATTCTGCGTTAAACAATTTTACAGAAAAATTACAAACATTCTGACAATGCTGACTGGACAAAAATCCCATTTCTTAATTTATTTTATTTGAGGATGAAAATTATGTCAATAATTTTTGAAATTTTTTGAGAGAGTTCAATATGGGCTAAGATTGCTTGCATAAAAATGTCAAATCAAAATAATGTATATTTGTTTTCTAAAAATTATGATATACCAAATTTCAGATTTTCAGGATTTCGGTTTTTGAATTTTAGAAGGTATTAAATGCAATTATTTATTTTTGATATTTTTACCAGATGTAAATAATGTTTTTATGCAAGCCCTTTTTTTGATAATAAATACCAATAATGGGTACTATGTGCATACTGTACTAGTCCTATGATCAGTGGCTAGTACGCACATTTACAAATTGATATCACAACATACATAAACTTTTATTACACAGCGTAAGCAGACTTACATAGTATTATTACAATACCAAAAGCAAAATATTGCAGTGGAGACATTAAACTTGTAGTATGCGTTTAACCCATTATCCCCACAGGCAACTGACAAGGTAAACTCTAGTAAAACTCATCGTTAATATCCCTGAATCCTGTATCGTAGTAAGTTTCGTCAAGGTATTCTGTTTCTTCACCTAAAAAAATATTAACAACAACAGGTTGAGTACTTTCGTACTGACAAGACTTTCGCAAACCCTATAATATATACAGGCCAATTCAAAGGAATGGCTTCTATGGATAATTTGCATAAAGCCAATTTAAAATGTAAATACTGAGTAGTAAATTACAAACGGAATTTAAATGAAAGCAATTAAATAAGTACATAAAATAACAGTATGTAAGTGCGGATTGGTAAATTCACGAGTTTGAGTAATCATGATCATATCCATAACCATTTTCCACCAACACACGTTAGAAATCGGATTTTTTTTGAAAATTGAAAACATCTAACTATGTGATGACTTTACCAAGTGCTCATAACCGCAGGCGCAGCTAATCGATTAGTTTTACACTCTGCACAAGTGTACATCTTTACCCATAAGTCATGATCTTTTCTTTTTGCCGTATTTTTCACGCACCTTTGGCGTAGTGGTCAAAATGTTCATAACAAAAACCTTTACATTACCTTGGTTAACTTTGCACCAGCATGGTGATGATAAACCTATACTATGGCAGAAGAACTCAGATCATAAATATGATGGAACTCTCCATAGCATGGCGTACACCGTTGTATCAGCAAACATTTTTCCCAATACTTCGGTGTGGGCACCCCTCCGAGCAAACCTAAAAAGGAGAGCCCATACTACTCTGGCCTTCCAATATGCAAAGTTAAACTAGATAACTTAATTAGTTTAAGGCTGTCACATACCAGCACTTGTGATTGTACGGATTTCTTGGCCTAAAAACAACCCATAGTTCGATCCTTAATCCGGCCCAGGCGATAATCTCCCCTTGTATTACGTACAACACCTGCACTTTCGACTATTGCCAGTAATCACCCACGTCAAAACCATAGTTTTATTTTCATTTTTAACCAAAATACCAACAATATTAAATAGTCATATCCAACCCTTTTAATCATATCCAACATTTTTAAATTATAAGAGCATGTCTTTTTATTAAGCAAGGCTAAGCATGACTACTATGTGTGAGTGAACCTGAAACGACCCCCATTTTAACATGAATGCAAAAATGGAAATCTAATGTGCATTCCGTACTAGTCCCATGATCAGTAGCTAGTACGCACATACACAACAATTGGAATCACAACCATACAACATATATTATTAAGCAGAAGCTATTATACAAAGAAAACCTTACAACTCAGAGCATAAAGCAGCAAAAGAAACAAAGTCTTGTAGTGTGCCAAACCAACCCACAGGCAATCGACAAGGCATAATCCCTAGAAAGATCACGACGAAGATAATCCCGCATCCTACGACGATAAGAGATAACTTCGAAGCTTTGCTATCTTATCCACCTAAAATAACATATAAGCAAGGGTGAGTACTTTCGTACTCCGCAAGACTTTAGCAAAACTTATAATATATGCAGGCCATTTCAAAGGAAAGGCTTCTACGGTTAATTTGCATAAAGCTGAATTGAAATTTGTAAATCAAGTTGTCATTTGCAAATGGAATTTGTAAAAGCATAATTGACTGATATGAAATAAGTAAAGCATAAGTAATACTCATAACCCTTCGTGAGCATCGAGAAATCCAGATAATGAAATCCAACAATGTCGACCCTTTGACAAAAAGACAGATGCTAAATGGGTTAACGCCAAAACCCATTTTTAGAAAATACCAAAACATTTAACTAGTGCAAGTTCACCAAGTTTCCCATGACCAAGGGGATGGCTAATCGATTAGATTTACACTCTACAGAGGTGTACAACTTTACCCACAAGTCATGACCTTTTCTTTTTGCCGCATGTTTCATGCACCTTTGGCGTGTGGCCAGAATGTTCATGACGAAAACCTTTACATTACCTAGGTTAACTTTGCACCAGTCCGGGACGTTTAACCCATACTATGGCAGAAGAACTTAGAGCATAGAAATGATGGAACTCCCCATAGTATGGCGTACACCATTACACCAGTATGCATTTACCCACACCGCAGTGTGGAAGCCCTTCACAAGCAGACCTAGAAAGGACTGCTTCTACTAACTCCCGCCTACCAATGTGCAAAGTTAAAGTAGATAACTTAATTGGTTTAAGGCTGCCCCATCCCAACACTTGTGGTTGTGCGGATTATCTTGGATCATACAACACTATGTTCGGTCCTTAATCTGACACGGGCGATACTCCACCCTACACTACGTGCAAATCCCTCTGCACATCCAACTATTTCCAATAATTGCCCGCATCACAACCATAGTTTTATTTTGGGTTTTTAATCGAAATACCCATAACCAATAGTGTCATCAAACATTTTCCATTTCTCAAGAAACAATTTTGATCTGATCATCTACCTCAAAGGTACTAAAGCATGGCTAAGCATGGATAATTATGAAATCGCATACACCCATGATATCATTAAGTAATGTCTATGCTTAATATATGGTTATCAAGGTTCACATGTCCATACTTATCAAGGACGTTTCATGAGACAACAGGTATAACTACCAGTACCACAAATTAGCGAATTTATAGAAAATAAACGCATGCATGAAACATTTTAATAAACACAATGCAAATTAAATACTGGGATCAATATGATCAAATGAGGGAGCTTGCCTTTCTTATTTATTGCTTACGACGAAGACGAGGCCACGGTCGACGGAGGCAACGATGGAGGCAGCGACGTCGGATTCTACACGTCGTTCAAACGAAAATATAGCAAATATCCAACTTTAATAAGAACAGAAGAAAATAGACAGAACACCAAATAAATGCTCATTGCAGAAAACAGGAATGGCTTAGGGTTTGAGATGGATGATTCCAAGACCTTATGATTTAGTTAAATATACATTCATATTGATAATGGCTTTTATGATGAACAAAACATGGCTTCTCTTATAGATTATCTATTCTTGACTTACGAATTCAAGAGGCTAAAATTATGAATTCTTGCACTTATAACTTCGAATTATAGTTTGAACCTAGAAAAAATATTTATATCATAATTTTCAAAAATTATTTGGATTATACAAGTATTGAAACTACAACTATTTGGATTATACAAGTATTGAAACTACAACTATTTGGTTAAGTGTTAATTATGACTTTATTGTAATGATTCTTGCTGGATAAAATAGTTTGATTATGTTAGATATTTAGAATCTAGTTTCTTATCATGACTTTGCTCTTCATTATTTATATACATATATATTTATATATTCTTTTACATGGAGAAAGCTTATGATCTTTATGCAGATTAAATTTGTACCTATATAATACTTTATTGCTTATTGAAAGACATTTCAGCAATAATAATTTAGTTTCATAATTCATTCTGAAATTTATATATGTATGTATATACTACTGCTAGCTAATATATGCACACATGTAATTCATTTGGATTATTAACTATTCATAAAGCAAGTTAAAATAAAATTCATTCCAAAATCAATTCAGCATATTTAAGGTAGCCAACTGACATGCTAGTACATAAATCATTCTTACTCATTTTATATTTCTTCCACTCAGGTTATACATTTTTGAATATTTAATGTATTGAAACTAATCTTTAACAGAAAATGATTCAAACAAAGTTAAAATCTAAATATTTTTATATATTTAAGTTTCCGGAAGTATAAGGATTCTATTAAAATTGGTTTCATTCAACTCTAAGTTCGTTTGCAACATTTTCATAGGTAGCATATCTTTAAGCCTTTTTTTAATTTGAATTTCAAATTCATCTATTACTGTTTTTCAAAATATTTTTGCATATTATGGAATAACTTGTTTTTAGAAGATTTTAGAATTTTGTTTCATTTTATTTGGGCATATAATGTAAAAGTTACAAATATTTGTATACTCTCGGGTAATGAAATTCTAAAGAAAATGGAAAATACGCTTCTCTTACTGGGAAAGCGCCTTTACCTGTTTGGACTAATTTCATTTACGGCACTGACATCTGGGATCCGGGAGGCAGTGAGACAAAGCAGGGGAGGCGGCTAGGTCGTGGCGGCTTCGCTGAACGGCGGCCGGATTTGGTAGACCGGCGGCACAATGAGTTGGAGACGGACACCACGAACTTGGGGGTATGCTCGGCTAAGCTCGAGGTTTGCCAGAATGAGCTACCACCGTGGGCTTGCGGCGGAGGAAATGGCGACTCATTGAGGAAGAAGATGAGTCAGCCTTGGCTCGAATGGGTAACAAGTTGAGTATCAGCGAGTCACCTGGGTACCGTTTTGGCGGTTAGTTCAATCGGAGAAGCGCCGAGTTGGACTGCCACCGAGCACTAGCCGTGGGGAAGAAATACGCATGCGGCGACGGTGCTCTGTGAATGAAGAACTGAAAATGAGGTTTGATTAGGTCTCAGAGACATCCTAACGTGCTACAGATATGAGCAATTTATGGATGGTTCACCGATTTGGCTTGAATGGCTTTCTCCCCTCTTCTGCGCTATGGGCGACAATGGCGGCTTCCAGAGCTAAGTGCGCGGCCTGAGCTAGCACGAAATCAGAGGATCAAGTTAGGAGCTAATTTGAAGGCCACATCAATGAAAATCTCACGGAGGAACTCACCCGGTTTCAATGTCTACGTGAGCATGCTCACCAGCCGCCTCCTTGCCCTCGGCAGAATCGGCAAAGGGAGAGGCGAAGGCGAGCTGGCAGTAGGTGGACGATGCAGGCGGGCTTAATGCAAAGAAGTGGAGCAGGTGGTGGAATGGGCAGCCATGTGTGCGCAGGAGGAGTAGGCGAGGAGCGGTATGGGCAGCATAGGGCAGTGAAGGCTCGAGAGAGCGCGAGCTCAACTCGGTCGGGAGATAGGAAAGGATGGGAAGGAGTGAAGCCAACGATTGACAACGGGTTCGGGGACCAACGGGCAGAGAGAGATGGCTTCCCCGGTGCTTTGCCAGCGAACGGAGTCGCTGCAGCACGGGCCCACCTGGCAGAGACAAGAGAACGGGATAAGAGATAAGGTAGCTCGGACAGGGTAGTACTTGTATTAATTCGGCTATCAATTCAAGTTGAACAATTATGAACCTTTTTTAATATAGTATCCCAGTTGTTGTTAGCTTCCTGTAAAATTTTGGGACGAAAATATCCTGTAGTAAATTTATAACAATTCTGACACTGTGCAATGCTCAGAATTTTCATTTCAGATTTTGATTTATTAAAGGGTACAAATTGTATTATTTATTTTTTAAAAGAACATTTATGAGTTTTGTTTTGTTTTAATGATGTCTCTATAAAAATTTCAAGTCATAATATGGTATAATTATTTTATAAAAATTCTGACATGATGATTTTCAGATTTTTGAAGCTTCTGTTTTTGAATTTTTATAAGGTATAAATGACATGATAAATTCATGAAATTTTTACCAGAAGTATACTCTGCTCTGAGGGTGTCATGGTAATTTTCATTGCTCCATATAAGTTTCTAAGATTTTGTAGTAATTCTGACTTCTACTGTTTTTAGTCAAAAGTGTGGTCATTCAACTCATTTATTCGTATTCCTGTGCATAAAATTTTTATTTATTGACTTAACTGTTTTACCAGCATTGCTAGGGTTCCATGGTAAATTGTTCTAACTTTTTACTTTTACCATTTTACCTTTTTACCATTTCCCTTTTCCTATTCTCTTTTGTTTATTTTCATTTAATACAAAAATCCAAGAAAATTCAAATAAGAACCAATTATGCCAATAAAACTTATAAATAAACATTTTAAAATTTAAAATATTCATTTTTATTTTATTTCATTTTTTGGGATGTTTGAGAACCCAAGTTGACATCAAGTATTGTCTACCTTATTCTAGGGTTATCAAGGTTCACAAATCCATACTTATCAAGGAAATTCAATGTATCTATAGGTATAGCTACCATTACCCATAATATAGTAGTCTTTAATGAATATACGCATGCAAATAAACATTCAATGAAAACATTTGTAAAACTGGGATGAACATGATCAAACGGGGTGCTTTCCTTGGTTAATTGTTGTTTACGACAAAGTCATTGTCGTAGCTGACGTTGTTGATGATGGAATCTATAGCGTCAAGTTCTACACGTCGCGAACGAAGAACACAACAAATAACAAGTTTTCAAAAAGGGAAAATAGAAATTAGATGAAAAACCAAATAGAAACAAACTATACAAAACATGTATGATTTAAGGTTGGGTTCTTATGATTTCAGGTACTCGGATTCTAGTCGATCTTATGTCTAGTAATGATATTACTTCTTGTTTTATGAATTACTTTTCTTTATTTTACGAATTCAACAGGTAAAAATTATGTATTTTCATATTTATAACTTTGAATTCAAGATGCTAAAATTATTTGGATTAATAGGATTAATACAAGAGTTTAGGAATGGTTAACTCATATGGATTGCTAGGTTTAATCTAAGTCAACTATAGATATCTTTGCAAGATTAGCTAGTCTAGACCTATAGTACCATTGCGGATTAGTTTCTGTTATATTTGCACTTATTTATGGATTTTATTTACATACTAATTATATGCACACACATATATTTAAAACAAAGAGAACTACAGACTTGATTCGAACTTAAATATTAAATATTTTGCATAAACAGGGGCATTATGATATCACTAAGATCTAAGAATTAGTTTTACTTTCATTTATTTCACTAGATGTAACTATTTTGATTTCTATACATTGGAAAATAATATATTTTTAAATTTTAATCAAAATAGAGTTAAATCTAAATATTTTTTTCATATTTAAAATACTCATGATATCGAGAACATTCTAAAATTTGTTTTATGATTTGAGGAGTTATAGTTTATATATTTGTAATAGTAACCATACTAGGGTTCGATTGAATTTACTTTTCAAATAATTAAATATTGGGTTTAAAATTAAATTTTTTTACATATTTATAATCTACATGATTTTAGATGAAATTAGAAATTTATTTCAATTTGAAATGCAAAAGTTATACTTAGTTTAAGCTTTAAGTTTTGAATTAAAGAATAAAAATAGAAAATTGCCATTTTCAGAAAGTACGCTTTTGGGTTGGAAATATGCTTTCTGTTTTTTGGGTTGTGGCTATGCTACTTTGCTTACAAGCCGGGTCCAACGTCAGTGGGCCAGCTCGGCTTTGTGGCTGACTTACGGGGCCTACATGGTAGAGGCTCATGCGGTGCAAGAGGCCGACCAGAGTGTCCCAAAGGGTAGCATAAGCCGGTGCGGCTGCCACCCGGTACATGGGATAGTGAGTTAGGTGCGGTTGGAGCTGATTAAAGGGCCCCGTTCGGCAGCATCTCAAAGCAGATCAACAGCACTTCGGAGGTTCACCGACGATGAGGGACACCGGAACCTGTGATTGGGCTACACAACGGCCTTCAGCACTCGATTGCGCACATGGAAATGGTCTTTTCGGTTGCTGGTGTCAAAGGAAGTTGGCGCGCCACCATGGGCTGAGGCGGTCACCATGGCCGGAGAGCAAAACTCTAGTTTTAGGGGCTCCTATGCCTAATAATCACATGGATGAGCATCACAGGGTTCACATGGCTCCATTTTGTCACTTATCCAAAACGAAGAGTAAGTGCATGGAGGTCTCACCGTGTGAGGTGGCAGCGGGAGGAGTTGCGCTGTGTGGTGGCTCGCCGGGAGAAGAAGCTTCAATTGTGGGTGGTGATAGGTTCTAGATAACAAATAGATGGTGATGGCCAAGGCAATTGGTCTATGGTTTACTGGATTTGGCTATTGGAGACTTATCCCTTTCTCTAGTGCTTGGTTGAAATGGCAATATGGGTGAACTCAGGTGCAATTGAGCGAAGCTTAGTAGTGTTGGGTTAATGCTTTGCCTCTGCGATGGCTTTTATAGCTAGTTGAGTCAGTGTAGTACAGAGTTTGAACACAGAAGAGTTTGGCGGTGTCGCGAGGTTTCTCAGCCATCTGACAGCGCGAGACAGAGCAAATCAGTGCATCCGATGCTGTGGCAGAAAGATCTTCTGGCCATGTGCAGTGCCTCGAGCTATGAGTTGCAACACATAAGAGACAAGGAAGGGAGGCGGTTTGGGCGCACTACTGCAGAACAGGCAATCCTTGTCAGCATATCACTGCCGGTTGGGATAGAGCCGGCAGTGCGAACATATCACTGCCGGTTCGAAAGTCAAGCCGGGGGGGAGAACGTATCACTGCCGTTTCGTGGAACCAACCGGCAGTGATAACCAGATATCACTGCCGGTTTATATATAAAACCGGCAGTGATATATCACTGCCGGATCTTCTATCAATCGATAGTGATATTGGCGTTTTCATTGTCGGTTTTATACCAGAACTGGCAGTGATATTTATTTTCCAGCCTGATTTGATTTTCCCGCGCATTCCGAGCTTATCACTGCCAGTTCTACGCAGAATCGGCAGTGATAAGTCCTTTATATATCTGGCCATCCCTTCCCCCGACCGATCGAGCATAATAGAGAGGCGTCTCTGCTCAATTTGTTATGACGAATTGCTACCGAAAAAGTGTATTAAAATTCATATATATTTCTCTTCAAGGTTAGTAATTTGATCTACATTATATTTGTAGTTCGATTTTACTTTATAGATTGCTTTAGATTTTGATAATTACAATTCTTTTTCATTTCAGTGATTTAGTGGATTTTTCAATAGTGAAAATGGCTAGATGAATTTTGCAATAATGAAAATTGCAAGATACACTTGTAAATCGATATATTTACAAATATATCATGTACTTTCAATTATATGTTTTTTTTCAATTATTGAAGTAATTGAAAAATTGCTACTTGGATATTTTTAATATAATAAAAATATATCCTATTTATTTACAATTATTTTCTACTTTGTAAATAATAAAAAATTGCTAGATGGATATTTACATAATGAAAAAAGGTTGATGTATGCTCAAATTTTAAAATAATAAAAAGTTACTAGATGGATATTTACATAATGGAAAAAGGTTGATGTATTTTAATATAGTCAAAATATACCCTAACTATTTACAATTATTTATTATTTTGTAAATAATAAAAATTGCAAGATGGATATTTACATAATGAAAAAGATTGATGTATTTTAATATAGTAAAAATATATATTAAGTATTTACAATTATTTTCATTTTATAAAATAATAAAAAATTGCTAGATGGATATTTACATAATGAAAAATGGTTGATGTATTTTAATATAGTTAAAATATATCCTAACTATTTACAATTATTTATTATTTTGTAAATAATAAAAAATTGCAAGATGGATATTTACATAATGAAAAAAGATTGATGTATTTTAATATAGTAAAAATATATCCTAAGTATTTACAATTATATTCATTTTATAAAATAATAAAAAATTACTAGATGGATATTTACAAAATGAAAAAAGGTTGATGTATTTTAATATAGTCAAAATTGCTACATGGATTTTTAAATCTTATCATTTACAATTGTATTGTTATTTGCAATTATATGCTTTTCTGATGTTTGATTTAATTAATTGTAGATGGACCGAAAGTGGATGTATGACACGGACCGTTGCGGCACAGAGTTCTTTAATGGTGTGACTTGTTTTGTAAACGCGGCTGCGGCGCACAAGTCGAAGAATTTGGCGAACTATATGTGTTGTCCATACATTGATTGCAAAAATGAGAAGTTGTTTTCTACCATAGAGTTGATACGCGCACACTTACTTCGAAGGGGTTTCAAGGCTGGCTATACCTGTTGGACCGAGCACGGTGAAGATGAGATTGTACATGAAGAGCAACACATTGCTGAAGATGACGGAGACAACGATATGACGGCGGTCGAAGATACGTTTGTCGATAGCCACGACGACGATCTGGAACAAATGTTGCGTGATGGGTATGGGGACTTCACGAGTGAAAGAGAGTTTCAAAAGTTCCAGCGTATGGTAGGGGACTCCACAACACCATTGTACCCGGGCTGCAAAGAGGATCAAAAAAACTGCATACTGTGCTTACACTACTGCAGTTGAAGGCAAGCAATGGTTGGTCCGATAAGAGCTTCACTGAGCTGTTATGTCTCTTAGGGGACTTGCTTCTAGAGGGTAATGTGTTGCCTACAACTACGTACCAGGCCAAGTAGATTGTCTGCCTGTTGGGATTGAAAGTACAAAAAATACACACATGTCCAAACGATTGCATGTTGTATCGCAATTAGTTTGCAGACTTGGATGCCTGTGCTGTTTGCAAAGCAAAGCGGTATAAGGGCAACGATGATATCCATAACAATGATGTCAGGGTGGAGCATAAGAAGAAGAGACCCCCTATAAGGTGGTGTGGTATTTCCCTATAATCCCCCGTCTGAAGCGATTGTTTGAGAACAAAAGGCATGCCCAAATGCTACGATGGCACACCGAAGAGCGTAAGAAGGATGGAATGCTCATACACATTGCTGATTCTGTGCAATGGAGGAACATCGATAGAAAATATAAGAAGCACTCTGCATATGATGTGAGGAATATAAGGTTCGGGTTGAGTACGGGTGGGACGAATCCTTTCAGCAACATGAGTAGTCGTCACAGTACTTGGCCCGTGACTCTATGTTTCTACAACCTTCCTCCTTGGCTTTGTATGAAGCGGAAGTACATTACGTTGCCACTATTGATCCAAGGGCCCAGGCAACCTCAAACCATTGGTTGAAGATCTTCTAATATTGTGGAACAATGGAGTGTGGGTATGGGATGAGAACAAAAGAGAGAACTTTATCCTACTCGCATTGTTGTTTGTAACCATTAATGATTACCCTGCCCTTGGTAACCTGTCAGGATAGAGGACAAAAGGGTTCAACGGATGCGTCCAGTGCTTGGATGATACAGCTAGACAGTGGCTGAAGAACTGTCGAAAAATGCCTTACATGCGGCATCGTAGGTTCCTTCGTAAGGATCACCCATACCGCAATAATAAGAGAGCTTTTGAAGGGACAAAGGAGATTGCCTTAGCTCCAATGAATCACACTGGGAAACAGATATTTGCGGCCGTAAAGGATTTTCATATTATTCACGGAAAGGGAGCCGGCAGTACATCTATTGCGAGTTCCCGTGATAAGGCTCCTTTATGGAAAAAGAGATCAGTATTTTGAGTCCTATGTAACATCCCAAAAATTTGAGTTTTGGAATGTTGGAATTCAAAATTTAACCATTTGCATTTTCTTGAATTAACTCCAGCTTAATTTGAATTTCTAAATAATAAAAGGATTTAATTTGACTAAACTATTCATCAAATTAAAGATTCCTTGTGCTCCAAGGAATTTTTCTGTATTTTTGGGGATTTTTCTGAATTTATTTGATATTTATTTGAATTTATTTGAAATTCTGGATTTTTCTTAAATCGGAAAATGTTTTCTATTTTCAAAAAGCCTCTTGGGCGAATCCTCTGCTGCCCGTTCCCGCTCCCTTCGCTGACCGCTCCGCTCGGCCCACCTCTCGCGCTGACCGCTCGCTGCCTCGCCCGACCACCGCGTCGGCCGTCCGACGACGCCACGTGTGCGGCTGGGATCGCGCCCGCGAAACCCTAGCCGCCGCCGACTCGGAGTCCCGCCGCCGCACGCCGCCGTCTCGGAGTCCGCGTCCGTTGCGCGTTCCCCGAGGCTATAAAAGCCGTGCCGCACGCCTGCCGAGGTTCCCCTCCTCGCGCCGCTTCTTTTGCCCCGCTTCTCGCCGCCCGAGACGTCGCCGATCCTTCGCGTGAGCTCGCCGGAGTCCGCCGCCCTTGCCGAGATCTTCCACCGCTTTTTCTTCGTCGCCGGTGCCGTTTCGCCGTCCCCGCTTGCATCTCCGAGTTGCCCGCGTCGTCCCCTCCCCGGTTCGCCTTGCCCCGCGCCCGATCCGGCTCTCCTCCGCCGCCGGCCTCGTCTTCTTCCCCGTCTCCGGTAAAACCTCGCCGCCGTTCTTCTTCGCCCAACCCTGGCCATCCGATCGCCTGTGTGCGTCTCAGATGCGGCCACGCCTCTGTCGGCCGAGCTCTTGCGTCCCGCCGTCCGTTCGCCGATCGACGACCGGATCGTGCCGCGTCACCTCCGGCCGCGCCACTCCTCTGCCGTCGGATCTTGCGTCGCGTCGGATGCGCGCGCGTGGCGCTGCGTCCTGCTTCGCGTCGGTAGAGCGCTGCGTCGGCGCCACGTCCGCCACGGTGCACGGGTGCACGGTGAACCGGCGCGGCGCCGTGGACCCAGTCCACCGTGAACCCGATGACGTCGGCGTTGCGTAATAAATCCTTTTCAAGATACAAAAATAAATCCAAAATTCCGATTTTCTGATTTTCTGTATTTTCTCTGAATTTAATCTTTCGAGGCCCGCTCGCTCATACGAACTCCGATTGAGGCGATTCAAGTTTCTAAATTTTTCTAAAATCAAGATCTATCTTCCAGAGCCATTTATTTTCAGTTTTGAGCTTGTTTGAGTCTCTGTTTTGTATTTATTTGGTTTCGTTGCTTATTTTCCTGAGACGCTAATTCCGAGGAGCGAACGAAGACTTCGAAGACCAAGATTCAGCACTAGATCAGCAAGGCAAGTCGTAACCTTTGATCATATTGATCCTATGTTTGCAAAGTAATTTATTTTATACACTTGCATGCTATTTACGTATCAATGTTTATTTAATGGGAGTAGATGTATGCCTAGTTGACATTATGCCACCTTGATTCGTTGTATGCCATGTATCCATTGTTAAACCTAGGTTGGGACATTACTAGTTGGACATAATCATAATACCAACATTGGGTTATCGTAGCTATGCTTAGACATGCTTACATATACGTTGGGATTCATGTCACATGTTGAATAATGTTAATCTTGACTTAATGAGATATTGAATCGTGGCCGTTAGCCATCGTTGTAAAATTTGTTGTACCATGGCGGGTTTGCCATTGGTCTTGGTTGAACGAATTGTTTTCCCTCGGGCAAGTGATCGTGCAGTAAAGGGGGTGCTTTCTAGCACGTTGGGATGTGGATGTCTTGCCTGAGACAACTTAAGGACTTAATCTTGTGCGCCATTGAACTGGGTCTAATCGTACTACCACATGTCTGGAATGGGACAGACCTAGCTGATTAATTTGTAATGTCTAGTCTTGAGTACTGCCAATGGTGGTGTGGGTTCCGGGATGGACGGGTAGATTCGCAAGGCGCAAGAGGGGGCCCTAATGGGCGAAACCTTAGCGGGCAGTACCGAGTTTAGACAATGCATTGTAAAGGCTCTGTCATGATATCTCTGCGACACACCAAAGGAAGTGTGTTAGTAACGTTTGCACAAAGAGATGTTCATGTCTTGTGGGTAAAGTTGTACAACCTCTGCAGAGTGTAAAACTATTCGGATAGCGCGTCATGATCATGGACAAAGCCCGGAATTTCACACGGGT
Organism: Otatea glauca; assembly: GCA_036346275.1. Taxonomy (NCBI): domain Eukaryota; kingdom Viridiplantae; phylum Streptophyta; class Magnoliopsida; order Poales; family Poaceae; genus Otatea; species Otatea glauca. The sequence goes on along the minus strand of CM070716.1, from coordinate 29,071,235 downwards.
ATAGAGTGTTTCATAAAATGTGGAATGTGGAATTGTTGGGATGTGAACGGGAGTTCACCGTTGTTTTGTTGTCTATCATTGATCTATCGCTTATTTATTTATGTTTTCATAAATATGCTTTCAATCTATTTATTGTATTTCAATTCAAGTTATTGCTTTCTGCAAAAGAACTATATAGCCATCATTGTCAAGCCGTGCATAAATATATTGCATCATTTCCCTACGGCTTGCTGAGTACCTTTGTACTCACGGCTTTATGCCCTTGTTGATCGATTCTTTCAAGGAGATAATGAATCTCATGAAGAGGAATTCTATGAAGACTACGTGGATTAGGAAGGCGTTCCCAGACGATTGCACGTGGCATGTCGAATGGTTCAAGTTATCTTTCCGCGCAATAGTATTTATTTCTTAAGCCCTTAAGGCATAATGGTGTAAACCTTGACCATAAGGTCGTTTGCTTTATTTAATAATAATTTGCTTCTTCTTAATTAATTCGTTGTATGGAATGGTATTTCATCTATGTTTCCACTGTGTGCACTAGCGTGATCCTGGACTAGTGCAGTATACACAGAGGGTTTCGGATTTGCAAATCCGGGTCCCGACAGAGATGGTATCAGAGCCATATCGACTGTAGGTCGCTATCCTAGTTAGCATGGTCTTCAAAATTATTTTCTAAATCAAACCAACAAAATTGGTACTTAATAATTTTCGTCTCTTCTCAACTTATTCTTAGGTTCTTATTCCTTTCCTTTGCTGAAACATGGTTTCGAAATTTAAATTGATCTTATCTTATGAAACTTCTCAAAGCCTCGAGTCTTCTGCAAGGAATCAAATCAAGGAAGATGATGATCAAGCCATCAAAGACATATCCGAGAAGCCTACCATATAAGATAGGTTTTTGGTGCTCAGCGGTGTTTGAGCATGTCTTTCCCTTTCAGTTTAGTTACGTTTAGTCCGCGTATACTAAGATTTTCTTGCTGGAGCGTCTGGTATGTTGTACACTTGCCCCAAGCACGGTGTTACAACCAAACCTTTAATTGAAAAAAAAAAACTTTATTTGCCTCCTTAATTTGAAGCCTTTCGGTTGTATCCTTTTGTCCCTGGGTATTACCTTCTCCCTAGATGATCTTACCACGCATCTCTGCTTTTCCTCTTACCTATCAAACCCTTGCGCTGCACCTCGGATGGTTGACACTGCTCGAGCCGGTCGCGCTTCTCCAATGGATGCCGTGCAGTGCCAACACCAACTCCAACCCCAATGCACCACCACCACCACCGTGATGCACTGAACATGGGACATTTTCTAGCAGCTCGGACTCGACTTATGAACACAATGATGCGTAACATGAACAACATGATGAATCGCCAGAACTGATCGCAGTTGCTCTAGCCAATCTGTTGAACCAAAGAAACCAAGCTGCTTCTTTGCACCTCCTCAAGCTCGTCTCGGTCCAAGCTAGCGAATTTATGAGGACTCGTCCGCCAACTTTCTCCAACTCTTCGTAACCATTGGGCGCCGATGATTGGATCCGCTCCATTGAGAAGAAGCTTGAAATTGCCCAGTGCACCAATCGTGAGAAGGTTCTCTATGCCGCCATCACCGGAGGGCACCGCCACCAATGGTGGGAGAACTCTGATCTTGCCATGATGATCCTCGACTATCACTTGGGCGAGTTTTCCACCGCTTCCGCCACTCTCATATCCCCGATGGAAAGGTGGAAATGAAGAAGAATGAATTTCGAGAGCTTAAGCAAGAAGGAATGTCGGTGAGTGAATACCTTAATAAGTTCACTCAACTCGCTCGCTACGCTCCGAGGATGTAGCCACGATGATGCTCGCGAGAAGAAGTTCAAGCGTGGACTCAATCCAGACTAAAGGTGCAAGTCATTGGCAATGACTATGTAGATTTCGAAGATCCGTTGATAAAGCTATGCTTATTGAGGAATCTCGTCGGAATTGGAAGAATCCGTAAGAGAAAGATGATGCAACATGGAGCCCATCGAGTCACCAGCAGAGAGTCGTAACAAATGCTCAACGACCGCCGCTTCACTCCTCCGAATACATTCAGACCCTGCACGGCACCTCGCCCGCCTCCTTGAGGCAATCGCAACCCTAGCGCCAACAAAGAATCCACCTCGAGAAACATAATCCACCGCAGGAGTCACATGTTTCAACTGTCATGAACTTGGTCACTATGCCAACAATCTGCCCAAGGAAGCAAGCCGTGACGCCGTTCGTTTCAACTTGGGATCTACGCCAGCCAAGACCCCCGCACCAGGATCAGGACGTGGAGTGCCCCAAACTCCTAATCAAGCCACCAGGACTCCGCCGCCTTCTGGAAGAGGCCGCGTGAATCACGTCACCACCGAGGATGCCCAGTCTGCACCAGACGTCATACTAGGTAAGCTCCTAGTCAACTCAAAGATCCGCCATGGTTTTGTTTGATTCGGAGCTACGATTCGCTTGTTTCTGAGTTTTGCCGCAAATCATCAATTAAAGACAATGCCTCTTAAGACTGTTTTACTAGTGCAATCTCCTGGTTCTGATTTGAGTACGAACCAAGGCTGCCCCGAAGTTAAGATATTAATTGGAGGGGTAGAATTTCTAGCCAACCTTATTGTCCTAGACACCAAGTCCCTAGATGTGATCCTAGGAATGGATTGGCTCTCCAAGAACCAAGCGATTTTGGATTGTGGGAATAGAGAGATCACCCTAACCACCCGAGATGGAACCAAGTTAAAAGTTCAAGCCGATTGAGATCAATCAAAGGATTAGAGTTTGTAGTGCCAAAGGAATAAGCTTGAAGATGTGCCACGCCAATGAATTTCTGATGTGTTTCGGATGAGTTGCACAGGATGCCACCGGATCGAGATATAGAGTTCTTGATAGAACTAGTGCCCGAACACCACCCATTTCCAAGAGACCCTATAGGATGCCGCTAATGAGTTAGCCAAGTAAAGAGACAGATTAAAGAGCCGCAAGATCAAGGATTTGTTCGACCAAGTTCTTCGCCATGGGGAGCACCAGTTCTTCTAGTTGAAAAGAAAGATGGAACTCGGAGAATGTGTGTGGATTATCGCTCACTCAATGAGGTCACCATCAAGAATAAGTACCCTCTGCCAAGAATCGATGATTTGTTTGACCAACTTCAGGAGCCGAGTGTTCTCGAAGATTGATTTAAGATCGAGTTACCACCAGTTGAAGATTCGTCAAGAGGATATTCCCAAAACAGCTTTTGTTACTCGGTATGGGCAGTATGAGTATACCGTGATGTCCTTTGGATTGACCAATGCCCCTGCCTACTTCATGACCTTGATGAATAAGGTATTCATGGAATATCTGGACAAGTTTGTTGTTGTTTTCATTGACGACATTCTAATCTACTCCAAAAGTGAGGAAGAACATGAGGAGCACTTGCGCCAAATTTTAACGAAGCTAAGAGAGAATCAGCTTTATGCAAAGTTTAGTAAATGTGAGTTCTGGATGAAAGAAGTTGCTTTCCTAGGACATGTCATATCAGGAGAAGGAGTCGCTGTTGACCCTGGAAAGGTACGAGATGTGCTAAGTTGGGAGTCACCCAAGACGGTACCCCAAATCCGAAGTTTTCTTGGTATGGCGGGATATTATCGCCGTTTCATAGAAGGGTTTTCTAGAAAAGCTAGACCGCTCACTCAACTTTTAAAGAAGGAAAAGAAATTTGTTTGGACATCGGAGTGTGAGCAAAGTTTTCAAGAATTAAAGAAGTGTTTGACAACTGCCCCAAAGGCTTATTCGCGCGATAATAGGAAGGATTTTGAGATATTCGTGATGCATCCCGACAAGGACTCGGTTGTGTGCTAATGCAAGATAAGAAGGTTGTAGCGTATGCTTCATGACAACCGAGGCCACATGAAGTTAACTATCCTACCCATGATTTGGAATTAGCAAATTGTAGTGCATGCTTTAAAGATTTAGCGCCACTATCTCATTGGTAATCGTTGTGAAGTTTATACCGATCACAAGAGTTTGAAGTATATTTTACCCAAGTCGACCTCAATATGAGACAAAGAAGATGGTTGGAATTGATCAAGGACTATGACATTGGGATTCATTATCATCCGTGCAAGGCCAATGTCGAGCCGATGCTTTGAGTAGAAAGAGCTACTGCCATACTCTGATGATTAAGGAAAGTCAGCCAGCCCTTTATAAGGAATTTCAGAAGCTTAGTTTGGAATTGATTGAGGAAGGGTATTTAGCTACCTTGGAAGTACGCCCTACGTTGGAAGATCAGATTCGAGAAGCACAGGTAGATGATGCCGACATTAAGGAGATTAAGAGCAATATGAAGAAAGGAAAAGCCTCGTGTTTCTCTCAAGATGAACAAGGTACTATTTGGTATGAGAAGCGTATTTATGTACGGATCGTAAAGAGCTTAAGGAGTTGATTCTCAAGGAAGCGCATGAGACTTTATACTCCATTCATCCCGAAGTACCAAGATGTATCAAGACCTCAAGGAAAGGTATTGGTGGCCTAGTATGAAGCGTGAGATTGCAGAATATGTTGCACTTTGTGATGTCTGCCAGAAGGTCAAGGCAGAGCATCAGAGGCCAGCAGGATTGCTGCAGCCATTGAAGATTCCAGAGTGGAAGTGGGAAGAAATTGGTATGGATTTCATTACCGGATTTCCTAAAATCCAAGCAGGTTATGACTCGATCTGCGTAATAGTGGATCGATTGACTAAGGTAGCTCACTTCATTCCAGTTAAGACTACCTATGCAGGAGATAAATTAGCAGAGTTATATATGTCAAGGATCGTCAGTCTTCACGGAGTGCCTAAGAAGATAGTGTCTGATAGAGGAACCCAGTTTACCTCTCGTTTTTGGCAGAGTCTGCACGAAGCCATGGGAACTCATCTCAGATTCAGTACTGCCTATCACCCTCAAACAGATGGACAGACTGAGCGTGTGAATCAGATTCTTGAGGATATGTTAAGAGCTTGTGCCTTGACTTATGGTGCCAAGTGGGACAAGTGTTTGCCCTATGCCGAGTTTTCGTACAACAATAGTTATCAAGCCAGTCTGCAAATGTCGCCTTTTGAAGCCTTATATGGAAGGAAGTGCGAACCCTCTCAACCGGAAGGAGTCGGAGAAAGACAATTGTTTGGTCCTGCCATACCGCAAGAAGTCAAGAGCAAGTTCACTAATTGAGACCGCTTGAAGATAGCTCAAAGCAGACAGAAGAGTTATGCAGATAATCGTCGCAGAGATTTGAGTTTCGAGCCCAATGATTATGTTTACCTCAGAGTTACCCCTCTCAAAGGAGTTAAGAGATTTCAAGTAAAAGGAAAGCTTGCCCCTAGATATGTGGGACCGTTCAAAATCTTGGAACGAAGAGGCGAGGTTGCCTACAAGTTAGAATTGCCTCAGTCTTTTGCCGGAATCCATGATGTGTTCCATGTATCGCAGTTGAAGAAATGCCTGCGTGTGCCAGAAGAACAGATGCCATTGGAAGCCATTGATTTGCAAGAGGATCTTACCTACAAGGAGCAACCAGTGAAAATTTTGGATATAGCAGAGCGTATCACGAGAAGCAAGATCATCCGTTTTTGCAAGGTCCAGTGGAGCCATCATTCAGAAGAGGAAGCAACTTGGGAGCGAGAAGAGGATCTGAAGTCCGAGTTTCCCCACCTATTCCCTAGCCAGCCTGAATCTCGGGGTCGAGATTCCATTTAAGGGGGGGAGGTTTGTAACATCCCAAAAATTTGAGTTTTGGAATGTTGGAATTCAAAATTTAACCATTTGCATTTTCTTGAATTAACTCCAGCTTAATTTGAATTTCTAAATAATAAAAGGATTTAATTTGACTAAACTATTCATCAAATTAAAGAATTTCAGTTTTTGTGGGATTCCTTGTGCTCCAAGGAATTTTTCTGTATTTTTGGGGATTTTTCTGAATTTATTTGATATTTATTTGAATTTATTTGAAATTCTGGATTTTTCTTAAATCGGAAAATGTTTTCTATTTTCAAAAAGCCTCTTGGGCCGAATCCTCTGCGGCCGTTCCCGGCCGCTTCCTTCAGCCCGCTCCGCTCGGCCCACCTCTCATGTATGCCCGCTCGCTTTCTGCCTCGCCCGCCACCAATACGCGTCGGCCGTCCGACGACGCCACGTGTCTTGGTGGGATCGCGCCCATGAAACCCTAGCCGCCGCCGACTCGAGTCCCGCCGCCGACGCCGCCGTCTCGAGTCCGCGTCCGCTGCGCGTTCCCGAGGCTATAAAGCCGTGCCGCCGCTGCCGAGGTTCCTCCTCGCGCGCTTCTTTTGCCCGCTTCGCCGCCCGAGACGTCGCCGATCCTTCGCGTGAGCTCGCGAGTCCGCCGCCTTGCCGAGATCTTCCACCGCTTTTCTTCGCGGTGCCGTTCGCCGTCCCGCTTGCATCTCCGAGTTGCCCGCGTCGTCCCCTCCCCGGTTCGCCTTGCCCCGCGCCCGATCCGGCTCTCCTCCGCCGCCGGCCTCGTCTTCTTCCCCGTCTCCGGTAAAACCTCGCCGTTCTTCTTCGCCCAACCACAGCCATCCGATCGCTGTGTGCGTCTCGATGCGCCACGTCTCTGCTGGCCAAGCTCTTGCGTCCCGCCGTCCGATCGCCGATCGGCGACTTGGATCGTGCGCGTCACCTCCGGCCGCTGCGCCACTCCTCTGCCGTCGGATCTTGCGTCGCGTCGGATGCGCGCCAGCGTGGCGCTGCGTCATACATCTGCGTCGGTAGAGCGCTGCGTCGGCCGACGTCCGCGGTGCACCGGGTGCACGGTGAACCGGCGCAGCGCCGTGGACCCAGTCCACTGTGAACCCGATGACGTCAGCGTTGCGTAATAAATCCTTTTTCAGTACAAAAATAAATCCAAAAATTCCGATTTTCTGATTTTCTGTATTTTCTCTGAATTTAATCTTTCGGAGGCCCGTTCTCGCTCATACGAACTCCGATTGAGGCGATTCAAGTTTCTAAATTTTTCTAAAATCAAGATCTATCTTCCAGAGCCATTTATTTTCAGTTTTGAGCTTGTTTGAGTCTCTGTTTTGTATTTATTTGGTTTCGTTGCTTATTTTCCGGTAGACGCTAATTCCGAGGGAGCGAACGAAGACTTCGAAGACCAAGATTCAGCACTAGATCAGCAAGGCAAGTCGTAACCTTTGATCATATTGATCCTATGTTTGCAAAGTAATTTATTTTATACACTTGCATGCTATTTACGTATCAATGTTTATTTAATGGGAGTAGATGTATGCCTAGTTGACATTATGCCACCTTGATTCGTTGTATGCCATGTATCCATTGTTAAACCTAGGTTGGGACATTACTAGTTGGACATAATCATAATACCAACATTGGGTTATCGTAGCTATGCTTAGACATGCTTACATATACGTTGGGATTCATGTCACATGTTGAATAATGTTAATCTTGACTTAATGAGATATTGAATCGTGGCCGTTAGCCACTGTTGTAAAATTTGTTGTACCATGGCGGGTTTGCCATTGGTCTTGGTTGAACAATTGTTTTCCTCGGGCAAGTGATCGTGCGATAAAGGGGTGCTTTCTAGCACGTTGGGATGTGGATGTCTTGCCCGAGACAACTTAAGGACTTAATCTTGTGCGCCATTGAACTGGTCTAATCGTACTACCACATGTCCGGAATGGGACAGACCTAGGTGATTAATTTGTAATGTCTAGTCTTGAGTACTACCAATGGTGGTGTGGGTTCGGGATGGACGGGTAGATTCGCAAAGGCGCAAGAGGGGCCCTAATGGGCGAAACCTTAGCGGGCGCGACCGAGTTTAGACAATGCATTGTAAAGGCTCACATGATATCTCTGCGACACACCAAAGGAAGTGTGTTAGTAACGTTTGCACAAAGAGATGTTCATGTCTTGTGGGTAAAGTTGTACAACCTCTGCAGAGTGTAAAACTATTCGGATAGCGCGTCATGATCATGGACAAAGCCCGGAATTTCACACGGGTATAGAGTGTTTCATAAAATGTGGAATGTGGAATTGTTGGGATGTGAACGGGAGTTCACCGTTGTTTTGTTGTCTATCATTGATCTATCAGTTATTTATTTATGTTTTCATAAATATGCTTTCAATCTATTTATTGTATTTCAATTCAAGTTATTGCTTTCTGCAAAAGAACTATATAGCCATCATTGTCAAGCCGTGCATAAATATATTGCATCATTTCCCTACGGCTTGCTGAGTACCTTTGTACTCACGGCTTTATGCCCTTGTTGATCAGTTGCTGAAGGAGATAATGAATCTCATGAAGAGGAATTCTATGAAGACTACGTGGATTAGGAAGGCGTTCCCCAGACGATTGCCTGTGGCATGTCGAATGGTTCAAGTTATCTTTTCCGCTGCAATAGTATTTATTTCTTAAGCCCTTAAGGCATAATGGTGTAAACCTTGACCATAAGGTCGTTTGCTTTATTTAATAATAATTTGCTTCTTCTTAATTAATTCGTTGTATGGAATGGTATTTCATCTATGTTTCCACTGTGTGCACTAGCGTGATCCTGGACTAGTGCAGTATACACAGAGGGTTTCGGATTTGCAAATCCGGGTCCCGACATCCTACCTTACTGGCAACACTTGGAAGTTTGACACGCAATCGACGTCATGCACATAGTGAAGAACGTGTGTGATAGCATGCTTGGTATCTTACTGGATATACCTGGCAAAACAAAAGATACCCTCCACGCACGGATGGATCTTGAAGATATGAAACTCAGGAAGGAGCTGCATCACAAAGACATGGATACAGGCAAAAAGTACCTTCCCGCAGCCTGCTACACTCTTAGCAAGAAATAAAAATTAACTTGTACGAATGCTTGCACGGAGTCAAAGTTCCGTCTGGTTACTCTGCCAACATAAAGAGACTAGTCTCAATGAAAGACTTAAAATTAATTGGCATGAAGTCTCACGATTGCCACGTAATGATGACACAGATGCTTCCAATTGCAATTAGGTGTGTTCTGCCAGAGAAAGTCCGAGATCCAGTTATAAAGTTGTGTTCATTATTCAACGCGATTTTCACAGAAGGCCATCAATCCGTTAAAACTAGATAAGTTGCAGGAAGACGTGGTCCACACTCTGTGCAGGCTCGAGATGTGTTTCCCTCCATCTTTTTTTGATATTATGGTCCATCTCATTTTTCACATTGTGAAAGAGATACGGGTTCTTGGTCCCGTGTTTCTACATCAGATGTACCCTTTTGAGAGGTTCATGGGGGTTATAAAGAAATATGTTTGTAATCGACATCGGCCCGAAGGCTGCATTGCCGATGGTTGGGGAACCGAGGAGGTTATTGAGTTCTGCGTCGATTATATGGATCTCAAACCGATTGGTGTGCCTATATCTCGGCATGAGGGGAGGCTACAGGGAAAAGGGACACTAGGCGAGAAATCACTCTGTACAACCAATCTAGTTTCATTCACACAAGCACATTTCGCAGTTTTGGGACAATTAGTTGTGGTGGCCCCGTATGTCAACACGCACAAGAGCATGCTATCAAGAACAAACCCAGGGAAGTCAGAGGGTTGGATCACGAGAGAGCATCGAGATAACTTCGGCGATTGGTTGCGTAGGCACATGATGCATACGGAGACAGAGTGTGCTCAGTTGAAAGTGTTGGCTCAGGGACTGTCAACTACAATTCGGACATTCCAAGGATACGACATAAATAGTTTTATATTTTATACTGGAGCACAAGATAAAAAGAGCACAAACCAAAACAGCGGTATCCGTACAGATGCCTATGATAGCAATGAAAATAGGCAAATCTACTACAGATTCATAGAAGAGATTTGGGAGCTTGACTATGGACCTTTGAAGGTCCCTCTCTTTCGGTGCCAATGGGTCAGACTTCCAGGGGGTGTTAACATTGACAACTACGGTATCACTACCGTGGATCTCAAACTCGTCGGATACAGGGAAGAACCATTCGTACTTGCTAATTCTGTTACACAAATCTTCTTTGTAACTGACCCGGCTAACAAGGAAGCCACGTGGTTATTCAAGGAAAAAGAAGGATTGTCGGAGTTCAGAATGTTATCGACGAGGAAGAATACAACAAATAAGATGAGCTTCCTCCTTTCGGAGAGGACGTTGACCTAAGTCTCATGGAAGAGAGTGAGGAAGCTACGTACATACGCCGCGATCATAACGAAGGTCGAATCGTAGCTTAGTTGCACAAATTAAAGATATGCTTTTTTTTGTACGAACGACAAGTTTATTTTCTCATGTGTAACAATTAATGTATTATATGAAGAAATAGAATTTGACTACATTTGTGTGAATTGTTACATTTTTTGTGAATTTGTACATTTGTGTGAAATTATTTATAGCATTTGTGTGAATTTTTGAAGAATTATTTGATTTATAAAATATTAAAATAGTGAGCAATCTGGTTTTTCAGAATTTTAGAACTTAGTCAAAATTGGGGGAAAATATTTATATAAAATAGTATATGTCCTGTAGTATGCCTCCAAAAATTTCAGATAGTTTGGATCAAATTTGATAGGATTTCAAAAATCCCAAAATATCCAGCCTTAGAAATGAAATAAACTGAAAGTTTCACTTAATTGGGCGGACGCCAGCTTATCACTGCCGGTTTCCCGAGAAAACCGGTAGTACTGTCTATTAACAGTGCCGGTTTGTAGGCTCAACCGGCAGTGAAAAGTCGTATCACTGCCAGTTCTACTAAAACCCGGCAGTGATACCTAGTATTACTGCCGGGTTTGGGTTGAGCCCGCAGTGATAAGGAAACTATCACTGCCAGTTCTACTTAACCCCAGCAGTGATTTCGTATTACTACCGTGTTTTAGTACAACTAGCAGTGATAAGGCCACTATCACTGTCGGCTCTCTTTGTGACACGGCAGTGATATACTATCACTGCCGGTTCTGTTGGGACCCAGTAGCGATAGTCGACCCCTACAAATATCACTACCTTGCCCGACCCAAACCCTCTCCTGTCACTTGCATCTCCGCCACCTTCACCTCTGCGCCTTCAGCTGCATCGAGCCTCCCCGCCGTCGCCTCGGGCCTCTCACCGTCACCTTCGCCTCCGCGCCGCCTCGAGCCTTCCCGCCGCCACCTCGTCCTCCCCGCAGTCGCCGTCATCGCATCCCCACCGAGGTGAAGCCCTTTCTCTCCCTTCCCCGTGCCCTCCTCCTCCCTCCTGAGTCCGCCGAAGGCCCGCCGCTTTTTGTGCTTGCTGGTGGGCTGACCGAGCCGAAGAGCCGCCGCTGTGGACCAACCGATTATTGTCCAACACATTTCCATATATCGCATTGTAACTGATGAAGGAGGTGTTAACAATTTCAGTTGATAGCGATTGCAAACTTATGTAGTTTTGAAATGACCGAGCCGAAGAGCCGCCGCTGCCTAGAACATGCTTGAAATGACATTCTTATGTAGTTTTGTGTTCTGCTGCGGGCTTTGTATGAATCTCCTAATATATTAGATGTAGTGGTGTCCATGGAGCGGTTTAGTTCCATCTATTCTCATACATGATTACCAATTTAATGGATGGGATTTGTTGACAATTTAGATATATTCAGTTTGCGTTACCTGCTAGTTGTTATGGATGGTATATGTGTAGAGAATATTTAGCTCCTGTCTGTTTTTTGGTTGTCGCTGTTTGCCTGTTCCCACCATCTCTGTTACTTAGTAATGAGATGAAATTGTTTCTGCGTAGTTTCTGTTTTTGGTGTGGTTTGTTAATCCACCCTCAAACTTATTAGAAACGCAACACAGCCAATACGAAATGCTAGAAAATCGGTCGCACTTAAGGGATGTCCGCATCGTCGAGGCTCCTTGACTTGCATCCTAGTCAAAGGGCTTTATACTGTTACTTGAATCTTCTTATTCTTTTCTTTTTGCACATCTTAGCATGTTGTTTTAGTTTTCATATAAACAGGTTTGATTGGTGCTAGTGCCCTACTAGGTTTGAACATCACTGGTAGCTTTTAATGAGTGTATATTGGATTTTTGGTATCTTTTCTACTTTTGAACCATGACATTCTATATGCTAATCTACTTTTGTCTTCAATTAGTACACGGCAGCTCATGTCATTTCTTGCCCATATGTTTTCTGTTAGAAAGAGTAATATGTTATAATTATTTTCCTGTCATACACGGAGGCACAACCCTTTTTTTTACTTTTTTTTGTGGATTCCAAAACCATTGCTGCTTATGCTTGTGGCAATGTACAAATCTAGGTAGTTTTTTTACTGTATATGTGTCCTCAAAAGATGTATGTGTATGTATCCTCGAAAGATGCATGTGTATGTATCCTCGAAAGCTGTATGTGTATGTATCCTTGAAAGATGTATTTTGTGCTCTACACTTGTTATGTCATTCCCTTTCTTAATGGTAATCTATATGAAAACAATCTCGAATAAGTGCAAAATATCTCGAATATGAAAACTGGACCGCAAACGTGCAAACAGCATGGTCATTTCAGCCTTTTCGACAGCCCGTATAATATCCTGTATGTGTATATAACCTGTGTATGTGTATGTCTATATTTGTGTCCATTGTCAAATATTTATTCTGGAGCATGCAGATTCAAAAAAAAGATGTATATGTGTATGTGTCCTTCAAAGATGTATGTGTATAAAGATCAAAAAATATATATATGTACATGTTCTTCAAAGATGTGTATGTGTCTTTCAAATATGTGTATTAATTTTATTTCTTAGAATTGATAAGTTCGGGGATTGTTATGTACATTATTATTGAGTACTCCCTCTTTCAATAAATATTAGCCGTATTTTAATTTTATAATTTGTGGTGAAATTGAAATTGAGAAAGACAGGAGAGAAAATAACTTAGGTCGATCTTCTACTGCCTCTAAGTTGATAATCCATATTAAGGGTTAATGATAATCTATATGAAAACAATCTCGAATAAGTGCAAAATATCACGGGACTACTTTAAAACACTCGTAGGGATATATATACTACCATAGTCTAGAAAAGGATCCTAATTAGAACTTGTTTTGCATCTGAATACGTACGCTCATATGCTTTTACATCTATGTTCATTCGTTATGTCAATCTTCATTTGTATATGTGTTTCAAAAATGACCTTGTTAATTTTAAATTTTCGATAAACTTGCTAGGAATGGCCTCTGACCAAGGACAAGTGCCGGACAGAGTTGGGCCAGCAAATATGGACGAAGGAGGAACGGGTAGCCCGAACCATAGCCCAACGTCCTACCTGAACTTGCAGGATCCTGCCATGGACCAACCTGATGTCAGTAACATTGGCGAGGTAAAGTTTTAGTACACTGTGGTTCAGAAAACATTGTAGGCCCAGACGACTAATAAGAAGATTAAATTGCAGGCTCAGACGTCTGATCAACGAAGGCAGCGCGCAAGTCGTGGTCCGAACAAGATGCCTAAGGGACTTTTGATAGCATCTAGGCCCCCTCAATTTTTTTATTGTGTTTTGTTATAGTTTTGGTATTGATGACTAAGTTAATAATACTTAAAGCTTTGAAGAACATATGTTGGAATCAATGATGGAGCAAGTTGGACGAACAAGATTAAGGTACTTAGTCTCTAGTTTATGACTTGGGAGATGATTCAAGTCAAATAGCTAGGATTGTTTTTCTTTTTTTGGATGTCTAAAGAGGTACTTTGCACAAGCTAGTGAATTGGGTCATAAGGCAAAAACAAAACTAGATTTCTCGAGGCAAAAGACACTTTGACATTGACCTTTTAATCATATTTTTAGTATACAAAAGACCAAATTTCAGCTATCCATTTCTTTAGTCAGTTGCATACACAGCATATTCTTTTGAAGTCAAAAAGATTCTTTGGTCCAATCTTGAAACTCTTCAAGTCAAAATTCCCATCGAATACACTCGCCATAGGACCAAAACTCTTGTTTTCATATTCCTTCGTCCTTGGTAAAAACCTCCTAGAAAATCATCTGATAGCCAAGGGATTGCCTATGTATGACGGACCAAATAATTTGGTCCGGCATACATGTTATAGTCACTTCGCTGTGATGGACCAAAATGTTCTCCGTTTTCCATTTACAGCGGACCAAATATTTTGATCCGGCACTCATTCAGTTCATAAGCCTTTGGTCGGACCAAACTTTGAAGTCCTATTTATGGAAACCTTAAATGGATATTCTTTATCATTCAAAAGGATTTTACTTTGACAACGGACCAAACATTCTTGCTTAAAATTTTAGTCCGTTGCTAAAGTAAATTGCTTGGATAAAACTTACCTCTGTTGAAAAAGGGTTTTTGGCTACTAATCTTTAAGTCTCCATGTATGACAGACTAAAACATTTGGTCCGACATACATGTGTCTCTATGCCAGACCAAACTCTTTGAAAAGCCCATGTACAACGGACCAAATTTTTGGTCCGACGTACATATATCTTTCTCAGTTGTGCGGCGGACCAAACTCTATGTAAAGCCTATGTACTACGGACCAAATTTTTTGGTCCGTCGTAAATATTCAAATTTGGTTCGTCATACACATGTCCAGTATCGCTAGGCACTATTACTTAGTCCGTTGTACGTGTACTTTTCTGATATTTCTGACACCTGACACGTCCAATGGCTACTGTAGCAGGCGTAACGGCTATATTCATTCCAAATGGCTATATAAGCATTTCCTGAGCCATCTACCATAACAGAGATGAACTCCTTTACATTTTAGCATTGGAAATAGCTCTCATTCTTAAAAGGAGTCTGTGCTTCACCTTCAAACCAAAATTCTAAAACATCTTTAACTGTTTTAGCTCCAAGCTAAAGTCTAGCTGTGTGAGTTGCGAAGTGAGCCAAGAGACAGAACTTGTGCAAAGTTTATTACTCTTGGGTCTATGTGATACTAGACAGCATGGAGAAAGTGAACAGTGCGACCTATCCAAAGGTAATTGTGGAAGGCCACTGTGATTGTGAGAGATTTGGAACTCACCTCACTGGAGTAGTGAAAGAGTTACCTGAGTGATCATCGGAGCTACTGCGTCTAGCTTTGGAGAAGCAATACTTCGAAAGAAGTGCTTCAACGTGGATTAGGAGTGCGGCTCTGAACCACGGGATAAATCTCTGTCTCTTTTGTGCTCTATTTCTCTTTATTGCTTTCGCTGTAATCATTGTTTGTTTTTTCTTCTGTTCTGTGCTTTTCTCTCATAGAATTATGAATTGTTTTTAAGAAGTTAAAACTAGTAAAAGTTGCCTATTCACCCCCCTCTAGGCCACCTAGATCCTTCAACTTTTTAACATAGTGGAGCTCTCGGCAGTCGGAGAACCTGCTCTACCCGAGTCATCGTTGGGGCTGTACAGGACGGCATGCTGGGTTCTTGCTAGGGATGATGTGTCCATCAGCTACAGATCGTGGATTGGCCGTCGAGGTGACCCATGGGTGGTTCCCAATGACCTGAAGAACTCGTTGTGGGATAAGCTAAAACAAGTGTTCCAGTTCCCCCAAGGGACCGAGCTGGTTGCAAAGAAACATGCACTATCCATCATGTGCACAACGTGGAAGAATTGGAAGATGGCACTAAATAAGAACTATGTGAAGAAGAATGAAATGCCGAATTTTGAAATATACCCAAAGTTAAGAGAGTTTTCGGAGGACTTTGTGGCGTACAAGAGGTCTGAAGAAGCGCAGATAGTAAGTCAAAGGAACAAGGCAAACACTGATAAGAATGTTCACTCTCACACACTAGGAACAGGAGGGTACGTGAAGAAAGTACCAGCATGGGATCGGACCGAAGAAGAACCCGCAAGGGTGTCATTCCTGCGACGGCCGCCTTGAGCGAACGATCGAAGCACTGTGTCGGGATCGAATTCCCGAATCCGAACCCTCTCTGTATAACCTGTGCTAGTCCAGGAAAAGCTAGCACACATAGTGGAAACAGTGATGACAACACATCTATATCACGAAGCACATAATATTAATTAAGCAAAAGAGTATTAGCCTTATGGCCAATTATTACAAATAAGCAGCATCATAGCTTAAGTTCAATAAGAAACAGTGAAAATGAAATAACAAAAGCAGAATAAGCCCATCCATTTGCCCGACAGGCAATCGACTGGGGTTCGCGTCCTAGCATTCCAGTTCGCCTTCATCATAACCACAAGCGTAGAAATCGTAGTCACCTTCAGCTTCTGTGTACTCTTCTGTGGAAAGTTGGGGATGTTGCAAGGGTGAGCACAAAATGTATTCCGCAAGTCTTGGAAACATAATGCATGATAACTATATGCAAGGCTAAACAATTGAAGGGATAATATGGCTCTTTTAGCATAAAGCAAAGTTTAACTGTAAATACCAATAGTAATTTCATACAAATCATTTGATCAAAAGGAAATAGCATAGTAATTGAATTTGATATGATAATTAAAGCAGGTTCCATCTACCTGACTGGCTCCATCTGCCAAACCATAACCCGAGAGTTCCATCAGCTCACGGATTCCCAAACCAACATTTTCCTTTAAAACAAACCATAAAATCTACAATGTGCAAGCGTACCTCGCCTGCCCTTGACCGTGGGCACGGCTACTTAAGTAGTTTTAACTCTGCAGAGTGTGTACACTTTACCCACAAGACATGATCGACTCTTGTTGCCAAGCTATCAACACACTTCCTTTGGTGTGCCGGCAGAGAGATCATGACAAGGCCTTTACAATGCGCAACCCCACTATTAACCTCGCCCGCTAAGGTTTCACCACTGTTAGGGTTCTAGCCGCCAATACAAAGCCCCTCTTGCGCCGCCAACATCCGCACTCACCAATCAAGAAGCTAATAATGGGACGCACAAATTATTTAGCCAGGTCATACCCATATAGACTTGTGGTTGTACGGTAGTGCTTGGTCCATGGTAACACACGCTTCGGTCCTTAATTGGCTAGGGCGGAACATTCACATACGAAGGTCTCGTGCTTTCTGCACCCGCCAAACATCCATCCGCCCCGATCTAAACCATTTCCACTTTATTTTATTTAACTCACAGCAGCAACACCAATTGTCGCGATTTCACAAATAAGTTTAAACAACATTTGAAATGATTCCCATAATGGCACAATAACGAAACGCTTAAGCTGGACTAAGCAATTCTACCGTTCAATGCTAATCTACTGGATATCACCGAATAAAATAGCCAGTATATATCATCTAGGGTGTCAAAGGTTCGACATGATCAATACCAATGAGGGTATAACAAACTGGAATTTAACTAAACCTTAAGACTACATTTAAAGTTCTTTGCATAAAAGTAAGCATGCATAATTTAAACACAACATAACATTTTCATAAAATTTGGGATCAACATGTGCAAGGAAGACTTGCCTTCGCTGCCTCTTGCGGGTTCTACCTCTGATTGTTGATTCGACTGATCTTCGACTGCGTCGTCTACACGCGAAACGAGAGCAAATAAATAAAACAAATTCAAAAAAAATTCAAAAATTGAAAATAATGGTACTCGAAGATAGATCTTGAATTTAGATGAATTTAGAAATTTGAATCAATGGAATCAGAGCTCGAACGAAGGAGAACAGGCTCCTGGAAGATTCCCAGATCAGAAATTCTGAAAAATCAGAGAGGTTGACACGTGCCGAGATGTGATTGGCTAGAATTTCGGGTTTCTGGAAAATCAGAAAAGGAAAAAAGAAATGCCACTGACACGTGGAGTCCACGAGTCAGAGACTCGGCTCACGGTGGACTGCGTCCACCGAGCGGCTTGGAGGATGGCGCGGCAGACCGACCGACGTGGAGAGCCACGCGGTTGTTAGGCGCGACGTGGCGGCCGATCGCGGCCGACGCTGCTGCCACGCTGGCGGGAGACGAGGCGACGCAGCGCTGACGCGATGCTGACGCGGATGGGGCAAGCGTCGCACATCCAACGGGCCGAGGCGGATCGGACGGCGGGGAGGCAGCGTGCGGGCGACGGTGATGTGGAGCGATCTGGGGCGTTGGCGCAAGATCGAACGACCACGAACCGGCGGACCAAATCGACGGTGAGGCGGCGGTGATATTCTGCCGGAGTCAAGGAAGATGACGCGCTCGACGGCGGCTTTGTACCGGATCAAGCATGGGGAGTAGGGCAAAAGGGAGAGGGAGTCGCGGGGATCTTGATGCGACCAAAAGAAGCGACGGAGGCTCACTAGAGAAGGAGAAAGGCGGCGAAGAAGCGCTCGGGATGGCGGTGGAACTTCGGCGAGGGATATCTCCGCAACGGAAGCGCCTCGGGCGGCGAGGCTTGAGGCGGCGGGTGCGGCGCGAGGAGGCGAACCTCGGGCTGGGTACAACAGCGGCTTAAATAGCCTGGGGAGGCGTGCCAAATCCGAAAACCGAGGTGGCGGCGATGGAATTGACGCGGTTAGGGTTTCCGGCGGCGGCGGCTCGCACGAGCAACGCGGCTGCATCGCAGCCGTCCACGCGGCGCACATCGGACAGCCAGCGCGCGCGGATCGGCCGGGCCGAGCGAAGCGCGGCGGGCGCGAGCCGGCCGGATCGGGCAGCGGAGGGAGAAGGGAGCGGGCCGCGCGGGAGAGGAAATGGGCAGCGAAAATGGGCCGGCGGAAGGATTCGGCCCGGAAAGGGTTTTAGAAATTAAAACATTTTCCGAATTAATGAAATTCCAGAAATTCAAATAAAAGCAAATAAATTCAAATAAATATCAAATAAATTCAAAAAAATCTCCAAAAATACAGAAAAATTCCTTGTAGCATAATGAAGCTTTTGTTTGATGGATAGATTAGCCAAATTAAATCCTTTTACAAATAGAAAATTCATATTAAGCTGAAATTAATTCAAGAAAAATGCAAATGGTTCATTTTCAAATTTAAACATTCTAAACTCAAATTTTTGGAATGTTACAAACCTCCCCTCCTTAAAAGAAATCTCGACCCGAGATTTGGATAGACTAGGGAAAAAGGTTGGGGTACTTTTTTCTAAGATCTTCTTCTCGCTCCCATGTTGCTTCCTTCTCTAAATGGTTACTCCACTGAACATTGCAAAACTTAATCGTCCTGTTTTTTGTTCTGCGTTCTATCTCATCCAAAATTCTGATCGGATACTCTGGGTAGGTATGGTCCTCCTGTAGCTCAACATTCTCAAACTACATCTGCTCTTCTAGTACCCTGAGACACTTCTTCAGCTGTGACACATGGAACACATTGTGCACATTTAACAACTGCGGTGGTAGCTCCAACTGATAAGCCACTTGTCCACTTCTGGCTAGGATTGGGAACGGTCTAATAAATCTTGGTGCTAACTTTCCACGAACTTGAAATCGACGCATTCCTTTGAGCGGTGAGACTTTCAGATACACATAATCACCAGGAGCAAAGGTTAACTCTCTTCGACGATTATCAGCGTAGCTTTTCTGCTTAGACTGCGCTGTTCTCAATCTTTCCTGAATCATCTTTACTTGTTCTTCAGCCTTTTGCAACATATCAGGACCAAAGACTTGGCGATCTCCTGTTTCATTCCAACAGAGAGGTGTTCTGCACTTTCTTCCATACAAGGCTTCAAATGGCGACATCTGCAAACTTGCTTGATAATTGTTGTTATATGAGAATTCTGCATAAGGTAAACTTTGATCCCAACTTGCCGCATTGGACAAGGCGTAAGACCTTAACATATCTTCAAGGATTTGGTTTACTCGCTCAGTTTGTCCATCTGTCTGAGGATGATAGGCTGTGCTGAAATTCAGATTGGTACCCAATTCTTCTTGCAACTTTGCATAAGTATTCATTTTAAATATATATATATACACACTAGACTTGTTAGGTTGGGCTATTGGTTATATATTCTGGTTTTCAACAAGGTTTTGGTTAAAACAAATATCTTATGTATTGATTTCTTATTTATTATTAAAGCTCGTTTATTCATATTACGGATATGGAGATCATAATACTTAGGGTTATTTAGATGACATGATTTATATGCAGAATATGATAAAACAAAATTATTTCTTAATAATAAGGTAGTCTATACTTTGGGGAGCGTCCCCAAACTGATTTCATAATCTTTAGGATTTAGAAGAGATGCTTTATTCATTGTTGAAATAGCTTAAATGGTATTAAGGTTTCTAATGACCATAACACTTAAGGGTATTGAGCTAGCAAGATTCAGATGCAAAGCAAGTCGTAAAAAGAATATTTTTCCAGATTATGGTAGAACATATCTCAAGGATAATTTCTGGGCTGTTCTTCATAAAGTTGGCATTTAGACGAGTTGTTTTATGAGTTGCCGAAAAGGCTTAAATGTTTCTAAAGTCCAGAATTCATAATACTTAAGGTTATATCACAAGCAAGATTTATATGCAAACCATGATGTAATGAACTACTTTTTCAGAACGTGGAAGTATGTACTTTGGAGAGTATTTCTAAATAGGTTTGATAAATTTTAGTATTTAGACGAGTTATTTTATTTACTGTTGAAATCGCCTAAATGAACATAAATTTTACATTACAACTAGACGGATTTCATTTTTCGTTTGCGGCTACACTATACATGATTTTTCATTCATTTTTCTGGTATTAACAGGGTATGATCTTTAAAAGTGTTTTAGAACTGGTTTGGCATTATTTTGATTTTGGCCGAGGTGTTTTACATGCATATGAACTATGAAATCTATTATGAAAGTAATCCAGATTAGTTCTTTTTGCCTACTATCAGGGTCTAATCTTTAAGTATTTTCTAAGAGTAGTTCTTCCAAATCTTATACTTAACTTATGAGGTGTTCTAAATATATTTCTGATTCTTAACCATATATACATCATATGAATGCACATACATATATATATGTTTTACACTAGGGTCTCATTCTTATTCATGAAACAATTCAAGTCAAGATTATTTCTTAAGTATTTTAGCTTACCCAGGTATTATTCTATTATAAAAGTATTTTAGAAATCAATTATTCTCTTTTTGGGTTTCTTTTGTACAAAGTATATCCTTTTGAATATTTAAGGTATTGAGAACAACCTTTAATAGAAAATGATTCAAACAAAGATGATATTTAAATGTTTTTATATATTTGGGTTGCTGGAAGTCTAAGGATTCCAATAAAATTGGTTTCATTCAATTCTCAGTTCATTTGCATCATGTATATACATAACATATGTTTCACCCTTTTCCTTAAATTTGAATTTCAAATTTTTCCAGAGCTCTTATTCAAAATATTTTTGCATAATCTGTAAGTAAATGATTTTAGATGAATATATAAATTTGTTTCATCTTATTTGGATTAAAGATTGAAAAGATATTCAAGTTTGAATCTAAGCCAAATATGAAAATAGGGTAAATGGCAAAATACATTTTTAGAATACTGAAAACGTCTTTTGCATTGCGCCATCAGCTCCCGCTCAAATCTGACTGAGGCGCTGACATTTTGGGCCCGCTGGTCAGTGGCTCAAAGCTCTCGCATGAGGATCGGTCGCTGTCACTGACGGGCGGGTCCCACGAGGCACTAACTCAGAACGGAGCCGATGGATTTGAGCTTGTCGACGGTGATCCACGGCCGGAGGAGCTGAACCGGTAGCATGGTTAGCCTTCTCAGGTTCTTTCACATCTATGGGATGCCTCAAAGACCCCTGGCAACGACTGGAGATAGGCCACCACCATGGCCGAGCTGCGGAGGATAAAGCAGCATGCCGTGCGGCTGACAAGAGGCACTACCGATGGAATCTGTTACAGGCTTAGCTTCAGGGGCTACTACGCAACCCATTTTGTCTATTTGGAACTACTAAGTTTTGTCGGATGAGCTCACCGCCGTTTGCCGTTTCTGGAGAAGAAGGGTACACCGTGGCTGCGATGCTCCGATCATCAATTCCTGAAACAAGTTGTGGGCTTTTGATGCTTATGGGTTGCTAATGCTATACTTAAAAGTGATTGAAGAATGGTTACAAGTACCACCTTCAATCGAGCATGATTCGGAAGCTAGGGTTCTTCAGCTCAATCAGGAAAACAAGGAATTTGCAATGCTCGGTGGATTAGAGTGGATGAAATAAGAGGGAAAATGAAGAGAATTCTAAGGCGATCCTGGGACAGGTTTTATAGCCAGTGATTCGCTGTAGAGAAGCCCAGAGCTTTGTATGAACACAGCGGAAGAATTGCGGTGGCTCCACAGGAGAAGGCATGGGCGTCGCAGCGGGAAATTTGGGCAGGGTGACACTGAGCAGCGGCGTGGCACGGTGATGATGAGGCGGTTTCCTCGGGTGTCACGGAGGAGCAGAGGTGGCGCAAGCTACAGCTTCGGCGACGAGGCTCTACTTCAGGGACGCAGTGATCGGAGGAGGACGAAGACTGAGGGTAGAGGCTGGCAGGTGGGCCGCACAGTGAAATGGGTCCCACTTGGCATTGAATGGCGAGGTGACCTCAAGCAATTTTCAGCGATCAGAGCGAGGATAAATTCATTGAACCAGTTACTATATTTTCACAAAATTAATGATGAATTTATTGAGTATACTATATCTAGGTTAGAACCTATCATAAAATTTTCAGACCTACTGGACGCTTGTAGAATTTATACAAATTCTGACAGTGCGCTGTGCACAGGTTAAGGCATTCTGTATTTAATTTGTTTAGGAGTTTATAACTTATCAAATATTTATGAAACTTTTTGTACAGGTTAATTATGACTATGTTAGTCTACTTTAAAAAGTTCAACTTCCAATTAGTTATATTTTAGTTACTAAAATTCTGACATTGACATTTCCAGATTTTCAGTTTTTCAGTTTTTTAATTTTTATAAATATCAAATATAATTATTATTTCCTGATATTTTTACTGTATATGAATCTATCCTGGATTAAAGGTAATTTAAAACTTTTGGCATCACATTTATGAAAATTTAATTTCTGACATATTTACTATTGTTAGTCATGATTCATTAATTACCTTTCTTTTCATCTTTTAATACTTTGATATGACTTTTAAAATATATTTTAGCGTTTTGGATATTTCCACGAATTTACAGGGATTTTTATTATTTTTTTATTTTACAAATCTTGTCTTATTACTTATCACATGTTTGTTTATTCATTAAAAAGGACTTCTCCTTTTAAACAATAATCAAGAAATCCAAGAAAAGTCAATAAAATCCAGAGAATTCAGAAAAAGAATCCATAACAATAATTAAATATTTAAGGTTTAATTCCTCATTATTTTCTGCATTTTGTAATGAGGGGAAACATAAATCATTACAATAAAAGATTTCTTAAGAACCAAAAATTCAAGAAGAAATTCAGATTGAATGAAATTTCAAAGTGAACTTATATTTCCAATTTATTTTCACATTTTGTTTGGTTTGAAGTTTAATTATGCAACTCATCCTTTTGTTAAGGTTTGATTTCAAGATATTGAAATAGAGGATAATATTTTAATTCATTATTGATATTTTAATTAAAAATTCTATTCAATTTCATTTTTTAATTTTTATATTTCTATTTTTATTATTTAGAATTTTTGGGACATTACAAGCTAGGTCTCCGGGCCCATATGTAAGCCGAACAGGGTTATATAATCCCCTATAGTTTTCTAGATAGAACGGGATAGATCCACTGGATTAAGCTATCAAACCGACTCCAGATTTTATAAAAAAAATTCATAGGTCAGAAAGATAAGACATGTTTTCCAGTAAAAATTTCGGATTAAATATCTTGATATAAGTATTAAAACAATTCTGACAATGCATGTTATCAATTTCTGGACATTCTGTTTTCCCATTTAATTGAAGTTCAAAATTAAGTTAATATTTTATGAAAATTTTTGGTGAATATTTTAAATGACAATATTTACCTTATGTAAAATTTTCAGATTTTTATCTTTGATATGTTAATTCTAAAAATTCTACAATGCTATTTCCAGATTTATTTAATTTCTGTTTTTTGAATTTTTAAGGGATTCAAATTTAAGGTTTAATTTTTGACATTTTTAGAAGAGGTAGATAATGATCTTATGTCGGCATAGTAAAATATAATCATCAGATAAGGCCTGGAGACTTCCACACAAATCTAACAAGCTCTAAATTGATATCTAATCTCATGATTACATGTCTTTTCATATATTTTAATGATTCAGAATATCTCAACTGACATTTTAGGTTTATGGAGTGCTCTGATATTTTAATATGATTTTGTTTTATATTTTTTTTATATTTTGTTTTTTCCTTTTTACTTTTACTATTTTACCATTTCAATACATTTGATTTTTTTAAAGCAAAAACTCAAGAAAAACCAATAATTCTAGAAAAATCAGGAAATTTAATGAAGCCCAAGAGCAGGTGGATTTAATCAGAAACCGGTTGAGGGAAGATCAATCTCGTCAGAAAAGTTATGCCGACACTCGTCGACGTGACTTGAGTTTTGAGGTTGGCGATTATGTTTATCTTAAAGTTTCGCCTCTTCGCGGAGTTCGTCGGTTCCAGATTCGAGGTAAGCTAGCTCCTCGATATATTGGGCCTTATTGCATCCTGGAAAGGATGGGGGAGAAGGCATATAGATTGGAGTTGCCTACCCAATTGTCCAGCGTGCATAATGTCTTCAATGTGTCGCAACTTAAGAAATGTCTTAGCGTTCCTTCTGAGCTTACCCAGTTTGAAGATCTTGATCTTCAACCTGACTTGACTTATCGAGAGCATCCCGTGAAGATTCTTGAAGAAGCGGAACGCCATACTCGAAACAAAGCCCATATGATGATAAAGGTGCAATGGAGTAATCATACACTAGAGGAAGCGACATGGGAGTGAGAAGATCGACTTAGGGAAGAATTTCCGGATTTCTTTTAGACCCCTTACTTTTAACCTGTCAAACCTCGGGGGCGAGATTTCTGTAAGGGGGGTGGATCTGTAACGTCCTGGAAATTTAGAAAAGTAAAAGATGTATAGTTTAAATTTGAAAATAAGCATTCTGGATTTTCTTGGTGTTATTTACTCTATTTTGGAATTTACTTGGGTTTTGATGTTTTATGAAAAGTTTAAATAAAAGAAAGACAAAGGATAAGAAATGGAAAAAGGTGAAAAGGTGAAAGTAAAAATTCAGAAAAATTACCATGGGTTCTATTTAAGCTGGAAATACAGTTTAACCAGTAAATAAAATTTTACATGTTTTGGATTAAGGTAAACAAATCATGTAATTGCTTTTTGACTAGAAACAGTGAATCAAAATGGAAAATGGAAAGTAACCAATGTCAATGTAAAGCCAAGAAAATTTCTATAAATCCCTGACTGTATAACACACTACTGGTAAAATTTTCATAATTTAATAAACTGGTTTAGGCCTATTGAAAATTCAATTACAGAGAATCTAGAAAGTATGGAAAATGAGTGTCAGAATTTTTATAAAATAATTGCTCAAGTTTTTGGCTTGAAAATTTTATGGTAATATCCTTATAATAATATGAAACCTTCCAAAAAGTTTCAAAAATAAATCTTGAAATATGAACCTTTAATTAAATCAAAATCCGAAATCAAGACTTAGGGCAGGGCACAGTGTCAGAATTCTAGTAAATTATCCAGAGAGTGTTTGAGACGACCCCCATTTTCACATACCTGTAAAAATGGAAATCTAATGTGCATTCCGTACTAGTCCCATGATCAGTAGCTAGTACGCACATACACGACAATTGGAATCACAACCATACAACAAAATAAATAAGCGGGAGCTAATATACAAAGCAAGCTTACAACTCAGAGATTACAGCAGCAAAAGAAGCAAAATCCTGCAGTGTGCCCATCCAACCCGCAGGCAACTGACCAGGCATAAACTCTAGAGAGAACACGACGAAGACAATCCCGCAACCTGCGACGAAAGAGATAACCACGAAGCTTCGCTAACTTATCCACCTAAAAACAACATATATGCAAGGGTGAGTACTTTCATACTCCGCAAGACTTGAGCAAAACCTATAATATATGCAGGCCATTTCAAAGAAGGCTATTACAGTTAATTTGCATAAAGCAGAATTGATACTGTAAAATCAAGTTATTTACAAACGGAATTTAAAAGAGCAAGTTGATTGATATGAAATAAGTAAAGCATAAGTAATACTCACAACCCTTCGTGCAACATTGAAATAATCCTGAAATGGAATCCAACAATGTCGGTCCTTTGACATAAAACAAAAGCTGCTAAAACAAGCTCAAACCATAACCCATTTTAGAAAATACAAAGCATTTAACTCGTGCAAGTTCACCAAGTTTCCCATGACCGAGGGGGCGGCTAATCGATTAGATTTACACTCTGCAGAGGTGTACAACTTTACCCACAAGTCACGACCTTCCCTTTTTGCCGCATGTTTCACGCACCTTTGGCGTGTGGCCAGAATGTTCATGACGAAAACCTTTACATTATCTAAGATAACTTTGCACCAGCACCGGGACGATAAAACCCATGCTATGATGGAAGAACTCAGAGCATAGAAATGTTGGATCTTCCCATAGACATGGCGTACACCGTTATATTGGTAAGTGTTGTTCCCAACACCTCGGTGTAGGCACCCCGTAGAGCAAACCTCGAAAGGAGAGCCCGTACTACTTCAGCCTACCAATGTGCAAAGTTAAACTATATAACTTAATTGGTTTCAGGATGCCCCATAACAACACTTGTGGTTGTACGGATTATTTTGGATCATACAACACTGAGTTCGGTCCTTAATCCGACACGGGCGATACTCCACCCTACACTACATGCAAATCCCTCTGCACATCCGGCTATTGCCAATAATCACCCGCATCAAAACCATAGTTTTATTTTGGGTTTTTAATCAAAATACCCATAACCAACAGCTTCATTTCTACCACTTTCCATTTCTCAAGAAACAAGTTTTGATCTGATCATCATCCTCATTGATCTAAAAGCATGGCTAAGCATGGATAAAAGTAATCGTATATACCCATGACAACATTAAATAATGTCTAAACTTAATCTATGGTTATCAAGGTTCACATATTCATACTTATCAAGGAAGTTTCATGAGACAACAGGTATAACTACCAGTACCACAAAATAGCAATTTACAAAAAGTAAACGTATGCATAAAACATTTTAATAAACACGATGCAAATTAAATTCTGGAATCAAGATGGTCAAAGGAGGGTGCTTGCCTTGCTTATTTATTGCTTACGACGAAGACGAGACCACGGCTGACGGAGGCATCGACGGAGGAAGGGACGTCGAATTCTACACGTCGATCAATCGGAAATATAGCAAAAGCCAACTTTAATAAGGGCAAAAAGAAAACAGACAGAAAACCAAATAAAGATTCATTGCCGAAAACATGGATGCTTAGGGTTTGAATTATAAGATTTCAAGATCTCATGATTTAGGTAAATACACATTCATATACTTAATGGCTTTTATGATGAGCAAAACATGGTTTCTTCTATAGGTTATCTAATCTTGACTTACGAATTCAAGAGGCTAAAACTATGGATTCTTGTATTTATAACTTCGAATTATGGATGCTAAAATTATTTGCATTAATAGAACTAAAACATTAGTTAGGGTTATGCAAAACACACTTAATTCCTTAAGTGATTTGCATAAGAAGGGGTTTTGAATAAGATAGATCTGTTAACTTAGGTTACTAGATTTATTTATGGTTTTTTAAAAAAAGTTCTGGTGATACAAATACCTTCATTAGAGACTTCTTCATTACTACTGATTCACATTGTAAAGCTTAGAAAACATAACAACACACATATATATATATTCCTTTTATGCTTGATTCCATTCTTACTCATGAAAACTATTTAAGTCAAGCCCTTTAGTTAATCATTTTCCATATTCTAGAGGCTTACTGTTATGCTAAGGCATACACATTAATTTTCTTATTTCAAATTTCTTTTCCACATTTAATATATTGAAAACAATCTTTAATAGAAAATGATTCAAACATAAATGGAGTTTAAATATTTTTATATATTTGGGTTTCTAGAAGTCTAAGAATTCCAATAAATTTGTTTCATTAAATTCTCAGTTCATTTGCACTATTTATATTCATAACCTATCTTTCATCCTTTTCCTTAAATTTGAATTTTAAATTCATCTATTGCTCATTTTCAGAATATTTTTGCATATTATGATGGTACTTGATTTTAGATGAATTTAAAATCTTATTTCATCTCATTTGGATTAAAGATTCGAAAGTTATTAACGTTTGAATTGGCTCGATTTTGGAAAATCAGAAACACGTTTTGTAAACTGGAAAGCGCATTACCCCTTTGAATTGGAGGAGCTCACACGCTGACAAGTCGGGCCCATCCTCAAATGACTGCACGGCGCGACCAGCGACTGACCGCTGTGGTCGGGAAAATGGTCAGAAAATTTGTCGGAAAAGTGGTCGGAAAATTTGTCGGAAAAGTGGTCGCGGTTGGGAAGGTGGTCGTGGTCGGGAAGGGTGGTCGGAAAATGGTTATTTGAGTTCATTTGGTCCATATTTTAACTATTCAATTTTCAATGCAAGAGAAGCTTCTTACGCTTACTTTTTAATACAAACTGAGTTCAACTCCAAATGTTTTTGCAGAAATGGGACATTTACAATCTCAGGGACATGTGAGAACAATTTCATGATTTTAGGAGCTATAATTTGCATAGCTACTATATGTTACATAAAAGGGACTTTAAACAAACTTGCTTGAAATAATTTGAACTGCAGTGATCATCTAAATTCTGTAACATATTTCAAGTCCTTATGGCTTAATTCAAATTTAGAAACTTATTTCATCTTATTTGGATTTCTTTTATATAAGTTATGCATATTTGAGTTTTTAGTGCATTGAATGCATCCTTTAATAGAAAGTAGCTCAAACATAAATGAAATCTAAATATTTTTATATATACGAACTTCTGGAAGCATAAGGATTCCATTAAAATTGGTTTAATTCAATTCTAAGTTTGTTTGCAGAATTTTTATACAAAGCATATCTTTAGCCATTTTATTCAAATTTGAATTTCGAATTCACCCAGTGAAGATTTTCAAATATTATTGCATATTCTGATGGTATCTGATTTTACATGAATATAGAAATTAGTTTCACAAATTTTGGAGTTATAATGCAAAAGATATGGCTAATGGAATTAACTCGGGTATTCTAAATCAGGGAAAAACGAAAATACGCTTTCGGCACAGAGAGGCGCATTTTACCGATTGCACTGACTCCATCTTGCGTCACTGACATAAGGACCCCGCAGCGCCAGTGAGTGAAAACAGGGGAGGCGGCTAGGGCGCGGCGGCGACAGTGGCGCTTCGACAGGGAAGAACTGAAATCCAGGTGCGAGATGGGTTCAGGGATGCTCAAGGATACTGCAGTTGCAAGAAATTCGAGGATAGCTCACCGGATTGGCTTGATCTTCCACCTCCCCCTCTTCTTGGTTGCGGCGGCAATGGCAGGGAAGGAAGCTTCCACTGCCGAGCTTGGGATTGCCTGACCTCCTGAAGGTCTGCTGGCTCCTGATACTCAATCGCTAATGGCTCGGTGATTTTTGGAAGTTGGCTGCATGATGCTCATGAGAGGTTGCTTGAGTTCTTGTGCTTGCCATACCTTGAGCTATGAGGCTGAGGCTTAAGGCTTGGAGACTTGCTGGCTTTGGGGTGTGAAATGGCTGGCTTGAACAATGGTTTTGGTGTGAGAAGCTGGCTTATACACTGCCATGTGATGGAAAATTCTGGAATGCAAGGTGTCCCCAAAGGCACAGTGGTGAAAGGGCTTCAGTACCGGACGTAAAAACCGATATCAACCAAGTTGAAAAATTTCGAAACTTTTTGAGCACGGTCTAATGGGAGTGGTTAACGTCAAGTAAAATTTTGGGACAAAATTACCGCATGGTTAATTAATTAAAATTCTGAAACTATGCACTGCTCAGAATTTTTGATTCTGGATTTTGATTTAATTAAAGGTGAAAACATTATTATTTATTTTTAAAACTTTTTTTAGTCGTTTATATTGGATTAATAATGTCTCTATAAAAATTTCAAGTCAACATAAGGCTTAATAATTTAATAAACATTCTGACATGAAAATTTTCAGTGTTTCAAAGCCTCTGTTTTTGAATTTTTAAAAGGTCTAAATGATATTATAAATTCCTGAAATTTTTACCAGAGATATATTCTACTCTGAGGGTGTTATGGTAATTTTTGTGGATCCAGATAAGCTTCCAAAATTTTACATTAACTCTGACTCACACTGTTTTTAGTCAAAAAGAGATGTCACTCATTTCATTTATTTATTTTTGTGTGTATAAAATTTTTACTTGTTGACTTTACTGACTTAACAGCATGTATAGGCTTCCATGGTAAATTTTTCTAACTTTTTATGTTTACCACTTTACCATTTTACCATTTCCCTTTTCTAATTCTCTTTTGATTGATTTTCCTTCAATACAAAAATTCAAAAAAATTCAAATAAGAACCAATAATGCCAATAAAACTCAAAAATAAACATATTCAAATTTAAAATATTTATATTTATTTTATTTCATTTTTCGGGATGTTACAGTGCTTTTATCTCAAACTTTTACAGAAGATGAGTGACTCCTATTAAGTTTCGGTAAAAATTTTTGGTAAAAGTT
Source organism: Otatea glauca (assembly GCA_036346275.1). Taxonomy (NCBI): domain Eukaryota; kingdom Viridiplantae; phylum Streptophyta; class Magnoliopsida; order Poales; family Poaceae; genus Otatea; species Otatea glauca. The sequence goes on along the minus strand of CM070716.1, from coordinate 29,040,660 downwards.
GAACTGAGGATGAAGCTTAAACAAATGCAAAATCTGGAGAATTCCAGTGCAGTCCAATCGCATTAATCATTCATTGTCACTGACAAGTGGGCCCTGCTACTGTGGAGGTTGTCACGCTGGCGAGGCTGAGGCAAAGCCTCAGGTCACTGACCGGTGGGCCCTGTACCCGCCTGTCAGCCTTAGCTTGCGAGTTCCCCTTCCCTTTCTTCTCCCCTGGCCGAAGCGAGTCGCCGAGACAGCCATCCTTCGCCGTCCGACCTAAACCACTCCCGTCCGGCGCGATGGCAGCCCTCCACGTCGCGTAGAGTCTTCCCTCGTCGGTGCTTGATCGTCCTCTGTCGAGTCGCGATGGAGAAAAGGGTCGCGCGAGCTTCGCCGCTCTGCACAGGAGAAGCCGACCGAGGCCATGCGCCCAAACTGCGAAAAACGATTAATCCCGTTCGGCTTTAAGCCTCTTGTCTGCGTCGCAGTGCCCTCGTGCACTTCACCTAGCCATTTCGTTGAGCCGAGAGCCTCGTGGGGCGCTTTCTTCCCCAACTCGCCGCAAGAGCTCGAAAGGGGAGAACTCCGCAAGTAAGGTCGATTCGTCCCCGTTTCTTTGAATCGGTTTCACCCGAAGCTTCCTTAGCACCACTAGGTCACTGATCAACCGCCAATTTGGGTTGTTTTTGCTCGCAGCTGCGCAGCACCGTCGCCCTTCTTCTTCCCGACCGGTGCGCGGTGGCAGCTTGTCTCGGGCCTCATCCAAGCCGACCACCCGGTGAGTCCGAATCCCCTCACCCTACTGTAGCTCGCCTAGCCCTAGTTCACCGGAAAGGTGGCCGTTAGTGAAGCTTTCGCCGGTTCGGCCATGGCGCCGCCGCACCTCCGTGGTGGCAGCCCCCTTCCCGGCCGCCGCTAGCCGAATAGATGCTACCCCTAGGTGCGCCCTAGCAAGCTGAAGCTAGAACCACTACCCATTTCGTCGCAATGGAGCTGCTTCGCCGGCGGCAAGCCGGAGAGCAAAACCCCTGTTCTGAGTCGCTGACTAGTGGACCCCACATGTCAGAGGGTCAGCGCATTTGAACGCGTTACTGCGCGCGCGAGGAAAGGCGTTTCTCAGTAGCAAAAACGTATTTCAGATTTTAACTGAATTTCATAAGCCGACCAAAATTCAAATGCTTGTAACTTTTGAACCATGTGATCAAAATTAGTGAAACCAGTTTCTAAATTCGTGTAAAATTCTCTAGATTCAGAATATACAAAAATTAATTGAAGATGAGTAATGTGCGATTTTAGAAAATTCAAAGTGATGCTTAGGTATAAGTAGGGCCATGTAATTAAAATATTTTTAGATAAAGTTTAAATTGAATGAGATAGGTTTTATGAAACCTCTGGTTATGGGTACTCCAAATGTGTAAGAATAATTTCAGATCACTTAGTTAAGTGTCATATTCAAATAGAATGAAATGTTAATGGGTAAAAAGAATAAATGAGAGAAGCATATAAATGGAAGTTTATATTAATAAAACTTAAGTTGGGAAGCCTTGTACCAGTATAAGCTCATCTGTGTAAAAATGTTTAGGAAGAGTAATGAGTGATACTTTTCCAATGAAGAAAGATAGTAGTTGTAATGGTAAATATAGGTGTAATTTACTATGATTAGGTTCAAAATAGTTCAAATTCAGTTTTAAAATGATTTTAAGATCATGCCCTGATGTCAGGAAGAAAATGAATAAAAGTTGATGAATGATTTAGTAGTAAATGAAAGTGAAATTTGGAATGCTATAATGCAGTTTTTGTGATCATATAGCCATTTTCAACATTTGATAAAATAGAGTATGTAAATAAAAGAATGTAAAAATGGTATGGAAACACCCCACATAGTATATACTAATAGGTTCTGGAAAAATAATGACTTTTTGCTAAGGCTTGTATGCAAAACAAGCCAGTAGAATGAGCCTACTTTTTATGTTTTGCTAAATGATAGATACATTTAGGCATTTTCAACCATGTGTAAAGTAACTCATCCAAGTGAGAATCTTTGAAAGCATATAGTGGAAATGATCACCAAAGTCTGTTCTACTAGATTCTGGAAAAATATTCCATTAGTAAGTTATGCTTCATTCAATTTTCATGAGTGTAATAACCTTAAGTGATATTGCTTAGTCTATTTCCCTTAGCCAATTTTATAGCGTAAGTTAAGAGTTCAACTAAGCCTTTTTAACAGTAGTTTTCAAGCCTTGTCTAAACCCTAAAAATTAAGAGAAGTCACTAGAATTGTTAACCAAGGTATGCTCTAGCTTGTTTAAGATTAAAACCCTAATTTCATTAGATGTTGCACATAAATCTTATTAGATGACTAACCCTAAATTTTATGGTTTTTGTGTGCTCTTTCTTGAAGTCATGAGAATGCAGTGAGCTAGGTTTTCCTAGTGCTGCTCTTTCATGCCTCTTTCTAGAGAAGCTAATGAGTTAGTTTTTCTTAGTCTAAGTGGTACTTATGTATGAACTTCAAAATTTAGTTGGAAATAATTCTTTTGGAGCAATCCCTATCTTAGTGTGATTTGTATCTATCTTTGCTGTCCATTTTCTTTTTGCCATTTGGAGTTTACTGATGTTCTTTTGTTCCTCGTTTTCTCGACGTTTAGACACCGACGTCCTCGAAGAAGAAGACGACTGTTCCGCAGATCCAGACTTTATATCTAACAGTGAGCTGCAAGGCAAGCAACCCCTTGAACATATTGAGCCCGATAATTTACCTACCTTATGTTGTTTTTGCTTATGTATGATACATCCGGATAATTCTCCATAGAAGTGCTAATTTGGTTGGAACTGTAGTTAATCCTGTAAATTATGGTTTGTCTCAATCTGTATGGACATGTGAACCTTGTAAACCCTAGTTTGAATTAGACATACTTAATGTCATGTTTGGGTATAACCGCTAGCATAATATTCCTGCTTAAGCTACTAGTTTGTGTTTTCGGTCTTTTCAACCAGTGTGTGATCCATTTTGGGAAATGGTTGGTGATAATTTACTAAAAATCCTCAAACAAAATTATGGTTTGACGCGGGTGATTATTAGCACTAGCTGGTTGTGCAAAAGGATATGCACGTAGTTAGGGTGGAGTATCGCCCGTGTCAGATTAAGGACCGAGCAAATGGGATGTTGTAGATCTATATTTTCGTGCAACCACAAGGGCTTGTATGGGCGGGTCTTAGCTTAATAAGTTGTTTAGATGTGGCTTTGCATCTATGGAAGGTGGGAGATTGCACAGACATTCCGGTCAGGTCTATCTGTAGGGGTTTCTACATACCAATGCAACGGTGTACGCCTTGCCCTGGACAGAGCCGTAGTGTGTGTGTGATAAATGTGGATCCACAACTTGGGTGAGTGTCTCTGTTTTCAGGGCGAGGGTTAATGTCCCGGGCTGGTGTAAAGCCACGTCTAGATAATATAACGGCTATGTATGATCTCCTGCCGACACACCAAAGGAAGTGTGTTAACTGGCCTAACAAAAGAGGTTGATCATTCCTTGTGGGTAAAGTGTACACCTCTGCAGAGTGACAAATCTGATCGATTAGCCGCGCCTGCGGTAATGGGCACTTGGGGAAAATCCTCCCAATGCTAAAGTCTTTTGGGTCTTTTTGGAAAAATGGGTTTGGTTTTGGAAACCGTTTTGTAACCAGCTTTTGTGTCAAAGGATCGACACCGGGGATCTATGCAGTCGGGTAGACTGGGTTGAAAATCTGGAATAATTGCGTAACATATTGTCTTTAAATTGCTTTCATTAAAATGCGAAGTTTCAATCTAATATGCTTATACATTTTCAATACTTTTATGCAACTGCAAAATAACCATAGCCTGTCTATTGTTCAGCCTGCATAATTACTTATTTGCATCTGTGAACCACTATAAGACTTGCTGAGTACCAATGTACTCAATCTTGCATCTGCTGTCTCATAGGAAGAAGACTGTGATCTGCCAGATGATGTTCTTTTCCAGGCAGGTCTCGGGGGTTTCAACGATAGTCTCTTCTAGGGTGCCTAGTAGGGGTGGGCATTCGGTTTTTTCGGTTTGATCGGTTCGGTTTTTTCGGTTTTAAAATAATTCGGTTTTTGAAAACTAGCAACCGAATTTCTCAGACCAAAATAAAAAACCGAACCGAATTAACCGAAATATTTCGGTTCGGTTAATTCGGTTTTTCGATTAGCCGAAATATGAATAAACACTAGGTAGATTAGTTTTAGTCCTTCTCATATCGCAACATAGAGTAGGGTTAAACCTACACAATATTCATAGATTATTACAATATAAGTATAATAGAACATGTGAATATACCAAACATATACATAAATGTATTAGAATATGAGAATTGTTTATTTGTAACATCCCGAAAAATGCCATAATATAAAAATTCATATTTTGAATTTTAATATATTATTTCTGATTTTTCCTGACATGATTGAAATTTATTTGGATTTTCCCTGGATTTTTGTATTGAATGAAAAATCAAACAACTAGAATTAAAGAATGGATAATGATGAAAAGATAAAATGGTAAAAGATAAATTTTGGAAAAATTACCATAGAACCCTAACCACCCTGGTAAGTCAGTAAAAATCAAGAAGTAAAATTTTATGCACAGAAAAATGGGTAAATAACATTAATGTCACCTTTTTTGACTAGAAACAGTGCTAGTCAGAATTAATGAAAAATATTCGAAGATTATCTGGATCTGGAAAAATTACCAAAGCACCCTCAGTGCAGTGTTTACACCTGCTAAAAATCTCAGGATTTGATCATGTCGGCAAAGCCCTCTAATAATTCAAAAACAGAGACCATCAAAAACTAGAAATCCTAATGTCAGAATTTTTATAAAATATTAGCTTGAGGTTTTGACTTGAAATTTTAATGGAGCTATCCGTAAGACAAAAATAATCCCTATAAAAAGTCTGGAAAATAATTAATATGATTTACACCCCAAAATAAATAGAATACTGAAATTCAATTCCTGTACAAGTCCACAGTGTCAGAATTTTAAATAATTAATTACAAGATATTTTGGCCTACAAATTTTACTGAAGTAAGAAGACTACCAGTAGAGGTCGGTCAAAAAGTTTTACAAAATTACACACTGATTTGATAGCGATTTGAATGATCACATGGAGCTGTCCTACTGAGTTTATCCTTTCACCTCGCCTTCACTCACCGACATGTGGGGCCAACTTTATTCCGTAACGGTTCATTGGAAGCAACGGAAAACGCTTCTCTCACCGACCGGTGGTCCCGGACCCGCCGCCAGCGACCTTTTCCCTCTCCTCTCTTTTTCCTTCTCTGCCGCGAAGAACACTCCGAGCCCCGCTCCTTTCCTCGCGATTCAACGATCGCCGTGCCATCTCTACCCGACCAAGGCCACGCCTCATCCGACCTTTCCCACGCCATACCGGTCACGTTCTCACGCCGCTTCCCTGCCGGCGAGACATCATACGCTTCATTGCGCAAGCGCCAAACCGAGCCGCATCCTTCCCCATGTTCAAACCCCGTGCAACATCGCTCCTTGGCTATAAATACCGAAAGTGCCATCGCATTGAACTCCCCTTCTCTCTCAGCTACTCATAGAACCAACCAATCAAGCCGAAGTCGTGTTCTTCACCATTTCGCCGAAAAACCAAATTGGGGAAGAATCGCAATTGCGCCAAAATAGTGAGCCTCCTCCCAAATTAACCGCTTCAAGCTTGCTAGGGCCGAATCGAACTCATCCCACTCGCCTCTTTTGCTCTTCTTGCTCGCAGCACCGCCGCCCGCGCCTTCTTCTTCACTCGTCGCGCGGTGGCGCACCTCCACACCGTTCCGCCCGGACAACCGCCAAAATGGAATGCCTCGACCCGTAGATGCTTAAACCATTACCGATTCAACCGGGAACCACCGCTTTTCTTCTCGGTGAGCTTCTCCTCCATCCGCCGCATGCCGCGGTGGCGCTCGCCCGCCATCCCGCCGCGAGCGACCCCACCCACGTGTGCGCCACCCCACTCGGTGCTGCCGTGCTACCCATCCGGCCGGAATCCGGCCGGAGCTTCGTCGCCGCGAGCCCTAGCCATCCTCTGTTCTTGTCGCTGCCGCGTGGGACCGCCTTGTCACCACCAAAGCAATCCCAGTGCATTCGTTAAAAGGCGCTTTCCAACTCTGAAAACGTATTTTCTAGTTTCTGGAATTTACATAACCGAGCTGCTTTAAATGCTTATAACTTTTGCATTATAACTCCGAATTGAGTGAAATCAAATTCTAAATTCATCTAAAATCTAGTTATTTCAGAATATAAAATAATATTTTGAAAATGTTCAATGGGTAAATCTGAAATTCAAACTTGAAAGAAAAGGCTAAAAACACACTTCATAATAAAATGTTGTAAACAAACCTTAGGTGGAATGAAACTAATTTTAGTAAAATATTCATACTTCCAGAAGTTCAAATATATAAAAATATTTAAGTTTCATTATTGTTTGAATTACCTTCTAGTAAAGATTATAATCAATGTATTAGAAAATTCAAATAAACATAATTTGAATAAAAGGAATATGGAATAAGTAAAATTAGTTTCTAAATATTAGCATGTCAGTAGGATACTTGAGTTTCCAGAATATTTAAGAAATGAATTTGAATTGAATTATTATGACAAGTATGAAGTAACTAAAATGTAAAAAGTGTATATTCATATGGCATAGAAGATCAAATAATCGTGACATGGATCAAATGAATTCAAATAGTAACCAAACCAGTTTTATTATACCTCTGTCATTGCAAGGATCTCAGATATAAAATAATATATAAATATTATTATATAAAACAGTAAATGATCAATAGATAAAGTATTGATAATTGCGTAATTGGAATAGTCATAACTCTAACAAATAAACTCTGAATTTGATGAAATCAAATCCTATAGCTTTGAAAAGTAGTACCCTTGCTATTTAGGCAAAAATATCTTATGTTAGTGTTAGGTTGAAATAAAATAATGTTAGACCCTAATGATCGTTTATAGGAAAAGTATCGCGGATAAAAGCCATTTGTCGCGAAACCAACCTTAAATTACTTCTAATATCATGCCCTATTAATGCCTCGAAAATGAGTAGATTATCCTAGGCGGTGTAGTCGCAATCTAATATCAAAAGCTGAACCCTTATCGAGTAATAAATTGAACTATCAAGCTTTTTCATCAATCCGCAGAACCTCTCGTCTAAACGCAAATGTAATAGAAATCAGTTTAGAATGATATTTAGGATATGGTCTACCATATTCTAGAAAAATATTTCATTTACAACTTTTGTTTCAATTAAATCTTGCTAGTCAAATACTCTTGAAGGTTATAATTGTTATAGTCTTTAATATCATATAAGCATTTTCATCTATGAAAATAATGTCTCGTCTAAACTCAAAAATATATGAAATCAGCTTAGATATGTTATTCAAAGTATATGCTATTAAGTTCCGAAGAAATAACCGTATTCCATCATGTTTTGCTTAAAAACTTTAATAGTCAAATAACCCTTAGTTGTATGTTTAATAAACCTTGTCATAGCAAGAATAAGTGATCCTAGTAATAAGAAATTTGTAGTTAATATATTTGTATCACCAGAATCTTCTTAAAAACTATAAATAAATCTAATTAGCTAGCTTATCAGTCATAACCTATTAAGAACCCTTCTTATGCAAATCTTAAAGCTAAGTGCTGTTAGCGTAACCTTAACTAGTATTTTAATTCTTTTAATCCAAATAATTTTAGCATCTATAATTCGAAATCGTAAATACTGAAATTCATAATTTTAGCCTCTTGAATTCGTAATTCAAGAATAGATAATCTCTAAAGAAAACCTGTTTTGTTTATCATGAAGTCATTAAGTTTAAGAATAAAGTAATTGCTTAAATAATTCAAACTCTAAAGTATTCTGTTTTCGCAATGAATCTTTATTTGATTTTCTCATCTTCTTTTCGCCCTTATTGAAGTTTATTATTTGCTATATTTTCCGATCGATCGACGTAGAATTCGACGCCCTTCCTTCGTCGTGCCTCCGCTGCTCGCGATCGCGTCTTCGTCAGTAAACGATATATAAGCAAGGCAAGCACCCTTTGACCATCTTGATCCCAGTATTTAATTTGCATTGTGTTTATTAAAATGTTTCATGCATACGCTTACTTTACGTAGAATTCGCTATTTTGTGGTGCTGGTAGTTATACCTGTTGTCTCATGAAACTTCCTTGATAAGTATGAACATGTGTACCTTGATACCCATAGATTGAGCTTAGACAATTACTTAATGTCATTGTGGGTATATGCGATTACTTTTATCCATGCTTAGCCATGCTTTTAGAACAAATGAGAATGAGGATCAGATCAAAATTTGTTTCTTGAGAAATGGAAAATGTTGGAAATAAAGCTGTTGGTTATGGGTATTTTGATTAAAACCCAAAATAAAACTATGGTTTTGATGCGGCGATTATTGGCAATAGCCGAGGTGCAGAGGGATTTGCACGTAGTGTAGGGTGGAGTATCGCCCGTGTCGGATTAAGGACCGAGCAATGGGACGCTATAGATCCAAGATTTTCGTACAACCACGAGGGCTTGTATGGGCGGGTCTTAGCCTATTAAGTTATTTAGGTGTGGCTTTGCATCTAAGGAAGGCGGGAGTACTGCACAGGCATTCCGTTTCGGTTTGTCTGTAGGGGTTTTTACATACCAATGCAACGGTGTACGCCTTGCCGTGAACGGAAACGTGGTGTTGGGTGGAAAGTGAAAGGATCCACGTCTTGGGTGAGTGTTTCTGTTTTCATGGCGAGGGTCAAACGTCCCGGGCTGGTTCAAAGCCACATCTAGATAATGTAACGGCTCAGATGATCTCCTTGCCGACACACCAAAGGAAGTGTGTTAACCGATCCGCAAAAGAGGTTGATCATTCCTTGTGGGTAAAGCCGTACACCTCTGCAGAGTGTAAATCTAATCGATTAGCCGTGTCCACGGTTATGGACACTTGGTGAAGTCATTCCAATGTTAGAATGCTTTGGTATTTTCCAAAATTGGGTTTGGTTTGGAACTGTTTTATCGACTTTTGTTTCATGTCAAAGGATCGACATTATTGGATCCCATTTCGGATTATTCGATATTCACGATGGGTTGTGAGTATTACTTATGCTTTACTTATTTCATATCACTCAATTATGCTTTTACAAATTCCGTTTGCAAATAACTTGTTTTACAATGTCAATTCTGCTTTATGCAAATTAACTGTAGTAGCCTCCTTTGAAATGGCCTGCATATATTATAGGCTTTGCTCAAGTCTTGCGGAGTACGAAAGTACTCACCCTTGCTTATATGTGGTTTTTAGGTGGTTAAGTTGTCGAGCTTCGAAGGTTCCTTTTCGTCGCAGGTTGCGGGTTTTTCTCCGTCGAATCTTTCTAGGGATTATGCCTTGTCGGTTGCCTGCGGGTTTTGGATGGGCACACTACAAGACCTTGCTTCTTTTGCTGCTATATCTCTGAGTTGTAAGATTTTCTTGAAATAATAGCTTCCGCTTAATATTATGTTGTATGGTTGTGATTCCAATTGTTGTAAACATGTGAGTGCTAGCTACTGATCCAGGGAATGGCACAGTAATCACATGGAGGTTCCTGTTCATCAGAACGGGGTCTCACAGCATTGGTATCAGAGCTATGCTGACTGTAGGATACACCCTAGATAGAATGGTCGTTAGTGTTGGAATAAGTAAGTTCAAAATCTTATTTCCAAAAGCTACTGTATTTGCAGAAGGTAGACTTTGCTATTCTTACCTTCTCCTTAAGATCCTACTCTTACCTACACTTTCATTTTGGTTTATAAATAAATTCCTCTTTCCTTAAAAGTGATTCTCGCATATTGCCCATCTTCGCTAGTTGGTTTTGAAGACGTCCGAGATATGTCGTTACCACCCTTCATGCTTGCAAATGAAGACTACAAGGTTGACGCCAACAATCTCATGGGAGCCGACAACGCTTTATTAACCTCGACAAAGCGTATAAAACTCGAAGATTCTACTTCACAAAGAGATAGCATCACCCGATAGTAGATTACGAAAGATTAGAATATATTAGAATCCGCCTTAAGATAGGAACCCTTACGTATAGCATGTCATCTGCTCTAGTTACAAAAAGCATTTTTATGTGGTGTTTTTGTCTTGCTATTGTGAATCGATTTTCGTTTTCTTGACCGGACTGATTTATGTGCAAACTTAACATTTAGGCTAAAGTTTCACAATAAATTGTCTGTATGTGTGCATATGGAAAGTTCAAACCATAGGATAAATAGGAAATCATAAAATATCTTACCTCTTCCTTCAGAAAATTTCATACAAGCTTACCCTTTCTTTTTGAAGACTTCCTATCTGTGTAATCTTTTGGTCATTAGCTTTCCTCAAAATCAAGCCTCATAAAAATTTACAATATAGTCTCCATTACTACTTTTAGCTTCTCGAGACCACATCCTCCACGAATAAATCAAAGCCAAGACTCCTACATATTAGTAACCACCAATTTACCTAAGTCACTTTTGGCTAGTCAAAATCTAATTCTACCCATAACAACTTTTGACCATGCCTCAAAACTCATTTGATTATTTTGTCTATTATATGCCATGAAAATGAACTAGAGCCCGAGAAGTTATATACTTCTGAATGGAAACCTTAGAATGGTCACTAAAATGGAACTAGAAAAATTGAAAGTCTTGTTTTCTAAATAGAAACATTGAAATGATTGTCAAAAGGAAATCTGGAAAAAGAATAATAATTGAAAATTCTATTTTCTAATAGAAATATAAAGAGAGCAGATTAGTTGTATGGATATTCTCTTTCCATCTATAAGATTTAATTTCTTATCTCAGATACTCTTTCTTTTAATGGATAATTCATATACCCATTTCTTCCTTGTAGAATTTTCTCTCTTCACTTCTAGTTATCCTATATAGAAGAAACTCTCTCCTTATGCTTAATAAAACTACCGACAAATCTTTTGAAAACAATTCGTAATAAATCAATAAACGAGTGACGTCTACATCAACAACTCGAGAATAGGAAGTAACAAAGTGTCGCAACCATTGACTTCATGGAAGTTTTGGAGTACTAACATGTTGCAAGTAGTATAAAGATTAAAAGAAAGTCGTCGTCGAATGGCTTATTTTAAAAATAGTACTATCCAAATGACACATTATTCTAACTGCATAGTAAACCTCTTGTGCAGAGATACATATGGTTAGGAAAAAAAAAAAAAAAACTTAGATACCCCTCCCGCATACTAAGTTGAGCATATATATATATTTTGTGTTGTTGCAATTTTAAGTTTTGAAACTTCTGTATTGCTCTCGGGTTACTCTCGTAAATGTTAAACCATTAGGTGGAAATTTACGATGTGCCAACCCTTATTTAATAAGAAAATCTAATTAAGAAAATTTTAAGGAACGAAAAGTTGCCTTATGAACTAATAACTAACAAATAACCAACCTTGAAACAATGTTTTAAGGAATGAGACACTTGCCTTATAAATTAACCAAAGAATTACCAAATCCATATATAGGTTATTCTCAAAATAATATTTTAATAAATGTAATGATACTTTGTAAAATGGATAACTTTCATCTAACCATATCCTCCCAAGTTCAACATCTTGAAGACACCTCCGACACAATCCATTAATGCATCCACCACAAGTAATGAGTAATAAGTTTTTCAACCATTATAACCGACATTCGGCTCTTTCCAAATAACTCTAGTTGAGATATATCCTTTCAATCATTCCAAACACTTTAGTATACCATGTACCTCTCCTTAAGTTAGCTCATTATTGCTAAAGAATCTTGGTATAAATTGTTAGCACTTCTCATTCACTTTGTGAAAACCAACAGGATTCCATCGAAATAACTTTTCCTAACAATCATTGTTGCAGATACCGTGACAAGATTCCTCAAGAAAATCTTGGAAAGTGAAGCCATGTTAAGCTTTCACCATCAACGGATAATCCTACCTTAGTCCAACCAAATTCCCAATATCTAGCGCAGAACAATTCCAACCTTGGATCAATCCTTGCCGAAAAAGGAAATGGTTTAGAGCAACAACCTACTCCTACATCTCACTCGATACTTAAGCGATGCTCCTTGAAGTGTTGCCAACCCAGCCAATTCGAAGATCGTGCTTGCATTCGCTGTGGAGAAATAGGACACACTGCTGATGAGCATGCAATAAATTGCTCCACCTGTGAAGGAAATCATTCTCCTGGAAAATGTCCTATGAGAAATATCACTTATTACCTTTGTGAAGGTCATGACCATTACCCAGCTCAATGTCCCCTAGATCCGATAGTTGCCAATACAATTCAGCATCAGCGAGAGAAATTTCGAGCCTTAGTTGCTCAAGATTTGGCAATCAGAAGAGAAAAACTAGCTACACAGAAAATATTGCCTAAGGAGTTAAAGAAACAACACATAGACTTTGATCACCTTCATCGAGGAAGTAATAAGTGGTCATCGCCATCAGCATGTTTCTTGTGTGGTGAAGAAGGTCATTGGGCAAGGAAATGTTCGCAAGTTGAGATTAAAAAGGAAGGTGGTATTGAGAATCCAATCATACCCATCAAGACGCCACAAGAGAAGCGTGAGTGCTTCAACTGTCACCAGAAGGGTCATCTTGCTAAGCGATGCCCGCAAAGAGAACAAATATTTTCTGCAACTATGGTCATACCAGAAGTTACATCAGTTAAGATTATAACTCCAAGAGTAGGAGGAACAAAATCTGAATCAGTTTACTCGAAGAATCAGTTCAAGAAAAGACGCTTGAATGAAGACGCTTGCCCCAAGAGGAATTCTGCTCAATTCCATCCTCAATTTCAGCCATCACTTGTTCATTCCTCCAACAACGCTTGTGAACAGCCGTCCGGTGCTCAAGACCAGGCAATCACTGTTACTTGCTTTTGCTATCGTGAGCGTGGACATTATGCCAACAAATGCCCAAAGAAGAAGAGAGATCAACTTCGTTCTCAAGGCCAACAAGCCCCTATCTCCGTATTTACTCCAACTCGAGACATCAATCATGGCATCTGACACAATGCCAGGTACATCCCTTAAAATATAGTTTCTACCAGAACTTAGATTAAATTGAAATCATTGTGTCTAATCTTAAAGTAATATTTCGATAAGCGGAATATTGCCTTGTGAACTTAACTGAACTCTCATCAAAATATATCTTATCCTAATCCTTTAAATAGCCGGTATAATTTCAAATGCTAAACTTCCAGTTTCATCTCTAACCATTGCTCGATCAATCCTCTATCTGTTTTATAACATCAGTGAATAATCTTCTATTGTTTCGAATAAGATGGACAACGCCGTTTGCGTCGATCGAGAAGAACCTCATCACTACACCACAATCTACCCAAGTAGAGCTCTTCATCTCGTCAAGAATGACATCAGAGATTTCCAAGTTATATCAAGACCTAGGAAATGTCAAGTACCTAGAACAACCCCTGCCTCGATGTCAGGCTTATGTAAAGACCTTCCTTATGTATTTACACTTGGCACTTAATGTAATATCGAGTACGTCCTTTATGTATGCCATCCCTACAATCAATCTTTTGACCTTGTGCATTATAATCTTTCATAAGTACTAAATATAAAGAAAGTCAACACTCTATGTTTACCGAGATGACCAAGTAAATTAAATCATCAGGATCATTTTATAATCCTCCTACCTCAACTCAAATAAAAAATTATCATACCTTGTTTTCAATCTAAAGACAATTAGAATAACCTTCATTCTTATCTAATTTTGTCAACTGTTATTAAATCGTGCAAATCAACCATTATATTTAAATATCATTTCTTGATGATAACATTTAATTCTTCCCAAATGAATCGAGTAACAAACATTAATTCTTTCTCCTCAAATATTCTAAACATATCGTGTGTCACTCTCTAAATTAGATTATCATCATTAATAATCCTAGTTATGCAATCAAAAGAGATATTTAGTAATATTCCTCATCTGCTTACGCGAAACCCAAATGGAAATCTTCTCCATTCTAGCCACATCACTTTGGAATCGCAAGAACGATGTTTTGCAAAGCGACTATATTGGAAACAAGAAGACGAGGAAACAACAAAACCACATCCGAGAAAGAATTTTCTAACCCATTTAGTCCTTGCAAATCTCGAGGACGAGATTTCTGTAAGGGGGGTAGATTTGTAACATCCCGAAAAATGCCATAATATAAAAATTCATATTTTGAATTTTAATATATTATTTCTGATTTTTCCTGACATGATTGAAATTTATTTGGATTTTCCCTGGATTTTTGTATTGAATGAAAAATCAAACAACTAGAATTAAAGAATGGATAATGATGAAAAGATAAAATGGTAAAAGATAAATTTTGGAAAAATTACCATAGAACCCTAACCACCCTGGTAAGTCAGTAAAAAACAAGAAGTAAAATTTTATGCACAGAAAAATGGGTAAATAACATTAATGTCACCTCTTTTTGACTAGAAACAGTGCTAGTCAGAATTAATGAAAAATATTCGAAGATTATCTGGATCTGGAAAAATTACCAAAGCACCCTCAGTGCAGTGTTTACACCTGCTAAAAATCTCAGGATTTGATCATGTCGGCAAAGCCCTCTAATAATTCAAAAACAGAGACCATCAAAAACTAGAAATCCTAATGTCAGAATTTTTATAAAATATTAGCTTGAGGTTTTGACTTGAAATTTTTATGGAGCTATCGGTAAGACAAAAATAATCCCTATAAAAAGTCTGGAAAATAATTAATATGATTTACACCCCAAAATAAATAGAATACTGAAATTCAATTCCTGTACAAGTCCACAGTGTCAGAATTTTAAATAATTAATTACAAGATATTTTGGCCTACAAATTTTACTGAAGTAAGAAGACTACCAGTAGAGGTCGGTCAAAAAGTTTTACAAAATTACACACTGATTTGATAGCGATTTGAATGATCACATGGAGCTGTCCGGCTGAGTTTATCCTTTCACCTCGCCTTCACTCACCGACATGTGGGGCCAACTTTATTCCGTAACGGTTCGCTGGAAGCAACGGGAAAACGCTTCTCTCACCGACCGGTGGTCTCGGACCCGCCTGCCAGCGACCTTTTCCCTCTCCCTCTCTTTTTCCTTCTCTGCCGGCGAAGAACACTCCCGAGCCCCGCTCCTTTCCTCGCGATTCAACGCATCGCCGTGCCATCTCTACCCGACCAAGGCCACGTCTCTGTCCTGACCTTTCCCACGCCATACCGGTCACGTTCTCACGCCGCTTCCTCGCCGGCGAGACATCATACGCTTCATTGCGCAAGCGCCAAACCGAGCCGCATCCCTTCCCATGTTCAAACCACGTGCAACATCGCTCCTTGGCTATAAATACCGAGTGCCATCGCATTGAACTCCCCTTCTCTCAGCTACTCATAGAACCAACCAATCAAGCCGAAGTCGTGTTCTTCACCATTTCGCGGAAAAACCGAAATTGGGGAAGAATCGCAATTGCGCCAAAATAGTGAGCCTCCCCCAAATTAACTGCTTCGAAGCTTGCTAGGGCCGAACTGAACTCATCCCACTCGTCTCTTTTTGCTCTTCTTGCTCGCAGCACCGCCGCACCGTGCGCCTTCTTCTTCAGCTCCGGTCGCACGGTGGCGCACCTCCACAGCCCGTTTCCGCCCCGGACAACCGCCAAAATGGAATGCCCTGACCCCGTAGATGCTTAAACCATTATCGATTCAACCGGGGAACCACTGCTTTTCTTCTCCGGCGAGCTTCTCCTCCATCCGCCGCATGCCGCCGGTGGCAGCTCGCTCCGGCCATCCCCGCCGGCGAGCGACCCCACCCACGTGTGCGCCGTGACCCCCTGGTGCCTGCCGTGCTACCCATCCGGCCGGAATCCCGCCGGAGCTTCGTCGCCGGCGAGCCCTAGCCATCCCTCTGTTCTTCGGTCGCTGCCGCGTGGGACCGCCTTGTCAGCCAGCCAAAGCAATCCCAGTGCATTCGGTAAAAGGCGC
Organism: Otatea glauca; assembly: GCA_036346275.1. NCBI lineage: Eukaryota > Viridiplantae > Streptophyta > Magnoliopsida > Poales > Poaceae > Otatea > Otatea glauca. The sequence continues at coordinate 29,024,602 of CM070716.1, read as the reverse complement.
TTTCCAACTCTGAAAACGTATTTTCTACTTTCTGGAATTTACATAACCGAGCTGCTTTAAATGCTTATAACTTTTGCATTATAACTCCGAATTGAGTGAAATCAAATTCTAAATTCATCTAAAATCTAGTTATTTCAGAATATAAAATAATATTTTGAAAATGTTCACTGGGTAAATCTGAAATTCAAACTTGAAAGAAAAGGCTAAAAACACACTTCATAATAAAATGTTGTAAACAAACCTTAGGTGGAATGAAACTAATTTTAGTAAAATATTCATACTTCCAGAAGTTCAAATATATAAAAATATTTAAGTTTCATTATTGTTTGAATTACCTTCTAGTAATGATTATAATCAATGTATTAGAAAATTCAAATAAACATAATTTGAATAAAAGGAATATGGAATAAGTAAAATTAGTTTCTAAATATTAGCATGTCAGTAGGATACTTGAGTTTCCAGAATATTTAAGAAATGAATTTGAATTGAATTATTATGACAAGTATGAAGTAACTAAAATGTAAAAAGTGTATATTCATATGGCATAGAAGATCAAATAATCGTGACATGGATCAAATGAATTCAAATAGTAACCAAACCAGTTTTATTATACCTCTGTCATTGCAAGGATCTTAGATATAAAATAATATATAAATATTATTATATAAAACAGTAAATGATCAATAGATAAAGTATTGATAATTGCGTAATTGGAATAGTCATAACTTTAACAAATAAACTCTGAATTTGATGAAATCAAATCCTATAGCTTTGAAAAGTAGTACCCTTGCTATTTAGGCAAAAATATCTTATGTTAGTGTTAGGTTGAAATAAAATAATGTTAGACCCTAATGATCGTTTATAGGAAAAGTATCGCGGATAAAAGCCATTTGTCGCTAAACCAACCTTAAATTACTTCTAATATCATGCCCTATTAATGCCTGAAAATGAGTAGATTATCCTAGGCGGTGTAGTCGCAATCTAATATCAAAAGCTGAACCCTTATCGAGTAATAAATTGAACTATCAAGCTTTTTCATCAATCCGCAGAACCTCTCGTCTAAACGCAAATGTAATAGAAATCAGTTTAGAATGATATTTAGGATATGGTCTACCATATTCTAGAAAAATATTTCATTTACAACTTTTGTTTCAATTAAATCTTGCTAGTCAAATACTCTTGAAAGTTATAATTGTTATAGTCTTTAATATCATATAAGCATTTTCATCTATGAAAATAATGTCTCGTCTAAACTCAAAAATATATGAAATCAGCTTAGATATGTTATTCAAAGTATATGCTATTAAGTTCCGAAGAAATAACCGTATTCCATCATGTTTTGCTTAAAAACTTTAATAGTCAAATAACCCTTAGTTGTATGTTTAATAAACCTTGTCATAGCAAGAATAAGTGATCCTAGTAATAAGAAATTTGTAGTTAATATATTTGTATCACCAGAATCTTCTTAAAAACTATAAATAAATCTAATTAGCTAGCTTATCAGTCATAACCTATTAAGAACCCTTCTTATGCAAATCTTAAAGCTAAGTGCTGTTAGCGTAACCTTAACTAGTATTTTAATTCTTTTAATCCAAATAATTTTAGCATCTATAATTCGAAATCGTAAATACTGAAATTCATAATTTTAGCCTCTTGAATTCGTAATTCAAGAATAGATAATCTCTAAAGAAAACCCTGTTTTGTTTATCATGAAGTCATTAAGTTTAAGAATAAAGTAATTGCTTAAATAATTCAAACTCTAAAGTATTCCTGTTTTCTGCAATGAATCTTTATTTGATTTTCTGTCTGTCTTCTTTTCGCCCTTATTGAAGTTTATTATTTGCTATATTTTCCGATCGATCGACGTGTAGAATTCGACGTCCCTTCCTTCGTCGTGCCTCCGTCGTCTGCGATCGCGTCTTCGTCGTAAACGATATATAAGCAAGGCAAGCACCCCCTTTGACCATCTTGATCCCAGTATTTAATTTGCATTGTGTTTATTAAAATGTTTCATGCATACGTTTACTTTCTGTAAATTCGCTATTTTGTGGTGCTGGTAGTTATACCTGTTGTCTCATGAAACTTCCTTGATAAGTATGAACATGTGTACCTTGATACCCATAGATTGAGCTTAGACAATTACTTAATGTCATTGTGGGTATATGCGATTACTTTTATCCATGCTTAGCCATGCTTTTAGAACAAATGAGAATGAGGATCAGATCAAAATTTGTTTCTTGAGAAATGGAAAATGTTGGAAATAAAGCTGTTGGTTATGGGTATTTTGATTAAAAACCCAAAATAAAACTATGGTTTTGATGCGGGCGATTATTGGCAATAGCCGGAGGTGCAGAGGGATTTGCACGTAGTGTAGGGTGGAGTATCGCCCGTGTCGGATTAAGGACCGAGCAATGGGACGCTATAGATCCAAGATTTTCGTACAACCACGAGGGCTTGTATGGGCGGGTCTTAGCCTATTAAGTTATTTAGGTGTGGCTTTGCATCTAAGGAAGGCGGAGTATCGCATGCATTCCGCTTCGTTTGTCTCGTAGGGTTTTTACATACCAATGCAACGGTGTACGCCTTGCCGTGAACGGAAACGTGGTGTTGGGTGGAAAGTGAAAGGATCCACGTCTTGGGTGAGTGTTTCTGTTTTCATGGCGAGGGTCAAACGTCCCGGGCTGGTTCAAAGCCACATCTAGATAATGTAACGGCTCTGTATGATCTCCTTGCCGACACACCAAAGGAAGTGTGTTAACTGATCTGGCAAAAGAGGTTGATCATTCCTTGTGGGTAAAGCTGTACACCTCTGCAGAGTGTAAATCTAATCGATTAGCCGTGTCCACGGTTATGGACACTTGGTGAAGTCATTCCAATGTTAGAATGCTTTGGTATTTTCCAAAATTGGGTTTCGGTTTGGAACCTGTTTTATCAGCTTTTGTTTCATGTCAAAGGATCGACATTATTGGATCCCATTTCTGGATTATTCGATATTCACGATGGGTTGTGAGTATTACTTATGCTTTACTTATTTCATATCAGTCAATTATGCTTTTACAAATTCCGTTTGCAAATAACTTGTTTTACAATGTCAATTTCGCTTATGCAAATTAACTGTAGTAGCCTCCTTTGAAATGGCCTGCATATATTATAGGCTTTGCTCAAGTCTTGCGGAGTACGAAAGTACTCACCCTTGCTTATATGTGGTTTTTAGGTGGTTAAGTTGTCGAGCTTCGAAGGTTCCTTTTCGTCGCAGGTTGCGGGTTTTTCTCCGTCGAATCTTTCTAGGGATTATGCCTTGTCGGTTGCCTGCGGGTTTTGGATGGGCACACTACAAGACCTTGCTTCTTTTGCTGCTATATCTCTGAGTTGTAAGATTTTCTTGAAATAATAGCTTCCGCTTAATATTATGTTGTATGGTTGTGATTCCAATTGTTGTAAACATGTGAGTGCTAGCTACTGATCCAGGGAATGGCACAGTAATCACATGGAGGTTCCTGTTCATCAGAACGGGGTCTCACATTAGTAATTTTAGGAAGAATATTATAAAAGTGGTATTGTATGTGGGCTATTCGGTTATTTCGGTTTTTGGAAGTCAAAAACTGAACCGAACACCGAACACCGAATTATACCAAAACAAAAACCGAACCGAAAACTGAATAAACCGAAATAATCGGTTAATTCGGTTCGATTCGGTTCGGTAATTTGGTTTCGGTTTAAAAATGCCCACCCCTAGTGCCTAGTCAGTTGCCTGAGGGTTTAGTGAGCAACCGCAAAGCTGTTTGGAGTTGTTCAGCTTTCCTTTGGTTTCCGCTGTTAAACGTTTTAAATTTGTACTGAACTCTGTATAATTAATACTGTTATGTATGTCCTTCTGTTTGTTTGCGTGTATGGTTATGATATAAATGTTGTAAAAATGTGAGTGCTAGCTACTGATCAAGAGAATAGCACAATAATCACATGGAGGTTCCTGTTCATCAGAACGGGGTCTCACATTTTATCTTTTTACCATTATCCTTTCACTAATACAAATAATTGATTTTTCATTAAAGCCAAAAATCCAGAAAATTCCAATAAAAATCAATAATGCCAGGAAAATTCAGAAATAAACTCACTTAAATTTAAAATGTCCATTTCATTTTATTAGAATTTTTGAGGATGTTACAATAGACCGATGGACGTGTAGTGACTTGGATATTAACAAAGTAGTTTTGTTTCCCATTTGACAACGCAAAACATCACTGACCTATAGGAAGTAGTACTGAAAAGAACTAATATACTGAAAAATAGTAATAATTAACATAATACAATGATTAATAACAGAATGATATGCACCATATATATCACGCAGTTGCAATTAAGAATCGACGTAATCTTTAGGAAGCTAAAATAGCTAGCTAGCCTGGTTGACGACGTAGCACTTCTTCCTGATCTCTCCCTCAACCCCGGTGAGCACGCCGACGTTGCCCATCTTGATCATGGACTCGCTGAAGTCCCTGAAGAACTCGTCGTCGAACTTGCCGGTGGAGATTCGCTGGACGTACTCCCTGGTGGTGGCGTCGGTGAGCAACGCGGCGTCGGACTGGAAGAGCCCCCTCCGCTTGGCGACGTGGCGGTAGTAGCTGGTGTCGAAGGTCTTGTAGCTCCCTGGGTCCATCTCCGACAGCACGATCTGGTCGTCGACGCTCTTGCACCGCGTCTTCAGCTTGTCGGCATACTCGCTGTCGAGGGACGGGTCGACGTTATAGGCACTGCTCTTGCCGGGGAATTTGTACAGCCGGTCGGCGTATGAGGGGCAGTGCGCTGTGCCGAGGGTGTGGGCGCCGGAGAGGACGACGAGGTCCTTGAGGTCGAGGCCCTTGGAGGCGAATATCTGGGTGAGCAGCGGGATGTCCCCGAACGCTGGAGGCAGCTGGTTGCTGGCCTCCGTGGCGCTGGACACTTTACCGTCTCTCCTGCCCAGCGCGACCGGCCAGAAGGGGCCCTTGGCCAGCACGACGGCGTCGCGGGCCATGAGGGTGAGGACGTCGGCGCAGGAGACCGTGCCCGGGCAGGCGGCCTCGAGCTTGGCCTTCACTCGATCCACGGAGCCGAAGCCTCGCAGGCTCTTGTTCGGCTTCGCGTCCCTCTCTGCCATGCGGCCCTCGGTAGAGTTGAGCAGGACAGAGGCGTCACAACCCTGCAGTTTTGCGTTGCATGCACATGTTTCTCTTAAGTTCATGATCATCAATGGAAACAATCCCTATATAGAAACTTCGCATTCTTATGTATGTAATGCCACGGACAACAATACACACGCTACTTACCCTGACGAAGCAGTCGTGGAAATGGAGCCTGAGGAGCGGTCCGGCGAGGCTGGGCGCGGCGGAGATGATCTTCACCATCTCCTCGCGGACCATCGCCTCGACGTTCGGGCATGTCTTGCTGTAGAAGCCGATCTCCAGCTGAGCCGCTGCCGTGCCAGCTGCGAGAACCAGGACGGCCAGAGGAAGCAGTAGCACTACACGAGACCTTGTCGCCATGGATCGATCGAGCTTAATCATGTATACAATCAAAGCTTCAATTATGTTGCTCCAGAAAGAATGTTTTGGTACCGGTTAAGTGATCTAGGATGAAATGGATGGATGAGCATGTTCTTGCAATTCGCTGTATTTATAGAGGTGCCGGTTACGTAAACTTGGGTACGTCTCAGTGTGACAACCTGTATGTATATGCAGCCATGTGCTACCTTCCAACTCAATACGACCGCCCATTAACAAATGAACATACATTTATATGCATTGAGGCATTGACGCGCGGCTAAAAACGAACAAGTCTATACAAAAAATTAAAAGGAGAAAAAAAATAGAAGGCGCCGAGGCCAGTTCACGAGCGCCTCGATCGTAAGTTCGTACATATATCTATATCATCATCTCTGAGCTAGCTTCATGGGAAGGGACTGCAATATTATCCGTTTAGGGTTATGATTAAGATAGAGTATCATATGCATAAAGGGGAATAACCTCCCATGTGCCTGGCCAATGATTTGGGCTGGCTGTGTATTAACATATCTCTGTGGCGAGAAGGAATTCTTCGACTCGGCATATATAAATTTACGTAGCGGAATATACGTGAATGTTACGAAAGATGCATGTTCTCCGCAGCATTGGCCGGTAGGTTGACCATGTCCATTTGGCTTTTGCGCGTCATCGCCCAAGATCGGAGGAATGTTAATTCGTAACATCCAAATATATATCGGTGCTAGACTAGTTTATTTTTAGACATGGAACTATTCACCGAAGTGGCCTTAGCAGTACTACAGAAAGGCCCATATAAGACTCCTTATCATAGACGGTTTTCAAAAACCGTCTATGCTAAAATTAATCACATATGGTTTTGCAAGCACGACCGTCAAAGTTATAGTACATGATAAGAACTATCTGTAATAAACTAATATCGCACACAGTTCGTGGTTAAAATCGTCCATGATAACCCAAACGAAATCTACAGGTGATGATCGGTCTCCTCCCCCAGCCCGTCACCGGCCGCCTCATCCCCAAGCCCTTCACCTCATCCCCGAGCCTGTCGCGCACCTTGTCGTCTAGCACATTGGCCATCGCTGGCCGCCTCATCCCCGATCCCATCACCTCATCCCCATGCCCTAAGGTATCTGAAGTGTGCAAATATTCAATCCATTGCTTAGGGCCACTATCTTGATGTTGATGTTAGGATGGAATACACTATCTTGATGTTGATCTTTGCATAGCATACACCATGGCTATATTCGGATGACATACACTATCTTGATGCATGGTGATCTTTACATGGCATACACCATAGTCATATTCAGATGGCATGTGTTAAATATTAATTTGCTACTAGCTGGCCAGTTCTAAATTTCCTAATCATATATACATATACATCCTTTGTTGGAGACATCAATCCTGTGCAGGAATAGGATCACCGTAGTCCTATTCATGACCCAGGTCAAAGTGAAAATAGACTGTCAATGGTATTCTCAGTCGGGTATGATGATGAAATGGAAGATAAATTAGAGCATGACAACTTTCAGGATAAACTATGGATGGAATCGAATTTTGCTTTGAAATTCGTCAACATTAGAATAAGAAAGTAGATGAAAGTGCTACAAATGTTCATACTTTAAGATGATTCTGGCTAGATAAGTTGTGCTTCAAAACATCTAAGGTGTTTAGATATTCAATTACAAAATTTATAACTGGTTATGCGATCTAAATGTCATTTGCAAACATCTGAGAATAAAATTTTGAACAATAGATACTACTCATGTAAGTTTTGCCAAAGAGGAAAGAAGAAAAAGGCGATCACAGATGGTTCAAGATAAAACCCGTCTGTGATAGGTGTTGGAGATATACTCCAGAGATAATCACAGAGATAATTATTTTCTTATATTCATGATTAATTATTTTGTTCCTTAAATATTGTTATTACTATTTATTAGCAAGTATGTGACTTGTTTGTGAAACTCTATATATGACTTTGTGATGATTATTCTAAAGTGATCCCTAGTCAATAAACATATGAGAACACATATGAATAAACTAGCATATGTATTGGTTGATGACCATGTTTCATGAGTCATAGATATGGAGATATCAAACCAATATTATGGACACATGTGTAAGGACCCGAATCCACTGATTCGAACCCACTGTGTTTACCGCACTATTCCCAGGATCAACGCTAGTGCACACAGCTTAACATTGTTACATATCACATCATACTCAACGATAATAGAATAATAGTTCATTCATTGATATAACTAAAGGTATGATCTTATGACCAACTTACATTATTAAGCCACGCAGGGCAAGACTGAAAATATAACTAATGATTAAGCAAATGAAAATAGAAAACGAGATAGCTCATCAGCTTCACCACAGGCAACCGACAAGGCTCGGACCCTAATGACTCGTGTCTTCCTCGACTTCATCTTCCAACACAGTGTAGATTCCTCAACTGTTGAATATTGTTGTTTGGCAAGGGTGAGTACTTAAAGCACTCAACAAGTTGTGCATGAATGCAATTCTATGTATCTATATGTAAGGCTTATTCCAATGGATAGGCTATCATGGCTATTTTGCAATAAGCGCATTTATGAAAAATACAAGAAATAGATTGTAAAGAATGTAAAACAAATAACAATAGTAAATAAATTCAGATTTCTCAAGTAAACCAAGTTTCCAATCCTAAGTCAAATTCCATCTTCCATATGGAATTCCGCCATCCCAACCATGTTGTCCAATTAATTAAGCTAACCCTTAATCAGTAATTCCGAGCATTGCTCAATACCATGAGCACGGCTATCCGAATAGTTTCACACTCTGCAGAGGTTATGCACTTTACCCACGTGATACAACCAAACACCACCAAGGCGAGTGATTATAACAAAGCCTTTACAATGCTCGCTTAACCCGATACTATCCGCTAAGGTTTCAACACCGTGGACTGGTTACCACATCCGGGGCCCCCTCTTGCGCCATGTGAATTACACCATAACTCGGGAACTCACACCGACCACGATAGTACCAAAATTAAGACATTGCAAATTACTCAGCTAGGCTGGCCCATACCAGACATGTGGTTGCATGATTGACTCAGTCAAAGGCTTGCAAGGTTAAGTCCTTAGTGTGATCAAGGCAAGACATCCATATACCCTCGCCCATCGGGCCCACCTTGGCCTCCTCGCCTTGCCACTTGCCCCAATCTAAATTATCATCACCCGCTTGATTACCAAGCACCACGTGCCATCAACAATTCAACATCGTTGCGTGACATGACTCGCCACAGCAACTCAATCTCATCGTGTGATCCCACATGACACACAAGTTCATAATATCGTTCCATATTCCATTAACCAAGATTAATTATCAATGATTCTGATACATGTGATGATGTGGCACGACTAAGCAACTAATACGGTCTAAACCTCCAATGTTGATCATAATTACTAATCAACTATATCAAACCAATCTAGGGTGAAATGGATCATGGCATACAATGACAAGGTAGGGTGTAGATCAATCTGGTATATTAGCTAATCCCAATCTAATTTGAAACAATTGTATATTTGAAACATATGCAATAGGGTAAAACAAATATAGCAATTTTATAAACATGGGTTCAACATGATCAAAGCACAACTTGCCTTGGAATAGGTCCTGATCTGGTTCTGAACTTGCTCTTGAGTTGCTTGATCTTCCTCCAAGCGCCGCACAATTCAACGCCTACGCTGCATCAAGGAGAAAAGCAAATAAATACCAAAACAGAGAGCAATTGAACACCAAAAATCAAATAAAATTCACCATTAAATAGATCTCAATTTTACAAATTTTTAGAAATTTGAATCACTCAAATCCGAGTTAAATTGCAAAAGATATAGCCTTTTGAAGTTTGAAATAAATATCAAATCGAAAATCGAAATTCGAATTAACAGATTTATTTTTAAAACGAAAACTGATTTATTGCGTCATCATGACGTCAGCATGACGCCGGCTGAACTGACCAATCGAAGCCGACGCTGTCTTCGGCGATGGATCGAGTCCACGACCCGCGCCACCCACGGTGGACTCGGCCACGACGCCGGGCCTCGCTACCGACACGCGCGCGCAACCGTTAGTCACTCGCGCGTTCAATCGGGTCCACGTAAACACGATCGGATGGCTAGCGATCTCGCACGACGCGGCAACGCATCAACCAACCGATCTAGATCTGACGGTCCGCAACGCTTCCCACGCACAGCACACGCGGCACAATCTCACTTCTCCGCTACGGATCGGACGGTCGAAAGCTTCCCTGGCGCCGATGGTGGCACGGCGGTGTTTCTTCGCGGGCTTGAGACGATGACTCGATGACGGCGTTCGGCGACGAAACAGCGACACGGCTTCACGGGTCCGACGCGTCGAGGTATGGGGATTTCCGATCTAGAACCGGCACGGCTCGGAACGGCGAAACGGCGGCGAAAACAGACGAAGACCGCGGCGAAGGCTTCAGCGACTCCGGCGAGCTTCTACGCGAAACGGCGACGGCTCGGGCTTCGGATTGCGCAGACGCGCGCGCGAGGTGAGGAATTCAACACCCGCGTCGGCGCCTTAAATAGCGGCACGGGGAGGCGTGCAAAGCCCGAACTCCGAGGACGGCTCCGAGGCGGCGGCGGACTCCGGCGGCGACACGGAGAGGTGACGTGGCTGCATCCGACGCGTCCACACGGCGCTCATCGAACGGCTCCGACGATCGACGACGCGCAAAGGCACACCGTTGGATCTCGATCCAACGGTTGTCCGCGATGGATCCTAGGTTTTCACAAGACGGGCCGACTTGGCCGCCAAGCGACTCGCGCACAAGATTGGGCTTCGCCAATACTGCTCAAAAGATTTTAAAACTTTAATAATTAAAATAATTGTAGAAATTCATTTAATTGGTTTTAGGCAAATAAAATAATCAGAAAAATCCAAGAAAAATCTCGAAATACTTTGAGACATTTTAAGCTCAAATAAAATATTTTTGGCAAAACTTTATTTTAACTTTGCACAGATTTAAATAGATTTGAATAAAAGCAATAAACTTGAAATAAGAATTAATTCAAATAAATCCAAAAATCCAAATAAATTCCGAAAATCATAAATGCACATTTAAGCAATAAAACTTAATTAAACCAAATTTTGGGATATTACAAACCTCCCCCTTAATGAATCTCGACCGAGATTCGTGGCTAACTAGAGAATAGGTTCGGAATTCGACTTCAAATCTTCTTCTCGCTCCCAAGTGGCTTCACTTTCTAATGATTGCTCCATCAACTCGCAAAGCGAATAGACTTGTTTCGGTCTTGCGCTCCATAACATCTAAAATTCGATCGTTGCTCTTTGTAAGTCAAATCTTCTTGCACTCTATTGCATCAACGGGTTTGCTCGCTGGTACTCGAGACACTTCTTAAGTCGCGACACATGGAATACATCATGCACTCCTGCCAATGACTGAGGCAACTCTAACTGATAAGCCACCTCTCCTCGACGGCTCAGAATCTTGAACGGACCGACATATCTTGGCGCGAGCTTCCCTTTAACGTGAAATCTTTTAACTCCCTTAAGAGGGGTAACCCTGAGATACACATGATCTTCTGGTTCGAAACTCAAATCTCGACGACGGTTGTCTGCGTAGCTTTTCTGTCTTGACTGTGCTATCTTCAACCTCTCTCTGATCATTGCGACTTGACTTTCGGCTTCCTCGAGAATGTCCGCCCAAAACCAAACGCTTCTCTGTTTGCTCCAATTCAATGGAGTACAACAAGCACGTCCATACAACGCCTCAAACGGTGACATCTGCAGGCTAGCTTGATAACTATTATTGTAACTAAATTCCGCATATGGCAAACACTTATCCCATGTCGCAGTATAAGCTAAAGCACAAGCTCTCAACATATCCTCTAAAATCTGATTTACTCTTTCAGTCTGACCATCTGTCTGCGGGTGATATGTCAGACTAAAATTCGACGAGTTCCCATGGCTTCGTGCAACTTATTCCAGAATCTTGAGGTAAATTGGGTACCTCTGTCTGACACAATCTTCTTGAGAACTCCATGCAAATATACAATCTTTGACATGTACAACTCTGCTAAACGATCTCCTGAGTAAGTGGTCTTTACTGGGATAAAATGGGCGACCTTGGTTAGACGATCCACAATTACCCAAATGGAATCGTAACCTCTCTGAGTTTTAGGTAAACCGGTGATAAAGTCCATTCCGATTTCCTCCCACTTCCATTCCGAATTTTCAACTACCGCAATGCACGGTGGGTGTTTGATGCATAGCTTTTACCTTCTGACATACGTCGCATAAAGCAACATGCTCAGCCACTTCACGCTTCATGTTAGGCCACCAAAATCTCTCTTTCAAATCTTGGTACATCTTGGCACTTCCTGGATGAATCGAGTAATTAGAATCATGAGCCTCCTCAAGAATCAATTGCTTTAGTTCCTTTTTATACGGCACACAAATTCGGCCTTTGAAGAACATGGTTCCTTGCTCGTCCAGAGTGAAATCTACAGCTAAGCCTTCTTCCTTTTTAACCTTGATCTTAGAAATTTTATCGTCATCCTTCCGCCTTCTCTAATCTGACCTTCCAAATGTTGGCTTTACTTCAAGTGCAGCTACCATTCCTTGCGAACGACTTCCAACCTTAGTTTCTGAAATTCCTTGCATAATTCTGGTTGATCCTCCATTGTCAATGTTTTTGCGCTATGGCTCTTTCGACTCAGAGCATCTGCTACCACATTGGCTTTTCCGGGATGATAATAGATTCCCACATTATAATCCTTAATTAGCTCAAGCCATCTTCGCTGTCTCATATTCAGATCTGCTTGAGTGAATATGTATTTCAGGCTCTTATGATCCGTATATACCTCACATCTATTTCCTATGAGATAATGACGCCATATCTTTAAAGCATGCACTACGGCAGCTAATTCCAAATCATACGTTGGGTAATTCACTTCATGTGGTCTTAACTGTCTCGACGCATAAGCAACAACTTTGCCTTCCTGCATTAACACGCACCCTAAGCCTTGCTTTGAAGCATCGCAATAAATATCAAATCCATTCTGCACATCTGGCAACACTAATACGGGGGCTGTTGTTAAACGCTTCTTTAATTCCATGAAACTTGTCTCGCACTCTGGCGTCCATGCAAACTTCTTTTCTTTCTTCAACAACTGCGTAAGAGGTTTAGCAATTGTCGAGAATCCTTCTATGAACCGACGGTAATATCCCGCCATTCCCAGAAAACTACGGATCTGGGTAACAGACTTCGGTTGCTCCCAATGCAACATCAAGGCCCACTTTGCTTGGGTCAATCACTCCTTTAGTAGTCATTACATGACCAAGAAATTCTACTTTCTCCTTCCAAAATTCACACTTGCTAAACTTAGCATACAAATGATGCTCTCATGACCTCTCTAAAACCATTCGAGATGTTCGCATGCTCTTCCTCTGTCTTCGAGTAAACCAAGATATCGTCTATGAAGACTACAACAAACTTATCCAAATATTCCATGAAAACCTTATTCATCATGTTCATGAAATATGCTGGGGCATTAGTCAATCCAAATGACATGACTGTGAACTCATAATGTCCATATCGCGTAGAAAACGCAGTCTTAGGCACATCCTCCGCTCGGATCTTCAATCGATGGTATCCCTAACGAAGATCTATCTTGAGAAAACTCCAGCTCTTCTTAATCGATCAAATAAGTCATCGATCCCGGCAACGGATACTTATTCTTGATCGTTATTTCATTCAATGGCACGATAATCGATGCACATTCTAAGACTTCCGCCCTTTTACGAACAAACAAAACCGGGCTCCCCACGGTGATGAACTTGGTCTAATGAAGCCTTTCCTTGCGGTTCCTCAATCGCTTCTTCATTTCCACTAACTCGCTCGGTAGGCATCCGATATGGTCTTTTGATATCGGTCTTTGTACCGGCGCTAACTCCATCACGAACTCGATATCACGGTCCGTGGCAATCCCGCAAATCTTCCGAAACACATCCGGTATTCCTCAGCATCGCACATCTTCCATGCCGATGGCTTTCACGCCGCTGACCATTAATCGCCCATCTCGAATCGCGGTCGCTTGAAACTCTACTTTCTTGCCACTAGGGCCTTCCAAAGTCACGGTCCTTCGCCACAATCCAAAACGACCTTATGCTTAGACACCAATCCATTCCAAGGATGATGTCTAGGATTGTGCATCTATTAAGATAAGATTCGCGAGGAATTCTATCCCATCCATAAGCAACTTAGCTCCCAAACACCCAAGGCTAGATCTAAGCTCAGATCCTAGGGCTTGGACTAAGAGCACACATTAAGATTCACCACTTTAAATCCATTCTTGGTTGCAAAACTTTGAGAAACAAACGAATGCGAAGCTCCAGAATCAAACAAAACTGTAGCAGGTACTGAGTTGACCAGAAACTTACCCAGTACGACGCCCGTAGCTTCCTGAGCTCCATCTGCGGTGATGTGGTTGATCCTTCCACGCACTGTTGATTGCGGGTTGCTCCACTTGACTCGGCGCACGATTTCCCCGAGGCTGGTGCCTTGGCGGTGTTGTTCCCAAGTTGAAACGAATCGGCGTGATGCCTCCTTCGTGGACACCTATTGGAAAAGTGCCCGCTCGCTGCGTATAGCATCTTTTCACGCAGATCGCTGATTCCTCCTCGGCGCATTGTTGCCTGTCTTTGGGTTTGAAAATTTTGATTGGCGGTGGCGAGGTAGTGGGTTGATGTCTTGTTCACGGCCGGTGGTTGGAATCTAGCAAATTGTTGTGGTGACATCCTCAAACGTAGATGGTTTGGACGCCCACCGATTAGTCATTAAGCGCTACGGTTTTCACCCACTCTTTGCGCTTATCTTCTAGGATCAAAGCTTTATTGACTAGTTCTCGAAAGTCCGAAAATTGTGGGTGATCGGTCCCACTGCAGTCCCCAATTCACCTTCATGAAATGAGACTGCCTAGCTTTATCTGTCGCTACGTCTTCAGGGGCATAGCGAGCTAACTGAGTAAATTTATTCAGGTACTCGGCCACTATTTGGCCTCCTTGTTTCAAAGCCCTGAACTCTTCCTTCTTAAGGTCCATCATTCCCTCCGGAACATGATACTAGCGGAAAGCATTAGTAAACTCCTCCCAGGTGATCTCTTGTGGGGCTCCATGAGCGGCACAGTAATTCTCCCACCATTCTACGGCGGTTCCTTCCAACTGATGAGAGGCGTAGAGTACCTTCTCGTTTCCTTCACATTGCGTGATGTGCAGCTTCTTCTCAATAGTCCTAAGCCAGTCATCGGCTTCCAAAGGGTCCACATTTCCTGAAAAAGTTGGTGGCCTAGTCCTCATAAAATCTGATAGCTTTGAGTGAGGTCGGGGTCCACCATGGTTGTTCTGAGCTACAGGGTTGTTGTTGCTGGCGGCTACGTTGGTCATCTGCTGCATCTGCTGCATCATAGTCTGCATTAGTTGAGTCTGCGCGCAAGAAACGCCCTGTGTTCTCGCATGTCCACTGGAGGTGGTTGAGGGCTGCCTCTGTCGTTGGTGTTGTCGTTCTGGCGCAGTCCACTTCCTGAAGCTCCGTTGTTCCCTCGAGTATTCACCATCTGATGATTGCCTTTTAGGTTAGGGACGGTAGATGTAGCATAGATAAGAAGTAAGACTTTCTAAAGCGGGGTGATAGGTTATACCCAACTGAAATAATTCTTTATTATTCTTGGTATGGCTGCTTATTTAAGCCTACAAGCTTTGCAACACATACTGCACACTCAGCAATACAAAGAAGCAAACTAACACGAAACCTTAACGTCAACTAAAAAGGTAAAGACTAACTTAAAGACGCGACTCACACTCGAGTCTCAACACAGCTCCAAGGTTGACACTCACTCATCCACCACCACTGGCCGAGGTCGATCCGCGCATACACCGCGGATGAGCGGGCATAGGAGCGAACCTATCCCGTGACCTACTACGGGTCCTTTGCAACAACGGGTCTCGCACTCTCGCTCCCACTCGCTCCTCTGGATCCTCCTCGACTCCTCTGCTGCTCCTCGAACTTCTCGAGTCACGCGCCCACTCATCCTCGATCGCCTCTAGGGCCTCTCCCACTCGGTGATCATCCCGATAGTGAAGCACGGGTCACCTCAACCTCCCGCTCGCCACTCGAGTGCCTCGCATACGCCTCCGGCTCCTGAGTAGTCTCTCTCATATGATCCTCCTGGGCAAGGGCGAACTCCGCAAGGTGTACCGCAGTGGCACACTCGTTCTCCACGATCCGTCGGCGTCGGCATGCTTGAACGTCTGGGTGAAGGCGGAACACTGAGTCGTGAAGCTCGTCGGCGTAGTCGCGGCAGACACGGCGAAGAACAAGTCGGGCAACCTCCTGAATTGCAACCTCGTACGAGAATCTTCTGGCAGAGATGTTGATTGGCCTGCTAGCTTCCTCGTTCTCCCGAGCGTAGATAATCAGCATGCAAATAAATCCCCGGTGTACACCATTAACTGACCAACTGCCTCCTCGGTAAAGCGGACGATAAAAGCCCCCAAGCGTCTGAAGTACTCTCCACAGCTCCATTGCGTAGCCGCCAGCTGACTCCTCGAAGGTCGGAACAATCGGCATCTGCTCCACAAGAACTTTGAATAAGAGCTCCACCCAAAACGGCCAGTAAAACGGTAAATTCAGCAAAGGCGAGAAGTAGAGAATGAGATGAGTCGAGAGTGTTTTATTAGTCAAGTTTAGATTTTCTTTTGAAAATAGTTTGGACACACACAAGACACCTCCATACTATCTAGGCCAAGACCTACAACAAGATGCTCGATACCACCTCAGAAGGACCCGAATCCACCGATTCGAACCCACCGTGTTTATCGCACTATTCCCGTGATCAACGCTAGTGCACACACTTAACATTGGTACATATCACATCATACTCAACGATAATAGAATAATAGTTCATTCATTGATATAACTAAAGGTATGATCTTATGACCAACTTACATTATTAAGCCATGCAGGCAAGACCGAAAATATAACTAATGATTAAGCAAATGAAAATAGAAAACGAGATAGCTCATCAGTTCACCACAGGCAACCGACAAGGCTCGGACCCTAATGACTCGTGTCTTCCTGGACTTCATCTTCCAACAAAGGTGTAGATTCCTCAACTGTTGATTATTGTTGTTTGGCAAGGGTGAGTACTTAAAGCACTCAACAAGTTGTGCATGAAATGCAATTCTATGTATCTATATGTAAGGCTTATTCCAATGGATAGGCTATCATGGCTATTTTGCAATAAGCAGCATTTATGAACAAATACAGTAAATAGATTGTAAAGAATGTAAAACAAATAACAATAGTAAATAAATTTAGGATTTCTCAAGTAAACCAAGTTTCCAATCCTAAGTCAAATTCCATCTTCCATATGGCATTCCGCCATCCCAACCATGTTGTCCAATTAATTAAGCTAACCCTTAACTGTAATTCCCGAGCATTGCTCAATACCGCGAGCACGGCTATCCGAATAGTTTCACACTCTGCAGAGGTTATGCACTTTACCCACGTGATACAACCAAACACCACCAAGGCGAGTGATTATAACAAAGCCTTTACAATGCTCGCTTAACCCGATACTATCCGCTAAGGTTTCAACACTGTGGACTGGTTACCACATCCAAGGCCCCTCTTGCGCCATGTGAATTACACCATAACTCGAACTCACACCGACCACGATAGTACCAAAATTAAGACATTGCAAATTACTCACTAGGTGGCCCATACTGACATGTGGTTGCATGATTGACTCAGTCAAAGGCTTGCAAGGTTAAGTCCTTAGTGTGATCAAGGCAAGACATCCACATACCCTCTGCCCATCGGGCCCACCTTGGCCTCCTCGCCTTTGCCACTTGCCCCAATCTAAATTATCATCACCCAGCTTGATTACCAAGCACCACGTGCCATCAACAATTCAACATCGCTATGCGTGACATGACTCGCCACAACAACTCAATCTCATCGTGATCCCACATGACACACAAGTTCATAATATCGTTCCATATTCCATTAACCAAGATTAATTATCAATGATTCGATACATGTGATGATGTGGCACGACTAAGCAA
Source organism: Otatea glauca (assembly GCA_036346275.1). Classification (NCBI taxonomy): domain Eukaryota; kingdom Viridiplantae; phylum Streptophyta; class Magnoliopsida; order Poales; family Poaceae; genus Otatea; species Otatea glauca. The sequence goes on along the minus strand of CM070716.1, from coordinate 29,006,924 downwards.
CTAATACGGTCTAAACCTCCAATGTTGATCATAATTACTAATCAACTATATCAAACCAATCTAGGGTGAAATGGATCATGGCATACAATGACAAGGTAGGGTGTAGATCAATCTGGTATATTAGCTAATCCCAATCTAATTTGAAACAATTGTATATTTGAAACATATGCAATAGGGTAAAACAAATATAGCAATTTTATAAACATGGGTTCAACATGATCAAAGCACAACTTGCCTTGGAATAGGTCCTGATCTGGTTCTGAACTTGCTCTTGAGTTGCTTGATCTTCCTCCAAGCGTCGCACAATTCAACGCCTACGCTGCATCAAGGAGAAAAGCAAATAAATACCAAAACAAAGAGCAATTGAACTCCAAAAATCAAATAAAATTTACCATTAAATAGATCTCAATTTTACAAATTTTTAGAAATTTGAATCACTCAAATCCGAGTTAAATTGCAAAAGATATAGCCTTTTGAAGTTTGAAATAAATCTCAAATCGAAAATCGAAATTCGGAATTAACAGATTTATTTTTAAAACGAAAACTGATTTATTGCGTCATCATGATGTCAGCATGACGCCAGCGCTGAACCGGACCAATCAGAAGCCGACGCGTGTCTTCGGCGTATGGACTGAGTCCACGACCCGCGCCAGCCCACGGTGGACTCGGCTCACGGCGCCGGGCCTGCGCGCCGACACGCGGCGCAATCTGATTAGTCACTCGCGCGGTTCAATCTGGTCCGCAGAAACATGATCGGATGGCTAGCGATCTCGCACGACGCGGCAACGCATCAACCAACCGATCTAGATCTGACGGTCCGCAACGCTTCCCACGCACAGCACACGCGGCACGATCTCACCTCTCCGCTACGGATCGGATGGTTGAAAGCTTCCCTGGCGCCGATGGTGGCACGGCGGTGTTTCTTCGCCGGGCTTGGAGACGATGACCTCGATGACGGCGTTCCGGCGACGAAACAGCGACACGGCTTCACGGGTCCGACGTGTCGAGGTATGGGGATTTCCGATCTGGAACCGGCACGGCTCGGAACGGCGAAACGGCGGCGAAAACAGACGAAGACCGCGGCGAAGGCTTCAGCGACTCCGGCGAGCTTCTACGCGAGAACGGCGACGGCTTGGGGCTTCGGGATTGCGGCAGACGAGCGGCGCGAGGTGAGGAATTCAGCACCCGCGTCGGCGCCTTAAATAGCGGCACGGGGAGGCGTGCAAAGCCCGGACTCCAAGGACGGCTCCGAGGCGGCGGCGGACTCCGGCGGCGACACGGAGAGGTGACGTGGCTTCATCCGACGCGTCCACGCGGCGCTCATCGAACGGCTCCGGACGATCGACGACGCGGCAAAGGCACAGCCGTTGGATCTCGATCCAACGTTTGTCCGCGATGGATCCTAGGGTTTCAACGGCACGGGTCGACTTGGGCCGCCCGAAGCGACTAGCGCAAGATGTTGGGCTTCGCCCAATATTGTTCAAAAGATTTTTAAAACTTTAATAATTAAAATAATTCTAGAAATTCATTTAATTGGTTTTAGGCAAATAAAATAATCAGGAAAAATCAAAGAAAAATCTCAGAAATACTTTGAGACATTTTAAACTCAAATAAAATATTTTTGGCAAAACTTTATTTTAACTTTGCACAGATTTAAATATATTTGAATAAAAAGCAATAAACTTGAAATAAGAATTATTTCAAATATATCCAGAAAAATCCAAATAAATTCCAGAAAATCACAAATGCACATTTAAGCAATAAAAACTTAATTATACCAAATTTTGGGATGTTACAATATGTAAGAGAACATGGAGTTGGATCGACCCATCTTGAGACACTGCGAGAACGTTGTTATCTTCTTGTCATTAGTTGGTCTCATATACAATGTGTATGCTATATCCTTAGACCTGAGGTTGGTGCATGTATTCGAGATGTGTAAGGACTTACTTAGGGGTTGCCAAACGATACTCCGTAACTGGGTAGTTATAAAGGTTGCTTTTAGGTTTGTAATGAAGCATGCTGCGAAGCATAGTCGATCAAGATAGGATTTGCCCCTCCATTCAACAGGAGAGATATCTCTAGGCCTCTCGAGTGGTCAGATTCCGAAAATGCATGGCCATGCTACTCGCGGTTAAAGAGTTAACCCTAGTTGGGGATTCCAAGTCACGTGATCGAGAAAAAGTGGTCGACCTAACTAAACAATGATGGCATATACTCGCCTTCAGTTTAACCGATATCATGAGGCAAAGGGAAATGCACATATCTAAGCATTGTTTAGGTTCATTCGATGTGATCTTTACAAATACTTAGGAGTCGGCACGTCCTGCTAGGGACCGCTACCGATTAATAGTCGAGTAAGAGTACTCGGGCCATGTCTAGGCATACGTGAACCTATAGGGTCGCACGCTTAAAGGCTGGAACTTAATTCGGATGGTGATCTGAATTCTGTTGGGTTTTAAGTTCCTAATGGGCCTCTAATGTAGAGCCCATTATAGGGTGTTTATTTAAAGGGACAGGGTGCTTACTTTGGGGTTAAGAGACTCAATAGGAATTCAGAATTCTCTAAAGCCTAGCCGCCACCCCTCCTCCGCCCAGAACTACGTAGTCGGCGCTAGCACTTCGGTGCGTGATGTTTCTACCCCGTACGTGTGGATACCTTGGAGATGTTGCTGCGAAGCTTTAACGATAGGACTATCAGCAACCTGCGATGGTCGCAAGAAGCTGTTGGAGGAGGCGCAAAACTAGTATGACTACATCTGCACCACTGCCTATATCGACTCTACTTCCGCTACGGGCCTGCGCGTCTAGTGGTAATTCTGTGATCTATAACTTGTAGTAGTTCTTTAGTTACGTGGTAGAAAAACTTGATTTTACGCTAGAGTAGCCTACTTGTTCCCCAATAATAGGTACATATCACCGACGGTTCTTGATAAAAATGGTCTTTGATAGTCTGATGTCATAGATGGTTCTTGATGAGGCTAATGGAGGCCCAATCTTTCAGTGAGACGGACAACTCTTGATTAGTGGAGACGACCCTCATGATCCAGGCTACCGAACGAAACACGATCAACCCCAAGCAATCGCTAAACCAAACTTCGAATTGTTATCAATAGTGCCAAAACTCGATTGACCTGATCACGAAGATCAATTCCTGCAAGCAATCGAAGAACAAGAAAGAACAAAGAAAAAACAATCTGAAATTGCAAATATAAGTGAAGTATTGATGTGTGGTTTTGAAGCACGGTATTGCCTAATAGTTTCACCAAGGAAAACTAGGACTATAAAAAAACCATGTAATTTTGAGGGACTCCCTAGCTATATATGGGTAGAAGAGAAGGGGGATTTGGCCATCACAAAGGTGTGGCCAAATAGGATTTGTACAGAGCCTAAAGATCAAGTTTGACTCGGACTGGAAAGTTGACCAGATTTGTTTTTGCAATTGTAGAGTGCTCTGAAGGTATTTTTAGGTGGGGTAAAATCCATTGGAAAGATATTGAAGAAAGTTTTTCATCAAATGAAAGAAATAACTAATCGGATGCTGTATGGAAAAGTTATGCTCATTTTACTTCGAACTGGTATCTGGAGGCCCAACTGAGCTTCAAAACGTGGCACACTTGATCTCAGACTTTGCTTGACGTAGATGCGCATCCTTTCTGATCTAAACCATGGTTCCTATGTATAATTAAGCACATCACAACCATCAGGTAGTGGATTATTCTTAGAAGTGTAATTAGATATGCTTAAGAACGAATTTACTTGATTATTGAGTTGACGAGCACGTGCTCTAGTAATTGGTCCTTGTATATCTCGTTGAGGAGCAGTAAGTATGGTTGTATCAGTGGAAGGAATGTCCTCAGCATCCTCCCCTTCTTGAATTGGAGTCGTCATCGACTCAAGCTCGTCTCCTTCTCCCAAGTACAGCTTCAAATTTGCAATATTAAATGTGGGACTAACCCTAAAATCTGCAAGCAGATCAAGCTTATATGCATTATCATTAATCTTCTCTAGCACTTTAAATGGACCATCTGTTCTAGCCATCAATTTTGATTTTCTCAAGTCACGGAACCTTTCTTTTCTTAAGTATAACCAAACAAGATCACCAAGTTCAATTTAATTCCTTTACTACCCTAACTACTAGCAAATTTATATTTGGCATTCATACGCTCTATATTCTCCTTAGTGGTTTCATTCATCTTAAGTATTAATTTAGCACGTTGTTTAGCATCAATATTTACCTTTTCTGAAGATGGTAGAGGTAATAAATCAATAGGAACGCGAGGAACAAATCCATATGCTACCTGAAAAGGACACATTTTTATGGTTGAATGTAGCATACGGTTGTAAGCAAACTTCACATGAGGTAAACAATCTTCCCATATCTTCAAGTTTTTCTTCAAAATAGCCCTCAACATAGTAGAAAATATGCGGTTGACAACTTTAGTTTGTCCGTTAGTTTGGGGACGACATGTGGTAGAAAATAGCAGCTTTGTCCCCAATTTAGCCCATAGTGATCGCCAAAAGTGACTCAAAAACTTTGTATCATGATTAGAAATAATTGTATTTGGCACTCCATGTAGCCGAACAATTTCTTTAAAAAATAAATTAGCAACATTTGTAGAATCATCGCTCTTTTGATAAAGTATAAAATGTGCCATCTTAGAAAATCTATCCACGAAAACAAAAATGCTATCCCTCCCCTTCTTTGTTCTAGGCAATCCTAAAATAAAGTCCACAGAAATATCCTACTAAGGTATGCTAGGAACAAGAAGACGCATATATAAACCATGCTGGTTAAGTCGTGGCTTAGCTTTTTGACAAGTGGTGCAGCGTGTAATGTAGCGCTCGACGTCATACCTCATCTTTGGCCAATAGAATGCTCGGCTAGTACATCCTCTGTCTTCTTGTAACATCCCGAAAAATGCAATAAAATAAAAATGAATATTTTAAATTTGAATATATTTATTTCTAAGTTTTATTGGCACTATTGGTTCTTATTTGAATTTTCTTGGATTTTTGTATTGAATGAAAATAAAAAAAAGAGAATAAGAAAAGGGAAATGGTAAAAAGGTAAAAGTAAAATTTTGGAAAACTTACCATGGAATCTTAGCTATGCTGGTAACTCATTGTAGACAACAAGTAAATATTTCATGTACAGGAACAAGAGTAAACAAATCACATAGCAGCTCTTTTGACTAGAAACAGTAAGGTCAGAATTTGATAGAAATAGTCGAAAATTATCTAGAGTTAAAAATATTACCATAACACTTTCATATCAGTATTTACCTCTGGCAAAAATTTCATAAATTTATCATGTGATCTATGACTTTTAAAAATTCAAAACCAGAGGATTTGAAAATCTGTAAATCTGCATGTCAGAATTATTATAAAATAAATATACAATATTGCAATTTAAAATTTTTATGAAAGAATTCTTAACACAAATTAAACACTTGTAAAAAGTTTCAGAAATAAATAATAAAATTTTAGCCCTTAAATAAATTAAAATCCGAAATGGAAATTTTGGGCAGTGCACAGTGTCATAATTTATATAAATTAAATATAGGATATTTTGGTCCCAAAATTTTACTGGAAGCTAAGAACTACCAGGAGACCTCATTAAAAAAAGTTTCACAATTTTTCAACTTGAATTGATAGCCAAATCGATGCGAGTATCGAGCTGTCCGAGCTGAAGCCCATCCCTTGACCGTTCTCAGACACCGCCATGTGGGCCCATCAGCTGTGTTGACTCCGTTCGCTGGCAAGTCATGGAGGAATCCTGCTCTCACTGTCTGGTGGTCCTGACCCCACTATCAGCCACCATCTCCTTCCTCCTCTTCATCAGCCGAAGCCTGCTTGCTCACTCTCTGTCTCGCGCTTTCCCCGTCGAATCATCGCGTCAATGGCCACGGCCACGCTCGATCATCGCCACGACTGTCCTTGGCGTCTCTCGCTCCATGCCTTGCCTTTCCGCGCCAAACCTGGCCGATCCACGTCGCTTTGCACCGGTTAAGACCCGCGCCAGTTCACCGCGTAAGGACATAGACGGCAGTCTTTCTCCCGCGAGTTCAATCCCTGTAAAGACATCACTTGCAACCTATGAATACCAGTGCAGCGTCACTTTGGGGCCCCTCTTCTTTAGCCATTCGCTGACCCGAGCGCAAAGGACCGAAGTTTCCTTCCTCCGCGCCATTGCCGCCTGATACCCGAGAAGAGGTGGAAGATCAAGCAATCCGGTGAGACATCCTCGAATTCCTCGCAACCGTAGCATCTCTGAGCATCACTGAACCCATCTCGCTCATCAATTTTAGCTCCTTCCTGCCGATCAACCGCCACCGCCACTGTCCTTCTTCACCAACTCTGGCGCATGGTGGTGGAGTGTACTGACCCCCATTTTCACATAAATGCAAAAATGGAAGTCTCATGTGCATACAGTACTAGTCCCATGATCAGTGGCTAGCACGCACATTTACAACAATTGATATCATATCCATACTCTTTATTACAAATGATAATGGTAATTTATACAATAACATCTTACAATACAGAGTGAAGTGCAGCAGAAAGGATTAAAATTCTTGTAGTGTGCCCATCCAACCCTCAGGCAACTGATAAGGCATAATCCCTAGAAAAGCTTCATCGTTAACATCTCCGAATCTTGCGAAAAATATGTTGCATCGGACTAATCTGATTCTTCACCTAAAAACAACAATTAAGGAAGGGTGAGTACTTTCGTACTCCCCAAGACTTTTGCAAAACCTATGATATATGCAAGCCATTTCAAAGGAAAGGCTTCTACGGTTAATTTGCATAAAGCCAATTTGAAATGTAAATACATAATAGTAGATTGCAAAACAGAATTTAAGTAAAAGCAATTTAATACGGAAAGTAACAGAATATAAGCATAAATAAATCTCATGTACTTGGGTACCTGTAACATCCCGTAAAATAAAATAATATAAAAATAAATATTTTAAATTTGAAAATATTTGTTTATGAGCTTTATTGGATTTATTGGATCTTATCTAAATTTCCTTGGATTTATGCTTTGTATGAAAAATCCAACAAATGAAATTAAAGAATGAAAATGGTAAAAAGGTAAAATGGTAAGAAGATAAAAGGTAAAAGTAAAATATTGAAAAGTTTATATATTTAAAATCATTTTAGCTGGTACATGAATTTTTAATGCATAGCACAGTGAATAAAAAGTTGAAAAGACATCCCTTGACCTCCAAATAGTGCAAGGACAGATTTATTATAAAATTTTCGAAAATCATCTACACCTGGAAAATTTACCAAGATTCCCACAATACAGTATTTACCTCTGGTAAAAGTTGTAGAAATTTATAATGTCATCTAAGCTGTTTTAAAATTTATAAACTGAGGCATTGGAAATCTGTAAATCAGCATGTCAGAATTTATATAAAATAAATATACAATATTTTAACTTAAAATTTTTATGAGAGAATATTTGATCTAAATATAACTCTAAATAAAAGTTTCAAAAATAAATAATAAATTTTTCACCTTTAATTAAATCAAAATATGAAATCAAAATTCTGAGCAGTGCACAGTGTCAGAATTTTAATTAATTAACCATGAGTTATTTTAATCCCAAAAGTTTAATGGAAGCTAACCACTCCCAGTAGACCATGGTCAAAAAGTTTCGAAATTTTCCAACTTGTTTCATAGCAGTTTTCACATCCAGCACTAGAGCCATACCTTTTTCCTGTACTTTGTGGGACACCTTGCCAATTCCAGAGACTTCCTTCGTGAGACAGCAGCACAAGTGTTAAGCCAGCCTTTTCATTCTCACACCACAACCAGCAAGCTCCAAGCCTTGTAAGCCAAATGCAAGAGCTAGCTAGCTATTGATTCATCCTCATGCCAAAGCACAAAGCCAGTCGTTTGAGCAAAAGCAAGCTCAGCCATTCATCTCCTCCACATGAGCTTCATTCAGTGAGCGCAGAACCAGAGAAAATCAAGGCGGCCAAGCAATCTCAAGCCGAGGCTTCCTTCCTCCGCTGCGCCATTGCCGCAGCAAAGCAAGCGAGGGGAGGGATTGAAGATCAAGCAATCTGGTGAGCCATCTTCCAATTAATCGCATCCGTAGCACCTTAGTACCTCCCAGAGTACTTATCAACCTTCACTTTCGTGTTCCCTTGCCCGTAGTGCCACCGCGCCCCATTTCTTCTTGCTTGGCTCAGGCTCACGGTGGCGGCCCAGCTCGGCGCTTCTCCGGATGAGCCGACCCCCAAAACGGTACGCCCTAGCCTCACTGATGCTCACATCGCTACTGATTCGGCCGGAGACTTACCCCTTCATCTTCTCCGGCGAGCTCCACCATTGCCGCCGCCCCCTTACGGTGGCAGCTCACTTCGGCCATCTCCGGCAACAACCAACCCCACCATCGGGTGCGCCGTGACCAGCTGGTGCTCTAGGTGCCATCGGCCGAGACCCTTCGCCGCTCCTTCGTCGCCGGCGAGCTGCCACAGCCGGAGCTCTGCTCCTCTCTCACTGCGCGGCGGGTCCGGCTTGTCAGTGAGTGAGCTCTTCTAGTTCAAATCAGTGAAAGACGTTTCCTATACTGTGAAAACGTATTTTTGATTTTCTTTGGAATTTCATACCCGAGGCAATTTAATTAGCTATATCTTTTGCATTATAATTCCAAATGGAATGAAACAAAGTTCTAAAATCATCTGAAATCTTGTAGTTACATAATATGCAAAAACATTTTGAAAAACAGTACCGGGTTAATTTGAAATTCAAATTGGAATGAAAGGGCTCAATGTATTCTACATATTAAAATGTTGTAGATAAACTTAGAATGTCATGAAAATAATTTTATTAGAATCTTTATACATCCAGGAACTCAAATATATAAAAATATTTATATTTTACCTTTGTTTAGATCATTTCCCATTAAAGGTTATTCTCAATAGAATAAATAATCAAAAATGGATAACTTGTATGAAAGAAAACTAAAATAAATAAAATTGAATTATAAACACTTGAATGACAGTAAGATACCTTATTATGCTAAAATAATTAAGGTATGAACTTGCTTTAGATATGTGATATGAATAATAGATGGTTTAAATGGAAAATGTATATATAAGTAACTAATATATAAATGAAGTTCATAAATAAGTAAAAAGGTAAGTGAAAAGCTCTTTAGTACTATGTTATCTGTTACAATAAAAATAACCATAGTGAATTGTAGTCTGTACTTAAATTCTTAAGTAATATATATCTCCATATTATATATATATATATTTAAAGTGTTGAGTATAATCAACCAGGTGTGAAGAGAATATCTTAAGTAAATCCTAATGCATGAATAATTAGTTCTGAATGCCTTGCATGATCGAGATCATGTAGTATAGCAAGAATCATTATCATAAGGTCGTAAATTAACATTTAACCTAATAATCAAGTTTCAATACTTGTATAATCCAAATAGTCATAACTTCCACAAATGAACTTCGAATTTGACAAAATTAAATCCTAGAATCTTGAGAAGTAATATCCTTACTAGTTATGCAAAAGTACTTCATGTTTGTACAAGTTTGAACTAAGTCCATATTAGGCCCTAGTGATCATTTATATGGACAACATTTCGGATAAAAGCCAAATATCACAAAACTAACTTTAAAACGCTCTTATAGTCATTCCGGTTTATACCAAAAATGGATAGATTATCTTATAAGGTGTAATCGCAAACTTAAATCGGAAATCGAGCCTTTATTGTGTAAAGTTAGAAACGCTTAAGCATTTTCAGTAGCTTATAAAGTATCTCGTCCAAATGAAAAGAATTATGAAAATAGTGTAGAAATACTCTGTAAAGTGCATACTACTGTATTTTAATGAAAGTGTTTTGTTATACTATGTTTTACATGTAAAATGAACTAGCAACATAACCCTAGTGTTATGTTTTCTAAAGTAATAGAATCACTTAAGCCTTTTAACATTTCTCGTAGAATGTCTCATCTAAATGGTAATGTTATGAAGATCGATTCGAAACGATGTTTAGGATATGCACTACTATGTTCTAAGAAAATATTTTATTTATAACTTATGGTTCATATAGTTTTTGCTTATGCAAAACCCTAATATGATAAGAATAGTTGTAGCCATTTTTGGCCGATTGCGATCAACGTAAACTTTAGTGTCATGATAGCTTTTTCAGCAATGCATTTAGCTCTTTATCTAAACATTATAATTCATAAAATTTGTTTAGAAACATTATCCAAAGTATATACTATATTATTATGATGAAATAACCATATTTCATCACGCTTTCCATATAAATCGTGTTAGTTAAATAACGCTAAGTATTATGTTTTCTAAGCTTTATAATATGAATCGGTAATAATGAAGAAGTCTTTAATAAAGATATTTGTAACTTCATAACTTTCTTAAAGACCATGAATATGGAATCAATAGCCTATCCTAGCAAATCTAACATATTCGAAACCTCTTATTATGCTTAATCAGCTAAGGGTTAAGTGCTATTTGTTCATATCATCTAGCATAATGATCTAATATCTTAATTTTACTAATCCAAATAATTTTAGCATCTATAGTTCGAAGTTAGAAATGTAAGAAATCATAATTTTAACCTCTTGAATTCGTAAAGCAAGTATAGTTAATCTTTTAAAGGAACCTTGCTTTGTTCATCATGAAAGCCATTAGCTGCATGAGTGTATAATTATCTAAATCATGAGATGTGAAATCATCCAATTCAAACCCTAATATATTCCTATTTTCTGTAGTGAATCTTTATTTGATTTGCTGTTTGTTTCCTTTTTGCCCTTATTAAAGCTTGTTATTTGCTTTATTTCCGTTGAACGACGTGTAGACCCCGATGTCGCCGTTTCCTTCGTCGACTTCATTTATTGCGACATCGTCTTCACCGTAAGCAATGATTAAGCAAGGCAAGCGCCCCTTTGACCATCTTGATCCCAGTATTTGATTTGCACTGTGTTTACTAAAATGTTTCATGCATGCGTTTACCTTCAGTAAATTCGCTATTTTGTGGTACTGGTAGATATACCTGTTGTCTCATGAAACTCCTTGATAATTATGCACATGTGAACCTTGATAACCTCAGAATAGGGCTAGACATTACTTAATGCCAAATTGGGTATATGCGATCATGTTAAACCTGCTTAGCCATGCTTTAGCTTTTTGTGGGACAGATGATCATGATTAAAATTGTTTCCTGAAATGTTTTATATGGAACCTAAATGGTCCTCTGTGGGAAAATGATTGCTGGTAGTTTGATTAAAAACCCAAAATAAAACTATGGTTTGATGCGGGCGATTATTGGCAATAGCCGGATGTGCTGACGGGTTTGCACGTAGTGTAGAGTGGAGTATCGCCCGTGTCGGATTAAGGACCGAGCGATGGGACGGTGAATCCATGTTTTTCGTGCAACCACGAGGGCTGGTATGGGACAGTCTTAGCCTATTAAGTTGTTTAGATGTGGCTTTGCATCTAAGGAAGGCGGGAGATTGCATAGGCATTCCGGTCAGGTCTGTCTGTAGGGGTTTCTACATACCAATGCAACGGTGTACGCCTTGCCCAGGACAGAGACGTGGTGTGTGTGTGATACATGTGGATCCACGACTTGGGTGAGTGTCTCTGTCTTCAGGGCGAGGGTTAACGTCCCGGGCTGGTGTAAAGCCACGTCTAGATAATGTAACGGCTCTGTATGATCTCCTTGCCGACACACCAAAGGAAGTGTGCTAATTGATCTTGCGAAAAGGTTGATCATTCCTTGTGGGTAAAGTGTACACCTCTGCAGAGTGTAAAATCTAATCGATTAGCCGTGTCCACGGTCAAGGACACTTGGTGACGTTATTCCATGCTAGAGTTTTTGGTATCTTTCTAAAATGGGTTTGGTCTGAACTTGTTTTTAGCAACTGTTGCTTTATGTCGAAGGGCTGGCATTGATGGACCTTATGGTTTGGATTATTCGAACTCACGTCATGGAGGACTGTGAGTATTACTTACTGTTGTATATATTTCTTATCAATCAACTTGCTTTTATAAATTCCGTTTGCAAATGATAACTTGTTTTACAATTCAATTTCGCTTTATGCAAATTAACTGTATTAGCCTTTCCTTTGAAATGGCCTGCATATATTATAGGTTTTTCAAGTCTTGCTTGAGTACGTAAAGTACTCACCCTTGCTTAATTATTATTTTAGGTGGAAGTTAGCGAGGCTTGAGTCTCTTTCGCCGCAGTTGCGGATCTTCTTCGTCGTGTTCTATCTGGAGTTTATACCTTGTCAGTTGCCTGCGGGTCGGATGGGCAAACTACAAGATATTGCTTCTTTTGCTGCTTTATTCTATGAGTTGTAGTTTTTCTCTTATGTAATAGTTTCCGCTTTAGTCTATTTGTGGTGTGGTTGTGATTCCAATTGTTGTAAACATGTGAGTGCTAGCTACTGATCCAGGGAATAGCACAGTAATCACATGGAGGTTCCTGTTCATCAGAGCAGGGTCTCACAGCAGTGGTATCAGAGCTATGCTGACTGTAGGATAAACTCTAGATAGAATGGTCGTTAGCATTGGAATAAGTAAGTTCAAAATCTTATTTCCAAAAGCTACTGTATTTGCAGAAGGTAGACTTTGCTATTCTTACCTCCTCCTTAAGATCCTACTCTAACCCATACTTTCATTTTGGTTTATAAATAAATTCCTCTTTCCTTAAAAGTAATTCTCGCATATAGCCCATCTTCGCTAGTTGCTTTTGAAGATGTCCAAGACATGTCGCTACCATCCTTCATGCTAGATGGTGAAGACCGCAATATCTACGCCAACAATCTCAAGAAGTAGACAACGCTTCACTACCTTCGTCGAAGTAGAAGTAGAGTACAAAGATCTTACTTCATGAAGGGACAACATCGCCAACAAGAAATGCAGAATATTAGAGTATATTAGGTTCTTCGTTAGGAAAGGAACCCTTATATATGGCATGTTATTCCACTCGAGTTATATAACACATTTTTAGGTGGTGTCTTCCTCTTGTTATTGTGACTTGGTTTTTATTTTGTTTGACCGGACTGATTTATGTGTAAACTTAACATTTAGGCTAAAGTTTCACAATAAATTGTCCGTATGTGTGCATATGGAAAGTTCAAACCATAGGATAAATAGGAAATCATAAAATATCTTACCTCTTCCTTCAGAAAATTTCATACAAGCTTACCCTTTCTTTTGAAGACTTCCTATCTGTAATCTTTTGGTCATTAGCTTTCCTCAAAATCAAGCCTCGTAAAAATTTACAATATAGTCTCCATTACTACTTTTAGCTTCTCGAGACCACATCCTCCACGAATAAACCAAAGCCAAGACTCCTACATATTAGTAACCACCAATTTACCTAAGTCACTTTTGGCTAGTCAAAATCTGATTCTACCCATAACAACTTTTGACCATGCCTCAAAACTCATTTGATTATTTTGTCTAGATTATATACCATGAATTTAAGTTAGAATATGAAAAGTCCTATGCTTTCAGAATAAAATTTAGAATGGTCATCGAAAGGAAAACTGGGAACATCGAAAGTCTTATTTTCTAAAAAGGAAATACAAAAAAAAATAACATTAGTTGTATATGTACTCTTTTTCCATTTGCAAGATTTAGTTTCTTTATCTGTATACTCTTTCCTTTTATTGGATATTACATATACTCAATTCCTCTCTGTAGAACTTTCTTTCTTCACTTCTAGTTATTCTTTCTAGATGGAATTCTCTTCTTATGCTTAATAAAAGCCACCAACAAATCTTTTTGAAATAACTTTAAGAAGATGGAAGTAGCAAAGAATCATAACTTCACCGACTTCATAGAAGCTTTGGATTACTAACATCAGCAAATGGAGCAAATGTTAAAAGAAACTCGTCACCGAATATCCTACTATAAAAGAAAGTAGTATCTAAAGCACATATTATTCTAAGTAAACCTCTTGAACGTAAATACGTATGATTAGGCTAAGAGAAGAAAAACCTTAGGTACCCCTCCCATATACTAAGTTGAATGCATATATAATTTTACTGTGTTGTTAAAAATTTTGTTGTAGATCTTTTGTATTGTTTTCTGGGTTACTCTCGTAATTATTAAACCATTAGGTTGAAATTTACGATGTGTCAACCCTTATTTAATAAGAAAATTTAATTAAGAAAATTTTAAGGAACGAAAAGTTGCCTTATGAACTAATAACTACTAATAACCAACCTTGAAACAATGTTTTAATAAATGAAACTTGCCTTATAAACTAACTAGTAATCACCTAATCCATATATAGGCTATTCACAAAATAATATTTTAATGAACAGAATGTTACCTTGTGAAATGGATAACTTTCATCTAACCATATCCTCCCAATTTCAACATCTTAAAGACACCTGCGGCACAATCCATTAATGCATCCGCAAAAATTAATGAGTAATAAGTTTTTCAGCCTTTATAATCGACCTTCGGCTCTTCCCAAATAATCCTAGTTGAGATGCATCTTTTCGTTCATCTCAAACGTTTTAACAAACTAAGTACTTCTCTTTAATTTAGCTTATTTTTGCTAATGATTCTCAGTATAAATTGCTAACACTCCTCATCTACTTCGTGAAACCCAACCAAGAAAAATGAATGCCAGAATCCCCAACCTTAGCACAAGTACTCGCCGTAATCAAATAAAATCACTAGACACATACTTTTCTTCTCCACGATAGCAAGCAGCCAGCTTTTTGTTAAAACCAAACATCTAGTGCGATTCATTGCACGCATCACGTAGCTTCACTGCACACAGCAAAGGGATCAATTCGATACTGCACCTTTTCACCTAGTCTTTTCCTTCTCTTCTCCTTTGTCTTTCTTTCAAACAAGCCCGGTACAGAGTAGAGCGCAATTTTTCTTTGCGTTCATATTTGGCGTCGGCTTCGATGGCTTGCTCCCACTACCTGATGATCACCACAGTAGGGCGCACCGTCTCCCTCACTCCACTGTGGTAGGTCAAAACAATGCCCGACTCACCAATGCCAGAAATGATGATGAGACAGCTGCCATACACTTATCTCTGCCTCGGTTATGTCCTACGCCATTAAATTCCCAATGTCATCACTTGACCGACTACCAAAATCACACCGCTCAAACCACTGCTTTGTGCTGCCTTAAGTGCCTATATAGGTCGCTTTACACCTCAATCAGGAGACTGTATCAATCCCCGTTACCACCATCTCTCCTCATGTTTGCCTAATTCAACCCTGTCATTTACCATCACCGCACATACGTTCAGCCGTTAAGCTTTCCCTGTTTCTTTGGTCAATCAAACAGTGGAAACAGCACTTGTTGCACAGACCCGTTGCAACTTGGCCGCCTTTACTCGCACCCGTTCACATTTTGTGGAAACATCTTCATTCCTTTTTAAATACCTAACCATGGTTCTCTTGGTTTACCCCGCTTCTTTTCTACAAACACCGCAAACATCTCTGTGTTCGCAAGGATCGTGCTCAGCCAACCATTGCTTTTACGATGACCTCAAACGTTTTAGCGTTTTTCCTGTCCTGTATCTTGCAGAAAACGTGTTCCACAAATCTGCGTGTAAGATGAAAAACTAACTGTCAGATGAACTTGAAACTAGTTGCTGTCCTAGCATGTTCTTCCTTTAAGGACAGCTTGTCATCTTTGAGTTATGATTCCTTTCAAACTCTGTCATGCCGCATGTTCGTTTCAAAACCGAATATCTTGTTCTTTTGGATCTTCATCAAGCTTTGAAACATGACCATATCTCATAGAAGACTCGGTCAAAATTATGACTCCAAGAGTAAAAGAAATAAAATCTGAAGCAGTTTACTCGAAAAATCAATTAAATAAATGATGCTTGAACAAAGATACTTGTTCTAAAAAGAATTCTACTCAACTCCATGTTGAATTTCAATCGTCATTTGTCATCCCTCCAACAACACCAATGAACAGCTGTCTGTTACTCAAAACCGGAAAGCCAAACTTTCTTGCTTTTGATGTAGTAAACGTGGGTAATATCCCAACAGTTGCCTAAAGAAGAAACAAAATCTATTTCATTCTCAACCCCGAGAAGATATACAACAATCTTAAAACTGACCTCAGGAATTTGAAGGCCAACACGCGCCAAGGTCTGCATCTACACCAACTCAAGACATCAAACATAACATATACCTGACTCAATGTCAGATACATCCCTTATAAATACAGTTTCTATTAGAACTTAGATTAATTTGAAATTATCTTGTCTCTTTAGATTTACTTGAAGTCAACCAAAAGTTCATATAGGAACTATTCTTAAAGTAATGATTTGATAAGCGAAATGTTGCCTATTAAATCTTACTAAACTCTCATCAAAATATGTCTTAACTTAGTCTATCCAAATGGCCGATAAAAGGTCAAGTACTAAACTTTCAATTTTCATCTTTAACCATTACCCGGTAAGTCCCCTATCTATTCGTTAATCAATGAAATTTTTTTTAAAAAATTAGCATCTCGAATTTAGCTTCCTCGTACTTATGCTTCTAAAAGTCAGCTCAAACCAAATTTATTCGCAACTAACCTCATCAATCCCAGTTACCCACAGCACTTATTCACGAAAGAAACTTATGATCTACCAGATGCAGTATTAGATACGATGCTTATATATATATATATTTGAACCCTGCTAGAATTCAAATTTAATTCCAAGGTCAACCCTTTGACCCTAGTCACCTCCTGATCATTTGTTTTATAACATTAGCAAACAAACTTGCTACTGTTTCGAATAAGATGGATAACGTCATCTACATTAACCAAGAAGAACTTGAACACTTCGCCTACATCTGGCTAAGTAGAGTTCTTCATCTCGTCAAGGAAAATGTCGGTGATTTCCAAGCTATCTCGAGGACCTAGGAAATATCAAGTACCCAAAACAACCCCTGCCTCGACGTCAGCCTTTGAATGTAAAGATCTTCCTTATGTAATTACACCCGACACTTAATGTAATATTGAGTATGCCCTTTATGTAGTTAATTCCTGCAATCAACCCTTTTGACTCTATACAATATATTCCTTCATAATTGCCAAATACAAAGAAAATCAAAACCCTATGTTTACCAAGATGACCAAACGAATTAAATTATCAGGATCATATTATAATCCTCCTACCTCAACCCAAATTCTTGAATTATCTTACCTCGTTTTCAATCTAAAGACAACTTTGAACGACATTCATTCTCAACTAATCTCATCAACTAATGTTGACTATACAGATCAACCGCTGTGTTCAAATATCATTTCTTGATGATAACATTCAATTCTTCCCAAATGAATTTAATGACAATACATCTATTCTTTTACCTCAAGTATCCTAAGCATACTAAGTGTTATTCTGTAAATTTGATCATCCTTATTAACAATCCTAGATTTTCAATCAAAAGAGATATATAATAATATCCCTTATCTACTTACACAGGACACAAATAGAAGCCTTCTCTATTCTCAGCACATTAGTTCAGAATTGCAAGAAGAAAACTCCAGTAAAGCGAATACATTGAAGATAAGAAAACAAGGAAACTATAAAGTTACTTCCGAGAAGAAGAAGTTCCATAACCTACCTAGTCCTTGCAAATCTCGGGGACGAGATTTCTGTAAGGGGGTAGATTTGTAACATCCCGAAAAATAAAATAATATAAAAATAAATATTTTAAATTTGAAAATATTTATTTATGAGATTTATTGGATTTATTGGATCTTATCTGAATTTCCTTGGATTTATGCTTTGTATGAAAAATCCAACAAATGAAATTAAAGAATGAAAATGGTAAAAAGGTAAAATGGTAAGAAGATAAAAGGTAAAAGTAAAATATTGAAAAGTTTATATATTTAAAGTCATTTTAGCTGGTACATGAATTTTTAATGCATAGCATAGTGAATAAAAAGTTGAAAAGACATCCCTTGACCTCCAAATAGTGCAAGGACAGATTTATTATAAAATTTTCGAAACTCATCTACACCTGGAAAATTTACCATGATTCCCACAATACAGTATTTACCTCTGGTAAAAGTTGTAGAAATTTATAATGTAATCTAATCCGTTTTAAAATTTATAAACAGAGGCATTGGAAATCTGTAAATCAGCATGTCAGAATTTATATAAAATAAATATACAATATTTTAACTTGAAATTTTTATGAGATAATCCTTGATCGAAATATAACTCTAACTAAAAGTTTCAAAAATAAATAATAAGGGTTTCACCTTTAATTAAATCAAAATCTGAAATCAAAATTCGAAAGCGATTGCAAGGTCGAATTTTAATTAATTAACCGTGCGGTATTTTAATCCCAAAATTTTACTGGAAGCTAACCTCCCCCAGTATACCATGGTAAACAAGTTTCGAAATTTTCCAACTTGTTTCATAGCAGTTTTCACGTCCAGCACTAGAGCCATACCTTTTTCCTGTTCTTTGTGGGACACCTTGCCAATTCCAGAGACTTCCTTCGTGAGACAGCAGCACAAGTGTTAAGCCAGCCTTTTCATTCTCACGCCACAACCAGCAAGCTCCAAGCCTTGTAAGCCAAATGCAAGAGCTAGCTAGCCATTGATTCATCCTCATACCAAAGCACAAAGCCAGTCGTTTGAGCAAAAGCAAGCTCAGACATTCATCTCCTCCACATGAGCTTCATTCAGTGAGCGCAGAACCAGAGAAAATCACGGAGGCCAAGCAAACTCAAGCCGAGGCTTCCTTCCTCCGCTGTGCCATTGCCGCAGCAAAGCATGCGAGGGGAGGGATTGAAGATCAAGCAATCCGGTGAGCCATCTTCCAATTAATCGCATCCGTAGCACCTTAGTACCTCCCAGAGTACTCATCAACCTTCACTTTCGTGTTCGCGTGCCCGTAGTGCCGCCGCGCCCCATTTCTTCTTCCTTAGCTCAGGCTCACGGTGGCGGCCCAGCTCGGCGCTTCTCCGGATGAGCCGACCCCCAAAACGGTACGCCCTAGCCTCACTGATGCTCACATCGCTACCGATTCGGCCGGAGACTTACCCCTTCTTCTTCTCCGGCGAGCTCCACCATTGCCGCCGCCCCCTTACGGTGGCAGCTCACTCCGGCCATCTCCGGCAACAACCAACCCCACCATCGGGTGCGCCGTGACCAGCTGGTGCTCTAGGTGCCATCGGCCGAGACCCTTCGACGCTCCTTCGTCGCCGGCGAGCTGCCACAGCCGGAGCTCTGCTCCTCTCTCACTACGCGGTGGGTCCGTCTTGTCAGTGAGTGAGCTCTTCTAGTTCAAATCAGTGAAAGACGTTTCCTGTACTGTGAAAACGTATTTTTGATTTTCTTTGGAATTTCATACCCGAGGCAATTTAATTAGCTATATCTTTTGCATTATAATTCCAAATGGAATGAAACAAAGTTCTAAAATCATCTAAAATCTTGTAGTTACATAATATGCAAAAACATTTTGAAAAACAGTACCGGGTTAATTTGAAATTCAAATTGGAATGAAAGGGCTCAATGTATTGTACATATTAAAAAATTGTAGATTAACTTAGAATGTCATGAAAATAATTTTATTAGAATCTTTATACATCCAGGAACTCAAATATATAAAAATATTTATATTTTACCTTTGTTTAAATTATTTCCCATTAAAGGTTATTCTCAATAGAATAAATAATCAAAAATGGATAACTTGTATGAAAGAAAACTAAAATAAATAAAATTGAATTATAAACACTTGAATGACTGTAAGATACCTTATTATGCTAAAATAATTAAGGTATGAACTTGCTTTAGATATGTGATATGAATAATAGATGGTTTAAATGGAAAATGTATATATAAGTAACTAATATATAAATGAAGTTCATAAATAAGTAAAAAGGTAAGTGAAAAGCTCTTTAGTACTATGTTATCTGTTACAACAAAAATAACCATAGTGAATTGTAGTCTGTACTTAAATTCTTAAGTAATATATATCTCCATATTATATATATATATATATTTAAAGAGTTGAGTATAATCAACCAGGTGTGAAGAGAATATCTTAAGTAAATCCTAATGCATGAATAATTAGTTCCTGAATGCCTTGCATGATCAGATCATGTAGTATAGCAAGAATCATTATCATAAGGTCGTAAATTAACATTTAACCTAATAATCGAAGTTTCAATACTTGTATAATCCAAATAGTCATAACTTCCACAAATGAACTTCGAATTTGACAAAATTAAATCGTAGAATCTTGAGAAGTAATATCCTTACTAGTTATGCAAAAGTACTTCATGTTTGTACAAGTTTGAACTAAGTCCATATTAGGCCCTAGTGATCATTTATATGGAAAACATTTCGGATAAAAGCCAAATATCACAAAACTAACTTTAAAACGCTCTTATAGTCATTCCAGGTTTATACCTGAAAAATGGATAGATTATCTTATAAGGTGTAATCGCAAACTTAAATCGGAAATCGAGCCTTTATTGTGTAAAGTTAGAAACGCTTAAGCATTTTCAGTAGCTTATAAAGTATCTCGTCCAAATGAAAAGAATTATGAAAATAGTGTAGAAATACTCTGTAAAGTGCATACTACTGTATTTTAATGAAAGTGTTTTGTTATACTATGTTTTACATGTAAAATGAACTAGCAACATAACCCTAGTGTTATGTTTTCTAAAGTAATAGAATCACTTAAGCCTTTTCGACAGCTCGTAGAATGTCTCATCTAAATGGTAATGTTATGAAGATCAGTTCAGAAACGATGTTTAGGATATGCACTACTATGTTCTAAGAAAATATTTTATTTATAACTTATGGTTCATATAGTTTTTGCTTATGCAAAACCCTAATATGATAAGAATAGTTGTAGCCATTTTCGGCGATTGCGATCAACGTAAACTTTAGTGTCATGATAGCTTTTTCAAAGAATGCATTTAGCTCTTTAGCTAAACATTATAATTCATAAAATTTGTTTAGAAACATTATCCAAAGTATATACTATATTATTATGATGAAATAACCATATTTCATCACGCTTTCCATATAAATCGTGTTAGTTAAATAACGCTAAGTATTATGTTTTCTAAGCTTTATAATATGAATCGGTAGTAATGAAGAAGTCTTTAATAAAGATATTTGTAACTTCATAACTTTCTTAAAGACCATGAATATGGAATCAATAACCTATCCTAGCAAATCTAACATATTCGAAACCTCTTATTATGCTTAATCAGCTAAGGGTTAAGTGCTATTTGTTCATATCATCTAGCATAACGATCTAATATCTTAATTTTACTAATCCAAATAATTTTAGCATCTATAGTTCGAAGTTAGAAATGTAAGAAATCATAATTTTAACCTCTTGAATTCGTAAAGCAAATATAGTTAACCTTTTAAAGGAACCTTGCTTTGTTCATCATGAAAGCCATTAGCTGCATGAGTGTATAATTATCTAAATCATGAGATGTGAAATCATCCAATTCAAACCCTAATATATTCCTATTTTCTGTAGTGAATCTTTATTTGATTTGCTGTCTGTTTCCTTTTTGCCCTTATTAAAGCTTGTTATTTGCTTTATTTCCGTTAAACGACGTGTAGAACCCGATGTCGCCGTTTCCTTCGTCGACTTCATTTATTGCAACATCGTCTTCACCGTAAGCAATGATTAAGCAAGGCAAGCGCCCCTTTGACCATCTTGATCCCAATATTTGATTTGCACTGTGTTTACTAAAATGTTTCATGCATGCGTTTACTTTCAGTAAATTCGCTATTTTGTGGTACTGGTAGATATACCTGTTGTCTCATGAAACTCCTTGATAATTATGCACATGTGAACCTTGATAACCTCAGAATAGGGCTAGACATTACTTAATGCCAAATTGGGTATATGCGATCATGTTAAACCTGCTTAGCCATGCTTTTGCTTTTTGTGGGACAGATGATCATGATTAAAATTGTTTTATATGGAACCTAAATGGTCCTTTGTGGGAAAATGATTGCTGGTAGTTTGATTAAAAACCCAAAATAAAACTATGGTTTGATGCGGGCGATTATTGGCAATAGCCGGATGTGCAGACGGGTTTGCACGTAGTGTAGAGTGGAGTATCGCCCGTGTCGGATTAAGGACCGAGCGATGGGACGGTGAATCCATGTTTTTCGTGCAACCACGAGAGCTGGTGTAACACCCCGGCACCCCACGTGCCCTGGATGTCACACCCTCAACAACACCGAACACTAGATATAAAAAAAACATGCAAAGCCACTAACATCTAGAAGGTTGCTGACTTAACAAAAAAATTCGGCAGCACCTCCCCTAAAATACGGACATCCACTCAGCAAACAAAAGATAGTATTCAATACACATTGCAAATCAGAATATCATCCTAAGCAACAAGTAACATGGAAGAGTAAGTCTACCCAAGCAACAGTTATGAAGCAAAAGAGGAACTATGAGTGTAACCACCACATAACCAAGGATACAAGCCCTCGAGCCAACAAGCCACTTACAAATCTAACCATCCAAAAGAACAAGTTCTTTAATCTAACACCACTTCTAAAAGTAATGCTACCCTATTCTAACAATATGGAGTCATTGTGAGTGAAGGGTGCTAGCCTGCCTCCCAAAATGCCACTCGAGGTACCTAAAATATAAACATCAAAGTACAAGCGTGAGTTCATTTCTTAGCGAAGTGTATTGCTACAATACAACAGACATAAATAGATAGTAACATTCATGCACAATTCTTTTAACCATGTAATAAAAAACACATTAAATCATCATTTAACATTTCTTCCTCCATAGGATGCAACATGCATACTCATGAATGCCCTTTTCTTAGCTCATACAGATCGCGAGTGCACACCCGTCGGTGTGCACCTCTCATTCCTTCCATCCCGTGGAAGGGCCTACTCTCTTGTCTCGCTCCCATACATCCGTGTGTATGGGACTACGAGGTAGGATTTCTCGTGCTCACTACGTGTGAGCACAGAGGCCCACATCAGAATGGGTCGCCTCTTCTATTATGAATGCACAATGCAATTGACACAAATAATTCCAAATTGCATTCATTCATAACATTATCGCATAATCATAACCAAATGCATAAACATAACCAATTCTCACCTTCATAAGTTATCATCTATACTGGTCTAATCAAATCCAAGAATAAAACATGGTAACGCATCATATCATATGATTAGATCACAACAATAAGTAATCATACGGCCACCAAGCCGTATTCATCAAAATACACTTGCCTCAACCGCGGGGAGGAGGGTGGCGTGAGGACGATACCACTCCCAAGGATACACCACCTGAAAATAGCATTTGCAAATACATTTTCATAAACTACATACTTCACACAACCTACAACACTTCTACACCCTAATTCAAAATAGCCCCCAATATCCAACAATTAAGGATTTCCGGACAGCAAGCACGGAATTTAACATATCTCCCAAATGGCTAAGCTAAATTTTGAGTTCTTGTACTATAAACGATCACAAGAGGATAATCTAACTTTTATTCTACAACCAACCAATCAATATATGCCTCAAACAGCCCCAGAATTGAAATGAACAGAGGCTACAAGTGTTAAACATTCAATCTGGACAGGGTTTACTAAAACAAGCATATCTTTTGATTGGTTTAACCAAAATGAGTGTTCTTGTACTCTAATTGACCATAAGAGGATACACTACCAGTTCCCCATATCCATTCATTCAGGAGATGTGCCAAAAATTCCCAGATTACAAATGAACAGAGACTGCACATTTTAAAATTAAACTCAGGACAGTCTATACTAGCATTGGCATAACTTTTAATTGGCTAGGTTAAAAATTGAGTTCTTGGGCTCTAAATGACCACAAGAGGATAAACTACAATTAAACCCTAGCCATTTAGTCAGAAACTGAGCCTAAAGTCCTTAACTTGCACTTTTATTTTCAGTTCAGATTCTGAATTTTTCAGCAGATTGTAGTTTTAGGGTAGTAACTTCAAAATAGCATAACTTTCGATTCCTATACCCAAATCAAGCAAAAGAGGACATTTTATTGATCTACAGGAAATTTCCCAACTTACTTCAGGCAACCAAAAATTCTAATTCGACTTGCAAATAGCTCTAAACAGAAGTTCAAAATGTCAGCTACCAACACGAACTAAATCAGAGCAGCCTGCACTAAAAAGGTCATAACGTTTAATTGGCTGAATGGAAATTTGTGTTCTCATACTCTAATGAAACCTAAGAACACGCACTACAACTTTCTCTACAGTCAACTACTCAAAAAGTGATTCCTTCTTGCCCAAAACACAGTCTCCAAACCGGTCTGTGCACAGCTCGAAATCTGAACAGTATTCCCTCCAACCCTAGAGCCATTTTCCCTCCAAGATCCCCAAATCCAAGAACCCTAGAACCATCCCCACTAGCTAGAACCTCCATTAGCACAGCAAGAACCTCAAAAAACTTGAATCCACTCACCACCAAGAGGGAGGAAGAAGGAAGAGGGTGCTGCTGCAGGGAGGAGCTCGGGGGAGGGCTGCTGCTGCTGCTGCTGGAGGGAGGAGCTCGGGGGAGGCTGCTGCTGCTGGAGGGAGGAGGCGCCACCAAGAGAAGCTAGGGAGGAGCAAGACGCCAAGAACTAGGGGAGGAGGCGAGCTCAGCCACAAAAATGAAGGAGGCGCTGGATGGGGATTAAGTGGAGGGGGAAAAAGAAGGGGTGGGGTTAGGGGAAAAAAAGTGAGAGAACCTCTCTCAAAAGATTTAAACCCAAAACCACTAACCCTCAGTCGAGAAAGAACTGCGATGCTACAATCTCCTCCCCTTATAGGAATTCGACCCCGAATTCCCAGCACGCCAACTAGACGAAAAGAATAGATTGCCGAAGTTAAATCACAACATACCTGATAGGAATAACTCTGGATATTTCTCACGCATGCGAGACTCAATTCCTGTGTTGCTTCCTTTCGGATTGATGCGACCACAAAACTTTGACAAACTTCAGCGTTCTATTTTTCAACACCCGCTCTGATTCTTCCAGAATTTGCACCGGTCGGGACTCGAAGGTGAGATCTTGATCAATCACCAACGGCTCAAGCGGAATGACCAAATCTGGGTCATGCAAATACTTCCTCAGCATGGATACATGAAAGACATTATGCACCCCTTGCATTGATTCGGGAAGTTTCAGTCGATAGGCTACCTTTCCAACTCGAGCAACTATGGGAAAAGGCCCCACGTACCGAGGGCTGAGCTTCCCTTTAGGACCAAAACGAACCACACCTTTAGTGGGAGACACCCTCAACAGCACGCTGTCCCCCACTTCAAATTCTAGTTCTCGCCTCCTCACATCAGCATAACTTTTCTGTCTACTCTGAGCTGCAAGAAGGTTCTTTCTCACCTTTGCCACCCGATCAACAGTTTGCTGAACCCAATCTGGGCCAAGGACTGACCTTTCCCCTACTGCATCCCAGCATAGGGGTGAACGACACTTACGCCCATAAAGCACTTCATAAGGAGCAGCTCGAATACTTGCTTGATAGCTATTATTATAAGCAAATTCAGCAAGAGCCAAATGGTCTTCCCAACTACCTCTCCATGCCAAAACACAGGATCTGAGCATATCCTCCAAAGTCTGAATGGTACGTTCAGATTGTCCATCTGTTTGTGGATGGAAAGCAGTGCTAAGGCGGAGCTGCGTGCCCAGAGCATTCTGCAAACTTTCCCAAAACTTACAGACAAACTTGGCATCACGATCAGAAATGATGGTCTTGGGCACACCATGAAGTCTCACTATTTCTCGCACATAAAAAGGAGCCAACTCGCTCGCTGAGTTTGTGGTGCGAATGGGAATAAAGTGAGCAGACTTGCTGAGACGATCCACAATAACCCAAATAGCATCCTTCCCTCGTCGAGAACGAGGTAGGCCAACTACAAAGTCCATGGATATGTCATCCCAAGGCCAAACAGGAACCTCCAAAGGTTGAAGCAACCCCGCTGGTCGTTTATGTTCAGCCTTCACCTTCTGACAAATCCCACAAGATGCTACATACTGAGCAATGTCAACCCGCATCCTTTTCCACCAAAAATTCTTTTTCAAATCCCGATACATTTTAGTCTCACCAGGTGAATCAATACGAGTACGATGAGCCTCCTTTAAGATATCATCCTTGACTTGAGACTTTTGGGGCACACAAAGGCGGCCTTTAAACCGCAGCATACCATCTTCATCTATACTGAAGTCCCCCGTCTTGCCCTCAATAATGCGCTTCCTCACCTGCTGTAACAGTCGGTCATGATGTTGAGCTTGCAAGACCGCTTGGGAATCGTGACTCGAAATCAATCGAGTTTCAGCTTGCATGGTTCCCGCAAAACAATATGAGACTCTCATACGCTCAAAATCAGCAATGAGACAGTCAAGAGCAGGGGGCGACACCTTGCGGCTAAGAGCATCCGCCACAACATTTGCTTTGCCCGGATGATACTGAATTGTAAGGTCATAATCTTTTATTAACTCCATCCACCTTCTTTGTCTCAAATTCAAATCTTTCTGAGTGAAAATGTATTTGAGGCTTTTGTGGTCAGTGAAGATATCACAAGACTCGCCATACAAGTAATGCCTCCAAATCTTCAAGGCAAAGACCACTGCCGCTAGCTCGAGATCATGAGTAGGGTAGTTCTGTTCATGCTTTTTCAACTGTCTTGATGCATAAGCAATAACTTTGCCCCCTTGCATAAGCACACAGCCAAGGCCCACATGGGAAGCATCAGAATACACGGTGAAACGCTCTCCTGGCTCTGGAAGGGTGAGAACAGGAGCAGTCACCAACCTTTCCTTCAAGGTGCGGAAACTGCTCTCACAATCTACAGTCCATTGGAATTTTACCCCCTTTCGAGTCAACTGAGATAGTGGCCTGGCAACAATTGAGAAGTCCTGAACAAAACGCCGGTAGTAACCAGCCAACCCAAGGAAACTGCGTACTTCCTTGACATTAGAAGGTCTCTCCCAGTCCACAACTGTAGAGATCTTACTAGGATCAACAGAAATGCCTTCCTGGCTGATTATATGACCAAGGAAACCCACTTCAGAAAGCCAGAACTCACACTTCTTTAACTTGGCAAAGAATCGATTCTCCCTTAAAGTACGAAGCACAAGCCTCAAATGATGAGCATGCTCCTCCTCGGATTTGGAATAAATGAGTATATCATCGATGAACACTACCACAAAATCATCAAGATACCCATGAAGCAAGCTGTTCATCGTCTCCATAAAAACAGCAGGGGCATTGGTTAGTCCAAAAGACATAACCATAAATTCGTAATGCCCATACCTAGTGGAGAAAGCCGTCTTCTCAATATCTTGTTCCCTCACACGAATTTGATTATAGCCCGATTGAAGATCAATCTTAGAGAACACCTTTGCTCCCTTTAATTGATCAAACAAGTCTTCAATGCGAGGTGGAGGATACTTATTCTTGATGGTCACCAAATTGAGAGCGCGATAGTCAATGCACAAGCGCCAACCTCCATCCTTCTTGGCAACAAAAGGACAAAGCGCCCCAAGGGGACACACTGCTACCGATCAACCCCTTAGATAACGTGATCATCTAGTTGCTTCTTCAACTCCTCTTGGAAAGGACGAGCTAAGCGATAAGGAGACAAGGAGATAGGTCGAGTGCTTGGAACAAGATCAATCCGAAATTCCACATCCCTTTTTGGTGGCAACCCGGGCAACTCATCCGGGAACACATCAGTGAATTCCTTTACCACAGGAATCTCCTCAATGGTCACCGAAGCACTTGGCTTTTCCAAAATGACGAAAAGCACCCCCAAACTCCGCCTACGCTGGCCAGGGAATAAACTGGTCAGCACAAAGAGTGAACTGGATGGTGCACTTCCCTGGAAGACCAACTCCACTCCTGAGGGAGCTTGCAAGGTAATTGTCTTCCAGTAACAACATATTTTGGCATGATATTGATGCAGCCAATCCATACCCAAGATGACATCGAACGGGGCCAAGGGAATAACCATCAAATTGGCGAAGAAGTCCTCATCATCAATAGTAATAGTGCAACCCATGCATACCATGGAGCTCGAAATAAGCCCCCCAGGAGAGGCAACTACCACAGACTTAGCAATACTCTGCATTCCCAACTTAGCCCTTCTAGCAAACTCGATCGATACAAAGGAATAGGATGCTCCTGAATCAAAAAGAACAAAAGCATCAGCTGAATCCACAAGTAAAGTACCCGTTACCACATCTGGACGTCCAGCTGACTCCACTGTCGGTAGGGCATAAACTCCTGGTGGTGCCCACACTGAAGGCTGCGGAAGAGAAGGGGTCGCAGCTAGCATCTGGACTGACCCTCTAGACGAGGCAGCCGGAGTCAGAGTGGATGGCACGGTCTCCCACTTGATGATGCTATTGAGATTTGACCTGCACACTCGTCCCATATGACCGAGACGGCCATAGTGATGGCACTCCCCTGTCCAAGCACACTCTGCAGCGCGATGCCCACCACCGCACTTGAAGCAGATCATGCCTTGCCCAGGGACAGGGCGGGAGGCCACCCGAGGGGAAGACAGTGAAGATGACCGAGACTGCCTTGTCTTGGCCCCAGAAGAGGAACTTGGTCCCCCTTTAATTTCTTGGAAGTAGATCGCTGAGAAGATCCACCTCCACCGCCAAAGCCTTTCTTTTGCCCACCACCAGGAGCTATAGAAACTCCCGAACCACCGGAGTTGAGCTTTTCTTTGGAAAGCTCCATTTCAAGCTCCATACCCTTCGCCTGATCCACCACCGAGGCAAAGTCACGGGGGACCGTGGCCCCCATGACAACTCTGAACTCTTGGTTGAGGCCCCTACGGAACCTCCGCGCTTTTTCTCGATCATCCGACGCCACTGAGGGTATGAAGCGGATGATATTATTGAACTCCACCTCATACTCTGCCACGGACCTCTTGCCTTGAGAGAGGGTGGATAAAGAGTGCTCCATCCTCTCAAGGAAGGACTCCGGGTAGAATTTGGCCCGGAAGCACTCCGTGAAGTCCTCCCAAGTGACTGGTCCCTGTGTGGGGGTCCTCACAGCAAGGACACCCTCCCACCAGATATCTGCCTGGCCCTTCAGCTGAAAGGCCACGAATCGAGCCTTCGGAGGAAGTCATCTCTAGGACTCAAATTGCCTCTCCATATAGCGCAACCGATCTGCTGGGTGGTGTACTGCACCATCAAAGGTGTCGAGTCGGAGAGTCATCCACTCCCGTAGGCACATCCTAGAGTCTGGCACCTCCGGAACCACCACGGGAGCTGCTGCAGGGGGAGGCACAACAGCGGGAGCTGCCTGAACTTGCTGGCATAGCTCCTGAACCTCCCTCTGTAGTGCTTGCAATAACGCCGCAGTCGCGGCATCCACCCCCGCCCCGGAAAGTCCAGCTGGGGCACTATGGTGGACTGGCTGATGGGCATTGAGTGAGCTGCTCCCCTCGGCGACCGACTCAACGTCCACCCGGGATGGGTGATCGCCACCTCGACCACGGCCTCCCCGGCCACGGCGACCACGACCTCTACCCCTGGCCATAGCTACAACAACCAAGAAATCTAACATCAGCATGAATCGCAATTTAACAACAACAACATACTAGAATTTTTTTTCATCTATCAATATCATAAAGCAAATAGAACACTAAAGCGCTATGCAATGCATTACCATACCCTTCCTACTGTGCCCCAAGGTGTGTCAAAATTTTAATTACTTAGTTAACCTACGTCAAGTTTGAAGGTTATTTAATTAAGACAAGATTTTAAAGAATACATGTACCTAGGCCAAGTTTCTAGATTATCCAAAATCAAAGTTTTTAGTCAACCCTATGGTATAACACTAAGTTCAAGCACCACGGACCTAATTCCCGCTCTGATACCAACTGTAACACCCCGGCACCCCACGTGCCCTGGATGTCACACCCTCAACAACACCCAACACTAGATATAAAAAAAACATGCAAAGCCACTAACATCTAGAAGGTTGCTGACTTAACAAAAAAATTCGGCAGCACCTCCCCTAAAATACGGACATCCACTCAGCAAACAAAAGATAGTATTCAATACACATTGCAAATCAGAATATCATCCTAAGCAACAAGTAACATGGAAGAGTAAGTCTACCCAAGCAACAGTTATGAAGCAAAAGAGGAACTATGAGTGTAACCACCACATAACCAAGGATACAAGCCCTCGAGCCAACAAGCCACTTACAAATCTAACCATCCAAAAGAACAAGTTCTTTAATCTAACACCACTTCTAAAAGTAATGCTACCCTATTCTAACAATATGGAGTCATTGTGAGTGAAGGGTGCTAGCCTGCCTCCCCAAAATGCATACAGGAGGTACCTAAAAATATAAACATCAAAGTACAAGTGTGAGTTCATTTCTTAGCGAAGTGTATTGCTACAATACAACAGGACATAAATAGATAGTAACATTCATGCACAATTCTTTTAACCATGTAACAAAAAAAAACACATTAAATCATCATTTAACATTTCTTCCTCCATAGGATGCAACATGCATACTCATGAATGCCCTTTTTCTTAGCTCATACCGGTATCGCCGAGTGCACACCCGTCGGTGTGCACCCTCTCATTCCCTTCCATCCCGTGGAAGGGCCTACTCTTACTGTCTCGCTCCCATACATCCGTGTGTATGGGACTACGAGGTAGGATTTCTCGTGCTCACTACGTGTGAGCACAGAGGCCCACATCAGAATGGGTCGCCTCTTCTATTATGAATGCACAATGCAATTGACACAAATAATTCCAAACTGCATTCATTCATAACATTATCGCATAATCATAACCAAATGCATAAACATAACCAATTCTCACCTTCATAAGTTATCATCTATACTAGTCTAATCAAATCCAAGAATAAAACATGGTAACGCATCATATCATATGATTAGATCACAACAATAAGTAATCATACGGCCACCAAGCCGTATTCATCACAATACACATGCCTCAACCGCGGGAGGAGGGTGGCGTGAGGACGATACCACTCCGAGGATACACCACCTGAAAATAGCATTTGCAAATACATTTTCATAAACTACATACTTCACACAACCTACAACACTTCTACACCTAATTCAAAATAGCCCCAATATCCAACAATTAAGGATTTCGGACAGCAAGCACGAAATTTAACATATCTCCCAAATGGCTAAGCTAAATTTTGAGTTCTTGTACTATAAACGATCACAAGAGGATAATCTAACTTTTATTCTACAACCAACCAATCAATATATGCCTCAAACAGCCCCAGAATTGAAATGAACAGAGGCTACAAGTGTTAAACATTCAATCTGGACAAGGTTTACTAAAACAAGCATATCTTTTGATTGGTTTAACCAAAATGAGTGTTCTTGTACTCTAATTGACCATAAGAGGATACACTACCAGTTCCCCATATCCATTCATTCAGGAGATGTGCCAAAAATTCCCAGATTACAAATGACCAGAGACTGCACATTTTAAATCTAACTCAGGACAGTCTATACTAACATTGGCATAACTTTTAATTGGCTAGGTTAAAAATTGAGTTCTTGGGCTCTAAATGACCACAAGAGGATAAACTACAATTAAACCCTAGCCATTTAGTCAGAAACTGAGCCTAAAGTCCTCAACATGCACTTTTATTTTCAGTTCAGATTCTGAATTTTTCAGCAGATTGTAGTTTTAGGGTAGTAACTTCAAAATAGCATAACTTTCGATTCCTATACCCAAATCAAGCAAACGAGGACATTTTATTGATCTACAGGAAATTTCCCAACTTACTTCAGGCAACCAAAAATTCTAATTCGACTTGCAAATAGCTCTAAACAGAAGTTCAAAATCTCAGCTACCAACACGAACTAAATCAGAGCAGCCTGCACTAAAAACGTCATAACTTTTAATTGGCTGAATGGAAATTTGTGTTCTTATACTCTAATGAAACATAAGAACACGAACTACAACTTTCTCTACAGTCAACTACTCAAAAAGTGATTCTTTCTTGCCCAAAACACAGTCTCAATACCGGTCTGTGCACAGCTCGAAATCTGAACAGTATTCCCTCCAACCCTATAGCCATTTTCCCTCCAAGATCCCCAAATCCAAGAACCCTAGAACCATCCCCACTAGCTAGAACCTCCATTAGCACAGCAAGAACCTCAAAAAACTTGAATCCACTCACCACCAAGAGGGAGGAAGAAGGAAGAGGGTGCTACTGCAGGGAGGAGCACGGGGGAGGGCTGCTGCTGCTGCTGCTGGAGGGAGGAGCTCGGGGGAGGCTGCTGCTGCTGGAGGGAGGAGGCGCCACGAAGAGAAGCTAGGGAGGAGGAAGACGCCAAGAACTAGGGGAGGAGGCGAGCTCAGCCACAAAAATGAAGGAGGCGCTGGATGGGGATTAAGTGGAGGGGGAAAAAGAAGGGGTGGGGTTGGGGGAAAAAATTGAGAAAACCTCTCTCAAAAGATTTAAACCCAAAACCACTAATCCTCAGTCGAGAAAGAACTGCGATGCTACAGCTGGTATGGGACAGTCTTAGCCTATTAAGTTGTTTAGATGTGGCTTTGCATCTAAGGAAGGCGGGAGATTGCACAGGCATTCCGGTCAGGTCTGTCTGTAGGGGTTTCTACATACCAATACAACGGTGTACGCCTTGCCCTTGACAGAGACGTGGTGTGTGTGTGATACATTTGGATCCACGGCTTGGGTGAGTGTCTCTGTCTTCAGGGCGAGGGTTAACGTCCCGGGCTGGTGTAAAGCCACGTCTAGATAATGTAACGGCTCTGTATGATCTCCTTGCCGACACACCAAAGGAAGTGTGCTAATTGATCTGGCGAAAAGGTTGATCATTCCTTGTGGGTAAAGTGTACACCTCTGCAGAGTGTAAAATCTAATCGATTAGCCGCGTCCACGGTCAAGGACACTTGGTGACGTTATTCCATGCTAGAGTTTTTGGTATCTTTCTAAAATGGGTTTGGTCTGAACTTGTTTTTAGCAACTGTTGCTTTATGTCGAAGGGCTGGCATTGATGGACCTTATGGTTTGGATTATTCGAACTCACGTCATGGAGGACTGTGAGTATTACTTACTGTTGTATATATTTCTTATCAATCAACTTGCTTTTATAAATTCCGTTTGCAAATGATAACTTGTTTTACAATTCAATTTCGCTTTATGCAAATTAACTGTATTAGCCTTTCCTTTGAAATGGCCTGCATATATTATAGGTTTTTCTCAAGTCTTCTTTGAGTACGTAAAGTACTCACCCTTGTAATTATTATTTTAGGTGGAAGTTAGCGAGGCTTGAGTCTCTTTTAAATCATGCAGTTGCGGGATCTTCTTCGTCGTGTTCTATCTGGAGTTTATACCTTGTCAGTTGCCTGCGGGTCGGATGGGCAAACTACAAGATATTGCTTCTTTTGCTGCTTTATTCTATGAGTTGTAGTTTTTCTCTTATGTAATAGTTTCTGCTTTAGTCTATTTGTGGTGTGGTTGTGATTCCAATTGTTGTAAACATGTGAGTGCTAGCTACTGATCCAGGGAATAGCACAGTAATCACATGGAGGTTCCTGTTCATCAGAGCAGGGTCTCACAGCAGTGGTATCAGAGCTATGCTGACTGTAGGATAAACTGTAGATAGAATGGTCGTTAGCAT
The DNA here is from genome assembly GCA_036346275.1 of Otatea glauca. NCBI lineage: Eukaryota > Viridiplantae > Streptophyta > Magnoliopsida > Poales > Poaceae > Otatea > Otatea glauca. The sequence goes on along the minus strand of CM070716.1, from coordinate 28,973,226 downwards.
TGGAATAAGTAAGTTCAAAATCTTATTTCCAAAAGCTACTGTATTTGCAGAAGGTAGACTTTGCTATTCTTACCTCCTCCTTAAGATCCTACTCTAACCCATACTTTCATTTTGGTTTATAAATAAATTCCTCTTTCCTTAAAAGTAATTCTCGCATATAGCCCATCTTCGCTAGTTGCTTTTGAAGATGTCCAAGACATGTCGCTACCATCCTTCATGCTAGACGGTGAAGACCGCAATATCTACGCCAACAATCTCAAGAAGTAGAGAACGCTTCACTACCTTCGTCGAAGTAGAAGTAGAGTACAAAGATCTTACTTCATGAAGGGACAACATCGCCCAACAGTGAAATGCAGAATATTAGAGTATATTAGGTTCTTCGTTAGGAAAGGAACCCTTATATATGGCATGTTATTCCACTCGAGTTATATAACACATTTTTAGGTGGTGTCTTCCTCTTGTTATTGTGAATTGGTTTTGATTTTGTTTGACCGGACTGATTTATGTGTAAACTTAACATTTAGGCTAAAGTTTCACAATAAATTGTCCGTATGTGTGCATATGGAAAGTTCAAACCATAGGATAAATAGGAAATCATAAAATATCTTACCTCTTCCTTTTGTAAAATTTCATACAAGCTTACCCTTTCTTTTTGAAGACTTCCTATCTGTGTAATCTTTTGGTCATTAGCTTTCCTCAAAATCAAGCCTCGTAAAAATTTACAATATAGTCTCCATTACTACTTTTAGCTTCTCGAGACCACATCCTCCACGAATAAACCAAAGCCAAGACTCCTACATATTAGTAACCACCAATTTACCTAAGTCACTTTTGGCTAGTCAAAATCTGATTCTACCCATAACAACTTTTGACCATGCCTCAAAACTCATTTGATTATTTTGTCTAGATTATATACCATGAATTTAAGTTAGAATCAGAAAAGTCCTATGCTTTTAGAATAAAATTTAGAATGGTCGTCGAAAGGAAAACTGGGAACATCGAAAGTCTTATTTTCTAAAAAGGAAATACAAAAAAAAAATAACATTAGTTGTATATGTACTCTTTTTCCATTTGCAAGATTTAGTTTCTTTATCTGTATACTCTTTCCTTTTATTGGATATTTCATATACTCAATTCCTCTCTGCAGAACTTTCTTTCTTCACTTCTAGTTATTCTTTCTAGATGGAATTCTCTTCTTATGCTTAATAAAAGCCACCAACAAATCTTTTTGAAATAACTTTAAGAAGATGGAAGTAGCAAAGAATCATAACTTCACCGACTTCATAGAAGCTTTGGATTACTAACATCAGCAAATGGAGCAAATGTTAAAAGAAACTCGTCACCGAATATCCTACTATAAAAGAAAGTAGTATCTAAAGCACATATTATTCTAAGTAAACCTCTTGAACGTAAATACGTATGATTAGGCTAAGAGAAGAAAAACCTTAGGTACCCCTCCCATATACTAAGTTGAATGCATATATAATTTTACTGTGTTGTTAAAAATTTTGTTGTAGATCTTTTGTATTGTTTTCTGGGTTACTCTCGTAATTATTAAACCATTAGGTTGAAATTTACGATGTGTCGACCCTTATTTAATAAGAAAATTTAATTAAGAAAATTTTAAGGAAAGAAAAGTTGCCTTATGAACTAATAACTACTAATAACCAACCTTGAAACAATGTTTTAATAAATGAAACTTGCCTTATAAACTAACTAGTAATCACCTAATCCATATATAGGCTATTCACAAAATAATATTTTAATGAACAGAATGTTACCTAGTGAAATGGATAACTTTCATCTAACCATATCCTCCCAATTTCAACATCTTGAAGACACCTGCGGCACAATCCATTAATGCATCCGCAAAAATTAAAGAGTAATAAGTTTTTCAGCCTTTATAATCGACCTTCGGCTCTTCCCAAATAATCCTAGTTGAGATTCATCTTTTCGTTCATCTCAAACGTTTTAACAAACTAAGTACTTCTCTTTAAATTAGCTTATTTTTGCTAATGATTCTCAGTATAAATTGCTAACACTCCTCATCTACTTCGTGAAACCCAACCAAGAAAAATGAATGCCAGAATCCCCAACCTTAGCACAAGTACTCGCCGTAATCAAACAAAATCACTAGACACATACTTTTCTTCTCCACGATAGCAAGCAGCCAGCTTTTTGTTAAAACCAAACATCTAGTGCGATTCATTGCGCCGATCACGTAGCTTCACTGCACACAGCAAAGGGATCAATTCGATACTGCACCTTTTCACCTAGTCTTTTCCTTCTCTTCTCCTTTGTCTTTCTTTCAAACAAGCCCGGTACAGAGTAGAGCGCAATTTTTCTTTGCGTTCATATTTGGCGTCGGCTTCGATGGCTTGCTCCCACTACCTGATGATCACCACAGTAGGGCGCACCGTCTCCCTCACTCCACTGTGGTAGGTCAAAACAATGCCCGACTCACCAATGCCAGAAATGATGATGAGACAGCTGCCATACACTTATCTCTGCCTCAATTATGTCCTACGCCATTAAATTCCCAATGTCATCGCTTCACCGACTACCAAAACCGTCACCGTTCAAACCCTGTTTGTGCTGCCTTGAGTGCCTATATAGGTCGCTTTACACCTCAATCAGGAGACTGTATCAATCCCCGTTACCACCATCTCTCCTCATGTTTGCCTAATTCAACCCTGTCATTTACCATCACTGCACATACGTTCAGCCGTTAAGCTTTCCCTGTTTCTTTGGTCAATCAAACAGTGGAAACAGCACTTGTTGCACAGACCCGTTGCAACTTGGCCGCCTTTACTCGCACCCGTTCACATTTTGTGGAAACATCTTCATTCCTTTTTAAATACCTAACCATGGTTCTCTTGGTTTACCCCGCTTCTTTTCTACAAACACCGCAAACATCTCTGTGTTGGCAAGGATCGTGCTCAGCCAACCATTGCTTTTACGATGACCTCAAACGTTTTAGCGTTTTTCCTATCCTGTATCTTGCAGAAAACGTGTTCCACAAATCTGATTGTAAGATGAAAAACTAACTGTCAGATGAACTTGAAACTAGTTGCTGTCCTAGCATGTTCTTCCTTTAAGGACAGCTTGTCATCTTTGAGTTATGATTCCTTTCAAACTCTGTCATGCCGCATGTTCGTTTCAAAACCGAATATCTTGTTCTTTTGGATCTTCATCAAGCTTTGAAACATGACCATATCTCATAGAAGACTCGGTCAAATTTATGACTCCAAGAGTAAAAGAAATAAAATCCGAAGCAGTTTACTCGAAAAATCAATTAAAGAAATGATGCTTGAACAAAGATACTTGTTCTAAAAAGAATTCTACTCAACTCCATGTTGAATTTCAATCGTCATTTGTCATCCCTCCAACAACACCAATGAACAGCTGTCTGTTACTCAAAACCGGAAAGCCAAACTTTCTTGCTTTTGATGTAGTAAACGTGGGTAATATCCCAACAGTTGCCTAAAGAAGAAACAAAATCTATTTCATTCTCAACCCCGAGAAGATATACAACAATCTTAAAACTGACCTCAGGAATTTGAAGGCCAACACGCACCAAGGTCTGCATCTACACCAACTCAAGACATCAAACATAACATATACCTGACTCAATGTCAGATACATCCCTTATAAATACAGTTTCTATTAGAACTTAGATTAATTTAAAATTATCTTGTCTCTTTAGATTTACTTGAAGTCAACCAAAAGTTCATATAGGAACTATTCTTAAAGTAATGTTTTGATAAGCGAAATGTTGCCTATTAAATCTTACTAAACTCTCATCAAAATATGTCTTAACTTAGTCTATCCAAATGGCCGGTAAAAGGTCAAGTACTAAACTTTCAATTTTCATCTTTAACCATTACCCGGTAAGTCCCCCATCTATTCGTTAATCAATGAAAAAAAAATTAAAAAATTAGCATCTCGAATTTAGTTTCCTCGTACTTATGCTTCTAAAAGTCAGCTCAAACCAAATTTATTCGCAACTAACCTCATCAATCCCAGTTACCCACAGCACTTATTCACGAAAGAAACTTATGATCTACCAGATGCAGTATTAGATACGATGCTTATATATATATATATTTGAACCCTGCTAGAATTCAAATTTAATTCCAAGGTCAACCCTTTGACCCTAGTCACCTCCTGATCATTTGTTTTATAAAATTAGCAAACAAACTTGCTACTGTTTCGAATAAGATGGATAACGTCATCTACATTAACCAAGAAGAACTTGAACACTTCGCCAACATCTGGCTAAGTAGAGTTCTTCATCTCGTTAAGGAAAATGTCGGTGATTTCCAAGCTATCTCGAGGACCTAGGAAATATCAAGTACCCAAAACAACCCATGCCTCGACGTCAGCCTTTGAATGTAAAGATCTTCCTTATGTAATTACACCCGACACTTAATGTAATATTGAGTACGCCCTTTATGTAGTTAATTCCTGCAATCAACCCTTTTGACTCTATACATTATATTCCTTCATAATTGCCAAATACAAAGAAAATCAAAACCCTATGTTTACCAAGATGACCAAACGAATTAAATTATCAGGATCATATTATAATCCTCCTACCTCAACCCAAATTCTTGAATTATCTTACCTCGTTTTCAATCTAAAGACAACTTTGAACGACATTCATTCTCAACTAATCTCATCAACTAATGTTGACTATACAGATCAACCGCTGTGTTCAAATATCATTTCTTGATGATAACATTCAATTCTTCCCAAATGAATTTAATGACAATACATCTATTCTTTTACCTCAAGTATCCTAAGCATACTAAGTGTTATTCTCTAAATTTGATCATCCTTATTAACAATCCTAGATTTTCAATCAAAAGAGATATATAATAATATCCCTTATCTACTTACACAGGACACAAATAGAAGCCTTCTCTATTCTCAGCACATTAGTTCGGAATTGCAAGAAGAAAACTCCAGTAAAGCGAATACATTGAAGATAAGAAAACAAGGAAACTATAAAGTTACTTCCGAGAAGAAGAAGTTCCATAACCTACCTAGTCCTTGCAAATCTAGGGACGAGATTTACGTAAGGGGTAGATTTGAAACATCCCGAAAAATAAAATAATATAAAAATAAATATTTTAAATTTGAAAATATTTATTTATGAGCTTTATTGATTTATTGGATCTTTTCGAATTTCCTTGGATTTATGCTTTGTATGAAAAATCTAACAAATGAAATTAAAGAATGAAAATGGTAAAAAGGTAAAATGGTAAGAAGATAAAAGGTAAAAGTAAAATATTGAAAAGTTTATATATTTAAAATCATTTTAGCTGGTACATGAATTTTTAATGCATAGCATAGTGAATAAAAAGTTGAAAAGACATCCCTTGACCTCCAAATAGTGCAAGGACAGATTTATTATAAAATTTTCGAAAATCATCTACACCTGGAAAATTTACCATGATTCCCACAATACAGTATTTACCTCTGGTAAAAGTTGTAGAAATTTATAATGTCATCTAATCCGTTTTAAAATTTATAAACAGAGGCATTGGAAATCTGTAAATCAGCATGTCAGAATTTATATAAAATAAATATACAATATTTTAACTTGAAATTTTTATGAGATAATTCTTGATCGAAATGTAAATCTAAATAAAATTTTCAAAAATAAATAATAAGGGTTTCATCTTTAATTAAATCAAAATCTGAAATCAAAATTCTGAGCAGTGCACAGTGTCAGAATTTTAATTAATTAACCATCAGGTATTTTAATCCCAAAATTTTACTGCAAGCTAACCACTCTCAGTATACCATGGTAAAAAAGTTTCGAAATTTTCCAACTTGTTTCATAGCAGTTTTCACGTCCAGCACTAGAGTCATACCTTTTTCCTGTTCTTTGTGGGACACCTTGCCAATTCCAGAGACTTCCTTCGTGAGACAGCAGCACAAGTGTTAAGCCAGCCTTTTCATCCTCACGCCACAACCAGCAAGCTCCAAGCCTTGTAAGCCAAATGCAAGAGCTAGCTAGCCATTGATTCATCCTCATACCAAAGCACAAAGCCAGTCGTTTGAGCAAAAGCAAGCTCAGACATTCATCTCCTCCACATGAGCTTCATTCAGTGAGCGCAGAACCAGAGAAAATCAAGGAGGCCAAGCAATCTCAAGCCGAGGCTTCCTTCCTCCGCTGCGCCATTGCCGCAGCAAAGCAAGCGAGGGGAGGGATTGAAGATCAAGCAATCCGGTGAGCCATCTTCCAATTAATCGCATCCGTAGCACCTTAGTACCTCCCAGAGTACTCATCAACCTTCACTTTCGTGTTCACGTGCCCGTAGTGCCGCCGCGCCCCATTTCTTCTTCCTTGGCTCAGGCTCACGGTGGCGGCCCAGCTCGGCGCTTCTCCGGATGAGCCGACCCCCAAAACGGTACGCCCTAGCCTCACTAATGCTCACATCGCTACCGATTCGGCCGGAGACTTACCCCTTCTTCTTCTCCGGCGAGCTCCACCATTGCCGCCGCCCCCTTACGGTGGCAGCTCACTCCGGCCATCTCCGGCAACAACCAACCCCACCATCGGGTGCGCCGTGACCAGCTGGTGCTCTAGGTGACATCGGCCGAGACCCTTCGCCGCTCCTTCGTCGCCGGCGAGCTGCCACAGCCGGAACTCTGCTCCTCTCTCACTGCGTGGTGGGTCCGGCTTGTCAGTGAGTGAGCTCTTCTAGTTCAAATCAGTGAAAGACGTTTCCTGTACTGTGAAAACGTATTTTTGATTTTCTTTGGAATTTCATACCCGAGGCAAGTTAATTAGCTATATCTTTTGCATTATAATTCCAAATGGAATGAAACAAAGTTCTAAAATCATCTAAAATCTTGTAGTTACATAATATGCAAAAACATTTTAAAAAAAACACTACCGGGTTAATTTGAAATTCAAATTGGAATGAAAGGGCTCAATGTATTCTACATATTAAAATGTTGTAGATAAACTTAGAATGTCATGAAAACAATTTTATTAGAATCTTTATACATCCAGGAACTCAAATATATAAAAATATTTATATTTTACCTTTGTTTAAATCATTTCCCATTAAAGGTTATTCTCAATAGAATAAATAATCAAAAATGGATAACTTGTATGAAAGAAAACTAAAATAAATAAAATTGAATTATAAACACTTGAATGACAGTAAGATACCTTATTATGCTAAAATAATTAAGGTATGAACTTGCTTTAGATATGTGATATGAATAATAGATGGTTTAAATGGAAAATGTATATATAAGTCACTAATATATAAATGAAGTTCATAAATAAGTAAAAAGGTAAGTGAAAAGCTCTTTAGTACTATGTTATCTGTTACAACAAAAATAACCATAGTGAATTGTAGTCTGTACTTAAATTCTTAAGTAATATATATCTCCTTATTATATATATATATATTTAAAGAGTTGAGTATAATCAAGGTGTGAAGAGAATATCTTAAGTAAATCCTAATGCATGAATAATTAGTTCTGAATGCCTTGCATGATCAGATCATGTAGTATAGCAAGAATCATTATCATAAGGTCGTAAATTAACATTTAACCTAATAATCGAAGTTTCAATACTTGTATAATCCAAATAGTCATAACTTCCACAAATGAACTTCGAATTTGACAAAATTAAATCGTAGAATCTTGAGAAGTAATATCCTTACTAGTTATGCAAAAGTACTTCATGTTTGTACAAGTTTGAACTAAGTCCATATTAGGCCCTAGTGATCATTTATATGGAAAACATTTCGGATAAAAGCCAAATATCACAAAACTAACTTTAAAACGCTCTTATAGTCATTCCAGGTTTATACCTGAAAAATGGATAGATTATCTTATAAGGTGTAATCGCAAACTTAAATCGGAAATCGAGCCTTTATTGTGTAAAGTTAGAAACGCTTAAGCATTTTCAGTAGCTTATAAAGTATCTCGTCCAAATGAAAAGAATTATGAAAATAGTGTAGAAATACTCTGTAAAGTGCATACTACTGTATTTTAAAGAAAGTGTTTTGTTATACTATGTTTTACATGTAAAATGAACTAGCAACATAACCCTAGTGTTATGTTATCTAAAGTAATAGAATCACTTAAGCCTTTTCGACAGCTCGTAGAATGTCTCATCTAAATGGTAATGTTATGAAGATCAGTTCAGAAACGATGTTTAGGATATGCACTACTATGTTCTAAGAAAATATTTTATTTATAACTTATGGTTCATATAGTTTTTGCTTATGCAAAACCCTAATATGATAAGAATAGTTGTAGCCATTTTCGGCCGATTGCGATCAACGTAAACTTTAGTGTCATGATAGCTTTTTCAGCAATGCATTTAGCTCTTTAGCTAAACATTATAATTCATAAAATTTGTTTAGAAACATTATCCAAAGTATATACTATATTATTATGATGAAATAACCATATTTCATCACGCTTTCCATATAAATCGTGTTAGTTAAATAACGCTAAGTATTATGTTTTCTAAGCTTTATAATATGAATCGGTAGTAATGAAGAAGTCTTTAATAAAGATATTTGTAACTTCGAACTTTCTTAAAGACCATGAATATGGAACCAATAACCTATCCTAGCAAATCTAACATATTGAAACCTCTTATTAGCTTAATCATTAAGGGTTAAGTGATATTTGTTCATATCATCTAGCATAATGATCAAATATCTTAATTTTACTAATCCAAATAATTTTAGCATCTATAGTTCAAGTTAGAAATGTAAGAAATCATAATTTTAACCTCTTGAATTAAGTAAAGCAAGTATAGTTAATCTTTTAAAGGAACCTTGCTTTGTTCATCATGAAAGCCATTAGCTGCATGAGTGTATAATTATCTAAATCATGAGATGTGAAATCATCCAATTCAAACACTAATATATTCCTGTTTTCTGTAGTGAATCTTTATTTGATTTGCTGTCTGTTTCCCTTTTGCCCTTATTAAAGCTTGTTATTTGCTTTATTTCCGTTGAACGACGTGTAGAACCCGATGTCGCCGTTTCCTTCGTCGACTTCATTTATTGCGACCTTGTCTTCACCGTAAGCAATGATTAAGCAAGGCAAGCGCCCCTTTGACCATCTTGATCACAGTATTTGATTTGCACTGTGTTTACTAAAATGTTTCATGCATGCGTTTACTTTCAGTAAATTCGCTATTTTGTGGTACTGGTAGATATACCTGTTGTCTCATGAAACTCCTTGATAATTATGCACATGTGAACCTTGATAACCTCAGAATAGGGCTAGACATTACTTAATGCCAAATTGGGTATATGCGATCATGTTAAACCTGCTTAGCCATGCTTTAGCTTTTTGTGGGACAGATGATCATGATTAAAATTGTTTCCTGAAATGTTTTATATGGAACCTAAATGGTCCTTTGTGGGAAAATGGTTGCTGGTAGTTTGATTAAAAACCCAAAATAAAACTATGGTTTGATGTGGGCGATTATTGGCAATAGCCGGATGTGCAGACGGGTTTGCACGTAGTGTAGGGTGGAGTATCGCCCGTGTCGGATTAAGGACCGAGCGATGGGACGGTGAATCCATGTTTTTCGTGCAACCACGAGGGCTGGTATGGGACAGTCTTAGCCTATTAAGTTGTTTAGATGTGGCTTTGCATCTAAGGAAGGCGGGAGATTGCACAGGCATTCCGGTCAAGTCTATCTGTAGGGGTTTCTACATACCAATGCAACGGTGTACGCCTTGCCCTGGATAGAGACGTGGTGTGTGTGTGATACATGTGGATCCACGGCTTGGGTGAGTGTCTCTGTCTTCAGGGCGATGGTTAACGTCCCGGGCTGGTGTAAAGCCACGTCTAGATAATGTAACGGCTCTGTATGATCTCCTTGCCGACACACCAAAGGAAGTGTGTTAATTGATCTGGCGAAAAGGTTGATCATTCCTTGTGGGTAAAGTGTACACCTCTGCAGAGTGTAAAATCTAATCGATTAGCCGCGGCCACGGTCAAGGACACTTGGTGACGTTATTCCATGCTAGAGTTTTTGGTATCTTTCTAAAATGGGTTTGGTCTCGAACTTGTTTTTAGCAATCGTTGCTTTATGTCGAAGAGTGGCATTGATGGACCTTATGGTTTGGATTATTCGAACTCACGTCATGGAGGACTGTGAGTATTACTTACTGTTTTATATATTCCTTATCAATCAACTTGCTTTTATAAATTCCGTTTGCAAATGATAACTTGTTTTACAATTCAATTTCGCTTTATGCAAATTAATTGTATTTGCCTTTCCTTTGAAATGGCCTGCATATATTATAGGTTTTTCTCAAGTCTTGCTGAGTACGTAAAGTACTCACCCTTGCTTAATTATTATTTTAGGTGGAAGTTAGCGAGGCTTGAGTCTCTTTTAAATCATGCAGTTGCGGGATCTTCTTCGTCGTGTTCTATCTGGAGTTTATACCTTGTCAGTTACCTGCGGGTCGGATGGGCAAACTACAAGATATTGCTTCTTTTGCTGCTTTATTCTCTAAGTTGTAGTTTTTCTCTTATGTAATAGTTTCCGCTTTAGTCTATTTGTGGTGTGGTTGTGATTCCAATTGTTGTAAACATGTGAGTGCTAGCTACTGATGCAGAGAATAGCACAGTAATCACATGGAGATTCCTGTTCATCAGAGCAGGGTCTCACAGTATCATGACCATATCCACGAACCATTTCCACTTACACACAGTAGAAATTACCGACACACGGTAGGAACCAGATTTTCTAAAAATAAAAACATCTAACTTTGTGATGACTTTACCAAGTTCCCATAACCGCGGGTACGGCTAATCGATTAGTTTTACACTCTGCAGAGGTATACAACTTTACCCACAAATCATGACCTTTTCATTTTGCCGCATATTTCACACACCTTTGGTGTAGTGGCCAGAATATTCCTGACGAAAACCTTTACATTAACTAGGTTAACTTTGCACCAGCCCGGGACGTTAAACCCATACTATGGCAGAAGAACTCAGAGCATAGAAATGATGAAACTTCCCGAGAGCATGGCGTGCATCAGTGTATCGGTAAACGTTTGATCCATGATCACCTCGGTGTGGACATTCCTTCGAGCATTCCATTAAGAAATAGCTCGTACTACTCCTGCCTTCCAAAGTGCAAAGTTAATCTAGATAATTTAATTGGTTTAAGGCTGTCCCATACCAGCACTTATAGTTGTATGGTAATTCTTGGCCTGAAAACAACCCATAGTTCGGTCCTTAACTCGACACGGGCAATAGTCTCCCCCTACACTACGTACAAGTCCCTTGTACACCTGGCCATTGCCAATAATTGCCCGCATCAAAACCATAGTTTTATTTTCATTTTTGATCAAAATACCAACCACAAAGAAATGTCATACCCATTAAGTGTCATATCCAACATTTTTAATCACGTCAAAGTTTTATATTCCTTCAAGCATGGCTAAGCGTGACACTAGGTGTGAGTAACCCAAATTGACATTAAGTATTGTCTATACTAATCTAGGGTTAGCAAGGTTCACAAATCCATACTTATCAAGGAAGTTCTATGAAACTACAGGTACAACTACCATTACCCACAATATAGCAGATTTTAATAAATGTAACGTATGCAATAAAACATTTAATGAAATCATTTATAAAACTGGGATCAATATGATCAAAGGGGGTGCTTGCCTTGCTTATTCATTGCTTACGACGAGGACGAAGCCACGGCTGACGGAGGCAATGACGAAAGTAGCGACGTCGGATATAGCAAATATTCAACTTTAATAAGGGCAAAAAGAAAACAGACAGAGAACCAAATAAAGATTCACTAAAGAAAACATGAATGTTTTAGGGTTAGAATTATAATTTCAAGACCTCATGATTTAGTTAATTATACATTCGTATTATTAATGACTTTTATGATGAACAAACATGGTTTCTTTTATAGATTATCTTTTCTAGAATTACGAACTCAAGAGGCTAAAATTATGAATTTTTTTATTTATAACTTTGAATTATAGATGATAAATTATTTGAATTAACAGAATTAACATATTAGACAATTAATTTGAAAGCTATAAATGAATAGCACTTAATCCTTTTTAATTGATTTTGCATAATAAGTGATTTTGAATATGTTAGATTTATTGAGCTAGGTTATTGGATTTATTTATGGTTTTAAGAAGGTTACGTGATACAAATATCTTAATTACAGATTTCTTAATTGTTTCCGAGTTCGTTTATTCATAATATGAAGATCAAAAATCATATTACTTACGGTTATTTGGCTAATAGGATTTATATGCAAAAAATAATGAAATAAGATTATTTCTTCGGAAAAGGATAGTATATACATTGAAATACATTTCTAATCTGATTTCATACATTTTAGTGCTTAGACGAAAAAGCTTATATGATCTTAAGCTTATATTTATTGACGAAAAAGCTTATATGATATTAAGGGTTACGACGACCATATTATTTAAGGGTATTGGGCTAGCAGGATTCAGATGCAAAGCAAGTTGAAAATAAAATATTTTTCAAGAATATGGTAGTACATATCTTAAATATTATTTCTAAACTGATCTTCATAAAATTTGCATTAAGACGAGGTATTTTACATGCTACTGAAAAAGCTTAATTAGTTTTATAGTTTTATACGATAAAGGTTCAGTTTTAGTTCTTAGTTTGCGACTGCACTTTAAAAGATTATTCATCCTTTTTCTGGCATTAGCAGAGTATATTACTAAGAGTGTTTTAAAGTTGATTTTGTGATGTTTGGCTTTTATCCGAGATAGTTTTTAAACATACGAAGATTAACGTTTCTTATAAACTAAATTCAAATTAGTTATTTTTGCTAACTCTCATGATCATATCTTTAAGAATATACTGAGATTAGCTTTAAATAAATTGATACTTAATTTATGAGTTTTTATACACATATTTACATTATTTTATAGGGAATAAGCTTATGGTCTTTATGTCAATTGAATTTGTGCCTAAGTCATATTTAAGTGCCTTTCACTCAAAAACATTTTAGTAACACTAACTCAACTTCATAATCCATTCTGAAATATATGCACCTATGCATATGTACTACTGCTAGTTATTATATGCATACATATACCCATGTATCTTCTATTTTAGAATCATATTCTATTCATGAAACAATTCAAATCAAAATCATTATTTAAATATTTTGATATATTTAGGAGTACTACTGACATATTAGTTATTTAGAAATCAAGTCTACTGATTTTGGATTTCTTTTGCATAAACTATATATTTTTGAACATTTATAGTATTGAGAACAATCTCTAATAGAAAATGATTCAAACAAGGTCTAAATCTAAATATTTTTATATATTTGAGTTCCTGGAAGTGTAGGTATGATATTAAAATTGGTTTCATTAAATTTCAAGTTTATTTACAACATTTTTATATGTAGCATATCTTTAGGCTTTTTATTCAAATTTGAATTTCAAATTCACCCAGTGATCATTTTCAAAAATATTATTACATATTCTGAATGAACTTGATTTTATATGAATATAGAAATTCATTTCACTAATTTTGGAGTTATAATGTAGAAGATATGGCTAATTGAATTGCCTCGGGTATAAAAATAAAAAGGATTAGCAAAATACGTTTTATGAACTGAGTTACGCATTCACCCGGTTGAACTGGCTCTTGCACATCTGGCTGACAGTCGGGCCCCACTGTCGGAGACTGAAGAATAGGGCAAGCACTAAGGCTCGCCGGCGACTGCGCTCCGGTGGATCTCCGACCGAATCGGCGGCACATTGAGCACCAGTGCACCATTGTGCACCTGATGGTGGGGTTCATCACCTCCGGAGATGCTCGAAGCGGGCTACCACCGAAGACCTGTGGCGAAGAAAAGGGCGGCTTGCCGGGGAAGACGATGGGTTAGGCTAGGCTCGAATGGGTAATAGTTTGAGCATCAGTGAGTCACCTGAGCTCCATTTTAGCAGTTGATTCATTTGGAGAAGCACTGAGTTGGGCCGCCACCATGCGCTGAGCTGAGGAAGAAGAAGAAGAAGGATGTGGCAGCAATTCAGGCGAAGGAATAGGCAAATTAAGATTGATGAGTACTCTGGGAGGTACTAAGGTGCTACGGTTGCGAGCAATTTAAGAATGACTAACCGATTTGCTCGAATTGGGTTTTGCCCCTCTTTAGGGTTTTTGACGACAGTGGCGAAGGAAAGAGCTTTGGCTTCTGGGTTTGGCTCAGAGGCTAGCGAAGGTAAGGGAAGAGGGCTCAGTGCGACGCAGGACCAATTACTTATAGCTGAGAAGAGTAGGTCTCGCTAGTGTTTGAAAGCTCAAGGAAAATGGCGTGCGGTGCTGTGATGCGGCGCGGGATTTCTTCGAAGCAATGTACGAGCAAGCTGGCAGTGGAAGTGGCAGCAGTGGGACGACAGAGAGATGGCAGGTTGGCGCCTTAGGCTGTGGGTTGCGACGAGATGGCGACAAAAGCGAAGAGGCGGCTACGCTCTAAGGCTAAGTCGGGCGCGTGTCTCGCGAGAGGAATCAAGAGAAGGCTGGAGAAGAGAATTGAATGGGAAACGTGGCTAACAAGTGGGGACAAGAATCAGAAAGCAAGTCAGCAAGGGAGAAAAATGCTGAGCGGGCCCACACGGCAGTGAAAGAAAATGGCAGAACTCATGAAGACTCTGGACAGCACGAGGAGATTTCACTGATTTGGGATAGATGATAAGATCCAAATTTTATGAGGATTTTTACATAGCTCGGCCAGAAATAGATAAAGGTTCAGTAAAATTTTTAGATAACAATTCTTGACAAAAATATTGATAAAAATCTGACAATGCACAATTATTAATTTCTGCTGATTCTGATTTTTATTTAATTGAGTACCAAAATTATTTTATTATTTTATGAAACTTTTTTTAAAATATCTATAATGACATTATTTACATTATATAGAATTTTCAGATTTTTATATTTTATATTTTAATTTTTGTAATTCTGACATTGCTGGTTTCAGAATTATTTCCTTTCTGTTTTTGAATTTTTAAAGGATTCGAATATAAATTTAAATTCTCGATATTTTTACGAGAGGTAAAGATAGAGTTGATGTCAGCATGGTAAAAATCTTGGCTTCAGATAAGCTCCAAAGATTTCTACAAAAATCTGACATGCTCTTTGATTGATATCAATTTCATGATTATCATGTATTTTATTTTATTTTAATGATTCAGAATATCTCATCTAACATCATTAGGGTTCTGGAGGATCATATTATTTTAATATTATTTTCGTTGATATTTTATTTTTACCTTTTTACTTTTTCCGTTTTACCATTTCAATATATATATATATATATATATATATATATATATATATATATATATATATATATATATATGCCTTTTTCTTTTAATGCAAAACTCAAGAAGAACCAATAATTTAGAAAACTAAAAAAATTCAAATTCAAATTAAAGATCACATCTCAAATTCATTTTTATAGTTTGTTTGTTTTGAAAGAAATAGTTTTAATAATGAAATATTTTTTCTCTTTAAAATTAGAATACAAGAAAAGGAGGAAAAGATATTATTTAAAATCAAAATCTTGATTCCAATTGAAATTTTTATTCAATTCCATTTTTAAATTTCAAATTTTTAATTTTCCATATTTTTGTATTTTATGGGATGTTACATGGAGCTCTCCGGTGAGTCTCCGATTCGTCTAACTGTAAAAATGGTACACCCTGGTCTCCTTGATGCTCACCCATCCGAGTTTCTCCAGCATTATACTCTTATTCACCACCTCTGGCTAGCCCTTGCTGCCTCCGTCGCTGGTGCATGGTGGCGCCATAGCTCCGGCCATCACCGGCGAAAGCTAGACCCACCAGCAAGTGCGCGTCATCACCCTGGAGCTCCTCGAGCCTTCTTCCGGCCGCCTCCGCCCTGCCTCCGCCGCTGGCGACCTACCTTGGTCCGAACTCTTCTCAGGAGTGGCTGACTGATGGGCCCCGGTTGTCAGCCAGATGTGCAAGAGCCAGTTCAACCGGGTAAATGCGTAACCCAGTTCAGAAAACGTATTTTGCTATTTCTTTTCATTTTCCAAAACCGAGGCAATTCAATTGGCTATAACTTTTGCATTGTAGATACAAATTGAATGAAATAAATTTCTATATTCATGTAAAATCAATTACCTTTAGAATATGCAATAATATTTTGAAACCGTTTTTTGGATGAATTTTAAATTCAAATTTGAATAGAAGGCCTAAAGGTGTGCTACATATAAAAATGTTGTAGACAAACTTGAAATTTAATAAAACCAATTTTAATAGAATCCTTGTACTTCCAGCAACTCAAATATATAAAAATATTTAAATTTTATTTATGTTTGAACTACTTTCTATTAAAGATTTCATTCAATACTCTAGAAATCCAAATATGCATAACTTGTATGAAAGAAATCTAAAGTAAGTAAGATTTATTTTTAAGAACTTGTATGACAGTAGGCTGCCTTATTATGCTGAGATGATTAAGGTATGAACTTGATTTAGACTTGTTTTATGAATAGTAAATGATTCAAATGAAAAGATGTATGTATATATATATGTGCATAGAATAATCAGTAGCAATACACATATGCATACAAAAAGTATTAAATAGATGTCCAGAGATATAGATAGGTATGAGAATGGGCAATTTGTCACTATTGAAATGTTTTTAATGAAATATCATATATGCACAAGTTTAATCTGCATAAGGCACAAGCCTTATATATGTAGAAGAATGTATGCATGTATAGTTAATGAAGAGCAAAGTCAAGATTCAAAAGAAACTAGATTATAAATATCTAATGTAATTAAATCATTTGATTCAACAATAATCATTGTATTAGGGTCGTAATTAATCCTTAACCAAATAGTTGAAGTTTCAATACTTGTATAATCCAAATAGTTTTGTCTTTCACAAACAAACTTCAAATTTGACAAAACCAAATCCTAGTAACCTGAAAAATAATACCCTTGCTGTTTATGTAAAAATATATTATGTTTGTGTAAATTTGAAGTAAGTCAATATCAGGCCCTAATGATCACTTATATGGAAAACATCTCGGATAAAAGCAAAATATGGCGGAACCAACTTTAAAACACTCTTAGAGTCATTCCCTATTAATGCCAAAAAAATGATTAAATAATCTTATAAGGTGCAGTCCCAAACTTAAATAAAAAAATGAACCCTTATCGTGTAAAGTATAGAAACATTTAAGCATTTTCAGTGGCTTATAAAATATCTCATCTAAATGAAAAGATTTATGAAAATAACATAGAAATACTCTACAAAGTGCATGCTACTATGTTCTGAAGAAAGTATATCATTTTGTTAAGGTTTGCATATAAAAGGATCTAGTAACATAGCCCTAAATGTTATGTTTTCTAAATAATAGAAACACTTAAGCATTTTCAATAGCCTGTAAAGTATCTCGTCTAATTGCAAATATTATGAAGATCAGTGTAGAAATGATATTTAGGATATGTACTACCATATTCTTGAAAGATATTTTATTTACAGCTTGATATCCATCTGAATCCAGCTAGTGCAATAACCCTAAGTGTTAATCGTGCACTTCACCTTTCTAATATGATTTCT
Organism: Otatea glauca; assembly: GCA_036346275.1. Lineage (NCBI taxonomy): Eukaryota > Viridiplantae > Streptophyta > Magnoliopsida > Poales > Poaceae > Otatea > Otatea glauca. The sequence goes on along the minus strand of CM070716.1, from coordinate 28,955,574 downwards.
TATAACGTAACCCTTAATACCATATAAGCTTTTTCAACAATGAATATAATGTCTCATCTAAGCACTAAAATGTATGAAATCAGCTTAAAAATGTTCTTCAAAGTATATACTATCCTTTTCTGAAGGTATAATCTTGTTTCATCATGTCCTGCATAAAAATCCTATTACCCAAGTAACCCTAAGTATTATGTTTTCTGAACTTCATCATATGAATATACAAACTTAGTAATAATGAACAATTATGTAATTAAGATATTTGTATCATTAGAACCTTCTTAAAAACCTTGAATATAAACCCAGTAACCTAGCTTAACAGATCTAACTTATTCAAAATCACTTTTTATGCAAAGTCAATTAAAGATTTAGTGCTATTCATTCATAGCATTGAACATAATGACTAATGTCTTAATTCTATTAATCCAAGTAATTTTAGCATTTAGAATTCGAAGTTATAAATGCAAGAATTCATCTTTTTAGCCTCTTGAATTCGTAATTCAAGAATAGATAATCTATAAAAAAACCATGTTTTGTTCATCATAAAAGCCAGTAACAATATTAATGCTTAATCATCTGGAAAACAAGATGTGGAATCAGACAGCTTAAACCCTAAAATATTCATGTTTTCTTTAGTGAATCTTTATTTGGTTTTCTGTCTATTTTTTTTGCCCTTATTAAAGTTGGATATTTGCTATATTTCCGATTGAACGATGTGTAGAATCCGACGTCTCTACCTCCGTCGTTGCCTCCGTCGACTGTGGCCTCGTCTTCATCGTAAACAATAAATAAGCAAGGCAAGCACCCCTTTGAACACATTGATCCCAGTATTTAATTTGCATTGTGTTTATTAAAATGTTTCATGCATGCGTTTAGTTTCTGTAAATTCGCTATTTTGTGGTACTAGTGGTTATACCTATTGTCTCATGAAACCTCCTTGATAAGTATGGACATGTGAACCTTTATAACCATAGATTAAGCATAGAAATTACTTAATGTCATCATGGGTATATGCGATTTCATTTTATCCATGCTTAGCCATGCTCTAGTATCAATGAGGTAGATGATCAGATCAAAATTTGTTTCTTGAGAAATGGAAAATGTTGGATATGACAATGTTGGTTATGGGTATTTTGACTAAAAACCCAAAATAAAACTATGGTTTTGATGCGGGCGATTATTGGCAATAGCCGGATGTGCAGAGGGATTTGTACGTAGTGTAGGGTGAAGTATCGCCCGTGTCAGATTAAGGACCGAACATAATGTTGTATGATTCAAGATAATCCGTACAACCACAAGTGTTGGGATGGGGCAACCTTAAACCAATTAAGTTATCTAGTTTAACTTTGCACATTGGTAGGCCGAAGTAGTACGGGCTCTCCCTTCAAGGTTTGCTCGACGGGGTGCCCTCACCGAGGTGTTGGGAACAACACATACCAATATAACGGTGTACGCCATTACTATAGGAAGTTGCAACATTTCTATGCTCTGAGTTCTTCCATCGTAGCATGGGTTCAACGTCCCGGTGCTGGTGCAAAGTTAACTTAGATAATGTAAAGGTTTTCGTCATGAAAATTCTGGCCACACACCAAAGGTGCGTGAAATATGCGGCAAAAAGAAAAGGTCATGACTTGTGGGTAAAGTTGTACACCTCTACAGGGTGTAAATCTAATCGATTAGACGTCCCCTCGGTTATGGGAAACTTGGTAAACTTGCCTTAGTTAAATGTTTTGGTATTTTCTAAAATGGGTTTGGTTTGAACTTGTTTTAGCAACTGTTGCTTTATGTCAAAGGGCCGACATTGTTGGATTCCATTTTTGGATTATTCGATGCTCACGAAGGGTTGTGAGTATTACTTATGCTTTACTTATTTCATATCAGTCAAATATGCTTTTACAAATTCCATTTGCAAATAACTTGATTTACAATATCAATTCTGCTTTATGCAAATTAACCGTAGAAGCCTTTCCTTTGAAATGGCCTGCATATATTATAGGTTTTGCTAAAGTCTTGGGAGTACGAAAGTACTCACTCTTGCTTATATGTTGTTTTTAGGTGGATAGTTTATCGAAGCTTCGAAGATATCTTATCGTCGTAGGTTGCGGAATTTTCGTCATCGTGATCTTTCTAGGGATTATGCCTTGTTAGTTGCCTGCGGGTTGGATGGGCACACTACAAGACTTTGCTTCTTTTGCTGCTATATGCTCTGAGTTGTAAGATTTTCTTTGTATATTAGTTTCCACTTAAATATTTGTTGTATGGTTGTGATTCCAATTGATGTGTATGTGTGTACTAGCTACTGATCATGGGACTAGTACGGAATGCACATTAGATTTCCATTTTTGCATTTATGCGAAAATTGGGGTCGCTACACTTCTTGACTACAAAATGTCCCATGAGACCTCCTCCATGCTCCTTCTGTAACAACAAAAGACAAAAAGAGCTAGCTGGAATGTATAGCTTGTTAGCCCAAAACACAAATCCATCATTAATCACAAAATTATTACAGTTCTTTCCCTCTTTACAATTCAATAATATTTCTTTAAATTCAGCATCTTCAAGTAGTCCATCGGTCTCTTCTCCAGTGAGTTAAATAAGTACGCTTTGTTTTCACTCAAAATGGTCACGAGTAGAACCCAATGGTTCCTAATTATTAAATGTATGCAGTGCAAGAAAATAAGTTCATATAAGGTTTAAGTGCGTACAAGTAATTGAAGGGTAAAGTAATTAGAGCAGTACTTACATCTCGTGGTACGTGACGAGAATGATGTCCTTTGTCGCCTCAGCAAGCAATGCTTGCTTGAGGTAGTTGACAACAAAATCTGAATGATACTGTACCATGGTTGTAGAAATCAACTCGGGGTCAACAAACCCAATGAGGTGATGATGAGTCGTGACTCGTTGCCTCATCTCCTGTAAAACAAATCAATTTCTAAAAAAACATAATCAAAATCATATAACAGTCATAGGCTTATGTTGTATGGTGCAATACTCACAGCGTCCAAGTTCGTATAGTAGAAATATCGACGGCTTCCCTGTTGTACAAAAAGAACAAGTGCTCAAAACTCACTGGGAATGTCCCATCCTCCTGGCGGTGAAATTAACCCCCTCGATACCTCACATGAAAATTGAAGTGACGTTCGGTGCCATTTGCCTCTTTGGCCCTGTCAATGTATCATCTATGGAGCAAGCGAGCAGCATAGGGTAGAGCATTCCATTGGTTGGTTGGGAGAAGGGGCTATCCATTTATGTACCCTTTTTTCAGGGGCAATATGGCCTTCTATTTTTCAGGGGACTCTGTGGCCTTCTGTTTTTCAATGGGCTCTATAGCCTTCTAGTTTTTAGGGGGGTTGTGGCCTTCTGTTTTTCAGGGGGTTCGATATCCTTTGTCAACTTTTCCTTCTTGGCAGAAGGAGTTTTCGAGGTCTCCTGTGCTTCTTTGGTCCGCGACTTAGTCCTTTTGTACAATAGAACACACTTTCCAGTTGACTTAGATGGAGGAGTCGTCATGGTGGTGAGAGGAGGTGTAGGTACAATAGGCATAGGAACCTACAAAGCACATGCATATGTAAGTAGGTACACATGTTGCAGTATTGGAAAGATCAAGAGGATGTGAGGGATTTTTACCTTGAGCAGTATGACACCTATTGTGGGCCACTTGACGAACGACATTTGTGCCTATCCGAGAGTGGTGATATCTTCGTTTAATGAGAACTCTAGCACATGAGACAGGAAGTCATCGTGGACATAGTCCACTTGCACCCTCATCTATCCCTTCCCCAAAGGGTCACCATGCACCATGTCAGTCTCCTTGCATGGACATGCAACCCAACGTCCAGGCTCAATGGGAAATCCGTCTTTGAGCACGATAAGCTGGCACTTGGTAGGCGTCTGCAAGAAGTGCACAACTTGATCAAAAACATTGTTTAGCTTACTCTCGTACCATTAAGTCAGAAATAGTTATTACCTTTAGTTGGGGACCAGACTGATCATTTCTGGAAGTACAGCTACTAGAGTAGGGCACCGGCTCTTCTACAACAAGCGAGCCCATCTGACTCTAACTATTGGAGATCATCACCATAATCTCAGCCTTCAGACGCTCCTAACATGCCACCATCTGGGCCTCATGTGCCATCATTTCCTCCCTCATCTTCTCCTTTAGCTCCTCCTTCAACTTTTCCTTGAGGTGCTCCTCACATTCTTGCCATGATCTTGCTATGGCACTGGCCGCATCCTTCATCTTGTAAGAAGGACCTCTTCGTATGCCCCGCACCTGTGGCAAGAACCTGCACCTTATGGTCGGGCTTTCCAATCGCCAAAGACAGGATGTCCTGCGACCCTTGGCTCTAGAAGGTCCCTTGCTATTGTCATGGCTTAATGCCTCTTGCAAGAAGTGAATATAAATTAATGCTAAAATACATCGAGAAGGGTTAACTACAATATAGTAAGTTAGATGTCTTATGATGGCGGAGATAATCAACATGGTCACGGGGTTTGGAACTATAAGCCAACCGTCAGGGGTCTTCTTTGTCCTCACTAAAACCCAGTCACATACCCGCTCCTCACATATCTCTGAGTAAGGCATCACCGTCCCGGAGTGGGCACACTCTTTAGCTAGTTGCGCCCACTTTGCCTTCTTCCCTTCATAGCCGGCGGAACTGAGGTGGTGCGCGTGTGTGTTGAACCTCTGGATAGCGGTGTTCTTCTCTCTCAGCTCCTACGCCTAGGGAAACCTTTTCATCCTATTGAACTCCTCCCAAACATTGGGAGTCAGAAACGGATACTTTTTGAAGGGAGTATGGACTTTTAGCATGTACTCAGTTGTCATGTCAACCCTGAAGTGCCTTAATGACACACCCATTCTTTTCAAGGTGTACAACCTCACTTTGCTTTTATGTTTCTCTGGTATAATCCATTTCCCCTATCATTGCTACATCAACAATGGTTAGAGCATTTCACGATTAGGACACAGGTTGAAAGAGAAGAATTACTATGTTACCTTAACGTCATTTCACAGCTCATCCTTCTGCTCAGCACTAACATCCTTCATCCAATCCGGAACCGTGATCGGCACTCTCTCCTTCACCAATTGGCCGAGAAAAGATTAGTACCCTGCCTTACACTTGGGAGGACGTGTGCAAACCCCTGTGGCGTGAAACTAGAGAACATGTAGCGTTCTCCCTATGGCCCCTTTATTCGATCATCAAGCCTTTCTCACCTTACTCGGCCCCTTAGTATTACCTTCTATTCGGTCGGACAATGAGTCGGTGCTCTCTCTTTGTGAATTGTAAAAGCTGAAAGTGGAGGTCATATACATACTGGAAATTAAGACCATACAATCTACTCAAACTACTCAAATATAAAGGTTACAATCTGCTCAATCATTCACTAGAAATTAAGATCATTTGAAAGTTCGGCAAAGCATATGAATAGGGATGAAAACGGAAACGGAATTTCCGATCGCTCGGAGAAAACGAATGGAAGCCCTTTTGAAACGAAACGGAAAATGTCGATGCGAAACGGAACGGAACGGAATTTTTTTGTCGGAAACGGAAACGGAATCGGAAATTCCGTATAAGTGAAACCGGAAATTCTTTCGGAAACTTGGCCCACTTGGCCCAAAAAGTAGAATGGAGAATTTACATTTATTTTCGAATTAAAATAATTTCATAAATACAAAAGGCTTTATAGAAAATATCAAATAGATTTCAAAAATTCCGAAAAAATTCTCAAAAATACTTTGGAACATTTTGAACCTAGAAAAAATATTTATATCATAATTTTGGTTCTTTTTTCATGATTAAATTAATTATATAAATCTGAAAAATAGAAAAATTGCATTTATAAACTCCAAAAAATCCAAGATAAATCTCAGAAAATCATAAATGAACATTGAACAATAATATACAAATTTTAGGGGATTACATCTTTATAGTTGGAGGAGCAAGAGGATGTCGATGATAACGATATGGAGGAGGACATGATGGTCTGATCTTGGAGACAAATAGTGAGCTTTCAACTGACAAACTTGAGAAAAAACTTCCCAGTGATACCGGTGAACATAACATTGTTCTTGTATCCTCATTTGAGGTAGAATAAGTTACATTGTTTTTGCAGTTATGTATATTGTGATCATGTACTACGTTCTTGTGGAATTTTCCACTTTCGTTTCCGTATTCGCCCCGTTCCGTTTCGCGTCCGTTTTCATCACTATTCGTTTTCGTATCCGTTTTCGGGGTTTCTGATTTCGTTTCCGTTACCGGTAAAAGATATGGAAACGGAAACAGAACGACCATTTACCGACCGTTTCCGTTCCGTTTTCATCCCTACATATGAACATCAAACTAGGTACTGAATATAATGATCAACTTAGTTGATAGTGAAGCACAAACAATACTTTCTAGCATCAATAGGCAATAATACTTTCTAGCATCAGTTGGCAACAATACTTGCTTGCATCAACAGGAAATAATACTTTCTAGCATCGACATGAAACAATACTTGCCGCATGGGAGGGATGCCTGGGGGGAGTAGGATGACAGGGTGGAGGAGGTCACCTAGGAGGAGACGCCGACAGCGGAGGAGGTCGCCGAGGAGGAGACACCGGCAGTGGAGGAGGTCACCGAGGAAGAGGAGGACATCGAGGACGAGGAGATGTTGGGTGTGGAAGAGGTCACTGAGGAGGAGGACGCCGAGGAGGAGACTAGGGGCAAAGGAGTTTGCCAAGGACGAGGAGTACACTAGGGGAGACGAGGTCCCTTAGGGAAATGAGGCCACCGATGCTAAGGCAAGGGTTTGGGAGAGACGATGCATACAGGAGGAGATGTGAGTGGGTGAGAAGGAGAAGAGGCAGGAGGGTGAAATTTTATAGGGGAACACTCTCTATCGGTTCCACGCTCTGAACCGATAAAGATGTATCATTATCTCTATCAGTTCCGAGCAGTGAACTAATAGAGATTGATATATTCTCTCTATCTGTTCCAAGCGGTGAACCAATAGAGATTGATATATTCTCTCTATCTATTCCATGATCAAAACCTATAGACATAACTAGTGCATCTCTATCGGTTCCGAGCGTTGAACTGATAGAGATGCACTTTTTATTTCTATCAGTTTAGCGCTCAAAACTGATAGAGATCATACAACTCTATCTGTTTTGAGCTTGGAATCGATAGAGATAAATACGGATTGTTTTCCTTGAACAACACAAGATATAGAAAACAAACATACTTAAGGAGTATACATGTATTATATCTTTATTTACAATACACGTATGTAATTTGTTCCATGTGTGTTGTTGTCACCACTAAGACATGCCCCATATGCAAACGAAGGTATTTCATCGAATTGGTCTTCCTAGGTATGTTCAGTAGGATGCCAACCAAATTATCGCAAGTATTCTTCTCAATGTGCATGTCATCAATACAATGCCGGACATTTAAATCCTTCAAATATGGTAAGTCCTAAAATATTGACCTCTTCTTTCAACAAATTTATGGCTCTTTTCATACTGAACATCAATATCCTCCATGCATGAATATACTTGCTTTCCACTCAGAGGCTGTGGGGCCGAATGAACTTCCCTCTTCCCATCAAATTTGTCATCCATCTTATGATATCAATGACTTCTAGGTACAAACCTACGGTAACCCATGTACATAGTTTTCTTGAGTTCAAAACCACAAGCTCTCAATCTCCTCTTCACAAATAGGACACGCTTTGGCTCCCTTCGTACTGTCGCCCACCAAATTACCAAGGGCTGAGAAATCATTTATGATGCAAAATATCATAGCCCGTAGGGTGAAGTTCTCTCTTTTGTATGCATCTCACACCGTGACCCCTCGTTCATAATTTTACCAAATCGTCAATCAATGGTGCTAGGTACACATCAATATCATTTCTTGGCTGTTTGGGTACTGAGATTAGTAACGACATCATGATATACTTCTGCTTCATGCACAATTAAGGAGAGAGATTGTATATACACAACAGAACTGATCAAGTGCTATGATGACTGCTCATATTACCAAATGGATTCATTCCATCAGTACTCAATCCAAATCTTATGTTCGACATCTCAGCACCAAACTCCTCATGTTTCTAATCAATGTTTCTCCATTTAGCCGAATCAACGGGGTGTCTCAGCTTGCCATATTACTTTTGAGATTCATAATGCCAACGGGGAATGATGGGAAAATAATTCCTTGGTCGGTGCCCCTTTGTTTATCTCTTCACCATTGTTGGCTCGGCTCTTATGTTTCTCCTTTTGTTTGTATCGGGGTACACCACAAACTATACAAACGTGCAACTCCTTATGTGTGTTACGGTACAAGATGCAATCATTCGGACATACATGTATCCTTTTTATTTCCGTTCATATTGGACATAGTAGCTTCTTCACTTAATAAATGATTGTTGACAACTCGTTTCCCTAAAAGTGCATTGAAACTTGTATCTGTCCAACGGTATTTTGCCATTAGTTCGAACAATGCAAGGACCGAACCCCACTTGGTGTATTCCACTTTGCAGCCAGAGAACAACGGTTTGGCATCGTCTTCCATCAAGCTTTTACACTTTTCAAGCTCTCATTTTGTGTAGTTTCCCTCCACATCCCGCAACATTTGCTCTGAATTGTCCTCCTCACACATATCATGCTTCAACTTGTGATCGAGTTCCAGCATGTCTTTGTTGCATACGAACAGGTAGTACTTGTCTCCTCATGATGGATCCAAAAAGTGTGATTCCTCAAGAAGCCACGTCGAATCAAGTGGTCTTCAATTTGAGCTAAGTTGTAAAATCTCCTGAGATTGGTGCAATCAAAGCAAGGACAATATATGAAGTTTGCATCCCTCTTGACCATGTCTTCTTGGGCAATTTTTTTGAACTCCTTAACACCTCTTTGAAATTCAGCACTCACACGGCTTTTTGATACAACTATTCATCATGGTCCATGTGCAATTAAAATACGCACATGTCGATGATCGGGATCACCTGACTGCAAGAAGAAGGGGGAGTGATGTAGGAGTGGAACCCAAGATCTTGCTAGCCCGAAGGGAGGAACTCTGATCGCCGCTAAGGGTGAGAACAAGAGAGTGGTTGACGCGAGGAGTTATACTGGTTCGAGCCCCTAGTACGGGTAATAGCTTTACTCCAGTCTTGCCCGGAGGCGAAAGGTAGACGATGATGTACTGTGGTCGAATACAAGAGGTGCTCGAGCCAAGGTCGAGCACTTGTTCTTTGTGTCGTGTCATGTATGCCCCCCTTTCCCAGCGCAAAGGGAAATTATTTGTACCTCTACTACTGAATTCATTACAGAAAATGACTGGGCGAGATTCTCGGGGGAGTGGCACCAGATCCGGACATGATGTGCAATGAAGTATGACAATAATTGCACTGGGAACCGTTGCCCACGATCGCCTTAACACAACCTTTTAATGCGCCTCCTTGACTCAGTAACTGTCGGTTTCTGCAATCTAACTGAGTCCTCTGAGCTTGCCCTCAATAGCGAGCTGGGCCCTTGGTTGAGGGAGCTTGGTCCCTGGTCGAGCGAGCTTGGTCCTTGGTCGAGTGATCTTGGGCCTAGTGGGCCATTGCCCGTGTGGGGTAACCAGTCCCCGACAGCTAGCCCCCAAGACTCAAGTAGTGATCCTGAAGCTCGAGATGACCTTGAGTCTGATGACCTGGAGAAGGGGGCGGTTCCCCGGTCGGGCTTGGAAATGCTCAAGCTCGAGCTCGGGTCTGGACCGCACGGAGATCCACGGCACGGTCGAGCCTGGAAATGCTCGGACTTCGATGCCGCGGTCTTTGGGTGGAGAAATTGGGGGAGTAACTCATGGCATTTTGAATCCCATCATAGGAACTGCGACACTCCTTTTGAGGTGTAATCGGCGCTAGCTTCGATGATCAGGCCCTTTAAACCCCAAACCGTTGCCTTCCTCAGAGGATTCCCCAAATCCTTCTTGCGCCAAACCCTAGTGCTCCTTCATTTCCCTAACTCCCCTTCACAATCTTCCCCCATTGACCATAAGTCAGTCGAAACCCATGGCCAAATTTGGGAGGAGCATGATGACTCTGAGTGGATGAAGGAGCTCGAGACGCTGGGGATGCTGGACCTAGCGAAAGGACGGCTACCGGGCGAGGAAGTCGAGCCACAGCCCCAAGCGAACAAGCTCGTCAGCACCGAGCAGTACGTGCTCTTCGGTCTGCGGACGCCGGAGAGCCACTTCGCAGCGGCGGTTCTTGCGCAATGCGAGATCAATTTGGTCAATCTGGTACCCAACTCCATTCTTCTTCTGTCCATCTTTTCGCATTTGTGCGAGGGGTTCCTGGGAATTCCCCCAACCCCTTTGCTCTTCCTCCGCTTCTATTCCTTGTTTTGCACCTCAAAGGACCCCCTGGTCGGGTGTCTCTACTTTCGACTGCGGACGGGGCTTCCTTGCTCCTACCCCCCGATCCATGCTCGAGATTCCCTTGGGCCATGGACTGAGAGGTGGTTCTACTTGAAGAGGGGAGAAGGCACGCTCGCATACAACGGGACTCCTGTCGACAGCAAGTGCCAGACCCCTGACCCTGAAGACTTGGCAACAGAGCATCGGTCCGTTGCAGCCATCCACATCTCCTCGACGTACGGTCTCACCGGCCATGTCATCGCCTATGACTTCTTGTGGAACCGGGTGTTCCCTCTGCGGAAGAGGGTGCATCCGTTCTACGAGATTAAGGGGAGAGGGACGACCTCACCCGAGAAGGTCCAAACGGTAAGTACCTTCGAGCTAGAGAACCTTCGAGTTCGGCTGAGCTCTTATTGATAGCCCCATTTTCACCAGCAGCCCCGCCGTGGTCCTGGACAGCGGCGAGGATGTTCGAGATGTTCGGGAAGGCGGCGTTCAACTACACCACGGACGACCCTGTCCCCAAGAACGTGTTCAGGCAGAGCAGCGAGGTAACTCATCTCGCTCCAAGGTCGAGCTCGGAAGTGCTCGAGCTCATACTGACCTTTGCTCATAATTGTAGGAGCATGAGGAGCTCTTGGACACGGTGAGGCGGATGCTGCCGCTGCCTGGAGCGAACAAGAGCAAGAAAGCGGGCAAGAGGCCGGCCCCAGACGCCCCGGGGTCTAGCGCCCCGAAGAAGCATCACATCGAGTGTGGTGACCGTACAGTGGTAAGCCATCTTGATCGAGCCCGATAATGCTCAAGTTCAATCTCCCCGTTGTTGCCGTCCCTAACGTCCCCTCGTCTCTAATAGCAACAGAAGGCAGTGAATGGCACGAGGACCTTGGACTCAGGGGTGACACCGAAGTCCCTATCGTTGGGCGCCGGTACAGCCGTCGTGGGGAGCTCAGAGCCCCCGCGGGTTGCGAGGTTGCCCTCGCAGGGCGCTCGGAGAGGGGACACCGTTGCCGCCGTAGCAGAGGCGGGGCACCAAGATCCCTAGTGCCCCTCCGCGAGACGGAGGCTCGCTATCTAGGTATGTGCGATCTTTTATCTCCTTTAGGTCGTAGCGTAGGTCCGTTTCTTCCTTTGCTTAGCAGTTTTCTCCACCGCAGACCTCGAGTGCTCGCTCGCACTCATCGCGGCATCAGGAACATCTCGATCGCTTTGAACACCATAACACTCGGGGTGTGGAGGTGGTTCCGTCTGGTCGTCGGCAACCATTGACCATGGTCGTTGTCCAGGGCGAGTCCGAGGACGAGGACGACTTCCTCCTGGTCCACCGTCCTCGCTCGCGGCAAGCCCAAGTCATCGCGGGAGCGAGAGCCGAAGGTGCCTCGGCCATCAAAGTCGGGGCCGATGGGGATGAGCCCGAGGTTGGGGCCGCTACGATCGGTGAGGTTGAGGCTTCTGAGGGCATGGTCGAGGCACCGACCACTGTGATTGTTTTTGAGGTTCCTGCAGATCAGCCAGGTAGGATAGCATTTCTCGTCCCCTTGCGTTGTAATGTTTTCCAATAATCTAATCTTTTCACTGCTCTTCCCTGGGATCTTATAGTCACTGCAACCGAGTTGAGGTCCGGGCCGACCGAGGTGGTCCGGGTCGAGGCTTCGACAGGCGGGACCGAGTTCACGCCGGTGGGAGCCAATGTAGCTGCCTCGTCCACGGTAGGGTTTCGCGACGAGCTGGAGATGGCTGGACCAGGCGATAGGGCCATCGGGTCTCTCCGTCGTGAGTTCGAGGGCCAGCTCAGTCAGTTGAGTAAGCTCTAATCATCCATCTTCTTAATTGTCACATGACTTCCCTTGGATTTTGCAGGCGGTGAGCCTTATCGCCCAGGGACACCAAGGTCTGCGCGGGCACATCGCCGAGCTAAAGGCGGTCCTTGACATGGTGTCAGAGCAGAAGGCCCACATCGCCCGGCTTGAAGAGACCCTGTTGGTCGAGCAAGAGGATGTGGAGCAGAGGATTGCGGCCCACGCCGGAAAGCTCGTCCAAGCCACTGCCACCGAGCGCGAGAGGGCTGTCGAGGCCCTCGAAGTGAAGTGCGTGAGGTCGGCCAAGACCCTCGAGGCTGAGCTCACGAAAGCGGCGGAGCTCCTTGAAGCTACACGCACGAGGGTGACCGAGGCCCTAGAAGGTGAGCGCGTGATGGCGAAGGAGCTGCGGAAGCAGGTCGCGGAGCAAGCTGCAGTTCCAGCAAAGGCCTCCGCCGAGCTCAAGGAGAAGCTAGGGCAGGCGACCAGGATAGGAAAAAGTGCCCTGGACGAGCGCAACCGTGCTGCCAGCTCCGCGGCCGACGCGCACTGCCTGCAGGGCGAGCTCTCAGCGTTGAGAGTGAAGATCGCCGAGCTCGAGTAGGAGAAGCTCGCACGTGACATGGAGGACATGTAAACAGGAAACAGGCCGAGGGACAAAAATGTTTGCGCCTTTTGTAAATATAAATTAGTCAATAAAAAGTTCTTTTTTGGTCAAAAAAGGAAAAGGAAAGTGTGGTACTCCATTGTCTAGCTCCCGCTGTGGTCGAGGCCGAGTAGCGCCGACCATGGGCACAGTTTGTGGGAGTAATAAGTCGTAGATATCGAGGTCGAGTAACGTCGACCTTAAACACTTTTATTTTGGCCTGATGGGTTGGTTAACGTCTCCGAATTGTTAGGGAGGCATGTAAAAGACTTAAGGTGAAGTCATTTAGTAGCAATAGATGTGCCCCCTGTACGAGGGAGGTCTAGATCGGGAATACTCAAGGGCGAACTCGAGCGTACAACGGGCCTTAATGCGCTCAAGTCGGGCTCGGTAGCACTCAAGCCCAACCTTCGCATGAAGTATGCATGTTTGCTCGAAGCTAAGCGCGGTCTCTTGTCCAAGTCCTGCTACAGGGGGGAGCTATGATGCGATGAGAATCGGCTTACTGCTAGCGTGGCCCCTGGAGGTGAACTTTGAGATTGCGACGCTCAGGTCGAGGCACAAAAGATGCAAGGAAATGTAAAGGGGATACAATCATGGATAATAAAGAAGAACTTTTATTGCCAATTAAGGTAAGAATGTTACACATAAAATTTTTGGAGCTGGTCGATGTTCCACGAGTTCGTGAGCTCTCTGCCATCGGGTATCACCAGCCGGTCAGCTCCCATGCGATCTACTAAAACGACGCTGTAGGGGCCTTCCCACTTTGGGGACAACTTGTTGGTGTTGGTCGAGCCCTGAATTCATCTTAAGGCCAGATCCCCAACTCAGAGCTCCCTAGGATGAACCGATTGAGACGCATGCCTACGAAGTGCTTGCAGGTAGAGCGCCGATCGTAGCAGTGCATGGCTCCTTACTTCTTCCGCTAGGGCAAGGTCGAGAGACCGCTCTTGCTCGAAGTCGACTTGGTCGACTGTCGACCCTAGCGGCCCAAGATGACCTCAGCAGTAGGACGGCCGGCCACGCACCACGAGCCGGAAAGGGTGGATCCGCCGCCTACCGACATGGTGCGAACGGACTAGAGTACGGTGGGAAGCTCGTCCACCCAGGCCCGGCCGTATTGTTCGAGATCATCAAAGACTCGTCTCTTGACGCCCTGGACGATCTGTCTTTTGGGGCGCTCAACTGCTCCGTTGCTGTGTGGGTGGGCCACCGAGGTGTAGCAGACCCTGGTGCCCATGTCTTCGCAGTATTCCTGGAATAGCTCACTGGTGAACTACGATCCGTTATCGGTGATGATCCTGCATGGGACTCCGTACCTTGTGACCATGAGCGAGTGGAAAAACTTTACGACTGCTCGGGCGGTGATGGCCGAGACTGATTCAGCTTCGACCCACTTGGTGAACTTGTCAATGGCAACAAACAGGAACTTCTTCCCCCGACGGCTTGAGTGAAAGGGCTTAGGATGTCAAGGCCCCAGGTCGAGAATGGCCAGGCAAGTGGTATGGTCTCGAGGGCATAGGCCAGCTGGTTTGTTTTCCGGGCATGGAATTGGTAGGCTCGTTAGGTGCGAATGATGTCTCGAGCGTCCTACAGCGCTGTTGGCCAATAAAATCCCATGCGGAACGCCTTGTTGACCATGGTCCTGAAAGAGGAATGCGCGCCGCAAAAACCCAAATCGATATCGTTGAGCAGGTACTTACCTTCCTCCGGGCTAACACACTTTGACAGAACAACCAGAGTGCCCTGACGATAGAGTTGCTCGTTAACGAGCTTGTATGAGCTCGCTCAGTGCCTGATTCTGCTTCTCTCAGCTGGGCCGTTCGGGAGCTTGCCCTGGTCGAGGAATTTGGTAATCGGCTCCATCCACGAGGGAACACTCTCGAGGAGGGAGACCGAATCTTCATGGTTAGTGACGGAGGGTGTCGCCAAGGTCTCGAGTATGACATCTAGTGGAATCTCACCACCAGACGACTCAAGCTTGGATAGGAGGTCGGCGCTGGAGTTGTCCTTCTTGGGCATGTGCTTGATTTCCAAGTTCCGAAACCACTTCTCCATCTTGCGCACCTCGGCATGGTACCTGGCCATCGAGCCCTCCGAGCACTGGTAATCTTTGTTGTATTGGTTGACGATGAGCTGGGAGTCGCCCTTGAAGACCAGCCAGCGCACGCCCAGCGTCTTGTAGGCTTAGAGACCCACCAAAAGGGCCTCATACTCTGCCATGTTATTAGTTGCGGGAAAACCGAAGCGAATCATATACCTCAATTTGTCTCCCCGGGGTGTGATGATGAGGATACCAGCCCTCGAGCGCTCGAACGACCTAGAGCCGTCGAAATACATCCTCTAGGGCTTCCCTTCCTCGACCTCAAGCTCGGGAGTCGGTTGCGATGTCTACTCGACCACAAAGTCGGCGAGCGCTTGTGACTTAATGACGGTCCATGCTACAAGCTGTACGTCGAATTCAGCCAACTCCATGGTCCACTTAGCGATGCGACCTCTGGCTTCTAGGTTCCTTAGGATCTCGTCGAGCGCCAATCCACTCGGGATAACCACTGTGTGTGTCTGGAAGTAGTGTCGGAGTTTGCGTGAAACCATGAAGAGGGCATAGAGAAGCTTCTGGACCTCGAGGTAACACTCCTTTGGTCTATGAAGTAGCTCACTGATGTAGTAGATTGGCTACTGCCGACCGTCGTGCTCAGCCACCAGGATGGTGCTGACAGCCTGGGTCATGCAATGAGATAAAGCAGTAGCGTTTCTCCCTGCCACAGGGTCGTGAGTAGTGGTGGGCTCGAAATGTAGGCTTTCAGCTCATCAAAGGACCGTTGAGCTTCGAGTGTCCATTCGAAGCCCCCGTGCTTGCGCAATGCCTTAAAGAACGGTAGTCCGCGCTCACCGAGCCTTTAAATGAACCGACTGAGAGCGGCCATGCGGCCGGTGAGGCACTGGACCTATCTTGTTGATGTCAGAGGAGCAATCTTCTCAATCGCCTCGATCTTCTCCGAGTTCAGGCCGACTCCTGAATCCCCGATCATGTAGCTTAGCACTTTGCCCGAGGTAACGCCAAACACGCATTTTTCAGGGTTGAGCTTGATGTCATGCTTGTTCAGGTTGGCTAAGGTCTCCGCGAGGTCATTGATGTGGTCATGTTCAGAAGAGCTCTTGACTATGATGTCATCGACGTAGACCTCGAGGTTACGACCGATCTGAGGGTCGAAGGTCTTGAACATCAGTCGTTCAAACGTCGCACCCGCATTGCGCAGGCCGAATGACATGGTCATGTAGCAGAACGTCCTAAATGGCGTGATGAAGGCCATCTTGTCTTCGTCATCGATTGCGAGCTTGATTTGATGGTAGCTCGAGTAGGCGTTGAGTAAACTCAACATCTTGGCATTGGCAGTGGAGTCGACGATCTGGTCTATGCGCAAAAGAGGGAAATTATCCTTTGGACACACCGAGTTCAGGCCCGTATGGTCGATGCACATCCTCCACTTCCCGCCTTCTTCTGCACGATAACTGGGTTAGCTAGCCATTCAGAGTAGTCAATCTCATGAATGAAGCCGGCCTTTATGAGCTTGTCAAGATGTTCCCTTATTATCATCATCTTTTCAGGACAGAAACGGCGTAGCTTCTGGCGTACAGGTCGGTAGCCAGGCCTTATTTGCAATTTGTGCTCGATCACCTCCCTCGGGATTCCTGGCATGTCTGTCGGTTCCCAAGCGAATATGTTTTTGTTAACGTGAAGGAAGGTGACGAGCTCGAGTTCCTATTTTGAATTGAGCTCGGAGGCGATGTGGACACTCTTTCTCGAGTCGCCCTCTTTGAGCTGCACAGCCTTCATCACACCGCTGGGCAGGATCGTCGTCTTGCGGCTGGAACTTTTCATAGTTACCTCGGAGCCTCGCTGGGGCAGCATGCCGGCAAGCGCTAATCCCTTCTCCTTGCATCCGTGCGCCGCCTTGAGGTCTCCCCAAATGGATATGATGCCATTGGGCCCCAGGAGCTTCATGCAGCGGTGGTCGTAGTGGTTTGCCGCCATAAACTTGATCAGCGCTAGACGCCCGAGTATGGCGTTGTAGGGAAGGTCTCTGTCAACCACCTCAAAGGTAACCAGCTCGGTGAGGAAGTTGGTGGGGTCGCCGAAGGTGACGGGCAGAACCACTTGCCCGAACGGTGTGGTGGAACTCCCTGGTACAATACCGAAGAAGGGAATTGCTACATTCTTGATCTTCTATTGGGGAATCTGCATTCGGTCTAGTGTGCTAACTAAGAGCAAGTTGAGGGAGCTACCTCCATCGACCATGACTCGCCTGACCACAATGTTGCTTATGGTCGGGGTCACGACGAGAGCGGTTTTGAGATCCATGGACATTCCTGGGGAAGCATCATCCAAGGAGAAAGTAATCGGGGTTCCAGCCCATTTGCAAGGCTGGTCGGCGGGCTTCCCAGCGGAGGCTTGGTATAAGGTTCGTGCGGCATCTTTGAGCTCACACCAAGATTGATACGCCGACGACCCACCGAAGATTACATCGACACGACGGTCGCCCTGCTGAAACTCTAGGTCGAGGTCTTCTAAGTCCTCGCCGGTATTGACCCTGTCGGGTCGCTCGTCCTCCTTTGGGAGCGTGGGCATCTCTCCACGCCCGTCGTAAAAGGCATCCAGCTTATTCTACCAGGTCCTGCAGTTTCTCAATTCTTGGACGTGGGCCTTATGGAACAAGCAGAACTTGTCGAAATCATACCTAGGTCGCACCTCGGCACCCTGTGGTCGGGCGTCACCTTGCTGGTGCCCAAGTCGATTATATCCCTGCTGGGGTCGGTATTGTGTTCGTTGAGGTCGTGATCGACCTTGCTGAGGTTGAGGTCCTCCCTTGTCGGGTCGCGGCCGCAGCTAGTCGGGACGCCGCACTTCCATTACCTCACGCTCACTGTTCATCGCAGCGACCACGCGCAGCCGACCGTCGCCGCTACTGTGGTCTCTCTTCCGCTTTTTAGCGTGCGGATCCGAGCCATCGCCTTGGTGTTGGATGGCCCGGTCTCATCAAAGTTGAGGCCAAGCTTGCCCTGGTCGTAGTTGCGTTTCCAGCACACAACATTGTCCGTGTATCGTTCTACCATCCAGAATAGCTTGTGGATGTCGAGCCTTGCCTTGATCTCCAGGTCCTCGATGAGGCGCCGGTCGCAAACGCCGAACTTAAAGGCCTAGATGACGGCCTCATCAGAGACGCTCAGGATCGAGTTCCTCGTGCAGATGAATCAACGCACGAAGTCGCGGAGTGCCTCATTCTTGCCCTGGATGATGCGATCCAGCTCCTTCTCCCGTTCGGGGCGCTCGTAGTAGCTCTGGAAGTTAGAGCGGAGGGTGTCACGTACCTGGCGCCATGATCGAAAGGAGACAGGCATTAGATTGAAGAGCCAGCTACTAGGATCATGGTCGAGTAGATCGAGAGGAACCCGTCAGGGTTCTTGGTCCCATCAAATCGCTCAATCGCAGTGGGTTTAAATTGGGCCGACCAGCACACCTGACGGAGGCCGACGGAGTATGCTGGGCAGCCATAGGCCAAGCATGGTCACGGTCATCACAGAGTCCATACTCAGATCGGTGGTGTAGCCCGCGTCGATTCTGACGGTTGGCACGGTCGTCATTAGAGTGATAGCGCAGGCGATAGTGGATGTTTTGACACATGGGCTAGACGTCCGGAGAAAGGCTTCTAGACATGCTGTTGCTCGAATAGGCGCTGATGTTACTCTGCTGATGTCGAGCACGTTCATGGATTATGTTCCAGGCCTGACGACACGGAGGCGACCGGGACGGGCTTCGAGCTCATCTGTACAAAGGTGATCGACGAGAGTGTCGACGTCTGCGTGAGGAGTCACCATCGCTCGCCAGAGAGCGAGACCCAGGGCGCTGGCTTCGCCCTACTTGCGAAGGCTCGACATCGTTGGTCGCCTTGTCAAGCTCCTTGGCAAGGGCCCGCCCGAAAAGAGCTGACCTAGCCCGAGAAGGATCGGCCATAACCTGGGTGATGGCTCGCAAGCGCTCCCAGCTGGTGAAACCACCTAGGCGGGCAAGGTTAGGCCGCCTGGACGAGGTGCGGTTCTCCCCGTGATCTTCCCATCGGAGAGTGGTGATAGCCTGGTTGATGGCAACCCGAGCCAAACAACACGCCTCCTCTGGGGTGTTCGGGTCGCGATCCCCGCTCCCACGCTCGCCCCACAGCTATCGGCCATGAAGGCAAAGCGTTCACGTTGAGGTGGTGAGGGCGAGAACATGGATATGGAGCTCTTGCGCTCATGAACCGCATCTGAGTCCGAGCTCGCCGAATGCGACATGTTGACGTTTGAAAGCGAAAGCGTTGGTGACGTTGAAGCGACAAAGTTTCTTCGAACAAGCGAAATTCTCAGGCCTCACGGTGGGCGCTAGCTGTCGACGTCGGGATCGCCTGACTACAAGAAGAAGGGGGAGTGATGTAGGAGTGGGACCCAAGATCGTGCTCTCCCGAAGGGAGGAACTCTAATCGCCGCTAAGGGTGAGAACAAGAGAGCGGTTGACGCGACGAGTTATACTGGTTTGAGCCCCCAGTACGGGTAATAGCTCTACTCCAGTGTTGCCCGGAGGCGAAAGGTAGACGATGATGTACTATGGTCGAATACAAGAGGTGCTCGAGCGGAGGTCAAGCACTGGTTCTTTGTGTTGGGTCGTGTATGCCCCCCTTTCCCCGTGCAGGGGAAAAGTCTTTATACCTCTACTACCGAGTTAATTACTGATTCTCAGGGGAGTGGCACCAGATCCGGACATGATGTGCAATGAAGTATGGCAATAATGGCGCTGGGAATCATTGCCAACGATCGCCTTAACTCAACCCTTTAAGGCCCCTCCTTGACTCAGTAACTACCGGTTTCTGCAATCTAACCGAGTCCTCCGAGTTTGCCCCCAATAGCGAGCTGGGCCCTTGGTCGAGTGAGCTTGGTCCTTGGTCGAGTGAGCTTGGTCCTAGATCGAGTGAGCTTGGGCCTAGCGGGCCATTACCCGCGCGGGTTAACCAATCACCGACAACACACTAAATAAATAAAAAACTGGAGCTAGAGCTAGCTATTTCAAATATTGAGATATTATTTAATGTAACACTCTCATTTTTGCTTTTTATTAAGTTAATGTGTTATTTGTGCATTTTATGGCTTTTCTAAATTTTTTGGATTTATTTTAAATTAAGTATATTGGCCTTTTTGTGAAAACTAATTAATTTTAGGGAAAATTAAAATAAAGTTTAGCTTAAAATATTTTATTTGAGTTCTAAATGTCTTAAAGTATTTATGCGAATTTTATTGGTTTTCTGGTATTTTAGCTACCATAAATAAATTAATTGAATTATTCAAATTATTTTAGTTGGGTCGGAAGCCCAACACTGTGCGCAAACCCACCCCATCGGCCCGTGTTCTAGAAACCGAATCATTGACTGTTGGTTTTCGATCCAACAGTCATTTTCAAGCCGCATGCATTGATGAAGTATCTACCGTTGGATTTGGGCGGATGGTCAGGATTGATCTGTGGGGTTATGGTTTCGGGTAAATCTGAACCGTTAGGATTTGACGCTTGTGTGGCTAGGATTCTTGGAGTCCGAACCGGTGCTGGCCGTTAGATCTCCCACGTGTCGCTGGTTGGGTTATCTTCTCCGATGCGTGTCCATTCTAGACTCGGTGCCACAGCGCCGTGGACTTGACATCTGAATTGTCGCCGGAGAGGGCTTGGGCAGCTATAAAAGTGCACATCAGGATCGCAAGTTCGCCATAAACTAAAGCCCTAAGTTTGCGCTCTTTAAGTCGTCGCTCGTTCATTGAAATTTGGAGTCTTCGCCGAGCGCCACTGTTGGAGATTTTCATCGATTTCATCATCATCCACGGAGCTCGAGGCTTGGGACCAGTACCAACATTTTTTCCTCGCTTGATCTTCTTGGTGCGTGGACTAACTTCATCGGAGAAGCGTCGAGGCGTCGGATCGTGGAGGAGGCCATCGCTGTCGAGGAAGAAAGGGTTCACTACTGTCGTTCCTGTTACCTAGGTAAGAGTCAAACCGCGTCACCGAATGTGCGAAGTCGAGCTCTTTGCTTGCGCAGCCATCGCTGACCTTCAGCGGTGACCCTAGGGCCGCGCGCTCCGCCAGCTTAAGTCGCTTAACTCCGGTGCTGCCACATGGGTCTACGTGGACTGCTACATCAACGCCAGATGGAACGCTTCATTGACATGTGCCTTTGTGTATCGACCAGGTGGCTGTCGTGTCGGTTGGCTACATCAGCAAGGCGCGGGCCCACATGTTAGTGGTGGGTTGCATGGTAGACTGAGTCTGCGGTAGACCGGGACCATGGACCGAGGGCCACGTATCAAGCAGTGATTGGCCCGGCTTGGTGATGACATCAGCGTGACACAATAAAAGGAATTTTTAGTATAAAAATAATTCGGGTTGTTATTGATTTTTCAATTTTCAGATTTCTATGATTTTTAAATATTTCGAGAGTCCGTTCTCCCTCATACGAGCTTCGATTGAGGCAATTAAAATTTGTAAAATTGAGAACTATTCGATGGTAAATTTTATTTGATATTTGGAGTTTATTTTCTCTTTGTTTTGGTATTTATTTGACATTCTCTCTCGTTACGCATAAACGTCGAAGTGCTCGGAGCGTCCGAGAAATATTTGTTGACTCAAGAGCAGGTTCCAGAGCAAGATCAAGAGCTTTTTCCAGGCAAGTTGTGCTTTGGTCATGTTGAACCTAGTTTATAAAACTGCTATGTTTTTTTACATTATTGCATGTTATTTTGTGTATAACTATTTCAAATTAAATTCGGATCTGGCTATTCTATACAATTGAACTACACCCTACCTTTTCATTTGTATGCCATGATTATTTCTCACCCTAGATTGGTTCATTACTACTTGGTTAATATTAAAATCAACATGGGTTGGTTAGACCATGTTAGTATGCTTAGCCATACCATGTAAATCATATGTCTTTGGAATATAAAAGTTTAATATAGACTAATGGAATATGGAACATGATTATGAATTTGTGTGTCACGTGTTGTTACACAACGATTATGAGTTGTAATGATGAGGGGTGTCACGCAACGAAGTTGACTTGTTGATAGCACGTTGTGCTTGGTAATCAACTGGGGTGGTAATCATTTAAAATGAGGTCAGTGGCAAGGGGTTGTGTGCCAGGGTGGGCCGAAGGGCAGAGGGTATGTAGAAGTCTTTCCCTAGTCATCCTAAGGACTTAACCTTGCGAGCCTTTAACCTGAGTCAAACATGCATCCACATGTCTGGAATGCGACAACCTATCTGATTAATTTTCAATGTCTTAGTTTTGGTACTACAAGTGGTGGTGTGAGTCCCGAGTTTATGGATCAACTCACATGGCGCAGGAGGGGGCCCTGTTGTGGTGGTTTAACCCTTCAATGTTGAAACCTTAGTGGGTAGTAATAAATTAAGATAGAGCATTGTAAGGCTTTGTTATAATCACTGTCCTGTGTGGTGAAATAGTTGTATCATGTGGGTAAAGTGCAGAACCTCTGCAGAGTGTAAATCTATTAGGATAGCCGTGCTCAAGGTATTGAGCATTGCTCGGTGATTACATTCAAGGGTTAGATTTTATAAAATAAAAACTTGGTTGGGATGGCAGGTTGCCATTGGAAGTTAGAAACTTGACTTAGGATTGGATACCTTGTTTACTTGGAAAATGTTGGAAGTTATTACTTACTGTTATTTGTTTTACTGTCTTTCAATCTACTTATTGTATTCATTTATAAATGCTGCTTTACTGCAAAATAACCATGTTAGCCATTCCCTTGGAATAAACCTTGCATATAATTATGTTATAATTGCATTCTGTGCACAACTTGTTGAGTGCTTTAAATACTCACCCTTGCCAACAACAACATCAATAGTTGAGGAGTCTACACCTGTTCTGGAGGAGGAGTACCAGGAGGATACGAGTGTTTAGGGTGTGAGCCTTGTTAGTTGACTGTGGTAAACTGATGGGTTATCTATGTCTTTCTTTTCTGCTACAATGTCTTAGTTTATTATTCTTAGTCTAGCTATGCGTAGCTTTATCATGTAAGTTGAGCATAAGGTCATGCACTTAGTTATATTTCATAAATAGAGTCTTTATTTATGTTATCGCTATGTATGATTGTGATATTACCTATATTGAGCCTGTGTGCACTAGCGTGATCCTAGACTAGTGTGGTATACACACAGAGGGTCCGGATTTGCATATTCTGATCCCGACAGAAGTGGTATCAAAGTCATACTGACTATAGGACTTGACCCTAGATAGAAAGGTTGTGTCCAAAACTATTTTCTAATGGAAAATTTAGATTTGACTAATAAGACTCTTGGCTCTGTTTATTCTTTACTTCTTGCCTTTGCTGAATTTTTTTAGTTTTCTCATTGTTGTTTCGAGTAGAGGACTCATCTATGTTTCTTCTAATAGATGAGGATGGCGCAGACTAATGGAGAGCGCGAGGGAGGCTATGTCGTGGAGCTATGGGGAGTCTTACAGGTTTTGGGAGGCTTTGTGTGACCACTCTACCTAGGGAACTGCTAGGTGGTCAACGGTTTTGAGCGAGGGATCATTTGCAAGATTCTTATTTATGCTCGGGAGGATGAGAAGGCAAGCAAGCCGATTAACCTCACAATGAGGAGATCCACCTTCGAGATTAGGATTCAGGAGTCTTCCCGCCTGGCTTTGCGATGGATCTGTCAGGATTACGACCACGAGCTGGAGGACATGGTTTTTAGGCTACACCCAATAGGACTTGCTTCACAGCGCCAGCAGATCGATGAAGAGGAAGATGCTACCGTAGTACACTTGGCTTAGTTTCTGACTACTCAGGATGGTCATATGAAGGATACAGTTGAAAAATTGAAGCAGGTATACGAGGCTCTGAGGGTTGCGGAGGAGGAGCTACACGAGACTCGCATCGCAGCTACAAAGTGGATAATGGAGCTTGAAGAGGCTTTATATGGTGTGATCAGGCTGTACAGGAGCAGGAGACATACGAGGAAGAAGAAAACTCTGAGGAGATAGAGATGGAGCCCGAGGAGCACGATATCCATATGGATATGGAGGTGCCTATCACTAGTCATCAGGATATGTTCACACCCATGCTAACATACCCACTGGTGTATGCATTGGGAGAGCCCTAGCCTTGGTGGGTGGATGAGTGATAGTGTTAGTTTTTTGTTGAGACTCGTGTTTGGAGTCACGTCTATTTAAGTGTTAATACCCTTCTAGTAGTCGCTAGTTGATGTGTTTAGGTGGGTTTAGATTTTCTTGTTCGTTGAGTGTGCAATATGTGTTGCATAGTCTTTAGGTTTTTGTAAGCAATCATACCATGTATTAATAAAGTTTGCTTAAGTTGTTGGGTTAAACCTGTCTACCTGCATTAGGATTCTTATATCTTACCTATGCTACTTCTCTTTCCCCTAACCCCGTGAAGCAATCGACAGATGGTAAACACTAGTTTCAACAACGGAGCTTCTAGTTGTGCAAATAGACACAATGACAATCCAAATGATGGAGCGTTACCTCAACCTTCACTGCCAGTTGACATGCAGAACTTGGAAGCTTTTCTTACTGCTCAGACTCAACTTATGCAGACCATGATGCAACAGATGCAATGTATGACGACATAAGCTGCAACCAACAACAACAATACTCAACTAAACAACAATGGATCACGTCCTTATTCAAAGCTATCTGACTTCATGAGGACTCGTTCGCCGACATTTTCTAGGAATGTTAATCCTTTGGAAGCTAATGATTGGCTTATAACCACTAAGAGGAAGCTACGCATAACCCAGTGTGAGGGAAATGAGAAGGTTTTCTATGCCTCTCATCAACTTGAAGGAACTGCTGCTGAATGGTGGGAGAACTATTGTGCTACACATGAAGCCTCACTGGAGACCACTTGGGAAGAGTTCACTGCCGCCTTCTATGAGTACCATGTGACTTAGGGAATGATGGACCTCAAGAAGGAATAATTTGGGGCAATCAAGCAAGAAGGCCAGTCAGTGGCATATTACTTGAATAAGTTCACTCAGTTAGCATGCTACGCCCCTAAAGATGCGGCAACAGACAAAGCTAGACAATATCGTTTCACGAAGGGACTAAATTCTGGGTTGCAAGTTGGATTGATTACCCATAACTTTCCTGAGGGGGCTATATGGCCTCTATCAACTTTGTCTTCTCGATAGAAGAAGTTTTCGAGGTCTCCTGTAGTTCTTTGGCTGTCGTGCTAGACATTTTGTGCACCAACTCTGCACTCTTTGTAGGAGTTGACTTGGACGAAGCAGGAGTATGTGTAGGTACGATAGGAACCTTCAAAGCACATGCATATGTAACATGTTTCAGTATTGGAATGATCGAGAAGACGCGGAGGATTGTTAACTTGAGTAGTACGACATCCATTGTGGGCCACTTGATGAATGACATCCGTGCTTGCCCTAGAGTGGTGATATCTTCGTTTGGAGGGAACTCCAACACACGAGACAGGAAGTCTTTGTGGACATAGTCCACCTGCACCCTCATGTAGCCCTTCGCCAATGGGTTACCATTAAACATATCAATCTCCTAGAATGGAAATGCAAACGCCATACAGTCTCAATGCGAAATCCGTCTTCCATCACAATGAGTGGCACTTGGCAGGCACTTCCAAGAAGTGCACAACTTTATCGGAAACATTGTTTAGCTTACCCTCGTAACTTCAAGGCAGAAATAATTATTACCTTTAGCTCAGGACCGGCCTGATCATTTTCGGAAGCGTAGCTAGTATGGCAGGGCACATGACTTTCTGCGAGAGGCGAGGCCATCTGACTCTAACCATGCGAGATCGTTGCCATCATCTCGGCCCTCAAGTGCTCCTCATGTGCCACCATCTTGTCCTTCATCTTCTCCCTTAGCTCCTCCCTCAGCATGACCTTGAGGCACTCCGCATGTGACTCTCGTGATCTTGATCTGGCACTGGCAGCGTCTTCTTGGATGAAGGACCCCCCGCACTTGTGGCAAGCACCTAGCCCTTATGGTCAGGCTTTTCGATCGTTAAAGATAGGATGTCCTTTGAACCTTGGCTCTAAATGGTCCACTGCTCTTTCTGCTGGCTTACCTCCTCTTGCAAGAAGCGAGTATATATTAGTTCTAAAATACAACGAGAAGGGTTAATTGGAATGTACTAAGTTAGATGTCTTACGATGGTGGAGACGATGCACGCGGTCGCGGGGTTTGAAAGTACAAGCTGTCGGGACCCGAATATGCAAATTCGGACCCTCTGTGTATACTGCACTAGTCCAGGATCACGCTAGTGCACACAGGCTCAACATCAGTAAATATCACAATCATACATAGCGGAAATATTATGAAAAACATCATATGATACATACTACTAGTCGAATGACCTTATGGTCCACTTACATGACTATGCCTCGCAAGGCTGAATAATATATTAAACTGCAGCGGGATGAAAACGTAGACAACCCTCAAGATACCACAGTAATCGACAAGGCTTGCGCCCTAAACATTCATCTCCTCCTAGAATCTTTCCTCCAGCATTGATGTAGACTCTTCAACTGGTGATGTTGTTGTTGGCAAGGGTGAGTACTTAAAGCACTCAACAAGTTGTAAGGACCCGAATCCACTGATTCGAACCCACTGTGTTTACCACACTAGTCCCAGGATCAACGCTAGTGCACACAGCTTAACATTGGTACATATCACATCATACACAACGATAATAGCATAATAGTTCATTTATTGATATAGTTAAATGTATGATCTTATGACCAACTTACATTATTAAGCCACGCAGGGCAAGACTGGAAATATAAATTAGTAATTAAGCAGCGGAAAATAGAAACGTAGATAGCTCATCAGTTCACCACAGGCAACCGATAAGGCTCGGACCCTAATGACTCGTGTCTTCCTGAACTTCATCTTCTAGAACAGGTGTAGACTCCTCAACTGTTGATTATTGTTGTTTGACAAGGGTGAGTACTTAAAGCACTCAACAAGTTGTGCACAGAATGCAATTCTATGTATCTATATGTAAGGCTTATTCCAATGGATAGGCTATCATGGCTATTTTGCAATAAGCAGCATTTATGAACAAATACAGTAAATAGATTGTAAAGAATGTAAAACAAATAGCAATAATAAATAACTTCAGTATTTCTCAAGTAAACCAAGTTTCCAATCCTAAGTCAAATTTCATCTTCCATATGGCATTCCGCCATCCCAACCATGTTGTCCAATTAATTAAGCTAACCCTTAACTGTAATTCCCGAGCATTGCTCAATACCTCGAGCATTGCTATCCGAATAGTTTCACACTCTGCAGAGGTTATGCACTTTACCCACGTGATACAACCAAACACCACCAAGGCGAGTGATTATAACAAAGCCTTTACAATGCTCTGGCTTAACCCGATACTACCCGCTAAGGATTCAACACCGTGGACTGGTTACCACATCCGTGGCCCCTCTTGCGCCATGTGAATTACACCATAACTCGAACTCACACCGACCACGATAGTACCAAAATTAAGACATTGCAAATTACTCACTAGGTGGCCCATACCGCATATGTGGTTGCATGATAGACTCAGTCAAAGGCTTGCAAGGTTAAGTCCTTAGTGTGATCAAGGCAAGACATCCACATACCCTCCGCCCATCGGGCCCACCTTGGCCTCCTCGCCTTTGCCACTTGCCTCAATCTAAGTTATCATCACCCGTTGATTACCAATCACCACGTGCCATCAACAATTCAACATCGCTATGACATGACTCGCCACAACAACTCAATCTCATCGGGTGATCCCACATGACACACAAGTTCATAATATTGTTCCATATCCCATTAATCAAGATTAATTATCAATGATTCGACACATGTGATGACGAGCACCGCTAGGCAACTAATACTAACTAAACCTCCAATGTTGATTATAATTATTAACCAACTATAATTAACCAATCTAGGGTGACAATGGATCATGGCATACAATGACAAGGTAGGGTATAGATCAATCTGGTATATTAGCTAAGCCCAATCTAACTTAAAACAATTGTATATTTGAAATATATGCAATAGGGTAAAACAAACATAGCAATTTTATAAACATGGGTTCAACATGATCAAAGCACAACTTGCCTTGGAATAGGTCCTGATCTTGATCTGAAGCTTGCTCTTGAGTTGCTTGATCTTCCTCCGAAGCGTCACACAATTCAACGTCTACGCGTACCGAAGAAGAAAATCAAATAAATACCAAAACAGAGAGTAATTGAACTCCAAAAATCAAATAAAATTCACCATTAAATAGATCTCAATTTTACAAATTTTTAGAAACTGGAATCACTCAAATCCGAGTTACGATGCAAAAGATATAGCCTTTTGAAGTTTGAAATAAATATTGAAATCAGAAAATCAGAAATTCGAATTAACAGATTTATTTTTATTCTGAAAATCGATTTATGACGTCAGCATGACCTCATGATGATGTCATCATCACAGAATTTCCAATCGGATTATTTTTCCAATTGAAAATCCCTTTATGACGCAAGCATGGCGTCACATTTAGCGCCGCCCGCGCGCCAACCAATCAGGAAGCGACACGTGTCCCGGGCGTATGGACTGAGTCCACGACGCAGTGCGAGTCCACGGTGCACCCGGTCCATGGCGCCTCGGCTACTGAGCCCGACACGCGGCTGTCTGTGATTGGCTCAACCCGGCTCTCGATCCGATCCATAGAAGGTAGATCGGACGGCCGCCGCTGACGCGCGACGTGGCAATGCATCACCATCCAATCTAGATCCGATGGCCCCGAGCTTCGGGTCCAAATGGCGATGGCGCGCGACGGCGAGATCTTACCGGACTTGAAGACGAAGACCAAGGCGACGGCGCTTTGGCGCGACTCGTGACGAGACGCTGCTCTTCAGGCGGCGTGGTCCGGCGAATCCAAGATGGCCCCGTGGCGGTGGAGACCCAACGACGGCGACGAAACCGCAAAACCGAGACGCCCCACGCCTAACTCCGCGAGCCTTTGCGCGCTTGACGACGATTCACGCCAAACCCGCCCAATCAAAAGATGCGCGCGACACAGATGAACCTCTGGCGCTACCCTCCTTTTATAGCCTCGGCGTTCGAGCTCTACACGGCGAAAGAATCCGGCGACGTTACGGCGGCGACTCGAAGTTCGTGATCGGAGACGACGACGTACATCAGACACGTGTCGCGATCCGATGGCCACGAACGCTTCTACGCGCGCAATCCGTCCGCTGAAACTCGATCGAACAATTTGCAAAAATTAGGTTTCCCATCGCGACTGTAAATTTGGCCGGCCGCGACCGACGCAGTTCAACGCACAAGCTGTTGGGCTCGCCCAACACTGCTCACAAGGCTTTTAACAGATTTTTCATTTAAAATAAATACGTAAATTCATTTTGTTTGTTTTAGGCAATAAAATAATCAGGAAAAATCCAAGAAAAATCTCAAAAATACTTTGAGACATTCTGGACTCAAATAAAATATTTTTGGTAAAACTTCATTTTAAATTTGCATAAATTTAAATAGATTTGAACAAAAGGCAATAAACTTGATTTAAAATTAATTCCAATAAATCCAGAAAAATCCAAAGAAATTCCAGAAAATCATAAATGCACATTTAAGCAATAAAATAATATTTAAGAAAAATTTTGGGATGTTACACAAGTTGTGCACAGAATGCAGTTCTAAGATAACTATATGCAAGGCTTATTCCAAAGGATAGGCTATCATGGCTATTTTGCAACAAAGCAGCTTTTATGAACAAATACAATAAATAGATTGTAAAGACGGTAAAAAAAATAACAATAATGATAGATTCAACTTTTCTCAAGTAAACCAAGTTTCCACTCCTAAGTCAAATTCCATCCTCCATATGGCATTCCGCCATCCCAACCAAGTTATTCATTTTAATTAAGCTAACCCTTAACTGTAATTCCCGAGCATTGCTCAATACCGCGAGCACGGCTATCCGAATAGTTTCACACTCTGCAGAGGTTATGCAGTTTACCCACGTGACATGATCGTCTCTTGGTGCCTTCCGGGTTAATACACTTCCTTTGGTGTGTCGGCGGAGAGATCATGACTGTAACATCGCAAAATTTGGCTTAATTAAGTTTTTTATTGTTTAAAAGTGCATTTGTGATTTTCTGGAATTTATTTGGATTTTTCTGGATTTATTGGAATTAAATCTTATTGCAAGTTTATTGCTTTTCATTCAAAAGTATTTAAATCTGTGCAAAGTCAAAATAAAGTTTTGCCAAAAGTATTTTATTTAAGTCCGTGATGTCTCAAAGTATTTTTGAGATTTTTCTTGAATTTTCCGATTATTTTATTGCCTAAAATAAATAAAATGAATTTCGGATTTATTTAAATTGAAAACCTTTTAAAATCCGCTAGAACAAAGATTGGGCTTGGCCCAGATCGCGCGCTGAGCCCACCTCGGCGCTGCCCGCCTTTCGCGCCGTCGGTCCATGTTCGAAGCGTGGATACTCGCCGCTGGATCGAGGATCGATGGTCGAGGTTGACGCTGGGATTTAGAAACCCTAGCGACGTGGACCGTGGGATCAAGATCAAGCGGCGCCGGTGGAATCGATGACGAAAAGGGTAAGTGGAGATCTCGCCGTTGTTTCGAGTTGGGCGATCCGATCGCGCCGCGTCTACCGCATCGTGGATCGCTCGATGGCGACGGACGGTGTGGGTCGCTGCCTCCGATCGGGATTCGAAGTCCGCCGCCAAGACGCTCCCGCCGCCGGCGTGTTTTGAGTCCGTAGAGCACGATTTCCGTGCTTTAAATAGGGGCGGGTAGACCTCGAGGATCATCCTTGTGCGCCGCGCCGCTTGGTCAAGAGTTTCACGAGCGGTCGAGAGCGCTACCGAGCTCGCCGAGTAGAACGCCGGCCGCCGGGTTTTGATCAAGATCGCCGCCGTTGAACCGCTTTTCCGCAGTTGTTGGTTCCAGATCCAACTCGCCGTGAAGTCCGGAGTCGGCGCGAGGCTTCGTCGCGAGTGTCGCCGTAACGCCGCTACTTCGGTCTTCTTCTCCGTTGCGGTAAGTTCGCCGCCGCGTAGCCATCGTCGGACCGAAGCTCGGAACCGTTGGATCCAATCGGAGGGCTAACAAGCTGCCACATAGAGCTTGATCAATGACCGCCGATCGGGTTTCGCTTGATCGATTGAACCGAGCGTGAAGGCTAATAGAGCACCGCCGCGTGTCGGCACGGTATCGATGAGTCATGGACCGAGTCCATCGTGGTCCAGCGCCATGCCAGACTCACCCATGCGCCGACACGGTGTCGGCGCAGTGGTTGGCCGAGACCAAGGCCGACGCCATGCTTGCGCCATAAAGGGATTTTCGCTGGAAAATATTCCGATTGGAAATTCGGTAAGGATGACGTCATCATGATGTCACGCTGATGTCATAAACCAGTTTTTCAAAGATAAAAATAAATCTGATAATTTCGTATTTTCTGATTTTCTGATTTCAGTATTTATTTCAAACTTCAAAAGGCTATATCTTTTGCATCGTAACTCGGATTTGAGTGATTCCAGTTTCTAAAAATTTGTAAAATTGAGATCTATTTAATGGTGAATTTTAATTGATTTTTGGAGTTCAATTGCTCTCTGTTTTGCTATTTATTTGCTTTTCTCTTTGACGCTGTGAGACGTTGAATTGTGCGACGCTCGAGGAAGATCCAAAGAACTCAAGAGCAAACTCCAGATCAAGATCAGGACCTATTCCAAGGCAAGTTGTGCTTTGATCATGTTGAACCCATGTTTGTAAAATTGCTATGTTTGATTTACACTATTGCATATATTTCAATTATACAACTGTTTCAAATTAGATTGGGCTTAGCTAAAATACCAGATTGATCTATACCCTACCTTGTCATTGTATGCCATGATCCATTGTCACCCTAGATTGGTTTAATATAGTTGGTTAATAATTATAATCAACATTGGAGGTTTAGTTCGATTAGTTGCTTAGCCATGCCACGCCATCACATGTGTCATCACCATTGATAATTAATCTTGATTAATGGAATATGGAACAATGTTATGAACTTGTGTGTCATGTGGGATCACACGATGAGATTGAGTTGTTGTGGCGAGTCATGTCACGCAACGATGTTGAATTGTTGATGGCACGTGGTGCTTGGTAATCAACTGGGTGATAATCATTTAGATTGGGGCAAGTGGCAAGGGCGAGGAGGTTAAGGTATGCCCGATGGGCGATGGTATGTGGATGTCTTGCCTTGATCACACTAAGGACTTAACCTTGCAAGCCTTTGACTGAGTCAATCATGCAACCACATGTCCGTATGGGCCAGCCTAGCTGAGTAATTTGCAAAGTCTTAATTTTGATACTATCATGGTCGGTGTGAGTTCCCGAGTTATGGTGTAACTCACATGGCGCAAGAGGGGGGCCCTGGATGTGGTTTTCAGACCCGCCAGTGTTGAAACCTTAGCGGTAGTACCGGTTAAGATAGAGCATTGTAAAGGCTTTGTTATAATCTCTCGCCTTTGTGGTGTTTGGTTGTATCACGTGGGTAAAGTGCATAACCTCTGCAGAGTGTGAAACTATTCGGATAGCCGTGCTCATGTATTGAGCAATGCTCGGGAATTACAGTTAAGGGTTAGTTTAATAAATTGGACAACTTGGTTGGGATGGCAGGATGGCCATATGGAAGATTGAAACTTGATTTAGGATTGGAAACTTGGTTTACTTGAGAAATACTGAATTTATTTATTATTGCTATTCGTTTTACATTCTTTACAATCTATTATTGTATTTGTTCATAAATGCTGCTTATTGCAAAATAGCCATGATAGCCTATCCTTTGGAATAAGCCTTACATATAGATAAATAGAACTGCATTCTGTGCACAACTTGTTGAGTGCTTTAAGTACTCACCCTTGCCAAACAACAATAATCAACAGTTGAAGAATCTACACCTGTGTTGGAAGATGAGGTCCAAGAAGACACGAGTCATTAGGGTCCGAGCCTTGTTGGTTGCCTGTGGTGAACGATGAGCTATCTACGCTTCTACTTTCCACGCTTAATTATTAGTTTATATTCTCGCCTTGCCTGCGTGGCATAATAATGTAAGTTGGTCATAAGATCATACATTTAGCTATATCAATAAATGAACTATTATTCTATTGTCGTTGTGTATGATGTGATATATACCAATGTTAAGCTGTGTGCACTAGCGTTGATCCTGGGAATAGTGCAGTAAACACAGTGGGTTCAATCGATGGATTCGGTCCTTACAGAGGTGGTATCGAGCATACTGACTGTAGGTCTTGGCCCTAGATAGTGTGGAGGTGTCTTGTGAGAGTCCAAAACTATTTTCTAAAGCAAAATCTAGACTTGATTAATAAAACACTCTCGACTCATCTCATTCTCTACTTCTCGCCTTTGCTGAATTTACCGTCTTACTTGCCGTTTCGGGTGGAGAACTTATTCAAAGTTCTTGTGGAGCAGATGCCGATCGTTCCGACCTTTGAGGAGTCAGCTGGCGGCTACGCCATGGAGCTGTGGAGAGTACTTCAGACGCTTGGAGGCTTCTACCGCCCACTTTACCGAGGAGGCACCGATGAAGAATGGTGTACACCGAGGTTTCATTTGCAAGGTAATCATCTATACTGGAGAACGAGGAAACCAAAGCAGCCAATCAACGCCTCCGCCGTAAGGTTCTCGTATGAAGTTGCAATTCAGAGGTTGCTCGACTTGCTCTTCGCCGTGTCCGCCGCGACTACGCCGACGAGCTTCACGACTCGGTGTTCCGACTTCACCCGACGCTCAAGCGCGCCAAGACGACGGATCGAGGGGAGCGAGTGTGCATCGCGACGCACCTTGCGAGTTCGCCCTGCCCAGAGGATCACATGAGAGATACTACCCAGAGCCGGAGATCGTACGAGGCACTTAGAGTGGCCGAGCAGAGCTCGAGGTGACCCGTGCTTCAACCATCGGGATGATCACCGAGCCGGGAGAGGCCCCGAGGCGCTTGAGGACGAGCCGGGCGCGTGACTCGTGGGAGTTCAGAGCCACCGAGGAGTCCGAGGAGGATCCAGAGGAGCGAGAGTGGGAGCCGAGGGGAGTGCACTCGTTGTTGCGAGGACCCAGAGTAGGTCACCGTGATAGGTTCGCCCGATGCCCGCCATCCACCGGTGTATACGCCGGTCACCTCACCAGGTGGTGGTGGATGAGTGAGTGTCGACCTTGAGCCGTGTTGAGACTCGAGTGTGAGTCGCGTCTTTAAGTTAGTCTTTACCTTTCTAGTTGACGTTAAGGTTGCGTGTTTAGTTTGCTTCTTTGTATTGCCGAGTGTGCAAGATGTGTTGCAAAGCTTGTAGGCTTAAATAAGCACCATACCAAGTTAAATAAAGAATTGTTCAGTTTGGGTATAACCTATCTCCCGCTTTAGAAAATCTTACTCTCATCTATGCTACATCTACCTTTCCTAACCTAAGAGGCAATCATCGATGGTGAATACTGAGGAAACAACGGTGCTTCAGAAGTGGATCAGCGTCGAATGACAATCCCAATGATGGAGGCAGCCCTCAACCACCGCCAAAGGACATGCAGAATGGGAGCATTCCTTGCAAAGACAGACTCAACCGATGCAGCATAATGATGCAAAGAGATGCAAGAGATGACCAATGCAAAGAAGAAACCACAACAATCCTGCACTGTAACAATCATGGTGGACCTCGACCCATGTCC
The DNA here is from genome assembly GCA_036346275.1 of Otatea glauca. NCBI lineage: Eukaryota > Viridiplantae > Streptophyta > Magnoliopsida > Poales > Poaceae > Otatea > Otatea glauca. The sequence continues at coordinate 28,920,931 of CM070716.1, read as the reverse complement.
AAGCTATCGGATTTCATGAGGACTAGGCCACCAACCTTTTCAGAAATGTGAATCCTTTGGAAGCCGATGGACCGCTTAGGACCATTGAGAAGAAATCGCACATCACACAAGGTGAAGGAAATGAGAAGGTGCTTTACGCCTCATCAACCGGAAGGACCGCCGCAGAGTGGTGGGAGAACCATCGTGCCGCCATGGAGCCCCACAGAGATAACACGGAGGAGTTTACTAATGCTTTCCGCCGAGCACCATGTCCCGTAGGGAATGATGGATCTTAAGAAGGAGGAGTTCAGAGCTTTGAAGCAAGGAGGCCAACCAAAGGGTCAATACTTGAACAAATTTACTCGCTTAGCTCGCTATACCCTCAAGACGAGCGACAGATAAAGCCGCATAGCCTCGCTTTCATGAAGGGATCAACTCAGACTACAGTGGGACTGACACCACAATTTCCAGATTTTCGTGAGCTGGTAAATAAGGCTTTGATCCTAGAAGATAAGCGCAAAGAGCTAGGTGAAACCGTAAGCGCTTGATGAATAATCGTGGTGGACGCCCAAACCATCTACGCTTGAGGATGTCACCACAAAGAATTTGCTAGATTCCAACCACTAGCCGGAAACAAGACATCAACCCTCGCACCTCGCCCCGCCAATCGTAGCTTTGAGACACCAAAGACAGGCAACAATGCACCAGAGGAAATCAAGAATCCGCAAAGAAGAGATGCTATACTTGCAATGAGCCGTGGCACTTTTCAAATAGGTGTCCATAGAAGGAGGCATCACGCCACTGCTTTCACCGGGAACAACACCCGCTAAAGCACCAAAGATCGAGGAAATCGTGCACCAAGCCAAGCCGAGCAACGCCGCAGCAATAAAGGCGTGGAAGGATCAACCACATCACCGCCGATGGAGCTCAAGAGGCAACAGACGTCGATCGGGTAAGTTCCCGGTCAACTCAAGACTGCTACGCTTTGTTTGATTCGAGCTTCGATTCGCTTGTTTCTCAAAGTTTTGCAACCAAGAATGGATTTAAAGTGGTGAATCTTAAGTGTGTGCTTTAGTCCAAGCCCGTGATCCGAGCTTAGATCTAGCCTTGGGTGTTTGGGAGCTAAGTTGCTTATGGATGGGATAGAATTTCTAGCAAATCTTATCTTGATAGACGCGCAATCCCTAGACGTCATCCTTGGAATGGATTGGCTGTCAAAGCATAAGGCTGTTTTGGATTGTGGCCGAAGGATCGTGACTTTGGAAGGCCCTAGTGGCAAGAAAGTGGAGTTTCAAGCGACCGCAGTTCGAGATGGGCAGTTAGTGGTCAACAGCGTGAAAGCCATCAGCATGGAGGATGTGCCAGTAGCCAGAGAATACCCGGATGTGTTTCGTAAGATTTGCCGATTGCCACCGATCGTGATATCGAGTTTGTCATCGAAGTTAGCACCTTGCACAAAGACCGATATCAAAGAGACCATATCGGATGCCTACCGACGAGTTAGTGGAAATGAAGAAGAAGATTGAGGAACCGCAAGAGAAGGGTTTCATTAGACTAAGTTCATCACCGTGGGAGCCCCGGTTTTGTTTGTCCGCAAGAAGGATGGAAGTCTTAGAATGTGCATCGATTATCGTGCACTTAATGAAGTAACGATCAAGAATAAGTATCCGCTGCCCGTGATCGATGACTTATTTGATCGCTTAAGAGGAGCTGGAGTTTTCTCAAGATAGATCTTCGCTCGTGATACCATCGCTGAAGATCCGAGCGAGGATGTACCTAAGACCGCGCTTTTCTACGCGATATGGACATTATGAGTTCACAACATGTCATTTGATTGACTAATGCCCCAACAGATTTCATGAACATGATGAATAAGGTTTTCATGGATTACTTGGATAAGTTCGTTGTGGTCTTCATAGACGATATTTTGGTTTACTCAAAGATCAAGAAGAGCATGCGTAACATCTAAGGATGGTTTTAGACAGGCTGCGAGAGCATCAGCTATATGCAAAGTTTAGCAAGTGTGAATTCTGGAAGGAGAAAGTCGAATTCTTGGGTCATGTAATGACTACCAAAGGAGTCGCAGTTGATCCCAAAGAAAGTGGATGCAATGTTGCATTGGGAGCCACCAAGTCCGCTACTCGATTCGTAGTTTTCGGAATGGCGGATATTACCGCTTGTTCATAGAGGGATTCTCAACAATTGCTAAACCCTTGACACAGTTGTTGAAGAAAGAAAAGAAGTTTGCATGGACGCCAGAGTGCGAGCAAAGTTTTATGGAATTGAAGAAACGCTTAACAACAGCCCCCGTATTAGTGTTGCGGATGTGCGTAATGGATTTGACATTTATCGCGATGCTTCAAGCAAGGCTTGGGATGCGTGTTAATGCAAGAAGGCAAAGTCGTTGCTTATGCGCCGAGACAATTAAGACCACATGAAGTGAATTACCCAACGATGATCCGGAGTTAGCCGTGGTGCATGCTTTAAAGATATGGCGCCATTATCTCATAGGAAATAGATGTGAGATATATAGGGACCATAAGAGTCCAAATACATATTCACTCAAGTCGACTGAATATGAGACGTCAAGATGGTCGAGCTAATTAAGGATTATAATGTGGAATCCATTATCACCTCGAAAAGCCAATGTGGTGGCGTATGCTCGAGTCGAAAGAGCCATAGCTCGAATACCTTGTCAATTGAGGATCAACCGAATTATGCAAGGAATTTCTGAAGTTGAGATTGAAGTCGTTCAAGAAGGAATGATAGCTGCGCTAGAAGTAAAGCCAACACTAGAGGATCAAATTAGAGAAGGTCAACAAGATGACGATAAAATTTCTAAAATCAAGGCTAAAAGGAAGAAGGCCTAGCCTTAGATTTTACTCGATGAACAAGGGACCATGTTCTTCAAAAGTCGAATTTGTGTACCGGATAAAAGGAGTTGAAACAATTGATTCTTGAGGAAGCTCATGATTCAAAGTACTCAATTCATCCAGAAGCGCTAAGATGTACCAAGATTTGAAAGAGAGATTCGTACAAATATGAAGCGTGAAGTGGTGAGCATGTTGCATTATGCGACGATGTCGAGAGTAAAGGCTATGCATCAAAGACCACCGGTTTGTTGCGGTAGTTAAAAATTCGGAATGGAAGTGGGAAGAAATCGAATGGATTTTATCACCGGTCTACCTAAGACTCGTAAAGGTTACGATTCCATTTGGGTTATAGTGGATCGCCTAACCAAGGTCGCCATTTCATCCCAAAGAAAGACCACCTACGCCGAGATCGCTTGGCGTAATTGTACATGTCAAGGATTGTATGTCCGCATGGAGTGCCAAAGAAGATTGTGTCGCATGAGGTACCCAATTTACCTCGAGATTTTGGAATAAGTTGCACGAAGCAATGGGGACCCGCTTGAATTTCAAGACAAAGATATCACCCGCAGCATGATGGTCGACCGAAAGAGTAAATCAGATTTTAGAGGATATGTTGAGAGCTTGTGCTTTAGCTTATGCTACGACATGGGATAAATGTTTGCCATATGCGTAATTCAGCTTATAATAATAGTTATCAAGCTAGCCTACGATGTCACCGCTCGAGGCATTGTATGGACGTGCTTGTCATACTCCATTGAATTGGAATGAAACGGAGAGCGCTTGGTGTTTGGGCCGATATCCTCAAGAGGCGAAAGTCAAGTTGCAATGATCGAGAGAGATTAAAAATAGCACACCAAGACAGAAAAGCTACGCAGATAATCGCCGCCGAGATTTGAGTTTTGAACCGAGAGGATCATGTGTATCTCGTGGTTACCCTCTTAAGGGCGTGAAAAGATTTCATGTTAAAGGAAGCTTGCGCCAAGATATGTCGGTCCGCTCAAGATTCCGAGCCGCCGAGGAGAGGTAGCTTATCGCTTAGAGTTGCCTCGACCATTGGCGAGTGCATGATGTATTCCATGTATCGCAGCTTAAGAAGTGTCTCAGAGTGCCACAGAGCAAACCCGCTGGATGCAATAGAGCCGCAAGAAGATTTGACTTATAAAGAGCAACCGATCGTAATTTTGATGTTATGGAGCGCAAGACCGTAAACAAGTCTATTCGCTTTGCAGAGTTCAAGGAGCAATCATTCCGAGAGTGAAGCCACCGGGAGCGAGAAGAAGATTTGAAGTCGAATTCCGAACCTATTCTCTAGTTAGCCCCAATCTCTGCCGAGATTCTCATAAGGGGGAGGTTTGTAACATCCCAAAATTTGGCTTAATTAAGTTTTTATTGTTTAAAAGTGCATTTGTGATTTTCTGAATTTATTTGGATTTTTCTCGATTTATTGAATTAAATCTTATTGCAAGTTTATTGCTTTTCATTCAAAAGTATTTAAATCTGTGCAAAGTCAAAATAAAGTTTTGCCAAAAGTATTTTATTTAAGTCCAGGATGTCTCAAAGTATTTTTGAGATTTTTCTTGAATTTTCCCGATTATTTTATTGCCTAAAATAAATAAAATGAATTTCTGGATTTATTTAAATTGAAAACCTTTAAAATCCGCTAGAACAATGATTGGGCTTGGCCCAGATCGCGCGCGTGAGCCCACCTCGCGCGCTGCCTAGTCTTTCGCGCATTCGCCCATGTTCGAAAGCGTGGATACTCGCCGCTGGATCGAGGATCGATGGCGAGGTTGACGTTGGGATTTAGAAACCCTAGCGACGTGGACCGTGGGATCAAGATCAGCGGCGCCGGTGGAATCGGACGAAAAGGGTAAGTGGAGATCTCGGCCGTTGTTTCGAGTTGGGCGATCCGATCGTGCCGCCACTACGCAGATCGTGACCGCTCGATGGCGACGGACGGTGTGGGGTCGCTGCTCCGATCGGATTCGAGTCCGCCGCCAAAGACGCTCTCGCCGCGGCGTGTTTTGAGTCCGTAGAGCACGATTTCCGTGCTTTAAATAGGGGCGGGTAGACCCCGAGGATCATCCTTGTCGCCGCGCCGCTTGGTCGGAAGAGTTTCGCGAGAGCGGTCGAGAGCGCGCTCGAGCTCGCGAGTAGAACGCCGGCCGCCGGTTTTGATCAAGATCGCCGCCGTTGAACCGCTTTCCGCAGTGTTGGTTCCAGATCCAACTCGCCGTGAAGTCCGAGTCGGCGGTGAGGCTTCGCCGCCGAGTGTCGCCGTAACGCCGCTACTTCGGTCTTCTTCTCCGTTGTTTAAAGTTCTTCGCCGCCGCGTAGCCATCGTCGGACCGGCTCGGGAACCGTTGGATCCAATCGGGAGGGCTAACAAGCCGCCACGAGCTTGATCAATGACCGCCGACGGGTTTCGTCGGATCGATTGAACCGAGCGTGAAGGCCAATAGAGCACCGCCGCATGCCGCACGGTATCGATGAGTTATGGACCGAGTCCATCGTGGTCCAGCGCCATGCCGTGACTCACCCATGCGCCGACACGCGTTTCGGCGCAGTGGTTGGTCGAGACCAAGGTCGACGCCATGCTTGCGCCATAAAGGGATTTTCGCTTGGAAAATATTCCGATTGGAAATTCGTAAGGATGACGCCATCATGATGTCACGCTGATGTCATAAACCAGTTTTTCAAGATAAAAATAAATCTGATAATTTCGTATTTTCGATTTTCCGATTTCAAGATTTATTTCAAACTTCAAAAGGCTATATCTTTTGCATCGTAACTCGGATTTGAGTGATTCCAGTTTCTAAAAATTTGTAAAATTGAGATCTATTTAATGGTGAATTTTAATTGATTTTTGGAGTTCAATTGCTCTCTGTTTTGCTATTTATTTGCTTTTCTCTTTGACGCTGTAGACGTTGAATTGTGCGACGCTTGAGGAAGATCCAAAGAACTCAAGAGCAAACTCAGATCAAGATCAGGACCTATTCCAAGGCAAGTTGTGCTTTGATCATGTTGAACCCATGTTTGTAAAATTGCTATGTTTGATTTACACTATTGCATATATTTCAATTATACAACTGTTTCAAATTAGATTGGGCTTAGCTAAAATACCGATTGATCTATACCCTACCTTGTCATTGTATGCCATGATCCATTGTCACCCTAGATTGGTTTAATATAGTTGGTTAATAATTATAATCAACATTGGAGGTTTAGTTCAGATTAGTTGCTTAGCCATGCCACGCCATCACATGTGTCATCACCATTGATAATTAATCTTGATTAATGGAATATGGAACAATGTTATGAACTTGTGTGTCATGTGGGATCACACGATGAGATTGAGTTGTTGTGGCGAGTCATGTCACGCAACGATGTTGAATTGTTGATGGCACGTGGTGCTTGGTAATCAACGGGTGATAATCATTTAGATTGGGGCAAGTGGCAAGGGGCGAGGAGGTTAAGGTATGCCCGATGGGCGATGGTATGTGGAAGTCTTGCCTTGATCACACTAAGGACTTAACCTTGCAAGCCTTTGACTGAGTCAATCATGCAACCACATGTCCGTATGGGCCACCTAGGTGAGTAATTTGCAAAGTCTTAATTTTGATACTATCATGGTCGGTGTGAGTTCCCGAGTTATGGTGTAACTCACATGGCGCAAGAGGGGGCCCCGGATGTGGTTTTCGACCGCCATGTTGAAACCTTAGCGGTAGTACCGGTTAAGATAGAGCATTGTAAAGGCTTTGTTATAATCTCTCGCCTTTGTGGTGTTTGGTTGTATCACGTGGGTAAAGTGCATAACCTCTGCAGAGTGTGAAACTATTCGATAGCCGTGCTCATGTATTGAGCAATGCTCGGAATTACAGCTTAAGGGTTAGTTTAATAAATTGGACAACTTGGTTGGGATGGCAGGATTGCCATATGGAAGATTGAAACTTGATTTAGGATTGGAAACTTGGTTTACTTGAGAAATATCGAATTTATTTATTATTGCTATTCGCTTTACATTCTTTACAATCTATTATTGTATTTGTTCATAAATGCCGCTTATTGCAAAATAGCCATGATAGCCTATCCTTTGGAATAAGCCTTACATATAGATAAATAGAACGCATTCTCATGCACAACTTGTTGAGTGCTTTAAGTACTCACCCTTGCCAAACAACAATAATCAACAGTTGAAGAATCTACACTGTGTTGGAAGATGAGGTCCAAGAAGACACGAGTCATTAGGGTCCGAGCCTTGTTGGTTGCCCGTGGTGAACTGATGAGCTATCTACGCTTTCTACTTTCCGCGCTTAATTATTAGTTTATATTCTCGCCTTGCCTCATGCGTGGCATAATAATGTAAGTTGGTCATAAGATCATACATTTAGCTATATCAATAAATGAACTATTATTCTATTGTCGTTGTGTATGATGTGATATATACCAATGTTAAGTCGTGTGCACTAGCGTTGATCCCGGGAATAGTGCAAGAACACAGTGGGTTCGAATCTGGATTCGGTCCTTACAGAGGTGGTATCGAGCATACCGACCGTAGGTCTTGGCCCTAGATAGTGTGGAGGTGTCTTCTCGAGAGTCCAAAACTATTTTCTAAAGGAAAATCTAGACTTGATTAATAAAACACTCTCGACTCATCTCATTCTCTACTTCGCCTTTGCTGAATTTACTGCCTTACTTGCCGCTTTGGTGGAGAACTTATTCAAAGTTCTTGTGGAGCGGATGCCGATCGTTCCGACCTTTGAGGAGTCACCGCGGCTACGCCATGGAGCCGTGGAGAGTACTTCAGACGCTTGAGGCTTCTACCGCCCACTTTACCGAGGAGGCACCGGATGTTGAACGTGTACACCGAGGTTTCATTTGCAAGGTAATCATCTATGCTCGAGAACGAGGAAACCAAAGAGCCAATCAACGCCTCCGCCGTAAGGTTCTCGTATGAAGTTGCAATTCAGAGGTTGCTCGACTTGCTCTTCGCCGTGTCCGCCGCGACTACGCCGACGAGCTTCACGACTCGGTGTTCCGACTTCACCCGTGACGCTCAAGCGCGCCAAGACGACGGATCGAGGGGAGCGAGTGTGCATCGCGACGCACCTTGCGAGTTCGCCTTGCCTGTGAGGATCACATGAGAGATACTACCCAGGAGCTGGAGACTGTGTACGAGGCACTTAGAGTGGCCGAGCAGGAGCTAGAGGTGACCCGTGCTTCAGCCATCGGGATGATCACTGAGCTGGGAGAGGCCCTGGAGGCAGTTGAGGACGAGCTGGAGCGCGTGACTCAGGAAGTTCAGGAGCCAGCCGAGGAGTCCGATGAGGATCTAGAGAGCAATTAAACTCCAAAAATCAAATAAAATTCACCATTAAATAGATCTCAATTTCTCAAATTTTTAGAAATTGGAATCACTCAAATCTGAGTTACGATGCAAAAGATATAACCTTTTGAAGTTTGAAATAAATACTAAAATCAGAAAATCAGAAATTCGGAATTAACAAATTTATTTTGAAGTTGAAAATAGATTTATTGCGTCATCATGATGGCATGCTGACGTCAGCCCTTGACCCAGCGAACCAGATGCTGCCACGTGGCCTCGGTCTATGGACTGAGTCCACAGAATCGCGATGGATCACCATGAACTCGGTCCACGGTGCTTGGGCTCTGTGCGCCACGCGGCTTCATCTGATTGGCTGACCAGCGGTGCGATCTGGCCCTTCCATCACCGATCCGACGGCTTACGCTTGGCACGACGTGGCTTAAAACGCACTCCACGCCGGCGAAATCGACGCGCCGATCCAAGATCCAACGGTTGCAACGCCGCGAGGTTCGACGACGAGCTCGGCGGCGCGCTCACCGAGACCGAGACGGCGAGCCTAACGGCGCTTTGGCAACCAAACGGCGATGAAACTCCCGAATCCGACGCGGTGCAACCCAAGAGTTCCGACCGGAGCACACACGACGGAAGACGACTCGGCGACGGGCGAAAACGCCAAACTCGCGACGGCCTCTTCACAACTCCGACGAGCCCGCGAAACGGCGACGACATTGTGGCTCGGATTTGCGCAGAATACGCGGCACGAGATGAGGATCTCAGCGCCCACCTCGGTGACTTAAATAGTCGCACAGGAAGGCGTGCAAGGCCCGGACTCCGAAGACGGCTCCGTGGCGGCGGCGGACTCCTGCAGCGACTCGGAGAGGTGACGCGGACGCATCCGGTGCATACACGCGGCGTTCATCCGACGGCTCAGGACACTCGGCCACACGGACAGATCTCAAGCGCCCGATAGAGATCAACGGCGCGGATCCAACGCGGCTAGGGTTTACCCGAGACGGGCCGATTGGGCCGCCTGAAACGGGCTTCGGGCGCACATTATTGGGCTTCGGCCCGATACTGTTCCAAAGGATTTTTAACACTTTATTAATTTAAATACTTCTAGAAATTCATTTAATTGGTTTTAGGCAAATAAATATACAGGAAAAATCCAAGAAAATCTCAAAAATACCTTGAGACATCCTTGACTCAAATAAAATATTTTTGTCAAAACTTTATTTTAACTTTGCATAGATTTAAATAGATTTGAATAAAAGGGCAATAAACTTCATTTAAAATTAATTCAAATAAATCCAAACAAATTCAAATAAATTCCAGAAAATCATAAATGCACTTTTAAGCAATAAAATAATATATAAGCAGATTTTTGGGATGTTACAAACCTCCCCCCCTTAACAGAATCTCGACCCGAGATTCCGGGCTAACTAGAGAATAGGTTCGAAAATTCTGACTTCAAATCTTCTTCTCGCTCCCAAGTGGCTTCACTTTCGGAATGATTGCTTTACTGAACTCTGCAAAAGCGAATAGACTTGTTTCGGTCTTGCGCCCATAACATCCAAAATTCGACCGTTGCTCTTTGTAAGTCAAATCTTCCCGCAGCTCTATTGTATCCAACGGGTTTGCTCATTGGCACTCGAGACATTTCTTGAGTCAGCGACACATGGAACACATCATGCACTCGCCAAAGATCGAGGCAACTCCAACCGATAAGCTACCTCTCCTCGACGGCTCATAATCTTGAACAGACCAATATATCTTGGCGCAAGCTTCCCTTTAACATAAAATCTTTTAACGCCCTTAAGAGGGGTAACCCTGAGATACATATGATCTTCTGGTTCAAAACTCAAATCTCGACGACGATTATCTGCGTAGCTTTTCTGTCTTGACTGTGCTATCTTCAACCTCTCTCTGATCATTGCGACTTGACTTTCGGACTCTTCGATAATATCTGGCCCAAATACCAAACGCTCTCCTGTTCCATTCCAATTTAACGAAGTACGACAAGCACGTCCATATAACGCCTCAAATGGTGACATCTGCAAGCTAGCTTGATAGCTATTATTATAACTGAACTCTGCGTATGGCAAACATTTATCCCATGACGAGCATAAGCTAAAGCACGTGCTCTCAACATATCCTCTAAAATCTGATTTACTCTTTCAAATCACCATCTGCTCATGGTGATATGTGGTATCAAATTCAAAGTAGTTCCCATTGCTTCATGCAACTTGTTCCAAAATCTCGAGGTAAATTGGGTACCTCTCTCGACACAATCTTCTTGGGCACTCCATGCAAGCATACAATCCTTGACATATACACTCGCTAAACGATCTCCCGAGTAAGTGGTCTTCACTGGAATAAAATGGGCGACCGGTTAGATGATCCACAATAACCCAAATGGAATCGTAGCCTCTCTGAGTTTTAGGTAAACCGGTGATAAAATCCATTCTGATTTCCTCCCTCTTCCATTCCGGAATTTTCAATGGCTGCAACAAATCAGCTGGTTTCTGATGCATGGCTTTTACTCTCTGACATACGTTGCATAAAACAACATGCTCCGCTACTTCACGCTTCATATTAGGCCACCAAAATCTCTCCTTCAAATCTTGATACATTTTAACACTTCCTGGATGAATTGAGTACTTAGAATCGTGAGCTTCCTCCGTAATCAACGCTTGACTCCTTTTATCCGCACACAAATTCGGCCTTTGAAGAACATGGTTCCTTGCTCGTCTAGAGTGAAATCCACGGCTAGGCCTTCCTCCTTTTTAGCCTTGATCATAGAAATTTTATCATCATCTTTCTGGCCTTCTCTACTCTGATCCTCCAGTGTTGACTTTACTTTCGGTGCAGCTACAATTCCTTGCGGAACAACTTCCAACCTTAGCTTCTGAAATTTTCATTGACAGTGTATTTGCGCTATGGCTCTTCCGACCCAGAGCATCTGCTACCACATTGGCTTTTCCGGGGTGATAATGAATTCCCACATTTAACTAGCTCTAGCCATCTTCGTTGTCTCATATTAAGATCTTCTTGAGTGAATATGTACTTTAGGCTCTTATGGTCTGTATATATCTCACGTCTATTTCCTATGAGATAATGACGCTATATCTTCAAAGCATGCACTACGACAGCTATCTCCAAATCATGTGTTGGGTGATTCACTTCATGCGGTCTTAACTGTCTTGACGCATAAGCAACGACTTTGCCTTCTTGCATTAACATGAGCCCCAAGCCTTGTGTTGAAGCATCACAATAAATGTCAAATCCATTCTGCACATCTAGCAACACTAATACGGGGGCTGTTGTTAAACGCTTCTTTTGTTCCATAAAACTTTTCTCGCACTCTGGCGTCCATGCAAACTTCTTTTCTTTCTTCAACAACTGCGTAAGGGGTTTAGCAATTGTCGAGAATCCTTCTATGAACCGACGGTAGTATTCCGCCATTCCCAGAAAACTACGGATCTGGGTAACAGACTTCGGTTGCTCCCAATGCAACACTGCATCCACTTTGCTTGGGTCGACTGCCACTCCTTTAGTAGTCATTACATGACCAAGAAATTCAACTTTCTCCTTCCAAAATTCACACTTGCTAAACTTAGCGTACAGCTGATGCTCTCGCAGCCTTTCTAAAACTATCCTCAGATGTTTTGCATGCTCTTCCTCTGTATCTGAGTAAACCAAGATATCGTTTGTGACGACCACAACAAACCTATCCAAATACCCCATGAAAACCTTATTCATCATGTTCATGAAATATGCTGGGGCATTTGTCAATCCAAATGACATGACTGAACTCATAATGTCCATATCGCGTAGAAAACGCAGTCTTAGGCACATCCTCCGCTCGGATCTTCAACTGATGGTATCCTGAATGAAGATCTATCTTGGAGAAAACTCTAGCTCCTCTTAACTGATCAAATAAGTCATCGATCCTGGGCAACGGATACTTATCACTTCCTTAAATGCTCGGCGGTCGATACACATCCCTAAGCTCCCCTTTTTAAACAGAACAGGCGCTCCCTGTGGTGACAACTGGCTCTAGTGAAGCATTTTTCTATGACTCTTCAATCTGCTTCTTCATTTCAACTAGCTCATCAATAGGCATTCAATGAGGTCTCTTTACTTTTAGCGCTGTACCAGGGACTAACTCCATAACACACTTGATCTCTCGATCTGGTGGGCTTCTTCAGAAACACGTCTTGATACTCTCTAACAACTGATACCTCTTCAAAGTTGACAACTTCCACACTATTGACCTTCAGCTGACCAACACGAACCGTAGTCATTTGAAATTCCAGTTTCCCGCTTTCAGGGCTTTTAGCTGACACACTTCTTTGACCAAACTCCAGGACAGCCTTATGTCCGGACGACCAATTCATTTCAGGAGTAGCATCTCGGGTCTGATATCCAATATGGCTCGCTAGAAACTTTTCTCCAACTTAACTCCATCACATTCTAGGTTAGATCAAGCAATAGTGTACTTTCTGACCATGATAATTCCTCGAGCTGACAATCTTTACAACCACCACTGAACTGATCATCGTTGCACACGCAACATCTTCAGGTGAACCGTCAACATAGGGGAATACTCAGAAACATCCTTTATCATTAATGCTTTTATTCCAACACTTCGCATATCAACCTCTCAACCATCTTTACTTTATTTATTTAGGCACGAAAATCTTTACATGGAATTCATCTCTAGTCACTTTTCTTTTACAAACGAGGGTATGACACTTGCATAGACTAAAATCATCGCTCTAAATTTCCTCGATTGGCATTGGCGTTGAAGTTTTTGATCGAATGCAATTGAGATTGACTTGTACTGGGCGATCACTTCCTTATGAGGGCAATTATTGGCAAAGCGCCCGGTTTGTTATGTATAGCAAAGCTTAGGGCCACCTATCTTCCCTGAGCATTCATCGACCAGGGCAGTGTCTTTATTCAGACGCCTCTTCTTCAATTGATTCTTTGCACAAACCTCTCTTGCAACCTTATTGCTCTCGTTTGGCGTTATGAACTTGACTGAGGTAACTTCCGGAAGGACCGCGTCAGAGGAGACTCTAGATTCTTTCATGGGCATTTCTTAACAAAATGGCCTTCCTCATGACAGTAGTAGCACAAACGTTTTCGCTGTTGTGCCTTGCTGGGTGCAGCTACATGCACATTATTGTCTTCTTGTGGCATCATGACTGGTTGCTTCGTAGGGCATTTTCTAGACCAATGGCCTTCTTCCTCACACAGGAAACATGCCACAGGTGACGCCAATTACTTCTTTCTTGATGAGGGCCAACAGGATTAAGGTATTGTGTCCTTAGCTCTTCGAGCGGCTCCTCTTTTGCAACTTACGTTCCGCCTTTTCTTGACGACTCTTGAGCAACTACGGCTCGAAGATTCTTTTGCTGATGCTGAATTACAGCGGTAACTATTGGATCCAGAGGACATTGAGCTGGACCATGATCTCGGCCTTCACAAAGGTAACATGTGATGTCACTCATTGGACATTCTCCCAGGGAATGACTTCCTTCACAGCTGGAGCAATTAATCGCGTGCTCGTCGCCGTATGTCCTATCTCTCCACAGCGAATGCACGCACGATCTTCTGATTTGTTTGGTTGACAGCACTTCAGAGAGCAACTCTTAGATGTTGCACAAGGTGCAAGAATAGTATTCTGCCCCGTATTTACTGTGACCATACTATCTCTAGGTGAAGCAAAGAGGTTACGAAAAGCAACAACAAATTCATTCCAAGTGATACTCCGTGGGGCTTCCTGAACAGCACAATATTTCTTCCATCATTCAGCAGCGATTCCTTGTAACTGATAAGAAGCATACAAGACTTTCTCATCGCCTTCACACTGAACAATGAGTAGCTTTCTCTCAATGGTCTTGAGCCAATCATCTACTTCTGAGGGTATCTCATTTCCTGAAAACGTCGGCGGACGAGTCCTTATGAATTCTGATAACCTTAAATAGGAACGGAAATCATTGGTAGCACTTGGGACACTTGGTTGACATTGGTGGGTCACCATATTCTGATCCGCTTCATCATTGCATGCATCAACCGAGTCCGAGCAGCTTAAGAACTCTCCAAACTCGCATATCCATCTCAGATCGACGGTTGAAGAACTATTCCACTATTGAGATTCTCCTTGGATTGATTTTCATCACATCGATTATGTTGTTTCCACGAATCAACCTCCGCTTGATTGCTTGGAATAGGGAAGAGGAAAATAGCATAGGTAAGAAGCAGGAATCCTAAAGCAGGGGAGATAGGTTTAACCCAATAACTTAAGCAAACAGTATTAATAACTTGGTATTGTTGCTTATATAAGCCTAAAATCTCTGCAGCACATACTGCACACTCAGCAATCAAGGAAGAACCAATTCAACCTATACACACAAAACTACCGCCTACAGGGGTAACACTTCTATCTTAAGCGGACGCGACTCCCACACATGAGTCCCAACTGACTACTCGAAGCATAGATCTTCTAGCTTTTGGAACACTTCATGGATCTATTCCTTCCTTGAGTTCGATGACTCCCACCTTCCTGATTTCCAGGGTTGACAGCAAGCACTTGATACTTTCTCTAGGGTGTGGCACGTCAACTACCAAGACAACTCAGATAAGGTTTTTAACTCGATCCAGCAAGGGAGAGAAAAAGAAATTCAGCAGGGGGAAGAGAGAAAATTTGGACGAGGAAAAGAATAGAAGAATAGGATAAGTCAAGAACATATTATTCTTCCAAGTTAATTCTTTTCTTTAGAAAATAATTTTGAAGTTCCTATAGAGACGACCAGACAATCTAGGATCAAGGCCTACATCGGATGGCTCGATATCGCTTCGTCGGGACCCGAATATGCAAATCCGACCCTCGTATATCTTGCACTAGTCCAGATCACGCTAGTGCACACAGCTCAACATCGATAAATATCACAATCATACATAGCAGAAATATTATGAAAAACATCATATGATACATACTACTAGTCGAATGACCTTATGGTCCACTTACATGACTATGCCTCGCAAGGCTGAATAATATATTAAACTGCAGCAGAATGAAAACGTAGACAACCCCTCAGTATACCACAGGCAACTGACAAGGCTTGCGCCCTAAACATTCGTCTCCTCCTAGAATCTTTCCTCCAGCATTGATGTAGACTCTTCAACTGGTGATGTTGTTGTTGGCAAGGGTGAGTACTTAAAGCACTCAACAAGTTGTGCACAGAATGCAGTTCTAAGATAACTATATGCAAGGCTTATTCCAAAGGATAGGCTATCATGGCTATTTTGCAACAAAGCAGCTTTTATGAACAAATACAATAAATAGATTGTAAAGACGGTAAAACAAATAACAATAATGATAGATTCGGCTTTTCTCAAGTAAACCAAGTTTCCACTCCTAAGTCAAATTCCATCCTCCATATGGCATTCCGCCATCCCAACCAAGTTATTCATTTTAATTAAGCTAACCCTTAACTGTAATTCCCGAGCATTGCTCAATACCGCGAGCACGGCTATCCGAATAGTTTCACACTCTGCAGAGGTTATGCAGTTTACCCACGTGACATGATCGTCTCTTGGTGCCTTCCGGGTTAATACACTTCCTTTGGTGTGTCGGCGGAGAGATCATGACAAAGCCTTTACAATGCTCTGACTTAATCCAGCACTACCCGCTAAGGTTTCAACACTGGTGGGTCTGAAAACCACAACCAGGGCCCCCCCTTGTGCCATGTGAATTACTCCATAACTCGGGAACTCACACCGACCAAGATAGTACCAACTTTAAGACATTGCAAATAAATCAGCTAGGCTGGCCCATACCAGACATGTGGTTGCATGATTGACTCAGGTCAAAGGCTTGCAAGGTTAAGTCCTTAGTGTGATCAAGGCAAGACATCCACATACCCTCTGCCCATTGGGCCCAACTTGGCATACTCGCCCCTTGTCACTTGCCCAAATCTAAGTTATTATCACCCCGTTGATTACCAAGCACCACGTGCCATCAACAATTCAACATCGTTGCGTGACATGACTCACCACAACAACTCAATCTCATCATGTGATCCCACATGACACACAAGTTCATAATATTGTTCCATATTCCATTAATCAAGATTAATTATCAATGATTCTGACACATGTGATGACGTGGCAAGGCTAAGCAACTAATACGAACTAATCCTCCAATGTTGATCATAATTACTAATCAACTATATTAAACCAATCTAGGGTGACAATGGATCATGGCATACAATGACAAGGTAGGGTATAGATCATTCTGGTATATTAGCTACGCCCAATCTAATTTGAAACAATTGTATACTTGAAATATATGCAATAAGGTAAAACGAATATAGCACTTTTATAAACATGGGTTCAACATGATCAAAGCACAAGTTGCCTTGGAATAGGTCCTGATCTGGTTCTGGAACTTGCTCTTAAGTTGCTGGATCTTCCTCCGAAGCGTCGCACAATTCAACGCCTCACGCTGCATCAAGAAGAAAAGCAAATAAATGCCAAAACAGAGAGCAATTGAACTCCACAAATCAAATAAAATTCACCATTAAATAGATCTCAATTTTACAAATTTTTATAAATTGGAATCACTCAAATCCGAGTTACGATGGAAAAGATATAGCCTTTTGAAGTTTGAAATAAATACTAAAATCAGAAAATCAGAAATTCGGAATTAACAGATTTATTTTGAAGTTGAAAATAGATTTATTGCGTCATCATGACGGCATGCTGACGTCAGCCCTTGACCCAGCGAACCAGATGCTGCCACGTGGCCTCGGTCTATGGACTGAGTCCACAGAATCGCGATGGATCACCATGAACTCGGTCCACGGTGCTTGGGCTCTGTGCGCCACGCGGCTTCATCTGATTGGCTGACCAGCGGTGCGATCTGGCCCTTCCATCACCGATCCGACGGCTTACGCTTGGCGACGACGTGGCTTACCGACACGCACTCCACGCGGCGAAATCTAACAAGCTCGATCCAAGATCCAACGGTTGCAAACGCTCGCGAGGTTCGACGACTAGCTCGGCGGCGCGTTCACCGGAGACCGAGACGAAGGCGAGCCCAACGGCGCTTTGGCGACCAAACGGCGATGAAACTCCCCGAATCCGACGTGGCGCAACCCGAAGAGTTCCGATCTGGAGCACACACGACGGAAGACGACTCGGCGACGGCGAAAAACGGCCAAACCCGCGACGGCCTCCTTCACAACTCCGACGAGCTTCTCCGTGGAAACGGTGAAGACACAGGGCTCGGGATTTGCGCAGAATACGCGGCACGAGATGAGGATCTCAGTGCCCACCTCGGTGACTTAAATAGTCGCACAGGAAGGCGTGCAAGGCCCGGACTCCGAAGACGGCTCCGTGGCGGCGGCGGACTCCGGCAGCGACTCGGAGAGGTGACGCGGATGCATCCGGCGATACACGCGGCGCTCATCCGACGGCCAGACACTCGCCACGCGACAGATCTCAAGTGCCCGACGAGATCAACGGCGCGATCCAACGCGCTAGGGTTTACCCGAGACGGCCGATTGGGCCGCTGAACGCAGTTACGGTGCACGATGTTGGGCTTCGCCCGACATCGCTCCAAAGGATTTTTAACACTTTATTAATTTAAATATTTCTAGGAATTCATTTAATTGGTTTTAGGCAAATAAATATACAGGAAAAATCCAAGAAAATCTCAAAAATACCTTGAGACATCCTTGACTCAAATAAAATATTTTTGGCAAAACTTTATGTTAACTTTGCACAGATTTAAATAGATTTGAATAAAAGGGCAATAAACTTCATTTGAAATTAATTCAAATAAATCCAGTCAAATTCAAATAAATTCCAAAAAATCAGAAATGCACTTTTAAGCAATAAAATAATATATAAGCAAATTTTTGGTATGTTACACAAGCCGACCGTCGGAGGTTTTCTTCGTCCTCACTAATACCCATTCGCGTGCCCACTCCGCACATATGTGGTAGTAAGGCATCGCCGTCCCGGAGTTCGCACACTCCTCGACTAATAATGCCTACTCTGCTTTCTTCCCTTCATAGCCGACGGAACCGAGGTGGTGCGCGTGTGTGTTCTGCATCTGGATAGTGATGTTCTTCTCTCTCAGCTCCTCCGCCTCGGACATACTCTTCATCCTTGTGAACTCCCAAACACCAAGAGTCACAAACGGATACCTCTCGAAGGAAGTATGGCCTTTCAGGACGTACTCACCATGCATGATAACCTTGAAGTGCCTCAAAGATACACCCATACTCTTCAAGGCTTACAACCTCGTATTGCTTTCATCTTCCTCTGGTATAATCTATTTCCCCTTAACTTCGTCCCATAGCCGATTCTTCATCTTGACACTGACTTCCTTTCTCTAGTCCTTTATCGTGATCGGCACTCTCTCCCTCGCCAATTGGCTGAGAAAAGATCGGTAGCACCCTTTATACTTGGGAGGACCTGTGCAAACCCCCATAGCATCAAAGTGGAGAACCTATAGCGTTCTTCCTGTGGCCCCTTTATTCGGTCCTCGGGCCTTCCTCACCTTACTCGGCCCCTCAGCCCCACCTTCTATTCTGTTTGGTGATGAGCCGATGCTCTCTCCTTGCGACAGTTCGAATATATATATCAAACCTGAACTTAATGAGAGAAAACAATTCATATATTTGACATGGTCATATATTTCACATGAGAGAGCAATTCATAGCTAGTATGTCGACTTGACAAGGAATAATGTGAATTAACAAATTGATGGATAATTCATAGCATATTATTATACTATCATATTGCAGTGAATTAATATTAATAGATAATCTTAAAGAAACATCTCTATATTGACCAACTAGTACGTATCAACGATGACTCCAAATCTCTAATAAGGTTAGGTCCTAATCCCATTCGAGGATATGTGGTCTGGGCAAGTTCCTAAGCTATTGCACAACTTCAGAGAAAATTTCGGCAGCATCTCCTCGCTGTTCTTGTATCACCCCAGCACCCACGTGCCCTGAATGTCACCTTACCAGGTATTTACACTAGTATTTAACCCACATTAACTAAAAATTTTAGCAACATCATACATACACTTCTAGGCATTAAGCAACTACAAATACTCTAAATTCACACAAATTTCAGCAAGAAACCTAAATAAATTTCATCACTAACAAGCCAAGAACTTACAATCAGGGCATAAACATATAAGCAGCAATTGAACGACAATTCTCATGCAAATCAACATCTAAATAAGCATTCTAGTAAATAATTTCAGCAACAAATATGAGTCTCAAATTACCACTAACATCAAAATAACTAATCCAAATGATACGCACATCAAGTAACATAGTAAAACCGATGACCACAATAATAATCAAACAACATAACCGAATAGTTCACACCAGAATGATTCCTCTAAATGATATTTCAAGACTGAACTATCTAAATTATTCATTAAGATGAACATGCACCAAAGCTAAATTTCAAGGTTGGGTGGTATGAAATTGAGTGATGTGGTGACGCTAAATCCCCTCCATAAATGATGGCCTAAAAGTACCTAAAACATTAAGCAAACAAGCATGAGTCCAAGACTTAGCAAAGTACATCATAAAACAATATCAACACATAAAAATAACAATTGAATAAAATACATCATGTCATGTACCTATACATATAGGAGAACTCATCAATTTAAATATCTTCATTGACTTCATTCATGCAATGCATCATGCTTTATACTCAAATGCATCTATTTTTCACTTTGCTTATACCGTTATAGCTGAGTGCACTCCCGTCGACGTCACATTCTCATTCCCTTCCATCCGAGTGGAAGAGCCTACGAAGTAGATCTTACTCCCATTCACATCCTGTGGAGGGGCCTATCGCAGTAGGACTTTTGTGCACACCACAAGTGGGTCACAAAGGCCCACATGGGTCACCTCTTCTATCATGAATGCATATATGCAAAGGACATAAATTATACTATGTTTCATTCTTTCCATCATTAACATAATCGCAATATATTATGAGCATAAACAATAACAATAATAGATAGCATACATATAGGATAGCAAGATGTTAATGAGCAATTTAAATATCGATTCATGTCATCTCATCATCGTTATACGATGTGTTGCCTCTTTACCCACGAGGAATGGAGTGTCGTGAGGTCGAGGCCACTTCTGAAATCACACTTCCTGCAATAAATATATTTATTCATCTCAAAATCATGTACTAGCAGTACAAACATCTACCATAATGATAACGCACCTATGCACAACCCTTTTTAATCTTCTCACTCGCCGGGTAGCTCACCCTGTTTTATGTCCCGGTGGTCGGAAGACTATAACCCTTACCTCAAGAGACCAAAAAATGAAAATCATATAATTTATGAAAACTACATAGGAATATAAATTTCTAGTTATCCATCTTTTTTAATTACTACATCTCATCCCTCGAATTAAGCCCAGAAAACATATCTGTCTTCACCCAGGACAGTCAAAATCACAATTTCGTAAATATTTTTATACTACTTCAAATTAAGCAAACGATGACATTTCTGAAATCTACAAGATATTTGCTAGCTTTCTCTAGTTAATAAAATAATTTAATTCAGCCTCTAAATAGCCCTAATATGCAATTTATCATGGCTGCATCCAATAGAAACAGATTCTGGACAAAAAGGATTCAAATGGCCATACATTTTGAACCACTTAACCAAATTTCATGTTCTTGATTTATAAAGAAATTTTTGACAAAAATCTACATTTTTTACAACATCCAACCCCTCTAAGACTGACCATAAGAGCCCTAAAAAGCTATCTGAATTTCAGATCAAGAATTGCCCAAAGAATAAATTCATCTCAAAAACAATCTAATGATCAATCCCGACCACCTCTACCAGGAGAAACCACCATAGCACCAACCAATTACAGTACCCCAATCACCATAAACAATCTAAAATTATACCTTCTCCCGTAGAATCACTAGATCCACAACTATTGCGATTCTCCTTGCAACCACCCTTCACCAAGGCAATGTCAGTCCAAGGGCTACACAAGGGGAAGGCAAAGGGAGCTAGGGAGGTGCTGGAAGGTAGGGGAGACATCGGGACGAAGGAGAGGCGTGGCTGGAAGTAACATCCCAAAAATTTGACCTATAATTTCGCTCACGTGCATATTTGTGATTTTCTGAATTTATTGGATTTTTCCAGAAATTATTTGAATTTATTTTAATTAAGTATATTGAACCTTTGGTGAAAACTAAATATATATAGATAAAGTTAATATAAAGTTTTACCAAAAATATTTTATTTGAGCTCAGAATGTCTCAAAGTATTTATGAGAATTTTATGGGATTTTTCCTGATATTTTAATTACTTAAAATAGATTAATCTAATTTCGGGAATTATTTTAAATCAAAAAGCTTTTGAAAAATCTGAAGAGCAACGCGGTATGCTACGCTAGCACAAAAAAAAATTCTACCGCAAAACCAGAAAGCTACTCGCAAGAAGGGGATCATAGATAAGATTACCACTAGACGCGCAGTTGCGGAATCCTTCGCGCGTCGATGTAGTGGATCGTTCTCGCCGCAATCGTTGCGTCGATGTAGTGGATCGTCCTCGCCTTGCCGTGGATCATCCTCCCACGCCGCAGTCGCAGCAGTGTCACCGAAGTAGTCCACACGTCCAGAGATGGAACGCCGTGCGTCGGTGTGCAAGCACCTGGTCGCTCGGCAAGGGCAGCGAGAGGAGTAGGCTAGGGTTTCGAGTGAATCACTCCTAAACCGTGGGAAAGCACACCTGCCCTCCTCCTCCCCTCCTTATATAGCCACGAGATGAAACCCTCAACTAGGGCCCATCGCTAAGCCCACGAGGTTCATTAATTACGGATCCAATCCAAATTAATGCGTCCCACCATTAAGTGTGTGACCTGCAGGTTCACATACGTTTGGACATGGATTCGAAAACTCCTTTTCAATCCAATAGGTGGTAGTGGCTTCTTGCAAAGTATGCCAACTCCCAAACATACTATGATCAAATCGGACAGAACCTATCAAAAGTACTCATGTAATAATCCCTTTGCCAAGTATATGAAGATTGATCTCAAGGCAAGAAGCATGTCATCCTTTGATGATTCAATCCATCTCTCGTATCCGTGATATATTAATAAGTTGTGATTGACTCCTCAATCACGGCATGGACATGCACTTCCTTAATCATATCACACGAGTGGCCTTGTCATATATCTCCGTTTCATTGGAGTGGCAAATTCCATCTTGATCACATTTCCTCTCGCACGTTTCATAGTAAACATGAAAGCTACCTTTATAACTATCCGGTTAGGAAGTAGTGTTTGATGGCCCCAAGGAAAACTATTACACATGTAGGGAATATGACAATCTCAGGTCTAAGGATCATACATCTACTAGGTATGAGATACACTGATGACACATAAGAATGAAACATTCTCGCAGTGTCCCATTGCGGGTCTACCTAACCCATGTTCTTCAACATGCGTCCACAATGTATAGATGATATCCCCATATCCCATGATCTATGAAGCATGATCATCGATCACTACATGTGCTGATATATTCATCATTGTCCTATACGATGATATCCGATCAGAGATATTTATCGAATTACATCATTAAGTAAAGAGCTTCATAAGCAAGTCACATACTTGTTGATCAATACAATGATATACATTCATTGGACCAATAATCATATTATTATTCATAAACATAGTCATGTTACAATCTTCTAAATGATTGCCTCAAGGGCATAACACTAACAAAATCTTGGAACAGTACTGGGCCAAGCCCATCACTATGCGTGCGCGGCCCATCGCGGTGCGGCCCATCAGCCCGCTTCGCCGCCGCCGCGCGTGTGACCGTTGGATGAAGATCAGGCAGTCCGCTTCATCGCGTAACCCTAGTGCTGCGAGCCGTTGGATCGAGATCAAGTGGTCGGGATCGGTTCGCGTTGTTTTGGTAAGTTTAGATCTCGCCCGTTGGATTTGGAAGGAGCGGATCGGATCGTATCGCTTAGGATCTAATCGTGGCCGCTCATCTTGGATCGAACGGTCGCCAGTCGTCGTCCCCGATCCGGTTTCCGTTTCGCCGCCGCGCGCCGTCTCCGCCGGGGATTGTCTAGGGTTGTCGTTTTAGCGCGCATGCCGAGGCTATAAAAGGCGTGGGCTGCACCCCGAGGTTCCTCATCGCCTTGTGCTTCCAGTCGCTCTAGTCTTCGCCGTCGAGTCGCCGTCGCCCGTGCAGTAGAGCTCGCCGCAGTTTTTCGTAGCGCCGCCAGTCGTTTTCTTTAGTTTGCATCTCCGTCAAGCCGCCGTTCGCCGAATCGGTTCCAGATCCGGGCTCGTCGCGTCAAGCCGCATCGGGGTAGCCACTTCATCCCACCGGAGTCACGCCGGAACGCCGTTCAGGTGGTCGTCGTCCTCCGCTCCGGTGCGGATCGCCGCCGTCTTTGCCATCTTCGTCGGAAGCTTCATCACCGTTGGATCTTCGTCGGACCACGCGATCGCGCCACATCTCGGTAAGAGCGATGCAAACGCGGGTAAGCGTCGGCCGTTGGATCAGGTTTGTTCGGTTGAGATCGCGCCGCGTGTGCGTTAGAGCGTTAGCCGTTGGATCGTCGCCCGAATGTGCACCGCGTGTCGAGCATCGGCACGGGCGGCGTTGCAGCCAGTCGATGCGCGGCGCGTGTCGGGCGCGTGGCGTGAGGCGCCCTGGGCCACGTCCACGGTGGACCAGAGGTGGTCCCGTGGACCGAGTCCAAGGACCAGGCGACGTGTCAGCGCCTGATTGGTCCGAGTCAGGGCTGACGTCAGCGTTGCGCAATAAAGATATTTTCCAATAGAAAAATAATTCAGAAAAATCTGAAATTCTATTTTCTGTATTTTCAGTATTTATTCAAACTACAAAAGGCTATATCTTTTGCATTTTAACTCGGATTTGAGTGATTAAATTTCTAAAAATTTGTAAAATCAAGATCTATTTATTGGTGAATTTTATTTTATTTTTGGAGTTTGGTTGCTCTCTGTTTTGGTGTTTATTTGCTATTTTGGCATCGTTTCGCATAGACGTTGAACTGCTCGGTGATCCGGAGGAAGATTCATCGCTCCAAGACCCAAGCTCAGATCAAGACCAGCACCTACTCCAAGGCAAGTTGTGCTTTGATCATGTTGCACATAATTTTCACCAAAATTGCTATTTTATATCTTAAATTTTATGCATGATATTTTATATGTATAAATGATTTCAATTAATCTGGGAATTAGATAATATGCCTATTTGAGTTAAATCATACCTTGTCAATTTTATGCCATGATCTATTTGTCACCCTAGGATGTGGAATTATAGTTGGTTAATATTGATAATCAACCTGGGCTAGTTAGACCGTCATAGATTGCTTAGCCATGCCACGTCATCACATGTGTCCGAATATTGATACTTAATCTTGACTAATGGAATATGGAACAATGTTTATGAATTGGTGTGTCATGTGTCGTCACACAGTGATATCAAGTTGTCGTGGCAAGGAGGTCACACATCTAGATTGAAATGTTGATGGCATGTGGTGCTTGTTAATCAACTGGGGTGGTAATGATTTTAGATTGGGGCAAGTGGCAAGGGGTAGTGTGCCAAGGTGGGCCAGGGTTGGTAGGGGTATGTGGAAGTCTTGCCTTAATCACCTTAAGGACTTAACCTTGCAAGCCTTTGACCTGAGTCCTTCTTGCAATCACATATCTAGAATGGGACAGCCTAGCTGAATAATTTGTGAAACCTAGATTTCGGTACTGTCGTGGTGAATAGTGAGTCCCGGGTTACGGTTTAACTCACATGGCGCAAGAGGGGGCCCTGTTGTGGTGGTTTAACCCTTCAGTGTTGATACCTTAGCGAGCAGTACTGGGTCTAGGTGTAGCATTGTAAAGGCTTTGTTACGATCACTTGCCTTTGTGGTGTTTGGTTGTATTGTGTGGGTAAAGTGCATAACCTCTGCAGAGTGTACAATCTATTCGAATAGCCGTGCTCACGGTATTGGGCAATGCTCGGGAATTACAGTTAAGGGTTAGACTTTTGTTAAACGAAAACCTATTGGGATGGCAAGGTGCCATGGAAGGTGGAAATTGATTTAGGATTAGGAACTTGGTGTATTTCAGAAATACCGAATTTATTAATTACTGTATTTGTTTTACTGCTTTCCAATCTATTTATTATATTCTTGTTAAATGCTGCTTTATTGCAAAATAGCCATATTAGCCATTCCTTTGGATTAAGCTAAGCATATAGAATATTAGACTTGCATTGTTGTGCACAACTTGTTGAGTGCTTTATGTACTCACCCCAATAACAACTTCAGAAGAGGAAGAATCTACGCCTTTCATGGAGGAAGATTACTTGGATGCGAATGCTTAGGGTCTGAGCCTCGTTAGTTGCCTGTGGCAAACTGGAGCGCCACTGCGTTTATTTTATTTCCGCTGCTACTCATTGATACTTTTTAATTAAGCCCTGTGAGGCAGTATTCATGTAAGACAACAGTTATTATTAATTATTGAAGTTATGCTATATTTCGCTGTGTATGACTATGATAGCATCTATGTTGAGCCTGTGTGCACTAGCGTGATCCTGGACTAGTGCGGTATACACAGATGGTCCGGGTTTGCAAATTCGGGTCCCGACAGAGGTGGTATCAGAGCCATACTGACTATAGGTCTTGGCTCTAGGTAGTTGGTATCTTCTAGGAGTGTCCAAAATTATTTTCTAAAAGAAAAAGGTGAAATTGACTAATAAGAAACTCTTGGCTTATCTCATCCTTCCACTCCCATACTTTCTAAATTACCTTATTTTCGTTGCCGTTTCGGGTGGAGATCTTATTCAAAATTTTGTTTTGAATAGATGCCGATCTTCTAGTCTTTCGAGTCGAGGCAGGGTGGCTACGCCATGGAGCTGTGGAGAGTTCTTCAAGTGATTGGAGGCTTTGATCGTCCGCTCTACCGAGGAAGCAACTGGAATGTCAACGGTGTGCATCGGGGGTTCTTCTGCAAGTTGATCATCTTCGCTCGAGAGTGCGACGAGACCACCAGACCGATCCACATCACCGCCCGGAGGTTCACTTATGAGGCTGGAGTTCAGGAGACTGCTAGACTTGCTCTACGACGGATCTGCCACGACTACGCCTATGAGCTTCGCGACACCGTGTTTCGGCTTCACCCGACAGTGTGAGCGTGCCAGCGTCGACGGATCGTGGAGGGGAGTGTGCTACTGCGGTACACCTTGCTGAGTTCGCCACTGCCCAGGAGGAGCACCTGAGGGACACTGCGCAGGAGCTGGAGACAGCGTGTGAGGCGCTAAGAGTGGCGGAGCGAGAGCTTCAAAAGACCCGTGACGCCGTAGCCAGAGTCATCGGTGAGTTGGAGGAGGCCTTGCAGGTAGCCGAGGAGATAGCAGATCAGGTCGTCCAGGAGCCGGATGAGGTCACCGAAGAAGAAGAAGAGGAAGAAGAAGACCCAGAAGAGCGTGAGTGGGAGCCTGAGGAGCCAGTAGAGGGTCACCAGGATAGGTTCGCACCCATGCCAGCCCACCCACCGGTGTATGCATCGGATCAGTCTCAGCCAGGGTGGCTGGATGAGTGAGAGTCGGTCTTAGAGTTGTGTTGAGACTCGAGTGTTGAGTCGGTCTTAGAGTTGTGTTGAGACTCGAGTGTTGAGTCGCGTCTTTAAGTTAGCCTTTACCTTTTAGTAGACATTAAGGTTGCATGTTTAGTTTGGTTCTTAATTGTTTGCTAAGTGTGCAGTATGTGTTGCAAAGCCCTTAGGCATTGTAAGCAACCATACCAAGTATTAATAAAGATTATTTAAGTTGGGTTTAACCTGTTTCCCCGCCTTAGAAATTCTTGCATCTTATCTATGCTACATCTACCTTTCCTAACCCAAGAAGCAATCAAGCAGATGGTGAATAACCGCAGCAACAACGGAGCTTGTGAAGTGGTCCGCGCCGTGCAACAATCCCAACGAAGGAGCACCACCGCATCAGGCACCGCTAGTGGATATGCAGAACTTGGGAGCTTTTCTCGCTGCGCAGACTCAGTTGATGCAGACAATGATGCAGCAGATGACCAATATGGCTGCAGTCAACAACCCCGCTACTCAGATTAATAACGGCGGACCTCGTCCTTATTCCAAATTGTCAGACTTTATGAGGACCCGACCGCCAACATTGTTGGGCAACGTCAACCCCTTGGAAGCAGATGATTGGCTGAGAACCATTGAGAGGAAGTTGTACATCACGCAATGTGAAGGGCATGAGAAGGTTCTTTATGCATCCTATCAGCTTGAGGGAACAGCTGCAGAATGGTGGGAGAACTACTGTGCTACTCACGAGGCACCCATGGAAATCACGTGGGAAGAATTCGCAACGGCCTTTCGCCAATACCACGTACCAGAAGGAATGATGGACCTGAAAAAGGAAGAATTCAGGGCGCTTAAGCAAGGAGGCCAACCGGTGGCTGATTACTTGAACAAATTCACGCAGTTAACTCGCTATGGTCCTGAAGATGTGGCGACAGACAAGGCTAGGCAGTCCCGATTCATGAAGGGATTAAACTCAGGACTGCAAGTGGGGCTGATTACCCACACTTTTCCAGATTTTCAAGAATTGGTAAACAAGGCTTTGATTCTGGAGGATAAGCGCAGGGAGCTTGGGGAAAATCGCAAGCGCTTGATGACTAACCCAGGTGGACGCCCTAACCACCTGCGAATGAGGATGACCCAGCAACAGATTGCTAAGTTCCAACCGCAAGCTGTTAACAAACCAGCAACACCTGCACCGCGACCACCAGGACAGAGTTATCATACGCCGGTTCAGGGTAACAATGCTCAAGGAGGAGTGCAGCAGTCAGCCGCCAGAAGGTGCTACAGTTGCAATGAGCTGGGGCATTATGCTAATAGATGTCCCCAGAAAGGAGGTATCACACCAGTACGTTTCAACCTTGGAACGACACCTGCTAAGGCACCGATGACGGGAGCAAATCGAGGAGCTGGACAGGCAGGAGCAACGCCTCAAGCTACTATTCGAGGCAGAGTCAACCACATCACCGCCGATGAAGCCTGTGAAGCATCGACGTCAGATCGGGTAAGTTTTTGTAAACTCGAGACTGCACCTGCGGATTATTTGATTCAGGAGCTTCGCATTCATTTGTCTCTCGAGCTTTTGCATCTGAAAATGGTTTGAGCATGAAAAATCTTAAGTGTGTGATGCTAGTACAAGCCCCAGGATCTGAGTTAAGATCTAACCTTGGATGTTTGGGGGTAAAGCTAAAAATTAATGGGGTAGAGTTCCTAGCAAACTTGATTATTCTAGATGCCCAAGTTTTAGATGTTATCCTCGGTATGGATTGGTTAACCAAGCATAAGACAGTATTGGATTGCGGTCAAAGGATTGTATCCATTGAGAGCCCTAGAGGAGAAAAGGTGGAATTCCGAGCGACATCAGTTCGTAAGAGTCAATTAATTGTTAATAGCGTGAAAGCCGTCAGCATAGAGGACGTGCGGTGGTCGGGAATATCCAGATGTATTTCCGAGGATCTACCGAATGCCGCTGGACCGTGACATCGAGTTTGTCATTGAGTTAGTACCGTACAAAGACCAATAGCAAAAGACCTTATCGGATGCCTACCGATGAGTTGGTGGAAATGAAGAAGCGGTCGACGAGTTATTAGAGAAGGGTTTTATAAGACCAAGTTCGCCGCCATGGGGAGCGCCAGCTTTGTTTGTCGGGAAAAAGATGGAAGCCTTAGAATCAGATTGATTACCGTGCACTTAATGAAGTGACGATTAAGAATAAGTATCCGCTGCCAAGGATTGATGATCCGCTCGACCAGTTGAGAGGAGCTGGAGTTTTCTCAAGATAGACCTTCGTTCGGATATCATCAACTAAAGATTCGGCGGAAGATGTTCCAAAGACCGCATTTTCTTCAAGATAAGGACATTATGAGTTCACGGTCATGTCTTTCGGATTGACCAATGCGCCAAAGATATTTCATGAACTTGATGAATAAGATTTTCATGGAATACTTGGACAAGTTTGTTGTTGTGTTCATAGATGATATTTTGGTATATTCAAAGACCAAGCAGAGCACGCAAATCATCCGAGGCTAGTGTTGGAAAAGCTGCGTGCGCAATACCAGTATGCTAAATTCAAGAATGCGACTTTTGGAAGGAAAAGGTGGAATTTCTCGGTCATGTTATGATCAGAAGGAGTTGCCGTCGACCCAAGCAAAGTGGAGGCGGTGTTGCATTGGGAACAACCAAAGTCTGTCACTCAAGTCCAAGTTTTCGAATGGCGGGATATTATCGCCGATTCATAGAAGGATTTTCGACGATTATAGACCTCTTACGCAGCTTGTTGAAAAAGGAAAAGAAATTTTCATGGACGCTTGATTGTGATAAGGGTTTTGAGGAATTAAAGAAGCATTTGACAACAGCCCAGTGTTGGTTTTGCCTAATGTTCGTAATACAACTTGATATATATCAGTGATGCGTCAAGACAGGTCTTGGATGCGTATTGATGCAAGAGGGTAAAGTGGTCGATATGCGCCAAGGCGCTTAAGACCGCATGAAGGGAATTATCCTACGATGACTTGGAATTGGTGCCGTGTGCATGCCTTGAAATTGTGGCGTCATTATCTCATGGGAAATAGATGTGAGATATATACGGACCACAAGAGTTTGAAATATATCTTCACCCAATGATCTTAACATTAGGCAAAGGAGATGGTTGGGCCGATCAAGGATTATAATATGGGAATCCACTACCATCCAGAAAGGCTAATGTAGTGACTGATGCCTTGAGTCGTAAAAACCATGTTACAAACATGATGGTACAGGAAGATCAATCGGAGTTGTGTAAGGAGTTTCAGAAGTTAAAATTGGTAATGGTTCCAGAAGGATTTATAGCTGCTTTGGAAGTAAGGCCGACGCTTGAAGATCGATTTGGGAAGGGCAAAGGATGATGAGAAAATCAACCGAATCAAAGCTAAAAAGGATGAAGGATTAGCGGCAGATTTTACTATGGATGGCCGGGGTACCATGTGGTTCAAGGGTCGTATTTGTGTGCCAAACAGACCAGAGCTTAAGCAGTTGATTTTAGAAGAGGCTCACGATTCCAAGTATTCAATCAATCCAGGAAGTGCCAAGATGTACCAGGACTTAAGGGAGAGGTTTTGGTGGCCGAATATGAAGCGTGAAGTCGCTGAGCATGTTGCCTTATGTGATATATGCCAGAGAGTTAAGGCAATACACCAGAGACCTGCAGGATTACTACAACCGTTAAAAGTTCCAGAATGGAAATGGGAAGAAATCGGTATGGATTTCATCACTGGGTTGCCAAGAACCCAAAGTGGGTATGATTCTATATGGGTTATCGTGGATCGACTAACCAAAGTTGCTCACTTCATTCCAGTCAAGACAACTTACTCAGGAGACCGGTTAGCAGAACTACACATAGCCAGAATTGTGTGTTTGCATGGGGTACCAAAGAAAATAGTGTTAGACAGAGGTACCCAGTTCACCTCGAGATTTTGGGATAAATTGCATGAAGCCATGGGAACGCGTTTGAACTTCAGCACGGCATATCACCCGCAGACTGATGGTCAAACAGAAAGGGTAAATCAAATTCTGGAGGATATGTTAAGGGCTTGTGCATTAGCCTATACTACATCATGGGATAAATGTTTGCCATATGCAGAGTTCAGTTATAACAACAGTTACCAGGCTAGTTTGCAGATGTCGCCATTTGAAGCTTTATATGGTCGTGCCTATCGTATCCCGCTGAATTGGAATGAGACAGGGGAGCGTATGATATTTGGCCCTAATATTCTTAAGGAAGCTGAAGAGCAAGTTGCCATGATAAGAGACAGGTTGAAAATCTCGCAGTCAGGAGAAAAAAGTTATGCAGATAATCGACGCCGTGATTTGAGTTTCGAACCCGATGGTTTCGTGTATCTTAGGGTTACCCCTCTAAAAGGAGTTAAAAGGTTCCACGCTAAAGGAAAACTTGCCCCAAGATATGTTGGACCGTTTAAAATTTTGAGCCGTCGAGGGGAGGTTGCTTATTAGTTGGAATTGCCGTAGTCACTAGCAGGCGTGCATGATGTGTTCCATGTGTCTCAGCTCAAGAAGTGTCTTCGGGTGCCAGCGGAGCAGACGCCTTTGGGAGAGATTGAATTGCAGAAAGATCTGACCTACAAGGAGCAACCAATCAGAATCCTGGATGTTATGGACCGCAAGACCAGGACCAAGTCAGTTCACTTTTGCAGGGTTCAGTGGAGCAACCATTTCGAGAATGAGGCAACCTGGGAGCGTGAAGAGGATCTGAAGTCAGAATTTCCAAACCTATTCCCTAGTCAGCCTTGAATCTCGGGGTCAAGATTCTGTTAAGGGGGGGAGGTTTGAAACATCCCAAAAATTTGACCTATAATTTCGCTCACGTGCATTTTTGTGATTTTCTTAATTTATTGGATTTTTCCAGAAATTATTTGAATTTATTTTAATTAAGTATATTGAACCTTTGGTGAAAACTAAATATATATAGATAAAGTTAATATAAAGTTTTACGAAAAATATTTTATTTGAGCTCAGAATGTCTCAAAGTATTTATGAGAATTTTTTGGGATTTTTCCTGATATTTTAATTACTTAAAATAGATTAATGTAATTTCGGGAATTATTTTAAATCAAAAAGCATTTGAAAAATCTTGGAACAAGATCGGGCCAAGCCCAAGATCGTCGCGTCTTGTGACCCATCGCGGTGCGGACCGTCAGCCCGCTTCGCCGCCGCCGCGCGTGTGACCGTTGGATGAAGATCGGGCAGTCCACTTCATCGCGTAACCCTAGTGCTGCGAGCCGTTCGATCGAGATCAAGTGGTCGGGATTGCTTCGCGTTGTTTTGGTAAGTTTAGATCTCGCCCGTTGGATTTGGAAGGAGCGGATTGGATCGTATCGCTTCGGATCTAATCGTGGCCGCTCATCTTGGATCGGACGGTCGCCAGTCGTCGTCCCCGATCCGGTTTCCGTTTCGCCGCCGCGCGCCTTCTCCGCCGGGGATTGTCTAGGGTTGCCGTTTTAGCGCGCATGCCGAGGCTATAAAAGGCGTGGGCTGCACCCCGAGGTTCCTCATCGCCTTGCGCTTCCAGTCGCTCTAGTCTTCGCCGTCGAGTCGCCGTCGCCCGTGCAGTAGAGCTCGCCGTAGTTTTTCGTAGCGCCGTCGGTCGTTTTCTTTAGTTTGCGTCTCCGTCAAGCCGCCGTTCGCCGAATCGGTTCCAAATCCGGGCTCGTCGCGTCAAGCCGCATCGGGGTAGCCACTTCATCCCGCCGAGTCACGCCGAACGCCGCTCGGTGGTCGTCGTCCTCCGCTCCGTGCGGACCGCCGCCCGTCTTTGCCATCTTCGCCGGAAGCTTCATCACCGTTGGATCTTCGTCGGACCACGCGATCGCGCCACGCCTCGGTAAGAGCGATGCGGCTCGGGTAGCGCGGCCGTTGGATCAGTTTGTTCGGTTGAGATCGCGCCGCGTGTGCGTTAGAGCGTTAGCCGTTGGATCGTCGCCCGGATGTGCGCCGCGTGTCGAGCATCGGCATGGGCGGCGTTGCAGCCAGTCGATGCGCGCCGCGTGTCGGGCGCGTGGCGCGAGGCGCCATGGGCCATGTCCACGGTGGACCAGAGGCGGTCCCTTGGACCGAGTCCGTGGACCAGGCGACGTGTCAGCGCCTGATTGGTCCGAGTCAGGGCTGACGTCAGCGTTGCGCAATAAAGATGTTTTCCAATAGAAAAATAATTCAGATAAATCAGAAATTCTATTTTCTGTATTTTTCGTATTTATTCAAACTACAAAAGGCTATATCTTTTGCATTTTAACTCAGATTTGAGTGATTCAAATTTCTAAAAATTTGTAAAATCAAGATATATTTATTGGTGAATTTTATTTTATTTTTGGAGTTTGGTTGCTCTCTGTTTTGGTGTTTATTTGCTATTTTGGCATCGTTTCGCGTAGACGTTGAACTGCTCGGTGATCCGGAGGAAGATTCATCGCTCCAAGACCCAAGCTCAGATCAAGACCAGCACCTACTCCAAGGCAAGTTGTGCTTTGATCATGTTGCACCTAATTTTCACCAAAATTGCTATTTTATCTCTTAAACTTTATGCATGATATTTTATATGTATAAATGATTTCAATTAATCTAGGAATTAGATAATATGCCTATTTGAGTTAAATCATACCTTGTCAATTTTATGCCATGATCTATTTGTCACCCTAGGATGTGGAATTATAGTTGGTTAATATTGATAATCAACCTGGGCTAGTTAGACCGTCATAGATTGCTTAGCCATGCCACATCATCACCTGTGTCCGAATGTTGATACTTAATCTTGACTAATGAAATATGGAACAATGTTTATGAATTGGTGTGTCATGTGTCGTCACACAGTGATATCAAGTTGTCGTGGCAAGGAGGTCACACATCTAGATTGAAATGTTGATGGCATGTGGTGCTTGGTAATCAACTGGGGTTGTAATGATTTTAGATTGGGGCAAGTGGCAAGGGGCAGTGTGTCAAGGTGGGCCAGGGTTGGCAGGAGTATGTGAAAGTCTTGCCTTAATCACCTTAAGGACCTAACCTTGCAAGCCTTTGACCTGAGTCCTTCTTGCAACCACATGTCTGGAATGGGACAGCCTAGCTGAATAATTTGTGAAACCTAGATTTCGGTACTGTCGTGGTGAATAGTGAGTCCCGGGTTACGGTTTAACTCACATGGCGCAAGAGGGGGGCCCTGTTGTGGTGGTTTAACCCTTCAGTGTTGATACCTTAGTGAGCAGTACTGGGTCTAGGTGTAGCATTGTAAAGGCTTTGTTACGATCACTCGCCTTGGTGGTGTTTGGTTGTATCTTGTGGGTAAAGTGCATAACCTCTGCAGAGTGTACAATCTATTCGAATAGCCGTGCTCACGGTATTGGGCAATGCTCGGGAATTACAGTTAAGGGTTAGACTTTTGTTAAACGAAAACCTATTGGGATGGCAAGGTGCCATGGAAGGTGGAAATTGATTTAGGATTAGGAACTTGGTGTATTTCAGAAATACCGAATTTATTAATTACTGTATTTGTTTTACTGCTTTCCAATCTATTTATTATATTCTTGTTAAATGCTGCTTTATTGCAAAATAGCCATATTAGCCATTCCTTTGGATTAAGCCAAGCATATAGAATATTAGACTTGCATTGTTGTGCACAACTTGTTGAGTGCTTTATGTACTCACCCCAACAACAACTTCAGAAGAGGAAGAATCTACGCCTTTCGTGGAGGAAGATTACTTGGATGCGAATGCTTAGGATCTGAGCCTCGTCAGTTGCCTGTGGCGAAGTGGAGCGCCACTGCGTTTATTTTATTTCCGCTGCTACTCATTGATACTTTTTAATTAAGCCATGTGAGGCAGTATTCATGTAAGACAACAGTTATTATTAATTATTGAAGTTATGCTATATTTCGCTGTGTATGACTATGATAGCATCTATGTTGAGCCTGTGTGCACTAGCGTGATCCTGGACTAGTGCGGTATACACAGAGGGTCCGGATTTGCAAATTCGGGTCCCGACACTGAAGCTGTGGGGGCAGCTGGAGGTTGTGGGGAGGGTTGGGAGCTCAGGGAGGGTACAGCCAAGGGTGGGGATGGGCTAGGGTTTGGGTAAAATCCCCACATGGGCCAACTCTAGCCACCAAATGCCCAAACAACACCACAAAGTCCTTAGACAGGTAGCCGGCCCTATTCCCAATAGGAGAAACCCTAAATGTATCTCGCTGAACTCACTGAGATATCACAATTCTCCAAATACACGTCTTGACAACAAGTCAAGAGGGTATGTATTCAGAGAACACCAAGGAGATGCTGCCGAAACTTTCCCTGGAGTTGTACAACATCTTAATTAGGACCTTCCCCGAACCACATATCCACGAACTGTCCAAAAAATGTAGATAATTCTAGAGTGTTTTTTATAAATATGCTATTTCAGCATATATATAAACAAACACCTTCGAATAGGAGAAGTAGGTCACACAACCTAAAGTCTAACATTGATCATATTACAGCAACAATAACGAGAAACCATAAGACAACCTAATAGTGAATTGAAAATGCAGTATTAGCAAATTTCTTATTACTTTAATTCCAAGCATAAAGAATAACCATAAGACAACATTGTCATAAAACCTAATGAAAGGATACTCAAACATGATAATCAACTATGTCTTAAGCATGGAGCCATGGACAATAAACTGATAAAGGTTGCACAATAGCATATAAGCACTTGAATTATCTTTTCACTTATCATTTTTTTCATTCTTAGGACCGTAGTTGCTAAATTACAATGCTCAAAACTATTGCTATGATTAAAAAGCATTTCTAGTTTCCTAGGTTTGCCATAACTAACAAGATATGGTGGCAATGGCTTGCTCGTATATTTGGAGGCATGGAATACATACAGGAAGCAACTGAAAATTGTAAATAATTTACTTCAGTTGTTTGTCTCTAATTTATAAATTCATTATTGTAGTCAACATTTTGATGTTTTTGTACATGATGATATTGCATTGTACCTCAGCTTTAGATTTTTAACATATTTATATAATGGCACTACTACAGGAATATACATTACAATCGGTTCTTTTACATCATCACAGTCGGTTCTGGTGGTGATACAAAGTCATTAGACTGTGATGAGGCGGCATTATCACAGTCGGTTTTCTCTCGATTGTGATAAAGGCATCATCACAATCGGTTCTTGCTCAAAACTGATAGTGATGAGAGCCTCATCACAATCGCTTCTCGTAAAGAACCGATTGTGATGAGGGTAGTGATGTTTCTCATTTGTCCACCCTCCCAAAAGCTACACATATTGCATACAGTATGTACACATATCACATTCACACAGCACAGATTACACATAGTTTGTAAATATCACATTCACAGAATACAAACACTTTATTACAACACGTATATCACATTCGTTCACAATATAGAACACAAACATGTTTAATTGACATATATCTATTTTAATTTCATCTGTAAAAGTCTGAACTTTGTAGTTGGTACAGAGTGATTATGTTCACTGTGGTTGTCACTTGTAGCTGGTAAGGTTTGAAAGGAGCATGTGTGTCAATGTCAATGGACAATAGATCAGCAGTTCAACAAACAACACAATACTTGTTAACAAGACAATACGCCAGTTTACCTTCATGTAGATTTGCTACAGGATAAGCCAGAGAAGCTTTGCTAGCTCGAAGGCAACATCTTGACCCTGAAGAAAGAAGCAACACATTGCATTAACAGTTGTTGATATTCCGATTGTGTAGACTCAGGAAAATGGAATATTACCTTCACTTTGCTCGTCACCATGCAGCAGAACAAAATTTTGACGAAAATGTTAGCGTTAGGAAGGTTGTAGACAAGCACTGAACTTTAGACAGTTGCCAAAGCAAAGATTCTGCCATGAAAGAAAAAGGTTCCAACAACAATAGTGACCTTTCCATCGTAGAAAAAAGTAAATCAGAAATAGGTACACAATTCATTTCTAGACACAAACCTATCATCGTATACATTTGATTTCCCAACACTCTCAAACCCTTCAGTGTCTAGATAGAGGACAGACACTTTGGAACCATCGATATTCATGTCAACAGGTGTACCCCAAACCCATATACCTGCAAGAATAGAACATGTATGATCATAACTTGATAATCTTCTATCAGCAAGTAGATAATATAGCTATAAGAACATGGATCCGGTAAAACCACTTCACCTTTAGTTTTATTATCTCGCATATGGCCAACTCCAAAACCTGCATAGTTAAGTTTATCATCTTCCCATTAGTCCTAGTATGCATTTTACAAAATCCACGGCTTGTAATACCAGAAGCAGCATCTACCTTTGTCACATGATAAGGATAGAAACTGGTGGAGGAGAAAAGACTTCCCAAATCGATATGGACCAATGACCCGTGTTGACAAACAATCGATCATTGAGGCACCGCGCTCAAAATTGTGCCCGAGCACACTTTAAGATAGTTCTTTGGCGTAATTCAAGAAAACAAAGTGGCAGAAGAGTTAAAGCTCTTCCAAATTATAACTTCAAACTTACGAGAAACACATGACGAAATGGTGTTGGATTGGGAAACGAAAAGCCAACCAGAATTAGCACCGCACTGCATCGTACAAATTACTGACCATTTCCCATTCATACTCTACGATAACTTATCATCGTGTTGCATGCAAAAATCAGTTCCGCACTGTAACATCCCAAAATTTTCATAAATACAATTTTATTGGTTATTTGTGCATTTGTGATTTTTTTGAAATTTATTGGATTTTTCTAGAATTTATTTGAATTAATTATAAATTATGTATATTGACCTATTGTGAAAATTAATTAAATTTAGACAAGTTTAATATAAATTTTTGCTAAAAATATTTTATTTGAGTTTAAAATGTCTCAAAGTATTTTTGAGAATTTTGTTGGATTTTTCTTGGTATTTTTATTGCTTAAAACTAACTAAATGATTTTCTGTAATTCTTTTAAAAGAAAAATCTGTGGGAATTAACAGTACTGGGCTAGAGCCCAGCACTGTGCGAGCATTGGCCCACCGGCTTGGCCTGCTTTTTGGAGCATTAACTGTCATCGTTGGATCTCCATCCGACGCTCGTGATCAAGTTTAAACCCTAGTCGATCTCGCACGTTCATTCTGTTGATGGCTCAGATCGTGTCGCAGTCACGCGCATCGCGGCCATTGATCGTCCACGTGGACGGTTGATGAGAGTTCGTCTCCGAGCTGCCAGTGGAGTCCATGTCCGACACGGTTGCGCCACCGTAGGGAGCTAGGTCTTCGATTTGCATCCATTTAGAGAGGCTATTTAAAGCGCCTCACATCCCCCGAGAATCACCGTCCAAACATGCATCCGTAGCCCCAGCTATCACCGCTTGTGTCATCGTGTGTGCTGCACACGAGCTCGCCGGAGCAGAAGAAGAGAACCGCCGCATAGTTTCATCCACCACGTCACCGTAGAGCCAGGATTTGTGACTTCGGTATCAGATCCGGAATCTCCGTGATGAGACGCACCAGAACCACCACTTTTTGGTCGTCGGGGAGAGCTGCTTCGCCATCTTCATTACCTTCGTCTCCAAGTCAAGCAGAGGAGCGCCACCGT
This sequence comes from Otatea glauca, assembly GCA_036346275.1. Lineage (NCBI taxonomy): Eukaryota > Viridiplantae > Streptophyta > Magnoliopsida > Poales > Poaceae > Otatea > Otatea glauca. The sequence continues at coordinate 28,882,461 of CM070716.1, read as the reverse complement.
GCTGCCATTCGCATCGAGGACCTTTTGGATCGTCCGATCTCTTGTGAACGCTCAGGATTGTGCCGCGTGGAGAAGCACCTCGTTAGGGGTTTGGGTACATAAGTCTTGGCCGTTCGATGCGTGTTGTGTGACCATGATCACACCAGGTAAGAGTCTTATTGTAGATCTCCATTAGTACTTGTGGGCCGTCAGATCAATCTGGATGGTGTAGATCGAGTATCATCGCACTCGTTAGATCATTCCCGAGTGAACTAGATAACGCCTACGGCGGGACCAACCATGCACTGACGCCAACGATGACATCAGCAGCTGCACGGTAAAGCACCGTGAGTCCATGGTGGACTAGCCGGTTCGGTGGACCGAGTCCACAGCTCAGTGCAGGGCACGTGTCGAATTATGATTGGCTCGGTTCGGGTGCTGATGCAATAAAGCGAATTTCTAATAGAAAAATAGTTCGGTTTAATATCTGATTTTCCAATTTTCAGGTTTTTATGATTTTTGAATATTCTCCGAGGCCGTTCTCCCTCATACGAGCTCCGATTGAGGTGATTCAAGTTTCTAAAAATTTCTAAAATTGATATCTATTTAATGGTGAATTTTATTTGATTGTTAGAGATTTTTTTCTCTCTATTTTGGGTGTTTATTTGTTTTTCTCCATCGATTCGCGTAGACGTTGAATTGTGCGATGCATCGGAGGAGGATTCGTTGACCCAAGATCAATTTCCAGAGCAAGACCAGAACCTATTCAAAGGCAAGTTGTGCTTTGATCATGTTGAACCCATGTTTATACAAATGCGGTATTTGTTTTACTCTATTGCATAGTATTTCAAGTATAAAAATGTTTTAAATTAAATTGGGATCTAGTTAATCTACCAATTTGATCTATATACCTACCTTGTCATTTGTATGCCATGATCTAATTGTCACCGTAGGATGGTTAACTAATAGTTGTTTAATATTGATAATCAACATGGGCTGGTTAGACCGTTGTAATTGCTTAGCCATACCACGTCGTCAAATGTACATGAATCATCAATGATTAATCTTGATTAATGGAATATGAAACAATGATGTGAACTTGTGTGTCATGTGAGGTCACACAATGAGATTGAGTTGTAGTGGCGAGTCATGTCACGCAACGATGTTGATTTGTTGATGGCACGTGGTGCTTGGTAATCAACTTGGGTGATAATCACTTAGATTGAGGCAAGTGACAAGGGGTGAGTATGCCAAGGTGGGCCCGATGGGCAGAGGGTATGTGGATGTCTTGCTCTGATCACTTTAAGGACTTAACCTTGCAAGCATTTGACCTGAGTCAATAATGCAACCACATGTCTGGTATGGGTCAGCCTAGCTGATTAATTTGCAATGTCTTAACTTTGGTACTATCTTGGTCGGTGTGAGTTCCCGAGTTATGGAGTAATTCATATGGCGTGATAGGGGGGCTCTGGACGTGGTAACTAGTCCCACCAGTGTTGAAACCTTAGCAGGTGGTTCCGGGTTAAGCCAGAGCATTGTAAAGGCTTTGTCATGATTTCTCTGCCGGCACACAAAAGGAAGTGTGCTAATGGCCAGGCGCAAAGCGAATATCATGTCGTGTGGGTAAAGTGCATAATCTCCGCAGAGTGTAAAACTATTCGAATAGCCGTGCTCGTGGTATTGAGCAACGCTCGGGAATTACAGTTAAGGGTTAGTTGAATTAAAATTGAAAACTTGGTTGGGATGGCGGGATTGCCATATGGAAGGTTGGAACTTGACTTAGGATTGGAAACTTGGTTTACTTCAGAAATGCTGAATCTATCTATTACTGTTAATTGTTTTACAATCTTTACAATCTATTTATGTATTTGTTCTTAAATGCTGCTTTGTGGCAAAATTGCCGAGATAGCCTATCCTTTGGAATAAGTCTTGATATAGCTATGTTAGAATTGCATTCTGTGCACAACTTGTTGAGTGCTTTATGTACTCACCCTTGCCAACAACAACATCACCAGTTGAGAAGTCTCCATCAATTCTGGAGGTGAAGTACCAGGAAGAGACGAATGTTTAGGGTGCAAGCCTTGACAGTTGCCTGTGGTATACTGAGGGGTTGTCTACGTTTTCATTCCGCTGCAGTTTAATGTGTTATCCCGCCTTGCGAGGCATAGTCATGTAAGTTGACCATAAGGTCATTCAACTAGTAGTATATAATATATGATGTCTTTCATAATGTTTCCGCTATGTATGATTGTGATATTTACCGATGTTGAGCCTGTGTGCACTAGCGTGATCCTGGACTAGTGCAGTATACATAGAGGGTCCGAGTGTGCATATTCGGGTCTCGACACTTACCCAAACACAAGCAATGTAATCGCTACAAATTTACCAAAAGAGCAGAATCGATTGAAGCTTACACGTGCTCCAGCTTGTCTAGCTCGGTATCTCCAATGACGGTGGCAGCCAGCCAAATTAGCGCCACTGCGCAGATCCTCGGCGCCATCACCTAAACCCCAGGCGGCGCCACGAGGGGAGGGATCCAGCAATGGACAACGGGGGCGACCACGAGGTGAGAGGATCTGGGGCTAAGGTTTTGGCGAATGGATTCGGGATTGCTTCGACGAGAGGGAGTTGTAATCTTCAGGGTCAAGATGTTGCCTTCGAGTCTACACAATACTAGGTTTACCTTAGCTCCAGGAGACGGTGAGCGAACGGGGGAGGATGATGTAGACATCAGGCGGGGGACAACGGTGGCACCGGGTGGTGAGGGACGGTGGCGCCGGGTGGGGGACGACGGTGGCGCTGGGTGGCGGGGTTGGACCTCGCGCGAGGTGGAGCCAGGGAGGACGACGGCGGCGCCGGGTTGCGGGGGAGGACGACGGGGGTCGGGGGAGGACGACAGTGGTGCCGGGGTGAGTGGGGAGACCCTGTGAGTGAGCTAGCCGACGAGCAGCGCTAAATGATGTCGGGAGGAGACCGATTCCTTTACGGGGCATGGAACTTATCTGTGTCGGTTCATTAAAAAGAACCGACACAGATAAAAATGCATCTCGATCAGTTCCTCAATAGAACCGATACAACTGATTCACAAGCTCTGTTGTTTTGTTTTCTCTCTCGATTCTTGAGTAAAATCGATACAAATACTACAACCTATTATGTCGGTTCTCCAAACAAAACCGATACAAATATAAGAATTTTCTCTATCGGTTCCTCAATAGAACCGATACTAATAATCAATCTTCTCTATCAGTTCAATAACTCAACCAATACAAATAATGCACACATCTCGGTCAGTTTTTTCAAAACGATACAAATAGATTTCACAAAACTGTCGGTTCCTCAAAGGAACCGATACAAATAACGCACATTTTCTATCATTTTTGTAATAAAATCAATACACATATGAGCTCATCTCGATCGGTTTCTTTCGAACGATACAAATGGATTTCACAAAACTATCGATTTCTTAAAACCGATAGCAATAAAATGACATCTCCAGTGGTTTTTATTATAAACATATAGAAAAATATGTATCTCCATCATTTCTTTTTAAGAACCGATAGAAATAGAACATTTTCATTTTTTTCCTATTTCCACTTGAAGAAATGAGTGCTACCAATTAGGGGTTTATTTCATTTGGAGATTCAACTTCAATCAACAAGCTAGAATCATCAGTATGATAATGAGATGAAACATACGTTGTGATACTACAAAGCTTTTCCAACAAGAATTTTCGATTTCAAAGTCCCCATTCAGAAGAGATGCCAAATTTCACTTTGTAGGCATGATTTTTTACTTAAAGAGTAGAAGGGTCAAATCTTGTTGAAATATAGTTCGAATTATTTTCCAACAAGAATATGTGCTGTTTTTTTGGGTGGCGACGAAGAAATCTCCTCTAGAACAACAACAGAGGAGAGTTCAGCCCAAGGGGTATAAATAACCTAGCGAGACACATCACAGTCGGTTCTAACATAAGAACCGATAGTAATGTGCATACTCCTCACTATCGGTTCTCACATAAGAACCGATAGTGATGTGCATGTAACACCCCGGCACCCCACGTGCCCTGGATGTCACACCCTCAACAACACCCAACACTAGATATAAAAAAAAAACATGCAAAGCCACTAACATCTAGAAGGTTGCCGACTTAACAAAAAAAATTCGGCAGCACCTCCCCTAAAATACGGACATCCACTCAGCAGACAAAAGATAGTATTCAATACACATTGCAAATCAGAAAATCATCCTAAGCGACAAGTAACATGGAAGAGTAAGTCTACCCAAGCAACAATTATGAAGCAAAAGAGGAGAGTCTAACCACCACATAACCAAGGATACAAGCATTTAAGCCCTCGAGCCAACAAGCCACTTACAAATCTAACCATCCAAAAGAACAAGTTCTTTAATCTAACACCACTTCTAAAAGTAATGCTACCCTATTCTAACAATATGGAGTCATTGTGAGTGAAGGGTGCTAGCCCGTCTCCCAAAATGCCGCCCTGGAGGTACCTAAAAATATAAACATCAAAGTACAAGCGTGAGTTCATTTCTTAGCGAAGTGTATTGCTACAATACAACAGGACATAAATAGATAGTAACATTCATACACAATTCTTCTAACCATGTAACAAAAAAAAACACATTAAATCATCATTTAGCATTTCTTCCTCCATAGGATGCAACATGCATACTCATGAATGCCCTTTTTCTTAGCTCGATCAGATCGCCGAGTGCACACCCGCTCGGTGTGCACCTCTCATTCCCTTCCATCCCGTGGAAGGGCCTACTCTTACTGTCTCGCTCCCATACATCCGTGTGTATGGGACTACGAGGTAGGATTTCTCGTGCTCACTACGTGTGAGCACAGAGGCCCACATCAGAATGGGTCGCCTCTTCCATTATGAATGCACAATGCAATTTACACAAATAATTCCAAACTGCATTCATTCATAACATTATTGCATAATCATAACCAAATGCATAAACATAACCAATTCTCACCTTCATAAGTTATCATCTATACTAGTCTAATCAAATCCAAGAATAAAACATGGTAACGCATCATATCATACGATTAGATCACAACAATAAGTAATCATACGCCACCAAGCCGTATTCATCACAATACACTTGCCTCAACCGCGGGAGGAGGGTGGCGTGAGGACGATACCACTCCCGAGGATACACCACCTGAAAATAGCATTTGCAAATACATTTTCATAAACTACATACTTCACACAACCTACAACACTTCTACACCCTAATTCAAAATAGCCCCCAATATCCAACAATTAAGGATTTCTGGACAGCAAGCACGAAATTTAACATATCTCCCAAATGGCTAAGCTAAATTTTGAGTTCTTGTACTATAAACGATCACAAGAGGATAATCTAACTTTTATTCTACAACCAACCAATCAAGATATGCCTCAAACAGCCCCAGAATTGAAATGAACAGAGGCTACAAGTGTTAAACATTCAATCTGGACAGGGTTTACTAAAACAAGCATATCTTTTGATTGGTTTAACCAAATGAGTGTTCTTGTACTCTAATTGACCATAAGAGGATACACTACCATTTCCCCATATCCATTAATTCAGGAGATGTGCCAAAAATTCCCAGATTACAAATGAACAGAGACTGCACATTTTAAATGTAACTCAGGACAGTCTATACTAACATTCGCATAACTTTTAATTGGCTAGGTTAAAAATCGAGTTCTTGGGCTCTAAATGACCACAAGAGGATAAACTACAATTAAAACCTAGCCATTTAGTCAGAAACTGAGCCTAAAGTCCTCAACTTGCACTTTTAGTTTCAGTTCAGATTCTGAATTTTTCAGCAGATTGTAGTTTTAGGGTAGTAACTTCAAAATAGCATAACTTTCGATTCCTATACCCAAATCAAGCAAAAGAGGACATTTTCTTGATCTACAGGAAATTTCCCAACTTACTTCAGGCAACCAAAAATTCTAATTCGACTTGCAAATAGCTCTAAACAGAAGTTCAAAATCTCAGCTACCAACACGAACTAAATCAGAGCAGCCTGCACTAAAAAGGTCATAACTTTTAATTGGCTGAATGAAAATTTGTGTTCTTATACTCTAATGAAATCTAAGAACACGAACTACAACTTTCTCTACAGTCAACTACTCAAAAAGTGATTCTTTCTTGCCGAAAACACAGTCTCAAAACCGGTCTGTGCACAGCTCGAAATCTGAACAGTATTCCCTCCAACCCTAGAGCCATTTTCCCTCCAAGATCCCCAAATCCAAGAACCCTAGAACCATCCCCACTAGCTAGAACCTCCATTAGCACAGCAAGAACCTCAAAAAACTTGAATCCACTCACCACCAAGAGGGAGGAAGAAGGAAGAGGGTGCTGCTGCAGGGAGGAGCTCGGGGGAGGGCTGCTGCTGCTGCTGGAGGGAGGAGCTCGGGGGAGGCTGCTGCTGCTGGAGGGAGGAGGCGCCACCAAGAGAAGCTAGGGAGGAGGAAGAAGCCAAGAACTAGGGGAGGAGGGTGGCGTGCTCAGCCACAAAAATGAAGGAGGTGCTGGATGGGGATTAAGTGGAGGGGAAAAAAAGAAGGGGTGGGGTTGGGGAAAAAAAATGAGAGAACCTCTCTCAAAATATTTAAACCCAAAACCACAAACCCTCAGTCGAGAAAGAACTGCGATGCTACAATCTCCTCCCCTTATAGGAATTCGACCCCGAATTCCCAGCACGCCAACTAGACGAAAAGAATAGATTGCCGAAGTTAAATCACAACATACCTGATAGGAATAACTCTGGATATTTCTCACGCATGCGAGACTCCAGTTCCCAGGTTGCTTCCCGCTCGGATTGATGCGACCACAAAACTTTGACAAACTTCAGCGTTCTATTTTTCAACACCGCTCTGATTCTTCCGAATTTGCACCGTCGGGACTCAAGGTGAGATCTTGATCAATCACCAACGGCTCAAGCGGAATGACCAAATCATGTCATGCAAATACTTCCTCAAAGATGGATACATGAAAGACATTATGCACCCTTGCATTGATTCGGAAGTTTCAATGATAGGCTACCTTTCCAACTCGAGCAACTATGGGAAAAGGCCCCACGCATCGAGGGTGAGCTTCCCTTTAGGACCAAAACGAACCACACCTTTAGTGGGAGACACCCTCAACAGCACGCTATCCCCCACTTCAAATTCTAGTTCTCGCCTCCTCACATCAGCATAACTTTTCTGTCTACTCTGAGCTGCAAGAAGGTTCTTTCTCACCTCTGCCACCCGATCAACAGTTTGTTGAACCCAATCTGGGCCAAGGACTGACCTTTCCCTCGCATCCCAAAGATAGGGGTGAACGACACTTACGCCCATAAAGCACTTCATAAGGAGCAGCTCGAATACTTGCTTGATAGCTATTATTATAAGCAAATTCAGCAAGAGCCAAATGGTCTTCCCAACTACCTCTCCATGCCAAAACACAGGATCTGAGCATATCCTCCAAAGTCTGAATGGTACGTTCAGATTGTCCATCTGTTTGTGGATGGAAAGCAGTGCTAAGGCGAAGCTGCGTGCCCAGAGCATTCTGCAAACTTTCCCAAAACTTAGAGACAAACTTGGCATCACGATCAGAAACGATGGTCTTGGGCACACCATGAAGTCTCACTATTTCTCGCACATAAAAAGGAGCCAACTCGCTCGCTGAGTTTGTGGTGCGAATGGGAATAAAGTGAGCAGACTTGCTGAGACGATCCACAATAACCCAAATAGCATCCTTCCCTCGTCGAGAACGAGGTAGGCCAACTACAAAGTCCATGGATATGTCATCCCAAGGCCAAACAGGAACCTCCAAAGGTTGAAGCAACCCACTGGTCGCTTATGTTCACCTTCACCTTCCGACAAATCCCACAAGATGCTACATCTTGAGCAATGTCAACCCGCATCCTTTTCCACCAAAAATTCTTTTTCAAATCCCGATACATTTTAGTCTCACCAGGTGAATCAATACGGGTACGATGAGCCTCCTTTAAGATATCATCCTTGACTTGAGACTTTTGGGGCACACAAAGGCGGCCTTTAAACCGCAGCATACCATCTTCATCTATGCTGAAGTCCCCCGTCTTGCCCTCAATAATGCGCTTCCTCACCTGCTGTAACAGTCGGTCATGATGTTGAGCTTCGCGCACCCGCTTGGGAATCGCTGACTCCAGAATCAATTGAGTTTCAGCTTGCATGGTTCCCGCAAAACAATATGAGACTCCCATACGCTCAAAATCAGCAATGAGACAGTCAAGAGCAAGGGGCGACACCTTGCGGCTAAGAGCATCCGCCACAACATTTGCTTTGCCCGGATGATACTGAATTGTAAGGTCATAATCTTTTATTAACTCCAACCACCTTCTTTGTCTCAAATTCAAATCTTTCTGAGTGAAAATGTATTTGAGGCTTTTGTGGTCAGTGAAGATATCACAAGACTCGCCATACAAGTAATGCCTCCAAATCTTCAAGGCAAAGACCACTGCCGCTAGCTCGAGATCATGAGTAGGGTAGTTCTGTTCATGCTTTTTCAACTGTCTTGATGCATAAGCAATAACTTTGCCCCTTTGCATAAGCACACAGCCAAGGCCCACATGGGAAGCATCAGAATACACGGTGAAACGCTCTCCTGGCTCTGGAAGGGTGAGAACAGGAGCAGTCACCAACCTTTCCTTCAAGGTGCGGAAACTGCTCTCACAATCTACAGTCCATTGGAATTTTACCCCCTTTCGAGTCAACTGAGATAGTGGCCTGGCAACAATTGAGAAGTCCTGAACAAAACGCCGGTAGTAACCAGCCAACCCAAGGAAACTGCGTACTTCCTTGACATTAGAAGGTCTCTCCCAGTCCACGACTGTAGAGATCTTACTAGGATCAACAGAAATGCCTTCCTAGCTGATTATATGACCAAGGAAACCCACTTCAGAAAGCCAGAACTCACACTTCTTTAACTTGGCAAAGAATCGATTCTCCCTTAAAGTACGAAGCACAAGCCTCAAATGATGAGCATGCTCCTCCTCGGATTTGGAATAAATGAGTATATCATCGATGAACACTACCACAAAATCATCAAGATACCCATGAAGCAAGCTGTTCATCATCTCCATAAAAACAGCAGGGGCATTGGTTAGTCCAAAAGACATAACCTTAAATTCGTAATGCCCATACCTAGTGGAGAAAGCCGTCTTCTCAATATCTTGTTCCCTCACACGAATTTGATTATAGCCCGATTGAAGATCAATCTTAGAGAACACCTTTGCTCCCTTTAATTGATCAAACAAGTCTTCAATGCGAGGTAGAGGATACTTATTCTTGATGGTCACCAAATTGAGAGCGCGATAGTCAATGCACAAGCGCCAACCTCCATCCTTCTTGGCAACAAAAAGGACAGGCGCTCCCCAAGGGGACACACTGCGCTGGATCAACCCCTTAGATAACAGATCATCTAGTTGCTTCTTCAACTCCTCTTGGAAAGGACGAGCTAAGCGATAAGGAGACAAGGAGATAGGTCGAGTGCTTGGAACAAGATCAATCCGAAATTCCACATCCCTTTTTGGTGGCAACCCGGGCAACTCATCCGGGAACACATCAGTGAATTCCTTTACCACAGGAATCTCCTCAATGGTCACCAAAGCACTTGGCTTTTCCAAAATGACGAAAAGCACCCCCAAACTCCGCCTACGCCGGCCAGGGAATAAACTGGTCAGCACAAAGAGTGAACTGGATGGTGCACTTCCCTGGAAGACCAACTCCACTCCTGAGGGAGCTTGCAAGGTAATTGTCTTCCAGTAACAACATATTTTGGCATGATATTGATGCAGCCAATCCATACCCAAGATGACATCGAATGGGGCCAAGGGAATAACCATCAAATTGGCGAAGAAGTCCTCATCATCAATAGTAATAGTGCAACCCAGGCATACCATGGAGCTCGAAATAAGCCCCCAAGGAGAGGCAACTACTACGACTTGGCAATACTCGCATTCCCAACTTAGCCCTTCTAGCAAACTCGATCGATACAAAGGAATAGGATGCTCCTGAATCAAAAAGAACAAAAGCATCAGCTGAATCCACAAGTAAAGTACCTGTTACCACATCTGGACGTCCAGCTGACTCCACTGTCGGCAGGGCGTAAACTCCTGGTGGTGCCCACACTGAAGGCTGCGGAAGAGAAGGGGTCGCAGCTAGCATCTAGACTGACCCTCTGGACGAGGCAGCCTGAGTCAGAGTGGATGGCACGGTCTCCCACTTGATGATGCTATTGGGATTTGACCTGCACACTCGTCCCATATGACCGGGACGGCCACAGTGATGGCACTCCCCTGTCCAAGCACACTCTGCAGCGCGATGCCCACCACCGCACTTGAAGCAGATCATGCCTTGCCCAGGGACAGGGCGGGAGGCCACTCGAGGGGAAGATAGTGAAGATGACCGAGACTGCCTTGTCTTGGCCCCAGAAGAGGAACTTGGTCCCCCTTTAAACTTCTTGGAAGTAGATCGCTGAGAAGATCCACCTCCACCGCCAAAGCCTCTCTTTTGCCCACCACCAGGAGCTATAGAAACTCCCGAACCACCGGAGTTGAGCTTTTCTTTGGAAAGCTCCATTTCAAGCTCCATACCCTTCGCCTGATCCACCACCGAGGTGAAGTCACGGGGGACCGTGGCCCCCATGACAACTCTGAACTCTTGGTTGAGGCCCCTACGGAACCTCCGCGCTTTTTCTCGATCATCCGACGCCACTGAGGGTATGAAGCGGATGATATTATTGAACTCCACCTCATACTCTGCCACGGACCTCTTGCCTTGAGAGAGGGTGGATAAAGAGTGCTCCATCCTCTCAAGGAAGGACTCCGGGTAGAATTTGGCCCGGAAGCACTCCGTGAAGTCCTCCCAAGTGACTGGTCCCTGCGTGGGGGTCCTCGCAGCAAGGACACCCTCCCACCAGATATCTGCTTGGCCCTTCAGCTGAAAGGCCACGAATCGAGCCTTCTGGAGGGAAGTCATCTCTAGGACTCCAAATTGCCTCTCCATATAGCGCAACCAGTCTGCCGCCTGGACTGGTGTACCTGCACCATCAAAGGTGTCGAGTCGGAGAGTCATCCACTCCCGTAGGCTCATCCTAGAGTCTGGCACCTCTGGAACCACCACGGGAGCCGCTGCAGGGGGAGGCACAACAGCGGGAGCTGCCTGAACTTGCTGGCGCAGCTCCTGAACCTCCCTCTGTAGTGCTTGCAATAACGCTGCAGTCGCGGCATCGACCCCCGCCCCGGAAAGTCCAGCTGGGGCACTATGGTGGACTGGCTGATGGGCATTGAGTGAACCGCTCCCCTCGGCGACCGACTCAACGTCCACCCGGGATGGGTGATTGCCACCTCGACCACGGCCTCCCCGGCCACGGCGACCACGACCTCTACCCCTGGCCATAGCTACAACAACCAGGAAATCTAATATCAGCACGAATCGCAATTAACAACAACATACTAGAATTTTTTTTTATCTATCAATATCATAAAGCAAATAGAACACTAAAGCGCTATGCAATGCATTACCATACCCTTCCTACTGTGCCCCAAGGTGTGTCAAAATTTTAATTACTTAGTTAACCTACGTCAAGTTTGAAGGTTATTTAACTAAGACAAGATTTTAAAGAATACATATACCTAGGCCAAGTTTCTAGATTATCCAAAATCAAAGTTTTTAGTCAACCCTATGGTATAACACTAAGTTCAAGCACCACGGACCTAATTCCCGCTCTGATACCAATCTGTAACACCCGGCACCCCACGTGCCTGGATGTCACACCCTCAACAACACCCAACACTAGATATAAAAAAACATGCAAAGCCACTAACATCTAGAAGGTTGCCGACTTAACAAAAAAATTTGGCAAAGACTCTCCCTAAAATACGGACATCCACTCAAAGTGGACAAAAGATAGTATTCAATACACATTGCAAATCAGAAAATCATCCTAAGCGACAAGTAACATGGAAGAGTAAGTCTACCTAAGCAACAATTATGAAGCAAAAGAGGAGAGTCTAACCACCACATAACCAAGGATACAAGCATTTAAGCCCTCGAGCCAACAAGCCACTTACAAATCTAACCATCCAAAAGAACAAGTTCTTTAATCTAACACCACTTCTAAAAGTAATGCTACCCTATTCTAACAATATGGAGTCATTGTGAGTGAAGGGTGCTAGCCCGTCTCCCAAAATGCCGCCCTGGAGGTACCTAAAAATATAAACATCAAAGTACAAGCGTGAGTTCATTTCTTAGCGAAGTGTATTGCTACAATACAACAGACATAAATAGATAGTAACATTCATACACAATTCTTCTAACCATGTAACAAAAAAACACATTAAATCATCATTTAGCATTTCTTCCTCCATAGGATGCAACATGCATACTCATGAATGCCCTTTTCTTAGCTCATCAGGTATCGCGAGTGCACACCCGTCGGTGTGCACCCTCTCATTCCCTTCCATCCCGTGGAAGGGCCTACTTTTACTCAATGTCTCGCTCCCATACATCCGTGTGTATGGGACTACGAGGTAGGATTTCTCGTGCTCACTACGTGTGAGCACAGAGGCCCACATCAGAATGGGTCGCCTCTTCCATTATGAATGCACAATGCAATTTACACAAATAATTCCAAACTGCATTCATTCATAACATTATTGCATAATCATAACCAAATGCATAAACATAACCAATTCTCACCTTCATAAGTTATCATCTATACTAGTCTAATCAAATCCAAGAATAAAACATGGTAACGCATCATATCATACGATTAGATCACAACAATAAGTAATCATACGGCCACCAAGCCGTATTCATCACAATACACTTGCCTCAACCGCGGGGAGGAGGGTGGCGTGAGGACGATACCACTCCGAGGATACACCACCTGAAAATAGCATTTGCAAATACATTTTCATAAACTACATACTTCACACAACCTACAACACTTCTACACCCTAATTCAAAATAGCCCCCAATATCCAACAATTAAGGATTTCTGGACAGCAAGCACGAAATTTAACATATCTCCCAAATGGCTAAGCTAAATTTTGAGTTCTTGTACTATAAACGATCACAAGAGGATAATCTAACTTTTATTCTACAACCAACCAATCAAGATATGCCTCAAACAGCCCCAGAATTGAAATGAACAGAGGCTACAAGTGTTAAACATTCAATCTGGACAGGGTTTACTAAAACAAGCATATCTTTTGATTGGTTTAACCAAAATGAGTGTTCTTGTACTCTAATTGACCATAAGAGGATACACTACCATTTCCCCATATCCATTAATTCAGGAGATGTGCCAAAAATTCCCAGATTACAAATGAACAGAGACTGCACATTTTAAATGTAACTCAGGACAGTCTATACTAACATTGTCATAACTTTTAATTGGCTAGGTTAAAAATCGAGTTCTTGGGCTCTAAATGACCACAAGAGGATAAACTACAATTAAAACCTAGCCATTTAGTCAGAAACTGAGCCTAAAGTCCTCAACTTGCACTTTTAGTTTCAGTTCAGATTCTGAATTTTTCAGCAGATTGTAGTTTTAGGGTAGTAACTTCAAAATAGCATAACTTTCGATTCCTATACCCAAATCAAGCAAAAGAGGACATTTTCTTGATCTACAGGAAATTTCCCAACTTACTTCAGGCAACCAAAAATTCTAATTCGACTTGCAAATAGCTCTAAACAGAAGTTCAAAATCTCAGCTACCAACACGAACTAAATCAGAGCAGCCTGCACTAAAAAGGTCATAACTTTTAATTGGCTGAATGGAAATTTGTGTTCTTATACTCTAATGAAATCTAAGAACACGAACTACAACTTTCTCTACAGTAAACTACTCAAAAAGTGAATCTTTCTTGCCGAAAACACAGTCTCAAAACCGGTCTGTGCACAGCTCGAAATCTGAACAGTATTCCCTCCAACCCTAGAGCCATTTTCCCTCCAAGATCCCCAAATCCAAGAACCCTAGAACCATCCCCACTAGCTAGAACCTCCATTAGCACAGCAAGAACCTCAAAAAACTTGAATCCACTCACCACCAAGAGGGAGGAAGAAGGAAGAGGGTGCTGCTGCAGGGTGGAGCTCGGGGGAGGGCTGCTGCTGCTGCTGGAGGGAGGAGCTCGGGGGAGGCTGCTGCTGCTGGCTGCTGCTGCTGGAGGGAGGAGGCGCCACCAAGAGAAGCTAGGGAGGAGGAAGAAGCCAAGAACTAGGGGAGGAGGGTGGCGTGCTCAGCCACAAAAATGAAGGAGGTGCTGGATGGGGATTAAGTGGAGGGGAAAAAAAGAAGGGGTGGGGTTGGGGAAAAAAAATGAGAGAACCTCTCTCAAAATATTTAAACCCAAAACCACAAACCCTCAGTCGAGAAAGAACTGCGATGCTACAGTGCATGCTCATCACTATCGGTTCTGCACATCACTATCGCTTCTCACATAAGAACCGATAGTGATGTGCATGGTCGTCACTATCGTTTCTTATGTTAGAACCGATTGTGATGTGCCTAGTGCTACATCACAATCGCCACTAACCTGAGAACCAATAGTGATTATCACTAACACCCCTCCTAAGTAATCTATCACAATCGTTTTTTCCTAAAAACTTAAGAACCGACCGAGATGAAGCGATAGTGATGTACAATTCTGTAGTAGTGTGGGCAAACTGGGATCCAAGTAGGAATAGTGATTGTCTTTTTGACTTGAGTTGGACACATACATTACTACCGGCAAGTGATTGACTTGCCCGTATTAAATCATAGTTAAAAGATCTATAAGAGACTGCCAGTTGCCGAGTTGCATCCAACATCACTTAAAATCTAGTTGAGTTCAGAGATTATAATCATAGAAGTAGCCTGTCAGTTATCATTGATTATCTGGTTATCACATAAACTAGTTGGTTACCACCACAAAATGAAAGTTACTAATTTCAAACCCGAAATATATTCAATTTTAAAAAAACCAACTAACCTAGTTCAGAGATTCTAATCATAGAAGTAACTCTATTTCTATACATTTCTCCCAGTATATTCTCCTAGCATTTTTTTTATAAAAAAACCAACTTACTTAGTATATTCTATTTCTCCCAGCATTAGCATTCCTCTATACAAGCATACACCGTGTTTACAACTCATTCAAGGTACACAGAGACACAAATAGCATCATTATACTTCAAGACTAAAGTATATGCATTTTAGGATTCAAACATGTAAAGTAGATGCTTATTCTAACATGTTTAAACTTACACAAATGTCAAAATCTAGGTTCATTGATCATGAACAAAAGACTATATAGATACTTTCATGGTGATAATTGTTTACCTCTAGCTAGAGGGATCATCTCCTCAAATTGTGATCTGATTTGGAGATAAAAAATCACAAATCAGCTCAAAATCATCCAAAAGTTTGAATTTTCAGCATTTGATCAAAAAGTGAAAAGGCAATAACTTTTTCCAATATAGTTGAAATTATTTAAAAATTTTCAGAAACATACTTTGGGATACTAAAAAGTTTTTGCAAAAAGAATTTTCAGAAAAGAGTTCCCATTCAAAAGATATGCCAAATTTCACTTTGTAGGCATGATTTTTACTTAAAGCGTAGAAAATTCAAAACATTTTCAGATAAAGTCCAAATTATTTGAAAATTTCTAGAAATGAACTTTGGACTATTTAGAAGCTTTACCAAATAGAATTTCCATAAAAGGATTGTTTTTCAAAAGATATGGTAAATGTGATTTGTAGGCATAATGAGAGATTGAATTTCCATCAAAACCTTGAAACGCAATTCAACTTGGATTTCATTGAGATTTGAACTTCCATGTGTCATTTAATCTAAAAGCAAGATCATATAAGATCTATTTGACTTTTACAAGTATTTTCACAAATATTGACCTTTTAAACAATATTTTAAAGAAATACCAAAAGAAGCAAATAAGAGCATATTTGATTTGAATTGGTATGTGTGAGTTTAAAATACCATTTGGAACCAAGAAATGACTAAAAATCTAGTCCAATAGATGAAACTCAAAAAATGCTAGAATATGACCAATATAGGTGAAGAGTAGTTTTTGGGCTAGTTTCAAAATCAAATAACTTAGGATTGGTTAGTATTTCGAAAATCTTTTGAATACGAGATTGGTTAAGAATGACCAACTCTATGTTTTTAGTTTTGGAGCTATTTTCATTAATGTACAATTAATTTAAATCCAAAACAAGATACTAGTAACTAGTTCATCTTCTTTTATGCTTACATATTGGAACTACAAGATTATCAACAATTGTCCACAATGGTGGCATAAAGAAAAAATATGACATGATGTGAATGTAATTAAAGAATCATAATTGAATGAATGAACAACTCAAGTGGCATTCAAAAGCAAAGCTAGCATTCATCTCATGTATGTCACAATGTTCCATGTCATATAGCAATCTTACAACTTTACCCAAATAAACGGCACAATAAAATGAGTTTGTTAAATGGTAACGGCTGTTAAACCAAATAAATGGGCCGATAAAATGAACAAACCTCGACGTAATTCCTTTATTTATAATACAACCCTTCTTGATGATTTACATGCATATAATTTGTTTCATGTGTGTCGTCGTTACTGCTAAGACATGCTCCATATGCAAATAGAGGTATTTCATCAAATTGGTTGTACTCTTCTTTATCTACAACATTTTTAACTCCAACAATCCGCCTCTTGCCATGAAGGACAACGTGCAACCTCGGATTGGCTAGATCATGCACGTAGAAGACTTGATTTTCTTACATCGCAAAGATGAATAGTTCATCATTGTAGGCGAGTCTATTAAGATCCACAAGAGTAAACTCTCTTTTGTCGACCTTCACTCTATATGGAAGTCTCACCTATTTACATCGGAACAATAGAATTTAGTATATTCTAAACGATTTTTAGCCAAAAAAAACTGTCTGTGATTTGCCTGAGAATCACCACTGACGGTTTTTTACATGTCATATATAACCCCTTTTGTACTAGTGAATGATGGGAGTGCACGTCAGTAGGAAAGCTTGAACTCGGCCTTTGCAATTCTTTTAGGCGTGTCCAAAAATACACCGGTTCGGAACATCCAAACATTCCTCCATGCTTGGGCGATGACGCGCAGAAGTCAATGCTGGGGAGAACAAGCACCTTTCGTAACATTCATGTACGTACGCTACATAATTTTATTTATGCCGTACCCAAGAATTCCTCCTCATCACATAGATATGTTAACACATAGCCTGCCGAAATCATTGGTAAAGCACATGGGATGTAATTATCCTTGATGCATATTAATTATAACCTTCTCTCTCAATTATAACCTAAAATGGATAATTGCCTTTCCTTAGCAAGCTCAGATATCGATGATATAGATACATGTCATGTTACGATCGACGCGCTGGTGAACTGTCCTCGGCGCCGTCTATTTTGTTTTTAGACATGTTCGTTTGAAGCCGCGCGTCAATGCCTCAATGCATATAGATGCATGTTCATTTGTTAATGGGCGCGGCTGTACTGGGGTGGAAGGTAGCACATGGCTGTATACACAGAAACAGGTTGTCACGCTGAGACGTGACCAAGTTTACGTAACCGGCGCCTCTATAAATACAGGGAATTGCAAGAACATGCTCATCCATCCATTTCATCCTAGATCACTTAACCAGTACCAAAACATATTCCTCTGGAGCCACATAATTGAAGCTTTGATTGTATAATTGATTAAGCTCGATCGATCCATGGCGATAAGGTCTTGTGTAGTGCTACTGCTTCCTCTGGCCATCCTGGTTCTCGCAGCTGGCACGGCAGCGGCTCAGCTGGAGATCGGCTTCTACAGCAAGACATGCCCGAACGTCGAGGCGATGGTCCGCGAGGAGATGGTGAAGATCATCTCCGCCGCGCCCAGCCTCGCCGGACCGCTCCTCAGGCTCCATTTCCACGACTGCTTTGTCAGGGTAAGTAGCACGTGCATTGTTGTCCGTGGCATTACAAACATAAACCTGCGAACTTCCTATATTGGGATTGTTTCCATCGATGATCATGAACTTAAGAGAAAAATGTGCATGCAACGCAAAACTGCAGGGTTGTGACGCCTCTGTCCTGCTCAACTCCACCGAGGGCCGCATGGCAGAGAGGGACGCGAAGCCGAACAAGAGCCTGAGAGGCTTCGGCTCCGTGGAGCGAGTGAAGGCCAAGCTCGAGGCCGCCTGCCCGGGCACTGTCTCCTGCGCCGACGTCCTCACCCTCGTGGCCCGCGACGCTGTCGTGCTGGCCAAGGGCCCCTTCTGGCCGGTCGCGCTGGGCAGGAGAGACGGCAAGGTGTCCAGCGCCACGGAGGCCAGCAATCAGCTGCCTCCGGCGTACGGGGACATCCCGCTGCTCACCCAGATATTCGCCTCCAAGCGCCTCGACCTTAAGGACCTCGTCGTCCTCTCCGGCGCCCACACCCTCGGCACGGCGCACTGCCCCTCATACGCCGACCGGCTGTACAACTTCACCGGCAACAGCAGTGCCTATAACGTCGACCCGTCCCTCGACAGCGAGTATGCCGACAAGCTGAAGACGCGGTGCAAGAGCGTCGACGACCAGAGCGTGCTGTCCGAGATGGACCCGGGGAGCTACAAGACCTTCGACACCAGCTACTACCGCCACGTCGCCAAGCGGAGGGGGCTCTTCCAGTCCGACGCCGCGTTGCTCACCGATGCCACCACCAGGGAGTACGTCCAGCGCATCTCCACCGGCAAGTTCGACGACGAGTTCTTCAGGGACTTCAGCGAGTCCATGATCAAGATGGGCAACGTCGGCGTGCTCACCGAGGTTGAGGGAGAGATCAGGAAGAAGTGCTACATCGTCAACCAGGCTAGCTAGCTATTTTAGCTTACTGCGTGATATATATATATGGTGCTTGTCCGTCTGTTATTAATCATTGTATTATGTTAATTATTCTTATTTTTCAGTATATTAGTTCTTTTCAGTACTTCTTCCTATAGGTCAGTGATGTTTTGCATTAATTGTCAAATGGGAAAAAAGACGACTTATTAATATCCAAGTCACTGCACGTCCATCGGTCTATCTAGGTAAAGAAACACTCTTGAAACTCTTCTATTAGTCAACAATTTACAGCCTATCTTTTTTTAATAGAATTCATTAAAGTCTCCAATTTTACTACCAAGAAACATCTAGCTTCACTAAGGCTCTATTAATATCGTAATTATCAAGGTTATAATCTTGAGTCTTCACAATGCACTACACTGGAAAAGGTCATCAGTGACGGTTCATAACTGCCATCAGTGACGGTTATTGAACCGCCACAGATATAGTGCCACTGATAATCGAGGATTATCAGTGGCGGTTTTCTAACCGCCACAGATAAGTGTTATCTGTGACGGTTCTACACACTAACCGCCACAGATAACAATACTATCTGTGGCGGTTCTATCCACCAACCGCCACAGATAACTACACTATCTGTGACGGTTCTTTCCTACAACCGCCACAGATAACTATATTATCTGTGGCGGTTCTATACACCAACCGCCACAGATAACTATATTATCTGTGGCGGTTCTATCCACCAACCGCCACAGATAGTACCTGACCGAAAAAATAAAAAACTGCATTTTGGGCTAGCCTCAGGTGCTGCTAGCCATGCCCTCTGAAACATATAATACATCAATCACAGATTTTGCATATATACAGTTACAATGTACAACAATCACAGATTTCGCATATACACAACTACAATATAATACATCAATCACAATTGCAATTTTGCATATACACAATTATAATGTACAACAATCACAGATTTTGCATATACACAACTACAATATAATACATCAATCACAATTACATATAATACATCAATCACAATTACAATCACAGATTTTGCATATACACAATTACAATGTACAATTAAAGTGTCTCATGCATGAGGCGCTCGATCATGGTGATGGTGTAGGGCATGCCTCCCGCTGGACCTGCTTCCTTCTCCAGTTCAGTATCTTTGCATCAATATTTCTCAGAGTATGTAAATGAAGTCATTATATATCATACTATGGAAAGCTAAATAGATCACTTTAGTTGTATCACAAATCTAGCCGATCCATTGCCGTCTTATTCCATGTGAATGCCGTGGCATCCTCCAGATGTTGTACATGCATTAGCTAGTTTATACTCCCTCTATTTTTGAATATGTGACATTCTATTTTTCAATTTTTATTCCTAAATACATATCATTCTACAATTTTGATCCTACTTTTTACTATTTTTCCTTCTATAATCTCCATTTAGCTATTTTTAATGGCATTTACTATCATACATTAGAGTAAAACACACCATCTAAAAATATATGGACCATGTAATCAAATCTCTTATGAATGGACGGTAAAGATGCAAAAGGAAACTTCGGCAACTAAATCAAGCAATCAAATAAACCTGCTGTAATGGTGCAGTTTTGGGGCTGAGCTCTTTCCGTATTCATCCATCACCCACGTCAATAAAAAGCTCTACTAGCCATCATGAAAGGGCACGGAGAAAAGCAATAGAGGGAGAGCTCCTCGTCTAGAGCGCACGCACACACACACACCACCCATCAACACACACACACACGCACGGGAGAAGGGCAACAACACAAGCGCAGATCAATCACAACTTCTTAAATGAAATGACAGAAATTAGAACATGTGCAAGCCATGCCATCCAATACTAAACTTGACATTCAATGAAACATCAATTTACACCACTGTAAGAAAAAAATTAACTAGTTTTGTGAACTATAAACCTACGAGTCTTCACTGTTGGTAGGGGCCTCAGGAGGTGGCACATGAGTATGGAAGACTTCATCGTTATTATCTGGGTCATGAAACTCACCGTTCTTGTTGAGTACTTCCTTCATGATGAAGTAGGCGAGCTGTCCCTGAATGCCTTGGATTTCATTTGGAACCAGTCCTCCCGTAGGCAACTTCAAACGCTATAGATAGAAAAAGTTTGTCTTAAGAGCTTATATAGAGAATGAGATGTGCAAATCAATGTGTGATGTTAGCGTGACAAACCTCTACGTCATTGTTTACTATTGTAGAGCCTAAGATTTTGCGCATGTATTGGCACACGAAGTACCCACATAAATTTGTTCCTGGCGGCTGCTTGTGGCACTGCAAAAAATTGAATAAACTTATACGACATTGAAGGAGTTATTGACTACGAGGTGCGATATAGGAAAATTGTTTTTGTGCGTACCGAAAATTTAGTACGGATTGTCAGTGATTTATGGAAAGGACGGTGTCTCGAGCACTTTTTACAATATGCTTTGAAGTCCCTGTTCACTAGACTTGTCATATCTTTGTAGTCTTTTGGATCTTTGTCCCGGGGTCCAAGATCGACATCTTGCTTTTATCCGGAGTAATTACTACGAGAATCCGATGGAAACTACATACACATGTATGATGCCGTAGTCATTAGTCCTAACTCGAGCAAAGAACGAGATCAACAAGTAGTTGAACTAGCTAGTGAGCCACTTACTTGAAATTGTATGGTAAAAGTATGAACTCCTTGTCTTGGAGTTTGATGAGAGCGTTATATCGTAGTCCTCGACCTCCTTTGGTACTCTTTTGATTTCCGGTGGCAAACCGTTCCTGATCGAGGAACGCCATGCGCCCTTTGGTTCTTTTTAGTTCGATCAACTCGTATCTACATAACAAATGATTTAGACATCACATTTATCGGTATTACATGAATGGAGACAATGATTTTTATATTGGACATTTACAGTGACCAGCATCTCATAAGAGACACGTCGAGGGCATCTTGATAGTACATGTTGTGCAACTCGCTGAATTCTATCATGAAGCAGCCAATCCCCTCATGGTGGAAATGTTCCTCTCTGAAAATGGCAGTGATCACCTTCGGAAGTACATGTTGGTTCGATCGCTCCATATACCATTCATGTAATCGCCTTAGCTGCACTGTTAGACTATCAAGCTTTGAAGGGGTGACAAACGGCTTCCCCATTTCATATTTCAGTCTTTCTTCAGCAGCTTGTCCTTTGGAGACCGCTTTACCCATACTTTTCTCGCACACAACATCATACTCTGTTCTGGCTTCGCCTGACCTCGCTGATATGGCTTGTCTATTCTGCCATGCCTTCAGAGGATGGTTTTTAAGTCGGTCAACTGAAGTTGTCGCACTAACTTTTGTACTGTTGATGTGTTGGTGACGATCGGCGAGGTTTATTGTAGGGCAGCCGGCGGAGTTCACTGCAGAGAGGTGGCGTGTTCACTGCAGGAGAGGCTGGCAGGGTCACCTCAGGAGGGGCTGGTAGGTTCACCTCAGGAGGAACAGGCACTTCATGATGGTCCAAGTTGATGTCATGTTTGCGCCACTGGATGAATGAGTGGAGGCACTTCCTAGAGTTGTAACCTCATCGTTCGGGGGCATTTCTAGCCCGAGGTTGGCAAACTGGGGATTAACCGTGTCCACCTGGACCTTTGCATATCCCGGCGCTATCGCAGAGTTGTGCAATACACCTCCTTCTTGGCATGGGTACGCTATGCCTGTACCAGCCTGAATGAATATGTTCATGACGGGCAAAGTGAGCTGGCACGGTGTGGGGTCATATATGTCGTCCACAGGATAATGACCCATGTCCTGTTCTACAAGTGGGGCGGATGCACAACTGCTGCGACGATTCGGAGGGCTGGTCGTAACAATGTTCTCGGCTTGCGACTGGCTCATGGCTTGTTGTACTTGTCGTTGTACTTGTTGTTCTATTGTGCCTTGTAATTCTCGAAACATCTTTTCCTTCATCATTTCTATTTCGGCAAACGCTTCTCTAGCTCTCTTTCGACTCTTGTAAGTGTGAAGGTGCTCTGGGAATCCTGTCTTCCACGGAACCTTAACCCCGACACCTCGTGTCCGTCCAGGATGCTCCTTGTTTCCCAGGGCACGTGTTAGTTCATCGTTCTCCTATCCGTTGGAATGTTCCTTGGGAAGACTCGACGTCACTCCTCCTGGACCCTTTGCGATATTGCCGTCATCGCTATTTACAAGGATAAGCCCCACCAGACGTGACACTTGCCCTCGCTAGCACATAGTGCTTGACTCGGTCCGTAGTCCGCCAATTGACTTGTACCACCGATCGTAATGATTCTCGCTTCCTGCCTCTCCCATTGAGGATTTTAACAAATGTACCCACCCGTACCAAGTCTGTGTAGATGGATGTTCCTTCTTCCGATGTTTATGTGATCCTCGCTGGACTTCTTTGCTGCTTCACTTTGCTTCATCGACACGAAATCATCCCAATATGGTTCTAAGTTTGGGTAGTCCCCGATGGCCGATCGATTTTTCTTCACATAAGTAGTATTCAGCCTGGCCTTGAAGTTTCTCCATGCCGCATCCATGGTCATCAACGCATCCCGACGCACGCGGTGTTCATCTTCTTCGGGGAATTTGAAGGTTTGTTTGAGCTCCGTTCATAGATCCATTTTGATGGTCTCGGGCACTTTGTGCCAATCCAAAAAGGTGATTGGCACTCTCTCCCTTGCGATATACCCGCAGGTTGTTCTGTACTTTGCTACGAACTTTGGCGGTGCAATAGGGGCCCCAGCTTCTGAGACCTCCGAGATGGTATACCGGCCTTCGGGCTTCTTATTTCTTCCTCGGCCACGAGGTCTTGCCACGGGTATGTCAGCATCGGCGGCAACAGCGGTGGTTGGGTGGAGGTTGAGGAACCTGCTAGGGCTAGGGCTAGGGCTCGGGCTCGGGGTGGATTGCTCCTCCACATCAGCCTTGGATGTGCGAACTGAAAGAGGTAAAGTATGGAACCATTAGAATTTGGCGGTCATTTGGGTTAAGTGCGGAAGTTTAACTCTGAAAACTGAAAGAGGTAAAGTATGGAAATCTGTTTTTTCATTTCATATTTCTGTAAATTCTTACATGCCATGCTTAGATACGCTGGGATGTGCAAACTATGTTGTTGGAAAAGTTGTGCAATTGCACCTTTACGACGATGTTCTTCCTAGATAACGTTGGAAAAAAGCCTAGCACTGACCTTTTTCTATCTAACACAAGAATTTTCCCTTATACTGATAGCCAATTAGTATTTGTAAGTATGCAAAACCGTAATATATATGATGATACTCCCTCCAGTCACAAATATATAATGATACCAATTGATGACTGCTTTATTTGATGGGTACAAATAATTAAGTACTTGTGTTTGCCAGATCTGGATGGATGGATGCTTAACTTAATTTGGATTTCATAGCATTTTGTGTGTTGTGTTTGAGGTAATGAACTAAGAGAGAGAATAAAGATGGCTAACAAAAAGAGCCTCTACTGATAGCCAATTAGTATTGGTAAGTATGCAAAACCGTAAGCAAGTAATCCAGAATATAAATTACCACTTAATGTAGTAGATTTATTCCTAAGCAAAGACTAAGTCAAATTTGTTGTTAAGTATGCAAAATAGTAAGCAATTTATTCTTAAGCAACACAAAGTCAAATGTAGCACAAGAAACAGCATAACTGCACAACTATCACACTACTATTTCTAATTTGATACTTGTTTATTGATAGATTATGCGGATGAATATGATATGGTTTTCCAAGATTTTAATGGTCTAAAGAAGACACTAGTCAACATAAGCAAATTTAGGACCTTGATTATATTAAATTACCCATCTGGATGTTTAACTACAACGAACCTGATGTTAAAAGGAAATCAAGGTAGTCAACTTAAAAGTCAGATGGAATTAATATCAAGGCAGTCAACTTAAAAGTAAATAGTGGCAATGAAAATGTTTTAACCTTGGAGCAATAAGCCAACAATCAGATTCCTAATCTCTCGCTACTAACACAAACAATGTTCTCACTACTCTTATAAATTTTCAGAATATTAAGCTTATCAAGAAAAATGCATATGTATAATTACAACAAAAGATTAGAAAGTTGAGTAAACAATTACAGTTATACTTTCTGAATGAATGGATTTTGCTCATGTGCATACATGAGAAAATTAAAGATCTGCCTTGAATGCAAGACAATACACAAGATTTCCCTTTTCTTTCTAGCTAACCTATTTAAAAATAGCTAACCTATTTAAAAATTAAAGACTGCACTGAATGCAGCAATACACAAATATTTATTGTAGTGGAACAATAATTTAGATCAAGATAAGCATATAAGTCTCATTGTTAGCGGGACCTTGTAAAGTGCAATTCAAGTATCGATCCATTTCATTGCCTCTCGAAAATAACAAGTAATGCAATCGATGGTTGTAACACCTAAAGGCTAGCCTATAGGAATATTGCTATGAATATTGCCATTTGAGCCCTCTTTGATTGGAACCTTGTATAGAACCTTACTATGTGCTCTTCTTTTGTAGTAAGTCAGGGCCTTTAATTTAGTTCTATACAAAATGGCAAAAGCAAAAGAATCATTCATGCACTCACTCATTGTCATGAATCATATGTCCGTAGTTCTATACAAAAATGGCAAAAGCAAAAGAAGTTAAACTGAGATTGACCACATTTCGTTGGCCGCTACAAGCCTACAATAGCTATTGCAAGATGAGCACTAGCAAAACCTAATCAACATGGCCAAATATTGGCCAACATCTATAAAGTTCTGACTACAAACCAAACAAGCGGCGGGGTCGGGCGTGGCGGCGTCGGCGGCGTCGGGGCGGCGTCTTGGGCGGAGTAGGGCGCGTCGGGGTGGCGTCCGGGGCGGAGTAGGGAACGGCGTCGCGGGCGGGCATCGGGCGGCGTCGGGCTTGGTGAGAAGAGTGAAGCGGCGGGAGTCTAAGGGTTTAGGGCAACGGTGCGAAAAGCGACATTTCATATGTGGGTTATCTGTGGCGGTTCTTAAAAAGAACCGCCACTGATACTATCTGTGGCGGTTCTTTATACGAACCGCCACTAATACATTAATCTGTGGCGGTTCTTAATAAGAACCGCCACTGATACATATATTATCTGTGGCGGTTCTTTATACGAACCGCCACTGATAAATGTATCTGTGGCGGTTCTTCACAAGAACCACCACTGAAACATATATTATCTGTGGCGGTTCTTTGTACTAACCGCCACTGATAAGTATATCAGTGGCGGTTCTTTTGAAGAACCGCCACTGATAAAATTATCCTAACATAATTCTAATACAGTAATATACCGTACATAATCCTAATATATTAATGACCTTATATAATCCTAATAAATTTTATATACCCTATGTAATCCTGCTAAATATTACATACCCTATATAATCCAAATATAGTAATGACCCTACATAATCCTAATGTATTAATGACCTTATATAATCCTAATAAATATTATATACCCTATATAATCCTAATATATTAATGACCCTATATAATCCTAATATATTAATGACCCTATAATCCTAATACAGTAATGACAATATATAATTCTAATATAGTACTATACCCTATGTAATCCAAATATATTAATGACCCACATTTCCATTACTCCACACAAATGCATAACACCATATTTCCATTACTCCATACAAATGCATATTGTTTACATCACATTGCCATTACTCGTATATAGCTAATTATTTTCTTTCACAATTTGCCCTTGTTCATGATCGTCGCGATGATAGGTAGCTTCCTGAGTGGTTTCTTCCTCGAGCCTGATGTTGCCATCTACGAAAGGAGGCAACTCGTCAAACTGGTTGTACTCATCCTCATCCACGACATTCTCAACTCCGACGATCCTTCTTTTTCCCTGAAGAACTACATGCCGCTTCTTATCTGCCGGGTCGATTACATAGAAGACTTGTAGCAAGCTGGGAAGGTAAAGTCGGCCTTTCCCGTTGTCTCGAGGATGTAGCTCAGCTCTGATTTTCATATCTTCCAGGTCCCTTCGTGCCTTTAGTCCGTCCTTAGTTTTGCTAGGAATATTCAGCAAAATACCAATCAAGCTGTCACATACATTTTTCTCTACATGCATGACGCGTCTATGCGATGTCGAACTTCTAAGTCCTTCCAATAGGGTAAGTTCCAAAATATCGATCTCTTCTTCCACGTGATCTTCTCAGTACGAGACCTCGATTTATTATTACTCTCTCCCTTTCCAAGTACAACATTAATATCCTTAACCATATCATATACCTCTTCCCCACGAGGAGGCCTTAGAGCTATACCATCCTCTTTTGTCCCGTCGAATTGTTTCTTCATATTGCGGTAGGGGTGATTCCTGCGAAGGAACCTGCGGTGATGCATGTACACAGTTTTCCTCGAGTTATTGAGCCACACACTTGCGATTTCATCCATGCAATGGGGGCATGCTTTGGCCCCTTTTACAGTACGACCGGATAGGTTACCAAGGGCAGGGAAATCATTGATGGTGCAAAACAACAATGCGCGTAGGGTGAAGTACTCTCGCTTGTACTCATCCCATACCTATACACCTTCGTTCCACAGTATCACAAGATCTTCCACCAATGGTTGTAGGTATACATCAATATCATTGCCAGGTTGTCTCGGCCCTTGGATAAGCAGCGACATCATAATGTACTTTCGTTTCATACACAACCAAGGAGGAAGGTTATAGATACAGAGAGTCACGGGCCAAGTGCTATGAAAACTACTCATGTTACCGAAAGGATTCATTCCATCCGTACTCAACCCAAACCTTACATTCCTCGGTTCATTCCCGAAGTCCATCCTAAAGAGCCTATCGATGGTTCTCCACCGGCGAGAATCGTGAGGTGTCTCGACTTTCCATCCTTTTACGCTCTTACGAGTGCCATCGCATCGATTGGGCATGCTTTTGTTTCAAATAAACGCTTCAACCGAGGTATTACCGTAAATACCACACCACTTTAGCGGAGCTCCTTTCTTCACCACGGTGCCCTCATTGTCATGGCCTTTACGCATGTATCGCGATGATTTGCACATCGGACATACATGCATGTCTCAGTATACTCTTTGCGATAGAGTATACAATCGTTTGGACATGCATGTATTCTTTCTACTTCCAATCCCAATGGAATACAACCTTCTTAGCTAAATAAGTGGTTATCGGCAATACGTTTCCATCTGGAAGCATGTCCGCTAAGAGATGTAATAGCGCCGTGAAACTTTTATCGGACCAACCATTGCTTGCCTTCAATTTTAGAAGTGAAAGCACGGTGTGCAGCTTTGTGTATTCCTCCTTGCAACCCGGGAACAAAGGTGTGTCCGAGTCGTCCAACAAACCCTTGAATTGATTAAACTCTCTCTAACTAGTGTAGTTCCCTTCTGCATCGCGCAACATCTGAGCAAGATTATTATCGTCATCAATGTCCAACCTATCCTCATCAGATCCATAACTGATGTCAGCTGCCATAATGCCTTCTCCATCATCCAATACGTTATCACTTTCATGTATGTTTTCCTCTTCACCGTGACTTGTCCAACGTGTATAGCCAAGTACAAAACCTCTTCGAATCAAGTGCAAGTGGATGTGCTCTTTGTCTGAAAACATTTTCTCATTCTTGCAATCAATGCATGGACAATGTATGTACTCCGTCTTCTTGTGCAACTTATTCTCCTCAGCGGCTCTTAGAAAAGCAGATACCCCATCGATGTAATCTCTACATAACAGTTCGCATTGTACATCCATCTCCTATCCATCTAAAATTAATTAACATATAAAAATTGATTAAAAACTAATCTAATTACTTATCATCTAAATGAGCTAGATAATAAATTCATCATCTAAAAATGATGAGCATCCACCTACCAAATTAGCTAAAATTTCATGTATATTAATATCCAATAATCTTAATTAAATAAATTTAATATATGTCTGCACTAATGGAACCAAATTAATAGTAATTAAAAAACTAATCTGAATACTTTTCCTGTAAAGAAGCTAGATAATAAATTCATCATCTAAAAATGATGAGCACCCACCTACCAAATTAACTAAAATTTCATTTATATTAATACCCAATAATCTTAATTAAATAAATTTATTATATACAAGATGTATATGTCCGTACACTAATGGAACCAAATTAATAGTAATTAAAAAACTAATCTAATTACTTATCATCTAAAGGAGCTAGATAATAAATTCATAAATATGTAAGATGTATATGTCCGTACACTAATAGAACCCAATTAATAGTAATTAAAAAACCAATCTAATTACTTATCATCTAAAGGAGCTAGATAATAAATTTATCATGTATCAAATTAACTTAAAATGCAATTAAATTAAATATATGCTTAATCATAATTCATCATCTATAAAAGGAACACAACATCATCTAATGAACCTAGCTAGGAAATAAATTCATCAACTACAAAATGGTAGCTAAATAAAAATAAACAAAATCTAAACTTTTCATCTCATCTACATATAAACCCTAATTAAACTTGGTTTAAAAATTAAATTGCAACAAGATTAACACAAATCAAGAGAGGAGAAAAAATAACTCACCAAGGAACAACTAGAGGAAGTACAAGCACAAGAATTGGAGAAAACGAAATCTAAAATTTAGAAGTTTTGGTTTGCTCTCGGGAGGAACAAGACTAGTGCTGCTACTGACCACCTATTTATAGGCAATATTATCAGTGGCGGTTTTTAACTAGAACCGCCACTGATAACATTATCTGTGGCGGTTCTATCCTCGAACCGCCACTGATAATTCATTATCAGTGGCGGTTCGAGGATAGAACCTCCACGGATAATCCAATAGAATCAGTGGCGGTTGGAGGATAGCACCGCCACTTATAACATAGTTATCAGTGACGGTTCTAGCCTCCAACCGCCACTGATAATGTATTTGTTATCAGTGGCGGTTCTATCCTCGAACCGCCACTGATAATTCATTATCAGTGGCGGTTAGAGGATAGAACCGCCACTGATATTTTTCCCGCCATTTTTGAAATAGAACCGCCACCGATAATTATTTTTGTGGCGGTTCGAAAAAAACGCCACAAATAGACCGTCACCTATTGCAGGTTTTGGCGTAGTGGTGTCACTACTACAGAAAAGGTCATCACAGACGGTTCGGAACCGTCATCACAGACGGTTTTCCGAACCGTCTGTAACCATGTGTCAGTGATGTTACGGAACATCACTGACGGTTTATGAACCGTCTGTGATAGAACATATCACAGACGGTTTTAAACTAAAACCGTCTGTGACGGTTTTTACTAAGAACCGTCTGTGATAACAATTATCACAGACGGTTTTTACTATGAACCGCCTGTGATGTTACTTTTGGAAGCAAAAAAAATATTGTCACGTGCAGATGATATTTCTGTGATCCAGCTGCTCTGTGCTAGTTCAAAAATAATGGAAGAGCTAATGGATGTGAGATATCTAATGTCCCTGCTTTAAAAATGCAAAATCGACGAAAAAAAACTTCGGAGGCTGTTTTGAGGCCCTAAAAGACGTTTTTTCGAGATTGACATTTTTTCGGAGCCTCGTTTAAGGTCCCCATTTTTTATAATGAATACCAGAAATGGATACCATGTGCATACAGTACTAGTCCCATGATCAGTAGCTAGTACGCACAAATACAAATTGATACCACAGTCATACACAAACTTTATTACACAGCGGAAGTAAGGTTACATAATATTTTTACAATACCAAAAAGTAAACACAGCAGTGGAGACAATTTCTTGTAGTATGCCTTTTTAAACCCATTGTTCCATAGGCAACTGACAAGGGAAATCCTTAGAAAAATTCATCATTAAATTCCCCGTATCCTGCATCAACGTATGAGTCGTCGGGGTAATCTGATTCTTCACCTAAAAACATCAACATAGGGAAGTTGAGTACTTACGTACTCGCAAGACTTTTGCAATTCCTAAAATACATGCAGGTCATTTCCATGGACGGCTGTTAAGGTTAATTTACAGAAAGCCAGTTTGAAATGTAAATACAGAATTGTAATAAAATTTGCTTAAAAGCAGATTAGTTAAAATGACAGTAAGTAAGTGCGAATAAATAAAAATTTTGAATCTGGGTAAAATGACCATAATGAAAACCAGTTCTACTAACACACAGTAGAGTTCACCAACACACGGTAGAAACCGCATTTTATGAAAATAAACAAAACTGCTAAATATGTGATGACTTTACCAAGTGTCCATTACCGCGGACACAGCAAATCGATTTGTTTTACACTCTACAGAGGTATACAGCTTTCCCCACAAGACCGGACAGACTCTTTGAGCAATCGATATTAGCACACTTCCTTTGGTGTGCCGCAGAGAGTCATGTTATAACTGTTACATTATTTAATCCTGACTTTGTACCATCACGGTGACGATAAACCCATTCTGTGGCGTAAGAACTCAGAGCATAGAAATGATGGAACTACCCACACTACGGCGTACACCGTTATATTGGTAGACGTTTATTCCATGATCACCTCGGTGTGGACGTCCCGTCGAGCAATTCATTAAGAAACAGCTCGTACTACTCCGACCTTCCAAGTGCAAAGCTAGTTTTATACAACTTAATAAGTTAGAGTGCCCCATACCAGTACTTGTGGTTGTATGATAATTCTTGGCTTGAAAACAACCCATAGTTCGGTCGTTAACTCGACACGGGCAATAATCTCCACCCTACACTACGTGCAAAGACATATACTCCCGGCTGTTGCCAATAATTGCCCGCATCTAAACCATAGTTTTATTTTCATTTTCCAACCAAAATACCAACTATAAAATGGTCATACCCATTAAATGTCATATGCAACATCTTTAGTCATGTCATAGTTTTATGTTGCTTTAAGCATGGCTAAGCTCGATACTAAGTGTAAGTGACCCATATTGACATCAAATAATGTCTATGACGTTCTAGGGTTTTCAAGGTTCACAAATCCATACTTATCAAGGAAGTTTCTATAAAACTACAGGTACAACCACCAATTTTCCATAATATAGCAGAATTTAATAAAAATAAAGTATGCAGTAAAACAATTAATGAAGATATTTATAAAGCTGGGATCAATATGATCAAAGGGGATGCTTGCCTTGTTGATTTTCCTCAACGTCGAATTCCTGTTCGTCGAATGTACCGGGTTCGTCGAGTTCTACACGTCGTACGGCAACACATAAAATATACCAAATTTCAATAGGGAAAAAATAAATCAGATGAAAATATTCAAATAAAATAACTTCACAAATTCATAAATGGTTACATGAATTATTTGTTCTTATTTGCAATTTAAAGATTTAATCTATTTGAATCATTATTATTGCATTATTTTAACACATATTTAACAACTTAAATTTTTCTTATAACAAACCCTAAGTATTTTTGCATATTAAGGTTCCTGAAGTTATAAGGAATCTAACAAAATTTATTTTACTAAATTTGGTGGTCATTTGCAAAATTTTCATTTATGACATATTTCTAACTCTTAATTTGAATTTAAATTCAAAATTCAAATAAAATTTAATTCTGAAATATTTTTCCATATTATGAATCTACATGATTTTATATGAATTTAAAAATTTATTTCACACAATTTGGATTGATGATTCAAAAGATATTCAAGTTTGCATATTGTAGGTTTTTTAAAATACTGAAAATTAGAAATATGCCGAAAACGGAAAGTACGCTTTCACTAAGGAAAGAGCGCTTTCCCTTTTCGGCGATACCGCACCGAGGCGCTGACAACCGGGGCACATCTGGCAGTGGCTTGTGCATGCGTAGGGCGGTGACGCTGGGCCAGCGGCAATTCTGCGACAACGAGGTGACAGCGGGGCCCGGCTTAGCGTGACACGGCTCAGCATAAGCGATCGACCAGTGGGCCAAAGAATTTTCTTTCTCAACCGGACGACCGAGAAAGAGGGGTTCGGCATTTTCTTCTATACAGCACTTCAAAAGGCGATATTTGAAACTAGATTGGAAACTGTTATTATAAAAGAATTCAACAAAAGCCAAACTTTTCTCCCAATTAGAGCCATATGACAACACACAGGCTCTTAACATGTCTTCCAAAATTTGATTGGTTCTTTCCGTTTGTCCATCTGTCTGAGGATGATAAGCCGTACTGAAGTTCAGCTTAGTACCCAGAAGACGGTGCAAATTTTCCCAGAAACGAGAAGTAAACTGGGAACCTCGGTCAAAAACAATTGTCTTTGGAATGCCATGAAGACGAACAATATTCTCCAGATATAATTTGGCGAGCTTATCTCCAGAATGAGTAGTCTTGACCGGAATAAAGTGAGCTACTTTAGTTAAGCGGTCAACGATTACCCATATGGAATCATGTCCCTTCGTGGTCCTTGGAAAACCAGTAATGAAGTCCATGCTGACGTCTTCCTACTTCCACTCTGGAATCTTCAAAGGTTGGAGAAGTCCAACGGGACGTTGATGCTCGGCTTTGACACGCTGACATACATCGCATATTGCGACATATGCTGCAATATCCTTTTTCAAACCGGGCCACCAATATTCCCGTCGGAGGTCTTGATACATCTTTGTACTTCCAGGGTGAATTGAGAGGGGAGACTCATGGGCTTCTTTGAGGATCAACTCTTTCAATTCCGGATCATCAGGAACATAAATTCGATTCTCGAACATAAGCACTTCATCTGGACTTTCATGAAATTTGGATTCATTTCCTTGCTTCAACTCTTCACGGATTTTGATAATGGCTTCATCTTTGAGTTGAGCGGCTTTAATTTGGGACTTAAGGGTTGGTTGCACCTCTAGTTCGGCCAAATAACCTTTTCCGATGATTTCCAAATTAAGCTTTTGGAATTCTTTTACAAGATCTGATTGATCGGTAAAAGATGAAACAAAAAGACAATGAAGTTTTCGACTTAAAGCATCAGCTACGACATTGGCTTTACCAAGATGGTATTGAATGCTAAGGTCGTAATCTTTTATCAACTCTAGCCATCTTCGTTGTCTTAGATTTAGATCAGGCTAGGTGAAGAAATATTTCAGACTCTTATGATCTGTGAAGACACTACATTTGCTTCCAATAAGGTAATGACGCCAAATTTTCAGAGCGTGCACCACCGCAGCTAATTCCGGATCATGAGTCGGATAATTGAGCTCATGAGGTCGCAACTGACGGGAGGCGTAAGCTACGACTTTTCTTTCTTACATAAGCACACACACAAGCCCACTTTTAGAGGCATCACAATAGACATCAAAGCTTTTATGGACATTGGGTAACACCAGCACAGGTGCTGTTGTTAACCTTTTATTTAATTCCTGAAAGCTTTCTTCGCATTCAGGTGTCCACTCAAACTTCTTTTCTTTCTTGAGAAGCTGGGTCAAAGGTTGGGCGATCTTGGAAAAATTCTCGATAAAGCGGCGATAATATCCCGTTAAACCAAGAAAACTTCAAATTTAAGGAACAGACTGAGGGGCTTCCCAGTCTAGAATAGCTTTGACTTTACTGGGATCGACCGAGATACCACCTTTACAAAGAATATGACCAAGGAAAGCAACTTCTTTTAGCCAGAATTCGCATTTCTCGAATTTAGCATAAAGCTTATGCTCTCGAAGCTTCTCGAGCACCATACGCAAATGCTGCGCATGCTCTGCTTCGGATTTGGAATAGATAAGGATATCATCGATGAATACCACTACGAACTTATCCAAATACTCCATGAAGACTTTATTCATGAGGCGCATGAAATTAGCAGGAGCATTCGTAAGTCCGAAGGACATTACGGTATACTCATATAATCTGTAACGAGTGGTAAAAGCGGTCTTAGGAATATCTTCTGGTCTGATCTTCAATTGATAGTACCCATGTCTTAAATCAATTTTTGAAAAGATCATCAATTGATAGTACCCATGTCTTCAATTGATAGTACCCATGTCTTAAATCAATTTTTGAAAAGATCATCAATTGATAGTACCCATGTCTTTAATTGATAGTACCCATGTCTTAAATCAATTGATCGAACAGATCATCGATACGAGGCAGAGGATATTTGTTATTAATTGTGACATCATTCAATGCACGATAGTCCACGCACATGCATATTCCACTGTCCTTTTTAGGCACAAAAAGAACTAGACTACCCCAAGGAGAAGAGCTAGGTCGAATAAAGCCTTTTCTTAATTGCTCTTGAATTTGATTCTTTAGTTCGACTAACTCATCAGGGGGCATACGATAAGGACGTGTAACATTCCAAAATTTTGGATTTTTAGAATGTTTAAACTTGAAAATTCACCATTTGCATTTTTCCTGAATTAATTTCAGCTTAATTTGAATTTTATATTTATGAAAGGATTTAATTTAACTAATCTATGCATCAAACAAAAGATTTATGAAAGGGTTTTAGTTGGGTTCATTATGCTGCAAGGAATTTTTCTGTATTTTTGGAGATTTTTCTGAATTTATTTGCTATTTATTTGAATTTATTTGTTTTTATTCGGATTTGTGGAATTTATTAAATTCGGAATTTTTTTTTTGTTTCGAATTCCTTCCGGGCCGAATCCATCTCGCTGGCCCATTCCTTTTTCTTCGTCGGCCCGCTCCGCACGGCCCGCTCCCTTCTACCTCTCTCGGCCCAGCTTCGCCGCTCGTAGCCCAGCCAGCCCGCTCGCCTCCACCATCGGATCCGCGACACGTGCACGGTCCAAATGCAGCCGCGTTGCGCCGTCGCCACCGAAACCCTAAACCTAACCGCGTCAATTCCGCCGTCGCCACCTCGGTTTCCAGATGTGGCACGCCTCCCCAGGCTATTTAAGCCACTGCTGCACCCAGCCCGAGGTTCGCCTCCTCGCGTCGCACCCGCCGCCTCAAGCCTCGTCGCCCGAGACGCTTCTGTCGTGGAGATATCGCTCGCGGAAGTTCCGCCGCCGTCCCGAGCGCTTCTTCGCCGTCTTTCTCCTTCTCCGGTGAGCCTCCGCCGCTTATTTTGGTCGCCTTGAACTCCCCGCGACTCCCTCCTTCTTTTGCCCTTAACCCGGCGAGCCTCGTCACGTTTTGCTCCGTCGGCGTCGCCTTCTTCTCCGCCTCTGGCATTGCCCACACCAGCGCCGCCGCCATCGTCCCTTGCCGTGTGCGTGGCCGTCCGATCCGCCCTGGCCGCCGGATGCCCGCCGCGTGGACGGGCCCATCAGGCCGCGTCGCCTCATTTCCGCGCCGCGTCAGCGCGATGCCAGCCGCCGCATCGGCAGCCGCGTGGCCAGCCACGTGTGCCCTAGCCCCGCGTGGCACGCCACGTCTGCGTGGTCTGCCACGTCGCCCCCAGATCCCCTCGGTGGACGCAGTCCACCGTGAACCCTTGCACTGACATGTGGGCCCCACGTGTCAGTGGCATTTCTTTTTCTTTTTCCAATTTTCCAGAAAACCCAAAAATCCAACCAATCACG
The DNA here is from genome assembly GCA_036346275.1 of Otatea glauca. Taxonomy (NCBI): domain Eukaryota; kingdom Viridiplantae; phylum Streptophyta; class Magnoliopsida; order Poales; family Poaceae; genus Otatea; species Otatea glauca. The sequence continues at coordinate 28,846,095 of CM070716.1, read as the reverse complement.
TGTTGCCACGTGTCAGCCTCTCTGTTTTTCTGAATTTTCTGATTTGGAATCTTCCTGGAGAACGCTGTCCTTCGTTCGAGCTCCGATTTGAGTGATTCAAATTTCTAAATTCATCTAAATTCAAGATCTATCTTCCAGTACCATTATTTTCAATTTTATTTGAATTTGTTTTATTTATTTGCTCTCGTTTCGCGTGTAGACGACGCAGTCGAAGATCAGTAGAATCAACAATCAGAGGTAGAACCAGTAAGAGGCAGCGAAGGCAAGTCTTCCTTGAACATATTGATACCAAATTTTATGAAAATGTTATGTTGTTTTTAAATTGTGCATGCTTACTTTATGCAATGTACTTTAAACATAGTTTTAGAGTATAGTTAAATTCCAGTATAACAGTTTTAGAGTATAGTTAAATTCCAGTTTGTTATACCCTCATTGGTATTGATCATGTCGAACCTTTGACACCCTAGATGATATATATACTAGCTATTTTATTTGGTGATATCCAGTAGATTAGCATGGAACGGTAGAATTGCTTAGTCCAGCTTAAACGTTTCGGTATTGTGCCAGTATGGGAATCATTTCAAATGTTGTTTAAACTTATTTGTGAAATTGCGGAAATTGTTGCTGCTGCTGTGATTTAAGTAAAATAAAGTGGAAATGGTTTAGACCGGGGCGGATGGATGTTTGGCGGGTGCAGAAAGCACAAGACCTTGGTATGTGAATGTTCCACCCTAGTCAATTAAGGACCGAAGCGTGTGTTACCATGGATCGAGCACTACCGTACAACCACAAGTCTATATGGGTACGACCTGGCTAAATAATTTATGCGTCTCATTATTAGCTTCGCCAGTTGGTGAGTGCCAGATGTTGGCGGCGCAAGAGGGCTTCAGATTTGGCGGCTAGAACCCTAACAGCGGTGAAACCTTAGCAGGCGAGGTTAATAGTGGGGTTGTGCATCGTAAAGGCCTTGTCATGATCTCTCTGCCGACACACCAAAGGAAGTGTGTTAAGTGCATGGCAACAAGATTCGTTCATGTCTTGTGGGTAAAGTGTACACACTCTGCAGAGTTAAAACTACTTAAGTAGCCGTGCCCACGGTCAAGGGCAGGCGAGGTACGCTTGCACATTGTAGATTTTATGGTTTTGTTTTAAAGGAAAATGATGGTTTGGGAATCCGAGAGCAGATGGAACTCTTGGGTTATGGTTTGACAGATGGAGCCAGTCAGGTAGATGGAACCTGCTTTAATTGTCATATCAAATTCAATTACTATGCTATTACATTTTGATCAAATGATACTTTACGAAATTAATATTGGTATTTACAGTTAAACTTTGCTTTATGCTAAAAGAGCCATATTATGCCTTCAATTATTTAGCCTAGCATATAGTTATCATGCATTATGTTTCCAAGACTTGCGGAGTACATTTTGTGCTCACCCTTGCAACATCCCCAACGTTCCACAGAAGAGTTCGCAGAAGCTGAAGGTGACTACGATTTCTACGCTTGTGGTTACGACGAAGGTGATCTGGAATGCTAGGACGCGAACCCCAGTCGATTGCCTGTTGGGCAAATGGATGGGCTTACTTACTTTGTCTTTGTTATTTCGTTTCATTGTTTCTTATTGAACTCTAGCTATGATGCTTCTTATTTGTAATAATTGGCCATAAGGCTAATATTCTTTTGCTTAATTAATATTATTTGATTCGTGATATGGATGTGTTGTCATCACTGTTTCACTGTGTGTGCTAGCTTTTCCTATACTAGCACTGGTTATACACAGAGGGTTCGGATTTGGAAATCCGGTCCCGACAGGACGCTTGGATATTGGCGCTGTTCCAGGAACAAGGTTTATGACATACTCCATATCCCTATCTGGAGGCAGGCCAGGCAATTCATCTGGGAAAACATCGGGGAACTCAGAAACAATTAGAATTTGGCTAAGCTCTTTTGATATGGCTAAACAAAGGGAATCTTGAGAATTTGAGGAACTTTGAATGGAAGATAAATTAACTGAAATTCCTTCAGGGCTAACCAAAGAAATGGATCGATTGGCACAGTCTATGCATCCTTTGTACTTAGACAACCAATCCATACCAAGAATTACTTCTAACCCTGAAGTCTCGATAAGGATAAGATCCGCATGAAACATTACTCCACTTATTTCGATGCTAACCTTAGGACAAAATTTAATGGAATTCATGATTGATCCCGGGGAATAGATAATCAATGAATTAACAGAAAAGATCTGATTCAGTTTTAATCCCAAATGTTACCATTTGTTTTAGGAGCATGATTCAATATTATTATTCATGAGGTGATTATTATTATTAAGGATCACAACATCATAAAAATATTAACTGAAAGTTAAATATTTACGAGTAGGAACCAAAAGCACACAAAACAACATTAAACAGAAACTTTATTTCAACTTATAATATTAACAACAAAACATAACATTATTCTCGACAACTACTACATAAAGGGTAAAACAAAAGCTTTCTCTAACCCTACTCATTTTCTGGCCATCATCTAGTCTACTCACGGACTATTACTATCCTTATGACTAGTACTCTCGGCGTCAGGAGGAAAAGGAGTCTCCTAATGGCGACACTCCTGCGGCCTCTGAGGACGCCGCGGAGGAAAACTATGAGGATCCACCTGAATATTGGGCAACCTGGGGTGACTCCCTATAACTAATATCCTTGCCTGGCGACGCCTCGATGGTACTCGGGTGCCGTCAGGTGCGGGTGTCTGAGGGGCTTGCCCCAAAACTGAACGGGGTACAATGCCTCTAGCAACACAGGGAGCAATAGCATTCTCCAGGAATGCTATGTGGCGATGTACCTCCCTGTATTCAGTTATTGCCTGTCGGCAATACTGATTAGAGGCATTTATGAATCCCACTAGGTTACATAGCGTTGGATTTTGTAACCCAATGGCATACATATAACAATTCTCCCCATCTGGTGGCCGGGATGGAATCCTCCTATAAGCGACTGCCAGTTCGAGTAGGGTGTGGCGTAAACTGACAATAGCCTTATAGGCGGCTTCGTTCATAGCCATCATAAGGGAAGAACCGGGACCCTCGAAAGATAGGAATTCTTCGTTGTCCTCATCTCGGGTAGGGATGTCCACCCCGGCTATGTATTCCACGGAGACAGAACTAACTGCTGCGTGGAATACTATGTATCGTGGATTTACAGGAAAATGGGCAAACTCCAGCAGATGAGCAAGAAATCCCATCATCCCGAAATCCTCCCGGTAAGTGGATGCATAGCATGGGGTGTATCCGCCCATCTGCACATTTAACAAGGAATTAGCATTCCTGATTAAATGTAAGACAGTAAAGCAATTTTTGAAAGAAAAGATTATAGCAGAATTTAAAAACAGAAAAGAGTTATTAACCAATATACACATAACCAAAAGAGAAGTTTCATGCATATAAAGAATAGACAGGTAAGATGTCCTAATTCAATATTTTAGTCTGTTTGGATCCTAATGTCAAGTTTTAAGTTTTTATTACTCCCAAACTACCCAAGGTTTCCTACAGTCAGCATGGCTCTGATACCAACTTGTAAGGCCCCCATTTTTGATAATGAATACCAAAAATTGATACCATGTGCATACAGTACTAGTCCCATGATCAGTAGCTAGTAGGCACAAATACAAATTGATACCACAGTCATACACAAACTTTATTACACAACGGAAGTAAGGTTACATAATATTTTTACAATACCAAAAAAGTAAACACAGCAGTGGAGAAAATTTCTTGTAGTATTCCTTTTTAAACCCATTGTTCCATAGGCAACTGACAAGGGAAATCCTTAGAAAAATTCATCGTTAAATTCCCCGTATCCTGCATCAACGTTTGAGTCGTCGGGTAATCTGATTCTTCACTTAAAAACAGCAACATAGGCAAGTTGAGTACTTACGCACTCGCATGACTTTTGCAATTCCTAAAATACATGCAGGTCATTTCAATGGACAGCTATTAAGGTTAATTTGCAGAAAGCCAGTTTGAAATGTAAATACAGAATCGTAATAAAATTTGCTTAAAAGCATATTAGTTAAAATGACAGTAAGTAAGTGCGAATAAATAAAAATTTCGAATTTGGGTAAAATGACCATAATCAAAACCAATTCTACTAACACACAGTAGAGTTCACCAACACACGGTAGAAACCGCATTTTATGAAAATAAACAAAACTGCTAACTATGTGATGACTTTACCAAGTGTCCATTACCGCGGACACGGCAAATCGATTAGTTTTACACTCTGCAGAGGTATACAGCTTTCCCCACAAGACATGATAGACTCTTTGAGCAATCGATATTAGCACACTTCCTTTGGTATGCCGCACAGAGTCATGTTATAACTGTTACATTATTTAATCCAAACTTTGCACCAGCACGGTGACGATAAACCCATTCTGTGGCGTAAGAACTCAGAGCATAGAAATGATGGAACTACCCAAAGTATGACGTACACCGTTATATTGGTAGACGTTTATTCCATGATCACCTCGGTGTGGACGTCCCGTCGAGCAATTCATTATGAAACAGCTCGTACTATTCCGGCCTTCCAAGTGCAAAGCCAATTTTAAACAACTTAATAAGTTAGAGCTGTCCCATACCAACACTTGTGGTTGTATGATAATTCTTGGTTTGAAAACAACCCATAGTTCGGTCCTTAACTCGACACGGGCAATAATCTCCACCCTACACTACGTGCAAAGACATGCACTCCCGGCTATTGCCAATAATTTCCCGCATCTAAACCATAGTTTTATTTTCATTTTTCCAAACAAAATACCAACCATAAAATGGTCATACCCATTAAATGTCATATCCAACATCTTTAGTCATGTCACAGTTTTATGTTGCTTTAACCATGGCTAAGCTCGATACTAAGTGTAAGTGACCCATATTGACATCAAATAATATCTATGACGTTCTAGGGTATTCAAGATTCACAAATCCATACTTATCAAGGAAGTTCTATAAAACTGCAGGTAGAATTACCAATTTTCCATAATATAGAAGACTTTAATAAAAATAAAGTATACAGTCAAACATTTAATGAAGACATTTATAAAGCTGGGATCAATATGATCAAAGGGGATGCTTTCCTTGTTGATTTTCCTCGACGTCGAATTCCTGTTCATCGAATGTACCGGGTTCGTCGGGTTCTACACGTCGTACGGCAACACATAACAAATAGCAAATTTTAATAGGGCCAAAAAGAAATCAGATGGAAATATTCAAATAAAATAACTTGACAAATTCATAAATGGTTACATGAATTATTTGTTCTTATTTGCAATTTAAAGATTTAATCTATTTGAATTATTATTGCATTATTTTACCACATATTTAACAACTTAAATTTTTCTTATAACAAAACCTAAGTATTTTTTCATATTCAGGTTCCTGAAGTTACAAGGAATCTAACAAAATTTATTTTACTAAATTTGGTGGTCATTTGCAAAATTTTCATTTATAACATATTTCTAACTCTTATTTTGAATTTAAATTCAAAATTCAAATAAAATTAAATTCTGAAATATTTTTGAATATTCTGAATCTACATGATTTTAGATGAATTTACAAATTTATTTCACACAATTTGGACAGATGATTCAAAAGATATTCAAGTTTGCATATTCTAGGTTTTTGAAAATACTGAAAATTAGAAATATGACGAAAACGGAAAGTACGCTTTCACCGGGGAAAGTGCGCTTTCCCTTTTCAGCGATACCGCGCCGAGGCGCTCACAACCGGGGCCCATCTGGCAGTGGCTTGTGCCGCCAGCCGCGTTGACACGCTGGGCCCGCGGTACACGACGAGTGAGGTGACAGCGGGCTCGCTTGGCGGCAACACGGCTCGCGCAAGGGACTGACTAGCCGGGCCGGCTAGTCAATGACGCATCACATGGCCCGGCGCGTCGGTGGCGGCTTCGAGCCAGCTTAGCGGTGACCCGAGCGGTAGCGGCAAGGCGAGCTTCGCCGGTGACGAACCAAAGACAGCGATGGCGGAATCGGGTCCACCACAAGCACCAGTGGATCCGTGCGCACATGTGGACAGTGGCGCGGTGGCCGGAGATGGCCGGGAATGGTGGTTCCACCGGCGAGGGGCGGCGGTGCTCACGGCTAACCGGCGTTCCTGCAAAATTAGGCTTCCCCGAGCTTGAAGATCACCTCTACGAGCATCAGTGAGCCTCACGGACCTCGTTTCTAGCTTTGGTTCGAAGAATGAGTAATCGGAGAGGGTTCTCACCGTGCGCGGTGGCGACGGAGGAAGAAACGGGGCGCGGTAGCTCGTTGGGGCAGAGGGGCTCGAACCAACGGCGTGGACAAGCTCCTGGTGACGCAAGGAAGCTTCGGTGCAACTGAATTGGGTTGGGATTGATCACGGTGGTGAGACGGTGGTTTTCCCCTTTTTTGTGTTTTGCCGGAGCTGGAGACGACGAGCGAAAATGGCGGCGAATGGGTTCACAGAGGGATGGCTGGGTCAGTTGCGACGACGCACGAGGCTTTTATATGGGCTAGGAGGCGGTTGGCGCGAGAAGGACCGAGGCGGGCTGCGTCGGCGCGAGGGAACAACGAGTGGGAGAAGAAGGAAACGGCTGAGCCTCTGACACACGGGGGCCAGATGGCAGCGGGATAGGTTTGCTCGGATGGCTGACAAGCCGGGCCAAGAAGTTAGCGAGACAAGAATAGAATTCGGCCGAAGGCTCGGGATAGAACGGGACTGTTACGGTGGTTTCATCAGTCAAACCAACTCAAAATTTTATAAAACTTGTTCCCTAGGTCGGCAAGGAAATTACCAGACTGCTGTAAAATTTTCACTAATTTATGATGCATGTAGAATTTTAAATAATTCTGACAATGCAGTTGTTGCTGTTCTGTCAATTCTGTTTTTCCTTTAATTTATGATATAAATGAGTTCATATTTTATAAAACAAATTTTGAGAGCCTGAAATGGAATTATACACCTTATGGAAATTTTTCAGATTTTATTTATTAATATTATATTTTCAATAATTCTGACATTACTATTTTTCCAATTTATTTCTTCACTGTTTTTTAATTTTTAAAATTATAAGATTAATTAGTAAATTTTTGATATTTTTACTGGAGGTTCACACTGTGTTGGTGTCTGTAGGATAAAAATCTTGATCTAGGATAACGTCCAGATATTTTTACAAAATTCTTTTACCATTTTACCCTGACTTCTTTTCACATGATTTACTTTGATTAAATTATATTTTATTTGATCCAGCTCTTCCACCGACTTAAACTGGCTGTGGAGAGCCCTTAGATTTTTCTTATGACTTTGGTAAATTTTTGTTGACTTGGCATTTTTACTTTTATCATTTTGCAATATTCTTTAATTCACTTTCTTGCATTAGGGAAAAGTCAAAAGAATATCCAATAATTCCAGAAATTTCAGAAATTTCAGAAATAATACAAAAAAGACTTTTTAATTTACTTTTCTTTATTTTATAATTTTGAGGCTGTTACACCTCGCGTGTACTTCTGATGTAGCCCCCTAACTTGAGCTTATGGATTTTCAAATCGAACTTTTCGTTAGCTTTAAAACGAGCACAAGAACGTCGCGATCGGAGCTCGTATGCAAAAGTTATGGACGTTTTACCGAAAGGTGCACGGATCGAAAACGAAAACGCCGCAACATCAATAATGCAATAGAGAAGAGAAGAGGGATAGGAAGAGGAAGAGGAGAATACGAGCTATGACATTTTAGTTCAACGATTTGAACACCACACTTACCAAACATTCGAAGAGGAGAGGAAGAGGAAGTGAGAAGTGAGAAGAGAGAAGAGAAGAGAAGAGGAGAGCAGGAGAAGTGAGAAGAAATTTGCAGGAGAAGAGGCGCGGGCTGGTATTTTAAAGGAAGTCGAAAACGAGATGAGCGGGAAGTTCAAATTTGGTGAGAACGCGAAAGTTGAAATATTATCACAGACGGTTTTGTTTGGATAAACCGTCTGTGATGTGGTTTATCACAGACGGTTATTATAACGAACTGTCTGTGATAAGTTGCTGACGGTTTTATTATAATACCGTCTGTGATATTATCACAGACGGTTTTTTACTAAAACCGTCTGTGATATTGATGTATATCACTGGTGGTTTTTGAAGAGTACCGTCTGTGATAATGTCACTGATGGTTGCAATATAGAACCGTCACTGATATTCATCGTCACAGACGGTTTTGAGGAACTGTCTGTGATGATGTGTCTAATATAAGCCTTTCTGTAGTAGTGTGTGCAACTGCAAAATGCTGCTTGCCTGTGATGTATGTTATGAGATAAGAGATTTTGTAACCGTTTTCGGTTGGACTCTATCTCTTATGTGTGGACGAATCCGAACTCATCTCTTGATGTTTTCTTTATATATTGGGCATCCCCTTGTACAAGAGATCAATCTCATAAAACGAGAGAACTTTGCCACCCTATATTGTGTGTGCTCCAATTTTTGTTCTTGTGATTGCGTTGGCGAATTGATTGGTTGATCGCAGGTGAACGACTACGTTTTACAACAGGTTATCAGCACGAAGCTCTACAATACTGTAACATCCCAAAAATGCAAATAAATGAAAATGTATATTTTGAATTTGAATATGATTATTTCTCAGCTTTCTTAACATTATTGGTTTTATTGGAATTTCTTGGATTTATGTCTTGTGTGAAAAATCAAACAAATAGAATTAATGAATAGATAATGGTAAAGATAAAAAGGTAAAAGTAAATCTTCAAAAATTGATATTAAAAATATTGAGCACTCACGTGAATCATTTTCTCTGATAAATAAATTTTAATGCACAGAATGGAGAAATGATAAATGAAAAGACATCTCTTTGACCTCTAAACAGTTCAAGGTCACAATTACCATAAAACTTTCAATCATTATCTGCACCTGGAAAATTTACCATCATATACTCAATACAGTATTTATCTCTGGAAAAAATATCAAGAATTAACAATATAATTTAAGCCCTCTTAAAATTCAAAAATAGAAACTCTAAAAATCTAAAAATTGGAATGTCTGACTTTTTATAAAATAAGTATACCATATTTTGAGTTGAAAATTTTATGGAAGAATTATAAGATCAAATATAACTATAACAAAAATTTTCAAAAATAACTAATATGGTTTACATCCTCAAATAAAATAAATTCAAAAAGAGGATTTTAGACCAATCACTGTTTTTAGAATATTTATAATTTTTCGATAAAATGTTTTAACCCAGGATTTTTACCAGATGACAAGCCTTATCTAGGACTCAGGTCAAAAAGCATGGAAATTTTTCTCCATGGTTAGGCAGCCAAATAAATTCGGGTCATGTGTTGTCCGAGTCGGGTGCATCCCAGGCGCGCTGTTTCGCTGACGAGTGGGCCCGCCACTATGCTAACTCCGTTTGCTAGCACACGACGGAAAGCCTCTTCGGTCGCTGCCCGGAGGACCTGGCCCGCTCGTCATGCTCCTCTCATCCGTTCTTTTCCCCGCGGAGACACGCTGCTCGGTCTAGAACTCCCGATCCTTCTCTCGGTCTCACATTTTCCCCAGCGGTTTCGTCGCATCACTCACGTGTGCACTCCTCTAGCCTGACCTTTTCTGTTGATCACCCGGTTCAGCACACCGCCTCCGCTCAACCACTGCCACGGCATGCCTCGACCCTCCCGCGCCATACCGTCTCAAAAAAATCCGGTGCCACCTCGTCGTTCTGCACAAAACTGAGCCGCAAGTCCGCGCGTGTATTCAAACACTGGCGAGACCCATATAAACTGGCTATAAATACCCGTGTTGAATTGCAATGAGCCCTCTACCCTCTTGAACATTTCTTGGGCGAGTGCTTGGACGCGACCTTCTTCCTCGCCATTTCGTCAAACAACCCGAAAGGGGGAAGATCAATGAAGCCAGCCAAATTGGTGGCCATCCTCGAAATTTATTTGCCTTAAGGCTTCTCAGTACTTTATAGGGCACTGATCAACCTTTGCTTTCACTTCTTCTTAGCCGCAGCATCCCACCACCGTCGCTCTTCTTTTCCAGATCCGGCCACTCGGTGACAGCCCGCTCAAGTGAGTCTCTAGCCAGGGTGAGCGGCAAAATGAAACCCCTGTGATCCTTAAATACTCAATCTCCCACTGACTGGAATCTAATTGATCTCTTTCTTCACTCCGCCGATCGACCCTGGCCGTCACCGCAGGGCACCAGTGGTGTGTCGCATTTCTCTGTCGTCGGCAACCAAAAAGACCTCTCCTAGATGCGCAACCTCGCGCTTGTGCTCATGGTGGAACCGATTCAACCTCAGCTGCGGTGGTTCGCGGTCGGCGAGCCGCGAAAGCTTACGCCCTGCTTTCTATCATTACGCAGCGAGACCCACTAGTCAGCTGTGAATCGGTAGCCATGCCGAAAAAGGAAATACGTGTTCCCAAAAGGAAAACGTATATTCCTAAAATAGTAGATTTTCTAATTACAGTATTTCCAAAACCCTAGCACATTCACTTGCTCATATCTTGCACATTTTTAAGTCAAAATTTAATGAAATAAATTTCTATATTCATATAAAATCTTGTAGATTCAGAACATGCAAAAATATTTTGAAAATAAGCTCTGCGAAACTTTGAAATTCAGATTTAAAGAAAAAGGGCTAAATATATGCTATTAATGAAAATTTTGTAAACAAACCTAGAATTGAATTAAACCAATTTTATTGGAATCATTAAACTGCCAGCAACCCAAAAATATCTATAAAAGGTTAATTGCAATACTATTAATATCTAAAAATACATAGTTGTGTAAAAGAAATCTAAAATGAGTAAAAATGATTTTTGTATACTAGCATGTCAGTAGGGCTTCTAAATATGTTAAAATGTTTAAATAATGATCTTGATTTGAATTGTTTCATGAATAAGAATGAGACCCTAGTGTACAAGATACATGTATATGCATGTAACTAGCAGTTAAATCTATATAAATGTATATATTCAGAATGGATCATGAAACTGAGTTACTTTATAACAACAAAATGTTTAATAATCTAGAGTTGAATAAGTCTTATAAATAGAGTATAACCCAAATGTAAAAGATGTATGTAAAATACATATATATGTGCACATGTATAATAACTAATAGTAGTATAGATATGTGCATGACCATGAGGTTGATTTAATTCTGTTGAAATATTTTAAAGACAGCAACAAAAGATTGTATGTGCATAAACTCAAAATGTATAAAGAACATAAGCTTCATCCATGCAAAAGAACATATATATGTATGCATATAACCTCATAAATTGAGTAGCAGAATAGGTAGAGCTAAACTTAGCATATTCTTAAAGACAAGATCATAATCGTTCGCAAAAAGGAGTTAATTTGAATTAAGTTTATAAAGCCCTTAAATGTTCATATGCTTATAAACCATCGCGGCCAAAATCAAAATAATGCAAAACCAGTTTTTAAACACTTTTAGAGATGTCCCCTACTTATGCCTAAAAAATGAATAAATATTCTTATAAGGAGTAGCCACAAACTTAAAATGGAAACTGAACCTTTATCATGTAGAATTTAGAAACACTTAAGTCTTTTCGGTAGCTCATAGAATATCTCGTCTAAATATAAATTTTGTGAAGATCAGCCCAGTATTGATCCTTAGGATTTGGACTACCATAATCTAGAAAAATATTCATATTTCAGTTTTCTTTTCATATAAATCCTATTAGTGCAATAACCCTAATTGTTAATCGTACACATCACCTTTCTAACTTGATTCCTTATAACGTAAACCTTAATATCGTATAAGCTATTTCAATAATGAATATAATGTCTCATCTAAACACTAAAATTTATAAAACCAGCTTAAGAATGTTCTTCAAAGTAAATAGTACCCTATTCTGAAGAAATAATCTCATTTGATCATGCTTTGCATATAAATCATGTTAGCGAATAACCTTAAGTATTATGATTTACGAACTTCATAATATGAATAAACAAACTTAGTAATAATAAAGAAATCTGTAATTAAGTTATTTGTATCACGGAACCTTCTTAAAAACCATGGTTATATAACCAGTAGCCTAACCTTGCAGGTCTTAACATATTCGAAACCTTTTTATGCAAAATCAATTAAGCATTTAAAGTAGAGATCTATTCATTCATAGCATTAAGCATAATGATTAATATCTTAATTCTATTAATCCAAATAACTTTAGCATCTAGAATTCGTAATTATAAATACAAGAACACATAATTTAGCCTCTTGAATTCGTGAAACAAGAATAGATAATCTATAAAGGAAATCGTGCAACACTAAACTTAAAATCTATTATCGATATGAATGCTTAATCAACTGGAACACAAGAATGTGGAATCCTGCAACTTAAACCCTAGAATATTCCTGTTTTCTTCAGTGAGTCTTTATTTGGTTTCCTATCTGTCTTCTTTTTGCCCTTATTGAAATTTGTTATTTGCTATATTTCTGTTGAACGATGTGTAGAACCCGACGTCACTATCTCCGTCGTCGACTCTGTTAGTTGTGACTTTCACTTCCTCGTAAACAACAAATAAGTAAGGCAATCACTCCCTTTGATCACATTGATCCCAGTATTTAATTTTCATGATGTTTATCAAACTGTTTCATGCATGAATTTATTTCTGTAAATTCGCTATTTTATGGTACTGGTAGATATACTTGTTGTTTCATGATACTTCCTTGATAAATATGGACATGTGAACCTTGATAACCATATATTAAGGATAGACATTACTTCATGTCATCATGGGTATATGCGATTACATCTTAGCCATGCTTAGCCATGCTTTAGAAGAAACGATGTAAATGATCAGATCAAAATTGTTTCTTGAAAAATGGAAAATGTTGGATATGACAATGTTGGTTACTGGTACTTTGATTAAAAACCCAAAATGAAACTATGGTTTTGATGCAAGCGATTACTGGCAATAGCCGGTTGTGTAGAGGGATTTGCACGTAGTGTAGGGTGGAGTATCACCAGTGTCGAATTAAGGACCGTGCAATGGGACGCTATTGATTCAAGAATTCCGTGTAACCACGAGGGCTGGTATGGGACGGCCTTAACATATTACGTTAATTAGATATGGCTTTGCACATTGGTAGGCGGGAGATAATAGAAGCATGCCGGTCAGGTCTGCTTGTGAGGGGCTTCCACACCTCGGTGTGGGTAAATGCATACCGGTGCAACAGTGTACGCCTTGCCATGAACAGAAACGTTGTGTTGGGTATTGTGTTGGATCCACAACTTGGGTGAGTGTTTCTGTTTCTATGGCGAGGGCTTAACGTCCCGGGCTGGTTCAAAGCCATATCTAGGTAATGTAACGGTTATGTATGATCTCTTTGCGGCACACCAAAGGAAGTGTGCTAATAGCTTGTACAAAGAGCTGATCATTCTTTGTGGGTAAAGTTGTACACCTCTGCAGAGCTGATCATTCTTTGTGGGTAAAGTCATTCCAATGTTAGATTTGGTATTTTCTAAAATTGGGTTTTGGTTTGAAACTTGTTTAGTCAACTGTCACTTTATGTCAAAGGGCCGACATTGTTGGATTTCATGATCTGGATTATTCGTTGCTCACGAAGGGCTGTGAGTATTACTTATGCTTTACTTATTTCTTATCAGTCAAACTTGCTCTTATAAATTCAATTTGCAAATGACAACATGATTTACAAATTCAATTTTGATTTATGCAAATTACCCATAGAAGCCTTTCCTTTGAAATGGCCTGTATATATTATAAATTTTGCTAAAGTCTTGCGCAGTACGTAAAGTACTCACCCATGCTTAATATGTTGTTTTAGCTAGAAAAGTTAGCGAAGCTACGAAGAGATCTTTCCGTCACAGGTTGCACGAATTTCTTCAACACGATCTTTCTAGGGATTATGCCTTGTCAGTTGCCTAAGGGTCGGATGGGCATACTACAAGACTTTGCTTCTTCTGCCGCAATGTAATTCTCTGAGTTGTAAGTTTTGTTTGTATAATATTTTCCGCTTTATTAATTGTAACATCCCAAAATTAAAATAAAGTAAGAAATTAAATTTTATTATTTAATTATATTTACTTATGCTTTTACGCACTTTTGAGTTTTTACGGATTTTGTTTGATTTTTGTTCTATTGGAAAAATCTTTATGAATAATAGACAATTAACAATAAAAAAATCTTACAACAATAAAATGTATAAAATTCTGGATAATCTTAAGAAATCACTAGAACCTAAATTCTGAATTTTAAAAGTCATATCAAAGCAACAGTAAACTTGTCAAAATATATTGAAAATATTCCTTAATCATTTCAACCAGATATTTTTATATTATCCTCATCCTGGATCATTAAATCTACAGTAAAAATATCAGGAAATAATAAATTAATTTGGTATTTATAAAAATTCAAAAATAGAATTGCTGAGAATTTAGAAATCAGAATGTCAGAATTTTTATAAATAAAATAAAAAATATAAAAAAGTGAACTTTTTACTAAAGACTTATATGTCCAAGAGGAACTGCTATAAAAAGTTTAAAAAGTTTTGGGAAGATATAAGTCTTCTGATAAATTAAAAACAGAAAACCCAATTTTGAGTGTAGTGCTTTGTCAGAAATTTTATAAATTAAGTACAAAGTATTTTTATCTAAAATTTCTATAGTGTGAATATAATTTCCTTAGAATCTCTGAGAAAAATTATAAAAAATATCCCATTAAGTATTAATGATCATTTAAAGCTCAACATCATTGCCTGCGCATTGAAGAGATAAGGTAGTTTCATCTCTTGTCAATGGAGCAGTGCATATTTCCTGTAGATGACCCCACCTGGAAGCCTCAACTTGGCCCTGGTTCATTTCCCCTACGCACAGCAACGAAGGATGCATGCCCTCTGTTTCATGTCTCAGCAACTCATGCCAAGCATGCCACATCGTTTGAATTGAACTACAGTCTTGCGGCGCAATCATTGTCCACCTTGTCAGTTCGCCATACCCTGTTATGGCATCATTTCCCCTTAATTGCATTGCCCTGACAGCCATATCCCTGTGCTGTTTGATTATCAGCAAAACCGCCAGCGGATAGCTTCCGTGAAGCTTCGTCACACATCATCGCCTCGCCTATAAAAGTTGTTGTCCATCTTCTCTAGAGCACAACCCGCCACTCATAGATCTTTCTTCCAGAGCCAAAGCCTTTTGCGCCATAACTCGCCCAAACCACCATTTTCGCAGAGAAAACCGAGGGAGAGGAGGAAAACCGAATCGAGCGATCCGGTAGGAATTAGTAAAATTCATTGCGCATAGAGCATCCTCATACATCCTAAACCACCTTGCCACTATCATTTTTAGCTCATCACATCCGTAGCTTGCCGCCACCGCCGCCTTCATTCCCAGATACGGCTGCACGGTGGTAGCCCAACTCGGTGCTTTCCCGATCGAATCAATCGGCAAAATGGAACGTTGTAAGGTCCCTGATGCTCTCACGATACTTCTTTTGAATCAATCTTTCACCATTTTTGCTCTCACCTATCTAGCCATAGCGTTTGACGCATGAGCTCGATAGTGACCCACCTCCGCTCACTGCCGGCAATTGAGAAGCCTATCCCTAGATGCGCAATAAGCCGGAGATGCTCTCCCCGCTACCCATTCGCCGATTCTGGCAGCCTCTCGTCGCCGGCGAGGAGCCCTAGTCCCTGCCATTGCTTCCTCGTCAGTAGTGACACAAGGTGAGATAGTTCAAAAGGGAAAAGGCGCCTTCGAAACATATTTTCTATTTTCTTTGAATTTCTAAAACCGAGCCAACTTCATATGTGTATAACTTGTTCATTTTAAATCCAAATGAGATAAAACAAATTATAAATTCATCTAAAATCATGTGTATTCAGAATATACAAGAATATTTAACTTGTGAATCATAGAAATATTATTTAAATTAAGATTTGTTAGGAACCCTATTATGGCCTTTATGCAATGATTGTGCAATATAACTCCTAAAATAATAAAATATATTTTTATATGATTCTGAGACCCTAGGGAACTCAAATATTCAAAAACATTTAATTTTTGAACTAAGTTTCAATTATTTGCTTTGCAAATATCAAGAAAACCTAATACGGCCATTAATAAAAATAAGTATATAACAACTCATAAAATAATAAAATATTTTTATAAGCTCTTGGAATTAGTAGAAGTTCATTTATGTAAAAATATTTAGAATAAGACATAGTTTATATTCTTTTAATAAAAGGAAATGCAAATCACAACAATAGATATATGTATGATCTATCGCGGTTAAAATCAAAATAATATAAAACTAGTTTTAAAATGTTGCTAGGGTTGTACTCGGCTAATGCCAGAAAAATGAATAAATAATCAAGTGTAGTGTAGCCGCAAACGAAAAGTGAATCCCCGAGGGCTATAAATGCCGCTGCACCCCGTCCGAGAATCCCCGTTGTCTGCCGCACCTGCCGCCCTATCTCGCGTAGCCCAAGGAGCCATCGTCTTCGCGCACAAGCTCGCCGAAGTCCTCTGCCAAGGCCGAAGCCTTCCGCCACGTCGATCTCCGCCTCCGGTTGGTCTCCACCGTCGTCGTTGGCTCCTTTGAACTCCCCACGTCTCTCCTCTCCCTTTTGCCCCTAATGCCGCTCGATTTCGTTGTGTTTTGCCCCGTCGGCCATGCCTTCTTCTCCGTATCCGGCAAGCCCACGCCGTCGCCGAAGCCGCTCCGCCCGTGCCGCGATGGCGCCACGTCAGCGTGCCACGTCGCCACGCGTCGTCTGCATCCGCGCCACCTCGGCGCCACGTCGGTCTGCCTTCCGCTCGGTCGATGCCGCGCCGGCGCACCGCGTCGACCTTCGCGCCGCCACGTGTGCCCTAGCCCCGCGTGGAAGCCATATCAGTGACACGTGGCACACCACCTCTGCCGGTCTGCCATGTCACCCCCAGAGCTCCTCGGTGCTCCGAGTTTATCGTGGACCAAGCCACTGACATGTGGGCCCCACTTGTTAGTCGGTATTTTTTCTTTTTCTGATTTTCTAGAAAATTCGAAATTCTAGCCAATCAGATCTTGTCACGTGTTAGACTTTCTGGTTTTTTCTGTATTTCTAATACGAGGAACTTCCAAGACCCCTTTCTCCTTTGTTCGAGCTCCGATTTTAGTGATTCAAATTTGTAAATTCATGATCTATCTTCCAGTACCATTATTTTCAATTTTTGAACTTGGTTTGAATTTATTTTATTTATTTGCTCTCATTTCGCGTGTAGACGACGCAGATGAAGTTCAAGCAAATCAGCAATCGGAGGTAGAACTAGCAGGAGGCAGCGAAGGCAAATCTTCCTTGAACATATTGATAACAAATTTTACAAAAAGCTTATGTTATTTTAAATTATGCATGCTTAATTTTATACAATGTACTTTAAATATAGTTTTAGGGTTTAGTTAAATGCCAGCTTTGTTATACCCTCATTGACATTAATCATGACAAACCTTTGACACCCTAGGTGATACTAGATATTTTATTTGGGGATAACGGTAGATTAGCATGGGACGGTAGAAGCTGCGTAGTCCACTTAAGCGTTTGATATTATGCCATTATGGGAATCACTCCAAACATTATTGAAACTTATTTGTGAAGTCGCGGCAATTGGTGTTGCTGCTGTTATTTAAATGAAATAAAGTGGAAAATATGGTTTAGACCAGGGCGGATGGATGTTTGGCGGGTGCAGAAAGCACGAGACCTTGGTATGTGAATGTTTCGCCCTAGTTAATTAAGGACCGAAGCATGTGTTATCATAGACCAAGCACTACTGTACAACAACAAGTCTATATGGGTGCGACTGGCTAAATAATTTGTGCATCTCGTTATTAGCTTCACTAGTTGGTGAGTGCGGATGATGGCGAGGCACAAGAGAGGGCTTCGATTGGGCAGCTAGAACCCATCGGCGGTGAAACCTTAGCGGCGAGGTTAATAGTGGGGTTGTACATTGTAAAGGCCTTGTCATGATCTCTCTGCTGACACATCAAAGTAAGTGTGCTGAAAGCTTGGCAACAGAGTCGATCATGTCTTGTGGGTAAAGTTGTACACACTCTGCAGAGTTAAAACTAATTAAGTAGCTATGCCCACAGTCAAGGGCAGGCGAGACACGCTTGCGCATTGTAGATTTTATGGTTTTATTTTAAATGAAAGAGGTGGTTTGGGAATCCGTGAGCAGATGGAACTCTCGGGTTTTGGTTTGGCAGATAGAGCCAGTCACGTAGCTAGAACTTGCTTTAGTTATCATATCAAATTCAGTTACTATGATATTTACATTTTGTTCAAATGATGCTTTGTGAAATTCTTGTTGGTATTCTTGTTAAACTTTGCTTTATGCTAAAAGAGCCATATTATGCCTTCAATTGTTTAGCCTTGCATATAGTTGGCATGCATTATGTTTTCAGAAGCTGAAGGTGAAGGTGACTATGAGTTCTATGCTTGTGGTTATGACAAAGGCGATCCGGAATGCTAGGACGCGTACCCCAGTCGATTTCCTATTGGGCAAATAAATGGGCTTACTTTATTCTTTGTTATTTTATTTCCGTTGTTTCTTATTGAACTCAAGCTATGATGTTGCTTATTTGTAATAAATGGCCATAAGGCTAATACTCTTTTCTTAATTAATAATATATGCTTCGTGATATGGATGTGTTTTCATCACTATTTTCCTTTGTGTGTGCTAGCTTTTCTGGACTAGCACATGTTATACACAGAGGGTTCGGATTCAGAAATCCTGTCCCAACAGAGGTGGTATCAGAGCCATATGGACTGTAGGTCGCATCCCTAGTTAGTCTGGTCTTCTTAGCAAGAACTTCAAATTTATTTTCTAAATCAAACCAACGAATTGCTATGAAATACATTATCTCATCTCATCTTATTCTTAGGTTCTTACTCCTTTCCTTTGCTGAAATAGTATTTTAAAATTTTAATTTGATCTTATCTCTTGAAACTTCTCAAAGCCTCGAGTCTTCTGCAAGAATCCAAATCAGGAAGATGATGACCGATTTTCTTTTCAAGACTAATCAAGGGCTTCTGGAAAGATCAAGTTGTCAAAAAAGTGCTCGAAAGGACTCCCATATAGGATAAGTTAATAGCGCTCAGTAGTGTTGGAGCATATCATCCCGTTTTAGTTAAGCAACGTATAGGCCGAGTGTATTAGGATTTTTGTTGCTTGTTTGTTGGGTGTGTTGTACAATTGCCCTAGCATTCTGTTGCAGCCACCTTTTGTTTGGAGTTTTATTGCTTGTTTGGTCTTGGAATGGCTACCTCCCTAGTCTTCTCATCTTTTGCTCTTTCCCTCTCATCTATTGCTAACGCGTCCCTGGTCGTTGCCCAGGAAGAGGTCATAGAGTTGGTCGCGAGAGGGGTCGTGTTGGGCGTCGTGGTCATGGGCGTGGCGAGCGAGCCATAAGAGCGATAGGATGTTCAAGATCGGCAAGAGTAGCAAATGCCACCACCGCCGCCACCACCCAACCCCGATTGCGGATATCCGGCAGATGATGGCAATGCAACTTCAGCTTATTGCGAGTCCTTGCTCGAAATATGATAAACAATCCACCCGCACAGACCACCAGCGATACGATGTGCCGCCCGATCTAAGCTTGGAGAATTTATGAGAACTAGACCGCCTACCTTCATGGGAGCAGGTGAACCCTTGGAGGAAGATGACTGGTTAAGGGATGTGGACAAGAAGCTCCAGTTGGCGCAGTGTGATGACCGTGAAAAGGTTCTCTACGCGAGCCATCAGTTAAAAGTAGTAGCTGCTACTTGGTGAGATAACTTTTGTGCTACCCATCAGAATGCTCAAGCTATAACTTGGGAGGAATTCTCTGAAGCCTTCCGTACTGCTCATGTGCCTGCCGGTATAATTGAAATGAAGAAAAGAGAATTTTTCAAGTTGCATCAGGGAAACCAGAGTGTTTCTGAGTATCTTAATCGGTTCACCCAAATGTCAAGGTATGCACGGAAGATGTAGCTCTTGAAAGTGACAAGATCTGGAGGTTCATGGAGGGACTTGACCCTGACATCAAGGTGCAGCTAGTTGCTTTGGATTTTCCAAACTTTCAACACATGGTGAACAAGGCACTAGTGCAAGAGGATGCTCAACGCCAATAGCGGGAGTCCCGCAAGAGAAGGATGGCATTCCAGGATCAGCATGGAGTAAGTGGTTCTCGACAGCGCTTTCAATCTCAGCAGGCCAACAGGACACCTGTTCAAGGAGCACCCCATACTCCTAATTCTGGACCATGCCCAATCACTCAAGGACAGACAAAAGCGATTGCGATGCTCAACCACGAAAAGGAATTAAAATGCTATAGGAATTCAATGTTTCCCTTGTCATCGGATGGGACATTATGCTAATGCTTGTCCTCGAAGCGTCGACAAGTGACCCATGCCATTCAACTTGGGATCTAATTCGCGAACTCCTATGCAAGGACAAGGTCGTGGAGCACCCCAGACGCTAAGAGCTCCGTAATCTTTTGGAAGAGGATGTGTCAACCACGTGGCTGTCAAAGAAGCTCAAGAGGTACTAGAGGTAGTTTTGGGTAAGTTTCTTGTAAACTCAATACATGCCTTAGCATTATTTGATTCTGGAGCATCGCATTCTTTTATGTTGAAGAATTTTGTTGAAAAATTTGGTTGGGAAACCTGTACCCTTAAGATCCCTATGATAGTTCAATCACCGGGAAAAGAATTGAGAACTAGTTCAGTATGCCCAAGTGCAACCATAAAAATCAATGGGTTAGAATTCCTAGCGAATCTTATCATTTTGGATTCAAAAGGAATAGATGTCATCTTAGGGATGGATTGGTTAACTTAGTATAAAGGACAAATAGATTGTGTCAATAGAGCCATCACCCTCACCAATTCAGAAGGCATTCGAGTGGAGTATATGCCTGATGAGTCTGCAAGTAAGAAGTGCACTTTGAACAGTTTGAAGGAAACAATTTGGAAAGTATGCTTTGGTGGTGCAAGAATATCGGATGTATTTCCTTATGATTTGCCAAGTATCTTTGCTGATTGAGATGTAGAGTTTGTCATAGAACTAGTCCTAATGCGGCTCCTATTTCCAAGAGACCCTACCACATGCCAGCCAATAAACTCGTTGAGATGAAGAAACAGATTGAGGAGTTACAAGAAAAAGGATACGTTCGTCCAAGTTTGTCACCTTGGGGAGCGCTAGTTCTTTTTGTAAAGAAGAAGGATAATAGTTTGCGCTTGTGCGTGAACTATAAAGCTCTGAATGAAGTCACAATTAAGAACAAGTATCCGTTGCCCAGGATTGATGACCTGTTTGATCAGTTAAAAGGAGCATGTATTTTCTCCAAGATCGATCTTCGATCTGGGTACCATCAGTTGAAAATTAGGTCACAAGATATTCCGAAGACAGCTTTTGCTACCCGTTATGGACTGTATGAGTTTACAGTTATGTCTTTTGGTTTGACCAATGCACTAGCCTATTTCATGAACTTGATGAATAAAGTTTTTATGGAATATTTGGACAAGTTTGTGGTAGTATTCATAGATGATATTCTTACATATTCTAAAGAAGAAGCGGAACATGAAGGTCTTTTGAGGATGGTGTTAGAAATGCTCAAAAATCATCAGTTGTATGCTATATGCTAAGTTCAGCAAGTGTGAGTTTTCGTTAAAAGAAGTTGCCTCCTTGGGACATATAATTTCTGCTAGAGGTGTCTCAGTAGACCCTGAAAAAGTGAAAGGTGTACTTGATTGGAGGCAACCTAAGTCAGTGTCTGATATCAGAAGTTTTCTTGGTTTAGCGGGATATTACCGAAGATTCATAGAAGGATTTTCAAAGATTGCAAGATCGCTTACCCAATTGCTGAAGAAGGAAAAGAAGTTTGAATGGTCTGAAGCTTGTGAGCAAAGTTTTCAGGAATTAAAGAAAAGACTGACTACAACCCCAGTGCTCATTTTATCGGATATTCGAAAAAACTTTGAGATTTTCTCATGCTTCAAGACAGAGACTTGGATGTGTCTTGATGCAAGAAGGCAAAGTAGTTGCATGCACCTCACGGCAATTGCGACCTCATGAGGAAAACTATGCAACCCATGACTTGAAAATGGCTGCAGTTGTGCATGCACTAAAGTTGTGGAGGCATTATCTCATCGTGAATTGATGTGAGATTTTCACAAACCATAAGAGTTTGAAGTATATCTTAACTCAAGCAGACCTCAACCTAAAACAAAGAAGATGGTTAGAATTAATCAAGGATTATGATGTGGGAATACATTACCATCCTGGCAAGGCTAATGTAGTTGCCGATGCCTTAAGCCGGAAGAGCTACTGCAACAATTTGATGATTCAAGAAAGTAAACCCGCTCTTCACGAGGAGTTTCAGCGTTTGAATTTGGATCTAGCGGAGGAAGGTTTTGTTGCTGCTTTAGAGATTCAACCAACCTTAAAGGATCAGATTAAAAATATGCAGAAGTCGGATAAAGAAGCTGCTAAGATCAAGGATAGAATAAAGGAAGGTAAAGCCCCAGGATTTTCCGAGGATAAAGAAGGAACAGTTTGTCTTGGAAAAAGTTTATATGTGCCGAATCAAAAAGAGATCAAACAATTGATATTAAAGGAGGCGCATGAGTCAGTGTACTCAATTCATCCAGGCAATACTAAGATGTATCGTGATCTTCGTGGTATATATTGGTGGCCAAGGATGAGAAAGGAAATTGCTGAGTACATAGCCACGTGTGATGCATGCTAGAGAGTTAAAGCTAAACATCAAAGACCCGTAGGATTGCTACAGCCGTTAAAGGTACTTGAATAGAATTTGGAAGAAATTGGAATGGATTTTATTACAGGACTTCCGAGAACCAGATTAGGTCATGACTCAATATGGGTTGTAGTGGATCGATTGACAAAAGTTGCACATCTCATTCTGTGAGAACAACCTATCGGGGTGATAAACTCGCATGAGTTGTTTATGTCAAGAATCGTGTGTTTGCATGGTGTGCCAAAGAGGATTGCTTGGATCGAGGCACTCAATTCACTTCAAGGTTACGCAAAAGTTGCAAGAAGCATTGGGTACCAATCTGAATTTCAAAGACGACTTATCACCCTTAGGTGATGGACAAACCGGCGAGTGAATCGGATCCTTGAAGACATGTTAAGATCTTGTCGTTGTCCAATACGATAAGTTGGGATCAAAGTTTGCCCTATGCAAATTCTCATATAACAATAGTTATCAAGCAAGCTTGCAAATGTCGCCATTTGAAGCCTTGTATGGAAGAAAGTGCAGGACACTTCTTTGCTGGAATGAAATAGGAGATCGCCAAGTCTTTGGCCCTGATATTTTGCAAAAGGCTGAAGAACAAGTAAAAATGATTCAAGAAAGATTGAGAACAGCTCAATCTAGGCAAAAGAGCTATGCTGATAATCGTCGAAGAGAGTTAACCTTTGTTCCTAGTGACTATGTGTACTTGAAATGAAATAAAGTGGAAAATATGGTTTAGACCAGGGCGAATGGATGTTTGGCAGGTGCAGAAAGCACAAGACTTTGGCATGTGAATGTTCCGCCCTAGTCAATTAAGGACCAAAGCATGTGTTATCGTGGACCAAGCACTACCGTACAACCACAAATCTATATGGGTACTACCTGGCTAAATAATTTGTGTGTCTCGTGATTAGCTTGGCCAGTTGGTGAATGCCAGATGATGGCAGGCGCAAGAGGGGGCTTCCGACTGGGCAGCTAGAACCCATCGGCGGTGAAACCACAGCGGGCGAGGTTAATAGTGGAGTTGTACATTGTAAAGGCCTTGTCATGATCTCTCTGCCAACACACCAAAGAAAGTGTGTTGAAAGCTTGGCAACAAGAGTCGATCATGTCTTGTGGGTAAAGTTGTACACACTCTGCAGAGTTAAAACCACTTAAGTAGCTATGCCCACAGTCAAGGGCAGGCGAGGCTTGCTTGCACATTGTAGATTTTATGGTTTTGTTTTAAATTAAAATGGTGGTTTGGGAATCTGTGAGCAGATGGAACTCTCGGGTTATGGTTTGGCAGATAGAGCCAGTCAGGTAGCTAGAACCTGCTTTAGTTATCATATCAAATTCAATTACTATGCTATTCACATTTTGGTCAAATGATGCTTTGTGAACTTACTATTGGTATTCAGAGTTAAACTTTGCTTTATGCTAAAGAGCCATATTATGCCTTCGATTGTTTAGCCTTGCATATAGTTGTCATGCATTATTTTTTCAAGACTTGCGGAGTACATTTTGTGCTCACCCTTGCAACATCCCCAACTTTCCATAGAGGAATCCGCGGAAGCTGAAGGTGACTACGGGTTCTATACTTGTGGTTATGATGAAGCGTCCAGGAATACTAGGCGCGTGCAGTCGATTGCCTATTAGGCAAGTAGATGGGCTTACTTTATTGTTGTTATTTCATTTCCGTTGTTTCTTATTGAACTCAAGCTATGATGCTGCTTATTTGTAATAAATGGCCATAAGGCTAATACTCTTTTGCTTAATTAATATTATATGCTTCGTGATATGGATGTGTTGTCATCACTGTTTACACTATGTGTGCTAGATTTTCCTGGACTAGCATAGGTTATACACAGAGGGTTCGGATTCGGAAATCCGGTCCCAACATTTTCTCTGCAATAAGTACTATTTAATATATTTATTTCCTGGGCATTTATTTGCTGTTTAATTTTATTATTAATTTTCTAGGCCAATTAACTAGTGTTCACATGATGATTATTTATGAGTATTATCTCTAATTAAAATGGAACCAACGGGAAGTTTTGATTAGAGATTAATTGTTTAATATTTAAACTGGGATTATGTCATGGCCATGATCATATTCTGACCAACGTTATTTATGAACATGTGTCACCCATAAGATAATTTTAATTCTTTTTCGATTCTGCCCAACGGTGATTTAAATTAGTATTAGCATGTTATTAATCAGACCAAAATAGGGTTAATTTCATGCATAGAATGATATGTTTTTCTAATGTGAATTGTGTTATTTTTCCTCAGCCGCCAATGCCTCTAACATCGCCAATTACATCAGCGGCACTGAGCATTTGATAGGAACTAATTTTCCTGCCTGGAAGGAAAAGCTTGTGATCGTCCTTGGTGTTCTTGAGCTTGATTATGCCTTATGTCACGTTGCTCCTATCGCTCCTTCCTCAACTGAGGAAAATTATGCTGAATTAAAGAAGACATATGATATTAACTGTGAGTGATGGGAGTGGTCCAATCGCATTTCACTTATGATTATGAAGAGCACCATCTCGGTGGGGATTAGGGGAGCAACCACCGAATCTGATAAAGCTAGGGGTTACTTGTAACATCCCAAAATTTGCTTTATTAATCTTTTATTGGTTATTTGAGCATTTTATGGTTTTTCTGGAATTTATTCGGATTTTTCTGGATTTATGGGAATTAACTTCAAATTAAGTTTATTGACGTTTTATTTAAATCTATTTAAATCTGTGCAAAGTTAAAATAAAGTTTTGCCAAAAATATTTTATTTGAGTCAAGGATGTCCCAAAGTATTTTTGGGAATTTTTTTGGATTTTTCCTGATTATTTAATTGCCTAAAAGTAATTATAGGAATTTCTGGATTTGTTTTAATTAAGAAAACACGGAATTTCGTGAGGAGCGATGGGGCTAGGCCCAAGATCGCGTACTGCGTCGGCCCGCTTCTAGAAACCAGCGTTCCGGGCCGTTGGATCCGCTTTGGACACACCAGATTCCGGGCCGTTGGATCCGCCGTTGGATCTCGTTGGCGGTTCGGAGCTAGCCACGTTGTGGTGAGTCCGGTCCGTCTGATCAGCCGCGTGGCGTGGCCTGGCGTCGTCTTCTCCGATTTGGACTTTGTGTCCAGCTCGTAGCCGCCGTGGACACCGCGAAGCAATCGGGCGAAGCAGCGACTTTTAGAGCTATAAAAAGGGAGCGTGGGCTACGCAAGTTTCCGAGCAACCAAAACCCTAAGTGCCCCTGCCGAGAATCACAGCTATGCACCGGAATTTTGGGGTAATCGCCAAGCACCGCCGCCATCATCTTTCACCGATTTCGCCGCCTTCCGTCGAGCTCAAGGCACGGGACCGGAATCGTCAGCTTCGTCTCAACGAGGGGAAGCCCGTGCGCGCGCCAGTTTTGTAGGAGCATCATCGGAGGAGGAGATCGCCGTGGAGGTCGCCGCCGCCGTTGAAGAAGACCTCGCCGACTCGGTTCCAGTGGAGGAATCATAGATCCGTTCGCGTCACCGAACTCCTTTCGTCGAGCCTAACCCGAAGGTAACCCCCTTGGCCGCCGGCGGTGACCGTAGGGCCGCGTGCGCCGATGAGTGACGTGGCGAAGCTTGCGACCGACTTCGTGGACTGGCGTGGCGCCGATCAGCCTCACGTCTTGCGTGGCGATCATATGGTCGCCGGTCATTGTCGCGCGTGGTGGTCTAGTCGGTAGAGACGCAGCCCGCGCGCGTCGAGCGACCAGTGGACCAGATCCACCGTGAACGAGAAGATCATGGACGCGATCCATGGATCGAGGGGGCGTGTCGATCCGGGCGCTTTGGACCAGGGCTGACGTCACGCTGACGTCATAAGTCGCTTTTCGATTTAAAAATAAATCTGTTAATTCTGATTTTACGATTTGATATTTATTTCAAACTTCAAAAGACTATATCTTTTGCATCGTAACTCGGATTTGAGTGATTCCAATTTCTAAAAATTTGTAAAATTGAGATCTATTTAATGGTGAATTTTATTTGATTTTTGCAGTTTATTTGATCTCTGTTTTGGTATTTATTTGCTTTTCTTCTTTGGTACGCGTAGACGTTGAATTGTGCAACGCTTCGGAGGAAGATCCAGCAACTCAAGAGCAAGTTCTAGAACCAGATCAGGACCTATTCTAAGGCAAGTTGTGCTTTGATCATGTTGAACCCATGTTTATAAAATTGCTATGTTTGTTCTACCCTATTGCATATATTTCAAATATACAATTGTTTTAAATTAAATTGGGTTTAGCTAATGTACCAGATTGATGTATACCCTACCTTGTCATTTGTATGCCATGATCTATTGTCACCCTAGATTGGTTCAATATAGTTGGTTAGTAATTATAATCAACATGGGATGGTTAGTCCGTATTAGTTGCTTAGCCATGCCATGTCATCACATGTATTGGAATCATTGAAAATAAATCTTGATTAATGGAATATGGAACAATGTTATGAACTTGTGTGTCATGTGGGATCACACGATGAGATTGAGTTGTTGTGACGAGTCATGTCACGCAACAATGTTGAATTGTCGATGTACGTGGTGCTTGGTAATCAACTTGGTGATAATCACTTAGATTGGGGCAAGTGACAAGGCGAGTATGCCAAGGTGGGCCCGATGGGCAGAAGGTATGTGGATGTCTTGCCCTGATCATTCTAAGGACTTATCCTTGCAAGCCTTTGACCTGAGTCAATCATGCAACCACATGTTTGGTATGGGCCAGCTTAGCTGATTAATTTGCAATGTCTTAACTTTGGTATTATCTTGGTCGGTGTGAGTTCCCGAGTTATGGAGTAATTCACATGGCGCAAGAGGGGGGCCCTGGTTATGGTTTTCAGCCCCACCAGTGTTGAAACCTTAGCGGGTAGTACTGGATTAAGCCAGAGCATTGTAAAGGCTTCGTCATGATCTCTTCGCCGACACACCAAAGGAAGTGTGTTAATTGCATGGCACCAAAAGACGATCTTGTCGTGTGGGTAAAGTGCATAACCTCTGCAGAGTGTGAATCTATTCGAATAGCCGTGCTCGCGGTATTGAGCAATGCTCGGGAATTACAGTTAAGGGTTAGCTTAATTAATTGAACAACTTGGTTGGGATGGTGGAAGGCCATGTGGAAGATGGGAATTGATTTAGGATTGGAAACTTGGTTTACTTGAGAAATGCTGAATCTAGCTATTATTGTTATTTGTTTTACATTTTTTACAATCTATTTATTGTATTTGTTCATAAATGCTGCTTTGTTGCAAAATAGCCATGATAGCCTATCCTTTGGAATAAGCCTTGCATATAGTTACATAGAATTGCATTCTGTGCACAACTTGTTGAGTGCTCTAAGTACTCACCCTTGCCAACAACAACATCACCAGTTGAAGAGTCTACATCAATCTTTGGAGGAAAGATTCGGGAGGAGACGAATGTTTAGGCGCAAGCCTTGTCGATTACTGTGGTATCTTGAGGGTTGTCTACGTTTTCATTCATTGCGAGTTTAATATATTATTGACCTTGCGAGGCATAGTCATGTAAGTGGACCATAAGGTCATTCGACTAGTAGTATGTATCATATGATGTTTTTCATAATATTTCCGCTATGTATGATTGTGATATTTACTGATGTTGAGCCTGTGTGCACTAGCGTGATCTGGACTAGTGCAAGATATACAGAGTGTCGGATTTGCATATTCGGGTCCCGAGTAGTGGTATCGAGCCATCTTGTTGTAGGCCTTGACCTAGATAGTCCGGTCGTCTCTATTGGAACTTCAAAATTATTTTCTAAAGAAAAAATTAACTTGAAGAATAATATGTTCTAGACTTATCCTATTCTTCTATTCCTTTCCTCGTCAAAATTTCTCCCTTTTCCCTGCTGAATTTCTTTCTCTCTCCTTCTTTGGATCGAGTTAAAAACTTTATCCGAGTTGTCTTGGTAGTTGGCGTGCCACATCATAGAAGAAAGCATCAAGTGTTATTTGTCAACCACGAAGATCAAGAAGGAGGAATCATCGAGCTCCGGAAGGAGTAGATCTATGAAGTGTTCCAAAAGCTAGAAGATCTATGCTTGAGTAGTCGGTTGGGACTCATGTGTGGGAGTCGCGTCAGCTTAAGATAGAAGTGTTACCCACAGTGGCGGTAGTTTTGTGTGTATAGGTTGAATTGGTTCTTCCTTGATTTTTGAGTGTGAAGTATGTGTTGCGAGCTTTTAGGCTTATATAAGCAACCATACCAAGTTATTATCTTGTTTGCTTAAGTTATTGGGTTAAACCTATCTCCCCGCTTTAGGATTCCTACTTCTTACCTATGCTATTTCCTCTTCCCTAACCCGGTGAAGCAATCAAGCAGATGGTTGATCGAGGAAACTACTGAGAATCGTGAAGTGAAAATCAATCGATAAGAATCTCAATAATGGATTAGTTCTTGAACCGTCGATCTGAGATAGATATGCAGAGTTTGAGAGAGTTCTTGACTGCTCAGACTCAGTTGACGCATGCAATGATGAAGCAGATGCGGAATATGACTAACCAAGCCAATGTCAACGAAGTGTTCCAAGCTGCTACCAATGATTTCCGTTCCTGCTTAAGGTTATCAGAATTCATAAGGACTCGTCGCGGTGTTTTCGAGAAATGTGTTCCCTTGGGAAGCGGATGATTGGCTCAAGACCATTGAGAGGAAGCTGCTCATTGCTCAGTGTGAGGGCGATGAGAAAGTCATGTATGCTTCTTATCATTTACAAGGAATCACTGCTGAATGGTGGAAGAAATATTGTCTTTGTTCATGAAGCCCATGAATATCACTTGGAATGAATTTGTTGTTGCTTTTCGTAATCTCTTTGCCTCACACGAGACAGTATGGTCACGATAGATACGGAGCATAATATTATCCTTACACCTTGTTCAACATCTAAGAGTTGCTCTCTGAAGTGCTGTCAACCAAACAAATCAGAAGATCATGCGTGCATTCCCTGTGGAGAGATAGGACATACCGCTGACGAGCATGCAATTAGTTGCTCCAGCTGTGAAGGAAGTCATTCTCTGGGAGAATGTCCTATGAGTGACATCACATGTTACATTTGCGAAGGCCGAGATCATGGTCAAGCTCAATGTCCCTTGGATCCAATAGTTACTGCTGTAATTCAGCATCAGCAAAGGAATCTTCGAGCCGTAGTTGCTCAAGAGTCGTCAAGAAGAGGCGGAACGTCAGCTGCAAAAGTGGTGCCGCTCAAAGAGCTAAGGACACAATACCGTAATCCTGTTGGCCCTCATCAAGAAGGTAGTAATTGGCAATCACCAACAGCATGTTTCCTGTGTGATGAAGAAGGCCATTGGTCTAGAAAATGCCCTACGAAGCAACCAGTCATAGCATACAAGAAGATAATAATGTGCATGTAGCTGCACCCGACAGAAGGCACAACAAATAAAACATTTGTGCTACTCTTGTCATGAGGAAGGCCATTTTGTTAAGAAATGCCCGCGAAAGAATCTAGAGTCTCCTACGAGACGCGGTCCTTAGGAAGTTACCTCGGTCAAGTTCATAGCGCCAAGCGAGAGCAATAAGGTTGCAAGAGAGGTTTGTGCAAAGAATCAATTGAAGAAGAGGCGTGCGAATAAAGACACCGCCTGGTCGATTTAATGCTCGGGGAAGATAGGTGGCCCTAAGCTTTGCTATACACTTAACAAGCCGGGCACTTTGCCAATAATTGCCCTCATAAGGAAGTGATCGCCCCAGTACAAGTCAATCTCAATTCTGTTCCAGTCAAAAACTTCAACGCCAATGCCAATCGAGGAAATTTAGAGCGATGATTTTAGCCTATGCAAGTGTCATACCCTCGTTTGTAAAAGAAAAGTGATTAGGGATGAATTCCATGTAAAGATTTTCTTTCCTAAATAACTAAAGTAAAGATGGTTGAGAGGTTGATATGTGAAGTGTTGGAATAAAAGCATTAATGATAAAGGATGTTTCTGAGTATTCACCTATGTTGACGGTTCACCTGAAGATGTTGCGTGTGCAACGATGATCAGTTTAGTGGTGTTTGTAAAGATTGTCAGCTTGAGGAATTATCATGGTCAGAAAGTACACTATTGCTTGATCTAACCTAGAATGTGATGGAGTTAAGTTGGAGAAAAGTTTCTAGCGGCGATATTGGATATCAGACCCGAGATGCTACTCCTGAAATGAATTGGTCGTCCGGACATAAGGCTGTCCTGGAGTTTGGTCAAAGAATTGTGTCCGCTAAAAGCCTTGAAAGCGGGAAAATGGAATTTTAAATGACTACGGTTCGTGTTGGTCAGCTGAAGGTCAATAGTTTAGAAGTCGCCAGCCTAGAAGATGTGCCAGTTGTTGGAGAACATGCGGATATATTTTCTGAGGAATTGTCTAGTATGTCGTCAGATCGAGAAATCAAGTTAGTGCCTGGTACACCGTCAAAAGCGAAGAGACCTTATCAAATGCCTACAGATTAGCTAGTTAGGATGAAGAAGAAGATCGAAGAGTTGTTAGAAAAATGTTTTGCTAAAGCCAGTCGTCACCATAGGGAGCGGTTGTTCTGTTTAAAAATGGGAGCTCAGGGATGTGTATCGACTGTCGAGAATTTAATGAGGTGATGATCAAAAGGGTGAGTATTCGCTGCCCAGGATCGTAATTTGTTTGATCGATCAAAAGGAGTGGAGTGTTCTCAAGGATAGATCTTGATCGAGTTATCATCGATTAAGAATGCATGCGAGAGAATGTTCTTAGGTCAGAGTTTTCTACGCAGTATGGACAGTATGAGGTTACAGTTGTGTCCGCTAGAATGATCAAGGCCATTATAGAAGTTATGAACATGACAAATGGAGTTCCATGGGAAATTTGGTCAAGTTGTTATAGCATATAAGTGGGATGTCTTTGGTTGCTTCAAGTCAAAAGGAAAGTATGCAGAACAGTTGGGATTAGTGTTGGAAAGGTTGCTAGACCCATGGTCGTATGCTATTTTTAGCAAATGTGACTCTTGGAAGGAAAAATTGAATTTCTTGCCATGAGATGACGGCTAAAGGAGTTACTGTGGATCCAACATAGCGATGTTACGTGGAACAACCGGACTGCTTAGGCGATGGGAGAAGAAGTGTGCATGGGCCTTGCATGCGAAAAGAGTTTTCGTGGTTGAGAAGCGTTTGGCGATAGCTTTGTCTTAGTGTTGCGGATGTGCAAGCGCATTGTGATATATACTATGATGCCTCAAGACAAAATCTTGGATGTGTGTTAATGCGAGAAAGGTAAAGTTGTTGCCTATCGTCGGGACGATTGAGGCCACATGAAGAGAACTATACTACGCATGAATTGGAAATTGCTACATGATGCATACTTTGAAGTCATTGCGTCATTATATTATTGGGGATATGTACAGGACCATAAGAGTTGAAGTGCGGACCTTAATATAAAGCGAAGAGGATGGTTGGAGTGATTAAGTATTATAAAGGTGGGATCTGTTACCATCTGGTAAGGCTAATATGGTATCCGATATCTTAAGTCGTAAAGGCCATAGTACCAATACACCAATATCAAGTGATCAATAGAAATTGTGCAAAGAGTTTCAAAAGTTGAAATTAGAAGTGGTTTCACAAGGATTTATAGCTGCTTTTAAAGTTAAGCCAATGCTTGAAGATCAGATCGAAGTGGGTCAGAAGGATGAAGGCTTAGCTGAGGATTTTACCATTGATAACCAAGGAACCACACGGTTTAAAGGTCGAATCTATGTATCGAACAAGAAAGAGCTTAAGCAGTTGATGTTGGAAGAAGCTCATGATTCTAAGTATTCAATTCATCCAAAAAGGTGTTAAGATATATCAAGGTCTTAAGGAAAGGTTTTGGTAGCTTAAGATGAAGCGTGAAGTTACTTAAAATATCGCTTTGTGTGACGTGTGTTAGAGAATGAAAGCGGTGCATCAGAGATCAGCAAGTTTGTTACAGCCGGTGTAGAGTTCTGAGTGGAGGAAAGAGGCAAATCAATAATAAGATACCTAGCATTGAGAATGGTCGAGAATCCAGAAGGGATATGGTTCTGTTTGGACCATCGTTGACCGTTTGGCCGAAGTAGCTTATTTCACACCATTAAGACTACTTATGCAGGAGATCAGTTGGTAGGACTATATATAATTGTGTGTTTGCATGGTATGTCTAAGAAGGTTGTGTCAGACAGAGGTACCCAATTTACCTCAAGATTTTGGGACAAGTTGCATGAAGCAATGGGAACTCGCCTGAATTTCAATACAGCATATCACCCGCAGACAGATGGTCAGACTGAGAGAGTAAATCAGATTCTAGAGGATATATTGAGAGCTTGTGCTTTAGCTTATGCTACGTCTTGGGATAAATGTTCGCCGTAGGCGGAATTCAGTTACAATAATAGTTATCAAACTAGTTGGCAGATGTCACCATTGAGGCGTTGCATGGACGTGCCTGTTGTACTCCGTTGAATTGGAATGAAACAGGAGATCATATGGTATTGGACCGGATATTCTCAAGGAAGCCGAAGAGCGAGTTGCTATGATTAGAGAGAGGTTGAAGGTAGCTCCGCTAAGGAAAAAGAGCTACGCTGATAACCGTCGTCAAGATTTGAGGTTCGAGTCAGATGATTTTGTGTATCTCAGAGTTAGCCTCTTGAAAGCGTCGAAAGGTTTCACGATAAAGGAAAGCTTGCATCAAGATATGTTGGTCCGTTCAAGATTTTGAGCTATCAAGGAGAGGTTGCTTATCAGTTGGAGTTGCCGCAGTCAATGGCAGGAGTGCATGATGTGTTATATGTGCCACAGTTTAAGAAATGTCTCAGAGTGCCAGTGGAGCAGATGCCTTTAGAAGCAATTGAACTGCAGGGGGATTTGATCTACAAGGAGTAGTCGATCGAATTTTGGATATTATTGAGCATAAGACTAGGAACAAGTCTATCCGCTTTGCGAGTTCGAGAGAGCAATCACTCTAAAGTGAAGCAACTTGGGAGCGTGAAGAAGATTTGAAGTCAGAGTTTCCAAACCTATTCTCTAGTTAGCTCTGAATCTCGGGGTCGAGATTCTGTTAAGGGGGGAGGTTTGTAACATCCCAAAATTTTCTTTATTAATCTTTTATTGGTTATTTGAGCATTTTATGTTTTTTTCGAAATTTATTCGGATTTTTCTGGATTTATGGGAATTAATTTCAAATTAAGTTTATTGACTTTTTATTTAAATCTATTTAAATCTGTGCAAAGTTAAAATAAAGTTTTGCCAAAAATATTTTATTTGAGTCAAGGATGTCCCAAAGTATTTTTGGGAATTTTTCTGGATTTTTCCTGATTATTTAATTGCCTAAAAGTAATTAAAGGAATTTCTGGATTTGTTTTAATTAAGAAAACCCGGAATTTCGCGAGGAACAGTAATGGGCTAGGCCCAAGATCGCGTACTGCGTCGACCGCTTCTAGAAACCAGCGTTAGGGCGTTGGATCCGCTTTGGGCACTGCATTCATCGCGGTAATAATGGTTGTCTCATCACGCGTTGGATCTCATTGGCGGTTCGAGCTAGCCACGTCGTGGTGAGTCGGTCCATCGATCGGTATGTGTGCGTGGCACGGCGTCGCCTTCTCCGATATGGACTTTGAGTCCAGCTCGTAGCGCAGATGGACACCGAAGCAATCGGGCGGCGGCGACTTTTAGAGCTATAAAAGGGGCGTGGGCTGCGCAAGTTTCCGAGCAACAAAACCCTAAGTGCCCATGCCAAGAATCGCGGTGTGCACGAATTTTGGGGTAATCACGAGCACCGCCGCCATCATCTTTCACCGATTTCGCGCCTTCCGTTGAGCTCAAGGCACGGGACCGGAGTCGTCGGCCGTCTCAACGAGGAAGCCGTCTGCGCGATTTGTAGGAGCATCGTCGAGGAGGAGATCGCCGTGGAAGTCGTCGCCGCCGTTGAAGAAGACCTCGCCGACTCGGTTCGGTGGAGGAATCAAAGATCCGTTCGCGTCACGAACTCCTTTCGTCGAGCCTAACCGAAGTTAACCCCTTGGCGCGGCGGTGATCGTAGGGCGCGTCGCGCGATGAGTGGCGTGGCGAAGCTTGTGACCGACTTCGTGGACTGGCGTGGCGCGGATCAGCCTCACGGCTTGCGTGGTAGTCATATGGTCGCCGGTCGGCCGTCGCACATGGTGGTCTAGTCGGTAGAGACGCGGGCCCGCACGTCGAGAGCGACCAGTGGACCAGATCCACCGTGAACCGAGGAAGATCATGGGCGCGATCCATGGACGAGAGGGGCGTGTCGACCGGGCGCCGGACCAAGGTTGACGTCACGCTGACGTCATAAGTCGCTTTTCGATTTAAAAATAAATCATTAATTCGATTTTACGATTTGATATTTATTTCAAACTTCAAAAGGCTATATCTTTTGTATCGTAACTCCGATTTAAGTGATTCCAATTTCTAAAAATTTGTAAATTGAGATCTATTTAATGGTGAATTTTATTTGATTTTTGGTGTTCAATTGCTCTCTATTTTGGCATTTATTTGCTTTTCTTCTTGATGCAGCGTAGGCGTTGAATTGTGCGGCGCTTGGAGGAAGATCCGACAACTCAAGAGCAAGTTCGAGAACGGATCGGGACCTATTCGATTGCAAGTTGTGCTTTGATCATGTTGAACCCATGTTTT
The DNA here is from genome assembly GCA_036346275.1 of Otatea glauca. Lineage (NCBI taxonomy): Eukaryota > Viridiplantae > Streptophyta > Magnoliopsida > Poales > Poaceae > Otatea > Otatea glauca. The sequence continues at coordinate 28,810,640 of CM070716.1, read as the reverse complement.
TAAAATTGCTATGTTTGTTCTACCCTATTGCATATATTTCAAATATACAATTGTTTTAAATTAGATTGGGTTTAGCTAATGTACAGTTGATCTATACCCTACCTTGTCATTTGTATGCCATGATCTATTGTCACCTGGATTGGTTCAATATAGTTGGTTAGTAATTATAATCAACATAGGATGGTTAGTCCGTATTAGTTGCTTAGCCATGCCATGTCATCACATGTATTGGAATCATTGATAATAAATCTTGATTAATGGAATATGGAACAATGTTATGAACTTGTGTGTCATGTGGGATCACGATGAGATTGAGTTGTTGTGACGAGTCATGTCACGCAACAATGTTGAATTGTCGATGTACGTGGTGCTTGGTAATCAACTTGGTGATAATCACTTAGATTGGGGCAAGTGACAAGGCGAGTATGCCAAGGTAGGCCGATGGGCGAAAGGTATGTGGATGTCTTGCCACGATCATTCTAAGGACTTAACCTTGCAAGCCTTTGACTGAGTCAATCATGCAACCACATGTTTGGTATGGGCCACCTAGTGATTAATTTGCAATGTCTTAACTTTGGTACTATCTTGGTGGGTGTGAGTTCGAGTTATGGAGTAATTCACATGGCGCAAGAGGGGCCACAGTTATGGTTTTCGGACCCACGGTGTTGAAACCTTAGCGGGTAATCTTGGATTAAGCGAGCATTGTAAAGGCTTCGTCATGATCTCTTCGCCGACACACCAAAGGAAGTGTGTTAATTGCATGGCACCAAAAGCGATCATGTCATGTGGGTAAAGTGCATAACCTCTGCAGAGTGTGAATCTATTGAAGAGCCGTGCTCATGGTATTGAGCAATGCTCGGGAATTACTGATTAAGGGTTAGCAATTAATTGAACAACTTGGTTGGGATGGCGGAAGGCCATGTGGAAGATGGGAATTGATTTAGGATTGGAAACTTGGTTTACTTGAAAATCTTTGAATCTAGCTATTATTGTTATTTGTTTCGTTCTTTACAATCTATTTATTGTATTTGTTCATAAATCTTTGCTTTGTCATAAAATAGCCATGATAGCCTATCCTTTAGAATAAGCCTTGCATATAGTTACATAGAATTGCATTACATGCACAACTTGTTGAGTCTTGTAAGTACTCACCCTTGCCAACAACAACATCACCAGTTGAAGAGTCTACATCAATCTTTGGAGGAAAGATTCGAGGAGAGCGAATGTTTAGGGCGCAAGCCTTGTCGATTACTGTGGTATCTTGAGGGTTGTCTACGTTTTCATTCATTGCGATTTAATATATTATTGACCTTGCGAGCATAGTCATGTAAGTGGACCATAAGGTCATTCGACTAGTAGTATGTATCATATGATGTTTTTCATAATATTTCCGCTATGTATGATTGTGATATTTCTTGATGTTGAGCTGTGTGCACTAAGCGTGATCTGGACTAGTCAAGATACACAGAGGTCGGATTTGCATATTCGGGTCCCGACAGAAGTGGTATCTGAGCCATACTGACTGTAGGCCTTGACCCTAGATAGTCTGGTCGTCTCTATTGGAACTTCAAAATTATTTTCTAAAGAAAAGAATTAACTTGGAAGAATAATTTGTTCTAGACTTATCCTATTCTTCTATTCCTTTCCTCGTCAAAATTTCTCCCTTTTCCCCTGCTGAATTTCTTTCTCTCTCCCTTGCTGGATCGAGTTAAAAACTTTATCTGAGTTGTCTTGGTAGTTGACGTGCCACATCATAGAAGAAAGCATCAAGGGTTCGCTGTCAACCCTGAAGATCAAGAAGGAGGGAATCATCGAGCTCAAGGAAGGAGTAGATCTATGAAGTGTTCCAAAAGCTAGAAGATCTATGCTTCGAGTAGTCAGTTGGGACTCATGTGTGGGAGTCGCGTCCGCTTAAGATAGAAGTGTGACCCACAGGCGGTAGTTTTGTGTGTATAGGTTGAATTGGTTCTTCCTTGATTCTTTGAGTGTGCGTTATGTGTTGCGAGCTTTTAGGCTTATATAAGCAACCATACCAAGTTATTATCTTGTTTGCTTAAGTTATTGGGTTAAGCCTATCTCTCTGCTTTAGGATTCCTACTTCATACCTATGCTATTTACCTCTTCCCTAACCCGATGAAGCAATCAAGCGGATGGTTGGTGGAGAAACTACTGAATCGTGAAGTGAAAATGAATCGATAAGAATCTCAATAATGGATTAGTTCTTCAACCGTCGATCTGAGATGGATATGCGAGTTTGAGAGAGTTCTTGACCGCTCGGACTCGGTTGGCGCATGTAATGATGAAGCGGATCGTAATATGACTAACCAAGCCAATGTCAGCGAAGTGTTCCAAGCTGCTACCAATGATTTCCGTTCTGCTTAAGGTTATCGAATTCATAAGGACTCGTCGCGGTGTTTTCGAAAATGTGTTCCCTTGAGCGGATGATTGGCTCAAGACCATTGAGAGGAAGCGGCTTCACCCTCCTCCTAAAAGATGTCCTTTATGTCCCTCCATGATGAGGAATTTAATTTCTATTTCCTGTTAGACAATGATGGTTATTATTGTGTGATTGGAGACAATAAATGTTCGATTCAATATGAATGTAATAATATTGGTCTTTCTTCCAAGCACGACATGCTTTATATGTTGTCTATACAACAATCTCCTTTATTGCTAGCGTGTGTGATGCTCCTATTAAACACAAGCGTAATATGGGTAATGAGACCTGGTGAAACTATGGCACCGTCGCTTGGGCCATATTTCAAAGGGAGAATGGGCGTCTCATTAAGGAAGAGATACTCCACCCATTGAATTTTTAAACTCGACACTTGTATTGATTGTATTAAAGAAAATATGCTAAACAAATTAAGAAATGAGCAACACGTAGCTCATGTCCCTAGAAATAATTTATTCGACATTTGTGGTCCCTTCCTATTATGTCGAGAAATGGTTATGATTCCTTTATAACCTTTACTAATGATTTTTCACGATGCGATTATATTTACCCTATTAAGAAACGGTCTAAATCACTAAATAAATTTAAGATATTTAAAGTGAGGTTGAAAATCAGTATAACTCAAAAATTAAAGTAGTGAGGTCAGACAGGGGAGGAGAATATTATGGAAAACATGCACCTTATGGACAAATTCCTCGCCCTTTCTTTAAATACCTTGAAGAAAATGGAATAGTAGCTCAATATTCCATGCTTGGTGAACCACAACAGAATGGAGTGGCTGAAAGGCGTAACTGTACACTTATGGATATGGTACGGTGTATGTTTTCTCAATCCATTTTACCATTTAAATTATGGATGGATGCCTTAAAGACAGCCGCACACATATTAAACCGGGTTCCCAGTAAATCGGTGTCATCGACACCTTATGAATTATGGACTAGGAGAAAACCAAGTTTAAATTATTTACGCGTGTAGGGTTGTGCAGCTGAAGCCAAACTGTTTAACCCACATATTGGGAAACTAGATACTAAGACAGTAAGTTGCCACTTTATTGGGTACCCAGAAAGGTCAAAGGGGTACTACTTTTACTGTCCTGATCGGACTACTAAATTTTTAGAAACTTGGCACACTGTGTTTCTTGAGAATGATGAAATCAGTGGGAGTTCTGAGGATAGGAAAATAGATCTTGAGGAAAATCGGGTTTATGTACCTCTACCAATAATCCGAGAGGATGTTATTCCTGCACCTCAAATTAATGCATCTTCAATTGAAGGTCCTGAAGAAGAAACTAACACTGAGGACTCAGGAAATAATGCCGCAACTGATAATGAAGGAAATAATGCAGCGCCTGATAATGAACCTCAGGAACCGGCTATGACCTCTAATGAACCCTTAAGAAGGTCACAACGGGAAAGAAGATCCGCCATCCCAAATGACTATGTTGTGTACATGAATGAAGATGTGCATGATATTGGGAAGGTGGATTACCCCATTTCATTTAAAGAGGCCATGATGAGTAACAATTCATTTGAATGGCTTGACGCCATAAAAGATGAAATGAAATCTATGAGCCTGAATGACATTTGGGACCTAGTAGAGATCCCTGGAGGAGATAAAAAGGTAGGCTATAAGTGGGTCTACAAAACTAAGCATGACTCCAAGGGGAATGTTGAAAGGTTCAAGGCAAGGCTTTTGGCTAAAGGGTTTACTTAAAGTGAAGGGATTGATTATGTTGACACTTTCTCTCCCATCTCTAAAAGGACTCTCTAAGAATAGTCATCGCACTTGTGGCCCATTATGATTTGGAGCTACATCAAATGGGCGTCAAAGCGGCATTCCTTAATGGCGATCTGCAAGAGGATGTCTACATGGCACAACCCGAGGGTTTTGTCATAGAAGGCATGGAGCAAATGGGATGTTGTCTCAAGAAATCAATTTATGGACTGAAACAGCCGTCCAGACAATGGTACCTTAAATTCAATAATATAATAAGGAAATTCGGATTTAAGGAAAATAAAGTGGATAATTGTATATATTTCAAGTCTAAAGATGGTAAATTTACTATTTTGGTTCTTTTTGTGGATGATATCTTATTAGCTAGCAGCGATAAGGATATGCTGTATGAGACCAAAAGATTTCTCTCCGCTAATTTTGACATGAAGGATCTTGGTGATGCCTCTTATATTTTGGGCATTGAGATTCACTGAGATAGGTCCAAAGGGATATTAGGCTTATCCCAAAAGTCATACATTGACAGAGTACTTAAGAGGTACAATATGCAAAATTGCTCTGTCACGCCTGCTCCTATTGTCAACGGCGATAAATTTGGACTATTTCAATGTCCAAGGAATCAATTAGAATCTGATCAGATGAAGTCGATTCCTTATGCTTCAGCTGTCAGAAGCATTATTTACACTCAAGTTTGTACTCGTCCTGATTTGGTGTTTGTTACTAGGATGCCTGGCAGATATCAATCGAATCCAGGACTGGACCACTCGAAGGCTGTAAAGAAAGTCTTAGGTCACCTACAAGGTACTAAAGATTACATGCTCACATATGAGAAGTCTGAAAACCTTGAAGGCATTGGTTATTCAGATGCTGATTTTGCCGGGTGTGTTGATAGTAAGAGGTCGACATCAGATTATATCTTCACCCTCGCGGGAGGATCCATTTCATGGAAAAGATCCAAACAAATAGATACGTTATCTTCAACGATGCAAGCTGTATTTTTGGCATGTTATGAAGCTACAGGATAGGTGGTATGGCTAAAGAATTTTATCCCGGACTTAAAGGTGGTTGACAACATTTCTAGACCACTTAAGTTGTACTGCGATAACAAAGCCGCAATATTCTATTCTAGTAACAACAAGTCAAGTGGTGCTGCCAAACACATTGACATTAAGTATCATGTTGTGAAAGATAGAATCCGAGGATCGGACTATTTATGTCAAGCATATAAGTACTAAGTCTATACTTGCGGATCCGCTTACTAAAGGTTTACCACCCGTCTCTCTCGAGAGCATGTTGCGGCATAGGTTTATTGGAAAGCCTCGATTACGGAAATGAGGACCATAAGTATAAAACCAACTCCCATTAAGAATAAGTAATTATCCTATTGAGATAGAATGATGCACTATAGATCTTGGGGTTGCGGTGGTGCTTAAATTAACATTGTAATACTTTACCTTGGTGTGATGTTCTATTGAGTGTGGACTTATGATATTAGCCTTGATCAAGTGGGAGAATATAGGTTGTGATCTCGGCTCAACCGCCAATCTGAGATTTTAGGGTTTGACCCACCTCTAATGAACACACGCGCATTGATCGGGGCGCCCAACAACTTTTGGTTCGGTCCGTCGGCCAAAACGAGATTAAAAGGGGAAGGCCGACACTCATACGATGTGATTTCTCTTGAGTTTTCACCTTTTCCCTACACATCATCCGATCCTAAGTTGCGCTCAGGTTGTCAAAGACTCGTGACCATCACCGTGAGGATCACGGTGTCTTCTTCACCCACACTCATCTTCACCGGCCAAATCAACTACACCAACAAACAACCCTAATGGCATCTTCTTCTCCGGGTTATTATCTAATGATTTATTTCCGTATTATATTTGGTGATCATGTCTTAGGCTAGTTCATATTTTTGTTAAACCTATGTTCTAACACTATGCCCGCGGTGGCACGATGCCTCATCACCTACACCGACAGCGACGGTCGATAGCTACGCTCCAGCACCCGCGCGACGGTGCGTCATCTTGTTGCCCGCGCCCGGGTGAAGACTCACCGACCTGTGCGCCTCACCTATGGGCACGTGGAGTATCCGATGTTGCGTCGGCTCGCTAGCTCCACCCTCATGGCAGCTACGCGCATCGCCATGGAATATCGATCGCTCGACGTCGGCGCATGTTGAGGATACGGCGACCCCAGTAGTCGCCAGACCTGTGTGGTGCTCAAAGTTCCGCGATGGTGCCCAAGTGGCGGCGCTTGCCCGGCGGCGCCACCGAGACCGGCCGTTTAACAAGAACAGGGGCAAGTGGCGACTAGGGTTTTTCTAACTCTAAAACCCTAGCCGCCCACGTTGATGGCCTACTGGGCCTATTGGTGCTTGGGCCTGATGGGCTTTCTAGCCCATCCATTTTTTTTGAAAACAATGCTTCAATTATGCGCTTTGTTTTTCCAATTTTTCATAAATAGAATGATAAATCCTAGAAATTAGATTCTCTAGGTCTATGCTCCTGTTGAGTGATTATCATTTAAAAATTGAATAAATTGATATTTCCCTTATATTTGTTTTATTGTGCTATGCTTGTTCTATATTTTTCAATTTATTCCTGATGCAACAATTGTTTGATTCTTAAATCATATTTCCAATATAGAACAAATTATAATCCGATAGTGAAGGAAGAAATCTATCTAGAAGACAATTGTACCACACTAAGTGAATTGAAAATATTATGACTATCACCAAAAGCGATGCTCTTATAGTTGGCACTAGAAGAAGGCAATATTGTACCCTAAGTCGGTTGTACTCTCTTTAGATTTAAAGGCAGTAGTCTAAATCATTTCCATATGGAGACATTGAATGAGGATGATACGAATACCTACTCATGACTAAGTTCAATGGGTGTAATAAATGTGTGGTTGAAAAACTTCATTCATTCTCCTCCGGATTATACTATGCACATATAAAACCTTTAGTTTGTGTTGCAATGGAAACCCAGAAATATTTAAGATCTAGCAGATCGACTAGGTTATCCTGAGTTGAATATGAATTAGAAGAATAATTAATAATTCTGTTGGCCAATGCATAAAACTTTCTTAGACCTGAAGATTTCTTATGCCCTGTTGTGCTAAAGGAAAGCTCATACTTAGATCTTCTTACCTAAAAAGTTAGTGAAGAATCACTGAATTTCCTAGAGAAAATTTAAGGTGATACACATGGACTGTTCATTACATCGGGCCTATTTTAAGAAATTTTATGGTATTGATAGATGCTTCTACTACATGGTCCTCTGTATATCTCTTATCTACTAGGAACATGCTTCTACCAAAAATTAATTGCCAACATTATTAAGTTAAGAGCCAACCTTCCAGAAGAAAGGATCAAGTCTATTCGAATGGACAATGCTAGCGAGTTTACCTCAAAAGCATTTAATGATTATTGTATGGCCATGGGAATTAATGTAGAGCACATCGTACCTTATGTCCACACTCAAAATGGCTTTGCAGAGTCATTATATTAAAAGAATAAAACTTATTGCTTTGCCGCTCTTGCAGAATAGTAGGCTTTCCACTAGTTGTTCGGGCCACGCAGTGCTGCATATTACGCTATTAATTTAAATCAGACCAACTGCACATTATAAAATTTCCCCGTTGCAGATAGTGCGTGGGAAAGAATTAAGTATTTCCCATGTGTGAAAATTTGGTTGTGTTGTATACTTGCCAATCTCTCCACCAAAGCGTACCACCATGAGACCTCACTGGAAGTTGGGGATCTATGTAGTCTATGAATCTCCATCAAATATGAAACACCTAGAGCCTATAACGGGGATCTGTACACGGCTCAGTACGCTGATTATACTACGAACATTTTTCAGAATTAGGGGGAGATAAACACAACATTAGAGAATGTCGAGTCCTTAGATCCACGAACTACAGAGACAGAACTTGAAGTTCAGAGGATAATAAATCTGCAACAAATAAGCTAATAATCTGCCAAATGCCTTCACTGATCCTAAGGGAGTGAAAAGATCTTATATATATACCTGTAGCATATGCACCTGAAAGAGTAAAAATACCCTAGAAGTATATTGAACCCACTCTTGACCCTCATGATAAAATGAGGGGAGGCCTCCAGGTGCACAAGACTCAATTTCAGCGGAGACATCAGCGAAATAGAGAACCAAACAAATGAGAACACTACCCAAGGCAGGTGGAAGAAGTTCAACTTGATGTTGAGAAAATCCACAAGTGAGCCATCACGGAGATGGTAACATCCCTAAAGTGAAATATCACGAAGATGATAACCCCATCATATATTTGCGTACACAATCCAGCGCTCGGAAGTCGAACACCTAGACTCCATCGTTGTGGAAAATCACGAGGAGCCGAAAGAAATTAATAAAGAAATATCCACAGGTGATACAGAGAATTGTATAAAATAAATACTACAATTGTCGACATAATTTTACCTCTAAAATTGCTAAAAGCTGGATCTAGAACCAAAGTCCATGGCGAGTGCCAAAAGCGCTTAGATAGGGTGAAATTAAAAGAAGCAATTAAAGCGCTCGCTTAATAAGAGGAAAGTTTTTGCTCTGTTAACAGAACATCTCCTAAAGTGTTCCCTATAGGATCAAATGGGTTTTCATCAGGAAGATTTCATCAGGAAGAAAAATGAAAATATCCAGTAGTGAGATATAAAGTAAGGATTGTAGCACAAGGGTTCACGCAGAGACGACATCGATTACGATGAAACATATTCTCCTATAAAGTGTGGAATAACGTTAGAAATTTAGCACACAAGCTTAAACTTATCTATGTAGTTGATGGATGTAGTTTTGCATATTTATATGAGTAACTAGATATAGATATTTATATGATAATCCTAAAGGAGTTACAATTACGAATCTTAATAATCGCAACATATATAGCATCAAGCGAAGAGATCGCTATACAAATTAAAACAATGGGAGAGAATGTGGTATGACCGACTTTGGGAGTTCCTTCTGGAAAAGGAATATTATCCCTATATGTTCACAAAGAAATCCTAGAATGGATTCTGTATCATCTTGGTATATGTCAATGATCTGAATATTATCGAAACCACAGAGGAGATAGAGGAAACAAGTGCTTACTTCACGATAGAGTTTTGAGATGAAATATTTTGGTAAAACCAAATATTGCTTAAGCCTACAGCTAGAGCATTTCCCAGAAGGAATTTTTGTACACCAGTCTTCTTATACCAAGAAGGTATTGGAAATATTTAATATGGATAAATCGCATCCTTTAAAAATCCCATGGTCGTAAGATCCCTTGAAGTGGATAAAGACCCTTTTAGACCAAGCATGGAAAATGAGGAAGCCTTAGAACCTGAAGTCCTATATTTAGGTGCCATTAGAGCACTTATGTATATTGTGAATTGCACAAGGCCGATATCACATTCATAGTGAATTTGCTAGCAAGACATAGTGAAGTCCCAACTAGAATATATTGGACTAGTGTGAAGACTTTACTCGAGATACCTCCAAGGTACTCAAGATCTTAGATTGTTTTTCCGGAAGAAACAAGACTTAACCATGGTGAGATATATGGATGATGGCTATATGTCTGATCCTCATAGTGCCAAATCTAAGACTGGTTTTATGTTTCTCTATTGTGGTACAACATTTCTTGGTGGTCTTTTAAGAAAGACCTTGGTAGCTACTTCTACCAACCACTTAGAGATTATACTTTTATATGAAGCCTCATGTGAATGTCTTTGGCGGAGACATGTGATTAACCATATCCATAAGTAATGTGGTCTTAACACGTCGATACCCCACAATTATCATGAAGATAATGCTGCTTGTGTTGCACAAATACTAATGGGTTATGTGAAAAGCAATATCATGAAATATATTCCTCATGAACTTTTATATCCTCACGAACTCGGAAGAGCGGTGAGGTAATGAATTTACAAACTAAGTCATGTGAAAATCTTACAGATTTATTCACTAAATCCTTGCCAAAATCTATATTCCAAAGATATGTTAATGGCATTAGAATGAGGCGACATAGAGATATGCAAAGTCCACGGAGAGTAAATCCTTGAACCGTGACCCTTATTATGATCCTAAAGATCCTAATATAAATCTAGAAGATTATAAGTTGTACTTGTTTTCCCTTAGTGAGTTTTCTCGAAGTTTTCTCACGTGAAACACGGTGTTTGAGTGCAATATACTCTTTTCTCCATCCCTTTTTCCCATTGGGTTTTGGGAGGAGTTTTTAATGAGTCATGTGCATTCTGCGTATTCACCCATGGGGAGTGTTATGAGATAAGAGATTTTGTAACCATTTTGGTTGGAGGACTCTATCTCTTATGTGTGGGTGAATCAAACTCATCTCTTGCTATTTTCTTTATATATTGGGCATCCTTGTACAAGAGACCAATCTAATAAAGCAAGAGAACCTTGTCCCCCTATATTGTGTGTGCTCCAGTTTTTGTTATTGTGATTGCATTGGCTAATTGATTGGTTAATCGCAGGTGAATGACTACGTTTTACAACAATGTATAGCTAGCATTAGTCATGTCTACAGATAAGATGCAACATTAACTTCACTTTTTCTTTTCTCTCCAAAACATGAATAATATAATTAAGCAAGCGTATTTCATAGTATAAACTTAATTAGCCAAGTATGGACTCAAATTAATAGGATGACAACAACTCCCTGTGTTTCAACCTCTATTCTACTCTGTACGACACAGTTCAAAAGTTAGCATGAGCAAGCTTGTTTCAACATGCAAGTCTCACTACTACAGGAATGTACATCAGAATCGGTTCCTTTTCATCATCACAGTCGGTTTTGGTGGCGATACAAAGTCATTAGAGTAATGAGGAGGAGCTATCACGATCGATTTTGGCTTTGATTGTTATGGAGGCATCATCACAATCGGTTCTTTGTGAACCGATTGTGATGAGGTGATCATCACAATTGGTTCCTTCTAAGAACCGATTGTAATGATTTAGGGGGTGTGCCATTTTTGCATCCTCTCAAAAACAACACATATTAACAATATGCACATATATCACATTCACACAGAACAGATCACACACACAATGCAAATATCACATTCACAGAACACAAACACTTTATTACAACACATATATCACATTCGTTCATAATATATAACACAAACATGATTAACTGTCAGTACGCATGCATATCGCATTGACATATACAATTAATATTATTTACATATGGACTAGTAGGAGGCTTCAGGATCTCTAAACCTACCGTCCTCCGATATAACTTCTAACCAGCACCACTGGCATAAGTGGTCTCGTAATTTGTTTAGTTCTTTGCTCTATAAGCTCTTTTGGGGAATATCGATGTTCTGCAAAATAGAAATGAGTGCACTAATTTAAGTTTTAAAATTTGTATATAAAAGGCTAAGTGTATTATTATGCATGTACATATACCTTAGGGAAAAGGTATGCGCTACCGACCATGATCTGCATGTAATGCATGACGTAGAAGCCACACAGGTCATTGTTGTCCTATTGATGACATTGTGAAGATAGAAAAAGAAATTAACACACGAAGATTGGATGTTAGAAAAAAAATCCTATATATGTGTCGGGACCGGATTTTCAAATCCGAACCCTCTATGTATAACCTGTGCTAGTCCAAGAAAAGCTAGCACACGCAGTGAAAAAGTGATGACATCACATCCATATCACGAATCAAATAATATTAATTAAGCGAAAGAGTATTAGCCTTATGGCCAATTATTACAACTAAGAAGCATCATAGCTTGAGTTCAATAAGAAGCAGTGAAGCGAAATAACGACAAAGTAAGTAAGCACATCCATTTGCCCAACAGCAATCGGTGGGGTTCGCGTCCTAGCATTCGGATCACCTTCGTCGTAACCACAAGCGTAGAAATCGTAGTCACCTTCAACCTGCGAACTCTTACGTGGAAGGTTGGGGATGTTGCAAGGTGAGCACAAAATGTACTCCATAAGTCTTGGAAACATAATGCATGATAACTATATGCAAGGCTAAGCAATTGAAGGCATAATATGGCTCTTTTAGCATAAAGCAAAGTTTAACTGTAAATACCAATAGTAATTTCATAAAGCATCATTTGAACAAAAAGTAATAGCATAGTAATTGAATTTGATTTGACAATTAAAGCAGGTTCCATCTACCTGTCTGGCTCCATCCGCCAAACCATAACCCGAGAGTTCCATCTGCTCTCGGATTCCCAAACAACCATTTTCCTTTAAAACAAAACCATAAAATCTACAATGTGCAAGCGTACCTCGCCTGCCCTTGACCGTGGGCACGGCTACTTAAGTAGTTTTAACTCTGCGAGTGTGTACACTTTACCCACAAGACATGATCGACTCTTGTTGCTATGCACTAACACACTTCCTTTGGTGTGTCGGTAGAGATCATGACAAGGCCTTCGATGCACAACCCGCTATTAACCTCGCGCTAAGGTTTCACATTGTTAGGGTTCTAGCCGCCTAGTCTGAAGCCCCTCTTGCGCTTTGCCAACATCGGCACTCACCAACCGGCGAAGCTAATAATGAGATGCACAAATTATTTAGCAGTCGTACCCATATAGACTTGTGGTTATGCGGTAGTGCTCGGTCAATGGTAACACACGCCGGTCCTTAATTGACAAAGGCGAAACATTCACATACCAAGGTCTCGTGCTTTACGCACCGCCAAACATCCATCCGCCCGGTCTAAACCATTTCCACTTTATTTCATTTAAATCACAGCAGCAACACCAATTGCCGCACTTTCACAAATAAGTTTGAACAATATTTGAAATGATTCCCATAATGGCACAATCTGAAAAGCGCTTAAAATTTGGACTAAGCAATTCTCTTTGTTCCATGCTAATCTACTGGTTATCACCAAATAAAATAGCTAGTATATATCATCTAAGGTGTCAAAGGTTTGACATGATCAATACCAATGAGGTATAACAAATGGAATTTAACTATACTCTAAAACTTTGTTTAAAGTACATTGCATAAAGTAAGCATGCATAATTTAAAAAATATAGGAATTTTGTAAAATTTGGGATCAATATGTTCAAGGAAGACTTGCCTTCACTACCTCTTCTTTGGTTCTACCTCGATTGTTGATTAGTGATCTTATTGCGTCGTCTACCGTGAAACGAGAGCAAATAAATAAAACAAATTCAAATAAAATTCAAAACTTGAAAATAATGGTACTGAAAGAGAGCTTGAATTTAGATGAATTTAGAAATTTGAATCACTGGAATCGGAGCTCGAGCGAAGGAGAGCGGGCTCTGGAAGATTCCCGGATCGGAAAAATCGGAAAAGCAGAGGCGACACGTGGCGAGGCGTGATTGGCTGGAATTTCAGGTTTTTCGGAAAATTAGAAAAGAAATGCCGCTGACACGTGGGGCCCACGAGTCGAGACTCGATCCACGGTGAACCGGGTGCAAGAGACGGCTCAAGATGGCGAAACTGGTGACATGGCGTTGGCGTGGTAGCCGGCACGCGGCGGCCGCGCGCCATGCGGGCCCAGGTGGCGTGGCGCGGCGCGAGGCAGGCGGCGATGCGCGATGCGTTAACGGCGACAGCGGTCTTGGCGGCGGAGTGGCGCGAGAGTGGCGGCAGCGTGGCGTCGCGTGGCGGCCAACGGGCGCCAGCCGAGCTCGGCAGCGCGGGATGGAGCGGCGCAGCGGCGATGGCGGCGATAGGCGCCGGGAGGCGGGAAGAAGGCTTGCCCGCGCAAAACGCGCGACGGATCGGGCGGGCGTAGGGCAAAGGAGAGAGGGGCGAGGACCTCGGCGAGACCAATAGAGCGGCGAGGCTCACCGGCGAGGAAGAAAAGTGGCGGCGCTTCGGGCGGCGAGAACTTGGCGGCGAGATCTCCGTGGCGAAGGTGACTCGGCGGCGGCTTGGGGCAAAAGGCGGAGCGGAGTGGGAACCTCGGGATGGGGCCCTCGGGGCTTTAAATAGCCTCGGGGCGGGCGCGGCACGACGCGCCAGCAGCGTGAGGTTGGGGCGGCGTGGCGACATCTGGCCGTCCACGTGGCGCGCATCGGCGGCCGAAAGCGGGGCGAATTTGGTGAGTCGAGCGGGCCTTGCGGCCAGGCGAGTGCGGAAAAAAAAGCAGGCGCGAAGATTCGGCCATGGAGGATTTTCAAAATAAAAACTTTTTTCGAATTAACATAATTCCAGAAATTCAAATAAAAGTAAATAAATTCAAATAAATAGCAAATAAATTCAAAAAAAATCTCCAAAAATACAGAAAAATTCCTTGAGGCATAATGAACCCAACTAAAACTAAAAATCTTTTGTTTGATGAATAGATTAATCAAATTAAATCTTTTTATAAATTGAAAATTCAAATTAAGCTGAAATTAATTCAAAGAAATTGCAAATGGTGAATTTTGAAATTCAAACATTCTAAAATCCAAATTTTGGAATGTTACAAACCTCCCTCCTTAAAAGAAATCTCGACCCGAGGTTTGGGCAGACTAGGGAAAAGGTTGGGGTACTCTTCTCTAAGATCTTCTTCACGTTCCCGAGTTGCTTCCTTTTCGAATGGTTGCTCCAATTGAACTTTGCAAAACTTGATTGTCCTGTTTCTTGTTCTGCGCTCTGCCTCATCCAAAATTACGATCGGATATTCAGGTAGGTAAGATCATCCTGTAGCTCAACATTCTCAATGCATTTGCTCTTACGGTACCTGAGACACTTCTTGATTGTGACACATGGAACACATTGTGCACATTTGACAAGCTGCGGTGGTAGCTCAAGCGATAAGCCACTTGACCACTTACGGCTAGGATTGGGAGCGGTCCAACAAATCTTGGCGCTAACTTTCCACGAACTTGAAATCGACGCATTCCTCTGCGGCGAGACTTTCAAGTACACATAGTCACCGAGAGCAAGGTTAACTCTCTCAAGCGATTATCGGCGTAGCTCTTTTGCCTAAATGAGTGTTCTCAATCTTTCTTGAATCATTTTACTTGTTCTTGACCTTTTGCAAAATATCGGGACTAAAGACTTGGCGATCTCTGTTTCATTCCAACGAGAGGTGTTCTGCACTTTCTTCCATACAAGGCTTCAAATGGCGACATATGCAAACTTGCTTGATAATTGTTGTTATATGAGAATTCTGCATAAGGTAAACTTTGATCCCAACTTGCCGCATTGGACAATGCACAAGACCTTAACATATCTTCAAGGATTTGGTTTACTCGCTCAGTTTGTCCATCAGTCTTAGGATGATAAGCTGTGCTAAAATTCAGTTGGTACCCAATGCTTCTTGCAACTTTTGCCAGAACCTTGAGGTGAATTGAGTGCCTCGATCTGATACAATTCTCTTTGGCACACCATGCAAACACACGATTCTTGACATATACAACTCTGCAAGTTGATCTCCCTGGTAAGTTGTTCTCACAGGAATGAAATGTGCAACTTTTGTCAATCGATCCACTACAACCCATATTGAATCATAACCTGACCTGGTTCTCGGAAGTCCTATAATGAAATCCATTCCAATTTCTTCCCACTTCCATTCAGGCACCTTTAACGGCTGTAGCAATCCTGCGGGTCTTTGATGTTCAGCTTTAACTCGCTGGCACACATCACACATAGCTATATACTCTGCGATTTCCTTTCTCATCCTTGGCCACCAATATATACCACGAAGATCTTGATACATTTTAGTATTACGGATGAATTAGTCTGACGACTCATGCGCCTCCTTTAATATCAATTGCTTGATCTCTTTTGATTCGGCACATAAATACTTTTCCAAGCCAAAGCTGTTCCTTCTTCATCCTCTGAAAATCCTGGGCTTTACCTTCCTTTATTCTATCTTTGATCTTAGCGACTTCTTTATCGACTTTTGCGACTTTTGATCGATCCCCAAAGTTGGTTGAATCTCTAATGCAGCGATGAAACCTTCATCCACTAATTCAAATTCAAGCGCTGAAATTCCATGTGAAGAGCGGGTTGATCTTCTTGAATCATCAAATTATTGCAATAGTTCTTAGGCTTAAGGCATCGGCAACTACATTCGCCTTGCGGGATGGTAATGTATTCCCACATCATAATCCTTGATTAATTCTAACCATCTTCTTTGTCTTAGGTTGA